>CM068993.1:6848781-11648781 GCA_035357415.1 Ophraella communa | reverse complement strand
GCATACACCTCATAAATTAAACATACTTGTTTCAAAAAGTAGTTTTTTTCATACTGTACGGTACACTTGTACTTTACAGTACTTTTCAATTCTCCCAATGTTGTTTGAAATAATAAGTGAATCAACATAAACTAAGCTTTTATTCTAGTTTTTAAAGATTGACATTAATTGTACAACTGCTGTTGCCAGCAATATGTATTAATGGAGTTGTTGATTGATTTACAGTGTTTTCTGTAATCGCGGAAGACGTGTGGCTGTGATGTAGCACTTCAACAAAAATTTCGCCCCTTTGGATCATTCTTGCAATCTTGTTTTTGCCTTCAATCGATTCTTCTAGATACTTTTCTGTAACTGCAAGTTTTCTGCATCTACCGTGCTGTTTTAGAACTTTAAGGTCAGCTCCAGCATTGGCCAACAACGTTCAGGATGTCCCCCCGAAGCAATGACCTGTATACTTTTCTGGTTGGTCTAGTTTTAAGAACTCAGCTATTTCCTTAGGTGCTCCGCCAACAGTATGTATACCAGCTTTTTGAGACAGACATTTTCCTTGCCTATAACCTACCAAAAGAGCTTTCAGGGAGAAGTGTTGCCGTAAATTCATTTATTTTCTACACATCCAAATAGTGAACCTCATCACTGTTAATCACAGTGAAAGCTCGGATATGCGTTTTTGTCTGGTTTATCTTAACTACTAGCTGAGTACCCGTATCCTCCACATCACTAACTTCTAAATTATAGATCTCTTCCCTTCGGCAATCTCCAGCAACTCCAAGTAATGCTATCATTTTTAATAATAGATATTCTTTATCTGGAGCGTCCCTTATAAAGCTTTCAATTTGTTCCTTTGTCAGCACCTTTGACTGGTTTGGCTGATGGTCTACATTTTGTTTTTTTCAAAAAAGCTGTTAACTTTAGGAAACTTGATATGTTGACATTCTCATTAACCATAATCATTGATTTTACCATCGAGTATTTGGACCATAATGAAGAAGGGTTGTTTTTGACTGAAAATTTAAACTGTTGAAAAGATTATTTAAAAAAAAACTGTTCTTACCACATCCAAAAAGTAAGCCAAGATCACATTTTCATCAGCACTACTTTTCAAATTATGTTGTTAACGCCAGTTGCAAAACAGCGAATATTCTTTTTAATATCTTTTGGCAGACTTAACTGGAATGATTTGCCCTATCGCTTCCGCAGTTTTCTCAGCAATTTCATCTAATTTCATATCCATTTTCGCCGCAGATATTTTGATTGTGCAGAAAAATTCAATATGTCTGCCTTTATTTACACTGTTACTTGGTAACCGCTGTTCATTTTTTATTTATAAAGCAATTCAACCGTGTCAAGAATAAAGGCACTATTTTTTGTATTTCTATGAGAAACAGAAATAACCTTTTACAGCCACCAGCACTAAAGACAGACGTAGAGTGATATAAATTTGTATCTGCAGCACCACAGAATAGAAGGTTAGATCGGATACATTCATATTTACATGAATGCACTGTGCCATCATAGGTGACTTTCCCCTATATAAAATAGACGTATCATCTGCAAAACTAATTATCCTGCTTGACGTGGTTGAGAAGGTACTATTATTTATATAAATTAAAAAAAGTAATGGTCCCAAAACTGTACCTTGCGGAACTCCAAAAGTTACAGATCTTTTTTAACTTAAATCACCGTTAATTTTCATTATTTGTTCTCTGTCAGATAAATTGCTCTTTAATAGTTTATCAATATTGCCTTTTATACCGTAGTGTTGTATATATTATAGACACGGTATCAAATACCTTTGTTAAGTCCAAAAACACACTTAACCGAAGTATTTTTATCCAAACATCCATAAGCAACAGGAGTTAATTTGTATATTGCATATTCTGTTGAAGCTTTTTTAATATATTTTCAAAAACTTTTGCGACGTTAGAAACTAATGAAACGGGTTTATAATTCGTTATTTGTGATTTGCTTTTGTTTTTATGCATAGGTTTTATTATGGAGCTTTTTAAAATTGGCAAAGTGTAAGTGATTTATTTACTATATAGGATAAAAGACAAGCAATTACTTGAGATATTTCTATTTTTTAAAGGTTTAATAATCGAATTAATTTCCCTTTCATTTGACAAATGCAGATACATACTGTTTTCTAAAGGAGTAACATTATCAGTGTAATTGACGACCTCTGGAATTTCATTTGCTAATTTACTTTCAATTTCGCTAAAATAAATATTAAAATGATTTGCAATATCCTGATTGTTAACTATTTCTGTTACATTTTCTAGTTTAATTAAATTCAGAATAGTTTTAGAGGAAGATTTTCCATATAAATGATGTACGCAATTCCAGAGTGCCTTAGAACTATTTTTGTTGTTTCTAACCTGTTTATTATTATTATTAGCATTTTATTTTATCATAGCATATTATTTTAGCAGCTTTTATTAGTTTGCCCATTCTATTATTTGACTGATATTGTATTTTTAAATCATTATTAGATGAATGTTTTAGTAAGAGCCTATATTTAATATAACTTCCAACATTTTCTTTTTATTATTTGTGTGTGTGTTTTTCTATATAATAAGCTAATTTTTTAATAAAGATATCTGCAGTTGTATCAACATTGTTTTTATTGTCAAAGAACTGAAATTTGTGTATGATTTCATATTTTCACCTTTAATTTTTGATTTGGTACCTTCAGTTTTAAATGTAAATGCGATTGGATTGTGATCGGTTATGTTGTATCGAAAAAGAAATGATTTAAAGTGGTTCTAATTATTGTTTCTACGATAATATACAAAAAAATGGTCTAGGCAGGTTTGACTTGGTAATCTCGTACAATTATATAAGAGACGACGATGATAGCTGTCTTTGAATTAAAAAAGCTATTTTTTAAATAAAAGTAGAAATTTTGTTCAAAGTTGTTTATTGTTCTTAATAAGATGGACCTCCACAGAGTAAGTATTGGTACAATAAATTAGAATAGCTTGTAATAACATTTGCAATGAATGCACTACGTTTTGCAATAGAAATTTGGTTTTATTACTATATATTTTACAAAAATAGTCTTTAACAAACAAATGACCAGTAGGTACTACATTAATGTATCACAATAATGTATTCACAGAAAAAACAACCCCATTTATATCCGGTATCAAGTTATTATCGAATTACAGAGGGATAGCTATCTTTAGTGTTTGATGTATAGCTGTAAAGTGTAAACAAAACTGATTGGATACATCAGTGTCATTGTAGGTAAATATACCAATCGATCTACCCCGATACTGATTTAGTGTACCTATTTGTAGGTAAAACGTAACTGCTATTGATATTGGGTTACAGGAAACGCTTCGGGTTTAACGTCAGATTGTTTACTTAGCACGAACTTTGGTTTAAGTCAAGGAACTTCTCTGGTATTTAAATTAATTTTAAACTTAATCTGAACAAGGAAATTCTGTCTATGAAAGGGATTATTAAAATTTGTTTAAAATAAGCACTTAGTTAGTGATCAAAATGTTATGCTAATTTGATAAATTTTGTTTGACATTTTACTTACCATTTTACCATTTTTACCCAAGTGTAGTTTGGTTACTCTTAATTTTAAGAATATTTTTATTTCCAGAAAAATAAATTTTAAAGTGGTGGTGTGGTTGGTTTATCAGAATCAGCATAAAATTCTGAGAGTAATTTTAATAAAAGGAGAATATAAATCTGGTGAATGATTTCATAATGTCAAGTATTTTGCGCACTTGCATAGGGAAATATGAACCGCATTCCATTGTTAGTTTATGCTCCATTTCTTAAGAGGGCGTGATCACCGATTTGCTAGCTGTTGCTGAATATTTATTGTGTCTAGACTTACAAATTTGACAAAGACATTTGATAAATATTAGCTTTATTCGGGTTTCGTTTTTCAGACGGTTTGAGAACGATTTGCTGACTGCGCACAACTGGATGTGCAGTAGACTAAATCCAAGGACTATTTATGTACGGTTTGAAAACTATCAACAAATGAAAAAACCCGAACGCCTTATTTTTTAATATCTGACACAATAAGTAAATTATTTTGTCCAAAAACCTAAAATGTTGGATAAACTGTTCATCACTATATAGGCGTTCTGTTTCTTCGGCATAATTCTCATTTTTTACTTTTTTCTGTAATAGTTCGGGTAAAAAAAGATTTGCTACCATCTCCAATCCATCATCACTTGATGATGAAAAAGATGAGGATGAACTGATGAGAATTCTGCCAATAAATCCATAATAATATACTCAATAAATTAAAATACCAAGAATAATTTGAATTTAAAATGCACACTACAATGACTGACAAATGATCAAGCGCATGCGTCAATTAGTCCACGAAAAATTCTTACTTTTAACCTTGGACTGATTTGACAGTTTTCAAATCGTCCGAAAACAGTCAGAAATAAAACCCGAACACCAAACTAAAATTATAGAACGGTTCGAAAATCGTACAAAAAAAACCCGAACACAGGATTTTTTAGTGCGCAGAATCCTGACAGTTTGAAAACAGTAATCAAGTAAACCCGAACAAAGCTATTTAATATTAATAATTAATATATCCATCTATACAGTACCAATTACGGAATAAAATTATTTGTGGGGTTAGTTTAGAAGATTATAAAAAACGCTCGGACCCGTCAACTTTGAAATTGAAAGCTTTTTAAAAGTAAATTTAAATGTACAAGGTGAAACATGCATGTCTGGCAAATCATCCTATAGCACATAAATTAGCAGCTATGATACATAGAGCATTTTCAATTTCAATAGACAAAAATAACATTTACAAATCACATTGGCCAGTGATCAAGATCATGACAATTGGAAGCAAAAAGATTTGAATATTCTGTGTTTGTAATTGACTGAAAATTATACGAGAAAAACAATTATTATGTTTATTGATTTCATATAAGAATACATAATACATTTTTTTACATTAGTTTTCATAAATATAACAAATTAATTAACATAAATATCATTTTAGAATTGAGAAAAACAAAAAACATTACAAAAAACTCCTGTTTAATTCTATTGATTGAGCACGGGAAAAGTTTATGTAGTGTAAAGTGTATAAATTATATAAATACTATAAATTGGTGTAAATACAGGGTGTACCAACCTTAAGACAAACTTCGGTATATGGGTTGTTTTACAAGATATCAAAAAATGTTATTAACAAAAATAGTAGATGTCTTTAGGGTCCATATTTTGAAATTACCTTAAACTATACACAGTGTTGTATAACTCCGTTACAAACCAAACATATGATTTTTTAAATGGGTACCCCTGTATATTATACCGAATTCGGACTGATCACATTTTTTTGAAGAATTTGATATAAGTTTTTGGTACATTATACAGAGACCTTCAGAAGTTATTGACACGTTTGTATGAAAATCGTAGGTAAATCAACGCTCTGTATCTTATTGTACGTTGAAGAAAAAAAAGTATTTTGCCTAACAGTTTCGTAATATGATAAAATATCACCGTATTCTATTAAATATTAATTATTTTCCCTTTTGTATAAAGGGTGGACAACTTTAACCTTTCATTTTCTCTCTTATTTCAAATGGAACACCCTATTAAGTATAATAAAAAACTCTTCGTTTTTACAAAACTTCCACTATTTATTTAAAAAACTGCTTTTTTAAACTCAATGACAACCGTTTCGCTAGACAACTAGCATCGTCAGATTGACATATTGAAGTTACTATTTGTTTATTTGTAGCTAGGTACCTGATGTTTATTAGGTAGTTATAAGGCTAGACCAAGTATGGAAGTAATAAGACATAACAATATTAAAGCCTAGATGTTAAGTGATTATCCAGGATGCATTTCCCTCTAAGATCAGTATAACTGTGCAATGATATAGAAAAACCAGGAAAAAACTATATCATGATGATCTTTACAATAACTTAATATATTTATGTTACAATTACCTCTTAGCTATGTATAAAATGAAGACTCAATCAAAGCAAACACTTTAAAAGTGGAGAACCTTCCATTCATTAACAACTTTAAATTGTGGATCTGCTAGATGTCTTTTTATTTCAAGTTCTTCAAAAAAATCTAAATTTTGTTTTTTATTACAAGTGTGTATTGTTTGGATGTCATTGGTGTGTAAGAGTGAGGTTAGGTGTTCAAGTTTGCATAATTTGATTTATCTGGTTGTTTTAATCTATATGCTCTTAAATGTTCGTTAAATCTTACTTTAAAATTTCTTTGTGTTTGACCTATATATACAGCATTACACTTTACACAATTAATTTTGTAAACACCAGATTTTTTTAATTTGGGTAATTTTGTTTTTACATTTAACAATTTTGTACCAACATTATTTTGTGTTTTAAATGATATTAATGCTGAAAAACCAGGAAAAAACTATATCATGATGATCTTTACAATAACTTAATATATTTATGTTACAATTACCTCTTAGCTATGTATAAAATGAAGACTCAATCAAAGCAAACACTTTAAAAGTGGAGAACCTTCCAGATTTATTTGTTCATTAACAACTTTAAATTGTGGATCTGCTAGATGTCTTTTTATTTCAAGTTCTTCAAAGAAATCTAAATTTTGTTTTTTATTACAAGTGTGTATTGTTTGGATGTCATTGGTGTGTAAGAGTGAGGTTAGGTGTTCAAGTTTGCATAATTTGATTTATCTGGTTGTTTTAATCTATATGCTCTTAAATGTTCGTTAAATCTTACTTTAAAATTTCTTTGTGTTTGACCTATATATACAGCATTACACTTTACACAATTAATTTTGTAAACACCAGATTTTTTTAATTGGGGTAATTTTGTTTTTATATTTAACAATTTTGTACCAACATTATTTTGTGTTTTAAATGATATTAATGCTGATGTTGCCGAAGATTTATTTTTGAAATTTTATTGGAAATACTTCCACAATATGTAATATTTTTATAACTTTTAATTTCTTTAGTTTGTTTAGGAAATATTAGTTGTAGTGACACTTTCTGTTCTTTTTTATTAATTAATGTATTTATCAAATGAATTGGGTAGCCATTAGATGTAGCTATTTGTTTTATGATATCAATTTCTTTATAAAAGTTAATTTTGTCCATTGGAATTCCATTTCTAATCGAACATTTTGATTGGTTTTATTACGGGTGTCGTACTGGTGGGTTAGTTTTTGCAGCCTATGCTTATTCTTATATATATGGAATACATATAAAGCTGCCTTGTGTCCATAACTTTCGCCTCGCAGAATAGCAAATTAGTGGAATATGTACTCTTTTTGTTAAATAGGATTTTTAAAATCCTTTTTTGTAGAGTATCAATTACCTTTAAATAGGTTTTTAGAACACCTCCCCATCCCAAAATTCCATATCTAATTCTAGATTCGACCAATGAGTGATATAATATTTTTAAGTATTTTATGTCGATTATATTCTTTAAAAATTTAAACTTTCGGACTAAAGCTCTTAAACATTTTGCTATTTCATCCATATGAATGTCCCATTTTAAATGGGAGTCAATTGTTATTCCAAGATATTTTATTTTATAACTTGATTTTATAATTGTATGGTTTCGATGGGCCTGTTTATTCTTTAAAGTAAATTTGATATAAGTATATCAAGAACACGTATTAGATATCCGATTTGGATTCAATAATAATAATAACGACTGATTTTTCATTTTCATTTGGATTTACCCAGTTTTCAGAAATAGTATATTGTGCAACAAGCATGGAATGATATCCATTTTGCACGAGAAGTGATACGAATGTTTGTGCCATAGATGTAAAATAGACATCTTCATTCACCCACCAGCTCCAAAGGAATTATTCGATTTTTGGTAAAAATCCATAATCAATTTTTAGCACGCTCGGAACGTTTGTAAGTAACTATTGAATACACCAGATGAAAGAGAATTGTTTTTCTACCTCTATTTAAAATTTTATTAATAGACATCTTTATTTACCCACCAACTCCAATGAAAATAACCGATTTTTCGTAAAATTTTCACTTATAATCAATTTTTAGCACACTCGGAACGTAAAAGCGTAACAATTGATGTGATAAGTAGGATTCAAAATAACAAATCTGACGATGCTAATTAGGCAATCCAAACCACGTGATCTAATATGGCCGTCCAGGGCAAATATTTGTGACAGTTCATCCATGGTATCATTGACAATACCCATTGATAAACAACATGCTGCAGCAGCTTGAAGAGATGGTCTCACATGACTGAGTGTATCTTCTAATAAAACTAATTCTAAGATGTATTTGCCTAAATTATGATGTTCAATTTGAGCTTGGGCGATTTTAGTATAACGACGATGGAATTGAATGGATAATGGTCGTCTTAAAGTAAAATCCAGCCTCTTCAATATTTCTCTTTCCATTTGAAGGATTTGTATTTTTGAAAATGTATTATCACATGTGTATTCAAAATCTTCCAGATCTGGTATATATATTTCTTCATATTTACATGCTATCAATAATGCAGAAGTACCTAAAAATAACAATATTTTCAAAATTATTGTGTAAAAAATAGAAAATTGAAAAGGTAATCCATCTCTCAAATGTGGATGATACATAGTAGCAATAAAACTCAAAGTCAATTCACATTTTTAATAAAAAAAGCTTATAACTGTAAAACCGACATGTTTCGCTCTTAAACCATCATCAGGCTATAAAGCAAACAATGGTATCAGCGAAGAATCAAAATTAGTTACATAGAAGTATGATTAATAGAAGTTTATTGTAATAGTAATGGGTAGGTAATGTTTTCTTATAACTACAAAATGGAACAAAAAATGTTTTTTCAAAGTTAATGGTTAATGCTTTGTAGTTGAACCATTCCATAAGCGTAGGCATATCAGTCTCCATTTTATTTTTTAAAATATCCCAGTCATCAGCACAATTATACAAAATTGCAGTATAATCTGTAAAATTGACTATCTTTCCTTCAGTGTGTGTGTTATATAAGTTATTGATGATAAGTAAATTGTTATAGATTGAAAATATTTCTTATTTAATATCACCCAAAAAATAGCAGTAGTTTGAACTGCCTGCGCCTCTATCCAGCTGTGTATATTTATTATCTTTAGACAACATTCAAGGATCGCTAAAAAATGATGCCAATTGAATAAATAAGATTAAAACATGATTAATTATCTACATTTGTTTATGAACTGAAGATACGAAAATAAAACTCTGGTTTTTGTTTTTATTTTACTGTAACATCTCTCTACGGATCCATTTGGATTCAGAACATATTTCGAGCAGAAACAACGAACGAACATTGACCAATCGGCATCCGGCACTTTCGGTAAAATTGATCGCACCATAGAGGCCGTATGCGATGCAACTTTGATACTTTATGGGTGTTATCAGCTTAATATATATTATTTGGTGTTCGGTTTTACGAGATTTCCAATGTTGTGTTGACAAGTCGAAAGCCGACCTTTCGGGAATAGGATATTTTATAGAATGTCGATTTCAAATCAGTTTCGAAATGTGATGGTTTATTTTAAATTATTAAGCTACTTAAACTTCTATTCCTACTTCTTAACAACAGTTCGTACATTTGGCGATTTTAATCAAAAGTAAGCTTACAATATGCAGGGAACAGAACCATTGAAGGAGAACAATACACCGAAATTCTACAGCTAAGATATTTGTTCGCTTACCTTATTAAAAAACCGGAAAACCATATGAACCCAAAAAATAGGGCGAAAAGTTGGTTTTACTGACCCAAGGGCGAAAAATTTATAATTTTTTTTTATTCTAGTATTAAAAAAGTGTGCCTCGCATTTGACATTTTTAAACAAGAAATAATATTAATTTCGATCAATTCCACAAAGTGAGAGCTTTTGTCAAACAAAATTCTATAAATTATAAATCAACAAACCTAAAACACCATCACAAGAAGAGTGCATTCGATTTGTAAAGAATTCATCTGAGTCTGAATAACTCATGATGAAGGTGAGCCAATACATAGTGATGTATGAGCGTCTTATACAACGCCTGATCGTGGCGTAGTGGTATACGTGCTTGCCTCTCCCGCAGAGAGCTCGGGTTCGATTCTCAACCCTAACATATGTTAAAATTTTTAATAGTCTAAATGTAGGTGAAAAACTTTTTTGTGTCACGCATAAATTCATTAGCACCCTTTAGCTAGTGGAGAATGTGGAGTATTTCTGGGAGCTTTTCAACAAGGTATGCTGCTGTGTGGTATGGGTAAGGTGATGGAAGAAATAAAAAGTAAGGATTGAGGAAGACGTAAGGAGAAATGGGGGTTTTAGAGACAACCAGCATGGGTTCACGAAAGAAAAATCGTGTACCTCAGCGCTAGGTAGGGTGGTGGTTTTGGCGGAAAATGCTAGGGAGGGCAGCTGAAGAAACAAGAAGCTAGTACTACTAGTGTTCTTCGATGTTGGGAACGCGTTTAATAGTGCGCGTTGTTAAGGCTCGGAGTGGGTGGGGGGTTGGCTAATTTAATGAAGGATTACCTAACGGCTCGGGGATTCAAGGGGGAGTAGATATAGAACGGAGGTAGGAGATGTGTAGGAACATTGTGGGAAAGATAGAACGATGCGGATTGAAAGTGGCGGATTGCTCGTAAATGGCAAGACGAGGGAAGTTAGGGTAAGGGTAAAGGGGAAGAAAATTTGCATGGAGGAGTCGGTGAAGTATCTAGGTGTTTGGTTGGATAGCAAACTATCCTTCAAGCACCATCTGTTGAAGGCAGCAGAGAAGGCGAGAGTACGAGCAGCATGGTTGGGGAGATTGATGTGTAATGTGAAAAGGCCGGGAGAATGGAAGAGGAGAGTTATTGGTAGGATGATTGAGCAGAGCGGAAGTGTGGGGTGAAAGAGCGGGGATCCATGCGAGGATAAAGCCTCTACTACAGGTGCAGAGGGGGATTTTATTGAGAGTGGTACAGGACAGTGGGTGCAATAGCAGCAGCTGTGCTGTCAAGGTCGTACCCTTTGGACCTGATTGCTAAGGCAAAGAGGCAACGGTGGAAGGGTGCCACAAAAGACGAAGGTTAGGATTGGATGGAGGAGGAAATAGTGATAATAATAATAAGCTTTATTGTCGAAAAAATTTTTTAAATTTGTGGACAAAGCTGTTTAAAAAAAAAAGCAAATCACACAGAACAAAACAGTAATACAGGAGTATTTACAAGTAAATAAAACATAAAACATACAAACATATAAAACTTCACAATATAAAACATTGCGAAAGGTCAATTAAAAAAAAATAATAAAAAATAAAATAAAATAAATGTATACTTTATGTATACATTATACAATGAGACTGATAAATAATAAGTAATATAAAAAAATTAAAATTTAAAATTTTAATTTAGTCAGAGTAACAACAAAAAAAAACAACAAACAACAAAATAGATAAATATCACAAATTAACCTTCCAGTGCGTGAGATGGTCCAAAATAATTTATGTAAAAAAGTCGTCAACTGCATACAAAGCTCTCTCTACCAAGTATAATTTTTAAAGCGATACGAAATGCGGTTATTGATGAAATGGACTTTATTTCCAAGGGTAGATTGTTGTGCATTTTCTTAGCGTTATAAAAAATAGAGCTTTTGATTAGTTCCGTGCGAGGTTTTGGTAAATAAAGGTCATACTCTGCACTTCTAAGAGGGTAGTTATGAGATGGTCTGTCTGAGACTTCAGGTAAATGTTTCCGAATTAAAGAAATGGATTCAAAGATAAATAGGGATGGAAGTGTTAATATTTTATGTTTTTAAAGAATTCCCTACAGTGAGTTTTACTGCTTAGTTTCAGCGTATACCGAACAGCTCTCTTTTGTAATTTAAAAATACGTTCAAATTGAGTCACACAACATGTACCCCAAAAAGGAAGTGCATATCGGAGATGTGACTCGAAGAGGGCAAAATAGACTGTTTTGGAAGCTGACAGGTGAAGCTCCCTAGATATTGTTCTCAGTGCGTAACAAGAAGAGCTTAGTTTTTTTGACAAAGCGTCAATGTGTACATCCCATTTTAGAGAGCTGTCAACGACTAGTCCCAAAAATCTCACAGAGTCAACGACCTCTATAGTAGAATTATTCAAGGTGGGAGGTATATGAAGGTGCATTAAAAATGGCGATTAGGATGAGGGTCATGTGTTTGGATGTTGGAAGAACAAGGAGAATTTAAAAAAGTTGGAGAGGAGACTCGGGGTAGCAGTGTATTGGCAGAACATGGTGGAGATAATGTTGAGAAGGGAGAAAGAATGGGTAAAGGTTAGCGAAGTTGTGGAGAAAATGGTTAGGAGGAGAGAATGTTCTGATGGCGAGTAGTATGAATGGGTGGAGTGTGTGAGGGACCGTCACCCGCCTTGAAGTATGCTAGGGTAGTGATTCCGAGGCAGGGGTAACGGCGATTTTTTGAGGTGGGTTTGGTGGTAGGCATCCTCTTGAAGGTGAGTCCAACACTGTTGGGTTCTGGATAAGGACCTATCGAATATGAGTTGTCATCTCAGCTCGAAAAAAAACCCTAAGCTGGTATCAGCCTCGTTATATTCGGACAGCAAATACAGCCGTGGGCTATTGATGCCAAATTTTCGCCCTTGTAATATTATATACTATTACACAATATACTTTATAAAGCATGATGAGAAAGTGAAGAAAATACACACTTAATTGACCGTTTTTAGATGGAATTAGTAATAGTCAAAAAATACAACAATTTTTAAAATTTCATGTGAACACAGGAAACCATTAAGTAAAAGTATGATTGAGCTAAATTTCCTTAAAACAGTAGAATACTATGCAAGAACCCGCTAACATTTATTCTCGGAACTAAGATTAATGAAATACATCAACATAGGATTCCTGTGAATAACAAACATTTCTAAATTAAAACAATTTTTTTCCGTAGCTAATGTTAAAGTGTTGCTATAACAACTGTTTTAAATAGATAAAGTGTCACTTTAACCGCAAGGGTAGATAAAATGTTCAAACTTTTTTTGATTCAATAAAATATACAAATTCAAACACATTAAGGATTAAAAACAACCAAAATTTTTTAATTAACATTATAAGAAATATCTATTTTTGGAGCATCACAACTTGTACTCATTTGCTTAAACACTTGATTCAAGGTACTGGATTGATTTTCAGGTTTGCCACTTGGATACAGCAATCTTATTGCTTATTAACTTCAATGTAAGATGCAATGGATGATTTCCATCCACCTAAACGTTTAAGTTTTACTCGGTAAGTTTTAGTCGGTAATTCACAAAAAACTTACTGTGAGGTACGTTTTTGGGTCGCAAGGTAATATACTTTCTCACAATTTTCAAGAAACTCACTCCACTTTTTTTGTCAGTAATAGAGATCAGCAAGCAGTGGCAGGCAATCTGTTCATACTATATGATAAACCGTTGCCAAAATACATCAGCTGAAGAAAACCATGCAAGCTTTGGCTTGTATACATCATTTGCACCGGCACCACTTTTTTTTGATTTTTGAACCTTTTGCAATTCCTTGCGGTAGGTATCACGTAAACTTTTTTTTTTTTTCAAAGAATCAAGTTATCCCGGTATATCTGACATGTGTAAGTTGTCTAATAGTTTGTTGTATGACACCTCTTTAAAGTTTTTATTTAAATAGTCTTTCGACGTAACGTCCCACAAACAAGAATAATTTTGAAAATGTTAGACGCAATAGTGGTCAGACTGCGCTGCCGGCTGGTGCCAGCGGTCACGTGATTGATTATTCGCCGCTGCCTGCTACCAAAAGTTAAACATGTCCAACTTCGTCAGCCGCTGACAAATACTTGCCAGCTGGCGACGCCAGCGCCGAATTTTGTTGTCACACTAAGCTGATCGACAGCTGGCAGAAGCGGCTTCTTCAACTCGCGGCTGGCAACCAGCATAATGTGACCCGCGCTTTAAACACTTCTGATTTGTAAAATTCATCGGACCTAGTTACTCCATGCACACCAAAAATAGCAATAACCTTCATCAACAAATAGACGTCATCAGGGGCATCTGTCAAAAATTTAATAATGTCATCTGTCTCCACGATTTTGAACTTTTTACTTTGTATCCTCCAGTTAAGATTTTTAGTAGGTGGTTAACTGGTTTTCATTTACCAACAACGTACGCTTCGGCATAAAATAATACGACCATAATGACGATGGCATCGCTTTTTTCGACATTTCAGAAAAATACACAAGAAGTATTTTTTCACTTACGCCATTGATATTTTTAATGCTTTTCCACTTTTTAAAAGACTGGCATTTTTTCTCACACATAATCCTAGATTTTTGTGGCAATAATAAATTTTCTGCTTCCAATGCTGCAAGTTATACATCTGATGGCAGGTTTTCCTTTTCTTCTGTCAATTCCTTTCCGTCCATTTCGTACCGAAAACCGTTTACACTACCACTACACCAACACACACTTTTATATGCCTGACGCGCGATTCGATAACCAAGTTATCTTCTTCAGAGACCGAAGGTAAACTTCGTATCTATTCACTTTGTACTCAAAAAGCAACAATATTCTTCGCAAAAACCAAAGCGTAACATTTGTTTTACATTTGTTGACAGAGTAATTTATATCCCCACCAACCGAGCAACACAATTGCTATTTTCATGCCCAAAACTACAACTTCTAGTTGAAATAAAAGTAAATTATTTAACGAGCGGTAATGTAGGTCATAACTCACGCAGATGAAGTTTGCAGCACGAGCCGTAGGCAAGTGCTGTCAGTCATCAAGTGAGTTATGACCATTACCGCAAGTTGAATACTATACTTTATCTACGACTTTAACAATAAATACTAAAATGTAAGTATACAGAAAGAACCGTAATAGTAATAACAATGAAATAAAAGTTTTAAGTAGTAATTATTCATTTTGCTTATTGATGAGATTAACTGTAAAGTTTGAACAACTGAATATGGGGAACTGAATTATGCAAGTTAATATTTCGTTTTGAGTTTGTTGCATATATGTTGTAGAAGAAGTACCAACTGGTTGAGGAGTTATAGAACTATATATTTTATTTGCAGTATCTGTCTTATTCCTTTCGGAATCATCAATGTATCCCTCAGCAACATTAGTTGATCTCCAACTACCAAGGCGTTTCAGTGCCGTGATTTAGCTACATGCTTCTCTAATTGACGTTTAAGAAACGCATGTAATTTCGAATAATTTTCTATATTTATTTCAATATATTTAAATTGAGTTTGCTTCTTAGTATAAAGTAGAAAGTCCACAGAGACTTACTGCTCAGTTCTTTAAAATATGCCAAAAGAACATTTTCTGTAAAAGAGTTTATATTCTTACTGATACACAAATTTATAAAATTTTTGTAGACGGCTTTATATTTGTTTTGTGACTTTTCGGGTTATAAATTTTGTACTGTAGCATTAGCTACTTGCTTCAATTCTGGAGGTGTACATAATAATTCATCTTCATTCTCTGAATTCATCTTTCTTAACACCTTTATAATTTTTAACAGATTTGAAAAAGTCAAAATATCTTTTTAAAAATATCAACTGACATTACTCCCCTCAATTACAATAATGGACTATTCCGTTTCATCGAATGTAGATTCTACAGCCACCTTTGGTATTCGGTTCTTAAATTGTGATTGAGTCATAGAATTAAAATTTAATTAATTCTATGGATTGAGTAGACATTTATGTAAAAAATGAACAAAATTAAAAAAAGGTTTGGTAGGCACAGGGGATCGAACCGTCATTGATTCCTTGACAGTAGGTACCTATATAGACAGTATGGTGTAATAACTCACTAGAGAGTTATTATAACTCACGCTTTTTTTTATAGATACTATTAATTCCTCAAAAGCAGTAGAATAATTAATGAATAATTTAATAGGAGTAGATAAATAACGATTATTTACTTCCATATTAATTGATTATTGAAATTAATTTATTATTTGTAATACAATAATTAATAACTATAAGAGTACACAACTTAAACTATTGCTAATATATTATTAACAAATAACCATGTCTTCACTCTGGGCACTCTTCTATCAATCTGACTACTTGATGATTATTGTACTAACCCTGGGTACTCTGTGAAAGCCCATCTTACTGAGAAATTAAACAATGAAACTTTTTGACAAAACTTTTACTTTTATTTATAGAAACAGCGTTCATTGAGGTAAAAAAGCTAATTTTTCAAATAAAAGTGGATATTTTAATAAAAAGTTTCATTGTTTAATGTTCTTATTTTTTAAATGGTGCATTAACAACTAATATCTAGCTCCCTACCTAATGTGCCCTTTGGAAATACTATCGATCATTAGAGATGAGTGCGAGCTTTTGCGACTACCCATTAAATACTTTGTGGATATTGATGATGTCGGAAAGATGAGCCTATAAATCTTTTTAGAAAAAGTTTTACCTCTATTTTATTAAATCTATATTTTGCTACATTTTGATCGACCACCAACCGAATTTAGTATGTGATAAAACATTTTTCAAAAAAAGACCTACATAAATTCCATATGAATTATTAGGTTGTGATAATTAAGCTGTAACAAATAAAAACTAAAAATTGTAATTACCACTAAGCTTTTTTAATTTTCCAAAATTAATTGGTATGTTAATAAAATAAAACAAATTTCACAACGAAATCGTTTTATTATTCACAAAACTAATGCCAAACATAAAAATTCAGCAGCAAAGATACTAGAAACCATAAAAAATAAACTTTTTTACATAGTTGGCAATAATAATAACTACAAGAAAATTTATAATGGGATTCTAATAACATCTACGAGGTCTGAAAGCAAAAATCTGTAGAAACTAACATGTGAAACCCTATACCTTACAGATTCTGTAGCTTATAGGAAATGCTCAGAATGTTACCATTAGTTATACCGCTAATCACAACAAGTCTTGAACAAACCGAGAACATCAAACACACCTTTTTTTTCTTCTTTCGCCCGTTTGCGCCCAGAATTGAGCATAGACTTTCCTTAACGTTCTCCATCTATCCCTATCCTGTGCGATGTTCGTTCTGCTGATCTCTTGATATCATCATACCATCGAGTTATTGATTGATCTCTATTTCTTTTTCCCGTCTTTGGTCTCTATTTGAGCATCTTAGCGTTCCATCTATTATCCTTGACGCGAGCTATGTGGCCCATTTAGTAATCCCATTTTTACTGTATTATTCTAGTTATGTCATTAGTATCTTTTTCTTTTTCAGCATAAAAGCTAACTTTCCGAATGTTACCCATCTCTTTATTTCCATATATTTATTTTGCTTTTCCAGTGTCCAAGGTATAGAAGTTTTCACAATAAATGGTATTGACTGAAGGATTATAATAAAACGATTTAGACCCTTAAGTTGTAAAATCCGAGATGCACATCATAAATGTAAAAGGACCTGATTCAGGTGATTTTGTTTCTCAGCTTACACTTCTTGTTCATTTTAGTCTTTGTATTTCATTAGAAAAGTTCACTTATGTTACGGCTTGCAATAATTTTATAACATTTATTTGTTATTACAGACATTAATAGCAAAGATTTTATACCCCAACGTACAGAATAGGCAGTATGTAGCGTCCGTGGATAAAAGTAATAGTGCTTCTTCCAGTGGTTCGTTAAAGAAGAATCACTTATCTTGTGACGCGAAAATTTATAAAAAATTTATAAAAAATGTGTACGAAAAATATACGACAGCAGAGCTTTTTGAAGATTGGTTTAAAAATTGTCTGTTACCCAACATTTCGCCAAACAAAGAATACGAAATTGGAGAGTAAAAAAAAACGTATGTTTGTGGTACAATTGCAGAAGAATTGTGACATACAGTGTTACGACTACCTCCCTACTACTGCGTGTTCAATCCCATAGAGCTTATGTAGCACCAACTTAAATCGAGTGTGCGCGGAAAAAATACTTCTCCGACTTTAAGTGGTAGTGTGGTAAAATTAATTAGGAACTGTATGAATGATATTTCTACTGAACTAAATATAGAATAGAATTGTAACATTTAAATAAATTACTTGTATATCTCCTATATTATGCAAAATTCAAATTTCTTAAGTTCGACCCTGTAGCACATTTGCATCTTTTACCTGATGATTTTCTACGCAATGAGATTAAATCGGGTAGTTTATTGCATTTAATAAGCCAATACCATTTACTGTGAAAAATACTATATTTATCTGACGTTATCTATCCGTGTTCTATTTACATTTATTTGTAGGTCTTGTTGACACATTGTCTTTTGTTTTACTTAGGTTGATTTTAAATCCTATTTTCTTTTATGGTTGCTATAATTCTTCTATCATATTCTTTAGGTCTTACTCGTTTTCCGTAAACAGAACAACGTCATCTGCAAATCTTAGATAATTTAGTCTTTCACTATTGATATTTATCTCTTTACCCGACCGCATTCAAGTGGTAAAGTAAATAGTTAAGACGAGATTGTATCTTCCTGTCTAATACCTCTTTCGATCGAGAAGCTGCTAGTATATTCGTGCATTTTAATGGTTGCTCGAGCATGTTGGTATATGCACCTAATTAATTTAGTATATCGAGAGTGAATTTGTGCATGGTTCAGTTCTTCTGTTGATGCTCAGTGTTTAATAGAGTCGAATGCCTTCTCTTAATCACAGAAGGAAATTGTATTCAATTAATTTCTCTATTGGAATTTTCATTGTGAGAAGATGATCGCATGTGCTAAATCCCCTCCGGATTTTATAATAGCAGGTGAGTTATGATTTTTGTACATAATGTATACATGTATGAGACCTAGCAGGACAATCGACCTATAGTTTACTGTACTGATGCATCACCTTTTTGAATAGTATTACGACCAAGGAATTATTCCAGCTATCTGGGAGATTCTTGTTCTAGATAGCAGATGAATAGACTTTTTAGCCTTAAGACTATTATATCTGCAGCTTCTTCAATCATCTCTATTATGAGTTACTTTCACCTCTTCATAGATTTTAGGGCGTGCATTATTTTATTCTCATTGATTTCAGGGATTTGTTCCGACCCAACGTTCATCACTTTAGGATATTCCTAAGCTTGTCCTGTTTTCTCAATTTATGTGTTTTCTAGTGCTTTGTACAATTCTTCTGTTGTTTTCAATATTTCGTAACTACCTTTTATATCCTCTCCCTCGCTGTTCTTAATAAAAATAATTTCACTTTTTCCTTAAGCATCTTATGTTCTTGTTATTTTCTATTATTCCTTTTCTATTTTCCTTTTATAATGTTCTAGATCTTTTCTTATTATCCATCTTGTTTCTCTTTTTATCTCTTTCTTTTTTTCGGTGTCATACTTTCCCCTCTTTGTACAGGGTTCTTCTTTCTTTTTTTCTGTTTTGTTTGCTCTGTGATCTTGTCTTCATTTGAATAAGTTGTTTTTGGGGTTTTTATTGCTGCTTTGGTCAATGATATAGTTATATTATAGCCCAAGATATAAAGACACCTCAGTTTAAAAAAATTCGAATAGTTCAGGGTGCTTTTAGGTCTGGCCCTATATAAAGGTTAGGCTGTGAAGCTAATGAACTTCCCCTATGTGCCATTGTGAACACAATAAGTTTATTAAAAAAAACTACAACATTATCCTTGTATATGATATCCAATAATGGAGGAAACAGTAACAACAATAAACAAAACTTTCACACTTATTTAAAAAATTAGCTTTGTGTTGTTCATAGTAAGATGGACATCCACAGAGTAAGGGTCACTACAACAATACATCTCTGAAAAACAGTATTTTTAACTAACAAGATTGATTATAAATAGTTTGTTTTATTTTATAATGTACATAGATTTTTTATAATATTAGAGATAAAACTTTGAATGTTAACCTGAACTTTGTGAAATAAATTAAGCGGTCTGAACGAAAAAGACTTTTATGAACCTTAAATCAACCCCGAAAGGGGGAAATTATCCGAGTAAAAAACCACCCACATAAATATATTTTTTTTTTCGGGAATATTATGGAAAGCATAAATAATATCCCTGCTACTGCGGGGTTGTAAACAATATTCCTGAAAAGTTTCAAGTTGTCTTTTGGGACCGACTGACGAAATTGGTTCCGAGTTGCTTTCGAACTTTTGATGAAAAAGAATCGCTGTAAGAAGAGATGTTGTAGAAAGACCAATAGCTAAAGGGGGAGAACAGTTTATTTTTTGTCTTTATTCGTATATTATTCGCAGGTAAATATTGGTTGTAACTTATTATTGTTTAAAATAAACTATATAGTTGGAATATTACTAGAATTCTCCCATATTTACCTTATGAATTTGATAATAGTTTTTCAATAAAGATAAATAGTCTTGGTTTTAAAATAGTCATTTTTCGTTTGTTGTCAATCTACTTAGACAACAATAAATTAAATATTTTTTATTTGTAGTAAGAATACTCTTTTTTGTAATAAAAACGTACGGGGAGGGGGAGATTTGATAATAGAAGACCAACTACAATTGAGGGTTAGAATAATTGAGGGTGCAAATCAATTTCGTCAAAAAATATGATTTTTCAGCGCATTCGGTTTTCCTTATTAAAACGATACCGAATGTGTATTGAAGAAAATGGGGGTCATTTTGAACTTTTATTGTAATATCATATTTACAGAGGTTATAGACATTTTTTGTACTTGTTAATTCATTTAAGCCATTAGTTTTAGTTGCACCTTATTTTTTAAAGGTTAATTAATAAAAGAGCTGTATCTCAATAAAAACTGTTTTTTGACAAAAGTGATAAGACACAAAAAAGTTTTAAAAAATAATGTTTTAAACTAATGATGCCACAAAATTTATTTGATTTGAATGTACTCAAAAGTTTGGGGGGGGGGGATTTAGGGCTGCACACCCCCTTAAATTTTTTCTGAGCTCTGAGATTTTGTTTTTTCTTTTTTATGAAAAATGCTTTCAGAACAAGAAAGTAACGTGTCAATTTTTATTACAAAATGTCAAGTAGTTTGGGAGATAATGTAAAAAAATCAAATTTAATTTGTAACTTCAAAGGGCTATAACTTTTTTTGTGTACACTTTTGTACTAAGGTAAGTTGGATTCAATCAATTTATTTTTGTCCCCGGAATGCGTGATTTAATTTATGACAAACCTTTTTGAAACACCCTGTATATTTTTCTATATCATGGCACACTTATTTATTTATTTATTTATTTAACATTAACACTACTCTACGGGAGAACCCCAATTACAGAGTATGAAAATACAAAGTAATAAAAAATAATATAACATTATCAAACTAAATACATTATAATATACAGTTCGGTTCTAAAGTTCCTTCCCCCCATTTATTTTTTGAACCGTTAGAATTAGAAATTTGAAATTTTGGGAAAGTGAAGTAGGAAATGTATATTACTTTTTTATGGATAGTAGGTGACGTAATCATAAAAAATGGCGGACGTGGGCCCTTTTGGAAGATAATTTTAAATGGCACCAAATGGCAAGTAATACATCATTTGAAAGCTTGTTTCAAACCCTTTCCAATGATACCAAAAAAAATTAATTCTTCTTCCTTATTTACAACTTTCAACCCAAAATTATAAAATTATTAAAGTTTTTAAATATTTTATTTGGTAAAAAAAATACGTCCTAATAATACAAAAAATTAAATAAAATGTTCAAAGTGTTCACCATTTACTTCTTCGTAATAAAAAAAACTTTACCGACTTTTTATTTCAATCGAATTCTTTATTTTAAATGTAGGTACAATGCTATTAACTGGCGTACTAAAAATTTAAAATGTTTGGCACTATACTATTCTTGATTAAATTCAAAGTTTTTATTTTTATTTCTTTTTGGTTCATATCTTAATTATAATTTGTAAAAATAGTTAAATTTTACCTCTTTACCATTATTGTGATTTAGTAAATTATCCGTTAATAATAAATAAGAGTTTTTTAAAATGTCGCGAACTATGCAGGAAAAAGTTGAAGCAATATTAATTATTGGTGAGGCTAGAACTAATCTGCATGAAGCCGAACGGATTTTTAATGAAAGGCATCCAGATCGACCAATATCCAGACAGTACCTGAGACAACTCTTAGATAAATTTTATAGAACGGGAAACGTTGCAGACGCTAAGCGAAGTGGTCGACCTGGAATTAGTGAAGACAAACAAATCGAAATAGTTGCTAGAAATAAAAAATAGAAATAATAATAGAAATGGTAGTCAACCCCATACAATCCACCTCAAATGTTGCACAAACTTGTGAAGTGTCTTCATCAACTGTAAAAAGAGTTTTAAAGAAACAAAAATTTCATCCTTATAAAATGAAAATGCTCAATATGCTGACAAATAAGAAATAAAATAGAACAGGATCCTTATTATCTTGAAACAATTTGCTTTAGTGATGAGTGCTCTTTTTTTCTTAATGGTAAAGTTAATACCCAGAACGTAAGATACTGGAGTGACACAAATCCTCACCTTTTTTATGAAGGTTACACCCAGTTTCCTCAAAAAGTGAATGTGTGGGCAGGAACTTTGGGAAACTACATTGTTGGGCCTATATTTTTAAACGTAAATTTAACTGGGGAAATTTACCTGGAATTACTCCAGAATGGTATTGAACCCCGAATCTTAGAGATTCTTGAGGATCATGCTGACGAGTTCCATGATATGGAAATAACTTTTCAGCAGGATGGTGCTCGTCCCCATTATTATCAACCTGTTAGAAATTATTTAAATTAACAATATCCAGATAGGTGGATTGGACGACGGGTGGCCTGCGCGTTCTCCCGATATGAACCCCCTAGATTTCTTTTTATGGGGGTACCTAAAATCAAAAGTTTATGGTACAACAATTGAGAGCACTGACGAATTAAAGCGAAGAATTAGTGAATAATGCAGGTTAATTTCTAGAGAGATACTTGAACGCGTTTGGGAAGAGTTTTCTGCTAGACTTTTTTATTGCCAGGAAGTAAATGGTGAACATTTTGAACATATTATTTAATTTTTTTTTTATTATTAGAACGTATTTTTTTACCAAATAAAATATTTTAAAACCTTAATAATTTTGGGTTGAAAGTTGTAAATAAGGAAGAAGAATTAATTTTTTTTGGTATCATTGGAAAGGGTTTGAAACTAGCTTTTAAATGATGTATTACTTGCCATATGGTGCCATTTAAAATTATCTTCCAAAAGGGCCCACGTCCGCCATTTTTTATGATTACGTCACCTACTATCTACAAAAAAGTAATATACATTCCCTACTTCACTTTCCCGAAATTTCAAATTTCTAATTCTAACGGTTCAAAAAATAAATGGGGGGGAAGGGACTTTAGAACCGCACTGTATATTATCTACAGAAAATGATGCTTAATCTTATGAATGGAAATAGAAAATATATCAATTTCGTTATTCATGTCGTTAACTACAATACAAATGAAGTAAAGAGGAGAATGCTTCAAAATATTGGTTCGACTAAATTTTAAATAAAACGTGACATGACTTTTACACTCCAATCGAGGGATACAAAAATTAAGCATTTCTAGCAGTTTAGAGCAGTCAATCATATGGTTAATCAGCTTATGAGCAAAAATGAAGCAGGAACAATTTCTTCTCACTTCCAACCTAACCAAGCCATGTCTTTCTATATGGACAATATGACATTTATAAAACGGACTCCATACTATAATGGCATATTCTATTTTGGATCTTACAAGGCATAGTATAAGGTTTTCAATGTGGACGTATTACGAAAATTGCGAGAGTAGCGAACTATAAAACCACATAAACGATTAGCGGATGAAATGATGCTATCAATATGTTTGTTAAAGGATAGAGCAGAGTCAAATATTACTCCAAGGTTAGGATGTTGTCTATGCAATAGGCAAATTTAAATAAATCCTTTTTGAGACCAAAGGACATGACATCGCATTTATCTGGATTTAATGCTAGATTATTGCGTTTACACCATCGGACAACTGCATTTAAATTAGCGGATAAATTTTCACAATCTTCCAATGTTCTTACGCAACTGTAAAGTTTTAATTCATCGGCATATAAAAGAAAATCTATATTTATGGCCACTGAGCCATAAAAAGCTAAAAAGTTTGTTTAAATATGCATTAACATTACTTCAGGAACTAATTTAGTGAATTAATATTTTATCGTTTAGAACTTGTATGAGAACAATAATTATCAAATATATTTCGCAGTTTATTTGCAATTTCCGATACCACATAACATACTAACAATAGAAATAATTAAAATACTTGTGCTTTGGTTTCAGCATTACGAATATAGTTAACAAGTTTGAATATTAACGATTTTAACAATCTAAACTCTACACTAAATAAATAAAATAATAGACTTATCAGAGGTAAATGCAAAGTTTGTTGATTAAAATTATTTTTTATTTAATATTAATGAATATTTTGGAGGGATATAAATCACCAAATGTTTTTTTAAATACGTCCACCCTAAATATATTTGTTAAAATTAAGTAATTAAATTAATGTTAATACAGGTATTTCAACATATTCATCGTCAATTATTAAAAACATTATTTTTTTAAATTCGTTAAACTTCTTTTGAGAAATATAAATTCAATGAAGGAAATATCTTTATAATGCTAATTTAGTTTGTTTGAACTCAAATTTTTCTGTTGATGAAATGTGTTTAAAATATGTCAATGTTAAGGCTGTCTTACAGCTTTTACCTAGCGAAGTTGAGAGGTCCCTCATCCCCATAATATATCTCTACATTAGTTTTTATTTCTTATGTAAAAAAGGACCTACGATAAAAATTTAAAACCTACAGTTTGTTCGGAGTTTAGTTTTAAATATCTCTACAAAAAAAATATTTTCCTGTCGACCTCTACAAAAAATAACATTTTTCGTACCAATTTTAGAAAGAAAAATGGCGTATTATTTAACATCTATATTTTTCGTTCGCAAACCTTTTTCGTCCGCACTGAATACGTCACAGAATTTAACTGTTTGTACGCAGCAATTCGTCAATAACAGACGATTAAATAATAGTACATTACTTTATGAGGCAGAGACGCATGACTTCTTGACGCGCCTGATATTACGCGCCGATGTTACGTAATATCGGGCGCGTCAAGAAGTCATGCTTCTTTGCCGAATAAAGTATACTATTTTTTTCTTCAAACGTAGCAATTTTCAACCATAAATAGTACAATTCATACGCTATTTTTACTCGAAATTAACTGTGACAACTTTCAAAGTATTCTAGATGTTAGAAATTAAAATAATTAAGTCGTCGTTGGGGTTTTCGTCTCCCTGGTCAGAGGCAACCAAAGAGACGGTCAAGTACATAAGCATTTTTGTTCGATTGTCTAATAAAATAGTCCTGTTAGCTCTATCCTTGTTTAGTTCACAAAGTTTATGAAATTTCACATCTCTGTCTTATTTTTGGAAAGTAAGCGCAGATGGCAATAGGAGCATGGACTTTTTGACACAACGGCAAACCTTAGAACATAAAGTTTGTTTGATATTCTGTGGTAAATGTGAAATGTGACGTGTCAACTGTCAAAGTATTCAGTCGCCATTATTGTTTTGACGAGTTGTATTAACTGTGTTTTTTGTGGCGTTTTTAGAATAAGTTCAATAATTTGAGTTCTTATTTATAACCTGTGTAACAGTGGGTTGCAGAACAATTATTTTAGACTTTTGTTTGGTGATTAGTTTGTGTGTAACGATAGTTAAAAAACGATGTGTTTTTTTATGCATCCTTTTAGTCTATTTCTTGTCATTTCTTTGAAAAGTTAAGAACCACTTCCATATTCCACGTTCTGTATGTTTTCATTGCTCCCTAATTTGTCCAATAGGCCATATATTATGTCGAGGACCACAATAATGTTTATGTATATAATAACTATAACACATTGTTTACATCATTTATTAAATTTATTGTACTGACCCTTACTTTTTGAGTTAAAGCGAAGAGTTTTTTATTATTCCTAGTTACATCATTTATGTTTCATATAAAACCACTTTTTGTATTTTTCAATAAAGTATGTTTTTTTTAGTTTTGTATTTAATTTTGAATGAAAGAAATTGGAAAATAAACGAAAAAGGGTTTACCCGCGCTTTTTTAAATTTCCTGACAAGCGCGAGCGCCAACTCAAATCACTTTCCGGTTCTGGTGGACCAATTCATTACTGTAGAACAAAAATTTAACATGTACTTGGGCGTCTCTTGGTTGTCTCTGCCCTGGTTACAGTTGTTTGACAGTTATTTTATGTTATTAAAGACAGCTTATTGTTGTTGTTGTAACCGCAAGCGCAAATTTAGTGCGAAAATGGAAAACCTAAACGAAGTCCGGAATAAAGTATCGGTTAGCGTACAAGCACATCTAAGAGTGGTGCAATACAAGAGGAGTACGGCAAGTTACCGAAGACGTTTTAACATATATTTTAATATAATGGAAAATAAAAATAAACGAAAATCTTCTACAATGTGGTCACGATACTCTATGAAAAAATCCTAGATAGTTATTAGAAAAAGTGTGGATATAAGCAAAGTTATTTTCTAAAATCCAAATATTACTAGAATGTTCGCGAATAACTACCAACCTAAAATAATTATAAATCATGTCAAGTTCCTGTCAAAACCTTCTTCCTCATTCACGGACTCTACCCTTTTTGGCAAGCAGCTACATCAAAATACATGCATTCCTCTCGCATCTGTCACAATCATCCGTCACAATCATCCGTCACATTCATCCGTCACACATCTGTCACCCGTTACATTACTATAAATAAAAATGATGTTTAATTGTTGTTAATGACATTTGTATTGTTGCTTTGTGACATGTTTTTTCCTCCGCCGTAATGAAATGGGAAAAAAAACTACCCTTTGCTGTCACGTATCGTGAAACAAGTTAGTTGCAATTTAAAATTAAGAAAATGGAGGTTCATTCCAAAAGCGACAGCGATGTAAGGTTTAGTAATACACCTCCGCAATTGTAAGAACTTGTAAATGAAGTTTCTTTAGATTTATTACCTCAAAAGTCAGGGGTACTTTATGAAAAACAACATGAAGTGTTTTTAAAGTGGTGTCAAGAACACAAGGTAAAAAACTTTACATACAATATATTGCCAGTCATCGACGTTGTGGTCTTATTCAATGCTGAAATCTACTTTTTCGATTAAAGAAAATCTGGACCTTAACAAATTTTTTAAACTTCAATCATTTTTAAAAAAAAAACAACAAGTATATCGAGCCAAAAAGTCACAGATATTTACTCGGAATAATATATTCCTGTGTGATGCTCCAGATGAGATATATCTTATGTATAAGGTAAAATATTTTGACCAATTTTACTGTTTATGATAAATTACAGCTTTGTTTCATTATTGGAATTTTGGGGCTTGTAGGGAAGAGCTTCGTAAAATGTCTCTTCAAAATATAGTCGATCACTATTCCTGACTCAAAAAATTGCGTGTTTTTATAGTCACAGACTTTGTGATGGCATCAGTCCTTTGAAAATATTCCGATCTTATGCAGCTTTAAGACGGAAGCATTGTGAGCATAACTCCTTTTTTTATTAACTACAGATTAGGAAAGTGTACTGTACAAGTCATTGGTATTCACACATTTGCAAAAATATCCAGCTTAATCGCAAAATTTTTACATTTACCTAATGAATCAACTTATACTGGCCATTGTTACAGACGTATATCTGCTACACTGTTGGTAAATGTAGGTGCGGATATTCTATCATTGAAAAAATATGGCGGCTGGAAATCTTCAACAGTAGCCGAAGGATATGTTGAAGATTCTATTCCAGATGAAATTAATGTCTCAAAAAGCATTTTAACATTAAAATTTTACAGGAGAGTAATGGAAAAGACAATTTTTTTAATGATACTTCTTTATTAAATACAAAAACTAAATATTTGTCTTTTGCATCGACTTCAACAGCAGGAATAAATATTAATTGTACTAATTGTACGTTTAATGTTAATATTAAAGAATAGTTACTTAAATTTTGTTCGTTTTATTAAAAATAAAATATAACACTAAAAAAGATAGGTATAGAGATATGTTTACTCATGAATTTCTCAAATATGTTTAACTAGTGAGCTCGACAGAAAAATTTAATATGTACTTCGGAAAAAAGCGTCGATTACGCCTCATCTGATGGCTGTCCGAGGCAAAGCCGAGGACAGCAATATGCAGATTCGACTTTTAATCGACACTTTTTCGTCCTTGGTACATAAACTATTGTTCAAAAAAGCCGAGATATTAGGGAAACGCTGAAAAAGTGCACCGATAAAATAGCCATAACAGAAAGAACAACAGTTTTTGTGGATATTATTTTTTGTGGCAAAAATTACAACTAACGGTAATTTAGGTCAAGAATGTTTTAATAAAAATGATTAAATATATCATTGTATTCTTTATTCTTTACCTCCAAGTTAATTTAATTAGTATTAATAATAAACTTTTAAATATTCTCCCGTATTGATCATTGACCATTCATTACTGGAAGACCAGCAATTCATTCCTTAAAGTCTATCCTAAATGTTTTTTTATAAGATGTAGTACTACATATTTTTTCTGAAATTGTTTCGGAATACTTTTTTTTAGACTAATTTCGGACCCCAAATTACGCTATTCTAATAAATTCGTTTATTGCTGGGCAACGAACTTTCTTGGACAGTACAGGAAAATTTTTTCCGACCTAGGCCTTAGAATTCAGCCTACGTCAGTTTTTTATGTACAGTAAATTCAATAAATAGACTCAAACAACCAACTCGTATTTATTCAATTATTTTTGAATATTTACAGTTATATTGCAGTTGTACAAATTATTAAAAATAGGGTGTAAATCAGTCGAAAAGTTTTCTTTGTTACTTTCCTCTTTATTTGTTATTTCTGAATAGTTAGCAAAGAAATTACTATTTTCTTCTTCGGCAATAAAACTAATAGTATTAACAGAATCATCTATGTCTTTTTCCCTTCTAACTGTTTTATTTGCTATTTCTACTTTATTTGTGAAAGATTCTTCTATATATTCTTCAGCAACAGTTGAGGATTTCCATCCCCCATGTGTTTTTAAAGCAACTAAATGCTGCTCCAGCATTTACCAAAATTGTTGCAGAGGATAGACGGAAACAATGTACTGTGTATTCATCTGAATTTGGCAAATTTAAAAATTTTACAACAATTTGAGATATTTTGCCATACAGATGTACTCCCACTACTTGCCTGCAACCTTTCCCATTTAAATATTTAAAGAAAACAACTTTCAAAATTTTGTGGACGGCATGCGACATATTTTCTATATAATGGCATATAAGTTTCGTTTATTATAAAAGATCTTGGTTTATTCTTTTTATTATCAGGTATTTTAATCAAAAGCTTAGATCCAAAATCTTCTATGTCATTCAAATTCATTTGATATAGTTCATCACGGCGATATGCACCGGCAACACCAAATATTAAGGCAACCTAAAAAGTAAACTCTTCATAAATAACATATTAATTTTAAAATATTTACATTCTGTACGAACCTTATTCATTAAATATATATTATCTGGTGCTTGAGTGCTTGAGTACGCTTTTCAGCATTGAGTAATTTGACCACAATGTAGAAGCTTTTAACTTCGATAAATCTGAAAAGTATTCAATCATTACATTTTCAGATCGCGAGGTTGTATTTTGTTCTTGGCAATAATCCATAAAACTTTTATAAGCAAATTCATATTTTGCTTCGGATTTATTTGGCAATAAATTAAAAATGGCATTTGAAGCAATCATTCTGGTGGTGTCCTGCACCTCTGAACATCATCATCGCTGTCCATTTTAACTAACTAACACCAAACACTAACTGACTTTTGTCACAATAATAAACAACCAGTGTTTGTAAAGAAAACGATTTTATAGGCAATAAGATGGTTATCAAACATTTTTATGCATTTATAAAAAGAAAAAATAGTATGTGCAACTCGGAGTAAAAGCACATTCCCAGACTCCAATGATTGTTGTCCTCGGCCTCGCTTTTACTCCTAGATACACAATATACTATGTCTTAGCTTTCTTGGTTTTTAGTATTATTTTGTATTATTAAGAATAATAAAAAAACTCTTAATAATAATAATAAGATGGACTTCCTAAAAGTAAGGGTTAGTACAATCAATTTAATTAGGTATTATTATTTATTATCTTGTTTCATTTCCATTTATATAAGATATGTTTTGTTTCTTATGTTACACATATTTTGTAATAATATTATTTAATACAAATATATATCTAATCAATATAAATTCCTCTTATTGAAATCCCATTAGAAATAGAAATCTTTAGAAAACATTACCATCTTAACGATTATTTCTAATTGTAGAATCGTCGGTGAACAATCCAATTGGCACTCAACGGAAATATCCTAATTATACACAGGTGTCGTTTATCCCATGGATTAACAGACATAATAATAGGGCAATGGTTCGAGAGAATTAACCGTAAAATTTAAGCGTTTTGCAATTACTAATTATTGATGTTGCGTTATTAATTGACATATTCGATTACAATTGCTGTAATTTTCCGTTGTAATTGAAATTAGCAATAAATAAAATTGTTTTATCCTTATTGAATCATAAATTTGAAAAGGGATGATCCTCAAATTACATAAAATCAACACTTAGTTCATAATTTATGAATTCTTTTGAATTTACCTATTTACTAACTATTTACTACTAACAATATTAAAAATGAAACTTTTTAACAAAATTTCCAATTTTTATTAAAAAAAATGCCTTTTTAAATCAATGACAGGTGTTTGCTAAAAACTAGCATCGTTAGATTGACATATTGAAGTTACAATTTGTTTTTCCAAGGAGCTACTTGATGTTGATTAAGCAGGGTTGAAACTAAATCAAGTATGGCGAGTTCTTCAAGGAAATTTTAGTTTTAATTTTGGTTTTTATCACAAGTGTGTAGTATTTGAATGTTATTGGTGTGTATGAGTGAGTCTGGATGTTTAATAACGTGTTTTGCATATTGACTTATCTGATTGTTGTAATCTACTCGTATATGCTCTTAATAGTAGGGGAGCCCAGATGATGATGTGTACCTTTTTAGTGGTGGGGGAAAGAGGTACGAATATTTAAAAATGCAAAAAAATAAACACAAAAAAATATTCAAAGCTCTTCTAAATAATTAGATGACCTGGAAAGTTGTTAATTATAATGCAAATGGTAGAGGTAATTTCACAAATGATTTAACGTATGAGTATACCATAATTGCATAAAAAACAAAATTTAGTATTTTCTAAACAAGACCCTTTTATCACATTCAGTTAATGTAATGCAATATTTGTTTAATTAGTGCCCGTGGTAACATTTTTTTAACCAAGAGTTTTCTCACATTTTCTTACATTTTATTAGTATTATACACTCAAAAATAAGAATATCGTGGAGTATTTACAGAGTGCTTGAGCCGTCTAGTGAGTGGCAGTACAGAGTTTGATTCACTTGCGTTTATCATATATCCTGTATGTTCTAAATCTTCTCCAAATCCTTTGAGCTTGTTGGAGTTGTTTTACACTACTTAGAACGATGTGGAAATTGAGGGTGACAGACACAAAGTGAATTGTAAACGGTAAATTATTGTCAAAATAATTTCAATAAAATGCCAGTAATATACGCCCAATATGTTCGGAAAAACTTCCGCGGTCAAAAGAATGATTACTAAGGTTTCTGGAAAAACCGAGTCCAGAAGAATTTTTGTCTCGACGTTTTTTCGACTTCCAATTTGGAGTCATTATCAAGAGAGAGTAAGGATAGGGTTTAGTACGATTTCGTGATCTCAATCTGCCTACTCCACTAGTCGTACTATACTACGCTAGTTGTCACTGTCTGCCTACTCCTTAGGGACAACTGACGAGTTTCGGTAGGTGTCGGGTTTATATGCTTAGGAGCGATGGAGGGAGGGGGAACCAAAGGTGGGGATGATTTTTGGTGGGTAATTAGAGGTTTCCATGTTGTTTAAGAAAAGAATATTGGCTAAGGTTCAAGTATTAGGGAAGTGAAAAGTATGACCTGTTTGAAGCGAGAAGGAAAGAAAAACCCACCAGTAAATCACACATGAGAGGCCAGGGACGCACAGAATGAAGGACGAGGTATTCGTAGCAGTTTGCTCTACTTAGTACCTATAATGGGATCCGGGGCTACGTGGCCTTGTGACTCAAAGAACTTTAGCCATTGTATAAACAGACATAGTAGGATAACCCAATGCTTTATTTTCTTTGACACAATTTGGGACGACCACCAGATGTCGGTAAAGACTTGGTCCCAATTTTAAAAATAAATACTAATTTTACTAATATTTAGTAGATGGCCGTGCGTCAGAAAATAAATTCTCACTATTTTCTATAGGGGTAATCGCAATTGTTGTGCTCTTGTTGCAAAGTTTATTACTGACGATCTCAGTATCAACTGATTCGTTGTTATAGTTTGTGGTTTGCGGTTATTTTGTTTTTGGAGTGTTTGTATTATAGTTATAGTTTATTTATTATTAAAAAACTTTACTTAGTGACAGAAAAACTGAATAGTGTTGTGATTGATTTTTTATTTTGAGGTAAGCATAAATCAAAAATGATGACATACATTTATATCCGGTAAATAATACATATATAAATTTTACAGGTGTCAGGACATTATAGTATGTTTACTACCAATGCGGTAATTCCACATACAAAGATTCAACTATCAGAATGTTTCGATTCCCATACGCAGCAGTATGTCAACAATGGATAATAAACTCAGGTAAGACTAATATTTTTTCAAATAAAAAATAATAAATTTATACCCTTAAAATAATTGAATTATATTAGAATTTTAAATGACACTAAGACGAATTAATTGTTTTTAATCAAAAATCAAATCAAAAACATTTTGAAATATATATAATATAATCAATGTCTATTTTTAACTTAATAGTTGTTAAAAATGTTTTATGTTAAACTATTTTTAATATAAAAGTCTTAAACCGGTGATTTTTAAAATGTTTTTTCATTACAATAAAGAAATAAAACATAAAATTTGAAAACATTAAATTAATTTTTTATTGAAAAGTAATGTATTTCTAGACCGTGGTCCTTGACACAGTTCTTATAAAACTATAATATGTACATTAAGACTATGACACTGGAATTTTGTTAATTTGAAATCAGCTGACTTGCATAAAGTTTTCTGTATTACGGAAATAAAATTTGTTGATATTTTTAAAAATGGACCATCCTGGTAAAGACAAGTAGTAGAGTTAAAAAACTAAAATTTTTAAACATTTTTCTAAGAGCAACAATTTGATGTAAACTTAATTTTTAATTTTGTTCGACAAACATCAAACAAAAAATCAACTGTCACTTCAAAATAAATGGCAACGTTGTTATTCTTTTTTATGTATCTATGGTTATTACCATTGTAGCATTATTAAATTTTATATGTGTACTTATAATTAAAAAAAACGACTTGAATTCTCTTCACTTGGCTACTTTTTTAAAAAATTAAAATATTTTCTGCTTTAAAAGTTTTATAATTGAAAAATATTAAATAAATATAAAAATGTAATTCAATTTTGGACTGGCTTAATAAACATTTTCGTATTTTTTCTTGCAAAAAATAATTTTGATAATTTATTAGCTTAGACAATAAATTTTGGTTGCTATAAACAAGCCGTTATGTTAAACCCCATGATTCAACCTCTACTTTAATATAACAATAGGTACCGTTTTCTCCACAACAATTTTACCGTACTTCCGGTAATATCGATAATCTCAATAATTCTAAATAAACCAATAATTTATGAATATAAAAATTTGGTCACTCAACATTGTACAACAGTGTACAAGATAAAATTCCTAAAAATGTAGTTAATGGCTTAACGATTCGAAATAGTTTTAGAAAAAGAAGTATTTTTATTTTTTTCGGTTAAAAAATTACAATTGTTATTAGCAAAAAACTGTTGGAAAAAACCCCACCAGCTTCTTCCCAATACCTCCAAAAAAGTATAACTGATTGTTTAAATAATAAAAAAAATTCTGAAAGTGCGGTAAATTTCAACAAAAATTCTCAATTCACGGAATTGTAACTCTATACTATTTTCACCATGTACTAGCGTGAAAAAATAATAAAAAGAAATCGAATTAGTGCTTTGAATTTGTCGCGCTTAACAATAATAATAATGATAGAATAATAATAATCTTTAATGTTTCTAAACAAAAAATTACAGCAACGGTTTGGTTACATATATTTTATTATTACAACATAGTTTAATAAATCATATTTATAAGTTTTAATTAAATTAGATTATAAAGTTATTGGCATTTTTTTATTAACAGTAATTATTTACATTGCAGGAAATGCAGGAAATGCGACCCTGAGTTCGAATATTCTGAAGGGAAAATTTATATGTAGCAAGCATTTCGATCCTGTACTTCTGAATTCCAAATGTTTACCAAAGACTGCTGTTCCACAAAAATATGATGATCAAATGCCGTTTTCTGAGTTATCTGTAGCAGCAGGTTTGCGACAGTATACCATCAACCAATAAAAATACTTTTGATTGTGGCGAAAGTGAGAGTTTGAGCGAAACGAGTACAAAAACCATCGATCCATCTATACTCCAGTTGATTGATATGCCCTCATCTCCTCTTCTTTTGGAAAAAGATCATAAAGAAATAACGACTCTTAAAAAGCGTTTACAGGAGTTTCAAAAAAAATTAACAGATTAACAAACTAACATAAAAAAAGTAAAAATTCTCAAGAAGTAAAAAAAAAACTCTAAGTTAGCAATACTACAAAACAAATAATGTTATCTATTTATCCATCCTAAAATATATTTTAAGTGATATAAAATTTTTACATAAAATCCTTGTGTATTTAATTTTAACGGAATATTTCATTCCTATCATAATTTTAGGCAATAAACCGCAGGTAGAAAAAAGGTTTGAAACAATTTTAAAGATATAACGGAGAACAATTATTACTAACATATTTCTGCATTGTTAAGTACAAAATCCAACTATTTTTTTAATTTACATTTACTTTATGTATGATTTTTACTTTAATAAATGTTTTTAGTTGCTCAGAACGAAAAATGTAATTAGATTATTATTGTAGAAACTTTTTGTAAAAATCCATGTTATTATAAACCACACACAAAAATGTTTAACGAATATTTCCACGATTTATTAAAACATTTCTTTTTATAAATCAATCATAGTTGCTTAGAATCTGAGGATGGTAATTATTATCCAAACAGCTCTCATTGAATTATTGAATTTTTTTAATAAATCGTTGAAATATTCTTTAAACATTAATTTTTTTTGGTATTTATGATGATGTAATTATTTATGAATAAATATTTTTGTAGTATTTTTTATTTATTGTAGAAATCCTTACTTTTTGGAAATCCGTAATATGAAAATTAAACAAATACATTTTTAGTAAAAATTCCCACTATGTATTATTCTAACAATCCTTTTTATAGTAAATGACAGCTTTTTCGACTAAATGAAAGATCGTCATAATGAAGTTACATTTTTTAAGACAACAATTTTAAAGATATATTATTAGCCCTAAGGAATAATCCTGATCCTAATTTTTACCATAACTTTATGTTTTATCAATATATAAACTGTTTGTTTTGATTAAGCTTAATTTTATAAATAGATAATACAATAAAATATTAAGCTATTCTAAGCATCAGTACGATATAGTTTTCAACTGTTTTTTCTATATCATTGCACAGCGCTGATCTTAGATGAAAACATTTCCGGGATAATCACTTTTTTTCAAATCCCAAAAAACGGTAAAATTTTTGAAAAATTGAAACGTACAAAGAAAGGTCATAAAATAGTACCTAGGTCCGAAGGTACTTTAGAATAACAATACTTTTTATTTTAATAAGCTAATATGTATTAAAAAATTAAATTTAATTTACTTTATCTTTACAACCCTGTAATTAATGAAAATCAATTTTTACAGATAATTTATGCTGACTTTCTGCTCTCAGTACCAACAGAATATTTCTTTCTATGTTTAATTTTTTTAAAAATACTTACTCACTTTTTTAGTATTAAAAAAAACATTCTATTTAAAATGTATTGGCTAAAAGTTTTACGCCTACATCTCCATGAAGAAATTCGGCTAAATAATAAATTTATCGAACAACCCCTATTTTCTTTGCGATCAAAAACTGTAATTTATTTTGTATATTTACTCTATTCGTCACCAGGTACCACCACGTTACGGGCGTACAGAGCTTCAAAATTATCTACCATAAGGATTGTCCTACTATGTCTTTTTATACAATGCTTTAGCTGCCGTTTCGGTCAGATTTGTCGGAAAATAATTATAATGGAAATCCGATTTTCGATAGGAATGGTTACCAGCATGATTTCCAATATAATTTTCTGAGTCGATACCAAAAATATACCTACAGAATGTTTCTTTAAAAATATAGATCATGGACGATGCCAGACTTGGGTGTATCACCCTGTACATTTAAATTTATGTTTAAAAAGGTCACATTTGCATTTCAAAGTTGACGGGTCCCAGCGTTTTTTATAATCTTCTAAACTAACCCCCCAAATAATTTTATCCCATAAGTGGATTCCACATTGTATATTTATATCCAAACTTCGTCGTCTGTCTTCGTACTAGAAATTCAAATCAGATTGATTATTTTTATCTTGCGTATCTTAAAAATTAAAGTATCAAATAAATGTGGCCTTCGTTATATCTCGCAGTGACCCTTTTTGCACTTTGATTTAAAAAATGTATTTTTGACCATAATGATTTTATTAGATGGTTTCTATTATACTATTAAAAAATAAAATTTATGTGATTAATAATACTAAGATATTTAGTAATATTAGGACTTACTCATCTATTAATGTACCATTAATCTAAGTAGTAGATGCAGAAGTTCTGGGAATTGACAGTTCTCTTAATATATCAGCATCTTGAATGGTTGTAGTGCTAGGAAAATACAATTCTGCTAAAGTATCACCAATTGGAGTTGTCGTGGAAGCAGGAAGAGAAAAGTCGGAATTTTTTTCTGAAACTTTCAGTTTGCATTCTGTTGCACTTTCCTTTTTAAAGTCAACCAACGGGTACGTATATTGAAGTAAACAACTTATCACACTGTGTGTGTTAAACCTCATTTAATGACGATGTATTAAATAATCCGATATTTCTTAAGTTTTTGGCCCCATCGTTTCTTGTGCACAAATAGTAATTTATGCAACAAGTGCATAAAGTGGTACTTTTTTTCACGATTGGGAAATTTGCGCGCACGAACCGAAGGTGAGTGCCGCAATCCCAAGAGTGAAAAAAAGGCACTTTATGCATGTGTTGCATACAATATTTTTTCGACGATCGTAAGAAATTTTGTCCCATACTTACTTTATTTTCCGTTTTGTTGCAGAATTAGTAACAGAATGTAGCCTATTAATTTGTAGATAAATAAACAGAGAGAACAAATATAACAAATTTATTTATTGAACTGTTTTAAATATTTTTTTATTATAACAAATTATAATTAGGTATCGTGTGTAACAATTATTATTTACTTCATTATATTTATATTGAAAGTACAATTATTTGAGTTCATGATATTAATTTTTGGCTCCGATAAAGAATTTTTTTCGGAATTTATTTGACTTTTTGATATCGATTCGTGACCTCTATTGTTGGCCATATCTAGGAGGTGTAATTCATTTTGTACATTAGTTGAAGTGGTCGAAGTACTCGAAGTTGTTGGCGCTGATGCTGGTTTATTAACGCCACTCAAAATCTTGGAAGCACAGTCTATTTTATTCATAAATGAACCATCAACATAGCCCTCGGCCACTGCACTGGACTTCCATCCTCCGTGTTTTTAGCTGAAGCAAGTCACCTCCAGAATCAACGAGCAGTGACGCCGAGGTTCTTCTAAACGAATGGCCCGTGTAGGCATTTGGTTCGGCCAAATTTAAATATTTTGCTACCTTAAAGGGTATTTTAGAAAATTGGTTTATACCAATTCTTTGATTAATACATTTTCCGTTTCTGTAAGTTAAAAATAAATGTGTACTCTTCGCGTTTGTTGGTCTTAGTGAAACATATTTTTTGTAAATATTTAACAGGTTCAAATTGGTAACTCCGGAATCTTCGATGACGGTAAACGTTCTTTCTATATGGGTTTTAGTATCAGGGATTTTTATCACTAATACGGATCCTCTGTCTTCAATGTTATTAATTGACATCTTGTACAACTCTTCTCTGCGGCACGCTCCAGCTATTCCAAAAATAACAGCTACCTAAAAATAAATACATCCCTATAATACCTAAAGCAAATATCAAAACTACGGAAGTTATTGTTGCCCCATTTTTTTGCAATAATCTAGGCGAAATTATGAATAGTACAAACAGAAACTACATTCTCAAATTTTCTCTCCCCTTACCTATTTTCTGAAATGTAACTACCTAGTAGGTATTTTATAATAACTAAAGTTTTACCTTGGTCATTAGATATATGTCATCAGGTGCCTCCAGCAAAAATTTATTCAGTTCTTTCCTTGAGAATGTTTTGGACTTTTTTGCTTTATAACCAACAGATTGCCGCTTCAGAAATGATATAAGCTTTGGATATTTGCTGATATCAATTTGATTATTTGCAATTAGTGTTGACTTTAGCTTTGAGTAACTTGACCATAAGGTAGAAGATTTAAATGTTTTGGCTTTTTCTTGGAAATATGCCAATAATACACGTTCGCTAAAGCTGTTAACTTCCTTTTGCCTTTTCCACTCCATAAACATAGCATATTCTTTTATAAATTTCTTTGGATTTTTCCGGTAATAAATTTTGCGTAGCTTCGTTAGCCGCCTCTATTATTTCTTCGGGAGTACTACAAATATATGTTTCTTCCTCGAAATTCGAATTATTTTCTTCCATTTTACTCAGTACACGAAATACTAACTGTCAAATCACAAACAAATTACTTAGCGTTTCTAAAATGTCAACTCTTATTTGGTTTTCCATAGGTGACGTGATTGGCCGATTCTATGTGTTTTATAATGAAATTTTCTATAATTTGGTTAACAGGAATAATTTTAAATACTTCCCAGTTTTGATAACCTATCCCTGGATAGGTATAAGTATTTAATAAATAAAAAAAATAGTTCCGACGCGGGATTCGAACCGACGACCTCTTGCTTAGTGGACCTTGTGCTTGCTCATACGCTATCGTGACAGACCACTAAATTGATGACAAAACTTCTTATAACTAGACTGTAAGCTGTCATTTTACTTTTTTTAACATGTTAAAAAAAGTAACTTTTTTTTAACACGTGAAAAAAAGTGGTACTTTATGAACTAATAACTGTGAAAAAAAGTGGACTTTTTTTAACGATCGTCGAAAAATATATTTTCACTATCAGTACTCATTATAATGTCATATATTTTCAAATACTTGCAAACATGTAACAGATAAACACGGACGTATTGTTGTGATGACAGCAATGAGTAGTGTGGGGCACTGTGAGAGAATAAGATATAGAGAAAGAGTGAGAAAAGAAGAAAGGCATGGACTGGGAAATACATATTTCTCACTAGTTGTATAAACTACACTTTATTGATATATCTATAGTTTTGAAACAATTTCCTTTAAAATAAAATAAAAAACGTGCACGAGTAATTCAACTTATTGACTCGTTCAGTTTATTATAATCGGCAGATTATTAAAGGGGTCACGTTTTCTACAAGTAATTAGCTTAAATTGTTTAAATCTGATGCGCTTGAGTTTTTTTGATACCATACTTAGCAGAAGTATTTATTAAAGTACAAAAATTCTCGCCGAATCCTTTACAAAGTCTCCGCTTGTGCTGCCCTACTATAAATGTGCATTGAATCTTACTTCAAAATTTCTTCATTTTTAAAGTTCTTAGTGGATTCTTACTTATTAAATCGTGAGATAATGCTGGGAAATAACTTTATATAAGCTTCCACAACGATTATATTTTCATCTAACATACTTTGGTAATAAAACTGACGCCAAATTTATGTTACCATGTAATAAAGTTTATTGTATTGTTGCAGGAAAAATTTTTAATGAAACAACATGGTGCGAACAATGGAACATTGAACAAAATATACAGTTTTATACATTTTAAAATATCAAACAGTAAACCTAAAAACTGTGACATGTGTTTAAAACGGCTCATTAATTTTTGCTACAAAAATATTTTTATATTTCTTTTTTTACAGTAGCATTTATAACACTTACTGGTATAATAATTATTTTCTGTTTGTTTTACTTCATTTTTAAAGGTTGTCTTTTGCCTATATTAAAAAATAACTTTTTAACTTCTCTGTACTTGACAGGAAGTAAAAAGTCGTTGAAAGTATTAAGTATTTAATTTTAAAGACTAAACCTCCACAAAAATCTGCCAAGTTTATTTCCATAATTACATTTGTTGCATTTGCAGGTCTCTTTACATTTATTTGAAGCTTATTGAAGGTGACCCTTATTAAATTTATTTACAAATAATTTAGATTTCTCACTTATAACGTTTTTTATAAAAAAAGTTTTTTTGTTCGTATCTAAAGTAATTAAAGTAAAGTAAAAATTTAAAGTAAAGATAAATTCTTTAAAGGTTTTTACCAGCTACAGTTAAAAATTATATTCATTTTGTATTTTGATTGTATGTTGACAATAACAATTAAGATTAATTTAAAAGGAGGATAAACAACCTAGTAAAATGTAAGAAGCTAATTAGTTACATTAGAAAACCAATTATTGAAGAAAGTGGACAACAGAAAACAAATAAAGGAAATATGGAAAACAGAGTAAAATATGTTACAAACAAATACAATTAAAAGGGAAGACTAAGAAATATGTAAGGGTTCTTTGATCACAGCTGTTCATTCAAACATACAACTGCACTGTATCTTGATGCTTCATTGATCTCTAACATTTCAAGTAAATTCATCCTGGGACCTTTAAAACATGTATATAACCTCGAAACGTTGGAGTTAGAAAAAGTGTGATTTTCAGCAATGATATGGTTGGCAAAGGCAGATGGTGAATTAGGTGAGTCAAAGTCTTTGTAATTTTCAACATGGGAAGTATAGTAGGTCGGCAAAACATATAATTTTCTCAATTCTAGCAAAAAATGTATTTACCCTAAATTTTCCTTTTAAATTTTTTTTAAATATTTACATGCTGCTAAGGTATTTGAAGTTGACATTGTTTTTACTTTAACCTCACTTATTCAGCTGTAACTTCGGCTTAAGAGAAGGGAAGTTTTTGTCGCTTACATAGATTTTAAAAAAGCTTTCCACAGTATCAGTCACAGATTATTATGGCAAAAACTTTACTCCTTGGGCGTAAGTTCCAACTTCATAAGCATTATCCGCAGTTTGTATAATAATGCAACAGTTATGATTAAGTCGGCCAATACACTTTCGAAAACATTTGAAGTATCTTCTGGCACTTTACAGGGTGAATCTCTTAGTCCTATATTATTCTCAATATTTCTGTTTGATATCGAAGATTATTTCTACGCTAGAAATTCAGGTGGTTTTTCCATTGATCAACAAACGGAAATCTCTATTTTATTGTACGCAGATAAATATTGGGTGAACTATAAATCGATATTTCTCGTAAACTCTCCATATTAGAACAATATATGCTGTTGATAATTGTATTGTGGTAAACATTCAAAAATCCAAAATAATACGTTTGTCGCGTGGTGGCTTTAGAAGAAAATTTAACTACAAATTTTTAATCAATAACCCTTAGATAGATACAGTTAATAAATTCTTCTATTTAGGGGTCGAATTTACTTCTTCCGGAGCGAAACGGCTATTTATAAGTCAAAACAGAATATTTGTGTATTTTTGAGTCTGCTTTCTAAGTCTTAGTGCACTTCGTGGGATGCTGGAATTAAGTTATATGATTCCATTGTTGTCATTTTGCTTTCGGCCTATATACCCATCTGGAGCCTTGAGTACCCAAATATAATGGGAAGAGTGCAAGTTGCTTTTTTCAAGCGAATCCTTCTTCTTCCGAAAAACACACCGGATTATTTAGTAGGGTTGGAAACAGGATCAACCCACCTATCCTATCTAATTTTTAAATACTCTTTAAACTGGTTGATAAAAATTTTGAGTATGGAAAACTGTCGTTATCTAAAAAAATGTTTTATGAAACTCAGAGAGTGTGGTACTTCTACTAAAAGATACAATTGGATTTTGACAAGTCCATTTGGCTAATATAAATGTATTCAGGATTTATCATAAAGGCATTTGCTATAAAATCGACACAACTGAAATCTGCTCACTACACAACACACATCAAGATCACACTTTCAAGCATATTTTGTTTGACTGTCCTATACTGTCCCCTGTAAGACCTAAAGTAGATTTCCTTGAAAGCTATACGACTTTATTCAAGTCGTTGAACGACATCATGCATGCAAATGAGTTTTGTTAGTTCATTTTAAGCTCGCTCAAATTAAGATCTTTTCTGTTAAATGATAATTTGTTCTCTTTATTTACCAAGTCATAAACTCTGTTGTAATTTACTTTTTATATTGCATTTTTTTATATTATTTTCTGTGAATATTTTTATTTATTTTATATTGTAGGCATTTCTTTAAACTCTGTATATGGTTGGGCTTCTTGTCATAAGATGTATTTATTTAAGGCAATAAAATTAATAATAATTACCTGCAAATTGCACACAAGACATTTAACTAACTAATAAAATTTGAGGCAAACAATATTTTTTAGTATAACAAAAAGGTGGAAATATTTAAATTATTTTATTTATTTTTAATATTTTTATTTTATAAAAATATATTTAACCAATAGTATCATTTTTACCTTAACCATGATCGAAAATGTATTTAAGTTCGATTTGATCACTTGGTATATGTTTGTTTCCAATCTAGTAATGCGTGCAACAATTTCGCATTCTGTTTGATACATACTACATTCTAACATTGTCACCTTTCCAGAAGCCACTTCAATACTCTGATTGAATTGCTTTGGAAGTTGTGCGAGAGCGGTTTTAGCAACTCCGGAAGTATGTTGCTACGCCAAAGTTGCGGCAAAGGCAGATACGTATTAGAGTTTTAGTTTTTCTCTAGGCTACTGACCCTTTGTAATTGAAACCACGTTAGCATCAGCATTCGTAGAATCGACATTTTGTTGTACGTTAACCTTAATTGTGCTTAGATTTTAATCTGGTAAGAATCCTTTTGTGGTTAGTATTATTAAAGTTTGGTTAGAAAATGTTTATTTACATTATTTTTTGTGTTTCTTTTATTTCAAACGTTTATTGAACGTTGCAACCATAGGAATTGTTTTAATTTAATTCTTTTTTAAACAGCTTTGTTAGTTCATGTTTTATGTTAACAAGGGTTCTACTGCCAATTTCCACGTGGATGAAGTAATATAAAATATCTCTAACGTAATAGCAGCGTTTATTTTTTGAAAATTATTGTATAATAATCAATTGAAGTCAGAAATGCTCCTGTAAAATACAGTATCCGCCATAATAAACAGTACCGAACATAAAAATAAAAATAATTTTTAATTTCTGTAATGTAAGTGTTCAAAATGTTCACCATTTCGACGCAAACAAGCTTCATATCGATTTTGTAAATCAATAAACATATTTATAAAAAGTGGTTGAGTTCGGCAATATTTGCTGGCGGATTTTCCGAATGAAATATGTTTTCCTTCATTATGCCCCAAACGTATGCGTCAGGTGGCGTCAGATCAGGTGAATGAGAAGGATATTCGAAGTCTGTTTGCCGAGAAATTATTCTATTATCGAACTGCTGACGGAGTAAGTCTTAGGTGCGCACAGCTGTATGGCTCGTTGCACCATCTTATTGGAACCATTGTGTGCGAAACTGTAGATTTCGTGCACGGCAAAAGTTATTTAGATCTCTCACAAAAATTATAATAATTTTCTCTCTATAACGTTCTTGGTTGACAGTAAGTGGATTCTGATTATCATCTTCAACGAAATAAGGACCAATCATTCCATTACCAGATACCGCGCACCAAACGGTAACTCGAAGACTGTGGAGTGGTTTCTCTACAATGACATCAGGACGTTCAAATCCAAAGAATCTAGTTGTTTGTCGATTAATATAGCCGCTAAGATGAACGTGACTCTCGTCTGAAAACCATATGTTTTTCAAAAATTCGGGATCTTCGTAAATTAAACTCAACATGCGACCACAGTACATTTTTCTTGCACGTTTGTCCGCAGCATTTAGTCGTTGTCCAACTTGAATACGGTATGGATAACCACCAATTGATTTAACATGCGACGTAAAGATGTTTCACTAATGTTGAGTTTACAGTTCTTACAAGACTTCTTTGAGGTGATTGCACAACTTGGTTAAAAACACGTCCTTCATTTTCGTTAGTGCATACTGTTTTTCGACGACCTGAAGAACCTTTACGTTGACACAGTACACTACCAGTGCGACGAAATTTTTTAACAACAGCTAACATCACACTTTTACTGCTTTATTAAATTTTTGTTTATATTTTATTGACACCTATTCTAAGCTTGGACCATCATTATGACCTTTTCCGTATGAACGAACATAATGCTCTACCAAAAACACTTTTTCTTCCGTTGCCAGAATGACAATTAAGTCATATATGACAAATCCATATTACATAAACAACTCCACAGCACTCTCTGTTTCGGTACTGTTTATTTTGGCGGATACCGTATATTGAAATGGTTATTAATAAAATTGGATTTAACTAATTATCGCCAAAACTCTTGGACCCCCTCTAAAAAAGTTATTAAAACAATTTATTTTAATTAAAGATACACATTTTTTAATTTATTTTTATGGATGACAATGGTAGGCCCCATCGCACGAGAAAAGTACAAAATGCATTGGAGATTGAGAATATTCAAAGATTACAATGACCAGCAATTTCTCCATACATTAATCCCATTAAAAACATGTGGGATTTCGTTGGACGAACAATATCAAAGAGAATTATTCCTCCAAGCACCTTCCAGGAATTCACATTTGCGGCCCAAGAAGAATGGAAAAACCTCCCAATGGATACCATTAACGCTCTTTTAATTTTAATGGTTAAAAAAATAAAAAAAATTAGGGTAAAATGAGAATTTAAAAAAAAATACTTATTTGAAAAACTCATTATACACTAACTTGTATAAATGGTCGTAATATAACGGACAATAAAATCAAAATAAATTGGTATTAGATAAAACCATTATTTCTTTGACATTTAATTTGACGGGTAATAAATAAAAAAATAATTAAATCTTATTACATTTTTAAAAAATAAGTTGGTCGTACGTGGAAATCGAAGCCACGTCCTGTCGCTTACAAGGCGAATGCTCTATCTCTGACCCCCCTTCTGCTTTAAAGTTTGACAGGCAATGCCAATTTCATGAATTTTAACATCAACAGATATACAGGGTGATTGATTAGTGTGAGGAAGCTCAGTAGATCTGTTATAGTAAAATTTACAAAAAAAAGTTATAAACAAAAGTTGTAGGCAGCTTTAAACTCCACATTTTAAAATTAGTTACAATCTTACAGGGTGTTCCATAAGATGGTGGCATACCAAACTTATGTTTTTTTAAATGGAACACCCTGTATTTTATTTTAAATTTGAAATCTGCTTAACTTCCACATCACAACAATGTAAAGTTTTATTATGTTATACTGGGTATTTAAAAAGTTATAACCAATATTACCTGAAAATCGTATCAAGTTTAACCCCCTGTATAATTAAAAAGGAGTATAGGAACATTGATCTATTGCAACCATAGTTTTTTAATAATTGTTAAAAATTATAAAACATATTCGTTTTCATAATATTCGTTAAATCAAATACAGGGTAAGTCAAAATGCTAGTACATTATTTTCCTGGTAATTTTAAATGGAACACCCTGTATTTTATATCACTATCGAAAAGTACTAATATCATACTTCAAATTTTATGAAGTACTCCCTATACCTAAAGTTATCAGTTTTCTAGATATTTTTATTTTTCCATCAAAGTATTGATTTGGTAGATATTTTAACGTTTACCAATAATTATTGTGAGTTGGCCATGATTGGTTTGTCAGAAACTAACAATTTGACATTATTGTTTATTAATTCAGTATTGTGGTACACCGTAAATTAGCAACAATTATTATTAGCAACAATATCAATTTAATTTAAATTAGAAATAATGAATTTTATTACTAATGAATTGGTAGATATGATCTGGATTTTGGGGGAATGCAATAAAAATTCATTACTCTCCGCTAGAATTTATCAAGAACGGTTTCCAGATAGGCGGCAACCTAGACAAGATACATTTGAAAAATTGAAAGATCGATTTAACCGCACTGGTTCAGTGAAATATAAAAAATATGAACGAACAAAACCGAGTGTGAAAGAGGAAAATGAAATGAGTGTGTTGATGGCAGTTACAGAAAACCCACACACAAGTATAAGGAGCATTTCCCATGAACAAGAGCTTAGTTACTATTCTACTATGCTCCTTATACTTGTGTGTGGGTTTTCTGTAACTGCCATCAACACACTCATTTCGTTTTCCTCTGTCACACTCGGTTTTGTTCGTTCATATTTTTCATATTTCACTGAACCAGTGCGGTTAAATCGATCTTTCAATTTTTCAAATGTATCTTGTCTAGGTTGCCGCCTATCTGGAAACCGTTCTTGATAAATTCTAGCGGAGAGTAATGAATTTTTATTGCATTCCCCCAAAATCCAGATCATATCTACCAATTCATTAGTAGTAAAATTCATTATTTCTAATTTAAATTAAATTGATATTGTTGCTAATAATAATTGTTGCTAATTTACGGTGTACCACAATACTGAATTAATAAACAATAATGTCAAATTGTTAGTTTCTGACAAACCAATCATGGCCAACTCACAATAATTATTGGTAAACGTTAAAATATCTACCAAATCAATACTTTGATGGAAAAATAAAAATATCTAGAAAACTGATAACTTTAGGTATAGGGAGTACTTCATAAAATTTGAAGTATGATATTAGTACTTTTCGATAGTGATATAAAATACAGGGTGTTCCATTTAAAATTACCAGGAAAATAATGTACTAGCATTTTGACTTACCCTGTATTTGATTTAACGAATATTATGAAAACGAATATGTTTTATAATTTTTAACAATTATTAAAAAACTATGGTTGCAATAGATCAATGTTCCTATACTCCTTTTTAATTATACAGGGGGTTAAACTTGATACGATTTTCAGGTAATATTGGTTATAACTTTTTAAATACCCAGTATAACATAATAAAACTTTACATTGTTGTGATGTGGAAGTTAAGCAGATTTCAAATTTAAAATAAAATACAGGGTGTTCCATTTAAAAAAACATAAGTTTGGTATGCCACCATCTTATGGAACACCCTGTAAGGTTGTAACTAATTTTAAAATGTGGAGTTTAAAGCTGCCTACAACTTTTGTTAATAAGTTTTTTTTGTAAATTTTACTATAACAGATCTACTGAGCTTCCTCACACTAATCAATCACCCTGTATAGTACATACATATGTTATTGCATCGCTATTACGTATCTGTTGTGTAACTATGGTCTTAGCCTCGCGTAGTTTGTCACATAATCAAGGCAATACTGGTATGGGAGGAGATAAATATTTATTGTACAAGACGATAAAATTGTACTTTGTCTTCGAAAGCGTTTTTTAGCGTCGAGACGTCAGTCGAGATAATGCGATTTTATCGTCGTATGCAACATTTTTTTCTATAGCAAAACCTCAAGTTTAGGTGAAAAATAGAATTTTAAAGAAAATTGTAATTTTTGACACAAAAATAGTAATTGTGTTGCTCCATTGCTAGCAGCAGAGCCCTCTGCTTCTCTAATTCCCTCTTACTCATGTCCCCTCGTCTTCCATCAGATTCTCCACGGCTACTGACGTACTTATCTGGCGGTGTATTCTGCAGAATTTCAAAAAAAATCCATTAGGCCTATCACTTCTTGCCAATTTTGATTTTGTATGTTATAACTTCTTCAATGCATTTTTGTAAACACATATTTTGGATAACAGTTACAAAATTCGTTGCAGATAAAAGAAAAATATTGGATAGATTATATTGTTTATAAGAGACATTTGGAAGGAAACATACAAAACGACTTAAAGAAAAAGGATCCGGATCTATCTACTCAACAAAGGATCAAAGGATGGCTACCGCTGAAGTAGAGAATGAGAAAGTAAAGAAGAATGGTATAAAAGAATAAAGATAAATAAATTATTGTTGATAGGAGGATGAAAGGCAAGAGAAAAAATGTCATTGGAAGTTAGATGGAAATCTTACTGCAATAGAAGTATGAGGAATGATTATTGCTAAACTAGATAATTGAAAAATAAAAGAGATTTAAAAGAAATAGAAGGACATTGGAAGATATATGGCCAAACTACTGAAAGGAGAGAATGGGGAATTATGAATAAATTCAAACTAGAAAGGAGTAACTAAGGAAATTTGAAAGTAAGATGAAAAGGACAGGGTGTTGGAACGTCGAGGTAAAGACAGAGGTAAGAAAGAGGCATCGAAACGGAGTTAAAAGCAAACAGAGATAAGAAGAGTAAAAAAGACAGTCATGCAAAAAAATCAGAGTTTAAAGAACAGTCGCAATTACTCTGTCAACAAATGTTGCGTTTTGGTTTTTGCGGAGAATATTGTTCAGTTTTGTGTACAAAGTGAAAAAATACGAAGTAGTCGGAAAAAAATAGACACAAGAAAAGGAAAACCTGCCATCAGATGTAAAAAATGCAGCGTTGGAAGCAGAAAGTTTATTCTTGCCACAAAAATGTTGATGTTTGAGAAGGACTACCAGTCTTTTAAAAAGTGGAGAAGAATTAAGAATATCAATGGGGTGAGTGAAAGAATACCTCTGGCGTATTTTTCTGAAAAGTCGAAGAAAGCGATGCCATCGTCATTATGGTCGTATTATTCGATGCTAAAGCGTACGTTGTTGGTGAATGAAAATTGTGACATTTCTAAATTCAGCAAGTTAACTACCTTATTAAAAAACTTGAATGAAGGAAGCTAAAAATCCAAAATCCTGGAGTCAGATGACATCATTAAATTTCTGACAGAAGTTCCTTGTCACATCTATTTGTTGATGAAGCTTATTGCTATTTTTGGTGTGCATGCAGCGACTAGGTCCGATGAAATGTACAAATTAGAAGTGTTTAATGTGCTCCAAAAATAGATATTTCCAATAAGGTTAATTGTAAAATTTCAGTTGTTTTTAATACCTAAAGTGTTTGAATTTGTAAATTTTATTAAATAGAAAAAAGTTAAAACATTTTATCTACCCTTGCTGTTAAAGTGTCACTTTATCTATTCAAAACAGTTGTTATAGCAACACTTTCATATTAGTTAGGGAAAAAAACAAATATTGTTATTCTAAATTCTAGTTTTTTTACTTTAAATCTTCGATGAATAAACATTTTAACAATATACATTTCTTTTTAAACTACTTAGCAAAAAACTGAAACTCTATGAATTGCACGTCAATTTTTCAAACGTGGGTAGACATTTAGGTGCTGCGGGAGTTAAAAGAGACCAGAAAAAAGGAAAACTCGAGGCTTTTCAAATGTAATTCAGTTAAAGAACGTCTGTCGTTAAAATTGTGGGTATTGCTTTTTTTTTCCAAATGTGCCTCACGTAAGGTTTTGAGCGTCTGCCGCATACCAAATACTCCAAAAACTTCCTCACGTCATCTCAAAATGATAAAAATATGTAGAAAAATGATACATCGGTCTATAAAAATAACCATTTAAATAAAATTAAATTTATAATCAAAATAAATTATTTAAATATTTAACTAGAACATTTTAAGAATAGTATAAAGTTTTTTATATAAGTAAAATAAGAGCTATAAACAAAGAATGAAAAAATTTACGCACGCGACAAAGTAACAGTAGCAATTTTGATTTTTTCATTTCGCGAGGTTTGTAGGTATGACGTCAGGGTAAAGGCCAATTTTTTCTATTACATATCACGATTGGCAAACACAGATATATAAAACTAAAACATGAAACAATCTTTCTTATTTTGTGAGTCCAATTTTTATTTCCAAAGCTTACTATCTGATAACATTAATATGTTTAAATAAATTAATACAAATAAATAATTGTCACTAAATGGTTTTTAACTATACACAAATGATCCTATAAGTAGTATATCGAAATTCTTCTTCGCTGGTCTTCCTCAATAATTACACCCTGTAGTATCGTTTATTTCACCTTTATCTGTACAAGTTTAAAGCGCAGTCAAAAGTTGATTCACTTGACTGGTTTGTCTTATCTAAATACCCACTAGTTTTTACAAATCACTTCGTTTATTGTACATATCGGAATAACAGTGTTTTAAAAATAAAAATTTGTAAAAATGCCAAAAATAAGGGAAAGAAATGCGAAAAAAGTAAGGAAAAAATGGGAAAAAGGAGGAAATATGAAAAAATTTTAGAGGAAATGAACCAACTTAAAAAACGATTAAGATATGACTAGTCATCCAGTGAAAGAGGAAGCTCAAATTGTAAGTATTATATTAAAACTAAAATTGAAAACCATCTTATAAGCTGCTATGCTTAAAATAAAAATAGAAAATGATCTTATAAGCCGCTATGCTTGAAATTAAAAAAAAACAAATTAAAAGCCGTTATGCGTAATTTTATGTTATGCGTCCCTGCTAAACAGTTATACAAAAGATTAAATGTCTATGGTCGTAGATGAAATAGTCCCAGATGCATTTGCGATCAGGGTAATTATCGTTACAAACGCGGTCATTCAAATATATTTGGACAGATATTTTAAATAGTCATTAAAACAGACGAAAAGCTGACTTGGTATTCCGATTTAAGATTGAAATTTACAGGCAAGAATTCGAGAAATTGTTCATTAAAGGACTCGATTTTGTAACTGAAGTTCCTTTGTATACGTCAAGTAAATCTACACTTTGTCGATCGAGACATTTTCAAGATAATGTCAGACCAGAACCATCGTCGTTTATTAATATAGAAATTGTAACATTAGAAGGTGGCCAGAGTTTTTTGTGTTTTGATGACACTGAAGAAGGAGAAAGAATTTTATGTTTTTTGACTTCGAAACCCAAGGAAACGTTATTGATAAAAACAGATTTTTTTATCGACGGCACATTTAAAAGCTGTTCCAAACAGTTTACACAAATATATACCATGCATGTTGACATGGGAAGCACTGATGACGAAACAAGGATTGTTCCTATAATGTATGCGCTTTTACCAAACAAAAAAATTAAAACATATAGAAGACTGTTTACAATACTGAAGAAAAAAGTGCCGGGATGGAAACCAATAACAGTGATGCTTGATTTTGAAGATGCTGTCATTCAAGCTCTCAAAACTGTTTTTCCTTATGTTAGAATGCATGGAGGCAACTACCATTTTAATCAGTCAATCAGTCAGGAAGATTCAATCTATCGGAATGACAACACAATATATGAACGACGATAACGTGAAACTTCATTTAAGAATGTGTTCTGCATTGGCCTACTTACCAAGTAGAAGAAGGATGGTTAGTTATTCAAGCAAATTCTCCCGAAGATGAAAAATTAACAGAATTCTACGATTATTTCGTTAACGAATGGCTAGAAAATTCAGTGATCAATATGAAGATGTGGAACTGTCATGGCCTACGACACCGAATGCCGTGGAAGGGTGGAACAACAGGTTAAATAGAATATTAAAGAAACCTCATCCAAACGTATATATTCTTATAAAAAACTTGAGAAAAGAAGCAGAGTATTTCGATTTCGTATTGAATAGAATGGATTTAAATTTAGAGAACAAGAAACGTAAGAAAATGTACATTCAAGTCGACAATAGGATTAAGAGGGCAACAGAACTATTGCAACGTTCTGGTGATATAAAATCATTTTTGGTGTCCGTGGGGAATATTCAAAAACTTAATTAACTTAAAAAACAACAAAAAAATATATAAAAAATGACAAAAATATAAAGAAAAGATATTAAAAAAAAACCAAAAAAAAATTAAACATGCCTATGATTCATCATAGCCAGTCCTAAGCCTGGATAAAATGTGAAGGATTCTTTTTAATGTGAAATAAATTTATTTAAAATTAAATAAACTCTTGTGTTTTGATACACCTTAATATAACAAAAACAAGATGCCTCTTTTTTTGTGAATAGTTCCTATTTACTAACTACTAGCACGAACTTTTTGAAAATTTGTACCCATGGCTTGTAACTTATGAACCATTTGTTAATAGTAGAAAAAGGTGATAATATTTTACCTGACTTGTTTATTACGTACTGACCGCACATGCAACGTTAGGTTTAACATATTTTTACATGACCGCATATGCAACGATAATAGCCCTGATCGCAAATGCAACGACCGAATCTGCAACGACACCGTCGTAGATAACAGTGAAGGAAGTAAAAGTGAACCTGATTATAATTTAATGGATACAGAAAATCTGATTAACGAACAAGAAGAAGTTACACAAGCAAACAATATTGGAGTGGAAGAAACTTTACAAGTGAATCCGTGAACCAAAACTTTTTTAACCTCTTAGGTCAAGATCCTATCGAGCAGAATAAGAACGAAATATTGCTTCACGAAGAAACTAATAATAGATGGAAAAAATACCTAATACAAGGTCATCGTCAAAAGAGCAAAGAGAAAGTATACTAAACATCGACCAAACACAGTATTCCAACAACTAGAACCAACGCAAGCTCTATAATCAACGAAAAATAACACAGGTAAACCTTATTGATTTTGATGACACCATGTTGAACACGAAATTATTGCAAATTGGAAAGCGCCACAAATTACAATATAAAAGATATGTAATTGACGAAATGGCAAAGGAAAAAAGGAATAACTGTATTATGTTTGCCACCTTATCACTGTCAATTAAACCCTATAGAATTAATATGGACAGAGGTAAAAGGTGAGGTGGCAAGAAACAATACAACTTTTAAATTGAATGACGTTAGACAACTTTTGATAAATCCTTTTGGAATCGTAACACGGGAAAATTGGACCAATGCCATAAACCATGTGAAGAAGGAAGAAGAACGATTGTGGAGTGTTGATATCAATATTGAAGAACTGTTGGAATCCATTGAAACCAGGCAACGAATCTGACTCATCGTCGGATGAATAAGATGAAATGGAAGCCGACAATTACAGGAGTAAGTGGTTTTTGCATTAATTTATATTTAATTCTTACTTTTTATTATGTAGCATATTTTTATTTTACTTTTAATTTTTATTTTTATTTGAACTATGCTTTAAAAATACTTAGATTCTACTGTCATAGGATCTATTCAGCTACCTGTTGTGACAATATTATCTAGGGCTTCTATTGTGTTTGGGTTAGTTAATCCCTAATTACAGGGTGGACTCTTTAAAAAATAACAAGTATAACTATGTTCCAATAGAAATGTATACTAATTTTGGTTATTTTTCATAAATCACCCTTGCTTGGGCTTGAAGGATTTGCATTTATAATGAATTCACTGTGCTGCCAACTCCAAACAAATGAACTATAACGTTATATTGTGAAATTTGCTTTCTTACCATTTCCAATCGTGGATTAAAATATGTTTTCGTCCGTTATATTTGTACAGCTGTTCTAAAAACGTGTAACGCTTTGACAAATTATTTTACAAATTAAAAGAATTCCAAGCTGATTCAAAGAAAGAGAACTTTTCGTTTACAAGATTGAATGTCGGCGAGGTAAAGAAATACTCAAAAAGTTGTTGCAAGAATTTGGTGGTGCACGTAATGATGATATACGTTATTGGAAACATAAATCTGTTGAATTTGATTTGTGCTTGCGGTAGTTTTGGGTACATAATAAATCATCAGGTGGCGAACTTGGAAAGCAAAACCGTGCTAGACCTATTAATAAGGTAAAGTCGATCAGGTGGATAAAAATCCAGCATCGGCACCGATAAAAATAAAAATAAATCACAAAACAATTTTTTTCTTATTCGTGTTTTGCAATATGGCGGGTATCTAGATGTTTTGATCGAATTTTATAAACGACCCCCGTTACATCGATCTCGACTACTTATTCAAAAAGCAACAATTAAAAAATTTTATTCAAAACAGGTCAAGCCACGATTTTTTATTCTACCATTAAAAAAGTGTGCTTTGGACATTTTTAAATAACAATTAATATAAATTTCTAAAAATTCCACAAAGCTTTTCTCAAACAAAATCCTATAAACTATACTAAATGACATAAAAATCCGAACACCCAGTTTAAATGATTTTATTTTAATAAAATTTTATATAAGTACTAACTAAAGCATAATAAGTAAATGATAAAAATTTCAAAATGATTGCATTGCTTTAAAGCCCTTTTACCTTTAATAATATGTGGATGCACCCCGATGTGTTACGCATTCTCCAACGCGCCTAGGCATGCTTCTGATCAGTGGTTAATGTCCTCCTATAGTATCTCATTCCAGGCAACCACCAACTCCTCTCGAAGTTCTTCTAGAGTCTGAGGAGGACGTTGAAAATTGAAAAATCTCCTACCCACCATATCCTATACGTGCTCAATTGGGGATAATTCGGGGGATCTTGGTAGCCAAGGTAACAATGTGACATCATTATGTTAAAAGAAGTATATTGTGACACTTGCGACATGTGGTCGGGCATAATCTTGTTGAAAAATTGGATTTGCTAGGGTGTCAAGGTAGGGTAAAAGATGGGGCTCTAAAACTTCTTGGATATAACGCTGCGCGTTCATGTTACCTCTGATGAAGATTTAAGGTGATCTCGAACCACAAGCTATAGCACCCCAAACTATAACTCCAACAGTTTGATGAACATGCCTTTCAACAAAAAACCGTGGATTTCTCCTTTCACCAAGTCGTCTTCTAACTCTTGCTCAACCATCGTGCATGCCTAATCAAAATCGAGACTCATCACTAAAGACAATACTGTTCCATTCCTGATCCCAGAGTGACCGTTCTCTGCACCACTCAAGGCCATTAAGTCGGTGTTCTGGAGTTAAAGGGAAGACCCAGTGTGGTCGGTATGAAAACAGTCCAAAACATCTTATTCGTCGGTAAACACTTCGCATGCCAATAGGTCTTCCGTGTTCTGCAAACCATTCATTTGCAATGGACCTGGTAGTGGAGAAACGGTCCCCTAAGGCCAATAATCTTAGGCGGCGATCTCCACGGTCTGTTGCTCTACGGGGGCGTTCAGAGTCCCTTGCTCTTTGCGTACGGCCTTCTCGAAGCCGTGCCTGACAACACCTAACCACGGTGTCTATACTTCTTTGTACTCTAACTGCAATTTCCCGAAAAGAAAATCCAGCTTCCCGAAGTTCCACTATACGACCCCTATCAAACTCACTAAGTTGACGAAATCGTACAGGTCTTCATACCTTAGGCATCATAACCAATCGTAAAGAATGTCAAGAACCAAAATCCGCAAAATTTGGATCTTTACTACGGCTACAATATTCATTTTGGGTTTGTTAGTGGATTTCAAGAAAAGCAGTATAAAAACCGGAATCTTTTATTAAAATAAAATGATTTAAACTGGGTGCTCGGATTTTTATGTCACTTAGTATATAAAGTAAAAAAATACTCTCAGAAGGTTGCACAGAATCCGATTTTTAATATCTCATAATGATCGTGGCGCAGTGGAATACGTGCTTGTCTCTCACGCAGGGGGCTCGGGTTCGAATCTCAAACGTAACATTTTTTTAAATCTTTTAATATTGATAAAATTTTAATAACCCCTTATAAAAAACTTAGAAGCTATTAGGCCGCATAAATTAGGAGCTGATTCTTCTGGATCACATCCGCAAATCTAGTTCTTAGCAAAAGTTATTGTAAACAGAGTTTCTAGCTATTAAAGCAAAATCCTGTCCTGCTGGTAACAGGTTTGATTCCAATTACCATTTTTTTGTACTTGATCTAGCTGTGGAAAAAGCTAATTCATGTCTCTATAAGTATTTGCATTTAATGTTTATTTAGCCTAAAACAATGGTACGTGAATTTTATTATTGTTAACAACACACCACACCTCTACCTTAGGTGAATCTCTTTTATATTGTTCGTCGCTCGGGTTTATTTCAAACCAAATTCTGCATTTATGTTTATTAACTGCTACAGACAAAGGAATGCAGCTTCATTAGACATTATTAGATTGACGTTTGGTACATTCCTCTTGAAATTCGTTTAAGATTTAAAAATAAAAACACCCTCACGTTCAATTTTATTTTTTAGTTTTATTGCTTCCAAAATTTTATAAACTTTTGACTTACTAAAGTTGAAATCAAAATAACTTTTTTATAATTCACGTTTACAATAGACTTAATTGTAACACTCAACGGAGTGTGGAAATGAAAACTCTTTCCACAGTCGCCTAGTTATTTTTTGTGTCACAGTTGGTAATTGTGTGCATTTTATTAGGGGGTGCACGATTCTTTCATTTTCCTTTAAATTGGTTATATTTATGTCTTATATTATATTTTCTTAAATTATTTATCACTCCAACGTAATATTCAAATCAAATTTCAATGTCAAACTTGATATATCTGACATATATCATTTTAGTTAGTACCAACGTAATTGAATGAACACAAAAAGTACTAATTGTTGAATAATTTTATTTAAAAAACATAAATAAATGCGAATTAGAAAAAATATTGTGTAAAAACTTTTACTATTCTTAACGACGATTTTTGATACCTCATAACAAAGTCATATACAGCTATGGTGTCGTCTAAATAATTGTTAAAGTATTTTTTCTTTCGAGATGATGATTCAATGACAACCAATGATAAGGTTCTGGAACCAACTTCTAATTGTTTTTGAAGTGGGTGATTGTTTATTAATATATTTGAAAAAACTTCTTTAAGTATAGTAGTTTTCACAATAAATGGTATTGACTGAAGGATTATAATAAAACCAATTAGACCCTTAAGTTGTAAAATCCGAGATGCACATCATAAATATAAAAGGACCTGATTCAAGTAATTTTAAATTGATTGTACTAACCCTTACTTTTTGGAAGTCCAAAAAGGATAATAAAAAACTCTTCGTTTTAACAAAACTTCCAATATTTATTTAAAAATTGCTTTTTTAAAAGACTCAATGACAGCTGTTTTGCTATGAAGCATCGTCAGATTGACATTTAAGTTACATTTTGTTTGTTTGTAGCTAGGTACCTGATGTTTAGGTAGCATTAAGGCTAGACCAAGTATGGAAGTAATAAGACATAACAATATTAAAGCCTAGATGTTATTAGCCCTAAGGGATTATCCTGGATGTATTTCCCTCTAAGATCAGTATAACTGTGCAATGATATAGAAAAGCCAGGAAAAAACTATATCATGCTGATCTTTACAATAACTTAATATATTTGTGTTACAAACTAAAGAAATTAAAAGTTAAAAATAGTAATGGACAAAGCAAGATATCATAGTCTACAATTGCAAAAAATTCCTGGCTCAAAGAATACGAAATTGGAGATTCAAAACTTCATGGTTGCAAATGACATATATTTTGAGGAAAATTATACAAAAAAAAGAACTTTTACAAGTGCTGCAGGCATTTTCTTTAAAAAAAACGTGTTTGTGATACAATTGCAGAAGAATTGGGACATACAGTGTTACGACTACCTCCCTACTACTGCGTGTTCAATCCCATAGAGCTTATGTGGCACCAGCTTAAATCGAGTGTGCGCGAAAAAAATACTTCGACTTTAAGTGGTAGGTAGTGTGGTAGAATTAATTAGGAACTGTATAAATGACATTCCTACCGAGAGTTGGAAAAGTTATGTTAGTCATGTTATAAATGTTAAAAACTCGTAACTTTTTGTAAAATTAATTGTGCCAATTATAATTAATTTAGATGAGGATAGCGATAGCGACACTGATCTAAATATAGAATGGAATTGTAACATTTAAATAAATTACTTGTATATCTCCTATTATGCAAAATTCAAATTTCTTAAGTTCGACGCTGTAGCACATTTGCATCTTTTACCTGATGATTTTCTACACCTGATGATTCTCTACACAATAAGATTAAATCGGGTAGTTTATTGCAGTTAATAAGCCAATACCTTTGCTGTGAAAAATACTATACCTACAAATCACCGATTTTGATTCGCAAAGGTACATTGGCTTTTTTTCATCTGAATACACCATTTTCATATAAAAACAGACAATAGCAATAACTAACAATTATCAAAGTTAATAAATTTGGACATTTATATAAAATTTCCAATACTTGCTATGATTCAAAGTACTAAATAACACTTTTTACTAATTTTCCTTTATTTAACATTATTTAATCCCCATCAAGTCGTAATTTGCCCTACTTTTCCAATTAACTATTACCAACTTGGCAAAAAAACATAGTAAGTGTTCATTAATAAGCTCAGAAAGTGTCACAGTTTTTTTCAGGAGTTATGTATCCTACCGGTCCTGGAATGGTTCTTCGATGGCTCGTGATAAGTAAATCATTCTTCCTCGACAATATTGAGCCAGAAATGGAGAAAAATCGTAGAGATAAGCGGTCTATTGGTGTGAGTTTATCAAATTTATAATACCGTAATCGAGGTTTTAATACACGCGATGGACAGCCGAGGCTCGGAATTACTGCCATTAACATTTTTATGAGATATTCTATTAGTGTGAAAGACTGTCTCTCCCATTTTTTAGAAATACGCTTCATGATTATTAAAATACTGAATGTATAGATTTTGCATTAAAGAGTGTGAGAAGAATTTAATTAACTTTATTATCTTAAAATATACATTGGTAAATAAATTACATGTTAATTTTAGACAGTAGTGTGTAATTATTATTGAGTATAATGTGACTTAACACTTGTATATGCAGTTCCTATCAAATACATTTCATATAAAACAATAGATATTAAATCGCATTTCAATAAATAATAGGTAATATCCGAAATTGAATAAAGATTTACTACTAATACTATAATAGTCCATCTAAGTACTCTTTATTTTCATATTTCGTATTTCTTACACAGATTGACAAATGTCAAATTTGGTTGCTGCTTCTATTGGATTCGGTAAAAAATTGAAAATTTTGTCAACTTTAATGCCTAGATATTTGACGTTGTTAGATTCCCAAATAATATCAGTCATTTATTTTGATACATTTAAAATTTGGTAGATTTGCATCAATCAATGAAAATGCTAAATAAACTGTTTTATCAGTGTTTAAAGCTAATTTGCTATTCTCAAGCCAATAAAATAGTCCTATGTATTTGTATCAACATTGTTTTGAGTTAAAGTAAAGGTTACTATTTTTGATTTATAAATATTAGGTCAGGTTAATAATATAATTATCTGTTGCCACAGAATAATTCATTGCGCTTTGAAATCAAAAATCTTTGGTAGGAATTTTAAATCCATTAATGCTAAGCATACATTTTACATACGTTCTGGAGTTAGCTACAAATTAAAAATTGGACCGGATTGACCATCTTTCTAATATATTATGGGATTGACCCCGTGCTACCTTTGATGAAGTTCATAAGCCTTAATTTTTACCCTTTCATATTGCCTGCTGCTTCTGGTTTTTCCTTTTCAAGGTCTAGAAACAGCAGTCTTGTCAGGCCTTTATGAGGCCTTTATAGTGGCACAAGACGTGAATTGTGGTTTTCTCTTCTTCCTGTCTATGTCTGGTCTATAAGAAGCATGTGTCTATTGAGCCTACAGTGTCCCATTAACAGACCTAATATTATTTCTATCAACTTCGTCGAAATTACGTCTGCCGTTCAGATTACCATTCATTTTGGTACATAAAAACTTTTTTTTTGTAAAATACTTAAAACATAAATATAAATGGTAAAAAAGTAAATGTCTTTTTGCTTTTCCCTTCAAAAGGGATTTTTCTTCTATTTATCAAGATAATAATCTATAAAATAAGTAGATAACTAAAAAAACATTTTGTCTAAAAACAAAATGCATATCATTACTTACAAAAATATAATTTTTTTTGTAAATTTATCTATTTTCTATCCAAATTCAGAGTAAAACTTTTTTACAGGGACCACGCCTTAAAGTTTAATACATAAGTTGCTCATTTTGGCCTCAAAAAAATAACGTTGTAAGATGAAATTGTATGTACAACTACTTCTAACAAAGTTTATAGTCTATATAGAAAGAACAAGGAGTAATAAATAATTCATTTAAGTAGATTTCATAGACGTACCAAAATATATTTTAAAAGGGTATACCGTAAGGTACATTTTGTATTGAACGAATGAGTTGCAGCTATGCTAAAGAATATACGATTTAGGTCAGAGGTAACGGAATGTACTAAATTTAATAAAAAAAGTGAAAGAGGTACATAAATTTTAGTAAATTTGATAAAGATAGACAACACAGTTTATTCATAATAGAAAACAAACCAATCTATAACAATAATTATTTTATATATTTTTGTTCTTTTTGTAAGAAGATTAATTCAAACTTTGAATATTGTCACAAATAAATTACAATGAAATATATTTTTATAAAATTAATTAAAGTCAAGATGGCAAGATATCGTTACAATGTTTATTAAATTCAAAGAAGCAAAATGAATATTTTTTATTTGTATTACTCCTATATGTAGTGTTTGGGGAATTTTTCTCAGAAATTTTAAATGGCAAGTGGCCTAGTGTAATCGGCTTAATACGATTTACAGATTATTCCATTATTGAGAGGGATTTTCCAAACAACCCAGTTTTCTTAGAAACATTATCGGGAATATTATTTAAAAAAAAGTAGGTACATTAAATCAGTACTTAGTATTAGTTCTTTGAGTAAAGTTATATGAAGTTGTATGGTTTTCATAATATTGTAAACAGTTGGAATATATTTAAAACACTTGTTGAATGTTAATTGTGCAAGTACCAAACAATATCGATAAGCCAAGGACCATCTAAACGACCAAAAACAGATCCATTATCTTTAAATGAAAAAACTCTGATATTGAATTGTTATATATCATTGAAAAACAAGGATCCAAGTACAAGTGTTGATGATATTGTGTAATTAAAGGCTGCTATGTTGTGTATTGCTAAATCAACAATTTATAGATTACTAAAAGAAAGCAAGAATGGCATTCTTCAACCCCCTAAAACTCCTTCAGGCCGAAAACCAATTGAGATCGATGAGTCATTAAAACAAAGACTAAGGCGTAATGGATTTTACTTACGAAAGGAACTTCCAACACTTGACAAAATTATGACATCAGTGCAAGAAGATGCGGACTATACAAAATTCTCCAGAATGACATTATGCAAACTTTTGAAAGATGTGGGTTTCAGATATACAAAACATAATAGAAAATCTCTCTTGATAGATAAACCGGAAATAGTTGTTTGGAGAAGAGACTATTTAAGAAGCATTCGACATGCCAGAGAACAAAATTTGAAAATCTTCTACTTAGACGAAACATGGATAAATGCTGGATATACAGTTTCCAAATCTTGGCAAGATGAAAACATTAAAAGCGGAAGGCAGGCATTCGTGGAAGGTTTGTCGTTAAGTTTGCAGCCACTATCTGGAAAAGGAAAAAGACCTATCATTATCCATGTTGGAAGTTCTGAAGGTTTTGTTGATGGTGGATTATTAACTTTTATTTCAAAACGCACGGGGGACTATCACGAAGATATGAATGGGGATGTCTTCGAGGAATGGTTTGTTCAAATGTTGGATCTGATTCCAAAAGGGGCTGTTATTGTTCTGGACAACGCAAGTTACCATTCACGGTTACGAGAAGCATTGCCCACAAGTCGTTGGCGTAAAGCAAAGCTTTTGGAGTGGCTTATTTCGAAAAATATTAAGTTCCACTAAGGAAAGATCTTTACAGAATTGCAAAAATGAACAAGAATAAATACAAAACCTACATTGTAGAAGAAATGGCTTATTCTCGTGGTATATCAGTTCTTCGACTTCCCCCTTATCATTGTGAACTTAATCCCATAGAATTAATATGGGCTCAGGTAAAGGGGGAAGTTGGAAAAAAATACCACTTTTAAAATAAACGATGTTGTGAAATTGTTTGGGAGTGCTGTAAGTCATGTTAGTAAGGAAAATTGGACAAACTGTATCTGTAACTGAGCATGATATTAAAGTATAGGCAAATATGTGGAAAATTGACAATATTTGTGATGATTTAATCGACCCTATTATTATTAATGTCAACAACGATTCTTCCTCTTCCGAGTAGAATAAAATGTAAGTAATAAATGTATTCCAATAATTATTTCTTTTCATTTTTTATTATATTATAATTTAAAACGTATTTTTCTTTCAAAATAGACACCACTGCATTGCGTTATTGCTTGTCTGGTAATCCTTTAACAATGAAGAAACCCTAAACTTTGCTACAACTCAAACAAATACGGGGTCGATCTACCTGGTTTTTAGATTTACGGAAGAAATGTAATTTAAAGTAAGAGATTTATCAAAAATTTCATGGTGCTCCCTGTAAAGGTTTTGCATACTTAATTAGGGTTTATTACTCCTCGTACTTTTTGTACATACTATAGAATGATCATAAAATAACAAGAAGATAAAAATAAAAAGAATAATGAATGAATTTTCTACTTACTGTATACAGCCCAAGAGATGAATTATAAACTGCAGGTGAAAAAATGTTAGACTGACTCGTTTGGTTTTCATCAAGAAAATAGAACAATGTATTGGGTGTATCCTAATTTATAGAAGAGGGTTGACAATGATTACCGGTTGGGTTGCGTTCATTTTTTGTATCAGGTGCGTTCCATTGTAAGGGGTAGGTTCGGTAGCGGTGGTAAGGGAATGTCGAATATACGGTCAGTCGGGGTAGATTTTAAGGTTCGTAAGGACGGTTATCTAAAGAAAAGTAGCATGGTGATAGTCATGTTACAAAACGAATTATTAAATGAACCCTGGAATTACATTAGTGGATGCCAAAAAAACATAATAAAAGCTTTTTTAATAATTTATTGCATAGTATCCAATATTGAAAATAGATCAAGAAAACCATATTTCAGTAAGCATTTGGTATACAAACTTTTGCAATCTATTCCATACATTCCTGCTTGTTGTGCTTCTAAATAAATTTGATCCAAATCTTGATCAATTTCTCCGTTTCCATATGTGGGCCTACAAAAATATATATGAATATGAAAAAATACCATTAATAAAGAAATTTATTGTATTAAGTTGTTGAAACAAGAAGATTTAAAAAAAAATTTAAGTTAAGTGTTAATAGCTACAGAGGGATCAGCCTTGTCCACTCTTATCAGCAACAAATAATACGAATAAAGAAGAATTAACTAAGAAGTAAGATGTAGAAACTACACCGCTAGAGAGAGGATTAACCTTGTCCGTTCTTATTGGCAACTAGAATCCTATTGACTGCTCTATTTATGTTTAATGAATTCGAATATGATTTTTTAAAACCAACTTTATTATCTATTCGACGAAAATACAATAATCTAATAATAATCTTTAAAATCTTAAACTTTATAATAATGAACCAAATGATGAATCTTCTAATAATCAATGAATAAAAATAATAATTAATTGAACATAATTGAACGAATGATATTTCATTAAACATAAATACTCGTATCTAGGATATATTTTATAAATTTTGTTAAGAACTAGGGTTGTTTAAAGAGTATCAGACAGAATATATTTAAATAAATATTTTACTTACGTAAGGATTATGTGAAAAAGTTGCCCATACAATCCATTGGCATCGTGTGCAAGTGAATCAACAGCATTTTCGCAAATACTTCTTAATAAACAATCTTTACCATTTAATCCATAACTGCAAATAATATTCTAAAGTAAAATTAAATCCATTACTCCCTGGATTTTATAAAGACATTTGATCGTGTCCCTATACATAACATATTGGGGAAAAAAGAGAACATTTCAGTATAATGCTGGGGTTACATTAGCAGGATACGGCGAATATCATTTCAGTCTAAAGCCGGGTTCTCATGGGGAGTGAACACGAAAACGTGGCACACTTTCGTATGTATATTCGTGAATTTGCTGGAGCGATCTCACCAGCGTGGGTCGTGAACTGTTCACATGTATTTCAGTCTCCACGAAAGGCTTGATTCAGTTGATCGCCTAAAGCCGACTATGGAAGAGGTCCTTGTTGAGAGTTGTGCTGTGGTGGGTTCACTTTTTAGTGAAATTTTGACACGAAGAATGAATAGGTTGCTTGAACCAACAGAAAAACGAAAGAGAAAACGATGATGGTGGGTTAGAAAGTGGATACTAGAACGGAGTCAAAATCTCGATCTCTATAGTTTTCGTTACTAGCGTCATACAATACGGGTTCACTCGCATACAATTCAAGAAATCTCTCAGTTTCTTTGTCTTGTAATTTTATTATACGACCCTTTACACTGCTGTCCATCTTGACGACAGGCAAATTCACGTTTGAAAATCAAACATGTTTAATCGAAAGCGTGAACCCCCACCCGGTCACTGGACAAACTCACTACCCATTCGTATTCGCGTTCATACCAGGCGTGAGCCACGAAAGCGTGGTATGCTTTCGTATTCACTCCCCATGAGAACCCGGCTTAATGCTGGGGTTACATTGGCAGGATACGGCGAATATTCGTGTTAATAATGGGGAGCAAAACAAAGGGATTTATCGCGATAATATTAGCTTGGGTGGCTACACCTATATCAATTCAGTGTCTTCCAGACTTTGAAGCAAGACCTGTCTGTATTTTATGTACACTAAGGAGTGTAGTAACGATAAAGATTTATAGTTCATTCAATTTTACAAAACAAAGAGTAACATATGAAATTCTAAACTAAGCAACACAATCAGGATAATTAATAATTTCCGTCTTAAAAATTAATAACTTCTGGTGACCAGGCTTCTGTGCAAAAAAAGAATACTGCCTAAGCTGCGACCAGCAAATAAGCAAAGCTAATCTGTCGTAATAATATATTTCCATTTTAGGAGGAACTTTAGAGAACTTTGCTTGGGACTTCGCTCTGGAAAGTACTATAAAAAAGCTAGTGCATATTTTCGTATCCACAGAAGATTCTGAGAAAAATTGTGGTTAACCTTAAATGGGTCTATAACTTTGGAACTTACTCCTCTCCATATTTTATTGGAGAAGGAGACCAGATAGATCAGGATATTTGAACAGAATTCGTTCAACGTCCTTCTTCCAAGTAAGGATGAAAGGAAAGAGATGAAAATCTCTTCAAAAGAGATTGTTCATGTACACTAATGGCTTAAAAACATCAAATGGGTAGAAGCTAGAGTGTACAGCAAAAACCAGATTATTGAAATTTTTAATAAATCTCGGAAACTTTGCTGCAAAGGTATTCACCATACATTAATAAGCTAAAGGATATATAATATTTGAGTTTTTTTTTTGTACAAATCACTGTTAAAATGTAATATATTTCTGGAAGGACAAACAAAGTCTGAGAAATTCTTTTGCAATCAGTATAAAGGCTCTATAGTGGGTGGTTGCTACAAGTCTCTGTTAAAGAAGCAAAGGTCTAGGGCCACATGAAGTTCCTGGGTCAGATATTTTGCCATTACCGATCGATTTAGTTCTCGGGATTTGAGTTAGAAGAATCTTCAGAAAGAAATGTTGATTTGTAGAAATTGGAAACGCTGCACCAATAATTTTAATTGTAAAAATTTATATTAATTAACTATTTTTGTAACATTTTCTATAGTTTTTTTTTAGAAAGTTTTATTTACTACAAACAGTAGTAAAACAGTACCGTAGCTTCAATATATGTTGGGGTTGTTAAAAGAAAATTACAGCATATAAAAGTAAAGAGTTTGACTTTTTAGGAAACAAAATTAGTGGCGCCCTTAAATTTGTTATCTATTAATCAGATAAGTAGATGTACTATGAGAGTTCCAACCTACTAAAGAAGTGGGGGGTACCACCGTATATTACAGCATAGGAGTTCTGGTAGTGTTCGAATTTTTTTTTACATTCTAATTCATGACATACCCCGTATAACCATGTAACGATATTTTTTAATTTGCTACATAAACCGTATTTCCATCGTCGTAGATTTTTTGACAACCTTCCACGTTTGACCCCGTACGTCTTACGATCAAATCAACATTTTTGATCTATTAATGTAAAGACATTATATTTGCGACGAGTTATAATACCCATTCTTAACATACATATTCCTTCGTTACTAGCCCAGCGGGTAAGGGCGCTTAAATTATAAATTTCATCCGAATATAACACAACTATTCCAAATAAACAACTGGTCCACAATTCAGAACCACAGTCCGACAGTTCAGAACCGTTCCAGAACTCCTATGCTGTAATATACGGAGGTACCCCCACTTCTTGACTGAGTTAGAACTCTCATAGTACATCTACTCAGATAACAAAGCTTTTTAAACTTGCTTTGTTAACTCCCAAGTATAAACTCAGTTAGAAAAAAACCACCAATATTTTCATTGATTTATTTTCATCATTCATCGCCAAGAGGCTGGTTATGTTTTAAAATAAGCTGTAGAAAATTCTACGGAAAAGAAACTATAGAAGGGAAATGTTTGCTAATTGGGAAAAAATAAATTTTCTGTCTGTGGAGGAAAAAATGACGGAGTAAACATATACTATTTAGAAGAAAGTGGGAAACAACAGTTCTGCCTAAGGCCCTTGGTAATTGGAAAGGATTCTGATATGGTATTTCTTAGTTTCATAGAGCTTTAAGCATCATTGTATATGTTGGTAAACGCCCGTATGTATAACCCACTAAGGTCTGTGTCTGTCAGCAATTTAAAAAGTTTCTTTACTGTATCAAATGCTTTTTCCATATCTATAAATAACAGGTGGGTTGGTAAATTTCTAGCTCTTCTATCACTTATTCAAAAACGAATATATTATCTACATATATGACCTTCCAGCGCGAAAACCACTTTGTTCTTCAATCAATTTTATAAAATGTCTATAAAGGTTCAAAGGATTAGAAGACTATTTAATACAGGTTTAATTTAAGTTAATTTAATTGAGGTTTTCTATTTTTGCTATCTTTTAAATAGACCATTGGAAAACGAGCTTTCGAGATACATTTTACGAAACTAAAACTAAATCAGCCATTGCTTGAAACTGGATAAATAAAAGATGATTATATCTTGTTTTACTAGTCTATCTGAATCAATGTGTTATTTACAATGACTGAAACACAGTAAATGCATTTTATAAGAACATCTTGAAGTTAACACAAAATAATAATAGCCTACTGAATGTGTTATCTTCAGCAATCCTAACAAATAAGTAATGGTATATTAAAAATTCTTCTCCATTTGCAGAGGCTTTCATGAAAACCGACGGATATCTTTTAAAGAAAGAAGTTTATTATTATACTCGGCTGATTTTTAAATAATAACGCGATATTACAGAGCCAGCACACATAAATAAAGTTTTTATATTTTGCACTTATAAAAATCTTCATTATAAAACGCATTTGCGTATCGTAATGTAACTTTTACGCACGCAAATTTTTGTTTTAAATGGTTGGCGACATGAGTGAAGTATCTAAAGGCAAGACTATTGACAATGACATTTGAGGCTAATAGCAATTTATTAATTTTATATTGTTCTTTAAGAAAGTATTTGTGAATATAAATAAAATATTTTACTTATATAATATATTATTATTGGTATATTATTCATTTTAAAATATTTTAAAACATTAACATTTGATAATTTAAATGTCACAACTGTCAAATTTTATAAATTACACAGTGCTGCCGACATACTTTTTAAAATAAAAATTTTCGTAATTACATAAAAATAAAAAATTAATTTAAAAAATGGTAAAAAGGGCAAAATATAAAAAATTTTATAAACAACTTATTTCATATGGCTGTTGTGACACTCGTTCTTTAAAAAACTCATCGCTTCGCGATTCGTTTTTTAAACTTGAACTCGTGTCATAATAGAATTCCATATGAAATGCGTTGTTTAATATACTATTTTATATTTTGCACTTATAAAAATCTTCATTATAAAACGCATTTGCGTATCATAATGTAACTTTTACGCACGTAAATTTTTGTTTTAAATGGTTGGTAACCTGAGTGAAGTATCTAATAACAAGACTATTGACACTAATATTTGTGGCTAATAGCAGTTTATTAATTTTATATTGTTCTTTAAGAAAGTATTTGTGAATATGAATATCATCTTTTACTTTTATAATATATTATTATTGATTTAATATTAACATTTGATAATTTAAATTTCAGAACTGTCAAATGTTATAAATTACCCAGTACTACCAACATACTTTTTAAAATCAATATTTTCGTATTTTACATACAAAATAATTTAAAAAATGATAAAGTGGCAAAATATAAAAAATATTATAAACAACTTATTTCGTATGACTGTTGTGACACTCGTTCTTTAAAAAACTCATTGCTTCGTGATTCGTTTTTAAAACTTGTACTTGTATCATAACAGAAAGCTATATGAAATGTGTTTTTTAATATACTATTACTTAAAGTCATATTAAAACCACATAAAATTGTATAATGGTGGTGCTAAATGAAATGCTTTTAAAACATGTATAGTTTTATTCAGTATACCAAAATAAAGCCTTCATCTTGTTCTTCTTTGGTGCCCATACGTTAACGGATATTAGTGATAATCATGGCAATTTGAACCTGCGTAGCAGCTGCCTTGTAAAGGCCGGTTAATATGGTACCAAACCAAGTTCTTAAATTCTTTAGCCAAGAGATTCTCATCCTTTCAAGTCTCCTTCGTCCTAGGACTCTTCCCTGGAGAACCAGCTGTGGAAGTTCAAAACGTTTCCAATTCCGCATTATGTGACCAAGGTACTCAGGCTTCCTAGTCTTTGATCATCTATTTGATCTCCATATCAATTCTCTCGAGCACTCCAACATTTGTGTCATGGGCTGTCGAAGATATTTTAAGTATTCGCCGATATAGCAACATCTCAATTGTCTCAAGCTTTTCTGTGGAGTATTGAGTGAGTGTTCATGATTCTGCTCCATAAAGCAGTACTGGAACGAAGAATTTTAATTTTTGTTGTTAGATTAAGGTCGTGGCTTTTGAAATATTTTTAAATTGTTAGAAACGCCGTTTAATCCGGCATTTAATTTTACGAAAATAGTCCTAATCTTCATCAATTTGTTCAGTATTTACTGCATAAGCGATAGCAATTCTAAAATGGTTTAATTGGATAGATTTTTATATTTTAAATCATACAGTAATCAAATTGGACTTAACCTTTATTCAAAGTTTAAATTGTAAAATGAATACAAAAGAAATGGCATGTGTTCCATCAAAAATATAAAGTAAGTGACCAGAATAAAAAAGAAAGAAACCACAAAGGAATATACGATCCTATTTTCACATTGTCAATCAATTATTTTATTGAAATATAAAGAAAACTGGCACACTATATTAATATCCACCACATCTCATTAAAATACATTCCACATACCTATTTTTTAAAACTGAACTGTTGAATCTGAAACCGTTGGCCAAACTGGTACCGAAACCGTTTACACTACCACACTTTTAACTGCCTGACGCGCGTTTTGAGAACCAAGTTATCTTCTTCAGAGACCGAAGGTAAACTGTAGTTGTTTTGATGCCCAACAAGTACAAGGAACAAAGAACTTTTAAAAATACTGATACTCTATTAATATTCATTAATTTAAATGTTAATTCAATGTATAGTCTTTCCAATATTATTTGCTAAAATCCATCTTAATGTGAATATTCCTTTTCTTCCAAAAAATTTTGTATTGCAGCTGTTCGATGTGGAGGTGCATTGTCATGCACAAACATAAATCCATCACCTACCGCTCCCCGGAATAGACGCACAACAGGATTTAAAACTTCCTCGATGTACACAGCGCCAGTGATTCTTCTCTCCAAAACCAGGCGTCCGTGTACCCCTTATAATACCACTCCAAACCATATATACTCCCACCTTCAAATGGAACACGTGGTTGGGCTGTTTCTAATCGGGCTTGTCGTCCTGGGCCCTCCAAACTAGAGTTCTTCGCGAATCAGAAACCTAACCAAATCTTGATTCAACAGAGAACATCACGTAATTCCAGTTAGGACCATGGTGTAACATTTCCTGAGTCCATTGCAACCTTACAATTTTTTGTTGATAAGTTTAGTAACCGCATTTAATCCTTGTGTAATTATTTGCCTTGAGATATTCAGTCCTTCAAGTCTAGAAATTTCTCTAGATATGCCACATGTAGATTCCTGTCGATTTCTTCGAGCTATCAATGTTATCTGCCGGTCTTGTGCTGCTGTTGTACATCCTTCACATCATTTGTGTCTGGGATTTTATTTTTTATTTTTGATACAGCACCCTGAGCAACACCAACAATGTCCTCGATATCACTTTGACTAAAGCCCTGTTGTAACAAAGCAATTACTCTAGACCTATTAAAATATATCATGTCTCTGGGAATTTTTAAACAGCTCAAATGAAACAAGAATTGGAATAATGTGAAAGCACCCAAATCAATTAAATATGACCAAATTAATACAAAAACGAATCAAATTTAGTATTATTTTGATATAAAAACGCTTCAAAATAAATATCAACAAGAGTTTTTAAAAAACCATAGGCGTAGATATATTATTTCTAAATATTCTAAACTTTTGGACATAATATGTGTATCTAAAACCTACCTGTCAAGGATATCTTCAAAGGCTCTATAAAATACTGCTCTATCGCTCTTTTGTTGATTGCGAAACAATAAGTCACCAACTGATCTTTTTCTTGTATATACCGGAGGATAACTTTCCAATTGGGTTACATTTTGTGGTACACTGTATTGCATTTGAAGATTCCAACCGATAGCCATTGATTGTTTCGTTCCAAGTTTTAGAGGTATACCAATGCCTACGACGATCTAAGGAAAAAGTGTTTAACCCTTTCATAATCCATATAGGGACGCTTGTTAACCCTATGTTAGCTAACATTATGTTAAATCGATGTTAAATCATTTTTGAGGTGCATGAAACTATTTGAAACATTGTTAAGTAATATAATGTCACACATTTGACAGGTGTATGTCCAACGATAAACAAATTAACTGTAAAGGTGTATTCTGAAGCACGTGCGCGGCCATTTCAAATTTATTGATTCTTAGATGGTGCAGTGTTATCGGCTTAAATGCTTTTCTCTGAACCGAATAGTTAGATTTTAGTTTATTTAATTTAATTATAAAAAACGCACTTTAATATTTATAAATTAATGTACTTTTACTGTAAAAATCTATAAAAAATAAATAATTTTGTAGTTTTGATGGTAATACCATTATGTAGTGATATCAATATATCCCAAACATTGCCGTCCATAGTACCAATACGGCCTGACGCTTGTTTCAGAACTCCCCATCTCTGAATACATCTCTCTGTAAGTATGTTAAGGACCAAACCCACAATATTATTTTTCAACAAGCATTCAAGGATATTTTAAACACAAACTATTTTGATAAAATCCTTTATACCGATGCTTTAAAACATGATAATGGCATTGGCTGTACCGTTACCACATCCGACCAAGTACTACGAGAACATCGACTTTCTAGTGAATGTAGTGTATATATTGGAGAACTTTTTAGCATTTTAAAAGCCGTTGAAATCACACTATCCGGAGTTCAAACATTAGCTTTAAGCACTGACTTCCTATCTTCAATCCATTCTCCTCAAAAATATCTATTCTAAACATCCAATACTGCAAATAATCTTAAAAACTGTTCATCACAATAATTTGGGTTCCCGCTCATACTAGAATTCATGGAAATGAGATGGCTGACAGAGCAACAAAAAGGGCTTCTACATCCGACTTACCACTAGAAAACCCACAAACTCAAGATGATCTGAAATCTAAAATAAAGAGAATCACAAGAAACAAGTGGCAGAGACTCTGGTCTACCAAAGCAATAAGACTAAGACATCTACAGCCTGATGTAAATAGTCATAGTTGTTTTTGGCAACTGATATTAGTGGAAGTGTTGGGTCATAGGGCATGAGTACTTGAGGTGAGATCAATTAATGTCCTCGTATGCTTTTTCAGCTTCTGATGTCCACTCGAAAGAAACCTTGAGAAGCATGTTGCGAAGGAGGCGATTTTTTGTAGACAAATCTGGAATGAATGAACTATAATAAGTGGCTTTACCCAGAAATAACTGCATGTCTTCTATAGAGGCTGGTTTCGGTGCATCACGAATAGCTTCAATATGCTTATCTGATTTATGAATACCTTGAGCATCAATTTTGTGTCCTAAAAATTCGATCGTACCGTAGACAGCTCGTGTAGGCCGAATCAATCCATGAGGTGGGGTATTAAGGGTCAGTGCCTCACCAAATTTATCATCAATGGGAATGTGTGAAGAGGCATATGTCACATCTAGATGACAGAAAAATTTTGCACCTTTCATTTGATTGAAAATATGTTCAGGCGTAGGAATGGGGTGTTCGTCAATTATCATGCGAGGATTGAGTGTAGGCTTGTAATTGCCGGTAATGCGCAATTTTCCATTCTTTTTTACAACTACATGTGTTGTCGATGCCCAATCTGAGTAATCAACTGTCTTATAGTGGCCTGATGCAATTTTCGCGTTAATGTCCTTTGCGTATGTTTCACGTAAAGCTAGAGGGATTTCCCTTGGTTTGGCAAATATCGGTGTTGCTCCGGGTTTTAGATGCAGTGTTGCTGGTGGTCCTTTGAGTTTCCCGGCCGATGCACCAAATGCATATTTGGTTAATAGTAGCTGCAGTCTAGTTTCTTGTTCATGGGTGAGACAGGGTGTTGCAGTTGATATTGAACGAATCTGTTCAGGTTCTGGAAAGAGTTTGGAAAAGTTCGCCATCAACGACATAAATATTAAGTCTTCTTGTTTTCTTCCCGATTGTAGCATGTACAGGAAGCCGGCCGATACAGCTAATTTTGTGGCGAGTGTAACTCGTGAATTGTCTATCAGATTTCTGCAAAGAAAATTTATGTTTAATTGAGTAAAGAGTTTTTCTGCTGATAATGGTGCACGGCGCACCGGTGTCGAGCTCCATCTTTAAAGTTCGTCCGTCTATTTGTACCTCAATCATTCACCGATCTGCTGGTTGAGTGCCGCTTATTACATTGATCTTTCCCAGATAATCAATAGAATCAATATTTTGCTGAGTGATGTCATCTGCATGTTGCTCCTAAACTGAAATAGGTAATTATTTAGAAGAGCTACTTCTGGCCATTTTTCGAAATTTTTACAAAAATAGTTTAATTATGGTCTACAAATCATGAATTGAGTATTCATTTAGTGCGCTCAAGCATATTTTTTTCAAAAATTAATTTTTAAAGTTGGAACTATTTTTTGATCGCGCTGCCATTTTTAGCAGTATGGCGTCATAAAATGGTATGCAAATAGTAATACGCGACAAATAACAAAGAAAATAAATTATTTTGATATATATTACATTATAAATTTTACCGAAAAAGGATTAAAAAGTAATCTTATTATATATAAATATACTTTCATGACTTACATTTAATAGGTGGCTTTCCTAAAAAGATGTATCGACACTCATCACTACACTTCACATTCTGTATTTTATTAAATTAAAATCTGCTCCACACAATATTTATATAATTAAATATAGGTACTATCTGAAAAACTAAATCTACAATAATTATAACTTGTAATCATCTTAACAAAATGTTCTATTTAACAAAAAAACTTATTCTGCAATACACAATACTAAAATCTACTTTTTAACAGCGCTATCTGCTGTTCCGAACATAACTTGCGTTATGTCATGTAGATACCAGCGTTGCCACATCTCTAAATAAAACTTAAATATTAGGATCATATTTTTTTACATTATAAATATATAAAAAATATTGAAAATAAAATGTGAAATGTAGAGAGAATATTACTAACCAAATCAAATTGGTCTTTTTGCATTTTATAAAAGATAAAACAAAGATAAACAAATACGCAAAATTCAGTGACGGGTGGCGATGCTATCCTAATCCAACCTAACCTAACCAAACTTAACCAAACCTAACCAAACCAAACCTAACCTAACCTAACCTAACCTAACCTAACCTAACCTAACCTAACCTAACCTAACCTAACCAAACCTAACCTAACCTAACCAAACCAAACCTAACCAAACCAAACCAAACCAAACCAATCCTAACCTAACCAAACCAAACCAAACCAAACCAAACCAAACCTAACCTAACCTAACCAAATCTAACCAAACCTAACCTAACCTAACCAAACCAAACCTAACCTAACCAAACCAAACCAAACCTAACCTCACCTAAGCAGACCTAACCAAACCTAACCAAACCTAACCAAACCTAACCAAACCTAACCAAACCTAACCAAACCTAACCAAACCTAACCAAACCTAACCAAACCTAACCAAACCTAACCAAACCTAACCAAACCTAACCAAACCTAACCAAACCTAACCAAACCTAACCAAACCTAACCAAACCTAATCTAACCTAACTTAACCTAACTTAACCTAACCTAACCAGACCTAACCAGATCTAACCAAACCTAACCAAACCTAATCAAACCAAATCTAACCTAACCTAACCTAACCTAACCTAACCTAACCTAACCTAACCGAACCTAACCTAACCTAACCAAACCAAACCAAACCAAACCTAACCTAACCTAACCAAACCAAATCTATCCTAACCTAACCAAACCTAACCTAACCTAACCAAACCAAATCTAACCTAACCTAACCAAACCAAACCAGACCTAACCAAACTTAACCGGGTTTGGTTAGGTTAAGTAGATGAGTTATAATTATTGTAGATTTAGTTTTTCAGAGAGTACTTATATTTAATTATATAAAATTGTGTGGTGCAGATTTTAATTAAATAAAATACAGAATGTGAAGTGTAGTGATGAGTGTCGATACATCTTTTTAGGAAAGCCATTTGTTAAAAGTAAGTCATGAGAGTATATTTATATATAAGATTACTTTTTTAAAGTTTTTTCGGTCAAATTTATAATGTAATATATATAAAAATAATTTATTTTCTTTGTTATTTGTCGCGTATTACTATTTGCATACGATTTTCAGACGCCATACTGCTAAAAATGGCAGCGCGATCAAAAAATAGTTCCAACTTTAAAAATTAATTTTGAAAAAAATATGCTTGAGCGCACTAAATAAATACTCAATTCGTTGTTTTTAACTATTAATTAAACAATTTTTATAAAAATTTTGAAGATAGGCCAGAAGTAGCTCTTCCAAATAATTACCCTGAAATATATGCTATGCTTTGTCGCAATCTTGTTCGACAGACTCGGCTTATGTGACCTTTCTTACCACAGGTTTTACAATTTTTGTCAAAAAATGGACAATGACTTCGTATATGCGAGCCTCCACACCCAATGCAAACAAGTTGTCTGTCCTGCATAGATCCTTGGGCACTATGCTGGGGTACTCCTTGGATGCTTCTCTATTCGTGAGTTCTTGTGCAGGTGCAGTTTCTGTAGATTTCACTTCACTGGTCGTATGTTGTGTCGCTTCTAGTTCGTGTGCAACTTTGTAGGCATTTGTGAAATTCTTATGAAATAATCTTCAACTGTTAATTCCTCGATTGATCGGTACTCGCTAATGGAAAGGTAGGAGGTTTGCTTGATGAAGTTACTTGGACACCGGGTGGAATCGCACTATTCGCTATTGGGGCGACGTTTGCTGCTGCCCACTGTATCGCGCTGACGATCGCACTGGAAAGCGCTTGTATGAAATCGGAAGGTAACTCGCTCATTTTAACAGCCGTGTCGTATATTCGTGATCCCACTTCTGACACCACTTTTATATTTCTTTATTTCATAACCATACAATTATTTATAGATAATACAGACTCAATAAATAATTTGACAATACTTGACTTAAAATAAATATCCTAACTCTACGATAATCAACAATTCCATGGCAATGGAATTTATAAAAAAATATATAAACGTTGATACTGAAAACATAACAATGCTATTATTCCTACAGAGTTTGTACCTGTGTCAACAACCATCGCTGTTAAGACACATTAATTTTAAATAAAAGAAAATATTAAAAAAAAAATATAAAATAATAGAGAAAACCATACTAAAAATAGAAATGGTTTGTTTTCGTTATTCAAATTATATATTTGGTAATTATTAAAATCTCTTGTTTTTATGGGAATCTGTAATTTTAATGAACTGTCACTTATTCATAAGATCAAAACAAATAAATAATTTAAAATACCTCTTTAAATATCATTATGTCAGGCATTTATTTAATTCAGTTACAAAACGAAAGTAAAGAAGTACGTTAAAATTTTAAAACATATACAATTTTCGTCTTTTCAAAATCTACTCTACTTATTTACTCTAAGAAATGTGACAAAGTAGCCTAAGAATCAAATTTTACCTCTCTCGCATGCGCCTCAAGGGGATGTAATCTAAAACACGCCTTTACCAATGTAACATAGGGTTAACACATTGTTAAGTAACACAGGTTTAACAAATATTTATGCAACCGGCCCAAAATGTTTAAACAAAATAGTTTTTCAGGATTTTAAACATAAAATTAACAACTTACTTTATAACTTCCTCCTTGGGGGTAGATTATATAACGTTTTTCTCTATGAGGGTGTTTAATCAGGCATTCCTTTACACTTATATGTATTGTAAAAATTAAAATTAAGCTGTAAACAATTTTTGCCTAAAAAATAGTTTTAATTACACCAAAGTATATTTTTGTTGCTTTACTTACCATTTTTAATGTGAGTACAACTATATTTTAAACACCTACTAGTGTAATGATAATAGAAAAAACGGTTACTACGACCGTTCATTCATTAGCGCGATCTTGTTGAATAGCGTTGTTTTATGGGGGTATAATACATTGTGTAAACACCATAATGTAATGCATACAGAGCGACCGTTTTATTAGTTTCTTTATTTAAATATAAAGTTATTTATGTCGATATGAATAAAAAGTGTTTAAGGAAAATTGCAGAATAACAGGTCGGCTGAAAAGTCCCCGGTCTAACCTATAGATGACGACACTAGAATTAAATCCATTTCATTTTTAGATAGTATCAACCTTCAAAAGATTCGTGTAAAAATTTGACAGCTGTCGGACTATTAGTTTGTGAGATATTGCATTTTTAGTGAAGAAACTTTTGTTATTTTCAAAAAGATGGAAAAAAAAGAATTTAGTGTGCTTATTAAATATTGTTATTTGAAAGGAAAAAATACAGTTGAAGCAAAAGCTTGGCTTGATAATGAGTTTCCGGACTCTGCGCCAGGAAAATCAACAATCATTGACTGGTACGCAAAATTCAAGCGTGGTGAAATGAACACCGAAGACGGTGAACGCAGTGGACGCCCAAAAGAGGTGGTTACCGACTAAAATATCAAAAAAATTCACAAAATGATTTTGAGTGACCGTAAAGTGAATATGATCGAGATAGCTGACACTCTAAAGATATTTAAGGAACGTGTTGGACATATCGTTCACGAATATTTGGGTATGCGGAAGCTCTGTGCGAAATGGGTGCCGCGCGTGCTCACAATCGACCAAAAACAGCAACGAATTGATGATTCTGAGCAGTGTTTGCAGCTGTTAAGTCGTAATAAACCCGATTTTTGGGTCGATATGTGACTATGGATGAAACTTGGCTCCATCATTACACGCCTGAGTCCAATCGACAGTCAGCTGAGTGGACTGCGGCCGGTGAACCGCCACCAAAGCGTGGAAAGACTCAACAGTCAACTGGCAAAGTTATGGCCTCAGTTTTTTGGGATACACACGGTATATTGTTCATCGACTATTTGGAAAAGGGAAAAACAATTAACAGCGACTATTACTGTGCATTATTGGAGCGATTGAAGACTGAAATCGCGAAAAAACGGCCCCATATGAAGAAGAAAAAAGTGTTGTTTCATCAAGACAATGCACCGTGTCACAAATCATCGAAAACGATGGCAAAATTGCATGAATTGGGCTTCGAATTGCTTCCTCACCCACCGTATTCTCCAGATCTAGCCCCCAGCGACTTTTTCCTTTTCTCTGACCTGAAGAGAATGCTCTCGGGAAAAAAATTTGACTCTGATACTGAGGTAATCGCCGAAACTGAAGCTTATTTTGAGGACAAACCGAAGGAGTACTACAAAAATGGTATCGAAAAGTTGAAAGGTCGCTATAATCGCTGTATCACCTTTGAAGGCAACTATGTTGAATAAAAAAAAATGAATTTTGTCAAAATATTGTGTTTTGCTATGGTAGACCCGGGACTTTTCAGCCGACCTGTTAATAAAAATACTTTCCGATATTTTGTGCCAAAAGATTAAAAAGAAATCTATTTTACACGATGTATGAATGTTGCTACTTTTCTAAGATCAAATTAAAAAAATATTTTTATTGAATTTGAAACCACCTACACGTTTTACCAGTTAATAATTAATTATAATTGCAAAAATTGGTATTTAGATTCCCTCAGCTGCAGGTATAGTATAACCAGAGATATAACTGACCGCGGAATTCTTCGAAAACACTGCAGACATTCACGAATATCATTAAACGTAAAATAGTCCGAGCCACTAACTCTTATTATGTATTAACAAGTATCTGATTTAATATGACCCCAAACACAAAAATCAAGCGGCATCGAATTTGCAGGCCAAGAAATCATCGAGATGTCTTACCTGCACAAGCGGGGCTCTGTGGTGGTGGACTTTCAATTCCCTAGCTACTCGTGGGATGTGGAATGGATTGCAAGAAAATAATAGAACGGGAAGTAATGGAGGAAGAAAAGGAAAGGAAGGGCATTTTTGGTAAATCAAGGAAGGTGAAACGTACTCCAGATAAAGCAGGAGAGTCGGGTGAGTGGACTGTGAATAGGAAGGAGGTATCGTCTTTGAAGGATAGGGAGCAGAAAAGAAAACAGAAGGAGAAAAAAGGTGTGGTTCGAGAGATTGGGAAGGGGGATGGGAGATACGACAAAGAGACTAGGAAGGATGGAAGGAGGTAAGAGATAGGGCTTGGAATTTTAAAAATGGAGAGAGGATAGAAGTGAAGGTGGGAAATCCAGTAGTCGGAGATGACAGAATTAAGGTAGTGTGGGTAAACAAGGAGGATAGTAGAATGGAGAGAGGGGTCCAGAGATTGTATCGGGAAAGGTTCCCGATCCTGGCAGAAAAGGGGAGGAAATGGAGTGATTTAAGGAAGTAAAGATCTCTGAGAACAAAGGGGTAAAAACGAAGGAGGAAGAGCGAATCTGCCGAATTTTTTGATTTAATGAGTCAGAAGCAATGATTTAATATGACCCCAAACACAAAAATCAAGCGGCGTCATATCTGATGAATTTGCAGGCCAAGAAATCGAGCCCTCTCGATTTGATTAAGAATTCGTTTGATGTAGAAATAGAATTATGTCTTAATCTCGTCTCATAGATACGCCACTGGTGTTTATTGTTTGCACATTTGCTTCAAATTGCTGTCGCTTAGTACGAATTTGTGATACCAACAACAATGAAACATAAGGAGTAATTTGACATACGTCAATATCATTTTTGACAGGTTGCTCGGTTCAATTTTTCAATTTATTAAGTAACTAACTAAAATCTTTTGTTTGACCTCTAATTTACTTTGGCGCCTAGATATTTTTGTACGATAGTTTATAAGTAAGAGCGTTCTTTCGCTGCAAAAAGGATCAGAATTGCATCGCCCTTCCACTTTTTAAGCAAAGCGGTGGGCTGGACTTCAAAAGTATTACTGATTCCTTAGAACATAAATTAGTAAGGAAGTATTGCTAGTTCAAGGACAGTTGACCGGGATGGTTATCCAAGATGGCTACCGGAAGTTACTTTTTAACAGTGGCGTCCTATACTTTTATTAATAGAAAAATAATTTCCTTGAAACATATCTATTATTCAGTATGAACACTAATCATTATATATTAAAATAACCATTTTAATAAGGAAAGTAGAGGAAAAAAAAATAGTATAACATTTCCTAAAATGGGGGTACTAGATTTAAGGATATAAAACCAGTTATATACTACACAATTTGTATTAAAATTTTTCATTCTACAACTATTGGTCCTTAAATTGAATTTTGTGTAAACATGTCTAATTTTTTCTACATTATTTATTTTATTTTTACATATATAATTTATTCTTGTTTTTAAATATACTTCACAGATGCTTTTTATAAGTTGTTTCCTACGAGGACTTTCAGAAGTAGATGGTAGAGTTTCAGGAACAGGAACTGGTGAAATAGTTTCACTGCTAGTAGTTATTATCTCTTCAGCATAAGGGTAATTAGTTCTTACCTGCATAGAAAAGGTATATATTACTAAAATATATGTTTAAGTAAAATATCTAAAAATAGATGTGATGTAATGAATTGCCTATCATTAGGTTTTTATTGACTATCAGATATATTGATTTTTTTAGAAAATTGACATAGGAATGATTTTCTTCAAAACCAAATAATTCAATGGATAATTGTCCCTTCAATCAAATTGCACTTTAACTGTCCTTAAATATTGAAGGTTAAAATTACTAAATTGATGAAAACTGTTTTGTTAGAATAAAGTACAGTTGCTTAAAGGATTATACAATTTTATTATGAGTGGGGTAAAACATCTTTTTGTAACTCTTATACAAGTAACCAGGGTATCGAAAATCAAAAATATTATCTAATGGTGTATTATAAAATTTACCATAATCAGAAATTTGTATAACAAAATCAAGGCGTTTTTAATAATTATTGCTTTAATTTTGTTAGCATCCAGAACAAAATAATATAGTAAACATTGCAAAATATTTGAGCTAGAAGTTTCATATAACTACTAACACACACACATAATAATAGTTTTTAAAAAATGACACATCTTATTCTATATATTATTTCTAAATATACAAATAGGTACAAATATAAAACCAGTTAACATGCTACTAACTGGGAACAAAAAACTTTTCATTCATCCTATTTAAAACAAAGAATATAACTCCAACCTATATGTCTTAAAATAATAATAAACTTAAAACATTTCATCTAAGGATTGTGTTTAACTTAACAATAAAAATATAAAATAGTAGATATCTTCTGTATATTCCTTGTGGTGTATTCATTTTCTTTTGTTAATTTAATTAATTGAGTTTTCAACAGTATTTGTATTAACGGTTAAAATCAACAATTAATTTTATCGATTAAAATAACGTACCCATCTTGTAGAAACACATAAATGTTATAAAACTGATTTTACTAACAAAAGCTATTTTTCTTATATCCTGAGAACGCAAAGTGGGTTAAAATAATACTCTCTATAAATATTAAATAGGGCAAATGGACTAACAGGCAAAACATAGTTATATCAGATTGATTAACCAACAAAATGGTAAAAAATATTTAATTAATTTTGCACTTAACTTCAAATGTTTTCCCGAGATTGATTTTTTTTAAATTACCCATTATTATTACATACAATTCTTTAAAATTATTTTATTAAATAACTTAAATAAGCCACAGACCGAAAGTAAATTACGATAGGTACAATTGTTTTCGCTAGGGTTGCTAACAAAACCTGATAACAGGTATAAAATATATTGGCAATTTATACTGTTGGGCCCGACACCTCTGAACTTAACTGTTAGTTACAGCAGATTAAAAAAAATTTTTTTGATCAAAAATTTTAAAATGTTATATAGAAATGTGGAAACTTAAAATTTTTAAAAACTTGCACTTAAATATCAAAGAAAAAATATGTAAATCGAATAAAAAATATATATTTATAGCATCCACAATACTAGATTTTTTCTCTATATTTTGGTGAAAACCAAATTTTAATTAGTTAATTAATAAAAAAGTTAGCAGGAACCTAGTAAATAAAAACGATGTAAAATAAAACTCTGTTTATTTTAAATATTAGGTACTCTGCTAACAGGTATGTAAATCACCTAAAGGTATTAATTTTAGGTTAAAGTTTGATATCGTATTTATGGATATATAACTTGCTATTATTTTAAAAACTACAATTATAAAGTTACCGTACAACCTATCTAACTTATATTTGACTACAAATTTTCCCCATTAAACAACTTTTTAGTAGTTTATTGATTCGGAAATTCAACAGCACGAATTAGCTTTTACTAATCGTCGGTATTAAAATTAAAACTTTAAATAATTGGTCGATATTAGAGCTTTAAAGGTATAAAGTTATAGTTACGAAGTTGTATGGCGATCACGATCACTGTTGAATATTAAAATCGATTGGAAATTTCGTTTATTGGTTCTTTGGTATTATACGTTACAAAATATTTACTTTGGCTTGTTAATTACAACTTTGATACGATATAATGTTACTAGTTTGTGGTTGCGTTAAATGTAATTTAAATAATTTGGATTTATTTCCATTTTCCCACTGTTAACAACAAATATTAAATAATGTATCTTCTATATTTACTGAAAACTACTATTAACAATGCAATAGCTTAAAAATATGGATTAGTTTTAAAATATTTCCCTTATTTTGCAATCGGAATAAAATAGGTTGTAGTTGGGGTGAAGGAACTTATATTAAAATTGTATGCAAATATATAATTTCTTCGTGTTGGAGGAGAAGCTTGAGGAAGATGTACACGTCCAATCAACCTAATTATTCTACGACTGCTATACAATATAGCTCTATTCTCACATTTTTCGATGCTACAATGTTAGACTTTTCCAAAGCCGTGGGATAAATGAATCTATCCCACGACTTTCCGTGCATGTGGAGGGTTGGATGAGGGAGGCTGGAAGTGATTCACCCCCAATCTCTCATACAAGTTTCCAGGGAGGTGGCTTTCCACCCGACACGGCGCGTCCAAATGGCTCATAGGGTGTCTCCAGGGGGCGTGGTCTGTCAAGGGACTCGGGCTTTTTAAGTTGTAACAGCCTCATGACCGACAAACTCTCGGGATAAGCAGATCAAGCGGAATAGAGGAGTAAACCTCGATAAAAAACCAGCACCATGGGGGAGGCAGCCATGTGACTTGAGCACCGGTAGTGAAAAAAGCCTAGAAGATTTAACTTCGATTAACAATCCGTAATCCACGCTGTTAGCTACGGTGGCAATGGATGAATGGCTGCGCGGTGCCTCCAGGATACCTGTGAACTCCCGGAGTACCCAGCCTTACCAGCACAAGCGGGGCTCTATGGTGGTGGACTTTCAATACCCTAGCTACTCGTGGGATGTGGAATGGATTGCAAGGAAAACATAGAACAGGAAGTAATGAAGGAAGAAAAGGAAAGGAAGAGAATTTTTGGTAAATCAAGTAAGGTGAAACGTACTCCAGATAAAGCAGGAGAGTCGGGTGAGTGGACGGAGAAGAGGAGGGAGGTATCGCCTTTAGAGGATAGGGAGCAAAAAAGAAAACAGAAGGAGAAAAGAGGTGAGGATCAAGAGATTGGAAGGGGGATGATTGGGAGAATGTAGAAGATCTGAAGGGAATGGTAAAGCGGCTGGAGTAAAAAGTGGAAAAATTGGAGGATCAGAAGATGGCGGCAGAAAGGAGAGTCGGAGAATTAGAGTGGTTGAGAAGAAAGGACGATTTGAAGAAGAGGATGCAATCAAGATGGGAGATAGGACAAAGAGACTGGGAGGGATGGAAGGAGGTAAGAGATAGGGCTTGAGATGTTAAAAATGGGGGGAGCATAGAAGTGGTCGGAGATGACAGAATGAGGGTAATGTGTGTAAACAAGGAGGATAGTGGAATGGAGAGAGGGCTACAGAGATTGTATTTGGATAGGTTCCCGATCCTGACAGAAAAAGGGGAGGAAATGGAGTGGATCAAGGAAGTAAAGATCTCAGAGAGAAAAGGGGTAAAAACGAAGGAGGAAGAGCGGATCTGCCGAAGTTTTTGATTTGCTGAGTCGGAAGTTTGGAGATATTGAGTGTGGGGACAGTGTTGGACTGCACAGGCTCGAACATATGGGGAAGGAAGTATTAATAATATTATTAATATATACAGAAAAGGAGGGGGCAAGAGAACAAAGGAATGAGGTGGTTATCCTGAAGGATATTGGGGATCTGAATCGGGAGGGGATTGAAAAGATTAAGAAGGGGCTAGGGATTATAAAGGGGGAGTGGGTCGATAGACTCAGAATATCAAGGAGCAGGGAGTTGATAATTGAAGCAAAGAAGGGAGTTTAGGTGAGGGAAATGCTGGGCGAGGTGGAAAGGGTTACAGGAGCAAGGGCGGTGGAGGCAGGAAGGGAAGCAAAAACCGTTAAAGTGATAGGGATAGACCCGTGGATGGAAGATGAAGAGATAATAGAGGAGAATAGAGAGAGTTTGGTACAATAGGAGGTAGGGAAAGGCAGTGTGGGGGAGGAAGGACCAATGGCAAATGGAAAGTTTTACAGATCAACCTGGGGAAATGCAGGATAGCGCATGACGTATTAAACGAAGTGATTTTTAGGAGGAAAGTGGAAGTGGAATGTGTATCTAAGGTAAATGCTAGGTATGTGGAGAAGCAAGGATGGATTGTGTACAGGAGAGGCGGGAATAAGAGTGATGAAAGACGAGGAAGCGAGGAAGGGAAACGGATGGGTGGGAGTGCGCATGGGTGACATGGTGGTATACAGCATGTACATTAGCCCGAATATTAGCCTGTAGGATTGTGAAAGGAGCATGTCTGGGTTGGAGGACGATCTTAGGGTAGCAAAAAGGAAAAGAAGAAACATGAGGAGGATGGTGACAGGGGACTTCAACGCTAAGAATATTGTTTGGGGAGGGAAGAAAACGTAGAGGTGAGATCCTGGAGGAGATATACTACTTTTTGAGCCAAGTGCTCACTGGGCATGGGTCAAGAATGGGGTATCTACAGAGAGAGACTGGAATATGCGTGAGGTGTGAGGTGGAGGATGATGAGGGTCATGTGTTTAGATGTTGAAAGAACAAGGAGGATTTAGAGAAGTTGGAGAGGAGACTTGGGGTAGTATTGTATTGGGAGAACATGGCGGAGATAATGTTGAGAGGAGAGAAAGAATGGGTAGAGGTTAGCGAAGTTGTGGAGACAATGGTTAGGAGAAGGGAATGTTCTGATGGAGAATAGTAGGAAGGGGTGTGTGAATAGTATGAAGAGTGTGTGAGAGACGGCTGCCCGTCTTGAAGTATGCTAGAGTAGTGATTCCGAGGCGGGGGTAACGGCGAGTTTTGAGGTGGGTTTGGTTGGTAGGCATCCTCTCGAGGGTGAGTCCAATACTGTTGGGTTTTGGATAAGGGCCCATCGAACATGAGTTTCTCATCTCAGCCCGAAAAAAAATCCTACGATATGTACATTTAAATTGAGAATTTACATTTTTTTAGTTATAACATGGGTGGCTTGCAGTCTAGGTTCCTGAGATTTCTGTTTACTGTCATAAATGTCAAAGTTTTTATAAATTGTAATTTTATTCACTCAAGTGGTAGTACAGATATCAACGATGAGATTAATAATATTACAAATACTAGTTATACAATTGTTGAACCATCCACCTTGTCTGGGTCTAGTGGTACTCCTGGAATTGTATTAAAAAATGGTTAGGCTCGCTAGAGTTTTTTTTTTCGTGAAGTTGATAATTTGTATTTCTAAGCATTTATTGATAATGTTTCTTGCTTACACCACCCCGGCAAATTTACCTCTGAAGTCGTTGAGAAAATAGTCTACCAAAGTTCCTGGCCACAGAACTCCTCCTATAAGTTAAAGATATTTTCGAATTATATAGATAGATATTTATTTCAAGTTTAAGAACAATATTGACAGTGAGATTTGCAGTTTACATCGAATACAAAAATCGGTATTTAAATTATCTGTACTTAACCCAAATAGGTTAAGATTCAAAAAAAGAGAAATAAACTGAATTTTCAACTAAATTAGTAAGCTCTTCGGAAATAGATTTTAGAGGGTAATTAATTATATCTATATGAAAAGGCTAAGAGTATTCTAGTCTAAGTTTTTCGATATCATTGCACATTAAAATATAAAAAAAGAGGAAAATATATCCAGGAGGGCTAATAATATCTAGGCTTTTATATAATTATTAATTTAGATATCCACAAATTGGGGGTTAGTAAAATAAATGATTTTAGCTTCAAACTATAAATCCTATAAAAAATATTGTTGGCACTCCTCTGGTCCATAAATTAAAGAGAGGATCGGCAACACATAATACCTCCAAAACCTCAGTTATCATTTATCTTATTATGTATTGCGTTATTATTTAAACAAGAGATTTGAATGACTTTGAGTGCGGTGCTTTATTCAAGTCAAAGATAATTCCGTAGGGTAAATCAGATAAAAGCCAAAAGAGAATAATGACGATATCAAAAAAATCAAAGTGTCTTTCTTTGATGACGCTTGAGTTAATTACAACTTTATTTGCAGTCGAAAAACAAAAAGGAATCCAAATACCCACCTTAAGAGTTAGTCGCGTTAAAATTTAAATGGAAAATGACATTTTGTTTACCGGAAATACGAGAATCGAGAATGAGTAGATGGAAGATTAAAGGGGTCTAAATTAAACGACTGCCGCACTTTTTGACAATCGTCGTTTGTACCGACTAAAATCACTGAAAGAATCAGCACGGACAAATACAAAAGTCGTTTTATTCAATGGAATCAGTATTCAAAAAAGATACCTAATGTTTTGTTCATTAAAATTTAAATACATTAAAACATTAACAAGAATTTTAGTATGGACACAATATTCTACAAATTTAAAAATTAATATAATTGTTTCTTTTTATTTTTTTTTTAATTGATTAAACAATATTTAAAGAATAAATTTTAATAATATTTATAAATTAAAAATTATTGATATAGTGGTTAATAACTAATTTGTAGTCGTTAAGCTTTTATGGCCTTAGGTGGACTTATTCGAGGGTCTGAAAAATATCGTTACAACTAAAATTTATATTAACATTAGACATTAGAGTATTAAATAAAATTTATCTTGAAAGATCCAACACTTTTAGAAAAGAATGATGTTGATCTGTAGTGGCCAATTATTTCTGTACTGGGGCAGGAAGTTGTTGAAATATGACAGACGATGAAATTTTAACTAGTCCTTTGAGGTGTTGGTTTGGTATTCAAATATACAGGGTGTCCCGAAAAGAATGGTCATAAATTATACCACAGATTCTGGGGTCAAAAATATGTTGATTGAACCTCACTTACCTATATACAATCGTGCAAACAAAAAAAGTTATAGGGTGCCAAAGTTAAAAATTTAAATAATTTTTTTAACATTACTTTAAAACAGTTGAACGTTAATGTATGAAAATGTATAGGAAATACTAGTAGAGAATACCCAATAAATTGGAAACAGTTGCATTCAGTTATTTTGATTTATTATGGATTTTTAGAGGGGATCAACACCCCTTTCACCCCCCAACTTTTTTTAGGGCTATAATTTAACAAAATATGGACCGCCCCTGGAATCAAACGTCTATTCTTAAACTTTTGTATCTCTCTGTATTTCTTTGTAAATATTTTATTATGAAAGATACAGCCACCCTTTAAAATGCCAATAATTTTAATATTGAATATTTAAACTAAATTTTCACAAATATAAAAAACATCTTTATTATTAAATTACAATTTATAAAATAATAAATAGGAGTAAAATAATAAACATCTAATGTAATACATAATTTTAATTCATGTTATTTATTTTTAATGTTATATAAGTATAAAGTTATTTCAAATCTGCTACATATTTAGAATACACTACCTAGTAATTATTACATGTAATAATTGAGTAGTATCTGATACTGTCAGGGTATTTGTTGTTGCTTTTTAAGTAGAAAAGTTTTTCTACTTAATAACTCAAAATGGCTGATATACACTTAGAATTAGGTAAATATTTCATTATAAAAATAGCAGTTGTATGTATTACTTTCATTTTCTAATTAGGTGAATGTGAAGGTAATGGTGCGGCTTCTGCAAGGCGCTATACTGATAAGTCCCCTAATAGAAATGTACCAGATAGGCGAATTTTCCTGACTATTGACCGAAATTTAACAGAAACAGGCACTTTAAAAAAACAAGTTCTCAGTAATAGTGGTCGTCCAAAATACCTTGCGAATACAGATGATATAATAGAAATTGTTGAAGAATACCTGGATATGAGCATGAGAAAGATAGCGGCTGAATTAAGAGTACCTCGTATGAAGGTATGGAGAATAGTTAAGGACCAGTTACTTCACCCCTTCCATATCACAGAAGTTCAAGAATTACTTCCCAAAGTCTATGCTAAACGAATGGGATTTTGTTATTGGCTTTTAAAAGAAAAATAGACGCTACATAAATTTTATGAATAATATTTTATTCACTGACGAATCTCCTTTCACAAGAAATGAAGTTACTAATCACCATATCACTCATATTTGGGCTGATGTGAATCCCAAAGTTAAAAAAGTACGTCATCATCAGGTTAATTTTAGATTAAACGTTTGGGCTGGAATAATCGATAACTATTTGATAGGGCCAGTGTTTTTTCCAAACAAATTAAACGGGGAACATTATTTATCATTTTTACAAAATGATCTACCAATTTGCTTAGAAATAGCAATAAGACGAAAAATGTATTATATGCAAGATGGTGCGCCACCACATTTTAGTAACGTCGTTAGAGCTTTTTTATTTCTAGAATATCCAGGATGTTGGATTGGAAGGGGGTCAGATGCACCAATTGAATGGCGATCGCGAGGTCCATGTTTGAATCCATTAGATTTTTGTTTCTGGGGATATATGAAAGAAAATGTTTATTCTGTGAAAATAACCAGTGAGGATCAACTGAGGCACCGAATTTTACAAATTGCTAATGAGTTTTGACAAAAACATTTAATTTTTCAAAATATTCGGTATTCCTTGTTGAAACGATGTAGAACTTGTATACAGGAGGAGGTCATATTTGAACACTTGTTGAGTTAAAGCAAATATCTTTTTTGTTTATAAATTGTAATTTAATAATAAAGATGTTTTTAATATTTGTGAAAATGTAGTTTAAATATTCAAGATAGAAATTGGCTTTATAAAGGGTGGCTGTATCTTCCATTATAAAATATTTGCAAAGAAATACAGAGAGACACAAAAGTTTAAGAATAGACGTTTGATTCCAGTGGCGGTCCCAATTTTGTTAAATTATAGCCCTAAAAAAAGTTAGGGGGTGAAAGGGGTGTTTATCTGAAAATCCATAATAAATCAAAATACTTAAATGCAACTGTTTGGGTATTCTCTAGTAGTATTTCCTATAAATTTTCACCCTGGCTGCTTCCCATTTATTCCTATTCATCGTTTTTAAATATCGAGAACATTTAAGTTAATTTATCAAAACCAACGGTTACAATGTGTTTACTTTAATAAAGAATTACATAGCCTTAAGGTAAAAAAAATAATTTAAAACCTTTGTTGTTGTTTTTTATTGCCTTAAACTATAACCTTAAAACTACACACACAGAAAGTCAAAACAAGAGACATGCACTGTGTGCACATTCCATTTATTTACCCATACTTTTAAAATCCTTTTAAGTATATTCCGGTAATAAAAATCGTTTTATGAACACTGCGGGACATTTACTTGCGGCTTTTAAGCCTTCCTTTCTAAATAAAAAGTTAAAAGGAAACATGAAATATTTAATACGAATTTTATGTAGTGACAAAAATAAATGCTAACAGACCTGTGTAAATAGAACAGTGTCAACAATATTACACTTATTAACCAAATAAGTTTTTGATTTGCGCCACAAGATCAGTGATTTACAGTTTACTTTTGTTTTAAACTGCTATTTAAAGAAAAAGAAAATTCTTTAATGAAAAATATTCGAATTAAACCCGGTTAATTAACATCTGATTGGAAAATAAGCTTCAAAAAAGCCAATAAAAAGGTTATTAATTGATCTTTTAATTAAAAATAAAACCCAAACCGTGAACAATAGTATTGAATTTACAAACAGTTTATTTAATTAACTATATTAAAATTGTAGAAGTTAATGGTTTTCGATTTAATAGGCTTTATACTTTATTGGGTTTATTGTGCTTTCTCCAGGACCAGCCCCTACAGCTCGTCTTCTTAAATACTGATTTAAACGGTTTGTGGTGGCCTGCAATCACTTAGGATTTCCATCACTATTCTATAGTTTCTTTTGGTAACTCTCGTCTAAGAAAGATTGTGTTATAACAGACTTTATGATTTTCCGACTTTTAATTTATAAAACGTTTATCTAACTAGTTAAATTTTGTAGTATTAAAACGTTCCGCTGACTTCCACTGATACTGTATTTTTAACAGTATAACATTCAGTATGTCTGAAAATATGGACAAATATTTAATTCTCAGCGTAACAGAATCTGCAGTCCACAATCTCTGTCAGAGCAATGTTTTCATTTACCCACTAAATCAAGTCTGTTCAGTCGCCTACAACACTTACAAACTACAAGTACCCTAAAAATGCATTTAAAATTTACATTTTCAAATTTCTCGCGTAATTTGGGAAATTATATACTCTGTGGTCGTGACGTTGGTTTGATGCATAAAAAAATGCGATGATTTTATGTATCTTAGGGCCGGTTTATTCATCTGTTCAGTAAAGTATCCGTTAATTATTTGTTCACTAAACTTAAAGGTCACCTGTAAGCAGTTTGTGTTTATTCAACGTATTTTATTCGTTCAGTAGATACTGAATACTTATCACTACGGGAGATAAGTCAACGGTGAAACAGCAGATAAGCTGGCAAAAAAAGGAGCTGAAACCCCACATTTGGGACCAGAACCATCTTGTGGAATCAGCAGTAGAGTAATCTTAGGAAAACTAAGGGAAGAAATGGAGAAAGAAAAATCCAAGTACTGGAATCAGCTGGAAGGACTGAGGCAATCTAAGATACTACTGGGGACTATGACCAGAAGAGATCTCTTAGCTGCCTCAACCTCAGTAAAAAAAGACTCCGAATTTTAAACGGGAATATTAACTGTGCATTGCCGGTTAAGAAGCCACATGAAGAAACTAGGGTTAGCAGATGAAGCAAAATGCAGATTCTGTGAGGAAGAGGATGAAACCTCAATACACATACTCTCAGAATGCCCTGCCTTGCAATAGGAGCACTTGCAATAGGAGCACATGAAATAGAGGAAGGGGATCTACCTGATTTGAAGCCCGACGGTGTCCTAAACTTCCCCAGGAAAATAGGACTCGAAGAGCTGCTATAGGTCTGAGAAAATATCAGAACACGGCAAGTAAGGGGGGACACAATAGATTCTATAGGTCGCAGTGTAATTATCACCCCTAACTTATACATACATACATGCACCAGCTATCCACTTCCTGTCAAAACAAGATTTAAAGTGGCGAAAGATCTATTAAAACCTTGAATGCACTGGTGGGAGTGGTAAACATAGCTCCCGTTAAGCATGCCTGCTGTTGAAGCTTATGCAGCTTTTCTCTAGTAGTCATTGGCTGATGTGTAGCACACCAGACCGCAGCACCCTACGTAATCATAGGCGTTGGCTATAGACAATACATTTGTTTGGGTTTCAATCCCCATGACTTACCGCATATTCTACGATAAGTTCAAAGGGAGAGCTTTGATTTGTTGGAAATATTCTACAAATAAGCTTTCCAAGTCTTTTGTCTAGCGTAACACCTATATACTTAACCTTATTTGCTTACTTAATAGTTTCTTTTTAGAGGGCGGGCATTTTTCCAGTTTCCACTTCCTAGTGAAACTAAAGACTTTTGCTTTATTAGTGTTGTTTTACTGAAACCATTTTTGAGATATTAAATATAGTTAGTGCAACATTCGTGTTACCAAATTAATTAATTTTTTTGTAACTATAAGAATTGGAGTTGTAAGTAATATCTAGTTAAGAACTATTACTTTATTCTTTAGTTTATGAAGATGGTTAGCTCATGTTGAGCCCCTGTTCCTTTTTTGTATTTAATATTATTGATATAATAACTATTTCGTATGATCATTCCTAGTTATATTCTAGAGTTTTTCTAGGATATAAACTAGGATATATAACTGTTCAAAATTTAAAGAATTACTTAAAAGTAAATTCGATCCGGATTTCGTAGAGCTTATCAGCCCTATTAACAGTGTCTAATTATTTTAATCATATATTAATGATATGGTACTAAAACGTGTCCCAAGACCAGAGATTTCAATAAACTCCTGATTGTACTCAAAGGGCTAAAAAAAATCTACCTCAAAAATTTCAGCAAGCGACCTGTTTGCTTTAGGAGCTGGTGAAGGATCAGTCAGTAAAATAAATTTAAAAAAATGTTAAGTAATTGTTACCAGTTTCATTATTACTTTCTTTTAGAGCGAATGTACACTATCGAATATTAATATCTTTATATTTGACAGGATTACGCTTATTGTTACTTCCATTGTTTGCTTGTTTTGTTAGGAGTAAAAACCAAAACACCTTCCCTAACCTACCCATAGTAACACTAGCAGCTGTAGCGCGCACACATTATAAAAAAAATCTGATCATAATAATATCTTACAAAATAAATACAATACGTTGTTTGTACCCTCTTTGTACCATGGTTCAAACAAGATCTTTCACTATAATGGGCGTCACATAATTTTAAAATCATCCATACCTGGTGTTAAAAAAACATAATATAATCATGAAATCTTATGTTCTTTGAGTGATCAGGCAAGGTATATAATTTATTTAAGTAAACGCTTAAATTTACTAAAAACCAAATTGTTTATTTACAAAAAAAATATTGTTATGTTAAAACACAATATATAATACTTCAAATTAAATTATAATATAGTATATATACCTTTCTTCTTTTTTAGCAGTAGGTATTATTATGATTTTATTAATTTATTTGTTGTTGGGTTCTTATGTTTTCTTTTTTGTTTTATTATTTTAATTTTTTCTGATGATTGAATGTTATTTTAGTAAATTCACGTTAAATGTGACAAGATATTATTAGTGGTTTGTTTTTATTTGATTTGACGTAATTGTTGAAGTTTTTTACTACAATAATAATGTTTTTTAGTCCCTTAAATAATATGTTGTATAATGATGACTAGCTCAAATAAAATTAAATGTTTCTTGAAAATAGACACTATCGTTAATCGAAAAATTATATCTCAGGTCGTACAGGTTTCACCACAGATTTACGCTCAAACAAATTATAAATTTTCTATCAAAATGAAATTCAAAAATCTTTACAATAAAGTAGTATAAATGTTCTCTAGCGGCTAATAATTATTATCGCTTTAAAACAGTTTATACGCACACTTAATACAAATCAAATAACGGTACCTTTTTTAACTTTGTCTCTCGAGTGTTCGCCATTCACATGTAGGTGTCGCTGGAACTGGTGGTCTATCTTCTCTTCTGGTAGACACGTGGGATGTAGAACTTCCAATGGTTTAATTAAAGACAGAAACTCTTACGATGTAGAATTTATTATTGTTTAATTGTGGATTATTTTATACAATTTACTGGTTGATAAGACTCCCTTTTTACAAGTGGTGTGTTACAAAGTTTTATACTAGGATTATTTCTGATATAAGGTAAGTTAAGCTTCTTATATTAATTTAATACTAACTTTTGTATCATTAAAATTACAGTTGAAACTGTTATATTATAAGATTACTCTGCTCGAATCAACAAACCTATTTTCGATTCAAAGTCGAATACTGTTAACTTATAAAGTTAATAAAATTTATGACTAATCAAAGTCTTTTTTAAAAATGTAGATTACGAGTTGAATATTTATAATAACTGTTGTTGAATGTTTTGAAAATGAGTCTTGAATATTTTTTAAAATTAAACTTGAGTATTGAGTCGTGAAAGTTTTTTAAAATTAAATCTTAAATGTTTGTTGAAAATTTTTTTTAAACGAAGCTTTAATGTTTGTATAAAGGGTCTTGACTCCTTAAAATTCGGCTTGACTCTCCTTTTATTCTTTCTGACTGGTTCTTTTACGTAAAGACTGAGATCCCTCTCTCATTATTCTCTGACCAATAAAAATGCTTCATTTAAAAACTCCACGAGAACCAATCAGAAGGAACTATTTCTTAATTTGCTTATTTCTAACTAACTACTTATATTTTACAAACAATTTTTTTACATAATATATACAATAATCATTTTTAATGTTCAATAATTTTTATATAATTTATTATGGTCGGAAAAGCTCTCAAATTATATTTACACTGAGGCTTGAAGTCATAAATTCGACCGATACATTTCCGAGTAACTCTTACGTCACAACGTGCAGCTGCTATTCTAAGCTCTTGGAGTTCGAGGAAACTAAACATTTCAAACACGCGATGTGTTGTGTACGAGCACTCGTAGTTCTGATAATTTGACGTCACACAGGCACAGGTGCGTTTCTAAGGTTTTGGAGTTCATGGAAACTAAACATTTCAAACACGCGATGTTAGCAGTCGTAGTTCTGATAATTTTACGTCACACATATGCACAAGTGTTATTCGTAGAAGAACTTTTTATACACTTTTGTAGATCTTTGAAAATCCTTTTATATATTTAACAGAAAAATATTTTACAAAAATTTATAATTTGTTCGTTTGTTTTATTTTACATTTAGAATTATATTTTCCTTATTATTTATTTTTTTTAATGGTGATTTTGATTATTTTTATGTAATGTGATTACTTTTTTATTATTTATTTTGCTTTTAATTGACTTAACGATTTTGTTTTTGATTTAATCATCATAATACACATTCTTATTGAAATTAATATTTTCTTTAATGAATAAATTTTTTATGATAATAAAACTTCGTCTCAACTTCCCCCCAAACTTGTAATAAATTTATCGACGGATAAATTTTTATAAGTTTCCATTTTCTATTTTAACTTCAACTATATCCTATTTTATTTTATTTACATATTTATTTACACTTAACTACTAAATATATTACTTGAGTGAACTTACATGAAACACACCACGTGAAATTTTTGTGTTAGGAAACATTAGAATTTATTTTCTACTTTTTTAAACATAAACGCATCGTATCATCTTTTTTCTTAACCACTACCATAGGATTAATATAGGGTGTAGTTCTATAACTTATAATTCCATTTGCCAACAGTTTTTTTAAATGTTTATCTACCGCTTCTTGATATTTATAGGGAATTGAATAACTTTTTGACTGAAAACTCTATATTTTTAACTTTAATACTTTGGGAATAATTTTTTAGCTACTCTAGATTCATCATTAATTAAACTTTTATATCTTTCTACCAATTTTATAACTTCATTTTTTTCCATCCTTTGTTGCAATTTATCATCACCTCTAAATTCTTTTCATTAACCCTATCATCGGCATCAATTGCCCTTTCATCATAATCATAATTTAATTTATTTTTGGTATCTAAGACCCTTTCTAAATGATTATCATTTCCATTTTTATTTAAATTTAATTCGGCATCTATGGCCACATTATTAAATATATTTCGGCACCCTTGTACCATTAAATTGCAACTAGATTCACAAATTTCACTTATTTTTTCTTGGCAGAAATTTTTATTACTATTTTCTAATGACTCGTCGAATATACTAATTATATTATAATTACTAGTTAATTTTAAATCATTTATTACCTCAAATTTTATTTCATTATCCCCAAATATTACTGCATTCTTGTTATAATTTATTATAATTTTATTCTTTGATAATTCATCGTTACCCAATAATATATCATATTTTAATTTATTGACTATCAATAACTGAATATTTAATTTTACATCATTTATATTTAAAGAAGCAAAAACTGTTTTATTAGAATATCCTAAACTTTTATCATTTATCCCTGTAAAATTTACTTTTGGAATATTGATTATATTGTTTTTGAACATTGAGATTTTATTTACTGTATTTTCTGATATTAAAGAAACTGTAGACCCTGTATCTATTATAATGCTTAATAAATTGTTATCAATATTTGCTTTAATTAATACTAATTCTATTTCTTTATTTTCTAGATGCAGATTATCCTTGTCCATTAAAAATTCACGTGGGTGTACAAAGTCACATCTAGCGCTATTTACATTGTGCACCCCTATTGAAAATTTGTGGTTTGGGCATCATCTACTGGAGATCTGGCCCTAGGAGTTCTACTACCTGAACGTGCAATGTCTCTCGGTGTATTATTTGTCTCATTTATCCCCTCATTACTGTTAGTCGTATTAATTGCGTTTACTTGTCTATTATTATTGTTTGTATTTGCTCGATTATTGTTATTTTGTTCAAATCTATTAAAATTTCTATTATTATAATTATTGTTAAAATTTCTAGTGTTCTGATTATTATTGTAATTTCTATTATTATTGTAATTGTTCCTATTTTCATTATTTTGATTTCTGTTTTGATTATTGTAGTTATTGTTAAAATTATTATTATTATTTTGTCTGTTAAAATTGTTATTGTTACTTTGCCTATTAAAACTTATATCATTGTTATTAAAGTTTATTACATTATCTCTATTCTGATTGTTGATACTATTACTTAAATTTCTTTCAATTCTCTGCAAATATGTTATTAAATGATCAAATTTATTAATATTTTGTACTGCAATTATCTCAGATATTTCAGGTTTAAAATGTCTTGATAAAAACATTACAATTTCTGCCTCTGGTATAGGAGGAGTTAAATATTGACAAGTAGCATAGAGTTGTAAAACATAGTTGGATAGATTATTCTTTGTATTATCAAATTTGCCAAAATACAATCTTTCCCTGACTTTACTCTGTTGTAATTCTGACCAGAAAGTATCTAGAAATACTTTTTCAAAGGTTTCAAATGAATCTACAAACATTTCTTTACAATTCCACCATAATAGTGCATTGCCTGTTAAACTTGACCTGATAAATTCTTTAAAATCTTGCAAATTTCTTATTTTAGAGTAATTATTTTTAATTGAATGTAAATAATTAATAGGATGTATCTTCCTATAATCCCCACAAAATTTCGAACTTTCTTCAAACTTCCCCCCTATATTTAAAATTTGAAAACCCAAGTCAGGTGTTACGCGATTGTCTGATAATTCAGAAATATTTTGATTCACTTGTTTTATTTTATTTTCGAGTTCCTCCTTTAATTTCTTGATTTCTTCACTGTTTCCCACGTTTATATTTGTATTTAATTTTTCTTCTATTTCTTTTCTTAATTGTCTCTCTGTTTTTCTGTTTTCCTGTTCGGCTATGTCCAAATTTATTTGTATTCCTCTTTTCACGTTATCTTCCATTTCTGATATTCTTGAGTTTAATTTCAGATTGTTTTCGCTTGTTCTTTTGTCTATATTTTGTACTTGTTTATTTAAAAATTCTTGTTTTTCCTCAATTACTTTAATCTTTTTCTCTTGATTTTCTACTTTCTTGTCCAATTTTTCCGTTATTTCATTCAATTTTCTCGTTATTTCCTCAGAATTTTGTCTATTTTGTTTTTTCATTTCTTCAGAGTTGGCTTCTAATTTCCTTGTCATCTCTTCCGAGTTGGCTTCTAGTTTTTTCGCTATTTGTTCTGAATTGGCTAGGATGATGCTCATCAAATCTGCCAATGTGACATTTCCTCCAGTTTGTGAAGAAGTACCATCTTTTTGTTGAGGTTCATCTTCTTGTTCCCCCTTTTCCTCTGGCTCTTCTGTGTTAGCAAACATGTCTATTAATTCTTGACTTTTTGTCAATCTGTTTATCAAATTTTGTTTGGTTCCTTTGTCGTCCAAATCTCTGTTTCTCAATTCTTGTCTGAGTTCTTCTACCTTCCATGTATCAAAATTATTTTCTTCTTTACCAGACATTATGTTTCGACTTTTTATATTTATAATTAAATGTTAGAAATATTTATTTTATATGTTAATTTCAGTTACAATAATCTATTAGTATTTTTATTTTTAAATAAATTTTAATGTAATGTTTATTGATTTATTTTTTTGTTATTTAAACTATTAAAATCTGTGATTTTAATCGAGCCCGTTACGTTGGTCGCCAAGTTATTATGATTTTATTAATTTATTTGTTGTTGGGTTCTTATGTTTTCTTTTTTGTTTTATTATTTTAATTTTTTCTGATGATTGAATGTTATTTTAGTAAATTCACGTTAAATGTGACAAGATATTATTAGTGGTTTGTTTTTATTTGATTTGACGTAATTGTTGAAGTTTTTTACTACAATAATAATGTTTTTTAGTCCCTTAAATAATATGTTGTATAATGATGACTAGCTCAAATAAAATTAAATGTTTCTTGAAAATAGACACTATCGTTAATCGAAAAATTATATCTCAGGTCGTACAGGTTTCACCACAGATTTACGCTCAAACAAATTATAAATTTTCTATCAAAATGAAATTCAAAAATCTTTACAATAAAGTAGTATAAATGTTCTCTAGCGGCTAATAATTATTATCGCTTTAAAACAGTTTATACGCACACTTAATACAAATCAAATAACGGTACCTTTTTTAACTTTGTCTCTCGAGTGTTCGCCATTCACATGTAGGTGTCGCTGGAACTGGTGGTCTATCTTCTCTTCTGGTAGACACGTGGGATGTAGAACTTCCAATGGTTTAATTAAAGACAGAAACTCTTACGATGTAGAATTTATTATTGTTTAATTGTGGATTATTTTATACAATTTACTGGTTGATAAGACTCCCTTTTTACAAGTGGTGTGTTACAAAGTTTTATACTAGGATTATTTCTGATATAAGGTAAGTTAAGCTTCTTATATTAATTTAATACTAACTTTTGTATCATTAAAATTACAGTTGAAACTGTTATATTATAAGATTACTCTGCTCGAATCAACAAACCTATTTTCGATTCAAAGTCGAATACTGTTAACTTATAAAGTTAATAAAATTTATGACTAATCAAAGTCTTTTTTAAAAATGTAGATTACGAGTTGAATATTTATAATAACTGTTGTTGAATGTTTTGAAAATGAGTCTTGAATCTTTTTTAAAATTAAACTTGAGTATTGAGTCGTGAAAGTTTTTTAAAATTAAATCTTAAATGTTTGTTGAAAATTTTTTTTTAAACGAAGCTTTAATGTTTGTATAAAGGGTCTTGACTCCTTAAAATTCGGCTTGACTCTCCTTTTATTCTTTCTGACTGGTTCTTTTACAAAGACTGAGATCCCTCTCTCATTATTCTCTGACCAATAAAAATGCTTCATTTAAAAACTCCACGAGAACCAATCAGAAGGAACTATTTCTTAATTTGCTTATTTCTAACTAACTACTTATATTTTACAAACAATTTTTTACATAATATATACAATAATCATTTTTAATGTTCAATAATTTTTATATAATTTATTATGGTCGGAAAAGCTCTCAAATTATATTTACACTGAGGCTTGAAGTCATAAATTCGACCGATACATTTCCGAGTAACTCTTACGTCACAACGTGCAGCTGCTATTCTAAGCTCTTGGAGTTCGAGGAAACTAAACATTTCAAACACGCGATGTGTTGTGTACGAGCACTCGTAGTTCTGATAATTTGACGTCACACAGGCACAGGTGCGTTTCTAAGGTTTTGGAGTTCATGGAAACTAAACATTTCAAACACGCGATGTTAGCAGTCGTAGTTCTGATAATTTTACGTCACACATATGCACAAGTGTTATTCGTAGAAGAACTTTTTATACATTTTTGTAGATCTTTGAAAATCCTTTTATATATTTAACAGAAAAATATTTTACAAAAATTTATAATTTGTTCGTTTGTTTTATTTTACATTTAGAATTATATTTTCCTTATTATTTATTTTTTTTAATGGTGATTTTGATTATTTTTATGTAATGTGATTACTTTTTTATTATTTATTTTGCTTTTAATTGACTTAACGATTTTGTTTTTAATTTAATCATCATAATACACATTCTTATTGAAATTAATATTTTCTTTAATGAATAAATTTTTTATGATAATAAAACTTCGTCTCAGTATATATCTCATGAGAATAATAATCTCAATTATTATTGCTCAGCTAGTTGTGATTAAGATAACAAAATAATTTTATTTTTTTCCACCTTAATATAAAGTACCCCAAATCTAAAACTTGAGTAGGTCATCAGTACAAAAAAAATTCAACACAAAAAAATTAACAATAATATCCACCTTCCACTTTTTTATAATATAATATTAAAAAAATGTTAAACAATTTAAACCCATATATAAGATATTAAAAATTAAAAACAAAAAAATACTTTAAGTATATGTTTTTCCGCAAGTTTGCAAAATGTAAATGTTAGTCTACCCTCGTGAAACGATGACTTCGTGAATCTACAGGTTGACCCTCAATATTTGCCAAGCTACTGTTCCTCCTATATATCAGCCTACTTCAAAGTGGAATTTCAGACATAAACTAGAATATATTTGTCCCTCTTGTATATAACAATATTTCAAAGCAAAATTCCAAGCATAAAAATAAAACCCTTCTACTAAGGGTCAATATTTACCAGTTACATCAAATCAGTTAAACTTCTGGAATTTTTTAACTTTCGTGAACCACGATAATTTCTCTTCAAATTTGCCCCAGTTGTTGATGGAGTTTTTAGTTGATTAGATTTATAAGATCCCCGTAATGGGCTGTGTTTAGCTCTTCATTTCCAGTATAACACCAACAAGATTTGGAAATTCAATAGAACAAAATATCATAAAACGAAACAGAAAGTTGAGATCCCCAATCGGGCAATAATCTTAAAAATTATATTAGTACTTTCTAATCTTTAAACCAACGTCGACCAAAAAAAAATCCTCAAAAATCGAACCCAGTTTATTTCAAGTTCACCTTTCCTTTTTTTTTAATCGAAAAACCAGAACTGGGAAAATAAATATTCTTCTTTAAAATAAAAATGAAAACATTAATTTGTTTATCGTCACAATTATTTAATATAGTTACTGACAAGTAGAAGGCAATGAAATATACTTTTTAGAATTTGTTTAATTAATGCCAAGCATAATAGCTTAAAATAAAAATTGTTACACAGCGACACCATCCCTGAATCATAAACGGAATATTAAGAACAAAAACTTCCCGGGCCAATGAAAGGAAGCCGAAATGGTGCTATGAAAATTAGGACAAGATCCCAAGTTTCCACAAAACTACAGACCCATCAGTCTACTACCAGCGATGAACAAAATAGCCCATAGAGTCATCCTCAAGAAGCTAAACGAAGAAACCGAAGCAATAGGAATACTGCCACAAGAACAGTTTGCATTCAAAAAAGAACACAGCGCACCGGACCAAGTACTTAAAATTGTAGAATACACAACAGAAGGATACAATAGAAATCAATCTACTGGAGCTATCTTCCTGATCATCAGCAAAGCCTTCGACCGAGTATGGCACGAAGGACTGATGAACAAGATGAGAGAAGCAGGATACACCAGAGAACTGATGAAACTACCACTCAGCTATCTGAAAAATAGAAGATTCAGGATGAGGATAGGAAACGCAAAATTCGAAGTAGGAACAACAGAAGCCGGAGTACCACAAGGAGCAGTCCTCTCACCAGTACTTTACAACATATACACGGCAGACAGTCCAAAGACAGACAACACAATGATGGCTCTCTACGCAGATGACACGGCTATCGTTACAAGAAGCACTCAACCAAGGATGGTGACAAGAAGACTCCAACAGGCTATGGACCAAATAGACGAATGGTGTAGAACATGGAAAATCCAAATAAACCCGGAGAAAACCCAAGCAGTCTACTTTACCAAAAGAAGGAAACAACCAGAAGAAAACATTAACATAGGAGGAGAAGAGATCCAATGGAAAAACAAGGCCAAATACCTAGGAGTGATACTGGACAAAGGACTAACCTTCAAAGAACATGTGGAAAACGTTGTACGCCTCCGTAGTCTGGGGACACACAGCCAAAACCTACAAAAAGAAGATACAAGCACAGCAAATCATCAACCTAAGGCAAGCAACAGACGCCCCATGGTAAATATGAAGTATACAACTATACAGGGAACTAGACCAGGAGAAGACAGAAGAAATCATGAAAGCCAGAGCCAGAAGAAGATTTGAAGAACTCAGGATACACCCGAACACAGCACTTAGGGAATAAACAAACTACACAGCAGAGGACTACAGGAGACATCCTAGACCAAGGAAACAGCTGGACAACTAAGAAGAAACAACATCTGTCAAGAAGCAGACAGAAGAGGAATCACCTATAAAAGACTCTGCCCATCCTTGGGAAGATGCGCAGATTCTTGAGTAGGGACAGCTTTAACAACTGGATCCACTCTCTAAGGTTACCTAAGGTAAGAGGAGGCAGCTCACTCTCTTGAACGCCTAAAAAGAAGACAGGAGGATAACGGTGCCAATCACCATCCCGGACCAAACAGAAGACACCTGGAAACCATCTCCGAACCAAGGTAGTGGAGAACCATCCCTGACAGTAGTTTGAAAGTGCTGGTTAATACTAATTTTTCTAAAATCTTTTCAAGTTAACCAGTCACTTCCCCTTTTTTGTGTTCGCATAAGGGTTGTGTCGTTACATCTACTTACCGTCGACTGTGCATTTTATGGAATAATAGGCATACATCTTTGTTCAGTTCGCATCTTATTGCCAACAATAACCTTCAATAATACTTTAATTCTATTAATTTCTATTAAGAATAATAAAAAACTCTTCGTTTTAACAAAACTTCCAATATTTATTTAAAAAATTGCTTTTTTAACCTTAATGACAGCCGTTTCGCTAGACTTAGCATCGTCATTAAGGTTAAAAAAGCAATTTTTTAAATAAATATTGGAAGTTTTGTTAAAACGAAGAGTTTTTTATTATTCTTAATAAGATGGACTTCCAAAAAGTAAGGATTAGTACAATCAATTCTATTATAATTTCTATTAAAGGCAAACGCAAGTTGCTAATGATAAATTGCTTGGACAGTTTTCATGTAAACGTACCTTCTCTATAGCGTTAACAATACAGATTTACACTTTAATGTTTTATTCAAGCGATATGTATTGTTTTAATAGGTATGATTTTTCTTGTTAGTTTTAATTAATTATTCATCAATGTAGGTACGGATAGAAACCATTCATGTAATGATTTTTAATTACTACATTGCTGATCCAGCTCACAATTTGGCACATTCAATCATGGTTTAAATCACGACGGCTTTTTGTGCTAACAATAGAGTCGAAAATTTTTTTGTTTGGAATTTTCGTTGCGATCTGAGCTGCTCTAAATATAAAAGGTCGTAGTCGGATGTATATATCGATTTATTTTCCGCAAAATTTTATATTCAAATTTTGCCCGAAAATGAAGTTTATTATTAAAAAATGAAGTATATTATTACGGGTGGTGAACAAAACATCGGGATATTATCCGGGATATTTTTATACGTGGTAGGTTTATAATTAAAACGTAATTAAACAATAAAAATTTTTGATATCCGGCAGACATATGTACGAAAACTGAACATGTTCTTTAACTTCTTTAGCTCTATCTTAAACTGGATGGATACTTTCCATCTTTCCGTGTATTGCTTAAACTAAAAATGGGATTATTACAACTGCAGATATTAATGTATATTCGAACATGATATGTTAACTAAAAACGTAGTATTTTTAAATTAATTATATGGCTAACACTAATACCATCTATTGTATAGAGTTCTTAACATGTTAATTATTATAAACGATTCCTGTCAGTAATTCCAACTTTATACACGATCTTTAATGTGGCATAGTCCAATACCTTAAACCATGATTCATTCTCTTATTGTCATTGGTATTATACACAGCATTGGAATATAAAATACCAAAGACATTACAAATTTCATGTTTAAAGACATTACAAATTTCAAGTTCAAAGACATTACAAATTTCAATTTCAAAGACAATCCCAATTTCTAAGACATTACTGGGTTACTACCGAATTACCGCTGATTGGTTCTACATTGGTGGACTGTTCATCAGACCAACCCTTCACTGGACCAGCCCTCTCCTGGATCAACCAATGGATCAGATTTAAAAAAAGATAAGTCGACCAACGTAAATAAATGCATTTATAATATTATACAGCTGTCTCGTTTTTATTTATTTCTTAAACGTAATATCAAAATCATTTTCGTATCGTCAACTGTATTAGAATAAGTAGTTGTAAAGAACTGTTTGCGGATTATTTTTTTTTGTAACGTATTCTCAACTTCATTCATTTTAGCACCCAGGAAATCTATTTATCTTTTATCTGTTTGTACATTTTCATATCATTTTTTTACTTAATAGACAGTTTTTTTTGACATCTTTCTGTCATTTTATGATGAATGAATGAATGTATGAATGAGTTAGGGGTGATGATTAATTACACTGCGACCCATAGGATCTATTGTGTCCCCCCTTACTTGCCATGTTCTGATGTTTTCTCAGATTTATAGCAGCTCTTCGAGTCCTATTTTCCTGAGGAAGTTTAGGACATCGTCGGGCTTCAAATCAGGTAGATCCCCTTCCTCTATTTCATGTGCTCCTAGGTATCTAGCCCTAGAATTTTGCAAGGCAGGACATTCTGAGAGTATATGTATTGAGGTTTCATCCTCTTCCTCACAGAATCTGCACTTTGCTTCATCTGCTAACCCTAGTTTCTTCATGTGGCTTCTTAACCGGCAATGCCCGGTTAATATTCCCGTTAAAATACGGAGCCTTTTTTTACTGAGGTTGAGGCAGCTAAGAGATCTCTTCTGGTCATAGTTCCCCAGTAGTATCTTAGATTGCCTCAGTCCTTCCAGCTGATTCCAGTACTCGGATTTTTCTTTCTCCATTTCCTCCCTTAGTTTTCCTAAGATTACTCCACTGCTGATCCCACAAGATGGTTCTGGTCCCAAATGTGGGGTTTCAGCTCCTTTTTTTGCCAGCTTATCTGCTGTTTCATTCCCCTCTATTCCTATGTGTCCCGGGACCCATAGGAGGGTGACAATGTTCTTCTGGCCTAGTTCATTTAGTTTGCCTAGGCATTCCCAAACCATCTTCGAACTGATTATATTTGAACTCAGCGCTTTGATGGCTGCTTGACTATCCGACATGATCACAATCTCTTGTCTGCGATAGTTTCTTCCAATATTGAATTCCACACATCTTTCGATGGCGCGGACTTCTGCTTGAAAGATGCTCGGGTATGTGCCCAAGCTTTCTGAGTATTTGGCTCTCGGTCCAAAAACTCCTATCCCAGTTCCTTCGTCTAGCTTGGAACCGTCCGTATACCACTTTATGGTATTCTGGTTTAAATTCTGTATGATATTATGATACTTATTTAAATCACTCAGCTTAAAACAACTTTCTTCAGTAGTATCATAAAAAATAAAAAGATTTCAGTGGCGCCCTTATAATTTCTTAAAGAAACAAATATTGTACTATAGTCAGAGCTGATGAACTTACTCACCCATAGCCGAGGTATTTAACTATCATAATTTTTCCTGTGATAAACATTTATAAATTTTGTTAATTATTGAAGTACAACTAATTAAAAACGAAATTAAGATTAATGGTTGTTTTATTGTAAATTACATTTTTTCTTTTGGTATATTGTTATTTTTTCAAAAATATTTTTATAAATTCACTATCAATAGGTAAATCATATTACAAATTGACGTCCAACGTAATAATATGGTTACAAATTGACGTCCAACGTAATAATATGGTTACAAATTGTCGCCCAACGACCAACAAATATTACAATATTTTGGAAATAATTAAACTATTTGATTTTTTTTTGTTAGAAGAGTGCTGGCTTTCGAAATAGCGTCCGGGATTGCTGCACAGCTAAAAACCTAATCATGCACCCTCATTTCCAGGACATTACTTTCCATAAAATCTCAGGTTCTTACATGATATCATCTTAATTATGCTTTTCTGCTGGTTCACCTGATCATTTTTCTACTTAAAACCAAGGGTTTTATATCGCCTGGCATCAAGTGCCAAGCATCTAATTACTATTTGTTGTGCACTATCTTCATCCTCATCACATTTCCTGCATAAGGGGATGAATATCTCCTTATCAGCTTGGCTTTATAGATAAACGCTCTACTGTATCAAACTTAGCTGTAATAACTCAATATATTTCAGATGTTTTGGATGTACAAGGTCAAGTAGATGTAATATATACTGACTTTTCTAAGGCGTTTGACAGGGTTGATCACAAATACCTTCTCTTTAAATTGTCAAACTTAGGATTTTCTAGTAACATTTTAAAGTTAATTGAAAGCTATTTAGTAGGTAGGAGCCAATTTGTATCGTATAATGGTTTCACATCAGAATTAATCTTTACTACATCCGGCGTTCCACAGGGGTCAAATTTAGGTCCATTGTTGTTCCTAATGTTCCTATTATATATCAATGATTTATTTTTAGGTATCAATAATAGAAAATTATGTTTTGCGGATGATCTTAAAATATACTGTGAAATTAAAACAATTGCTAACTGTATAGATTTGCAGAACGATCTGAATTATATAGATACATGGTGTATAAAAAACTTTTTCTTAATGTCAGTAAATGTAAAGTAGTAAGATATTCTAGAAAGCAAAATAAGGTTGATTTTAATTATGTAATTCAGGGGTCTGAACTGAAAAAATGTAATAGCATTAAAGATTTAGGAGTTATATTTGATTCAAAATTAACCTTTAACGACCATATTGAGCAGAAAGTATCCCATGCCATGAAAATGTACGGTTTTATCATTAGAAACTGTAGAAAGTTTAGCGATATAAGACCGATTAAACTGCTGTATCTATCGTTAGTGCGAACAAAACTTGAATACTGTAGCTTAATTTGGTATCCTATTTATAAGTTATATGCAACAGATTAAAAAGGTACAACGGAAACTTTTAAAATATTTAGCGTTTAAGGTTGATGGAGTATATCCTGCTCATGGTTATGATTACGATATGTTATGTAACAGGTTTGATACTGTAAGCTTAGGGTTAAGAAGAGTTACATATTCGGTTTAATTTTCATTTAAGTTATTACACAACTGTATTGACTGCAGCGATATATTAGATCAAATTAGATTCAATGTGCCACGAATAACTTCCAGGTGAACTATCGTGTTTACTTGTCTACGCGCAAGAACAAACATGTTACTAAAGTCACCTATTTATGTTATGTGCGATAATTATAACCAAATATGCAACAATTGTGATATTTTTCATGCTCAATTAATCAACTGGTTGATTCCGCAGTGGACTATGGAGTAGTAATTGTTAATTATTCTATTTTTATTTATTTTTATTTCTTATTTACATACTGATTTGTTTAATTAAATTGTTCTCACTCTTTATTTTTAAACATACTTGTGTACACTAACTAAAATATGTATTTTTATATTTTTACCCTAGAAATGGGAAACTGTTGGGTAATAAAGCTATTATTATTATTATTATTATTATTATTATTATTATTATTATTATTATTATTATTATTATTATTATTATTATTATTATTATTATTATTATTATTATTATTATTATTATTATTATTATTATTATTATTATTATTATTATTATTATTATTATTATTATTATTATTGTTATTATTATTATTATTATTATTATTATTATTATTATAAGAGATTCGCGACTGGCATTCCCATCTAATTAATATAACTTCTGAATTGCCAGTGACCAGTAACAAAACCGACCACTCTTCCCAATTCCCTTATGTTCAGCTGTAGGGCATCTGATGCTATTGCTGCGCTAGGCGCCCGCATCATTTTCTTAGACTGAATATTTTCCTCTGTTTCTTCCCAGCGCCTGCGGTGTTCTTTTTCCACCCCCTGGTGAACATTGCTACGTGCAAGGCTGTACGCCACCCTACCCGTTGGTTCCGGGCCTACGAAGGGACTTTCAGCACCTTTATTGACCCACTTGTCCGCCCCTCCTTACTAGCAACCCCTTTATGTCCCAGAACCCACAGCAGTGTCATTCTGTTAATTTTAGCCAGGTTTTTAGCCTTTGATTACAGTTCCATACTACCTTTCAGGCGAAGTCGTACCCTATCATCGCCATCAGAACTGCCTTGCTGTCTGAGTTTATATAGAGAGTTTGTTTACGTAGGCCTCTATCTATACTCACTTTCTGGCACTCAGTCAGAGTCGTAACTTCGGCCTGAAACACTGTGGCCAGCTTTGCCAAGCTTATGCTAAATTGCACTTTGGGTCTGACACCAAATATTCCCGCCCTAGTTCCCGTTGGCTTTTTAGAACCATCAGTGTACCGGGCATCCTGTGAGCATCCTCATAGTGTTTTTACCTCCTTAAGAGTCCTGCAAAAGGTTGCTTGTACTCTTTTGCTGGTGAGCATATTTTCCACCCACCTCACGATGGTATTCTTGGCTCCTCTTGATACCAACTTTGACACTATTGAGTGAGTACTCTTGTAATCAAAAGCTAACGTAATCTCTTTATTTTCTATAGCGTTCTTAATCCTGCCAACCAGGCAGGATTTATCAGGTTAATAGGTATGTTGATTCTGGTGTAAAGGACGGTCTCTTAGTACTACGTCCTTTAGGTAAAGTATGTACGTTTCACAATAATTCGTTGACTCGGTACCTGACCTTAGGGGATTAGTAATGAAAGGTTATAAATTTCTCACTGTACAGTAAACATTAACAGATCCGTAATCCGGTTTTCAAAATAGATTTAAATAAAACTCAGTAACATTTACTAAAACTTAAATTTATTTTGTAAAAAAATCACGAAATTTTTTAAAAACAAACAAACAAATTTTAAGTTTATTTATTAATTGAAATTAAACAAAACTGTTGAAACTTACGTATACGTATACGCTTTGGTCTATTTCATCTAATTGGCAGATGTTGTCAAAAAATGTTTCAAATAAAAAAGATGTAGTTTAATCATGGCCACATTTTAAAAATATTTTGTACTACAGGGTATCCCAAAAAATTGATTTAAATAAAACTAAGTTAACATTTACTAAAACTTAAATTTATTTTGTAAAAAAAATCACGAAATTTTTTAAAAACAAATTTTAACTTTATTTATTAATTGCGATTAAACAAATGAACTAATTCTACATTATTTACAACTATTTAATCTAAATGTAGTTCAGTATCACTATCGTCTTCATTTAAATTAATAACTAAGGGTGCTACAGTTACATTAACATTTCGATATGTACCTTCAACCTTAATAACATGCTGAATGGAATTTTTCCAGCTATCAATGGGAATATAACTTGTCACATTTCTGATTAACTCTATAACACTTGAGTTTAATGTGGATGAAACGTTTTCCGATCTAACTTTGGATTTTAGCTGATGCCACATGTGTTCTATAGGATTGAACATGCAATAATATGGGGGAAGCCGTAACACTGTGTGGCCCATATTTTTAGCAATAGTATCACAAACGTATTCTTTTTCAATACCGAACGCTGCTACAACTTGTAAGAGTTCACGTTTTGTGTACGATTCTTCAAAATAAAGGTCATTTTTTAACAAATACTCTTGAATTTCCCATTTATTGTTGTTGCTATTTGGTACTTTATTTAATTGACGGCTATGATAAGTTGCATTGTCCATTACAATTATACTTTTTTCTGGTACATTCGGCAATAAATAATTCTCAAACCAATCTTCAAAAAGTTCTGCTGTCGTATCTTCGTGATAATCTAAACTTGAATCTTTAATATTCTTTGCTGATAACAATAAAGCGTTTGGAACCCAACCTGTTTCTGATCCGGCATGTATTATTGTAATTCTTTGTCCTCTATTTGATGGAGCCATTGTTTTGCAATTTCCCGATGAATCAACAAAACCCTTCGTTGGAGTATCATGGGTGTCATACCATGTCTCGTCGAGGTAGATAATTGAAAGATTTTCACTTCTATATTTTTGAATAGCTTGTAAGTAATGACAACGCCACATTCGTAAACGATATGACTCTATTATCACTTGTCTTTTATTAATGGTACAATATTTAAATCCCATTTGAAAAATAATTCTCCACAAACTTGTACGGCTACAAATAATTCCCGTGTCGTCTTTAAGTAACCGTTTTTTCATACAATCTAGGGTTGGTATCATTTGTTCTTGGTATAGGACATATATCGTTCGTCGGATTATATCTTTTTGTATTTCATCAACACATTTGGTATTATTAACGTCACTTCGTTTTTTTCGTTTACTTATTGGCTTATTGATAATATCTTTTACTGTGGATATTGGGGTTTTGGTTAACTTACATGTTTCTTCTGCTGCATCGGTTACACTATAACCTCGATTATTCAATGTTTCAAACACATTTTTCACAATTTGTTTCGCATCCGGCGATAAATGCACTTTTTTTACCCAAGGACGCCACATACTTAGTTATAAACACAAGATTACTTTCAGAGTATAATGTTTAGTACAAACTAAAATTCTAGGAGAGAATTTTAAAAACAAATTACCCCGAAACTCCCACTTTCTCTTCCAAGATGATTAAGAAAATCAAAAATCATTTACTTATGATTTACTATTGATGGTCAGTAATAATAATTTAAAATTTTATCTAAAAAATAAAAAATCCAAAATATATCTTCCTGGACAAAAATAAATAATACCTTTCTGTAAATGTTCGAAGAAATCGAACTTTTACAGTTATTTTACAGCTATTTACGAAATCGTAATCCCTTAAGAGCAGTTAAGAGCAGGTACCAAGTCAACGAATTATTGTGAAACGTACTTTACCTGTCTATCATTTTCTCCAGGTCAGGCTTCTAGGTCTATAAGCCTACGGAACTGCGAAGGATATCCTACCCGGCTTCGGTATAAAGACCACCCTGAAGGATCTCCATGCAGTTGGTATGTTCCCATATTTGGTAAGCAAGAAATCCACTACAGCAATTTAGAAAAGTGGATAAATAATGAATATTTAAATCGTTTCAGAATTTCAAAGCCAGTTGACCCCTAACATTAAGTCAAAGAAAATAATTCTATTAATTTTCTAGATTTAAGAATTGAAAAAGTTGTCATTTCTAGAATAGTCTCTCAGAGCTAATAACATCTAGGCTTAATATCATTGTCTTAATCCTTTAATACTTGGTCCACAATAATGTGTTAACACTACATTGGACATAAAAAGGACTTCCATAGATGCAATGAATTTGATTAACTTATATTATGCACCAAAAAAGAAAAATGGCATTACTCGCTGGATAATAAGCTGTTAGATGCCAACTTAAATATAATTTAAGTGAAAATACACAAATATAAAGTCTTATTTTGTAGTAATACATTTTCTTATGCTACTCACGATACGTGTAAAATGTATATCTCAAAATATTTTTCCGGAAATTGTGTGTTCATTCCCGTAATAACCTTCCAGGAAGTAAAGGAACGTGGATTATACGATATTCTGAAAGTTTACAACTACCATATGCTACTTTGTCAATATTCTTTGAAGGTATGATTGTATGATACTTTTTTAATAAATTCAAATATTGCTCTTATGACGATAGCTTTGTCCCATTCAAAACACAGTTTCTTATTTTACGTTGATTTGAGTGTGCTTTTCAAGAACTGATTACATGAAATTCTCGCAGCTCATACCAAACTCCTTTTGTCTAGTTTAAATTGAATTTAGCAAACACTTTATGAATATCTGATTCCTAAAAACGCTTGAAACTTTCGGAGAAAAGAGTCAACCAAATAGAATATTGTGTTTCGCAATATGACGGGAAAATATGTAGATGGGGAAATCTATAAAGTTCTGAAACATTCTACTGATCTTAGAGATGGGATGTTAACCAAAGTATTGTTTACGTTTTACTTTTAAGAGATCATGAAATATATTGCACTAACCCTTACTCTGTGGAAGTCCATCTTACTAAGAACATTAAATAACAAAACTTTTGGTTAGTACCCTACAAAAGCATCCATTTAATGTGAAATTAAGATGGGATTCAAATACAGCTCTAAGACCTTATTGTCTCTCATTTTCTAGTGTTTTTATTACAATCCCAGTCTCTGTAGATGCTTTCGAAACAACATCTGATTTGGAGAGAAATCTGTCCCTTGTGGTTTTTTGACTAATAACCGGCGAGCCTCTATTGCAATAGATCTGGACGGATCAATTATTATTCTTTGTCCTTTGAAATATTACAATAATAATACCTTCAATATAGAAAAGATGACTGGCATATTTAACATATATTTTATATTTAACATTTAAAGCAGCAAATCAATTTGAAGAATAGCAAACTTAAAATAAAGAAAATTGTGGTTTTTAAACAAAAGTATTCTACGCCTCAAATATAAAAGCTTACAAGAAACCAAAGGTTGTGCAGCACCAATTTCTCAGAGCGGCAATTTGAATAAACAAGATGGCAGGCTTCTCCACAAGAAAACAGTTATCCGGGATCAGGGGCAATATAACTGAGGAACACCAACAAGCATGGATGATAACGTCTTAACCACACGAGAAGATATAAGTAATGAATGGAAAAAATTTATTCGCGGACAACAGAACACAAACTACAGTATGTGCATGTGCCAAAACAAACGACACTAAAGGTTTATTAAACATAAAAAATTAAATAACATTTGAAATAATGCAAATTTTAAGTTTTGCTTTTATACAAAATGTGTTCAAGGTGCTTGCCATTGCGTTTCAAGCAGTAATCATAACGCTTAATAAGATTGCTTAGCATGTTATTTAAAATATCCTGCTGCATTATTTTGAAAAAGGTCAAAATTTTTTCATGGAGTTGTCGGTGAGTTTTCTGCAAAAATGGCTTGTTTCAGCATACCCCATACGTAAGCATTAAGAGTTGTTAGATCAGGTGAATGAGAAGGGTAAGGAAAATTCGTCTTACGGGAAATCACGCGGTCTTCAAAATTTTCTCGAATCTAAGAATACTGTCTTCGCAATCTTCTTTGAAACCTCTTTGAGCGTTCTACTAAGCTCAGACTTTATCGAGTTTTATACATTTCCCTGTGGTGGATTTCTTTCTTGTTGTATTTTTTTAGGGGTTTCTGTTCATCAGGGTAGGCATTTTCAAAAGCAGTCTTTAATATAAAATATAAATAATATACTGACATGAAAATCTGAATACCCAGTTTAAATAATTTTATTTTCATAAAATTTGGTGCATCTATTTATTTTACTGAAATAAACAATTGATACAATTTTCAGCCTTAGCAGTTGAGGATTCCGGTTTTTATACTGCTTTTTTTGAAATCCACTAACAATCCAAAAATGAATATTGTAGCAGTAGTAATGATCCAAATTTTGCAGATTTTGGTTCTTAACATTCTTTACGATTGGTTACGATGCCTAGGGCACGGAGACCTGTACGATTTCGTCAACTTAGTGAGTTTGATAGGGGTCGTATAGTGGGATTTCGGGATGCTGAATTTACTTTTCGGGAAATTGCAGTTAAAGTGCAAAGAAGTGCAGACACCGTGGTTAGTTGCTGTCAGGCATGGCTTCGAGAAGCCGTATGCAAAGAGCAAGGGGCTCTGGACGCCCCCGTAGAACAACAGACCGTGAAGATCGCCGCCTAAGATTATTGGCCTTAGGGGACCGTTTCTCCACTACCAGGTCCATTGCAAATTAATGATTTGCAGAACACGGAAGACCTATTACCGACGAATAAGACGTTTTGGCCTGTTTTTATACCGACCACACTGGGTCCTCCCTTTATCTCCAGAACACCGACGTAATCGCCTTGAATGGTGCAGAGAACGGTCACTCAGGGATCATGAATGGAACAGTATTGTCTTTAGTGACGAGTCTCGATTTTGTTTGGACATGCACGATGCTCGAGCGAGGTTTAGAAGATGACGTAGTAAAAGGAGAAATCCACGGTTTTTTGTTGAAAGGCATGTTCATCAAACTGTTGGAGTTATGGTTTGGGGTGCTATAGCTTATCGAGATCACCTTTAATCTTTATCAGAGGTAACATGAACGCGCAGCGTTATATCCAAGAAGTTTTAGAACCCCATCTTTTACCCTATTTTGATACCCTTTTCAACAAGATAATGCTCAATTGCAACGTCTTCCTCAGACTCTAGAAGAACTTCGAGGGGAGTTGGTGGTTGCCTGGAATGAGATTCCACAGGAGGACATTGACCACCTGATCAGAAGCATGCCTAGGCGCGTTGGAGAATGCGTAACACATCGGGGTGCATCCACACATTATTAAAGAAAAAAGGGCCAATGCAATCATTTTGAAATTTTTATCATTTACTTATTATGCTTCAGTAAGTACTTATACAAAATTTTATAAAAATAAAATCATTTAAACTGGGTGTTCGGATTTTTATTTCACTTAGTATATTTTAGATACACTATACAGATTTTTTAAAATAAAAATTAAATCAATCAATACATATTATTTTTCAATTAGAAGTTAAGGATAAAAATCAGGATACTTGCTATCCTCTTTTCATTGAACAGGATTAGCATAGCAAAAAATATGAGCCATAACCATAAAACATTAAAAAATTAAGCTCTAAGAATAACTTATGATTTACAAATGTTTTAAGTGTTGGGAAAATAAAACAATTCTGTGGTTTGCTGTAATACAAATAGTAAATAATGCATTTAGATGCAAATATAAAGACAATAATAAATAGTAACAGTTTTATATACCTGTTGCCAACTCTAAACAGTTTTATTAAAGCTCTGTGACATTACTACAGTCTAATATATTATTCATTTCAAATATAAAAAGACACTTTATTTTTGTGGGATGTTAAGGTATCCGCTTAGAAAAATAAAATAAAAATATTTGAGTGACAAATCTGGAGTTGCCAGAATATTATATTTGAAAAAAGTTTTGGATGTACGAAAATAAAAAAAAATGCGGGATATGCAAATATAAATAAATTAAACTTCCACTAAACTTTACTACAAGCAAAGAGAATTTCCAATTTATAAGATCAAAATAAACTAGAAATTTGACAATTTATAAAACTAAAAGAAACTTCAATAATACGTATTATTATAGCGATGGGTAAATATTATCAGCATTTGCTGAGTAATGTCATAAGTCTTGATAATAATAATAATAATAAATGTCTTTAATAACCAACTTTTAAAAAAGTAAAATATATAAATATAAGGGTACTTTACACGTATCATAAACCGTAAAAAAATAGAAACCATCACCAGTAAAAACTTGAATTTTACTTTTAAACTCTACTTTCTCCCAGTCTAAATAATCTTTTGAACAAATTTCTTTACCTCCTGGCGGGAGATAAAGAAGTTGGGAATGCAATAAACCCGTTTCCAAACATTATTGTCCTATTAATCTTCCGTATCTAATTAGTTCTGAAATCCCTTATTTTTGGTCAGTACAATTAAATCAATCTCCTCTCCCTTAATAGTGGAAGCATGCAAATGTTTTTATTTTTATTTTTCTATAGTCCTAGCTTTTATGAGACTTTTCATCGCTGAATAAATTACAATATCTACGACTAATGCATAATGAACTCATTATACGTCTATTTGTTCGATCATAATAATCATAATAAATAACGGTTGCCAGATGCTTTCTTAATATTAAGCTTTCCTTTTATATTCTTTTGCTGCAAAAAATCGGTTCTTAAAATGGTATCGTGTAAACCACTTAAAACTATAAATAAAAGTTAATATTATGAAAAAAATATTAAAAAAATCTGATCGAAATAAATGTAATTTATAAAATAATACTAGATAAATTAGTATCAATTGATGTAACTAATGTGTTCTCTAAAATACCTCCTAAAGAATGTATAGTTCTAGTTAAAAAGCTATTAGGTGAAAGAAATATCCATCAAGGTATAATATCAAATATAATTGACCTATTTAATATATGCAATAGCCAAAATTATTTTACTTTTGATAACAAAGTATATATTTCAATGAGAAGTCCTATTTCTATTTAGCAAATGTCTTTATGGATCATTTAGAAAACAAAATCTGTAATTGTAGTTATAAAAACAATAAGAAGAATATTACTTGAATTGTTTTTCACCTTAAAACCAAATAAAACTCCTAACTATTCCTTAACCATAATTATATGTCTATATGGCACTATAATGTCTCAAAAAGTACTATACTCTACTACAATAAAATGCTATGACCAACCTTAAGCAATGGCGAAAGGTGATGTTTTTAATAATGTGGCGTACTATTTGGTCTTCAAACCTTGTCCTTGTTTTGTTTATAACAATATAAAATCTCTCTCATCTACATAATCTATCTGTCAAAACGATAGTTGTCAAAAAATGTGGACCATAATAATTTATACTGTCATACTTTTTCGCCAGTTTGATGCTAGTACTGAAACCACAAGAAACGATACAAACTATACAGAGAGAACTTCAATTAAAACTACGACTTATGACGATATTAGAGAGTTGCAGGAAAATCTAAGAGAAATAGCCTATTACCTACGTTCTCATAAATTTAATGAGTACGATAGAAGATACGAAACTAACGCCACAGCAGCTGAAAGGTAAATTAACATGTTAAATTAATGTTAGAGAATTGAGTCCCTATTTTCAGAATATATTACAAAACTTTTCCGAGACCACCTTTACGATCTCTTCATTGGGAAGTGCACCAATTTTGTGAACCGTCATTTAGAGAATGCGTTAATTATTTGACTAAAAAGTTACGGTATACTTCTTTAAGTAGGGCTGATGATACGTCAGTGATGATGGTGGAACAGGGTTGGGTGTGGCAGAAAAATCAGAAACAAATCGAAGAAGTGGATGCTCAATGTTTGAAAAATAAAAAGAGAGATGACATTTTGGCCGACCCCTTTGAAGGTAAATTGTGTTTGTGATTCATCATATTTAGTAAAATATAGGTTTAGAGTATATTTTTTTATACTACTTCACACATAATTAAATATTTATACTATTTTTGCATAGGTATATACAAACTCCGGTAGAGGGCTAATAGTAATAATAATAGGTATTATAGAGGGTGAGAGTAGTAAAATTGGAACATTATTATCACATTAAGTTTAAATTTGTAAACATGAGTAATTACACAAAGGCAGAAATGACCAACATGCATTTTGTTTATGGCATGGCTGAATCACATCCTTAAATTTTATGTAATTATTTTGACTCACCCTGTATATGAAAAATATAGTAACTACATATTTTAAGTTCAAGCAGCGTGCACTCTGTAATTTAGTGTGACATGGTCTGAAAATTCCCATTTTTTATTTATTTTGGTATATTTAGTAGATTTATTTTTTTTTTAATTCGAGGACCCCTTTCTATCGGTTGGGAAAGCATCTATAGATATATAAAAAAATCCAAGAGAAAATTCATTAATTTACACGATATACTAACCCACTAATGAGGAGGGAACTTAATTACTACGAACATCCAAGGGCTAAGAGGCCCAAATTGGTTCTTATGAACCCACCTGTAGTCTAGACTCATTCAAAATTCAAAGTAGCTTTAAAGCAAACAATTTAGAAAAAAGGCAAAAGTTTTTGAGAAAACTAGCCAAATAAAAATATTTCAAGGATCCCACAATATTTTTAATACAATTGTTAATCTGATTTTTTGCATTGTGGAGTTGGGCATACATGAAACCTAGAAGTCTGAAAAAAAACTTAATCAAATGCGTTAAATTTTTTAATGGTATGTTAGTATCTTCTTTAATAATATAATAATTTGGATCTGGTTTAAACTGACGGTCATTTTAAAATATTCTAGCGCGTCAGATTAAAATATAAATAAATGGTTCATCTCCACATCCCATTCGTGCGTTTAATGCGAATCCTTGTTGGATAGATATGTAAGAAAGGTTTTAGCTTGGTTTTGTTGTTATAATATATTGGTTTAGAAAAATGACCACACAGAATTGATAGATATTTAATACTCTGGATTCTTGGTAGAGTAATAAAGAGAGGTTAATTCTAGGTTTCTAAAATATAACTTGCCTTTTTGAATTTTGTGTGGTTCATCTATAAGTGGTTGTGCTGCTAAACGCCATGCAATCAGTGGTCTAGTTTCTAGTTTTTTACTTTTACTGATATAAAATAAAGCGGTGTCATTCGCAAAAGTTAAAATACTTCCTTACGTTCCATGGGAATATCTAGGACTAATTCTAAATAGCAGGTTACTCTAGAATAAAGACGAAAACGAAGTAATACACAAAGCAACCAAGGCCCTCATGGTGTGCAGGAACATTGCAGGAAAGAACTGGGGATGCAACCCACGTATCCTGCAATGGATGTACACAGCAATAGTGAGACCAATAATCACATATGGGGCAGTGGCTTTGAGAGCAAGGGCTAATCTGAGTACGACGAGGAAAAATCTCTCGAAGATTCAGAGACTAGCCTGTTCATGTATCACTGGAGCAATGGGAACTTGCCCCACTGCTGCAATGGAGGTAATTTTAAACTTAACCCCACTGCACATTCTGTTAGAAAGTGTAAGGAAGAAAACGATATATAGAATGATCAAAGAAAAAATTATCAGGGAAAAACCCCGATCACTTCATTTTGATCATACTTGGGAAATGCCCCAAGATGATATGCCAAAGAAATTCAACTTTGTGAGAAAATTCATCACAAGGTTGAGTAATAAATCTGAATGGGACGAAGACAATATACAGAATTTAAATCAGAATACATACTCGCAGAATGCCCTGCCTTGCAAAATTCTAGGGCTAGATACCTAGAAGCACATGAAATAAAGGAAGGGGATCTACTTGATTTGAAGCCCGACGATGTCCTAAACTTCCTCAGGAAAATGGGACTCGAAGAGCTGCTATAAGTCTGAGAAAATATCAGAACATGGCAAGTAAGGGGGACACAATAGATCCTATAGATCGCAGTGTAATTATCACCCCTAACTCATACATACATACGTTCCATGGAAAAATATATCAATGAGATATATATTAAACAGAACCAGCCCCTGGACTGTTCCCTATAGTACTCTGTATTTTTTTATTCTTCTAAAACTACTCTTAAATCTATCAACATTGACACACTGTGTTCTGTTGCTCAGATAAATTCCACATTTTATAAGACTAATAATAGTTTTTTATGATCATCAATATTAATTACCCTAGCCAAATCAACAAAGATGACAATATATGATTGTGTTTTGTCCATTGCATAATTTATCATACTTAAGAACCTTGCCATTGCATCCGAAGTCGACACATTTTTATTTGTTTAAAATTACGTGATTTGTAAAAGTATTTTTTAAATTTCTCTGGAAAATTACCATCGTTAATTGATTTATTAATTAGAAATGATAATGTAGGAGATATTTCCGCACTTACGTCCTTAAGCATTATTAAACTTATTAGCAATAACGCTTATAGTTAGGTCGTCACATAATTTTAATATTTAATATTTTAGGTCCATTGGAAAGATTTCAGTGGAGAGTAACTGCTAGTTATTACATGTGTTGGTACACACTTTTAAAAACACCCGCATTAAAAAGATTGTACGAAAAATGTGACAACTTTGCTAACTGCTTGGATTACAACTATGGATCCAGAAATGATGATGAAAGAGTTGAAGACTGGCAAGCCTTCAGGTATTTTTAAAGAATGTGACATGTTCCCTACTACTGCTTATTTCCTTGTTATAATTGAAATGGATTGTACTTCCTTACAAACCTTCCGAAAGAATTCAATGACATTTGTTATTGCAATATAAATTTAATTTTTTAAATAAACCCTGTAATATTATTTGTGCGTTGGGCGCCAATTTGTAATATGAGTTTCCTGTTGATAGTGAATTTATAAAAATATTTAGTTAACTTTTTTGAAAAAATAACAATATACCAAAAGAAAAAATGTAATTTGCAATAAAACAAAAGCTTAATTTCGTCTTTAATTAGTTGTAAAAGATACTTCAATAATTAACAGAATTTATAAATGTTTATCACACAAAAATTATGATAGTTAAATACCTCGGCCAGGGGTGAGTAAGTTCATTAGCTCTGACTATTGTACAATATTTGTTTCTTTAAGAAATTATAAGGGCGCCACTGAAATCTTTTTATTTTTTATGATACTACTGAAAAAAGTTGTTTTAAGCTGAGTTATTTAAATAAGTATCATAAGATGACAGAAAGATGTCAGAAAAAACTGTATATGAAGATAAAAAAAATGATTTGAAAATGTACAAACATATAAAAGATAATAAGATTTCCTTGGTGCTGAAATTAATGAGGTAGAGAATACGTTACAACAAAATAATCCGCAAACAGTTCTTTAAAAATACTTATTCTAATACAATTGACGATATAGATAGATATACCGGAAATAAAAGAGAAAAAATATGGGAACAGTAAACTTGATAGATCACAATAAACTTATCTGTTACAAAAGTGGACGATCCTTCGCCGCACCTTGGGGTCGCTACGGCACTGTCTAGGTGGTTCCAAATGATTATGGAAGATCACTAGTGGAGGGATGATCTGCCCCAGTTGTAAAGATAATCCAGTTAAGAATGTACATACGAGAGCTTACAGTTTACAAATTATTCAAGTTTATGGAATCTCCAAATTCAAGAGATGCTTCTGGTTTACAGAATCTTTAATTAAAGAGTTGCCTCTAGTTTACTGTATTATATTCCAACTTTCTGAAAATTACCAGAGTCAAACACGTGTTACATTTACTTTTCTGGCACAAAAAGTACAAATCAGCAAATTCCGAAATCTACAGTTAGATGCTAACGTATTTTAATAGATTACAAAAGATACATTTTTACATTAAATTTACTTTTTAATAATCTTACACACTAATCAAAATTCCAGAAATGTACTTTTACCAGCCTTCTATAAAAAATTATCATTAATACCTTTAATTACCATAAAAAGATTCTTTGAATAATAATGAAATATGTTGAAATTCTCATCTGATATAATAAAATATAATATAACTTTCGATATTTTATAAATATCTTAACAAAAAGGAATTATAAAATTGGAAAAAAACATACCTGTATATGACAGTAAATCAATAGAAGAAATGAGACTGGGAATAATTATTAAAACCTCTTGAACTGGATAATGCCAACTCATTAGTACACCTCGTAGCGTAGCTACTTTGAACTTCCAATTATAATTATAGTGACCGTATTCATTATTTTATTATTAAAAATGTTTTATGATAGATGGAGCTAGCGGTACTAATTGAATTTAATATTTAGGATACCAGGTGCTTAAAATGTTAACAGGTACTGTTACAACCCTACAAGTTATTTCTTTAGTATTAATGGGTACAATAACTTTCATATACATAAAAAAATTTAAATAAAGTTTCGTCATTGTGAATATTTTTAGCTGTGCCTTGTATAGCTTTTGCCCGGATCCTTGTTGCCCTTTCAAACACCTCACAAGCATGAGAGATTGTTGGAATTCACCAGAAAATCCATGTTTCCGTTTAAATGACCCAAGAAAACGTACTTGCGAGTTTAATATGAAGGAAAACACAAATTTCAAGTAAGTAAAAGTATTTGTTTATAAAAGTTTAAAGTGTCGGCAAAAAATCTTATAGACCGATAAAAATGTATTTAGTAGATATGTTTGTTTTATGTAGGATTATTTGTTTTCGGTTTTGGTATACATTATTAACCAAATTTACTATATACAGGGTGAGTCATAACTATTGGGACATAGACTAAGGACAGGTTATTTGGACCAAAATATGGCTATTGGGCCAAATATGCCTAAATATAATGTTGCTGAGAAAAAAGATACAGGGTGTTAAAGTTAATTTTTGTTTTTCGTTTTTTGCTAATAGTTTCCCTGTATATTTATAAATTGATATCAAAATTGGCACAGAGGCATAATCTTAGACAAGAAATAGTATTTTATTTACAATTTTACGTTTTGTCATAGAGGGGGCCTCGTGGATCATTCCTAATGATCAAATGGAGTCTAAACTTTTTCTGATGAAATTTTTTAGTAATTTTTATTAGAAAATATGACGTAAACATCATTTTTACGTAAAATTGGTACTCTTGTTTAAACATGATAATTTCAACCGTTTTCGATAAAAACTCAGTCGAACTGCTTAGAGTCTTAAAAAAGGATTTCAAATATTAATTAATTTATGAAAAGTATGCTTTGGACTGTCAGATAATTGTTGTTGGTAAATGTCATTTGTTCAGAGTAAATTATTTTTGATGTGACAGTGTAGTGTAATGTTGCATTTTTTAAAAGTAATCATTACTTTTTTTTATTGAAATGCCTCGTCACAATCATTTTACTAATGAAGAAATGCGAAATATGATTTGCGTATACGCACAAGAAAATTTTTGCGGTCGCTCGGCAGCCAGAAGGTATGGAATGTTATACGCAAACAGAAGGCAATCAAATCACAAAACTTTTGCAAGATTATATCGTAGTTTAGGTGAAACTGGGTCATTTCACACTAAAAATCGGGGTGGTCGACCGAAATAAATCACACCTAATCAAGAAGATGAACTTTTGGTTTGAGTAGATGAAAATCCTGAAATAAGTTCACGACATCTATCAGCAGCAACAGTAGTAAGTCAGTCGTCTATAATTAGAATTCTAAAAAAAAAGAGAACCTCCATCCTTATCACTTCACTCCTGTTCAAAATTTACTTTCAACAGATCTTCCACGACGGTTACAGTTTTGCCAACGTATTCTGAATAAACATCGCAATGACAGACACTTTATTAAGAATATTATGTTCACCGACGAAGCAACTTTTACCAGACGAGGGGTTTTTAATTGGCGAAATAGTCATTATTGGGAAGAAGAAAACCCGCATGCTATTAAAGCTAGACATTTTCAGCATGAGTTTAAATTGAATATTTGGTGTGGCATTATGGGCGACCAACTACTAAGGCCTTATGTTCTTCCTCCGAATTTAAATGGAGATTCTTATTTATTCTTTTTGGAAAATACTCTTAGTGATATTTTAGATGATCTGTCACTGGATGTAAGAAGAAAAATGTGGTTTTCAATGGCCACGAAGAAGTCCTGAGTACAACCCGCTAGATTTTTATTTTTGGGGACATATGAAGTCCTTAGTTTATGCCAATGAAATTAATACACGAGACGAACTTTGGAGATACATTCAAAATGCAGCTAATCTTATAAGAGGACAGAATAACATTTTCTTAACGTCCGAAAATCCTTTATAAAAAAAATTAGAAAAGGCATAGAAATCGGAGGAGACCATGTAGAACATTAAGTTTGAGTTTTTGTGAGTTCTTTTAAGTTAAAGTGTGTTTAGTTTTAAGAAACAAAAATTAACTTTACCACCCTGTATCTTTTTTCTCAGCAACATTATATGAAGGCATATTTGGCCCAATAGCCATATTTTGGTCCAAATAACCTGTCCTTAGTTTATGTCCCAATAGTTATGACTCACTCTGTATAGCGTTTCATACCCACGGAGCTAACCTCCACTCAGGTATCGCTTCCTTGATGCCCTGTATCCAAATTTTATTAGGTCTTCCTCTTTTTCGTCTCTGTTGGAAGGGTTGAAAATGGCCGTACTATCTTAGTTGCCTTTCTTCTATCTGTTGAATAAGGGTGGTTTCAACATGCATTATGTTTCTGACTCGTTCGTTTCTTTACTCCATAAACAAGTAAAAATTGAAAAACTTATTGGTTGATAAATAGAAGTCAATTTATAAAGTCTTCATTGAAAAAAAATTGAATGATAATACCTAATACAAATGTCAGTAATAAGTTATACGAAATGGTAATAGAGGAGAATGGGACGGAATTATATTAAAAAGTACAATAAAACTTCTTTATAACGAACACCAACGGTGAAACATTAAATTATTCATTGCGAGTTGGTAAATCAGTTGAAATTAACAGAGGTTTCTATTTATATACTTTATCTTTAAATATACTTACACTCACGCTTTCCAAACCTGTCCCTCCCACAATGCATCTCTCAAAGAGCAATGCGTTCTGAGAAGAACTTCCATCCACCTCTCATTTTATGTAAAGGGACCTCAGTTTACTGTGTCTCAATTATTTTCATTTAAAAATATTTTCCAGGTATTCTCTTCTTGTTACGGGATAGTGCTGTGCATTTGTATGCTCCAGTTTTCATGACGTTCTTGAGTGTATTTTCGCTACCTCTAAAAAGTTTCATCTTTAGCCGATGGACTGCAACTAAAGATGATCTTAAAAAGTGGATTAACTTCCTAAAGCTGTTCTTACTAACATTCCGCTCATTTTTATAGGGATGAGCAGGATCGATCATAAGTGGTTCCTTTACTTTTGTTCGTTCTTTTCCTTTATGGTTTCCTAAAATTTAGGAAGACATTTTCCATTTCTTCTATGTCAACTGAGTCCTGACTTATTTTTGGTTAGTATGTGTTTCTTCTCCTTGGGGCTTCCTTTGTAGCTGACAGGGTTTTCTCCTTGTCAGTTGGCTCATTTTGCTTGTTGACTTTTCGGTCTTTCGCATTCGCCAGATCGATATTTTCCACCGCTTCTGACACCTCTCGTTTCCATGTGGAAGGTTGACTGTCCGTGTTTATATCCATGGCAGTTTACCTTACGCTTCCTCATAGAGCTCCCTTTTGTATTTTTGTACTAAGTATATACTTAACATTCTTCATTAAGCTCTTGGTCTTCTTTGCGATATTCTACATAAACATCTGTGCTTCTACAAAAAATTAAATATACTATTGTAAAAAAGGTGGGAATTACATACTTCTTTAAAAAAGTGTATTGTGTTTTATTAGGAACATCTATTATTTTTTATTGGGTATTGAATGACCTTTGTATTTAAAAATTATTTCCAAATCTCTTTATGTTATGTAAACTTTATTAAAACTGCTAACAATTGTATGTATGTATGTACGAGGAGTTATAAACCCTAATTAAATATGCAAAACCTTTACAAGGATCACCATGAAATTTTTGATAAATCTCTTACTTTAAATTACATTTCTTCCGTAAATCTAAAAACCAGGTAGATCGACCCCGTATTTGTTTCAGTTGTAGCAAAGTTTAGGGTTTCTTCATTGTGAAAGGATTAGTAGATAAGCAATAACGCAATGCAGTGGTGTGTATTTTGGGAAAAAAATTCGTTTTAAATTATAATATAATAAAAAATGAAAAGAAATAATTATTGGAATACATTTATTACTTACATTTTATTCTATATCCGACTCGGAATGTTGACATTAATAATAATAGGGTCGATTAAATAATCGCAAATATTGTCAATTTTTCACATATTTGCCTCTACTTTGAAAACATGCTCGATACAATTTGTCCAGTTTTCCTTACTAACATGACTTACAGCACTCTCAAACAATTTCAGAACATCGTTAATTTTAAAAGTAATATTTTTTTCCAACTTCCCCCTTTACCTGAGCCCATATTAATTCTATGGGATTAAGTTCACAATGATAAGGGGGAAGTCGAAGAACTGATATACCACGAGAAGAAGCCTTTTCTTCTACAATGTAGGTTTTGTATTTATTCTTGTTCATTTTTGCAATTCTGTAACGTTCTTTCAAAAGTTTTCATAATGTCATTCTGGAGAATTTTGTATAGTCCGTATCTTCTTGCACTCTTGTCATAATTTTGTCAAGTATTGGAATTTCCTTTCGTAAGTAAAATCCGTGGACTTTACGCCTTAGTCTTTGTTTTAATGATGACTTATCGACCTCAATGGATGATTCCAGTAATTCAATCAGTTTTGCCACTTCAAAATTTTCAGGTCTAAAATGTCTGACATTTTCTAGGCCTTTTTGGGTACGATTCAAACTCGAAGCGAAGATATTTTTTAATTTTAAAACTTTCTAGATGGTACCGAATATCTGAACGGAGCTATTAATGTTGTATTGAAAAAAAATAAATAACCTAGGGGATTCGAACTTTTTACGTTTGCCGCATGGACGAAATCTGTCAATTCTATGTCACATGTTTCACAGTAGCCTGATTCACATTTGAAAAAAACACAAAATCGAGGTTCAAATATCAAAAATAAATAAGACATGTGACATAGAATTGACAGATTTCGTCCATGCGGCAAACGTAAAAAGTTCGAATCCCCTAGGTTATTTATTTTTTTTTCAATACAACATTAATAGCTCCGTTCAGATATTCGGTACCATCTAGAAAGTTTTAAAATTAAAAAATATCTTCGCTTCGAGTTTGAATCGTACCCAAAAAGGCCTAGAAAATGTCAGACATTTTAGACCTGAAAGTTTTGTAGTGGCAAAACTGATTGAATTACTGGAATCATCCATTGGTTTTCGGCCTGAAGGAGTTTTAGGGGGTTGAAGAGTTCCATTCTTGCTTTCTTTTAGTAATCTATAAATTGTTGATTTAGCAACACACAACATAGCAGCCGTTAATTCCACAATATCATCAACACTTGCACTTGGATCCTTGTTTTTTAATGATATATAACAAGTTTTTTCATTTAAAGATAATGGACCTGTTTTTGGTCGTTTAGATGGTCCTTGGCTTATCGACATTGTTTGCTACTTGCACAATTAACATTCATCAAATGTTTTAAATATATTCCAACTGTTTACAATATTATGAAAACCATACAACTTCATACAACTTAACTCAAAGAACTAATACTAAGTACTGATTTAATGTACCTACTTTCTTTTAAAATAATATTCCCGATAATGTTTCTAAGAAAACTGGGTTGTTTAGAAAATCCCTCTCAATAATCGAATAATCTGTCAATAGGTGTAATCGTATTAAGCCGATAACAGTAGGCCACTTGCCATTTAAAATTTCTGAAAAAAATTCCCCAAACACTACATATAGGAGTAATACAAATAAAAAATATTTATTTTGCTTCTTTGAATTTAATAAAAATTGTAACGATATCTTGCTATTTTGACTTTAATTAATTTTTTTAAAATATATTTCATTGTAATTTATTTGTGACAATATTCAAAGTTTGAATTAATCTTCTTACAAAAAGAACAAAAATATATAAAATAATTATTGTTACAGATTGGTTTGTTTTCTATTATGAATAAACTGTGTTGCCTTTCTTTATCAAACTTACTAAAATTTATGTACCTCTATCACTTTTTTTATTAAAATTAGTACATCTCGTTACCTCTGACCTAAATCGTAATTCTTTAGCATAGCTGCAACTCATTCTTTCAATACAAAATGTACCTTACGGTATACCCTCTTAAAATATATTTTGGTACGTCTATGAAATCTACCTAAATGAATGATTTATTACTCCTTGTCCTTTCTATATAGAGTATAGTAAGTTTTAGTTGTTACTGGTCAAGATAATGGAATGTTTTTACTTTTCAATTTTAAATCCAAACAATTAGTATAGCAGTACCTAGTTTTATTTTAGTTTTTTTTGTAGATTTCAATTTCACAATATATTTTTTCTTTTTCTTTAAAATGTCACTATCTTAAATTTTTCTTATTAGATATTTTTGCCCAAAACTCTATAATTTTTGTTCTTTCACCGAAAATTTTGTTTTAAAGTTAAAAAACTAAGTTCCTAAGTAAGTAAGTTCATAACCTGCAAGAATTTTCATAGAAAAACTTAATGTAGTAGTCAATTTGTTCGGGGGTGTTTTAGCCCATTTATACAAATGTGAAACATTCAGTAACCCAAAAACTGCCTGTTCAGTAGAGTTTTTCGTTGGAATGAGTCCGTAAATATTATAATTATCTCTTTCATCAATGAAATATATTGTTTAACACTTACTCTGTGGACCAAAATATGTATATCTTAATAGTTGTCATTGTTTCCATTTATGCTGTATTTTTCTTTACAGTAAACTGTGTGATTCAGTTGCTGTTCATTGAGGGAATCATCACCAATAATAAATAGACTTCGAACATTCCTTAACACTTTTTCCGCAATTTTGCCTGTTGTAAAATCGATTGATTGCTTATTGGGAGTATAATGGAACCATTGGCAATATGAAACGGTTTGTTAACTTACTAGAAAAAGATGGGGACTGCTTTCTTACACGTTTAAAATTTCCATAATTTCCAACTTACTATTTATAAGATGAAGACCAAAATTTTTATTATATATCTTATTGTTATCATAAAAAATTTAAACAGAATGAGTTGATTTCTAAGACAGTTGCCGAAAAAATATGTTTTAATCAAGGAAACGTATGAAAACATATTCGAATTTCCTTTGAATTATTTTCCGATTCATTAGCGACTTAATCAAGTGTAATTCTAAGGCAATTTTCAGCGATATTATCTTGAACAGATGGAACGTGAGCTGTAGATGTCAGCAACAAGGCTACGAATGGAATTCACGCTACGGAATTTGTATAGACGTGGATGAATGCACATCGAATACTCATAAATGCCATCGGGAAACGGAGAGTTGCCTTAATTTACCGGGAAGTTTCAGGTAAACGATATAAGGGGAGGCAGTTAAATGGAAAAATGTAGGACCGCTTGTTAGGATCGGCTATTAACTTTTAATTAAATGTTTTTCAGATGCATTTGCAGATGGGGATACGTCAGAGACAAAAATACTAAACAATGTTTAGCTAGCAAAGCTTTGAGATCAATCAAAGTTAATGTGAAAAAGGAAGTTAAGCAAATTAAGAAATTAACACTTTGGCAAAAGATTAAGGCGTTATTAAGAAGAAATTCGGGTGATTCAGTTTATAAATCAATAAATAGTGTTTTATTTATATTCTCGTTACAAATAAATATTATTATTATTAATTATTCATTGTTTTGATCACAAAAAAAATTTGTTGATTTAAATCTGTGTTATTTCTATTGTTTTTTCTATTATATAGTAAAATTAAAACAAATAGGGTTGCACGTCATAGATTTCAATGTCCTCATTCGTCAGTGATAAAAAAACAATATTTAAAAAATAAAATTTAGTTTTTTTAGAGCGGTATTGTTTCACAAGAAAGCGCTGTTGCCAAACAAAAAATATGGAAATAAAATATCGGATATACTGTTATCTTCGTCTTCTCCAAATATTATAGAATCAGAAGTTCTCTTTATCAAGTTATAAAGTTTTTCTGATTTTCTAATATTGTGGTGGTAATGAAATTATCTCAGTTGATCAAAATTACATTAACATATATATTTTAAATTGTTTACTATTTTGATTGCATTTTATTTCAGTCTTTATGTTTAATCTAAATTTTGTATTTCCAGCCTTTTGGACATTTGTATTAAATTTAAAAATAATTTTCAAAGTAACCCTCAAAATTTTTATTGTATGTGTATTTCATTTTAATTTCATTAGATGTGCCAATAAAAATCCATTTATGTTTAAAATAAATACTGTTGGATTTCCAGAACATTCTATTTTAAAAATAATCTTCAAAATATTAGCTTTTAAAATGTTTTATTAAAATTGTTGATAAAATTAGCCAGCTAGTATTTATTTATTGGACATTGTCCAATTAAGGTTTTCTAAATGACACAAGACCACTGATTGAACTGATACAAATATGTCATCATCACTGAAACCGCATTAATCGAATCTCAGAACTGTATGTAAATATTTCTGTTCTATGGTATAATTATGAGTTCTCTGATTATTAAACTTGATAAATTCTGTCTTTTTTTACTAATTTTGATACATGGCAACATCACAATTATGACGCTTTTTGTTTTAATTTTACTATAACAGGTGAAGGAAGAAGTGTCGAAATTTTAATTAGGTATGCAAGGATATGGAGGAAGTTTTAAATCTATTAAATGCAGTTAACATAGGTCACAAAATCAACAGTTGTAAAAATTGTAAGGCGTTTATTGCGAACACATCACGTAGTAAATAACCCCATGCCAGGAAGACTAAAATCCGCCACAAATCAAATGTAAAGTTAAATTTGTTACTACCACTTGAAGAAAATCCATAAACATCAACTACCCAGTTAGCCTTTAACTTTGGCATTTTTAAAATCCTTGTACAGTCCACAGAAGCAACCAGCCAATCACGAACCAATGTTAACGGTTATATGACCGAATAATGGACTCCCTAAGCTCTTATATCACATCAGAAAGCTCCTCCCATAAATATTTACAAACAAATCTAGTAAGGCGTGTAAAACGTAATCAGTTAAAGATTTTTTTCCTTTTTTAAAGGAAAATCTGCAAAGTAAGGTGTGTCAACGAAAAATTAAAAATCTCTTGTCAGTTACGCGCACGCGCACTTGGTTTGTTTAATGTTTGTATGACCACGCCTCTAGTGACATCAGACTTAGGCAGTCCATATGGACTATTGATAAAAAATGAACAGTAAAAAAATTGGATTTCTAAATACACCAAATCCGTCACAATATTGATTTGACTTAAACAAAAAATTAACAAACGGCTGGATTTGACGGTTCTACTCCAAAAGATCCTGGTGTGTAAGCAGACACATTGTCATACACAATATAGGGAATACCCCTACGTTTGTAACCAGAACAAGAAAGGAGGTACTAGATATAACACTAAGTACACCGAATCTTAAGGATAGGGTGAAAGATTGAAGAGTATCGAACGAACCATCCCTCTCTGATCATAGAATGATTATGTTCAGATTAGAGTGTAATCCTCCTGAGCCAGCACTCAGGAGAAACCCCAGGAAAACTAACTGGGAAAATTACAACACTAACCTGAATATAAATCTTTCAAGTCTCAAGACTAAAAGAAATGCCAGGAATCACCTGGCATTAGAAAATGATTTCATAGAACTGAACGAGGCAATACTCGATTCCTATGAATCCAGTTGTCCTCTCCAAAGGACTAGAAAAGCAAAAGATGCGATATGGTGGAACTGTCATCTGTCAAACTGAAGATCCGAGACGCGACAGCTCTTCAACAGAGCCAAACGTAATGGAGATTGGCAAAGCTACACCGAAAAACTTACCACATATAATAAGATTAGAAAAGCAAAAAGAAACAGCTTCAGAAAATTCTGGGAAGAAATAGATGCTACACCCTCTGCAGCAAGGCTACTCAAAGTCTTGGCAAAAGGAAAAGTTGAGTAATAAATCTGAATGGGATGAAGACACCATACAGAATTTAAACCAGAATACCATAAAGTGGTATACGGACGGTTCCAAGCTAGACGAGGGAACTGGGATAGGAGTTTTTGGACCGAGAGCCAAATACTCAGAAAACTTGAGCACGTACCCGAGCATCTTTTAAGCAGAAGTCCGCGCCATCGAAAGATGTGTGGAATTCAATATTGAAAGAAACTACCGCAGACAAGAGATTGTGATCATGTCGGATAGTCAAACAGCCATCAAAGCGCTCAGCTCAAATATAATCAGTTCGAAGATGGTTTGGGAATGCCTAGAGAAAACTTTAGAACTTGGCAAGTAAGGGGGGACACAATAGATCCTATAGGTCGCAGTGTACTTATCACCCCTAATTCATACATACATACATACAAACAGATACATTGGTAGTTTTATTTTTGGTCCTATATAAATTTTTTATTAATATTAATAGTTTCATTTTTAACTAGTATCTTTTGACAGATGACGCTTATGGTATCGATATTTTTATTTAAGAATATTAAACCGTTGAAGAGGGGTTGAAGAGATACTAAGTCCATATTTTATACTAACCCTGTATAAAACATCAAAATATAATGAACGCTATAATTTTTTTTATTTAAATTGCAATAATAGTATTATAATGCATTAACGGAACAAGGCACAAGCACTTACTGATTTTAAATCATGTAAGTCATCCATTCTCTAATGTGGGTAGAATCCAAAAGGTTCAAAGAAAAACACAAAGTCGATCCCACAATTTTAATTTAATAGTGTAAGTTACTTGCTACTAGTTTCGGTCCACAGGACCATCATCAGGCTAAAAATACAATAACAATGTCAAATTTTTGAAAGAAAAACAATAGTAAGACTTAATGTGATGAGAACAAAATCATGACTACAGTAAAATATTTGTAGGTGAATTATCAAACTACAACTAACAGTAGAGATAACACTGAATTATGTTAATACATATGAAAATATCCAAAGAGATAACCGCACAGAAATATAAAAAACATGCAGGTAAAATGATAATATTGTTAAGTTTTCTAATAACATTATTTAAAAATATGTAAAAAATTTTTGATTATACAAAGCAAATCATAAAAAATACAATATATTGTAATGGTAATCAACATTATTACTAAAAAATGCATCAACTCACCAAAAATGAGTAAAGTATTTAAGAAAATTCAAGAAATATATAATATCAAGGGAAATAATTTACAAAATACTGATCAAAAAGGTGAACATTATAAACAATTTGACTTGACTAAACAAAGCAATGCAAAATTTAAAAAATCCTTATTAATTATTAAATATCAAATTCAAAATTACAGATATCTTCAAACTTACCAAGAATCATCAGGCGAAAAAACCGTAAATCTTGTAACATCAGCACTTAAGCAGACATCATCAGATAAATAAGAAAAACGGAAAAATTGGGGAAAGAAATTATTAAAATATTAAAATTTAATGAAATATTTCAAAAAACATTCAAGTATAGAAACAAAAAATTTTTTTGTAGGGCACGATATGGATAGTGGCTTGAAAACATAAGAAAATAAATGGGAATGTGTTATCTCAGTGAGGGAGAACACATGGTTTCAAACCGAAAAAACCAATATAAGAAAGGTTTATCATGAGGAAAGTTATTGAAAACCCCAGGAAACAATATAAGAAAATCGATCTTGGATCAAGATAATGACCAAGGGAAAGATATGGGTTATTAAGCCATTCGTGAAAGAATATTCCAACACGTGGGATTATTCTGGAACAAGAAGGAAAAAATCCATGGTTGCACCAAACAGCCCAATGAACACAAAACCAGATGAATGACATCCAATTTAGTGAAAATAAGTAGATTAAAGTTATTAACATAGTCAACACATAAAACTATTTCAAAGCTTCAAACTTGCCCTTGCAGAAAGCTAATGGATGTACGATGTACCACACCAAATGAAAGAGTGAATATCGGAAACGGAACCGCAGTATGAATAAGAAATAGAAAAATATCCTATGATAGGACAGAACTAATATTTAATCTGTGAAAAGACAATGACAGGACTAAAATTAATTTAGGACTGTGCTGAACAAGAGCTATTGTGGTGGAGGCCATTAAACTAAACCATAGACAGAAATCATAAGAAGAAAAATTAGGTTATGTTCGAAAAAGTAGGTAAACATACTGTAAATAAAAACAAATTAAGAAATTAAACAGAATGTAATCCAAGAAAAACATAATGTTCAAAGGGTTTAAGCTGTTCATTAAGACAATTGACATTGGGGTTAATGACTGCTGCATGTATTTCAAGACTCTCAAGTAAATTCAATCTGACACCCTTATCACATTTATGTAGTAAGTCAACAGTGAAACGCTCTCTAGAATGACCCTCCGAAAGGACATGGTTAGCGAAAGAAGAAGGAGAATTGAAATGTCCATACATTTGATACTTCTTGATAAAAGCAATATGCTCAGACAGGCGTACTTCAAGTCTGCGTCCACATTGACCTATATATATAGAATTACAATCAGCACATGAAAGTCTATATACACCTGACCTATGCAAATCAGGAACCGAATCTTTATTATGAACTAGAACAGAACCAAGTGAATTGTCTGTCTTGAAGGCTACATCAACTCCAAATCGTCTAAAAACATTCTGTAACCTATAGGAAATATTACCAAAGAAATTAATGGACCCCGAATACCTAGTTTCAGTAAGAGTAGTTTCATTTATACAAAAGTTAAAGGATAATCTGAATTTTATAAAATGTTTCAGGTACAATTTATGAATAATATCAAGTGGATAATTGTTATTAATGGCTAATTGTTTAATAATACCAATCTCTTTCTCAAAAGCAGGAGGGGACAAAGGCAAAGAAAAACATCTGTGAAATAGACTGTTAAAAGAAGCTAACTTGTGGGACATAGGATGGCAAGAGTAATAATTAATAAGGCCATCCGTAGTTGTAGGTTTCCTATAAACCTCAAACTCTAAGTGGCGTGTGACAAGATTTTTTGAAATCAAAATATCCAAAAAAGGAATATGATTATGAGATTCTAATTCAACTGTAAAACGAATCCTAGGATGCAAACCATTAACAAAGTTTACAAAAGAATCAAAAGACGACGAGGTACCTTGATACAAAATAATGCAATCATCGACATACCTATAGTAGAAAACTATATCATTCTCAAAAGATGAGTGTAGAAATTGTGATTCTAGGTTATTCATAAAAACTTCAGCCAGAAAGGGTGACAAGCTGGAACCCATCGCCAAACCCTCTGTCTGTTCATAAACAACATTATTAAATTTAAAGAAATTCTGTTCCAATGCCAAACCCAACAAAGAACAGACATCCAGGACTATATGAGTAGGAGTATCATTATGAAACATTAAATCCCTTACAAGTGATATACATTCAGAAGGAGGTATACTAGGGAATAAGTTGCTAACATCTAATGAAAACAAAAAGGAATTATCAGGAACTACAATATTTTTAAGTTTATTAGTAAAATCTATAGAATTCTTAATCGAAAATTCATTAGTGAAATTGGTTAAAGTTTTTAAAATGGAACAGAGGAAAGAAGAAAGTCTAGAAGCAGGAGTATTAATGAAGCTAACTTACTGATTACTGATCCTTACTCCCAGAATCGAACGTGTCAACTAATTCAAATATCAAAATATTTGGAAACGCAGCAGCGGCATAAAAAATACATACAAATACTACGGTTGGCATCGCTACCTTCCCCTCTATACATCACTGGTTATTATTTGTGTACAAAGATGAACACCATAGCCTACATTTTCATTTTAAAGCCAGGTCAAGTGTATAATTTCCACATTTAAACGAATTATTAATAAACTATTCAACTTAAAATTCTAAAATACAGACTTCCTTGGAATATCCTAACAAACACGAGCTAAAATTAATAAGCAGCGGTTTCTGAAATTGAAGAACGTCGAAACTGCAGCTTTTATTCATTGTGTGACTCAACTTTATCATTCAATTAAAATGTCTAGTCTTAAATAAGAGTAAAGCCATGATTCCAAAGATTGCGGAATGTTCGACGGGCGGTGCAAAAATTTCCGCTGCTTAATTACATCGACACTGGTTCGAATTACTTATATTTCTAATTAATAAGTTGAAATTAAAATGTGTGATTGTAAAAAGAATCATTTTAGTTCTGCTTGTGACAATGCTAATAAGATGAAGTTGGCTAGTTTTATTACAAAAATAGAATAGTAGGAAGTGTAGAGAACCCATAGCAAAAAAGAAACATGTCGAGGTACGAAGAAAAATTACATTACCTTCAAGATATTCTACCAACATCTATCAATTTTCTTTAACCTTTAAGGTTTTTAGAAATACTGGATTGGTTTAATCCCATAAGTTTACTAATTATGTCACTGGGATGTTTTATTTTCAAATATAGCCACGATTAGAAATGCTTGTTGTTAGGTTAAATTACTTATGTTTTAATTTAAGTACTGTTACAAAATAAAAATAAATAATCAAAAACGAACTGGACATAAAAAATAAAATTCACACACAATTATTTTTTTGATTTAATTTTTTTTCCACGAAAAATTTCTTAATGCCTGATAAAAACTGGCGCAGTCAGTAGGATTCTATGAGAGACATTTATTTTAATTACAATTTTTTTTCTTTGGTTCCTTAAAGTGTTTTCTTTAACTAATGAATATTAACCTAAATTATTTATTTTATTTGCATTAACAAATGGAGTATATTCTTTACTGGAGAATAGAGACTTGGAATTTTAAATTTAAATATATTCTGATAGTAATTCAAATTCTATACGAGGGTTATCTGAAAAGTTTCCGACCTAACAAAGATACAAGACATTTTTTCTTCAAATTAATTTTTATTTTTCTACATAGTCTCCTTGTAAGTCTATACACTTCTCCCAGCGATGCTCCCATCTCTTCAACCCGTCCAAATATTACTCGGCGTCTTTCTCTGCAAAATAGTTGTTTACGAAGGTGATGGCCTCCTCATTCGACGAAAATCTCTGTCCTCCGAGCGCAACTTTTAGCTTAGGAAACAAAAAAAAGTCGCTTGGGGCTAGATCTGGTGAGTAAGGAGGGTGGTCTAGTAGTTCAAACCGTAATTCATGGATTTTCGCCATGGCAACCGCTGAGGTGTGAGACGGCGCATTGTCTTGGTGAAACAAAATTCTTTTTTTCTGCAAATGTGGTCGTTTTTCCGCAATTTCTGCCTTCAACTTGTCAAGTAATGATGCGTAGTATGCTCCTGTAATAGTTTTTCCTTTTTGAAGATAATCGATTAAGATAACTCCATGACTATCCCAGAAAACAGTTGCCATCACTTTCCCAGCCGAAGGAACAACCTTTGCCTTTTTTTGGACCGATTCCCCCTTCGCAGTCCATTGGTTTGACTATGTTTTTGTTTCTGGAGTATAATGGTGTATCCAAGTTTCATCTACAGTAATTAATCGGCGCCAAAACTCTGATTTATTGCGCCTAAATTGCGCCAACAGAGAGTTGGAAATGTTCAGTCGAACACGTTTTTGGTCCAAAGTGAGCAAATGCGGCACCCAACGCGCGAACAGCTTTCTCATGCCTAAATATTGATTCAATATGTGACAAACACGTTCTTTGGACATGTTTATAGCCTATGCTATCTCTCTAATTTTAATTCGACGGTTGTCTAGCACCATTTGGTGAACTTGAGCGATATTATCGTCAGTGGTTGCAGTTTTTGGACGTCCCGAACGTTCATCGTCACCCAAGCTGGTACGGCCACGTTTAAATTCAGCAGCCCAAAATTTCACTGTGGTAAATGATGGTGCAAAGTTTCCGTACACAGCGTCCAACTCGTCTTTGATTTGCGTAGGCGTATTGCCTTTTAAAAACAAATATTTAATGAAAGCTCGATACTTGATTTTTTCCATTTTCATAAAAACACTCACATCGACTCACTCAAATGATTGTCAAACAACAACTGCGCGTCCAAAATGGCTGAAATTTTAGTGGGTACCTTTCAAAGCATGCGCAAACACATTCCCCAACTTTTGTTTACGAGTGCTGCCAATTTCATGTTGAGGTCGGAAACTTTTCAGACAAACCTCGTAGATGAGTGTATTACACTACTATATACAAAAATTACATTTAGCATCAGGGAATTGAGATATTTTTTTTTACAATTTTGAAATATTTATTAATTGTGGAGTAATACCCTTCTTTCATTAATACGACAGTTTTAACTTAACCACCGCAATCGGCTGTTATTTGTATTGAAAATAAAAATATCGTATTTAAAATTATGAAAAGTTAAAATAATAAACTTTGAAGAATTTTTATGTTGGAACCATATAAAATCAGAATAGTAGAATTGTATTAAAATTCATGAAGATAGAAATCTCGTAGTAAACTATAGCACAAATTTAGTGTTTTTCAAGAAAATGATTGACTGCAGTTAAGATACCTGAGGCAAATATGTATGCAAAATTCTGCTATAAACAGCCTTGATTAGCCGAGGGGACTGGATTATAATAATTTGAAATAGGCATAGCAGGTAAAATTTTAAGTTTTTTGTTCAAATTTGTCAGCATTTGTTTCTCGAGAAGTCTTCAGTTGTATTTTATAACTAATACGTTGCTTTTACGCTCTGTCAGAATTGGGTTAGCACCTGTTTTACTTAAAATCATATTAAATTAGATAAATGTAATACATAAATATCTACAATCCGGCTCTTTCCATATTTATTGACAAGCTCTTTCCTACACAATGGGATTAAAGCAGGAGGCATTCTTCTTGAAAAGTACTATAACAAGATACCTACCATTAAGAAAAACAGATCTTATTGAATCAAAATAAAATTTTATTGTATAAATTTAAACAAATAAGTATACTAAAAATAAACTTTAAAAAAATCAATATACATGTAAATTTAAATTTTTCCTTGAAAACTAGTAGGTAATCAAATGCATTTATTCATTAAATATTTAAGTTTAATAAGTCGCAAAGACACTCAAATTATTAAGCAACAAGTAATTAAACAAAAAGACAAATGGATTAACCAATGTACCAAACAAATATAAAAATGTTGTGGACCATATTAAAGAATTTAGCAATTGCGGAAAAAACAAGTTATTTAATTTGGAAGATATACAAGAAAATAAAAATAAAAAACCCCAAGAAACAAAAACAACTTTAAGAAAATAGGAAGTCTTTGTTGTATAAGAATCACAGGATTTGTTTCTTTCTAAGGAGGGAAATAAAGTGGCAGCTCCTTTGATTGTTACATATTTTTTATTATATAATGTTGATAAGATTAGGTGGAAATAAAAATTATAGTTTTTAAAAAACTAATTGCTAAAATCCTAAACCAAAATTTGTAATCAAATAATGTAAACATTAAATATTTATTAATAATTAAACTTTACTTTAAAATTCATATTTAGTCCAAATAGATATAAATTAAATAAGATTTTGATATATTGATCGTTTAGAATGAATTAGTTTACCCATTCAAATAAATTTTGTCAACCAAATCAAAGGAAGTTGCTGATTGCTGGAAATAAATATTTATTTCGTCTCCAACCAAACTCAGCAGGGTTATTCAACAAAATTTGAAATCGTAATTAGTATGTGTATAATGTGATTTAACATTCAAAATACGTACTTGATGAATTAACTGAAACGGGATTATTTAATATTGAATACTACAATATTATTAAAATGAATAATATATTACATATTTTCTTGTTCTACCTATTAACCTCAATATCCCAGCTATTATTCAGGTAAACGGTTTTACTATTCATTTTCTCGTTAGAAATATGGAAATTTGGGAGTGAATAGCAAAATAGAATAGGAATAGACCAGGAGTAGGATGTTTGTGCTCACATTCTCATTATCAGAAAGATCGACTGTTATCTAAAATTTTGCTTAAAATTATCTGGTTTTAAACTGTGGCTTTACAATAAGGTGCTGTTAAATCTAGGGTTATAGTTTATTTCTTAAAATTTCCAGTCTAACACGTGTTTCGTTAACCAAGTGATTATCTTCAGAGACCGATAGTAAACTAAAGCTATGTCTACAAACTAACTTTATATATAGCACTACAAGTTTTTTGCGGCAGAGCCAATTTTTCCGCGCAACAACATTTTTTACAAACAATTTACTCGTTTAGGTACCTAAATAACTTATTTAAAAGTCTACAGCCCTCTGTGTCGTCCCATATCTATTTAAATAACAGATGGAGCTCTATAGTTAAACTCTACAATCCCCTTTTTATCTATTTATTTTAAGAGGGTATTACTACTAGCTTTAAAGGTCTCCAAAATCCGTCTTAGGCGTGCCTCCTCACACTTATACCTTAAGATTTTTAAACTCACTAATAAAGCCAAAGAGACAAAGGAATTGATGAGTTATAGCTCTGTTCCAAGTAAATGTTATGGTCTACCTAAGATTCATAAGCCTACATTAAGCTTAAGACCTATTACATCTTCCATTAATGCACCAAATAGCAACTTTTACAGATATTTCAACTAAATCATATAATGAGAATAATGAATATTTTATTAGGGACTCATTTGTTTTTGCAGAATATATTCAAGGGTTTCAGCTCCCTCAGGATTATGTGGTGATAAGTTTGGATGTGGTTTCACTTTTTACTAACATCCCTTGTCCATTGGTTAAAGATAGCATTGTGAAACATTGGTTTGGTATTTCTGCATTTTGTAATTTATCTTTGGAATCTTTCCCAAGTGGTATAGAGTTGATTTTCGGTACTACTTTTTGTTGTTTCAATATTGCTTTCTACAAACAAATTCTGGGTGTGCCCATGGGTGCTAATGTATCACCAATTTTTTTCTCAATATGTGATAGATGATCTGTTGGATGCATTTGTAAAACTGTTAAATTCAAAATTCCTTTTTTAAAGAAGTATGTAGATGATTTGATTCTAGCAGTACCATCTTACCAAATTAACACAGTATTAGAAGTGTTTAACTCGTATAACACTCATATTGTCAAATGACAATAGGGTACCTTTTCTAGATACACATGTTATAAGAAATGAAGATAAGATTATACTTGATTGGTACATTAAACCTACCAATTCGGGTAGATGTCTTAATTACTTTTCTAACCATCCACAAAATATGAAAATTAATTTGGTTATAGCAATGAAAAATAGAATCAAAAAAATTGTACATCCATCTTTATTACAAATAAATTTCAGAATACTTTTTAATACTTTACTGGGTAATTCTTATCCTTATGGATTGTTGAAGAGGCTGATTTATTCAAGCGTGGCGGAGGAACCTTTACATAATCGAGATAGTTCCAATGTTTCTTTAGAAGTAACAGAATATAGATTTGGCTCACTGCCATTTATCAAAGACTTAACTCCCAGTTTAATGAAAATTTTCAGGGATGAAAACATAAGAATTGTACGGAGAAATATTAAACCGATATCAAAGATTTTCACAAAATTAAAAAACAAAATATATTGGGCAAACCAAACAAAATTTGAAATCACGTGATCAATGGAACTGTTATCGAAATGGTTAAGAAAAATAACAAATCAACAACAATACTGCAATCATCCTGGATGATTGCAGTTATTACTCTGGTTTTCTTGTCCTGTGACTTCTCTTAACTTTACCTTCCATGTTGCTTGCCTATGTTCTATGGTTCCACTATATACGCGTCTATCGCCATTATTTTGAGTTCACGTGCTCTTTGTAAGGCGTAAAAGAAATAGTTTTTACCTAAGTGCATGTATTAAGTGCTTTTTGGTGAATTTCAATGCATTTAACCTTTATATTGTTATGGACAATGTTTTTGATGTTTTCGTTGACTATGCATTTTATTATTTAAAATTTGATGTTAATTTTGATACATTTCCTAATTTGGTTTTCCATAATTTTGTGGAATCCTCTCCAATTTTCTTTCCCTTCTGCTCTAGAAACCTTTCTGTGAGACACAAGAGGTATGTCTTTTAGTTTTTTGTACCTGTTTTATACGGGTTAAAAACCTTTTTTGTAATCGTTTTAACATTATTTCCTTTCCTTTTTGGATAAATCTATATCAGGGGTTCTTTAACCCTTCTTCAGGTTTACAAACTTATTACATAATTATCTACATTGAGCTCTAGGTTTCTCCCTTTGCTCCTTCAATCTTCGTCGTCCAATTTCTCCTTTTTTTTTGTTTTTCAATGTCCAAAACAATTTTTTGACTCCCATTACATTTTCCAACTTCATCTACAGTTCTTTAACTTGGTGGTCACCATATTTGGTGTAAGTGCTTATAAATAAAATTAAAATTAAATTTAATTTCATACCTTCAACTGCAATGCTTGCAATCATTTTGGAATGGTTCTTTAACATTATATTGTATTTAACTTTAATAGGTAAGGATTGTTTTGTAAATTGCTTCTCTATCAGCTATGTAATGTATTATTTCTTTGTAGCCGTATTGTAGGCCTAAACCAGTCGCTTTTGTTTACAACAAATTCATATAATTCATATTCATATATTTTGTGACATTGACATTGGTTTTTTCCTTTCTTCATTTAAGAAGAGTCACATTCGAGAGATAGATGATTTGCTTCATTTTTTGTTTTGATTTCTTATCTCACTAGCAAATTACTTCGAATGTAAAATAAAATTTCAGCTCATTTTAAAATATTTTTAACCGATTTTAATACAAATTTTAATGTGTTAGCATTACATTTTCCCTGGATGTAAAAAATTACTATATGTATCTTGTTTAATTTTATATTTACCTAATCTCACAATAATTGTAAGTATGTTAAAGTAGTTTTTTACATGTAATTTTTAACATTTGTAACATATTAAAAGCTTGGATTATTAAAGAGTATTCTTTAACCTAGAGCCAATTGAATATAGACCGGAACTCCGATAAAAATAAAAGTTGTTGTTTAATATATTTTTAGTGTGGAAAGCCAAATGGAAATAATTCACTATTTTGATTACTGTACATATTTACCGAAAATCTAGAAACACGTCAAATAAATAATAAATTGACATTCTTTAAGTGAAAATGTTATCCCTACCTTCAACCCCCTTTGAGTGATAGTTACAACCATCAATTTTTTTAATGGAAGTATGGGCTTGTGATATTTGGTTAGAAAGATCTCTTCATTCTCTATCCAAAAATGTTACTGTTTTTAAATTTATTGCAAAAATTAACATAAAAAAATAAAATATCTGATATGTACCTAATATTAAATTGTTCATAACGTATAAAATATGAATGTCATGACGTAGATGTCCAAATTGCTCACATTGCAACTAACTTGTACTGTAATAAGTGACCCACCGACCTTGTAACGTATAATACTATTATGTAATAAAATATATGAGTATACAAACTATATTTTTCACCACCTTCTAATTAATAAAAGTGTAATGAAGTATACTAGGAGTATTAATGATTTAATTGAAATACATCAGTTTCCCATTTAGTTAACAACTTTTTACTATGGTTTATCTGCTAATTGAATTAAAAAGGGCAAACATTTGGTCGAATGTATTCACGCAACAAAAAATATCATTACTTTCTATAAAAAAGATAATTTTGCGTATTATCTGCGTAGTCGTAATTTCTCATTAACACGCACATTTCTGTAAAATATGAGAAGAAATTGCGGTTCGCCAATCACAATTTGATAGATTTGTTTTACGTTTTGTTATACTAGCCTACCAAACAGACGTTGTTCTTCTGTCTTAAGGATGAATATTGAATTCGAATTGGTATAATTAATAAAAAGTGGGTATATGATATACAATATCCTCAGTTTTTTCTTCTTGCTCTTATATAAATAAATATTTTTGATGGTATTTCGACACGGCAATAGGCCACATATAGCTGTCCATGTGACAAACATGGGATTTTAAGATTGAGATTGTTAGCTTAACTTGCTCTTATATATTTTGACTATCCAGGAGTAACAAAAAAATTAGCCTATTCTGTAGAAGAAAAACCTAAGACTAAACCTAGATTTTAGTAACACACCTCTTAAACTAATAAAAGCTACCTTACAGATTAAAAGGATCAGCATTGATTTTAAAGGTCCTAATACCCTTGAATTTGGTATTTTCAAAATTTGGTCAAAATCTAAATTATGTTATTTTTGGTAAAAATAGTCTAGAACTACTATTTTGACCACGTAGAATACGAAAATGGCGTTAAAATTGCAGAATTGCCAATAGTTTCCAGCAAAAATGGCATCCATAGGGTTTTACGGCCCCACTTTTCCCCGAATGCAGATATAACATGGCTCTAGATTTGCTATCAAAAAACTGACTGCAGCAGTCGATTCAGCAAATTAAAAAAACCTATCATCCATATTTTCAAGCATTTTAAAGAAAAACAAACTTTTCACTAAAGATAATGGCAAGGCTAATACTTTCGAATTTGGTGTCTTCAAAATTAGGTGAAAATCCAAATTATGTTATTTTTGGTAAAAATGGTCTACAACTACTAATTCGACCACGTAGAATACGAAAATGGCGTTAAAATTGCAGAATTGCCGCTAGTTTTTAGCGAAAATGGCATCCATAGGGTTTTACTGCCCCACTTCCCCCCCGAATTTAGATAAAACATGGTTCTAGACTTGCTATCGAAAAACTGACTGCAGAAGTCGATTTAGCTACTAAAATAACCCTATTATCCATATTTCTAAGCATTTTAATGAAAAACAAATTTTTCACTAAAGATAATGGCAACGCTAATACCTTCGAATTTGGTGTCTTCAAAATTAGGTGAAAATCCAAATTATGTTATTTTTGGTAAAAATGGTCTACAACCACTAATTCGACCACGTAGAATACGAAAATGGCGTTAAAATTGCAGAATTGCCGCCAGTTTCCCGCGAAAATGGCATCCATAGGGTTTTACTGCCCCACTACCCCCCCGAATTTAGATAAAACATGGTTCTAGACTTTCTATCGAAAAACTGACTGCAGAAGTCGATTTAGCTACTAAAATAACCCTATTATCCATATTTCTAAGCATTTTAATGAAAAACAAATTTTTCACTAAAGATAATGGCAACGCTAATACCTTCGAATTTGGTGTCTTCAAAATTAGGTGAAAATCCAAATTATGTTATTATTGGTAAAAATGGTCTACAACCACTAATTTAACCACGTAGAATACAAAAATGGCGTTAAAATTGCAGAATTGTCAATAGTTTCCAGCAAAAATGGCATCCATAGGGTTTTACTGCCTCACTTCCCCCCGAATTCAGATATAACATGGTCTTAGACTTGCTATCGAAAAACTGACTGCAGAAGTCGATTCAGCTACTAAAATAACCCTATTATCCATATTTCTAAGCAAATTAATGAAAAACAAATTTTTCACTAAAGATAATGGCAATGCTAATACCTTGGAATTTGTTGTCCTCAAAATTAGGTCAAAATCCAAATTATGTTAATTTTGGTAAAAAATGGTCCACAACCACTAATTCGATCATGTAGAATACGAAAATCGCGTTAAAATTGCAAAATTGCCAATAGTTACCAGCAAAAATAGCATCCATAGAGTTTTACTGCCCCACTTTCCCCCGAATTCAGATATAACATGGTTCTAGACTTGCTATCGAAAAACTGACTGCAGAAGTCGATTCAGCTACTAAAATAACCCTATTATCCATATTTCTAAGCATTTTTATGAAAAACAAATTTTTCACTAAAGATAATGGCAAAGCTAATACTTTCGAATTTGGTGTCTTCAAAATTAGGTGAAAATCCAAATTATGTTATTTTTGGTAAAAATGGTCTACAACCACTAATTCGACCACGTAGAATACGAAAATGGCGTTAAAATTGCAGAATTGCCGCTAGTTTTCAGCGAAAATGGCATGCATAGGGTATTACTGCCCCACTTCCCTTCCGAATTTAGATAAAACATGGTTCTAGACTTGCTATCGAAAAACTGACTGCAGAAGTCGATTTAGCTACTAAAATAACCCTATTATCCATATTTCTAAGCATTTTAATGAAAAACAAATTTTTCACTAAAGATAATGGCAAAGCTAATACCTTAGAATTTGGTGTCTTCAAAATTAGGTGAAAATCCAAATTATGTTATTTTTGGTAAAAATGGTCTACAACCACTAATTCGACCACGTAGAATACGAAAATGGCGTTAAAATTGCAGAATTGCCGCCAGTTTCCAGCAAAAATGGCATCCATAGGGTTTTACTGCCCCACTTTCCCCTGAATTTAGATATAACATGGTTTTAGACTTGCTATCGAAAAACTGACTGCAGAAGTCGATTTAGCCACTAAAATAACCCATTTATCCATATTTCTAAGCATTTTAATGAAAAACAAATTTTTCACTAAAGATAAAGGCAACGCTAACACCTTCGAATTTGGTGTCTTCAAAATTAGGTGAAAATCCAAATTATGTTATTATTGGTAAAAATGGTCTACAACCACTAATTTAACCACGTAGAATACGAAAATGGCGTTAAAATTGCAGAATTGTCAATAGTTTCCAGCAAAAATGGCATCCATAGGGTTTTACTGCCTCACTTCCCCCCGAATTCAGATATAACATGGTCCTAGACTTGCTATCAAAAAACTGACTGCAGAAGTCGATTCAGCTACTAAAATAACCCTATTATCCATATTTCTAAGCAAATTAATGAAAAACAAATTTTTCACTAAAGATAATGGCAATGCTAATACCTTGGAATTTGTTGTCCTCAAAATTAGGTCAAAATCCAAATTATGTTAATTTTGGTAAAAAATGGTCCACAACCACTAATTCGATCACGTAGAATACGAAAATCGCGTTAAAATTGCAAAATTGCCAATAGTTACCAGCAAAAATAGCATCCATAGAGTTTTACTGCCCCACTTTCCCCCGAATTCAGATATATTATGGTTCTAGACTTGCTATCGAAAAACTGACTGCAGAAGTCGATTCAGCTAATAAAATAACCCTATTATCCATATTTCTAAGCAAATTAATGAAAAACAAATTTTTCACTAAATATAATGGCAAGGCTAATACCTTCGAATTTGGTGTCTTCAAAATTAGGTCAAAATCCAAATTATGTTATTTTTGGTAAAAATGGTCTACAACCACTAATTCGACCACGTAGAATACGAAAATGGCGTTAAAATTGCAAAATTGCCGCTAGTTACAAGCAAAAATAGCATCCATATGGTTTTACTGCCCCACTTTCCCCCGAATTCAGATATAACATGGTTCTAGACTTGCTATCGAAAAACTGACTGCAGAAGTCGATTCAGCTACTAAAATAACCCCATTATCCATATTTCTAAGCATTTTAATAAAAAACAAATTTTTCACTAAAGATAATGGCAAGGCTAATACCTTCGAATTTGGTGTCTTCAAAATTAGGTCAAAATCCAAATTATGTTATTTTTGGTAAAAATGGTCTACAACCACTAATTCGACCACGTAGAATACGAAAATGGCGTTAAAATTGCAAAATTGCCGCTAGTTACAAGCAAAAATAGCATCCATATGGTTTTACTGCCCCACTTTCCCCCGAATTCAGATATAACATGGTTCTAGACTTTCTATCGAAAAACTGACTGCAGAAGTTGATTCAGCTACTAAAATAACCCTATTATCCATATTTCTATGCAATTTAATGAAAAACGAATTTTTCACTAAAGATAATGGCAAGGCTAATACCTTCGAATTTGGTGTCTTCAAAATTAGGTCAAAATCCAAATTATGATATTTTTGGTAAAAATGGTCTTCAACCACTAATTTGACCATGTAGAATACGAAAATGGCGTTAAAATTGCAGAATTGCCAATAGTTACCAGCAAAAATGGCATCCATAGGGTTTTACAGCCCCACTTTCCCCCGAATTTAGATATAATATGGTTCTAGACTTGCTATCGAAAAACTGACTGCAGAAGTCGATTCAGCTACTAAAATAACCCTATTATCCATATTTCTATGCAATTTAATGAAAAACGAATTTTTCACTAAAGATAATGGCAAGGCTACTACCTTCGAATTTGGTGTCTTCAAAATTAGGTCAAAATCCAAATTATGTTATTTTTGGTAAAAATGGTCTACAACCACTAATTCGACCACGTAGAATACGAAAATGGCGTTAAAATTGCAAAATTGCCGCTAGTTACAAGCAAAAATAGCATCCATATGGTTTTACTGCCCCACTTTCCCCCGAATTTAGATATAACATGGTTCTAGACTTTCTATCGAAAAACTGACTGCAGAAGTTGATTCAGCTACTAAAATAACCCTATTATCCATATTTCTATGCATTTTAATGAAAAACGAATTTTTCACTAAAGATAATGGCAAGGCTAATACCTTCGAATTTGGTGTCTTCAAAATTAGGTCAAAATCCAAATTATGTTATTTTTGGTAAAAATGGTCTTCATCCACTAATTTGACCATGTAGAATACGAAAATGGCGTTAAAATTGCAGAATTGCCAATAGTTACCAGCAAAAATGGCATCCATAGGGTTTTACAGCCCCACTTCCCCCCGAATTCAGATATAATATGGTTCTAGACTTGCTATCGAAAAACTGACTGCAGAAGTCGATTCAGCTACTAAAATAACCCTATTATCCATATTTCTATGCAATTTAATGAAAAACGAATTTTTCACTAAAGATAATGGCAAGGCTAATACCTTCGAATTTGGTGTCTTCAAAATTAGGTCAAAATCCAAATTATGTTATTTTTGGTAAAAATGGTCTTTATCCACTAATTTGACCATGTAGAATACGAAAATGGTGTTAAAATTGCAGAATTGCCAATAGTTACCAGCAAAAATGGTATCCATAGGGTTTTACAGCCCCACTTCCCCCCGAATTCAGATATAATATGGTTCTAGACTTGCTATCCAAAAACTGACTGCAGAAGTCGATTCAGCTACTAAAATAACCCTATTATCCATATTTCTATGCAATTTAATGAAAAACGAATTTTTCACTAAAGATAATGGCAAGGCTAATACCTTCGAAATTGGTGTCTTCAAAATTAGGTCAAAATCCAAATTATGTTATTTTTGGTAAAAATGGTCTACAACCACTAATTCGACCACGTAGAATACAAAAATGGCATTAAAATTGCAGAATTGCCGCTAGTTTCCAGCAAAAATGGCATCCATCGGGTTTACTGCCCCACTTTCCCCCGAATTCAGATATAACATGGTTCTAGACTTGCTATCAAAAAACTGACTGCAGAAGTCGATTCAGCTACTAAAATAACCCTATTATCCATATTTCTAAGCAATTTAATGAAAAACAAATTTTTCACTAAAGATAATGGCAAGGCTAATACCTTCGAATTTGGTGTCTTCAAAATTAGGTCAAAATCCAAATTATGTTATTTTTGGTAAAAATGGTCTACAACCACTAATTTGACCATGTAGAATACGAAAATGGCGTTAAAATTGCAGAATTGCGAACAGTTACCAGCAAAAATGGCATCCATAGGGTTTTACAGCCCCACTTACCCCCGAATTCAGATATAACATGGTTCTAGACTTTCTATCGAAAAACTGACTGCAAAAGTCGATTCAGCTACTAAAATAACCCTATTATCCATATTTCTATGCACTTTAATGAAAAACGAATTTTTCACTAAAGATAATGGCAAGGCTAATACCTTCGAATTTGGTGTCTTCAAAATAAGGTCAAAATCCAAATTATGTTATTTTTGGTAAAAATGGTCTTCATCCACTAATTTGACCATGTAGAATACGAAAATGGCGTTAAAATTGCAGAATTGCCAATAGTTACCAGCAAAAATGGCATCCATAGGGTTTTACAGCCCCACTTCCCCCCGAATTCAGATATAATATGGTTCTAGACTTGCTATCGAAAAACTGACTGCAGAAGTCGATTCAGCTACTAAAATAACCCTATTATCCATATTTCTATGCAATTTAATGAAAAACGAATTTTTCACTAAAGATAATGGCAAGGCTAATACCTTCGAATTTGGTGTCTTCAAAATTAGGTCAAAATCCAAATTATGTTATTTTTGGTAAAAATGGTCTACAACCACTAATTTGACCATGTAGAATACGAAAATGGCGTTAAAATTGCAGAATTGCCAATAGTTACCAGCAAAAATGGCATCCATAGGGTTTTACAGCCCCACTTCCCCCCGAATTCCGATATAACATGGTTCTAGACTTTCTATCGAAAAACTGACTGCAGAAGTCGATTCAGCTACTAAAATAATTTTATTATCCATATTTCTAAGCAATTTAATAAAAAACATATTTTTCACTAAAGATAATGGCAAAGCTAATACCTTAGAATTTGGTGTCTTCAAAATTAGGTGAAAATCCAAATTATGTTATTTTTGGTAAAAATGGTCTACAACCACTAATTCGACCACGTAGAATACGAAAATGGCGTTAAAATTGCAGAATTGCCGCTAGTTTTCAGCGAAAATGGCATCCATAGGGTTTTACTGCCCCACTTCCCCCCCGAATTTAGATAAAACATGGTTCTAGACTTGCTATCGAAAAACTGACTGCAGAAGTCGATTTAACTACTAAAATAACCCTATTATCCATATTTCTAAGCATTTTAATGAAAAACAAATTTTTCACTAAAGATAATGGCAAGGCTAATACCTTCGAATTTGGTGTCTTCAAAATTAGGTCAAACTCCAAATTATGTTATTTTTGGTAAAAATGGTCTACAACCACTAATTTGACCATGTAGAATACGAAAATGGCGTTAAAATTGCAGAATTGCCAATAGTTACCAGCAAAAATGGCATCCATAGGGTTTTACAGCCCCACTTCCCCCCGAATTCCGATATAACATAATTCTAGACTTTCTATCGAAAAACTGACTGCAGAAGTCGATTCAGCTACTAAAATAATTTTATTATCCATATTTCTAAGCAATTTAATAAAAAACATATTTTTCACTAAAGATAATGGCAAAGCTAATACCTTAGAATTTGGTGTCTTCAAAATTAGGTGAAAATCCAAATTATGTTATTTTTGGTAAAAATGGTCTACAACCACTAATTCGACCACGTAGAATACTAAAATGGCGTTAAAATTGCAGAATTGCCGCTAGTTTCCAGCGAAAATGGCATCCGTAGGGTTTTACTGCCCCACTTCCCCCCCGAATTTAGATAAAACATGGTTCTAGACTTGCTATCGAAAAACTGACTGCAGAAGTCGATTTAGCTACTAAAATAACCCTATTATCCATATTTCTAAGCATTTTAATGAAAAACAAATTTTTCACTAAAGATAATGGCAAAGCTAATACCTTAGAATTTGGTGTCTTCAAAATTAGGTGAAAATCCAAATTATGTTATTTTTGGTAAAAATGGTCTACAACCACTAATTCGACCACGTAGAATACGAAAATGGCGTTAAAATTGCAGAATTGCCGCTAGTTTCCAGCGAAAATGGCATCCATAGGGTTTTACTGCCCCACTTCCCCCCCGAATTTAGATAAAACATGGTTCCAGACTTGCTATCGAAAAACTGACTGCAGAAGTCGATTTAGCTACTAAAATAACCCTATTATCCATATTTCTAAGCATTTTAATGAAAAACAAATTTTTCACTAAAGATAATGGCAACGCTAATACCTTCGAATTTGGTGTCTTCAAAATTAGGTGAAAATCCAAATTATGTTATTATTGGTAAAAATGGTCTACAACCACTAATTCGACCACGTAGAATACGAAAATGGCGTTAAAATTGCAGAATTGCCGCTAGTTTCCAGCGAAAATGGCATCCATAGGGTTTTACTGCCCCACTTCCCCCCCGAATTTAGATAAAACATGGTTCCAGACTTGCTATCGAAAAACTGACTGCAGAAGTCGATTCAGCTACTAAAATAACCCTATTATCCATATTTCTAAGCAATTTAATGAAAAACAAATTTTTCACTAAAGATAATGGCAAGGCTAATACCTTCGAATTTGGTGTCTTCAAAATTAGGTGAAAATCCAAGTTATGTTATTTTTGGTAAAAATTGTCTACAACCACTAATTTGACCATGTAGAATACGAAAATGGCCTTAAAATTGCAGAATTGCGAATAGTTACCAGCAAAAATGGCATCCATAGGGTTTTACAGCCCCACTTCCCCCCGAATTCAGATATAACATGGTTCTAGACTTTCTATCGAAAAACTGACTGCAGAAGTCGATTCAGCTACTAAAATAACCCTATTATCCATATTTCTATGCAATTTAATGAAAAACGAATTTTTCACTAAAGATAATGGCAAGGCTAATACCTTCGAATTTGGTGTCTTCGAAATTAGGTCAAAATTCAAATTATGTTATTTTTGGTAAAAATGGTCTTCATCCACTAATTTGACCATGTAGAATACGAAAATGACGTTAAAATTGCAGAATTGCCAATAGTTACCAGCAAAAATGGCATCCATAGGGTTTTACAGCCCCACTTCCCCCCGAATTCAGATATAATATGGTTCTAGACTTGCTATCGAAAAACTGACTGCAGAAGTCGATTCAGCTACCAAAATAACCCTATTATCCATATTTCTATGCAATTTAATGAAAAACGAATTTTTCACTAAAGATAATGGCAAGGCTAATACCTTCGAATTTGGTGTCTTCAAAATTAGGTCAAAATCCAAATTATGTTATTTTTGGTAAAAATGGTCTAAAACCACTAATTTGACCACGTAGAATACGAAAATGGCGTTAAAATTGCAGAATTGCCAATAGTTACCAGCAAAAATGGCATCCATAGGGTTTTACAGCCCCACTTCCCCCCGAATTCAGATATAACATGGTTCTAGACTTGCTATCGAAAAACTGACTGCAGAAGTCGATTCAGCTACTAAAATAACCCTATTATCCTTATTTCTAAGCAATTTAATAAAAAACAAATTTTTCACTAAAGATAATGGCAAGGCTAATACCTTCGAATTTGGTGTGTTCAAATTAGGTCAAAATCCAAATTATGTTATTTTTGGTAAAAATGATCTACAACCACTAATTCGACCATGTAGAATACGAAAATGGCATTAAAATTGCAGAATTGCCGCTAGTTTCCAGCAAAAAGGGCATCCATAGGGTTTTACTGCCCCACTTCCCCCCCGAATTTAGACAAAACATGGTTCTAGACTTGCTATCGAAACACTGACTGCAGAAGTCGATTCAGCTACTAAAATAACCCTATTATCCATATTTCTATGCAATTTAATGAAAAACAAATTTTTCACCAAAGATAATGGCAACGCTAATACCTTCGAATTTGGTGTCTTCAAAATTAGGTGAAAATCCAAATTATGTTATTATTGGTAAAAATGGTCTACAACCACTAATTTAACCACGTAGAATACGAAAATGGCGTTAAAATTGCAGAATTGTCAATAGTTTCCAGCAAAAATGGCATCCATAGGGTTTTACTGCCTCACTTCCCCCCGAATTCAGATATAACATGGTCCTAGACTTGCTATCGAAAAACTGACTGCAGAAGTCGATTCAGCTACTAAAATAACCCTAATATCCATATTTCTAAGCAAATTAATGAAAAACAAATTTTTCACTAAAGATAATGGCAATGCTAATACCTTGGAATTTGTTGTCCTCAAAATTAGGTCAAAATCCAAATTATGTTAATTTTGGTAAAAAATGGTCCACAACCACTAATTCGATCACGTAGAATACGAAAATCGCGTTAAAATTGCAAAATTGCCAATGGTTACCAGCAAAAATAGCATCCATAGAGTTTTACTGCCCCACCTTCCCCCGAATTCAGATATAACATGGTTCTAGACTTGCTATCAAAAAACTGACTGCAGAAGTCGATTCAGCTACTAAAATAACCCTATTATTCATATTTCTATGCAATTTAATGAAAAACGAATTTTTCACTAAAGATAATGGCAAGGCTAATACCTTCGAATTTGGTGTCTTCAAAATTAGGTCAAAATCCAAATTATGTTATTTTTGGTAAAAATGGTCTTCATCCACTAATTTGACCATGTAGAATACGAAAATGGTGTTAAAATTGCAGAATTGCCAATAGTTACCAGCAAAAATGGCATCCATAGGGTTTTACAGAGCCACTTCCCCCCGAATTCAGATATAATATGGTTCCAGACTTGCTATCGAAAAACTGACTGCAGAAGTCGATTCAGCTACTAAAATAACCCTATTATCCATATTTCTATGCAATTTAATGAAAAACGAATTTTTCACTAAAGATAATGGCAAGGCTAATACCTTCGAATTTGGTGTCTTCAAAATTAGGTCAAAATCCAAATTATGTTATTTTTGGTAAAAATGGTCTACAACCACTAATTTGACCATGTAGAATACGAAAATGGCGTTAAAATTGCAGAATTGCGAATAGTTACCAACAAAAATGGCATCCATAGGGTTTTACAGCCCCACTTCCCCCGAATTCAGATATAACATGGTTCTAGACTCGCTATCAAAAAACTGACGACTGCAGAAGTTGATTCAGCTACTAAAATAACCCTATTATCCATATTTCTAAGCAATTTAATGAAAAACAAATTTTTCACTAAAGATAATGGCAAGGCTAATACCTTCGAATTTGGTGTCTTCAAAATTAGGTGAAAATCCAAATTATGTTATTTTTGGTAAAAATTGTCTACAACCACTAATTTGACCATGTAGAATACGAAAATGGCGTTAAAATTGCAGAATTGCGAATAGTTACCAACAAAAATGGCATCCATAGGGTTTTACAGCCCCACTTCCCCCCGAATTCAGATATAACATGGTTCTATACTTTCTATCGAAAAACTGACTGCAGAAGTCGATTCAGCTACTAAAATAACCCTATTATCCATATTTCTATGCAATTTAATGAAAAACGAATTTTTCACTAAAGATAATGGCAAGGCTAATACCTTTGAATTTGGTGTCTTCAAAATTAGGTCAAAATTCAAATTATGTTATTTTTGGTAAAAATGGTCTTCATCCACTAATTTGACCATGTAGAATACGAAAATGGCGTTAAAATTGCAGAATTGCCAATAGTTACCAGCAAAAATGGCATCCATAGGGTTTTACAGCCCCACTTCCCCCCGAATTCAGATATAATATGGTTCTAGACTTGCTATCGAAAAACTGACTGCAGAAGTCGATTCAGCTACTAAAATAACCCTATTATCTATATTTCTATGCAATTTAATGAAAAACGAATTTTTCACTAAAGATAATGGCAAGGCTAATACCTTCGAATTTGGTATCTTCAAAATTAGGTCAAAATCTTAAATTGCAGAATTGCCGCTAGTTTCCAGCAAAAATGGCATCCATAGGGTTTTACTGCCCCACTTCCCCCCGAATTCAGATATAACATGGTTCTAGACTTGCTATCGAAAAACTGACTGCAGAAGTCGATTTAGCTACTAAAATAACCCTATTATCCATATTTCTAAGCATTTTAATAAAAAACAAATTTTTCACTAAAGATAATGGCAAGGCTAATACCTTCGAATTTGGTGTCTTCAAAATTAGGTCAAAATCCAAATTATGTTATTTTTGGTAAAAATGGTCTACAACCACTAATTTGACCACGTAGAATACGAAAATGGCGTTAAAATTGCAGAATTGCCAATAGTTTCCAGCAAAAATGGCATCCATAGGGTTTTACTGCCCCACTTCCCCCCGAATTCAGATATAACATGGTCCTAGACTTGCTATCGAAAAACTGACTGCAGAAGTCGATTCAGCTACTAAAATAACCTTACTATCCATATTTCTAAGCAATTTAATGAAAAACAAATTTTTCACTAAAGATAATGGCAAGGCTAATACCTTAGAATTTGGTGTCTTCAAAATTAGGTGAAAATCCAAATTATGTTATTTTTGGTAAAAATGGTCTACAACCACTAATTCGACCACGTAGAATACGAAAATGGCGTTAAAATTGCAGAATTGCCGCTAGTTTCCAGCGAAAATGGCATCCATAGGGTTTTACTGCCCCACTTCCCCCCCGAATTTAGATAAAACATGGTCCTAGACTTGCTATCGAAAAACTGACTGCAGAAGTCGATTTAGCTACTAAAATAACCCTATTATCCATATTTCTAAGCATTTTAATGAAAAACAAATTTTTCACTAAAGATAATGGCAAAGCTAATACCTTAGAATTTGGTGTCTTCAAAATTAGGTCAAAATCCAAATTATGTTATTTTTGGTAAAAATGATCTTCATCCTCTAATTTGACCATGTAGAATACGAAAATGGCGTTAAAATTGCAGAATTGCCAATAGTTACCAGCAAAAATGGCATCCATAGGGTTTTACAGCCCCACTTCCCCCCGAATTCAGATATAATATGGTTCTAGACTTTCTATCGAAAAACTGACTGCAGAAGTCGATTCAGCTACTAAAATAATTTTATTATCCATATTTCTAAGCAATTTAATAAAAAAACATATTTTTTACTAAAGATAATGGCAAAGCTAATACCTTAGAATTTGGTGTCTTCAAAATTAGGTCAAAATCCAAATTATGTTATTTTTGGTAAAAATGATCTTCATCCTCTAATTTGACCATGTAGAATACGAAAATGGCGTTAAAATTGCAGAATTGTCAATAGTTTCCAGCAAAAATGGCATCCATAGGGTTTTACAGCCCCACTTCCCCCCGAATTCCGATATAACATGGTTCTAGACTTTCTATCGAAAAACTGACTGCAGAAGTCGATTCAGCTACTAAAATAATTTTATTGTCCATATTTCTAAGCAATTTAATAAAAAAACATATTTTTTACTAAAGATAATGGCAAAGCTAATACCTTCGAATTTGGTGTCTTCAAAATTAGGTCAAAATCCAAATTATGTTATTTTTGGTAAAAATGGTCTACAACCACTAATTTGACCACGTAGAATACGAAAATGGCGTTAAAATTGCAGATTTGCCGCTAGTTTCCAGCAAAAATGGCATCCATAGGGTTTTACTGCCCCACTTCCCCCCGAATTCAGATATAACATGGTTCTAGACTTGCTATCGAAAAACTGACTGCAGAAGTCGATTTAGCTACTAAAATAACCCTATTATCCATATTTCTAAGCATTTTAATGAAAAACAAATTTTTCACTAAATATAATGGCAAGGCTAATGCCTTCGAATTTGGTGTCTTCAAAATTTGGTCAAAATCCAAATTATGTTATTTTTGGTAAAAACGGTCTACAACCACTAATTTAACCACGTAGAATACGAAAATGGCGTTAAAATTGCAGAATTGTCAATAGTTTCCAGCAAAAATGGCATCCATAGGGTTTTACTGCCTCACTTCCCCCCGAATTCAGATATAACATGGTCCTAGACTTGCTATCGAAAAACTGACTGCAGAAGTCGATTCAGCTACTAAAATAACCCTATTATCCATATTTCTAAGCAAATTAATGAAAAACAAATTTTTCACTAAAGATAATGGCAATGCTAATACCTTGGAATTTGTTGTCCTCAAAATTAGGTCAAAATCCAAATTATGTTAATTTTGGTAAAAAATGGTCCACAACCACTAATTCGATCACGTAGAATACGAAAATCGCGTTAAAATTGCAAAATTGCCAATAGTTACCAGCAAAAATAGCAACCATAGAGTGTTACTGCCCCACTTCCCCCCGAATTCAGATATAACATGGTTCTAGACTTGCTATCGAAAAACTGACTGCAGAAGTCGATTCAGCTACTAAAATAACCCTATTATCCATATTTCTAAGCATTTTAATGAAAAACAAATTTTTCACTTAATGGCAAGGCTAATACCTTCGAATTTGGTGTCTTCAAAATTAGGTCAAAATCCAAATTATCTTATTTTTGGTAAAAATGGTCTTCAACAACTAATTTGACCATGTAGAATACGAAAATGGCGTTAAAATTGCAGAATTGCCAATAGTTACCAGCAAAAATGGCATCCATAGGGTTTTACAGCCCCAATTCCCCCCGAATTCAGATATAACATGGTTCTAGACTTGCTTTCGAAAAACTAACTGCAGAAGTCGATTCAGCTACCAAAATAACCCTATTATCCATATTTCTAAGCATTTTAATAAAAAACAAATTTTTCACTAAAGATAATGGCAAGGCTAATACCTTCGAATTTGGTGTCTTCAAAATTAGGTCAAAATCCAAATTATGTTATTTTTGGTAAAAATGGTCTACAACCACTAATTCGACCAAGTAGAATACGAAAATGGCGTTAAAATTGCAGAATTGCCAATAGTTACCAGCAAAAATGGCATCCATAGGGTTTTACTGCCCCACTTTCCCCCGAATTCAGATATAACTTGGTTCTAGACTTGCTATCAAAAAACTGACTGCAGAAGTCGATTCAGCTACTAAAATAACCCTATTATCCATATTTCTAAGCAATTTAATGAAAAACAAATTTTTCACTAAAGATAATGGCAAGGCTAATACCTTCGAATTTGGTGTCTTCAAAATTAGGTCAAAATCCAAATTATGTTATTTTTGGTAAAAATGATCTTCATCCTCTAATTTGACCATGTAGAATACGAAAATGGCGTTAAAATTGCAGAATTGCCAATAGTTACCAGCAAAAATGGCATCCATAGGGTTTTACAGCCCCACTTCCCCCCGAATTCAGATATAATATGGTTCTAGACTTGCTATCGAAAAACTGACTGCAGAAGTCGATTCAGCTACTAAAATAACCCTATTATCCATATTTCTATGCAATTTAATGAAAAACGAATTTTTCACTAAAGATAATGGCAAGGCTAATACCTTCGAATTTGGTGTCTTCAAAATTAGGTCAAAATCCAAATTATGTTATTTTTGGTAAAAATGGTCTTCATCCACTAATTTGACCATGAAGAATACGAAAATGGCGTTAAAATTGCAGAATTGCCAATAGTTACCAGCAAAAATGGCATCCATAGGGTTTTACAGCCCCACTTCCCCCCGAATTCAGATATAATATGGTTCTAGACTTGCTATCGAAAAACTGACTGCAGAAGTCGATTCAGCTACTAAAATAACCCTATTATCTATATTTCTATGCAATTTAATGAAAAACGAATTTTTCACTAAAGATAATGGCAAGGCTAATACCTTTGAATTTGGTGTCTTTAAAATTAGGTCAAAATCCAAATTATGTTATTTTTGGTAAAAATGGTCTTCATCCACTAATTTGACCATGTAGAATACGAAAATGGCGTTAAAATTGCAGAATTGCCAATAGTTACCAGCAAAAATGGCATCCATAGGGTTTTACAGCCCCACTTCCCCCCGAATTCAGATATAATATGGTTCCAGACTTGCTATCGAAAAACTGACTGCAGAAGTCGATTCAGCTACTAAAATAACCCTATTATCCATATTTCTATGCAATTTAATGAAAAACGAATTTTTCACTAAAGATAATGGCAAGGCTAATACCTTCGAATTTGGTGTCTTCAAAATTAGGTCAAAATCCAAATTATGTTATTTTTGGTAAAAATGGTCTACAACCACTAATTTGACCATGTAGAATACGAAAATGGCGTTAAAATTGCCGAATTGCCAATAGTTACCAGCAAAAATGGCATCCATAGGGTTTTACAGCCCCACTTCCCCCCGAATTCCGATATAACATGGTTCTAGACTTTCTATCGAAAAACTGACTGCAGAAGTCGATTCAGCTACTAAAACAATTTTATTATCCATATTTCTAAGCAATTTAATAAAAAACATATTTTTCACTAAAGATAATGGCAAAGCTAATACCTTAGAATTTGGTGTCTTCAAAATTAGGTGAAAATCCAAATTATGTTATTTTTGGTAAAAATGGTCTACAACCACTAATTCGACCACGTAGAATACGAAAATGGCGTTAAAATTGCAGAATTGCCGCTAGTTTCCAGCGAAAATGGCATCCATAGGGTTTTACTGCCCCACTTCCCCCCCGAATTTAGATAAAACATGGTTCTAGACTTGCTATCAAAAAACTGACTGCAGAAGTCGATTTAGCTACTAAAATAACCCTATTATCCATATTTCTAAGCATTTTAATGAAAAACAAATTTTTCACTAAAGATAATGGCAAGGCTAATACCTTCGAATTTGGTGTCTTCAAAATTAGGTCAAAATCCAAATTATGTTATTTTTGGTAAAAATGGTCTACAACCACTAATTCGACCACGTAGAATACGAAAATGGCGTTAAAATTGCAGAATTGCCGCTAGTTTCCAGCAAAAATGGCATCCATAGGGTTTTACTGCCCCACTTCCCCCCTGAATTTAGATAAAACATGTTCTAGACTTGCTATCGAAAAACTGACTGCAGAAGTCGATTTAGCTACTAAAATAACCCTATTATCCATATTTCTAAGCATTTAAATGAAAAACAAATTTTTCACTAAATATAATGGCAAGGCTAATACCTTCGAATTTGGTGTCTTAAAAATTAGGTCAAAATCCAAATTATGTTATTTTTGGTAAAAATGGTCTACAACCACTAATTTGACCATGTAGAATACGAAAATTGCGTTAAAATTGCAGAATTGCCAATAGTGACCAGCAAAAATGGCATCCATAGGGTTTTACAGCCCTACTTCCCCCCGAATTCCGATATAACATGGTTCTAGACTTGCTATCGAAAAACTGACTGCAGAAGTCGATTTAGCTACTAAAATAACCCTATTATCCATATTTCTAAGCAAATTAATGAAAAACAAATTTTTCACTAAAGATAATGGCAATGCTAATACCTTAGAATTTGGTGTCTTCAAAATTAGGTGAAAATCCAAATTATGTTATTTTTGGTAAAAATGGTCTACAACCACTAATTCGACCACGTAGAATACGAAAATGGCGTTAAAATTGCAGAATTGCCGCTAGTTTCCAGCGAAAATGGCATCCATAGGGTTTTACTGCCCCACTTCCCCCCCGAATTTAGATAAAACATGGTTCTAGAATTGCTATCGAAAAACTGACTGCAGAAGTCGATTTAGCTACTAAAATAACCCTATTATCCATATTTCTAAGCATTTTAATGAAAAACAAATTTTTCACTAAAGATAATGGCAAAGCTAATACCTTAGAATTTGGTGTCTTCAAAATTAGGTGAAAATCCAAATTATGTTATTTTTGGTAAAAATGGTCTACAACCACTAATATGACCACGTAGAATACGAAAATGGCGTTAAAATTGCAGAATTGCCGCTAGTTTCCAGCGAAAATGGCATTCATAGGGTTTTACTGCCGCACTTCCCCCCCGAATTTAGATAAAACATGGTTCTAGACTTGCTATCGAAAAACTGACTGCAGAAGTCGATTTAGCTACTAAAATAACCCTATTATCCATATTTCTAAGCATTTTAATGAAAAACAAATTTTTCACTAAAGATAATGGCAACGCTAATACCTTCGAATTTGGTGTCTTCAAAATTAGGTGAAAATCCAAATTATGTTATTATTGGTAAAAATGGTCTACAACCACTAATTTAACCACGTAGAATACGAAAATGGCGTTAAAATTGCAGAATTGTCAATAGTTTCCAGCAAAAATGGCATCCATAGGGTTTTACAGCCCCACCCGAGGGCTGGGTGCCTACCGGGCGCGTCCCCAGGTGGCGGATAGGGGATCCCCAGGAGAGCCGCTGAACTGCTTAAGCAGGTATAACACTGCAATTTAGCAGGGAAGCGGCGAAGCTGGGGGTGTGCGTCTATACGGGTGGCACGGTCTGGTATGAGCAGCTGATAACTGCAAGATTGCCAGATTGGTCATTCCCAAGGTCGCACCGCGGACCAACCCCCCCAATCCAAGGTGTAAGGTAACGTGCCGAGGGATGAATGGCCGCAGGGGCATATGCGGTCGCGAACGTTCCCCTGGGGGAACCGGGCGAAACCCCCTTGTATGCAGCCTTACTCCGGCATGCGGGGCTCTGCCGGAGTGGACCAACTTTCCCTAGCTACTCGTGGGAACAACCATGAATAAGAAAAATTTAAAAGAAAAACCAAAGCGGGAAAACACCGCCACATCTAAGGAGAAGGGGAAGGGAGGAAAACACTCCCCCTCAACCTCTCGGGAAGCTCCCCGTGAGGCAGGAAAGTCGAGGACCAGGCCCTCAGACTCCACTGTGGGAACACACCACACGGACAAATCTGAGGTGAGGAAGACCCTCCAAAGGCCCTCAACTTATAGAAAACCTCCACTCCCAAACTTGGGAGAACCTGGAGGCAGGGACGACCCGCTGAGACGTGGGCTCAGCGGAGCGGGCTGCAGATGGTACCTGAGGTACCTCAGTCAGGGAATTTTCCCTGAAGCAGCAAGGAAAAAGGCCTTGGATCATAAAAGCCAAGAGCCCTCCTTTCAAAAAAGAAAGCGGACTGAGACGGTCATCAGTCCTGCTCAGAAAGCGACAAAGAGAAGGAAGGAGGAAGTGGGAAAACAGACCACTTTCTCAGTAGGCATGAGCAGCTATGCAGCTGCTCTAAAATTGGAGAAGATTGCCATTCTTCCCAAAGGGTTCCCTGAGATCATCCTCAGTCCGGAACAGCAGACTTTGGTGGAGGAGGCAATAGTGGAAGAAATGTTCGCCGGATGGGACCACAAACTCGGCGGCATTTACTTTAGGGCCTCATCGTGGTAGACTGTGAAACACCACAGACAGGGGAGTGGCTTAGGCTGAAGGTGCCACTAATCAAGAAGTGGGAGGGGGGAGAACTCACAACATGTAAGGGAGACGACATCCCTAGATCACATGTTGTGACAGTCTTCCTCCCCAGAAGCAAGGGGCTGTCAGCTGAGAAATTACTTCAGCTGATAGAGATCCAGAACGAGGGCCTAATGACGAGTAGGTGGAAGGTCCTGAGTGTCAAAGAAGAGGCAGCAGGGCAACTCTTGAGGGCGGCAATAGATGAGCTATCTTGCGCTACCCTCAAGAAAAATGGATGCACCATTTTCTACCGGTTCGGGAAAATCCCCGTTCACGGTATAAAACGGGAAACAGATAGAGAAGAGGAGACTCCGGGGACCAGCGGTGGGCCAGTAACCACCGAAGTCGAGGAAGCACCTCCGGTGCCCTCGACATTGCGGGGTACTGATGTGCCCAGCGATGCCGAGAGCATCGGAGACTACCACATCACCGATCTCTATCGGGATTCGGGAACCGAGGGAACCGACATGGAAGTAGAAGACAAGGACAAAACACCTGTCGGGGTGAAGAAGAAACAGGTAAGTAGGAGCGGGAAGGGGAGGCAAATAGAGAAAAAGGGAGAAAAAAAAAATAAGAAAAAAAGAAGAAAAAGAAAGGCGGGAATCAATATCGTTCAGATACACGCCCATCACGCCAAGGGATTATCGGCGGTTATTATAAGGACGTTTATCAGAAACCAAATGGGATTAGTACTGATCCAGGAACCATGGGTTCGTGATGGTCAGGTGAGAGGACTCGCAAGTAGGGATGCCAAGTTAATATATAAAGTAAGTAATGTTGACAAACCCAGAGCATGCATCTTGGTAAGTAACAGTATTAATTACTTTTGTGTTTCAGAATTCATGACGAGAGACCTTGTTCCGATTCGAGCAAACCTCGAGTTTGAGAATAGACGTCAAGAAGTCATGATAGCATCATGCTACTTTGCAGGGGACGGGACTGCACCGCCCACAGAACTGCAAAGGCTAGTCGAGTACTGTAAACAGAAGAAGCTGCCGCTTCTCATAGGATGCGACGCTAACGGTCACAATACCATATGGGGAAGCACAGACACCAACGATAGAGGTGAGAAAATTTTAGACTTTATACTTAATAAGAATCTTGTTATACACAATATAGGGAATACCCCTACGTTTGTAACCAGAACAAGAAAGGAAGTACTAGATATAACACTAAGTACACCGAATCTTCAGGATAGGGTGAAAGATTGGAGAGTATCGAACGAACCATCCCTCTCTGATCATAGAATGATTATGTTCAGGTTAGAGTGTAATCCTCCTGAGCCAGCACTCAGGAGAAACCCCAGGAAAACTAACTGGGAAAATTACAACACTAACCTGAACATAAATCTCGCAAATCTCAAGAATAAAAGAAATGCCAGGAATCATCTGGCATTAGAAAACGATCTCATAGAGCTGAACGAGGCAATACTCGATGCCTATGAATCCAGTTGTCCCCTCCAAAGGACTAGAAAAGCAAAAGATGCGATATGGTGGAACAGTCATCTGTCAAACTTAAGATCCGAAACGCGACAGCTCTTCAATAGAGCCAAACGTAACGGAGATTGGCAGAGCTACACCGAGAAACTTACATCATATAACAAGGAGATTAGAAAAGCTAAAAGAAACAGCTTCAGAAAATTCTGCGAAGAAATAGACGCTACACCCTCTGCAGCAAGGCTACACAAAGTCTTGGCAAAAGGAAAAAGTAGACACTGTAATGGCACTACGGAAGCCAGACGGAAGCTTCACAGAAAGCGAAAAAGAACGAGCTCTGCTCCTATTAGAAACTCACTTTCCCGGAGGAATTGTCCCTTCGGGAACAACAAGTGAGAAAACTAAAAGACCTACCAGGGAAGACACTGCAATGGCAAAACACATATGCAGTGAGGAACGGCTGAGATGGGCTATGAACACCTTCCAGCCGTTCAAAACCCCTGGAACGGACGGAATATTTCCTGCCCTACTCCAACAGGGCCAAGAGGCAATAATTCCACACTTGATCCGAATTAGTCGGAGCAGTCTTGAACTGGGATACATACCAGAAGCGTGGAGAAGGGCCAAAATCACCTTCATCCCAAAAGCAGAAATGGAGGCAGGACAAGACACTATCTCCATTATATCTCACCGTGGACAGTCTGCTCTGTCAATTGACTAGGGAAGGCATACCATGTCAAGGGTATTCCGACGACATGGTTATCCTGGCAAAAGGGAAGTATGAAAACGTCCTCTGTGATATTGTTCAAAGAGGATTGAACATTGCGGAACAATGGTGTGACTCGGTGGGACTCAGCATCAACCCCACCAAAACCACACTAGTAGCCTTTACAAGGAAAAAGAAACCTAATCTAAAAATCATAAAAATAGGGGAGAACATCGTCGAGTGGAAAACAGAGGTAAAATATCTAGGGCTAATCCTAGATAGCAGGTTACTCTGGAACAAACACGAAGACGAAGTAATACACAAAGCAACCAAGGCCCTCATGGTGTGTAGGAACATTGCAGGGAAAAACTGGGGATGTAACCCACGTATCCTGCAATGGATGTACACAGCAATAGTGAGACCATTAATCACATATGGGGCAGTGGCTTGGGGCGTAAGGGCTAATCTGAATACGACGAGGAAAAACCTCTCGAAAATTCAGAGACTAGCCTGTTCATGTATCACTGGAGCAATGGGAACTTGCCCCACTGCTGCAATGGAGGTGATTTTAAACTTGACCCCACTGCACATTCTGCTAGAAAGTGTAAGGAAGAAAACAATATATAGAATGATCAAAGAAGGAATTATCAGGGAAAAACCCCGATCACTTCATTTTGATCAAACTTGGGAAATGCCCCAAGATGATATGCCAAAGAAATTCAACTTTGTGAGAAAATTCATCACAAAGTTGAGTAATAAATCTGAATGGGATGAAGACACCATACAGAATTTAAACCAGAATACCATAAAGTGGTATACGGACGGTTCCAAGCTAGACGAGGGAACTGGGATAGGAGTTTTTGGACCGAGAGCCAAATACTCAGAAAGCTTGGGCACATACCCGAGCATCTTTCAAGCAGAAGTCCGCGCCATCGAAAGGTGTGTGGAATTCAATATTGGAAGAAACTATCGCAGACAAGAGATTGTGATCATGTCGGATAGTCAAGCAGCCATCAAAGCGCTGAGTTCAAATATAATCAGTTCGAAGATGGTTTGGGAATGCCTAGGCAAACTAAATGAACTAGGCCAGAAAAACACTGTCACCCTCCTATGGGTCCCGGGGCACATAGGAATAGAGGGGAACGAAACAGCAGATAAGCTGGCAAAAAAAGGAGCTGAAACCCCACATTTGGGACCAGAACCATCTTGTGGGATCAGCAGTAGAGTAATCTTAGGAAAACTAAGGGAGGAAATGGAGAAAGAAAAATCCGAGTACTGGAATCAGCTGGAAGGATTGAGGCAATCTAAGATACTACTGGGGAACTATGACCAGAAGAGATCTCTTAGCTGCCTCAACCTCAGTAAAAAAAGGCTCCGTATTCTGACGGGAATATTAACCGGGCATTGCCGGTTAAGAAGCCACATTAAGAAACTAGGGTTAGCAGATGAAGCAAAGTGCAGATTCTGTGAGGAAGAGGATGAAACCTCAATACATATACTCTCAGAATGTCCTGCCTTGCAAAATTCTAGGGCTAGATACCTAGGAGCACATGAAATAGAGGAAGGGGATCTACCTGATTTGAAGCCCGACGATGTCCTAAACTTCCTCAGGAAAATAGGACTCGAAGAGCTGCTATAAATCTGAGAAAACATCAGAACATGGCAAGTAAGGGGGGACACAATAGATCCTATGGGTCGCAGTGTAATTATCACCCCTAACTCATTCATTCATTCATTCATTCATTTACAGCCCCACTTCCCCCCGAATTCCGATATAACATGGTTCTAGACTTTCTATCGAAAAACTGACTGCAGAAGTCGATTCAGCTAGTAAAATAATTTTATTATCCATATTTCTAAGCAATTTAATAAAAAACATATTTTTCACTAAAGATAATGGCAAAGCTAATACCTTAGAATTTGGTGTCTTCAAAATTAGGTGAAAATCCAAATTATGTTATTTTTGGTAAAAATGGTCTACAACCACTAATTCGACCACGTAGAATACGAAAATGGCGTTAAAATTGCAGAATTGCCGCTAGTTTCCAGCAAAAATGGCATCCATAGGGTTTTACTGCCCCACTTTCCCCCGAATTCAGATATAACATGGTTCTAGACTTGCTATCGAAAAACTGACTGCAGAAGTCGATTTAGCTACTAAAATAACCCTATTATCCATATTTCTAAGCATTTTAATGAAAAACAAATTTTTCACTAAAGATAATGGCAACGCTAATACCTTCGAATTTGGTGTCTTCAAAATTAGGTGAAAATCCAAATTATGTTATTATTGGTAAAAACGGTCTACAACCACTAATTTAACCACGTAGAATACGAAAATGGCGTTAAAATTGCAGAATTGTCAATAGTTTCCAGCAAAAATGGCATCCATAGGGTTTTACTGCCTCACTTCCCCCCGAATTCAGATATAACATGGTCCTAGACTTGCTATCGAAAAACTGACTGCAGAAGTCGATTCAGCTACTAAAATAACCCTATTATCCATATTTCTAAGCAAATTAATGAAAAACAAATTTTTCACTAAAGATAATGGCAATGCTAATACCTTGGAATTTGTTGTCCTCAAAATTAGGTCAAAATCCAAATTATGTTAATTTTGGTAAAAAATGGTCCACAACCACTAAGTCGATCACATAGAATACGAAAATGGCGTTAAAATTGCAAAATTGCCAATAGTTACCAGCAGAAATAGCATCCATAGAGTTTTACTGCCCCACTTTCCCCCGAATTCAGATATAACATGGTTCTAGACTTTCTATCGAAAAACTGACTGCAGAAGTCGATTCAGCTACTAAAATAACCCTATTATCCATATTTCTATGCAATTTAATGAAAAACGAATTTTTCACTAAAGATAATGGCAAGGCTAATACCTTCGAATTTGGTGTCTTCAAAATTAGATGAAAATCCAAATTATGTTATTTTTGGTAAAAATAATCTTCATCCACTAATTTGACCATGTAGAATACGAAAATGGCGTTAAAATTGCAGAATTGCCAATAGCTACCAGCAAAAATGGCATCCATAGGGTTTTACAGCCCCACTTCCCCCCGAATTCAGATATAACATGGTTCTAGACTTGCTATCAATAAACTGACTGCAGAAGTCGATTCAGCGACTAAAATAACCCTATTATCCATATTTCTAAGCAATTTAATGAAAAACAAATTTTTCACTAAAGATAATGGCAAGGCTAATACCTTCGAATTTGGTGTCTTCAAAATTAGGTCAAAATCCAAATTATGTTATTTTTGGTAAAAATGGTCTACAACCACTAATTTGACCATGTAGAATACGAAAATGGCGTTAAAATTGCAGAATTGCCAATAGTTACCAGCAAAAATGGCATCCATAGGGTTTTACAGCCCCACTTTCCCCCGAATTCAGATATAACATGGTTCTAGACTTGCTATCAAAAAACTGACTGCAGAAGTCGATTTAGCTACTAAAATAACCCTATTATCCATATTTCTAAGCAATTTAATGAAAAACAAATTTTTCACTAAAGATAATGGCAAGAGCTAATACCTTCGAATTTGGTGTCTTCAAAATTAGGTCAAAATCCAAATTATGTTATTTTTTGGTAAAAATGATCTTCATCCACTAATTTGACCATGTAGAATACGAAAATGGCGTTAAAATTGCAGAATTGCCAATAGTTACCAGCAAAAATGGCATCCATAGGGTTTTACAGCCCCACTTCCCCGAATTCAGATATAATATGGTTCTAGACTTGCTATCGAAAAACTGACTGCAGAAGTCGATTCAGCTACTAAAATAACCCTATTATCCATATTTCTATGCATTTTTAATGAAAAACGAATTTTTCACTAAAGATAATGGCAAGGCTAATACCTTCGAATTTGGTGTCTTCAAAATTAGGTCAAAATCCAAATTATGTTATTTTTGGTAAAAATGGTCTTCATCCACTAATTTGACCATGTAGAATACGAAAATGGCGTTAAAATTGCAGAATTGCCAATAGTTACCAGCAAAAATGGCATCCATAGGGTTTTACAGCCCCACTTCTCCCCGAATTCAGATATAATATGGTTCTAGACTTGCTATCGAAAAACTGACTGCAGAAGTCGATTCAGCTACTAAAATAACCCTATTATCCATATTTCTATGCAATTTAATGAAAAACGAATTTTTCACTAAAGATAATGGCAAGGCTAATACCTTCGAATTTGGTGTCTTCAAAATTAGGTCAAAATCCAAATTATGTTATTTTTGGTAAAAATTGTCTACAACCACTAATTTGACCATGTAGAATACGAAAATGGCGTTAAAATTGCAGAATTGCGAATAGTTACCAGCAAAAATGGCATCCATAGGGTTTTACAGCCCCACTTCCCCCTGAATTCAAATATAACATGGTTCTAGACTTGCTATCGAAAAACGGACTGCAGAAGGCGATTTAGCTACTAAAATAACCCTATAATCCATATTTTTAAGCATTTTAATGAATAACAAATTTTTCACTAAAGATAATGGCAAGGCTAATACCTTCGAATTTGGTGTCTTTAAAATTAGGTGAAAATCCAAATTATGTTATTTTTGGTAAGAATGGTCTACAACAACTAATTTGACCATATAGAATACGAAAATGGCGTTAAAATTGCAGAATTGTCAATAGTTGCCAGCAAAAATGGCATCCATAGGGTTTTACAGCCCCACTTCCGCCTGAATTCAGATATAACATGGTTCTAGACTTGCTATCGAAAAACTGACTGCAGAAGTTGATTCAGCTACTAAAATAACCCTATTATCCATATTTCTAAGCATTTTAATGAAAAACAAATTTTTCACTAAAGATAATGGCAAGGCTAATACCTTCGAATTTGGTGTCTTCAAAATTAGGTGAAAATCCAAATTATGTTATTTTTGGTAAAAATGGTCTACAACCACTAATTCGACCACGTAGAATACAAAAATGGCATTAAAATTGCAGAATTGCCGCTAGTTTCCAGCAAAAATGGCATCCATAGGGTTTACTTTCCCACTTTCCCCCGAACATGGTTCTAGACTTGCTATCGAAAAACTGACTGCAGAAGTCGATTCAGCTACTAAAATAACCCTATTATCCATATTTCTAAGCATTTTAATGAAAAACAAATTTTTCACTAAAGATAATGGCAAGGCTAATACCTTCGAATTTGTTGTCTTCAAAATTAGGTCAAAATCCAAATTATGTTATTATTGGTAAAAATGGTCTACAACCACTAATTCGATCACATAGAATACGAAAATGGCGTTAAAATTGCAAAATTGCCAATAGTTACCAGCAGAAATAGCATCCATAGAGTTTTACTGCCCCACTTTCCCCCGAATTCAGATATAACATGGTTCTAGACTTGCTATCAAAAACTGACTGCAGAAGTCGATTCAGCTACAAAAATAACCCTATTATCCATATTTTTAAGCATTTTAATGAATAACAAATTTTTCACTAAAGATAATGGCAAGGCTAATACCTTCGAATTTGGTGTCTTCAAAATTAGGTGAAAATCCAAATTATGTTATTTTTGGTAAGAATGGTCTACAATAACTAATTTGACTATATAGAATACGAAAATGGCGTTAAAATTGCAGAATTGCCCATAGTTACCAGCAAAAATGGCATCCATAGGGTTTTACAGCCCCACTTTCCCCTGAATTCAGATATAACATGGTTCTAGACTTGCTATCAAAAAACTGACTGCAGAAGTCGATTCAGCTACTCAAATTACCCTATTATCCATATTTCTAAGCATTTTAATGAATAACAACTTTTTTACTAAAGATAATGGCAAGGCTAATACCTTCGAATTTGTTGTCTTCAAAATTAGGTCAAAATCCAAATTATGTTATTATTGGTAAAAATGGTCTACAACCACTAATTCGATCACGTAGAATACGAAAATGGCGTTAAAATTGCAAAATTGCCAATAGTTTCCAGCAGAAATAGCATCCATAGAGTTTTACTTCCCCACTTTCCCCCGAATTCAGATATAACATGGTTCTAGACTTGCTATCGAAAAACTGACTGCAAAAGTCGATTCAGCTACTAAAATAACCCTATTATCCATATTTTTAAGCATTTTAATGAATAACAAATTTTTCACTAAAGATAACGGCAAGGCTAATACCTTCGAATTTGGTGTCTTCAAAATTAGGTGAAAATCCAAATTATGTTATTTTTGGTAAAAATAGTCTACAACCACTAATTTGACCATGTAGAATACGAAAATGGCGTTAAAATTGCAGAATTGCCAATAGTTACCAGCAAAATGGCATCCATAGGGTTTTACAGCCCCACTTTCCCCCGAATTCAGATATAAAATGGTTCTAGACTTGCTATCGAAAAACTGACTGCAGAAGTCGATTCAGCGACTAAAATAACCCTATTATCCATATTTCTAAGCAATTTAATGAAAAACGAATTTTTCACTAAAGATAATGGCAAGGCTAATACCTTCGAATTTGGTGTCTTCAAAATTAGGTGAAAATCCAAATTATGTTATTTTTGGTAAAAATGGTCTACAACCACTAATTCGACCACGTAGAATACGAAAATGGCGTTAAAATTGCAAAATTGCTGCTAGTTACAAGCAAAAATAGCATCCATAGGGTTTTACTGCCCCACTCTCCCCCGAATTCAGATATAACATGGTTCTAGACTTTCTATCGAAAAACTGACTGCAGAAGTCGATTCCGCTACTAAAATAACCCTATTATCCATATTTCTAAGCAATTTAATAAAAAACAAATTTTTCACTAAAGATAATGGCAAGGCTAATACCTTTGAATTTGGTGTCTTTAAAATTAGGTCAAAATCCAAATTTATTTTTGGTAAAAATCCCCCCGAATTCAGATATAACATGGTTCTTGACTTTCTATCGAAAAACTGACTGCAGAAGTCAATTCAGCTACTAAAATAACCCTATTATCCATATTTCGATGCAATTTAATGAAAAACGAATTTTTCACTAAAGATAATGGCAAGGCTAATACCTTCGAATTTGTTGTCTTCAAAATTAGGTCAAAATCCAAATTATGTTATTATTGGTAAAAATGGTCTACAACCACTAATTCGATCACATAGAATACGAAAATGGCGTTAAAATTGCAAAATTGCCAATAGTTACCAGCAGAAATAGCATCCATAGAGTTTTACTGCCCCACTTTTCCCCGAATTCAGATATAACATGGTTCTAGACTTGCTATCGAAAAACTGACTGCAGAAGTCGATTTAGCTACTAAAATAACCCTATTATCCATATTTTTAAGCATTTTAATGAATAACAAATTTTTCACTAAAGATAATGGCAACGCTAATACCTTCGAATTTGGTGTCTTCAAAATTAGGTGAAAATCCAAATTATGTTATTATTGGTAAAAACGGTCTACAACCACTAATTTAACCACGTAGAATACGAAAATGGCGTTAAAATTGCAGAATTGTCAATAGTTTCCAGCAAAAATGGCATCCATAGGGTTTTACTGCCTCACTTCCCCCCGAATTCAGATATAACATGGTCCTAGACTTGCTATCGAAAAACTGACTGCAGAAGTCGATTCAGCTACTAAAATAACCCTATTATCCATATTTCTAAGCAAATTAATGAAAAACAAATTTTTCACTAAAGATAATGGCAATGCTAATACCTTGGAATTTGTTGTCCTCAAAATTAGGTCAAAATCCAAATTATGTTAATTTTGGTAAAAAATGGTCCACAACCACTAAGTCGATCACATAGAATACGAAAATGGCGTTAAAATTGCAAAATTGCCAATAGTTACCAGCAGAAATAGCATCCATAGAGTTTTACTGCCCCACTTTCCCCCGAATTCAGATATAACATGGTTCTAGACTTTCTATCGAAAAACTGACTGCAGAAGTCGATTCAGCTACTAAAATAACCCTATTATCCATATTTCTATGCTATTTAATGAAAAACGAATTTTTCACTAAAGATAATGGCAAGGCTAATACCTTCGAATTTGGTGTCTTCAAAATTAGATGAAAATCCAAATTATGTTATTTTTGGTAAAAATAATCTTCATCCACTAATTTGACCATGTAGAATACGAAAATGGCGTTAAAATTGCAGAATTGCCAATAGTTACCAGCAAAAATGGCATCCATAGGGTTTTACAGCCCCACTTCCCCCCGAATTCAGATATAATATGGTTCTAGACTTGCTATCAAAAAACTGACTGCAGAAGTCGATTCAGCTACTAAAATAACCCTATTATCCATATTTCTATGCAATTTAATGAAAAACGAATTTTTCACTAAAGATAATGGCAAGGCTAATACCTTCGAATTTGGTGTCTTCAAAATTAGGTCAAAATCCAAATTATGTTATTTTTGGTAAAAATGGTCTACAACCACTAATTTGACCATGTAGAATACGAAAATGGCGTTAAAATTGCAGAATTGCCAATAGTTACCAGCAAAAATGGCATCCATAGGGTTTTACAGCCCCACTTTCCCCCGAATTCAGATATAACATGGTTCTAGACTTGCTATCAAAAAACTGACTGCAGAAGTCGATTTAGCTACTAAAATAACCCTATTATCCATATTTCTAAGCAATTTAATGAAAAACAAATTTTTCACTAAAGATAATGGCAAGGCTAATACCTTCGAATTTGGTGTCTTCAAAATTAGGTCAAAATCCAAATTATGTTATTTTTGGTAAAAATGATCTTCATCCACTAATTTGACCATGTAGAATACGAAAATGGCGTTAAAATTGCAGAATTGCCAATAGTTACCAGCAAAAATGGCATCCATAGGGTTTTACAGCCCCACTTCCCCCCGAATTCAGATATAATATGGTTCTAGACTTGCTATCGAAAAACTGACTGCAGAAGTCGATTCAGCTACTAAAATAACCCTATTATCCATATTTCTATGCATTTTAATGAAAAACGAATTTTTCACTAAAGATAATGGCAAGGCTAATACCTTCGAATTTGGTGTCTTCAAAATTAGGTCAAAATCCAAATTATGTTATTTTTGGTAAAAATGGTCTTCATCCACTAATTTGACCATGTAGAATACGAAAATGGCGTTAAAATTGCAGAATTGCCAATAGTTACCAGCAAAAATGGCATCCATAGGGTTTTACAGCCCCACTTCTCCCCGAATTCAGATATAATATGGTTCTAGACTTGCTATCGAAAAACTGACTGCAGAAGTCGATTCAGCTACTAAAATAACCCTATTATCCATATTTCTATGCAATTTAATGAAAAACGAATTTTTCACTAAAGATAATGGCAAGGCTAATACCTTCGAATTTGGTGTCTTCAAAATTAGGTCAAAATCCAAATTATGTTATTTTTGGTAAAAATGGTCTACAACCACTAATTCGACTACGTAGAATACAAAAATGGCATTAAAATTGCAGAATTGCCGCTAGTTTCCAGCAAAAATGGCATCCATAGGGTTTTCTGCCCCACTTTCCCCCGAATTCAGATATAACATGGTTCTAGACTTGCTATTAAAAAACTGACTGCAGAAGTCGATTCAGCTACTAAAATAACCCTATTATCCATATTTCTAAGCAATTTAATGAAAAACAAATTTTTCACTAAAGATAATGGCAAGGCTAATACCTTCGAATTTGGTGTCTTCAAAATTAGATGAAAATCCAAATTATGTTATTTTTGGTAAAAATTGTCTACAACCACTAATTTGACCATGTAGAATACGAAAATGGCGTTAAAATTGCAGAATTGCGAATAGTTACCAGCAAAAATGGCATCCATAGGGTTTTACAGCCCCACTTCCCCCTGAATTCAAATATAACATGGTTCCAGACTTGCTATCGAAAAACGGACTGCAGAAGGCGATTTAGCTACTAAAATAACCCTATAATCCATATTTTTAAGCATTTTAATGAATAAAAAATTTTTCACTAAAGATAATGGCAAGGCTAATACCTTCGAATTTGGTGTCTTTAAAATTAGGTGAAAATCCAAATTATGTTATTTTTGGTAAGAATGGTCTACAACAACTAATTTGACCATATAGAATACGAAAATGGCGTTAAAATTGCAGAATTGTCAATAGTTGCCAGCAAAAATGGCATCCATAGGGTTTTACAGCCCCACTTCCGCCTGAATTCAGATATAACATGGTTCTAGACTTGCTATCGAAAAACTGACTGCAGAAGTTGATTCAGCTACTAAAATAACCCTATTATCCATATTTCTAAGCATTTTAATGAAAAACAAATTTTTCACTAAAGATAATGGCAAGGCTAATACCTTCGAATTTGGTGTCTTCAAAATTAGGTGAAAATCCAAATTATGTTATTTTTGGTAAAAATGGTCTACAACCACTAATTCGACCACGTAAAATACAAAAATGGCATTAAAATTGCAGAATTGCCGCTAGTTTCCAGCAAAAATGGCATCCATAGGGTTTACTTTCCCACTTTCCCCCGAACATGGTTCTAGACTTGCTATCGAAAAACTGACTGCAGAAGTCGATTCAGCTACTAAAATAACCCTATTATCCATATTTCTAAGCATTTTAATGAAAAACAAATTTTTCACTAAAGATAATGGCAAGGCTAATACCTTCGAATTTGTTGTCTTCAAAATTAGGTCAAAATCCAAATTATGTTATTATTGGTAAAAATGGTCTACAACCACTAATTCGATCACATAGAATACGAAAATGGCGTTAAAATTGCAAAATTGCCAATAGTTACCAGCAGAAATAGCATCCATAGAGTTTTACTGCCCCACTTTCCCCCGAATTCAGATATAACATGGTTCTAGACTTGCTATCAAAAAACTGACTGCAGAAGTCGATTCAGCTACAAAAATAACCCTATTATCCATATTTTTAAGCATTTTAATGAATAACAAATTTTTCACTAAAGATAATGGCAAGGCTAATACCTTCGAATTTGGTGTCTTCAAAATTAGGTGAAAATCCAAATTATGTTATTTTTGGTAAGAATGGTCTACAATAACTAATTTGACTATATAGAATACGAAAATGGCGTTAAAATTGCAGAATTGCCCATAGTTACCAGCAAAAATGGCATCCATAGGGTTTTACAGCCCCACTTTCCCCTGAATTCAGATATAACATGGTTCTAGACTTGCTATCAAAAAACTGACTGCAGAAGTCGATTCAGCTACTCAAATTACCCTATTATCCATATTTCTAAGCATTTTAATGAATAACAACTTTTTTACTAAAGATAATGGCAAGGCTAATACCTTCGAATTTGTTGTCTTCAAAATTAGGTCAAAATCCAAATTATGTTATTATTGGTAAAAATGGTCTACAACCACTAATTCGATCACGTAGAATACGAAAATGGCGTTAAAATTGCAAAATTGCCAATAGTTTCCAGCAGAAATAGCATCCATAGAGTTTTACTTCCCCACTTTCCCCCGAATTCAGATATAACAAGGTTATAGACTTGCTATCGAAAAACTAACTGCAAAACTCGATTCAGCTACCAAAATAACCCTATTATCCATATTTCTAAGCATTTTAATGAAAAACAAATTTTTCACTAAAGATAATGGCAAGGCTAATACCTTCGAATTTGGTGTCTTCAAAATTAGGTTAAAATCCAAATTATGTTATTTTTGGTAAAAATGGTCTAGAACCACTAATTTGACCACGTAGAATACGAAAATGGCGTTAAAATTGCAGAATTGCCAATAGTTACCAGCAAAAATGGCATCCATAGGGTTTTACAGCCCCACTTCCCCCCGAATTCAGATATAACATGGTTCTAGACTTGCTATCGAAAAACTGACTGCAGAAGTCGATTCAGCTACTAAAATAACCCTATTATCCATATTTCTAAGCATTTTAATGAAAAACAAATTTTTCACTAAAGATAATGGCAAGGCTAATACCTTCGAATTTGGTGTCTTCAAAATTAGGTCAAAATCCAAATTATGTTATTTTTGGTAAAAATGGTCTACAACCACTAATTCGACCACGTAGAATACGAAAATGGCGTTAAAATTGCAAAATTGCTGCTAGTTACAAGCAAAAATAGCATCCATAGGGTTTTACTGCCCCACTTTCCCCCGAATTTAGATATAACTTGGTTCTAGACTTGCTATCGAAAAAATGACTGCAGAAGTCGATTCAGCTACTAAAATAACCCTATTATCCTTATTTCTAAGCAATTTAATAAAAAACAAATTTTTCACTAAAGATAATGGCAAGGCTAATACCTTCGAATTTGGTGTCTTTAAAATTAGGTCAAAATCCAAATTTATTTTTGGTAAAAATCCCCCCGAATTCAGATATAACATGGTTCTTGACTTTCTATCGAAAAACTGACTGCAGAAGTCAATTCAGCTACTAAAATAACCCTATTATCCATATTTCGATGCAATTTAATGAAAAACGAATTTTTCACTAAAGATAATGACAAGGCTAAAACCTTCGAATTTGTTGTCTTCAAAATTAGGTCAAAATCCAAATTATGTTATTATTGGTAAAAATGGTCTACAACCACTAATTCGATCACATAGAATACGAAAATGGCGTTAAAATTGCAAAATTGCCAATAGTTACCAGCAAAAATGGCATCCATAGGGTTTTACAGCCCCACTTCCCCCCGAATTCAGATATAACATGGTTCTAGACTTGCTATCGAAAAACTGACTGCAGAAGTCGATTTAGCTACTAAAATAACCTTTTTATCCATATTTTTAAGCATTTTAAAGAAAAACAAATTTTTCACTAAAGATAATGGCAAGGCTAATACCTTCGAATTTGGTGTCTTCAAAATTAGGTCAAAATCCAAATCATGTTATTTTTGGTAAGAATGGTCTACAACAACTAATTTGACGATATAGAATACGAAAATGGCGTTAAAATTGCAGAATTGCCCATAGTTACCAGCAAAAATGGCATCCATAGGGTTTTACAGCCCCACTTTCCCCTGTGTTGAGTTTCAACTCAACATGAATTTGTTTTTAAAAAATTTGTTTACTTTAATATTAATATAATTTTGATAGATGTCAAAAAATATTGTCAAATAATTTTATATATAATAAAAAAACGTCAAAAAACCTGACAAAAATACTTAATACACCCAGACCAAGTAAACCCAGACCTATAAAACCCCGACAAGACCCTAATTTTTATTATTGGTCCTTCGAGCTCTTGAGATTCAGGGAAAGAAAAGTCGGATTTGCAGCAGACATACGGGAAATGTTTCACCAAGTAAGAATCAGAGAAGGAGACCAAGACTCTCAACGATTTTTGTGGCGGGATGGGAAAATTGATCAACCTTACTCAGTTTACAGAATGGAAGTCATGACTTTTGGAGCCACATGTTCCCCGACATGCGCTCAATTTGTTAAGAATAGTAATGCTCAGACACATGGAAAATCGAAAAGAACCATAGAAGCTATTACAAGAAAACACTATGTTGATGATTACCTTGATTGCAGCGACAGCCCCGAAGAAGCTTTAAAAATTATTACTGATGTACGACAACTACAAAAACAAGCTGGTTTTGAATTAGTCGGTTGGACAACATCTTCTGTAGCTTTAAGAAGGATGTTAGAAGTTGACAATGATATTAAAAAAGACCTTAACCTTGACTATGACAAAACTATGCAAAGAGTACTAGGAATGTTTTGGGATGCTAAAACGGATATGCTAGTTTTTCAACTCGCAAATAAACTAAAAGAAAATATTCTGGACAAACCAACTAAACGACAAGTACTCAAAACAGTAATGTCAATTTTCGATCCCCTAGGAATTCTAGTAAATTTTGCAATACGAGGACGAATTTTAATCCAAGACATTTGGCGAACTGGCATAAAATGGGACGATTTTGTCAATGATGAAATCTGGCAGCAATGGAAACTATGGATAGAAGACTTAAAAGCTATAGATAATTTTCAGATACCTAGATGCTATTCTCCAAATATACCATTTTCTGGAAACATTGAACTGCACTGCTTCTGTGACAGTAGCAAAAAGGCATTTTCATCTATTGCATACCTCAGAATAGCCAGTAAAAATCAAATTGAAGTTCGCATTATTTTCGCGAAAGCTAGAGTGACCCCAAACAGACCAGTTACCATTCCTCGCCTAGAGTTACAAGCAGCAGCTCTACTAGGAGCCAGAATGACAAAAACTTTAAAATCAGAAATAGATGTAAAAATTAATAAGACATATTATTGGACGGATTCTACTACAGTATACCATTGGATTCAAAATGACGCCAAAAAACTGGGACAGTTTGAAAGCCACAGAGTCGGAGAGATACAAGAGATCACAGAAAGAAATGAATGGAAATGGGTACCAACGAAACAAAATCCTGCAGATATAGCTACAAGAACCTATGACGAAGAAGGAAAAAACCAGACAAGTTTTGAAATGTGGATAAACGGACCAGAATTTTTACGAAACGATGAATCAAAATGGCCAAGTCAAGATATTGTTCAGATAAAATCAAAAACTGAAGTGACACTGTATTTAAAGGAAACGACAACATGTTTAATCGATTGCAAAAAATTTTCGAACTGGACAGATTTATTGATGGCTACAGCAAGACTTTATAAATATTTGAGGATTATGACATCAAAATTCAGAAAAAATTACATTTGAACCGTATATGACAATTGAAGACTTGGAAAAAGCTAAATTATACTTGATAAAACATTGTCAAAGAAAATCATTTGCAGACGAATATAAAAATTTAAAAAATGGGAAAACTATATGCAGACAAAGCCCTTTGAGAAAGTTATATCCTGTCTTGAACTCTAAAGATCTCATTGTAGTCCCTGGAAGAACAAACCTAGCACCTAGTCTTTCAGAATTTTCAAGAAATCCAATCATTCTACCAAAACGAGATCACCTGACACGTCTTTATCTTATGTACCTGCATGTAAAATTTGGACATCAAGGTATTGAAACTGTTTTAAATGAAGCACGACGAGAGTTCTGGATATTAGATGGTAGATCTGAAGTAAAATCAGTTTTTCGTGAGTGCCAAAGATGTAAAATAGATAAAGCCATGCCAAAAAATCCATTGATGGGACAGTTGCCAAAAGAACGGTTAACCCCTTATGTTCCACCGTTTACATACACTGGCATCGATTATTTTGGACCTTTTTTTGTTAACGTTGGACGAAGACGAGAAAAAAGATGGGGAGTTATTTTCACATGTCTCACAGTAAGAGCTGTCCATTTAGAAATTGCCCATTCGATGACAACGGATTCGATGATAATGGCTTTAAACCGAATGATTGCAAGAAGAAATCAACCATCCAAAATTTTCTGCGATAATGGGACCAATTTGCGAGGAGCTTGTGAAGAATTGAAAAAAGCTGTGAAAAATATGGATCAACAGAAACTAAGAAACGATTCAATAAAAAAAGAAATAGAATGGAGTTTTTTACCACCTGCATCACCACACATGGGGGGCGTATGGGAACGACTGATAAAAACAATCAAAAATGCCTTATACCAGAAACTTAACGATGAACTACTATTGACATTATTTACCGAAGTCGAAAATATTCTAAACTCAAGACCGATAACCAAAATTTCAGCTGATTCAGACGACTTTGAGGCTTTAACGCCAAATCATTTTTTGGGAAAAGAAAAACTACGAAATCCTTGTGAAATTTGGAGTGACTTGGGAAATCAAACATACCTCGATTTAAGAAAATGCTGGAGAAGAAATCAAATATTAACAAATCAATTTTGAAAGATATGGATTAAAGCATATTTACCCACATTGACAAGAAGGAGCAAATGGAATGACGACCAACAAATGATTAAAATAAATGATATCGTTCTCATTACCGAAGACAATCAACCCAGAAATGTCTGGAGGCTGGGAAGAATACTAGAAGTGTTTCCTGGACCAGACGGGCGAATTAGAGTAGCACGAATAAAGACTCAAAATGGTGAAATGACCAGACCTGTTCATAGACTGGCGAAAATAGAGACGGAAAAATAAAAGAATCCCAAGTCACTAATTTTTGCGGGGAAGAATGTTGAGTTTCAACTCAACATGAATTTGTTTTTAAAAAATTTGTTTACTTTAATATTAATATAATTTTGATAGATGTCAAAAAATATTGTCAAATAATTTTATATATAATAAAAAACCGTCAAAAAAACCTGACAAAAATACTTAATACACCCAGACCAAGTAAACCCAGACCTATAAAACCCCGACAAGACCCTAATTTTTATTACCCTGAATTCAGATATAACATGGTTCTAGACTTGCTATCAAAAAACTGACTGCAGAAGTCGATTCAGCTACTCAAATTACCCTATTATCCATATTTCTAAGCATTTTAATGAATAACAACTTTTTTACTAAAGATAATGGCAAGGCTAATACCTTCGAATTTGTTGTCTTCAAAATTAGGTCAAAATCCAAATTATGTTATTATTGGTAAAAATGGTCTACAACCACTAATTCGATCACGTAGAATACGAAAATGGCGTTAAAATTGCAAAATTGCCAATAGTTTCCAGCAGAAATAGCATCCATAGAGTTTTACTTCCCCACTTTCCCCCGAATTCAGATATAACATGGTTCTAGACTTGCTATCGAAAAACTGACTGCAAAAGTCGATTCAGCTACTAAAATAACCCTATTATCCATATTTCTAAGCAATTTAATGAAAAACGAATTTTTCACTAAAGATAATGGCAAGGCTAATACCTTCGAATTTGGTGTCTTCAAAATTAGGTGAAAATCCAAATTATGTTATTTTTGGTAAAAATGGTCTACAACCACTAATTCGACCACGTAGAATACAAAAATGGCGTTAAAATTGCAAAATTGCTGCTAGTTACAAGCAAAAATAGCATCCATAGGGTTTTACTGCCCCACTCTCCCCCGAATTCAGATATAACATGGTTCTAGACTTTCTATCGAAAAACTGACTGCAGAAGTCGATTCCGCTACTAAAATAACCCTATTATCCATATTTCTAAGCAATTTAATGAAAAACGAATTTTTCACTAAAGATAATGGCAAGGCTAATACCTTCGAATTTGGTGTCTTAAAAATTAGGTCAAAATCCAAATTATGTTATTTTTGGTAAAAATGGTCTACAACTACTAATTTGACCATGTAGAATACGAAAATGGCGTTAAAATTGCAGAATTGCCAATAGTTACCAGCAAAAATGGCATCCATAGGGTTTTACAGCCCCACTTCCCCCCGAATTCAGATATAACACGGTTCCAGACTTGCTATCGAAAAACTGACTGCAGAAGTCGATTCAGCTACTAAAATAACCCTATTATCCATATTTCTATGCAATTTAATGAAAAACGAATTTTTCACTTAAGATAATGGCAAGGCTAATACCTTCCAATTTGGTGTCTTCAAAATAAGGTCAAAATCCAAATTATGTTATTTTTGGTAAAAATGGTCTACCACCACTAATTTGACCATGTAGAATACGAAAATGGCGTTAAAATTGCAGAATTGCCAATAGTTACCAGCAAAAATGGCATCCATAGGGTTTTACAGCCCCACTTTCCCCCGAATTCCGATATAACATGGTTCTAGACTTTCTATCGAAAAACTGACTGCAGAAGTCGATTCAGCTACTAAAATAACTGTATTATCCATATTTCTAAGCAATTTCATAAAAAACAAATTTTTCACTAAAGATAATGGCAATGCTAATACCTTCGAATTTGGTGTCTTCAAAATTAGGTCAAAATCCAAATTATGTTATTATTGGTAAAAATGGTCTACAACAACTTATTCGATCACGTAGAATACGAAAATGGCGTTAAAATTGCAAAATTGCCAATAGTTACCAGCAGAAATAGCATCCATAGAGTTTTACTGCCCCACTTTCCCCCGAATTCAGATATAAAATGGTTCTAGTTTGACTATGTAGAATACGAAAATGGCGTTAAAATTGCAGAATTGCCAATAGTTACCAGCAAAAATGGCATCCATAGGGTTTTACTGCCCCACTTCCCCCCGAATTTAGATATAACTTGGTTCTAGACTTGCTATCGAAAAACTGACTGCAGAAGTCGATTCAGCTACTAAAATAACCCTATTATCCTTATTTCTAAGCAATTTAATAAAAAACAAATTTTTCACTAAAGATAATGGCAAGGCTAATACCTTCGAATTTGGTGTCTTTAAAATTAGGTCAAAATCCAAATTATGTTATTTTTGGTAAAAATGGTCTACAACCACTAATTCGGCCACGTAGAATACGAAAATGGATTTAAAAATGCAAAATTGCCGCTAGTTACAAGCAAAAATAGCATCCATAGGGTTTTACAGCCCCACTTTCCCCCGAATTCAGATATAACATGGTTCTAGACTTTCTATCGAAAAACTGACTGCAAAAGTCCATTCAGCTACTAAAATAACCCTATTATCCATATTTCTATGCAATTTAATGAAAAACGAATTTATCACTAAAGATAATGGCAAGGCTAATACCTTCGAATTTGGTGTCTTAAAAATTAGGTCAAAATCCAAATTATGTTATTTTTGGTAAAAATGGTCTACAACTACTAATTTGACCATGTAAAATACGAAAATGGCGTTAAAATTGCAGAATTGCCAATAGTTACCAGCAAAAATGGCATCCATAGGGTTTTACAGCCCCACTTCCCCCCGAATTCAGATATAACACGGTTCTAGACTTGCTATCGAAAAACTGACTGCAGAAGTCGATTCAGCTACTAAAATAACCCTATTATCCATATTTCTATGCAATTTAATGAAAAACGAATTTTTCACTTAAGATAATGGCAAGGCTAATACCTTCGAATTTGGTGTCTTCAAAATAAGGTCAAAATCCAAATTATGTTATTTTTGGTAATAATGGTCTAGCACCACTAATTTGACCATGTAGAATACGAAAATGGCGTTAAAATTGCAGAATTGCCAATAGTTACCAGCAAAAATGGCATCCATAGGGTTTTACAGCCCCACTTTCCCCCGAATTCCGATATAACATGGTTCTAGACTTTCTATCGAAAAACTGACTGCAGAAGTCGATTCAGCTACTAAAATAACTGTATTATCCATATTTCTAAGCAATTTCATAAAAAACAAATTTTTCACTAAAGATAATGGCAATGCTAATACCTTCGAATTTGGTGTCTTCAAAATTAGGTCAAAATCCAAATTATGTTATTATTGGTAAAAATGGTCTACAACAACTTATTCGATCACGTAGAATACGAAAATGGCGTTAAAATTGCAAAATTGCCAATAGTTACCAGCAGAAATAGCATCCATAGAGTTTTACTGCCCCACTTTCCCCCGAATTCAGATATAACATGGTTCTAGACTTGCTATCGAAAAACTGACTGCAGAAGTCGATTTAGCTACCAAAATAACCCCTTTTATCCATATTTTTAAGCATTTTAATGAATAACAAATTTTTCACTAAAGATAATGGCAAGGCTAATACCTTCGAATTTGGTGTCTTCAAAATTAGGTCAAAATCCAAATTATGTTATTTTTGGTAAATATGGTCTACAACCACTAATTCGACCACGTAGAATACGAAAATGGATTTAAAAATGCAAAATTGCCGCTAGTTACAAACAAAAATAGCATCCATAGGGTTTTACAGCCCCACTTCCCCCCGAATTCAGATATAACATGGTTCTAGACTTTCTATCGAAAAACTGACTGCAGAAGTCGATTCAGCTACTAAAATAACCCCATTATCCATATTTCTAAGCATTTTAATAAAAAACAAATTTTTCACTAAAGATAATGGCAAGGCTAATACCTTCGAATTTGGTGTCTTCAAAATTAGGTCAAAATCCAAATTATGTTGTTTATGGTAAAAATGGTCTACAATTACTAATTTGACCATGTAGAATACGAAAATGGCGTTAAAATTGCAGAATTGCCAATAGTTTCCAGCAAAAATGGCATCCATAGGGTTTCACTGCCCCACTTTCCCCCGAATTCAGATATAACATGGTTCTAGACTTGCTATCGAAAAACTGACTGCAGAAGTCGATTCAGCTACTAAAATAACCCTATTATCCATATTTCTATGCAATTTAATGAAAAACGAATTTTTCACTTAAGATAAAGGCAAGGCTAATACCTTCGAATTTGGTGTCTTCAAAATAAGGTCAAAATCCAAATTATGTTATTTTTGGTAAAAATGGTCTACCACCACTAATTTGACCATGTAGAATACGAAAATGGCGTTAAAATTGCAGAATTGCCAATAGTTACCAGCAAAAATGGCATCCATAGGGTTTTACAGCCCCACTTTCCCCCGAATTCCGATATAACATGGTTCTAGACTTTCTATCGAAAAACTGACTGCAGAAGTCGATTCAGCTACTAAAATAACTGTATTATCCATATTTCTAAGCAATTTCATAAAAAACAAATTTTTCACTAAAGATAATGGCAATGCTAATACCTTCGAATTTGGTGTCTTAAAAATTAGGTCAAAATCCAAATTATGTTATTATTGGTAAAAATGGTCTACAACAACTTATTCGATCACGTAGAATACGAAAATGGCGTTAAAATTGCAAAATTGCCAATAGTTACCAGCAGAAATAGCATCCATAGAGTTTTACTGCCCCACTTTCCCCCGAATTCAGATATAACATGGTTCTAGACTTGCTATCGAAAAACTGACTGCAGAAGTCGATTTAGCTACCAAAATAACCCCTTTTATCCATATTTTTAAGCATTTTAATGAATAACAAATTTTTCACTAAAGATAATGGCAAGGCTAATACCTTCGAATTTGGTGTCTTCAAAATTAGGTCAAAATCCAAATTATGTTATTTTTGGTAAATATGGTCTACAACCACTAATTCGACCACGTAGAATACGAAAATGGATTTAAAAATGCAAAATTGCCGCTAGTTACAAACAAAAATAGCATCCATAGGGTTTTACAGCCCCACTTCCCCCCGAATTCAGATATAACATGGTTCTAGACTTTCTATCGAAAAACTGACTGCAAAAGTCGATTCAGCTACTAAAATAACCCTATTATCCATATTTCTATGCAATTTAATGAAAAACGAATTTTTCACTAAAGATAATGGCAAGGCTAATACCTTCGAATTTGGTGTCTTAAAAATTAGGTCAAAATCCAAATTATGTTATTTTTGGTAAAAATGGTCTACAACCACTAATTTGACCATGTAGAATACAAAAATGGCGTTAAAATTGCAGAATTGCCAATAGTTACCAGCAAAAATGGCATCCATAGGGTTTTACTGCCCCACTTCCCCCCGAATTCAGATATAACATGGTTCTAGACTTGCTATCGAAAAACTGACTGCAGAAGTCGATTCAGCTACTAAAATAACCCTATTATCCATATTTCTATGCAATTTAATGAAAAACGAATTTTTCACTTAAGATAATGGCAAGGCTAATACCTTCGAATTTGGTGTCTTCAAAATTAGGTCAAAATCCAAATTATGTTATTTTTGGTAAAAATGGTCTACAACCACTAATTTGACCATGTAGAATACAAAAATGGCGTTAAAATTGCAGAATTGCCAATAGTTACCAGCAAAAATGGCATCCATAGGGTTTTACAGCCCCACTTCCCCCTGAATTCAGGTATAACATGGTTCTAGACTTGCTATCGAAAAACTGACTGCAGAAGTCGATTCAGCTACTAAAATAACCCTATTATCCATATTTCTAAGCAATTTAATAAAAAACAAATTTTTCACTAAAGATAATGGTGTCTTCAAAATTAGGTCAAAATTCAAATTATGTTATTTTTGGTAAATATGGTCTACAACCACTAATTCGACCACGTAGAATACGAAAATGGATTTAAAAATGCAAAATTGCCGCTAGTTACAAGCAAAAATAGCATCCATAGGGTTTTACAGCCCCACTTCCCCCCGAATTCAGATATAACATGGTTCTAGACTTTCTATCGAAAAACTGACTGCAAAAGTCCATTCAGCTACTAAAATAACCCTATTATCCATATTTCTATGCAATTTAATGAAAAACGAATTTATCACTAAAGATAATGGCAAGGCTAATACCTTCGAATTTGGTGTCTTAAAAATTAGGTCAAAATCCAAATTATGTTATTTTTGGTAAAAATGGTCTACAACTACTAATTTGACCATGTAGAATACGAAAATGGCGTTAAAATTGCAGAATTGCCAATAGTTACCAGCAAAAATGGCATCCATAGGGTTTTACAGCCCCACTTCCCCCCGAATTCAGATATAACACGGTTCTAGACTTGCTATCGAAAAACTGACTGCAGAAGTCGATTCAGCTACTAAAAAAACCCTATTATCCATATTTCTATGCAATTTAATGAAAAACGAATTTTTCACTTAAGATAATGGCAAGGCTAATACCTTCGAATTTGGTGTCTTCAAAATAAGGTCAAAATCCAAATTATGTTATTTTTGGTAAAAATGGTCTACAACAACTTATTCGATCACGTAGAATACGAAAATGGCGTTAAAATTGCAAAATTGCCAATAGTTACCAGCAGAAATAGCATCCATAGAGTTTTACTGCCCCACTTTCCCCCGAATTCAGATATAACATGGTTCTAGACTTGCTATCGAAAAACTGACTGCAGAAGTCGATTTAGCTACCAAAATAACCCCTTTTATCCATATTTTTAAGCATTTTAATGAATAACAAATTTTTCACTAAAGATAATGGCAAGGCTAATACCTTCGAATTTGGTGTCTTCAAAATTAGGTCAAAATCCAAATTATGTTATGTTTGGTAAATATGGTCTACAACCACTAATTCGACCACGTAGAATACGAAAATGGATTTAAAAATGCAAAATTGCCGCTAGTTACAAACAAAAATAGCATCCATAGGGTTTTACAGCCCCACTTCCCCCCGAATTCAGATATAACATGGTTTTAGACTTTCTATCGAAAAACTGACTGCAAAAGTCGATTCAGCTACTAAAATAACCCTATTATCCATATTTCTATGCAATTTAATGAAAAACGAATTTTTCACTAAAGATAATGGCAAGGCTAATACCTTCGAATTTGGTGTCTTAAAAATTAGGTCAAAATCCAAATTATGTTATTTTTGGTAAAAATGGTCTACAACTACTAATTTGACCATGTAGAATACGAAAATGGCGTTAAAATTGCAGAATTGCCAATAGTTACCAGCAAAAATGGCATTCATAGGGTTTTACAGCCCCACTTCCCCGAATTCAGATATAACACGGTTCTAGACTTGCTATCGAATAACTGACTGCAGAAGTCGATTCAGCTACTAAAATAACCCTAATATCCATATTTCTATGCAATTTAATGAAAAACGAATTTTTCACTTAAGATAATGGCAAGGCTAATACCTTCGAATTTGGTGTCTTCAAAATTAGGTCAAAATCCAAATTATGTTATTTTTGGTAAATATGGTCTACAACCACTAATTCGACCACGTAGAATACGAAAATGGATTTAAAAATGCAAAATTGCCGCTAGTTACAAGCAAAAATAGCATCCATAGGGTTTTACAGCCCCACTTCCCCCCGAATTCAGATATAACATGGTTCTAGACTTTCTATCGAAAAACTGACTGCAAAAGTCGATTCAGCTACTAAAATAGCCCTATGATCCATATTGCTATGCAATTTAATAAAAACAAATTTTTCACTAAAGATAATGGCAAGGCTAATACCTTCGAATTTGGTGTCTTCAAAATTAGGTCAAAATCCAAATTATGTTATTTTTGGTAAATATGGTCTACAACCACTAATTCGACCACGTAGAATACGAAAATGGATTTAAAAATGCAAAATTGCCGCTAGTTACAAGCAAAAATAGCATCCATAGGGTTTTACAGCCCCACTTCCCCCCGAATTCAGATATAACATGGTTCTAGACTTTCTATCGAAAAACTGACTGCAAAAGTCGATTCAGCTACTAAAATAACCCTATTATCCATATTTCTATGCAATTTAATGAAAAACGAATTTTTCACTAAAGATAATGGCAAGGCTAATACCTTCGAATTTGGTGTCTTCAAAATTAGGTCAAAATCCAAATTATGTTATTATTGGTAAAAATAGTCTACAACAACTTATTCGATCACGTAGAATACGAAAATGGCGTTAAAATTGCAAAATTGCCAATAGTTACCAGCAAAAATGGCATCCATAGGGTTTTACAGCCCCACTTCCCCCCGAATTCAGATATAACATGGTTCTAGTCTTGCTATCGAAAAATTGACTGCAGAAGTCGACTTAGCTACTAAAATAACCCTATTATCCATATTTCTAAGCATTTTATTGAAAAACAAATTTTTCACTAAAGATAATGGCAAGGCTAATACCTTCGAATTTGGTGTCTTCAAAATTAGGTCAAAATCCAAATTATGTTATGTTTGGTAAATATGGTCTACAACCACTAATTCGACCACGTAGAATACGAAAATGGATTTAAAAATGCAAAATTGCCGCTAGTTACAAACAAAAATAGCATCCATAGGGTTTTACAGCCCCACTTCCCCCCGAATTCAGATATAACATGGTTTTAGACTTTCTATCGAAAAACTGACTGCAAAAGTCGATTCAGCTACTAAAATAACCCTATTATCCATATTTCTATGCAATTTAATGAAAAACGAATTTTTCACTAAAGATAATGGCAAGGCTAATACCTTCGAATTTGGTGTCTTAAAAATTAGGTCAAAATCCAAATTATGTTATTTTTGGTAAAAATGGTCTACAACAACTTATTCGATCACGTAGAATACGAAAATGGCGTTAAAATTGCAAAATTGCCAATAGTTACCAGCAGAAATAGCATCCATAGAGTTTTACTGCCCCACTTTCCCCCGAATTCAGATATAACATGGTTCTAGACTTGCTATCGAAAAACTGACTGCAGAAGTCGATTTAGCTACCAAAATAACCCCTTTTATCCATATTTTTAAGCATTTTAATGAATAACAAATTTTTCACTAAAGATAATGGCAAGGCTAATACCTTCGAATTTGGTGTCTTCAAAATTAGGTCAAAATCCAAATTATGTTATGTTTGGTAAATATGGTCTACAACCACTAATTCGACCACGTAGAATACGAAAATGGATTTAAAAATGCAAAATTGCCGCTAGTTACAAACAAAAATAGCATCCATAGGGTTTTACAGCCCCACTTCCCCCCGAATTCAGATATAACATGGTTTTAGACTTTCTATCGAAAAACTGACTGCAAAAGTCGATTCAGCTACTAAAATAACCCTATTATCCATATTTCTATGCAATTTAATGAAAAACGAATTTTTCACTAAAGATAATGGCAAGGCTAATACCTTCGAATTTGGTGTCTTAAAAATTAGGTCAAAATCCAAATTATGTTATTTTTGGTAAAAATGGTCTACAACTACTAATTTGACCATGTAGAATACGAAAATGGCGTTAAAATTGCAGAATTGCCAATAGTTACCAGCAAAAATGGCATTCATAGGGTTTTACAGCCCCACTTCCCCCCGAATTCAGATATAACACGGTTCTAGACTTGCTATCGAAAAACTGACTGCAGAAGTCGATTCAGCTACTAAAATAACCCTAATATCCATATTTCTATGCAATTTAATGAAAAACGAATTTTTCACTTAAGATAATGGCAAGGCTAATACCTTCGAATTTGGTGTCTTCAAAATTAGGTCAAAATCCAAATTATGTTATTTTTGGTAAATATGGTCTACAACCACTAATTCGACCACGTAGAATACGAAAATGGATTTAAAAATGCAAAATTGCCGCTAGTTACAAGCAAAAATAGCATCCATAGGGTTTTACAGCCCCACTTCCCCCCGAATTCAGATATAACATGGTTCTAGACTTTCTATCGAAAAACTGACTGCAAAAGTCGATTCAGCTACTAAAATAACCCTATTATCCATATTTCTATGCAATTTAATAAAAAACAAATTTTTCACTAAAGATAATGGCAAGGCTAATACCTTCGAATTTGGTGTCTTCAAAATTAGGTCAAAATCCAAATTATGTTATTTTTGGTAAATATGGTCTACAACCACTAATTCGACCACGTAGAATACGAAAATGGATTTAAAAATGCAAAATTGCCGCTAGTTACAAGCAAAAATAGCATCCATAGGGTTTTACAGCCCCACTTCCCCCCGAATTCAGATATAACATGGTTCTAGACTTTCTATCGAAAAACTGACTGCAAAAGTCGATTCAGCTACTAAAATAACCCTATTATCCATATTTCTATGCAATTTAATGAAAAACGAATTTTTTCACTAAAGATAATGGCAAGGCTAATACCTTCGAATTTGGTGTCTTCAAAATTAGGTCAAAATCCAAATTATGTTATTATTGGTAAAAATAGTCTACAACAACTTATTCGATCACGTAGAATACGAAAATGGCGTTAAAATTGCAAAATTGCCAATAGTTACCAGCAAAAATGGCATCCATAGGGTTTTACAGCCCCACTTCCCCCCGAATTCAGATATAACATGGTTCTAGTCTTGCTATCGAAAAATTGACTGCAGAAGTCGACTTAGCTACTAAAATAACCCTATTATCCATATTTCTAAGCATTTTATTGAAAAACAAATTTTTCACTAAAGATAATGGCAAGGCTAATACCTTCGAATTTGGTGTCTTTAAAATTAGGTCAAAATCCAAATTATGTTATTTTTGGTAAAAATGATCTAAAACCTCTAATTCGACCAGGTAGAATACAATAATGGCGTTAAAATTGCAGAATTGCCGCTAGTTTGCAGCAAAAATTGCATCCATGGGATTTTACTGCTCCACTTCCCCCCGAATTCAGATATAACATGGTTCTAGACTCGCTATCGAAAAACTGACTGCAGAAGTCGATTCAACGACTAAAAAAACCCTATTATCCATATTTCTAAGCATTTTAATGAAAAACAAATTTTTCACTAAAGATAATGGCAAGGCTAATACCTTCGAATTTGGTGTCTTCAAAATTAGGTCAAAATCCAAATTATGTTATTATTGGTAAAAATAGTCTACAACAACTTATTCGATCACGTAGAATACGAAAATGGCGTTAAAATTGCAAAATTGCCAATAGTTACCAGCAAAAATGGCATCCATAGGGTTTTACAGCCCCACTTCCCCCCGAATTCAGATATAACATGGTTCTAGTCTTGCTATCGAAAAACTGACTGCAGAAGTCGACTTAGCTACTAAAATAACCCTATTATCCATATTTCTAAGCAGTTTATTGAAAAACAAATTTTTCACTAAAGATAATGGCAAGGCTAATACCTTCGAATTTAGTGTCTTTAAAATTAGGTCAAAATCCAAATTATGTTATTTTTGGTAAAAATGATCTAAAACCACTAATTCGACCAGGTAGAATACAATAATGGCGTTAAAATTGCAGAATTGCCGCTAGTTTGCAGCAAAAATTGCATCCATGGGATTTTACTGCTCCACTTCCCCCCGAATTCAGATATAACATGGTTCTAGACTCGCTATCGAAAAACTGATTGCAGAAGTCGATTCAACGACTAAAAAAACCCTATTATCCATATTTCTAAGCATTTTAATGAAAAACAAATTTTTCACTAAAGATAATGGCAAGGCTAATACCTTCGAATTTGGTGTCTTCAAAATTAGGTCAAAATCCAAATTATGTTATTTTTGGTAAAAATGGTCTAAAACCACTAATTCGACCAGGTAGAATACAAAAATGGCGTTAAAATTACAGAATTGCCGCTAGTTTCCAGCAAAAATGGCATCCATAGGATTTAACTGCCCCACTTCCCCCCGAATTCAGATATAACACGGTTCTAGACTTGCTATCGAAAAACTGACTGCAGAAGTCGATTCAGCTACTAAAATAACCCTATTATCCATATTTCTATGCAATTTAATGAAAAACGAATTTTTCACTTAAGATAATGGCAAGGCTAATACCTTTGAATTTGGTGTCTTCAAAATTAGGTCAAAATCCAAATTATGTTATTTTTGGTAAAAATGGTCTAGAACTACTAATTCGACCACGTAGAATACGAAAATGGCGTTAAATTTGCAGAATTGCCTATGTATGTATGTATGTACGTATGAGTTAGGGGTGATAATTACACTGCGACCTATAGGATCTATTGTGTCCCCCCTTACTTGCATGTTTTGATATTTTTTCAGACCTATAGCAGCTCTTCGATTCCTATTTTCCTGAGGAAGTTTAGGACATCGTCGGGCTTCAAATCAGGTAGATTCCCTTGCTCTATTTCATGTGCTTCTAGGTATCTAGCCCTAGAATTTTGCAAGGCAGGGCATTCTGAAAGTATGTGTATTGAGGTTTCATCCTCTTCCTCACATAATCTGCACTTTGCTTTATCTGCTAACCCTAGTTTCTTCATGTGGCTTCTTAACCGGCAATGCCCGGTTAATATTCCCGTTAGAATTCGGAGCCTTTTTTTACTGAGGTTGAGGCAGCAGAATTGCCGATAGTTTACAGCAAAAATGGCATCCATAGGGTTTTACGGCCCCACTTTCCCCCGAATTCAGATATTACATGGTTCTAGACTTGCTATCGAAAAAACTCACTGCAGAAGTCGATTCAGCGATTAAAAAAAAACCCTATTATCCATATTTTTAAGCATTTTAAAGAATAACAAATTTTTCACTTAAGATAATGGATAATGAATTTGGTGTCTTCAAAATTAGGTCAAAATCTAAATATTATTATTTTTGGTAAAAATGGTCTAGAACCACTAATTTGACCACGTAGAATACGAAAATTGCGTTAAAATTGCGGCATCGTCAGATTGACGATCCTAGTTATTAGCGAAACAGCTGTAATTGCATTTTAAAACGATTTTTCGAATAAATATTGGAAGTTTGGTTCAACCGTTTTGGTTTAACCGTTATTTATTGTTCTTAGTAAGATGAACTTCCAAAAAGTAGAGGTTACCACAATCGATGTTCTACCACTTCTGGGAAGATCTTTAACATGGCCGGTTTCTCTAAATTTTTTTTTCAATTTTACTTACTGTTAATTGAGTAAATGGATCGCGATTGGGGTATTTAGCATTAAATAAATTACGAACTTCTGTTTGAGTCCTCACTCTATCTCCATAACCAATCATGGTTAAAATCTCTATTCGTTCTGTTTCTGTAAGTTTAATTTTTGTAAATGCTGTTAGTAATGTCGACAAAAAACTCGAAGGGTAAAAATTTGACGGCTATTATTTGACAGATTTACAGATGATTGATGAATAAAGACGAGTCAATGGCAATATTGATTTAAATATTTTTGTAAAAATAATTCCGAGTACTTACTACAATAATTAATTTCAAATTATAATGTGGCATTGTTTTTATCAATATTTTTTTTTCGGAACCAACAATAAATACTATTTTGTTTTATTCCCAGTGGCGTTCCTTAGTGTATTTTAGTTCAGTGAATGAATATTTATTGTAATGTTACTTAAAAAAGTTCATAATTTTAGTTAACCCTGTAAAAATAAATATTTAAATGATTACATTGTTGCAAAGGCGATAAGGAGACCTTTCAAATGAGCTGTCACGTGACCTTGGCTTGTATTCAAAAAATCGTCGATGACGTCATTACGCCATCACTAATGACGTAATGTGCAATTGATGGCCATTCAAAAATTAAAATTGACGTGTTTCAAGATTTTTTAAAATTCGTCTGTTTCTGAAATAATGAATTTATTCCTTACAGTTGCATCATACTGTATGTTAAATACTGCAAAATAAAAAACTATATAGAATAAATTGTGTTTAAAAATCCTTCTATGATTAAATTAGGATAAATTTAAACTGGCTTAAATATGAAGCTTGAAATAAATGATATATATTCAGTAACTTTACAGTTATATAGTGTTATGCATAAAACAAAACTTTATATTATATGCAATCCCCGTAAATTTAAACTGAAATAATCCAAAAGATCTGCCGCTTCGATGGGTCTCATTTCCATTTTATTAAATAGGATTGAAAATTAAACACACATTTGATTCAACATTGCGAAGGGGCTTAAGTGGTTTTCGGAATAATTAATGGTAGTTATACCTCTGAGGAGTCGAAGTTGAACTTTGGCAAGAAATTTTACACAAAAGTGAGCTCTAAATGTGCGAAAGGAGCTTATTATTTGAGAAATTACGCGGGCTGTTATAGGTAATATCTGCGGTGTTCTCCTGTACTTTTAAATGAGCAAAATTATAACGACAAAGTTTCACTCAAATAATGTATATGTTTATTTACTGGGATTGGTGTTTAAATGTACTCTATATATCTTACAAATGAATCAACATAAACCCAAATGAATGCACCCACTTAATAAAATAATAAATGATGCTATTTATGTAATTTGGAGACTTATACGACTTGTGCAAGTGGTTTGGAATTCGTCCAAAATAATACAAGTTGTAAACTCCCAGATTGCGCTTCAGCGTATGTTTCAACTTATTGCCTCTAATAAATTAGTTCCGACTTATCATTATACAAATAACTGGGAGTATGTTGTTTTAGGAACAAAAATTAAAATTGTTTTATTTGAGGGGAAAATGAAAAATGAACAGAAAATTTGGTACCCGCCAAAACGCGAATTAACCTATACCTTAAATTAAGTAGAATATATTATATTTTTTGGTTAAAAAAATAGTAAAATACTGAAAAAGTGGAAAACAACAACTACTTCCTGGGCTATATGCCACAATCAATGAAATTCCTTTTTAATCATATAGTAAATTATAAATATTTAATCCTAAACTCATTACAACGCAACAATTCTGGTTATTTTTTATATAATATCAAATTGAAAGTAAGTTAAAATCGATAAATTCAAATAGAAGTCGAAACGCACCTTCATTGGTCGTGACGTCAAAACTCATATCGATGACAGTTTGTTTATATTTAATGTGTGGTAATTGAGAGAGTTGGACTTTTATTTTTGATTTTATTGTGAATTATTGGTTTTATTTGTGTTATGCAATCATAAAATGTCGTCAGTAGGGTTTGTGAAAGCATTGTCAAATAATTTACCATCCTTAGACATTTGCATGGTTAGGTTAGGTTGGGTTAGGTTAGGTTTCAATGCAGCTGAATTTCGAAATGTAAAAACAACAGCGTAAGTACTTATTTTGTACTTTTTGCATTAAAAAATGTCTAACGGACTTATTTTTATGAAAATCAACAAAAAAAAAGAAAAGAGATGAATAAATATAAATATAAAACTTCGCACAATCTCGCAGATACACTGTTTACAATAAAATGATGGCGCTTTTAATGACACATATGAGTAGTGACGTAGGCCACCCGCCATGTTGGATCTAGTCGTTTACGAAGCAAATTTCTGAATTTGAATTTGAGGATGGAATAACTATGCTACAAAAATTTTTTAATTTAAGTTTTTTTTTATTTTTGGGGTGATTGATTGCTGCTCGGTCTTCCTGCATGATTTTGAAAAAAATGGAAAACACCGAATTACATTCCAATAGAAAACGTGATGGCGTCCGACTTCGTCGATTCTTAAAACCATCTCTATCGATTTGCAAATCAACGGGAAGAACACTGCTCGTAGACCGGTTTCGACATTATTGTGTCTCATCAGTACGAGGTAAGTAGTGCTTCTCATCCCGCAGAGCAGGATGCAGGATGCAGGATGCAGGATGATTCTTTTACGCCAATACATAAACCGTGAACCCACAATTCCATGATAAAGTCGGCCATCCTACCGTTCATTTGCAAACCAACAGATAAAAGGTAACTGCTAATCGAAAGATAAAGAAATTGTTTTCAGTATTTCTTTATGTTTAAAATTATTCATGAGGCCATTTTGGGCTAACAAACTCTAAATCTGGATTTATTGGAATCATATGTGCACTGATATTAAAGAATACATTTCTAAATGCCAGCCATGCCAACTTAATAGGTCAAATTCCAAAAAACCTTTGTTTAACAGAGAAATTCCCGAACAATGTAAGTAGCGATATCTTTGAATTTAAGGGTCTGGTTGACTCCTTTTCAAATTGGATTGAAGTTAAAAAAATTCAAAATAAATGTGCTGAGGAAGTGATATTATTCTTTCAAGAAACATTTTCACGTTTCGGTGTACCTGATAAGGTAATAGCAGACAATGTAAGGGCCTTTTGAATTATGCTGAGAATTTAAATTTAGTTTTAGAATTTTCCAGTCCATATAATAGCTAATCAAATGGTTTGGCTGAAAATAATTTAGATTTTTGGGTAGCTTTTATGGAATACAGAAACACAATCTTACCAAAATTGCAATTATATAGAAGAAACCGGAGGTTTTTAAACAAAACGAATATTGATTTTAATCATTGTATTAAAAATAAATTGACTTGATTGATGATTTTGATTTTAATGAAACACCTCATAGTTCTACAAATGAAAATGATTTAAACAATCAAAATGATTTTGGTGAACAGAATAATGCAAAATCTGCCATTGAGACTCGGAAACGCAGAACCAGAAAACCTCCCGCATATTTACAGGATTTTGAGTTGTAGATTATCGATTTGTTTTAAATGTTTTCATTAAATTTTTATTTTGATAATGTCTATTTTTTTTATTGCGTTTATTTGTCTTGTATTTAAGTATTTAAGATCGCGATAAATATACCTTTAAATTTGAATTACATTTACACTATTTTTAATTTTAATATGTTTGTACCAGTTTAATATGTAATTGTATTTGATAATGTAGAACCTGTTTTAACATTTTTATTAACTTAATTGTAAATTAGGACTACCTATTTAATAAAGATTATTATTATTATTATTATTATTATTATTATTATTATTATTATTATTATTATTATTATTATTATTATTATTATTATTATTTTTATTTTTATCACGACCACATTTAACTTAAGGTCGGAATTGTATCCTTTAAAGCCGGGATTTTGCCTAAATCCTAAAGCTTTAATGTATATTGAGGTTTTTTATTGTATACATAGTACTTTACGAATTATGTGGGCAGTACCCATGAGGGCAATTTTTTGGATTTGTGCACTATTGATCTCACCAGGAAGGTCGTCGACTTTATCTTGAAATCCTTTTTTTATTGTTCCCAGGGCTCCAACCACAACAGGTATAACTTTTGTCCGTGTACTCCACATGCGTGATATCTCTATTTGTAGATCTATATACTTATTTAACTTTTCTGTTTCCTTAGGGGCAATATTGTTATCCTCTGGAACCGATACGTCGATGAGAAGGCACTGATTCTCAATTTTATTGTAATATATTATGTCCGGTCTATTCGCTGTTATTTTTCTATCCGTTATAACCGATTTGTCATATAGAATAGTGACCTGTTCCGTTTCTGTCACCCTTTCAGGTATATGATCATACCAATGTTCAGGAGTCGGTAAATTATTGTATTTTAGCATTGACCAATGCAAGTAACTGGCTACTTTGTTGTGCCTTTGTGTATATTCTGTCGAGGCTAATATAGGGCATCCGGATATTATATGGCTGATATGTTCTTCATGTTGGTGACACATTCTGCATTTACTGTCCACATTTTCGCCTAAAATCCTTTTTTGGTGGTATCTAGTATTTAAAGCCTGATCTTGAGCGGCAATTATAAGGCTCTCTGTTTCTGCTTTTAGTCCAGCATATTTCATCCATTTCAGGGTCATCTCCGAGTCAATATGATTTTTGTCAAGACTTTTATAAAATTGACCGTGAAGCGGTTTGGACTTTAAGTTGGCAATCTTTTCATCAATCAATGCTTTCCTTATTTTCATCTTCGTGTTGTCAGTTGTTGATCCCTTTTGTTCTGTTTGCAGATATCCATTTATTAATTTCTTTCCAATTGTTGTAATTGAGTAATTGGCTTTTTTTTCTTCATATTTTGCTACAAGTTTAATAAGTTTATCTTTAGGTTTCTTTATGTATTCATATAATCCGACCATTGTGCTTTTATAAAAAGTTTCCAACTGTAACAGGCCGCGACCTCCAACTCTACGAGGTAAGTAGAGTCTATCCTTGTCTGCTTTGGGATGGTGAAATTTATATATTGTCAGTAATTTCCTAGTTTTTCTATCCATCTGCTGTATTTCTTGTTCTTTCCAATTAATTATCCCAAAGCTATACTGGACCACCGGCACTGCCAAGCTGGTGATAGCTTGTGCTTTATTTTTTGCATTTAATTCTGTGCTTAAAATTAGTCTAAGTCTCCTGTAATATTCTTTTCGAATTGTTTCTTTCATTTTTTCATGTTGTACTTCATTGCTCTGTTCTACTCCTAAATATTTGTATGCTTGGTCTTCGTTGAGATTTTCGATTTCTTTACCGTCGTTTAGTTTTGTGTTTGGACCATGTGCTATTTTTCCTTTATTTATTATGATTTTGGAGCATTTATCCAAACCAAATTCCATACTTATGTCGTCACTGAACATTTTAACGATATTTATTTCTTGGTCCAATTGCTTGCTGTTGGTCGCAAAAAGTTTGAGATCATCCATGTACAGAAGATGATTTATGTATACTCCCCTTTCAATTTCATAACCTAATTTGTTCCTGTTGAGCATATTTGAGAGCGGTATTAGGGCTACACAGAAAAGTAATGGAGATAAAGAGTCACCTTGAAATATTCCTCGTCTTATTTTTATTTTATCAGTTCGTATATGCCCTTCAGTATGATATAGCTGTAATTCAGTCGTCCAATTTTTTCATAGTATTCTCTAAAAATGTTATTATTGTTGGGTTCACTTTATATGTTTTCAGAGCAGTTATAATCCAGCTATGTGGGACGCTGTCAAAAGCTTTCCTATAGTCGATCCAAGCCATTGCTAGATTTCTTTTTCTGTTTTTTTGCATGGTCTATTATCATTTTATCTAAGAGTAATTGATCTTAACAACCCTGAGAAAATCTCTAGCATCCTTTATGCTCTGGTGGAATGATATTATTATTTGAAAGGTGTTCATACAGTCTATTAGTGATTAACCGGGTCAGGAACTTGTACATAGTAGGCAGGCATGTTATGGGCCGATAGTTTTTTGGGTTCTTTGCGTCTTTACCCTTAGAGATAAGGTAGGTAACTCCTGTTGTAAACCATTTCGGCAGCATATTCGGATTGGAGGTGACATCACTAAATACTCGGGCGAGATGGGAGTGTAGTTCGCTAAAGCTTCGTATCCAGTAGTTTTGCACTTTGTCTGGGCCCGGTGCTTTCCAATTATGCAGTGATTTGGTAACCGATCGGATCTCATCGATGGTGTATTCTTTCCAAACCGTTGGTGTTATTTTATTATATTTTTGTTGCTCTAGTGCGATCCAGTGTGCTTCATTATTATGTATCTTTTCATCTTCAAGAATAGCTCTCCAGTAACCAATTTCATCCTGGATAGGTGGGTTAGTTTCTCGAGTTTCTTTCTTGTTTAGGTCTCGGTAAAATTTCTTACAATCGTTTTGAAACATTCTGTTTTGGTGGAACTGATTATTATTATTATTATTATTATTATTATTATTATTATTATTATTATTATTATTATTATTATTATTATTATTATTATTATTATTATTATTATTATTATTATTATTATTATTATAATTATTATTATTATTATTATTATTATTATTATTATTATTATTATTATTATTATCAAAAGACTTATGCACTTACTCAGCTTTCGCTGGTAATATTTACCTATCCCGAGCGTAAACGCAAATGGGATTAGGCTCAAAATTTACATATTTAAAAATTTCCGAACAGTGTGACATGTATTTAAAATTGCTGCTTTTTGCAAGTCAATAAAAGTGTTTTTATGAAGTTCAAGTTTTTTGAGACTGTCTTCAAGACTTCTGGGAATGAGTCCAGTTGATGATACGATGATCGGTACCACCTCCACTTTTTCTGCATGCCACATCTGCCCTACTTCTATAGCAAGATCGGTGTACTTTGCTATCTTTTCATTGTATTTGTCCAAAATATTGTTATTGTTTGGAACTGCAACATCGACTAGCAGCACTGAATTGGCTTTTTTATCCACTACCACAATGTCGGGTCGATTATTCGTCACCTGTCTGTCGGTGATAATGGACCTATCGTAGTAGAGTCTAAACTCTGCATTTTCCAGCACTGCCATGGATTGTACTTGTAATACGGTGTATAGGTATTCAGAAGTCCATACTTGTTGGCTAGTTTCTGGTGGATAATATTACACAGTTGGTTGTGCCTGCGTAAATAATCCGTGTTGGCTATCGTTGAACATCCAGATGTTATGTGTTGTATCGTTTCCGACGTTTGTTGGCAACGTCTACACTTGTCCGATATAATGGTTTGGTCCTTGATAACAAATTTTTTGTAATTGTTAGTACTAATTACTTGATCCTGAATGGCCAACATAAATCCTTCAGTCTCTGGAAACAAGGTACCGTCAGCAAGCCACCTATTTGATGCAATTTTATCAATGTGTGGTTGGTTTAGGTCGTGATGATGTCGACCATGTAGAGCTTTTTGGGCCCATTTTACTTGTTTTTCAGCATCAGTTGTTATTTCTAAATCTATATTAGGGTCTGCTAAATTTAGAGGAGAGTATTTCTTATCTGCTCCTATGACAGATTTATGTAAATTCGATGACAGTGATTTATTTATCTGTTTGTTATGTAGATTTCTAATGTCGCATAAAGCTCTTCCTCCCTCCTTTCTCGGTAGTGTTGTTCTAAGCACTGACGATGTTGGATGGTGACATCTGTACTTTGTCATCATAGTCCGGGTTGTTCTCTGAATATCTTCCAATTCGGTCTTTGTCCATTGTAAAATGCCGAACGAGTAGGTCAACACAGGTACGGCATATGCATTAATAGCTCGGTTTAGGTTGCCTGCGTTCAATTCAGATTTTAGTATGGAACTTACCCTTTGTGAAAACTCATCCCTGATTGTGGACTTGGACTGTTTTTGGTCCAACAACCTGGCCTGTTGGAAACCCAGGTATTTGTATGTTTCCCCATTTTGCATAGCAGCGATTATATCTCCATTAGGGAGCGCCAAATCTACATTGATAATTTTTCCCTTCTCGATGTTTAAGGTTCTGCACTTATCTAATCCAAATTTCATATGTACATCCTTGGAAAACCTTTCGGTTACATCCAGAAGATGTTGGATTTGTTGCTGATTGGAAGCAAAAATTTTGATGTCATCCATATAAAGGAGGTGGGAGACGGTGCAGTTAGTATTTTTATTGATCTTAAGTATGAAGCCAACTTGAGTGTTGTTGAGCATGGTAGAAAGTGGATTCATTGCCAAACAGAACCACAATGGACTAAGTGAGTCCCCTTGGAATATTCCCCTTCGAATAGAAATGTCGTTAGTCTTAATATACTGACCATTAATATTTACCTGAAGGCTTGTTCGCCATTGCTTCATCGAAGCTTCAAGAAAAGAAACTATGGTGGGGTTTATTTTGTAGATGTTTAAAACGCTTATAAGCCAGGAATGAGGCACGCTGTCAAATGCCTTACGGTAGTCTACAAAAGCAGTCGAGATGTTGCGACATTGCTTTTGCGCTTGCCTTAGGATAACAGAGTCGATAATAAGCTGTTCTTTGCAACCCTGGTGACCACGTTTACATCCTTTTTGCTCCTCTGCCAAGATGTTATTTTGGTCCACATGCCTGTAAATTCTGTTAGTAATGCATGATGTTAATATCTTGTAAAGCGTTGGAAGACATGTGATTGGTCTATACTGGGAAGGATCCTGTGTGTTAGCTGTTTTGGGAAGCATATGGGTTAAACCATGAGTAAGAAAGGCAGGAATGTCTTCTGGATGTTGAAGAATATGTGTAAATTTTGATGCCAATACTTCGTGTAAGCTGCTAAATTTTTTGTACCAGAAATTTTGGATGTTATCAATTCCTGGAGCTTTCCAACTATTAATCTGTCCTATAGCTTGGTTATTATTATTATTATTATTATTATTATTATTATTATTATTATTATTATTATTATTATTATTATTATTATTATTATTATTATTATTATTATTATTATTATTATTATTATTATTATTATTATTATTATTATTATTATTATTATTATTATTATTATTATTATTATTATAGATAAATGTCGAACTGTTCCACTGCCCAACTTGCGAATTTCACTATTAATCATTATGTTCTTGTTCTAATTACATGTACCTACTGAGAAGACTTACTCAATATATATCTAGGATACGAATTTAATCAACCTTTTCCAAATTTTACGCATTTAAGCTTTTTTTCATTTCAGTACGATTTGAACCTACTGCCAAGTGCCAATTACCAACACGCATTTAAGCCTTACGCATTTAAGCTTCACGCATTTAAGCCTTACGCATTTAAGCCTCACGCATTTAAGCCTCGCGCATTTAAACCTCACGCATTTATAGTCTATATAGAAAGGACAAGAAGTAATGAATAATTCATTTAAGTAGATTTCATAAACGTACCAAAATATATTTTAAGAGGGTATACCGTAAGGTACATTTTGTATTGAACGAATGAGTTGCAGCTATGCTAAAGAATATACGATTTAGGTCAGAGGTAACGGGATGTACTAATTTTAATAAAAAAAAGTGATAGAGGTACATAAATTTTAGTAAGTTTGATAAAGAAAGGCAACACAGTTTATTCATAATAGAAAACAAACCAATCTGTAACAATAATTATTTTATATATTTTTGTTCTTTTTTTTAAGAAGATTAATTCAAACTTTGAATATTGTCACAAATAAATTAAAATGAAATATATTTTTAAAAAATTAATTAAAGTCAAGATAGGAAGATATCGTTACAATTTTTATTAAATTCAAAGAAGCAAAATGAATATTTTTTATTTGTATTACTCATATATGTCGTGTTTGGGGAATTTTTTTCAGAAATTTTAAATGGCAAGTGGCCTACTGTAATCGGCTTAATACGATTACACCTAATTACAGATTATTCGATTATTGAGAGGGATTTTTCTTTTATTTAGATTTAGGTTTAGAAACATGATCGGGAATATTATTTTAAAAGAAAGTAGTACATTAAATCAGTACTTAGTTTTAGTTCTTTGAGTAAAGTTGTATGAAGTTGTATGGTTTTCATAATATTGTAAACAGTTGGAATATATTTAAAACATTTGTTGAATGTTAATTGTGCAAGTACCAAACAATGTCGATAAGCCAAGGACCATCTAAACGACCAAAAACAGGTCCATTATCTTTAAATAAAAAAACTCTGATATTGAATGGTTATATATCATTGGAAAACAAGGATCCAAGTGCAAGTGTTGATGATATTGTGGAATTAACGGCTGCTATGTTGTGTGTTGCTAAATCAACAAGTTATAGATTACTAAAAGAAAGCAAAAATGGAACTCTTCAACCCCCTAAAACTCCTTCAGGCCGAAAACCAATTGAGATCGATAAGTCATTAAAACAAAGACTAAGGCGTAAAGTCCATGGATTTTACTTACGAAATGAAATTCCAACACTTGACAAAATTATGACATCAGTGCAAGAAGAAACGGACTATACAAAATTCTCCAGAATGACATTATGCAAACTTTTGAAAGATGTGAGTTTCAGATATACAAAACATAATAGAAAATCTCTCTTGATAGATAAACCGGAAATAGTTTTTTGGAGAACAGACTATTTAAGAAGCATTCGACATGCCAGAGAACAAAATTTGAAAATCTTCTAATTAGACGAAACATGGATAAATGCTGGATACACAGTTTCCAAATCTTGGCAAGATGAAAACATTAAAAGCGGAAGGCAGGCATTCGTGGAAGGTTTGTCGTTAGGTTTGCAGCCTACATCTGGAAAAGGAAAAAGACTCCATGTTGGAAGTTCTGAAGGTTTTGTTGATGGTGGATTATTAACTTTTATTTCAAAACGCACGGGGGACTATCACGAAGATATGAATGGGGATGTCTTCGAGGAATGGTTTGTTCAAATGTTGAATCTGATTCCAAAAGGGGCTGTTATTGTTATGGACAACGCAAGTTACCATTCATGGTTACGAGAAGCATTGCCCACAAGTCGTTGGCGTAAAGCAGAGCTTTTGGAGTGGCTTATTTCAAAAAATATTAAGTTTCCAAAAGATCCACTAAGGAAAGAACTTTACAAAATTGCAAAAGTGAACAAGAATAAATACAAAACCTACATTGTAGAAGAAATGGCTTCTTCTCGTGGTATATCAGTTCTTCGACTTCCCCCTTATCATTGTAAACTTAATCCCATAGAATTAATATGGGCTCAGGTAAAAGGGGAAGTTGGAAAAAAAATACTACTTTTAAAATAAACGATGTTGTGAAATTGTTTGAGAGTGCTGTAAGTCATGTTAGTAAGGAAAATTGGACAAACTGTATTGAGCATGTTATCAAAGTAGAGACAAATATGTGGAAAATTGACAATATTTGTGATGATTTAATCGACCCTATTATTATTAATGTCAACAACGATTCTTCCTCTTCCGAGTCGGATATAGAATAAAATGTAAGTAATAAATGTATTCCAATAATTATTTCTTTTTATTTTTTATTATATTATAATTTAAAACGTATTTTTTTTCCAAAATACACACCACTGCATTGCGTTAGTGCTTATCTGCTAATCCTTTAAAAATGAAGAAACCCTAAACTTTGCTACAACTGAAACAAATACGGGGTCGATCTACCTGGTTTTTAGATTTACGGAAGAAATGTAATTTAAAGTAAGAGATTTATCAAAAATTTCATGGTGCTCCCTGTAAAGGTTTTCCATACTTAATTAGGGTTTATTACTCCTCGTACTTTTTGTACATACTATAAGCCTTACGCATTTAAGCGCGCATTTCTACTAGTTTACTTTTTTTTTAGTTAACCACTTACCTTTGTATCCTTAATGTCCTCTCTTTCAACAAAGTGACCAGTATTCGTACAAATTTCAATAAAATAGCCAGTATCCTCGTCGCTAAATGTACAGTTTGAATCTTATCGTGACTCGCACCATGCAGTCGATAGATGTCAAATTCCCTATCGATCTGTCAGATGATTGTCCGACCAGATCGTAAATCATGATACCGTGATACCAGTGGCGTCGTGTACACTACAGTTAATAATCGTATTTACTTTACAAGTAAATGACTTGTCATTTACACCATACATTTTTTTAAATAACTTTTGCAATACAACCCACCGTATAACTATTTTAAATATTTTCAGCTTAATGTATTCAATTCAATGAACTCGTTAAAATGGATTACAAATGACAGGCAAACGTTAAAAATGTAAAATCTATTGATAAACTGACAATATACTTACGTAATATACCTATACAATATTCGTCCAAATACATAATAACAATTTATTCCTTTTTTTAGTTTAACTACTTAGATACCTGCACTCCTTGACTTAGTAAGAAGTCTCTTAAAATATCTGCTATTTTTGTTTGTAAAAATCGGCGTACCTTGCAATTGAACGGTATCTGTCAGTGTCATATATTCAAAAGTTGACAATGACTAGAAACCAACGAAAGCTAGAAGTTATTCTGTTGAGTTTCTTGGTGTTGATGCCATTTATACTTTCGTTAGTAATGGGATTTTTTCGTTTTACATATCCAGAAAAAGAAAAGACTGATTTATGTAATGTATCAGACGAGCTGGATGCCAGAAGTATGGACGACGTAGAACCATATTGCGACGATTCTTATCTAACGGCGTTGGTGCGAAATACATACCCAGATGACGAAAAATTAAACCTTGTATTCATATGTTCTGGAATAATTATAGGAAATGATATTGGGCTGTTCATAAAGGACTGTTTTCAAACTGAGTATGGCGAGGTAAATTTAAAAACGCTCATTACTTAAGGCCAAATAACTTTTTTTTTTGGGAATGACTTTAAGTTTATATGAGATTTTAACGTTTTTGTTTGAGTGTATCATCTCAAACACCTGTGAAAATTCCATAATTTGTTTTCCATATTGAAACTTGTTTTAAAATTATATTTTAATAAAATAATTTATTATCAAACAGTTAAATAATTAGATTTAAATAAAACTAATAGATGTTTAAATACAAATATTATATTGATTAATGAGTAAAACTACATAAATATATAAATAAACTCTATATTCATTTTTTTATATATGCTAATATTGTTAAGTATATTAACTTTGATAAATGAACTGATATTTGCCAATAATTAATTGTGTTAATGTGTAAGCGTTTCTATATGGAATATATTGATTTGATATATACTTTTTATAACCTACCTAGCATCAAATTCAAATAACAATAGATTTAGTCCGGTCATTATACAATATTGAATTAACAAAAATTGCGACAAAGCTTAATGTTGGTAAAGACCTTTTTTTCAGACTGTACGGTAAAGTGCCATTTCCCGGACTCGTTTGAATCCGGGAAAATGCACTATACGGTACACTTGTACTTTACAGTACTCTTCAATGCTCCCAATGTTGTTTGAAATAATAAGTGAATAAACATAAACTAAGCTTTTATTTTAGTTTTTAAAGATTGAATTTAATTGTACAACTGCTGTTGCCAGTTGTTGATGGATTTACAGTGTTTTCGGTAATCGCGGAAGACGTGTGGCTGTGATGAAGCACTTCAACAAAAGTTTCGCCCCTTTGGATAATTCTTGTAATCTTGTTTTTGCCTTCAATCGATTCTTCCATATACTTTTCTGCAACTGAAGAACTCTTCCATCTACCTTGCTGTTTTAGATTTTTAAGGACAGCTCCAGCATTGGCCAACAACGCTGAGGATGTCTTCCTGAAGCAATGACCTGTATACTTTTCTGGTCGGTCTAGTTTTAAGAACTCAGCTATTTTCTTAGGTGCTCCGCCAACAGTATGTATACCAGCTCTTTGAAACAGACATTTTCCTTGTCTATAATAACACACCAAAAGGGAAACGTGTTACCTTAAATTCATGTCTTTTCTAAACTAATCCAAAGAGTGAACCTCATCACTGTTAATCACAGTGAAAGCTCGTAGAATATGCGTTTTATCTGGCTAATCGTAACTACTAGCTGAGTACCCGAATCCTCCACATCACTAACTTTTATAGATCTCTTCCCTTCGGCAACCTCCAGCAACTCCAAGTAATGCTTTCACTTTCAGTAATAGATATTTTTTATCTGGAGCGGTCCTTATAAAGCTTTCAATTTGTTCCTTTGTCAGCACCTTCGACTGGTTTGGCTGATGGTCCAGATTTTATTTTTTTAAAAAAGCTATGAACTTTGGAAAACTTGATATGTTGACATTCTCATTAACCATAATTATTGATTTTACCATTGAGTATTTGGACCATAATGAAGAAGGGTTGAATGTTTTTGACTGAAAATTTAAACTGTTGAAAAGAATATTCTTTAAAAAAACTGTTCTTACCACATCCAAAAAGTAAGCCAACATCACATTTTCATCAGCACAGGCCGATATTTTCTCTGATCCCATTGAAAACACCCCATTAAACCTTCCTTTTAGTATTTCTGAATTTACTAACAGCCTCGACGAGCTGAAAAATACCTGAAAAATACCCGGACCTGATGACATCCTTACTATATTTCTAAAGCACCTCCCTGAATCTGCAAAAAAAATTCTCCTTAATTTATTTAACTTTATATGGCAACAACATAAGTTCCCGCCAATCTGGTTAAAATCTGTAATAATTCCGCCCTTAAAAAATCAAATGCCGCGCCTCCAACCTTCCTCTTACAGGCCGATTAGTTTAACTTGTTCCATGGGCAAACTAATGGAAAAGATGGTCAACTCCCGTCTTATGTGGATTTTGGAAAAGCGTAATCTACTAATTTCGGAACAAAATGGATTCAGAAAACATCGATCAGGAATCGATAATACCTATAAACCGAAATTAATGAATATTTTGCAACGAAACAAGTCTGCATGGCCATTTTCTTTGATTTAAAGCAAGCTTTTAATACCTGTTGGATCTTTAAAATTCTTCAAAAATTACATTCTTGGAGTATTCGTGGAAACTGTCTTTAACAACTTTATGAAAAATAGATTATTTTTCGTAACAGTACACAGTGTTTTTTCTGAAAACATTATTGAAGAAAATGGAACACCTCAAGGCTCCGTGATTAGTCCTACTTTGTTTTTAATAGCCATAAACGACATAATAAAAAATTTACCTAAGCCGTTGAAAGCCCGTTTGTATGCTGACGACCTTGTAGTTTATATCAAAGGTAAAAATATATCTCAAATATTGTCAGCTATATTGCAAAGCTCTTTAGAACGTCTTGAATAATGGACCCTTGAAACAGGCTTTGAGTTCTGTAACAAAGACTTCGGGAATATTATTCTCCAAATCCACTCAAGTTTCTGGGCCAATATTTAAACTGTATAATAAAAATATATCCCACAAATCATGCGTAAAATTTCTGGGTGTACTACTGGATCAAAAGTTATCTTGGAAAGAGCATATCCATCAACTAGCACTCATCAACTAGCACTCTCTTGTAATAAAAAACTGAATCTTTTGAAAACTTTGGCAAACCGAGATTGGGGCTCTGATTATGCCTCATTGATTACTATCTATAGAACACTAATTAGATCTAAGATAGATTATGGTGCCATTGCTTATGCCTCCGCTTCTACATCAACGCTGAAGCCCCTGGATTCCATACATAATTCTGGTCTGCGCATCGCACTTGGCGCTTTTCGTACTTCTCCTATTGATAGTATTTACGCGGAAATAAGAGAGCTTCCGTTAAATGAACGACGTATATTTCTAAGCTTATCACATGCTGTATCCATAGCATCAAATAAAAACAAGCCTCTCTATAAAAACACTTTTACCGACAGATACTTGAATTATTTCCATAATAAACCAAGGATAGCTAAACCATATTATGAAAGAATTCGCAGTTATCTGCATTATCTAGACATCGAGTTCCCTGACATCCTACTTTTAGACCTTGGATAATAAATATACCCAAAATCAACACTGACCTAAGAAAATTCGATAAAAACCACACAAATCCCGTCGTCATATATCTAGCCTAGCATCTATAATAAATAACGGCTATTCTCATTACCAGACACTTTTCACAGATGCATCTAATAGTGACATCGGAGTAGGTGCTGCTCTAGTTACACCTACAACTACTTTCAAATTTAAACTTTCTGAAACTACTAGCGTCTTCTCTGCGGAACTATATGCCTTATACAAAGTCATCCACTATATAAACTCATCCAACTCCTTCCTTAAGTTCCATCGAAACAATGAAACAATTATATCCTCAAAACCATATCGCAGAAATGTTCAAGTTTGAACTACTGCAGGCTCAGCAACATTCCAGGAACATCAGCATCATCTGGATACCATCACATATTGGTATTGACGGCAACAAACATGCTGATTATTGTGCGCGTAACGCTGTAAATAGTGCGGAATCCGAATTAGTGTTCGGGAGTGTACCAGATGATCTAAAACGTCACTTCAAAAGTAAAATTAGGTGTAAGTGGGGTGAAAAATGGGAAAGTTCCCAATGCAAATTACGGGCTATAAAAGACAACGTACTACCTTGGAAACCTGTTACTAATATTCGGAAAGTTCAGTCTGTCCTTTGTCGTCTACGTCTAGGCCATACTAGTCTCACTCATTCCCATCTTCTGTGTAACAGCGAGCGTCCTTTATGTGAAAACTGTGGTGTACTACAATCTGTAAATCACTTTTTAATTGAATGTCCTCTATATAGAAAGCATCAACTCAGCTATAACACATCAAATGATATAAGCACTCTGTTAGGGAAAAAGTGTAATTGGAAAAACATTATTTCATATCTTAAAGCCATACATATATTTCATAATAATTATTTATGTAACAATAATATAATTATGATTTAAATGTTTAAATTTGTACCGTCGCTAATCACCCTCCGTGGATGCGACCATTTCTTGAAATAAAAAAAAATAAAAACTCGAGCGCCGTTGTCGATTACCTACCTACTGAAGTTAACTTCGGCAGTCGACAACTTCTCGCTCTTGTAGCACAATATACTTGTGTCATTGAATAAAGATGACACAATGGTTATACTATAAAATAACCCACGCTCATGGTTACTGTGACCAAAACTTTACAAATATCATTAAAAAGAATGACCAAACTCAAACATTGTATATTCGAAAAATTTTATTTTATTGTTTATTATTTCAGGTACCCATCAACGGATATCACTTTGTAACTAGCGGATCTCGGTTTTGGTCGAAAGATAGAAACCTACATAATATTACGGATTCGAAAGTATTAAAATCTGAAAATGATGCCTCAAATACTTCGCTCATTGCAGTGGAAGTCGATCCGAAATTTCCACCTCGTTGTGACCAAAAGACGAATCCCCTTTTAGTTGAAGGACAATACGATGACAAAAATGAACACATTTTAATGGGTCTGTAATAAATGATTTACTTTAGCTGCCTCTAGGCAATTTTAAAATTTTTACAGGATTACACTCCCTCCCACTTTGAAAATCTTATATCTTGTTTTTTATTTTTTCTCTTACTCTTCCATGTTTGGAGAATTTTTTCTACCACTTCTTGGCAGCCATTAGAGCATACCGAAATTTTAATGGAATAATTATTTCAAGGTAATACCAGGAGTCCTTAAAATTTTATGGATACATTTTTAGTTTTCACGAACACTTTTTTATTTTGCGAAAATACAAAAATAAACTGAACTGTGATTTTATTATATTCAATTTGTTTGAGTCGTTTTCCCTAAAATATAAAAGGTTGAGTCTGGAAAATAAACATTTATCCAGTAAACTTTTAAAGGGCGAGTGGTATTTAAAAAGATTATTTTTTAAATTATTCTCTGTAAAACTACTTTATACAGGGTGATTCATTACTAATTGGAAATAATTTAAAACTAGAATCCTGACTTCAAATTATGAAGATTTAACCCAGAGCACCTAAATAAAATGTAGCTGCTTACTTAGGTACAGGGTGTTTTGTGTAAAAATTAAAAAAAAATATTTTGGTTCAGTACTTTAAGACTGTTTTACGTATTCATTTTATATTTGGCAGAAAATGTAGACACTGTACACCCTACAAAATTATATTAAACAAACGTTTCTAGTTACCACCATAGGCGTACGACAGGGGCAAGTAACAGGTTAATCCTTCCCAAATTCTACGCCACTGGCGGAATAGAAACTTAAGCACAATTTTTCGATTCTCCAATACTTTTTGCGTAAATAAAGTACTCTCTTTTAATAACGATAAAGTCAATATTTCTCGAGATATTTTAAGTTAAACATGAAGCTGCCCAATTTTAATGTGTGATAACTGTCGATGTTTTCGACCAGTGAATTGCATTTAATACGCAAATAAATTTTTAATCCTTAGATAAAGATATTAAATTATTGACAAAAAACTTAAAATGATATTAAAATGATTTTAAAATATTTTCACAAATAAACTGATCTCTATTTTGAATTACAATCAGATAAGTGGCATTTAATGGATAATTTTTCAATATTAGTTGGCTCTGGTCTGAATCAATTGCTTTGATATAGGGTGTGTTCGGGGAGCACGCTTTCGAGCTATGTAGCGCCAAGCGCCATATAACGCAAACGAAGAATAGTACTAGATAGCGCCAACTGGCGCAAATAGCGTGCTCCCCGAACACACCCATAGTGAGGTGCTGTCATTGCCGCCATAGCTATTAATTAGTTGTTGCTTATGTATCTTGAAATTGTGATTGTTGTAAAATTTAAAGCAGCAAATGTGTTCTTTATTGTTGACACGGATTAAAGTTTCATTTGCGTATTAAATGCAATTCACTGGTCGAAAACATCGACAGTTATCACACATTAAAATTGACTTTATCGTTATGAAAAAAGAGTACTTTATTTACGCAAAAAGTATTGGATCGACAAATTGTGCTAAAGTTTCTATTCCGCCAGTGGCGTAGAATTTGGGAACGATTAACCTGTCAGTTGCCCCTGTCGTACGCCTCTGGTGGTAGCTAGAAACGTTTGTTTAATATAATTTTGTAGGGTGCATAGTGTCTACATTTTCTGCCAAATATGAAATGAATACGTAAAACAGTCTTAAAGTAATGAACCCAAATAGTTTTTAAATTTTTAAACAAAACACCCTGTAACTAAATAAGCAGCTACATTTTATTTAGGTGTTTTGGGTTAAATCTTCATAATTTGAAGTCAGGATTCTAGTATTAAATTATTTCCAATTAGTAATGAATCACCCTGTATAATAATTTATTAATATCTTTTTCATTAACTTCACTAAATCTATTTTCGCTGTTAGACTCCATTTTTTATTATAAAAAGTAAAGATTCAACAACTGCAGAAGTATAAACTTTAAATTTTAAAATCAACTAGATAAGCGTTAATTTATTAAAACATTAATAATGAAGAGAAAAAAGGAAGAAATGAAGAAGGTTTACCCAAAATAAAATTTTATAGACATATTATATTTAAAAAAAATCCTAATATTTTTTTATCTTTCAATAACATTAATTAAAATTATGAAGACTCGATTTTTTGTAAAAATTTAAATATTGGTAGTATTGATTCTTGTCAAAGTTACGGCTACGGCTACACTAGCCGGATAAGTAAATGGGAGGGGTAACAACATTCGGTGGTATTATAGAGAAGAGGGAAACTGAGGTAAAGGGAACGAAAAAGTCAAAGAAAGAACTCGCAAATATTTTGAATGAATTTTTGTACTTAAGTCTTTAGTGTACTTCTCCGATTTTCATTTGCTGTTTAACTTCATATTTATTGTTAAGTATTCTGGTCCATGTGATTCTCACCGGTATCTTTTTACTTTTAGCCTGATGATGGTCTAAGACCGAAACTAGTTGTGCATTTTATTATAATTATATACATTAAACTATTGTTGTTTGAGTTGGTGTTTTATTGATATATAGTATCAATCAAACTTAAGATATTCATTATGTATTTGTTCTTAGGTTGGTCGACTGCAAATAAAATTGCTCACGTCGAATATGTGAAGAAACCGTATAAAAAAGAATGTATAGAAAATGTACCATCAGCAGTGATATTTTCACAATATGGTTGTGTATCTGGATTTCAGTCGACAAATTGTAAAGAAAGCAAGGAAATATTTGTACCATTATCAAATTATATAGAAAAATTGGCTACCGAATATCCTGATGTTACAATAACAAAAGTTAAAAAGAAAAGAGATGTTAATAGAGAAAAAGGTAGCAAAACAGTTATTATTTATTTATAAAATTATTTAAAAATGATTATATTTTAGGTAATTGGTAATAAGTCTCTTGGCATTCTACAATGTTCGTCAGTTTGGAAAGGAAAGTAATAATTGCCATTTATATTGTTTTTTTTTTTAATTTATCTTTTCAAAAAAATATTCATTGTTAATGAGTTCTTTGTAAGTAGTTATTAAATCCATAAATACAACTTGTCTAATGTTAATGTCTAATATTCTTAATGGATAAGTGTTTGCCATATTTATGAAGATTAGAAACATCCAGACTTATAGAATATTTTTAAAATAATCTTATAAACTGAAAATAAACATTATCCTCCTGAAAATATAGTAAACAAATGTCATTAATTGTTGTTGCCCCGAGACCCCCACCAGTTTTATGTCAATTATTGGATGGGTGATGGTTAATATTAATTTTGGTACCACCAGTGCTTGCTGGATACGATATTATTTAAAGTACAAAAAAACAAATTGTGGAAGGCTGGAACCACCTTATGAACTTAATGAATTCACCAGCGTAACTTCAACCAAGCACGTCATGAATGTTTGCTTTGATATAGTAAAATGGGGTCCTGAACACTTTTTTTTAGTGTAAATATAGAAAGTAAAGGTGGAAAGAAGAAAGAATAATAAGTTTTTGCGTTTTAAATATGATCCAAATTTAAATTATTTAATTTTAAAAATTTTACAGCACCATCTAATAGGCAAAAGTAAAACTGATGATGACTCATACTGACTCATACCATGTAAAGATCAGTAAAGATTAGGTTAATTTGTATTTGAACATTGGCAACGCTTAACCTTTTAGTATTGGTATTGACAGATGATTGACATGTATTCAAATTTAATTATTGTCAATATTGACGAACAAGAATTTTAATAAGCGAATTGACGCCAATAAAGATTAAGGTACAACTATTATAATCAAAAATAGTGTTTTTGTAGTTGTGTAAACTGATCTTTCAAAAAGTGTGGATGCTAAATCAGCAGTTATGGTAAAATTTCTAAGGCAGTGATGCCAGCTCAACAAAACTGTTAGTAGCTGTAGTGATAAAATTAAATTTTGTAAAGCAATAAAACAGATTGGAAAAAATAAAAATTTATTATATCATTTTTACACAATCAGTAACTAGCTTAATTTATAAATAGTGTGATATTGTAATAAATACAAATATATTACATTGATACAGGTTTAAATAAAATTTAGTTGGTTTATTAAATGAGTAACTTTAAAAAATATATGACAAGTGTGATATTGTAATAAATACAAATATATTACATTGATACAGGTTTAAATAAAATTTGGTTAGTTTATTAGATGAGTAACTTTAAAAAATAATTGACAAGGATTGTAGTTGTAGGAAAAATAGAAAATAAAAAACCTGTTTTAACTAAAATAGAGCTGGACAAAACTTTAACTGATTATTTATAAGAAAATCCCTTTAACACGGCAAGACATGCAATAGATGCCGAAAATTATTTGGGAAATTGTTCGCATTTTATAAAATTCACATAAATGGGCTGGCATCGTGGATAATGCGCTTTGACAAATTTGACACATGTGACAGTTTGTCATTTTGTTTAGTTAAGTTTGGTTTACATAGGAAAAATAATGGTATACCAGTTTTATATGACGGGGAGTGTACCACATCTGAAGAAATGCGTTGCACTTCATAATTGTGATGTTGTCATATATAAAAACTAGTAAGAAAAATTGGGATTTATTAAGTTTAATAATCAGAGGACCCATAATTATGCCATAGAACAGGTATAATTACATACAGTTCCGTGATTCGATTGATGCGGCGTCAGTGATGATGACATATTTGGATCTGTTCAATCAGTTGTCTTGTATCATTTTAAAATCCTTAATTATTTTGTTTATTTTTAATCCAGTCGAAATTGAAAATAAAAAATACTTTTCCTACGACCACATATGAAAGTGCTAGTTTGCACACTTATTTGTACTTAAGAAAGTAGCTAATATCAATACACGTATTGAAAAGTAAATATCAATACACGTATTGAAAAGTAAAAAAATATAGTTCTATGATCTGTGACATTTACGTCAAATTTATCAATAGTAAAAACACATAAATGTCAAAGCAAGGACCATTTAATTTTTTTTTAAATCTTCCTTGTGTCAAATTTTTCTGTATAAAGTAAGAATAAAGAAAAAAGTTTCTTATAGGTTTTTAAATTTTTAAAAAATAAACATATTTTTATTCAGTATTATTATTTTTCTACGAATAAATAATAAAAAGGAAGGAGTATAATACGATTTGACGATATCCGCAATGGTTCTTGCATATGGCTGACTTGAAGTTTCCGGTTACCAGTGGTGTCACACACAGGGTATTATAAACTTATGTCTCGTATTAATTATTAAAAAAATAACTGTTTTCCGCTTGTAATTATCTGTACAGTAATATACATTGTCATAAAGTTGTAGGAATATAAATTTAGATTAAAAACTTCTAAGCAGGTATTTATAAATAGTTGACTTGGTTTGTCTGTATAAAAAATAAAGGAACGTCTATGATAACAATGTGGTTGTCATTAAAATATTTTGTTAATTTTTAATAATTCAGATAAATAGAACCCTACAGATGAAAAGTAATTCCCATTCAAGAGTTGGGTTAACTACTTAAATCAGAAAATAATATATAAAACAGCATGAAAAAACTATACATGTCACATGTCACGATTCGAATGAGTCATATTTGGTTCTTCAATATGGCCGACTTCCGTCGCAATTATTTGCTAAATTAAAATATGACAACATTCCTTCCTTTCTATTCTTTATTCGTAGTTATTTTTATAAAAACACTTTTAGAAAGAAGAACAGTTTATTCTTCTTTTTTATAATGTGTTTATGTTCCGTGCATGTGTCGAATGTGGATTTTTGAAGTTATGTTTGTGTTTCTGTTCACAATTATCTTTGTGTCTATTATTATTACATTACTTTTCAATTAATTTCACCGACTGACTATTTTACTTTTAATTTTTATAGAGCCCACAAAAAAAATTCAAATGTCATTTAGCTAATAAAGAATTTTGATGTGAATTCCTGAGAAAGGTGGTTATTTGATTTTAATTATCTAATTATATTTCCATGCAATATATAAACTCGTTTAAATCCTCATTTTTAACATGACTAACAATTAAAATAAATTTTATAAATAAATTTAAAATATTTATTATAATAAGAAATATTGGGGTCGTAGGAAAAATCGTGTACACAACGCGTTGGAAAGTGTATTTCTTGCACTCGTTACGTTTCCGGACTCGCCACTACGCGGCTCGTGCTAAACTTCACTCGTGCGTAATACTTCACTTTCCACACTCGTTATGTAATATACTATTAAAACCAATTCGACGATGTCCAATGAATAAATACTATCTAACCTAACAGGTTATATAAACAATGTTAATAAAACAACATAATAAGAACAATAATTTTAACTTTGAAAGTAAAAGTACTGGAAATGCAAAAGTATTAACTGTAAACATAAATGGATTAATAAAAGTCAAGAACAATAAACAACTAAAAGGTTGAATTAACTTTCACTTTGTATTCGTAAAATACTTTAAATGCAATGACGACCGTTTCGCTATAGAATTAGCGTAACAGTTAATTCAACCTTTTAGTTGTTTATTGTTCTTAATAAAATGGACTTTCACGTAGTAAGGGTTTGTACAATAAATTTGATAAAAGTCCTTCCTCTCTCAGCTCTTTAAATGTTCTTAAAAACTGTATTCGCTTACATACAGCCTGAGGAAGTTCCATTAGGCGTCTACGTTAATTGTCTTTTTGTGTTTTAAAACCAATTTTATGGAGTATTGTATGTAAAGAAGACTCAATACATACCTTCAAATATCTCTCTGTCCTTAAGCAAGGAATGTACAACTTTTAAATGCGTCCAAATAACAATCATAATTCACTCGAGACATACTATTTTATTCTGATAAGAACATATTTTTTAATTTTGTTAACAACACAAGCAATAACCTTAAATAATTCTTAAATTGTTAATATATGACAAACTCTTTCCTGTTTCTTTTTGTTCTAAGATTATAAAAAATATTTTTCACAAGATAACCTTAAAAATCGATGACACTTCGCGTACAAAAATCACAGAACACTGATTGAAACTTAGAACAAAAAGAAACAGGAAGGAGTATATGCAAAATGACCTTGAGTCCAGAAAGGAGCTTGCATATGGCGGCCAAATGTCAATTTTAATTTCCGTTTCCAATGCCGTACCGTAAAAAAATCAAATTTATATTAGGGTCTTTATTTTGATTAAATTCCAACCAATCAAGTATGTGAATACATTTAGTGTTGTAAATCATTTTGTGTTTATAAAAACCGAATGATACGCCTATGCGCTAATTTTTGACATTTATATGCAAATATTGCTTTGACAGCATACTGTAAACATAAACATAGGGTACATTCAGGAGGTCCCAGCGGCTGAGATCGCTTAGTAAGGAGTCTCTCTGAATGTAGCGCTGCTTGAAAGCTATTCAACAGCGGCTGACTGTTTTGCTCAGCGTAGAAATTTGTCGCTTTCTAGAAAGCGCATCGCGATTTTGACATTAATGACATATCGAAATTGGGTTATGTAGGTTTGTGTTGATCTTAATTATATTCTAAGGTGTTAATTGTTGGGATAAGATTTATCCAATTGATAATTGAAGATAATTATTGTAGTTTTGTACATGAACACAATAGACATATAAAAACCAAAATAAAAATTGGGTTATGTTTTCAAATGTTTTGACTTTTGTTCCGCTGTCAGTGAGCCACGCATTCAGGCGAAACGAAGGCGCTTATTAACAGCGGCCACAGCATGCTGAGTGGCTAGATCTAGCCGCTGGGACCTCCTGAATGTACCCAATGAGTCATACAAGGAGCTTCAAGATGGCCGACTTCCGTCGCAAATTTTTCTTAAAGTTAATATATGACCTTAGAATATAAAAACTAAGGAAGGAGCCTAACACCTTTCCCAAGTTGGTAGTTTACGACGGAAATTACGTCACAGCGGCCATTTGCAAATACCATATATATGATTCATCATTATTGTTATTGACGGTTTTTTTGACATTTAAGAAACTAGAATTCAGAGACGTACACATATGCAATTTATTATTAAGTGATTTACTGAATATGCACAGCTATGTAATATTTATATTATGTATTTAATAAAAGTGTATATAAAAATATGGTTAACAAAATGTATTACGTCTTAAAACTTTCTTACATCAGTATTTTTATTTTTGAAATTGATACAACATTTTATTATAAACTAAAATTGATACGCCACTGACAAACCGGAAACTGCTGACGCCATTTTTAAACACCATCTAGGACTATTGGTGTTTATGTATAACGCTCCTTCCTTCGTTTTTATATTCTAAGTATATGACAGACTCCTTCCTGTTTCTTTTTGTTCTAAGGATTGAAAGCTTAACAAACGACGCGGAAACATGAAAATATTTCTGGCAGTGACTAATATTGCGTAATTCATTCGTGGTTTCTATGAATATTTTATTTTATTTATTTAGTTACTATTTTATGAAAGGTGTCGTTGGCTCAACGATGTATAGTCCGATAAAGATGATGAAACATAATAGTGAATATTGTTGTTAGATTTTATCGTAATATAACGACTTATCGCCTAACGACATCGTTAACTGATAGTAAATAGACTTGTTATAGTTTTTTATAACCAGCAAGAAGTTAATTGGTACCTAGGTATATTATACACCAAAAATATTAAGTTACTAAGTACTATACTTCTTACCAAACCCTTCTTTCAGTTCGTCATAGTTTATTCATTTCTTTCTAACACATTAAGTTGTAGCCGACAGAAAACACGGTAGTTCCGTGATTATTTCTCAAACAATGCAGAGCTTATGAGTAATTAACGTATATTCGCGTATTTTGAATGCTCCCAACTTCTAACCAATCAATCATGCAAATTAAAATATTTTGTCGCAGAATACTGTAATACAAATGCCCCTTTACAGTGTCAAACACTGAAGTGTCACAATTGTCGTTCAGGTCAGTATTTTACGTTATTTTATGTGTTAAACACGCTATAAAGTGAAAAAATTAATTTTTTTCAAATATGCCAAGAAATTCCGAAAAAGAGCAAGTACTTATCCTGAAGCTTCTTAACTTTTTGGCAATTATTTGATAACTTTTTTATTTTTAAGAATCTCATAAATACTAATGTTTTGTTTTTTAAATCCAAAGTGCAATAAAAGCTTAGAACAAAAAGATACAGGAAGGAGTATATGCAAAATGACCTAGAGTCCAGAAAGGAGCTTGCATATGGCGGCCAATTGTCAATTTTAATTTCAGTTTCCATTGACGTACCGAAAAACAATAAAAATTATGTCAAGGTTCTTATTTTTAATAAAATTCAACCAGTCAAGATAAATAATTTAGTAGTTATAAGAACCGAATGATACGCCTATGCGCTCATTTTTGACATTAATATGCAAATATTGCTTTGACAGTATATTGTAAACATAAACAATGAGTCATACTAGAAGCTTCAAGATGTCCGACTGCCTTCGCAAATTTTCCTTTAAGTAATAATATATTGTAGTAGAACTTGATGAAAAATAAAATATCGTAGAAAACTTATACGTTGAAGTATTTAATTTAAGATTGACATTTTATATATAAAATCAATACAATACATACTATGATTATAAATAATTGTATCCATGAAGTATATATGGTTAACTAACATCACTGCTTCTGACCACAGTTTTTTATTTACATTGGAGCCAAGGAGTAGGCAACGAACTTTTTCCATCAATGTCCGATTCATCCTCTCTGCTACTCCATTTTGGCATGAAGTATATCGAATAGTTGTCTCCATTTGAATGCCATTAAGACTAAAATAATCTTGAAGATCCTTGTTTATATATTCAGTTCCATTATCACAACGGACTCTATTAATCTTTAAATTAAAATGAGCGGTAACCATTTCAGCATACCTCTTAAAATATAATGGAACATCGGACTTGTTTTCTAATGTATAAACCACAGTAAAATGCGTGAAATCGTCTATAAAAACAAGGACATATCGTTTATTATCATACGATATAGGATTTACTGGTCAGTATGTATAATTTGCAAAGGCCGCTTTGCTCTTATTCTGGATTTAGTATGGGGCAACTTCGTTTGTTTAGCTTGAACACATACTTCACAAGGAGAAATATTCTTGTTTTCATTTGAAATGTTCAGAATACGTTTTAATCTTTTAAAAACATTATTACTAATATGTCCAAGACGCTGATGCCAAATATCTTCAGCTGCACCAGCACAAGCAGTATTAACACTGTTAAATGAAGTTGAGGTTTCAAGAACATATAATTTATTTGATTTTCTGCAAACGGCAACAACGGTTTCTTCTTTAAAAATGGTAGCAACTCCTTTATCAAATATAACTTTAAAACCACATGAATCAAGCCTACTTACAGACAGTAGATTAAATTGTAAGCCTGGAACTATTAAAACATCTTTAATATTTAGGGAATTACTATGATTTTCATTATTCTTCACACTGACAGAAATACTACCTACTTCACTAGCTTCAAGAATAACATCCGACTTGGCTACTTTTATGGACATTTTAGCCTCTAGTTGACGAATATTGTCTGCAAAAACTTTATAATTTGTACTCAACATATGCTCTGTAGCTCCAGAATCTAATAACCAGGATATTGACTGCTGATTAATGGTGCTAGTGAAAGTTTTATTTGTTGATACAAGCAGACAAAACTCTTCGGAGTTTTCATTTTTGGCAATTGAAGCTGAAGTAGTGGAATTAGTACCATTATTCTTCTTCCTCTTTAACTTAAAACAGTATTGTCTGGTATGCCCAATTTTGTGACAGTAACTGCATTTAGGAACTTTGGAATTTGAATTTGATTTTGTGGTAACATTTTCTGTAACAGTGGAAAAACTAACACCAGAAGAATTTGAACTATTTCCATATACTCTGCGTTTATTTTGCTCATCCAAAAGACGATTCTTTACAAATCCAAGAGTAAGATTTACTGGAGAAAGGGTCTCTATAGCTGTAACAACTACTTGATATTCAGAAGGCATTGTCAATAACAAATGACATACTATTTCAGTTCTCTAATTAATTTTTCAAATTTGAGAAAATGATTTTCCAAAGTTTCTGAAGAACTGTCGAATTTCATAGTCAGTAAAGTCTTACGAAGAAGCAGTTGATTAGCAATACCTTTTCTGGCATAGTTATTGTGTAAGGTAGTCCAAATGTCGAAAGAAGTCTTACAATCTTTGACACACTCCAAATAATCATCACTAATTCTTTGAACAATTTGATGTTTACATTTCTTATCTATTTTCTGTAAACGTAAAAACTCTTTCTCTTTAGCTGTTTTCTGTGCTGCAGTCTCTGATCCGGTAAGACGAACATTTTCATTCTGTCGGAAATCTGTACGCACATATTCGATATAATCAAGTTCATCTAGCAGAATTTCGACTCTAAACTTCCAGTTGTCGAAGTTAGTGCCGTTAAACAGCGGAATACGATATTTGTCTTCCTCTGGGCCCATAACCTGTAGTAGAACTTGATGAAAAATAAAATATCGTAGAAAACTTATACGTTGAAGTATTTAATTTAAGATTGACATTTTATATATCAAATCAATACAATACATACTATGATTATAAATAATTGTATCCATGAAGTATATATGGTTAACTAACATAAGTATTCTATATACTACAACATATATGACAGACTCCTTCCTGTTTCTTTTTGTTCTAAGAATAAAAGTTAGTTTCATGATTAACTGAATACTATCCTGGCAACTGTCAGATTTGCATAGAATTACATGCAATAATACACATTTTCAAAATAGTGTATGACGTCACAAACTATGACAAACTGAAAAAAGGGTTTGGTAAGTAGTATAGATCAGCTTGTACATTGGTGGCTCTAAAAACCGCAACCTACTTAAGTTTTGTCTAAAAATCGGCGTGCCTTACATTTTAACGACATCTGTCAGTGTCATATATATTACAAAGTTGAAAATGACTAGAAACCAACGAAAGCTAGAAGTTATTTATTTAAGTATTTTGGTGTTGCTACCATTTATACTTTTGTTAGTAATAGGATTTTTTCGTTTTATACACCCCGGTAAAGTTAAGAAAAATGTATCAGACGATAAGGATATCCGCAATTCAGAAGAGATAGAACCCTATTGCGACGACTCATATCTAACGGCTTTGGTGCGAAATACATATCCAGATGACGAAAAGTTAAACCTTATCTTAATATGTTCTGGATTACTTGCTGGAACTAATACTGGGTTGTTCGTAGGTGACTGTTTCAAAACCGAGTATGGCGAGGTAAAACTGGGTAACTATTTACAAAAGCTACTTCCAGCTAATCTTAAAATAATTTATAAAAATAGTGTAATTATGGTCTACAAACAACGAATTGAGTATTCATTTACTGCACTTATTCAAATTTTTCTCAAAATTAATTTTTGAAGTTGGAACTATTTTATAAACGAACTATCACTATTAGCAGATTAGATAAAATATAAAGTAAAAGTTGTTAAATTTGACTAGAAAGATATTAAAGAAGCACTCTTAAACTAATGATATAAATTTTGACTTGCTTTTAATATTGTGGATTTTTCAAAAGTAATGAATCCGTTGAGAGAGTTCGGGCATCCAAGGGACGCATCAAATGATAAAAAAATCCCAAATGAATTTATTTTTATAAAATTGTGTATAAGTACTGAAATGATTGCATTGCTTTGAAGCACTTTTACCTTCAATAATAAATATGTGGATGCAACCCGATGTGTTACGCATTCTCCAACGCGCCTAGACATGCTTCTGATCAGGTGGTTAATGTCCTCCTGTGGTATCTCATTCCAGGCAACCACCAACTCCTCTCGAAGTTATTCTAGAGTCTGAGGAGAACGTTGCAAATTGAGCAATCTCCTACACATCATATCCCACATGTGCTCAAATGGGGAGATCTTGGTTAGCAAGGTAACAATGTGACATCATTATGTTGAAAGAAGTCTATTGTGACTCTTTCGACATATGGTCGGGCATTATCTTAACATTTTGTTGATCCAGAAACAGGTGTGGGAGAATCCACTTCTGAATGATTAATATCAGCATCACCTGCGTCTAGGAACCAACAATGTTTTACGCGTACTTCGTTCGATGCCACCATTGGCCTTCTAAAAGACGATTACACTTGTATTTGTATTTCCATCTGCCGAATTTCGCTTCAATAACTTTAACAATAGTGCTTGGTCTTCTTTGTCGAGAAAATTTGTCATGTGATGAAAAAATACTTCTCTATAAAAAGAGTATCAATCCACTACTATTTCATACGAAACACACAGGTCTCGCTGAACCAACTGATGTATAGGAAGTTTTAAATGTAAACGAATACTTCGTAAAAAGCTGATTCTGCAATGATCACAATCAGCCATTTTTAAAACCGATGTATATACTTAACAGCACATTTCTCTTCTGAATTAAGTAATCAATATTCGATGTTTTTCATAAGATATTGAGAATTGATTTGATGTTTAGAAAAATATTGGTTTTAATCGAAATATCGATATGCTTTTTGTTATATTCATGTTTAAAATGATATATCATTAAAAAATAATTGCTTGCTAACTGACACAGATCAAAGTGTATTTTATGTTACTATATCTCCCACTATTTTCGAATAAAAATAGAGGTAATTATAAATAAAAACAAAATGTACCTACAACAGCTACAATAACAAATCCAATTTCCAGGATGACTCGAAATACTTTCATTTTGTTGTTGACTGTCCTCCACTGTTTTCAGCCTGAGCTATAATAATTTCTTTTCGTACTTCCTTTGAGTTTGCATTTTCACCCATACTTCTAAAATTTCTAACTATGGTTCCTATATTGATTTTGCTATTTATCAATGATATTGCTAACTTAAGCATCGACGGTAAAATTTGTCTATTCGCAGAGGACACTAGCTTTTCTTGGAGTCACTCGGATATCACCGAACTTCATAGAATCGTTTCACATGACTTAACCATCATCAAATCATGGTGTGATTCTAACAATATGTGTTTGAACGTTTCTAAGACAAAAGTTTTACATTACACATCTGCAATTCAACCTATTATGTTAAATAATTCCACTATAGAGGTCGTTGATAGGGGCTTGTCGTTGACAGCTCTCTAAAATGGGATTTACATATTGACGCTTTGTTAAAAAAACTAAGCTCTTCTTGTTACGCGCCCAGAACAATATCTAGGGAGCTTCACCTGTCAGCTTCCAAAACAGTCTATTTTGCCCTCTTCGAGTCACATCTCCGATATGCACTTCCTTTTTGGGGTACATGTTGTGTGACTCAATTTGAACGTATTTTTAAATTACAAAAGAGAGCTGTTCAGTATAGGCTGAAACTAAGCAGTAAAATTCACTGGAGGGAATTCTTTAAAAAACATAAAACATTAACACTTCCATCCCTATTTATCTTTGAATCGATTTCCTTAATTCGGAAACATTTACCTGAAGTCTCAGACAAACCATCTCATAACTACCCCCTTAGAAGTGCATTTACCAAAACCACGCACGGAACTAATTAAAAGCTCTATTTTTTATAACGCTAAGAAAATAGTCAACAATCTACCCTTTGAAATAAAGTCCATTTCATCAATAACCGCATTTCGTAACGCTTTAAAATTATAATTGGTAGAGAGATCTTTTTATGCAGTTGACGACTTTTTTACATAAAGTATTTGGGACTATCTTACGCACTGGAAGGTTAATTTATATTTATTTATTTTGTTGTTAAATTGACGAAATTAAAATCTCAAATTTTAAATATTTTTATATTATTTATTTTTCTCATTATCTAATGTAGGTATACATAAAGTAAACATTTATTTTTTTAACTGAATTTTCGCAATGTTTATATTCTGAAGTTTTATTTGTTTGTATGTTTTATTACTTGTAGATACTTTTGTATTACTGTTTTAATATGTTTTGTTATTTTGTTCTATGCTATTTCCCTTTTTTTAACAGCTTTGTTATTCCTTAAAAAAAAAGATAATTGTTTTTTAATTTTTATGTTTGGCTGGTAGGGTCACCATGTAATAAAATAACGTATTTACCATATTATACGTTCACAGTCCAATGCATCATTCCAATTTTTTTAATTTAAAATATTGGTACAACGTATTTTAGGTAGCAACAAAAATAATGATGAATAAACAGTATTTATGAAAGCAATAACACAATAGTTGCTATCCTAAGTGTCGATGCACTCGTAAAGGAAATTATGGAACAACAATATAAAATATAATCTGCCTGTTTTATTAAATATATTGTATTAAATATTAATACTTTTAACGTAAAATACACTTTGTACAGTTGGTCGGGAAGCGAGTAATTTTTAATTATTTATCATTCCAAATGCTATAAAAAAATCGGTGGGAATCTTGGGGTATAGCGCACTTAGCAGTTGCCATTGTACGTTGAAAAAATTTTTAAAATTCATTATTTTATAACAAGAACTTTGTTTAGACGCTTTATTTATTGTTATTTTAGGAACCTATCAGCGGATATCACTTTGTAACGAGCGGATCCAAATTTTGGTCCAAAAATAGAAACCTACATAATATTACGGGTTCGAAGGTATTAAAACCTAGAACTGATGCCTCAACAACTTCAATCGTTGCAGTGAAAGTCGATCCTATATATCCACCACGGTGTGAACAAACAAAAAATCCCCTGTTATATGAAAGCAGATACGATGACAATAAGGAACACTTTTTAATGGGTCTGTTGTAAATTATTTGGTAATTATTTACATTAGCGACAATAGGTCTTTCAGGTCGCACTGGAAGGGACGTTAAACGACCACTCATATAGAATCTAACCTTTAGTTACATTTTGAAATTTTAATTAAAATAATTCATGGTCTACAAACAAGGAATGTTTCTATTTTACACAATTCTACAGAAGTTGCTAAAGTAAATAATTACTAAACTTTTAAATAATCTACAATACGTATAATATATTTGTTTTTAGGTTGGTCGACTGCAAATAAAAATGCTCACGTCCAATATACAAAAACTCCCTATAAGAAAGAATGTATAGAAAATGTGCCATCAGCAGTCATCTTTTTACGAAGTGATTGTGTCTCTGGGTTTCAGCCGATAAATTGTGATGAAAGTCAAGAAATTTTTATACCTGTATCGAATTACTTTGACTTTGGTACTATATTTGCACATGAAAATTAAACAACGTAACTTAAAAAATAGGTATAGTATTTTTCACAGTAAATGGTATTGCAATAAACTTCCCAATAAAATCATCAGGTAAAATATGCAAATGTGCTACAGGGTCAAACTTAAGAAATTTGAATTTTGCATAATATAGGAGATATACAAGTAATTTATTTAAATTTTACAATTCTATTCTATATTTAGTTTAGTGTCGCTATCCTCATCTAAATTAATTATAATTGGCACAATTGATTTTACAGAAAGGTACGAGTTTTCAACATTTATAACATGACTAACAGAACTTTTCCAACTCTCGGTAGGAATGTCATTCATAAAGTTCCCAATTAATTTTACCACACTACCACTTAAAGTCGGAGAAGTATTTTTTTCGCCACACTCGACTTAAGTTGGTGCACATAAGCATAAGGGATTGAACACGCAATAGTAGGAAGGTAGTCGTAACACTGTATGTCCCAATTCTTCTTCAATTGTATCACAAACATACGTTTTATTTAAAGAAAATGACTGCAGCACTTGTAAAAGTTCTTTTTTTGTATAATTTTCTTCAAAATATATGTCATTTGCAGTCATGAAATTTTGAATCTCCAATTTCGTATTCTTTGATCCAGGAATTTTTTGCAATTGTCGACTATGATAGCTTGCGTTGTCCATTACTATAACGCTGTTTGGCGGAATGTTGGGCAAAACACAATTTTTAAACCAATCTTCAAAAAGCTCTGCTGTCGTATCTTCGTGATAATCAACACAAGAGTCCTTAATATTTTGGCAAAAAGCCACATAGCGTTTGGGATCCAACCATTTTCTGATCCTGCGTGTAATATTGTAATACAGTTTCCTTTATTTAATGGTGCTTTTGTTTTACACTTATCAGAGGAGTAAGACCATCCTTTGGAAGGGATGTCATGCGTGTCAAACCACGTCTCGTCGAGGTAGAGTATTGGCCGATTTTCAGACCGGTATTTTCATATTGACGTTATATATTCAGAAAGCCAGTTTGTTAAACGTGTGGATTCCATTATTACTTGTCTCTTGTCAATTTTGCGATATTTAAAGCCCGTTACAGACAGAGCTCGCCAAAGAGTAGTGAGGTCACAGTTGATGTGAGTTTCGTCATTGATAAGCCGATTTTTAATTGTAGGGACACGCTGCTCATCGTACATAGTGTAGATTTTTAGCTTTATCAAATATTTTTCCCAGTCGTCTAGACTTTTTGTGACACCGGGATATTTACGATTTTTTCTTGACTCCATGGAATTTTCAACAATTCGTCTAACTGAAGTAAGAGGCACCTTCGTCAAATTACTGGTTACTCTTGCTGCAGCACCCGCGTTATATCTTTGCTGAAGTAAGGAACTATACACATTTTTTATAATGATTTTCGCGTCAGAAGATAAGTGATTCTTCTTTAACGAACCACTGGAAGAAGCACTATTACTTTTTATCCACGGACGACACATACTGCCTATTCTGTACGTTGGGTTATGAAATCTTTGCTATTAATGTCTGTAATAACAAATAATAAATGTTATAAAATGATTGCACGCCGTAACACAAGTGAACACTTCCAATGAATTACAAAGACTAAAATGAAAAAGATGTGTTAGCTGTAATCCTCTACAATCCCTCTCTGAGAAACAACATTACCTGAATCAGATCCTTTTACATTTATGATGTGCATCTCGAATTTTACAACTTAAGGGTCTAATTGGTTTTATTATAATTCTTCAGTCAATACCATGTATTGTAAAAACTACTATAACGAAAAATTTATTATTTATACATAAAGGTAATTTACTGTGATCATATTTTAGGTAATTGGTAATACTTATATTGGAATTCCACAATGTTCGTCATTTTGGAAGGAATAAAGTATATAAATATATTAATTTAAAATTTTTGATGTTTGTAATATAAAATTTTATTTAGGATTAAAAAAAAAATTTAAAACTCTGTATATTATTTTTATTTATAAGAACTTGACCTTTTTGGCCAATTTTTGAGCGGTAGACATCTTTCTAAAGTATAATAACTGTTGAATGGATGATTCCAGTAATTCAATCAGTTTTGCCACTACAAAACTTTCAGGTCTAAAATGTCTGACATTTTCTAGGCCTTTTTGGGTACGATTCAAACTCGAAGCGAAGATATTTTTTAATTTTAAAACTTTCTAGATGGTACCGAATATCTGAACGGAGCTATTAATGTTGTATTGAAAAAAATAAATAACCTAGGGGATTCGAACTTTTTACGTTTGCCGCATGGACGAAATCTGTCAATTCTATGTCACATGTCTTATTTATTTTTGATATTTGAACCTCGATTTTGTGTTTTTTTCAAATGTGAATCAGGCTACTGTGAAACATGTGACATAGAATTGACAGATTTCGTCCATGCGGCAAACGTAAAAAGTTCGAATCCCCTAGGTTATTTTTTTTTTTCAATACAACATTAATAGCTCCGTTCAGATATTCGGTACCATCTAGAAAGTTTTAAAATTAAAAAATATCTTCGCTTCGAGTTTGAATCGTACCCAAAAAGGCCTAGAAAATGTCAGACATTTTAGACCTGAAAATTTTGTAGTGGCAAAACTGATTGAATTACTGGAATCATCCATTGAATGGTTTACTTTAGGTTCCAAGGTTTCAACATTATTTGAGCCACAGTTGTATGTAACTTAGTAACTTTTGCCTTTCGTTTGCCTATAGTGTAGATTATCCATATTCTTTAAAACAGTAAAACTGTGAAATGATTTACAGAAAAAACTATAACTTTCTTATTTTTGCAAAAGATATTAAGGTGCTTTTTCATCTTCCATTTTTGATTCACTGAATTCAAGTTCACTTACTAGTTCATCAAAAATACAAAAATGTTTTTATAACTAATTTTTACAAAACTGTTTATTTGCCGATATTAATAGTGAGTAGCTTTATGGTAGGGATCGTATTTGGGCGAGCTACATAAATATAATTTTGTCATAAAATATGTGTTAGTTACATAAACACTTAATAATCAAACAATACTGTGTAGAAAAGTGTAAATATCCTCATACCAAATTTAAACATACAATAATGGTTCATTATTCACTAGGGAATAATAGGTAACATAAAACTTGAGAAATCACAAGTGTAATTAAGGTATTATAGGACTGTCGTGGACAAAATATTTTTTTACTAGGACAGTCAGCTGTATGCTTTAATGACTGTGTTCTGTACTCTGAATATATTCGATTGGTCTAAAAAAAACAATATTTTTATTTGAACAGATCCATATTAAATTATATAAGTAGGTATATCCAAAAATATATTGTACCGTAACAACATGGATTCATGTCTAAAAAATCCATAAACAGAAATTTGCTTGTCTTTATTAACCAGGTAACAGAAACATTTGAAATTAAATTACAAATGGATGTAATTTTTACAGATTTTTGTAAAACATTCGATCAAGTGAATCACGATATTCTTTTAGAAAAACTGAATAAATATGGAGTAACTGGAAATACAATAAAATTCATTGGAAATTATTTAAAAGATAGGCATTTTTTGTTAGGTATAAGGGTAATAATGCGTCAGATAAGTATAAAGTCAATTCAGGAGTTCCACAGGGATCAAACCTGGGACCACTATTATTTACGATATTTATTAACGACTAACCAGATGTGGTGAAGCATGCACAATGTTTACTATTCGCAGACGATATTAAAATCTTGAAAAAAGTTACCACGGTTAGAGATTGTGTTGCACTACAAAAAGATATTCATGAAATTTTCAAATGGAGCCTGATTAATAAACTTTTTTTTAACATAAATAAATGTAGTGTAACTCGCATAAAGGATCCAGTAATTTTCTTTTATGAAATAGATGGTAGAATATTAGAACGTAAAAAACAAATTAAAGATTTAGGAGTAAGATGATCGTATGTTCTCTTTTTCGGGTCATATTCAAAATATAATCAAATCTGCAAACCATATGTTGGGAAACATAATTCGCCAAACACATAAATTTAGAAATATAAACACAATAAAAATTCTTTAGTACAGCCTGGTACGCCCTAAGTTGGAATTTGCCTCAATTTTATGGATACACGAATATTAAACAATACTAAATGAAGTAGAAAAAATACAAAACAAATATAAAATATGGCCAGATTACAGAACAGTAAGAACCACACAACTCAGGTCTAAATTTAAAATTTTATCACTAGCTCAAAGGCGAAATTTGACAGCTATGTTGTTTTTGCATAAAATTATTAACAATAAAATTGACTGTTCGGAACTATTTGTTATTTCTTCTTCCTTTCAACGTTCCTCCTCAACGAACACGGCATTTTTAATATACCTTTTAAACTCAATGTCATAAAGTCACCTCTTGTAGCCATGCTTCACTTGGGCAATCAAACAAATATTGCGATTAATAGTGATTGGACAACAGCTGAAAATAAATTTCGTGATAATATCCTTGAATACCCGTTACATAATTGAATGTAAACAAATATTTAATAATAATTATTCTGATCACTTTCTTAACCATACAGTTCTGGTAGTTAGTAGTTAGTTATAAGTTGTAGATTAAAGTAATGAAATATTAAAAATATTAATACATTGTCCATGTAATTAGGTCCAAAAGGGCCTGTTTGGATAAATAAAATAAATGAATAAATAAATATTTCCAATTCACAAAAATGAAATAGTATATTACATAACGAGTGTGGAAAGTGAAGTATTACGCACAAGTGAAGTTTAGCACGAGCCGCGTAGTGGCGAGTGCGGAAACGTAACGAGTGCAAGAAATGCACTTTCCAACGCGTTGTGTACACGATTTTTCCTACGACCCCAATATTTCTTATTATAATAAATATTTTAAATTTATTTATAAAATTTATTTTAATTGTTAGTCATGTTAAAAATTAGGATTTAAACGAGTTTATATATTGCATGGAAATATAATTAATTAAAATCAAATAACCACCTTTCTCAGGAATTCACATCAAAATTCTTTATTAGATAAATGACATTTTAATTTTTTTTGTGGGCTCTATAAAAATTTAAAGTAAAATGGTCAGTTGGTGAAATTAATTGAAAAGTAATGTAATAATAATAGACGCAAAGATAATTATTGTAAACAGAAACACAAACATATGGTCAGTTGGTGAAATTAATTGAAAAGTAATGTAATAATAATAGACACAAAGATAATTGTAAACAAAAACACAAACATAACTTCAAAAATCCACATTCGACACATGCACGGAACATGAACACAATATAAAAAAGAAAAATAAACTGTTCTTCTTTCTAAAAGTGTTTTTATAAAAATAATAATACTGAATAAAAATATGTTTATTTTTTAAAAATTTAAAAACCTATAAGAAACTTTATTTTTTATTCTTACTTTATACAGAAAAATTTGTATTGGCAATTACAATACAATATTTGACACAAGGAAGATTTAAAAAAAAATTAAATGGTCCTTGGTTTGACATTTATGTGTTTTTACTATTGATAAATTTGACGTAAATGTCACAGATCATAGAACTATATTTTTTTACTTTTCAATACGTGTATTGATATTTACTTTTCAATACGTGTATTGATATTAGCTACTTTCTTAAGTACAAATAAGTGTGCAATCTAGCACTTTCATATGTGGTCGTAGGAAAAAGATGTTTCACCTTAGTGATGAGCAAATGCAAGACCAAGACCGGGTTAGTCTTGGTTTTGATCTTGGTCTTGCACCAAGACCCTTGCAAGTCTTGCACTTTTTTTTAGATTTACTGAGGTCCGTTTTTACAAAAAAAAAAGGAAAAATAGTTTTTAAAATCATTACAAGTAAAGAAAGATTAAATGAAAGAGATAGTATTTTTCATTATAAAAATTTTTTTATATTACATTGTAGCGATAAATCAATTATGAAATAGTTATTATACTAACAAGTGCGAAAGAGTTAGGATCAATATTTTTTACAAGCAAAATCACCTCGAAAATCATTTAGATCCTTGAAAAGATGTGATTGTGACAATAAAATCTTTCATAGTGTCAATAAATACGACTGTAGCTATAGGAAATAAGCACAACTGATCAACTTCTGCTTGTTATGGTACCAGAAGTAATTATAACCCAAAAAATCAAGCTTCTTCTTCTTTGTCTTCGTCAAGCACTCCTCTACCTGCGTTCTCACCGGAGTACAGTACGACAATGTCTCTTTCTCCAAATGATTCATAACAAATTTTTTAATATGTAAACATTAATAAAGCATATCCATAAACTTACTTTAAAAATAAACATAATTTTTGTTCAGGAGTTATTGGATTTTTATTTCTATTGCATGGTTTTGAAACAATTTCATCTTTTATGTGATTTAAAACATAATCAAACAATACTGGTGTCAAACGAAAATATTATCTAAATTTTTCATCATTTGTTTGAATGTGACGACTTATTAAGATTTCATAGACGCCTTCAGTTTTCCGTTTCTTAAAAATCTTACTTTCTTCCAACCTTTTCGTTTCTTCTTCCGATGAAGACTTGTCTTCCAAAAATATCATCATTGCCAAGTCCAAATCATCCATTTTTTGCTTTTAATACAGAAACATTCTAATTATTGTCAAATAATGAAACTAAACACAAGATATAAAACAAACTATAAACACACAAAACAAAAGCAAATACAAAAATGGATTTGGGCAGTCAATAACGTTAAACTCTTACTTTACATCTGTGCTCACCGATAGCGGCCGTCTTGAACGGTCGTCAAATTACGGCTGCTTTATTTTCGGCACTGCTATCCTATTTCCTATGAAACTAAAGCTTTAGAGTTTAAAATAATCCATGGCTGCTTTATTTTTCGGTTAATATGTTTAAAAGACCGCAAGACACTTGCAGGCTTGGTCTTGGTCTTGCGTATATCTTGCAATGCTAAGTCTTGGTCTTGTATAAGTCTTGCACTGCTCGGTCTTGGTCTTGATGTTGCCGCCTGAAGTTGGTCTTGGTCTTGGTCTTGCATTTTCTGCAAGACCAATACCAGTCTCACTATTTCACCTAGAACTGCCAAGGTGTTTTATTGTTATTAGTTATGTAGGTACATACCTTCCTGGGTTGCAGGTATGTGGGCAACTGAGAAAAAATTGTTGGAATAGCTTCATGGAGCAATCGTTCTCTTGAATTTACATCAGTTTTATATAACCAACGTTCCTCAAAGTGTTTTGAGCAAAGCCTATCACTTTTAGTTGGATCCCAATCCTTAATTGTGGTGTTACCTATCGATAATTCGCGTTTTCCGACATCTGTAGGAAAGCTGTAACAAAAATAAAAAAGTCCATAAAATACCTACATGTTTTCCTAAGTGAAAATTCCTCTATATCACAGTAACAATAAATATTTTTACGTTTTGATTTAGTCATTTTTGTATTAATCTCTTATGGAAATGAACAGCTAGATTTAGATTAGAGAAACTTAAAAATTGATTACCTGCGCCACTCCTATAATGGCTGTTTTGAAGCAAGAAAATATATTATTCATGCAGATCTATGATGAAAATTATTAAACAGCGTTATCCAAACACTATAATTAGGTGAACTAAAGACTGAATAATTACATACTGTAATATAATTACTCAGAGATAACTTTTTAATCGTTTAAAATAGGTAAAACTACAAAGGTCATTTTATAAAATCGTTTGTTTTCCTGTGAAATGAAATTCCAACCTTATTTTTCTCACTGCGGCTTCGGCATCCGTAAGCACAACAATTCACCATGATGAAGCATACGCTGTATTTGCTTTCTTTGCCATATATAAAATGGCGTCTGCTAAAAGTGTGTGACAGAACGCAAGCTCAAAATAAAGCGAAGTGCGGTATTCATATGCTTTCCTAAGATTATAACCATCAAGAATTTAGTGAGTATACAATACACCAAGAATATAAGTTACCAAGTACTAGGAGTAGTTCAACGTGCACATTGGTGGCTTTAAAAAACGCTACCTACTTAAGTTTTGATCGTAAAAATCGGCATGGTGCCTTGCATTTCAACGGAATCTGTCAGTGTCATATATTCGAAAGTTGAAAATGACTAGAAACCAAAGAAAGTTAGAAGTTATTCTGTTAAGTTTTTTGGTGTTGATACCATTTATACTTTCGTTAGTAATGGGATTTATCCGGTTTACATATCCAGAAAAAGAAAAGTCTAGTAATGTAGACGATAATGGTAACTATTATCCTGAAGGAGAACCCTATTGCGACGACTCATATCTAACGGCTTTGGTGCGAAATACATACCCAGATGACAAAAAGTTAAACCTAATCTTAATCTGTTCTGGATTAATTATTGCTGGAACTGATACCAGTTTGTTCGTTGAGGACTGTTTCAAAACCGAATATAGCAAGGTAAAACTGGGTAATTATTTACGAAAGCTACTTCTGGCCAATCTAAAAAATGTTTTATAAAAATAGGTTAATCATAATCTACAAACAACGACTTAAGTATACCGTATTAAAGAAATTTATTACTATTTACTTCGTCAAAATATATAAGGTCAACACATACGGCGAAAGGGTCGAAGCAGGTTAAATTTTCTTAATTTAAGTTAATAAATATAGTATTAGATATTATTTCTTTACTACGGTATTTTCGATTCAGGACCTATTAACATTGGACGTGGCATTGCAGCTGATATAAACGCTATACAGCGTTCCTAATTATAGAGAGAGAGGGCAAGTAACGTATGGAGCTAGTAAGAGCAAAACTTAGCAGGAGTTATTTGAATTCTTGTAAAAAATTAAGAACAGGGTTGGTTTTAGAAGAACCTATAAATAAAACCTTTAAGTTTTTTTATTAACAAAATTATTATTTTGAAATATTACAAATTAATAATCAAAAAATTTAAATGAATCTTAATACGCCACATTGTGTCACTGTCTCGATTGCTTGAGATAAGCCATAGCATTATATCTAAACAAGCTGTGGGCTTATGGTAGTTAGTTTACATTGAAGTCTTTTCTATTATGCTGTTTTTATAAAGTTTTTGATATTATATTGCTATAAAAACACATTATTATCGTTAAGGAATAGTTTTGGTGATATTTAAAGAAATTGTATTTTTTTCTCGGATTAAAAATAATTAAAATAATATTACTTAACCTCAAAAGCAAACTTTTTCATATAAAACAAAATATTACTTCTTTAATTACATCTCGATATATTCCTTAACAATAGTAATGTGTCAATTGATCACTATAATCTTGGAGCATATATATTGACGTAGAGACAGCGTCCAAATGAGCTTTGTTTTGTATCATTGAGGGAAAATAAATGTCATATAGTGTCCAGCAATCTCATTGGGTACATTCAGAAGGTCCCAGCGTCTGAGATCGCTTAGTAAGGAGTCTCTCTGAATGTAGCGCTGCTTGAAAGCTATTCAACAGCGGCTGACTGTTTTGCTCAGCGTAGAAATTTGTCGCTTTCTAAAAAGCGCATCACGATTTTAACATTAATGACATATCGAAATTGGGTTATGTAGGTTTGTGTTGATCTTAATTATATTCTAAGGTGTTGATTGTTGGGTTAAGATTTATCCAATTGATAATTGAAGATAATTATTGTAGTTTTGTACATAAACACAATAGACATATAAAAACCAAAATAAAAATTGGGTTATGTTTTCAAATGTTTTGACTTTTGTTCCGCTTTCAGTGAGCATTCAGGCGAAACGACGGCGCTTTATTAACAACGGCCACAGCATGCTGAGTGGCTAGATCTAGCCGCTGGGACCTCCTTAATGTACCCATTGGTCCGTTTTGAATTTGCGTGTCAAGTCGAATTGTCACATATACCATTATTGTCAATTTGTTTTGCATCTAGAGTTATTTTTACAATTTAATAGTGTTTGGATATTACTTTTAAAGCCATTTTATAAATTTATTTGAGTATATATTATATGGTGAGAGTTTTTGTGATTTGTAAATATAAATATGAAAATGAATCATCAAATACTGAAAATCTAGAAATTTATGCAATAAATTCAACTTTCTATTTTATAAACTATCTTATCATTCCATGTAAATAATTACTATTACTACTTAAATTCAAATCTGAAAAATATTTTGTTACATGTTTCAAAATATATTACAAAGGTATTAATTTCAAACCCCCTTAAAATGATACGACACTGGCTGTAGTGTCTGACAGTTTCCCCTGTGATACAAAACAATCACTATTGCTTGCTGTCTCTACGTTAGTATATATGCTTGAAGACTATAAAAACTCATAAACAAAAAAATTCATATAGGATTTTTACGATAAGTTGACAATGACGTCAGAGCATAAAATTTTGCGGTGTTGTCACGCAGAGTTGTTTTTCCTTCATCTAGGTTAACTGGTAGTGCTGTGCTAATTCTAAATGTCAAACGTGTACAATACAATGATGACGCGTGGCAATTGGCTCTTGGCAACAGCACGAATTGTTACCAATCTGTACACGTTTAATTTTCCTAGCTCTTACAAGTAAATCTCATCTACTGTCAGTTATTTTTAAGTTACTTTGTTGGCAATATAATTAACTAGGAATGACGTCATGGTCAACTTATCGTAAAAATCCTATATTATAAAAATCTTCAATGCAAACTAACTACTATAAGGCAAAAGTTTGTTTGGATAAAATGCTTTGACGTATCTTCTATAATAGCGACAGTGACGTTAATTAGTTATTATTTGTGAAAGTTTTTTCCAGTTTATTGAATTTTATATTTTAGTTTATAAACTAGGTATGTCACATTTCTTTTATATTTGTATATCTTGCAAACTTACCTTAATATTGATGTTCTACAGTATATTTACGTTATCTACTAATCTTTAGTATCGTTTCTGATACTATTTTTTAACTCCTGAACCCTACTTAAAAAAAAAATTATTTGTAATACACATGGTGCACAAAATTGTGCATAGTGAGCTTCAAACCCTGTTGCCAAATTAACACTATAATTTTTATCAAACTAGATTAGGTTTTTTGTATTACTTCTGATACAAATAGGGGTTAAATTATGACAACTACTGTACAAATATCATTAAAAAAAAGGTAAGAAAATAAAAGTCAAAAATTCTCGAAAAATATGCCTAACTGTGATAATAATGGGATCGTAGGACTAATTTATAATAGTTATCCTGACGATACAACCCTTACTGTTAAGATGAAATGTACTGGGCTCATATATTCAGAAGCCATTGCTCTTTTACTAACAGAATGTTTTAAAGCTGAATATGATAAGGTAAAACAAACCTTAAAAAAGTCGTTGGAATTCTTCTGGTATAGCTCACGTAGCAGTCGCCATTGTACGTTGGAAAAATTTTTAAAATCATTATTTTGTAGACGCTTTATTTATTGTTATTTTAGGCACCTATCAGCGGATATCACTTTGTAACGAGCGGATCCAAATTTTGGTCAAAAGAGAGAAACCTACATAATATTACTGGTTCGAGAGTATTAGAACCCAAGACTGATGTCTCAAAAACTGTGCTTGTTGCAGTGAAAGTCGATCCTAAATATCCACCACGGTGTAAACAAGACAAAAAACCCCTTTTACTTGAAAAACACTACAATGACAATAAGGAACACTTTATAATGGGTCTGTAGTAAATTATTTAGTACCTAATTATTTCCTTTAACAACTTCTGGGCAAATTTTAAAATTTTTAGTGAAATAATGTATTATATTATAATGGTAAAAGAAAAGAGTACAATTTCTCTGCGTCTAGGACGGTATGCCACAGAGTTAAAGTCGGAGATGGCTGTCATTCACCGCGCAGCCCTTGAAATCAAGAGGCAAAAGGTACAAGAAACGAATATTGCTATATTCTTACAATTGCGTGGGTATACAGACATAGTTGGCTCAAAAGGCTGGCTTTTTTTGTCCTGTCCCACTGCGACCTTTGCAGATCTATTGTGGTCCTGCCTATATTATGCCTATATTACGGTATCCAGCTTTAGTGAAACCTTGCTAGGCCTTCGCACTCACAGAGTATGTGCTCCGCTTGAGGGCCTTGAGACACTTCCACACCAGTCTTGACGATGTACGAAATGAGCCTATCGCTTTTAGTGCTGCGTGGCTATCGGAGTAGATGATGAATCTTTGGCTTTTTACCTTTCGTCTCATTAACTCTTCTGCACAATATTGCACCGCCATTAGCTCTGCCTGAAAGACAGTGGCATATCTTCAAAGGTTCAGAGAGATCGTGAGATCTGTTTTAAAGCCATCAGTGTAGCAGTTGAGATTCACTACTACAGGAGGCCCTACTTCTCAGTCCTTTCCCTCTGGAATGACTACTGCGTATTCGTTTTTAAAACTATATTGTGAGGCAATTTGATCCATTGGCATTCCTAGAATTGGATCTGCCTTTATTTCTTCATATAGTTTTTTGTAGACCTCACCGTGTCCTTGGCTTATCGGAGGAGGTCCCTGTGGCTAACAGATCTTGCATTGCCTTATACAAAAATACGCAGTGGTGGTAAGCTTAGTAATGCCTCCAGGGCTGCAGTCGGCGTCGTTTTTATGGTCCCGGCACGTTTGCCTTTAGATACCACTTAGCTGCCTCTGCGCTCCAACCTGCAGTGTCCTGGGCCACCTGGCTCAAAGGGAACGACTAGGCGGATCTACTATTCCGATAAGGCGCAGGAAGCCTCCTAAGGGACCAAAACCCTTTTATGGCTTTAGATAATCAACCATAAAGTTGTACATGGCTAAATGGGCAATGGGCAAAGTCTCAGGAATGGTGAACAAGGTCGCCAGGGGCTCTATTCTTGAAATCGTAGGAATCGATTCTCAGGAGAAATTGACGTCATTTTCTCTCGATTTTGCAATAAGTCTATTCTTGAAATATTTCATAGAAATCGATTCTCCACAAATACCGAGAATTGATTCCTCATATCATTTGGTGGAGAAAATTGAAATTCTTTTAAGAATTTGAATTGTCTATCTAAAAAGCGTTTGATGATCTAATGGACCATATTGAGCAATACGATAAACAAAACAGCAAAACACTAAAAAAAAGGTATAGGTTATATTCACGAACTATGAAAATGTCCAAAATGTCAATTCTGCCAACTTAATAAAAGAAATTATAATACAATATCCGAATATTTGATTGGTTATGCAGTTGAAATACTTGAATTTAGTTCAGACATACGTCACTTTTCCTAATTCTCTAGAAATTGAATTCCCACACATTCAAGAATTAGATTGGTAGTTCTCAGGAGAATTTTTTTTTGGAGAATCAGTTCTCTGGAGAATCGATTCCTACGATTTTAAGAAGAGGGCCCCAGGAAGGAAACAGGCGAAGGAATTCATAACATATTATCTGTGAAAGACCATTACTTTTTTGATATTTCTTAATAAAATTTAAAATGTTTATACTTTTACAAATTTTACAGAAGTAGTTAAAGTGAATAATTACTAATCTATTAAATAATCTACAATACTTATTATATATTTGTTGTTAGGTTGGTCGACTGCAAATAAAAATGCTCACGTTGAGTATGTAAAAACACCCTATAAGAAAGAATGTATAGAAAATATGCCATCAGCAGTCATATTTTTACGAAGTCATTGGGCTTCTGGGTTGCAGCCGACAAATTGTAAAGAAAACAAAGAAATTTTTATACCTTTACCGAATTATATAAACTTTACCGAAGAATATGAAGTTGATGAAGAAGATGAAGAAGATGAGTAAAAAGAGGTAAGAAAACATATATTATTTATACATAAAGTTAATTTATTGAGATTATATTTTAGGAAATTGGTAATCATTCTATTGGTATTCCACAATGTTCGTCAACTTGGAAAGGAATATAAAATTTGCCATTTATAATTTGTAATAGTTGTAACTTATGGAAGTGTTATTTAAGATTTAAAAAAAAATTCAAAACCCCTACATTATTTTTATTTTTAAATAGTTGACATTTTTGTGCAATTTTTGAGGGATAAACATTTTTATAGAGTGTAATAACTTATGAATTGAAAAGGTGGGTTCCAAACATAAAACTATTATCAGATGAGACTAAACAATTTATTTTTTACTTGCTCAAACATTACCTAGTTCTAATCGACTGTGTCGTCTTGATTTGACCGACTGGGTTCTTATTATGTGATGTTGCCCGCTCTCCATTTAAGGTAAGATGTAATATTTAATATTGGGGGTTGTATGGAATAAAAACTTTTACACTAAAGACATTAAATTATATTTACGATGACTGGATTAGAGTACATCACTTATTTACTATAAATAAATTATATTAATGCTGTATCAGCAACATAGTGAAGTTGATAATGAATATCATACATTGAACCTTTCGTCTATGCTTTGCCGTGTATTTATTTACTATTTCTTGTTTATTCAGCCTTCCTCACAAACACGATATGACCGTGAACGTGCCATACTATAAACAAACTACGGTGGTCTAGGCCATCGATATTTCTAATAAACAATTTAATTAAAAATACGAAATATACGGTGTGTTCACACCACAAAGAGATTTGTAATTGTCATTAAATCATCTATAGTATTTGTTGATTACATTTGTAAAAATATGACCATAATGCTTTCTCTTATTTATATTTTATAAATTATAACCAACTAAATTATACAAGTAATGTTTATGGAATGTTTAACCACTAAACTATTTCATTCGGTTGGATCATAGAAATGAGTTGCTCAATAAGCGACAACGCCGCATGGCTTGTCTAAATGATACCTCCCCCAGAAGCTTCAGATGGCAGTAGGAGCATGGAATTTTCGACACAATGGCAAACCTTAGAATATAAACTTGTTCTAAGCGGTAATCTGACTCTGTGAATGTGACGTGCCCAAGAATTCAGGCGCCATTATTGTTTTGATGTGTTTGCTTTACTGTATTGTTTTTGTGGCGTTTTACCTGGTTTTAGTAAATTTAGAATAAATTTGATAATTAGAGTTCTTATTGATAAACTGTATAATAGTGGGTTGCAGAAAAGTTATTTTAGAATAAAGGAAAATACCAATATCAGTTTCACAGGTTTTTATTACAAATTTACAGGTTTACAGGAAGAGAGGTGAGAGGTAAAAAACATGGAATTAAGTGTTTGAATGAACAGCTTCAACCTAAAGACCCATATATTTTTCTGAATCTTCCTCTTTAATTTTAAAATACTTTGTCATGCCTTTTCTCCTCCACATGGTATTCATACTTATATTCAATTTAATGTACGTATTCTTTAAATTTATTTCATGTATTATTATATTTTATTGTATCTTATGTTCTAAGTATTGTATACTTTTAACTGTTAATCTTGTTCTTCTTCTTTGCCAATGGTTGACAGTAACTGTATTTTCAGATATTGTTGGACAGTCAACTTTATTTAATGTGTTACTCTAATTACTTAATTTCATAGTTAGATTAGCTTAATTGATGTTACATTGTGTCGATCGGCCTTAATCACTTATCTTGATTCCAATTCATTAATAATGTGTTTCTAAATTTTATTTGACATCTTTCATCCATAGATTTCACAGTTTCGTATTGTATGCTCTTATTATATAGTTTTTTGGTTCTATGATTTTCTTATATGCTTTGATGTTGTGTTCGCCGCCATTGCATTCACAGTAATTTGGTATTTTCAGTGTGATGGACAATTTTTACACTGCTATACAATGTTTGATAATAATTTTGATTATACTCATGGTTTTTTTGCCCTTTGACTATCATGAATGGTCTTCTTTGATAACGGGGTCACTGATATTTTCTCTGGAGCTCATATTAGGGCTTCATTTGGAGTATTTGTCACCCTCGACTTTCATTCTCATACTATTTGTGGTATTTCACATTTCCATTCATGTAGTGGTACTCAATTTTTTCTTACCTACTCAATGTTTTTCCATATATTTAAATAAAATATCAAATTTCTTAATTTGTTCTCCAATGAATCAAAATTCAATGAATCTTATTCATACCTCTATATAATGTATTTTTTTACCTAATTTCTCTTAGTTTTAATTTTAATGTCACATTTTCTTTATGTCACTGGTTTTACCATGTACTCCATTTAATATTTAATATATAAGTATGGTTTTTTAGATTTGTGTTTTATTTTTAATGAAAGAAATAAAAAAATAAACAAAAAAGGTTTGCGCACGATTTTTTAAATTTCCTGAGAAGCGCAAGGGTCATTACAACTCACTTTGCGGTTTTAGTGGACCAATTAAGTACTGTAGAACAAAAGTTTAACTCTGGGTTGTCTCTGGTTGTTCTCTGACATTTGACACAGTCTTTTTAATTATTTCAAGCATTGTTGCCGAAGCAATTGCAAAGAGATTTTGCAGTTACATCTGTATTTTTTGATGAAATTATAGGTAGGTAGGTAAGTAACGATTTTTTTCAATATAATTTTTAATTCATATGTGCTGTTAACCACATATAATATAAAAAAAAGTTAAATTTAGAAAATACGATAATTGGTCCTATAAAGGCTATTTTCTCTCTTTGATTATTTATATCATAAGTTTTTCTTATTTCGGTTAATGGATTTTTGAAAAAGATTCTCTAATTGGTTGTTCAGATATAGATCTTTCACTTAATGTTCTTTCGTTTTCTGGATGTGTTGAAAACATCAACAATTTAATGTTTTCTTGACATCCAAATCTATTATGCATTTCAGCCACCCGTCTGCGTTTCTTAAGTCACATTCTTCATTCTTCTTTTCGTGCATGGAAAAAGTTATTTAGATCTCTCACAAACGGTATAATAATTTTCTCTCTATAACGTTCTTGGTTGACAGTAAGTGGATTCTGATTATCATCTTCAACGAAATAAGGACCAACCATTCCGTTACCAGATACCTCGCACCAAACGGTAACTCGAAGACTGTGGAGTGGTTTGTCTACAATGACATCAGGACGTTCAAATGCAAGGAATCTGGTTGTTTGTCGATTAATATAGCCGCTAAGATGAACGTGACTCTCGTCTGAAAAACCATATGTTTTTCAAAAATTCGGGATCTTTGTAAATTAAACTCAACATGCGACCACAGTAAATTTCTCTTGCATGTTTGTCCGCAGCATTTAGTCGTTGTCCAACTTGAATACGGTATGGATAACCACCAATTGATTTGAACATGCGACGTAAAGACGTTTCACCAATGTAGAGTTTAAATGCAGTTCTTACAAGACTTCTTTGAGGTGATAGCACAACTTGGTTAAAAACACGTCCTTCATTTTCGTTAGTGCATACTGAAGACCTGAAGAACCTTTACGTTGACACAATACACTACCAGACATTTTTCAAGCTAACACCAAACTTTTACTAGGAGCTGCTTTATTAAATTTTTGTTGATATTTTATTGACACCTGTTCTAAGCTTGGACCATCATTACGACCTTTTCCGTATGAACGAAAATAATGCTCTACCAAAAAGACTTTTTCTTCCGTTGTTATAACCATTTTTAAATCAAATTTAACTGCAGCGTACTATTAATATATCAACTAATGACAATTAAGTCAAATATGACAAATCCATATTACATAAACAACTCCACAGCAGTCTCTGTTTCGGTACTGTTTATTTTGGCAGATACCGTATTCAAAATATGCTACACTCTTTATATTTTAATGTTATTATGACAAGTCACAATGTGCTCGTAAATTTCCTTAGTGCGGACCTACTTCTACTCATCTTACTGTACCTTGATTATTAGTATTTATTTTTTTTATTGTAAAAAACAGTGATTCGTAAGGTCAAGCTTATTGATAAAAATACTGGTTCAAAGATAATTATACAAATTTATCCACTTACGTAAATCAATATTAAGAATAATATTATAAAAATGTTGGCAGCAATCGCTTTATTAGTTTTAGTAAATTTAACCATTACTTTTGCCGACGATAGTGCAGGTAAATAAATTTTATATTTTTTAAAGAGAGCAATTTACAAGTAAATCATATTTTTTATTATCTTCGTTTAGGCAAACCTTATTTCCTGCATTTGGATGAAAATAGTGGCAAAACATATTATGTTTCAACTAATATCAAGGTACTGAAAAGTTTACTATTGGCTTATACTTTTAGTATATTATTTTATTTACATTTTGAAGTAATGAGACAAATGTAAAAACAGCAAGTACCTAGATTATGGCTATAGGGGGGGTTATATTTGAGTATTAACATTACAGGATTACCAAATAATTGAAAAAAAAACATATTTTCAAATTATTTATGTGTAAAAGAAACCAAAATGCCTGCTTGTTATGTATTAAGAATAAAAAATTAATTAAACTGTTCCCTTCATTTTAAACGAATCATTAAGTATCTGATAATAGATAGGTAATGGCTGAAATAAAATAAACTTGTTTAAATTAATGGCAGCTATTACCGGAAGAAATTTATAAAATAATGTAATATTTATGTAATATTCACTTTGATAAATACGTTCTTATGAATACATGCAATTGTCCCAAACCGAAAATTGGTGAATTTTCTCCTCAAATTCATTGTAAAATCAAAATAAAAATCATAATTTTAGTAAATTTATTGTTCAACAGTCTGACGGTTGGTTTTTAAATAAATTATTTTAATTTTGACATACTGACTGACTGGCTCATTAAGTTTATTATCCTAAAGCATAATCTGAAATAAATGGATTGTATCTTTCCTTTCTGCGGTCAAGCGTAGGAAAAGTATAGTCCGCACCTCGAGCATAAGGCGAATTATGTCCGAATTATTCGGAGTGGTAACTACAATTTCTCATTTGCAACTATATCTTTAAATTGGAGACATCAGGATTGAGCTGATACATTTTGTTTTAGATGGGGACCGGTTGTCCAATTTATCAATAGAATTTGCAAGTGTTTTTGCATCGACACTAAGTTTTTACTTTTGACAAGCAGAACGAGGTCATCTTTGAAGATTCTTCCTTTGACTATCGCGTTGCTTTGTTCTATACTATTATTAATTGCTACCAAAATTAAGGTTGTACTTAGCACTGCTCCTTGCTCCTGTGGCTTAAGTTACACATGAATAAATGGACAACAGCGAAGTCTCAGGAATGGTCGACAAGTTCACCAGGAATGAGACAAGCGAAGAAATCCATTAAAGGTGCGACGTCAAAAGTATCTGTTAAAACACAGTACAAGAATACTCGTGGGTATAACAAGCTTAACAAGCACATACACTGACACATTCTTTGTTAATTTGAAGGACTTTCAAGACAGATTTCTTACTATAGGCGAAGAAAAAGCCTTTCGGCTAGAAACTATGAGAGGAAATTACTTATGAAAGACCAGACTGGACCAGATTTCATAAAGAAAAGTATTACCACAATAGATCTGAAAAGGTCGAGATGAGAAAAGGCGTGTAGCTACTCAGTCCCTATATAATCTATTCTAATCTACTCTATCTATACGGGTAAGGAAAGTTCATCATTTAAGAAAGTCATCTCTGAATTTTAGCATGTTACTTCTAATTCTCTATTGATTAAGTTTAGCAATTACATCAAATCTTCATACAGCATCATAGGTCTTGCTAATGTCAAAAAATATTGCCATACTCTCTTGACTGATTGCAAAACTTTCATGTAGGTATGTCGAATTTGAAATCTATCAGATTATCCAGAGTTGACTGATTACAGCGAAAACTGCTTTGCTGGGGGATTAAAAGTTCTTTTTAGGTAATATAGTAAAGAAGTCTTTGTTAACTTTTTCTTTAATACTTCTATTAAAGATATGGGAAGATATGATTTTAAATAATTTCTTTCTTAGGTTTTTAAAATGGTTATTTGCAAATTCTTTTATAATTACAATTATTAGTTTTTGTACTTAACACTTGCAAGCATTTTAAAATTGGTGTTTCTTATCAATAGTTTTTTAATTCTGTAATGTTTCTGCTTAACCTCATTTTTAGCCTGCTGATGGCCTCCTTATAGGCTGAAACTAGTTGCTATTATTTAATTTTACATTTGTTTGATTATTAAATAAATATCTGCGACATTGAATTTCTTGAACCACTAAACATTTATTTGTCTTTTTTAGCTTCCTTATGTCCAAGCTATGCGATTTTGTAACAACTTAAACATGACCCTAGTTACTGTAAATTCAGCAGAAGAAAATCAGGCCTTGTGGAAACTTTTAAAATCGAAAAGTAAATCTAATGAATTTTAATTTAATACTTTTTATGTTTGTAACTAGAAAATATTCCCATTAGCCTAAAAACTACTTATTAATTTTATAAACTGCTCTACAAAAATTTAATAAAATTTAGAAATTAGGAGATTAATCTAAAAACTGCAGGTCGTTTATTTGCAAAATTTCTTTAATGAAAAATTGAATTATCCTCGTGTTTTATTTTTATCAATTTTATATTTTCTAGTCTTCTTTTTATACTATATTTTATTGGCATTAACTCCAAAGGTTATTATTTCCCTTTCTGTATTAATTTCTGTGTCCACTGTTGTATATAATATATATGGCTCTCCTACTGACTTTCTTCTCTCACGTTAAATTTAACTTTCTTAACTGGCGTAGGGTAGTTTTGTATCACAAAATGGCAAAAATAAATTGGAATGATATTTACATATACATTAATATTTTTATAGACGATTATTTCTGGTCCTCTGGTAGTAAATTAATAGATGGTAGAACTTGGTTATGGTTAAGTACAGGAAAGCCAGTTAGTTTTACCAATTGGGATAATGGAGAACCCAGTAGTACTAACGAATATTGTATAAGTTTAAAAGCAGATTCACGCGACAACATATTCTGGAATGATGAAAAGTGCCAAACTGAAAGATCTTTTGTTTGTGAATCTAAGGAAAAAAATACTAAAGATAAGATTACAGATTCAGGTGAGATAAAATTTATCCAACTTACATGTAATAAAATTCTTTTTTTAAAAAAGTAGCTCTTAGTTATCATTTCTTTTTATTAAGGATAATTATTTTTCTCAATCAATCCTTTGGACTCTATAGGAACATCATACCTATCCCATCCATATAACGTAGGTCTAATTCTGATTATACAAGTAGATATGTGCTGTGTGTTCTACTATATTATGAAGTATTTTTATGTGTATTATTGAATAAATGTTCTATTACTTGATCGTCAAATATATTTTAAATCTTTGCACTACATTATATAAATATACGTTTTTTGTACATACAATTACAATAATTGAAAATATTATAGTATTTGGTTACATTAAACAAAATCCTTGGTATATAAAATATTAGCAACTAAAATTAGTAACCAATCTGTTACATATTAAACAATATAAAACTAAAAAGAACCCAAAATTCAGTTCTCATAAAAGTTTATTGAATCCGAACCAAAATAAGCATTACATTTTTTTACATAAAAGTTACTTAGCAACTAAAACACCAGAATTTGTTTACATAATCAGTAGGTATACTTGTATTTAAATAATATCAACTAAAATTATTAACTCATCTGTTGCATATAGGTAAACTAAAAAAAACTATTACTCATATATAATAAAACAGAATAAAAATATTTCTTTTCATCAAAATTTGAAAAAAAACATTACAAGTGAAACAGGCTTTGCTTATATAACAGGTGGGTACACTTGTATTTATAAAATATCAACTAAAATTAATAGCACATATCATTTTTGGATAAACTTAATAACAAATCAAATACTTACTGTAACAGGTACCTACTTGAAGAATCACATTTAATTTATTACTCACTTATTTATTAATTACTTGCACTTTAATTTTTTTTAGTTACTATTATTTGATTTCTAATTCTACCTGTAATATTTTTAACTCAAGTCTAATTTTATTTTTTAAATTTGGAGTAATGTTCTTTCTAATTTTGCATTTTCCAATTTTTCCCTACACAGTTTCATATATTGTTTGGAAATTTTTATGCTAATACTGTCCCACTGGTCTTCTTTGACTTTTAATATCTGTAGTTGTTTTTGTTGATGTTTCATTATTAGGTGCTTGGGAAATGCCACATTTACAATTTTTTCTTGCAGAGTGTTGCTTAATGTTGTTCTCAAATTTGGTGCTACCCATTTGGACCAATAGTCTGCTCTATAAGATTAGTAGAAAGGCTTAGTTTTACTTCATCATTTAGGGTTAATAGTTTTAAATTTGTTAGTGTCAATACCATAATTGTAGGTAATCTTACCCTTGTCGCAAAAACGTTCTTATTTCAATTTCACTTTTTGCAGGTTTCTATGGTTCCTCGTTAGGTTACTTTCCCGAGATTTTTAAGAGGAATATCTCTTTGAGGTTGTACAATAGGTTTTATTATAAACAAAACAAAAAATGAAACATGTTCAGATAGAGATTTTTCTATTTGTTTTAAATAGTTAGTGAACAGGGTTTTACTTTATATTTTGAGCTCCACTACAAAATAACTTAAAGAGTCGTTTGAACAATCTGTATCAATAAAAGTAATTTGGGTCCAATGGATTAAATCTGTACTTTAATAAACTTCATTATGTAATAGCTTACTATTTTAATAACCATATTGAGCTAAATTAACAATAAAAAAATTTATTATTATTTTAGTTTGGTCCAATATTTTCAACTCTAAAAGAGTTTCTGATGAACTTATATTTGAAAATAAACAATTTTATTTTGCAAGACAATACAAGGTTAGTGTTGTATATCTGTTAATGTAATTATTATTTAAAGTTTTGGATGAAAGTAAACATATAAAATAATAGTAAATCACATGAGTTAATAACCAAATACTTTTTATAAAATATTACAATGCTTTTATTTAGGGTTCGTTTTGGCAATCGCTACAATTCTGCGAAATGATTGGAATGATGTCGGCATCAATCTTGTCTGATTCAGAAACCCAAAGAATCTACAAACACTTAAGAGATACTTGTAAGTAATTATACTTTTATAAAATTGGCTGATTGAACTATTGCTTAAACCAAACCCATCTTTTAGTGCGTTATTAATTTTGGCATAGGTTATATAGGACTTTAAAAAATACAAACACAATCACAGTTTTTAATTGTTACCCCAACCGCTATGAGTTCGCTACTATCAAAAATTATGGCCGCATGATCCGAATTATCACGATCCGACACGAAATGGTGACGTGTCGTCCATTTTCCCGTTGTGCGCAGAGATTTTTAAATTTGAATATTTGAAATTTGATAGTTATTTTTTGTATTCAAAGGACGTTATTCTTACTTTTTTAGTTTTGCTGTTTTGGTCGTTATAGCTTATACAAGTTAGATACTTAGTTCTTTTAGTAATAGCACAGAGTATATAATACAAACCAGAGTACCGACTCGCTGTCGGCACCTTTGATGTTTATAAGAGAAGAGCGGCCATTTTTTGGGAGTATAAACCACAAAACAGAAAATTGGTTAGTCTGTTTTGTGGTAACCAATATTCTGTTTTGTGGTATACCTAAGCTGAGGGTAGTACTAAAAAAAATGTTATTATAAATAAGACCGTTACTTGAAATGTTTCTTTATTGTTGAGATAATTGTTATTTTCAGAAAGTTTAGAAAAATAGAATTTGTTTTCAACAAGATGAATAATATTAACTAAACGTTGATTTATTTGTTTTTAAAAAAAGTGAAATTGGTTTTTTAGGTTAAATAATTACATATAAATAGAATTTTTACGCAAAATATATAAATAACCGAATATGTATGTCTTACATGCAATTTTCCTCGTTAGTAAGGAAGGATATAAAAAAAACACATCAACAGCTTTAACACTTTTTTATTTCTCCAAATTAACAATTTATCTTTATTTTCATTACTTTTAAAATTTCTGTTGATACATTTAATGGTAGTGTATAGTCTTAACCTAAAATATAATTTTTTACATAAAGTAATGGAAAATTTGTACAAGGATGTATAAAAGTTTCATTACTACTAATATTTAATATAGTTTGAAGAACATGATCTTTTATTGCCGATTCTTAAAATATTTTTTTAAAAATGTTATTTAGTTTAGCAATAAATATAATAAAACTATTACCAGGCATTCAAATACTTCCATAGACACTATTATCATTATTTCTGCATGCTTTAAATAAACAGAATAAAGCTGAATCATCTAAATTTTCAATGGGTTTAAAATAATGCTCACATTGCATGTTGTTCTAAACATTTTTTTATTAAATATCCACTTACAGAACACTGAGAAGTAGTATTTATTTTAATGTCATTTAATGTAAGTAACATTTATTCCGCATCTCCTTCGCAGTTTTTTGTACTTGAATTAAATAGTTTAATTCACTATTTCACACAGTACAAACGCTACCACTGATTTATTCACATACAACCAACTGCCTACCTTAACCAAAACTAATGGTGACGGCTATGGATACTCCCAAAGTGTCATGCCGATACCTGCAAATGAATGCTTACCCCCTCCATATAGAGTCTGGTTTGTATTATATACTCTGTGGTAATAGTTATTTTTCAATATGGTGAACAGTTGTCGTGTTCCTGGATGCTTTAATACTGGAAAAATGGTATAAATGTATCGTTTTCCAATCAAAGATCAAGAAGTAAGTATTTTTGGCTGTTGCAGTATTTTGTATTTAGATTACAATGCCCCTATTTTATTAAATTAAATGTATTTAACAACGAAAACAGTTGATTCTTTTTAGTTTTTTTTTTAATTCTTAATATTATTTTATAATTATTCTATTACCTCATGGGTGTGTATAATATAATATGGTTGCAGCGAATTAAAAAGGAAAAGTTGATTTTTATGGAAAATGGTGACCTGTACAAAAATAGTTTGCCAAAAGCATTTTATAAAGTATTTTTGTTGCCTGGAAATTGTGGTCCTTACCAGTAAAACATTTGCCAGGTAATAATAGTGTTTTTTCCAACTCATATTTATATATTTTATTGAAAATACCTATTATAACCTAACGGATAAGTATGAATACTTTTGATTAAAAATATACGATTACAAAATTATTTTATACATAATCAAGAACTGAAATAAAAAATGGGATTTTGGAAATTTTAATTTGATTTTCTGCAGGTGGTGAAATTTATTTGTTAGAAGACTCTGTTATAGCGCCTTTATGCAAAAGATCAACTTTTAAAGCGATAAGCTTTCAAAAAGCAAATCCCTTAAGTAAAGTTAGTACAAACTTTCACGACCTGGAGCCAAGTACTTCTACCTCTATTCCCACCACTGAGAGAAATAGATGTTTTAGCTAGTAATTCATGAAACTCCATTCCTTGAGGTTCACCTGATATAATATAAATGTTTTTTTATTTTGGGTACCAATTGATTTTATAGGATTTTTTATTATCTCCGACCGACATTTTAAAATTGAATTTTAATTTCTCCATTTTAAAAAAATGTCATTTTATAATGTGTAATGTACGTTTATGATAATGAATAATAACACTATTGAGATTCTCCTTTAAATAAGAGTTTTTAACAATAATATATAAATTATAAATTTGACAATAACTATCAAAACATTACAAGCATAGAACTGAGTACCTATATAAAGACAACGTGCTCAACAATTGAAGTGGATATTTTTTAAATTTCAGAAATAATATTTTAAATATACGTTTTATGTTATCAGTAAATTCTATTTTTAGCGAATTGTTTTTGTTTAGGGGTGGACCCACACGATATTAGTTTTCGTGAAAGCACTTTATGACCTGCGCAGTAAATGATTTACCATTTTTAAATTTTTTCTCTTTTATTGTAACTGTTTTTTTTTGTTTGATATATGGTAACGTGAAAGAATAAAGAACTTATTTTATGGAATTTTGATTTATTATTAACCAGTGACAAAAGAAAATTAGAGATTTTTGTAATATCCACTTCAATTGTTGAGCAGTGTATGTACCTGCTTTCCGCACTGCCCAATTAATGTAATAAACAATAAATATATATAAATATTTGAAAGTATCTTTTTATTTAAAAAAATATGTATATTAAAGTTGGGTTTTATTATATTCTTGAATTTTGACATATTTCCCAACTAGCACAAACCTTCTCAGAATATTACAATAAGGTGTGAAAGTTGAATATTCTGGAATATTCTAAAGAATATTTATAGGATGGAATATTCTGAACGAATATTCTAATGACATTTTTAAAAATAATTCTCAGAATGTTCTACAAAAATATTATTAAAACATTTTATGAATAATATTCCCAGAATATAATTATAAGATAAAATAATATCTTTATGGTTAAAATTATACATATAGAAGATACAAAGTAAAATATTCTAATGACATTCTTTACACAGAATATTTTTAAAACGTAAATAGAATGTGGAGCTTAACTTCCTTAGAATGTCCATAGAACTTTCCAATAATATATAAAGTATGTTGTGGTAATATTATAAGAATATTTAAACGTTCCAGCAGATGCTTCTAGGAGGATTCTAATAATATTCCTGTGCTATCTGGGTTGTTTCTTTAATTTATAAGTAGCTAGTTACAGTAGTAATATCAACAATTTTTTTAAAGAAATAATTTATTATAATCCAAAAGTATTACAGTTCCTAAGACAATTTCAATAATTATTTATCCCAAATGATTTTTGTACAGCGGGTAATCAATAGCTAGATTTAAATATTACCACCTTCATTTAGTTTTTACCCCAACCACGTAGATGGCGCAATTATAAAGTCAGATTTTTCAACATTGAGTTTGTTGTCTATATTAGGTTTGTGAAATGAATGACTTTACAACTGCCAGAATCATTATGAGCAATATCTTAAAAGGTTACTGCATATATAACAATTTTGATTTCTTGTTGTTTTAACAATAACAAGTCATTTTTAATATTGTTTTTTATTAAAAAATATAATTTTCTTATTATTAGCAGCAGAATCAGTTTGGTGGTCTTCGGGCACCAGATCTACAGATGGCATCCATTGGTTCTGGCTTTCTAATGGTATAATATTAAAAGATGCTCCTTGGGGTTCGGGAGAACCTAATAATGAAAAGGATGAACAATGTATATCTGTTAAGGTGGTCGACCAAGGAGTAATTTTAAACGATTTACCTTGTTCTCTTACAGCGCCTGTAATTTGCGAACGCCCTGTTAAAGACAAAATCACCCGTCAAAGTAGATCTATAGGTAAATGTACATACACTAGACAATCAATTTTAGTAAATTTGTTGTTATATTGGCAATTTTCATTATTTTTTTTGGTAGATCTTCAAGCTGAACAGCCCAAAGAAAACGAATGTGAACAACCGGTTATTAATATTTATATCAACAATAATGTAGCAGGAAGCGAAAGTCAGGATTTCTCTCCAATCAATATAGTTGATAAGTCTTCAAAAAGTGAACACTTCATTCTGGTGGATAACAAGTGGAACAGCTGTAAGAAATAACTTAAAATTATAAATTGAATAAATGTTGGCAACAACTTTTTTGTTTTTCATTTAGTTGTAACAAAAATGTCTACCACTCTTACACATAGAATTATTATAAATTACAATCAACTTTATTATATATATATGTCTCATTAATCAGACCTACCGATCCTTGTACTCGTACCCAGCTTTAATGAAATACAAAGTCAAACGAAATTGTTTTATTTACAAAATACATTCGTACAGCTAGTTTTAGTATAATAAGACTATATATATAATATAGTGAGATAAATAACTAAGATTAAAAAATTTAATAAGTAAAACTTACCTCAATGATTTATAATTAAAATGATATCTTAATAAGTTTCATCGAATCATCAGTTACTTTTCCTTTACTACATCTAAAGTTTTTAATATTATAATTTTCAATGATAAACATTCAAATAAATAGAGAATGTACTTGACAAACTTATCTTGGACGGGATCCATGGTTTTTATTTAATCACAATCAAAATAATTCCAATTCAAATAACAAGTCCCAATTCATGTAACAATTTACAATTGACCTAGTTTTCTTTTGAAATCAAAGTTATAATCTGAAACAATAAAATAGAAATAAAATTAAAACTATTAATAGTATTCATATGTTTAATAAGTAAACATGTAACTTTATGTAGTTAAGTGTTTAAATTTGTGTTATAAAAGGAAGTACTTACAAAGGTATAAGGAGACCAATTGTAGTCTTCGATATTGAATAACTATTCCAATAGATCATTCCTACCTAAAAAACCACAAGAACAATAAAAAACATGTAACAAACATAGTGAAATCTAGTGAACTAATCCTTATATCTAAAGTGTTGGACTTAATTATACAAACTAATGATAAAACACTTAGATAGTGGATAGTGAAATGACTATTGCAAAAAATAGTTGATAAACATTAATAAAAGAGATTTTATATAACAAAAATGTATGTAAGATAATTAAGTAAGTTTTTTATATTAATTGTAAGCTGTGAATCTTTGATAACATAAATCATCTCATATAAGATAGTAAGTACATAATACAAATAATAGAATCTCTTAAAAGTTTAAATTTTAGTTATTAGAGTTTAAAGTAGCATTTATCAGTTGAAATAGGACTAGTTTAATAGATTTATAGTAATTTTAATTACAATTTATAGCTTTAACTCAAATTTTGAAAGTATGAAATGAATAGACAGCTCCAGCAATCTGTCTATTTCAAATCAAAAATTTTAAAGAAAGAAGTCAATTAAAAATTATATAACTTTATTTTTATTAAATATAAGAATAAGAGCTTGCTTTAAGTTATCAAAGATACGATTAGAATTGTAAAATTATTACCTTGATATTCGAAAATTTGGGTTAACTTTTGGAAATAACGAACAGTTGAATTCCGATTTTTATGTCATACTTCTCATTATACGGCGAACCTATAAAAAGGCCAGGAAATCGATGATTCACTCTCTTGTCACTCTGGTAGCAGCTTTATTAACATCGTATGTATTTATTGATTACTAAAAATTTTTTGCATTAATCAAAAATCAATTCATGTTAAATTAATACATGTAACATCAAAAATACATGTATAAAAGTATTTTAACAATATTAAATTACTTACCAAAGTAGTAAATTGGACATAACACATCCAGATTCCAATAGAATTTATGAGATTAAATTCAAGCGTCATTCCATATCGAGAGCCTGATAGACATCTTGTTATTAGTATTTCCGAGAAAAGACGAAGTTGAAGCCGATCTCAGTGTTCGTTACGTTCCGCCTGACAATTACGATTTTTGAAAAGACTGTGTAATACAAGGTATGTCCGATAGTTAAGGATTTACATTTTTGTTTTTTTGTTACTGTGAATTAATTTTTGTATATCGTTTCCATTTTTATCATATATGGATATTTGTAATTTTTTTCTGTAATAAGCATATGGAAAGCAATTGATAGTTTTTATTTTTGTATGATTTATTTGAGAAACATTTATAATTAAATGCAGTGTATCATAGTTTTTAAATATTTATTTTCTCTTGAATCCTATCCAAGATAAGAGTCGGATTTTAAAATTCAATTCTAAATCAATTTGACTGAGCCAGCTTAAAATTTTGACAAGGCGCCCAACTATACAAACATAAAAGAAAAAGTAAACTTTACATCAGTAACCAGATTAAATCATAAAACTCAACCAAAATCATCAAATAAAACATATAAGAATTGTGAAGCATATTATTAAATCAACAAAATAAATAAATTTAATAAATATAAAATTCTATACAAGATTAAATCAGTATAAATTATAGGTAAAGGGTTAGGATAATTAGACTAATTAAATAAAACAAATTAATAAAACATTAAAATCAGACTAGTATAACATAATAATAGATTAGACTATACACTGCGATATTTGCAGATCTATTGTGCTGCTCTTGTATTATAAAGTACCTCATGTAGCGGCCCTTCTAATGATGTTAACTAGCTTTGATAGTGGGCATTTCATATAGCCTGCTTCTTCAGTTTTGTTATTTCCAAGTTCTCTAAAGCGCAGTCTTTCTACGTAAACTGCCTTCTAGCCAGAAAGGTGCTGAAGGAATATTTATAGACCCGGAGACATTCTTAGGCATAGCCAATAGCGTAGCCAGAGGAACAATATCGAACTGGGTAGATCGGAGGAGACGTTCTTACTGGTTCAAGTTAGAGGGTTTAAGACACTCAAAGAAAAAGACCTCTAGAAAAAGAGGTCTCAAGAGCTGCTTAATATGAGCAGACAGGACCTACGAATAATAATAGGACTACTGACTGGACACAGCCGCCTTAGTAGGCATATGAAAACAATTGGACTGTCAGAGAGTGCGGACTCCAGATTCTGTCAGGCTGAGGATGAAAACGGTGAAGCATATCTTGTGTAACTGCCGACAGCTCGAGAGAATAAGGATCAATAAATTTGGTCTGCCTCAACTCGAGCCCAATGACTTCATGGAAGTGTCGCCAACGTCCCTGATGAGCTTCATCAGAGGTATAGGGATATTACAACGGCTATAACCTAGAGGTGAGTCGCAATAGATCTTTTAGGTCGCAGTTGAAGGGACGTTAACCGACCAATCACATAGAACCTAACCTAACCTAACCACGTAAACTGCGGTTTCTTCCTTTTCCTGACAGAACCTGCATAGGTCTATTTCTATAATACCCACTTTCGTCAGTTTGCTGAACGTCCTTTTATAAACTGTTTGCTCTCAGTCTAGGTGTACTTTCCCACCATTCAAGATACTTTATTTTCACCTATTCTCTTATTGTGACTATTTAAAGTGTACATTGTACACCCTGTAACTTTTTTTTAGATTACCGTGATTACAAATCATAAAATTGATTTCGTACTTACCGCTTTATTATAAAAATTCGCTCACTGAACACACCCGAACTCACCCTCACCAACGGGAGGAATTTAGTTTGTGACAGTTGACTAAAAAACCAACTTTTATATATAAGAGTTGAGGCGCTCTCCTTTCCCTTTTCCCGACGAACCATCGCCACAGTAACACCGACTTTTTAAAAGCTGTCTTTTACCGTCTTAGCTGTATGATATCGCCAAGAATGCCGCAGCTCAATGCCAAAATACAATCAAGAATGCTTTAAGGATACCGTTAGCCTTAAAAAAATACCGTTCAAAAATAATTAGTAGCATTCACAACTATGAGAATACCGTTAGCATCTAGTAAATATACAAGAAATACCGTCCGGTAATCTGCCAATACAAAAGTAACGTCCAGAAACCCAGTACAAGAACATCAGTTAGCATTCAACAGTCCTAGGAACACAAAAAACCATCCGAGGCCCTTTGGAAATTGAAAAGACTTTAAGCTAGGTATAGTCCACAGAGGCAAACATGAGACCCAGAAAATATGCGAACTAAAAGAGAGGTTATCGCAACCAGCCAATCACGAGCCAATGTTAACCATTTTACATTAGAAATATAATCGATATATTGTTTTTGAGGATTTTCCATACTGCAAAACTCATTTAGACAACATCACTTTTGGACATTTTTACAAATTCTAAATTATTTTATCGTTTTTACCTTAGTTCCTTTTATTTACTTTTGTCCATCAGTAAGCAAATATATTTACTTTTACAACCAATCAACAAAAACTGTAGTGAAACATTACTTGGACTGGAACCACTCCTTGAGCAGGATTCTCTAGCCGGAACCTACTAAGAGTGACAATATAGTTACAAATTTGGCGTCCCTAAGGTGCTTTAATCTTTATAACATGCGATACCAAAGGTGGGTTTAGGGATGTTTGCTCTCCCCGGGCCACCTAATCAACTTTTTTATTGCCCCTGATTCCGAAACCGTTTACACTACCACTACACCACCACACACTTTTAACTGCCTAACGCGCGTTTCGATAACCAAGTTATCTTCTTCAAAGAAGGTAAACTAAAGCTATGTCTACAAACTGACCTTATATTCATATAACATTTTTAGGGCCAAAATGTTTTCGCAGTAAATCTTTTTGTGGAAAGCCAATTTTTAAGCGCGAAAATATTTTTACAAGAAATTTTCAATTAATTAACTATAAAGTGGACTATCTCGGATAGGTTCTTTGTCCTTATTTAATCTATTTTTACACTTAATAATTTCTATACTGTCAAATGCATCCAACAATCCATTGTTTGATATATTTTTTAATAATTTTATCCTTCGGATTTCCTAACAATTGTTTCATTGTTTCAGGATGATACTAGTTTTATAAACTAAACCTAATCCTACCGCACCGAAAATTGTATTCAATGCTTTGGTATACTGAGGGATAAATGGTAATAAAATGAATTCCATATCGTTGTGTTCTCGCTGGAAAAAGGTGGTTTCACAAAAAGATTTTTTAAAACTATGGCGATTGATTAGCTTATAAATTAGTTTTTTATCATATCCATTAAGTACAGCTATATCCTCAATTAAATTCTTTTCTCTGTTTAATCTTGCTTTGTTTAAGGAAAAATTGATTAATCGATGAACCAAAAAATGAAAACTTGCCATTTTGTGTTGACTACAGTGAAAATAATCTAAAGGAATATACTAAACGTAGCGGTGTCTTTCCTAAGAATATCAAATTCTAACTTGTTGTTATTTTCTATTTCAAATGTGAATTTTATGCTTGTGAATTTTGAATTTGATTTTGAAATGAAATGTACTGATGATTTCTTCTTATTGAAAACTGCAAAAATGTCGTCCACATATCTATATCATATCCTTGGGAAATACTCGAGCTCTTGACTAGTCTGTGTTTCAAAATTGCCCATAAAAAGGTTGGCTATAAATAGTGATAAACAATTACCCATTGCTGTTCCTTCATATTGTTGAATTGAAAATATTGTTGTATTGAAAATAATTTTGGTCCATGCATAGTTTAGCTAATCGTAGGTATTCAGTTCTAACTTCAACACCCAGATTATTCAAGATGAGTAATTTTTCTAGATACCTACTATAAAGTTTGTGGAATTGGTACGCTAGGAAATAAAGAACTAACATCGAACGAAATTAAAATGTCCCCCTCTTCTAGAACAACATCTTTAACTTTCTTTATAAATTCGAATAATTTTTTAACTGAAAAACTGTTACATTTTATGGGTAGATTTTTAAACTCGTTCGATAACCATTTTGAAATCTTATAACTAGGTGTACATATAGCTGAAACAATAGGTCTTATTGCCTTGCCAGGTTTATGTATCTTAGGAAGGCAATAGAGCTTTGACAATGTAGGGTTACTAACAGTTAACGAATCGGTGATCAGGTTCTTACAACTTTTAAGAGTACTCTTCACCGTGAAAATCATTTTATTAGTGGATTTTTTGGAATCTTAACGTATGGACCATTCTCGATCAAGTGATCCACTCTTTCAAAATAGACTTGTTTTTCCATTATAACAACCTTGTTTCCTTTGTCAGCTTTTAAGTAAAAATATTCCTTCTGTCTCAAACTGTTGACAATATTCCTAGTTTTCTTAATTCCCTGTACCTACATTTTTGTTTTTATTTGAAATGTTTTTGAAATTTAATCCTTACAAGCCTCCCTAACAAAGACCCTGGCATCATGAGAGAGATATTGAACAGATCTTTCAATATGTCCAATCAATTCACCTCGGTTCCCTCGAGAAGGCACAGCAAAATTCAAACCCTTGTTTAACAACTCTGGGAAGAAATATTTTCAACAATATTAATAGGTTCCTAAGAAACCGTTTTGGGTTTTGGTTTTAATTTTTTTGGTTTTTTACTCAAGATCAACATTTTTTTATACATTTTGACTGAATAACCCTAAACACCTTTCTTTGGAATTCACACCAATATTCATATTCTACATTACTTAACTTATATGGTAATTTTTTGTAAAGTCCATATGCCTCTATTTCAAGCATACTTCGTTTACTGTACAGATATTTGGTTTCTAATGCTAAACATTTTCTCTTTGAAATTTCACAAACTAAATTTCACTTCTGATTGCCTTGTGCCCCGGTACCCAGACAAAAGTTGGCCCGTTGTAGCTTCTCAAATATTTAAGCCCACACTCAACTCCACACAAACTTGGACTATAGCCACTTGACTATCGGAATTGATTACGATGAATTCGTTCTTCACCTTTGGTGTAAACAGTTTTGTAGCGCATCATTTGTATAGCAGCAATTTCTGCTTGATATATAGTCGCAAACTTCCCTACAGGCATATCTGGACTTCTGTCCTTGGTTTTGTGCCATATAGTTTAAATACCCTCACAAGAATATTTTCTCGTTTTAGGAGAATTAAATGTGTTTGTATGTATTTCAAAATTTAAGAAAGAAATAAATACAATCAAAAACGAATAATGATAACGGAGAGGCGTTCTTTATTAAATAAAGCATGTTTTTAAGTCATTCAAAAACGATGTAAAGATAATAATCATTCAATAGTCTTGAACAAATGTAACATCTATTAGATATTCCGCTTGTTACAGTTTTTATCTGTATTTTTTCTGAAAACAAAATAAGTGCCAAGTTCACAGTACTGGTACAATAATAATGATGCACTTACTAAATTATGTAAAAATTGTTTTTAAAACCAAACAACATAATTGATTTATTCACAAGATATCAAGTATAAATATATAATACCAAATTCACATGTTTATTTGATGTTCTACGGAAATCATTCAAGCTGCACTGCAAAGCACTCATGTCTGTGATCTGTAAATATAAGCAGAGACAACCCCATATCAGTATGTATTACTTTCATTAATAATATAAATAATTTACACTCTAGTATATAGATGACGATTGATGTCGGTGCACTTATATACATCACCAATATATTACTAATATAAATTCATGAAATGAAGATCATTTGGGTAATCAAATTATTGAGAAATTATGTTTAAATTGACTGCATTAAAAATTATTTAAAGTTTAAAAAAATTCATTAATAAAGTTTAAAATTAAAAATGGTTATTACATAACGATATCACTTTAACAACAGAATGATAATTTGCTTATTATCAAGTAAAAAACCCTATAAAACAAAACTAACATTTAATTAAGGGAAATAGCTCAAAGGATATTATTCTGTTTATTGACAACTTCGTTTTTACGATCCGCGAAATGATTTTCATTTTCTCGTAATGGACTTTTTTTCTTATTTTTCTTTACATATTCCACGAGGAAATTATTCTTTTGTGTTTGGTGTTACTGAATGCCCTTTGAAGGTATTGTAAAAAATATGGAACGATACGAGAAAAGCTAAAAACCCACACTCAACGCATTTGATTTACATTTTTTCTTTGATAATATGAATAACTTTAAAATCATATTACTTATAATATTTGGATATAATTATATTGATACTAAATACGTTTTGTAGACGCTGATAGATATTGGACAAATTTTTTACGTAGAGGTCCAGAAAGGACTAAAATATGACGCAGTTTTTATTTTGCATCTAATTTGAGTGTGACTTGTATGTTAAATCATTATTATTTAATGCCCATGTTTTTTTTCGGTCTGAGATGTGAAACATAAAGTTGAACTCACCCTTAAGAGGATGCTTATCAAACAAACCCACCTCAAAAACTCGCCATTACCGCCGCCTCGGAAGTACACTTCAAACAAGGCAACGGTATCTGTTACATACTCTCCTCATATCATTTATACCGCTCAAGCAATCTATAATATTCCCTTCCCCTAACTATGGTCTACTCAGCTTACCTCCAAGCATTCTTTCTCACCTCTTGAGATTATCTTCACCATGTTCTCCCAAAACACCGCCTCCTCGAGTTTCCTTTACAACTTCTTCAATACTCTCCCGTTTTTCCAACATCTAACCACGTGTTCCGTATCACCTCTTGCACACATCAATCTGTCTTTTTCTAACCTTGTGTAAATATACAGGGTGAGTCATAACTATTGGGACATAGACTAAGGACAGGTTATTTGGACCACAATCTGGCTATTGGGCCAAATATGCCTTAATATAATGTTGCTGAGAAAAAAGATACAGGGTGTTAAAGTTAATTTTTGTTTTTCGATTTTTGCTAATAGTTTCCCTGTATATTTATAAATTGATATCAAAATTGGCACAGAGGCATAATCTTAGACAAGAAATAGTATTTTATTTACAATTCCACTATCAAATACCAAACTAATAAACAAAGTTGCAAAAAACGTAAGGTTTCCGTTTTGACTATAAATCAAAACTAAATACACTTTAACTTAAAAGAACTCACAAAAACTCAAACTAAATGTTCTACATGGTCTCCTCCGATTTCTATGCCTTTTCTAATTCTTTTTATAAAGGATTTTCGGACGTTAAAAAAAATGTTATTCTGTCGCCTTATAAGATTAGCTGCATTTTAAATGTATCTCCAAAGTTCGTCTCGTGTATTAATTTCATTGGCATAAACTAAGGACTTCATATGTCCCCAAAAATAAAAATCTAGCGGGTTGTACTCAGGACTTCTTGGTGGCCATTGAAAATCACTGCCTCTGCCAATCCATCGTTGAGGTAATACGGCATTAAGATGATTTCTAACAGCTAATGAAAAATGAGGTGGCGCTCCATCCTGCATAAACCACATTTTTCTCCTTACATCCAGTGACAGATCATCTAAAATATCAGATCATCTAAAATATCAATAAGAGTATTTTCCAAAAAGGAATAAATAAGAATCTCCATTTAAATTCGGAGGAAGAACAAAGGCCCTAGTAGTTGGTCGCCTATAATGCCACACCAAATATTCAATTTAAACTCATGCTGAAGATGTCTAGCTTTAATAGCAAGCGGGTTTTCTTCCTCCCAATAATGACTATTTCGCCAATTAAAAACCCCTCGTCTGGTAAAAGTTGCTTCGTCGGTGAACATAATATTCTTAATAAAGTGTCTGTCATTGCGATGTTTATTCAGAATACGTTGGCAAAACTGTAACCGTCGTGGAAGATCTGTTGGAAGTAAATTTTGAACAGGAGTGAAGTGATAAGGATGGAGGTTCTCTTTTTTTAGAATTCTAATTATAGACGACTGACTTACACCTGTTGCTGATGATAGATGTCGTGAACTTATTTCAGGATTTTCATCTACTCGAACCAAAAGTTCATCTTCTTGATTAGGTGTGATTTGTTTCGGTCGACCACCCCGATTTTTAGTGTGAAATGACCCAGTTTCACCAAAACTACGATATAATCTTGCAAAAGTTTTGTGATTTGGTTGCCTTCTGTTTGCGTATAACATTCCATACCTTCTGGCTGCCGCAAAAATTTTCTTGTGCGTATACGCAAATCATATTTCGCATTTCTTCATTAGTAAAATTATTGTGACGAGGCATTTCAATCAAAAAAAGTAATGATTACTTTTAAAAAATGCAACATTACACTACACTGTCACATCAAAAATAATTTACTCTGAACAAATGACATTTACCAACAACAATTATCTGACAGTCCAAAGCATACTTTTCATAAATGAATTAATATTTGAAATCCTTTTTTAAGACTCTAAGCAGTTCGACTGCGTTTTTATCGAAAACGGTTGAAATTATCATGTTTAAACAAGAGTACCAATTTTACGTAAAAATGATGTTTACGTCATATTTAATAAAAATTACTAAAAAATTTCATCAAAAAAAGTTTATTTATAAGTCCCGGGACTAACGGGAAAAACACGTTTTTTTCGAAAAATTCTTTTTTCTTCATCAACATAATCACCTTTAAGTGCGATACAATCATTCCAACGCTTTTCTAACTTTACGATACCATGCTTGTAGAAGGATTTCTCCTTGGCTTCAAAATAATCTTCAGTCTCAGCTATTACTTCCTCATTCCAACCTCATCTTCCCTGGAGCATCCTTTTGAGATCAGCAAAGAAAGATGATGAAAAATGATTTTTTCCTTCTTCATGTGGTCGTTTTTTCACGATGTCGTCCTTCAAACTCACCAATAACAATGTAATAGTCGCTATTGATGGTTTCGTTTTTTTTTTTTCATTTTTTGAACAAATGCAAGAGGAGCGTCACTCTCACCACAGTAGCTTTGTTGTTTATGGTTTGATTGACATGAAATTTTGATAGTTTTAAAAAATAAGGTTGAACTGACATGAATCACGCCATCTCTGGGTTAGTCCCGGGACTTATTGAATGATGCAATACCCTAATCCTAACCCATGTCCAGTGAGCACCTAGGGCATTAAATACTATAAATTGTTTACCCTGCCAAACTTTCAGTTCATCTACTCTCTCCCACTCCTAATCACCCCCAAATCACTTTCTTACCCTCCCAGCTTTTCTCCCTTTTCTCCTTTATGTAATCCTAGCTTTCTTTCTCGTCCCACCCTTCCGTCGTTATCCCTTCGCCCTAGCTATCCAAGCCTTCCAATGGATGGGACCTGCCATTGTACCCACCGTCCTGGACCTCTGCACTACCCCAACAAAATCCCTCTACACCTGCAATATCCTTATTCTTTCGCCCCAAATACTATTAAACGCGTTCTCAATATCAAAGAACGCTAGTCATGCTTCTTGCTTCTTGTTCCTATAGCTGAAGGTATGGCCACCATAGTTGGCCGAAACCTGTCACTGCCTTTTGCAAGCAGTCACATCCATTGTATTGTATTACACCTTACTTTCTGGAAGTGAATCATACCAAGAATATTAAACTAATAGCTATTTTTTTATTTTACATGAATTTTTCCTTCATAGTGGTTAGAATCACACCATGATTTGAAGATGATCAAGTAATCCGGTACGATTCTGTAAAGTTCAGTGATGTCCAGATGGCTCCAAGTAAAACTGGTATCGTCTGTGAATAGATAAGTTTCCGTCTGATGCCTAGATTAGCAATGTCATTGATAAATAGTAAAAACAAGATAGGATCCAACACCGAACTCTGAATAATCTCACACGCTCTTCGCTTATATAAAGATGTCATATAATCAGTCCTTACAAGGTTCATTTGTGCATTTGCCACTTAAAAATCCAAATTGATTCTTAGTCAGAATTTTGTATTTAATCAAAAAAGAGAAAAGCCATTTAATGTGATTTCTTAATAAAAATTTGTAAGATCTAGTGCACAGCTTGAATGTCGACTTAGAGAGGGCAGCGCAACCACGCTACGTAGATACGTTGAACAGATCGAACCAAATACTGACAGAATCCAATCATTCGGTAGAGCTTCACAGGCATTAAAGCAAGCTGTAGCGGCTTAAGTTTAAACAGAGGAAACTCTCATTGAGTCTTAGACGGGTGTTGACCCTCTATTCTTCCTTCGGTGTCTTGGGGAAGTGTTGATCTCCCACGTTCCTATCCAGTGAATGGTAATGACCTCCACCACAACCCGGTCGAGAGAAGTGTTGATCCTCTCGATTTATTATGTCCGCGTAAAGGGTGTTGACCTTCACGACCCCAGTTGGTGGGAGAGTTGATCCTGGACGATTGATCCCAACCGAGTAAGCGGTGTTGGAGTGGTGTACTGGAATATTCACTATCACTATCCATTTTTTAGCTTTTATAACCAAAAATACAGTCATGAAATAAGTGGACAATCCATCACCGAATTCAAAAACCCTTTACACAGTTTTTTGCAGTCTTTGTTTGAATGTGTGACAAGCGCGGCCAACTTGCCTTAAACTTCTAAATTCTATGGTTTGGTGTAAGTTGTGTTGCCTATTTATATTTAAATTAATATTTATATCCAGAAAGGATGTAATATTACTTGATCATTATTTCTATAAGATTTAATTTTTTGAAATATTAGATATTGATCTAAAGTATTGAGATTAGTCTAGAAACTTTTAAAATAACTATTAGTTTATATTTACGGAAGTACTTTGTGTTGCCTACTTCAAAGCGTAAACCTAACCAAAGTTTCTCTGTTATTATTATTATTTTTTTATTGAGTGTTGTATTTTGCGATTATTATAATGTTTTAGTTTGTTTATTTATTAAAGTTGTTTTTATATAAATCAGAATGGCATTAAGTGGATTTGTTGTTGTCTGTGTCCCACATTGAAATGGTATAATATGTTTATCGCTTATAAAAAGAAAATGGGTTTTAGTGTTTTAAAATATATCAGATATTGAACTAAAATATTCAGGTAGGTCTACAATGTTTTAAAAAACAGCTGATATCTATTCATGACTGTCATTCTTTTATTTATTTTAAATAAAAATAAGCAAGCGACAAAGTAGACTTTCTGCTTTAAAGCGGCAATAGTGTCAAATTATGACAGATGGCGTAAAACATCAACTTTGTAGCTAGATTTGAACGTGCAAAAGTCTACTTTGGATAGTGATCGTAGAAAAATTGTTTTTTCGTCTAACTTATAGGAAAACCAGTCATATGAACACCGAAAATAGGGCGGAAAATATTGTTTATCAACCCCAAGGGTGATAAGGCCACAGTTTTTAGTGTGCCTTGAATGAAAGTCCACAAAGTGACAGCATTTATCAAACAAAATTTTATAAATTATAAAGCACAAAAATCTATAACAATATAACAAGAAAAGTGCATTCGATTTTTTAAGCAAACTGGATACCTCATGATGAAGGTGACATAATAGGTAGTATAAATTTTAAAACACGAGCATACTCTATAAACCGCCTGCAAGTCCTCTCAAGTAGACGGTTGGGGTTCGTTTCTCAACCACAATTTTTAAATTTTTTTATTAATACCATCAAAGTAGGCGGAAAACAGATATGCATTAGCACCCCTCAGCTGGTATTTGCTGCCCTCGTTTCACTTGGACAACCGCGGGCTCCATGGCCCAGTTTCCGCCCTTGTGACACATACTATTTCACATAAGTAGTCATAAAAAACGCTATTCGTAAATTGTCTTAACTAAAATAAAAAGCGATTGTTTTTTAAGGATGTACGTAGGTCTATCGTGGTCCAGGGCTTTTTAAAACACAAATAATTAGTAGCTAAATGGATCGCGATTCCCAAAGTAAAAAAAAGTTTTTGTTAAAAAGTTTTATTATTAATGTTCTTAGTAAGATGGACTTCCACAAAGTAAAGGTTAAAACAACAAACTTCTTAAAATAAATTATTTATTTTACTTTAAGTCCATCTCTTACTAAAAGATATTAAGTTAATCAGAATGTTTTTATAAAAAAATGTTTATTTATATAATATCATTATTGTCAGAGGTCAATATAGTATAACAAGATAATTTTTTTCAGTAATCACCTTAAAAATACTGTTAATAATATAAAAAAACTTAGTGGGTACAAAATTTAACATGTGGAGCCGGCTTTTAATATTACTGTTTCTAACAGTTGCAGTATATGGACAAGAAACTTCAGGTAAAACAATTTTGGTATATACAGGGTGAATGATTAATGTGAAGCTCAGTAAATCTGTTATAGTAAAATTTACAAAAAAAAGTTATTAACAAAAGTTGTAGGCAGCTTTAAACTCCACATTTTAAAATTAGTTACAATGTTACAGGGTGTTCCATAAGATGGTAGCACACCAAACTTATGTTTTTTTTAAATGGAACACCCTGTATTTTATATCACTATCGAAAAGTCCTAATATCATACTTCAAATTTTATGAAGTACTCCCTATACCTAAAGTAATCAGTTATCTAGATATTTTTATTTTTCCATGAAAGTACCTATTGATTTGGTAGATATTTTAACGTTTACCAATAATTATTGTGAGTTGGCCATGATTGGTTTGTCAGAAACTGACAACTTGACATTATTGTTTATTAATTCAGTATTGTGGTAGGTACTCTGTAAATTAGCAACAATTATTATTAGCAACAATATTAATTCAATTTAAATTAGAAATAATGAATTTTACTACTAATGAATTGGTAGATATGATCTGGATTTTGGGGGAATGCAATAAAAATTCATTACTCTCCGTTAGAATTTATCAAGAACGGTTTCCAGATAGGCGGCAACCTAGACAAGATACATTTGAAAAATTGAAAGATCAATTTAACCGCACTGGTTCAGTGAATTATGAAAAACATGAACGAACAAAACCGAGTGTAACAGAGGAAAACGAAATTAGTATGTTGATGGTAGTTACAGAAAACCCACACACAAGTATAAGGAGTATTTCCCATGAACAAGAACTTAGTTACTACTCTGTTCAAAACATTCTATCTAAAAACAAGATGCACCCTTATCACATTCAAAAGCATCAAGAATTAAACAATGATGATTTTCAGAAACCAATAGTGTTTTGTGAATGGGCTTTAGAAAAAATTAATGAGCAGAGATTTTTTTTATTATGTCCTATTTGGTGATGAAGCTACATTCCATCGAAACGGTTCTGTTAATAGGCATAACTTTTAGTACTATTCAACAAGTAATCCATACCACATAGTAACACATAGTCAAACAAGATGGTCTCTTAATGTGTGGGGAGGTATCGTCGATAACTATGTAATAGGTCCATATTTTTTTGAAGATAACTTAAATGGTGAGATTTATTTAGATTTTATCGTAAATCAGTTACCGATATTATTAGAAGAGGTTCCACTTAATATACGTGAACAAATGTGGTGTCTACATGGCGGTACTTCTGCGCACCACAACGAAATAGTACGTGGTGAAGGGATGGACCGGTCAGATGGCTCCCAAAGTCAGCAGATTTCAATAAAATGGACTCATTTTTTTGGGGTTTTGTTAAGAACGAAGTGTATAAAATACCTTCAACAACAAGGGATGGTATGAAAGGTAGAATCCGAATTGCATTTCAAAATATTTCTTTACAAATACTTAATAATGTAAGCAACTCTTTCAATGGCCGCTTTCAAGCATGCATAAATGTTTTGGGAGGTCATTCTGAACATCTTACATAACTAAGATAAGTTACAATTACTGTTGTTTTTTATTTTTATTTGTTGTTAATTTTTTTTTCTTAATTTTCAGTCTGTTATTTTAAATAAAATTTATTTGAAATAAATGATTTTCTTTTCAGTGACAATATTTCGTTACTAACTTAATAAACAATAATGTCAAATTTTCAGTTTCTGACAAACCAATCATGGCCAACTCACAATAATTATTGGTAAACGTTAAAATATCTACTAAATCAATACTTTGATGGAAAAATAAAAATATCTAGAAAACTGATAACTTTAGGTATAGGGAGTACTTCATAAAATTTGAATTATGATATTAGTACTTTTCGATAGTGATATAAATACAGGGTGTTCCATTTAAAATTACCAAGAAAATAATGTACTAGCATTTTGACCTGTATTTGATTTAACAAATGTTATGAAAACGAATGTGTTTTATAATTTTTAACAATTATTAAAAAACTATGGTTGCAATAGATCAATGTTCCTATACTCCTTTTTAATTATGCAGGGGGTTAAACTTGATACGATTTTCAGGTAATATTGGTTATAACTTTTTAAATAGCCGGTATAACATAATAAAACTTTACATGTTGTGATGTGGAAGTTAAGCAGATTTCAAATTTCAAATAAAATACAGGGTGTTCCATTTAAAAAAAATAAGTTTGGTGTGCCACCATCTTATGGAACACCCTGTAAGATTGTAACTAATTTTAAAATGTGGAGTTTAAAGCTGCCTACAATTTTTGTTTATAACTTTTACTATAACAGATCTACTGAGCTTCCTCACACTAATCAATCACCCTGTATAATTAAATACGTTTCAATAAAAATTTTTAACAAAAGTGAAATAATTTATATACATATTTAAACAAAAAAATAAATGTGGTTTTTAAAAAATAACATTCTCTTTGCAGCATTAAAGGGGTGGTTACGAGGGTGGGCAACTAAGCCCAACATTCCCATTCTCAAACATGGAAATAAAACATATTTTTTCGGTACTTATAAGGTAAGTTTAATAATTAGTTATATATATATATATAAGAAGCTTTATGCAGGCCTTTTAGTCCCATAGCTTTAAATTCTCATTCCATTCTGTTCGATTTTTTGCTTTTCGTTTCCAGTTCTGGATTTGTTTTTCTCTTAGGTCCTCCTCTACTGCATCTCTCCACCTTCTTCTAGATCTGCCTCGTTTTCTCGTCCCTTCTGGGATTTTCCAAGCTATTGTTTTTAAAGCTCTGTTATCGTCCATTCTTTGTAGATGACCTAGCCACTGCAATCTTCGTTTTTTTACAAATTTGCTGACAGGAGCCTCTTTAAATAATTCATATAATTCACCATTTGATCTTCTTCCCCATCCTATATCCGTTTTTCTTTCTCCAAAGATCCGTCTTAAAATTTTTCTTTCCCAAGTCTCCAAACGTTGTGTCGTTTTATTTGTCATTATCCATGTTTCGCACGCATAGGTTAGTGTGGGTCTTATCATTGTTTTATAGATTCTGATCTTTGTTTTTCTGGAAATTTCTTTACTTTTTAGAACTCTTCTTAGGCTTCCTGTACAATTATTACTTTTAGCAATTCATAGCTCTATTTCATTTTCTTCATGGCATTTATTATCTATTAGGACTCCTAGGTACATGAAACGCTAAACTTCTTCGAATTCTAGCGTAGTTCCATCTTGTTTACGTATTTGAAAATTTGACATACTTCGACTTCCATGTTTATTCTTTAACTCCATATATTTAGTTTTACTTATATTAATTTGTAATCCTATCGTCTCTGCTACTTTTATGAGTTGGTATGTTTCTTTCAGCTCTCTTATACTTCTTGCTATTAACGCAATATCGTCGGCGTATGCTAACCTTTGATGACTTCTATTAATATTGCTTTGCCTTACTATATATTCCAGGGCCAGGTTAAATAAAGTTGTTGATAGAGGGTCCCCTTGTCTTAGCCCTTGCTGTACTTTAAAATATTCACTAACATTACCTTCAACTTTGACTCGGTTTGTTGTATCTTTTAAAGTCATCTGTGTTAGTCTTACTAGTTTCTATGGGATTCCAAGATTCCTTAATATCTTAATTAATTTCTCCCTGTTTATACTATCGTAAGCTTTCTTAAAATCTACGAAAAGTGTTTGCATTGGAATTTCATATTCATAACAACCGGACATTATTTGTTTTAAAGTGAATACTTGATCAGTTGTCCCTTTACCTTTCCTAAAACCTGCTTGGTATTCTCCCAACAATTTTTCCCCGTATACTTCTATTCTCCTTTTTATTAATGTCGCCAGGATTTTATAAGTGATGTCTAATAAGGCGATGCCCCTATAATTTTCGCAGTTCCTTTTATCCCCTTTTTTATATATTGGCAGTATGAGAGCTTCATTCCATCTCTCCGGCATTTTTTCTATTTTCCAGACTTGATATATCAATTCGTAAATTTCACTCTCGAGTTTCTTTCCCCCATATTTTAGATTCTCTTTAGTTATTCCATTTATTCCTGGGCTTTTGTTATTTTTCATCGTATTAATTATCTCTTCTTTTTTTGGTTTCGTCTCATTTTCATTGTCTTTAATTTCCTCTTCTATAAGTTCTTCTTGGTCCTCACTTTGACTTGTTGTGGTCTCATTTAAGATTTCTTGGAAATACTCTTTCCACCTTTTTATTTTTTCCTCATCGTCACCTATCAAGTTTCCATCTTTGTCCATAATAATAATTAGTTGATACCAAAAAAATACCTGATTGTCATATTGTAGGCAACTTTTCTCCAAGCTATGCAATTCTGTGACATAATGTATATGAAATTACTTACCATAGATACCGAAGAAGAAAATGATATCATACTAAAATATATAACAGAAGCAAGTAAGTCAATTTTATTTATATTTTCGTTAATTTTTATATAAAATTTGATACACCTATTTATTGTTTTCCTTTTAAGGCAAAGGTAATGATTACTGGACATCTGGTTCTAACCTGCTCGATTCCAGAAATTTCGTCTGGATGAGCACCGGAAAAACTGTGGAGTATTCAAAATGGAATAACAATGAGCCATCCTATAATGGAGAAAATTGTATTGAACTATTGGTCAAAAACAATCAGCTTTTTTGGAACGATGTAAATTGCAATAATAAAATTAATTTTATTTGTCAAAGGGAAGATGGCAATGAAAAAGTAACAAGTTAGTATTGAACTTTTAAAGAATTGTTTAAGAATTTTATTTTTGCGTTAATTATTCTTTTTAGCCCAGACCTCTTATTCTCCAAACATCAACCTACTTCGTACCGTTGGAAAAACTTTCTATTTTTCAAGAAACTTCAAAGTAAATTGAATATTTAAAATTCATGATCATTTATGATATTTATTAAATTTTAGTTAAATTATTTGGATGCTGCATTTTTCTGTAGGATGCTTCACATGACTTTGGTTACAATTAATTCACAAGAAGAAAACCAAGATATTGAAAACTACATAAAAAACACTAGTAAGTATAAATATGGTTTATGTTATTGAAACAATTTCTAAGATTTTTTTCTATACAGATGTGGGCAAACATTTTTGGACAGCTGGTACTAAAATACTGGACAACCAATGGATTTGGTTTACTAGTGGTCACCGTGTGGAATATACAAGATGGGCTAAAAATATACCAAATGACAACAAACAAAATTGCATTGCTGTGGTTTATTCGGAAGAAGATGGTTTGAAATGGTACGATTACCTCTGCACCGATGAATATTCCTTTATATGTGAAAAAGCAATACATCCGCAAATGCAACGGAAAAAAAGGAATCCTGAATACTTCCCAGAACAAGCTTCTTTAACTGGTAAGATACATAATAAATATACTGCTAAAATCTTTAAAATTTAAAATATTCAATAAGAGAATGTGTTTCATGCAATCTCAATATAATAACTTTAATTATACACAGATAAAAGTATCCATCTTTAATAACTTTTGTAAATCATACTGGTATTTAAGAAAAATCCAAAAACATGTCAATTTATTTTGGAAGGGGCAAGCATTATGAATTATTTAAACTTATTGGAAACGCTACCCTCTTACCCCTAGCAGCTTTCCTTTTTTTTAAAGTACTTCTCATATTTTTTATGCAAAATTTGGATGCTCCTCTTTGAGCTGATTTCAAAAATGTATAAGTAATACTTGTTGGTTAGTTTATGTAAATCATCCAAAGATTCTGGTTGGGTAACATAAACTTTTATTTTTAAATCCCCCCTTAAAAAGAGGTCTAGGGGTGACCTAGGTGGCCACTCCATCATTTGCCCTCTTCTACCCATCCAACGAGCGGGGAATGTTTCGTTTAAAAATTGTAGGACAGGCATAGCATAGTGTGGGGGAGCTCCGTCTTGTTGAAATACCAGAAAATCTTCGGAAAGGTTATCATCATTTTCTATTATTGTTGTAATGCGAAGGTCAACCCCTTCCCTGAGTAACTCAAGATATAATTCACCATTTAAATTTCCGTTGATGAAGAAAGGTCCGACAATGTGGTCACCTAGGATACCACACCAAACGTTTAACTTTTGGGGATTTTGTGTGTGAATTCACGCATATGTGGATCACTCTTAGCCCAATATCTACAATTATGCCTGTTTACTAAGCCATTTAAGGAAAATGAGCATTCATCAGAAAAGCAAATATTGTTAAACAATAGTGGATTGTTAATGATAAATTGCGTCATTGATTTGCAAAACTCTAGACGACGATCAAAATCATCTTCATTCAACTCGTGCACCAACTTAACTTTGTATGGGTGGTACTTGAATTTATGTAGAACTCGGAAAACTGTAGAAAATGAAACACCGCAAAAACTGAATTAAACTTCTCTGCAAAGGTGAAATATCTAGGGATCACCTAACATGGAACTCTCATCTAGAAAATAGAATAAAAAAAGCATATATTGCTTTGAACAGTATAGAAGAACCATTGGCCGTACCTGGGGATTGTCACCAAGGGTCACGGAGTGGATCTACACTGCAATCATAAGACCTATGCTAACCTACGGCGCGATTGCCTGGGGAGTAAAAACAAACCAGCTGACAGTCGTCCGCAAACTTGACCATTTACAAAGAACAGCATGCCTTAACATAACAGGAGGCATGAGAACTACACCAACTAGAGCGATGGAGGTGATCCTTGGTCTCACCCCACTTGATATATATATCAAGGAGGTGGTTTTGATGACCATGCTACGGCTCCGCTCTACCGATACACAACTCGAAGTAGAATCTGGTGAGTCGAGATGGGGTTTGTGGCGCGAAGCTATAAACAAGCTTCCAATGCTACAAGCAAACACAGAATCGGTTTCACCAAGATATGCCTTTCACAGGCTTTCTGTATTCGGCGAGAACTGGCTAACACATGCCAACTTGAGGGAGCTGCCTACAGGCGACGTTATCACCTACTTTAAACAGGTAGGATGGTTGACGAGCCTATAGGTTAGACTCAATCTCAGAAGGAAGCACAATGGGCCAAATGTGGCCTAAGTGCAGTGGGGCAACCCACCCTTCCAGAATTACAGATACAGATGAAACACCGCTCTACTTATTATTTTGGTAGTATTAACCTTCTTGCAAAGAGTAAACCATTTCAGCGAAACAAAATAAATAATGTATCAAAGTACACTATCAATAGTGACTAAAAATTCTAGTTGACTTTAATAAAAAGTAGAGTTTTTTGTTGTTTGGATTTTTGAAGGAGAATAAATAGCACAGTTAAAAAGATTAAAGAGTTTGAACTGATGTACAACCCATTTTATTACAGGCAAATATGGTGAAAGTAAAAAATAAGTAAAATTTGTGCTATTAAAAGAAAAATTGTTTATCCCATAAACTAAACACTTTAACCTACAAGTATTATACATTTTTGAAATCAGCTCAAAGAGGAGTATCCAAATTTTACGTAAAAAATATGAGAAGTAATGTGAAAAAAGGGATGCTGCTAGGAGTGAGGGATGGCTTTTACAGTAAGTTTAAATAAGCCATAATGCTTGCCACTTCCAACATAAATTGAGGTGTAATACCAGTATTACAAAAGTTATTAAAGGTGGATACTTTTATCTGAAAAACACTGCATATTTTGAGTATACAGTCACTATATATTGTATCGGATATCATAAAAATGTCTATTCTGGTAATAATTCGTAAAAGCAGTGAAATAATTTCAATTGTAAATAATAAAAAGAAATAAATTTTAATACAAAAGCTACTTTTACCATAATATTAAGGACAATATATTATTATGGAGATATAAGTGATAAGTGATTTTATCAATATAATTTTTATTCATTAATATTAACTGAAAATAAAAAATTACTTAAATTATATCTATCTAGAAAAATCCACAGTAGACAAAGTAAGTATGTCTAGTGGTACAGATATGCATTATCATTAGTGATCAGTCTATCAATAGTGAGTGAAAAAGAAAGTCCTTAAAACAGTTCTAGTGCTGATTAAGAGTATAAATAGAGTATTAATTAGTAACGTGTACTTACCATTCATAAGAAATTAAAAAAAAATGTAATAACACACAAAATCATTTAACTGTATCCACGAATCAGTTGGGAAGAGCAGTTGTATCCCAGAATAGGACTAACAACTAGCAACCGAACGTCTATCAACCAATAGTACATTACATACCGCGGGACTGAAGTAGTACATTTAATCCTGAAGGTAAAGTTTATGAAGGATTAAATGTACTTCAGTCGCAAGGTATATACGATACTTTTCGTACTTCCGGTATGATTTTATTAATTGTATCAATAATTTCAAGCAGTTTTTTCTCTCTTCAACTCATTTAATAAACTGTCTTTAAAATAAGTTACCATAGTAACATTGCGTTGTGACAGTTATAATTTAGAAACATTGTCATTACTAGTGTCATTGTAAAGAAACATTGTTATTGATAATTATTGGTATCATGAGTGAAGAAGGTGTATCTGATATTGATAAAAGAGCAGCCGAAGTAGGTGAAGAATTGTTACCACCGAAATCTAGAAAACTATACGAGCAGCAGTACGATGCTTTTAAAAAGTGGTGCCGCTTAAAAAATGTGAGACAACCTACTGAAAATGCGCTGTTAGTCTACTTCGATGATAAATCAAAAGCTGTTTGTGCCTCAACTCTCTGGGCACATTACTCAATGCTGAAATCGGTTATTAATATTAGAGAAGATATTGATATAAGTAAATTTCCAAAATTATTAGCTTTTTTAAAGAGAAGAAATGAGGGATTTAAGCCAAAGAAGTCAAGAATTCTCACGTCTGAGCAGGTAGATCAGTTCTTACGGGAGGCTCCGGATGATAAATATTTAATGTTTAAGGTAAATTTGGAAATTTGTTTATATTCAGAAATTTTAAGAAATCAATTTTTTTGTAGGTTGCACTTATTTTGGGCGTTGCGGGAACTTGTCCTGGAAAAGAGTTGGTTGATTTAGAAATCGACGATGTGAGAGATTTGGGCGATTCCTTCCTAATTGCGATTAGAAACACCAAAAATAAAATTGACCGAAATTTTGTGATCAAAAATTCAGAAAACAGTGCCATCAGTTTTGTGGCGATATTTCGGAAATATGTGGCATTGCGAAAGACAGGGACAACTCATTCAAAATTTTTTGTTCAATACATCAACAAAGAATGTACTACGCGAGTAGTAGGAAAAAACATGTTTGGTACATTTCCACGGCAAATAGCAGCTTTCTTGAAATTAGAAAATGCGACGTCTTATACGGGACATTGTTTTAGACGCACATCTGCGTCTTTGTTAGCTGATTCGGGAGCAAAAATAGACGTGCTGAAGAGACATATAGGATGGAAATCCTTCAACGTGGCCGAGGGATATATTGAATCGTCTATTAAAAATAAACAAAAAATTTCAGATAAAATATTTGGTCAAGTCGCCGATTCGTCCACTATAGTTGAAAAAGGACCTATCTAAAAGTCAATAAATACCACGTGTAATTCTTTTCCTCCAGCTATACATTTCTCAGAGATTTGCCTGAGAGTAAACAGGTTGTCAACACATGACCTTCCTATTGAAGATGTCACAGCTATGCCTCTGTATAATTGTCACATTCTTTTTTGTTTCCTTTCTTGTAAATTGAGTTTCTAAAGGACTTATTCTACTCGTCTGGTAATCCATCTCCCTTCATTATTTTATTAAATATTTAACATAAAATTTCGATAGCTTTGTTAGGGGCATTAGTTCAATAGAAGCTTCTCCCGGACCTGGAGATTTAAAGTTTATCATCGCTCTGAGTATGACTTAATTTCTTCTAGCGTGATATTTTCTTTAGTTATATTTATGATCTCGTTTTGATGTTTGATCGTTTAATTGATCTCTGTTTTCTGTCAAAAGTTTTTTTGTAATACGTTTCCCAATTCCTCATTCCTATTACCTCTGTCTATAAAACCTGTGTCTATGAAATTAAAGATTCCAAATTATTAACATTTCCATCCAGAAAATTTTAACCAAATGGCTATACTACTTTCATTTATTGAGTATAAAATGTAAGTGTATAACTACAAACAACAAACCAAAAAAAAATATGATAACAATTCAACACAAACAGATGCCATATAATTTAAAACCTTCTATAACACATAAATTAGCAGCTTTTAATTCTGTGATTCTATGATCCATAGAGCATTTTCAATCCCAATGGACAAAAATAACTTTGACAAAGAAGTTGAGATCATAAAACAATTAACTTCAGTCTTCATTTTTTATCTATAGATAAGACGTTAATATAACACAAATATATTAAGGTAATATATTAAGTGTAAAAATCAGCATGATATAGTTTTTTCCTGGTTTTTCTATATCATTGCACTAGTTATACTAATCTTAGTGGGAAATATATCTAGGCTTTAATATTGTTATGTCTTATGATTTCCACACTTGGTCTAGTCTTAACACTACTTAACCAACATCAAATAGCTCTTCTCTTGAAACTCTCGAAACAACAAAATTTAACTTCAATGTCGATCTTACGATGCTAGTTTTAGCGATACAGCTGTCAGTTTTAAAATAGTATATTAAACAACGCATTTCATATGGAATTCTGTTATGACACGAGTTCAAGTTTAAAAAACGAATCGCGAAGCGATGAGTTTTTTAAAGAACGAGTGTTCCAACAGCCATATGAAATAAGTTGTTTATAATATTTTTTATATCTTGCCATTTTATCATTTTTTAAATTAATTTATTATTTTTATGTAATTACGAAAATTTTGATTTTAAAAAGTATGTCGGTAGCACTGTATATAGCACTGTTTTGACATTTAAATTATGAAATGTTAATGTTTTCAAATATTTTAAAATAACTAATACACCAATAATTATATATTATATAAGTAAAAAATGATATTCATATCCACAAATACTTCCTTAAAGAACAATATAAAATTAATAAATTGCTGTTAGCCACAAATGTCATTGTCAATAGTCTTGTCATTAGATACTTCACTCATGTCGCCAACCATTTAAAACAAAAATTTGCGTGCGCAAAAGTTACATTACGATACGCAAATGCGTTTTATAATGAAGATTTTTATAAATGCAAAATATAAAAAAGCTATTTTTTAAATAAAAAGTGGAAGTTTTTATTTTTTTATTTGCATAAATATTTATAAATATATTTAGTTTCAGATGAAGATTGGCAGGCCGCATTGGAGGAACTTCCTCCAGGATTCATAGCATATACCTACAATGCTGGTAAGAAATACCACATTGAAACAGACATGTGGGTAAGAGTATTCTAAGAGTATTCAATACTCAGTATTATTTTTGTTCCCTTGAGGAACTTACATGATCTTCGTTTTAGGGTACCCAAAAGCAGGCAAAAATATTCTGTGAATACCACCAAATGCAGCTGTTAGCTATTGAAAGTGAATTAGAAAATAATATAACAAAAAAAGTATTGCTTGATGCTGGTGAGTGCGATTTCAGCTGTCATCTATAATAATTTCATTTATAAGCTATCTTCAAAGTTTGCACATTAAGTTTTTTATATTTAGGCGATGATGTTCCCTACTGGATAGCTGCAAAGAAACCTACCAATGATTGGAGATGGTTAAGGATAGGTAAGCCTCTTACCTACACAAATCTAGAACGCCATACTAACTTAGCTGCCGATGGTACAACATGTTTGTCCATATTGGTAACTGGAGAATGGCAAGTTGAAGATTGTGACAATGCTAGACCGTTTATTTGTGAAGCTGCAGAAACTGAAATTCCAGAAGAAATCCCTGAACAAAAATGTGACCCGCTACCTCCACCACCAGTACCAGTTGTACAAAGAGTATGTGCAGTGAAGCCCGTTATTAATGTTTACATAAACAATAATCTTATAACTTCCGGTGATGCTACTAAACTTTTAGAAAAGGGCTTTGAAACTGAAGGAAAGTATTCTGTTGATATAAAAAATAATTTTTAAATTTTCACGTGGTAATCACTACTGTACCTATTTGTAAAAATGAATCAATAATAAAAATAAGTTAATTTTAAATAATTTTATATGTTTTTTTTCGGATGATAATAAGGTATGTAAATGTATCGTTTAACAAAATTGAATGCATTAAATACTTTATAGGTCGTCAAGGTCAAGACTGTCCATTAAGTGCAAACATTTTTGTAGGTAGACGTACAGACGTAACGTAAAAAAAATGCGTTGCATGTCATAATTGTGATGTTGCCATATTTAAGGCGACTACCCACTACAACCTTGCTATAGAGCGGGTCACAGTTATTATGCAGCGTGGCCGGCATAGGCCAATGTAAATCTTATGGGCGAATATTCAACACTGCTGCCGCTTTGGTTACGGCTTGAACCACAATTAACTCAGCCAATTTATTTTCGTAGAAACGTTTTTTTATGAATTTTGCAAAACAAATGTATTCTATATAATAAATATTATTAAAAAATGGAATTTAAATCTATTTATGTAGAATGTAATCAGTATATACCTGATCACTTGATGGATTATTTAGGTCTCTACTTAATCTTTCAGACAAATCCTAATTCTATTGCCAGTGAAAATATTATTTAATTACAAAAATGCTAATTATTTTTACCTGTATGATCCCTTGATCCTCGTAAACCGTTATGTAATATTCCTAGAATGTAGAGGTAAGTAAATGTACAGGTAAGTAATAACATAGGCAGGTACCTATCTGTTTCTGCTGATAAACGAAAGGGCATTATTGAAACAACTGCCATGCAGTTAGCAGCACCGTTTGAAACGTTTAAACAAGGTGAAAATCTTCATCGTCAAAACAAGAGGCTTTTATTGAATATTTTAACGTATACGTTGAATACAAAAGATGACAAAAGTGTGAAAGCGAAAATAGAACTGATTTCTGAAATGACTGGCCTTAGTGTGAGACCAGTGTATAATCTGAAAAGCGAAGCCGCTACTGGACCTTTGACATCGCCAAAAAACGAATACGGAACAGCAGCCAGTCGAATTCAAGACTGATCACCTACGATGAAGGTATCCAATCGCAAATACGAAAAGCTGTGCATGAATTCTACTTCGAAAATATTCCACCATCACTGGCAAAAGTTCTTGCTAAAATAAATTCAGACGAAAATGTACCAAATTTTTCTAAAAGTACGCTAGGACGCTTGCTTAACGATATGGGGTTTGTTTATGGAAAGATAGGAAGAGACTCGATTCTGATAGAAAGAGCTGATATAATCGCCTGGAGACACAAATATTTAAGATCAGTGAAGAAGTTCCGCGAAGAAGAAAATAACGTAATATATCTGGACGAGTCATGGATTAATGTAGGCCACAGTGTAAATTTTGAATGGAAAGACACTACCATAAAAAATGCCCGAGATGCATTTGTCAAAGAACTGACAACAGGACTGAAGGCTCCAAGTCAACGAGGACCGAGATTTGTTCTTCTTCATGCAGGCTGGAAAGACGGTTTTCTTGAGGGTGCAAAAAAAACTTTTCTGGCAAAGAAAGGTGCAAACGATTACCACGACGAAATGGACGCAGAAGGCTTTGAGACCTGGTTTAAAGATCAATTGATCCCTAATTTGCCGAAAAACGGATCAAAGAATGTTGTAGTGTTGGACAATGCGTCATACCATTCGGCGAAGTTACCTTTTCCAAAGACAACTTGGAATAAGGAACAAATAAAGTACTGGCTACTGGAAAAAGAGATTTACTTCGAGGATGATTATTTAAAAACAGAATCATTGGCTACTGCAAACGCGTTTAGAGAGCAGTACGACCTAAAAAAAATAGACGACATTGCCACGGAACATAACATAACAGTCCTACGATTACCACCTTATCATTGCGAATTAAATCCTATTGAAATGGTGTGGAGCCAAGTGAAAGAATATTTGACTCGTAATAATAGTACTTTTAAAAAAGGGGATGTGGAAAAACTTAACAGCGTATTCGCACGTAACCCCAATGCAGTGGTCTAATTATGAAAAAAAGGTAGAGAAGACAGAGGAAAAGATGTGGCAAACAGATCATTTAATGGAAGACATTGAGCCAATAATAATATATCTAAATGAAGACGATGAGGATAAAGACTTGGATGACGATGAAGATCAGTAATATATTTCTTAACCCTCAAATGTTCCATTCAATTTTTATTTATTTTAGTTATTACCTGCTAATCATTGTCATTTTTAAAGTTTAATTTTAATTCAAGTTAAAATACGTAATTATTAATTCATTTACTTATTCTGTATTTTATTTGTTACAACAACCCGCCAGAAGAAGAAAAATCCTCGGAAAAATCATCGAAACGTCGGCAAGATTTCATTAGCTTTTCTCTGTTAATCGTTCTCCCTTAAAATTTAGATGACAGCTGACTTTTTTACTACTCGTCTTGTAATTTATGTATATATTATTATTATTGACATATTTTTATTATTAATTATATTATTATATTATTATTTTATAATTTGACAAAGGTCTTTTGTATAAAATTTGAATATTTTAGCGGATTTACAATATTTTCCTTTAAACGCGTAAAATTTATCTAAAAGCATAATTATAAATATTCTTAATTACTCACTCACAACGATTTTCAAATGAATAATTTAGTCAACATTTAAATCATAATAGTAACACAATGGCAAGTTATATTCCCGCACCAGTTGGAACCAAATTCGAAGAACATGCCGATATGGCAACGCCGTCGTCCATAAACGCAATGCTGCATAATAACTGTGACCCGCTCTATAGGAACGTGTCGGGTAAAAAAATATAATTTGTATTGAAAAGTTTAAGACTATGTCCACTAGATCGTTCTATCACCGACCAGCATGCTTTTCAATACAAATATTCTATTACCCACGGTCATATTATGATACGTTGTAGTGGGTAGTCACCTTCAAAAACTAATAAGATTTCCATCTTCATCTCTTTTTACCCCAGGTCCCTCTATCTTATTTCCTGGTCCACTCCCTCTTTCCAAATAATTATAGGTCTATTCTGTCTTCTTCTTTCTGATGGTTACCGTTGAAGGACTTGTTTGGGGACTCTATCTTCACCTATTATCTGAATGTTACCGTACCACATCAGCTGTTTGTTTCTAATGGGATCAAAATTAGTGTCTTCAATTACCATGATCTTTTTTACTCTCTCATTTGTCCCACTTTTTCTTCTAGATATTCCCCTTGATCTCCTCCAGGAGTCCCCCTCTATAACTTACCCTTCTTTTGTAAGTGGCCATACTTTACAGCTATATATAGTAATACTATGCTATATATAGTAATACTATGGTGTTATACTCGTATATTCTTCTTTTATTACATTTAGAGATGAATTTATCCCAGAGTACAGTATTTAATAAATTCTGTGGTTTGGCTTTTTTACTATTTTTTGTTGATAGTTTGAATTTATGTAAGTGGACTGTATTATATTCAAAAGACTTACCCTTTCTCGTAGTGGAAAATGATAACTAATAACTTACCACAGGTATAAGGAATAAATCTGGGATTGGTTAAAAATAAATTATATGGATGGGATTGTGGCATAAATTCCGCGAACCAGCTTATTTTAATTATCTATACGAGAACCAAAAACGTGTTATCAATGCTATTTTCAAAACGATACTAATTAATTCATTTGTACCTTCGGTACTTGTTTTACATAGCAACTAGGCAACCAGTTTTACAATAAATACCAAAATTTAAAACTAAATTAATAATAACTGGCCGAAACATTCTGTGTCCAAGTAAATTACTTTTTACCCCAAAGTACTTCAATTCCCTGCTGCAGGCTATTTCTTATTGATTGTACTCTAGTATTTTTTTTGTTGTGGTCCGCCAATGTACAAATGTTCAACTTTTACTTCCAAGCCCCATTCCTCATACTCGTCGATAAGCTTCCTAGCTTCCCCATATTGAAACTCTTTTGTATTCCATTTGAGAAAAACTTTTTCAAGATATATTTTGAACAGGGTTGGGTATAGACTGCATCCCTGTTTTAATACTTTCATTATTTGGATTGCAGTTGTCAGATGGTTTCCAATTTTGAATCTCTGTTTCTTGGTGGTACATATTTTTAACTGCTTTAATTAATTTGGTGTTAATATTTGTCAATGATCATAAACATTGTCTGTTACAGGTTTATTTTGAAAATTTATTTTATACCTACTTATTCAGTTGTAATGAAAGGATATTTCATCTATAAAAAATTTAATCCATGAAATCATTTTAGTTACTTACTTAATCTTTAAGAATAAAAATAAGGAGTACACCTTGATCCAGGAACATCTAAGGAATAAATTCACTTATCACTAATGTTTTTAATTTTAAAACTAAAGAAAATAGTATATAAATAACAGTATGATTAATAACAGTAGAACCAAATAAACAAATAAGGAATTAACTTAAAAATGTATTGTCTACATTGTCAACTCTCGGTGTCACTTAATTAGGCATAACTACTTTCAAAAACTATAAACCAATAAGCATATAATTGATTGCTAAATTAACACTAGCCAGACCAACTGATAACAAATTAGTGATTGGGTTGCTAATATTCCCTGAAGGGGATAACTAATTAAAATATTCAGAAAACTCAAAAATAAAGAAATAATTTCTAACAAAACTTTGAGGTCACCCAACACCAAAGGTATGTACCTGATAAATTAATTATAATTTGCTAAGCCAGACACTTTATTAACCAATCATCTTTAAATATTATATACATAAAAATATGTAGACTTATATGGACATGCTTAAATAAATGAACTTCTAGAAGAATATTTATATTAACACTTACATTGTGATGGATCACTAGCCATCATTGAAAGCCTAGCCACCAAGTTGTTTGATTGGTTACAAGACAAGAAGTTGCCTCAGCATACGACAGCTAAGCATACTTTTAAGTTTATATTTTATCAGTTTCATTGTAATTGTAACATAAGAGACACCCCTTTACTTGGGTGCTCTACAGCTCCCCTATCTATCACTAACATCATTGATTCATGTATATCACTGTTTCAATGTACTTTCTTCACTTGCAGACTATCTAAAGCAAAATAATTGTCTGTCGATAAGATCAATACATATATAAATATATCAATTTGAATAACTATATATAATCAATTCATATATTTTACCTGTAGATTGTAAACGCAAAGTATACTCTGCGTTATATGACTTAATACTTTAAAGAGCTCTTAATATTAGAATACCAGGTACTTTCATTATTTCATTATTTTTAACATACAGTTGACAGAAGCAAACTACGAATAAATAATAAAAAGGAAGGAGTATAATACGATTTGACGATGTCCGCAATGGTTCTTGCATATGGCTGACTTGAAGTTTCCGGTTACCAGTGGTGTCACACACAGGATATTATATACTTATGCCTCGTATTAAATGTTAAAAAAATAACTGTTTTCCGCTTGGAATTATCTGTACAGTAATATACGTTGTCATAAGGTTGTAGGAATATAAATTAGTAGGTAATTATAATAGTAGTAGGTAATTATAATAGGTGACTTAGTTGGTCTGTATAAAAAATAAAGGAACGTCTATGATAACAATGTAGTTGTCATAAAAATGTTTTGTTAATTTTTAATAATTCTGATAAATAGAACCCTGCAGATGAAAAGTAATTCCCATTCAAGAGTTGGGTTAACTACTTAAATCAGAAAATAATATATAAAACAGCATGAAAAAACGATTTATGTCAAATGTCACGATTCGAATGAGTCATATTTGGTTTTTCAATATGGCCGACTTCCGTCGCAATTATTTGCTTGATTAAAATATGACAACATTCCTTCCTTTTTATTCTTTATTCGTAGGAAGCAAACATGAACCCTGGGTGGGCGTGTCCTTGTCGCTGTAGTTGTATTTTCATCTCACTTATGCAGCCACTAAAATTGATATTATCGTTAACATTGGCTCGTGATTGGCTGATTGTGATAACCTTGAAATTAGTTGGCATATTTTCCGCGGACCATGTTTGCTTCTGTCGACTGTATATATTTTATAACCTAAAATAATTCTAGCGCGGACAGTTGACAAAAATGACAAGTAGCCTCCATCCAGATAAGGTAGTAGGTCGTAGTCTCAGTTAGCATACCGCTCTTCTAATTAGAATAACTTAAAGACTATAGACATATCTATTTAATAAACAAATACATACTGAAATAATTCATATAAGGTGCAGTAAATAATAAAACTGAAAAAAGTAGAAAATTGTTTCTACCTTGGGTGCAGGTAGAAACCATTTTCTATTTTTTCAGTTTTCTTTATTTAATACTCATGCGCAAATATTTTTGAATTTTCCCCTTCCACTGCTAATTTATGACTACTTCTTTCCATGGAACAAAACGTATTGCTAAAATACCATTACTCAATTGAAAAAAAACCCTTGTACCTGTCCAAAGAGCCGGATAGACCCGGCAGCTCAGAGAAGAAGTTCCAATTTTTATTTCGTTTATTTTTATTAGTGCGTATAACAATAAAAATACTGCGATGGTCCAAAAAAACAAAATACAGATCCACTCAAATAAAATAAACAATGAACTAAACTCTTACAGCCTTACTAATAAACGGAGTATAAATATTTATACCGAGAATAAATAATTTATACCGAGAATAAATTCAGAATAGGCAAAATGTCTACCAATAAATATGGAATAACTTATACTCAGAATAAAAACTCGGTATAAAGTTATACCTACCCTAAGCCTTGTTTAAGTGCAGAATAACCTATAAATATGTTTGCGATAAGAGGTGTAGAATCTGTTGAGGAGGTTATTAATTTAATAAATATGGACATAGATATGGAAAATACAAGAAATAGAAATGCTTTTAAAGAAAGAATAGACCCATTTATAATATATTCTGACAAATAGTATAATATAGATTTTCAAAACAAGGAGTTAGGCTTTTAAATGAACTAAATAGAGAATTCTTTAAATACGTACAGACGAGGAGGCGGTTTATCCTCCACTTTATAGATACTGACAACTTTAAGATATTGGGGTCGGAAACAAGTAAGTAAAGATTAAAGATTGATTTGTCTGCATTCTTTACATAATATGGACTGATGTCACAATTTTTCCAAACAAATCCAGGTATTAAAAGATATTTTTAATTTATGTTTTGCCAGAAATAAGTAAAAAGTGATCAGTTAAAGACATTTTTATAATAAAATCTGCAAGGTAAGGAAAATCTCGACCAATTCCACAAAGTTAGAACTTTTCTCAAACAAAATTTTACAAATTATAAACCAAAAAAATCTAAAATATTGTATGATCCCTCGTGGTGTATTGGTTAACGCAATAGGCTCTAACGCAGATGATGCGGGATCGATTCCCGACGGCAACAACTTTTTTTATTTTTTTTAATAGTCGTACTGTCATATTTCATTTAATTTAACCTTAGAACAAAAAGTTCTAAGAATTTAACACTGTTCCATGTACTTGTGTCAACGTCTGCTACGTTGTCAAATCAATATTTTGGAATAAAGAGGAAATAGTTATACTGAATTTATTCCGAGTTTATTTGTAAACAATTTATACCAACCTTATACTTAGGATAACTATTCTAAGTTTAAATAAGGAATAACGTAAGAATAAGAGATTTTTATTAGTAACAGTGTTATGGTCTTATGCATAATAATATACGGATTGATAGGCTTGCCAACACAATTTTATAAGGGGTACGAACATTAAGGGAGTACTACGAGAGTGGGAATTGGTTCGCGCATGAGTATTAAGTTTGAGCTATTAACGAGATGGGTCTATTGGAACATATTATTTGTAGTCTCAAATAACCACCTCCGAACTCACACCTGAATTGTGATAAAAGGAAAATTGATAATAAAGTACTTTACTTTTAATTTTTATCCTCTTCTCAATCCATCTCTCTCTTTTTTTATTGTTTTTTTTTATAATTAACATGTCCACCATCTATAGAAATTATTTATATTGTATACAATTAATTATATGAATCCTTAAGCGATTTTGCCGAGCTTTGTATCTAAAAACTTTGTTACACACTTTTTAAGGTTTCATTTGTACAAACTATTATACAAAATAGAATTGTTTGTAATTTAACAGTTATATAATCGGCCATTTTGTTCCTCGTTTCCCAATTGAACCGCCACGAGGTCGATTTCAAGTCGCACTGACATCGAAAGGGCGGAGAATGCAGTGATAAACGGAAATCTCAAAGTGTTCGAATAGACATAACCTCAAAATCAACAATAAAAGTGCCGAACCGTTTTGCCCTCTGGAGTAATAAATCCTTAAATTATTATCGGGTTTTAGAAATCCCAATAAAACATTTTAAAATCTTAAGTACTTAAACGTTTAAATAAACATTCGCTTGGTAAAAGTTTGTTACTACAATGTTAACAAAGTTATAACAAAATACAATGAAAAACATAGGTTTTATGGTTTAATTACGATATAAATACAGATGTTTCCCAAATAAATAAAAAAATTTCTTTTTATCTAGGACTTGAATTTAAAACACCTTGTATTATAGTTTCTAGTTATTGCTTGGTGTTAAGTTATTCGAAGAATTTGGCGAGTCGCATTGGCACCGCGGCGTGAAATAAATTTAACAGTACGTCCGATCTAAGCCCGTATTCAGAGAGTAATTCTTGTAGTTACCGGCTTTAGCCAACCCCTTGCTGAATTCCTGACACGTTGGATAAAACGATGTGGGAACGGTGTGAATTGTTGGAGGGTACCTAAAAAGACATAAAAATCATTATTTCTTCATCTTGATTAAAATATACTCTAAATATGCATTTTAGGGATAATGACATGCATGATTTGTATAAACAATGAGGTGCTAAATGATGGAATAAGATAATTATTTTAAAAACTGATGATTACTAATAAAAATAGGCGGATTTTTGTTGTAAATTACACTGGTCTGCAATCAAATCCTCCTTGTGACGAATTTAAAGATATTAATTCTCTAAATCGATTGGTGTTTGCTCCTAAATAACCTATATTTTATGGGTCTATCTTTCTTTATAACAAGTACATAGTGATTTATTGATTTTCCCAATTTTTTCAATTAATCATAATTTACGAACCACCCTATACATTTTTGTAATGATTGGTTCGTATGTTCTTTATTTCGCGTCGAAACAAATCAAATTTTTTTAAATTTTTTTTACAAATTTGTAAAAGGAAAAAATAAGTTAGACAAAAGGGATTTGGTGTTTCTTGCTTTTACGTATTAACTTGAGTCACATTTAGATGTTTTGATAATGCGGTGACTCAAAATTAGAAAATAATTAAATATTTCTTTCCCAAATAGTAATTTTTCAGCTTTGATCCATAAAATTCCCAAACCTAATTGAAAAATAAGAGGACATGTCCTTATTTGGGACAAATTTTATTTGTGAATAGGTAAAAAAATATTAAAACATTTTTTCATTAAGCTACATATCAAAATTATAAAAATGTCCGTTCCGAAAAAACAACAAAAATTTGAATTGCATTAGGAAAGTAATTTAAAAACATATCAATATTTTTTAGTTGGTGTTATGTCCATTACAATAAATAAAACAATTAAAACATAAAGTACTGCCTATTTTTTTTAAATTCATTCTGGTTAATTTGGTGCTTTTACAAAAATGGCCAAGTTCTTAAATAATTACTTTCTAATTTATTAATTTAAAATTGCAATAACTCACCTTCCATAATCGCTGGAGGTGGTCCTGTAAAATGGGTGAGACGGTGGAGATTTTTGTAAACCGTAACCATAAAACCAGGAAGGATGCTCAAATCTCTTGGGAAGTTGGCAAGTTTTGTAAAAGTCTGAGGTTTTTATGTTTGAATCGAGGCTATTATGTAATCCTGGGCAGTTCAAATCCATTTTTTAATAAAAATATTACGCTGGTTTTTATTTTAAAATAGCAGTTAAAAATACAGAAGTGTACGATAATATGACAAAAATGTCAAACAAGATTTTTACACTGGAGCTAACATCGACAAAACTTACCATGGAAACCAGAGCATTCCAATGCCACAGGTTATCGGAATTTTCGTTCAAAAATGTACTTAATTTTAATGTTGTTTGGTGCATTATTAGTAAGCAATAATTCATACAAAATTTGATTATTAAAAGGTTATTTTTATTTTCATAATTTTACTCATTATAAAACTAAAAAATTGACCAATAGAAATCCGTATTTTGCAAAAACTTTGTATTACATCTGGCAAAAGTCAGACAGTTAATAACAATTGTCAATGATCAAAGATCATAAAAATTGGAAGTAAAAAGATCAGACATCGAAAAAGTTTGCGCTTCTAAAAATTTTGTGACAACCAATAGATACAGTCTAATATCTGTCAAATATTTAAGGGTTTATTAAAGGTCAATATTCGATTGTATAGCTTCCTGTTAAATACAGAAAGATCTGAAATTAGGGTGATAAATACACTGCGAGCTATAATCTAATCTATTATGTCTCCCCTTACTTGCATAGATCTGATCTTTTCTCAGATTTATAGCCGCTTCTATTTCGTGTGCTCCTAGGTGTCTGCCACTAAAATTTTGCAATGCAAGGAAAGGCATTACGAGAGTTTGTTTATTGTCCTTTTCCTCACAGAATCTGCACTTTGCTTCATCTTCCAACTCTAGTTTCTTCATGTGACTTCTTAACCGGCAATGCCCGGTTAATATTCGCGTTAAAATGCGGATTCTTTTTTAGCTGTGACAAGAGACTCTTCTGGTTATAGTTACCCTAAAGTATCTTAGCTTGTCTCAGTTCTTCCAACTGATTCCATTACTTGAATTGTTCGTTCTCCATTGATTTTCTTAGTTTTCTGGTTCCAGATGTGGGGTTTCTGCTCCTTTTGGCCAACTTATCTGCTGTTTCGTTTCCCTCTATTTCTATGTGTCCTGGGACCCATAGGAGGGTGACAGTATTTATTTGGCTTAGTTCATTTAGCTTGCCTAGACATTCTGAAACCATCTTTGAACTGATTGTATGTGAGCTCGGTACTTTGATGGCTGCTTGACTGTCCGACATTATCACAATCTCCTGTCTGCCGTAGTTTCTTTTAATATTGAATTCCCCATATCTCTCGATGGCGTGGATTTCTGTCTGAAAAATTCTTGGGTATGTGCCCAAGCTTACTAAGCTTAGCTTTCTGTCCAAAACCCCCATTCCAGTTCTCTCTTGGGACCGTCCTTATATCAATTTATGAAATTTTGGTTTACATTCTGTATGATGTCTTTATCTCATATTTATTGCTTATTTTGGAATACATTTTCTCAAAAAGTTGAATTTCTTTGGCATATTATCTTGGGGCATTTCCCAAGATATCAAATTGAAGTGGTCAAGGTTTTTCTCTGATAATTCCTTCTTTTATCATTATGTAAGTGATACCTTAGTGAATCGTGTTCCTGGGAGCAAAGATTCTTTTTGGTGTAATTTTTGCGAGCCTGTTTATTATTTTCTATGTAATATAACACTCACATTAAGGTAGTGACAGTTTCTTGGAGGATTTTTTTACAATTCCTGACTTACTTTAACTCATAAGTTTATGAACTCAGAGTTTGTAATGTTAAATATAGTTTGGGCGTTACCAATGGATTTGAATCTCCAAATATTCGGTTCAAGCCCACTCTTTACACCACAGAAGTACAATTTCAGCTCTGGTTCGAGTTCTCCAATCATCTAGCGGTTTTCTTTAACCATATTTTAAACGGCGGACAAAGTTAAATATTTCCTCATTTCATTTTGTAAAGATATAGGTCTGTTTCTATTTTGTGTGTACGGGTCCTATCCTGAAAACAACTCGATCTACTTTTTGATATATGAACCAGATTTTAATTAATCTTAAATATTTGAATTACAAATGAATAACATTTAAACTATCAGGACTTTGCTGTATTTATTTTAAATGTTTGTATATTTTGACTGATTAACCTAAAACCAAAAGTTGGCAGCGAACATCTTTTTATAAGTGGGATTAAACACCATTTTAACTTTCTGTCGTTACAAAACATACTCTTCCAAGTTAATCAAACCCTCTCAGAAGCTTTCTAACTCTTTGACCACCAAATGTTAGCAAAAACCGCGTAAATTTCTTCGTCCTTGCCAATGAATCACTTCCACGGTGTAATTAGACGTGGCTTGTCATAAATCTAGGATGTAATATAGCCTGCGGGTTATCTTGACGACGTGGTCGGTTGCCCCACACACTCTATGAAAGTGCAGGCAGCGCAAATTAGGCCAGAATCTATCCACTACTAAAAATAAATATACTTGTCTTCCAATAACTAGTATTACTTGTACGTTGAAATGCCGAAAAATCGAGCTATATTTTTTAGTGCTTTTTGTGTTTCAACGAAACAATGGTTGTTAATTACTGCCTTTTTATTATCTAACGTTAACTCACATAAAATAATGTGACCGCAATTCGCTAATGATAGTTAACAGAACAGTTAAACATAAAACAAAAGAAAAACATGAAAGTATGTAATGACATAATTGACGTCCCGACTAATGGATGACAAGTAGAGTTATTGTTGCCAACTTTTGACAGTACATACATGACACTCCTCCTCCTTTTTAGTAGTACCATCAGGGTGAGTACCTAATGGGAGCACGGTGGGCGCATTCCGACCTTCGGACTCTAGTTGGTACCGGATTCCTGGTTTGATCATCTGTCATGGTTGGTGGTGTCTGCCTTGCTGCTTGATAATTATCCAAAGCCGGTGGTGTAGTCGGTCTAGCTGCTCTGTCGGTATTGGCAAAGCGTCCATGGGTTCGATTATAGCTGATACCTCGAAAAGATGTATCTGGCGTGGTCTAGGTGGGAAAGGTTCATCACCCCTCAATTCCTGATTTCCTAATGCAGCGTGTGCTCCAGGGAATGACCTGATTTGGTCAATGTGGCGCTTAAAGCGCTTTTCTTTATACACAATCTCCTAGTGGAGATCTCCGATGCGAGAGGCGATGGTGCCAGGTAGCCACTTGGCCATTCTGGGGTTGCCTGATAAAAAATGGACAGATTGGCCTGCTGCAACTGTCCGCCATACTGGATTTGTCAATTGTTGCTTCTCGCGCATCTTGGTTTGGTGGCGCCTTCCGAAACTGACGCAAGAACTCATTTAGATTGTGCTGCAGGGTGCATTTGGTAGTGTACATAGCGTCTTTTACCTTCTGGACATAGCGCTCCGTCTGGCCATTGGTTGATGGATGGTATGGTGCTATGAATTTGTGATATTTCACCCCACTTTTCTGGAGAAAATCCTTGAACTCCTTGGAGATGAACTGCCCACCGTTGTCCGAGACAATCGTAACTGGGGAACCGTATGCTGCGAATAAGCTGTCCAGTAATCCGATTTTTGCGGCGGCTGTCATTGGTTTGACCTCAAGCTACTTACTGTAGGCATCTACAACAATAGGGAGCATGGTGTCGGCTACTGGGCCAGCATAGTCTATATGAATGCGTTCCTACGGTGCTTTTGGGTATTCCCAATGGTGGTCTCTACATTTAGGGGGTGCATGCGCATGAGTTACACATGTAGTGCAGGTTTTGGCGATATTTTTGATGTCGGCATCGATGCCTGGCCAGAAGACGAGGGAGCGTGCCATTTCTTCCATTTTTACGTTAGATCGTTGAGGATAATATCTCGTAGAACGGGTGGGATTACTACTCGGTGGTCGAACATTAGAAAATTGGCGGCGAGTGTGTACTTGCACTCTGCTTTCTTGAAGTTGTGTTTCCCGTGCAATGCTCTCAGCTGTGGCGACCAGCTGCCGGGTTTGATTGACTGTAAACTGGTCAAAATCGTCAAAGTCGTTTACCTCTTCCCACTCCAAAGAATGATTGTTACAGATGTTGTTGACTTCGGCATTTGCATTTTGCTTTGACGTCTTGAAGATGATGTCGTAGTCGAAATGCGCCAGATAATCAGCATAGTTGGCCATTCGACTAATACAAAGCACTGGCAGGGACTCCTCTGGGTGCAGAGTCAGAGTCTGCGTCAGATGTTTGTGATCACTGATTAATTTATAGTGTCGAGCTTATAGGTAGTTAAAAAACTTTTTCGCTGTCCAGACGATCGCTAGCGGCTACTTGTCAATCTGGGGGTTTCTCTGTTCAATGGCTGACATCGTTCGGCTAGCGTAAGCGATTGGCCGTTCCTGGCCATTTTTAAGCCGATGTGATAAAACCGCTCTCAGTCCGGTTTTGCTGACATCCATTTCACGGCAAATGTCAAGGCGCTCCTGATGTTCTGGTATGCTCTGTTAGCTTCTGGTATCCAAACGATTGGATCATTTCGCAGCATATCTCTGAGTAGGCCGTCCCTGGTAGACAGACCAGGCAATAAAGGCACTATAATAGGTTGCCTTACTCAAGCTCAGCTGGAGTTCTTCTGAAGTTGACGGTTTCGGCGCGTCTCGCACCGCTCTAATGTGTGCGTCAGACTTGTGGATACCTGTTTCATCGATTTTGTGACCAAGTGCTTCCAAGACTGGTTCTTCGTCGAAGAAATTTGGAAGGTCTTTCAAGACTATGTTCATTCGCTGCTGCCACATAGCAGGAATGTTGGCTACACAACATAGTGGCTCCACGCATTCTGTTAAACAGAAGTTGATTTCACGTGCCAACACTCCGATCCATTCTCGACCAAGGAGTGTTTCAAAGTCTCCCTCCACGACATAAAGGTCAAGTTTTCTGGATATGGTTCTGATGGTTGCCGTAACGATTACCTTGTCGATGCAATTAATACGATGGCCCGTCCAGCTTGCAAATTTGCGGGAAGTCATCTGTAAAATTAGATCTGGTTTAATTGTACGTAGCCTCTTTTGACTTATCAATGAGCAAGGCGCGCCGGTATCCAGTTCCATTTTGACAGAGGTGCCCTCTATGTCAACCCTGCTAAACTCGTGTACGACGTCGACATTGTCGGTGGCCTCATCATCCTCGGTGACCCTAACCGTCTTCTATTGCTTGTTCCGGGACCTGCAAACCTTAGCAATGTGGCCTTTCTTGCCGCACATTCTGCATTCCACATCGAGGAATCTGCATCGATTGCGGGGGTGAGGACCACCGCACCCAGCGCAAGTCGGTTGGTATTGACAGCCCGCTGATCCATGGCTGGTTGGCTGGAAATCTTTAGCTCGAGATTGTTTGGACCGCCACCCCTGGTTGATCCTTCTCCACGTCGGTGGTTTCTCGCAACCTATCTGGTTCGCTGTTTCGGTATCTTGAGTTGCATTCGCATTTTTAACTTCATTCGCGGAGTTTCTGATGGCTTCGAGTGCGTATGCTATTTCATAGGCAGTCGTAAAACTCTCCGTTTTTTTGGAAATAATTTCGTCGCGTACGGTCTAGAAATGCACCGTATTCGCAATGTGTTGCTCCCTGCCTTAGTCGAAGAGCAAAACTGGCAGAGGATTCCTCTGCCCTCTGTACAATGCTGCGGAATTTTATACTTTCGGCATATTTTTTCCGGCTAATATCTAGTTGACATATTAGTGTTGATTAAATTTCGTTAAATAAGAGTGTCTAAGGATCTGCAGGGCTTACTAATATTTTTACAGTGCCGTTGAGTTCTGCACACATATAAATTTGTGCATACTGTACATGTTCGCTTTCGGGTATCTTACTTAGTTTAAGGGTCTAGGTAAATCGGGTGAAATAGTCCCCTATGTTTGTTCCATCAGTGGTACGATATTGCGGCATTAAGAATTGCGGTGGCCGCGACAATCATTCCAGAAAGAGCCTGAAGATGCTCCGTTGATACTCCCTCTGCCATGATTAAGAAAGTTTTTTCGCTAGTTCTAATTTGGTTACAGCAACGTAGTCGTTTTGAGGTTATGTTTGGTTAGGTTACCTTTAGCGTGGTTTCTTTGAAGAGTAGTCGATGTTGACTTGATAATCCCACTTCTGACACCAATTTTGTGTTTCAATGAAACAATGGTTGTTAATTACTGCCTTTTTATATATTAACGTTAACTCACATAAAATAATATGACCGCAATTCGTTAATGATAATTAACAGAACAGTTAAACATAAAACAAAAGTTTGACATGACATAATTGATGTCCCGACTGATGGATGACAAGTAGAGAGTGTTTCGATAGTACATACATGACAGTGCTAATACTAGTTTATTATGCTATAAGGGAGAGGTACCATTTTAGGAAAACCTGAAAAAGGAAAACCCAAAGGATCCACAAGAATTTCTAAGAAGCATAAGATTATTCATCAAAATATAAAGAGGAATTAAAAATTTGTGATATTTACCACCATAAAACTAAAAAAAATTGAGAAGTTTATTTTACATTAATAGTTTTTAACAATATTTAGTTTTTTAAAAGTTAGAGGTCATCTAAAACGATTACTTATATGAATTTTGGGGGGGCTTTAAGTAACTATTTGATGTAGATTAGTGATATTAATGCTCAAATAAACTGGCCTATGACTTTTAGTGGCCAAGTAACCCGCATCGGTCTCCCTTACCCTCTATTACCCTTGGAAATGATGGAGGATGTAGTAGAAAGATAGAAGAAATTCGGTAGGTGAAAAGTCAATTTATTTGTCACGACATCATGGGCGGACTTGTAAAAGATACTAGCGATTAATTAATTACAAATAATCACTCTGATCTTGGGTCATCGAGCTGAAAAGTTCTAAAACATTCGATGAATTAGGGGTGGTTTATGCGTTTTAAGTCAAACTATTTTTTTTACTTGGTGATAAACGAACCTTAATTCAATTTTTAATATAAATTCTAGAGATTTTTAATAGTTTGTGAATATTTAGTATGATAAACGAGTCTCTAGGAGATAATGGATGGATGGATGATACGAAATTTGGGTTCCGCAAAGGAATGGGTCCAAGAGAGACATTATTTGCTTTCAATGTCCTCTCTCAATGATGTTTAGATATGAACCTAGATATTTATTCTTGTTTTATCGACATCGAAAAAGCATTCGACAGGGTCCGACATGAAAAACTAATATGTAGAAGTATTGAAAAACAAAGGTATAGACAGACGATATTTACGAATCATAATCAATCTGTATTGGAATCAAAAGGCCAATATCAAGATAGAAGAACAGTCCGAGAATATTGAAATAAAGAGAGAGTGCGATAGGGCTGTGTTATGTCACCAATTCTGTTTAATGTGTGCAGTGAACTCATATTTCAGGAAGCGATAGCGGAATCTCTATAACTATTATTGTATCAGATACGAACCAAAAATTAATAAGAAAAAAACTTAATTTATGATTGTCTCAAAAACACAAGATGAAAATTAAAGATTAATGATAAAGCAAACCCAAATAGAAGGAGTAGATACATACAAATATCTGGAAACCTTGGTTGATTAAAAAATGACCAATACAAAGATATTAAAGTCCGAATTGAAACTGCAAGAAAACATTTATAAAAAAGAAGACAATGCTTACAAACAAAGACCCTTAGTTGCCGTTCAGATTGAGGGCTATAAGATGCTACATATTTTCTATCCTATAAGGAATGGAAGCTTGGACACTGAAGAACCAACATGTAAGAAAAATAGAACCGTTCGAAATGTGGTGCTACAGAAGAATATTAAAAATTCAGTAGGTTCAAGGGATTACCAACGGAGAGGTGCTACGACGATTAAATAAAAAAATTATGAACAGTATAATAAGAACAAAACTGAAATATTTGGATCACATAAGCAGAGGTAAAAAATATGATTTGCTGATAATTATTGTGCAAGAAAGGATCCAAGAAAGAAGAATTATAGGATGAAGACGCATCACCTGGATGAAGAACCTTAGAGAATGATTTAACTGTAGTTAATACAACTTTTCAGAGCAGCAACCATCAAAGTGACCATAGCCATTATGATATTCAACTTCCGATAGGAGATGGAACTTTAAAAAGAAGGGGCTAATGTTCAGTAATCATAAAACATACCACTACATTATCCAAGAACCACCTTGTTAATTATGTTCTGGAAGTAAAAAATGAACATCTTATGCATAGTGAGGTGTAAGATACCTCAACCTGGGCCAATAAGGAAGCCTGTGGCATGTGGTACGAAGATTTTTTTCTGATCAAGGTCACGTTTTTCTTGTGTGGTTTGCAATCCGGATTCTTCAGAAGTTCCATCGATAGCCTGCAATCCTTTTTATCGTCCCATCTCTTCAATTCACTAAATTCTTTGTCAGGTTGTTTCAGGCTCCTCCTTGATGTACATATCAAAAGGGCCGAGACCCAGTTAGGATCACCTCCATCGCTCTAGTTGATTTTATTACGGTCGTTCTGTCAGCCACATGCTTCTGATGAAGCTGATAAAACTGTTGCAAACGACCCTGGTGACTGTAACCCAGGTGTGAACTATAATAGATCTTATCGGTGGCATTAAAATGAGTGCTGATCTATCAGTTACATAGAACCTAATCTAATAAAAATATCAAGGGGAATGAGACCGTCGCTCCATGCCTATTGTTATGTTGAGATATGCTGTTCTCTGTGTATGGTCCAGTTTCCGAGCGAATGTCAGCTGGTTAACTTTGACTCCCCAGGAATCGCACTGTACGTTAGCATAGATCTCATGACTGCAGTGTAAATCACTTATTTTTGCAACTTGCTGACCAAATGCAGCTAATTTTTAATTCATTGTAGATAGAATTTGAGATTTGATCAACAATACTGGCAAGCTAAAAAGTAAATATAATTAAGGCACTGTTTATAAAAAGGTTTAAAAAAAAACCAAATGTACAGCAAACAAATAAAACAGCAAACTTTTGTTAGCTGGGATCATTTACAAAATAAAATGAGTTTATAACTAAATAAAATTTCCTGACACAATATCTTTTAAAAATCTGTCATCTACAATCTTAAGTGACCAAATGTTTTATGAACTCAACATTCAGGAAAATTAGAGAAAAATTTATTTTTATATAAATAAAACGTGGAAAAAGGTAGATACCTTTTTCTTTGAAACAGTCTTGTTAAAAAGAGAACTTTTTCACCAATTCAGATATTATAATATCGAAACAATTTAATGAGCAACGTGCACGCTGAAGGGCGTTACATATTTTCCTTTAGAAATCTAGTTTTATACGAAAAATTTCTAATGAAGGTAGACATTCTAATAATGAACAAAAACTATAAATTTAAATGAAATTACTATTTGTGCGTGCTTCCCTTGATTGATTTTTACATTTTATATTTACATATTTGGATATCTAAATTCCTCTTGAGACATTCTTGGTTCAACTAGATGTTTTGGGATGCCTTACACCTTTTCTTAAATGAAATTAGCTACAAGTATAACATTTTGGATAAATAACAAAATTCATTTATTTAATTTACACTTTAATTTGGATAAAAAAATATTTTTGTATACTGAAATATGAAGACTACAGTATTTAATCAATACTATATTTCAATTAAAAAAAAACTCAATACTTATAAAACTGAAGAGAAACAATCCAAGTTTGCATGATTAGCCAGGTATTTAACTACACACAATGCTGATTTTCTTAACGAATATTCAAGTGTTAACTGTACAGGTAGGTACTTATTTAATTATTGATCAAAAAATGTCCAACTTTTAAACGATATTATAAGGGTACGTAGTTGTCGCGTAATATTTAAGGCCTTAATTCATAAGTTAAAAAAATACAAACAGAGCGTATTACTGCTTTTCTTTATTTGCTTTTCTTTTGTACCTAAAAATATGCTTCTATAAAAACTTAAACCAAATCTACTTCTAAGTAAACACGTAAAGGGCAGTAAGCCCTTTAAATTACTATTTGTAAATAATAAAAACATGTTTATTATTGACGATATACTATAATTTATAAAATACCTTCTATTTCTATCACCAAAACTTAATTAAATTATAAAACAACCCAACTACAACTACCTACTATATTTGACAGTTGCAATCGCGTTGTAATTGCTAAAAAATTGCTTACAGAATACGATTTTGTACATAAAACAACTGAAAAATGCACTTTTTCAGTTAACCAATTGCTCACTAGAGGCAGTTATCAAATAAATTGCGATCGCGGTCGCAGTTGCTTCTTCGAGAATACGAAATTCGCGTTTGACAGCGACATTGGCGCAATTATCGGCAGTCGCAAGTTACAGAATAGGCCTGCGGAACTGTATGTATTTATTTTTATTCTATGGTATATTTATGAGTTCTCTGATTATTAAAGTTGATAAAGATGCATTTATTGACCGTTTGAAGAAAAAATACTTTATTATAGTTTTGGGTGTTCTAGTTCAGACACCTTAAAGATCTTTAATGTTGAAAAAATTAATTGCAGTTATTAAAGAAACAACATGACAAGACTTTTGTTAGGTTTTGATTTTCAGCAGGATCTTCCTTTGTCAAAAATTCCGGAAGGCGGAGTAATAAGACATAATAAAACATAACAATATTATTTTTTTGCACAGTTGCATGCTACATTTATAACTAAGTTTTTTTCTAAGTTTTCTAAATTTTCTAGGTTTTCTAAATTTTTAGTTGAGTCACACCCAGTAAATGAATGTGCAAAAAGAATTAACTTCGAACTGTTTGGGTAGGTACATTATTTTTTAAAATTGTGTAGAAACTGGTTTTAATAAAACGATTATTGTTGGAATTGTTAAAAAAAGTCAATCCTCTTGGGAAGTTTTATTGAACTCGTTACCTAATCCCTTTGAGATGTAACAAAACAATGCCTGGAGGAAAATTCCTCTTTTATAGATCTTAGAAAAAGTCTGCGATGACATATATCTCTAAGGAAAATATATTATACCCATTATGCCTTTAAAACGACAATAAAGGAGTTGGTAATAATTAGATGTAATGGATCCTAATCAGACCTGAGATATGAGAGATTTGTTATACCTCAAAATCTACAATATTGTACATATTTAAAACACTTATCAGCCAGGTATGAGGCGAGCATTAAGGTAGTCGCCAAAAGCACGGTAATGTTGCTATTGCATTTGCTTTAGGATCACCAAAAAAACAATTAGTCGTAATTTTGTATCTCCGACTACTAAGTTTATCTCCCTTTTGCTCCTCTGCCAAGTTATTTTAATTGACATATCTGTGAATTCTGTTAGTGATACACTTGAAAATCTGTTTAAACAGACAGACTTTGCTATTTAGTTTTGTATTTTAGTTACCTTTGATAAACAGACTTTAAAGCGAATGAAGGTGAGGATTTTAAGTTATTTGTTTTCATTTTCAATATTGTTGATAAGTAGAATTCATTTGGTTTTAACATCTGGATAAAAATTTGCAAAGATGCATTTTTGTTTTATTTTTATTGTCCTAGAGAAATGGGAAAATTAAAAAAAAATTTAACAAAACATCCATTTTTTAAGGTATGTAACACGATGTTTCTTTTGAGCCCTGAAAAAGACCTCAATAAAGGTCGAAACTCTGTCATTTTTTCAAACAACAGTCGTTTTTTGTCCTGTTTATGAAATAAAATTGTAAGGATGCATAATTTTCATAATAACTTTATTTATTAGAGTTGTTAGATTTTCTTTAGCGATATACAGTGTGTAAAAGCCAAATGGAATAAATTCATTATTTCGGTTACTGTACATATTTATAAAAAATCCCGAAACTTTTCGAAATAAGCCTCTCCAAAAGCTCTGCTTTACGCCAACGACTTATGGGCAATGCTTCTCGTAACCGTGAATGGTAACTTGCTTTGTCCATAACAATAACAGCCCCTTTTGGAATCAGATCCAACATTTTAACAAACCATTCCTCGAAGACATCCCCATTCATATCTTCGTGATAGTCCCCCGTGCGTTTTGAAATAAAAGTTAATAATCCACCATCAAAAAAACCTTCAGAACAATGATAAGTCTTTTTCCTTTTCCAGATGGTGGCTGCAAACCTAACGACAAACCTTCCACGAATTCAAGTTGCCCTCAATAAAAAAGGGACCAATGATATTGTTCCCTACAATCCCTGCCCAAACATTAACCTTTTGAGGGTATTGAGTGTGTTCTTCTCTCATCCAGTGACGATTTTCCGTGGACCAGTAGCGGCCAGTTTCGGTAACAACATGATTTTAATTTTTTTTATGTTAATTTTTGCATCAAATTTAAAAACAATAACATTTTTGAATAGAGAATGAAGAGACCTTTCAAATGATATATCACAAGCCTATACTTCCCATTTAAAATATTGGGGGTTGTACCTGTCATTCTAAGGGGGTTGAAGGTAGGGGTTGCATTTTCACGTTAAAGAATGTTAAGTTATAATATAAATTTGACGTGTTTCGGGATTTTTTATAAATATCTACATTAACCGAAATAATGAATTTATTCCATTTGGCTTTTACACACTGTATATCATTAAAAAACAAGGATCCAAGTGCAAGTGTTGATAATATTGTGGAATTAACGGCTGCTATGTTGTGTGTTGCTAAATCAACAATTTATAGATTACTAAAAGAAAGCAAAAATGGAACTCTTCAACCCGCTTAAACTCCTTCAGGCCGAAAACCAATTAAGATCGATGAGTCATTAAAACAAAGACTAAGGCGTAAAGTCCATGGATTTTATTTACGAAAGGAAATTCCAACACTTGACAAAATTATGACATCAGTGCAAGAAGATACGGAAATAATGAATTTATTTCATTTGGCTTTTACACACTGTATATTATCGTAACAATTTCAAACTATCTAAGTTTTGTAAGTTTTCTAAGTGTTCTAGGTGTTCTAAGTTTTCCAAGTTTTCCATTATATGTTATCGTAACAATTTCAAACTATGTTTTGTAAGTTTTTAAAGTGTTCTAAGTTTTCCAAGTTTTCCAAGTTTTCCAAGTTTTTCAAGTTTTCCAAGTTTTCCAAGTTTTCCAAGTTTTCCAAGTTTTCCAAGTTTTCCAAGTTTTCCAAGTTTTCCAAGTTTTCCAAGTTTTCCAAGTTTTCCAAGTTTTCCAAGTTTTCCAAGTTTTCCATTATATGTTATCGTAACAATTTCAAACTATGTTTTGTAAGTTTTTAAAGTGTTCTAAGTTTTCCAAGTTTTCCAAGTTTTCCAAGTTTTTCAAGTTTTCCAAGTTTTCCAAGTTTTCCAAGTTTTCCAAGTTTTCCAAGTTTTCCAAGTTTTCCAAGTTTTCCAAGTTTTCCAAGTTTTCCAAGTTTTCCAAGTTTTCCAAGTTTTCCAAGTTTTCCAAGTTTTCCAAGTTTTCCAAGTTTTCCAAGTTTTCCAAGTTTTCCAAGTTTTCCAAGTTTTCCAAGTTTTCCAAGTTTTCCAAGTTTTCCAAGTTTTCCAAGTTTTCCAAGTTTTCCAAGTTTTCCAAGTTTTCCAAGTTTTTTATGTTTTCTATGTTTTCTATGTTTTCTAAATTTTCTAAGTTAAGTTTTTCTAATTTTTCCAAAAGTATAAATGGAACTACTCCCTTCTGTCTCAATCTTAAAAATACTGGCCAACACTAGCCAATCAAAGAGAGAAATTCCCTTCAAGTACATCTTCGGCTATTTCTAATCATCAGGTTGGACAAAGGAAGCTGGTTCAGGAGGATCTAAATGCAAATTAAGCTTAGGGATTGTACCCCTAAAATGCAAGCAAATTGGATTCAGTTCTCACTTCTTAAGGCCAATAAATGACCCTTTTGTCCCGTATTGTTGGCCGGCGCTTTAGCCAGGTGTTACCTGCTATAAAATTTGAACGGAACAGGGTGGAATTTACTTTTTTATAGATATTTGCACATTTGTACATATTTTTAGAGAATTTATACTGTATTTGAAAATCAAGAGAGAGTAAATTCCCAGAATAAAAACCAATTCGGTATGTAAAACTATAGTACAGTACGTGGGGTAAAACTTCAATATTTGTAATGCATTCTAAATTATTTTTGTTAATTTTTGTTAATTATTTTATGATCTTCCATTGTTACTACAGTAGGCCTAAGAGGATTAACGTGCTTCATAGGCGTAACCAGATTAGAAAGGGATAATTGTTATTTAACGACCTCCGAATGGCAACAGCTTCTAATGACAGATATTTTGACTTAAATAGTGTTTAAGTTTCTAGAAATGCAGTTATTTGATTTTCGATAAACGTGACAAATAGTAGTGACTAAAAATGGAAGCAGTTTGTGAGAATACGCCAGTGAAAAAATTAAAACTAGACCATTTATCGCTCAATGAAAAGAGTGCTGTAGTGAATGGGTACCACTATTTTAAACATCAAAATCCCTCAAACACTATTGACAGTGTAGTTGAAACAACATCTAAGGCAATGGGATATGGAAAATCTACAATATATAGAGTTCTAAAGGAGGAAAAATCAGGTGGAGTAACCTCACCAAAGCCGAAACCAGGTAGACAAAAACTAATAAAAGTCAACGTGGACGAGTTTTTTAAAAATGCTATTCGTAAGCTTGTTCACTCATTTTTTATAAACAAGCAAATACCAACTTTAGATAAAGTTTTGCAAGCCATTACGAATGATTTTGATTTACCCACAATAAGCCGGGATAAACTATGGAAAACGTTAAATTTGAAAAAATGGGCAGACACTCAATGCTAATTGATTTTGAAGAAATTGTATGTTGGAGAAGACAGTACCTCAGAAGAATACAACAAGTTAAAGCTCAAAATAAAAACATTTATTATTTAGATGAAACATGGGTTAATGAAGGACATTGTGTAGGAAGAGTTTGGAAAGACAAAAATATAAAATCATCCCATCAAGCTTTTCTAGAAGGATATACTACTGATTTTAAGGAACCTATAGGAAAAGGTAAAAGATTAATAATTTGTCATATAGGCAGTACAAAAGGTTTTCTTGAGAATGGTTTACTCTTATTTGAATAAAAAAAACCGTTGATTATCACGAAGAAATGAATGGAGACGTGTTTGAGGAATATTTTGAACAGATGATTCAATTCATACCAAAAGGATCGGTTATTGTAATGGACAATACAAGTTACCACTCCAGATTACTTGAACCTTTACCAACCACTAAATAGAAAAAGGATGAAATTGCAAAATGGTTATCTTCTAAAAATTTAGCCTTTGACAATACAATGCTGAGGGCAGAATTGTTAACTATTGCTAAAAAACATAAGCAAAATTATAAAAAATATAATATTGAGGAGATAGCCAAAAAACGAGAAATTGAAATCCTTCGTTTACCACCCTACCATTGTGAGCTGAATTCGATAGAATTGATATGGGCTCAAGTTAAAGGTTATGTTGCCAGAAATAACACTACTTTTAAATTATCAGATGTTAAAAATTTCTTCAATAAGGCAATATCTGAAGTAACAAGTGAAAACTGGCAAAAATGTATTGGACACGTTACAGAAATAGAAAAAAAAAATGTGGGAGCTAGATAACATAATTGATATTACTATAGAGCCCATTGTAATTTCTCTAGAATCAGATGGTGAATCTTCTGACACAGAGTGCGAGGAACCATAACTTTAAAACTATTAATTTATGTACTTTAATTTTATTTTTAGATTTTTATTTAATATTGTCGTCAAATTTTATCCTTGCGGTTGGTTTTTTTTCTCATATACCTACTTAATTGTTTTTTTAGCTCCTCATATTAATTTATAACTAATTGTAATTATCTGTACATATTATATACATATTTTGTAAATAAACATATGTCTAAAATAATATTGACTTTTTCTTCATTTTACCCAAATTAAATTACTACTTACGAATTATGTTTATCTATCTAAAATTGGTAATCTAGGTATAAATAACTAAAACAAATTAAATGTTTCTATTTCCATATTAATTTAATTTTGAAAACGCACGTCTATGGTTTACTGCCTTTAACACTGATAACTGCAAAACATTTCTGGGAATTTACTGTCTCTTGATTTTCAAATACACTATATATCTATCCTTAAGTCAGAACGGTATAAGTATGAATGTACTTTACCTACTTGAATATGGATGGTGAATCAAAGATTTAACTGAACCCTGTATGCATGTAGTTAATATTTTTATTTTCTGATTTTATTTTTTAAAAATATTCCTATTAGTCGGAAACTGTCGAGAAATTTGAAATACCCATTAAAGTTTAAGAAGCGAGCCACTGAATTCATTGAACTGGATGAAAGCCAGAAAGATAAAGAATTGAAGTGATTGTCGGTAAAACCATGGCCATCCAGGTAACGGTAACTGGCACTAAAGTGTCTCATCTGCAATTCGCTCTGATAAATCACTCGTCCATAAATTTTCAACCAATGTCGGACGGTTTCGTTGTCTCTCCCTTACTTCGTCTATCTCTGTTTCATTCTCTCGATTCCGGTAACGCTAATGAACTACTTCACACAAGAATTCCCGTACATTGTTCGGTATTGTCCGCCTGTTGGCTGTTTGGGAACTTTAATAAAGGAAAAATTCTCTCGTTGCAGATGTACCTGTTCGGGTTGAAAAAGAGATGGCTATACAAAAAGCAAAAAGTCTCTCTTATATTTCCCGAAATTAAATTTGTAATGAATGGCCATTTAAAGTGTTTTACTGAATTTTTTTTTGTGGCAGCAATAATCCGTTGGGATTTTGCGATTAAGCTGCGAAAAATCTGGTATGATACACGGCGATCCATATGTACAAAAAGCTTCATTTTTCGTGTCATAGTGCCCACCAAGCCTACCGAAGCAAATTCCGCTAATAAAAAACTATCAGTTTGAGATGAATTTAATTTACTTAGAGTGAATTTAATTTATTATAGCCAGTTGGCAAGTTATATCATATGCATGTTCATTAATTAAGATAATTGATAAAAATCTGTCTCATTTGGTTTTCAGATGGGTCGACCTCCCACTGGCTCTTAAATTATTATATTGTTCTATCAAAAATAAAAATAGTTCGGAACTATTAATTACAATAATAAAAAATATTAATCTAAGACAATAAAGTTCTTCTTTTTAACATTATTAATCATGCTAGTAGGCTATTGTCTGTTCATTGCAATGAAATCTTCTACAGACGATGAGGCCCAGCATTCTCGTCATCGTTTTGGTGGTCTGCCCTATGGTTTTTTTCTTACTGGATTATTCGTTTTTGCACTTTCAGCGAGTCTGCTGTCCTTCATTCTTTTAATATTACCAAAGCTTATTATTTTTGCTTCAAGATATTTAGAAAGATTTACCTATTCTAGAATCTTGGAGTCAATTTCTAGTTTGCCTCTTATCAGGTGTTTGGATATTACTAGACACTTAGGCCCGGATGCTATAAAGTACCAGTCTGTTACGTACCTGACTGGTATCGGTAAACTGATAGTTATTTTATTTCGGCGTGCTAGAAACAAAATCATATGACCACCTAGTCGAGATATACACCTCTCTTGAAATGTTTATTTTGCTGTGTTTGCCTTTTCGACTATAGATGACGGTGGCGCTCGGAGTAAATATTTTGATTTCGATTTTCGATGTTTTAATTTATTTTACATTGTGATTATTAAATATATCTATTCTTGTTAAGACAAGAACGTTAAATATAACTAAGTAGAAAATATTACGTTTTTTTATTAACATTACTGTCCTCGTTATCAAATTCCAATAGTTATTTTAATTGTGAATGGTAGTTCTTGAATATTGGCAAAATTAAATACAATATTATACATTCTAAATTATATTTATAACTATAAAATTATTTCATGCTAAACACTTAATTAAAATGTGTCTATGTTTTTAGTTGTATGAGTCACGGTTTCTACTGATATCATTACCTACCTAACAAATATTTTTCAGTGAATCAGTAATATAATTAAAATAAAACGATTAATTTATCATATTCGTCCATGGGATTGAATCTATCTCTACAAATTTTCGGTCGAAAAACTCGTACAAATTCCAGAATATCCTCATCTGATGATTCAGATGACGAATTAGATGCCATTGCTGTCTAATCCCAAACACCTATTTTACAATAAACTTTAAAACACTGTTGTTACCTATATTATAAATAAAATCTCATTATTTCGAGTTTATTGCACACGTTTCCTCTGTAACAGTATGGTAACTATATGGTAACTGTATAAAAATACGCTATTAAATTTAAAGCCTCCGTGACAGAGGATTTACCAATAACTGCCGTTGTAACACGCCAATTTTAGCGTAACAGACAGATATCTGTTAGTTGGTTGACACCATGCTGATATCTATGTTTCTAACACCCGGGCCTTATTCTTGTTAGTATCAATAAACATATATGTAGTTCTTTAGCTTTGATATTAAAAGCATTCAATAGTCTTTAGAAAGAGTGTGTTACCAATTTTTTTATTTTCTATATTTTGTCCATTATTAAATTAAATATAAAAGAGCTCAGTGAATCTCCTTGTCCGATTCCTGTGTTTAAAACTATTTTTTCTGTGGTCAAATATCCTACTTCTATTTTTGTTTTACTTTGTTTGTTAATATCGTGTACTAGGTTAATTAGTCTTTTTTCTGTCATTATTTTTATACTATATTTGTTTGTAGTTGGCAGCACTGTGCATTCATTATAAATGTAAATTCTTCAAAGCCCAAGCAAGGATGGTTCATGAAAAATAACTAAAAGTAATATATATTTCTATTGAAACATAGTCATAGTTGTTATTTTTTAAAGAGTCAACTTTGTAATTAGGGATTAACCAACCCAAACACAATAGAAACCCTAGATAATATTGTCACAACAGGTAGCTGAATAGTTTCCATGACCGTAGAACCGAAGTTTTTTTAAAGCATAATTCAAATTAAAAGTAAAATTAAAATATGCTACATATTAAAAAGAATTAAACATAAATTAATGCAAAAAGCACTTACTCCATTAATTGTCGGCTTCCATTTCATCGTATTCATCCGACGATGTCAGATCCGTTGCCTCATCCGATAGGAATTACAATAGGTTCGAACAGTTCTTCAATATTAATATTAACACTCCACAATCGTTTTTCTTCCTTCTTCTCATGGTTTATGGCATTGGTACAATTTTCCCGTGTTACGTTTCCAAAAGAATTTATTAACAGTTGTCTAACGTCATTTAATTAATTTAATTTAAAAGTTGTATTGTTTCTTGCCACCTTACCTTTTAACTGCGCCCATATTAATTCTATAGGATTTAATTGACAGTGATAAGGTGGCAAACGTAATACAGTTATTCCTTTTTCCCTCTAGATTTCGTCAATTACATATCTTTTATATTGTAATTTGTAGCACTTTGCAACTTGCAGTAATTCCGTTTTCAGCATGGTGTCGTCAAAAAAAATATTTTTGCTCTGGAACCACTCTTTAATGTCTCCTTTTTTCCATAACCTCGTTGGTAACTTTTCTACCAGTTTTGAATGATAACTGGCATTATCTAAGATAACCAATGCAGCAATTAGCAAAAAGTCCAATAGCTGGGAAAAACAATCTTCAAAAACATCAGAGGTCATCTCTTTGTGGTAATCTTTGGTTGATTTTAATATAAAGTCTAATAACCCATTTTATACAAAATCATATTCACTGCCAATGTGTGCGATTATTAGTCTGCGACCTTTTCCTGGACAAGCATTTAATGCTGTATATCCCTCCAAAAATGCCTGACGGAAATTTAACATATTGCTGCCCATCCATGCTTTAGAAATAGTGGAAACACTGTGTCCTTCATTCGACCATGTTTTATCTAAATAAAAGATAGTTCTTCCCTCGCTCCAAAACTTTCTTAAATATTTCTTAATTATTGTGTTCTCCAGCAAATAACTTCTTGTGGCCCAATTAAAATTTTTTTTTTTATGCGACTCATAGTTAAAACCAATTTCTATTAGGAGTTTTCATAACGTATTTCGTCCAAATTTGGGAATCGTATCTACTTCTGCTCTAACAATCATTACTCTTTATTTACGTACAAATAATTGACTTGTCTTCTAATATCTCTATCGACCATAATGGACTTTTTTTCTACGTGTTTTTTTTGGTTCAGTAACATTTCCTGTTTTCTCTCACTTAAAAATCAATAGATATTTCGTTCACTAACACCGGTCATATTGGAGGACCTATTCACCACATCACGAACAGTTGCTGATGCATCTTGATATAATAGTGCATCATGAATTGATATATGAGTGCATCACTTGTACTGGAACAAAACTTGACGCCATTTTCAATACCAAAAATGTTGGAGTAAAATAGTAAAAATATAGATCACAATATAAACCATCAACACTTACGAGTGCCTTAATTCTTATCTATTAGGATATAAACATAAACATATAAAATATGATGATTAAAAGAAATTTCTTAATACTGATATAAATACGAGGCATGTTTTTTAAGTAAGTACCGTTTTGCGTTTCCGCCACCGTAGCGCTAAGGTCAGCGTTCCGCGCATGCGCGCTGGTTTCCTACATCTCTTGTCCACGCAATGACGACCATACAGTCTGATTCTTCATTGTATACGTTGTTTACTGATTGTTTAAGATGCCTCCGACAATCGTGAGTCCCGCTGATTGTGAAGTAAGGACTGTTATACGATTTCTTAGTGCTAAAAGCGTAAAACCGATCGATATTCATCGTGAGATCTGTGAAGTTTACAGACAAAACATTATCAGTGATGGAATGGCTAGGAAATAGGTGATAGCATTTAAAGATGGCCGCACAGATGTCCATGATGAAGAACGGAGTGGGCGTCCTTCGGTCGTTAATGAAGATTTGTTGCAGAAAGTGGACGAAAAGATGAGAGAAAACAGACGCTTTACAATTTCACCATTGTTAGACTGCTTTCCTCAATATTCTCGTAGTGTTTTGTATTATGACCGAGAACTTGAATTACCGGAAATTGTGTTCAGGTTGGGTTCCAAAAATGTTGACGGATTTGCACAAAACCCAACGTTTAGGCAGTGCATTGACTTTCCTCGAGCGGTACCACAATGAAGGTAAAGATTTTTTTAGACCGAATTGTTACTGGTGACGAAACATGGGGGCCTACTTCCCACCAGAATCGAAACAAAAGTCCATGGAATGGCGGCATTCATCATCACCCAAAAGAGTAAAGTTTAAGCAAACAATTTCTGCCCGGAAACTTGGGACCGAAAAGAAGTATTGCTAGTGGAGTTTATGCCTCGTAATGAGACAATTAATGCAGCGTCTTATTGTGAGAGTTGAGTAAGGGTATCGTTTTGCTGCATGACAATGCCCGTCCACATGTGGCTAATCGGACCAAAGATCTCCTCAAATCTTTTAAATGGGAAACTCTAAATCATCCTCCATACAGCCCTGATCTGGCACCCAGCGACTACCATTTGTTCCTGCACTTGAAGAAACACCTGGGCGGTCAGCGTCTGCAAGACGATAATGAAGTCAAAACATTTGTGAAACAGTGGTTAATAAGTCAGGCGGCAGAATTTTATGAGGAGGGTATCAAAAAACTGGTGTCACGTTATGACAAGTGCGTCAAAGTTCACGGAAATTATGTTGAAAAGTAGATTAAGATACTGGCTTACATGTATCTTTACACGTCTTTTTTTAATTCCAAAACGGTACTTACTTAAAAAACATGCCTCGTAAGTACTTGCGCTACTGATTTAGGTTTTTTTTAACACTATTTTACGATTTAATGACTTTTCTTAGGTGCCAGCTCCAAACAAATAAACTATAACAAAACATCCACTCTTTATGGTACGTAACACGATGTTTATTTTTAGCCCTGAAAAAGAACTCAATAAAGGTTGAAACTCTGTCATTTCTTTCAAACTACAGTCGTTTTTTTGTCCTGTTTAAATAACTTAGACTTTCTTTAGGTGCCCACAGACATAGTGATATATCGTAACAATCAAAACTGCATACTTAACTAGAATAGCCTTAGTGTCCCCAATATCTGCATCAATATAGTTAGCTTTAGCCAGTCGTATCTACTCTTATATTATAAATTTACTAAAGAAAATTCACACCAAAAGATTGACATAACTATTAAATAATGACCAAGGAGACGTAATTAATTCTCCTAGGAGTTAGTTACTACGATAAATAAACTTATCTAATTGTTCACGGTGTCCGCATCTATCTTGTTCCGACATGGTTTAGACTTTCATGTACTTGTGTTCTCAAGCAAACTCTTTCATAAACTAGCAATTGCTCTAATCAATGAAACTGTGTAAACAAATTTATCCGCAACGATCTATCATACAAGGTTCAATAAAATTGTGAAAATTGACTGCACAGTGACTACGATACATTTTTGTCGTCTGTAGCGGTGCCAACATATTATTCTTGTTAAAACGCCCAGCAACAAAATGTGTTTGAGATTTAATTAAATTTAAAAACAATTAAACACTATTGGCAATATAACCAAAGACCTACTAAAAGGTATATTTGTGAATCAAACTTTTGAAATACATCTATATGTGTCGCACACAAAAGTTACAACAGAAAGTGACTTTTTCATAAATTTAATGAAATTTTCACTCACATAACAGAGTTTGGTGTTATTTTCAACGTAAACTCGAGCCGCAAAACTAATTTAAACTTATGTAATTTTATAAAAAGGTAAAGCAGTTTCATTTGTTCGTGATTCTTTCACAGACCCGGCGTAGGGTAGTTAAAAAATAATATATGCATTCATTACTGTTGTAATAATCATATATCGAAATTATCCGTGTCATTAAAAAAAGTTATTTCTATTACTCTTTGAGAACATTTCTAAATATTGAATGAGATGGACGAAGTATCCTTGCTCCTCGCTGGATTTCCACGTCCTTAGTGTGTTTGCCATACATTCTATTAAGGATCTTTCAATGATTTCCTTTAGATGTTTTGGTATTTTATAGTTTTTACGTTGGAATTCATACATAGGACAGTCGATTGGAATGTGACGTACGGTAATATTCCGGCTACAGCAATAACAAAACGGTGGATCTTCTTCAGCAATCACATATTGATGAGTCAACCTTTTGTGTTCTAAACGAAGTCGTGTGATGATTCCTTCTATTCTCTGTAGGTATCTACCAGGGTCCGAAATTATATTTTATATGTTTATGTTTTAATTTTGATTTTGAGTCACCCCAGTGTAGATTCTGAAACAACGGTTAAATTAGAAGCCAACAAGTTTTGAGAGATGCGGCTCTTTGTGCATTTTGATCTGCTTTCTCATTACCCTTGATACCTATGTGGGAGGTAATCCAAATGGATGTGACATCTTGGTTACTTCTGTATAGTTGTTCTAATTTATTGTGTATGAAATTCACTATTGGGTGTTTTGCATAATATGTATCTATTTATTTCATGTTTAAATATCTCGATTATTATTAAAATAAATCTCGAAATTTTTATAATAAAAGATTCCATTTTAATGTTTTCGGTATTTTAAAAACTCCGATTTTCAAGCAAATATATGAAAGACAGTATGAGCATTTTATAAGATGACCTCAAGAAGAGAAAACCACCATATCTTAATAATTTTCATTTAATCATCAGCTACTTTTCTTTATTTCATCTAAAGTATGCAATATAATAATCTCTAATAGTAAATATTCAAATAGATAGAGAATGCACTTGACAAATTTATCTTGGATAGGATCCATAGTTGTAATCAACAACAATCCAAATATGTGCAATTCTAATAACTAGTCCCAATTCATATAATAATGTACAATTGACATAGTTTTCTTTTGAAGACAAAGTTGTAATCTAAAACAAATAAAAATGGGACAAAATTAAAAAACTATTAATCTCATTCATATGTTTAACAAATAAATGTGTAATTTTAAGTAGTAGTTAAGTTTTTTAAATGTTATTTATAAAGTGGAAGTATTTACCAAGTTACAAGTAGATAAATGTGAGTCTTCGAGTATTAAATAAATCATCACAAACTGATATGTACCTGAAAAAAATACAAAAACAGTATAAAAAATGTAACAAACAAAGTTAAATTCAGTGTACAAACTCTTATATCTACAGTTTTGGACAAATGACTTGTAATAGTGATAGAAAACACTCATATAGTGTAGAGTGAAAGTACTATATCAAAACATAATTAATAAACATTGATAAAAGACATTTTAGTTAGCAAAGTTGTATGTAAGTTAATTAAGTAAGTTTGTATATTAGATGTTAATCTTTGATAATATCAAGAGATATTTAGTAAATCATTGCTTATAATAGTGAGTACATAGCTCAAATAATAGAGTCACTTAAAAGTTTAAATAATAGTTCTTAGAGGTAAAAATAGTATTTAAAAGTTGTAATAGGATTAGTTTAATGGATTTATGCATAATTTTACGTGTAATTTATAATTTTAACTCAAATTTAAAAAGTGTACAATGTATTTGACAGGACTGAAAATAGCCTATTTTAAATCAAATTTTTTTAGGGAAAAAGTGATATAAAAATAATTTAAATAGATTGTTTGTAAATATAAAAAGATAAACTATCTTTATATTTTTAAAGATATAATCAAAAATGTACAATCATTATCTCAATTTTTGGAAATTTAGGTTATTCTTTGAAAGATAAACCGTTGAATTCAGTTTTTTATGTCGAAATTGTCATAATTGGGAGAGACTATAAAAGAGCCAGGAAATTGAAGATCGCTCTCTTGTTCCTGTTTGATTTACGCAGAATACGTGTTAATTGGTAATTAAAACGACCATAATTAAAAATTCATTTTATGTTAAATTAAAACATTTAACACGAAAATATTAGTATAAAAGTATTGTAAAAATATTAAAACACTTACCAAAAAGGTAATTTTAAAACAATATATCCAGATCACAACAGAATTTGTTCCTGTTCCCGAGTATATACGACCGTTGGAGCCGATAGTATTGATTCGGCATTTTCCGCCTGAGGTAGAAGAAATTTCATAAGACAGACATATACGCGGTATGTTAAATAATAAAAACTTAATTTTGTGATTGTGTATAATATAGTGTATTAAAATTTTGTACGGCATAATTTTGGAAGGGTATCATTTTTGTATTTTGTGATAATTAGAAATTTGTAACTTTAAATGTTATAAGCACATGAAAAACATTAATAGTTGTGTACACTTTCTGTAGCGAGCAACTTTACAATTAAAATTTAGTGTATTATAAAAATTCAATATTTAATTTCTCTTGAACCCTACCCAAGATAAAGAGTCGGATTTTAAATTCAAACAGATAAATAATTTCACTGAGCTAGTTAAAAAAACTTTTATAAGGCGTCCAACAAATAAACATAAAATTAAATAATCCTTAAAACAATAAACAATTTAAACACATCAAATTAAAACTAAACCAACAATAAAACAATAAAAACAAATAAAATTAAATCATTACAATATATAATCGAGATACTACATTAGATGGGAGACAATTTATTATTTCCTTTATGATATCAGAATGTAAGTATAAGAATTATTTTATTCGTAAAACTACTGTTATCTAAATTTGTGACCTACTTGAATAATTTCAACACTACCCTGATGACAACTTAACTGCACACGGAAATGTATGACTAAAATATCTGCTGTTATACTTTTATAGGTATAATTTCAGTTTGAGAAATCTTTTTCATTTCCATTTTTGATTGTTATAAAATTTAATATCGAATTAAATTGTTTAATAAAGAAAGAAAATATTGAAAGTCAACAAATAAATTATTCATTTCTTCTTAAATAAATCAAAGACGTACCTGCTTTTCGATAGACGAACTCATCAAGTCTTCTTTCACATACAAAAATGTTCTTTACTTTGTCTGAATTTTAACAATTCGCTAGTTTTAGTCACCATTTAAAGTTGGATTGTCAGTTTGTTAACCTTAGAGAATTTGTCAAGATTCAAACTTCAGTCGATTCGCTGGTCTAAGAGAAAATTTGTCGAGATTTAAACTTTGTTCGTTTCTTTCATACAATCTTATTTGATTGAAAGTAACAACAGACTATTTAATTATTTTATATAATTGGATAATTATAGACTAATTGCAAACATTTAAGACAATGCAACAGAACAGTCCCATTAGTGGCATTTTCATTGCCCTTCATGTTGGCTTATCTACCAAAGCCAGAGAATAGCAACTGTGTTATTCTTGCCCAATTCGCCATACCTCTTGACATATTTGTCAATGAGGTGGCGCTGATCACACTGCAACGTTTTTTATTATTGTTATATATATTAATGAATGTTTATTTTTTATATTGTTTTAAGATGCTACCATGTTTTGTTTTTGTTGCTATGACAGTGTATCTATAGAATGTGGATATTGATTTGACATTGATATATACAGGGTGTCCCATAACTAATGGACAATATAAGAACTGTACAAAGGGGTGATAAAAATAAGTCGTTTGATACAAACATGCACTGGTAGTAAGCGAGATATGGGGCGTTAAAGTTGACAAAATATTTTTGAAAATTCGTAATATTTAGAAAACAACTGAATGTATTGGTCTCAAAATTGGTAAACTATGGTTTTTAATGGTAATAAGCATGATATTGCCTCAATTTTTAATAATACTTCTAGATGGCGCTGATTACACAGTTAAAATTTGATAGATCAGCGGTATTTTTTTTACCCCCTGTATAATGTGCATTTTATTAAAAAACCATGAAAACTGCATCATTTTTAAACAAAAACGGTATACTTGTTCAATTCCCATATTTTAAGTCGTTTTCAAGATATTGCTATTTTAATATTGCAGTGCATATCATTACACTGCAACTTAAGTACTAGAATATTTTAAAGAGGGCTGTGACTATTAAAAGAACTCTCATTAATTTACTAGTTAAAAGCGAAAAGTTGTCATTAATGTGTTTTTAACTTCTGAACTAATAATACGGCAATAATAATAGATTGACAAAGAAGCTACCGCTGCAGGAGATGCTTAAACGTGACTGCAGGAACAAAACTATAAAAATTATTTTCGATAGCCAGGTGACGTTAAAGTCAACGGAATCAAATCGTATCGACTCCAAGTTAGTTTGTAAATGCCTTCAGGATCCATTACGTCAAGGGATAAATAACATAGTAACTTTTGTAAATTTTGAGCACCTAGACATACTGGTATTTAAGGGTACGAACCGGGTAGATCAAAGAAGACGTTCTTACTGGTTCGAGTTAGAGGGTTTAAGACACTCAATGGTATGTGTAAGAGATCTCTAAAAAAGGTTCCAAGAGCTGCTGAATGATGATAGGACTGACTGGAAACAGTCGCCTTAATGGGCATCTGAAAGCAATTGGACTGGCAGAGAGTGAGAACTGGAGATTTTGTCAGGCTGAGGATGAAACAGCGGAAAATATCTTGTGTAACTGCCGAGAGCTCGAGGGATCAAGGATCAATTACTGCATCAACTCGTGTATCAACGACCCTGTTAAGTTTCATCAGAGGCATACGGCTGTAGATCTTTCGAAGTCGAAGTGGAAGAGCCGTTAAACGATTACTCATATAGAACCTTACCTAACCTATTCTTGCAAAAAGTCTTGCAAGTAAGTTCTTCTCCAGTTTAACCCACTTCAAATGACTTTTCTTGATGTTTTTATACTCTATTATGAATGCAAATTAAAAGTTTTGTACGATGTACAGTTAAATCATCAGGTTTTAAATTTTGTGTACTACCTTTCATACCAACTCCCTCATTATGCAATATTGCAATGAGAAAAGATCCGGTACTCCCTCTAGGACTGCTGACATCCTAAAAGGGTTACCTTTGAAGTGATATTTATTTTATTTTATATATTTTATGTTTTACCTATCTATTATTTATTTATAATACCTTAAAAACGGAATGTTATGGTAGCAATAATACCTGCTATCACATCTAGGAAATTTTATTGCTTATCCAATTTAATTTATCTCATAATAAAAATTTTTATACAAAAAATAATGTTTCTTTAAATACTAAAAATTAAACTTTATTTCCAAAATAAAAATTACAATTTTGAAATGTCCTGGAAGATGTAGCTGATCTCACTATAGAATGGTCGGTGTTTTTTGTGATGGTAGAGGTGGCAGCACTAACGCTATATTGTATAGTTTGTAACCTCGGAATTAACTGAATTGGCAATCATTTTGGCTACTTTATTTTTGGATGAAATACTTTCTTCTATATATCCTTCAGCTACTGAAGAGCTTTTCCATTTCCCATGTTGTTTTAGCATTTCAAACAAATCACCTGCCTCAACAAGTAAAGTTGACGATGTGCGACGCAAACAGTGGCCGGTATAAGCTTCTGCATTATCCAGTTTAAAAATTTTGCGATCAATGTTGGGACGCTTCCTATGGTATTTTTTCCAATAGGTTGTACTGTACAGCGACTCTTTCTATAGGTAAGAAAGAATCTTCGCTCCTTTATTCTAGTTGGTCTTAATGCTGCGTACTTTTTTATTAAATTTAAAGCGCCTAAATCTTCGTCAAACTTTTTGAAGTTGAAGTTTTAGTTTCTGGTACCTTTATAACCAAGACCGTTCCTCTATCTTCAATATCATCAATGGTCATTTTGACCAAATCATCTCGTCTTAAACCTCCAAAAACACCCATTACCAATATGATTTTGTGTACCAAGTAGATATCATCAGGAGCCTTCTTAATAAATTTTATTATTTGTTCTCCTTTCAAAACTTTAGACTGCTTCGGGACATATCCTTTCGACTTCACTTTTAAAAAAGATATGAGACGATGGTATTGCGAGATGTCTATATTTTTATAGACCATTAACGTAGACCTTAGGGTAGAATACTTGGTCCAGAGAGCTGTCGGACTGTATTTTTCCGACTAAAAATATTCAAATTTATTAAACATATGTACCTATTAAAATAAAGTCAATAACTTACCAGTTTCTGAAAATATGCCATTAGAACGGTTTCGGTTATTTAAACAATTGCTCCCGATCATACTGTTGCCTTGATTTAACTGGCAAAAGATTTTCGGTCGCTTCTATGGCGTTTTGTCTTATATTTTGTGGAATTTCTTCCATTTTAAGCAAATATTTAAACAAAAAATATCAACTGACTAACTGACAGAAACATCAAAGTCAAACTTAAATAATCACAGTAAGTCACTTGATACATTTTTGTAGAATTATTTTTGTTTATAACAATCAATTTTTAGATAAAACAGAGGCCCTCGGGCTACTATTTCCACCTTCCGGCCTTGATACATAAATAGCTATAAATTAACACAAATGGTTATGTCATCCATTTGGTCTTGCGTACTTAGACACCGGTGAAGTTGGAAATAGTTTCACACAAGATATTTTTAAAAAATGCGAGGTCAACTATAACGATGACATCGTAATATTTTCTCTAAGTGTTTCAGCTAGACAAGCATTAGAGATAATAATTTTGTATTCTGTATCCAACTGGCATTTTTATTCACCTCATTCAAATTTATTTACTTTTATACAAACCTAACTGCATTTTTAACAACAACAAAAAAATAGAAACATTCGTGCAGTTCACGAAACTTGTAACAAAAATTGTTTTAAATAAAGAAAATGCTACAGCCACTATTTTATATTTAAATTATAGACGATAACTCAGAAAAGTGTTATTTATATGAACTTAAGAATGCTTTTAATAAAACCTTTAAAACCCTCTTTTTATTTTATTTCGTTAATTAAATGAAAGCTCGTTCAAAATTCCAGAATAAACAAAAGAACGAAAATTTGAAAATGTGCTACCCTGTGTGTAGATTTCATATTAAAAAAACTGTAAACAAAAGAAAACTCGATGTTTGATATCGGATAAAGTTTTTGTGAAAAATGGATTAAAAAAAGGGATATTTTTCCAGTACAGCGAGTTCAACTTTCGGTGCATCAATGGTGGTAGTAAAGGGTAGGTAAAAAAAACAATGAAACAAAAATAGACGAAAATAATTAATGAGACGATTTGAATATTTAATTTTCTCCTAATTTCCATATAAACGGTTAATACCAACAAATGCTATATCATTTTCATCACATAATTAAAGATTGTATCTGGATAAAATTCATAAAGTCGTAATTTAGTCTTTCCAAAACGTTTCATTGTGTAAACAATCTTGATAGGAAATTTTATAAGTATGAGTTTCTCATGTAACCTTTACACAGGGTCATATCGAGCTCAATGAGATCCAAAGAATGTTCTCCGTACGAGAAGTATGTCAATATTCTAAATAATTTATAGCTCTAACTTGATAAGAATTTAGTCTGCGTTAGACTACACAATTTCTTTAATTTCTTTTATGAAAAGTCCCATTTTATGTACAATTTAGTTTCTCACAGTGAATTATGTCAAAATGTATTGTAAATATTTGCGAAGGTCACGTGAGAATGATATACTAAGTGACATACAAATCCGAACACCCAGTTTAAATCATTTTATTTTTATAAAATTTTGTATAAGTACTTACTGAAGCATAATTCAAAATAATTGCATTGCTTTAAAGCCCTTTTACCTTTAATAATGTGTGGATGCACCCCGATGTGTTACGTTTTTTCCAACACGCCTAGGCATGCTTCTGATCAGATGGTCAATGTCCTCCTGTGGTATCTCATTCCAGGCAACCACCAACTCCTCTCGAAGTTCTTCTAGAGTCTGAGGAGGACGTTGCAACTTGAACAATCTCCTACCCATCATATCCCACACGTGCTCAATTGGGAATAAGTCGGGAGATATTGGTGGCCAGGGTAACAATGTGACATCATTATTTTGAAAGAAGTCTATTGTGACTCTTGCGACATATGGTCGGGCATTATCTTGTTGGAAAGTTGTATTTGCCAGGGTGTCAAGATAGGGTAAAAGATGGGATTCTTAAACTTCTCGGATATAACGCTGCGCGATCATTTTACCTCTGATGAAGATTAAAGGTGATCTCGAACCATAAGCTATAGCCATGTAAACCATAACTCCAACAGTTTGATGAACATGCCCCAACAAAAAACCGTGGATTTCTTCTTTCACCACGTCGTCTTCTACCCCTCGCCCGACCATCGTGCATCGAGACTCGTCACTAAAGACAATACTGTTCAATTCCTGATCCCAGAGTGACCGTTCTCTGCACCACTCAAGGCGATAACGTCGGTGTTCTGGAGTTAAAGGGAGGATCCAGTGTGGCCGGTGTGAAACCAGGCCAAAAGTTCTTATTCGTAGGTAACCCCTTTGCATGCCAATAGGTCTTCCGTGTTCTGTAAATCATTAATTTGCAATGCACCTGGTGGTGGAGAAACGGTCCCCTAAGGCCAATAATCTTAGGAGGCGTTCTTCATGGTCTGTTGTTCTACGGGGCGTCCAGAGCTCCTTGCTCTTTGCGTACGGCCTTCTCAAAGCCATGCCTGACAACTACGATGTCTACACTTCTTTGCACTACAATTTCCCGGAAAGAAAATCCAGCTTTCCGAAGTCCCATCTTGCGATCTACAAGAGAGATCCATTAAGAAGTGCAAATGAATTTTTAGAGAACTATTTATGATTAATTAGATCAAAGGCTTTGGTGTAGTGGAGTATATCAAAATCAACATTATTTTTTCTATTTACTGCTTATAGTAAAATACGTATTGGGAATTAGTACATTTGGGGAAATCTAATTCAATTGGGAATTAAGAAATGGTGGGTATGTTAAGTTTCAGTGCACAGCATATGACGTAGCTAAGGTAAATGACGTTACAAAGGTAAATACAGGTATTTTCCCTCAGCTGAGTTCAAATAAGATTAAAGTTTCAGGTCAACCTACTTTTTTAAAATCAATAGGAATGATTTTATTTGCGAAAAATCTGTGACCTCTTTTTTAATGTTATAGGCCTGGATAAATTACTATTTTAGTAAACTCATTTCAAAGTGAGGATCACAGAACACCAAGTCAGGATCTAAGAATGAAAAAACAATTGTGCTTGATCAGAAAAAAAACTCACAAATGTACATGAAACAAATTTAACTTGGAAAACTAAAATGAAAATTGTTGCAAAAGATATATGATTGTTAGACAAGAAGAGAAATGATGGAGCTCTGAAAGAATCATTGTTAAATTTAAATTTATCAATAAATAGTATCTAAAATCCTTGCTCTAATATCTGGTCAAATTAATTTCTTTCCTTTGGAGCCGATTCTGATTAGCATATAATTAATATTATCTTCTAAATAATAAATATTTTAACAAAGGGTATATCTTATTTCACGTGAAATTTCAAAAAGGAATATAAGATCGAGATCGGTTCACCCTTCAAATATCGTTTAATTAGGTCTCCGATAAGACTTTTGATAAAACTGTATAAAGCGGGTAAAAAGGTGCTTGAAATACAATGATTTTGGAATGTTTTATTACCGATGCGTATCTGCTTAAGCACGTGACTACGACTACATAAGTAGCATATAATTAAATGCACATAATTTATGTAATTTATTTTTTTATCAACAAAATTGGTCTCATAATTCACTGTTTTGCTTATCTTGTGGTTAGCCTAATGGCTACAGTAAAATTATTGTTCGGTAGTTATTTGTTTAAAGTTCTTGTATTAATTTAATTTTAATTAGAACTTGTTTAAAGGGGTATTGGTAACAATACAACAAGCAGCCTGGCATGCTACACCTCAGAGTTCACAAAATGGTAATTTCATTAGCACTCCTCTTCATATACGCCAATTAATAACTGAAAAAAGAAGGGCCAGACGAAGTTGACAAATGTCTCGTAATATTAACGACCTCCACTATTACAGGAGACTATCAAGGCAACTATCCAGAGAACTAAGAGAATCCCAAAATGCAAGTTTCGAAGCATACACCCAAAACTTAACAACCGAGGACCACAGTTTATGGAAAGCTACTAAAAAGTTTAAAAGACCTACCCCACCTGTAGCTCCTATACGCAAGGAAGATAACTCTTGGGCACGATCTAATAAAGAGAAAGCAGACGCTTTCGCTATGCACTTATCACAAGTTTTTGAAACGCCACAAGAAGTACCAGGACTCGCGAATAATGATGTTGAAGATTTCCTGGATGTAACCTGTCAATTATCCCCATCTACAACATCTATTAGTCCATCTGAAGTAAAAGCTGAAATAAGAAAACTTAATAATACTAAAGCATCTGGATACGATTTAATAACCCCACAAATTCTCAAGAAATTACCGCGTAAAGCTATAGCTCTTCTTACAACGATCTACAATAGAATGCTAAGCATGTGCTACTTCCCAACCACATGGAAATATGCTCACATAATCATGATACACAAAATCGGAAAACCTCCTCATAAAACTGATTCCTACAGACCAATAAGCCTATTACCTATCGCTAGTAAAATATTCGAGAGACTGTTGCTGAAGGATATATGAAGACTATGAAATGAATGAACTTCTACCCAACTACCAATTTGGTTTTCATGAACAAATGTCTACAATACACCAAACCCATAGAATAGTGAATGCTATAAACAATTCTCTCGAAAGTAAACAATACTGCAATGGTGTGTTCTTAGATGTATCCCAAGCTTTCGACAAGGTATGGCACGCAGGTCTACTATATAAAATCAAAAGAACGCTCAATAACAACTATTATTTATTATTAAAATCCTATCTATCAGATAGACACTACTCCGTCAAATCGTCGATGAAATATCAGATTACTACTCTGCTAATGCTGGTGTTCCCCAGGGCAGTGTGCTAGGACCATTTCTCTATCTTCTCTATACCGCTGATTTACCTGAATCACCCCACACAACTCTAGCTGGATTCGCAGATGACGTTGGCATAATTTCATCTCACGAAAATCCCAATATATGCTCAGTTAACATGCAGACTCATTTAAACCAATTAAACACCTGGTACAAAATTCAAGTTACATTTACCAATCGCACTAACATCTGTCCTAGAGTTACTTTGGATGGAACAGCAATACCTGTTAAACAGGATGTCAAATATCTAGGATTACACCTGGATCAACGATTAACGTGGGTCAAACACATCCAAACAAAAAGAAAACAATTAGACTTAAAATTTAAACAAATGTATTGGCTGATGGGAAAAAAATCTAAATTTTTTTATACAAAACAGTCCTAAAACCCATCTGGTCATACGGTGTCCAACTATGGGGTACTGCCAAACACACGAGGTTAAAAGTTATACAAAGGTTCCAGTCTAAGACACTCAGATCTATAGTAAACGCTCCATGGTATGTCAGCAATCAAAGATTTCACGAAGACTTACAAATCCCTTATGTAACTGACGTCATCAAATCTGTATCCACCAAGTACAAAGAGAGACTACTGGGTCACCCAAATGACCTTATAGAAAACCTCTATCTGGAAGGACCAGCTATTTGAAGACTGAATAAAACATATCCGGAAGATCTTCCACAACACCACTAAACTCTGGAATAAGCAGGAATGTCGCTGGACACTCCGCTTTCAAGACGATACACTCATCAAATTTACTTATTACTTATTTTGAACTAAAGTAGATTGTAAATTTCTAATAAACAAAAAAAAAGAATTGATAAAAAATTACCAAGCAGGTTTCTTTAAAGAGTCATCCACAATAAACCTGATTAATACTTTGAAATGGAAGCGAATGTATGGAGTATATTTCTCCTGTACAATTTGTACAAAATAGTTCTTAACTAAAAGTAAATTAATGGCTGAAAAATCTAGTTTAAGGGTGTGTTATTTTCTGCTTTTATAGTATATTAAACAACGCATTTCATATGGAATTCTGTTATGACACGAGTTCAAGTTTAAAAACGAATCGCGAAGCGATGAGTTTTTTAAAGAACGAGTGTCTCAACAGCCATATGAAATAAGTTGTTTATAATATTTTTTATATTTTGCCATTTTATCATTTTTAAAATTAATTTATTATTTTTATGTAATTACAAAAATTTTTATTTTAAAAAGAATGTCGGTAGCACTGTGTAATTTATAACATTTGACAGTTTTAACATTTAAATTAAATTTTCAAATATTTTAAAATGACTAATACACCAATAATAATATATTATATAAGTAAAAGATAATATAATATTTACAAATACTTTTTAAAGAACAATATAAAATTTATAAATTGCTATTAACCCACAAATGTCATTGTCAATCATGTCGCCAACCATGTAATACAAAAATTTGCGTGCGTAAAAGTTACATTACGATACGCAAATGCGTTTTATAATGAAGATTTTTATAAGTGCAAAATATAAAAAATCCTTTTTAAAGTTCGTGCAACGTGTTGAGCTGTATAGTATTGCCTAAGTATTTCAGATTTAGACTAGTATTTAGACCTACAAAGATTTTTCAAGAAACACATTTGACCCATAAACCCACCTTAGAGATAGGGAAATATTGAACACCGTCCTATAAGGTAACGCCTTTATAAAGTAAGGTCTGACTCTTAAAGGTCAGAGTAGAAATTGAGTTATTGGAACCTTCTGTTTAAAGTGACAGTCTTAGGATAGTGATATTTTTATTTGTAATCTCTGTTTGATTTCTAATAAAAAAGAATCTAATTGTTGCTGTATCTTTTGAGTGTTTGTTAAAAAAAACGTTAAAATCTCGGTGGTTTTTTATTGTAATTTTTCTAGAGGTTTACAGTAGAGCATATATTATAATTTAAACCTTGAAGATTAAAAGTGAATTTATTAAATAAAAAATTAATACTAACATTTATTTAAAAGTAAAACTAATAACAAAAAATGTAGATGTTTATGCAAGAAACTGAAAAATAGCATATTTATTAGTTTTAGTTTAAATTTTCTGGTGTAGGTAAACATCTACTTTACATTACATGGTTTTATATTCCTAGTTTAACAAAAGAGAAATCACTGGCAAAAACATCCGTATCCTTACGGACAGAAGACAAGTACTATTAGCCCTGAATAGGCCACGGATCACATCAGGTCTAGTATTAGAAAGTCGCATGGCCCTTACGGAAGCCTGCAACAATAATGTGGTTACTCTAGGCTGGATAAAAGGTCATGGAATTTCAAAAGGCAACCGCATAGCTGACTCGTTGGCTATGTATGTATGTATGAATCAGGGGTGATAATTACACTCCTATAGGATCTATTGTGTCCCCCCTTACTTGCCATGTTCTGATATTTTCTCAGACCTATAGCAGCTCTTCGAGTCCTATTTTCCTGAGGAAGTTTAGGACATCGTCGGGCTTCAAATCAGGTAGATCCCCTTCCTCTATTTCATGTGCTCCTAGGTATCTAGCCCTAGAATTTTGCAAGGCAAGGCATTCTGAGAGTATGTGTATTGAGGTTTCGTTCTCTTCCTCACAGAATCTGCACTTTGTTTCATCTGCTAACCCTAGTTTCTTCATGTGGCTTCTTAACCGGCAATGCCCGGTTAATATGACTCGTTGGCTAGAAAAGCTGCCTCCCAAAGGCTCTTGGGACCCGGTAGTCTTGTCAGCTTGCCGGCATCAGCGGTGGTTGACCTAGTAAAAGAACGCTCCCTTGACAAATTCAGGGGAAGATGGGACGAAGAAAAAGGTTGCATATTATCCAAGGCACTTCTGAAGTATCCGAATAGCGGAGCAGCCAAGAAATACGTGGCCATGACCAGAAAGGACCTGCGGTTGGTCACAGGTATACTTACTGGCCATTGTCATTTACGAAAACATCTGAACAGGTTGGGTTTATCTGACAGCCCACTATGTAGAGGATGTGAACAAGAGGATGAGATAGTTGAGCACGTCCTTTGTGATTGTCCGGAACTCTCTCTAATAAGACTTTCTGTATTCGGCGAGAACTGGCTAACACATGCCAATTTGAGGAAGCTGCCTACAGGCGACGTTATCACCTACTTTAAACAGGTAGGATGGTTGACGGGCCTATAGGTTAGGCTCAATCTCAAAAGGAAGCACAATGGGCCAAATGTAGCGTAAGTGCAGAGGGGCGACCCACCCTTCCAGAATTGCAGATACAGATTCGTAGTTTAACTTTTAAATTAATCTTTGATTTTTGCTTGTATGAATCCACCTTTACTTAAAAGGATAAAACAATTTTAGCACTACATGACAAAAAACAAAACTCAAATCGAATATACAGACAAATTACATGAGTTGAGAAACTTTTTAGAAAGTAAGGTTTGTAAAATTGGGGAAATAAGGAATCCTTAAATATTTACAGTATCTAGTAGTAAATAAGGAAAGGCAGTGTACCTGTCATTTTCGGAACGACCATAATAAGGCATTTACCTTATAGCGTTTTCAAGAACATGATGTTTTATTGAGAGATTAAGTCTAAGCTTTACCCTTTACTTTCATATCGCTTTTTTCATGAAATGCCACCTACGTCACTAATTTATGTACTAGGGTTTTTTTTTCCTATTTTGACCTTATTTAGCCACGCCAGTTTTAGAAAAATCGCTCAATTATTACACATAAATCTTAACATTTCACAACTAACAACAGAATGCCACTATTATTGCATTAAGGGGTATCGTGTTTTGGGGAGATGATATAAAAAAGGGAGAAATTAAATGTTACGCTCAATTCATTTCAGGAATTCCATAATTTCTGCTATAATAATTTCTCTGGTAATTGAACTACGCCATGAGAGATATAGGAAGGATATTTGATATTGGGGAAGGGTTACATTATTTTTCACCAATCTTTGTAGAAAAAGTTAGTTGCAGTCTGATTATATTTACAGAAGAACATCCAATGGTTAACATCGTCATAACTCCCATCACAGTCACAAAAGTCTCTGTCACAGACTTTCATTTTATGCATGTAACTTATTGTAGTAGCATATCCAGATATACATCTAACCGACATTGTATTAATGTTTCTAATACTGGAAGACGGAGATATATTTTGGAATACTGATTCCTGCTGCTGTTACAAAAGTTGGATCTTTGGGTAATCCTGTGGTTTTTCCCTAGAATAGGTATGTATAAGATAGTGATTTAGTAGTAGTAGGCTTCCACCTCTCTTTAATATTTCCGGTATGATGTTATCGTTAGCTGCTACATTTACGCTTTTTAATTGGTTTAAAGTTTTTCAAATTTCTTCCCTCTTTAATCTCTAGAGAAAACGTTACATATCCTTTATTTCTGATCATTGTTCGATCTTATAGCATCCTCATTCTCAATTTTGGACTCTTCTAAACCTGTGAGAACTAAACAACTAGAAAAAAAGAATCTGCTGAGGAGATTCTACAAGTGATGCATGTGGTCTACAATACATAATCGTTCGTCGACATTAAATGTTTTACGGGAAGAAATACTACTGCTATTATGGCTAGAAATATTTAAGAAAAAGTAGGTCAACTCCCTATAAACTAAATAACTAGCAGAAGGCGATCAAAAGAAGAGGCCTTACGCTCCAAAAGACCTGCAACTGCTACGGAGTTACTTAAAAATTACAAAAAAATTATTCTCATTGATTTATCAGAAAGCATCAATATTGGAATGTAAATTACTGGAGTAATATTTTATTTTTTAAATCTTTTATATTCAGCTAAGAGGCGTGAAAGAATAATACCGAAAAAGTAGGAAACCGTTTAAATATCCAATTATGGAGGTCCAAATTTTCTAATGAAATTGATAACATAACTTTGCTCGTTACTTGGGCTAGAGTATAATAATAAATCATAAATTCTACTCTGGTGTAATGCTTCCGTAGCAGTTAACTTCCTATAAATCTATCTTATATCTTTACAATGCTGATCAAGAATAACTAATCTGAAAAACATTGATTATCTTAATATATCCAAAAATTTTTGGTTGTTAGCCAGCTGTTTTTCCGCCGTTTTTCTTCCATCAGCAAGGTCTTCCATTTTTCGCGGTCGTTCCAGTTTCTGTAATCCAGCTTTTTGAACATCGTTTTTTCGCCTCCCTCTTCACCTTGTTCCTCTTGGGCTCTATTCTTTATTTAGCTATATACCTTTTGTTGGCTCTACGTATGTGGCCGTACCATATCAATATTCTTTCCTATGCAGCCCTTTATTTTCTACTTTCATTCTCCTCCTTAAATCTTAGTTGGCTATTCTGTCTTTTCTGGTGAGGCCACACAATCTTCGCCAATATTTCATTTCGATGGTCTTTGGATCCTTTTTATTTATTATCCAAATTTCGGGTGATTATGTCATTATACTAACTATGATTGTATGGAATATCTTTTTTTTTGTTTTTTCTTTGATGTTTTTATTCCAGATTACGCTATGGAGTTGTCGTGTGGAGGATCTTGTTTGGCCCAATTAACTTTTCTTTTGTTGTCGCGTTCCTTAAAATTATAAATCACAAATATTTAAGTTTCTTCGTCTTCTTTATTTAATTCATGTCGCTTAATTGGTCTCAAATATTATGCAACCTGGGTAATTTCCCAACAAATAAAATATAATTTATCTCACTTAGGGCCGATTGTTCAATCTTCAGATAAACAGATAGATAACTTTTATTAGATGGATAACAAGGTTTTGAATTTTTCAACAGTTGGATAAGACTTAACTGTCGAATAATAACTCTGCTGAGGGATAAATCTATCTGCCGCTTCAACCATCAGATAACCGTGTTATTCGATTAATAAAAGTTATTACGCTAGAATCCCACTAATAACTATTATAAATGTGAATGTTTTTGAGGATGGATGTTTATTACTGGTTCACGCAACAACTACTGGATGCATTTTTTAGAGTATTGATTTAACTTATACTTACTCAAGATAGTGTCACTGTCGTTACGCGCATCGAGTCCTTTTATGTTCGAGCAAATGCTCAGCACCTTTTCCTCTATTTCGTTAAATTCGGGAGCATATGAAGGCCCTCGACCAGTTCTGTACATGTCTTGCCTTTGCAGAGAAGATTTCTTTTTTGTTATTTTTTTTAATCCTTCGTACTTAAGTTTTAAAGTTTTCCACGAGCGGACACTCGTGGAAATCCCACAGGAGTTAAAAGAATTTTCTATTTTCTTCCATGCTGCCTCTTTATCTTTGTTTGTCACAGCGTCCGTCTTTTTGTTTTCAATTATGGCTTTGAATTTACCTACTAAACTGACAAGTAGTTGGATTTCTGCGGTATTAAAATTTGCTGAATGCTCTCTTTTCTTAGATTCCATTATTTCCGTACACTTTCGCAACAATTTATTTTAACACAACCGATAGACGTCTCACGTTTCGCACCAAAAAACAAACAACAAGCATCAAAGCATGACATAACCTCAAAAGTGAAGTGACACTGACACTTGTTTGACAGAAAATTTTTGTCCTTCTCTAACCCATAAGTTTGCAATATATTTGTTTCACCACTTTGAAGTTCGTGTTGCCAGAGTTCAAATATTCCGTCAGATAACTATTCAATAAATAAAAAGACATTGAAAAATAGGGGACTAATTATACGTCGAATAAACAGACAGATAACTTTATCCGCTGGATAGTTAATAGACTTTTATCTGAAGATTGAACAATCGGCCCTTAAATGTTTAAGATTTGCAGATACTTGCTTTTATTTTTGATTTTTATAAATAATCCAATTTCTTTCAGTCATAAACGATGTGCTTGACGGGTTCCTCTTCTTGTTCACAACTTTTGCCTAGAGCTGTGTTACCTATTTTCAATCTGTATAGTTTAACAAAAATTACGCTCCAATTTAACATATGGCTGTTCTTACATCCCATTTTCTGTAATTTTCTTCTAACTATAAAAACACAGTTAAGTATACTGGACAAAATGGCGAACAGAATAACATTCTTCTGCTCCTTTGTTGTCGGAATGTTCCAGTGTATTTTCTTATTGTACCAACAATGCTTGAACATAAAAATAACTAAATTTAAAAAACATAAATTATTTTATTTTAAAATTGTGTACCTCAGACCTTGAATATTTCTTAGTAAAGCACGTCAATGGAAGCGTAACGGTGTGTGTTTGAAACAAGAGAAGCTACCGCGTCATTTCTGATCCAGTAGACATTGTTTTGGAAGTTGTGTCTAATGAGGTCTGACGGGATATATAGAAAGAGGTAGGGAGAGAATTTTGTGATGGTTATCATGTGGAAATACAGATAGGGTTAATGACTATATTCCCATTGATATTAGTCGTTATCTATTTGAATTTCCGATATAATTTTTTTTTTACGATTTCATATAGCTTGTCCAGTTTTTTTATAAAAATAAAAAACAACGATACAGAATGTAAATTAAGGTCATAAATGAATTGGGTTATTTCTAAGCTGTATTGCAAAAAGGCCCAAATGAATTTCATCAGAATTCATAAGGATATTTATTTGGTGTTTTAAATGTTTCAGAAATTATTCGGGTTTTCTCCAGGGAATATGTTACGTGTGGAGACAATTACGTAAATATTTGGTTCGTTTAATTTTGAGATGAACATCAGTTTATTTGCTTTTATGTACCTAGATGTCGATTTTATTCAAAAAAAAGGTATTATGTACACAAAATAAAAAATGTGTCTGTGAATACACTGTCTGTAAATAAATGAATCTGGAATTATGTTTCCAAGTAGTTTATTTAATTAAAATTAAAACTAAAAAAATAATGGGCATAAATAATGAAAATAACAATTATTCTAGGCTTCTATCAGATTACTTATGTAATCCAAATCTAAATTTTCCTATTCTTTTTAAAACATTTTCTAGTTCATCAAGGTTGTCTGGAGCTATATTACGAGTTCTTATGCCCCTGCCCAGGTAGTCCCAAACATGTTCAATTGGGTTTAGTTGTGGACTAACTGCTGGCCAATCTAAAACTTGGATACTAACCTCTTGAAGGTGTTCCATTGTTATTCTGGCAACGTTGAGCGAGCGTTATCGTGCATTAGAATAAAATTCTCTGTGATCCCCTACGAAACACAATTAACTCCGTGTATCCTTCAAAACAGATTCCTCCCCATACCATAATCGAACTACCTTCTTAATTTCTGACTGCTCTTATGTTACACTCACCTGCGCGTCCATAAACTGAAATACGTCTATGGGATCCAAAAAGTACACCTGAGACGTACTGGAACTGGTCTTCTATTATAACTTCGAGTTTCTCTAAACCTTCTTAAGACTCTAGAAACGCTGGATTGGTTAATTTCTATGACTTCAGTAACATATTGCTGAGATCGCCCATCTTCAACTAAAGCCACGATTTGAGCTGCTTGTTCTGGGGTTAAATTACTCATTTTCACTTCAAAATGAAAAATTAAACAAACGTACTGCACTAAATTTTAAAATTTAAATAATATAAATAGGATTTATCAAAATTTATTCATTTTTGTGTTTTTAAAATAAAAGGCGATTTAAACTGTAAATATTTTGGTCTTTTATTCATATAAGAGATACCATACACTCATATTAAAATATTCTAAAAAATGTGATATTTTATTTTACGCCATAATTCAATTTTTAAAATTATGCGATACTTTTTGTGACGATATTCTGTCGTCTCCCAGAAGAATGCAGTGTTTACACAGGATAACTATATGCAATCCACCAAGCTTTGCTGTATACTATGAGTAACCTAAAACCACAATATGTAATTTGCTCAGGTTCACTCAGTTCGTTAAAATCGATAGAACAACTTTATGCAAGAAATCTTTAGTTCAACAGGTCCAACAACTGTTACATCAGCTCTCCCTCCTGAAAGTGGAAGTTATCCTAGTATATGTTTCTTCACACGTTGGAATCCGTGGATAAATCAGCACATGAAGCAGCAAGTTCCTTAGGCATCCAGACTTCTGATATACGCATCCATAGTGATATCGAAAATTTCCTCAAGAAGCTGATCAGAAAAAGAGACAAACGGACTGGAGTAATGAGCCATCCGTACTTAAAATATCCAAACCTGAAGCCTATGGTTCACTACCTTTACCATCAAAGCGACAACAGCAAATTAAAATTTCAAGATTAAGACTAGGACACACTCGATTAACAAAACAATATCTGCTGACCAAAGAAGAGCTCACCAAATGTGACAGATGCGATACAGACCTAACTGTTAAACACATTTTAATAGAATGTCCAAAATATCAAGAAGAAAGGAAAAGGAATAATATACCAAACCAAATAAGAGACGTCACCGGAGATTCAGAACAAATCCAAAGGACACTCCAATATCTTAAAGACATTAATGTATATCATAAAATCTAATGTGGCAAAGTTTTTGTATAAACAAACTGTAAACAATCATAGTAACAACATCACACATACCTAATTATAGTTGTTCACTAGGATTGTAACTGCTAATGACCCCTAGCGGTCGAAGCAATAGCCAAATAAAAAAAAAGATATTTTGTAAACCAACTACTTTTTTTTTCAACCAAATATGACTTTTATTTGTCTTTATGCACAATGTACGTATGTGATATTGATTTTACTTAATATAATGTTTCTAATTTTGAAATATTAAGTGACACTTTTCAAATCTATCCTTACTTTACTGTATTTCTCACAATTTTGAGAATATTGGTGCTAATGCTAACACACATTTTGTAAAACAATTCATTGTACTAACCCTTAATCTGTGGAAGTCGATCTTGATAAGAACAATAAAGTAAATTTGCCCTTCGAACATTTCAAATGTATTTTTGTGCATAATTCGTAATTATTTACAGACTATTGTATTCATTATTAAAAATATCTTACTAAGCCTTTTTATGTTTTCTGTACCTATTAAAACTATTTTTAATACGCTTTATATTAGCTTGGGTTGTAACTACGTATGCATCTATGTTTGTAAAGGAATCTTTGAGCATACTTTTCACCGGTTTCTAGAAGTCTGATTAATTTTATACTTTGCATAGATATGAAGGTCCGATGATAATGCAATAATTTGATATCAGTTCCCCATTATCTTTATTGGGACCGCTAATATTGAAACATTTTAGAAATTGTTAGTTTGAGTTTCTTTTTAAAATTTTAGGAAGGTTTAAGTCAAATTTTAAGGTTCTCGGGGAAGAAAAAGTGAAAAATAAAGGCGCAGTATGGGTTAAAAAAAATAAAGTTTACAATGGGAGAATAAATGGTTTTTTTAGTTTAAGGAAGGTTTAAGTGAAATTTTAAGGTTTTTAGTACAGACAAAGTGAAAATTAAAGAATACAGAGGAAGAGTAAGAAGTTTAGGAATGGTTTATTTAGTTTTAGTAAAGGTCCATCCCCAATCAATTCAATGGCTAAGTGACACTTCGGCACGCGTGCTAGGACAATGACGTTTGAACGTAAGTATCCTCAATTCAATTTCGTGCTGACATGCGCGCCGACTCTAAAGTGCAAGCTTGCAAGTTGCAAGCTTTTTCGGTGCGTGCCGAATTGTGACATGCGCATTTTGGTACCCTAACCCTATTTTCTGTTTTATTATTTTTGTAAACAATCATTTAATATATCAATTTGTCTTTGATAAGATTAAGATTGATAAGTGCTTCGTATCTGTATGAGTATGGAGCGGAATATAATCTGTACAGGAGAGCAATTATTGTTAAACAATTTATTGCTGTTACAATTTGAGGATTGACAGGATTGAGTGATTGAGGATGGGTATCCGTTTTGCAGCACGCGTGCCGAAGTGCCACTTCGCTAGCAGATTGATTGAGGATGTACCTTAAGGTTTAAGTGAAATTTTAAATAAAAATTATGACATTGACAAATGATTCGTAAGAAATAACACATATCCACAAAAAACTAATTTGAAAAAACAAACTTTTATTGCTAACCGAATTAAAAAATAGCTAACAATTATAATTAAAAGTTATTTGCTGTTTTTTATTTCGGTTAGCAATAAAAGCGTGTTTTTTATTATTTTTTTTAACAACCTTCTACACAAAAACTATTTACTGAATATTTAATATTTAAATAATTCATCAGTGTTTATTTATTGTATTAGTACAATACAAAATTCGGCAAACAGAAAGTGCGATATTATAAGGGACATAAAATATAAATCACTTCTTGAATATTTAATCTCCTAATTTAGGTTCAAATGCTACTAACTGCGCAAATTATTTTATGCGGATTCTCAAATGAATTCTTAAAAACTTTATTTCAAAAAGAAATATTGAAATTGAGATCTTTAGCTCTTGAATAATCGAGAAGAACTAATTTTACAAACAATTTTATGATAATAAGAAAACTTATAAAAAATGCAACTGCAATTCCGAGAAAGAAATTTTAAGGAATTTTAATTGAACGTTTTTCTTAAACTAACTCAAAGTTACTTGCACAATGCTGCATCAAATATTTAAAATAATTTTTACTGTTGAAAAGTTATCTGCTTACAGAAAAAGGGTGAAACCAAACAAATATTTACTGTATACAGTGTGTAAAAGCCAAATAGAATAAATTCATTCACACACATCCTAACACACGTCACATTTAATTTAAAAGTTGATATTCTTTACTGATATTGTTTTTAAATAAATAATAAGTTCCCATTAGTTCCCAAATTATATTTAAATAAAGTGAAGACCGATATTTTTTAAACTTAAAATATTAAAAACTCTTTCTTATTATCAAATAGGAAGCGGAAGAGGGAACTCTACTGACATCTCTCAAAAACTGATTTAAGAACCCTAAACATCTTACATAACACTGCATTGTAAATTTGTCCACGAGCCTTTAGATCCAGCCTCACTTATATTTTGTACTGTAAAAGCTATGATCTTCCTCTATGATTGCGACGTAAACCACTTCTACTAACTTCGTTTCAATATAACTTTGATGCAGTTGGTATTGGTTACACCGTCACTTCTACAAATGATCTTATCATCATCATCATGATCATCATCTTTACGATTTTCAGCTAGTGTGTATACAGGCCCCTTTCTACCTATCCAACTTCCTGGGAAAACGTTATTAAGGTAATTTCGTACCTCAACGCCATAGTGTGGGGGAGCCCCATTTCTATTTGGAAATAGCTGATTCAGATGTGGCAACAGATAATTTTGAAGAAAATCCAGATAACTAGCAGCAGTTAGTTTTTTTTTTAAATATGGCCCTACAATTTGATTGTTTATAATGCTGGCCCAAACATTCACCTTCTCGGGATATTGTGTCATATGCTCTTCCATCCAATGTGGATTTTCACTTGACCAATATGGACATGTCTGGCGATGTACGTGACCGTTCAGTATAAAAGATGCTTCATCTGAAAAAAGTACCTTTTGTATGAAACCCGGATCTCTGTTACATTGTTCAATAACGATTTCACAGAATTCGATTCTTCCATCAAAGTCATCTTCTAATAGCTCCTGGACCAGATGTACTTTGTATGGATGCCACTTCTCCCTTTTTAGCACTCTTACAACAGCTGATTGGTGGACATTATTATCTAGTGCGACCTGCCTAGAACTGGTATGAGGATTTTCTTGAAACGCCAGTACAATGTCCAGATTTTGGCTTCGGATATTGATGTTGTACCACTTCTGGGAAGATCTTTAACATGGCCCATTTCTCTAAATTTTTTTTTCAATTTTACTTATTGTTGATTGAGTAATTGGATCGCGATTGGGGCGAACTACTGCTTGAATCCTCACTCTATTTCCATAACCAATCATGGTTAAAATCTCGATTCGTTCTGTTTCTGTTAGTTTAATTTTTGTAAATGTTGTTATTAATTGTCGGCAAAAAACTCGAAGTATAAAAATTTGACGTCTATTATTTGACAGATTCACAGATCATTGACGAATAAAGACTAGTCAATAACAATATTGATTTAAATATTTTTGTAAAAATAAGTACTTACTACAATAATTAATTCCAAATTATAACATTGTTTTTATTAATGTATTTTTTTTCGGAACCAACAATAAACACTATTTTGTTTTATTCCCAGTGGCGGTCCTTATTGTATTTTAGTTCAGTGAATGAATATTTATTGTAATTCCATGTTACTTAACCAATTTCATAATTTTGGTTAAACCTGTAGAAATAAATATTTAAATGATTACATTGTTGCAAAGGCGATAAGGAGACCTTTCAAATGAGCTGTCACGTGACCTCAGTTTGTATTTAAAAAATCGTCGATGACGTCATTACGCCATCACTAATGAACTAATGTCCAACACATCTATAGCAGTTGATTGCCATTCAAAAATTAAAATTGACGTGTTTTAAGATTTTTTTTAAAAGGAGTCTGTTTCTGGAATAATGAATTTATTTCATACATTTGCATCATACTGTATGCAATACTTCAGGAAATAAAATTGAAACATTCAGGAACAAAAAACTCAGTAATCTGCTTCAATTCATTTGCATCCATAACATCCATTAAAAACATCAATACAAAAAATATCATTTTACAAAATATGCGAGAGCTATTTTCTTTCTTTTTTCAATGTCCGATCGGTCGCGACAGTAAAACACCTGCGAATATATGATGAACCGCTGCTCAGATGTGTTGCGCAACTTCTCTGAAATGACCGTTATGCATTTTACCTCAGTACCGTCAGTAGTTAACGTGCAGCGCTCTCGTAAACATGGCTACAACGATCGCTTCGCCCGCCTCGCTGTCACGACAAGCTCATTTACAATATATTTACAATATAGGTATATTTTGACTTTTGTAATTTTTCATTGTAATACATTGTGTTCTTCTCTTAGAGCCTGAAGATGGTCTTGTGACCGAAACATGTCGCTGATGTAACATTATCATTAAATTACATACTGTGGGTTGACTTTGAGTCTTATTGCTACTATCCGTACCATCCACATTTGAGTTATGGATAACCTCTACAATTTAAAAACATAAATAATAAAGAAATTTGTCAAGAGGTACCTATATAACAAGTCTATGTTTCCGTTATTAAAAATTGCAGTGGTTTTGCGGTTGTACCTGCCATTCGAAGAGGTTTTACAGAAGAAGTGCATTTTTACATTGATATAATATTGTATATGCAGATTGGGAGTTAAAATGTTTTAGATGATATGGAAGCAATTTCAATAATTTAATAATAGCTATTTTTTAATACGAAGAGAATTATTGCGGCGATGCCATCTTTTGTTAAATGTAAAAACTTTAGCGAAACAATAGAACTTAATAGTACCAATAAAAATTCTCTTTTGTAAGATGACTCCGCGGAGATCGCGTATGCGTAATCTGAGTGCCCATGGCGATCCGTCACACGACGCAAGCCATAATCTAAACGCCTAAATGCTTCGGAGACCTTTCATCTTCACGCCATGGGAAATTATACTGATAGAATGTGCCTGTATATGTTTATTCCCCCGTTAACGCTGATATGCGATTCCTGTGACCTACTTCCTCCTGGGGAATTCTTTGCCTTATTCTCTGATATACGTCTATATATGGAAATACATTACGCGATTTTTTTCACAACATGAAATTGCCGGAATACGATATAAATTTATTTCAAACAAATACAATCAGCGTTAAAGTAACTATGCCTTTTCAGCTAGGTTTGCCCTCATGGGAAATTTTCTAACCTATTTAATCTCCAAGTCTTCCATTTCAAAGCTTTTAATGGGGTTTCGGATTGTTTTTGCTCTAATATTAACCGGCCAAGTTAAATTGAGGAAATACTTATTATATAACTTCTGCAAACTGGAGTAGATTTATTTTAAATAGGTACTAAAATTGTTGCTTTATTTGTAAATTGTAAGAAAATCGCTAATTACTATTTGTTATGTCCTAAAATAACTTTTATTATGAACTATATTGTTTCTTAATGCAATTTAGTTTTATTTTAAATATTTATTAGTCGTATGTCATACATGGTCAATCATTATAAATTACTGTCATTAGAGAAATGGTTAAGCATTTTATTTAAGAATACCATTAAAGGTAGGGGATCTAAGAAGATAAACTATGACTTCCACTGGTTGGTCCTAAGGGTACTCAGGTAAAAAAGAAGGGCCAGAAAGGGTACAGAAAAGGGGACTATGGAAACCTTGAGGATTTTGGAATGATCCCAATCGAACCACCATATTTAAATAAAGAAGTGTCCACCTCTTATTGGTTAACTAAAATAAAAAGGTACCCCACTCATCCATCTGCAATGCACCCGAGTAAAACAACTACATCGGTGAGTATTTTGCAGTGTAACCCATACAGCACAGCAGGGCGGCTACGGCTACTTTGTGCCACTGCCTTGATGAACAGCAATTAATTCAGAAACCTCGGCGTAGACAAAGCAGTGGTTGAAACAAACTAATTGGTAGACCTCGAATATCAGTTTATGTTCCAAGGAAATTTTAGGCCTACTCACTGACGCACCATTCTTCATTAACAACTGTTACCATTGTAAAATGGCTTATTTATACATAAGGTAAACAATAGTGGGCCCCGAACAGTACCTCGTAGAACTCCAATTGAAACGGGTTTGCTAATAATAATAAATGCTTTTTCTTCAAGCGTATAATAAAAACTGTATTATGTTCTTCAACACAAACAGTAGAGCCTATTCTTTTACTAGTACAATAATGAACTCTCATTATTATACTAGTAACAAAATAATAAAAAACGGTAGCAACGTCTTATGGGTGTTATAATCAAAAAGGCAGGAACTGTCAATTTCCTTATTTAATTTTGATGTTTTGTTAGTTTTGAAAAGTGTCAGACTCTGAAAGTGTTCCTACCTAATTCAAACTGCAAAAATGTCTCAACACTTACAATGTACGCCTCCGGAATTAGTTGAAATAGCTAATTCCAGTATTGAAACTCTAATTCCAACGAAGTCGCGTAAGCTGTATGATTTTTCATACGAAAAATTTCTAAAATGGTGCAATGAATATAATGTACAGCAATACACGGAAACGTTATGCTTGCATACTTCACGAATTTGTCCAGAAAGTTTAAAAGTTCTACTCTATGGGCATAGTATTCAATGATTAAAAGTCAATTAAACATTAAACATAATGTTAAAATAAAAAAATATAGCAAATTAATTGCATTTATAAAGCGCCAAGGGGAAAATTATACACCGAAAAAATCAAAAGTATTAACAAAAGATCAATTTGATAAATTTCTCAAGGATGCACCGAATAATGTTTATTTAGCAACAAAGGAAAATAACAACGGAAAAGGGGCTTTTCCTGTGCGCCCGCACAGGAAAATTTTTCCCGTGCGCTAATGACATTAACTGGCTACTAATAAAACATACCATTGAAAGTTCCTTAATAACCGCAAACAATGCTTGTTTATTTTCCTTAGCAACGTTAAACAATGCTAGTATATTGTGACAGTTTTTCGAATTTGTATTCAAAATATTTTTAAAATGATTTCTCCAGAAGAAAAAATATCACTTGAAGCTGCGAAAGTAAGTGCAGAATTACTGCCCAGGAAGTCTTGTGAGAGATATGAAAATGAGTACCGTCTATTTTGCAAGTGGCGTCAGCAAAAAGAAGTTAACACAGTAAGTGATGATACTCTTCTCGTTTATTTGTCTGAAAAAGCCAAATCCATGAAAGCTTCAACTTTATGGAGTCGATTTTCAATGTTAAAAAGTTGTCTGGCAGAAAAGAAAATGTGAATGTTAGTAACTTGCCAAAATCTATTGCATTTCTCAAACGGCAAAGTGTTGGTTACACACCAAAAAAGTCCAAAGTATTAACTGCAGACCAAGTCGCCAAATTCGTACTTGAAGCACCAAATGAGAAGTGGTTATTAACTAAAATAATTTTAATATTTGGTATTTTCGGTGCATGCAGAAAAGATGACTTGATTCGATTAACTTTGGAAGACAATGGCCGGTTTTTGGTGGTATTCCTTCGAGATGGCAAAACTCACAAATCAAGAAGTTTTACCATTACAAAGGAAGGATGCCCCTTTGATCCATGCAGTTTTTATCGCAAATATATTAATCTAAGGCCTACAAATATGAAAACTACAAGATTACTTATTGCGTATCGTATTGGTAGATGTTATGCTCAACATGTAGGTTGCAATACTATAAGTGGTACAACAAAACAGATTGCTGAATATTTGAACCTAAAAAATCCTGAAGAATATACTGGACACGGCTTAAGACGATCTTCAGCGTCTATGTTAGTCGAAGGCGGAGCGAATTTGCTTACTCTAAAAAGACATGGAGGTTGGCAGATTGGCAGATTGAAGTTTCTCGTAAATTGTTCAATCATTCAAGAATAGGAAACACAACGTCAACACCAGAAGCCATTGTAGTTGGGAAAGACCAAGAAATAAATACTAATGTACCATCGACTTCATCAACTACAATTCTACAAAATGAAATGCCTGCTAAAGAATTGCACATTTACAACAACACAAATTGTAACATAAATATTTAATTTAGTAAAAATTAAAAATTAGGTAAAGGTTTTTGTTCGTTCATGTTTAAAAATAAAGGTTTCTAACATTGTGTAGATTTTTTTACCTTGTTTTTTGTTTTCAGAGAGGTATAATGAAAAGTATCGTTCATTACACGTCCATAAATGCTTTTCAGGCAGTTTGCACAGCCTCGGCTAGCGCCTCGGCTCCTGGGCTCAACAATAATGTTGGCCTTCTACTCCTAGTAACATAATATACTATTATTAAATCTCATCATTACATAGTAGAAGCACAGATGCAAGAGGACAGAGATTCAAATGGCAGGATTCAGATGACACCTAAAATACTGAAAACTTAGATTTAAATGTATCTGCTCTTCCACCCAACCATAGCAAAAGATATATAATTATAGATGTTTATAATTTGCGTAGATAATAATTTAAGTTACAAAGAAGTTTTATATAACATTTAAAAACGTATTTCATACAATGACTAAAAAATAATAATAATACACATACATAATAATACATCAGCAACTGGCATTAAAACATGGATTATTACAAGCTTAATGTAAATACCAACCTTCATTCGTCCTTGAAACTCAAAGATGTGTGCTCTATTGGGACAGAACAATAACAATGGATAGGACTGTAGACTACAACAGACCAGACATTGTCTTAGTAGATAAGGATAAAAAGACGGGATCCATAATAGATATATCTGTGCCGCTTACCCACAATATTGCCAAAGTTGAAGCGGAAAAGGTCACGAAATATGAAAATCCGGCTATAGAGATGAAGAACATCTGGCAATTGAAAAGGGTGACCATAATACCCTTTGTGATTTCAGTGGAGGTAGTTGTATCCAAATATTTCATGAACAACCAGGCGAGAATGCAACTAAATAGAAAAATTGCTTCTTGGGGACAGAAGACAGTTGTACTCCAAACTTGCCATATAGTCCGTAAGTTTTTGAACTGATGGAAGGAACTGAATTGTTTTTTTATTAGTTAAATAATCACCTGACAAACCATCATGTTAGAGAAGCAATAATAATAATGATACACATCACAGAAACTAAAAAGTTATCAATTTCTATACTATTGGCAACTTTACAATACCATTTAATAGATCAGCATGCAGTTTTACTAACATTTATATCAAACCTATCACAGAACCAATACACCATACAATATACCATAAGAAAGATCCACTGTAAGCATTGGTCCGATGTTTTGGTATAGTAAGACAGTTTTTTTTCCGAATATTAATGTTATGAATATCTGTCTGGAATCTTATTTTATTATATAGATAAGAAGTAGATTTTTGTAGAGATGATTGAGAAAAACAGAGCAGTAGCATTGAATAACCGTCACTGGAGCGTTGTTAGCCATCCAATTTTTTTTGAGATGACCAGAAATATGTTCCTTTTTCCTAAATCCACAAATTGGACACATGCATTTGGTAATTTTTGTAACCTATAAAAATCATATTTGCTAATTTTGGGTTTATATATAACATCACCATAATACAGGTGGGATAGTGCAAGCCCGTTACTTAGTGTTTTTTTAGTTTTTGCATTTAGCATAACTTTCTTGGAATATATTAATTTTAAATCATTGTATACTTTTCTAATTTTCATGGAGACATCTTTGACTATCTTTGATTTCTAGAACATCATCATTTATAGTTAAACGAATTTTACTTTTACACCTATTACGCTTTGCACGCCCACCAAACAACATTAAGTTGGACTTTTTTGAATTTATAATGTAATATTTAAATATTCTATAATAGTATAATGAGTATAATATCAACAGAAGTTGTTTAAAATAACTTATCAAATATTTTTTTTATTTTATATTATTTTATTTTATATTTTGTGTAAGAGAATTTTAAGTTAGAAATAATTTTTATTATGTAATGTATCAATATTACCTATATTTTGTACATAAATATATTCTTAAACCTACTAGAAACTTCGAGTAACTAAGTATATAATGTGTAATTTATATTTTGTTTTGGAATGATCGACAATAGACAAAGTGAGTATGTCTAGTTATACATAGGAAAGAAAGAGATACACATATTTTTCTAGAAATGACTAATCCATAGAATAATAGCGAAGTTTCTAGAAGGCTAGAAACCTATAAGAAGACTTAAGCAGAGGTCGTTAGGGGTAGTATGTTATTAGAAGTCAAACATAGATCAGTCAGTGTGAACAGTCATTTAGAACAAAGTAAACAAACAGTTTTTAAAGTAGTGAAAATAAAGTTTTAAATAGTGACATTAATAATACAAATTAAAGTAATTAAGGAGTAAAACAAAGTGCTAAAAAGTGACAGTAAAAACTAATCAAAACTGTAATTAAAAAAACATTTTCGATGCATAAAAAAGGAAGAAATTACTTATAATAATTGTACCTACTATTACTAATACAATTAAAGGAACTATAATCCAACAAACACTAAACTATATCAATTTAAAGGAACAAACAAAGAACAATAATAATTAAATCATAATATTCATTACAATAAATAATCCGATTTTATTTAACAAAGAAACTAAAGAACTAAGGTCTTCCATAATGAGATTAACAGCATCATTCAGAATTTCATCAAACATGTAATAAATTTGACTGTCGTCGGCATAGTTATGATGCAGGCAGAATTTTAAGCACTTATGTAACTGTGAAGTATACAAAAAAAAGGAAAAGTCCAAGAAGTGAACCTTATGGTACATCATTTGCAACGCTAATCCATCCTGATGTTTGTAGATTAAGATTAAATCTTTGGAAGCGATTTGAAAGGTACTGCTTAAAGAGAGATGTCACTTTTGGAGAGAAACTAAAGTATTTCAGCATTGATATTAACAAGTTATGATTAATTCTATCAAATGCCTTTGAATAATCAATTATCACAAGAGTACACAATTTATTATTATTTACTGCTTCCAATATATCATCAGTTACTTCAAGCATTGCAGTATTGAAATAGTAGTGAAACTGTGCGAAGAACAAAATCCAGATTGACATGCGGGTAAAATTTTTGAGTCTTCAGCGTATAGACGAATTTGCGAGTCTATAATTTTTTCAAAAATTTTCGATAAAATTGATAGTAAGCTTATAGGTCGCACATCCTTGAATTCTTTAGGTTCCTCACATTTAGCTAATGGTATTACTTTTGCTAGTTTCCATTCAGAAGGATAAATAATATGAATTATACAGTAAATAAAAATTTTTAAAAATTGATTTCCCCCTGTGAGGTAACTCTCAATTAATTTGTAAGGTATTCCGGTAAAAAAAATTAAAAATCAATATACATGAAATTAAAATTTAAAGCTAGCCCAACGATTCCGTATCAGTTTCTTGCACAACTTGAACTTAAATAAAAAACTATAATTCAAATACATTGAATATTACGAATGGCTTATACAATTTTTAAAACACATCACTTTTGGCGGTTAATTTATTTAAATGTACGTTCGAGTGGAACGTAGGAAAAATTGGAATGCATCAATCAACAAAAATTATTTGCCCATAGGCGGCATTTTTGCTATTTCCAATCAACGAGAAATAATAACTATTTCATTATTTCATTTCAGTGGTTATTTTGGATTCGTTTCAATACAAACGCTAAATCAAAACTTGTTGTTCGAAAAAGTTTTGGAAAAATTACCGACCAATATGTTTTGGCCGTAAATTTCGAAGGAATATTAATTTTCTCAATTTGATGAAATTCTAGTATGCGGGTATTCGCTTTTTCCGACACTCCAAAAATTAATTAGACTATTTATCACGTTTAATCGGTTTCGATGATGCATCGACCCCCCCCCCACCTAGCATACAAAACGTTGACTATTAACTGCGTATTTCAAGTTAAACACTTTTGAAATATTGTCACCGCTGTTTTTGCTTCTAAATAATATTACTGTTACTGACTTAAAACGTGAATGTATGCATCTTGTGGATTTTTGTTATTATTTTTCTCCATTTTAAATTTTTTTGCTTTCAGTACATTATCACGCCATTGTTTACATTTTAAACCTACAAATTGACTAGCATTTTTGCCATGAGACATTCGAATAGTAGGAGATATAGAATATCAAGTATGCAGAACGGTAAGGGTTTTATACCAATCGAAGACACTTGTTTCTAATTATTGTCTGAGATCGGTTACCCTTAACGTTCGACATGCTTATAACGTTTTTTGCAAGATTGATAACATTATAAATTATAAAACATTTTTGTCATATTGACTAGTCTCATTCATTTTATCAAAATAGATACTTTGGTTGTTAGGTAGTAACTAAGGTGCATAACAACAATGAAGAATTGAGTTTTTATTTAGTTGTCAATAATTTTAAGTACAATTTTGATTATTATAAATTACAATATGAGCGAAAGTGAATTTGAAGAAATTGAACGTGCTTGAAAAAAAGGGTGTTCCGCAATTATTTCCGAAAAATCCATAATCCGTTATCAAAATACCTACCAAAGTTTTAAAAAATGGTGCGAAGGCAAGAATTTAAAGGCCGGTTCATGCAACGTTCATTATAATTACATTAACATTACGTTATCATTAAGAAAAGTTGAGCATCCATTTTATAGTGGAGGCGTTCATGCAACCATTAAGCCCACTAAGAAGTTGGGAACTTTCAACTTTTTATTTACATTACATTATATTCTTAGTGGAAACAGTAAAAGCGCATGCGCAGTACGATAGCATGGAAATGTGAATTCGTATTTATGTCAAAATTCCTATGTTTAGGTTATGTTGATATTGAAGGCCGGTTTTACAAGCAGTAAAAAATATTAGAATATATTATCAATATTATATTATTGTATATTAGCTAGCATCATATGGATCAAGGTGCATTAATTGATCTAGTCCGTCAGTATGAACTTTTATATAACAAAAAGCACAGGGAATTCAAAAACAAATTGGCCCGAGAGAATGCCTGGAAGACTATTGCTCTAATTATGGATCATCCAAGTAGACTTTTTTAATATTGTAGCAGATGCATAGAACCTAACATAACTATCAAGTGTCAATAGTGGACAATATACGCATGCGCTAATACAGAATTTATAATGTAATGAAGTCTTGCATAAACGACAACATTTTTTTAGTGAATGTGTAATTATAATGTAATTATAATGTTCGTTGAATGAATCGGCCGTAAGAATCGTTAAAAAGACTCTATTGGTATATTTCGTTCAAAGGCATATGCAGTTAAAAGCTCCTGGAAGCCTTTGGGCAGAATATTCAATGATGATGATGATGGCATTGATATTTTCAAGTTTTCAACTTTGATCGCGTATTTAAAGAGAAAAATGTTGGCTATAGGCCTAAGAAAGCGAGCATTTTTACAAGGGAGCAATTCGAAAAATTTCTGATGGAAGTACCGGATGAAGATTTTCCAATTCACAAGGTAATGTAAGCTAGTTTAGGTAAAAGAAATACTCTAATGAACAATAAATAACTGAACGGTTGAGCTCTAATGAAGATTTTTTTCATAATTTGTAGGTCGTAATGATATTGGGAATATCTGGTGCCTGTAGAATTAATAATATTACTATGAATGACATCTAACAAACCGATGGTTGTGAAAGTAACCAATACAAAAACGAACATCCAGCGTAATTTTACAGTCGTTGATAAACCAGACGATAAAATTTCACATTTAGAAATTCTGCAAAAGTATATAAAACTTCGTCCATTACAAGTAAAATCAAATCATTCGTTCTTAAGATACGCCAAAGGAAAATGTTGTGCTCAAGTAATAGGGAAAGGGACAATCGGGGGCTGGCCATCTCAAATTGCTAAATTCTTAAATTTGCATAATCCCGAGAACTATACCGGCCATTCGTTTAGGAGGACATCACCAACGCTTTTGACTAATAAAGGTATTGATGTTCTCGGATTAAGGCGTCATGGAGGTTGGTGTTCATTGACAGTGGCAGAAAGCTATATAGAAGATTCTCTTCAAAATAAAATTGATATTGCCGAAAAAATATTGTGCAATACTAGTAATACTACTAATGTAAGCGATTGTGCAGGAGTTTCTGTCGCCTAAGGCGACCCCTAGACGATCAATTATATTGCGCAATATTGCGAATTGTGCAATATAATTGATCGACTAGGGCTAACATTGAAGATTGAGCAATGATTGAACGAAAGTTTGAGTGAGTTTAATTTTTATTGCGCCATATTTTTATATTGCATCGTGTAGGGACAGTATTGCGCAATAATCTTTAGTCAGCAAGGATCACAGGCGCGTGTACGTCTATTTATAAGTTACTAGGGCACGCTTCGAAGAAAATGGCGACAAAAGAAAACACGAAAGTTAAGAAAAGAGAGTTTATTGTAGAATGTATCCAATTATACAAAGAATTACCATCTTTGAGGAATGTTAAGAGCAAAGGATACCATGACCGTGATAAAAAAAGGCGGTTTACGAAACATTGTTATCTAAATATAAAGAGATGTATCCACAGGCGAGCAAAGATGACGTGAAGAAGAAATTTAATTCGTTAAGAACTAACTACCTGAAGGAGTTTAAGAAATGCCTTCAATCGATGAAATGCGGAGCTAGCACAGACGACATATACCAACCTACATTATGGTATTTTAATGAAATGAATTTTTTATAAAGTTCATATTTGGTGCAATATAATTGAACGTTTGGATTAAAAGCGCCATTCAATCTTATTGTACAATGTTATTGCAGGTCTAGGGGCCGCCTTAGAAGTGAAACCGCAGCCAAAAAAAGTGGGATTTCATTTAATAGTTTAACAAATTATACCATAAGTTTAAATATTAATAAATAATTGGTTAGTTTTCTTTATTCTTTTAAAAAATAAATTAAAATTAAGAGATTTTTTAACTCCACGGTAAGTGAATTACTTACCGTCGAGTTGGATTACTTACCGTCGAGTTGCTAGTAAATGTCACCTATTGACGTAAAGTCTGTCACGGTTAACAGTCAAAAATGATCAATCGTGCAAAAAAATATTTAAATTTGATCAACTTGTTTTTAGTATGATACTCAATAGAACGATCGTTAGGCATGGCTATGTTGTGTGACACTTTACGATTATCTAATTAACAAGTCAAACTAAGTATATTCCGCATTTAAATTCTTATAATTTTTCAAAATTTTGGTTATCAATGCCTCAAATAGTTGTTTTTGAATTCTAGGAGTTTTAAAGTTTTATTTTTTTATTTTAATATATCAAATATCGGGTACTACACTAAACTATACTATACACTTTGACTCAATTGAACTTAAGTCCAGTTCAATTTAATAATCCTAATAGGTGTCCATTTATTTAGTTATGAATAACAATCACCAGCAATCTCTCAAGCTGTTCGATTTCTATAACAATATTCTCAAACTATTTATTTTTAATCCCCCGTCGGTTTCATCCGATCTAAAAGCAATCTTCTTCACGCTATATAGTATCGACCTTTTGATACTCTCTACTTAGAAGTAATATAAAATGCCAAAGATACTTTGAGGCTTGCGAGAAAATATTGATTAATGTTATTCATAGTATATATCTAGAGCTTCGAACTGAATAAACAACTTACCAGATAGTATATTTTAATTTACAGTTTATATTTATTTGATTTTAATAGAATTGTTACAATATACAGTGAACGAGTAAATTATGGAGTGTTATTAATATTTCGAGAATCGTCTAGTTTCAAGGGAAATCCCGAAAAAGTTAGATTTTTGTTGTAGAATTTTCATGTTATAACGTATATGAAGTAGGGATGACGTCACCGGTGTAGGTGTAGTGACGTAGTCGTTAATTTTTTAAATCGAAATTGGTCTAATCCGATTCCTCATTCGAACAAGAATTTGATTATTTATTGATTATTTATTTAACTACAGGGATCATCAATCATTTGTCTTTTTTCTTTAACCCTTATAATACCAAGCGGGGTGCAAATCCAATCCACATGTACTTTTTTGTATATATCTAAGCCAATTATTTTTGTTTTATTTCCTCTTTTTATTAGCTGCATTTTTTTAGGTTCCAAACGTAATTTACCTAGAATCTTGGATTTTTTCCATCTCAGTAATTATTTGGGTTTTTAGAGTTAGGGGTGCATCTGCACCCCGTTTAGCATTTTACGTAAAATCCTTAGGTACATGTTGTACTGTTCGTATCCCCACTTCTCTTGTTTCAGACGATATATTTAACATTATTGTCGCTAAAACTAACCAAAGAGCTAATTTTTATTTTGATAATTAGAATGAAACTCATCTCTAGAGTACAAAGAAATATGTGCCAACTAACAGAAGAAAAACCAAGAGCTATATAGGTCTATTTATTACATTAGGAGCATTGCAAGCTAGTACCGAACTCATTGAAGTGACCCCGCATGTTGTTGGTCTATAATATCAGCAACTTTGTCTAGAAATCGATACCATTTTCTGACCAAATGTCTAAATAAATGCTAAAAAATATAAAAAATTAAAAATTCAGATTACGGGTCTGGGCACTTAGGCACTTAGATGCAAGAAGAAAATATCTTCTTTAGTTGGGAAAGGAACTGGCCAAGGAAAATATGATTTATAGATTAAGAAATACTGATGGTCTGCAAGCAAGCATAAAAGAAAATATTCTTAAAGTTGTTCCAGAATTGGAGCAAAATATCCCTTCAACAAGACCTGTAGGAACTTAGGGTAGATGTTTTCTTTGTAAAAAAATCAAAGATAGAAAATCAAGAACGTTGTGTAAAATGTGACCGTTTTGTTTGTATAAACCACTCTTAAATAAATAAAAATAGATAAATAATTTATTTGCTTTTTTCATTTTACTTAAATAAAGTGTAAAAATTACAAATAGATGGGTTACAAATGAACCCCGCTTAGTATCGCACGAACGTAAAAAAGCTAAGTATTATAAGGGTTAAAGAAAATCTAACCGGAGAAGGTTATTTAACTTTTTTGAGAAATTAACTTACACCTGTCCTTGCTAACATGTATCCAAATACCAATAATCCAAATAATACCCAGTGAAAATATCTGGTTTCAACAAGATGAAGCCCCTCCACATTACGCACATATGAGGTACGTCAATTTTTAAATAATTGCTTTCCCAGAAGGTGGATCGAAAGGCGAGGTTTTACAGAGTGGCCAGCAAGGTCGTCATAACACCTCCTGCGAGGAAAAATATATTTGAACAAATAATGGAGTTTTTACATTTGAATTAGAACTGTAAAGCAGACAACGAAAAAACCTGAAAAATCCGCCTATTGATGGTTTTGTGTATAAAGCAGAAATAAATTATGATTAAAGTATGCTAAAATACTTGGGAAACCAATTTATTAGAGAAAAACCTATACATTTTAAGTATAAAATATGGTCATTGGACACTTAGGAAGGATATATCATGAAATTTATATCAAAGCAAAAGTTCCAGTTGTACGAAAAATGGAAAGGTGATTGTTCTATTAGTGTCAATGTTAAGAGAGATCCCCGAGGATAAGAAAAAACTTTCCTATACATTATTTACAGACAACTTATCTAAGTCCGTTGTTACTTTCCAATATGAGAGATCAAGATTTATGGTGTACTGGAACTGTCAGAAATAATCGTTTGCTGCTAGATATTCCATTGACTGACACAAAATAATTCATAACCCTAGTAGGGGAAAACATTTCTCAATAGTAGATCGCCAAAATGGTATTGTAATATACAAATGAACTAAACGTTCAAATTATATTTTCTAGTATCCAAATATGGAATAAAACCAACTTAAATTAAAATACAGAAAAACCAATATATTAATGTCACAATAAAACTGTCAATAATAATACATACATAGTAACATTCTACATTGCAACGAAAAAATAAATATTTAATTTTAACATTCTCCCACCAGAAGTCTTGATATTGATAAAAAAGACTCAATCTTTATAGCCATATCTATCAACACTTTTAACTTCAAGCCCATATCTGGTTTTTACGAAGTTCTTCGGTGTATGTACTACAGGTGACACATCATCTAACTTCTCTTCATTTAATTGTTTCTGTAGATCAGTTTTATTTTCTGGAATGTTATCTTGTAAATCTGAACAGGTCTACTAAGAATTCCTTTGGATGACTACTTTTACGATACGAATTTTTCCATCTTTTCCGTATATAACCTCCTGAATAATACCCAAAGGCCAATCGATTTTTTTAGAATTTTCATTTTCAATTAAAACAACTTTGTCAAAATTTGTTGCTATATTTGCATTTACCAAACTTTTGGTGCACACAATTATAGCATGTCTTTCTTTACATACAGAACAAAAAATTTTAACTTGACAATTTTTAGCAATATGTCCAAATTTCAAACATTTATGACTGCGACCTTTATCAGTTAAAAATTTAATTTTTTTATCATGTGACCAGGTTTTAACATCATTACAGTCTTCAGCAATATGATTTTTGTTACAGAAAATACAATAAATATCTTATTTATTATTAAGAAGAGCTGCTGCAATAGAAAATTTGAATTTATTTTCATGATCAGAAACTAAAGGTTTCTTTTTAGTACAATCAAAACCAGAAACTGCCAAAGAAATTCGCTATTCACTTTCCACTTCCTTTCTTAAAAATGTCATAAAAGCTTGTAATCGTGATTTTGAACTAGATTCTAAATTACAACTGTTACTGCGTTGTCATGCTCTCAAAATTTCTTCTGGTAAACACGATTCTACTAAAAGATAGAGCATGGCTGCGTAATTATCGGATGTTACTCCTAAAGTTTCTAATGACCGTAATTGAGATTCAATACTATCATATAATTCTGCTAAACTAATTTTTGCATTTAAATTATTAAGAACTAAATTTAATAACTCCCTGACATAAAATTCAATAAGTAAATCTTTACGACCGAACCTAGACTTTAAACTTTCAATTGACTTTGGGTAATTATCATAAGTAAGTGGATAACTTTCTACTAATTGACGAGCTCTAGACTTTGGTATCGTGGCTTGAATAAGATATTGGAACTTATCTTCTAGAGCGATGTCCTCATCTTCATCAATTTGTTTAAACTGTGACCAAAATGTCAACCAATTCTTAATATCGCCGCCAAATTTCACAAATTCTATTTTGGATAATTTTAAACTGGTTATGCTACTTTTAACTGATTCTATGGTATCTGAATTTAGAAATTGATCTACAGAAATTTTAATAAAATTATACTTGCGATTAATATCATCCATAATGTCTACTTGTAAAATCGTTTCTTCGCTGTTATTTTCATCCAACATATAAGCTATTATCTTATTATGCAAATCAATCAATGAAGACACTTTCCAAAATTACATTTCAAAACTTTCTGATCAAGATTCTATTGCTTCAAAACACCATCCGTCTCATCATAAATATTTTGGAATGACACACAAATGATTCCAAAATATTTCTTAGTTTTATCCATCTCAGGGGGATCTCGCTGGGGCCTCCAAAAAATGTAAAATACAAATGAACTAACCGTTCAAAATATATTTTTTAGTATCCAAATATGGAATAAAACCAACTTAAATTAAAATACAGGAAAACCAATAGATTAATGACACAATAAAACTGTCAATAATAATACCTACATAGTAACATTCTACATAGCAACGAAAAAATATTCAATTTTAACAGGTATTATTTTGGTCTCAACGAGAATATTACAGTGGCGTCAACCTGCCATGGAATTGCTCCAATAAGTTACGATGTTCTCAAGCTGACAAAAAAATGGTGCCTCATCCACATTTTATAGGAAAATATAATGCATCTATCGAAGGAATTAATTTTATGGATAAAAAAATAGCTGGGATCGAGTATTGATTCGCTATAAAATATGGTGGTTGTGTCTGTTTACATGAATGCTAGACAAATCTATTGAAAATGCTCAAAATGTTTATGTTTGATCGAATGATTCTATCTTATAACTAGAGTTTCGAAGATATTTAGTTACATCTTACGAAATATGGCATTAAACCAAAAGGTGCAGGCAGGTAATCTTCGTCCAGAGTAGTTAAAGATATAAGGGTAAACAGTTAATTTGTAATGTAGCGACATTTTTAAAGAGAGCTAAGTTTTGTTATATTTTTAATGTAACGCTGTATAATGCTATAAATAAATAATAATATTTAACCTGACCCATTAAGATACTTATCTTAATTTTCCATAACTTATTAGCTTACAAGTTACAAACCATAATATTATTATTATCCTAATTTCTGTCCTTATTCGGTAATGCTCAGGTGATTTTCTACTTTTGAGTTAATGCTTCCTCCAATTTAATTCAATAATTGAGTCAAACTTTCCATGCGAATTTTGTAATCATTGTAGCGTTTAAAATTATTTATATGTGTCAATTTATTTCGAAATAATTGATCAGAAAAGTTACGCCAACAAGAGATTCACGTTTATCAGGAAAGAAAACTATAGTAATAATAGATGGCGCGCATGTCGATGGAATGGTTTGGACCAACTAGACGGCAGTTGTCGGGACGTCGCGACGCAGAACGTCTCGCTAAATCATCGACGACGATGAGGAATGTGCCGGTGAAAGTTGCGAAAATGTTACGAGAAGTTTGAAAAGCTATTTTAATTTTTCGCTCGATGAATTTCTCTCAAGATAACAATTTTAATATCAGTGTACAGTGTGTGAAAAAATGTGAATAGTTCCCATATTTATACTGTTACTGTGTTTTGTGGCAATTTCAAGATGTTACTTCTACCTTGCTTTTTTCTACTTTTAACTCAATCAGGTAAATGTTATTGTACCTACCACTTTCAATTTAAAAAGTTTTTAATACTTTATAATTTTAATATATACCGTAAAGCTATTATGTAACTTTAGTAAACAAGAACTTTATTTATATTTTTTAAAAGATTTTTATTTTGTTTAGTTGCAATAAAACTAAAATAATTGTGTTATTGGTATGCATTAATTAATAACATTAATTTTAGTTTTTGATTAAAAAAATACATTCTTAAAGTTTCTGTTTACACTACTCAGGATATTGAGTAAAATACTAAAATGGGCATACTTTAAAGACAAATAAAAAAACGTATTTAGAAAATTCAATTAAAAAAAAATAATAAATAAGAAAAATGCAAAAAATTATAATAAATTAAATTAAAAATTATTAAAAATTTAGGTATTGCATTGTAAATAATATGCATCCCACACTTTTTTAAAATGAAAAAAATTCTTATTTATATCATATTAATCTAAATTTATTCCACTATTTCCAATTTTAATTTATTTTAAATGTTTCCTTTCTTTTAACACTTTAAACATAATTATTTATTTATTAAATTATAATATAGAAAAAGAAGAATTTTTTTTTAAACGGAGCAGTAAAAATTGGCCAAACTATTTTTTCTTAGGCCAAAACTAAATAAATATTTAATATCTCGGACAATATTAAATAAATTTTGGTGAAAATGCGTACCGGAGGGTTTTTTATGCCACTGATTACGATTATAATGTCATAAAGTTCTGAAACACCCTAAAAGCAGCAATAATGACCCTTTTTTAGGTTTTTATTTAATATTTTGGAATTAAAGCTAAGATTATCAGTAATAATATCCCAAGGAGAGTGATAGTCAAGAAATAATTTTATTAGTTTCCGAAAGCCCAATGAAAGCGTTGGGATGTTACTTAAAGAAACGTTCTTGAGGAAACTAATAAAATTATGAGTATTTATCTCTGTCCGAGTGATATTTGGAAGAAAATGTTTGACAATTTAGATTAATTTGTCGATATTTCTAATTCGCCAAATCGCGACATGTTTAAATTTCAAATTGTCTAAGGTTTGACATTTGACGTAACATCATGACGTTAAGCCTGGTTTACCGTTCCAATTAGTTGTTCTTCAATTATGAAATTTCAAAAAGCATAGAATTCGTGTTTCAATTGGGATTTTTTTTAAACAAATCATTAGTGTGGTATTATATTATAAAGTATTTATTAATATATAACCTCCGATTTGATTTTTCCTTTTTAAAAGATAAAAATAAAGTGAAATAGTTACAGTGTAAATCCTACCTAGTGATAAATTCCCTAGGGATGTTATCAGTCTAATCAAGCGTTCATTGGTTAGTTTTACACATGTCTAAAAATAAACTGTTTTGATAGTTTTATTCCGACGCCAAGAATTTTCAAAAAAAAGTAAATATTTGTCCAGCGGGTTCAGGATTCAGTTAAACCCACATAAATTTCAAATTTATACAATAACGGTCATCTGCAGGATTAGTATACCTGGGACGTACTGTTCCAGTTTCTGAAATTGATTGTGTTAACCTCTACTTTTTGGAAGTTCATCTTACTAAGAACAATAAATAACTGCACAGTTAAACTAAACTTCCACTATTTATTCGAAAAATTCGCTTTAAAATTCAATTACAGCTGTTTCGCTATAACTAGCATCGTCAGATTGACATATTGGAGAAATAGGAATTCCCATGGGAAGACCCTCATTTTGAATATAAACTTTGTTATCAAAAGTAAAATAATTTTGACTAATGCATACATCAAATAGATCAATTATGTCTGATATACCTGGATGGATATTTCTTTCATCTTATAGCTTTATAACTAGAACTATACATTCTTTAGGAGGTATTTTTGAGAACATATTAATTACGTCAAACGATACTAATTTGGTATTATTTTGTAAATTACATTTATTCAATTTTTTGATCAAATCTAATGAATTCTGTACTGAATATTTAGATGTGTAACCATAACTGTTTAGGATACTATTTAATTTTTTAGCTACTTTAGTATTAGGAGTGTTAACATACGAAACTACCGGTCTAATTGGTTTTGTATCTTTATGTAATTTAATTGTTCCATATAATTCTGGACATTGAGGATTTTTATTTACTAGGTATTTTTTATCGAAGTCATTTAATAGGTAATTTGAATGATTTACATGTTCTCTTATTTGGTTAGAAAATTTCTGTGTAGGATCGTTTTTTATAATTTTGACATTACTTGACATTATGAAATCATTCACTTTAGATTTATAATCATTTGTGATAAAAAACAAAATTTAGATTTTCTAGAAGAACTTGAAATTAAAAGACATCTAGCAGATCAACAGTTTAAAGTAGTTAATGAACAAATAAATCTTGGAAGTTTTCCACTATTAAACTGTTTACTTTGAATGAGTCTTCATTTTATACATAGATAAGATATTATTGTAACATAAATATATTAAGTTATTGTAAAGATCAGCATGATATAGTTTTTTCCTGGTTTTTCTATATCATTGCACAGTTATACTGATCTTAGAGGGAAATACATCCAGGATAATCCCTTAGGGCTAATAACATCTAGGCTTTAATATTGTTATGTCTTATTACTTCCTTACTTGGTCTAGCCTTAACTCCTTATCAACATCAAGCACCTAGTTACAAACAAACAACATGTAATTTCAATATGTCAATCTGACGATGCTAGTTATAGCGAAACAGCTGTAATTGAATTTTAAAGCGAATTGTTCGAATAAATAGTGGAAGTTTAGTTTAACTGTGCAGTTATTTATTGTTCTTAATATTTTACGACATTTTGTGCGCTATTGGTGTAGGATATGGTCTGGATATATTTTAAATAGTGTAGAAAAGAAGCTGATACCCTATCTCAAACCTCTCGTGACATGAAATTCTGCGGAGAGAATTATTAAGTTTAATTTTAGACTTGGCATTGAAGTCCATTTCTATTATTATTTATGCAGATTTAGACCACAATAATAAGATTACAAAATCATACATTACCCAACCCTTCCCAAATTATGCCTATTTGCTTATTCCCTTAAAAATTACACCAAAGTGGAGTCGAAAAGTCTAGATCAAAATTCTTCTAAACGCAGTTATTCCAGAAAAGTATTTTGTAAAAAGATTACCAATTAATGGGCCGTATTCATAAAAAAAGGTCATGCTTATACTTGCAGAATTTGAAGGAAATCCTCCAGCTCGCATTTATAATATTCCGAGTAAAATCTTATACTTATAGAGTATAAGCATATCCTTCACAAAAAAGTAATTTGCTATTCATAAACGATACCTGGTACTTTAAAGAAATAGGATATCCTTTAAAAATTTTGTGTGTGGTCAGTAGTAGTGATCAGTTGTAGCGATGGCAGATGTTGTAGAACAAAGAGAGATTAAACACTACAAGCAGCGTTTATCAACTACTGTTGGTGATTACAAACTATTATACCGGTTTGAAGAGGAAAATGTGCAATGGCTTGCCAACAGATTTTTGGGAATAAATACTGAAACTCGAGGAGGTGCGTTATCAACCGTCCTAAAAATGAAGATATGTTTACGCTATCTCAGTGACCCTAGGTTTCAGAAAGGCATTGGTCAAGAACTGGGTGTAAGTCAAGCTACAGTATCTCGTACAGTGACTGCCGTAATTGACAGCATAGTTGCGCAATCCAATTACTGGATAAAGTTTCCATCTACCAACAATAACCTTATGTCTGCGAAACAATTATGGCAAAGCAAGTATCGGTTTCCGACAGCTATTGGTGTAGTTGACTGTACCCACGTAGAAATTCTGAAACCAAATTGCCATGGTGATGAGTATGGTAACCGAAAAGGGCATCCTACATTGAATGTGTAAGCCACGTGTGATGCAAGAGAAATGTTCACTAGTATGGATGTTAGATGGCCTGGATCGGTCCATGATTCAAGAATATGGAGAAATTCACAAGTAAGGGCTCGTTTAGAAAATAAAAACAACGTCGTGTTACTTGCTGATGATGGATATGGTATAGAGCCGTGGCTCATGACTCCATTCAGAAATCCCACTCCAGGTCCTGAACTAGATTATAATAAACTTTTAAAAAAAGAGAGAGTGATAATTGAACGTTGTTTTGGTCAACTGAAACGTCGATTTCCTATTTTGCAATACGTTTGCCGAGTGAAATTGGAGAATGTACCAAAAATAATTGTTGCCTGTATGGTGCTTCATAACGTGGCCAAACATTTGAAAGACATCGATTTTGAAGCACCTGAAGCTGAAGAAGAAGTGCCAGACGAAGATAATGACCAAGTTGATCTGCCTCTTCTCCAGCAAGGATAAGAAGTCAGAAGAAATTTGAGCATTGTAATAAGCAATTTTGATAATTAAATGTAGGTACAAAACCGTATAAAATGAAAGTTTCAATTTAATTTAGTTTTATTATTTACGCCATAATATTTATCAGATCGAATTATTATATGTTTATTCACAATATTCTACAAACCTTTCTATTTTTATTATATTACAAAAAATTGTTTACATGTTGTAGTATGTTGCCTCTCCCTCGTAAACAAACTTTTCTGTTAATTCCTTCTGCTTCATCTTCTCCAACTTTTTTTCATAGAATTGTCTTTGAACTCTAGTTGTTCGATACTTCTCTAGAAGAACTAGCCGTTGAAGCTCTTTGGTTGTGAGTCCTTTTGTCTCATTTGTTTCGTACTTTTCTATTGCTGATTTTTTTCTTGTTGCCAGAAGAGATTCGATAGTTTGGGCACTACTGGATTGTGATTTGATGGCTGATTCAGTGTCTTCTCGGCTAATGGAAGGTTCACCAATCTGCATTGCGCCTGCGATTCTTCCAATAGTAGGATTACTGTCACCTTCCATAGCCTTTAATAACTTTTTCTCCCATTCCAACAATTTGATTGCTTTGTTTCCAGTTTTTTTCAAGTCAGTTTTTTCTCCAACCTTCCTTTCATATTGTTTACTTTCTTCAAAAGGCCTTTCGCATCCAGTACTTTACCAAATGTCACCTCGTACTTCCTGCAAACATTTCTGATGGCTTCATCTTTCCTAGCTTTTATTTTTGGTGTTTGGGATTTTTCCAAAATCACGGGGGCATTGGCAATTTCATCTGCCATGAACTGAAGTTCAATAGTAGCATTGTTTTTTTCTGTACTTTCACTATCGCTGCTTGACGAATACATCTTCTCTGATAGAACTAATGCGCTCAAATAACTTTGATAACTGAAATACTGTAAATAAATTAACCATCATAAACATGTTGAAACAAGCCAACAACCCTTTACTTATACTTGGAGGATATCCTTGCAAGTATAAGGTAATCATTATGAATACGAAAAAAAGGAAATCCTGTTCCTTCCACTCAAAACTTTATACTCCTACCTTATGCTTACAAGGATATACTTCAGTTTTATGAATACGGCCCAATGTCGAAACAGTGGTGATTAATTTAATTATTGAAAATATTTTTTTTTATGTTATACGAAAAAAAGTATTTGACGAATTAATTAACACTTTTTTCAAAACTAATGTAGACATATCCCTTTATTACCTTACATCGCGTGGAGTGAATGATACAACTTCTCTCCTACCCTTTTTTTGGCCGTGCTAATTGAGAGTTGCAAAAAGTAGAAAAGACCAACATACAAACTTTATTGTAGATCGTAAACCTCCGTCTCATTAAGTCTTCTAAAAACGGCCGGGGCGGTGAGATGAGAACTTTTTTTCCTTATTCAGTGAAAGATGCGGCTCTTTTGTGTACAACGGTTTTTTGTATATTAAAAAAGAAATATCGGAAAAATGTAGAAGTTAAAAGATGCAGGAAATAAAATTCACGAATTTTTTCATCAGAAAAATATGGAAGTATAAAAACAGACGTCGAAAGAGATATAATTTATGTTGTCGGAGATGAGATAAAGCCGTTTTACGTCAGCATAATAATCCCTCGAAGGTTAGAGAGAAATTGCATCTAGACATTACTTACGAATTTTGACGCTCGCTAAATGTTCACTGCAGGTTGGTTAATTATATCAAATTTCGTTTGCCGCAAATGTTTTTCTAGCCCTTTGTTGCTCCTAAGTGAAATTTACGGAGATTACAACTTTGTTTTGGTTAATTATTTTATTTATTTGTACTATTACACTTATTTTATTAGAGGGTTTCATCATAATTATTATGATTCCTATTCACAAAACATTTTTAAAAGTGGGTGTATCATCAAAATTTTTGCTTCCAATCAGCAACAAATCCTACATCTTCTGGATTTAACGGGAAGGTTTTCCAGTGATGAACGCATGGAATTTGGATTAGATAAGTGCAAAACCCTAAACATCGAGAAGGGAAATTGTCAATGGAGATGTGGCGCTTCCTAATGGAGATTTGAACGCTGCTATGCAACAGGCCAGGTTGTTGGACCAAAAACAGTCCAAATCCAATATCAGGGATGAATTTTCACAAAGGGTTTCGTAATAAAATCTGAATTGAACACAGGGAAACCTAAACCGAGTCATTAATACTGATATGGTTTGTTTCAAGTAAAAAAAAAATTAATTGTGAAATTTATTAAATTATTAATTTGGTGAATTTGATTTTATTAAAAAAAATTATGGGTCAAAATTTATTTTTAGTGAATATTTTTCGGAAACACCAGAATTTGAAGTTTATGTCAAACATAGGATGTTAGTTTTTTGGAAACGTTAAAATTTGAAGTTTATGTCAAACATAGGATGTTAGTTTTAATAAAAATTATGTAATCACGAATACATATAACAAGGATGTCAAACTCGAGTGGAGAGGGTAGCAGGAGAAAAGGCGCCTATCTGGGCGGGGTTAAATTCTCAGTCGTTGCGTACTCCGTACTGCGCAACAGGCTGTCTTTTTCTTTGTGCGAGCGAGATAACCAATCGCATATGGATTCGTGTAAACATCTCTCGTTCGAGAGAGAGACAGATAGGAGCCGTAAATTCAGCCACGGGCGCTTATAGCTCGGCATAGGAGTTTTACATCCTTGTTATATGTATTCGTGTATGTAATGTTTTGAAAATTGTATTAGTTTTAAGTATTGACAAGAAGTGTAGAAGATAGTGATGAGGAAGGTTCGTTGCGAGGTGATGAGAGTTTTGACAGTGGGGAATTTTAAAAAAAGTCAAGGGAGATTAAAGATAAAAAGTAAAAAAGCGAAAATCGAAGTTTATTTAAGTTATAAATTAAAAGAAATCAGTTAAGACTATGACATACTAAAATAAATATAAATTAATAAAGAAAAATTGATACATTTAACTGATAAGTTATTTAACGGACGAAAATAACTTAAATTGAAGAGATTTAGGATAAACAACTGGACAAAGGAAAAAGGATAACTGCAGTACCAGGAGAAGAACAAAGCTAATGACAATAAGTGGTTGATAAGGTTAGTTAAGTTAATTAAGGTAGTTAAGATAATAGGGTTATATAAGTAGTTAGGTGTTTGCCTAGATAGAATTTGTTTTTTTTATTACAAAAATTAAAATAAATTTTGAGTTTTAAATCCAAAACCTTAACATCCCGAGAAGTAATTATAATAAATTTGAAATTTAAAATTATCTAAAGAGCTAACCATAACAATACATATGCCTTACCTGTGTTGACGTAATCGTTCAGCATTTTATAATGGACAAAAACCGAATTGGAAAATATTCAGAGGAAAATCCAGACTATGATGACGAAGTACAGATGTCACCATCCAAAACTGTCAGTGCTTAGAACAACACTATCGAGAAAGGAGGAAGGAAGAGCTTTATGTGATATAATAAATCTACATAACAAACAGATAAATAAATTAAAAAACATATTTATCACTAAATCACTGTAATTGAATTTTTATAAATTTGTCATAGAGGAGCAGATAATAAATATTCGCCTCTAAATTTAACAGACCCTAATATGGATTTAGAAATAACAACATATGCTGAAAAACAAGTAAAATGGGCTCAATAAGCCCATGGTCGACATCATCACGACCTAAACCACACATTGATAAAATTGCATCAAACAGGTGGCTTGCTGACGTTACCTTGTTCCAAGAGGGTGAAAGATTTATGATGGCCATTGAGGATCAAGTAATTAATACTAACAATTACAACAACAAATTTATTACAACGGATAAGTTATAACATCAAAAATCATACAACACATAACATCAAGATGTTTAACAATAGCCAATACCGATTATTTAAGCAGGCACAACCAACTGTGTAATATTATCCACCAAAAACCGGTCAAAAAATATGGACTAATAATTATCTATACACGCTATTACAAATACATTCCACAGGCAGTGATCGAGAATGCAGATTTTAGACTGTACTACGATAGGTCCAGTATCACCGATAGACAGGTGACGAATAATCGATCCGGTATTGTAGTAGTGGATAAAAAAGCTAAATTGGTGCTGTTAGTTAATGTTGCAGATCCAAACAACAAACAATGTTAATGACAAATATAATGAAAAAGTAGTAAAGTAGTATAGAAGTAGGACAAATATTGCCTGCAGAAAAAGTCAAGGTGGTACCGCTCATCGTATCATCAACTGAACTCATCCCCGGAAGTCTTGAAGACACTCTTAAAAAACTCGGTCTTCATAAAAAGGTAGCAATTTTAAATATACTCGTATGTCAAACTGTGCGGAAATTTTTAAATATGTAAATTTTGAGCCTAATCCCATTTGCGTTTATGCTCGGGATAGGTAAATATTATTAGCAATTGCTAAGAAAGTGCATTAGTCTTTTGATAATAATATAAAATAATAGTTTATTCAATTGAACATGTTATAAAGCACGTAATTCTTACTAAGTAATCTGCTAGAAGCACAGAAGTAGCATATTCATGTTAAATGTGAATTTACTTTAGCTACCTAAGTTATAAAAACACCCTGCTTCAACAAGATAGAAGTGGCAAATTTTAATACGCCTAGAATTACTTACTTCACTAAGGAATAAAAAATAATAATAAGAAAAAACACTTGGAAGAGGTGGTGGCGTTCCGAAATAATTGTTTAAAAAAAAAAGAAATAGATATCAGATTTAAACAAAAATTGGCAAAAACATTTATAAGATCAATGCTTTTTATTTTTTAATATATTAAACTTATTAGCTTATGTTAAGGGGGTGTTTAAGGGTTTTAAAATAAACGAATAAACTAATTGTAATAAATAATATATAGAATGTCCCACTAAAGTCTAAGAGGTAGTTTATTACAACATGAAGAAAAATATTATAACAAAAATAGCTGATAATATTTGTCAAGTTTGAAAGACGTCCACTACGGGGTGCAACGAACACTCAAAAACATAACATTATGATTATCTTCTAAAGAGATATACTAAAGGTATACTAAAAATACAATTTTTGGTAATCTTGATGAGATTATGAAAAATGTTGGTTGGCCAATACTCTTCAAATAGGGGGGTGGGGTAAGGTTCAAACTTGTTATAAAAAAATGTCATATAACTGGCGTCATTTAAAAGAGTTTCTTCTGTTTAATCAGATGCATAACAAAAATACCAAAAATAAACAATTTTGTCTCCGCTAGGGAGTTCTACTTAAAAAAAATCGATAATTTTTTATTTTACTCGGAAATTTCAAATGTAATGATGCTTTCTTTTTTAATTTAGGTGAAAAGAGAATAAAAACATAAAGATATTAGTGAAAAGCGCAGGTCTAAATCATAATATTTTATTTGATATCTTAAAATTAAAATATTACAATAGTTACACAGAAAACCAAAATCCGTGCCAATGTCGTCGTAGAATAAGAAAATCCAGTAAATAGTCACAATCAAAAAACAAAATTCTAAATCCGTGTCAATAGCCAAAGTTCTTCTTAATAAAAAATCACTAAACAAACTTCAAAATCCGTGTAAATAGCCAACGTTGTCTCAAAAAAGAAATCAGTAAAGAGGTTGCAATAAAAAACAAATAAAACCGTACTGTATAATACACAGGTAATTTGTCAATAGAAAACCTTATGCTGCAATCTTCCCACACTTCTTATTATCCCTCTCTGTCTAACATTAAAGATGTGGGCGTGGACAACTGACTGATTTCAAATTTATTATTATTTAAACCGTTATTGGTTATACACAATAAATAGGCCATCCTTAAAATGAATTTACTGCAAGCCATTTGAGTTTGAAAATGTTTATTATGATATTCTGAAGCCGATATACATGTGTGTGAGATTTTTATTTATAAGAAAGGACAATTATAGGCAGTTGTAAACTAATGAACTAGAATGTACAAAATTAATCAGTTTACAAAAACTTTGAAATATATTCTATTCTATATCTATTTATTCTATGAAACTATTAAAAGTTTTAAATATAAGTTGCATTAATAAAACGTTTAGCTCTAATCCGACTCTCTACTGATTTGCGATTATAATTTACTTGCAACAGTAATGTTCACGCTATTCAGCAGGATGAAGTTTCTACAATGTGCTACTTTCAGAAATTTGAAACTTTATTGTACAATGTGATTAAATGTAGTCTATATAGTAGTTTTAAAACACCTTCCTTCAACCGCCCTCTGTCATTTGATCAATTTAATCGGATGCTGAACAATTATTTTTCTTCAATAGTCAAAACCGTTTCTAACTTTTTATAACCATTTATTTGTAAATGAATAACTTAATAATATTGGGCTTACAGCAATAATAAAAAAATAAGGAAACAAGCTTTTATTGCTAACCGAACAAAAAATAAAAAATAATGTTTAACTAAGAATAAATAAAAAAAGTTCTTTAATTAAGAACAATAAATAACTGAACCACAATCAAGTTCTTTAATTGTTAGGAACTTTTTACAATTAATTTGAAATCCCTTGTTTGTGGAGGTCCTGTTATATTTATTTAATTAGTCACAGTTACCTTTTTTGGTTTTTGACATATGTAGTATTTATATAATAATTGTCATTGTCATTTTTTACAAACGATAATAAAAAATCTTATTTCTATTTGTACTGTCTGTACAGATATATATATTTGGATAATTGTACCTACATGAAATTGATTATGAAATCTTATAAATAATACAAAAATTTATTAATATATAGGATGTCGTGGTTAAAAAAAGAAAGGCTACGTTCACATGATTCGCCCTGTATAAAAACTGATAAAATAAGCGCACTTATCGACGGGTACGATCGTTTTTTCAAACATGCGAAATTATTCAATTTGGCAGTTAGTTACACACTGTACTTATTATAAGAAAGCTACTACAGTCGAAAAAATATAGTTACCGACAGAATATGGGTTAACAGAGGAATCGGACAAAAAGATACAATTTCCCAAAAGTTTTTTCCCTTATCCTTGAAGACGTGATCAGAAGAATAAACTGAAAGCAGAAAGGTTTGCTTTAAGAGGAAGTGTATTTAAACAACCTACGATTTGCGGACGACATAATTTTTATTAGCAGTACAAAAGAACAGCTTTAAGAACAAATATATAAGTTATAACAAATAGAGGTTAATGAATGTATATAAATCTAGGCCATAACAAAAAGTAAGAAAATCAAACAACTGAAATAACTGACTTATCAATCCTAAGATCTCTATTAACCTAAAAAAGAGCCTTTAAAACATCCTTACAGTTATGACTATACTTCGTATGTTTGGAGTTGGAGAATTCATTATAAATACCAATGCTTCAAAGCCCAAGCAAGGGTGGTTTATGAAAAATAACTAAAAGTAGTATACATTTCTATTGAAACATAATCATATAGGTTTCTGATTCTCCCAGCATAATATATATCCAAAAGAATCAGTGGCGCTCAGGAAATAACTCTGATTTTATGTGTTAAATTAAAATAATATTTAAGATTAATTTTTGATTTTGGACAAATACTTAGATATATTTTAAAGACCTACGCCCTAATGCAACTGACGAAGAGCTGCCGTAAGCCTTGGTAACTTTTACGTTACAAAGACCTAGAGAAACAAACAAAAAATGCAGGACATCCACAAAAGCGATAGATAAATGACATGAGAGCGAGAAAGAGAGAAACAAAGTAAGAATTTTTTAGCCTATACTTTCCTAACTTTATCTAAATTTAAGCATTAACAAATCTGAAAGAATTCATTTATTTAGCGGATACTCTGATAGTCTTGTGATTGTGACCGAGCACATATATTTACTACTTTCATTTCCTTTTTAATTAATTTTAATTCGTTTCCCTTAAGTTACTAGTTAATTAGAATTTCTAGTTTAGTATGGGTATGTGTGTGCATGTGTCAATTACAGAGATAATCTTCCAAAGCGTGAAACTACCAACACAAGGAACATCCTTGGGATGAAATAGTTCATGCGAATATTATTTTGAGTGCTGAAACCCGCTCTGTAATTATTTAGCGATAGATCCTTCAAAGACAAAATTACTTCACTATATTTTGTGTTAATAATGACTTAATAAATAAATATTAATCACTTACATACTTCAAGAACGGCTATTATCGTTAAATATTGTTACTACATGCGTTGATATTAAAATCCTGATGATAATTATTATGTTATAAAAAGGGTTTTATTGATAATACATTTCAAATTTATCGGTTATTGATTGTGTAACTAAACTTTGTTTAACTTAACTTTTCATATACTTTTTAAATTACAAAGTAATGTTGATTTTCTTGTATTTTTCTTTCTGAACGTTTCCGTTGATTAACATTGCAGACTTTACTTTAGATTATCATCCTTGAACTTTAATATTTTCTACATTAAACTACTCGATTTTTCTTAAATTTTTCATGTATCCCGATGACAATGTAATTAATTCATAGTTTGAATTTTTTTTAAATATCAATATATTTTTTTAAATATCAATGTAAGAAGTAAATGTATGTCAAATATGTTGATATATAAGTGAGCAGAAATAGATTTTTTTTTATTTTGTAGATAGTATTAGCCACTTCGACTTAATAGGATCTTTTGTACCTACGTTCTAGAAAGCCAAAACTTGTAGCGAAGTTAAGCCGCTTAAGACATATTTCTAATTTAGTAGTGGATTAAAGTAACTCCTAGAATTTTAAGAGTTTTGTCTCACATTTGCAAAGTACATTTTTTGTGAATAGTTTAACCCTTTCAAGACGGATTTTTATTTTTTTCGTGAAAAGTATCATTTATTTTTTGATTTCATATTTCAGAAGTAGAAGATTCTTAGACATGTTCGTAATTTTTTTTTTTCGTACGCGATAATTTTTTAGTATAGGACATATCGGCTCTCAATCCCCCCGGTTTTTTTTTCGGATTGAGATGGGAAACTCATGTTCGATTGGTCCTTATCCATAACCCAAAATAGTTGGACTCACCCTCGAGAGGATGCCTACCAACCAAACCCACTTCAAAAAACTCGCCGTTACCCCTGCCTCGGAATCACTACCCTAGCATACTTCAAGAGAGCGGTCCCTCACACACTCTTCACCCATTCATACTACTCGCTATCAGAACATTTCCTTCTCCTAACCATTTTTTCCACAGCTTCACCAACCTCCACCCATTCTTTCTCACCTCTCAACATTATCTCCACCATGTTCTTCCAATACACTGCTACCCCGAGTCTCCTCTCTAGCTTCTCTAAATCCTCCTTGCTCTTTCAACATCTAAACATATTACCTCCATTATCATCCACCTTACACCTTCTCTCTTCCCAATCTTGTGTAGATATCTCTGACCCATGCCCAGTAAGCACTTGGGTCAAGAAGTAGTTCACCTCCCCTTTATGCCCATCCAGCATCTTTTTTCCCCATACAATATATCTCCTCTGTTTTGTGTCCTCTGACCCCACATGCTCTACAAAGGAACGCCTGCCTGCAGTTCCTGGTCATGTGCTCCTCGCTTTTGACAACCAACATCTGGCCTTCTCCTTGACCCCCTTCTCTTTACACACCGCAACCTTATGTCCTTTAGCACCACACCCAAAACACCTACCCTCCTCTCTACCCTCCATAAATGTTACCCTATTCCATCCCAATTTCATCTTCCTTTTTCCCAGTAAAATTTTCGCCTTTTCCCGTTCCGCAGTCACCACCGCCATCTTCATCCCATTCCTCTCTCTTACCACCTTAATCACCTTCGTACCTATCCCAGTTAATTCCTCTATTCCCCTCCTTATCTCTTCATCTTCCATCCGCGGGTCTATCCCTATCACCGGTTTTTACCCCCCTTCCTTCCTCTACCGCTCTTGCTTGTGTAACCCTTTCCACCTTGCCCAGTATTCCCCTTCCATAACTTTCTTCTTTGCTTCAATTATTACCTCCCTGCTTCTTAATATTCTGAGTCTTGCGACCCACTCCCCCTATCTACTCCGTTTGGACAATATATCCCATCAGCTCTAAAATAAAAGACATACATAAGCAGAAATAGTTTATTGTGTAACAAGTGCGCAAAAGTGCTAATTTCACACTCGTGAGAAATTAGCATTTGCGCACGTGTTGCACACTGTACTTTTCCTACGACCACCATCCAAAACGACCACCATCCAGAAAACAAACAAACGATCGTGTTGCACACGATACTTTTTTATGAGCACTTTTTCTGACATGGCATAGCTTTTGGCGGTGAAAATTTCTGCATTTCATTTAAATAAATTACTAAAGATCGTATTTAAAGATTTATTAAATATTACAGTAGGACTGTTTTGCTGGTTTAACGTTTAGATACCACAGACTACAGATAACGAGATTGACAACTTGCTGCAGGTATTTATTTTGGGTATGCCTAATGTTACTTTGGCTATGCCTTATGTCACTTTTCCCGCAACTTTTGTTGCTATGAGAAATTGCTGATTTTGCGTACTGTAACCAATGTGCAAAATAGTGTTTTGGATGGTGGTCGTAGGAAAAAGTAGTTTTTATCAAAATATTTCATAATTTCACATATGGAAAGGGGTAAAACAGTCATTGTATAGAGGCACACTACATGGTACGGTATTTGATAGTAAATATCATCATCAGAGTTTATTGTCTTTGATTAATATTCATATTGATGACAAAAAGCTTGAAGTCATAAGAGATGCAAAAAATTTGGGTGTTACTCTAGATACTGATTTAAGATTTGAAAAACACATTAATACTTTATTACAGCGAGCTTACTGTAATAATAAAATGATTTATGGAACTCGAAATTTGTTACCATTTAACATAAAGAAACAATTATTTGAAACACTTATGCTATTCTTGTTTAATTACGCAGATGCGGTATATGGACCAACTTAATCGTTGTTTACAAGAATCAAGTGCACATCCTATTTACATAGAAAAAATAACGTTGCGATACTCATAATATAAATATTAGAAACAGAGGACTCTTGAATATACCCATCTTTTCAACCGAGCTTTATCAACGATCTTATACTTATAAAATCAGCAATTTATATAATAGTATTCCACATACATTAAAAGTGTTTAATGTGTCAAAATTTAAATACGCTCTTAAAAGACATCTCCTAAATGATCAAAATAAACTGTAATAACTTTTTTTCCCTAAACATTAGATTTATTTAGAGGCCGTGGATTCTGAGTAAACCCGTGACGTCGTAAATAGTTGCGCACAACTGAATAACTGCTATAATTAAAATACACTAAACTAAATACAGTTGACAGAAGCAAACATGAACCCTGGGTGGGCATGTCCTTGTCGCTGTAGTTGTATTTTCATCTTACTTATGCAGCCACTAAAATTGATATTATCGTTAACATTGGCTCGTGATTGGCTGTTTGTGATAACCTTGAAATTAGTTGGCATATTTTCCGCGGACCATGTTTGCTTCTGTCGACTGTAATATAATTTAAAAATAAGCAAAATTTACTGCGCCATTCAAAGAGACAATACGACGTAAACGGCGGACTGACCAGAATGAATCAGTAAGGGCTGCAATTATTAGTATAGTTAATAGGACAATTTTCAAACACAGATTTGTGTACTGCGCCGGTTGACGTCACAGGTCTACTCAGAATCCACAGCCTCTAACATTGTATTTTTTTTGGGAATAAAAGACGATTTATTATTATTGTTATACTCTGCAAACAGTTCTTGTGCGTTTTTTCGTTTTTGCTCGACAATCGGCATATGGTCACTAAGATTCACCATCGTTTTTTGTTGCTTTGATGGTCGTCCGGAAAGTGAACGCCTCTTCACACTGGCTTTACTTTTCCCTTGATCAATGAGGCTTTCGGCTAAGGCTACTTAAGTCTAACTTCATTGTAAATAATAAAAATTTACGGCTGTTATTATTAATAATTTATACAATCGTTTTTTTTCACCACTTGGTAAAACGGCTAAACGGTCAAATCGACGCCTCCCACATACTTGTTGAAAAAGAAGATTATCTCTAGATATTCGACAGCAAGTTTTTGCCTGTCCTTTTGTTTTCAGTCAACAAATGTACGCTGATCCTCATGACAGTTACTAATTGCCAATACTTCTTCGGTATCTTGCCATCTAGTAAAGGTTATCCAGTCATAAAAATTAGGATTTACTTTTCTCTTAATAAGAACAGTAAATAACTAAACGGTTAATTAAAACTTTCACTATTTATTCGTAAAATACGTTTAAAATGCAATTACAGCTGTTTCGCTAAAAACTAGCATCGTCAGATTGACAAATTGAAGTTATATATTGTTGAAGGCATGCTTGAACTAATAGCAACTACAACTTGGAAACGTGTTATAAGCCATTACAATCATAATACCAGTCATTATCATAATTTCAGAAGGATCAATTAGCTTAACTTTTTTTTATTTTTTCTCCAAAATAACATTTATTGTATAGTCTTTCCAATATTAATTGCTAAAACCCATTTAAAAGTATCATACAGAGTGAGTTAGTTTAATAGGCTTCAAAGTAGAAGGAATGACATGAAAACGACATATTTCTCCCGTTAAACATCCACTCTGTATCGTCGGAACCCAGCTCTCTCTAGACTGGTAGTCTGTATGGCTACGTTTTTAAATCCAATTACACCTGTTTTGGAAAAAATATTAATCTCCGTAGACTGACTATTTATAGAATTCAGGAGAATTTCGGTATTCCTTGCAGTAGGCAGTTGAATCCTTAGGGTATAGTTCTGCGGCACTGAATTCCAGATCATGCTGTCTAATGCAGATGAAATTGTAGGTACCGTTTGAGGACTTGCTGTTGCCTCTGAACAGTTTTGAGTCTTTAGTTCATTTCGAGAAGTCTTTTGCAGGTAATATATTTTCAAATCTTTTTATTTGCCGTAATCCTGGCGTATTCATCCAGTGACATCGTTATTGATCCTGTTCCCAGGAATGAAGTCCCTTTGTGGTGTGGCTTTTCTTGAGGCTACAAAGGTCTTTGTAGCAAGAAATGGTGTATTCTGGGTCCGCTTTATAAATATCCTATCAACTATTTTTGACCTGGCATCAATGTAGCCTTCTTGTCTCTTGTAAGTTTTTTAAGGGCATGTTTACATTTCTAGGCTCAGAAATAAAATATCCTATATGTCAGAATATAGATACTTGTCCCTTCTTCTTTATGGAGTCACAAATTCTATAAGATGTATTTCTGCCTGAAATATAGTTCTGAAATCACCAAACGATTAGGTAAATGAAAATTACTTACACTTCACCCATTCATCACTATCAGTGTGTCACAGAAGTGAACATGTTAGTGGAATTTTTACACGAACCTTGGATTAAAAAAATTATAATTTTTGTGTCCTTTGAAATCCTAGGGCACTAGCCTGTCTGATTATGCAACATTCAGCCTCTAAGGGAGCTGTTGGATATATTGTAATTGCCCCTGATACTCCTAGAACATATAAGTAAACAAGCGTAGATTAATAATTTGGGATTATTCTTGTTTTTGGGTAGAGAGGATTCCTTTATGTATCTGTTTTAAATCTAGTTATCATTTAATTTGCTGGGAAATTCTCTCTTACTGGTTTGGATTGTATTTCTGTGAAATATGCTTTTTTTTGGTTATTGTTGGAATAATTGTTTTTCTTTTTTTGCATTATATTATGCCACTCAAATATCATTTTGGATAATTTTGAAGTGAATTTATTGAGCACTTTTAGTTTAGACATTCTCTTCAAATAATTTCTTTATGTTGGTACAAATTTCAGTTTTATAGTTTAAATATTTTAATTATATTTACCAATTTCCTAAACTATTTAAATTCTGGCATTAACAGTTTTATTTATTTGGTCCATTTTTGTTTAATCAATTATTCCATTTTTACAAAATTAATTTTTTATATTCTACACCTTATTAAAAATAAATGTGTACCTAACTTTTTTACGAATTTCTCAATAAATTTTAATATATTTTCACGCCTTTTTAACTCGAATTGTAGCTGTGCTATAAAACGTCGGTCTTTTTATAGCTCTTAATATTTTCTTTTCTAGTTTTTATGACTCTCTCAAATCGGATTCCATTTTGCCTGAAACATAATTTTCAGTATAATTTTGTTTGAGGAGTAAAATTTTATAGTAAAATGTATTATATTAAAGTGAAGTTACTAATATTTTTCCTGATTAAGTCTTTCTTATTATAAAAACGAAATTTTAAAACATAGAACTAATGAAATACATAAAAAATATATGTCACTAGTAAATGAAAACTTATTTTATTAACAAGCCCTTTTAAAATGCTTTTATATTAGCTTTGGTTGTAACTATGTATGTTTGATTAATTTGAAACTTCACATACGTATCAAGGTCAGATGAGAATTAAATAATTTGATGACAGTTTCTCATTATGCATATTAGTACCGCAAGGATTAATAAATTTTTAGCTAGAAATTTAAATATTCTAAAATGCAGAACTTGACTAAGTTAACAGGAAAAATCCCATGCAACGGTAAAACTTAAATTAAAACAATGAAATTGCGAAATGTTTTGTAAGAAATACCATACGTCCACAAAAAAACGTAAAACTAATTGATAAATTGCACTAAAAAATGAAAAACAAATGATATTTTAAAAAACTAAAAAACACGCTTTTATTTCTAGCCGAAATAAAAAAAGGACAATAATTTTTAATTACAAAGAGTTTATCTACCGTAGTAAAAGGTGGAACAAATAATCAACAAGACGTTGATAAATAGTCGTTTATGTTTTTTATGTCTAAATTACGAGAATATTTTAATATCAATTTGATGAGACATTAGTTTGGGATTAATAATCTGATTAAAGCCCGGGATAGCACTACACGATTGGAAACAGACTCCCTTGCTATATATTAACCAATGAAATGCCATAATTTTTGAAATTTAGACCATTTGGAGTCAATTATCAGCGACTTTTTCACTAGACCTAATACCTCCCTAGACGAATAGTCACTTCAAAACGTCACATAAAAATGTTAAAGGCTGCTGTTAGTTTTTAATTTTAATTAGTAATTTCTTATTAAAATTTTAGTTGCATTAAGAATGTCTTGTGTTCTTTTAATAAACTTTTGTTCTAATTTACTTAGCTAAAATTAATTTAATCTTCGTGAAAAATCATTTTCCTGAATATAACACGACGTTGATTAATACTCTGCTATTTTTGTTGCTTCTAAATTTCTCGAATATTTTACAATTTGATTCGACATAATTTTGTCTCATCAAATTTATATTAAAATATTCTCGAAATTTAGACTAAACAAAAATATATGAAAGTAATGGTATATTACCCCAAAAATAAATTGCCTCCTCGAGCTCTTAAATTACACGCTTGGAATCCGAGATATTTTTTTTAAACACTGAAAATTTTATAATAAAAGTTTAGTTTTATAAAAAAGGAAAACGTTTTTTCCACTTCAGGAATCATTGAAATCTCAAATTAACCACTTTGCGAATGAGGCAATTTTCATTTCATTGAGTGGAAATAACAAACAGACCTAAAATGCTGGACGATAACTAAAATAATATTAAAACGCGGACATTTCACCTGTTTTATTGTATGACACTCATCGTAGTTCGTCAAAAATAAACATAAATTGGTAGATTTTTCGACAGTTATGGTTTTCGACGAAGCTTGCCATAATAGTTTCACGAAAGTGCACTTTTGCTGAACACAGTAATGGCGTTGTTGAAAAATAAAAACATTTATGGACGAACATTAGAGATTTTTTAAAAATTTCTATAACTTAAAAAAGGGTTTTTAAACCATCTATCTATATTTAGATGTGACATAGAATAATAGTTTGTGGTATTCTATTTACCAGAAATATTTGTATAATAGATAATGCCAAAAGTGTCTTTATTGAACTGTGTAAAGCTAGTAGGAGATTATAATGGTATAACACTTGTATATTTACGTAAACACAGCAATACATTGGTACAATTTATATAATTTCTTTTTTCACAACATAAATTAGTGAAAGGGTAAAACATCACCAGAGATTTATTTATTTAAATATGTCTATGCGTATTAGCCTTTGTAATATCTATATCCAGTACATACCTGTAGAAGAATATTAACACTGCCCCTCCTTTTATTCATTTCTTCTTGAATAATGCTGACCACTAAATTGTAGTCTCTTGCCCCATCTTCATTTTTCAATTGTAGAACTTACCTATGCTCAAAATGGTTACCCTTAAATTGTGCCAGACGATAATAATGGACCATGACTGTCTTTCCCTTGGGAACTTTGGTATTCACCATCAAAAACCATCTGGCAACGCAACTAAGAAAAATAAAAAATCTCTGAATAAAAAAAAATTTGGCACAAATTCTCGTACCCTGTACAGTGCTTGTGTATCAAACCTAATTATAACTTTCAAATTTTTTAGTTTAATATTTTTTGGATGTACAGATAAATTTGTACAATTGAAAATATTTTCATATTTTTGAAAATACATTAAGCTACATTGGTTACAATTCGAGATCCTAAATATTAAGAAATATTAAAATATTCAACCAGATTCAATTGAAATGAGCCTTTCGCATAAAACCTTAAATTTGGTTTGCTCATTGATTTTTATTATCGATCGGCTCAGGCAAGTTATCTAATAAATTTATCAATACTAGCCCGTATACTTCTTTGTATGGACGAAATATTTTTCTTCATCTAAATAGAATTGTTTGTAGTAACCTTTACTTTGTGGAAGTCCATCTTACTTAGAAACAGCTGTCATTTAGTTAAATGAATTTTTTTTATAAATTGATTGTACTAACCATTACTTTTTGGAAATCCATCTTATTAAGAATAATGAAAAACTCTTCGTTTTACCAAAACTTCCAATATTTATTTAAAAAATTGCTTTATTAACTTTAATGACAGACATTTCGCTAGACTTAGCATCGTCAGATTGACATATTGAAGTTACATTTTGTTTGTTTGTTTGTAGCTAGGTACCTGATGTTTATTAGGTAGTTATAAGGCTAGACCAAGTATGGAAGTAATAAGACATAACAATATTAAAGCCTAGATGTTATGAGCCCTAAGGGATTATCCTGGATGTACTTCCCTCTAAGATCAGTATAACTGTGCAATGATATAGAAAAACCAGGAAAAAACTATATCATGCTGATCTTTACAATAACTTAATATATTTGTGTTACAATTACGTCTTATCTATGTATAAAATGAAGACTCAATCAAAGCAAACACTTTAAAAGTGGAGAACTTCCCAGATTTATTTGTTCATTAACAACTTTAAATTGTGGATCTGCTAGATGTCTTTTATTTCAAGTTCTTCAAGGAAATCTAAATTTTGTTTTTTATTACAAGTGTGTAGTATTTGGATGTCATTGATGTGTAAGAGTGAGGTTGGATGTTCAAGTAGGTGTTTTGCATAATTTGACTTATCTGGTTGTTTTAATCTATATGCTCTTAAATGTTCGTTAAATCTTACTTCAAAATTTCTTATAACCTAATCATTACAAAATCAGATATAGGAAACTCCACAGTAATTTAAAAAAAAGAAGATTATAAATCTAAAGTGAATGACTTCATAATGTCAAGTAATGTCAAAATTCTAAAGAACGATCCCACTCAAAAATTTTCTAACCAAATAAGAGAACATGTAAACGATTCAAATTATCTATTAAATGACAATGATAAAAAATACCTAGTAAATAAAAACCCTCAATGTCCAGAATTATATGGAACAATTAAATTACATAAAGATTCAAAACCGATTAGACCAGTAGTTTAGTATGTTAACACTCCTAATACTAAGGTAGCTAAAAAATTAAATACTATTCTAAATAATTATGGTTACACATCTAAATATTCAGTACAAAATTCATTAGATTTGATAAAAAAATTAGATAAATGTAAATTACAAAATAATACTAAGTTAGTTTCATTTGATGTAACTAATATTTTCTCTAAAATACCTCCTAAAGAATGTATAGTTCTAGTTAAAAAGCTATTAGATGAAAGAAATATCCATCCAGGAATAATATCAGATATAATTGACTTATTTGATGTATTCATTAGTCAAAATTATTTTACTTTTGATAACAAAGTATATATTCAAAATGAGGGTCTTCCAATGGGAAGTCCCATTTCTCCAATTTTAGCAAATATTTTTATGGATAATTTAGAAAACATAATATTTAATTCTAATTATAAAAACAATATTGTATTTTGGTATAGATATGTTGATGATGTGTTAGCAGGATTTGTAGGTAGCGAACGACAGTTAGATATATTTTTTAATTATATTAATACCTTGCATCCTAAAATTAATTTTACTTTAGAAGTTGAAGAAAATAATTCAATTAATTTTCTAGATTTAAAAATTGAAAAAGTTGATAATTTACTAAATTATTCAATATACAGAAAACCAACACAAACAGATATAACCATACCATATAATTCAAATCATCCTATAACACCTACATTAGCAGCTTATAATTCTATGATACATAGGGCATTTTTTATTCCACTAAACAAAATTAACTTTGATAGAAAAATTGATATCACAAAACAAATTGCTACATCTAATGGATATCCAATTCGTTTGATAAATAAATTAATTAATAAGAAAGAACAGAAAGTGTCACTAAACCTAATATTTCCTAAACAAAATAAAGAAATTAAAAGTTATGAAAATATTACATATTGTGGAACTATTTCCAATAAAATTTCAAAAATAATATCTTCGGCAACATCAGCATTAATATCATTAAAAAAAAAAAAATTATATTGGTACAAAATTGTTAAATGTAAAAACAAAATTACCTAAATTAAAAAAATCTGGTGTTTACAAAATTAATTGTCCAAAGTGTAATGCTGTATATATAGGTCAAACACAAAGAAATTTTGAAGTAAGATTTAACGAACATTTAAGAGCATATAGATTAAAACAACCAGATAAGTCAAATTATGCAAAACACCTACTTGAACATCCAACCTCACTCTTACACATCAATGACATCCAAATACTACACACTTGTAATAAAAAACAAAATTTAGATTTCCTTGAAGAACTTGAAATAAAAAGACATCTAGCAGATCCACAATTTAAAGTTGTTAATGAACAAATAAATCTGGGAAGTTCTCCACTTTTAAAGTGTTTGCTTTGATTGAGTCTTCATTTTATACATAGATAAGACGTAATTTTTTCCTGGTTTTTCTATATCATTGCACAGTTATACTGATCTTAGAGGGAAGTACATCCAGGATAATCCCTTAGGGCTCATAACATCTAGGCTTTAATATTGTTATGTCTTATTACTTCCATACTTGGTCTAGCCTTATAACTACCTAATAAACATCAGGTACCTAGCTACAAACAAACAAACAAAATGTAACTTCAATATGTCAATCTGACGATGCTAAGTCTAGCGAAACGGCTGTCATTAAAGTTAATAAAGCAATTTTTTAAATAAATATTGGAAGTTTTGGTAAAACGAAGAGTTTTTCATTATTCTTAATTTTGTTTTATAATTAATGAAAGATTATTTTAAAAAGTTCTGTTTTTAATGTTCTAAGTCTTCATCTTAATCCTAAAATGGATTATTTTGTGGTTTTCTTTATAAATTTTCGTCAGTGCAGCAAGACGAAGAAGTTTCATCAAAAAGTCAATTCTCTTTAATTTTCTTTAGAACAGAAAACTAGCCGTTCTTTAAAAAAGTTTATCGTCTTAAAATCTTTAAGATCTTTATGGTGTAGCAATTTTGTTATTTTGTTACTCAGGTACGCACCATTGATATCCTCCATCTTCCTATAAAGATACATTCATCGGAAATATTTACCTGGATTTATTGACATCTGATTGAGTAGCCATCAGGAAGAATGGAAATTGTCAATCCCAATATTTCTGGAGTTCGACAAAAGTATGATTTATTCAGTACTGGTTTTTGTAATGCTCAATCTTTAGCAAACTTCTCGAAAGAAGCTGCTCTTAACCTTTCTTTCTTGGTCAGGATGTAGGATGTAGGATTTGGTTAGGATGAAGCTCCAGTGGTACCTCAAATGGACAAATTACTTCATTTACCAGCTTAATAGCTAAAGTGGGATCTTATTGATTTGAAACAAATTGTCCATTACTACGAAAAAGTATTTGTTTCCAGCATCGCTTCGAGGTCACCATCCTAATAAACTTACAGCGATTTGTGGTGTGAACACCCCGTATATTTCGTATTTTTAATTAAATTGTTTATTAGAAATATCGATGGCCTAGACCAGATAGATAGAAAATAAATACACAGCAAGGCATAGACGACAGGATCAATGTATGATATTCATGATCAAGTTCACTATGTTGCTGATACAGCATTAATACAATTTATTTATAGTAATTAAGTGTTGTACTCTAATCCAGGCATTGTAAATATAGTTTAATGTCTTTAGTGTAAAAGTGTTTATTTCATACAACCCCCAATATTAAATATTACAAATTCTTTCAAAAGAGGTTCCGACCAAATATTGCTAATGATACGCTAATTTTTTTTTAAAGTTTGCCCAGTAGGTATTGGTTACCCTCTTTATTTACTATTTTTCATCCATTTCTCGAATATTGTTGAACAATAGAACCTTCCAGTAAACTCCTGGCATTAAACTACGTTACCAAAAGGGGACAGGCTAACTGAAAGGAAAAGAAGTTTCTTATCTGAAAGTTTTGACAACTGACATTCTACTCAACGAAAAAAAGAATCTTACTTTGTCAGGTGTATGTAGCCTAATGGCGATCTTGCCGTATTATGGAGAGGATTCGCTGGATTGGTAGTGAGAGACTCAAATGTATAAGGGCAAACAAAGATAAATGTGTACCCTAAAATTAGTTTTTCAAATAAACTGTCTTTGCGTTTGGAGTATCAAAAGTTAAAGCGAATTACCAAAGGCCAGTTAAATATTTTAAAGTGTTATGAAGCAACACTATGCTCTGGCAGTGTAACTTTTAGTCAATTCGATTTTTAGCCTAGCATAGGCAGCATACCAATTTGCTTTGGCATTGTAAAATATATTTAGTTTTAGAAGTTTATTATTTTATGACAACATAAATACGTATTTATGAATATCTATAAAAACAATGTTCCCTTTAAAAATAGATACAATGATAATAATAGTATCACCTTAACTTTTGCCATTGCCAGAATAATTTCTCCATAAATTCTGTACTCATCTCATTTACCTTCATAACGATTACCTAGAAACTACCAATTCAAATACATTCAAGCCTGCACCGATACGAATTTAGGTGATAATCGCTGCTTGATTATATCTCGTCACTAGAAATTATTATAATGACATTTAGTCATTGTCGTGTCTGCATTGAGATTACGTTTTATGAATAATAAATGTATTCTATTAGTATTCCCGGTTAATATTTCTTCAGGCGTAGAATCCTGAGTGATTTTATCAGTTGGTTCGTCACTCGATCGATTCAATTGACAGTTGATACTAAACATGGCGCAGAGAAAAAACAATTACAATCTATCTAATGCTATAATATACTGTACTAACTATTTTTTGTTTGATTTTTATCGAATTATTGGTTTGAACGAGCTTGTAGTAGTTGCAATATTAATATATGCAATATTAATATATTAATATAAATGAAGAAAGGAAAAAGACCAATGTCAGTGTCACAAATTATTTATTGTTATTAAAGTTTTTTTGTTGTTATAAAGCTACTAGTTTCGGTCTAATTTAAAGACCATCATCAGGCTAAAAAAATACATAGAAATACACTAAACCTAACAGCAGACAAATTCAAATAATCTTATCTGTGAACAGTTACATAAAATTCAGTAAAATTATGAGTGTATTGTGGTCGCAAAGTTATTGAAAAAGAGGGAGGTTAATGACATTGAAAAAATTTTTAAAATTAAGTATAATTATTACATTTCCTTTCCTCATTTACGGAGTCACATCTGAGAATTAGATAATTTACTTCGTTTTTTTTAGAAATAGTTAATTTCCTTGGATGATGACCTCAAAAACATTTGGTAGCTTTTGCAATATTTGTAAGTTTTTCTGTGGTATCTGAAATTAAGTTAAACTCTACATAAATAAAATAAAATATTCATTTAATAATAATTAATTACTAAAATAATAAATACTAACTATAAATTATGTTTCTTTATGAGGTTATTGCGTAAAACTATCGTCCGTAATCCATTTTTTAAGTTTAAATATTAATTCAAAGTATTGCCAAAAACAATAAGGCACAATGAATACTTTTCTATTTGCTATTACGAGTATATTCTGTAAGTGACTGTTTTGATAAAAGCAGATATTAAAATAACGTTATTATTGGTTTTCACGCTGCTTGTGGTTTTATAGTGTATTTACACGATGTCAAAATAGAATTTCCTTGTCAAAATATCTTTATGAACCGAGTAAGATTCGAAAATGAAGCTATCAGCTTTCATAGTAAGAAGTCTGATACACGAGATGGTTTAGAAACTGAAAACGTGACGAGAAATAAATGATGTACAGAGTGCAAGTAAATTGTTTTCAGAGCCAATTTATTTCTATCGAAATATTTATGGAAAAAGTCCACCGACAAAAGCAGCTTTGTTACTTGTTTATAATATAACGTTTGTATGCTAAGACTTTCCAAATTAGAAAATTGAGATTTTGTTTATTTTATATAGTACACATTTTAATGAAATTGGTGACAACAAAAAAAAACAAATGTTATAAGGATTACAAAATGGTGCTAGAAGTAATAAAATGAGGTAGCTAATAAGAATAATTATACAGGGTGTTTCATTGGGAAAGGGCCTAACTTTAACTGTTGATGGGGATCACTTTGGTGGTTCCAAAAACCTATATTTAATGTGTCTGCTGTACTTTATAACCGAGATACAGGGTGTTTTATAAATTTATTCTATTTCTTTCGAACCTCATAACTTCCGAATTACCCTGTATATTATTTTGAGATTTGGTACACGTAATAACCATTACCTAGAGAATCCATCAAAAGCATCTCCAAAAAGATAATGCAGGTCCGGCTTAACAAAAAATTTCAAAACTCGTCTTTCCTAAAAACAACACCCTATATATAGATTTTCTGAAAATTGCTCTTTATAATAGAAAAGGGTATGAAAAATCGAATCTACTTATTTCTTTTTTATTTTTCCGCAGACAAAATACTACCAAAAATTCACCGTCAAACTTATAATTTATGCAGGTTTTGGGGGTTAACAATGGTATCGGAGAGGTTTTTTTATTTTTTAGCTTGAAATGGAATCCATTCAATGCATCTAGAGAAGCATCCTAGAAATTCAATTGAGTGTGTATGTTTACGAGTACAGACCACCAAAAATGTGATTACAGGGCCGTACTTAGAACATACTCATTCAGTATGTTTCGAATATCTCGAGAAGAAAATCCATTTGCTACAAGAGAGGCCCATTCGCAACACAAATTTTCTGTTAACGTTTGGTGCGGTGTCATTGATAATAAATTAATAGGACCACACATCTTTCCACATAGACTGACTGGCGAAGTCTATTTGGATTTTCTGCAGAATATTTTACCAGTGCTATTAGATGATGCATACGTAAATGTAGCAGGAATGTATTATCAGTATGACGGTGCTTCGGTGCATTACAGAGTAATAGTGAGGAATTTTTAAATGAAAATTTTCTTAATTCATGGATAGGCAGAGGTGGTCCCAATAACTGGCCTTCAAGGTCACCTGACTTCAATCCTGTGGATTACTATATTTGGGGATATCTAAAATCAAAAGTATATGCTACCGACATCAATAGCAGAGAAGAACTTCTTCGAAGAATAGAGAATGCCTGCGGAGAAATCAGAAATAATCCAGATGTGATTAGAAGGTCCATTCGCAATATTACAAAAAGGGCAAGAAAGTTCATAGAGCAGAATGGAGGTCATTTTGAGCAATTTTTGTAGGTTGGACTTTTTTTGTTTGAACAATGTTGTTAGAATTTCTTGTTTTCTGTTCATGTTAATTATTTAAATTTATGAAAATCTCTTCGTTATTTGAAATAAATAAATTTATTACTCGTATTTTACTTTTGTTGATACAGGGTGTTCGAGATATTCGAAACATACTGAATGAGTATGTTCTAAGTACGGCCCTGTAATCACATTTTTGGTGGTCTGTACTCGTAAACATACACACTCAATTGAATTTCTAGGATGCTTCTCTAGATGCATTGAATGGATTCCATTTCAAGCTAAAAAATAAAAAAACCTCTCCGATACCATTGTTAACCCCCAAAACGTGCATAAATTATAAGTTTGACGGTGAATTTTTGGTAGTAAAATTGTCTGCGGAAAAATAAAAAAGAAATAAGTAGATTCGATTTTTCATACCCTTTTCTATTATAAAGAGCAATTTTCAGAAAATCTATATACAGGGTGTTGTTTTTAGGAAAGACGAGTTTTGAAATTTTTTGTTAAGCCGGACCTGCATTATCTTTTTGGAGATGCTTTTGATGGATTCTCTAGGTAATGGTTATTACGTGTACCAAATCTCAAAATAATATACAGGGTAATTCGGAAGTTATGAGGTTCGAAAGAAATAGGATAAATTTATAAAACACCCTGTATCTCGGTTATAAAGTACAGCAGACACATTAAATATAGGTTTTTGGAACCACCAAAGTGATCCCCATCAACAGTTAAAGTTAGGCCCTTTCCCAATGAAACACCCTGTATATTAAAGAAAATATTATATAACTTACAATTTTTAATAGTATAGATTTGGCAGTATGAGAAAAATAAAATATTTTGTTATCGAATAAAAAAATCAAGGAAATACTACAGTATTTTCCTATATATTATGAATGAGTTTTCATTTTATATAAATACTCGTTATTTTTCGGAAATTGGAAAAATTAACAGTCATTGGTAGCTTTCACTGGTTTGTCAAATATATTTCCACAAGAAAACATAAAAGTGGTTCCGATTGTTTAATTGGAGATTCTATTGTGGTGAATTCTTCGCACACTCTACTGCTGAGAGTGGCTAAGGCTTTGTCAAAGTTCTTATGTCGCTTTGTTAACTTTGGTAAAAAATAAATAGGGTGTGTATACCTATATTATGTATTAAACTGACTTTGATGCTAATTCCTTCACAATAATGTATAAAATGATTTTGAAAATAAATATATTTATACAATTCTAGGGTTGCCTTTTATATTTCGGGATTTGGCAACCCTGGTGTTGCAATCTGGCAACTGATAGCTCTATCGTAAAGTTGGACATTTTTGAGGTTATACGTTTTGACATACGAGGGCTATTTGTGTTGTACAGTATAACTTAAAATATTCATCTCGGTCCAAAAATGGAATTAAATCGTGAATATTTTTATGCGTTTATTTTTTACAACTTTCGACGTGGATTAACTCAGCAACAATGGATGGATAAAGTTAATTCAATTTTTGCCGATGAAGCTCCATTAAGGACCAGTGTTTATCGATGGTATGGTGAATTCAATTGTGGCCGTGGTTCACTCCAAGACGAATTTCGTGCAGGTCGTCCAACATCAGTTTTTGTTCTGACAACCATTGATGTTGTGCGCGAACTGATATTGCAAGATCGTGATGTGACCTATCGTGAGATTGAGACAACCTTAGGCATTAGTGGGACTAGCATACATTTAGTATTGCATAAATATGTGACGGTCAAAAAAATTTGTTCGCATTGGATCCCACACAATTTTTTAATCGCTCAAAAAAAGGCTCGTGTCAATTGGTCAAAGAATACGATCAAAAAATACGATCGCGGTGCTTCGATACGCGTCTATGACATCGTGACAGGTGATGAATCGTGAATTTACGCGTATGAGCCCAAAAGTAAACAGCAGTCGACTTTATGGGTGTTTCAAGATGAGCTCAATCTAACAAAAGTTTTTCGCGCACGCAAATGGTCGCCTGTTTTTTCGGAAAAACTGGACATGTCGCAACCGTACCACTAGAACAATGCAGAATAGACAATTCTGAGTGGTACACATGTTAACGAGGGTGCAATGGCACAGTTGTTTACAGCTTTTCCTCTTGGCACTGTTGAAGTAGGGCAGGAAATATTTCATCCTCTCCAGAGGTTTTGAAATGCTGGAAAGTGTTCATAGCCCATCTCAGCCGTTCTTCATAGGACTTATTGATTGCTTACCAGTTTTTCCCGGATTACCTGCCCTCCAGAAAAGTGAGCTTCTAACAGGAGCAGCGCTCGTTCTCTCTTTCTATGAAGCTTTCGCCTGGCTTCCGAAATACGATTACTGTAGTTACTTTTTCTTTTGCCAAGACTTTATGTAGCCTTTCTGCAGTGGGTGTAGCATCTATTTCTTCGCACAATTTTCGAAAGCTATTTCTTTTAGCTATTCTGATCTCTTTATTATATGTTGTTAGTTTTTCGGTGTAGCTCTGCAAATCTCTGTTGGCTCTGTTGAAGAGCTGTCTCAACTCTTGACAGACAACTGCTCCACCATATTGCATCTTTTGATTTTCTAGTCTAGAGGGGACAACTTGAATCATAGATATCGAGTATTGCCGCTTAGTTGTATGAGATTGTTTTCTAATACCAGGTGGATCCTGGCATTTCTTTTAGTCTGTAGTTTTGCAAAATTTCTCTGCAGATTAGCGTTGTAATTTTCCCAGTTAGTTTTCCTGGGGTTTCGCCTGAGTGTTTGCTCAGGAGAATTACACTCTAGTCTAAATATAATCATCCTATGATCAGAGAGGGATGGTTCGTTTGATACTCTCCAATCCTCCATCGGATCCTTAAGTTTCGATGTATTGACACTGAACATCGTAGTGTTATATGAAAGGAACTGCCAAAAATTTTACAAAAATAGTAAGCAATCAATTTTATTGTTTATGAATAACTATAAATCAATATTCATTTAAATAAAGTAGTTTTTATAAAGAATTTTTCAAAAAATAATCTTAAATTTACTAATCCTAAGGAATCGTGTTTTTATCACATTTTAGGGTATTTTCCTATTTTTACCTAATAAAAAAGTTTTTGTCGAAACTTAAAATTTATTGATGAATTTTAAGAACTTATGATAAATTAATTTACATTCTAGTATTTTTAGTTTTTGTCAGTATTATTCTTTTATTTCATTTTTTGGTACATTAGAAGAAAGACATTATTGTCTTTCAGTTTTCGAGAAGCTAGCTTTTACAAAATCGGAGAAACCTTTGATAAAAAATAAAATACCGAGTTGATAACAGTCATTTTTACGTAATTAATCCTCAACATGTTTTCAAACATTCCTTTGATGAAATACTTCTAACGTCAAACGTCAAAGACGTACCAGAAGGACTTTAATTCAATTCACATCCACATTCGACATTCTACTCCTGAAACTCTCCTTAAAAATTCAACAGCTCTTAGACCCTACGGCAGTCTTATAATTAAACGAACCATAGGGAAGTTATTAATCAGAGAGACAAACGCCGTGGAGCACTTCAAATATATATAGAACTACACTCTATTCCGTGTGAGGAGATCCCGAATATCGTATGAATAATGCAATTGGCTCCTTCTGTGGTATCGCAGCTTCTTATGAGCAGGATTTCGCCTCAGTAGCGTGGAAAGAACTATGTCTAGTTTCAGTTAAGAGTCCTGAATCTGGATAAACTTTTTTTTTAAATTGGTTTATTTTGATAATATACAAAAATACTGATGTATTTTCACCGATTTTTACAACTACATATCAATGTAAAGTAAAAAATAAATTCTTAAGGCTTAAAGGCTTCAAATATTAGGGTAGAAAACTAAAATGATATAATTGCATGTAAAAAGATAAAAATAAATTATTTCTGAGATACAGTACTGAAATTGAAAAATATGTAAATTTCAATCTGATGATGATATAGAAACATCTGTCATTGCATTTGAAAAAGCTAATTTTTAAAATAATCTTGAAAGTTTGTTTTTAAAGTATATTTGCTTAATGTTCTTGGTCAGATGAACTTCTACAGAGAAGGGGTTAGATCAAGAGATATGTAAATAATTGATTTTTTTATATAGAGAAATCTTTGTTCTATTAATAAAAAATAATATTTATTTTTGTGTTACCTTTCTCTTTTCTATACTGTCCATAACTACATCTTAACGTCTAAAGCTATTGTTGCCATTCATTTAGATCCAGACTTTTTAGCAGCATTTTGTACTACTATTATTGTTGAACTTTCCTGAAACAGTACTGGCGACCTGAAATCTCATTTTTCACCTCCTTCTGTAATCTTCTCTAAATTCATTTACCATCTACACTTAACAAACATATTGGCTGGTACTCTTTGATCTGCTTCCTTCTAGCTTTTTGGAAAACTTTGTTCCTTTATTAGATTATTTAAGAACTCTAAAACTACGTCCGGGACTTTAGGTTAGGTTAGACTATTACGTCAGACTAAATCCGGGTTAGATTAGGTTGGGTTAAACTATTAGGTCAGACTAAATCCGGGTTAGGTTAGGTTTGGTTGGGTAAATCTATTATGTCAGACTATATCCGGGTTAGGTTAGTTTAGGCTGGGTTAGACTAATGTGTCAGCTTTAATCCGGTTTAGGATAGGTTTGGTTAGACTATTACGTCAGACTAAATCCAGGTTAGGTTAGGTTTGGTTGGGTTAGACTATTATGCCTGACTAAATCCAGATTAGATTGGGTTAGACTATTATGTCATACTAAAACCGGGTTAAGTTAGGTTAGGTTAGGCTAGACTATTGGGTCAGACTAAATCCGGGTTAGATTAGGTTGGATTATAATGTCAGACTAAATCCGGGTTAAGTTAGGTTAGGTTAGGCTTGACTGTTGGGTCAGACTAAATCCGGGTTAGGTTAGGTTGGGCTAGACTATTGGGTCAGACTAAATCCGGGTTAGGTTAGGTTGGGCTAGACTATTGGGTCAGACTAAATCCGGGTTAGGTTAGGTTTGGTTGGACTATTATGTCAGACTAAATTCTGGTTAGATTAGGTAAGGTTAGGTTAGACTATTATGTCAGACTAAATCCGGGTTAGGTTAGGTTAGGTTAGGTTAGACTATTGGGTCAGACTAAATCCGGGTTAGGTTAGGTTAGGCTAGACTATTAGGTCAGACTAAATCCGGGTTAGGTTAGGTTTGATTGGACTATTATGTCAGACTAAATCCGGGTTAGATTAGGTTGGATTATAATGTCAGACTAAATCCAGGTTAAGTTAGGTTAGGTTAGGCTTGACTATTGGGTCAGACTGAATCCGGGTTAGGTTAGGTTAGGCTAGACTGTTGGGTCAGACTAAATCCGGGTTAGGTTAGGTTAGGCTAGACTATTAGGTCAGACTAAATCCGGGTTAAGTTAGGTTAGGTTAGGCTTGACTATTGGGTCAGACTAAATCCGGGTTAGATTAGGTTAGGCTAGACTATTGGGTCAGACTAAATCCGGGTTAGGTTAGGTTAGGCTAGACTATTAGGTCAGACTAAATCCAGGTTAAGTTAGGTTAGGTTAGGTTAGGCTTGACTATTGGGTCAGACTAAATCCGGGTTAGGTTAGGTTAGGCTAGACTATTGGGTCAGACTAAATCCGGGTTAGGTTAGGTTAGGCTAGACTATTAGGTCAGACTAAATCCGGGTTAGGTTAGGTTTGGTTGGACTATTATGTCAGACTAAATTCTGGTTAGATTAGGTAAGGTTAGGTTAGACTATTATGTCAGACTAAATCCGGGTTAGGTTAGGTTAAGTTAGGTTAGGTTAGACTATTAGATCATACTACTTTTATAGCTTCCCGTGGAATTACCATTCAGGCCTGCCGCTTTTTTCGTCTTGAACAGATTTCTAGCCTTTTTCAGCTTTTCTATGTTAAATAATATAGCAGTTTTTTTTACTTTTTCCTATATTTTTTTCTTTTTTTTTCTTTTAGCAAAAAGCTTGTACGTTAATTCCCTTTTTAGCTCGTCGTCAAGATTATACGGGACTTGGATTCCCATCTTCCTTATCACTATCTTATAGTCCACATATGTCCTCACTCCACAGAAAGTTTTTCCACTGGCCTCTTCTGATTTTGCTGATTTATTTATGAAGCTCTTTTTTGGTCTTAAAGCAAATCACCGAGTTCAATTACCTTTGGATGTTTTGAGCACCCATTCTCTTTAATCTTAGCAATATCTTTCTCGTTTTCATCCAGTTTTATGCGTCCTTTGTTGCTATTTTCAGATCCTCCTTGATTGATTTTGCTCTGTGTGATCCAGTTCGTTTAGTTTTTCGAATTTTGCTTCGTTTAAAACTGTTTCGATCCTCTTGTTCTTTTTGCTTTACTCTCGTTTCACTAGTTGAGACTGGAAACGTCACATTTTTATAACTTTTTATACATAAATCGCTGCGTTTGTGAATAGTATATATAATATATTCAATGAGCATATATAATGATGGTTATTATTCACAAGGTGAAGTTTATTGCCACGAGCCGCAGGCAAGTGCTAAAAATATTGTGTCATCAGCTATTTCTAAAAATTGATTTATTTGGTACATATCTAAAATTTGAGACTTTTTAGCTTGATATCCATCTGAAAGTCTTTTTAATAAAGCTTGTAGTTTTATAAATTAAGAAATATCAATGTTTTTATTGATATTAATAGTTTATTTTAACATTAAGTAAATGCTCCATAACGTAGAAGATTTTTTATAATTGGATAGGCACATTTTCAAAGATTTTGCTTATTTCATTTGATTTGCACAATTTTTTAAATTTTATATATTTATTAAGGTACGAACTTTTGGATTTCGCTGGCTATATATTATTATAGGGCTCTTCCGCAATTTTTTTATATTGCGTAGGTGCATTTTCTGGATTATTCATTTTAAAATATTTTAAAACATTAACATTTGAAAATTTAAATTTCAAAACTGTCAAATTTTATAAATTAGACTACAAACATAATTTTTAAAATCAAAATTTTCGTAATTTACATATAATAACCTAGTTTAAAAAATTATAACATGGTAAAATATAAAAAAAATTCATATGGCTGTTGTGACAGTCATCACATCTTGTGCAGAAAGTTGTTTATTTCCGCACTCAAGCTAAGCCAACTTCGCTTTCGGCACTAGATGCATAATATACTATTTTTTATACAATGTAACGGTTCATATGCCCAATGCTCTCCGATGAAAGGCTGCCGTTCGCATGCTGTAGCTAACTATTACAGTGACGAAAAAACAAAAAAATGTGAGCTTCGGGCTCATCATGCGGGTAACGCAGTAATAAACTATTCTACAATTTATTAGTCTTTAAGTTATTAATAATACTAAAATAGTTAAAAAAAAAATAAATAACTTTTTATAGAACTTCTTGGTCTTGCCTAATCTGCTGGAACTATAATTTAAATTTTAATTACGAAATGACTTATCATTCTCTACGTTCTTAATTTATACAATCCGAAATAATTCTGTAATTAACGGTTTGAAACGCGTGTTGGTAGAAATTTCCTGTTTCATCGATACTCAGACCGGTTAGGGATCAGAAAATGTAATTATTCTAGTACCGCATCGCATGCATTTGCAAGTAAAAGCATTAAATTCCTACGTCTATCTGTAATACAGAAGGTGCAAAGTTACATCTTTTATTCTCTCTTTTTTTACCTTTGCACCGTTATCTGATTAAACTGTACAAACTAGATGTCGGGTAACTAAGTAACAATTTGTGCCAAATTAGATCAAAATAATTACGTAACCTTTTTTACTAGTAACAATTTTCTATAAAATATAAAAATTCTATTATACTCGCTATAAAGAAGGCTTGTAAGTGCGAGCTATAAAATTGTGGGATCCGGGATTTTTTATTGGAAATTACGTTATACAAAAGTGAAAATTGGATAATATTTCTCAACGTGCGGTAGGAAAGAATATTTTTTAGGTGAATTTTTTACATTATATAAAACGTTATCAATAAATAAATTTTTTGTTTAGCCTTTCAATGACCAACCTTTTTTTCTTACTTGGATGACCAACAGGGGTCAAAACTGACCCCATTTGTTTTAGGGTTTTTAATGTTTGTGTTGTATCAACACATTTTTAATTACAATTTAACAACAAGAAGCATAATTCTGAACTAAGATCTAAATAAATTTAAATATAATGTAATGATTTATTATTATGGGAATGTAATTTTATTTGTATTTAACTTATTTTATCCAGTTTCACGTTGGAATGTATTTGTAATGGTTTAATTTTATGAGGTTTATTATAATAAATTATTTTTATGTTGTTTATTATTATTTTGTGATGTTTAAATTGATTAATGGTGTAATAATTAATTAATTTTGTTGTTGAACGCCCTATAAGAAGTGAACTAGCTCAGTGAAATTGTTGATTTGTTTAATTTTAAAACCCGACTATTTATCTTGAGTAGGTTTCAAGAAAACTCAATATTAATCTTATATAACACACTAAATTATAATTGAAAAGTTGTTCGTTATAAACAATGTATAAAACTATTAATATTGTTCACGTGCTTATCACATGTAAATTTAATTTTTTTAATTATTATACAAAAGAAATGATACCTTTACAAAATTATACCGTACAAAATTTACATTTACAATATCATGCAGACTCACATAAATAAGTTTTTTATCGCACATACCTCGTAAACGTGTCTTCTGTATTGTACACTTGATGTCGAGCGACGGCGAAAAGTCCCGAATAGGTAGGATCGGCACAACGGTCGTATACAGTCGTAAACGGTTATCCAAAATGTCTGCCAGGCTGTACCTCTCAGAATAGTGAAGTGAATCTTACAAATTCTGCTGTGATCTGGATAGTTTTTGTTGAATTTACTTTAATGGTAAGTGCTTTAATACTGTTAAAACACCTTTATAATAATGTTTTTGGTGAATGTTTTAATTTACCAAAAATAAACTTTTTAATTAATAATGGTGCTAATTACCAATTGACGTATTCGGCGTAAAACAGCAGAAAACAAGAGAGCGGAAATTCCATTTTCTGGTCGTTTTATACTTTTTTTCGATTATGACAATTTTGACAGATAAATCGAAATTCAAATGTTTAAATTTTTAAAAAATAACCTAAATTTCCAAAAAATGAGGAAATCATTTTACATTTTTGATCATTTATTTGATAATATAAAGAAAAATTATATTCTTATATTTATTAAAAATCTGTTTAAATTATTTTTATGTCAGTTTTTCCCTATAAAATTTGAGTTTGAAATATGCTACTATCAGTTATGTCATATAGATTGAACACTTTCTAAATTTGAGCTGAAACATAAAATAAACCTAAATCTATGCATAAATCTATTAAACTAGTCCTATTATAACTTTTAAATACTAATTTAACATTTAAGAAATAAAATTTAAGCTTTCCAGTTACTCTATTATTTGAACTAGGTATTTACTATTATAAGTACTGATTTAACTATTATCTCTTGATATTATCAAAGATTAAAATCTTATAACTAATATACAAAATTAATTCTCTAACCTACATACATTTTTGCTAACTAAATAGTCTCTTATCAATGTTTATTAATTATGGTTTGAAATAGTCTTTTTAGTTTTCACGATCTGAGAGATTTTATCATTAAAACAAGTTATTTTGTCCATCACTGTATATTTAATAGTTTGTAGACTGATTTCACCTCTGTTTGATACAATTATTTATACAGTCTTTGTGGTTTTGGGTATATCTCAGGTTGTGATAATTTGTCTGAATACTTATTTAATATCAAAGACTACCAATTGTCTACTTGTAACCATTACTTTCACTTTCACTCACTAAATAATATTTAAACACTTAACTACTTAAATTACACATTTATTTGTTAAACATATGAATGAGGTTAATAGTTTTAATTTTATTCCTTTTTATTGTTTCAGATTATAACTTTGATTTCAAAAGAAAACTAGGTCAATTGTAAATTGTAACATGAATTGGGACATGTTATTTGAATTGAAAATATTTTGATTGTTATTGAATAATACCATGGATCCTATCCAAGATAAGTTTGTTTTGAATGTTTCAAATTTGAGATTATTATATTGAATACCTACTTTAGATAAAATAAAGAAAAGTAGCTGCTGGTTTATTAAGAATTGTTATGATACCCTTTCTTATAATTACTTATTGAGGTAAGTTTTACATTTTAATTTTACTGAGCTTAGTTATTCATCTCAATAAACACTAATTTAATCGATACTGGTATTACAAAGATTTCTTTTAAATATTTGAATGTTCCTTACAAACAAAATGTTTGCACTTATCGCATTTTGATGTGAATTTCGTCGATCAGATGATTGACTGCAAATTTTACATCGACCACGTTTCCTGGTATTTTCAGTTGGCTCTAGAATTTCAAAATCTTCCGATAAGTTGGTTATCACCATATCCATGGCTGTTTAAATATGTTTTTGTAAACCTTGACGGGGTCGTGATTGTAAAAATGGTGTAACTAGCTCAAGACCTAAATCTTAAAGAAAGAGCCTCCTTCGAAAATATTTTCCATTTTCGTAGCCTTTATATTTATCTTTTATATTTATCTATGCAAAGGGCAAATGCATTTATACCATCAATGCCAATCAAATTAAAAGATAAAACTAGAGGCCACCACTTTTTATTACGACTGTATGAATATTCCTTGACCATTTTAACCAAACTATCCACTGTACCTTTGTGTTTGTTATAGTCCAAAATAACTCAAAGCTTATAGACTGTGTCTTCACCAGACATATTTAATATTGCGTACTGAGCAGCAGAATGCTTATATTTTTTTTTGGTACATAGAAAAGAAAAATGGCATCTTTTGTATATAAAATTTCGCTTGAATGGTCTGCTCGGTTTTTGTTGGGGATAAACTGTTTGGGCACCTCTTTACCATTTTTCCTAAATGTCCCTGTAAGTGTAGATTTTAGATTTTTCCTTCGGTAACAGTATCGAGGTGAAAAAGTTGTCTAAGATTACACCATGGCCAGATCCTAACTCATTTACTAAATATAAAAAGACATGTTCACCTATAAAAGAAAAAAAAATAACACTGTTTATGATATCGCTGTTTATAATTATTGTTACCTTGCTCTTTTCTGGTATGTTGTTTGTCATTCCTGTATTCTCTCCCACGGGATGCAACCCCACTGTGCTAGCCCGCTCGCGAAACAACATCGAGAAGTTGCCCCCTCCCAATTCGACCGCACTAAAACCACCCCGATCCCATCCCGTCCGGATATGTGACCCTGGTACCATCTTGTCAGATATTCGTCAGAGCTACCTCCCTTTAGACCTTCGAGCTTCCCACCACATCCTGGTAGATTCTCTCTTCCTTCTCCTTCTGTTTTAATATCTCCCCCATCATTGTCCCTATATCCTTCCACTTACCCTGCCCTTCCGTCATCAACCTAACCATACTTCCCTCATTGAATACTTCTTCCACTCTTTCTTCCGACTCCCTCCTTTCCTTTACCCATCTGGGGCATCTTAAGACTGTGTACCCTGCATCGTCCCTCTACCCACAGTAGATGCACTCACTCGTCATCCCCAGTCTTGTCTATCCTGTACGTGTAGTCTCTGAAGCACCCATGTCCCGTTAACACCTGTGTTATGTAATAATCAACCCTCCTATGTTTGCATTCCACCCACCTTGCTAAATCCCCAACTAGAACCCTCGTCCATTTTCCCTTCTCTCCATTTTCCCATTCATTCCTTCAATAATTCAAAGTTTTTAATTCTATTTCTTCCCTGAACTGCACCCCCCTCTCATTGATTTTAATCCTTACCAACATTGTAACCGGAGGGACCTCTGCCACCACCCGCACTGCGGCACCTGATACCGTCCGATAACCCGACACCAACCTTAACAAAATCCTTTTCTGTATCATATCCCTATACCTTACCCCATCCAAAATATCCCCCCACATCGGAGCCCCATACAACAGAATTGACTTTGCCACCCCCCCGTATAGAAACCTCTATACACTGCTGGGTCCACCTACGTTGGGCATCAACCTCCCCAATGCTCGAACTTTTTCCTCCGACATTCTGACCGTCTCTACCACATTTCTTCTAAAGTTAACCCCCTTCCCTTACCAGACTCCTAGATACCTAGCCTCCTTAACCTTATTAATAACTACCCCCTCCAACTCCAATACTAAATTTGCTCCCCTTGGGCCAGTTAACAACATATACTGCGTCTTTTCTGGTGCTAATGCTACTTCCTTTTCCTTAAGCCACCAATTTACCTTGCATAATGCTTTTCTCCAGTCTGACAGCATCCCGACCCATCCCTACTACTACTATGTCGTCAGCATACCCAATTAATTTGACACCGTCCGGCATCTCCATCCACAGAAGCAGATCATAAAATACATTCCAGAGGAACGGTCCCATGACCGACCCCTGTGGTATCCCCGCCGTCACCTGATAATCCTCTTTCCCGATCAAAATCCTTTTTCCCTTAAAGAAATCCCTAAAAATATTAATCAAGTACCCCGAAATTCCCCTCTGGACTAACTCCCCTATAATACATCCTACAGGTGCCGTGTTGAACGGATTCCTGACATCCAATTGGGACACCGCACACCACCTGTTTCCCCTCTTATCCATTTTGCCCTATCCACCAGCTCTTTAATTGCCATCACTGTAGACCTCCTCTCGCTAAAACTATACTGCGTTTCTGCAAGATCCCCCTCTCCCTAATCTCCTTGACTAACCTCCTTTGATAATATCCTCGTAAAGCTTGGAGTCCTAATTAAACAGTAAACTGGTTTGCTCAACCTTGTGATCGCATGGTACCTCTGAGGTAAGCGTGTGTTTGGTAGCCAAGACAACTATTTTTAAAACAGCGTCAAGTCTCCGCTTGTACACGGTAGCTCCTAGTGCACCGCATTCTCACTTGAGGAACTAGATTGTCTCTTCCTCTCTTAAACATACTATGCATTTATCAACCTGCATGCTCTCCTCCTTGATGACATACTTAAGGTAATGGCCACCAAATAGATAGTAGTTTGACCACATTCTATCTGTAATATCCAGGAGTCCAGGAATGTTGGGTACCTTCAATACAAAGCCTTCGTTTCTTGAGGGGTTTTGGTGGATATATCGATTTCATGCTTTAGGTTTAGCGTAGTTAATCAACTCGTGTTCATATTTGACAAGTTAATGCTTTATGAACGTAGTAGGTCGGCTGAAAAGTCCCCGGTCTACCATAGTAAAACACAATATTTTGACGAAATTCATTTTTTTTATTCAACATAGTTGCCTTCAAGGGCGATACAGCGATTATAGCGACCTTCCAACTTTTCATACCATTTTTGTAGTACTCCTTCGGTTTGTCCTCAAAATAGGCTTCAGTTTCGGCGATTACCTCAGTATCAGAGCCAATTTTTTTTCCCGCGAGCATTCTCTTCAGGTCAGAGAAAAAGAAAAAGTCGCTGGGGGCTAGATCTGGAGAATACGGTGGGTGAGGAAGGAATTCGAAGCCCAATTCATGAAATTTTGCCATCGTTTTCGATGATTTGTGACACTGTGCATTGTCTTGATGAAACAACACTTTTTTCTTCTTCATATGGGGGCCGTTTTTTCGCGATTTCGGTCTTCAATCGCTCCAATAATGCACAGTAATAGTCGCTGTTGATTGTTTTTCCCTTTTCCAAATAGTCGATGACCAATATACCGTGTGTATCCCAAAAAACTGAGGCCATAACTTTGCCAGCTGACTGTTGAGTCTTTCCACGCTTTGGTGGCGGTTCACCGGCCGCAGTCCACTCAGCTGACTGTCGATTGGACTCAGGCGTGTAGTGATAGTGCCAAGTTTCATCCATAGTCACATATCGACGCAAAAAATCGGGTTTATTACGACTTAACAGCTGCAAACACAGCTCAGAATCATCAATTCGTTGCTGTTTTTGGTCGATTGTGAGCACGCGCGGCACCCATTTCGCACAGAGCTTCCGCATACCCAAATATTCGTGAACGATATGTCCAACACGTTCCTTAGATATCTTTAGAGTGTCAGCTATCTCGATCATGTTCACTTTACGGTCACTCAAAATCATTTTGTGGATTTTTTTGATATTTTCTTCGGTAACCACCTCTTTTGGGCGTCCACTGCATTCACCGTCTTCGGTGCTCATTTCACCACGCTTGAATTTTGCGTACCAGTCAATGATTGTTGATTTTCCTGGCGCAGAGTCCGGAAACTCATTATCAAGCCAAGCTTTTGCTTCAACTGTATTTTTTCCTTTTAAATAACAATATTAATAAGCAACAGAAATTCTTTTTTTTCCATCTTTTTGAAAATAACAAAAGTTGCTTTACTAAAAATGCAATATCTCACAAACTAATAGTCCGACAGCTGTCAAATTTTTACACGAATCTTTTGAAGGTTGATACTATCTAAAAATGAAATGGATTTAATTCTAGTGTCGTCATCTATAGGTCAGACCGGGGACTTTTCAGCCGACCTGTACATGATTTTTTTTTATTATAATCGATCATTATCCAGCAGTCAAATAACAACTGAAATATCCCTTGACTGTATGACTTTATTTTAATTATGGTAATCACCTGTAAATATGTTAAATCAGTAGATAAACCTAAAAAACACAGAAGACTCAAAGTTTTAAATTTAATAACGGTGGCAAACCACTAAATATGGATAATTATTCGGTTGCGACTGTATCGAATGTATCCAATTCCGTTAAAGTCACAAATTAAAGTTGCTTTAACGTGGTTCAATAAATTTAAAAGTAAATTAAATTTCTTTTGGCAGTATCACTCGGAAACTTTTATTTTTCCGGAAAGAAATTTTCTTTAAAGTTTCTTAATAATCGAAAATCCTTTGGGTAACCGATAACTAAACTTTTTAAAATGAAAGTCGGATCTTCTAATGACCTTTCATCGTTTCCTGTGTAGTAACGAATCACAACCGTTAAAAACCTTCAATCAATTTTTTTAAAGAGATAATTTTTTTTATTGCTTACAAACCTTGATACGTATGCAAAGTTTCAAATTATTAAGGATAGAGTTTTTTATTATCCTTAATAAGATGGACTTCCAAAAAGTAAGGGTTAGTACAATCAATTTAATTTCAAATTATTGTTTTCTAGAAACCAGTGAAAATTATGTTAAAAGATTCCGTTTGAAAATATAAATAGTTACATACATAGTTACAGCTCAAGTTAGTATAAAAGAGTTTTAGTTTATTGGATCCTTTCTGGCTTTTAAAAGAAATAAATATTTTGGTACATAGCTAATGCGGATTAAATTTTGTGAAGCATTATGCAACCGCATTGGCACGTTTAAGTTAAGCCGGGAGGTAATTGCATAGCTCGAAAATTAGCAGTTCCATATCCAGTTTTAATTGTCGTACGTCAAATCGAGCTCCGCCGTTATTAACACGTATACGCAGCAATAAAATGCGATATTTAACAAGATAATATCTCGAAACCTTAGTTTACGACAATAATAAAATTCTGCAAGTAAATTAAACAAAATCTGAAAATGTAATAAAAAGGTTTTACTCACTTGTAGTAGTCTTTTGACTGTTCATATCGTGCTAAAACTAAAAAAGTAAGTTATTAAAACAGATACAAATCAATAATTTTAAAATTTATTTGAACTTGGATAAGGGTAAAAGCTCTAAAATTAATTAACATCTAAATTTGTCTCCGGTATTTGCTAAAATTTGCACTGTTTATCCCGTAGTGGTAACAGATTACACATTATTACAGATATCAAATATTGGGGGAACAAACAAAGCCTTATAATAAGGAGCTGCAGTTCATATTAAAATAAAATAGTCCGGTTGTAACACTTAGTGGAGGTACAGGAATTATATCGACTGTCGATATTTATAAGTTTATTACCGAAAAACATTATTATATTTTTATTTTAAATAAAGTTATAGTGATAACAACAATCAACAAACTGATTATCAGTACATCACTATCTGTAAGTGATCCAGATCTTTTTAAAAGCTGTAAAACATTCAAAGAACAAAATAAATCCAATATATTGCATTTTTTTGAGAGACAAACTTCTTTAAAATCGTTGTTTCTTATCATAACACATTAATATACATTTATTAGGTATACAGTATCGGATTTAGGATCTGTATAAGTGAATTTAATTAAAATGGATAATTTTACTTCATTAGGAGATTCCATACAAGAAAGCTCCCAAAATTACACCCAACCAAATGGAAACCGAACATATACGTCTATAACATCTTCAACAACTCAACAACATTTTCCACCCAAAACACAAGCAGTAGTGCTAAATGCGTTAGAAAATACCAAATTAGAAGAATACCTGTTTGCTGTAGGAGCGAAAGTACAACTAAAAAATATTTTAATTTCCTCAGGTATCAAGTGAAGCAATGGTAGAAGAATCTCTCAACATTGAAAATGGAACATTTATAGTAAATCCCAAAATATCCAAGCCCGAAGACTTATAAACCCGAAAGAGAGACTAATAATTTCAAATGTTTGCCTCTCTATACCTCATTTCATTATAGAAACGGTTTTAAAAAATGTAGGACTTACACTGGTCTCCCCTATAAATTTATTAAGAACCAAATCTCACTTATAAATATATAAATATATAGTTAAGAATAATAAAAAAAACTCTTCGTATAGTTTCCGTAGACAAGTAAATATAAATCCTCCAAACGATATAATAATACCAGAATCTAGCTTAATAGATTATGAACAGACATTGTATGGGATATTTCTTTCAGTAGATAATCAACCCATGTTTTACCTGTAAGCAATATGGACATACATAAACAAACTGTCCAAATTTAACCAAAACTTCTCAAGAAATTCAAAAAACCATGCCTAAATCAATTGACGAAAAAAACAATACACTATCAGAAAGTAATATTAAACCAATATCAACCAAAATTATGAATTTTTTCTCTCTTAACTCTACCGAACCAAAATCACCTTAACCTTCTACCCATGAAAATACCACTGATACCTTATTAACACCATACAACAATTAACACCCTCCAAATTTCCTCCGGAAGTAATAAAAGACAAGTTGAACTAATTATTACTCCTGCAATGGAAAAAACCATAGAACCACAATTTGCAAAACCTAAAATTACTCAGACTCAAAAAAAATACAAAAAAGAATCCATAAAATCCGACCTTACAGAAGAAATAATGGATCCAGTAGAAGTCGAGTTAAAAAATCGCTTAATTTTAATTTATTTTTTAAAAGAATAAAGAAAACTAACGAATTATTTATTAATATTGAAACTTATGGTACAATTTGTTAAATTATTTAATAAAATCCCACTTGTTTGGGCTGTGATTTCACTTCTAACAGAAACTCCTGCAGAATCGCATACATTAGTAGTATTATTAGTATTGCACAATATATTTTCGGCAAAATCTATTTTATTTTAAAGAGAATCTTCTACATAGCTTTCTGCCACTGTCGATGAACGCCAACCTCCATGACGCTTTCATCCGAGGACATCAACACCTTTATTAACCAAAAGCGTTGCTGATGTCCTCCTGAACGAATGGCCAGTAAAGTTCTGGGGATTAGGCAAATTTAAGAATTTGGCAATTTGAGATGGCCAGTCCCCGATTGTCCCTTTCCCTATTACTTGAGCACAACATTTTCCTTTGGCGTATCTTAAGAACAAATGATTTGATTTTACTTGTAATGGACGAAGTTTTATATACTTTTGCAGAATTTCTAAATATGGAATTTTATCGTCTGGTTTATTAACGACAGTAAAATTACACTGGATGTTCGTTTTTGTATTGGGTACTTTTACAATCAATAAACCATCGGTTTGTTGGATGTCTTTCATAGTAAGTAATATTATTATATAATTCTTCCCTTCTACAGGCACCAGATATTCCCAATATCATTGCGACCTACAAATTATGAAAAAATCTTCATTAGAGTATTTCTTATACTTAAACTAGCTTACATTACTTAGTGAATTAGAAATTCTTCATCCGATGGTTTCTTAGACCTATAGCCAACTTTTTTTCTCTTCAAATACGTGATCAAAGTTGAAAACTTGGAAAAATCAATGCCATCATAAAGAAAAACGGTGGCCAGAGGCTTTCTGGAGCTTTTAAGTGCTTATGTCTTTGAACGAAATATGCCTATAGAGTCTTTTCATCTTTACCATCTATCTCAATAACCTATTTCTATTGGAAAGTACTGGTCAGATAATCAGCTTTGCTGATGACACAGTTTTAATTTACTACGCAACAAACTGGAATGATTTAAAGATAAAAATAGAAACGGATTTTATAAATATTAAAGATTGGTTTGATAACAGACTACTTTCCATATATTTTAAAAAGACGGTTTATTTACCATTTAGTTCCCTGCAAAAGTCTCTTCCCAATTTCGAAATAAATATAAAAAATACAGATACAGTCATTAAACCTGCTAAAACCGTTAAGTATTTGGGAATAATAATAGACCCTCATTTAAAATGGGACTTTCATATTAATTATTTATCACAAAAACTTAGAATTATCCTATACAAATTTAAGCATGTCATTAAAATTTTAAACCTAAAACAAAGAATCATAATATACAAAAGTCTAGTGGAAACACATCTAAATTATGGTATCATTGGTTGGGGAAGTGTATCACGTACGTACTATAGTACGCTTGAAATTTTGCAGAAACGATTTTTGAAAATTATTTTGGAAAAAACAATTACATATTCTAGTGATCGTGTTTACATGGAATCAGGAATGCTCGATGTTAGACAATTGTACTTTATGCAAATTAGTATTAAACAGTTCTCTCTTAAATCTGAGTTAAATATGAATTCAATGAACTATGAAACGCGTTACAAGCATTATATAATACCTCGTATGAATAAAACCATTGGACAAAAAAGTTTTCAATTTCTTGGACCAAAAATATTTGATGCACTACCCACAACGTTAAAATCAATAACATCAATTAAGATATTTAAAAGTAAAATAAAAAATCATATACAAAATATATCCCGTAAAGACCTACATAAAATAATAGAAGGTTATTGAATTAAACCTGTTTTTGAAAAATAAAAAGGAGAAGTTTGTCGGGTTGTCAAAATCAAAATAGATCTTTATTTTAGTGTTGTTTTCGATATTTTTCTTTGTATTTGTTATTTAGTTATATTGTACTTATACTTAGAATTTTAAGTTTTTAAATTGTATTATATTATTAAGAAAATTCGCATTGGGAAACTCGTTTAAATGCCATAAACAAAAAAAAAATCTCACACGTTTTTAATAGTGAATTTATGACAATTATTTACTGAACGAGTTTCTCTAATATTTTTAATTTATTACTTAATTTGTGCTGTATTGTATTAAAATGTATTTTTAGATTATTAATTTGTGTACATTGCAAACAAGCACTTCGTGTGCTTAGCAAGTATCTATTTATTCGGAATATTGAAGTGTATTGTAAGCGCTATTATTGTTATTTTGTAGAAAATATTTTCGAATAAATTATTATTATTATTATTATTATTATTAAAATTATTATTATTATATTAATTCTTAAATTCTTGCCTTCGCACCATTTTTTAAAACTTTGGTCGGTATTTTGATAACGGATTTTGGATTTTTCGGGAATAATTGCGGAACACCCTTAATTTTAAAGAAATAAAATTATTTTTAGAAAACTGTCTTGGATCTCTGGACCCACTAAGTATTGCGAAGCAATTTACGGAAGATGTAGAGGGCATCATTGTTATGCTTTTTCTAATATATCCATACCTACCCCACAAAAAAACTAAAAACTAGGATTACCAAATTACGAAAGAAAATACAAAAACAGTTTCAACCCGACTCAGATACTGATACATATTAAAATTCGATAGTGCTACCATGGAAAAAAGTGCCTGAAAACAGACTAACACAGGTTATTTTATCCAGGTTAAGAATATGACACACTCAGTTGACTCACTGGCATCTACTAGTGGATGATAATGGTTTAACCTGCTACGTGTGTGACGTATCTTTATCGGTGTATCATATACTAATAGACTGTCCTTTATATGCCATAGAAAGATTCAAATACAATTTAAAAGATAATCTTAAAACTTTACTTGATGACAACTCTGACTACACTGCATTAAGTAATTTCCTAAAGGAAATAAATTTGTATAAAGACATTTAATTAATTATTTTTATTTTCAATGTTGTTACCATTGTTGTACCATAAATATATTGTATTATTAGTTGCTAATAACCCTTTGTGGTTGAAATAAATAAAAAAATATATTTTTTCAGAAATGCGCTAAATAGTGATCTGTGTTAAAATTTTATAAAAATACAAAAAAGGAAGTCTACCAAAAAGCTTTTGTAAAACAATTAAATAACAATAATTAAGTCTAGGAAATGTTGATATTTACAATAATTTTATGCATTTGGTAAATTTATTAAACAACAATGCAGATTTTTTGATATACAAGAAAATCAGCAAAGTTAAAATATAGATTTAAATATTAATAATAATAAAAAAATAAAAGAAAATACGCAAACAAAGGATATCACGAAGAGCATAAAATAAAAAAAGTGAATAGAAAACAACCATGCTCGTAACTGCCGTAAGTAAATTATAAAAAATTCTTCATATTTCTACGTCTTATAAAATCAAACTAGAGTTTTTAGTGGCTTATAATTCATTAAAACCTACGGATCCTACCCTTTTAAATGGCACTAACTTTATAAATTAGGCTAAGACAAAAGAGTCTAAGGGTGCATTTTATCAATTACCAAAATCTTAACAGTCATTTTCTCTTTGGACCACGAATTTTACCCATCTTCAGCTTTGCCCCTGTTAACCCGTTAATTCTTGTGCCATTATTCTTCGTTGCCGTATCTCATTAGCTATTTAGCCAGTTTATATGGTTAATAATATGTCAGTTTATCAAGCGACATTTTAATCTTTACGTATACACTGTTAACGTTCCAACAGGATCGGCCGAAGAAGTAAAACAATAAAGTAAATTTTTGTTTAGTTCGTTGTTTATACGTCTGAAAATATTAAATGTTTTAAATAATCTTTAAATAAAAAATAGCCATATAAATTGCGGTTATAGTTCAAGAAGAAATTAAAGATAATTCGGATCCAGATGAAATTCGATAATCATCTCGTCCAAGTAGTTCCACTGCTGTCCTAAACGATGGAGCCAGTAGTACCTCAGGTGCAGTGAAAAAAAAATTCTCTTAATCAAATTGCAACAGAAAATACAAGATGAATAAAGATATAAGAGCTACAGATAAAGATAGATGGGCTGAATAATTAAAAAATAATTGATTCAAACAAGCAAGATTCACTAAATTTCTTTTTTTCAGAGCATTGCAGCCGTAGTAAAATCATTAAGAAATAATTTAATGAATGAAGCAAAATTAGGAACAATGAACTTGGTATTTGAATTAGAGAACCAATGTAATTTTACTTCTTAAATAATCTGTACATTTTTAAATAAACTTACTACATAAAAAATATATTACTTTTATAACTATAAGTCTTTTTTTGTCAATTTTTAATGTATAGTCCCAGGATCTAGACAACACAGTTAAAGGAAATTTTGGTCACCATGTATAAAAAAACAATTGTTACCAAACTTAGAAACTTAGAAAAATGGACCACCAATCCAAGTCGACTATACAACAAATTACAGAAGGGTAACAAATTTCTCTTACTGTGAGGTGTCATTTTATTGTGGAGCCTACGAAATCAACAGGCGAAAGATACAAAGAAGACCTGTGTCGTATTCCTAGAGGGAAAATAGCCATAAAAGTGTTAAATACATTAGAAGTCAAATAAAAGCTGATCTGAAATGGCAGCGACGCTCTTGTAGAAAGGTCAACTAAAATAAACTTACAAATACGTGGGACCTAGTTACACAGGGTACAAAGAAAATGGAAAAAATGAACCGAGATGAATAAACCGAGAACTTGCCAATTCTAAAATTAAATTTAATTACAGAACACTGGAATTCTCTCTCCTGAGATAAAAAAAATATTCTGCAACATCTCCGCCGCGATTCAATTTATATATATTTTTCTACGCCGATGTCTGTGAATGTTAAAAATTGCACTGTTGACAATCCATGTAAATGACATTTAACATGCACGTAATGAGGTTTCATAACATACACGTGCGTTTATATAATAAAACTTAAATTTCTTTGTTTAATTAAATTGCAATGTACTACTTTATTTGGTCTATATAAAATAGATTTAACTATAAGATGAAAATAGTACTAGATATAGTACAGTAGTATTAGGTATAGTACGTTACATGAAATGTAAATCCATTACGCACTCATGAAATTTACGCATTCGCTACTAGGCGGCTTGATGCGTTCACTTCATGCGTTATAAATGGAAAAGGAAAAATCCATTTACTCAAAACACTGAGATAAGCTAAGATATTTCTAGGAAACTATGACTAGAAGAGATCTCTTAGCTGTCTTAACCTTAGTAAAAAAGGCTCGGTATTTTAACGGTAATATTAACCGGACTTTGCCAGTTAAGAAATCCCATGAAGAAACTAGGGTAAGTAGATGATTATTCATGAATGAAAATGAATGACTATGTATAAAAGGACACTTTTAAGCTTCCAGAAGTTTCCTGGAGGTTCTAAGAAGCTAATCATGTCCTAGAACACTATCTGCATCTTTGTCTTCCCTATATACAACTAGACATACTAACTTTGTCTAGTATGGTAGTACAAAAATATATGTTTTCTTTTTTCACATTACATAATTAATTTTTGAATTAAGATGAAGTGCAGATTCTGTGAAGGAGTAAACGAAAACTTTATACACATACTCTCGGAATGCCCTAACTTGCGAATTTCTAGAGCCAGAAGAGGAGGATCTACCTGATTTAAAATCCGACGATGTCCTGAACTTTCTTTGGAAAATAGGAATAGAAGAGCTTCTATAAGTTTGCGAAAATATTAGACCCATGGAATGTAAATGAAGACACAATAGATCTTATATTTTTCCAATATTTCAAAATTAGAGTGTAAAAAGACAATACCTGAAATTACAAACATTGTAAATAATACATTGGAAAATTTACTACCAAAAAAATCTAAGAATTAATTTTAAAAGTATTACAAAATGTTCAAGGATCAAGGATTTAAAATATTTTATCGTGGAGAAAGTATAGAGTGCTATTCGTGATGCTTGTGGTTACTTACACTCGCCGTCGGCTCGCGTTACCCTCATTTAATTCTAACCTACTAACAGAATACAGGTTTTATTCTTTACGTAAAATTTCCAGTAAGATCTTGTAGGAGTAACCCATTTTTGCAAAGATACAAGTTTCTTTTAGAAAAAAAAATAATACTGATGTCTTGATGTGATACTAGTTGAAGTTGTAGTAATAGTTTTTGTATATGATATTCATTTATGCAAAGGACAATAGTTTTTGAACCATTGTCATATTTACCTAAATAATCTCTTAAATCAAATTTAATCATTAATATTTTAAAATGGAATACTTACATAACTGGGTTACAAAGTAGACAGGCTAGTATTATAATATAATTGAACACTGGTACCAAAAAATAACGTTTTTTTCCTTATGGGTCCTTATCCAGATCCCAACAATGTTGGACTAAACCCCAAGAGGATGCCTTTCAGCTAAACCCATCTCAAATCTCGCCGTAACCCCCGCCTTGGAAACACTACCCTAACTTCAAGACGGGTAACGGTCCATCACACACTTTTCCAAAATGTCTATACCACTTACGTCATCAAAAATGTTTTAGTGAACAACCATAAGCTATAAACCAATTTTTATCTTTGTAAAATCAATTACAATAAAAACCAATGATACAAGATTTTCTTACAGAAAAAATATATTTTAATATTCAATATATATGTTTTGTCCATATTGTTTATTATAAATATGAAAATTATCTAAGCCGTTCCTGTTCCATTGCTTCTTATCGCAGTTCTACACGCGTGTTTCTGGTATTAATTACTTTACCAGAAGGACGTCGTTATAGCAATCAATGTAACCATTACCCTTTCGGGAAAATGTCCCAAGTGTAAGGAAATTTAGTGTCTCTTTAAAATAACGTTAGTTTTCGGCAAAAAGGAGCATACTTGCTCTTTGAGATAAATTAAGTTCTAAGAAAAACCTTTAAATCAAAAAATATAATAAGGATGTGGTAAACAATTAAAAAGATTTAATTAAAAAGTCAGAACAATAAACAACTAAAAGGTTGTATTAACTTTCACTATTTATTCTATAAATTGCAATTACAGCTGTTTCGCTATAACTAGCATCGTTGTTTATTGTTCTGAATAACATGAATTTTCACACAGTAAGGGTTAGTACCATAAATTTCATTAATTAAAAAGATTAATCTCGCCTAGTTGTAGAATACACCAACAAAAGTGTTGAAACTTGAAGGACAAATTCCAATGGCAATGTTGTAACATTTATAACTAGAACTAGATACTGTATTCGCAATGCTTGCTTATTAAAAAAAAGTACTTTTTAAATGTTTACAGTTGAATTATTTACAAATAGCAATTAAGTAGTTAAATTTATAATCAGTTGAACCTCAAATTTTGATTTAGGCTAGTCTCATATTTGGCCAATCAAACGATGCTGATTTTTAGCGAAAAAGGTGTTACAGGTTTAAAAAAGCAATGTTTTGAATAAAAAGTGGAAGTTTTTTTAAAAAAAGTTTTATTTTTAATGTTCTTAGTAAGATGGAATTCCACAAAGTAAAGGTTAATACTCGTACAATAAATTTCATTATTCAAGAGAAGAACTAAGTTAGATCACAAAAGGTGTAAGGCATCCCAAAGAAGGCATCCCTAAGAAGGATTTAATACCCAAATATGTAAAAATCAATCAAAACAAGACCATATTGTTGAAATAGTGTTAAAAATCTAAAACTATTTTAAACAAATTTCAAAAAAGAAAAGAAAAAAATAGTTTGACAAATACTTTTAGAAAAATGAAGCACTTAAAACCGATTTATTTATCGAAGATGGATCGATCTAGTAAAGCCTTAAAGTTTAAAGTAAAATCACGGAAATCTATCGGTGTAACAATAAAAAATACCACTATAAGCCCTTTATAAATTTCCCATCTGTTGGGTGACTTATGCATGCAGGCCAATAAAAACAAATGTCGCGCGTTTCCCACAAAATCTATAACTCAGTTTTTCTAACCAATGCGTTTTTTTATTGGAAATTCTACACAAACTCATAAAACTGCGATAAAACTATTGTTTACTGGTATGTATGACATTACAAAAATATAGTACAACACACTGATATTTATATAAACCACGTAATTGGTTTAAAGGTTTTTGAAACGAGTAAAATTGTGATATTTTCAAATATCCTACGTGATAAAATAGTTTAGTTCAGGAGTTCCCAAACTATTCCAATTTATGGTACATGTTGTATTAAAAGTGGGTTGGATAATGGAGAAGGGAGACGAAAAACATATTCAAATATTACATGCTTAAAAGCAACACATTTTGTAATGCTTACTACAAACATTTATTGTTATTTGTTCTTATTTAATTAAGCACTATACTTTTATATATTTTACAAAGAGATTAAAAACTTACAATAATAAAACATCTGGAACCCAATTTAAATTAACTTTGTTATTTAAAAAAAAATAATAGATAATAATAACTGTAAGATGTTTATAGTCATATTCTAATGCAGCCTTTTTGACAATATTGTAATAATATTTTAGTAGATGCCATATTTTGTAAGACTTTATGAAAATAATTTTTCTAGTTATCCTCCTGGACGTTTTCTTTTAAAATATTTGTTATATATGAATTATGTATTAACTGGATATTTTTATGATGGACTCGATTATATTTCTTGTTTCTTTTATATGTAGGTACTGCTTCATTTCTTTTTCTTTCGAATCAACTTATTTTATTTATTTTGCGCCACTATGATATCTATACAGGCTGTACCATATCGAACATTAACTAGGAGTTTACGAGAAACAAATAATACTAGATAAATGAAATTTATTATGCAGGGGTTTTCAATACTTTTAACTGAAATATTTATAAATTTATAGCACTTCCGGTTATTGCGGATACTGACACCAACTTAACTAGGTATGTTAAATGGAATATTTTTTTTTGGTTAGATGACGGTACCAGATACTTAAAATTTATACCTCCAGAAAAACTTAAGAAAGTTAAAAAAATGTATCAAAAAAACGATTATTAAATTATGAATTATTTCTATTAATTAATAGATAAAATTTAAAATTAATTACATAGTTTTGTACCCAAGGGCCTAAATTATAAGCTATAGTGTTTAAATAAGAAATTAATTATACAGGGTAGGTTTACTTAAATTTCTAAGGATTAAAAACCCATGTATATCAAATTTGGTTCATCCAATATTATCCGTTTCCCATATACTTCTAGGTAAAGGATGATATGGGACTTGCTTCAAGTCTTTCTACTAGTTCTTTCCAATCCTCCATATTTCATAACCATATAATAATAATAAAACAAAATGAAATTTATTGTATTGATATTTACTGTCCATTTTAATAGGAACATTAAAAATAAAACTAATTAAAATTATACTATATTTGTTTGGAGTTGGCCATAGTTTTTATTTTTCAAAAAGTCCAACCTGTAATTAGGGATTAACTAACCCAAGCATAATAAAAACCTTAGATAATGTGGTCAGTTTTTTTAAAGCATAATTCAAATAAAAATAAAAATTAAAAGTAAAATAAAAATATGCCACATAATAAAAAGTGTTAAATAAATATAAATTAATGCAAAAAGCACTTACTCCTTTAATTGTCGGCTTCAATTTCGTCGTATTCATCCGACGATGAGTAAGATTCGTTCCCTGGTCCGATAGGAATCACAATGGGTTTAAAGAGTTCTTTAATATTGATATTAACAATACACAATTATTCTTCTTTCTTTTTCACATGGTATTGGTGCAATTTTTCCGTGTTACGTTTCAAAAGAATTTATCAAAAGTTGTCTAACGTAATTCAATTTAAAAATTGTATTGTTTCTTGCCACCTCCATATTAATTCTATAGGGTTTAATTGACATGGATAAGGTGGCAAAAGTAATAGTTATTTTTTTTCCTTGGCCATTTCTTCAATTACATATCTTTTATATTGTAATTTGTGGCGTTTTGCAATTTGCAGTAATTCCGTTTTCAGCATAGGGTCGTTAAAAGAAATATTTTTTCTCTGGAGCCACTCTTTAATATCTCCTTTTTTTCATGACGTCGTTTTTAACTTTTCTACCAGTTTTGAATGACAACTAGCGTTATGTAAGACAATCAATGCAGCACTTGGAAAAAATTCCAATAGTTGGGAAAAATAATCTTCAAAAACATCAGAGGTCATTTCTTCGTGGTAATCTTTGGTTGACTGTGACATAAAGTCTAATAACTCATTTTTTACAAAACCATGTTTAATAATAATAATAATAATAATAATAATAATAATAATAATAATAATAATAATAATAATAATAATAATAATAATATAATAATAATAAAATAATTCTTTATTGCTTTAATTGAATACAATCAAATAGCAAGGGTTTGGTTACAATAATAGGAAAAAAACATAATATTACAACTTACATTAAATATAAGTACATACCTATAACAAAGGAACAATAATAAGGTTTTTCTACAAAACCATGTTCACTACCAATGTGTGCGATTAGTCTGCGACCTTTTCCTGGAGGAGCATTTAATCCTGTTGAATATCCCTACAAAAATGCCTAACGGAAATTTGAAATATTGGTGCCCATCCTTGCTTTAAAAACAGTGTGTCCTTTATTTAACCATATTTCACGTAAATATAAAATAGTTCTTAGCTCGCTCCAAAACTTTTTGATACTTCTTAAGTATTGTGTTCTCCAGCAAATAATTTCTTGTGTCACATTAAAAAATTTTATGTGACTCAAACTTAAAACCAATTTCTTTTAGGAGTTTTCGTCCAAATTTGGGAATCGTATCTACTTCTGCTATAACAGTCATTGCTTTGTCAAAAGTCTCTCTTTATTTAAGTACAAAGAATGAACTTGTCTTCTAATGATATCTCTATTCAAGTTATCGACCAAAATTATTCCCGTTAAAATCGAAAAACCAATTATTCTAATTATTCTAATTATCGTATTATGATTACTTATCCCTTACCCAAGAAGATTAACATATGATGATTAAAAGAAATTTCTTAATACCGATATACATAAGTACATGGGCTACTGATTTAGGGTCTTGCTTAAAACATTTTACGATTTAATGACTTTTCTTAGCTGCCAAAACAAATAAACTATAACTTCAATTTATATTAATCTAACTAGTAACTAGTTTTTAGCGAAAAACAATGAAAAGCAATTTTTTGAATAAAAATTGAAAAATTTGTTAAAAAGTTTTATTTTTAATGGCTTTAGTAAACAGATAAAAGTTTTAACGGATTGTTTTTTTAATGTCACACATCTTTAAACTTGATTTTATATACGCTAACACGTGTAAACTATATAATAATTGTGAAGTAAAATATAAGAACAATGGACTAAAATCTTTTTGGAATATTTTTAATAAAACAATTTTTAAATTGGTTTAATAAGTGTTTAATAAGTGTCTTTTTCAAACTAGTTGGGTCCTTGCGTCTCTTCTACCTTGAAAAAATTATTAGAAAGCTACTGTAGACCACCTCTTATTGTCTTCCACCTGTGACCTTTTATAGATGTACATCATCATCATTAAATCCTCCCAAATAATTTTCCATTCCAATTTCTCCTGTAATATTTGCATCTAATTGATGCTACTCCTCTTATTAATATTGTCCTTTCAGCTTGTAGAAGATCTTTCTCTACTTCACTTGTCCCTTCGAGATCTCAACTCAAGAAGCCTCTTTCCCCATCAGTCAACCAGCATTCTTGCCACGTAGCCAGCTGGGTCCACTTCAGCTTTAAGATAACTTCAACGACATGGTTCATACGGGTTTTTCCGCGCAAATTCCCTTTTATAATTTGATCTTTTAAGGTCTCCATCTTCCTTTGTATAGATATACACAACAAAAATTATATACTGTCAATATTTTTATTATATATATTTTTTAAAATCCCTATTAATGATATATATAGTCTTCCACAATGAATGTAGTAATTAACTAAAAAAAAGAATTTTTTAATTCAAACCAGATGGTTATGATCTACAAACAAACTCTTAAGCTTTATAATATTAGTGTAGAATATATTTAAAACTGTTAATTTCTTAGATCAATGTTTATTGTTACTTTTTTTATCAGTAATAATACAGGAAAGTAAAGCAATTGTTCTTTACTCTTGCATTTGCTGGAATGTCAGTTATATCTTACTAAAGTTTTACTGGGAACTTTATAAAAATATACTATTAATAAACAATTAAGATGGACACTGTATGAATTTAGGTTCCCTATCACTTTTTTGATAAAATACAACTAAATAACTTTATTTATATGATTCTCTTATTTAAGAGAAAGTATTTCTTTTTTGAAATTCTGTTTTGAAAATAAATCCTCACAAAATCTCATCAATAAGACTATTTATTTCTATAATCTCTCAGTTTTATAATCAACTCAGCATTTGCTTGATTTTAAATTGGATTTAAAATAGATTTTAAAGTACTTTTGCGGGCAGAAAGGCGTGCTCTCTTTATATTCAAGAGATAATTTAATATCTCAATATTCGTTCGAATCTAGAATTGCAACCATCTAGTATAAATTAAGCACCCAAAGTAAAAAAAAATGGTAAAACATTGGTTTAACATTTGTGTATTAATTTGAAATAAGGGTAAAACAAATCAACTTCTGGTAAAAAAGTTATTTCCGTGTTTATTTAGTCCAATTAAAACTTTATTTGGTGTGGTTTAATTTTGCAAATGTTTGAAGGTATAATTCATTTGAGGGTGTTTAATCATATCAACAGAATAGTCAATTAAATTAAGGCTGTTAAAAATATCAAATGAAAGTTTTTTTTAAAACTGGGACTAATTTAATTAAATGATAATTTAAAAATTATTCGTTTGTAACACAAAATACTCAGAAAATGTATATTGAAAATTAAATAAAATTTATTATACTAACCCTAACTTGATTAAGTAGTATATAGACTCAACTATGTATAGAAGTAAACATAAGAGTTTATCATGGATGTAAGAGCAGTATATATAAAATGTTTTGTATTTGAGATATAAGAAAAATCAATGTGCTTTTTGTTGTGCATTTATTTTCTCAATAGTTAACGTCGCATTTAAAACTGAGCTACAATTAATTAGTGGTCCTTCTATTTAAATCAGAAATAGCATCTTTGGAATAGTTCAGTGTAAGAAATAGTGAAAAAAATCGACAACAAAATGCCAGGAACTAGGAAGACCATTGCGGCAACTGGAGCCTCAACTATTTGCCGTTCCAAACCCTAACTCAAGACAACAGATAACAGAACTCCGAGACCTTGTTGGGTGCCCTATTTTTACGAGATAAGAACCTGAAGAAGTAAGTAGATTGAGTGGAAACAAGGAAGACGCGCAGAGAGCTCAAAGACTTTCCTCTGAGGTCGACATTCAAGTTCTACCATCCGTTAGCGAAGAAAGTCTAGTTTCAAATGTGTTAACAATTTGAAAGCCCTAGCAGAATCTCGGAAGATTCAAGAGGAGGACTGTGAAGCTAGGAAGAAATTGGTTATCCTGCGATCCCTTGCAAAAGAAGAAAGAGACCTTGAAAAAAGATCCAACGCTCTTAGCGTTTCGTCAGCAGAGCAAGACGTGGCGTCATAGGTATAACAACAACAGAAGTCAACTGGAAACGAAAAAACATTTCAACAACAGCTGACAGAGATGATCCCACCAGAGACGTTGGACGCTTTGACTAGTGTCCTTCAAAATGTGGTGCAGCCAGCAAAGGCAAATGAGGATTTGAAGAACTTCACAGCGAGGCAGACTGGTGCAAAGAATCTTTCAAAGTTAAATGGAGATCCAGAAGAGTGGCCGGCTTTCATCTCTATATTTGAGCGGTCCACAGAGTTATGCAAGTTTAGTAATGAAGAAACCATTTTCCGGTTGTAGAAAGAGAAACCGAGGGAAAATGTGTGGTCAATGTTGACAACTACCTGCAGCCCAAAGTATAGAAGTATAGAAGAAGCGTTTTGAACGTCCGGACCTCATCAGCAAGGAGACGCTGGAAAGGGTAAGGTATGTTCCATCACCAACGGAAGTGGATTTTAACGGGATAGTGGATTTACTCATCAAGAAGAAAAACTTTTGTGCAATAGCGGAGTCGTTGAAGCTTCCAGCTTACCGCAAAAATCCACAACTTGTGGACGATTTCTTGCGTAAGATGCCCTTCAGTCTGCAGTTGAAGTGGGGTAAATATCTGATAAAGAATGGGGCTAGAGCTGATGTGAAAAAGTTGTCTTCGTTCCTGGAAGAAGTATCTTCGACATTTATGTACTTTTGTCAAGATACTGCTAGTCATCTAAAGAATAAGAAAAATCGCGATCAGTGCCTGGTTGTGCAAGAAGTTGGTTTTCTACTAAAGTGCAAAGAGTCACACCGCCTCTCAAGCTGTCCGGTATACATGTCAAGTGAAGAAAAATTCGATTGTACCAAGAAACAAGAAAATGCACAACTAGAAGCAATTTTATTTTTCTCAGTAGTTATATAGTTAAAGTCCAGTAAACTATTCAACTCTAACCAAATTAAGTCGTGCAGGGCTTTGCTCTTATATGCCGTTTATGTTGGCAATTGTCTAGAAACAATGGGAGCGCTTAAGAAGAGTATGAAATTAAAAAGAAGAAGGGTTATTTAAAATTAAATCCATGTAATTAAACTCGCTCGTAAAAATACGTTAAGCCGTCATACCAGCATTTTAAGGGCAAATACAGTCATCACCTCTGTATTCGTCGCCTTCGTGATAGCAGACAATCAATTATTTTTATTATAATTATTTTTTTATTTTTTTGTGGGAAAGCAGCGCTTCGTGTTAATTTATGAGTTTAATTAAACCTCTATAAAGAACTTCATAAAAAATTCCCGTTCTAGGTGGGAATGGAACCATATAAATCCAATAAAAAAATCTTAAAATTAATCATATTATCGACCAACTGTTTTATGTAGTATAATTTTTTAATGTTTTCCTATAATTAGCTTTAAAATTTGATGACATTTTTGGAGGTTTTTGTGAAAAATTTTGCGAATTTTTAAAGAAAATTGTTATTGGAACGTTTTCGGCTATCTCAATTAAAAATTAAATGTTTGAATGAATTTCAAATTAATTTGAATTAATAAAAATAAATCATTTTAATAATTTTAACTTAGTGTAATACAAAAATTTTAATTTATTAGTATTGGATTTTCCCTTTGGGGTGAAAATTTCAATATGTGCTTCTTGCTTAATTTTACATTTTTTTTATCTCAAAATAATTGTTAGTATTTTTCAAATAGTTTTTTACATGTAATTTTTATCAATTGTAACATATTGCAAACTTAAAAAAGAAAACAAAAAATTTTGGAAACCTTATTATTAAAGAGTATTCTTTAACCAAGGGTCAATCGAATATAGACCGTAACTCCAATAAAAATAAATTTTTGTTTCGAGAATTAAACAACGAAAGATCGAAAACTTTTTAAAAGAATCAGCAATTTTTTTTATTTTGATAGTTTTACTCAGTTGTAACAGATAAGTAGGCTTTATTATTTTTCTTAACACATAAAAACATTTCTTGAATGTCAGTAGATCTTCACTAACTTAACACTTAACTTCGCCTTACCTCCATTCAAATTTATTGCCACCCATTTATAGTTTTTTTAAATGTTCTCTAGTTTTCTGATGTGTTTCCGTCAAATGTCTAGTTTCAGACATAATATAAATGTCTATTATAAAAATTATTTATCGCCTACCACTATCGAAAGTAGAATTTTATTGTACCCATTCAACAAGAGAAAGCCAAGGCAGGTAAAGTACGTATTTTACCTGCCTTACACCTTACATATATAAGCAAAAAATTAAAATTATTTCTAGAATGGTGTACTAAAAAACATGTTACAAAATATAGTGAAAATGTCATCATGGGATATTTTGGGGAGATGGCTGAAAAGTATTCGCCTCCAACTCTGTGGTCTTATTATTCCATGTTGAAGACTACGCTGAATGTAAAAAATAATGTTGACATTGGTATTTTCAAAAAACTTGTACCATTTCTGAAACAAAAATCTAAAGGGCATACTCCCAAAAGATCCAAAATATTAGCACAAGAAGAAGTCATTAATTTTTTGTTAAACGCACCAGATGTGACATATTTGATGATGAAGGCAGGTATTTAAAAATAATTCATGACATTCCATTAATTTTTGATAATTTCAGGTCTTTACAATTTTTGGAATTCGTTCAGATTGATTGACTATAAATGATATAGAGGACAGAGAATCGATTCTTATAATACACATTAGATAAACGAAAACAAACAATCCTAAGACATTCATTGTAACTGCTGATTTTGAAGGGGGAGTTAAACCTATAGATTTATACAGAAAATATCGAGCTCTTCGTCCTTCACATACAGAAAATACACGATTTCTGCTGTCATACAGACAAGGAAAATGTACAGTACAACCAGTAGGTATTCATACCATTGGTGGTATTCCAAGCAAAATTGTTAATTATCTTAACTTACCGGATGCTTCATTATATACTGGTCACTGCTTTCGCAGAACATCCGCAACTTTATTTGCTAACGCTGGCTGGTGGCTGTAAAGAGAATCTTAAACGTCACGGCGGGTGGAAAAGTGATTCTGTTGCCGAGTGTTATGTGGAAGAATCGGTTTTAAATAAAACAAAGCTGGCTAAGACAAGGTAAAAATCCAAATTCTTATTTAATTACAGAAAGCAATAGTTTTAACAAGAGCATAATCACATCCTCGGCTTGCAATCTCCAAACTCGTTCGATAAAGTGCCACTTAGTTGCCTTGTTACATAAATAGCTATTATCTATTATAAACTATATGTCTACATGACAGATGTAATAAAAAAGTTTAATAAAAACATTATAAAATATCCAATTATTATATTTATACTTGATAGTATACATTTTTTTGTATCTACCTTTGATTAATTATCAGATACTATAAAATACACTAGTAAAATCAGTGAAATAAGTATTTTCGTGTTAAAGGATTTAAAACGCATTTTTGAATAAATAGTAGAGGTTTTGTTCAACAGTTTAGTTTACTATTCTTAATAATATCAACTCACATAGTACAATAAATTTGATTAATTTTTTATTTAATATAATGTAATTAAATTGTTTACCCTCAAGTCATGTGACAATGAACACCAATCAAAATGCTTGACGTCACTTGTTGCCAAATAAGAATTTTTGATGTCAATTACTATACTGTTTGTTCATATTTGGATAATTACTGTGATTTCCACGAAATTTCTTCGAAATTTGTTGAATTATATATTTGTTTATAGTTCTTAACTATTTTTTAAGGTTTTTTCTTAGCGGAAAGTGGATATAATAGGCTAGTTAGTTCAAATTTACCAAGAATGAATTGCTTTATGGAGGCTAATTTCTTCGGCAATTTCTTCTCTGCTATGCTGAATTTAGAAATGTGAAAACATTCATTAAGTAATATACTCAGGATACATTATAATAGTAATCGTTGAATAGCTATTTATGCCATCAGTTACGAACAACAAAATTTCACTTCGTAACGTATTGCATACAAGATTTTTTCTAATTTTGAATAAAGTAATAAAAAAATAAAATTTAATATAATTGATAAAAATTTGGAAAACATAAATTTAGTTTGTTGCTGTTACTTTATATTAGTTGTCAGTTTGGCATTTTTTAAAAAGTCTAGACGGAAGGTTTTTAGCGAGATTGATATATTTTTAGTTTTATTTTTAAAAAATGAGTGATTCAAGTTCTGGAGAGCTACCAAGCGATATTAAAGAGGCAGCAGGTAATGCTCTATTATCAGTAATTCCCAAAAAGTCAAAGGCAGTTTATGATCTGGCATACGAAAAATTTGTTACGGAGTGTCATGAGAAGAAAATTAAACATGAGAAAGTTTTACTTGCATATTTTGAGGGTAAGAAAGATCTAAAAGTTTCCACATTATGGACACTTTACTCAATGTTAAGGTCTGAACTAAATCTGAAAAGTAATATTGATATTAAAAAAATATACAAATTTGGTAGCATATATTAAAAGGCAAGCGGACGGGTACAGGGCTAAAAAGTTCTTTTAAAGAAGATTTCGCCAAATTTTTAGTGGAAGCTGATGACAAAGAATCCTTAATAGGTAGTAGGTTGTGATGATAATTGGAATGGCAGCAGCATGCAGAAAAGCAAAATTAATATTTCTTCTAGTTGAAAATGTTATAGACGAAGGAAGCCATTTTCGTGTTGATATCCCACCTTCAAAAACAAAAGTTTTACGGTAATTTCTAATTACCAATGGAGACATTGAAAAAACGGATCTTGTTGAAATATTAAATTAAATATATTAAGTTGCGTCCCCAGGTTCTTCACACAACACATTTTTGGTAAAATATGCGAATGGAAAATGCACTAGAAATCCTGTGGAAGTTAACACATTTAGCAGTCTGTCTAAAGTTATTGCACAATTTCTTGGTCTCTCAAATCCTGTTCTATATACTGGCCACTGCTTCAGAAGAAGCTCTGCCATTTTCCTAGCAGACAGTAGTGCTGATATTTTAAAATTAAAGAGGCATGGAGGTTGGAAATCTTCCTCTGTTGCGGAGGGATATATTGAAAATTTCATGAATTATAAAAAACTCATAGCGCAAGAAATATTTGGCAAAACATCTAATGCAATTTAATTTGAATAATTGCAATAATTGTGTTATCAATATTTATAATACTTAATTAATCTATAATTTATGTTTTTAACTTGTATTATAACAGATTAATAAATAGAATAATTCTTTTTGTCACTAATTTTAAAATACTAGTTACAAAAAGTAAGACGTTTCATAATGTCAATCAATTTAAATTTTATTTTGTATAGATACAAGTGCTGGATCCCGACGGGCTAGTTGAAGCCACATTTTCCGCATCGTTTTTGTACGTGGAACGTTAATAAATAGTTTTACAGGTGTTTTAATAATAGCACTTTCACTTTGCGACACTGCACAACATTTATAAAATGTAGAATCCATCTTATTAACACAAAACTACGAAATAACTTTCTATTACATACAACTTCAACAATGTTTAAGAACAAGTTATTAGTTATATTATAATAAGAATAATAACTAGTTTGGGTTATTTCTGGTACTTATTTATGGTTTTAAACACTTTCCCAATAATAGTCCATATCCCCATTCTAAAAATTTTTAATAGATAATAGATACTGCAAATTATAAAAGTTTGTAATAACTCATTTTCATATTACTTATCGCTTTATTTATAAATAAACAATTCAGTCACTTTTACTATTCAACAGTACCTTTGTAGTTGGAAACTCTCTAGTTTCGTCAAGTTAGTAGATATTATTTGTTTTGGAATATATTCAAAAAGTTTTTTTGTTTTCCCCGTATAATGTCAAAGTTTTAACCTCTTTAGTTTATGTAACGATAACTTTAAGACCACACCAACAAAAAATATATTAACTTTTAGTTGAAACAAGCTAAAATAACGTTAATTTTCTCTAATGGTGAATGTTCTCTTTCGCAAAGCGAAAAAACGGTGACTTGCAGTAAAGTTGTTATTAAATTTGGGACCTGAAAACCTTCGTAGCGTAGCGCCACTAAATAAAAAGCCCACTAAATGATTTATTACTTATTTCGTTTTTTTTTTTGAATTTAGGGTTATTTCGTCCAAAGTTAATATTTTTTATATGTAGCAAAAAATTTTTTAAAGCAAAAAAAACTTGCTGCTTGTTTTCAGTCAGTTTAAGTATATTACGAGACTTTTCCTGTGCCTCCTGTGTATTCTACCGAATAATAACAGTGTAAAACAGCGTATTTTACTCGAACGATTTCCCGAGAGAAACTAAAACTTAGATTTAAGCCCTTTCCGAGGGATAAAAATCGTCCAAAAGCCATTCCCCTGATAGTTATAACTGATTGAATCTTATAGAATTGAATTTTACAAACAACTCTTTATCATCTCAAGTTCTTTCTAAAATATTCCTTTTAGAAATTACACAGCGCTTCTTTAATCGATTTGTTTATCATTTTTTTATAAAACCATTTATTATTAACCTTGGGTATTGTGTAAATTTATTTCGTAATTATTAAATAACGTTTTATATTTTCCGTTTACGACATCACCCATTTAATATAACATAAATATTGTAACATGATATGTTAACTAAAAACGTAGTATGTTTAAATTAATTATATGGCTAACGCTAACACCATCTATTGTATAGAATTCTTAACATGTTAATTATTACAAACGATTCCTGTCAGTAAATCAAACTTTATACACGATCTTTAATGTGGTATAGTCCAATGCCTTCAACCACGATTCATTCTCTTATTGTCATTGGTGTTACACATAGGTATGTTTCTTGATTTATATTTTTGGTAAAAGATTTCAAATATAATTTCTTCAAATCTTGACAGTACTATATAATCAGATGAGAATTTTCACATTTATAATTATTTCAAGTATATGTTGAGGGCAATTTAAAAGTAATAATTGTAATTTTTTTTTATAAAAAAAATACAAAATGGCGAGTTGAGTACATTTCTGGAATTCGAATTGTAATATTAATTTATCCTTTGTTACTGTAGTATTTTCTGTAATATATCCAAATGGTAAATGTAGATTTCGGAATACGCTGTTTTGTACTTTTTGTACGGAAAAAAATAAACGAACACATGGCTGATGCTGACAATTTTTCACAGCATTGAAATATAAAATACCAAAGACACTACAAATTTCAAAGACACTTTAAATACCAAAGACACTACAAATTTCAAAGACACTACAAATTTCAAAGAGGCTACAAATTTCAAAGACACTTTAAATACCAAAGACACTACAAATTTCAAAGACACTACAAGATTACTACAAATTTACCTCAAATTAGCTACTAAGTTACCACTGAATTACCGCTGATTGGTTCTACATTGGTGTACTGTTCACCAGACCAACCCTTCACTGGACCAGCCCTCTCCTGAATCAACCATTGGATCGCAGATGTAAAAAAAGATAAGTCGACTAACGTAAATAAATGCATTTATAATCTTATACAGCTGTCTCTACGTTTTTTCTTTATTTTTTAACCTTAATATCAAAATCATTGTCGTATCATAGTAATTATTTTTTGTTTGCGGAATATTACCTATGTAAATTTAATTTTTTTCAGAAGCACCAAGGAAATCTTTTTATATTTTATTGGTTGGTACATTTTTATTTCATTTTTTCTTCATAGAAACTTTTTTCCGACATCTTTCTGTCGTCTTATGATACTTATTTAAATAACTCAGCTTAAAACAACTTTCTTCAGTAGTATCATAAAAAATAAAAAGATTTCAGTGGCGCCCTTAATAATTTCAAAAATAATTAAAACGTTGTACTTCAGTCAGAGAAAATGAAATAATCCATCCCTAGCCGTGGCATGTATATCTTTTCTTGCTCTTATTCTGTTTCTTGTTGAAGACCCTAAAATGAAAAAAGTTAACTAATTGGTTATGTAGTTCTTTTATAAAACTTACCCAGATACAGTTTTCTAAGAGGTTTAATTTTTCTTCAGTCTTTTATGCTTTTGACAATATCACTTAATAAAATTATCCTTCTTCAGTGGGGTTATGAATCTCTTATTATTTGTTTTCAACGGTCACATGTTCTTTAACTAGGTTAAGGGCATGGAATGTTTACCTTGGTTGACATGACCTTTGACCTATGACATTTTAGTGGTACCACTTCACCTTTTGTCTGTCATAAAACTAAAAATATATTCTCTGTGGCTTTGGGATTTTTGGTTTTAGTAGATGGTAGGCAGAGACTTGTCACAAATTTTGGATTGATGATTCTTCTTTTTTTGTTTTCTTAAAAAAAATATGGTATTGTAACGTGTACCAAGGGTACAACTTATTGCAGTTTTCTGGATTTAAATACCAAACACTTTTAAGTATCAGGATAAGCTTTAATTATTTAGAAGACGCTGTTGCGGATTTCATTCCTGGCATTTTAAAGGACAACACACTTGAAGGTCACCTTCCATCATCGACCTTTTTCTTTTTTTCTTACTACTACTTTCTACCTTCTACTCCGTTTCTACATTCCTGGGTAAAACTACGGAGGCACATTACTTTTGTCGGAGACCTTGGAGGACAGAGACAACACACCTTGAGCACACCTTGAGACACACACATACATCCATAGTCAACCTACCGATGGGCAAAATAGGGCCTGGATCCTTAGACTGGCTCCCAACACTTTTATTATTTGGTGAGACTTATAAATAATAATTGCAGTACAATAGTATTTACTCACTTATAAGGCGTTATATTATATAATAATTAGTGGTTAAACTTACCTGTTCTAGTAAATATTTGATTGCGTTATTTCATACTTAGATATATATTGCATAAATTTAGATATATATTGCAAACCGAATTAATTATAGAGTTCACTATTCTTGTTTGTCTGGCAATAATAATTTCAAGTTATTTCTACACAACTTCCTAAAATAGTAGTATTGTTAGGTACATACATATTTTTTTATCAATTAATAAGAAAAGTTTTGATTTAACTTAATCCAACTAAGGATAATATTATCATACTGAACAATGTAAACCCAATAATATACTCTGGGGGATTGGTATAACATTGTTATTAAATCCATCTATAACCATTATCACTGTCACCATTTTGCTTTGCAATAAAGAATCTAGCTTAGCGAAAATATAATTATTTATGTTAATGTCAACCGTCACTCCATCAAACGTCAAACCACAAAACCCGTAGTAACCGGAATAGCGTGGCTATTTTCCCTTAACCCGTGCCGATAATACCGAATCAACAACTCGACCCAACTCTACATTTTGTGTTGAACATACGTCCTACACAAGGTTAGTAGCTAGTCGAGAGGGTAAATCATTCCTAGGAACTTCCATTCTTATATTTTGTGCGATAACAGTGGTAGCCATAGACTTACATTATGACAAATTAATTTAATCTTTTAAATTTTTATTGTTTGTTTAAAATTAATAATATATAAAGAAAATAGGTTTTTTTTTTAAAAGCGCGTATAAACTAGTTTATTATTAACACGTGGTATTGTGTAAATTTAACTCATAATTATTAAATTACTTTTTAGATTTCAAATTTATTTAGAATTCAAATACATTTCACAACTTCTACCAATCGTTATCAAAATTGAAACCGCAATTACAAATATAAAATATCTTCAACAATGCCTTTCTGAAAGCTCCTCTTTATTAGTCCCAACTAGAACAATGGGCCATTTGCTTCTTACGTTTCGGTTATAGGGCTGAGATGTAACCACATATGGTGCTCAACAAACGTTGGGTTTGGAACTTTTTCACCGCACACAGTGGGAGATTGTGAAAGCTTTTAACTTCTAATTTGCTACAAATGCTAACTAAGTTAAAAAAAGTTTAAAATGTTGACATTTAAAAAATTTTTTTTAATCAAAGTACAATTTAAATATTTTAATAAAACACCAAGTCAAACTACTAATAGTTTCGTTCTTAGACCATCATCAGACTAAAAGTATAATATACAGCTCAGAATTTTTATAAATTACAAAAACAAAAGGAAAAAACATAATATTAACTTAACAAATACAAATGTAAGATCAGGCTTAGGTAACTGATTATGCATCAATACAATAATGTCAAAAGTGATCTTCTTTGGGTATTATCCATTATCGCATACTGGCATCGCATATTGGCAGGATATCCCTTTGGAATCTCAGAAGGGTCTGTGGTAAATCAAGTGGGATAAATCCCAATCATATTTACTGGATTTCTCAGTGATAAAACCAATGGTCACCTATGGCTCAGTGGTGTGCTGGTTAAGAGGACCCAAAAAAACTGCTGACAGGCTTGCAGAGAACTGCGCGTATGGCAATTATGGACGCTATGTCTACCACTCCGACTGTGGCTCTAAAGATACTTCTAGTGCTCATTTACTCATCTACATATTTTTTTTTTGAAAAGGAGACTATGGGGCCACGTGGTGCTGGTGAGGAAGTTAAATCCCAAAAGTTCTTTGAATGGTATCCTATTCCCAAGTAGTAAAGAATGAAAGCGAGTCGCAATCTCCTTTCCTACTGTGGGAGAAAGCCAAGGTGTATAGCAGAAAACAGAAAGTTACTCCTTGGTAAGTACGCTACCATATTTCAAGCGGGATTGTTTGCTATAGATTTGAGTGCCAGGGGTTGACTGATTAACCAATAGAAAATAAAAACATATTTATAAATTCTGACCCCCAGGCAGCTTTAAAAGTTCTAAACTCAGGGTATATTCAAAGCTGGTTTAAAGATCTGTCAAATCCCTAAATAACCTAGAAGCAACTAACAAAGTAACGCTAGTGCACGCAGGAGTAAAGGGCAATAAGAGAGCCGACAAGCTGGCAAAGAAAGGAACACAGTACATGTTTATTGGCCAGGGACCATTCCTTGGCATAGCGAAAAAAACTGCTAGGGACATTATCTCCAGTTGGACAAAAAGAATAACCCGTCTGAACGGGAGATTCTATCAGGGCTCATCCAGTTCATATCTCAACCTTCAAGTAACAAGACAGCACAGCTCCTAGAATGGAGTATAAGTCATCTACGCAACGTTATCCGGGCTTGTTTAATGCATCATCTTATTTAAAGAGAATGATCTCACTTTACGTTGATAGTCCAATGATATTTGTACGATGGTACCTTTCTATATGTTATTTATTAATGTCAAGTTGTTTCGGTGTTATGGTACCTTTCTTGATTATCAGGACCTTTGTTTTGTTCGTGTTGAGTGTTAAACCCAACTCTTGCAACTCTTGTCTTGTTAACTCTCTAAACTGTATATTGCTTTGAATTTAACGTTTATTGTAGATAAGACATAAGTAATGAATGAAGAAGTAAAAATTATGAAATTTTAGAACTTATAAAGAGTCCTTAAAATTGACAGAAAAGTTAAAGGAAAAAAAGTCGAAAAAATGTATGAACCAACCGTGACAAGATATCTCATATTAGTAAAAATAATTTCTTTAAATTACGAACTATAGAAACAAAGTCAAGTATTTTAATTGAAATGTACATTCAAATATTCATTTTTAGTTACTATGAGTTTCAAAACGTGATATGACGGTAAAACCACCAAAAGACAATTATTTCTCACTTTAAATAATCACAGGAATGTCAAACCTAGACATAAGTTTTAATGTTCTTAAGACGACAAAGTTATTTTTAATCAATGAACTTTAGTTAATTTGAATTCAACCTTATTTTAAATTTTTGATTTTTTAGTACCTCGTACCTGCAAAATAGCTATTTTCGAGGAGGTTAAAAAAATGAAATACACTGTCTGTTAAAGAGAGGTATTTTTAATTTTTAATGATGGGAATACATAAAAAACAGTAGATATGAATTATTTAAACCAAATTTATTAAAGCAGCCATAATAATAGGTAGGATACGTGCTATTGCACATTAAATATTGCCAGAATCCGTAGATACGAGGTATTGAATTGACACCCTCGATATGGGGCATTCCATGCCAGCTCATCCTACCGATTGTATTTACATCTCCGATTTCGCTGAAATTTGGGCAACTTTTTGTACCCTTCAAAAAGGTTTCTATATTTTTTTTTAATTTATTCAAATTTTTTTAAATGTTTTCAAATGTTTTCAAATTTTTTCAAATTTTTTCATTCAGCCAATCGAGAGATATGAATCTAAAATTTCGGGTATTTTTATATAAAATAGCCAAAACTTGGTGAAAAATGTCAGATTTTGGACTTTTTTTTAAATCTCTTAATTTTTGATGAACTTTTTGAAAAATGTATGCAAAAAATTATTTATCATAAATTTGATTGTTTTTTTTTTCATTCCAAAGTTAAAACAAAAATTTTAAGATTGTTAGTATCCTTCAAATTTTTAAAAAAAAATTTCAAAAATTCTACTCTTCAAAACACAAATTTTAAGCCTTGTCTCCTAATTGGATATTAATAGTGAAATAAAAAAGAGCAATGACTTGGTACCTGGTGTGACTTTTGTTGTTTCTTAAAACATATTAGTCATGGATTAGATCAAGCATAGACCTATTATCAGAGGAGACACAATATTCCATTTATAAAACTCTGCTTTATCACAGATAGTATCTATAAGTATGACAAAGAATACTAATCGATTCTCTTTGTTCCACCCTCGCTTGTAATCAGTGGCGTGCTATTTGTTAAAAATTGGAATATGTCTGGTAATATTCTAAAATTCTAGGCAGTTGTACAAAATATGTTTCTTTTTTTTGCTTTGTAATTGAATTTAAAAAACTTCTTATGTCCATTTAGCTCCCCAATAAGGCGTTAAAATTAAAAAGTGTCAAAATTATTATTAAAAAATAAAATTCCTGCTCCTCGACCAATATCGTTATAAAAGATTAACTTTGAGAGGTTTTCCTAGGCAGAATACATTCGGTGGATTGATATCTGGGTCAGAAGAAAATGTAATTTTGGGCACCTACCTCCTTTTCATTATTAAAGCTTTCATTTTTTTATGATATGGCCATCAGGACGACTGTATCTAGTCATTAGTTCTATCACAATTTGTAGGTTAACGTTTCTTCTATTTAGCAGCTCCTGAATTTTTTTTTGAAAACCTCTCTTAGAAATACATTTAAGTATCCTAAGCCTTCCAGCTCGAAGCAGCAAGAACGTCTAAGCATATCCACAAATTGTTTGTAGCTCTTTGTTGAAGAGCTTGAAAAATAAATTTAAAATAACCGGTTTCACTAGTAACAAAGTGTTACCTAATTTATATTTTAGTTACCAGAAATGTCTCCCAACTGTAGCCTCCTTATTTGTCCTGTACGACAACGAGCAATTAATCCCAGTTACCCCCAGCAAGTGTTGAACATTAACCTAAACAAAGGGCTCTTGCCTCCCTTCCGCAAACTACAGCAAATAATCGTGGATCGATTTGAACCGCAAAATTTCAATGGAGATACGTGCATTGCTGTGTTCACCATATCTCCACTGCGCTTTGGATTGTTCGATTCAAAACTATTAAAATTTAAGCAGTGTCTGGGTATTATTTAATAACACATAAAGGCATTTATTATGTAAAGTGAGGTGTGTTTATTTCGTTTGCGGTTTTAAAGCGATCTCCAGCTTTCCGAAATTTTAATTAAAATAATAATAATGGTTTAAATTAAGTTAGCTACTGTTTCAGTCGAACATACATTTTCTTATGAATAATAATACTAGAATATTCCAAAAACATAAAACAATAATCTAAGTACTTTTTATTGTTAAAGTCTGGTCTCGCTCTTCGGATTATTGCTATATTATATTATATTATACAGGGTATCCCATATCTAATGGACAATATAAGAACTGTAGAAAGGGGTGATAAAAATAAGTCGTTTGATACAAACATGCACTAGTAAAATGTTAATAGTAAGCGAGATATGGGGCGTTAAAGTTGACAAAATATTTTTGAAAATTCGTAATATTTAGAAAACAACTGAATGTATTGGTTTCAAAATTGGTACACTATGGTTTTTAATGGTAATAAGCATGATATTGCCTTAATTTTTAATAATACTTCTAGATTGCGCTGGTTACACAGTTAAGATTTGATAGATCAGCGGTATTTTTTTTACCCCCTGTATAATGTGCATTTTATTACAAAATAATAAAAACTGCATCATTTTGAAACAAAAAAGGTATACTTGTTCAATTCCAATATTTTAAGTCGTTTTCAAGATATTGCTATTTTAATATTGCAGTGCATATCATTACACTGTAACTTAATTACTAGAATATTTTAAAGAGGGCTATGACTATTAAAAGAACTGTCATTAATTTACTAATTAAAAGCGAAAAGTTGTCATTACTGTGTTTTTAACTTCTGAACTAACAATACGGCTTTCATTAAAAATGCCTAGAGGCAATGAATTTACAAATAATGAACTAAGGGACATGATTTTTGTTTATGCTCAAGTAAATTATAATACATGTGCTGCAGCGTAAGAAAAATTCTGGTGGTCGATCTGTATCTCTGTATCTGTAGAGTAGGAAGGGTGAGTATAGACCCACAGCACTTAGGCCACAATATGGCCCATTGTACATCCTCCCTAGGAGCCGCCCTCCTAGGACATTGTCCATCCTGCCTTATCCAGGAAGGAAGACAGGTCACCAGGGGACATCTCCTTAATGTCGGCAGGTGTAGGCCAAGACTCACCGAACACACACTCTCTTATCGACGATAGCTCCGGACATTCACATAAGACATGCCTGACAGTTTCATCTTCCTGTTCACACCTCCTGCATAGAGGTATGTCCACTAGCCCCATAATATGGAGGTGTTTCCTTAGTTGACAGTGTCCAGTCAGAAATCCCACTGTTAAACGTAGGTTCTTCCTGGTCATCGCCAAATATTTATTCGTATCCAGCTTCTCAGGGTCACCCAGGGTAATCCTGGCAAAACTGCATCCTTTGGTTTCATCCCATCTCTTAAGAGATTGAGTACGGGTGTAACGTTTGGCTAGTTCCGCAATTGTCGAAGTCGTCAAACCATGGGTGTCGCCTGGTCCCAAAATTTTCAGTCCAGCCGCCATCCTGGCCAGAGAGTCAACAATACGGTTGCCTTTGCTCCTGTCGTGCCCTTTTACCCACCTTAGTACGATATTATTATCTACCGAGGCGTTGGCTAAATCTTGGTGGCACTCTAGTGCTAACCCTGAGATAAAGCGTTGTCTATTCAAGGTTAATAGGGCTTGTCTACTGTCAGTGCAGATTATTATGTTTTTGCCAGAAATTTCTTTTCTGGTTATCTCTTTGCGGCGATTGAGATACCAGCCAGTTCTGTTTGAACCACGCTGGTATTTTTTCCCATTCCCATTTAATCCTTAGGCTAAGTGATCTGGAGTAGACTCCACACCCTGATCCTTCCTTGTTTTTTGAGCCGTCTGTGTATATGCGTATTGCATTTGCAGCATCCGCCTCAGTGTTCTGTTTTATTTGTATTTTGTAGGGTTTATTAAATACAAACCTGGGTTCAATTGCGTCACCGGCCGCCTGTAGCAGAGGCACCGCAGTGAGTGCCTCCCTCCACAGGCCCAGCCTCAGTTGACCCATTCCTACCTCGGGGTTTACACCAGCCGTGCGCAATCGTAGCATGGCCATTAGCGCAACCTCCTTGACGTGCAGGTCGAGAGGTGTCAGACCAGTAACCAATTCCATTGCCGCGGTTGGTGTTGTTCTCATGGCTCCTGTGATGTTCAGACAAGCCATTCGTTGTATTTGATACAGTTTTTGGATAGCCGTTGCTTGTAGAGTTTTAGGTCCCCATGCAATAGCTCCGTACGTTAGCATAGGTCTTATCATTGCTGTGTAGATCCAGGTGACTACACGGGGCGAGAGACCCCATGTGCGTCCCACTGTCCTCCGACACTGCTCATAGGCCACATATGCTCTTTTTGCTCTGTTCTGAATGTGCGAGTTCCATGTTAACTTCCTGTCGAGGGTAATGCCGAGGTATTTCACCTCTTCAGCGAAGTTTAGTTTGCCTTTGAAGATTTCGGGGGGTTTCAAGCCCGATAAGCTTCTTTTTCTAGTGAAAAGGACCATCTCTGTCTTCTTGGGATTGATCGACAATGAGTGTTCCTTACACCATGTTTCTATTAATTTGAGGCCATCCTGCGCTCTATCGCACAGTGTGTTCACAAATTTGCCGGTCTGCAAGATAACTATGTCATCTGCATATGCAATTGTGTAGAAACCATTACTGTTGAGGTGACTAATCAGGGTATCCAGGACTATGTTCCAAAGAAGGGGTGATAAGACCCTCCCTGCGGACATCCCCTCATTACCAGTCCCCTCACAGTAATGTCTTCTACATTTATACTTATTGCTCTACTAGAGAGCATCTTGAGTATCCATTCTCCTACCACCAGGGGTATATTCCTGGAGTTGAGTTGATGGGTGATTGTTGGGAAAGTCGTTTTATCGAACGCTCCTTCGATATCTATAAATATACCCAGGGTGGATTCTTTATTATCCAGTGATCTCTCGATTCTGCCAACCACTTGGTGTAGGGGCCGAATCGGTAGACCTTCCCGGAGTATATGCATGCTGATTTGGATGAAGTGGATTGTGGACTAAGACTTCATCTCTTATATACCGCTCGCACAGCTTCTCCATTATTTTCAAAAGAATGATGTGAGGCTGATTGGTCGGAATGCTTTTGGTAAGGTGTAGTCCATCCTTCCTGGTTTAGGTATAAACACCACTCGTACTTCTCTCCACTTACCGGGAACATACCTCAGAGCTAATGAGGCTCTGAATATTCCGACCAGGTGCGGCATAAGAATATCCAATCCCCACTGTAGTAGGGCTGGTCTTATACCGTCAGGTCCTGGTGCTTTGAAGGGGGAAAAGCCCGATATGGCCCACCTTATCTTGTCCTCATCAATTATGGTGCTAGCAAGTTGCCAGTCGTATTGTGAGGGTGTTATTGGTACTTCCGTCTGGTTCGTCGTTCGCGGGAAGACAGAACCTGGGAAGTGAGTTTCCATAAGGATTTCAGCGCTCTCTTGGAGGTTGGCGGCTTTGTCGCCATTCTCCCTCGTCAGGATGCCGATACTCCTATGGTGGTCGCTTGAGAGTACCTTCTGTAGCCTTGAGACTTGCGGAAGGTCTTCAATTACCTCGCAATAGGCTCTCCAGGCTTCTCTTTGCTTTTGTCTGCAGACTTTTTTGTACTCTCTGAGGTTGGCTTTATATATTTCCCAGTCCTCTTCAAGTTTTGTTTGTTTTGCTTTATTAAAGGTTGTTCTCGCTGTCTTTCTGAGGTGTTCCAGTTCAGGGCACCACCATTTATTGGTTGTCCCTTCTGTCTGTACCATCCTCATCGGACAGGATTCCTTATAGGCAATGTCTATTTTGTTTTGGATAGATAGCGTGTACCTTTCCAATTCTTCACTATTGCCAGGAGTCAGGGCCTCTGTATCCCGCAGAGCTCCTTTTAAGAGTCGATTGTATAGAGCTACATCCGTCCTCTTCGGATCGCGGGATTTCACAGTGGTCCTGAGATCCTGGTTTATCGTATAGGTCAACCAGCGATGGTCTGACATTGAAATATGATCAGACACTTGCCAGTCTTGAATTTTATTTGATATTTTGGCTGTCGCCAGCGTAAGATCTATTACTGTTTGGCTACGGGCGTTAATGAATGTCGGCTCCGTGCCTCTATTCAAGATTATTAGGTCTTTCTTAATTATATATTCGTAAAGAGACTTACCTCGGGCGTTGATATCCTTGCTGCCCCAGCCCAGGTGGTGAGAGTTTGAGTCACAGCCCAAAATCAGCTCCATTCTCTGGTTTAGGCAGTGGTCCACTAGCACTTCCATCTCTCTTGTGGGTGGTAGAGTGGCTGCATCTGAGGGGAGGTACACCGATGCGAGTATCAACGCCGTATATTTGCCCTTTCCGTCTGGACATTCCACTTTAACCGCAGTGAGGTCTGAGGTGCAGAATTGTGCCATCAGAAAGGCTCTGTATTTCCTGGGAGCGTAAACGGCTGTCCTAGGTTGCTGATTGCTTGGTGAGCTAAAAATATTACCAGTCAAGTTACCGAAACCAGTAATTCTGGTCTTAATTATCCAGGGTTCCTGGATCAAAGCTATTGCATCCTTCAACACATCAAGGCGGCGACATAGTGTTGCCGTAGCCGTCCTGCTGTGTTGGAGGTTGCGATTGTATTATATTTACCTTTTTCCGACGTCCTTGCCCATTGCGAGGTCGTTCGGGTTGGGACTCTATTCTAGGTCCATCTGCTCCTCCGGTACGGGAGCGACGGCCTCTTTGTTGTCAGGGGCCTCTTCCGTCAGGTCGTCGTCTGTCATCTTTACAGATGTTTCGACGTCCTTTTCGAGACCCTTGGTGATCTCAGTGCCAGTAACCACTCTAGGTGGCTCGACTTCCGAGGACCTTGGGTCTTCAGAGGTACCCTCCTTTTTAACCTTTATGGCCAATGTGGTAAACGCGTAGCTTATCCTCATTGCCTTTTTCTTGAGGACCGCCATATCCTCGTCTCCGATTCCGAAGACGAAGAGGTGTCCTGAAGGGTTAGCCTTCACCTCTTGGTGGAAGGTGCACCACCTCGCTATCCTCAAGTCCGGATTCTGCGCCCTCAGCCTTCCCAGCACCTTCTCCTTTTCACCGGATGTCGTCTTGTGGACGTCCTCCGGGATCCAGAGCGAGGCTTTGGTAAGCTTTGGGAGCTCATCCACACCGATGACAGCCAGCGATGCTTCCTCCCACGGCTTGAGGTCTTTTGTGGCCTTTTTCAGCCACTGTAGCGTCGCGTCATCATCACAGACCACTCTGATGATTTCACCGGAGTGTGTCCACGATTTAAACGTGGGCGCTTTGGTGTTGCTGCTGGAGGCGGAGAAGATAAACTTGTCCAGTTCCTCCAGCAGTTGAGTTTTGACGAGGCTCTCCCGTTCTGCGGTAATTTTACCGTACGGGTTTGTCTCATCAATAATAGCCACCTTGAGGTGTCTCAAGGCGGCTTCCGCAAAGGTTTGGGAAGGTGCAGCGACATTTCTATCGCTGCGCAGCTTCTTCGACCTTCTTGGTGTTGGTGTTCCCTCCGTGGAGGTACTCAGGTGGGGGCGCTTTCCTGCAGAGGTAGCCGCCGGTTTGTTGCCTTTGCAAGGCGGAACCTTTGGCCCTCTCCGCAGGAGGTGCCCTGCCTTTGGAGGTGGGGTGGAGGAGGGAGAAGGTGCATTTATAGTTGCAGCCTTCTCTGCCTCCTTTGCCCTTTACCTCCTTTTGGCCTCGGCGCCGCAGATTCGTTTTCGCCTTGGTTTTTGTGTTTTGTCCTGAGGTGATCTTCGATGTCCAGCCTCGTTCTGAGCAGTGCGTTGGGGTGGGCATTTCTGACCATCCCCAGTCATCGCTTTAGATTGAGGTGAGCATTTCTGTCCATCCTCAGGATTGTTTTTGTTTGTTTGTTTTTCGTCCATATGTGTTCCCACGAGTAGCAGGGGAAAGGGTTGGTCACCTCTGGCAGAGCCCCGCATTACCAGAGGAAGGCTAATTACAATGAGGTTTCGCCCTGTTCCTCAAGGGGATCGTTCACGACCGCATATCACCCTGCGGCCACTCAGCTCTCGGCACGATACCTTACACCTTAGCTTGGGTAGGCTGGTCCGCGGTGGCATATTCAGCAAAGGCTTTTGGGGAGGTTTAGTTCCCCTCACCCTACTTATTTTGCCACTGACCAAGAGTCCGGTGATCACAACCGTGAGGCCATATTGGCCTCCCGGGCAGGGCCCCCATTCTCCTGGCCGTCCCCCTATCCGCCACCTGGGGACGCGCCCGATAGGTAGCCCAACCCACGGGTTCTGTTGAAGAGCTTGAAAAATAAATTTAAAATAACCGGTTTCACTAGAAACAAAGTGCTACCTAATTTATATTTTAGTTACCAGAAATGTCTCTCAACTGTAGCCTCCTTATTTGTCCTGTACGACAACGACCAATTAATACCTGTTACCCCCAGCAAGTGTTGAACATTAACCTAAACAAAGAGCTCTTGCGTCCCTTCCGCAAACTACAGCAAATAATCGTGGATCGATTTGAACCGCAAAATTTCAATGGAGATACGTGCATTGCTGTGTTCACCATATCTCCACTGCGCTTTGGATTGTTCGATTCAAAACTATTAAAATTTAAGCAGTGTCTGGGTATTATTTAATAACACATAAAGGCATTTATTATGTAAAGTGAGGTGTGTTTATTTCGTTTGCGGTTTTAAAGCGATCTCCAGCTTTCCGAAATTTTAATTAAAATAATAATAATGGTTTAAATTAAGTTAGCTACTGTTTCAGTCGAACATACATTTTCTTATGAATAATAATACTAGAATATTCCAAAAACATAAAACAATAATCTAAGTACTTTTTATTGTTAAAGTCTGGTCTCGCTCTTCGGATTATTGCTATATTATATTATATTATACAGGGTATCCCATATCTAATGGACAATATAAGAACTGTAGAAAGGGGTGATAAAAATAAGTCGTTTGATACAAACATGCACTAGTAAAATGTTAATAGTAAGCGAGATATGGGGCGTTAAAGTTGACAAAATATTTTTGAAAATTCGTAATATTTAGAAAACAACTGAATGTATTGGTCTCAAAATTGGTACACTACGGTTTTTAATGGTAATAAGCATGATATTGCCTTAATTTTTAATAATACTTCTAGATTGCGCTGGTTACACAGTTAAGATTTGATAGATCAGCGGTATTTTTTTTACCCCCTGTATAATGTGCATTTTATTACAAAATAATAAAAACTGCATCATTTTGAAACAAAAAAGGTATACTTGTTCAATTCCAATATTTTAAGTCGTTTTCAAGATATTGCTATTTTAATATTGCAGTGCATATCATTACACTGTAACTTAATTACTAGAATATTTTAAAGAGGGCTATGACTATTAAAAGAACTGTCATTAATTTACTAATTAAAAGCGAAAAGTTGTCATTACTGTGTTTTTAACTTCTGAACTAACAATACGGCTTTCATTAAAAATGCCTAGAGGCAATGAATTTACAAATAATGAACTAAGGGACATGATTTTTGTTTATGCTCAAGTAAATTATAATACATGTGCTGCAGCGTAAGAAAAATTCTGGTGGTCGACCTAAAATAATTACAGCTGATATGAAAGATGAAATTTTAAGAATTATAGAAAATCCTGAATTGAGTACTCGGCGCTTGCAGGCAGCTACTGGTGTAAGTAAATCAAGTGTGTCAAGAATTTTACATACAGAAAAATTGTACTCATATCATTTCACGCCTGTACAAAATTTATTACCCAATGACTTATCAAGGAGACTACAATTTTGTCAATCAATGCTGGGTAAGATCAATCAAAATCCAATATTTTTAAACAAGGTACTGTTTACGAACGAGGCTACATACACACGCAGAGGAGTATTTAATTGGAGAAATAACCACTATTACGATTTTACTAATCCTCATCAATACAAAAAAACTCATGAGTTTTCAATCAACATCTGGTGTGGAATCATTGGCGATAATTTCATTGGTCCATTTGAACTCCCTAATAGATTAAATGCGGTAAATTATTTAGAATTTTTGAAAAATGATGAAGTTGATGAAGTTCCTTTAATTGTAAGGCAGGATATGTGGTTTATGCAGAACGGTGCTCCCCCACATTATCCACTTATAGTCCAGAAGCCTGTAAATAACAATTTTTCGCATCCGCATATGGGGATATTTAAAATCGTTAGTCTACAATAGTGAAATTCATTACCAAAACGAACTATTAGCAAAAATTCATGAAGCCACAAATACTTAAAAAAATGGCAACGCGATGTTTTTTAAAGTAAGACAACATTTACAAAAAATTTTACGAAAATGTATTGGAGTAAATGGTGGTCACTTTCAACATTTAATGAAATAAATGTAATTATTGGGTTTTTTCTTTTCTTTTTCCAATTAAATTGTATTCTATAACAAACAATGTTTTATTTAGGTAATAATTTTTAAATGCCGGCGTGGCAAGCAGTATTAAAATAGCAATATCTTGAAAACGACTTAAAATATGGGAATTGAACAAGTTTACCTTTTTTGTTTCAAAATGATGCAGTTTTTATTATTTTGTAATAAAATGCACATTATACAGGGGGTAAAAAAAACGACCATCTATCAAATTTTAACTGTGTAACCAGCGCCATCTAGAAGTATTAAAAATTAAAATAAAATATTACCATTAAAAACCATAGTGTACCAATTTGAAGACCAATACTTTCAGTTGTTTTCTAAATATTACGAATTTTTAAAAATATTTTTAGAACACGGAAGACCTATTGACATGCGAAGTGTTTACCGACGAATAAAACGTTTTGGCCTGTTTTCATACCGACCACATTGAGTCCTCCCTTTAAATCCAGAACACTGACGTAATCGCCTTGAGTGGTGCAGAGAACGGTCACTCTGGGATCAGGAATGGAACAGTATTGTCTTAAGTGACGAGTCTCAATTTTGTTTAGGCATGCACGATGGTCGAGCAAGGGCTAGAAGACGACGTGGTAAAAGGAGAAATCCACGGTTTTTTGTTGAAAGGCATGTTCATTAAATTGTTAAAGTTATTGTTTGGGGTGCTATAGCTATGGTTCGAGATCACCTTTAATCTTTATCAGAGGTAATATGAACGCGCAGCGTTATATCCAAGAAGTTTTAAAACCCCATCTTTTCCATATCTTGAAACCCCAACTTTCCAACAAGATAATGGCCGACCACATGTCGCAAGAGTCACAATAGACTTCTTTCAGCATAATGATGTCCAATTGTTACCTTGGCCACCAACATCACCCGACTTATCCCCAATTGAGCACGTGTGAGATATGATGGGTGGGAGATTGCTCAATTTGCAACGTCCTCCTCAGACTCTAGAAGAACTTCGAGAGGAGTTGGTGGTTGCCTGGAATGAGATACCACAGGAGGACATTGACCACCTAATCAGAAGCATGCCTAGACGCGTTGGAGAATGCGTAACACATCGGGGTGCATCCACACATTATTAAAGGTAAAAGGGCTTTAAAGCAATGCAATCATTTTGAAATTTTTATCATTTACTTATTATGCTTCAGTAAGTACAACATTTTATAAAAAAAATCATTTAAACTTGGTGTTCGGATTTTTATTTCACTTAGTATAGTATTGATGCAATATTTTCAAATTTCACTAAAATTTTTCTTTTGGAATTTGAACAAATATTCATTTTTTTCAATTTCCCTATATTATAATTCCTTATAATAATTCGAATTGTTGTCCTATGTCACGTGTCCAAAATCTATCTATTACACCTAATAAATGTTGGAGTCAATGCTCAGTATACGACGGATTGTCAAAGGTGTATCTGGTAACTTGTTAGTATATCGTTGTTCTGAATGTAGTCCACATACTTAGTGGATGGTGCCAGTACACTTATTTTCCAAGTTAAAACGAAAATTTTCTTGTTCGAGAGTCGGTTTTTCGTACCCTGACTCCATTTTAAGTTTTATCGGCAATTATTTATATTTATTTATGCTTCTGTTTTGAAATATCCTGCTTAAACTATAAAATAAAAAATACAGAATAAACCAAAGTTTAATAAAGTATTTCACTTTCATTAAAAAATGACGGCCGTTTTTAATTAATATTAATCGTCAGAATTATAGATTTATTAACATACCACAATCCTTTAATATGGAATAAGTAGTATTTACACTGGACCGAAGGTTAAAGTATGACCAATATTAAAGCTTATATATTATTAGCTCAAACCAAAGTAAATATTGTAAATTTAATTAACTTTAAGGGTTAAGAACAGTAAACAACTAACCGTTTGAACCAGACTACTTTTTATTCGAAAAATAGGTTTTTAAATTCAATTATATTGTATACAAAGATAAGTCGTAATAATTGTAACACAAATATATTAAGTTATTGTAAAGATCGGGTTTTTCTATATCATTGCACAGTTATACTGATCTTAGAGGGAAATACATCCAGGATAATCCCTTAGGGCTATTTACATCTAGGCTTTAATATTGTTATCTCTTATTACTTCCATACTTGGTCTAGCCGTAATCCTACCTAATCAATATCAGGTACCTAGCTACAAATAAACAAAATGTAACTTCAAAATGTCAATCTGACGATGCTAGTTTTAGTTTAGGAAGTTTGGTCCAAACGTTTAGCTATTTCCTGTTCTTGGACTGTCACATACTAAAGGTTAGTATAATAAGTTTTATTAACTTTAAGAGTTAAAAGCTAAAATTTATTGTACTAACTCTTTTCGGAAGTCCATCTTAAGAACTCCGAATAAAGTCTACCCAATAAAATAAGTTGCTTTTTACTATTTATATTTATAAAATTACAAGGAATGTTAAAGTAAATTGTTTTTATTTGCTAAAATAAGTTTGAATTTTTTTAATATATTCATAAAATTATTAAATATTTTTCTAGACATAACAGGATCATTAAAAAATATACAAAACAGTTAAATTTCAAAGAGACAAGTGTAAAAGAAAAGGTGGAGGATCAATACCAGATCTATACTAAGTGATATAAAAATCCGAACACCCAGTTTAATTTGTACTTTCACCACGTCGTCTTCTACCCTCACTCGACCATTGTGCATGCCTAAACAAAATCGAGACTCGTCACTAAAGACAATACTCTTCCATTCCTGATCCTAGAGTGACTGTTCTCTGCATCACTCAAGGCGATTACGTCGGTGTTCTGGAGTTAAATAGAGGACCCAGTGTGGTCGGTATGAAAACAAGCCAAAACGTCTTATTCGTCGGTAAACACTTCGCATGCCAATAGGTCTTCCGTGTTCTGTAAACCATGCATTTGCAATGGACCTGGTAGTGGAGGAATGGTCCCTTAAGGCCAATAATCTTAGGCGGCGAACTTCACGTTCTGTTGTTCTACTGGGGCGTTCAGAGCCACTTGCTCTTTGCGTACGGCCTTCGCGAAATCAGGCCTGACAACATCTAACCACGGTGTCTACACTTTTTTGCACTCTAACTACAATTTCCCGAAAAGAAAATCCATCTTCCGAAGTCCCACTATACGACCCCTATTAAACTCACTAAGTTGACGAACTCTAGGCATCGTAACCAATCGTAAAGAATATCAATAAACAAAATCCACAAAATTTGGATCTTTACTACGGCTACAATATTCATTTTTGGATTGTTAGTGGATTTCAAAAAAAGCAGTATATAAACCGGAATCTTTAACTGATCAGTAAAATAAATAAATTCACTAAATTTTATTAAAATAAAATCCTTTAAACTGGCTATTCGGATTTTTATGTCAATTAGTATATATTAGTGTTTTTTAATAGTACGTAAAATATAAACACATTGTCTAAATCAATAAAAAGTATGTTGCTATTTTGTGCCTATATTCTTTAGGAATAATTCTATAGCGAAACGGCCGTCATTACATTTAAAGTATTTTACGAATAAGTAGTGAAAAATAATTCAACCTTTCAGTTGTTTATTGTTCTGAATTTTATTAAAATAGTAGCTTCCAAACATTTTCTTATTATTTTTATAATTTCTGGCTTAACTTTACATCATATTTAATGTCTTGTTACAAGAAAAGCTAACTTTATTATGTTTTCTTTCCAGGTAAGGACTTCGTCAACAAATAATTGATTTGTATAAGGGTTATTGCTTCAAATGGTAAGAATATAAAAAAATTAAAAAGAATATAAAAATAAATGTAATTTTTTTTCCACTGAAGCTTCTGGCAGGGGCAAATAGAAAAAATGTTTGCTTTTATGCTTTAAAGGTTTTTGTTGTCATTTGGCTTAAACCATTAATTTTTGTAATTTGTTCGAATGAAGGAAGAAAGAAAAACATTTAATCCTTTTAATGACAAAAAGTATACAGATTATGAAACTGGCTATTTTTTCAGCCTATACATTGCCACGTTTAGTTTTATGACGAGGGTAACATAAAATAAAATTGCTTGAATTTTCATTTTTAAAATATAATATTATTTATTAATTATTTCACTGGAGGTTTTTGATAGATTGTCTTGAGTCATTATAAGTCATCTAGACTTTTCTGCTAAGATCTATTTTTCAAATATTAAAAGAAGAACCAACTCCAGAACTTCAAAACTCTCATGAAGAATAGATATTTTAATTGACTATTAGACAGAAAAAATACGTATCAAATTATTAAGAAAGATTACTGGATGATTATTTGATCCAAGAAATAAACTTATGTAAGAGAAACAATCAAAATTATATATTTTATTAGATTACTGATAAAATGTCCAGGCTTCTAGCACAACAGGGTGCTGTTGTGTTTTATTAACAGGCGATTTAAGGTAAAATAAGTGGGGTATCTAATTAAGATTTGAATTAAGGAACAAACCTAAAATTTTTATGTCGTCTCCATTTGGAATAACTTTGTTTAATTTAATTTACAGAAATTTCTTTTACACTCCAATTTGTCTCTGGGTAATAATTTAGCTATATCAATGTTTCTACACAGCAGATTTTGATTTTCTTTGATCAAATTAATATACATCGGTAATCTTAATCTTAACATCAAAACTATTATTGAACAAATTAAAATTATTTTACCATAAAAGTCTTAAATAATCCTGTCCATAAAATTTATGATTTGATTCACAAATATTAAAATTATTCGCTTCTAAAAGTTAATACGGTTCAGTAATAAAACTTGACGTATTTGACTTAATATCATGAATGAGAAATTTTGCATTATTTGAAATGTCTTCGTTTGAAGTGTAATCCTGGAATCTACTTTTAATTTAACTGCATGTTCTAATCACGCTCTAATTCCTTTCAACTGTTACCGATATTAATCGAATATGCCATTATAGATGCCAATTCAATAGCTTAGCGAATCAGACAACCGTTTTCTACGGAGTTATCCACAAACACTTATTGTTATGTAACAAAGCTTTTATTATAGACAAACATTATTTACTTAAGTGTAAACTAATGTTATAGAACAATGAGAACCCAGCATAAATCAAAGTTATTGACTGGTATGAATATTTCCAGAGAAAATTATTTTTCTAATCCTACACTAGGAGAAATTTGAATTTTACCACGAAGGCGAGAAAATAACCTTTTCTGTCTATTCAAAAAGGAAATTTTTTGACAAATAAACAACACTATTAAACGCAGATCAAAATAAACTGTAGTAAGTATTCAGAACAATAAACACCTAAAAGGTTGAATTAACTTTTACTATTTATTCTTTAAATACTTTAAATGTAATGACGATGCTATTTCGATAGCGAAACGGCTGTCATTACATTTAAAGTATTTAAAGAATAAATAGTGAAAGTTAATTCAACCTTTTAGTTGTTTATTGTTCTGAATAAGATGAACTTTCACATAGTAAGGGTTAGTACCATAAATTTCATGTAGTAAGTATTGCTTCTTTTTTATGTTTTCTTTGATTATACAGTATAATTTTGAATGATATATTACTTATAAAATATTCAAACATTGATAAACATATAGGTGGGTTTCGACTTCACGTGCTTACTTAGTTGGTTGTTTATGTGTTACTCCTAGTAGAGGTGGGTTTTATAAAAGGAATCTGTTTATTTAAAAAGTTTCTGTCACTAAATATCGTAAAACGTTTAACGAAGGCACGTTAAAAAGTTTAATTGCGTCCAGGCATCTAAATAATTGAAAAAATAATAGAGTTGCCAGATTTAAGGTGGGTTATATATATCTTTTTTTTACCTGTTTTTTAAACTTTGTTTTTGAAAATACCTTAAAATATTTGCAAATGCTTTTCAAAAAGAGCATCATGCTCATCTCTAGCTCGGTTGCTCCTTTCTTCCGCTAACAAAATGCGAATGTTTAAGAAGTCATAGATATTTACCTTTTTCAGTTGGTGCTAACACTTTATTTTGCTTAAGTGCATGTCTTCTAAGAGTCGATTGTGGAATGTTTAACACTTTAGAAGCCAATAGCCAGCCCATTTCATTATTTATCACAGCTTCAATAGCCTTTTGCATGAAGGTTTTATCTCATCCTGCCGGTCTGTGTTTCTAAAATAGTTGTGAGGCATTATGTTCAAATTATCTGTAAAAAGAAAAAAGGTGGGTCAAATAACATAGTATTTTATCCGAACAAGGTGTATGCCATTTTGTCCACTTCATCACCTTCCACATTGGAAAACGATAACTAAAAACGTTACTAAAATTTTGAGATTTCAAAATATTCTGGAAGTTATTTAGTATAACTACAATAAATCAATGCTAAATACAATACCAAATTAACGTAAAAAATACTTTTGTAAAAAACTAAATCCCCTGAATAAAACGGAAATATGAAACAAACACGTGTCCGAACTATACGGTTCTATGAACATGACTGGCGCTGCGACAAGTTTCGACCTGTCATTAAGCGATCCTTTACAGGCCATTATAACAACGAGTATGTCTATGGTTTTCGAGAAAAGTAGGTATGCTTTTTTACCCGCCTATGTCATTTTATCTCCCCTACAATTAATTATTATTTAGTATTTATTTATTAGTCTAAAAAGATTATAGTTTATATAATTCAAAGGGCAGAAAATTGGGCAAAATTATAGTGATTATTTTTGACGTTTCTTAAAACCAATGAAATGCTTCTTTATTTGTGGGTACCCCGTCAAAATAGCCCATGACAAAACAGCCTCGACAAAATAGCCCGCTACAAAATAGCCCATTGACAAAATAGCCCATGACAAAATAGCCCAATAGCAGGACCTAGAGAGCTTAGAGATAGTATCGTTATCTTTTCCTTCTTTTTAACTTTATTAAACGTTATTTATTGAATTTTATTTGATGAGAATTTTAATATTTCGTTTTTATAATTGACAAAATAGCCCAAGATAAAATATCCCAACAACTTTATTCGAATTCTCTCACCCTTCCAGCGTGCCCTAATCAGTTTGGAGTTAGCATCGTTCTTTCTTTTTGTCTTTTTTGAATTTTCGCATGGAGGAAAATTGAGGAGGAAAATTCAGTTCAGTTCCAACTAGTTGACGTTTACCGTAACCAGGAAGACATCAGAATATGCATAAAGATGTTGAGTTGAGCTTCCTACCTGAGGTGGTAGACGAACTTATTAATTATTGGGAAGACACATATATAGGAAGAATGAGGCGAAATCGAAGAGCGGAACCATGCTTTCTAGTAGCAGTGTGGAAGGTTCAAAGAAGAGTTGAAGCTGGACTCCCACGTACAAACAACTCCGTAAAAGGCTGGCACCGAGCATTTCAACAAACCGTAAACTGTCAACACCCATCTGTGTATAAGCTGGTGGACCAAATGCGGAAAGAACAAGACCATACCGAAATTCAGATGGAACGTTTTGCTGCTGGATTTCGACAACCCGAAGCATCAAATCAACTTAATAGACGTTTGAAGAGATTATTGAATGGTTATTATCCGACGCAAAAGCTAAATTTGTTAAGAGGTATTAATAACAATTTACAAAATGTAGTTATTATATTATTATATTATAAAATAAAATAATTAAAACAGTCTATTTGGTTTCATTTTTATATTTTATTTCATATGTTTTCATCATTGACAAATATTATTTTCAGAATAAAACAAGTTTTTAAAATTGGCAGCCAATGCTGACCTTCATTAAATATTAATTAATGATGATAAAATCCAATTTTAATATTATTATAACGTTTATCTTAAAATTCTCATCAAATAAAATTCAATAAATAACGTGTAATAAAGTTAAAAAGATAACGATCCTATCTCCAAACTCTCTAGGTCCTGCTGTTGGGCTATTTTGTCATGGGCTATTTTGACGGGACACCTTATTTGTGGTAAGTTTTAACCAATTAGGTCATTATTATAGTGGGAATAAATCTCTTGTGATTATTGTCGGGATTAATCACTGCAGCTTTTATTTGCCTAACACATGTCAGATACTTGTCAAAATAATTACTTAATTGTGTCAACGCGAAATGGGTGAAAGTCAACTGTTTAGTACCTTTTAATAATGGCGTTTTTCATTATACTAATTTAAATTGTTAATTCTTTTAATATATTCACAATGTGTCAACGATATTTTCATATATTGTAAGTAATAACTAATTAAACTAATTTTTCGATATTTTTATGATAGTTCTATAGATTGTAAAAATTTGTGAATCAAAAAATAATCTTGTCAAATATAACTCGAAAGTTCCATAAATTAGAAAATAATTTGACAGATTTTATTCAAACTTGTTGCCATTTGGCAATAGTCACTCGAGCTCTGCGGGCTCTCATGACTATTGCCTGGCAACAGGTTTTAAAACAATCTGTCAAATTATTTTCAATTTATTCTCAATCTCTTTTTATATTATTACTGAAAATTAAGAACTTTGTTGGTCTTACTTTTTTATTTTGGCATAGTACCATTCAAAACGTTTATAATTGCTATGTTAGGGATATTTCATTCGACAAAATAAGAAGAATAAAAGCACAATACTATTTTCAGGTCATATTACTCGTGTAAATGAATATATCAAGTGGAATGTGAGAAAGGAAGATGGTTATTTTGTTGCGTATTGATTCAAGTGGTATAAAATAAAAAGTATCACTGCACAATTACTAAAAGTAAATTTTTCCAGGATTATCCCTAAAATGATTTGTTAAATTAATTAATTTTCCAGTGAAATAGAAAATATTATTAAGCTGTTGTCTATTAGCTATTCTAAATATGATGGGCTTTAATGAAGTTTGGGTTGGACCAATAAATTTTATAAGTACAGTTGTTAATATTGTCGTTTTTATAACCATCAAACTGATTCAGGCCCTGGAGAGCTTCTTTGGAAGTTGGGATTACAATAAACAGCTGCGACCGCTAACGCACAGCGTGCTTGGATTTTATCGACAGTAAAAACGCTGTATCTCCATGACAGCTCTCCCTATAAGAAAAACCACAGAATTTTGCTATAATATCATCAATTTTTTATATTATAACGCATAAGGTGACACATTTCACTTTTTGTTGTCTTTAAAATAAAATTTATGACTTAATCCTATTTTTCTTTAACCTACCATAATGAATTAAATTATTTATATTATTATTATATTAATAAAAAAATGAACCAGTACATAAAATTTATTGTACTAACTCTTACTGTGTGCAAGTCCATCTTATTAAGAACAGTAAACAACTAAACGGTTGAATGGAACTTCCACTATTTATTCGTAAAATACGTCAGATTGACATATTGAAGTTACATTTTGTTTGTTTGTTTGTTTGTTGCTAGGTACCTGATGTTGATTAAGTAGTTAAGGCTAGACCAAGTACGGAAGTAACAAAACATAACAATATTAAAGCCTAGATTTTATTATGTTTATCCTGGATGTATTTCCCTATAAGATCAGTAGGTATAACTGTGCAATGATATAGAAAAACCAGGAAAAAACTTTATCATGCTGATCTTTACAATAACTTAACATATTTCTGTTACAATTACGTCTTATCTATGTATAAAGTAACGACTCAATCAAAGTAAACAGTAATTATGGAGAACTTCCAAGATTTATTTGTTCATTCACTACTTTAAATTAGTGATCTGCTACATCAGGACAAGGACAAGGACTTGTTAAGAGGCTTTGCAAAATGTTGAAGAATAGGAAGTTGCAAAAGCTGTACTGGCCGTCTATATTTTATATTATTCAGATCGATAGGGTGTGTTCAGTGGGGAATTTATAGACAATGTGTGAGACAATTATTTCTAGACAATGCATAGTGAGAAATTGTCATGTGAGGTGCACCCGGTAAGCATTATTTCGATCAAATAAAACATGTTCCGTTAACTAAAAAGTGACAAAATCTTAAAGTGGTTATCCTGGTTTAAAGCTGTATAGCTTTAAACTTCCCAGTCAGGAAGAATATAACAAGAGAAAACCTTGGAATATACGCCAAAAGTTCTTTTTGAAAGTAGAAAAAGGGGAAGGGATAAGGTTTTCTTGGCCACCCCTGCTTGTTGATTGGACAAATATTTATTGAATTTTATTAAATAGAATTATGTTTTTTAGATTACATTCCAAAGGAGGATTCACAGTTTTTGTTCCCCTTACAGCTAAAAACTCCTAAGGAAGTTAAAGGTGTATACAATATGAAAAAAAATTACTTATACTAAGTCTCATTCCGTAGATATGATGGAAATGCCCTCCACGTCAAAATATTCACCACCAGGGAATGTACAATTACCAGCCAGAATTTATAAAAGGAAATTAATTTATGGCAAGTTCTGTATAACTCATGCCAGAATTTTGGCATTCCAGGATTGTAAAATATACGTTGTACCATTATAAACACCTAATTTTTATGTTATAGCTAATCCATCAACAAGTAGGTTTGAGGAGGATTAATTAAAGTTGTTGAATTCGTAAGATTTATTGTTCATTAAAATATTATGTAAAAAAAGTTTTTTACTTTGTGTACTTTTCTATATTAAATAAAATTTGTAAACTTAATTTGTCATTTTTCATTTCGGGTATTATGTGGTCAATTTTTTGATACTTTATTTGAACTAACTCAAACATTTGCTTGTTATTATTGTAATATCAATTAAATATTGTCGCAAAATCTGTAAGATTATAGGAATCTTCTTTTTCGGCTGTTATCGAAGACAACCATGCCAACGGTGTTAGAGCTTCTGTGCCGGCTTTCTAGGTGGCGCAACCTGTAAATTAATTCGCCACAGGAGGGATGCCTATCTATTAGTGTGTGTTTATCTGAATGAATTTATCAATAATTGACAGACACATCATTTTCTTGATTTTGAACCACCAGCGTTATGAGTACTGCTTGGAACGCAATGGCGAGCAAAACTAAAAATTCGCATTATTTTTGATATGTTATTTAATTTTTGATGTTTAATAAAGCTAATTTTTCAGTGTCTGTATTTTTAGACTTTGTTCTCCATTTTTTTTTATGTTCCTCACCATAAGTTGCATTGGGATTTGGTGATCTTTCCAACGTTCTAGAGCTTTCATTGCCTTGCTTACTATTATACAATGTAGCTGTGGAAGGTCCAGTAAGGTTATTAACTTTGCCTTAGGTGTAGTTCTCATTGTCCTCTTTATTATAAGGCAAATCTTTGTATTTTGGTAATTTTGGCTTTAGCAGAGATTTGTTTCATTTTTGAAACATTTTCATTTTATTTTACTACTTGCTATATAATTTCTTTACAACTAAAACATTTTTAGACCTTGAAAATGAACCCATAGTGGTTCGAAAGCTCGGTTAATAAATTCTAAAAAGAGTACACTTTGGTTTTATCGCCACATCCCCAAAAACATTCCGATAATGATAAATCTTACTATATACTTTCTTAAAAACGAGAAAGTAGCAAGAAAGTTTTCTTATCTTCATTCAAAAATTCTTCTTTAATCCATTCTCCTTCCACTTTCTTATAAAAAAAAACTGTAAACCTTGAGCCCGCGATAAGTTCTAATTCCATGAGACGTAACTCGTAATCCAAACAATTTACTTTCTCCTTTGTGCATACTTGAAATCCACTTGACTCCAACTTTAGCTCATATCGGGATTCTAACAGTTTTCACTATCGTCCTTGCGGGATCTTGACCGAAAAGGTCTATGGATACAATTTCGAGTAGAGCGGGACACTAATAACTTTCTACTCTCGAATACGTATAAATAAATGAAGTTACATTAAGCTACCCCATTTTAATTAAAGCTAGAGAAGGATCGAGGGTCGAACATTAGTAAAAGCTACATAGTAAGTAGCGGTCGGCCAATAATATTAAGAGTCTTATAGAATATGCTGATCAGATTTATTTCTTATTTTTTAAAACACGGTCAAAACAATAAAACAGTGGTTGTAAAATGTATGTGTTAATAATAAGGATTTAATCTCATTTATAACTGTAATATTTTTAAAGTCAGTAATTAACTTGGAATAACAAGTGCGTGTACTGGTTAAGAACCGTAAACAACTAACTAGTTCCATTTGATCGCCCGTTCCCGTATGAGCCGAAATAATACTCAATAATAAATATTTTTACTTGAGTTGTAAGCACCATTTCAAATCTTCTTGACAGTTTGTTAGAATAAACAATGTATAAAAATACCATGGCAACTATTTTTCATTTGTTTTATATGCCGCGATTATATTTCACAGGCTTTCTTAGTTCAGTTTCCTTTGTTGGCGCATACCGACCAATAGATCACATGTTTGTTTTCCGAGCTGAGATGGGAAACTCATGTTCGATGGGTCTGCATCCAGAACCCTCGAGAGGATGCCTACCAACTTCGTTAACCTCCACCCATTCTTTCTCACCTCTCAACATTATCTCCACCATGTTCTCCCAATACACTGCTACCCCGAGTCTCCTCTCCAACTTCTCTAAATTCTTCTTTTTCTTTCAACATCTAAACACATGAACCTCATTACCCTCCACCTCACGCATATTCCAGTCTCTCTCTTCTCAATCTTGTGTAGATACCCCTTTCTTGACCCATTACCAGTGAGCACTTGTATCAAGAAGTTATTTACCTCTCCAAACTCTCGGTCCATCCACGTATTCCTACTCCTAATCGCCATTTTTAATGCACCTTCATATCCATCCCACCTTCTCATCATTTCCTCCTCTTTTTTGGCACCCTTCCACCGTTGCCCCTTTGCCTTAACCATCAGGTCCAAAGGGTATGACCTTGACAGCACAACTACTACTATTGCACCCACTGCCCTGTACCCCTGTATCACTCTCAACAAAATCCCCCTGTGCACCTGCAGTAGAGGCATGGATCCCCGCTCTTTTAACCCACACTTCCTCTCCGTTTCCACTCCGTACAGCATACTCTGCTCAATCGTCCTACCAATATCACTCCTTTTCCATTTTCCCGGCCCTTTCACTTTACATATCAATCTCCCCAACCATGCTGCTCGTACTCTCTCATTCTCTGCTGCCTTCAACGTATAGTGCTTGAAGGATAGTTGGCTATTCAACCAAACACCTAGATCCTTCCATCTTCCCCACAATCTTCCTACACATTTTCTCCGCCTTTCTTTCTATCTCCGTATCTCCATTTGCGAATAGATAACATGCTAAAGAAATAAAACTTCAACAGAGTTTGTAACCCTTTTTAGTCCCAAAAAGGCAGGGAGCCAATTTGTAACTAAAAAACTCTGCAAAAGAGATCCCGGCTAAGAGACCCTCTGGTTCGACTCCAAGTTAATGCTCACTATAGGGAGGATTGGGATGTATAAGTACCACTATATTTTGAACGCAATCGATTAAGCAAACAAACTACACAAAAACTAAGGTGAGAAAGATAGAAACACCTTGTAATTACTTTAATTAAACAACAAATAAAGAAGCTACTTGAAATAAAGACCGACCACGCTACACCCTTAAGACTTATAGTCTAAGGTATACAAATGAAACTGTTTTTTTAAAAATATAGATTATTTATTGAAACTGTAAGTACTTGCTGATAATGAACTGAAGTTGTAAAAAGTGGACTTAACTTTAGATGTCTGTGCTGTCTGGGAGGGCGGCTTCTGCTTGTTCGTGGAGAGATGAAAGTTTCTTTAATGGTTCTGGCTGCTCGGGATGTAATAGTATTCTTAACAGCTCAGAAGTGGTTTAAAGGCCGGTCTACACATAAGCGGTAATTGGGCTCTAAATTTAGCGGTATCTTGGCGGTAACTTGACTCCAACTTAGCGATAACTTGACTCCAACTTAGCGGGTTGTAACTTTCAACAACCAAAAGGGGAGATTTCACAAGATGAGTACTTGAGCATTTTATCAGACTCTTCAGACGAGTGTATTAGTTGAAAAAGATATAAAATTGCTGGGCGATTCATTAAATAGTCTAGCTCAAGACGGAAATTGTGTTTTATGTCATTTGTCAGAAGAAATGCGTTCGTTATTCAATTGCAAGCGAAGGACGCGTTCTTTGATTGGCCTCGTTCAAACAGATAAATAGTTAGCGTCTATAAGGGGTGTCTCGTGTATAGTAGCATTAACAGTGAATCGAGGTCGGTTTTAACGGTAATAATGGCGGTATCGTTTACGGTCGGTAATAGTGCAAGGTGACATGACGATAGACATGTTACAAGTTTTATAAATTGTTACTAAGAGTCGAAAGGGCATAGAGAAAGAAAATATAACTCCTCTATATAGAGCTAATTTATTGATCTGGTACACAGACAGATAAATTGACTCGGTACTAGAGCGAGAATATAGTGTAAGTCAAAAAAATACGAAGGTAGCTCCCCACTTGGCGCACACCTCTTTATTTTAAGCAGTATACGCTTGCGCAAGAGAATATAACATTATAGCTAACAATAGAAGACATCAGAATTTAAAGCGACTGCCAAGTTGCTCCTAAAGCCACAAAGAGCTTTAAGGTGTCTTCCAGGTTGATATGGTATTGCTGCAAAGAACTTGAATTATATATTGGATTATAAATGGAGAATTAAAATTCACCGGATGAACAGGGAAAAAATCTATAGTTTTTTCCCAGTTTTTTTATATCATTTCACAGTTATACTTATCTTAGAGGGAAGTACATCTAGGATAATCCCCTAGGGCTAATAACATCTAGGCTTTAATATTGTTATATCTTTACTTTCATACTTGGTCTAGCCTTAATACTACTTAATCAACATCTAGCTACCAACAAACAAAATGTAACTTCAGCGAAACGGCTGTCATTGTGATGAAAAACTTTATTTTTTTTAAGAATAATAAAAAACTCTTCGTTTTAACAAAACTTCCACTATTTATTTAAGAAACTGCTTTTTTAAAACTCAACAGCCGTTTTGCTAGATAACTAGCATCGTCAGATTGACATATTGTCATTGAGTCATTGAGTTTTAAAAAAGCAGTTTTTTAAATAAATAGTGGAAGTTTTGTTAAAACGAAGAGTTTTTTATCATTCTTAATAAGATGGACTTCCAAAAAGTAAGGGTTAGTATAATCAATTTACTTTTTATTAAACTTGTAAGATGCGTGAAAACGAAGAGTTTTTTATCATTCTTTATTAAAGAACCTTCTGAACAATTAGCAAAAGAACTGCTTATAATCAACAGGAACAAACTAATAATAACTACAGGATTTTAGTCACGAAGAATTTTTCCCTCCAGAGAACATCTGTATAAATTGGGATTTTACATTAGATAGGAATAAATGACACTACACTAGTTTAAACATTGATTGTTTAGTATTCTTATCAATCTTTTAGATAATATTCCTAAATTCTTATCCAATTTATTTATGTTAAATCAGATTTTTCTCCAAATTAATTTTTTCTCAAGCAATAAATTTTTTTAAATCATTATAAAAACCTAGAAAAGTGAAAACGTATAATGTCTAACGAGACGCTTGGAGTGTTGGCCTGGTTTTGCTGTGAGAAATAAGGACTATTAGTGGTCTGCGTTTCTCCGTAGAGGATTCTTACACATATTTGCGGATTTTTTTTCTCAGAAGCATGTTTTTAAGACGATTATTTGTCTAGTCTTTATCTTGCTACATATTCACACTTCTAGTCGTTGAAATTTCCTCCTAAAAAATAAAGTATAAATATTTTTAGTTTACCGAGCTTGTTTTTGGGTTTGAGTATACATAAATTATTTGTGAATGTTTCCCGAACAATAATGACGTCGTTCAGCAGTGATTAATAGATATTATTAATGATTATTATAGGAGCGTCGCCGTGATGTATTAAATTTTAAACCAATCAACGTTTCATTAAAATTTTGTTCTGGCAAATTCAAACAATGGAAAGATTTAGTTTTAATATTTATAAATATCGTTAGCTCAAATTGTAATAAAAAAATGCATTGTTTTTATTTTAGTAAATATTGATTTTTAACAATAATAATAGTTGTTTATTGTACAAGACGAATATGTACAAGCCCGAAGCGAAGGGTTCATATCCAGTCTTTAGGATATCGACTCCCGCGCCCCTTTTACATCCACCCCCGGTCCTACTGGTACCGGTCTATACAAATATTAGTTCTTCGGTTCAAAGAACAGACTTGTTGTCTTGTCCGTTGAACCAGTTTGATGCTATGCATCTTTTTCTGGTGTCGTCTTCTTGTTGTCTCTCTCGGTTTGGCAGGCTTCATTGGTCATCTCGTGTTATCTGATTAGATCGGCCTCGTCTTTTTTCGGGTCTTCTTCTTCTTGGTGTACCTGTAACATACTGAGATTTTGATTAGTGTGGTAGAAGCTGGTGCTTCGGTCTAACGTACTTCCACTGCCCATCGCCCGGGTCGTAATCCAGCAGGTACCTGAGTTCGGCATTTATATGGCCTTCAAGTTTGGCAAAACCTATCTCCGCTTTATCATTCATAAGATCTAGAATTCTTTCCATTTCCAGATCTCTGAAGATGTCTTGGTTGCGAACGTACCAGGGTGTGTTCACTGCCTGTCAAATACATAGGTTCTGCTGAACTTGTACCATGTTCCTGTTGGTTTTGCATGTTTGCCCCCAAGCCAGGGATGCTTAGGTATGTCAGGATCGGCATGACTACGGTCCGGATGAGCAGCAGTTTTGTGCGCAGTTGTAGGTCGCTGTTACGTCCTATAAAGCACTGTAGTTGAGACCTTGCTGTTTTAGCTTTCGCTACTACCGTTTGGACATGTTCTTTGAAAGTCAGCCCTTTATGTAGGGTGACTCCCAGGTACTCGCGGTGCGACTCCATGGAACTCTCTGCTCGCTGAGTCTTAATTTTTCTGGTGTTGGTTGTCTTTTCTTTTGACACAGTATGGCCTGTGTCTTGACTGCGTTGATTTTTATTTTTCATTTTGTACACAATCTTTCTACAAGGGTAGCTGCTTCTTGTAGATATCTGGATACCAGGCGGGAATGCGTGCTACGCGCTGATATTGCTGTATCGTCAGCGTACAGGGATAACCTGGTGTTTATTGTTTTTGGTATATCCACTGTGTAAATAGTGTACAGCAAGGGTGAAAGGACTGCCCCTTCTGGCACCCCAGCTTCCAATTTCGTGTATCTGGTGGTTGTGTTGTTGATCTTGACTCTGGAGAGTCTTCCATCAAGGAAGGATCCTAGAAGTTTTGAAGAGTAGATCTTCATGCCACACTCTGTCGAACGCCTTGCTTACGTCCAGTAGAACAGTGCCAGTAATTTGGTTCGCTGGGCCATTTTTCTGGCTTTACGTTTCACTCGGATCAGTGCCTGAATATTGTTGTCTATCTCTCCATATTTCTTTGGCCTTTCTACCGTTATCGTTACAGTGTGTGCAGCGTAGGCTACTCCGGTAGCGGTTTCGAGCCGGTTTATCGCCTCGTTGACATCCTCAACGCTATTAACCTGGGGAATCGGCCCCACGACTTGTCCTACGTGCCCCCTGTAGGCCTCCCAGTTTGTTTTTTTGAATTCTCTCTGCCTCAGCGTTAGCTCACCTTCTCCTACATCTAGTAGGATTGGGTTATGCCAAGCAGATCCTTCTGACAGAGAGAAAATCTCCTCAAATCTTACGTTGCTGAGAAGAGCGAAATCCAGAACACTGGAAGTCCCACCGGCGGGTAGTGAGTCGAGGAGTCAGGTCCCACGGCTATGCTTCGGTTTCTGTCGTCGATGAAATCTACCAGCTGTCTACCTCTCGGGTTTGTAGTACGGCTGTTCCACTGTGATGACTTGGGCGTTAAGGTCTCCGATTAGGATTGATTGACGGTTCTCTGGCAGAAGGAGGTCCAGGTCCTCGTTGTGTAGAACTTCCTGTGGCGCAAGGTACGCTGAGGTTATGGCGACTTCTCCGTATGCAGTTTGCACTGCTACGGATGTCGCCTCCACCGACAACATAAATGGAACAGGTAGCTGATTGTGAGTCAGCTCGTTCCGAACGAAGATCGCAATACCTCCCCCCTGACGTCCTATTCGATCGGTCCGATAGACAGCGTATCCTAGGAGTCGTATGGTTGCGTTGCCGCGAAGCCACGTCTCCTGTATCGTTGCTATATCCATTTTTTTTCTCTCAAGGAAGGGATCTTCAGGCGGCCTGGTCTTTGAGGTCGTAGAAGCATTATGGGTTAGTTTGAGGCATCATGGTGAAGAATGTGGCCATAGTTTCGTACATCTTATGAAACTCGTCCATCATCTTCATCATCTCTGGCATCGGGTTTGCCGTGGTTCCGGCTGCCGCTAACATATAAGATCGACCTGGTTTGGTCGTCGCACTTTATAGCGCCTTTGTGGGTCCTTTTTTCATTGGCGGCGGACCTCTAGGCGTGTTGGTGGTCTTGGGGAGCGGTCTGGGATACCTGGGGCATCCTTTGAAGCTCGCTGGATGTTCACCTCCGCAATTTGCGCACGTGGGCTTCTCTTCCCTTTTTTGGGACATTAGGCCGCTCGGTGGGGTTGTGCGCACTTGACGCACCCCTGGCAGCGGAAGCATTGGCTGGGACCAGCTGGCTTCCTCAGGGCTTCCACCTTTACCCTCAGGTGGACGCAGGTTTCAAGCTTGTACAGCTTGTCTGCCTGGTCTCGAGGGGCGTCCAGGAGAAATAGGGACAGTGGCTGTGTGGCTGTCCGCTTCTCCTTGACGTCATCTTCTGCACCTTTGTCACAGTTATCCCGTGAGCTGCAAGATCCTCTTGAGTATCTTTGGGATCTATTTCCGCGGGAACATGGCGTAGTTTTACCTTTAGCTCGAGCTTATACGTAGTGATAATTTCTTCGTGAAAGCTCACTGCTAACCTCTTTCCACCTACTTGCTTTCCGGAGGGTGATCGGCGGCGGTCTCCTTTCCGGTGCTGCGGTTTGTTCTTCGCTTTTGTCCTTTGTTTGTTCCTTTTGCGTCGTTTCGTCGGTTGTTTTTGGCTTTTTGGCCGCTGTCTGTTCTTCTTGTCTCTGTCTTTTCTGTTGTTTTTGTATCGTCTTAAATGGTATTGGGTCGTTCTCGGTTTCCATTGTGTCCTGATTTTGGTCTTGTTCTTTTTGTGTGGTGTCCCTGGTTTGTTGGATGGCTTCCTCGTACATCCTTTTGGTTGTTTCCAGTTCTTCTTTTAGCTTTTTCGTCTATAGCTTGTACTTAGCTAGAGCTTTCCTTGTTTCCATTTTTTTTCTATAGCAAGACTTCAAGTTCAGGTGAAAAATAGAATTTAAAAAAAAATTGTAATTTTGGACACAAAAATCGTAATTGTGTTGCTCCGTTGCTGGAGTTATGAACTACTCTGTCAACAAACGTCAAACAAATGTTACGTTTTGATTTTTGCGGAGAATTTTGTGTACAAAGTGAATAAATACAAATAGATATTTTTAATAATGTACTCTTGTTGTTAAAGTGTCACTTTATCTATCTTTGCGGTGATACACTTTATCTACTCAAAACAAAGGTTATAGCAACATTTTAACATTAGCTATGGAAAAAAGGCAATAACTAAAAATTGACTTAAAGTGGAAAGTGTGTTAATTCTCCAATCAACTATAGAGATATGTTAACCTCATGATGCACATGAAATAGGTGTTATTATTATCAAGTTAATTATTGCTAATAAATGGTTAGAAGTTTTGTGTTAAACGTATATGTTTTGTATTCTCAGCCCTATGGACTTTCACAATGTAAGGGCTGCTGAATTAAATTACACATGCAGTAAAAACATATTAAAACTTAAAAATAAACTATTTATAGTTACGCTTATCTTGTATGTTATTACATTGACTGCTATTTGTATAAGTTATTTGGTATCAAAAAGTTAGGAAATAGAAATACTAAAAAGGACAGTAAACAAAAATAAATGAAACATAATAATGATTGAAAAAAAAATTACTTTAAGAATGATAATATTAAGGGTTTGTAGAATGAGAATAAAAAATTAGAATGTGGTAGAAATCAAATATTAAAATTTTATGCAGTTTGTTTGAGTACTATTGTCTAAAATAAAAAAGTTTAAGTCTGGAAAAAAATTTCTTTTTTACTAAAGATTCAACAATGGAAGAAGGTTTAAATTCACATTGCATGTATTTTATGTTGCCTAACTATGCTCTAATTTATGAAAACATTAATAATCTAGAGACAGAATGAAGTGGGATTACACAATAATATTTAATAAAAACATTGTTTTTTAAGAAAAAATACTCATAATCTTTTGATATTTCAATAACTTTAAAAAATAATATTCTAAGGTTACGGCTACGGCTACACTAGCAGGATAAGTAAATGGGAGGGGTAACGACATTTGCTGGTATTATAGAGAAGGGGACAACTCAGGTAAGGGAAACAAAAAAGTCAAATTACTTACCGTCGAGTTGGATTACTTACCGTGGAGTTGCTAGTAAATAGGGAGTTTTTGAACCATAGATATTTAGCTATGTACGTAAATCACCTATCGGTTATTATATTATTATATTATATATTATTATATTATATTATTATATTATGAGCATGCACTTTCGCATGCAATTAGCCGGTTTATAACAAAACAGTTTTGGTCATCGAATTTAACGTATTTACACAGTCACAGCTATCGATGTAACTTGTCACTAATGTCACTGGTGAATGTTTGTTTTGATTGGATAAAAGGTATTTTTAGTTTGTGTTTAAACCGTAGATTTTTAAATTGAAAACGTCTAAATATTGTAATTCATCGAAGAAATCCTGTGTTAGATCATAATTTAGTTAGAAATTTGATTTTGCAAAACATATTTGAAGAGGAGGCAAATGATCCTCCAATATATAGACCGAATTACTATTTTTGTTTTATAAAAAAGATATAAATACAATAATATTCTCTATCGGCAACGCCGTGAGAACTTTATCGTTTAATAACCGGTACGTTGTAACTCATATTACGCATATTACGGGATACGTTATCGGTTAATAACGTAATTCATAATTTTGTAGATAATGCGCATGTGCACAATAACGTATAGCGTGACACATACGTTAAATAGGTGGCTAAAAAACTCCCTAATGTCACCTACTGACGTAAAACCTTCACGATGAACAGTCAAAAATGATCAATTAAGTCGTGCGTTTGTTTAAACTGTTGTTTATTTTTGAACCTGAGTTCCTCGTTTATTAACATTATTATATTTACATTAAATACATGCATAAATTTGCACACAATAATGTTATTAGCTTAATAAATAGCTTTATAGTAACTGCATAAACGATACATGGTTAATTAATAAAGAGGTTTATTGGAGACACGAGAAGTATTTTATTTTTTAAGAAGGCGATTAAGCTTTAAAAGAAAGAAAAGTGGACTTATATTTCACGTCCTTTTACCTGTCACTATAACATATAAAACTGTCTCGATGTGAAACAACTGTAAGCCCTTGTGGTCATCACAGAAATGAAACCGGAATTTCCCTTTTTTTTTACTCTGATACTTCTTAAAAATTTTAATCTATTTTCTAAGGATCTTTTTGGCTTTCTCATGATAATATATTCCATCTTATTTTGAATTTAGTAAGGCGTAAGTTATATCATATTGAAGTTCTAACCACAAGTTAATGAAAAATAAGAAATGATAATGTAAATATTTTCGTACAAGAAAAAGTATCTAAGTTAAGTGCGCCTTACGGGTAAAAGATAATCGATTTTTGTAAAATGTAGGAATTACTACGAAATTTTGAGTTTCCTTTAAAAAAATTTACTATTATTTTATATTAATAACTTATCGGGAGTTAAAATTGTTCAGGTGAATGCATAAATGCAGGTATATATAAAACAACATTTTATCATTTTTCTGGACAGTAACAATATAAGGATTTATATAAATGTATGAAAACTAAATTGGATTTTGAAATTTTCATAACAAATTCTACAATAAATTTGCAAATAAAAAAATACACAAACAAATACATTTGATGAGCACACGTGATAACAATGAAAATATGGACATCAAGGTAAAAGTAACGAACAAAGATAAAATTTAACAAAAAAGTAGTATTTTAAAATGTAACCTAAAAAACCTTAAAAAGAAATATACAAAACTTTTTTTTTACATAGAACACAGATCCGGACAGTAACAGTGTGAAATTATTTCACTTTTTTACTATTATTGGTAGGTTTTTATTCTGACTGATCTATTACAGTAGAGTATGTATGTATGAATTAGGGGTGATAATTACACTGCGACCTATAGGATCTATTGTGTCCCCCCTTACTTGCCATGTTCTGATATTTTCTCAGACCTATAGCAGCTCTTCGAGTCCTATTTTCCTAAGGAAGTTTAGAACATCGTCGGGCTTCAAATCAGGTAGATCCCCTTCCTCTATTTCATGTGCTCCTAGGTATCTAGCCCTAGAATTTTGCAAGGCAGGGCATTCTGACAGTATGTGTATTGAGGTTTCATCCTCTTCCTCACAGAATCTGCACTTTGCTTCATCTGCTAATCCTAGTCTCTTTATGTGGCTTCTTAACCGGCAATGCCCGGTTAATATTCCCGTTAGAATTCGGAGCCTTTTTTACTCAGGTTGAGGCAGCTAAGAGATCTCTTCTGGTCATAGTTCCCCAGTAGTATCTTAGATTGCATCAGTCCTTCCAGCTGATTCCAGTACTTGGATTTTTCCTTCTCCATTTATTCTCTTAGTTTTCCTAAGATTACTCTACTGCTGATCCCACAAGATGGTTCTGGTCCCAAATGTGGGGTTTCAGCTCCTTTTTTTGCCAGCTTATCTTCTGTTTCGTTCCCCTCTAATCCTATGTGTCCCGGGACCCATAGGAGGGTGACAGTGTTCTTCTGGCCCAGTTCATTTAGTTTGCCTAGGCATTCCCAAACCATTTTCGAGCTAATTATATTTGAACTCTGAGCGCTTTGATGGCTGCTTGACTATCCGACATGATCACAATCTCTTGTCTGCGGTAGTTTCTTCCAATATTGAATTCCACACATCTTTCGATGGCGCGGACTTCTGCTTGAAAGAAGCTCGGGTATGTGCCCAAGCTTTCTGAGTCTTTGGCTCTCGGTCCAAAAACTCCTATCCCAGTTCCCTCGTCTAGCTTGGAACCGTCCGTATACCACTTTATGGTATTCTGATTTATAATTCTGTATGGTGTCTTCATCCCATTCAGATTTATTAGTCAACCTTGTGATGAATTTTCTCACAAAGTTGAATTTCTTTGGCATATCATCTTGGGGCATTTCCCAAGTTTGATCAAAATGAAGTAGAGTAAAAAGTCAAAATTTTTTTGGACGCAAAGCCCCAAGCCCCAAAATGTACTTTTTTACACGTACCCTAATATGCCTATTACAATTGTACTACGTTGACAAATCAAGTTTTTAACAGTGGTATACTTCTGAACCTAACTAAAATCAATAATCTTCCTAAAATTAATTAAAAATAGTTTCCATTATCTCACTTCTTTTATCTGTCCAAATGTAGGAGGGAAATTTTTTTTAAGGTCCGATTGGTCGCGACGGTAAAACACCCGCGAATATATATTGAACTGCTGCGCAGTCCCGTCAGTAGTGAGCGTGCAGCGCTCTCGTAAGTGTGAAGTGCGCGGTATAAATCGATTTCTTCAGACTGAGGGGTGCAATGCAGCCGAAATTCATCACCGAATAAGTCGTGTATATGGTGAAACGTGCATAAGCGACAATAGTGCAGAACCTTTACAGCAGGGAGTACAGACGAAGTGTGTGTCAACCGATGATCTTGTTCAGCGTGTGGATCAGGCAATTTGAGAAAATCGTCGGTTCACAGTTTCTGTGTTGAGTCATCAGTTTCCTGAAATTTCCAGGTCAACTCTCTACAGAATTGTAAGGTAGGAGACGTCAGTACTGCCGATTTAGCGTTTTTTTAGCGCTACCATAATGAAGGACCAGATTGTTTTCTAATATAATTGTCACGGAAGAGACATGGGTTCATTTTAAAACAGAAGAAACAAAAGATCAAACCAAACAGTGGATGCATTCGCACTCCCAGAATAAGCCAAAGAAATTCAATCAGGCATTGTCCTCCTACATGACAATGCTTGGCCGCACACTGCAGCTGCCACTGTGAACCTCCTGCAACTAACAAGAAGCGAAAGCCGGCGAAAATCCTTTGATGTTTGTAGGGCCAAAATGTATGACCTTGAAAAACTGAAATTGGCAGATATCTACGTTTTTACACTGAGAAAAATACAATAAATATTTACTTATTTAATGCTTACAAGGAAAAAAATAATATACTATTAGTTCTATTATAAGTATAAGTGTTTTTAGGTCTTAAGTAGGGTATATATAGGGTAGGTACCAATTAAAAAAAATTAATGATAAATTATTTTATTTTCAGTTTTAACAAATGAGATAAAATAGTTATTTTTCGATTTTGTTTATGTTCCCTTTTCTTCTTGCTGTTCCGATCATTATTAGAATATTTAAGAGAATAATAAATTTTTAATCTTAATTACATTTAAACTTAATTACATATTCCAGTGAAAATAATTTACATGGGTGTTTAAAATGAATATTTATCACTTCCTTGAACATTGAATGAGATATACATTTTCCTGTTAAAATGTTTTCAAATGATGCTGTAAATAGCAATTCTAGTTTATAAATAATATTTTCAACAACTTCTACACTGGTGCCCTTATAGACCGAGAAAATAAACTTTTTGAAATCGAAAAATTACTGGACGCGATTTTCCAGTTGGAAAGTGTTGGGGAAGCCTATGCAAACAGCATCTCATCTCGTGAGTAACGTTTTTTTGGTTGTAAAATTGTTGTTTTTAACTGTTGTGCAAAAAAGTGGTATCTTTTCGTTCGATTAAATGTTGTGAAAAACCCACGAGGGTTGGAGAAAAATTGTCCAATTGTTTATAACTTTTTCAATACTGTATAAATTCATTCAAAGCTTTATCAAGTTATGGGTTTTCAAGTACTTAAACTGTGCGCAAAAGATGGGCGCAATCGGTCGAGTAGTTTTTGCAAAATTCTAAATGTTTATCCCGTTTTTTTAAAAAAAGGGTCATTTTTGAACGGACGTACAGCTGGCTGGGTGGCGACTAGGATGCCCATTTTGGGCTAATTTTCTTCGTTTGATCGTCAACTATCATATACTTAAAATAAAAAAAAAATATTGTAATTTACTTGTTGAAAATGGTTAATAAACAAAGTACACTTTTTTGCCTTATAAATATTTAGAATATCTCGGTTGTTTTTAAATATACAAAATAGCCATGCATACCATTCAAAAGCTGGTAAAAAAAACACATTTAAAAAAAAGAACTTCCTACGACTAATAGAACCAGAAATAAATTTTTTTTTTCAAAAAATCACAGACTAATAGCTTATAAACATTAAGGGCTGAAATTTGGCCAATATTTAAATAAAGACCCAAACTTTAATGTACAATTTATTTCATTTTTATTTGAACAAACCAAAAGGTTTAAGAGTGCTTCAAAAGAAGAGCTCGAAAAAAAACTATAAATTCTGTTCGATGAGTCATCACCGACTTTTACTCATTTTCAAATCGGAAATAGAACTTCAAATTAGACGCGCTTAAAAAAATTTCAATATCTCGGGCTCCAGAAGGGCTAGAACCTTCTTTTTTTTTAGCTCGTCGAGAGAAACTCAACTGGCATATTCTCACCCCCTATAAAACTACCCCCAACCCTCCAAAAATTCATTTTTTATAATTATTTATTTTATATTGTTTTTTTATTACCAATTATATATATATGCTTAATAAAACATTTACTACTTCTAGGCATTATATCTCTTTAAGATATGTCAAAAGATTATCAATATCTAAATATTTTACTGATTTAGAATATTCAATGCATACTTTACAAGTATGAATATTTAAACATTTTTTTATTAAATATCCACAAACATAATTAAATGTAACTCAACTGCACTCTTTCCACACAAATCTCCACGGTTGCAAGCCTCTAACCAGAGCTGAGCTCTAAAAATAAATTAAATTAAGTCCTAGTTGTCGTTATTTATTGTAAGGCATAATAAGTTTGTTGAGTAAAACAGTAATTTAAAAAAAAAAAAAATTTAAAAATATTATTAAATGTAATGTAAAAGAATAAACCAGTAATAAAGAAACTGTAAATAAAAATCATTTAACACCTACCTAACGGGATCTTTAGAAAATCCGAACATACTTATTCCTTCTTTTGTTCCTGAGTGGCATCCAAGAACAGCAAAACTTTTTCTTCCCATAAATAAAATTATAAACAGGTCCACCTACACAATTTTAGTAAAGATAAGTTTTAAAAAAAGTCAATTTAAAAATTTAATGTTCTGCCAGAATTGACAACTATCTTATTATAATCATGTCGTCTTCAGACATGCGCAAACAAAAAAAGATTGACAAAAGCCCTTACTTTCGCTTCTTGTAAGTTGGTGTATTCTTTGGTGGAACGTTTTCGATCATCCAGCATACAATCCGGATTTGGTTCCATCAAATTTTCACCTCTTTGCTCACATGAAACGCTGGTTAGAAGGACAGCGTTTAGATACAGGCGACGAAAGATGGTTACAAGCGCAGGCGGTGACGTTCTATCAAGAGGGCATTGACAAGTTGGTACCGCGCTATGAAAAATGTCTCAATCGGCCTGGCGACTTTGTTGAACAATAGCTGAAATGTATCAGTAAGTGTTACTAATAGAAATGTTTTAAATTTGTACTGTTGTTTTATTTCGTGACCAATCGGACCTTAAAAAAATAGTCTTCGTATCATAATATAAAATTAAATGTATTTAATGACATTCTCCAGATTGATTTTACTTTTATATAATAAAGTTAATGATTTGAACATTAAGAATATTTTTATTACCGAGATATTTTTTAAAATCTTTATTTGTTTCTCATTTGTAAACGTCAGTTTCCAAAAACACAATATTAATCAGGAAAGTTTATTTTATCAAGTCACTAACTTGTAAAACTGACAGTTAACTTCTGAGAAAGATTAATTTTTAAAAGTGGTGTTAGTTGGCAAATATATGTATTTTATTTTAATTTTGTGTTGTTGACGGGGTGCGTATCACTTCTCAGTATTAAGATATGGTCGTAAACCATTACCTCTATGCGCGGAAATCTTAAATAAGTTTTTGCCCTGAAGATGTCGAAATAAATCGACGAAACGTCGGCCAAAATTTAATTGGTTTCTTTATATGCCTGTCCTCATACCCGTGAAAAAGAACTACACTTTTCAGAAGGACGTTAACAGTCAAAAGAATAATTATTGAGTTTTTTTTTGGAATTTATCTAGCCTTTTTACAAATGATAAACAGATAAAATAAAAAACAATACACGCAAGGTAACGGGTTTTACTGGCTCAAGGAGCAGGTAACTGACTCGCCAGTAAAAACCCTCTTACCTTGCTAGTAATGTTATATACTATTACAAAGCTGTTGTAGATACAATCGTAACGTATATGAAGACAATTTTTACTTGTTTTGTAACTTTAATTTCACTATGAAACCGTTTTAAACATTTAGAATGCACTAAATTTAAATATTACGCGAGAAACTAATCACTAATACTAAATTAATCACAAAAAACCTCGAAAATGTGACTCACTACACTAAGGCCTCCATTCAACATTTTTGAGATTTTTTTAGAAATTTCAGCATGAGTCTGACCTTGTGCGCACACGTTATTATTCACCAAGTTAACGATTATAATTGAAATAAATGTTTCTAATGCATCATCAAGTAAAAGAACCGAAGTGCCATTAGTATTTTATAGGTGTACTGTTACTATAAATAAACAATTATAATACGAAAGTTATACTTATAATTAAAATTTCTATTGTTGTTGTTGTTCAAGTATTATTAATAATATAAGTACAAGTAGGTCGTAGGTAAAGTATAGTACGTGCTGTAAAATGCTTCTTACCACACACGTTAAGTAATATACTATTACTTTGCCAATGTTTAACACAAATTTATGCTTATTGTCATCGAATGCTCCATTTTGAACTCCGCTTAAGTTGAATTGACAAAAGTAATCGGATTTTGTAAAGTTTAATATTTCAGAAACAAATTCATATATCAGTAAAATATGTCTCTGCAATTTAGCTTGCTTTGTGCGCCTCAGGGTAAATTGCTCTACTTCAATATCTTCACAAAAATGGAAAATTTACATTATATTATAGTGAAATTCCAACAAAGATATAATGTACGTTTTTCTCTTGTTCGACATTTATTTTCAAATCCAATTTCATTGGACAGTTTCTTATCTAAAGAAGGTTTTATGAAAAATGCCATAGTGTCCTATATGTGAGTATTTGTTTCGTTCTTTAACTTTTCGGTGTAATACAAGTCATATCATAATAAAACGAAAAAGTGAATGGAAAGTTTTATAAGAAATATTTCAAAGAGTATGGTCAACACGGTTGTGCTTGACGGAATTCTCTTCATAATATCGTAGTTGGACGATTTCTTACCAAAGTCAGTTATTTTTTTGTATTTATTCATGCAATGTTTTAAAAATTAACTTAATATAACAATTTAAGTGAATCTGATCTGCATTAAAAGCTCTCTGAAGTAAGAATAACTTTGCAAAACGCGCTGAACGATTTAATGAAAATAATATTAAAAGGTATTTTACTGTGCATTTTTTGCGTTTGAAAATATGGAGCATTTTATTAAATTTGACGGTGTTTCTGGTAAAAAAAGATCGACTCTGAAATATCTGGTAAATATTATGGAAAAAAATTTATAGATTTCTATTACTCAGACTGTTCTAAAGGTGACAGGAGACTGATCTTACCACAAAGCAAAAAGAGCTTAATTTTCTTGAAAGCGCGTGAATGTCCACGACCTCCATAGTGAAATTATTAAGCAAAATGGTTGGACGGCTGATGTATACAAATCTCAAAGATAAATTACAATTTTATTGTCTAGTACAATAAATAACTATAATTATATCCACATTTAGAACTCAAAAATTAATTTTGCGGTAGATATTGGAAGAATATGATTTAATTACAGTAATTTTTTTGGCATAGACTAATAGTCAATCAGCCAGACACTTCATGAAATTATAGTAATTAATATTTAAAAAAGGTAAAATCAATATCAAATAATGTTAATGCCTAATCAATGCATTTTAAAAATAATATAATTAATAAAACTAACTACAAAATATCTCCAGAATAAATTAAAAGTTATAAAAACAAAATTAGAAAACCAAGTAATATCTCCGGAAATATTAGCATTAAATTGATTTCAAAACTGTCAGTACAACATGTGTTAAATGAAAATGCAATACATAGGTCAAACAAAGAGAAGTTTTAAGGTTATGTGTAATAATCATCTGCTTAAATAAAAATACTGGCCAAGTAAGGTACCTTTGCTAAATAAGGCCCGGGCAGTATTATGGCCCACCGCCCGTAATTCGCATACCAAAGCGACATCTATTGATCAGGGTCCGTGTATCTAAAGTTCGTTTTGTATATTAGTACAGGCACTTGTGAATCTGGTTGCATAGATTTGCAGTTTCTAATATTACGCTAACGAAAATTCCTTGGCTGCTTTTTATAACATTTGTACAACAAGAAATTACCTCAATTTCGTCCTCACTTTGCAAGTAAAGGTACGTAAAAGTTTCACTTAATTAATTAGACATTTGGTAATGTATATTTGTGATCAGGCGATTTTCTCTTCACTGCAACAGTTATTCTAACCTCAAAATATTCAACATATCTAGGACGGAAATATGGCCCATGGATGGGCCGTATTTCTAATTAATGGGCTGTATTTCCGACTAATGACTATTTTTCTAAATTTTAATTTTCTTTCAGATCATGGGAAAATTGTGCAGGGGTATTAGGGCAAATTGGACAGAAGATATGATGACTGAAGCTATGAACTTGTTGAAACAAGGTAAAAGTCAAAGATATGTAGAGAAAGAATGTGGTATTCCAAGAACTACTCTCAGAAACCACTTAAAAACAGGAAGTTCCAAAAGAAAATTAGGGAGAACATCCATTCTGTCACCAGATCAAGAAAACCAACTGGTAAAGAGGATTCTAAGAATGTCAGAGATAGGCTACCCACTAACTCCGAAGTCAGTCAAAAGAAATGTCTACAAATTTTGCGAAGAAAATAACATTCCACATAAATTTACAAATTCAAAAGAAATGGCCGGATATACTTGGTACAAGTTGTTTTTAAAACGCCATCCCAAGTTATCTCGTAGAAAAGCTCAGTCAATGAACATGGCTAGAGCTCAAAAATTAAAACCCATTTATTGTACAGGATCACTTTGCTAAATTGAAGAATGTTTTGGATGAGTTAAATATTAGAACATCACCAGGTCGAATATATAACATGGACAAAAAGGGTTGTCGGTTGACACTACATCATAGTCAAGTAGTTTTAGCTGCGAAAAGCTCTCGCAGGCTCTCTTGGTATCGAATGAACATGCTGAGAACCTTACTATAGTGGCTTGTGTTAACGCTCTTGGACAAGCTATTCCACCAATTACAATTTTTAAGGGATCAAGAATGAAAAAAACCTACAACGATAATTTGCCTCCAGGTTCCACAGTAGCTATGGCAGAAAAAGGAAGCATGACGAAGGAACTTTGTAAAACTTGGATAAAGTATTTCGCGAAATTTAAACCGAATGGCCGAGTTCTGCTAATCTTTGATGGCGCTTCTTGCCAACTGGATATTTTAGTTGTTGCTGAAGCAGAAAAATATGACATTTTTTTATACTGCTTACCATCAAACATAACGCATGAGTTACAACCTTTAGACAAGGCTGTATTCAGAGCATATGAGCATTATTGGGACATAAAGCTAATGCGATACTGGGAAGAAAATCCGTCTGCCCAAAGGTCTCTTAAAAAGGAGAGATTTGGAAAAATCTTCTCCCCAGTTTGGAACCACAGTTTAACCCCGTCAAATATCCAAAGCGGATTTCGTGCCACTGGGATATTCCCATTCGATCCACAAATTATACCAGAAGTGGCATTTGCACCATCCACGGTTACTCGTAAGGACTTAAAAAATAATAAGAACTCCGAATCACAGGCTAGTGACTCCGAATATAACGCCCCTCTAAGTAATCTACTAACAAAAACAACTCTGGCTTGTTTAGAATCTACGCGTCCACCAGATATGACAGATGGAGATGGAGACATAACAAGAAAAGTTAACCAAAACAACAGTTCACCAAAACCTGGGTGTTCCAAGGACCTTAGCCCTTCTCCTACTTCTGAAAAGATAAAGATACTTGATATAAAAATAATAAAGCCATTAGCATCGGTTCAAAAGCAGAAACAAGATATATCAGACAATAACAATAACAAAGAGAATAGTCAGACATTTTCTAATCTAATACCGACACCTGATTCGACCGTAAAGAAACAATGTGCTCCCAGGAAGAAAGCTATAAACTATAAAGCACAGTTGCTGAGAAGAAATATTTTTAAGCCGCAAGTAAAAAAAGAAAAAATGGACAAAAAGAAAAACGAAAAATTAGGCACCACCAAGAAAGAAGACAATTGGATGTGCCCGCTGTGCGAAGAAGACGTAGTTGCTGATATGCGTAGATGTGTAACTTGTAACGTATGGGTCCATGAAATGTGCGTAGGCCTTACCAAGGACGATTTGAACGATTCTCAGTGCCCAAACTGCATGCCGTAGATATGGGCTATATTTCCGCCTGACCAAAATAATCTGGGCCATATTTAAGTTAAGGGCGGAAATACGGCCCATTTTAGATGTTTTTTAAAAATTATTTTTTTACAGTTTTAGAATTGTTTTAATTTTGTTTCTTTATGCCAGAATTATTGTTTATGTTGTACTTACCTGTTTAAAAAATAAAGATTGTTTTAATTTCTTTTTAATGTGTAATTTTTATTAAATTTTCAAATGAAAGTGGGCCATATTTAGCGAATGTACCTTATTCCGTTGTGATGAGGCTATCTCTCTCATAGTATGTTAGGAGAGATAGCCAATTGCTATTTTATTATATTTGCAAAAATTTTCGTAATTTAATTATAAACTTTTATTTATGTTTCTTTTCGACCATCGGACTTACCCTAATATAAACTACACTCACCGACTTAAAATTCGATCCATTCAAAATATTTATTTAAAAATGATCTAGCTTCCGAACGCGGAGGCTGATTTCTTTGAATTCTTTTGCAACTTGTAGAAAAAAACTGTACTTTTAAGTTTATTATTCTCACGTATCAAAATAATTTTATACTCCCCTCATATACATGGGAGAAAGGAAAACAATGTTTTCCTCCTTCGTTTTTTCATTTCCCAGATATCTTGATTTGTTTATGAAATGTGACGGTTTAAAGAAAATGTAGAAAGACCCTGTAAAAACTATTAAAAATATACAAAATTCTATTAAAATAAACTAAACATGATTCAGATATAAATTAGAATGCAGATGTAATCCCCAGTTATTTATATCAATTTCGTAACAAGTTTTTATTTATAAATGAATCCCTGAATTTTTTAATAAATATTATTTAGATTAATTTAAATAAATAATATGTGTCTTTTTAATTATTTATAAATCACAAGTAATTAAAATTTTGTTGTTTTGATACAAAACCAAACAATTGTGAGGTATAAATAAATTGTTCAATTTTAAAAACTTTTATTTCGCTTTGACCATTTTAACGCCATAATAAATAATAAAATAGTTAGAATTTGCTGTAGTCTTGAACGAATCGGCCGAATAAATTTTACTCTCTCATTAAATTTAGTTAAAAAGCTGCCTAATCGAATTTAAAAAAGTTACCGAGTTACGGATTTCCAATTAGTTGTAACGCTTCGACAAACTCGATTGTATACTTTTTGTAAAAATTAGCCAAAAATGTTTCGAAGATTCGCTTGATATAATTGCTTTTAATTACCCAGCAACTTTCTAGAAACAACTAATCTTTATCCCAAATTAAAATCAAACCGCATATTGTGCAAACTTCTTTTGAATATCATACTTAATATTGTAAAGCCAATCGGTTGGTCCTTGTTAATAATTACATATTATAAATGGAATGCGAAAATATCTCAGTAACTTTCTGCATAATTACGCAGTGTTTTAATTACAAATAAAGGATAAGAGCAAAACATTGTTATATGTTTGTTTTGTGTTTAATTATTCTAAAAAGTTAAACATTTAAAGCTTAATTACAGTAAAACCTCAACAAAAGCTGCTAAATATTAATAAAAAGTTCTAGTACTTTTAAAAATAAAACATAAAAAATCAGTTTATGATGAAGTAACAAAAAAAAACTACAGGATCTACATAATATGATTTTTATAGATTTTAAGTAAGCAAGCCTGTGATATATAGACTAGGAGCCCATCGGAAAAAAAATCGGTTAATATGAAACAGCAGCAAACCCATTCAGAACGGTAGATTATCATGCCATAATAGGTTCTTGCACTATGCCGTACTTTTTCTCCCCCGCACTTGAGCGCAATGGAAAATGCAGCATGCAAATTTCCACCTTGCAAAAAGGCGAAATGAAACTGTACCTTGAGTATGATAGAAGGACCACTATAAAAAGGAAAGAAGTTATTGTCGTACAAAAATCACGTTGCGAAACGACGTGGAAAATTTTTGATTTTCCGAAATTTTTCTGTCCAAAAAAGGTCATTTTTTACTATATGGCATTCATTGTATATGATAGGAAATTCAAAATAATTCTAAAAGAATTTAACGCCGTACAAAAATCACGTTGCGAAACGACGTGGAAAATTTTTGATTTTCCGAAATTTTTCTGTCCAAAAAAGGTCATCTGAAAATGTACGGCATTTATTACAGTGGATTCTTCAACACATAAATTGAGATGTAAAAATAGTGCCGAACAAAAATTATACTGCATATACGTCTAAATAGAGTAAAGTACCCTAATATCGGATACTTTTTTTTGAACCTTAATATTAATTTGAATACATCAATAAAGCTACGACGTTTTGAAAACAAAACAAATAATAGGCTATACAGAATCATATATTAAACCAAAATCAATCATTTCCACATGTTAAAGATTAAAATTTAAGTTTTTCGAAAAATGGTCAATTTACGTTGACAAAAAATAATGTTCCGAATACCGGATAGGGTATCCGATATTAGGATAACGATATAAAACTAGCCATCGAGGCAGAAATTACAAATATATGTGTCTTTGTCTATATTGGCACAGTCGGCATGAGCCCACCTGATACATTTTGAGCACTGAATCCATTGTTCACCAGAGGTATCTTCAGAGAAGAGTCCAGAACAAAACATACATTCTGCTTCCTCTTCCCCAATGTCACCGTCCAAGTCAAAATCATCATCTAAAATGAGTACTTTGTTTTTTTAAGATGAACTAAAATATTCCTCGTTCTTAACACTCTTCTTCCTAACATTGGTTGTCATTGCCTATCTCAATCTAATAACTGTTATATATTTCAAGTATACGGTCAATATATTGCATAGGTTAACTTAAAAGTGTCTCTCTTGGTAATAATTCCTAAGAACAGTGAAATAATTTTTATTGTACATAATGAAAAGAAATCATTTTTTGTACAAAAGCAAATTTTTACCATAATATTAAAGATAATATAGGATTTTGGTGATATGAATGTGTAACTAGTAACACTTTTCTATTGTATCATATTTTTGAAGATGTATAATATGATGTAGTAATTTATTTCATCAATAAATTTTTGACTAATTAATGTTAAGTAATTACAGAAAATTATTTGAATTATGTCTAGTTCCATAAATATGTAGTAATAATTCTTGTGATGTTTAGATTGGAAAGTTAAGTTATACATTTAAAAAAAGTTTAATTTATGCATTTTTAAGTAAATTTTAACATGGAAATAGTTTTTATTGTGTTATTTTAACACTATTATTGATTTTCTAATTTTAACGCTATTATTGATTTTCTTTTTTAAGTAAATTTTAACATGGAAATAGTTTTTATTGTGTTATTTTAACACTATTATTGATTTTCTACTTAAATAATATATAAACTTACTAGAAATTTCTATAATGCAAAAAAAGAAGACAGATATTTGTACTGAACGTGTACTCTCTCTAAGCGAATTCTAAAAACTTTGAAAGGTATAAAAGACTTCAGAAGAGGTCATGAGAATCCGTCTATCATTGTAAGGAATCAATCAATCAATATAGTGAGATAGTGAGCGAAGAAGAAGCAGTCCTTATAACAGTTTTAGTGCTGATTAAGTAGTTAAAAAACACAGTTATAATAAAGAACTATAACAATTGATCAGTTAAAACTTGCAGTGACATTAAGAGTATAGTGACAGTGTGGAATTAAATATTGTATTTTGGAGTATATTAACACGTAACGTAACTTTATCCATAAATCGATTGGAAAAAACCATTATATCCCAGAATAAAACTAACAACCAAATGTCTATTAACGCCGAAAATCCTTTCAGCCTCAGAAGTCAGCTTCTATCAAAATCCGTTACTCATAGAGCAAGTAAAGATTTCTTTTAACCAATGGAAACAGCCACCTCTCAAATTGTTTAAAAAATATTATTATTATGCTGATATGGAATATTAACCAAAAATAAGGATTAATAAATGGGACAGGATTAGTAGTAGCTTACTTAGGTGCGTTTGTCATTAATGCTAAATTCATTGACTGCAATAACACTGTACTTATTCCACACTTTAAAAGATAAGAAAACAATTGTCTATAAAAGTAACCTTCGCTATGACCATCAGTAAAGCTCAAGACCTGACGCTTTAAGGGACCGGATAATATTTACCAGAATCTGTATTTTCACATGGACAATTGTATGTGGAATTTTCACCTGTTCGCAAATGTTTCTTTAATGTTAATGTTAATTACAGTTAAAATAATGTTTTTTTTTTGTTGACGTAAATGCCTACTTTTTAAATAAGTTACAATTAAACATCTAACTGACCTGTGGAAATATTTATAAGAAATTTTTATACTTATATACACATTTATTCATTTTCTCAATAATATACACCACACAAAAATTATCGCATCACTCATTATTTTAAAAATAGTTTAAATTTTTTCACATTTTTAAACAATTTTATTACTATCAGCAATTGAAACTCTAATAAACTCCACTTTTGCAACATTTATTGTAAATATCAGTTCAATATAGTAAAACGTAGAAAAATATTAAAACGTGTACAAAACATGCATACAAAAAAATGAACTTTATTTGAACTAAAGCCAGCTAATGAAATTCTAATAGCGTGTGTTACCGCCCCTGGGTCTAATTACAGCTTCCATTCGCCTTTAAAGGCTTCTGAACAGGATCTGTAAGTCACAAAGAACATTTTGAAGATCGTCTAATGTTCTTAGTGGTGTCGGATGTTGCTGAATTTGCCATCCGAGATGGTCCCAGACATGTTCTATCGGATTAAGATCCAGACTACGCGCAGGCCAATTTAGGGTGGACGAGCATTATCCTGCATTTGCACAGAGGTATCACCGATATAGGGCATATAGGGCCCTACATGGGGTTCTAGGATATTGATTATGTATCTGTTGGCATTTTTTCTCCCATTATTTACTGGTACTAACTCCGTGCGGTCCTCGAAAGAAATTCCTCCCCAAACCATGATAGAACCACCACCAAAGCTTTCAGTTTGATGAAAATTAACCTGAATGTGCCGTCCACCACGTCGCCTATATACTGGTACACGCTTATCTGATGAATATAAGCAAACAACAAACAATCCTGAATATTCCAATTAACGTGTTCTCTAGCAAATTGTAATCGTGCTACTCGATGTTGCCTGGTAAGGCGCGGACCTCTAGCTGGCACTTTGGCTCGTAAACCTGCCTCTCTAAGCCTGTTTCTAACTGTTTGTAGGCTTATTCGAACATAACGGGCAGTCAATAGATCTGATTGCAATATTCTAGCGGTGGTATGCCTAATTCTTATCCCCGTTAACCTCAAATAACGGTCATCTATAGCCGAAGTTACCCTTCTGCGGCCTTGAACTAGTCTTCTGGATAGCTGTCCGGTTTCTTGGTAGCGATTAACGACTCTGGATATGGTGCTTTGTTGAACGCTCATAACGCCAGCGACGTATCTTTGACTGCGAACATCTTCTATGAGCGCAATTATTCTAGCGGCTTTTTCATTAGTCACATGTCTTGTTAAACGTTCAGGCACATCCATATTAACAAAAGTTAAGAAAAAGTCTGTTAGAAATTCGGATCGTTTTTTGTCCATGATAAGAAACCAAAAATACCTTTTAAGTTGGCATATATACATACTGTCCCAAAAACTAAAATTAAATATTAAAAATATCCTAAAATATTACTTATGCGTTATTTTTTGTGGGGTGTATATTTACAGTTGAAATACTAATTTCGATATTGTGCCAAATTTTCACACGAGTCAGATAGTTCTTTATAATTTGTTTGTTTGTCCTGATAAGAGGTTAGGTTTTAAGAATCGACAGTTCACATTTAGAATAATTGGTAACAATTTCGAATTTGCAAAGTACTAATTTTAAAGTGTAGCAGCGTAAATGTAAGTATAAGGGTCCATAATCATAGTACAAGTTACTGAAGCTTAAGTAAAGATAATTAACTTTTTAAAATATAAACCTGTTAAGTAATTATAACTACTAAAAAATTCTGGCAAAGAATATTAAAAATAAATATGGTTTTAATTACAAAATCGACAGTTCACAATTAGAATAATTGGTAACAATTTCGAATTTGCAAAGTACTAATTTTAAAGCGTAGCAGCGTAAATGTAAATATAAGGGTCCATAATCATAGTACAAGTTACTGAAGCTTAAGTAAAGATAATTAACTTTTTAAAATATAAACCTGTTAAGTAATTATAACTACTGAAAAATTCTGGCAAAGAATATTAAAAATAAATATGGTTTTAATTACAAAATAGTCTTAATTCAATTAAATTAATTTGTATTAAAAGGTCTTAGATGTTTTCGAGTACTTTTGATGCACTACTTAAGCGTGTTATCTTTTTAAGTAAGCAGACATTTCGAAATAATAACTTCTCCTTAGATCTATCATGAATAATTCTTTTCAATTCATGAAATTAAGCAAACATGGAATTTTCTCCGCCATCAACTATTTTCCCTAGTTTCTCTTTATACTATGCACGTAACTTGATGTCGATAAAATTTGACTACAAGTCGCAAGCAATGAATAAAACAGTTGAATCTTATTTGTTGTTTTTTTTATTATTCTTTAATACGCTTCAAGTAAAACTCATAAAAATACTTTGAATGTGGAATAAATCGGAAACGTTTAACAAAGAGGAAAATGTAAAGTGAGTTTAAAAATAAAATTTAAAAGAAAAACATACTAAACAAAAACAAATATATTGATCTCGTTCTCGTAAGGCAGAAAATTTTGTACACAATGTAAACAGTAAAATAAAAATTATATTTCCATTAATTACTTAAAGTTTTAAGTTTTTATTAAAACATGTCTGTTGTATATTAGACATTTTTCCAATTATTACATATACCTATTTTTTTGATACACACTTAAATAAAAAGGACAAAAGAAAACCAGCAAAAAAATCAAATAAAGTGACATTATAGCTGTCCGATTTTATTTGTGTCGAAGCAATGGGGAATCGTTTGTCAGTAGATGAACATTCATAAATGGAACTATAAAGAGAAATCGATTAGTTCAATGTTCACCTTCCTTTTCCGGCAATCGTAAACTTCAAAACAAAAGAGCACTTCGGTTTTTGTTAAAGGAGTTTGAGCGAACGTAGAGATGTTGATTATACGCGGAATCAACAAAAACATGTTTTACGTCGTTGAAATAAATGGTCTGGGATTTGTCGAAACTTGTTAGTAAAAACAACCAAATACTTTTGAAGACAATATTTTTTTTGATATCAGAAATGTAGATTAGATTAGATTGTTCCGGATCAAGGAAAGGTGTATTAGTCCCTTCTTTTGCGAGTCTTCCTGATCCATCTGTGACCTGGCAACCACCTCAAGGTGACTTTGTTGTTTTTTGCCAGTTCCTTTAGGGATTGTTTACATTCCCAGACTAGCTTTGACTCATAGGTAAAAGGAGCTTTTAAAGCTGCCAGGCTGTCCGTAAAAATATAGATGTTTATCCCTCGAATTCCTCTACGAAGCCACTCCTGAACACTACAATCTATAGCCTGAAAGATAGTTGGGGCGTTACCAAGGGATTTGGATGACTATATGTATGTATGTATGTATTGAGGCTGAAAATTACACTGTGACCTATAGGATTTATTTCTCAGAAGTTTTCTCAGATTTATAGCAGCTCTTCGAGTCTTATTTTCCGGAAGAAGTTTAGGACATCATTGGGCTTCAAATCAGGTAGATCCCCCTCTTCTATTTCATGTGCTTCTAGGTATCTGGCCGTAGAATTCTGCAAAGCAGGGCATTCTGAGAGTATCTGTATTGAGGTTTCATCCTCTTCCCCACAGAATGTGCACCTTGTTTCATCTGCTAACCCTAGCTTCTTCATGTGGCTTTTTAACCAGCAATGCGCGGTTAGTATTGGATTACTATAAGTTCGTTCCTATTACTTCCACTCCAACCCTTTCATCTATCTTGGATCCATCTGTGTACCACACCAGTGAATCATCACCCGCTCTGGTTAGACTTTTTTAACCGTATGTTCTTACGGCAAACCTAGCTGGCATGGTATCTAATGGTTGGTTTAAGGATGCTATTGGAATTTTTTTCCAGGATCCTAAGACGACCAACCAAATCACCAAGTTTTAAGTTAGTTAGCCACTAGTGTCTTTTCTATGCTTTGAATTAAGCATTGTAGAGCACTTATAGTGGATTTGCCTGTTTTATAGACAAAATGCCTTTTGTAAAGCGATGATTTAGCTTCTTTGATCATGATCTATTAGTTTTTTCATAGTTTTAAGGAGAAAAGAGGTACGGCTATTGGGGTAATAAGACTTTGGATCATCAATGTAACGTCTTGGGTATAAAAGTCACCTTTGCCTTCCTTCAGGCATTGGGTATATATCCGAGGAGGCCTTTGAAAAGCCGTTGTTAATATGGCTATAACTGATACAACCATTTTGAAGTAATGTTGGAAAAATGTCTTCCTTTTCCGGCTATTGAAAAGGTTGGAAGCTCTTAATTGCCAATTGAATTTTGAGAGGAGATTTCATCCACCTATTCACCCTGTTAAGTCTACTTCAAAACTCTTTTGGTTGACAGTTTGGTGAATTATTTTCTGATTTTGGAAAATAGGTAAAGTATTTAAGTAAACCAAACACGTTTGTCAGTGGCGTAGGGTCCCTTGGCAGTGCCTCGCTTAAAAATTACCTTAATTTTTTGGGCTGAGGTGGAACAACTCATGTTCGAACGGGTCCAAAACCCGAACAGTGTTGGACTCATCATCGCTAGGATGACGCCTACCAACCAAAACCACCTCAAAACTCGCCGTTGTTCCCGTCTCGAAATCACTACCCTAGCATACTTTAATACGGGCGGTGGTCCCTCACACACTCTCTATTTATTCTGTCACTCATAAACGTTCTCTTCTCCTAACCATACTCTCCACTGCCTTATTCACTCAAACATCCGACTCAGTAGCTCGTAGACTTTCTTTTCGTCTCCACTATCCCCTTCCATCCCACAGGTACGTTCTTGTTGATTAATTTTTGCTCCTTTCCATTCCGTTGCCCGTATTTCCCTAATCCATTCTATTTCCTCCCCCTCTTCAACCAGTAACGGAAACCTTTTCCTAAACAATCTATGTACCTCCTTTTCCATTCCACTATCTCCCTTATTTAGCCACACTACTTCAATTGTTTCATCCCCTGTGACTGGATTCCCTATCTTGACTTCTATTCCCTCCCTCTTTTGTCATCCCACTCCCTATCCTTAGCTTCCTTCCATCCTTCCCAGTCCCTTTGTCCTACCTCCCATCTTGATTGTGTTTTCTCCCTCCTCTCTTCCTTTTTCTCTTTTTTCTCCAATTCCCACACCCTTCTCTCTGCCGCCATCTTCTGCTTTTCCAGCTTCTGAACTCTCTCCTTCAGCCGCCTTACCATTTTCTTTCTCATCTGCCTCCATCTCAATCTCTACTTTCCCCCCTTTCTTTTCCTTCTGCTTCCTCTTATGCTCCCTATCCTTCAAAGGAGATACATCCTTTCTCTTTACCATCCACTCACCAGGCTCTTCCGCCTTATCCGATGTTCGTTTTACCTTCCTGGATTTCCCAAAGATACCCTTCCTTTCCTTTTCTTCCTCCATTATTTCCTTTGCTATTTTTTCCATATATTCCATACCACATCCCACGTGTAGCTGGAAATTGACGGTCCACCACCACAGAGCCCGCTTGTGCTGGTAAGGCTGGGTACCCCGGGAAGTCACCAGGTATCCCGGAGGAGAAAATATTGGGGTTCCCGTACAGGATCCTTATGCATTGCTTATCCCGAGAGTTGATCGGTCATGAGGCTCTTACAACTTAAAAAGCCCGAGTCGCTTGACAGACCACGCCCCCTGGAGACACCCTATGAGCCATTGGGACGCGCCGTGTCGGGTGGAAAGCCCCCTCTCCGAAAACTTGCATGAGAGATTAGGGGTGAATCACTTCCAGCCTCCCTCATCCAACCCTCCGCAAGCACGGTAAAAATTACCTTGGGGGCCAAAAATATATAAATAGCAATTTGGAAAGGTTTTATTAATTTTTGCTTACGCACGTTGGAGACTCCTAGGGCCTGAAGGCGAGTATTTTGTGTAGACGCAATGCGGGGATAATTCCGTTATCACTTTACACTATTATCTCTGAAATGTCATTTTAGATCTTCGAAGTTCTTTGCTGTACTTAGAGCTTTTTTGTAGTCCTCCCAGATTACTATACTTTTAGCCCTATTGAGGAGCTGCCTGGTTCTTCTTCTGAGTTTAGCTATCTTTTTGTTCCCTTCTGGTTACTTTTTGTTTTAAAGGGCAGTATATTTCATATTCTCTAATGATTTTAAATTGCTGCAAGGTTCTCTCAAGATCATCTTCGTTGTCCAGTGGTAATTCAGTGTCCTTTTCGAGATGAAACATTCCAATCAGTCGATTTAGGAGCCCTATTCTCCTCGATGACTGACTCCAAGGAATCTATGAGAAATATAGAAACTGTATAAAATTGCTTCAAGGTTAATTTTACTTATTTTAATTGCTTGTTCGCTTTTTGTTCGAAAGAATTCTCACGATTGAGGGTGGAAAGTCGAATTTCCAAGTCCGTGTACCGGCATAAATAAATTGTTATGGAATAACTTTTTAATGTGAAAATAATACGTTTAACAATCCTAATTAGTAAATGTAGTTAGAATTTCTTGTTTAGTAGGTTAGGCTAATAACTCTATAATTCAAAAAATAAAGATTTAATCAGTCTATTTAATTTAAACTATAAATGCCGAAAGCCTTGTAAAGAGTAAAATAAGAATAATAAAAAAGTAGTTTTTGTGTTGTAAGACAAAATTGTCAAAAAGCTTTAGAGTGGATATTTTATACTTGAGCTCAAGCTATTAATCTTAAGAAATAAATAAATTTTTCATAAACCCTTCACCAAACAGAAAAATGTGTGTACATTGAACTTGTTTGCTAACATGCAATGTTAATACGAAGTGCTTTCGTGTTTTTATAAAACTATATACTATATGAAAAGCGCTAGAGCAGAAAAGCAAACATAAACAAAAAAACAAATATATTAACGTAATTCTTAAATAAATATGATCTTTTTTTAATGTTAATGTATATTGTAACGATTGACTATAAATTCATAAAGATGTTTCGCCGCATGACATTCAAGTTATAAAATTATAAAATTGTTTTTTTACTACGTGACAATAGTTATTTGGATATGAACATTAAATATGAACATAAAAGATATATGGACTCAAGAACGCATGCCCAGGAATTGCAAAGAAGCCTTCACAAAAAAGGCGATAAAACAAAGTGCGAAAACTACCGTCGGATTGCTCTCCTTAACGTAGGTTATAAGACCTTGGCAAAATTAATAATAAGTTAGCAGAGAAAATGGAAAATATTAAAGGAGAATACCATGCTAGATTTAGATAAGAGAGGGCAGTTGTTGACCAAATCTTCACTTTACGCGAGATACAAGCAAAAAGTTATCAACATCAAAAAGAAATGCATTAACTTTTTATCGATTTTAAAGCAGCCTACCATACAATTATATAAAATTCTAAAAGACCTTAATGTAGATGCTAAGCTCATAAGATTGGTGATAATGACTTTAAACAAAACAGAAAATAGAATCAAAGTCAAAGAAGAAATATCTTAAAAAAAATGCTGTAGATACAGGTTTAAGACAAGGGGAAAAAATAATCCAAGAAGCTTAAATCAGTAGAAATGGTATTTTATATAACAATAAACATCAGTGCATGGCTTTCGCATAATTTTGATAGTGTGATTTTTGAGCAGAAGCAAAATAGAGCTTCAACAGACTGAACAGATTGGAATAGCAAAAGTAATGGGGCTAGAAATAAACGAAGAAAAAACTAAATATATTACACGGAAAGACAGAAATTTTACGAAAGACAATACGCTGAATATAACTACACAAACTGGAAAGGTGTAAAAATTTCAAGTCGATAAATTTATATATTTAGAAACATGTTTTAGAAGATTACCAAGCCTCATAGAAGAAATCACCATGAGAATAAATAAAGGAAATAAACGTCTCAACTCTTGTCAAAAAATAAATCTCTATAAAGCTATAATAAGACCAATAGTTGCATTTGCCTGCGAAACGTGGATATTAACAAGAACATATAGAAATGCTAGAGGTATATGGCGGAAAGCAAGTAAACGTAAAATAGGAAAGAAGAACATATCAACAGCTAAAAACTTTATACACAAAGGTGGATGGGAGATATAAATAGAATGGCACATGAATGAATACCGAAGAATATAATAGAAAGAAGTATTGGAGGAAAGAAAAAGAGAGGAAGACCAAGAGAAAGGTGGAAAAAGTAGAGAAAGATTTAAATTCCTTATAAATAAAAAAGTGGAAAAAAGTGTCTATACAGAAAGAAATGGATGTAGTTAAATTTAAAATGTTGCGTTAAATTTAAAATGTTGCGTTCCCCCAGGGGAACGTTCGCGATCACTTATACCCCAACGGCCATCCATTTTTCGGCACATTACCTTACACCTTGGAATTGGGGGGGGGTTGGTCCGCGGTGCGACCTTAGGAATGACCAATCTGGCAATCTTGCAGTTATCAGCTGTCATACCAGACCGTGCCACCCGTATAGACGCACACCCCCAGCTTCGCCGCTTCCCTGCTAAATTGCAGTGTTATTTGCTTAAGCAGTTCAGCGACTCTCCTGGGGATCCCCTATCCGCCACCTGGGGACGCGCCCGGTAGGCACCCAGCCCTCGGGTAAAATACGTTTGATTAAATCTATAAGAAATCATCACTTAAAGTAATACGTAATCAAGTTCACTCTAATACACTTGTCACGTGTTTTTTTCTTCATTTACTATTCTCTAGCATCAACAAGTAATATGTAAAGCGTGTTGCGTACCCCAGTAGTACTAATGCGCAAAGTGTGTTGCCTATCTGGGTTTGTTCTGTGGTTTAGGGAGAAAGGTACTTTCGTTATTAAATTTTGCTTAGGTTGAGTACAGGTATTATGTACGTGAGTTGTTATAGTTAAACTAATACATGTGTGTCTTTTAATTGGATCTCTCTTTAAATTTGTGTATGTGTAGTCGCCAATAGGTGCCTTGCGGTTGGTACCGACGATTCTATCAACGTTTATGTTGGCATATTGACAAGAGAATTCTTGTCAACCAGTAAGTGGGTCATTGTCATTGTCATTTTTCAAGACACTCTCGTAAATGTAGGTTCTCAGAAATATTCTGCTTAGGTTTGGATTTTTATCTTTGGCAATTTGGGGCCATCTTAATTGGATTTAAAAAGAAAAACCATTTTTATAGTTAGTCTGACTATCGTACGTGATTTGCCTTATGTATTTTTGGATTCTGTCAGCTGACTAACCATTTTTGGGATTTGTTAAGAAGATATATTTTCTCACACACACACACCACCTGTTCGAAATAACCCTTAACATCTAAAGGGTTTTTTTATTACGGGTTTTGGTACCCCTACGTCCTGATATTGGAAGGATTACCATAGCTTGAGATCTAAGTCTCCACCTCCTTCAAAGGGACACTAGTGACCCGAAGAGCTGTCTGAACACCGATTGGAACACCTCAGGATCACAGATAAGCTCTTATAGAACATTTTTTTGTATCTCTCTATTGAATTTATGTTTATCTATTTGTAGCGCTGTTTTCAATACTCGGTACCTTCAGTGCCAGTACTGAATTATATATTTATTTATCATAGCATTCCCGTGGGTTTGGAGCCTATCGGGCGCGTCCCCAGGTGGCGGATAGGGGCCCCCCAGAAAAGTATTTGGTCTGCTTGAGCAGCTAACACTGCAACATGGCAGGCTAGATGCAACACTGGGGTTGTGCGTACTATACGGACGGCGAGTCTTGCATGAGCGGTGTAAAACCCGCAAGATTGTCGGACGAGTCGTACCTAAGGTCGCACCGCGGACCAACCACCCCTTCCCAGCTGTCGTGTCGTGGCTAAGGGATTGCACAGGGGTACACGATGCCGGCGAGGTCCATTGACCGAACCGAAAAACCAGTAACCATGTCTCGCGGATAGGGTTACGGGGGTCTGGGCTTAACAACCTGGACCAAGAGGAGACAACCTCAATAAAAACCTGAATCTCACGGTGGGACACCAGGCCAAGGGGATGCGTGGCTGAACAGAAGATCAGCAGCGACTGGTAGTCACCTTGGGGCACCGGGCGAAACCCCATTGTATTTAGCCTTCCCCTGGCATGCGGGGCTCTGTCAGGGGCGACCACCCCTTCCCTAGCTGCTCGTGGGACCAGATATGGATACCATACAAAAGATCGGGAGCGCACCGTCGAAAGATGGGGCGCGCCCGAAGACTTCTTACCGGAGATGGTGGAACCGTAGAGGGACAGCCAGCTCCGGTATTGACACCAACTCCGTTAGGGTCCGGCACCTCAATCGAGGGGCAAGGAACCAGCGGAAGAGGCGAGAGGGCTGAGAAGCCCATAAAACCGAGACCGGCAGGGACTCAGAAGAGGCCCAAACCGGACGGGCGAACACCACCTGAAAAGGTGGTAAAAATAATACAAGCAAATATACATCACTGTAAGGCAGCCACGGCTGTACTACAGAGATGTCTACTCAAACAAGACATAGATCTTGCTCTTGTGCAGGAACCCTATGTCGTTGGGAGAGCGGTCAAAGGGCTACCATGCGCGGGAGGCTACGACTTGATCTATTCGACGAATGGCCACCCTCGGGCATGTATAGTAGCCAAGAGAAATCTTGATGTTTTTCCACAATGGGACCTGTGCACAGGAGACCTAGTGGCAATTACAGTCAAGATTAAAAGAAATAATATGTCGAGGCAGATTGTTATTGGCTCGGCATACCTACCGTACGACCAATCAGGTCCCCCTCCTTCCAAAGAGGTGAGAGAACTGGTTACACACTGTAGGGACAAAGGGATCGAACTCCTTCTGGGGTGCGACGCCAATGCACACCATATCATATGGGGGAGCACAGACATTAACTCAAGAGGGGAGTCACTTCTGGAATACATTGCTTGCAATAATCTAGAAGTGGCTAACGTTGGGAATGACCCCACTTTTGTGATTGAATCGCGGGAGGAGGTCATTGATATCACAGTAGGTACAAGAGAGGTGTGCAGGTGGGTGGACGGATGGCATGTCTCTAGGGAGATGTCTATGTCCGACCATAGGCATGTCCTCTACAACCTAACCTGTGAAACGGGGGAAGGAGGAGGTCACATATCGCAACCCTAGAACCTGTGATTGGGACTCCTTCAGGGAGCACCTTGAGCAGGGTCTAAGCGAATGCCTCCCAGCCCCAAAGAATGAGGCTGAAATAGACTTCCTCTCAGAACAACTGACTGGAGGTCTTATGGAGGCCTATAACAGAAACTGCCCAGAGAAAAGGAAGAGGGCTAATAGGGACACTGTATGGTGGACCAAAGACCTCTCGAGTCTCAGGACAGAAGTGAGAAGACTCTTCAACCTGGCCAAAAGAACAAATGGCTGGGAAGCCTATAAGGCTAAAAGGAGAGAATATGGTTATGCGATTCGCAAAGCCAAAGAAAACTCTTGGAGAAAATTCTGTGAGGACATTGACAGCCTTCCAGAATGCTCCAAGCTGAGAAAACTCTCCAGAGGGACACCATGGGTAGGGTAGGATCTCTGAAGAATGAAAAAGGGGAATACACAACGACCGGTGAGGAGACTTTAGATCTTCTTCTAAAATCACACTTCCCGGGATGTGAACCTGTCACGGAGCAGGGGCACATCTGTTCAGGGGCACTCCGTAGGAGGGCATCCAAGGACAGCTGGGCCCTTGCCAACAAAATCGTGAACAGAACCAGACTTGCATGGGCGATAAAATCCTTTCACCCATACAAAGCCGCGGGACCAGACGGTATCTTCCCGGCACTGTTGCAACAGGGCAGGGAAATCATCGAGGACCAATGTGCCGACTACTCAGGGCTAGCTTGGCACTGAGCTATATCCCTATGAACTGTAGGTCTGGAAGAGTAGTCTTCATACCGAAGCCTGGTAAGGCCACGTATGCTGAGACGGGCTCCTTCAGACCTATCAGCCTGACCTCCTTTTTCTTAAAACTTTGGAAAAACTGGTGGACAGGTACCTACGGGACGGTGCTTTGAGGGTAAAACCTCTGCATCGAAACCAGTTTGCGTATAAGAGTGGGGTGTCCTGCGAAGTCGCGGTACACAAGCTGCTCCTGAAAGCGGAGCAGGCACTCTTAAATAAAGAGATAGCCCTAGGTACGTTTCTGGATATTGAAGGGGCATTTAATGTTGCCTCCTTCGATTCCATACTTAGGGCCATGCAGAACCGTGGCATAGAACAGGACATTGTAAGATGGACTGGTAATATGTTACGGGAAAGAACAATAATAGGTACGCTCTTTGGGGAGACGAGGATGGTCTCAGCCACTAAGGGGTGTCCGCAAGGAGGGGTGTTATCTCCTCTTCTGTGGAACCTGGTGGTTGACGAGCTCCTTTGTAGACTCAATGACGAGGGTATCTATGCCCAAGCCTTTGCTGATGACGTCAGCATAGTTGTAAACGGTAGATTCGGGGCCACTGTGTCCGAGAGAATGCAGCTGGCACTGAGGATTACCGAAAAATGGTGCAGACAAGAGGGATTGTCAACTAATCCGGCAAAAACCTCCGTGATAGCGTTCACCCTCAGAAGGAACCTTGACTTGAGGGAACTTCGTATGTGGGGCCAAACGCTAAAGTTTAAAGGGGAAGTCAAATACCTAGGGGTAACCCTAGATAGCAAACTAACCCTTTCCAACCACATTAGAAACACAACAGATAAAGGCCTAAGAGCTCTCTGGGCATGCAGAAGAGCTGTGGGCAATACGTGGGGGCTTAAACCCAGTATGATGCACTGGCTTTATACGAGGGTGGTGGCACCTATCATAACCTATTGTTCTGTTGTGTGGTGGCATAAAGCGAGATGCTCAGTAGCATCTAGACAGCTAGGCAGGGTACAGAGAGTAGCCTGTCTAGCCATAACCGGGGCGATGAGAACAACGCCCACGGCGGCCCTGGAAGCTATGCTGGGACTACCTCCACTACATCTTATTGTGGAAAGGGAAGCACTGGCAGCTGCTTACAGGCTGAAAATAAACAACGAATGGGGCAGGGCGATCCCTAGGTACCATTCCACAATCTCGAAAGAGATTGAACATAATCAATTACTGAGCATGCCCTCAGATAGAACACCTATCTGCTACGACCTTTCCAAACCATATACGGTTCACATTCCGGATAGGGACGAGGCTCGTACCAAGATTAGGAAACAACATGAATCCGTTTGGTACACAGACGGATCCAAAACAAGCACCAGCACTGGGATTGGAATCTACAATGAAAATACAGGGAAGACGTATAGTCTCAACCTGGGTTCAGTAGAGACTATCCTGCAAGCTGAAGTGGTTGCCATCAATACATGCTCGGAAATCATCCTGAGCGAGACAGTCCCTAACAGGACTGTCAGGATCAGAAGTGATAGCCAAGCAGCTCTCAAAGCAATAGAGAGCGTGCACACTGCGTCACGAACAGTGAAGCACTGCCAAGGAACTGTAGCTGAACTGGCAAAACGCCACAAGGTTATCCTTGAATGGGTACCAGGACACACAGGGATTCTTGGAAATGAAAAAGCTGACCTCCTAGCCAGGGAGGCTTCAGAAGGAACCCTGATCGGACCTCTTCCCACATGTGGGGTCTCATACCAACATGTAAGGGAAACAATAGAGGAACGACTAAGGGAACAACATAAGAAACTCTGGATGGAACTGCCTGGACTCAGGCAATCCAGATTATTCATAACAGGTCCATCCAGGGAGAAAACTACAGAACTACTCAGCCTAAGTAGAACCCAATTGAGAAAGGCAGTGGGACTGCTTACAGGACACTGCCATCTCCGAAAACACATGAACATAATAGGACTCGCTGAGGACCCATTATGCAGAAAATGTGGTAAGGAAGACGAAACTCCTCTTCACGTAATATGTCACTGTCCGAGCCTTAAGTGGCTTAGACAGAGACACTTTGGCATTCAGTTTCCTGAGCCAGAGGAAATCGTGAAAGCGAATATCAGGGACATTCTAGAATACATGAAGGAAACGAACCTGGTATGATTACTTCAGGGGGGTACAATGAGCCTAGAGCTCCAGTACATGCATGAAACGCACCCCAGAAGAATAGAATAGAATAGAATAGAATCATAGCATTGATTTCATTACTCGGTACCTTCAGTACCGGTACTGAATTATAATTATTGAACAATTGTGTCAATTTCATTGTTCGAACCCTACTGTATGAGCAAAGCTCACAGATATTACTGTTTATTATTTTTTTTTTCATATTGTGATATTGAAGACCTAAATTGTGAAGTAAAGTAATTTATTTCTTTTATTTCTATCTTGTTTTATTTGTCTGGTTCACCATATCAGTCCACTATTTGTTTATCTTGGTAGTTCTCTGCTAGTGCCTTAAGACTCAGGGGTTTCTGGCTTTAACAGTAAAGCCAGTGGCGCGGACTCCTTTTCTTGTATTTCTACTGTTTACCTCTACGGCTGAGCTCGGGCATAATTTGCCAGTAGAGAGTTACCGCTAGCCGAGTATTACCAAGTTAATTTATTTTCCTACCTTCTTTTTCTTTACTAAACTCAAGAAACGTGGCAAATTTTTGGCGCCCAACGTGGGGCCACTTCTCTATTTTTTTTGCAAATTCTCTAAGTTCCCTTTAATTATTTATGGTGAACCAAATAAATTTGTAACATTCTTTTTTTTTGAACATCATTTACTAGCGTATCTATCTATATAACATTTGATTTTCTTATTTGTTGGTAACATATTAGTGATTTTATCTTTATTAATTTATTCAAATAGATACAACTTTGGTTTAAATTTATTTAATTTATTGATACTTGCTTATATTTATTTTTATTGATTCACCTTGTATTTCATTTTAGTATTGCTCTACTTACCTATATGTTATTGATTATTTCTTGTTATTATTGATTTAATTATTTATTGCTATCTATATATCAATTTACTACATTGGGTGTCGATAGTTTATTATCTCATATATTTTGCGTCGTGATTTCTTTGGTTGAATTTTGTCTGTTGGGTGTATTTTGTGGACGTCATGGAGTATAAGATGGATGTAAGTTATTTAAAGAAGGATATGCTTTTGTATGAACTTGTTGTGAGAGGTATCGCAGCTGATTCCAAGCAGACTGTTGACCAGTTGAGAGCAGCTTTAAGGCCCATCCTAAAGATGGAGAAGAAGGGAACTTTCACCTTACCTCCTTATTCTTTAAAGTTCAGTGATGAGAAGCTTCAGATTAGGTCCTTGTTAGATCAGGTTACAGAAACCATTTCCACTATTAATGCAGATAATTCACAACAGAAATATCATACTTCTCTGTCAAGGTTGGTACATCTTCATCTTCGTGTACAACGGATACCTGTCTCTAAGTTGACCCCTGAAGAGACTTCTGAAAGAGCGAATCTGCAGATGGAAGTGTTGTGTGCTTTAGATGCTTTAGAGACTGCTGCAAAAAGTAATCCTGAGCTCAGTATCATCCTTCAGGACTCCGATGATGAGTTACCTCCTTCACCAAATGTTTCGAGATTTAACTCCCGTCCTCGTGCTTCATCAGTACAGTCCAGCTGGAAACTCCCTAATCTGGATAAGTGGAATCTTAAGTTCACTGGAGATGCCAAATCATCTGTGCACAACTTTCTTGAGCGAGTTAAAGAACTTAGTAGGGCTCGTAACATCTCTGAACGTCAATTATTTGAGAGTGCAATAGATTTGTTTTCTGGTAAAGCTTTAAATTGGTATCGTGCAAATGTTGATAGGTTTCACGATTGGACTAGTCTATCCGAGTTACTCACTCGCCACTTTGAACCACCTGATTATAGGTCTCGTCTTTTTCAAGGACATTATAGAGCGAACTCAAGATACTACAGAAAGTATAACTGATTACCTTTCTTGCATGCAGGCTATGTTTAGGCGCCATGGTGGTCTTTCGGATGAGGTAAAACTAGATCTGTTAATACGTAATTTGTCACCCTTTTACACCACTCAGCTTCCTGTTGTTAACAGTTTCGAAGAGCTTGAAACTGAATGTCTCAAATTGGAAACTAAGAAGCATCGCGTCGACAATTATGTTCCTCCTTCACGTAAAAGGAATCAATTCGTTGAACCTGACTTTGCATTCGTAGATGTTAGACCCGTGTCAGAATATCCACAACCTTCTTCTAATATTTGTAGTGAACCTGTTAGTATTGATAGGGTTGATACACCTGGTAGTAGTCGTCGTCCTAATAAGAGTATTGTTTGTTGGAATTGCCAGAATACAGGACATCTAAACCGGAACTGTCCGAATCCTCGGAAATTGCATTGTTTTCGTTGCGGAACTCCGAATGTGACTGTAAAAGCTTGTCCGAAATGCAACAATTCGGGAAACGAATCAAGGGAGGACCGTTAGGTCGTGACTTGCTCTCCCCAATTTCACCAACGACCAATTGTAATTTTCCAAATAAGATCATTTTAGATTATGTAATATCGCACGCTCAAGGTGATCAACGTCCTTATCTACAGATTGACATTATGGGTTACTCCATGTTAGGTCTTCTTGATTCCGGTGCTAGTAAGACAATAGTAGGATTGCCGGGATATGAGATTCTTTTAAGCCTAGGTCTTAAACTCGTTAAGTACCCTTCTACTTGTACTGTTGCAAATGGTGAAACTTGTCATAGTAGTGGTTATGTACCAACACCTGTTACTCTGTTGAATAAAACCCGAATTATAGACATCTTAGTGCTTCCCGAACTTCCACTTAAGATCATTTTAGGGATAGATTTTTGGAGGGCAATGGAGATTATTCCAGATCTTAAGCAGGATGCTTGGCATTTTTCAGAACCTTCGGCTGACGTTGATTTGTCATTTGTTCAGAGTGCGGATAGCTTGACTCCATCGGAAAGGCTCGCTTTAGATGAAATGGTTGCTCGTAAAATATCGGAAATGGGCACTGGTCTTGGTTGTTGTAAGGTAGCCGAGCACGAAATAGTTTTGGAACCCGGAACGAAACCGATTAAGCAGCGTTACTATCCAGTATCTCCTTTTAAGCAGAAGATCATCGACGACGAGGTAACAGAGATGTTGAAGTTAGGGGTTATTGAAAGGTCGAGTAGTCCTTGGTCTAGTCCTGTGTGTTTAGTCCGGAAGAAAGACGATTCTTATAGATTTTGTATTGACTATCGCAAGGTGAATTCGTGTACTAAGAAGGATGCATATCCGATCCCTTATATCTCCACCATACTAGATCGTTTGAGAGACACCCGTTACATCAGCTCTATTGATATCAAATCTGCTTTTGGCAAGTACCGCTAAGTGAGTCGTCTCGCGAGTATACAGCTTTCACTGTCCCTGGTAGAGGTCTTTTCAAGTTTCGCCGAATGCCATTTGGTCTCTCTAATGCACCTGCAACGTGGCAAAGGATCGTAGACACTATATTAGGCCCTGAACTCGAACCAAACGTTATGGTATACCTCGATGATATCATTGTCATCACGAATAACTTTCCTGACCATTTGAAGCTCCTGGAGGAAGTTTTTGATCGCTTGTGGAAGGCTGGTTTAGTTGTTTCAAAGGAGAAATGTCACTTTTGTTTGCCACAATTAAAATATCTAGGCTATGTAGTTGACGATAAGGGTTTACGTCCGGATCCTGACAAGGTAGAGGCAATTGTGAATATTCCGCCACCTCGTAATATCAACGAGATACGTAGGTTTGTAGGGACAGCTTCTTGGTACAGACGATTTGTACCCAATTTTTCCTCTGTCTTAGCTCCGATCCTTAAATTGACTAAGAAAAATGCCACTTGGCATTGGACTTCTGATTGTCAACGGTCATTTAACACCCTTAAGGAATGCCTAATGTCTGCTCCTATTCTAACAGCTCCCGATATGGATAAAACTTTCTACTTGCAAACTGATGCCTCTAATTATGGTCTTGGTGCTGTTCTAACGCAACAACATGACGAAGGCGATGAAGGCTTCTCAACTCTCTCCTTCAGCCGCCTTACCATTTTCTTTAGATCCTCTACATTCTCTTCATTTGCCTCCATCTCAATCTCTACCTTCTCCCCTTTCTTTTCCTTCTGCTTCCTTTTATGCTCCCTATCCTCCAAAGGGGATACATCCTCTCTCTTCACCATCCATTCACCAGGCTCTCCCGCCTTATCCGGTGTTCGTTTTACCTTCCTGGATTTCCCAAAGATACTCTTCCTTTCCTTTTTTTCCTCCATTACTCCCTTTGCTATTTTTTCCATATATTCCATCATCCCACGAGTAGCTGGAAATTGACGGTCCACCATCACAGAGCCCGCTTGTGCTGGTAACGCTGAGTTCTCCGGGAGGTCACCAGGTATCCCGGAGGAGAAAATATTGGGGTTCCCGTACAGGATCCTTATTCATTGCTTATCCTGAGAGTTGGTCGGTCATAAGGCTCTTACAACTTAAAAAGCCCGAGTCGCTTGACAGACCACGCCTGGAGACACCCTATGAGCCATTGGGACGCGCCGTGTCGGGTGGAAAGCCCCCTCTCCGAAAACTTGCATGAGAGATTAGGGGTGAATCACTTCCAGCCTCCCTCATCCAACCCTCCGCAAGCACGGTAAAATTACCTTGGGGGCCAAAAATGTATAAATAGCAATTTGGAAAGGTTTTATTAATTTTTGCTTACGCACGTTGGAGACTCCTAGGGCCTGAAGGCGAGTATCTTGTGTAGACGCAATGCGGGGATAATTCCGTTATCACTTCACACTATTATCTCTGAGATGTCATTTTAGATCTTCGAAGTTCTTTGCTGTACTTAGAGCTTTTTTGTAGTCCTCCCAGATTACTATACTTTTATCCCTATTGAGGAGCTGCCTGGTTCTTCTTCTGAGTTTAGCTATCTTTTTGTTCCCTTCTGATTACTTTTTGATTTAAAGGGCAGTTTATTTCATACACCCTAATTATTATAAATTGCTGCAAGGTTCTTTCAAGATCATCTTCGTTGTCCAGTGGTAATTCAGTGTCCTTTTCGAGATGAAACATTCCAATCAGTCGATATAGGAACCCTATACTCCTCGATGACTGACTCCAAGGAATCTATGAGAAATATAGAAACTGTATAAAATTGCTTCAAGGTTAATTTTACTTATTTTAATTGCTTGTTCGCTTTTTGTTCGAAAGATTTCTCACGATTAAGAGTGGAAAGTCGAATTTCCAAGTCCGTGTACCGGCATAAATAAATTGTTATGGAATAACTTTTTAATGTGAAAATAATACGTTTAACAATCCTAATTAGTAAATGTAGTTAGAATTTCTTGTTTAGTAGGTTAGGCTAATAACTCTATAATTCAAAAAATAAAGATTTAATCAGTCTATTTAATTTAAACTATAAATGCCGAAAGCCTTGTAAAGAGTAAAATAAGAATAATAAAAAAGTAGTTTTTGTGTTGTAAGACAAAATTGTCAAAAAGCTTTAGAGTGGATATTTTATACTTGAGCTCAAGCTATTAATCTTAAGAAATAAATAAATTTTTCATAAACCCTTCACCAAACAGAAAAATGTGTGTACATTGAACTTGTTTGCTAACATGCAATGTTAATATGAAGTGCTTTCGTGTTTTTATAAAACTATATACTATATGAAAAGCGCTAGAGCAGAAAAGCAAATATAAACAAAAAAAACAACTATATTAACGTGATTCTTAAATAAATATGATCTTTAATTAATGTTAATGTATATTACAAGGATTGACTATAAATTCATAAAGATGTTTCGCCGCATGACATTCAAGGCTATTACTGAAAATTCAAACTTTTCTATAGAATTGTAGTATTTTACCAAAATTGTAAAATTGTTTTTTCACTACGTGACAATAGTTATTTGGATATGAACATTAAATATGAACATAAAAGATATATGGACTCAAGAACGCATGCCCAGGAATTGCAAAGAAGCCTTCACAAAAAAGGCGATAAAACAAAGTGCGAAAACTACCGTCGGATTGCTCTCCTTAACGTAGGTTATAAGACCTTGGCAAAATTAATAATAAGTTAGCAGAGAAAATGGAAAATATTAAAGGAGAATACCATGCTAGATTTAGATAAGAGAGGGCAGTTGTTGACCAAATCTTCACTTTACGCGAGATACAAGCAAAAAGTTATCAACATCAAAAAGAAATGCATTAACTTTTTATCGATTTTAAAGCAGCCTACCATACAATTATATAAAATTCTAAAAGACCTTAATGTAGATGCTAAGCTCATAAGATTGGTGATAATGACTTTAAACAAAACAGAAAATAGAATCAAAGTCAAAGAAGAAATATCTTAAAAAAAATGCTGTAGATACAGGTTTAAGACAAGGGGAAAAAATAATCCAAGAAGCTTAAATCAGTAGAAATGGTATTTTATATAACAATAAACATCAGTGCATGGCTTTCGCAGACGATAGTGTGATTTTGAGCAGAAGCAAAATAGAGCTTCAACAGACTGAACAGATTGGAATAGCAAAAGTAATGGGGCTAGAAATAAACGAAGAAAAAACTAAATATATTACACGGAAAGACAGAAATTTTACGAAAGACAATACGCTGAATATAACTACACAAACTGGAAAGGTGTAAAAATTTCAAGTCGATAAATTTATATATTTAGAAACATGTTTTAGAAGATTACCAAGCCTCATAGAAGAAATCACCATGAGAATAAATAAAGGAAATAAACGTCTCAACTCTTGTCAAAAAATAAATCTCTATAAAGCTATAATAAGACCAATAGTTGCATTTGCCTGCGAAACGTGGATATTAACAAGAACATATAGAAATGCTAGAGGTATATGGCGGAAAGCAAGTAAACGTAAAATAGGAAAGAAGAACATATCAACAGCTAAAAACTTTATACACAAAGGTGGATGGGAGATATAAATAGAATGGCACATGAATGAATACCGAAGAATATAATAGAAAGAAGTATTGGAGGAAAGAAAAAGAGAGGAAGACCAAGAGAAAGGTGGAAAAAGTAGAGAAAGATTTAAATTCCTTATAAATAAAAAAGTGGAAAAAAGTGTCTATACAGAAAGAAATGGATGTAGTTAAATTTAAAATGTTGCGTTAAATTTAAAATGTTGCGTTCCCCCAGGGGAACGTTCGCGATCACTTATACCCCAACGGCCATCCATTTTTCGGCACATTACCTTACACCTTGGAATTGGGGGGGTTGGTCCGCGGTGCGACCTTAGGAATGACCAATCTGGCAATCTTGCAGTTATCAGCTGTCATACCAGACCGTGCCACCCGTATAGACGCACACCCCCAGCTTCGCCGCTTCCCTGCTAAATTGCAGTGTTATTTGCTTAAGCAGTTCAGCGACTCTCCTGGGGATCCCCTATCCGCCACCTGGGGACGCGCCCGGTAGGCACCCAGCCCTCGGGTAAAATACGTTTGATTAAATCTATAAGAAATCATCACTTAAAGTAATACGTAATCAAGTTCACTCTAATACACTTGTCACGTGTTTTTTCTTCATTTACTATTCTCTAGCATCAACAAGTAATATGTAAAGCGTGTTGCGTACCCCAGTAGTACTAATGCGCAAAGTGTGTTGCCTATCTGGGTTTGTTCTGTGGTTTAGGGAGAAAGGTACTTTCGTTATTAAATTTTGCTTAGGTTGAGTACAGGTATTATGTACGTGAGTTGTTATAGTTAAACTAATACATGTGTGTCTTTTAATTGGATCTCTCTTTAAATTTGTGTATGTGTAGTCGCCAATAGGTGCCTTGCGGTTGGTACCGACGATTCTATCAACGTTTATGTTGGCATATTGACAAGAGAATTCTTGTCAACCAGTAAGTGGGTCATTGTCATTGTCATTTTTCAAGACATTCTCGTAAATGTAGGTTCTCAGAAATATTCTTTTTAGGTTTGGATTTTTATCTTTGGCAATTTGGGGCCATCTTAATTGGATTTAAAAAGAAAAACCATTTTTATAGTTAGTCTGACTATCGTACGTGATTTGCCTTATGTATTTTTGGATTCTGTCAGCTGACTAACCATTTTTGGGATTTGTTAAGAAGATATATTTTCTCACACACACACACCACCTGTTCGAAATAACCCTTAACATCTAAAGGGTTTTTTTATTACGGGTTTTGGTACCCCTACGTCCTGATATTGGAAGGATTACCATAGCTTGAGATCTAAGTCTCCACCTCCTTCAAAGGGACACTAGTGACCCGAAGAGCTGTCTGAACACCGATTGGAACACCTCAGGATCACAGATAAGCTCTTATAGAACATTTTTTTGTATCTCTCTATTGAATTTATGTTTATCTATTTGTAGCGCTGTTTTCAATACTCGGTACCTTCAGTGCCAGTACTGAATTATATATTTATTTATCATAGCATTGATTTCATTACTCGGTACCTTCAGTACCGGTACTAAATTATAATTATTGAACAATTGTGTCAATTTCATTGTTCGAACCCTACTGTATGAGCAAAGCTCACAGATATTACTGTTTATTATTTTTTTTTCATATTGTGATATTGAAGACCTAAATTGTGAAGTAAAGTAATTTATTTCTTTTATTTCTATCTTGTTTTATTTGTCTGGTTCACCATATCAGTCCACTATTTGTTTATCTTGGTAGTTCTCTGCTAGTGCCTTAAGACTCAGGGGTTTCTGGCTTTAACCGTAAAGCCAGTGGCGCGGACTCCTTTTCTTGTATTTTTACTGTTTACCTCTACGGCTGAGCTCGGGCATAATTTGCCAGTAGAGAGTTACCGCTAGCTGAGTATTACCAAGTTAATTTATTTTCCTACCTTCTTTTTCTTTACTAAACTCAAGAAACGTGGCAAATTTTTGGCGCCCAACGTGGGGCCACTTCTCTATTTTTTTTGCAAATTCTCTAAGTTCTCTTTAATTATTTATGGTGAACCAAATAAATTTGTAACATTCTTTTTTTTTGAACATCATTTACTAGCGTATCTATCTATATAACATTTGATTTTCTTATTTGTTGGTAACATATTAGTGATTTTATCTTTATTAATTTATTCAAATAGATACAACTTTGGTTTAAATTTATTTAATTTATTGATACTTGCTTATATTTATTTTTATTGATTCACCTTGTATTTCATTTTAGTATTGCTCTACTTACCTATATGTTATTGATTATTTCTTGTTATTATTGATTTAATTATTTATTGTAAGTTATTTAAAGAAGGATATGCTTTTGTATGAACTTGTTGTGAGAGGTATCGCAGCTGATTCCAAGCAGACTGTTGACCAGTTGAGAGCAGCTTTAAGGCCCATCCTAAAGATGGAGAAGAAGGGAACTTTCACCTTACCTCCTTATTCTTTAAAGTTCAGTGATGAGAAGCTTCAGATTAGGTCCTTGTTAGATCAGGTTACAGAAACCATTTCCACTATTAATGCAGATAATTCACAACAGAAATATCATACTTCTCTGTCAAGGTTGGTACATCTTCATCTTCGTGTACAACGGATACCTGTCTCTAAGTTGACCCCTGAAGAGACTTCTGAAAGAGCGAATCTGCAGATGGAAGTGTTGTGTGCTTTAGATGCTTTAGAGACTGCTGCAAAAAGTAATCCTGAGCTCAGTATCATCCTTCAGGACTCCGATGATGAGTTACCTCCTTCACCAAATGTTTCGAGATTTAACTCCCGTCCTCGTGCTTCATCAGTACAGTCCAGCTGGAAACCCCCTAATCTGGATAAGTGGAATCTTAAGTTCACTGGAGATGCCAAATCATCTGTGCACAACTTTCTTGAGCGAGTTAAAGAACTTAGTAGGGCTCGTAACATCTCTGAACGTCAATTATTTGAGAGTGCAATAGATTTGTTTTCTGGTAAAGCTTTAAATTGGTATCGTGCAAATGTTGATAGGTTTCACGATTGGACTAGTCTATCCGAGTTACTCACTCGCCACTTTGAACCACCTGATTATAGGTCTCGTCTTTTCAAGGACATTATAGAGCGAACTCAAGATACTACAGAAAGTATAACTGATTACCTTTCTTGCATGCAGGCTATGTTTAGGCGCCATGGTGGTCTTTCGGATGAGGTAAAACTAGATTTGTTAATACGTAATTTGTCACCCTTTTACACCACTCAGCTTCCTGTTGTTAACAGTTTCGAAGAGCTTGAAACTGAATGTCTCAAATTGGAAACTAAGAAGCATCGCGTCGACAATTATGTTCCTCCTTCACGTAAAAGGAATCAATTCGTTGAACCTGACTTTGCATTCGTAGATGTTAGACCCGTGTCAGAATATCCACAACCTTCTTCTAATATTTGTAGTGAACCTGTTAGTATTGATAGGGTTGATACACCTGGTAGTAGTCGTCGTCCTAATAAGAGTATTGTTTGTTGGAATTGCCAGAATACAGGACATCTAAACCGGAACTGTCCGAATCCTCGGAAATTGCATTGTTTTCGTTGCGGAACTCCGAATGTGACTGTAAAAGCTTGTCCGAAATGCAACAATTCGGGAAACGAATCAAGGAAGGACCGTTAGGTCGTGACTTGCTCTCCCCAATTTCACCAACGACCAATTGTAATTTTCCAAATAAGATCATTTTAGATTATGTAATATCGCACGCTCAAGGTGATCAACGTCCTTATCTACAGATTGACATTATGGGTTACTCCATGTTAGGTCTTCTTGATTCCGGTGCTAGTAAGACAATAGTAGGATTGCCGGGATATGAGATTCTTTTAAGCCTAGGTCTTAAACTCGTTAAGTACCCTTCTACTTGTACTGTTGCAAATGGTGAAACTTGTCATAGTAGTGGTTATGTACCAACACCTGTTACTCTGTTGAATAAAACCCGAATTATAGACATCTTAGTGCTTCCCGAACTTCCACTTAAGATCATTTTAGGGATAGATTTTTGGAGGGCAATGGAGATTATTCCAGATCTTAAGCAGGATGCTTGGCATTTTTCAGAACCTTCGGCTGACGTTGATTTGTCATTTGTTCAGAGTGCGGATAGCTTGACTCCATCGGAAAGGCTCGCTTTAGATGAAATGGTTGCTCGTAAAATATCGGAAATGGGCACTGGTCTTGGTTGTTGTAAGGTAGCCGAGCACGAAATAGTTTTGGAACCCGGAACGAAACCGATTAAGCAGCGTTACTATCCAGTATCTCCTTTTAAGCAGAAGATCATCGACGACGAGGTAACAGAGATGTTGAAGTTAGGGGTTATTGAAAGGTCGAGTAGTCCTTGGTCTAGTCCTGTGTGTTTAGTCCGGAAGAAAGACGATTCTTATAGATTTTGTATTGACTATCGCAAGGTGAATTCGTGTACTAAGAAGGATGCATATCCGATCCCTTATATCTCCACCATACTAGATCGTTTGAGAGACACCCGTTACATCAGCTCTATTGATATCAAATCTGCTTTTTGGCAAGTACCGCTAAGTGAGTCGTCTCGCGAGTATACAGCTTTCACTGTCCCTGGTAGAGGTCTTTTCAAGTTTCGCCGAATGCCATTTGGTCTCTCTAATGCACCTGCAACGTGGCAAAGGATCGTAGACACTATATTAGGCCCTGAACTCGAACCAAACGTTATGGTATACCTCGATGATATCATTGTCATCACGAATAACTTTCCTGACCATTTGAAGCTCTTGGAGGAAGTTTTTGATCGCTTGTGGAAGGCTGGTTTAGTTGTTTCAAAGGAGAAATGTCACTTTTGTTTGCCACAATTAAAATATCTAGGCTATGTAGTTGACGATAAGGGTTTACGTCCGGATCCTGACAAGGTAGAGGCAATTGTGAATATTCCGCCACCTCGTAATATTAACGAGATACGTAGGTTTGTAGGGACAGCTTCTTGGTACAGACGATTTGTACCCAATTTTTCCTCTGTCTTAGCTCCGATCCTTAAATTGACTAAGAAAAATGCCACTTGGCATTGGACTTCTGATTGTCAACGGTCATTTAACACCCTTAAGGAATGCCTAATGTCTGCTCCTATTCTAACAGCTCCCGATATGGATAAAACTTTCTACTTGCAAACTGATGCCTCTAATTATGGTCTTGGTGCTGTTCTAACGCAACAACATGATGAAGGCGAAAAGGTCATCTGCTATTTATCCCGGTCTATGTCTAAACAGGAAATGAAGTTGTCAGTAACTGAGAAAGAGTGTCTTGCTGTTATTTGGGCTGTCGAAAAACTTCGCCATTATTTAGATCATGTACACTTTGTGGTCATCACTGATCATGCGTCCTTACTATGGCTTCACAGGTTGAAAGATCCTCAAGGTAGGCTTGCACGCTGGCAGTTGCGCTTGCAACAGTATGATTTTAAGCTAATCCATCGTAAAGGTAAAGACCATATAGTACCTGACTTTCTCTCTCGGGCAGTACCTGTTTCTATAGATTCAGTAACCACTTTAAACTCTTCTATAGCCTCTGTAGATCCCCCTATGGTCACCAAGGATAAATGGCATTCTTCCATGATTAAATTAGTTCAGGCTAATCCACTGAAATATCCCTTGTGGAGAGTACACAATGACTCCTTATATAAATTCATAAAACCAACAATTCCTGATCTCTCTTCACCTGCCGACGACTGGAAAATGGTAGTTCCTAAGGACCAACGACTGTCTATTCTTCAGCGTTGCCATAATTTACCCTCCTCTGGCCATTTAGGTGTCTTTAAAACTATTGGTAAAGTCCGTCAGAGTTATTATTGGCCTAAGATGAGAGCGGATGTCAGTAAGTACGTGAAATCTTGTAAGTCTTGTGCTCAGAATAAGGTAGAACAAAAGTTGCCAGCTGGTTTGATGGGAGAACGCCCTGAAGTAACCGAACCGTTCCAAGCAATTAGTCTTGATTATATAGGACCACTCCCACGGTCGAAGCGAGGTTATCAGTATATTCTTGTTGTTTCTGATTATTTTAGTAAAGCCGTCTTTTTATACCCCTGTCGAACAGCTACAGCCAAGTCTCTGGTTGAACATATGCAGAACTTCTTCCTCTTGTACGGGACCCCGATGACGTTAACTTGTGATAATGGTACTCAAATGAAATCGAATGAGTTTAAGAAATTGTGTGAGAAGTTTAACACCAAAATCTTCTATACCGCTTCGTATAACCCCCGCGCTAATCCCACGGAACGTCACAATAGGGTGATTAAGACTATGCTACGTACTTTTGTTAACCAAGACAATCATCGAACTTGGGATGAACATCTGAATGAGTTAGGTTGTGCTATTAGAACTTCCCCTAGTGAAACCACCAAGTACAGTCCTTACTTTGTTTTATTTGGTAGGGAACATAAACTTTATGGGACTGATCATCAGATTAAATTTCCGGCTAAGTCAATACCTTTAGATACGTTTGTTAGGAACCGTCAGGAAGGCTTTATAAAGTTATATCGACAAGTACAGGGACGCATCGAAAGTACTCAAAAGAGTAATGCCCACCGTTATAATTTACGCCGACGCCCACTTTCTTTTAATTGTGGAGACAAGGTCTGGAGACGCAATAAATCGTTATCCGATGCTCTTAAATACTATAGTGCTAAACTAGCTCCCTTATACTTAGGTCCTTTCGTCATCAAGAGTAAGTGTGGTTCTTGGTCGTATGAACTTCAAGACGAATTAGGTGATTTTAAAGGTATTTGGCATGTGCAAGATTTGAAACCGTTTTGTGAATATCCACCCTCTGACGAGGAATAATCCACCTTAGTGAGTTACCTTATGTAGGCAATTATCTTACATGGTGAATTACCTTACTTCTTTGTTTTTTTTTGTTTATTTTGTTTTTACCTTATCTTATCTACCTTGTCTTATCTATCTTATCTTACCTTATCTTACGTTTTTTTTTGTCTTAGTGTAAATGGAATAATGTTTGATATAAATAATGTGGAAGAGTGGCAAAAACAAACTTTAACTAATAAAACAGAAACTCCAGCATCATCCAGAAAAACAGGGGTAAGAACAGCTAGCGAGAGGTCTCCGAATGATGACAATATGACCGGACAGACTTCTTCAAAAAACCCAAAATTCTTATAAATACAGCTATAATCAAACACAATTCAGGTAAAAATCATAAGGAGGCGGCAAAATCATACGCAATGGCAAGTACAAGACATTCAAACGGAGAACTTGATCAGGTAATAAAGATAAACTGTTCAGACCCTATTAACTTATTGTGTTGGAATATGCAGGGATTTAAAAATTTACAATATATTCCTGAAGAAGTATACAATCAATTTGACATTCTATGTTTTTGTGAAACGTGGGTAGCCACAAATATTGAGGTTCCTAGCTATATATTCAATGATTATAAAGTTGTTTACTCCAAAGCACTTAGGGAGAAATCATTAGGACGTGCAAGTGGTGGTTTGGCCATATTTTTTAGGAAATGTTACTCAGCAACACTCCTGGAGGTTTCTCCTTGGTGGCTTATTTATAGTTTTAAGTTAAAATATTTGCAATTTATTGTTTGTCTTGTGTATTTTAAACCTAAAATTGAATATGATGAACTATTTGAAAACTTTGGAATGATCATAAACGCTATTCTAGAGAAATACTCTGATTATATATTTATTATTGTCGGTGATTTTAATAGCAGAGTGGCAAAGGATCGTAGACACTATATTAGGCCCTGAACTCGAACCAAACGTTATGGTATACCTCGATGATATCATTGTCATCACGAATAACTTTCCTGACCATTTGAAGCTCTTGGAGGAAGTTTTTGATCGCTTGTGGAAGGCTGGTTTAGTTGTTTCAAAGGAGAAATGTCACTTTTGTTTGCCACAATTAAAATATCTAGGCTATGTAGTTGACGATAAGGGTTTACGTCCGGATCCTGACAAGGTAGAGGCAATTGTGAATATTCCGCCACCTCGTAATATTAACGAGATACGTAGGTTTGTAGGGACAGCTTCTTGGTACAGACGATTTGTACCCAATTTTTCCTCTGTCTTAGCTCCGATCCTTAAATTGACTAAGAAAAATGCCACTTGGCATTGGACTTCTGATTGTCAACGGTCATTTAACACCCTTAAGGAATGCCTAATGTCTGCTCCTATTCTAACAGCTCCCGATATGGATAAAACTTTCTACTTGCAAACTGATGCCTCTAATTATGGTCTTGGTGCTGTTCTAACGCAACAACATGATGAAGGCGAAAAGGTCATCTGCTATTTATCCCGGTCTATGTCTAAACAGGAAATGAAGTTGTCAGTAACTGAGAAAGAGTGTCTTGCTGTTATTTGGGCTGTCGAAAAACTTCGCCATTATTTAGATCATGTACACTTTGTGGTCATCACTGATCATGCGTCCTTACTATGGCTTCACAGGTTGAAAGATCCTCAAGGTAGGCTTGCACGCTGGCAGTTGCGCTTGCAACAGTATGATTTTAAGCTAATCCATCGTAAAGGTAAAGACCATATAGTACCTGACTTTCTCTCTCGGGCAGTACCTGTTTCTATAGATTCAGTAACCACTTTAAACTCTTCTATAGCCTCTGTAGATCCCCCTATGGTCACCAACGATAAATGGCATTCTTCCATGATTAAATTAGCACTTAGGGAGAAATCATTAGGACGTGCAAGTGGTGGTTTGGCCATATTTTTTAGGAAATGTTACTCAGCAACACTCCTGGAGGTTTCTCCTTGGTGGCTTATTTATAGTTTTAAGTTAAAATATTTGCAATTTATTGTTTGTCTTGTGTATTTTAAACCTAAAATTGAATATGATGAACTATTTGAAAACTTTGGAATGATCATAAACGCTATTCTAGAGAAATACTCTGATTATATATTTATTATTGTCGGTGATTTTAATAGCAGAGTTGGAGAGCTGAGTGAAATTCCAGTAGAAGTTGTGGCAAGTACCCATTTATTTCCAAATATGCTTAGTAATGACAAAATCAGCAATCCCAGAGGTCGTTGCCTGTTAGAGTTCCCAACTAGCATTTTTCGTTTTTGGAACGGATCCGTGACTAACATAGGAACTATAAAGTGTTTGGCCACTTGTCACGGCCACATTGCAAATAACTATGTGGCAACGTTCTGGTTACCAAAATGGGGAATGATTTAGGGGTAGAGATGTAGTAGCAACATGGTTCCTGTAACAGCTAGCGTTACTGAATCTAAGTAGCATCTTAGTTATAGGGCATATGCCGTTTAGTTGCAATGTAGTCAGTGTGACTGTCGGATATGAATTCAGCTACTCTTAAAACTCCAACGTTTTATTTATACAATGGTCGTGTTACTATAAATAAGCATATAAACAGTCTTTGGGTATTAAAATAATTTAATAAAATGGCCACTTGTGAAATTATTATATGTTTCGTTGGTTTATGTTGTGAATCTGTTTTCCCGAACCTTGGCCAAAAAAATATTAACAAACCTTACTTTACTGATAAACATGCAAAAAATACTTCCAAAAAATGTATGGGCCTAGAAAATTCTTTAATTTAATAAAAATTTTATTCTTAAAAAAATACCTAACAAATTTTAAAAATCGTTTTTTTAATTACATTAAGCATATTGTATTAAAAATTTTATTTTAGAATATGAAATTTTACAATTTTTTTATAACTGTGTTTAAAAAGAAAAAAAGTATTTTTTATAAATCAAATGGGCAAATGGCGTTGATATTGAAATGAATAAAAAATGGTGGATATGGAAGAGTTTCACTATAAATACTTTTTTGTTACTTTAAAAAAAAAGTCACCTTTATTTAAGTAACATATACTTTCAAATTTACTGTTAAAAGTAGCTGTAACTACAAATTCCTTTTAGGGAACTACCCAAAAATTACTTTAACTACCCGTTTACTACGATGTAACGATAAGATTAATACAAAACATGAAAATTGAGTAACTTCCGACTGTTTTATCAACGCATTCTATACTGTGTACCCCTATGTTACAAATCCGAAACTTGTACAAGAATCCATAGTACACCCAATTGCCACGATAAAAGTAACTTTTCACTCTTTTGTAATTGTCTCATACTTATTCATTATTCATCTCATTACAGAGTTCAAAACCTGTTTAATTTATCTTCTAACCTCAAATATTTGTAATAAAAAAACTAATGCGAAATTCACAAGTACAGTTCAGCGCTTATATTAAAAAAAAAGAAGTGGCTGGAGAGCCAGAAAAAGAAGAATTAAAATATATGACGGTTGGCGCACAGTTAAAACGGACAAATGACAATGATAACAGTGTGAAGTGCGAGCTACATGATATGGCATGTGACATGATAAACTTTATCACTGAAATATTCAGTCTCTGATTTGTCTATAACATTTTCACCATGTTCTCGAATAGTCTGTCAATGATGTTTTGTAACATTTATAAATTTATTCGTCTCCAGGAGAATTTTTTCTTCACCTACTTTAGAAGTTTGGCTTTTTTCGGTAGCACTTAACCTTTTTCTAAGCTTTCTATAAAATGTAGAAGAATGTCGGTATTTTTTAATTTTTGTGACTTTAGACATTTTTAAACAGAAAAAAATATTTTAATGTTGAATAAGTGGAGGAACTTTTGATTTAACCTAACCTTAAATTTAGACTGTAGCATATAATGAGGCAAACAAACAAACAACAAACAGTAATTTTCAATACCTAGTATGTGGGACTCTATAGTCACAAGAAGAGGATACTGAAAGTTTTCAATTCTTTATAGTATTTACAGAAAGAAATTGTTACTAAACTGTTACTTATAAAAGAACTTATATGTTACTTAATTTTAAGGTCCCATTAAATAACCCTATTAAGTCACAGTTACTTAAAATGCTACTTTGTAGTAACAGTTACATTACCAACGTATTTTAGTTACTCCTTTTAGTAATTGCCACGTTACTGTAGTTACTTTAAAGTAAATGTAACTTTATTGAATATATGCAAGTATATTAATATAATACAGTTACCTTCTTTGGGTTTAAAGCGCTACTTTACTTCAAAGAGCAATATTTCATAGGCGGTTTCGTTACAGGACCTTAAATTATTACCTTAAAAGGTAATTTACTTTAAAAGATATTTTTTTGGTGACAGATTCCACTATAAACCTAAATTAAAGTTATGTAAACTTGATAAAGGGTATCTGCGACCTTCTATGCTAGTTGGGTTTATGTCTGAAAAATATTTTTCTCTGGTAAATGGACATATATCCACCGACAGACCGGCCAATTTTACTTTTTGCAATGCTTTAGGGCAAAGTGTTATTGATCTTTGTTTTTGCAACACTAGTAAACTATATTGTATTGATAAATTCGAGGTGTTAGAGGATCAGTGGTTATCAGATCACTTTCCAATTGCAATATCTTTTGGTTCAGATAGCAGGAATAAACGTATATTTAATACTGTTTCAGGGTCTAAGAATATAACTTGGGCAAATAATAAGGCCTCTATGTACACTGATACTATTGAATGGTCAGTTGACGTTAACCTGCTAGGAGACGTCAACTGCCTTTATAACAATTTGTGTTCTAGCATTTGGAATGTAGCAGAAGAATTAGGTTTAGTCAAAACGTACAGAAACACCAGTACGAACTCTTTAAGGAGCAATTTCTGGTTTGATGATTATTGTAAGGATTTAAAAAATCAATTAAAAACTAGTTTAAAAACATGTAAAAAATATGAATTTTCAGAACCTTATAAACAATCGTATATTTCTATTAAAAAACAATATAAACAAGTTATTTCTCAAAAAAAGAAAGATTATGAAAGTAGTATTTTGTCGGCCTTATCAAACACTAGAAATCAGACGGAGTTTTGGAAAACTTTAAATTTATATAAAAGGAAACAAAAAGTATGCCCAGTGTCAATCGAGCAATGGGAATCCTTTTATGATACTATCATTATACCAAGGGTTGACGACGATTTGAGATTCTTTGGTGTATGCCATGAATTTCTAGATACTCCCATCACACTTGAGGAGCTTGATCAATCTGTAATGTCATGTAAAGATGGCAAGGCCCCTGGTAAGGATGGTATTTCTTACGAATTTTTAAAGTACCTCCCTCTGAACTGGCTCTCATACCTTTGTCATTTGTATAATAAAATTTTAGATGAAGAGGATATACCAGTAGGTTGGAGAGAAACAATATTAAAAATGGTTCACAAGAAAGGGCCACTAGAAGATCCCAACAATTACCGCGGTATATCATTAATAAACTGTAGTGTTAAGGTTTTTACACTGATTTTGCTAAACCGTTTGACTAATTGGTGTAGTATTATGAACTCTATCCTACCAGAAACTCAATATGGATTTAGGAAAAACAGAGGATGTTTGGATAACATATTTATTTTAACATCTGTTTTGCAAATCACACTTAGGTTACGTCGCCGGAAAGTATTTGCTGTATTTGTCGACTTTCGTAGAGCATTTGACAGTGTTAATCATAGATTACTTTGGCAAAAGCTATATGAACAGGGTATGAGCGCCAAATATATTAGGATTTTAAAAAGTTTGTATGACAATGCAGCGTTTGCAATTAAACAAAACGATACATTTAGCAAAAGTTATCCAATTTCTGAAGGAGTCCTGCAAGGAGAATCATTAAGCCCTCTACTCTTCTCTATATTTATCTCCGATTTAGAAGACCATTTTCGTTCAAAAAACCTAAGAGGAATAAATATTGATGGCAAATATGATGTTTTGACACTGCAGTATGCCGACGATATTGTTATTCTTGGTGATTCACATATCGACATTCAACGCAAACTAGGAGTACTTGAAAGGTACTGTTCTAATAATAAACTTACACAACCAAAACAAAGGTGATGGTGTTTGCGAGAGGTGGTTTTTGGCACAATTATAAAAATTCATTTTATTACAATAATTGTTGCTTGGAAACTGTGAAGCAGTATACTTATCTAGGGGTCGATTTTTCGTCAACATCCTTATTTTGCAACATGGCCAAAAGTACAAAAATAAAAGTCTGTCGAGCAATTGGGGCCGTAATGAACATTATGTGCCGTTCTAAAATGAATAATTGGTCCTCTCGAATTAAATTGTATGAATCCATAATTTTATCCTCTCTCTCCTATGGAGTTGGTATATGGGGATTGCGATATACTGAAGTTATTGAGCGCGTTCAGCTGAACTTTTTTAAAAGACTTTTAACTCTGCCAACCAACACGCCAGACTTCATAGTGCGGTTAGAGACGGGATCTTTTCACTTATCATTTACTATTTTAAAAAATGCAATGTCTTGGAATAATAAAATTAAATTAATGGATTCTACAAGACTTTCTAAAATTTGCTTCACACGCCTAGTGCAACTAAGCTCTGAAGACAGTAAATATAACTGGGTTAACCAAGTAAGAGATTTGTTTAAATCTGCGAGATGTGAGAATCTCTGGCAAACATTTCTGAACACCTACTCAGGGCAGTTGGATCGGCAAATTCTGGAAATATTCAAGCAGAGTCTCCAAGAAGATGACTTGAATAGAAAAAATATCTCTAATTTTTGTTTATTATATCCGTGTTTAATTATAAGTGAAAGGCACTCTGATTATTTACATAGACCTGTGGCTATTTATTTAACAAGAATAATTGCTCAACTTAGAACTTGTAATACTAACAGTAATACTAACATTTGCTTTTAAAGGAAATTACTATACAATTGACTGTCGACAAACTTGTACTATCTGTAATATGTGTAGCTTAGAGACCTTACAACATCTCTTGTTCGATTGTCCTTTCTACAATTGTCTTAGAGAGAATAGTTTTTTTAATAATGTCAGAAATGTCAAAGATCTGATAAGTTTTTTAAATGCGAATGTCACAAATTTCCCTCAGCTCTCCATTTTGGCTCATATTATTATAAGCATCTTAAAATTACGATCCTTCGCGCTGTGTGAATAGCATGTACGTAGGAGTATTTATATATGGATTTGTGAATATATAAACACACGAGTGAGTTAACGTTCACGTTTAGCGGTTGTTTTATTTCTGCATCTTTATGTGTAGTTGACTAGTTGTATATATTGATAATATGTAAGTGTATGTGCGTATATGGATATATACATATGTACATGTATATGTGTATGTATTTAACGCTAAATACTGTACCGAACTCTTGTAAAAAGTGTTATACTTATATACAATAAATCTATCTATCTATCTAAATTACCCTCATGGTTTTGGTCTCTCTTTTTTTTATGCAGTTGTTGTAACTGTTTCACATCTTGTGGATTTTGGAGGTCAAACCTTTTAGTTTTTTTCGACCGGGCCATTGGTTTGGGTGTCCGGAGGAAAAACCGTAGTGGTAAGGGGGAATCTTCCGCTCCGGAGGATCTACGTCCATCTTATCTTTTCTCTCCTACCACACTTTGGGATTTAACGAGGAATTTTGGTTGACTTAGTGGGGAAAAATGTTCGTTACCTTTCCTTACTCGAATCCAGTTTAATCAGCAATTCCATTGTTGACTCTTTTATTTTCCCTGTATGTCTTTATTTTTTTTTCTGTCTCTAGATGGTCTTTGTTTTCGTACTCGGTGACTGGGGGTTTGAGAATTCCGTCACCCGAGGTTGGTGCAGTTAGTTTCGTTGTCATTTTGTGTCAGATTTGTAGGTGAGTTCAGCAGGGGTTGCTCGTGCCTTAGGGACCACATTATGTGAGTGCGAGGCTCTTGGCTGTTCTTTTATACCGCATCTACAATCCGCAGGATAACTAGCTGAGTTATGTGCTGATTTATCCTACAAAACGAAGCAGGCCATGTATTTTCTCTCTTTTTCTCTCTCTACCTTTCTTTCTTTCCTTTTTCCCTTAAGTTTATTTTCTTTGCTTGTTTTTTTTTGCTTTGATTATCCCGATTATGACGCTTTGATTATCCCGATTTTGACTCCATATTTTGCAATAGTATTCCCATGACGGAATTATCTGGAGGTTTTTTTTGTCTCTTTCCTGTTAAAAAAGTAGATTCCGTGTTACCTTGTTTTTTTTGTTACGGGCTAATACCATTATGGGTGCGAGCCTGGTTGTGTTGTCTTCCGTTAGGAAATTGTTGAACCAGGGCCTTGAGTGGTGAAGCATCTACATTGATGGACACGCCAGATTAGGGAACCATCGCCGTTGAGGGTGTAGGGTGTTTTTATCACGAGAGGACTTGGGGATATAAGACTGCGCAGGATTGGGTCGCAGTGTAATGGGATTAGAGATCCATTCATTTATTTCTCTTTCTGGACTTCCGGAGTTCCATTTTACTAGTTTTTAAGTATCTTTTGTTGGTTATCCCTTCGGGATAACATATTATTATTGAGTTTGCAGTACTCTGAACTGCGTTGCGTTACATCTGTGATCAATTTTCATTGCAGTGTGGGGTGATAGGAGTTGCTATGATGTAATATGGAGGCAGTCGAATTGAAAGGGAGGCTCTCTTTGCCGCTAAGGGTTGCGCAGTTCAATGTTGTGGGACCAATTCCAACAGGAACCACCCTCGGCTTCTATGTTGTGTTGTAGGGACTTGCGTCATCTAGCATGTCTATGTATGCGTTTGGGTTGTCCAGTACCTTTTATAGAAATCTGGTCACGTGTGTGTTGGGTTGTCCAGTACCCCTTGCAGAAATCTGGTCATGTATTTTGAATCTACCGTACTTTCTTCAAAACTACGTGTAGCTTAGCTTGCCTATTGTTTACTTTTCTACTTATATTTAAAGTTTATATTTCTGTTTCTGTTTGTTTTATTAGTGACCTTCTCTCTCCCAGGATTTCCTTTTAGGAACCACACATTAACACATTAATATTTTGAGTCATCGTCGCAAATCTTCGGGAAGATTTTCTCCTTTCTTAGGAGGGGGGATGTTGTCACGTGTTTTTTTCTTCATTTACTATTCTCTAGCATCAGCAAGTAATATGTAAAGCGTGTTGCGTACCCCAGTAGTACTAATGCGCAAAGTGTGTTGCCTATCTGGGTTTGTTCTGTGGTTTAGGGAGAAAGGTACTTTCGTTATTAAATTTTGCTTAGGTTGAGTACAGGTATTATGTACGTGAGTTGTTATAGTTAAACTAATACATGTGTGTCTTTTAATTAGATCTCTCTTTAAATTTGTGTATGTGTAGTCGCCAATAGGTGCGTTGCGGTTGGTACCGACGATTCTATCAACGTTTATGTTGGCATATTGACAAGAGAATTCTTGTCAACCAGTAAGTGGGTCATTGTCATTGTCATTTTTCAAGACATTCTCGTAAATGTAGGTTCTCAGAAATATTCTTCTTAGGTTTGGATTTTTATCTTTGGCAATTTGGGGCCATCTTAATTGGATTTAAAAAGAAAAACCATTTTTATAGTTAGCCTGACTATCGTACGTGATTTGCCTTATGTATTTTTGGATTCTGTCAGCTGACTAACCATTTTTGGGATTTGTTAAGAAGATATATTTTCTCACACACACACACCACGTGTTCGAAATAACCCTTAACATCTAAAGGGTTTTTTTATTACGGGTTTTGGTACCCCTACGTCCTGATATTGGAAGGATTACCATAGCTTGAGATCTAAGTCTCCACCTCCTTCAAAGGGACACTAGTGACCCGAAGAGCTGTCTGAACACCGATTGGAACACCTCAGGATCACAGATAAGCTCTTATAGAACATTTTTTTGTATCTCTCTATTGAATTTATGTTTATCTATTTGTAGCGCTGTTTTCAATACTCGGTACCTTCAGTGCCAGTACTGAATTATATATTTATTTATCATAGCATTGATTTCATTACTCGGTACCTTCAGTACCGGTACTGAATTATAATTATTGAACAATTGTGTCAATTTCATTGTTCGAACCCTACTGTATGAGCAAAGCTCACAGATATTACTGTTTATTATTTTTTTTTCATATTGTGATATTGAAGACCTAAATTGTGAAGTAAAGTAATTTATTTCTTTTATTTCTATCTTGTTTTATTTGTCTGGTTCACCATATCAGTCCACTATTTGTTTATCTTGGTAGTTCTCTGCTAGTGCCTTAAGACTCAGGGGTTTCTGGCTTTAACCGTAAAGCCAGTGGCGCGGACTCCTTTTCTTGTATTTTTACTGTTTACCTCTACGGCTGAGCTCGGGCATAATTTGCCAGTAGAGAGTTACCGCTAGCTGAGTATTACCCAGTTAATTTATTTTCCTACCTTCTTTTTCTTTACTAAACTCAAGAAACGTGGCACACTATATGCAGAAATTAAAAAACATTTTATATTATACAAACTGAACAAATAGATACTTTAAAACGACAAAAATCTTGTATTTAAATACACATTCTTTTTTCGAACGTTTGTATTTGACATTAACTTGAGCAAATACTCCGTATTTAAATCGAAAGAACATTTTATATGTACTTTATATTTATTTGCTTAGCTCTTACGTAGTCAAATATTTGCAAACGGATTATGCATTTTAAGTATATGTATAATATTTATTTACACACTTATGTTATTTTCTTCTGACGCATGTTAATAATAAAGTATGTAAGGGTGGCATATTAGCTTTTTTAAAAACGTTTAGTAATAAAGAATTGGCAATACGAAAATTCCTAGATGATTTTTACACTTCAAAGTTTTCTGCATTTGGATGCATTTCTGGAAATAATCGACTTATCTTTAGTTGAATCCACATCTTATATAAAAAACCAATTATTAATATTTTAATCTTATTACATTTTTGGTGAAAGGCATTTTGTAGGAAAATATTCATTTTTTGTATAGTTTTGTTTTACAAAAATACCCAATATCATTTAATTTGTTTATTAAATACACACACCTCCAAAATTCTTGGCCCCCTGGATATTTAAAAATCTAATATAACTAAAGTTTCAAAATGTAGTAGATTTAATTCGGTGCTTCACTATTACATTTTGTAGCCCTAATTTTTTTTATTTTGTTTACTAATATTTGTTTAAAAAAATAAAACTAAAAAATACCCAAAAACATAGAAACATTTTTATGGTACTAACCCTTACTATGTGAAAGTTCATCTTATTCAGAACAATAAACAACTAAAAGGTTGAATTAACTTCCACTATTTATTCTTTAAATGCAATGACAGCCGTTTCGCTATATGTCAATCTGACGATGTAATTTCGATAGCGAAACGGCTGTCATTGCATTTAAAGTATTTAAAGAATAAATAGTGAAAGATAATTCAACCTTTTAGTTGTTTATTGTTCTGAATAGAAACATTTATTTCAATTTTTAAATAAAAAAATAAAGCTTTTAACATAAAAGGTCTTTAATAATCAGTATGATCACCCCTTTGCTCTATAAGTTGACCAACACGTCTTGGCATGCCTCGAATAAGGTTATCAATATAATCTTGATCCATGTTGGCCCATTCCTCTTGAGCGGCTATAATTAATTCGTGAAGGGTTACAGGAGGGTTTTCTATATCTTGAATTGCCCTAGCAATATGATCCCAAACATGTTCGAGCGGATTCAAATCTGGAGAGTTCACAGGCCAGTCCAATCGTTCAATATTTCCTTGTCGAAGCATGTTTGGTACTCTCTGGGTACGGTGAGGCCTGGCATTATCATCTTGAAAAATAAAATTTTCACCAAATTCGGTGCGCAAGGGTTGTATAATTGGTTCGATAATGTTTTCGGCGTATATGGCACCTGTCATGGTCCGCTCGATAAGAACAAGTGGAGTACGGCGCCCGTACATTATCTCCCCCAAAACATGACTGTCCCCCCTTGGTAGGGAACAATTTCTCTGGCAAAAATTAATCTTTCCAGTGTCCCCTCGATACCATTTCCCGGCGGCTGTCACTTTCCAGTCCAAATCTTGTCTCATCGAAGAAAAGGACATTTCTCCATTCTTGCAAAAGCCAATTTATATGATTCTGGCCCCATTGCAGTCGTGCAGCTTTATGTCGGGGTAAAAGCCTGGGCACTCTCAAGGCTCTCAATCAAGCTAGCACCCCCACATTGACTAAATTAAAAAAAAATAGCCTATAATTAAGAGCTAATTAAAGGCTAATTTGTACCACAAAAATTAAAATTTGTACCACCGCGATAATCGAGAAAAATCGCCTTGAAAATGGGGGGTGCTAGGTTGAGATCAAGGCAGCACCCCCACTTTGATCAAATTCCAATTCAATTACATCAAAATAAAGGGCATATTAAAGGCTAATTTGTACCACAAAAAGTTAATCTATATTATTATTTATAATGTCAAAAAATAAAATCGAAGGCTGTAAATATCGCTGATCTATAATTTTAATACCCCCACTTTCGTCTATTCAAAAAATGAACACACAATATTATAAAACTAATTAAAGGCAAATTTGTACCACACAAGAAATTTTTATACTTTTCAATATAAAGCCGCCGATTGAATTTAACTCTTTGCGGTCGTATTAAATGGTGGCGTATGCGCTGAAATCTTTTATTTTTGTCTTCTCTTTGTGTAGTTACTCTAGGATGTCCGGTTCCTCGTCTTCTGCCAACGCCACCAGTTTCTTGAAATAAAGTTATTATGCGCCGCACTGACGTCCTGGGGATATTAAGACGGTCCGAAATTCGGTGGGCTGACAAACCTTCTTGGTGTAAAGCCACTATTCTTGATCTGTTAAACTCACTAATCGGATTTCCTAGCATTTTGTATAAAATTCACTGAAACGTTCTATTTCGACCAAAATTTAAAACTGTATTCTTGTAAGGATAACCGTTTATTTTCTGACAAAAACAACTTTTTGCTATCAATTTTTTTTTACATTTTGATAAGATTTTATTAGCATTTTTTTTCGTTCTATAGTTAACGTTTTAAGAATATACCAGGGGGGGCCAACAATTTATTATTTTGTGCCTAAAATTTTTTCCATTCCTGTACCAAGAATAATAAACTAATAGTATGATATATTGCTCGTTGTAGCAAAACAGCTGTCATTGTATTTTAAAAGCTAATTTATTAATTAAATGTTATTTTAAGTAAAAGAGTAAAAGAGTAAAAGTAAATATAATAAAAAACTATTCGTTTTAATAAAACGTCCACTATTTAAGTATTGGGTTAAAAAAAATGGTGGTTTTTTTAAAACTTTTAAATTTATTTAGTTTGTTGTCCCTCGAAATTAATGTATACAATTCTTTTATGACTTCTTGTGCCTGGTTGATGACGACGTTAATAATCTAGACGTTCTTTAAAGTATTTCCTTTCTTTATTTATATCTTTTGATTTAATTTTACCCACCATCAAAGAGTACATCCTGTCCACATCAAAATAATTCTTAGACAGTATCAACAACAACGAAAATGCTCTTCGTGTTTGTAGAGGTAAAAATTTTAATTGTTAGTTATTACGTTATTGTAAATCTCTATTATTCAATACTGTAAATAACATTTTTCTTTGTTGAACCGGTAATATTAAAAATAAAAAAAAATTAATTTAATTTTAAGATTATTGCAAAGTCCACTCTTAAAATAATATATTCCTATATTTATTTCTGTTTTAATTATATTTTTGTAGTTATATTTAATGTTTTAAAGTATTCTCTTACTTTATTTTTTAATTTATGCTAGATTTCATTTTTAAGTTTCACTTTTTTTAATTTTATTTATTTTTATTTAAGCAACATTACAGAATTTCTTAATAATTAAAATGTGAAACTAAAATAAAGTTGTCTAACGAATCGCCTTTTAAAAAACGTTGGTAAGTTAATAAAAGTCAAAATCCCAATCAGAATGAAGGTGCTGAAAGACTGAAAAATAAAATTTGGGTTGATTTTAAATGAACCAGCAATAAAGAAAGAATATAAGATTGAATGGAGAAACATTAATCACTTGGACGCATATTGGAAGTGATAAGAGATTTTCAAATGAAGGTTTATTTAAATTCCAATCTAAATCACCCAAACAATATTACAGAGACATCAACGTTGATTACTTTTCCAAAATAACTAAGGCGATTCCTGAAAATTCCATTATTGTCATAAACAAACTTCAGATATAATTATTTATTGACTGGTTACAAAATTACCACATATTTTCACGACACAAAAAATATTAAAAAAAATATATGTGGGAAGGGCTAATAGGGATTATTAAATAATCTTTTTATTGCTACTGGAAGTTGTTTTTACTTTACATGATTTTTAACAAATTTTGAGTTTCTATACTATGAAAATATAATCAATAAAATGATTTCTTGTGAAAAAAATAGTAAATGACATGTATCTATTAATAAAAATAATATGGAGTAAAGAGCTACTGCCACAAGGATGAACAATGTCTAATTTACTGCTGAACGTGAAGATATTTGCAAGCATTTTAAAAACAAAAATTTCGAATTTTATTGGCGAACTTTAAACAAGAAAAACGCTTAACAGAGCACATACTATATAATACTTATAATATTAAACATTTAGAATGAGTATATTGCAAAGTAGAAAAAAAGGGACTGTTAAAGTAATTTAAAGAAGTAGAAGTGTCGATTTACACGTAACATTAAACAAAACTTAAGAACAAAGTATCAAAGAAAGATAAACAATTAAAACTTCAATGTCTTAAACTTTTCAGTAAAGAAATAAATAAAGAAATGAGACATGGATATTTGTTACATTCAGCTTTCTATTAGAAGGGGTGATAAGGAAAGCTTATGTAAATCGAATAAGAGTATCAATTTCTGACATTGGTCGAGGAGCTAGCAGTACTGGAGAAAATTAGGAAGGAAAGAATAATTGCATTTATCATAAAAATTAAATATAAAGTAAATTAATAATCACTTCCTGAAAGTAAGTACCTATAAATAAATCTATTTATAATTATCAAAAAGTTTTCATTTAATTTGTTTATTTATTGTTATACGAGTATGTATTCATTAATATCTCAATTTGATGTTCAATTTAAATTTTTATCACAAATTTTTTTAATCAATAAATAATAAATGACCAATAAATATTAAATAAGGCTTTACAAGCACAATTTGATTCACAGATCATTGACGAATAAAGACGAGTCAATGACAATATTGATTTTAATATTTTTTTAAAATTACTACAATAATTAATTTCAAATTATAATTTAACATTGTTTTTATTTATGTATTTTTTTTTTGGAACCAACAATAAACACTATTTTGTTTTATTCCCAGTGGCAGTCCTTAGTATATTTTGGTTCAGTGAATGAATATTTATTGTAATTCCATGCTACTTATCAAAGTTTATAATTTTGGTTAACCCTGTAGAAATAAATATTTAAATGATTACATTGTTGCAAAGGCGATAAGGAGACCTTTCAAATGAGCTGTCACGTGACCTCAGTTTGTATTTAAAAAATCGTCGATGACGTCATTACGCCATCACTAATGACGTAATATCCAACACATCTATAGAACATTTAATGGTCTTCAGTTTTTATAAATACTCAATTTTTTCAAATAGGTGCGTCGATGAAATTGGAATTGGCGCAATAATTTATTTAGGATATATACCGATTTAGTTAATTAATATTGTAATAGTTAATGAACCTGTTTTTGAAAAAATGTTGAAAACATGCGGTTTCTTCAAAATTTAAAACATCAAAAGGAATAATCAAGCGGTATATACGCATCCCAAAGAATAATTTAGGTATATTTTGCAGGTTAATTAGTATATTACGATTTACAGTTGTAACATAAATATGAATAATACACAAATATGTACATACATGGGTCTAAAACCTTTTTTGTTTGTTTTTATACATTTTGCAATGCTTTGTGTATTAAAATGCTTTTACGTTATTTAAAAGCCCTTACTTTAATTTGGTTTTAGGAATTAATGCAGTTCATCGATTTGCATTATTCTTTCTTGTATCTACTGTACAACAGTGACAGGAGCTATATTTTTTGTCGCTGGACGACTAAGGTGAAGTAAGATCTAAGAAAGGTTGTTTATTTGTTTAAAGCATTACTCTACACTGTCTGATTCCTAGAGTTTCCTCAATCAGCCTCTCTAAAGCTTTTTCCCCCATGACTTTCCTTTTCACTCAGGTCTTCATAAGTGCCCTTCATTAAGAATCTGTAAAGATTTTGTAGTTCTATTTACCTAAGTAGTTAAGCAGTCTAATTTTAACAGAGTTTAGGTAAAAATTCCACTTTAGAGAATTTGGAGAGAAAGAACTTTATGATTATTTTATAATTCTGTTACTGTTCTTTAAATATATGTATATATTTATTTAAAAGATTCCAATAATAAAATGTAGCAAAAAATAAAAACAAAGAAATTAAGAATAATAAAAAACTCTTCGTTTGACCGTAACTTCCAAGTTTATTTAAAAAAATAAGGTTTTAAATTACAATGACAGCTGTTTCGCTAAGATTAGCATCGTCAGATTGACATTTAAGTTACATTTTGTTTGTTTGTAGCTAGGTACCTGATGTTGTTTAGGTAGTATTAAGACTAGACCAAGTATGGAAGTAATAAGACATAACAATATTAAAGCCTAGATGTTATGATCCCTAAGGGATTATCCTGGATGTACTTCCCTCTACTGGATAAGTATAAATGCGTAATGATATAGAAAAACCAGGAAAAAACTATATCATGCTGATCTTTACAATAACTTAATACATTTGTGTTACAATTACGTCTTATCTATGTATAAAATGTAAACTCAAACAAAGTAAACAGTTTAATATTGGAGAACTTCCAAGATTTATTTGTTCATTAACAACTTTAAATTGTGGATCTGCTAGATGTCTTTTTATTTCTAGTTCTTCAAGGAAATCTAAATTTAGTTTTTTATCACAAGTGTGTAGTATTTGTATGTCTTGGTGTATAAGAGTAAGGTTGGATGTTCAATTAGGTGTTTTGTATAATTTGACTTATCTGGTTGTTTTAATCTATATGCTCTTAAGGGTTCATTGAATCTTACTTCAAAATTTCTTTATGTTTTACCTATTTATACCGCATTACATTTTGGACAATTAATTTTGTAAACACCAGATTTTTTTAATTTGGGTAATTTTGTTTTTACATTTAACAATTTTGTACCAACATTATTTTGTGTTTTAAATGATATTAATGCTGATGTTGCCGAAGTTATTATTTTTGAAATTGTATTGGAAATATTTCCACAATATGTAATATTTTTCTAACTCTTAATTTCTTTAGTTTGTTTAGGAAATATTAGTGGTAGTGACACATTCTGTTCTTTCTTATTAATTAATTTATTTATTAAATGAATTGGATAATTTAACAAAGAAATTATTAAAAAGAAGAGGAAGTTTGTTTAGAATAAGATTTAAAAGAATCTATAAAAAGATACTTAATATAATAAATCGAAAGAAGAAACCGAATAAAAGAAAACATTTGAGGAAAGTGTATAATGTAGTAAGAGACAAGAAATATTTAAGGGGTTACCCTTTTTAAGACATCTTTTGTTCAATATAATTTCTTATTCACAAAAAAAGTAAAATTTTATTTAAAAATGTAATATTGTTGATAATAATTTATGTGCAGGTTTTTTTATATAATTATACAACAATTCAGAACAGAAAAAAATATGATACTTCTATATATGTGTCTCAATAAAAAAATCGTAGTATACTGAATCGTGGATGTAAAGGAACTATAAAATTACGGTGAGTTAAATGCAAAAAGGGTGCTTTAAATCAAATTTCAGCAATACTCAACGACAAAATGAACGCTGCACAAGCAAAAGCGGAAAGGGTCAACTGCATACTCATTACACTTAATTAAATTACAGCTATATTGCGCCAGCAGACAGTTTCGCATTAAATTTTTTAGGTAAAACCCAAAAAGTGTCTATATTACATACTTTACAATTTTTGTTCGCAAATAAAAATGTATAGCCTAGAATTTTTTCGATCCAATTAAAAATATCCAAAAAAAAATGTGAATTTAGTTTGAAATTTTTTGTCAGACTGCAATTTTTATACTACAGACACAAAAGCAATACAAAATAAAAAAATTTGTATTTTATTAAGTAGCATAAATTATTATAAACATTTTTAACACAATCATTAGTCTAGAATGAGAATGTTTAGTAATCTAAAAGACAAATCAAATGTAGTATAATTTTTTTTCATATTTGACAGAAATGATTAATTAGTGAGAGCTAATAGCTACTGCCCATAAGACCATAATTAATCTTAGAAAAATGACCTGTTGAGGAGAAAAGAATTTTCGAAGAGTGTAATAGTAGCTTCACAGCCGTATAAAAAAAATTAACAAAACAGAATAGTCATACAAATTATTTTAAAATTAAACCTTTCCGACTTTAAAATGGTTAAAATTGTTTAAACTATTTAAATTAAAACAATTTTTTACATAGTATAGTTAATGTCCTTCCCATTATTTTAAACAAACATTCTGCTCCTAAAATGAGACATAATAAGAAATTGGTTTAATTTAGAGAGATATATTGAGTTAAATAAAATATTTTTAAGTATTAGAAGCTTTTTATGATATATAATTAGTCATACTTACAAAAAAGGTAAGGTTCTTCATTATTATATTATAGTAATCCTGAAATAAGGAGAGATATTATTAACAATTTATTCTTAGCTATAAAACAATGTGATATAAAATGAAAAATGAATAATCTTGTAATATCAGTACAAAGACAAAAAAAAATTTGTATATTTTAAATCACAAATGTCAAAATTTATTGAAGAACGTGACTTTTCTCCGACTATTTTCGGATGATAAAAAATATTTTTTGAAATCAGGGGAATAGAAAAACGTTAAAAAATCAGTCATAGAAACGTGTAACTATAAGTTTTTTGAAATCAGGGGAATAGAAAAAATAATCAGTAATTTATTATTTGGGAAAATCCATATCAAATTCTTAGTAAAAGAAAAATTTGTTTTTTTAAATTTGACGTTTAAATTAATATTTTGTCAAAAAATGGGTTAAACGTGTAATGATTACTATTTAAACATTCCTTCTTAGTTATAAAACAATGTGATATAAAATAAGAAATGCGTCAAAAATCCTGTAAAATCAGTAAAAAAACAAAATCAAAAGAAATTTTTGTACATTTTAAATGACAAAATGTCAAAATTTATTGACTATTTTCTGAGGATGAAAAAGATGTTTTAAAACCAAAAAGGGGGGTGAAAATTGTTAAAGAATCATTCATTTATTACATGTGAAAATCGATTCAAAATTATTAGTATAAAAAAGAAATTTGGCTTTTAACTTTGAGCTTTAAATTCATATTTTGTTAAAAAATTGGTAAAAACGATTAATAATTAGTATCCAAACAATTTGGTGTTAGTTATAAAACAATGTAATATAAAATGAGAAATGCGTAAATAATCTTGTAAAATCAGTAGAAAAACCAAATAAAAAAAAATTATTTTGTATATTTTAAATAACGAATGTCAAAATTCATTAAAAGACGTGAATTTTCTCTGACTATTTTTAGAAGATTAAAAAGTCTCTTTGAAACCGAAAAGAGGAGTGTAAAAATATTAAAGAATCAGTCATTCATTACTTGGGAAAATCCATTCAAAATTATTAGTATAAGAAAGAAAGTTGGCTTTCGAATTTGTGGTTTAAATTCATATTTTATCAAAAAATGGATAGAAACTAGTAATAATTAGTTTCAAATCAAAACCCTTTTAGTTATAAAACAATGTGATATAAAATGAGAAATGCGTGAATAATCTTGGAAAATCAGTACAAAAAATATTATAATTTTGTATATTTTAAATCACAAATGTTAAAATTTTTTGAAAGACGTGAATTTTCTCCGACTATTTTCGGATGATAAAAAATATTTTTTAAAACCAAACAGGGGAATAGAAAAACGTTCGAAATCAGTTATAGAAACGTGTAACTATAAGTATCTAATCATTTTTCTGGTTACCACTGAAGTAAATTATTTTAAAATTATTTTTATTTGTGTTCTTTTTTAATCTAGTTTTCTATTCAAGAAAGAACTGTCAATGTGAATTATTAATAATATTTAATCATTATCATTATTGAATATTATTAGGTAGTTATTAAAATAATATAAATAATTAAAAATGTTTTTGAGAGGTAAAAGAAAGTTCAAAGGAGAGTTTTAACTTTTTTTATTTGATACAATTCATTTGATTAATGGAATCATTTTCATAAATTTTTCTTGTTTGCATACTAAATATCAACATTGAAATTTTTTATGGGAAAAATAGTTCTTCTGGCTTGAGTAAAGATCTCATAGTTCTACAGACACTGAGCTAGCATCTTATACTATTATTTGGGCAAACAAAATTCAATTATCTGTTCCACAAGAGGATATTGCTAAAAATTGTAAATAAATTCCAATAAAATAAAGTATTGGTGACCCACACATTTACTTACATTGGTATTCTGGTAAACAATTTTTTTAATGCATTTTTTGTTTATTTACAACATTTTTGCTATTTTATCAAAATGAAACAAGTTGAAAAATTTATGGTTTATTATGTCTTTGGCAATATTGTAGTGTGCATATCTCTTCAATATAATGGTGCGACGTAAATTAACAATTGAAGAAGCAAATCGAGCTATTGGCATGTTCCAAAGTGGTGGTGTTCATCAGGAAGTTGCCAATTTGTTTAATGTATCGCAAAGTGTCATAAGTAGATTAAATAATCGATTTAATGAAACTGGTTCTGTGTTAGAAAGACCAAGGATTGGTGGCCCCAGGAAAACCACAGCCACAGAAGACAGATTTGTTACACTAAGAGCCCGGAGAGAGCCTCTATCCACATGTAGACAACTTTCGCGGCGTCTTTTTAATGCTACAGGAACCAGTGTTTTAATTGAAACAATAAGGGGGTGATTAAATTGTGTACATTTAAGATCTCGACGTCTATTAAGGAGGGTTCCACTAACCCAAAACCGTATGCGGCAAATATTATAGTGGACAAGAGATCACGTAAATTGGGTCAATGAATAGTCTGTGCTTTTTACATATATGAATCCAGATATGTCAGATTTTCCGATAGTCGAAGAGTTAGAGTATGGGCCCTACCTAGAACACCTAGAAATCGACGACCTGTTCAACGTATCTACCCTTTCCGAGGAGGTTAAATAATGGTGTGGGGTGGCATATGTTTTAATGGTCGTATTGACCTTTACATTTGCGATGGAAAAATGAACGCAGAACAATAAAGGCGGCATGTCATTAATAACATTGTACCACAATTTTATGCTGCTATCAGTCCAGGCTTCCTTTTTTTAGATGATAATGCCAGACCTCACAGGGCTAGAGCTGTTATTGATGCGATAAAAACCAATGGAATTCCGCATCTTTCACTCCCTCTGTTATCTCCAGACCTTAATTCTATCGAATACGCTTGGGACATGTTGCAACGAAAACTAGATGAACACAGAAACGCTGTCGAAACAATGGCTGAGCTTAGGACCGTTTTACCACAACTATGGAACGAAATTCTTTCAGAAATGCTTAACCACCTGATTAACAGCATGCAAAGACGTTGCCAAGCTGTTATTGATGCATATGGATGCATTAAAATTGTATTTAAAATAAAATTTCTTGTTAAAAATTGTTTTTTTATTTAAAATTCTTTTTTTTTGGTTTATATGAAAAATAGTTATTTTCTTTTCTAGTAACAGAAAAAAAGCATTTTTAGAATTCCCATATATTCTTTCCCAAGAAAACACTGATATCTTAACTACTGTGGAGCAGAATATGCATATAAGTTTCTTTTTTCATAAGATAAAATTCTTTAAATTGAATTATTCTCAAATAAATTTCAAGCGTTTATTCAATCCAAAATTTATGGGAGCAAAAACGCCGCCCCAGTCTTCAAGTTAAAATAGAATGATCTAAAAGACAATAATTTTAAATTGCGTTCTAATCAAAGATGATTTCACTTATTTGTCTAAGGAAAACGCTCAATCTACGCTCTCAATTTGTACTTTTGTGTAGGTAAGATAAAAATTCGCTACCAAATTGCTCACGGCAATAGAGTATTTTGTTTTGGCACACCATACTAAAAAATATTTAATTTTGTTTATTTTATCCGTTCATTTATAATCCAAAAAAAGTGTTACGAATAAATTTAATTTATAATTAATATATTACTGTTTCTACTTAACCCTGACACAAAACCAAAATATAATCAGCAGGTGGCACACAAAACAAAACATTATAAATTACAGAATTTTCCCTGTAACCTGGATTTGCTTTGGTCGACATAAATTCACGGGCCTCACTGTGTTTCAGAATTATTGGCAGCAAAAACCGGTATGGATTTCAGATTTCTTTTTATTAAACAACAAAAATTTACCACACCTGTGTTAAAGGGAAAGAATTTTATAATTTATTTCTTGCCGTATTTCGGGACTAGTCGACCGAGATATTTGAAGCATAATTTGAATTTTCGGATACGGGAGTAAGAAATAGGGAATAAGAAATACTGCCACATTAATAATTCAAAGCAAAATAAATATGGCTATGAAATTTTTTTCAGACAAAAGAAATTATGCGAATAGGTGGTGGTAATGATTACAGACTCCGTTAGAGGCGGTAACTCACCGGAAGATTTAATAAGTAATAAGTAGATATCTTTTTAAAACAGTTTTTTTTAAATGTTTTATAAAAAAATGGCATTGATTTCTAAATACAAAAAAAAGTTAAAGCCTTCAAAAACCATTTTGGAGGTAACTCAAGAAGAACCGGTGCAAAATGATCTTCACAAATATTTGGTGTATAGTCTATATAGAAAGGACAAGGAGTAATAAATCATTCATTTAAGTAGATTTCATAGACGTACCAAAATATATTTTAAGAGGGTATACCGTAAGATACATTTTGTATTGAACGAATGAGTTGCAGCTATGCTAAAGAATATACGATTTAGGTCAGAGGTATCGGGATGTACTAATTTTAATAAAAAAAGGTGATAGAGGTACATAAATTTTAGTAAGTTTGATAAAGAAAGGCAACACAGTTTATTTATAATAGAAAACAAACCAATCTGTAACAATAATTATTTTATATATTTTTGTTGTTTTTTGTCAAACTATGAATATTGCCACAAATAAATTACAATGAAATATATTTTTAAAAAATTAATTAAAGTCAAGATAGCAAGATATCATTACAATTTTTTATTATTCTTATTTTCTCAGGAATTTTAAATGGCAAGTGGCCTACTGTAATCGGCTTAATACGATTACACCTATTTACAAATTATTCGATTATTGAGAGGGATTTTCCAAACAACCCAGTTTTCTTAGAAACATTATCGGAAATATTATTTTAAAAGAAAGTAGGTATATTAAATCAGTACTTATTATTAGTTCTTTGAGTAAAGTTGTATGGTTTTCATAATATTGTAAACAGTTGGAATATATTTAAAACATTTGTTGTTAATTGTGCAAGTACCAAACAATGTCGATAAGCTAAGGACCATCTAAACGACCAAAAACAGGTCCATTATCTTTAAATAAAAAAACTCTGATATTGAATTGTTATATATCATTGAAAAACAAGGATCCAAGTGCAAATGTTGATGATATTGTGGAATTAACAGCTGCTATGTTGTGTGTTGCTAAATCAACAATTTATAGATTACTAAAAGAAAGCAAGAATGGAACTCTTCAACCCCCTAAAACTCGTTCAGGCCGAAAACCAATTGAGATCGATGAGTCAATAAAACAAAGACTAAGGCGTAAAGTCCATGGATTTTACTTACGAAAGGAAATTCCAACACTTGACAAAATTATGACATCAGTGCAAGAAGATACGGACTATACAAAATTCTCCAGAATGACATTATGCAAACTTTTGAAAGATGTGGGTTTCAGATATACAAAACATAATAGAAAATCTCTCTTGATAGATAAACCGGAAATAGTTTTTGGAGAAGAGACTATTTAAGAAGCATTCGACATGCCAGAGAACAAAATTTGAAAATCTTCTACTTAGACGAAACATGGATAAATGCTGGATATACAGTTTCCAAATCTTGGCAAGATAAAAACCTTAAAAGCGGAAGGCAGGCATTCGTGTAAGGTTTGTCGTTAGGTTTGCAGCCAACATCTGGAAAAGGAAAAATACTTATCATTGTCCATGTTGGAAGTTCTGAAGGTTTTGTTGATGGTGGATTATTAACATTTATTTCAAAACGCATGGGGGACTATCACGAAGATATGAATGGGGATGTCTTCGAGGAATGGTTTGTTCAAATGTTGGATCTGATTTTAAAAGGGGCTGTTATTGTTATGGACAACGCAAGTTACCATTCACGGTTACGAGAAGCATTGCTCACACGTCGTTGGCGTAAAGCAGAGCTTTTGGAGTGGCTTATTTCGCAAAATATTAAGTTTCCAAAAGATCCACTAAGGAAAGAACTTTACAGACTTGCAAAAATGAACAAGAATAAATACAAAACCTACATTGTAGAAGAAATGGCTTCTTCTCGTGGTATATCAGTTCTTCGACTTCCCCCTTATCATTGTGAACTTAATCCCATAGAATTAATATGGGCTCAGGTAAAGGGTGAAGTTGGAAAAAATACTACTTTTTAAATAAACGATGTTGTGAAATTTTTTGTGAGTGCTGTAAGTCATGTTAGTAAGGAAAATTGGACAAACTGTATCGAGCATGTTATCAAAGTAGAGGCAAATATATGGAAAATTAACAATTATTGTGATGCTTTAATCGACCCTATTATTATTAATGTCAACAACGATTCTTCCTCTTCCGAGTCGGATATAGAATAAAATGTAAGTAATAAATGTAGTCCAATCATTATTTCTTTTTATTTTTTATTATATTATAATTTAAAACGTATTTTTTCCCCAAAATACACACCACTGCATTGCGTTATTGCTTATCTGCTAATCCTTTAACAATGAAGAAACCCTAAACTTTGCTACAACTGAAACAAATACGGGGTCGATCTACCTGGTTTTTAGATTTACGGAAGAAATGTAATTTAAAGTAAGAGATTTATCAAAAATTTCATGGTGCTCCCTGTAAAGGTTTTGCATACTTAATTAGGGTTTATTACTCCTCGTACTTTTTGTACATTCTATAGAAGTGTATTGATTATCCAAATGAAAAAACAATATTAAATTAACATATTTAGTTTAAAATAAACAGCATTTTTCACCTTTTTAATCATTTTGTATTGTGGGTGAAGTAAAATATTTTTTTTAAATTATCTCTTGCGTCATCCATCACGCCTGATACGTAGTTACGGCAGGAGTTTTAATTTGTTTTCTGCAATTCGCAGTAATCATCTCTTAGAATACTTTTCCCTTTTTAGGGACTTGGCCAAGATGTATTGAATAGGATAATTAATTTTAATTTAGTTTATTTATTTGATTTTAATATTGATTGTGTGATTGTTGATTACGAATTGTTAAATAAGCCATCTTTATATTGTTTTTATACTGGATTTACGTAAATGAGTATGATTTTGCTAAATCAAAATTTATTTCTACTAACGCATGAATCGATAGAAAAAAACTAAAAATATCTTAATATTTACAATAATTAAAATAACTAATAAAAATATTCTGTCTAAATTTTGTTTGAACAGACACATTGAGAAGTCATTGTTTTTTTAACTAATTTTGTTAATTTTTGCATTTTTTGGAATTTTCTTATTTTACAGTTAACTTTTATAACAAATGTACCTTGTTAAATACATATCTATAAATATTTCAAGCTGAAAAATATTAATCCTGTTTCTTTTAAAACAAATGAAATTGGAAATATATTTTTTATACTTTGGTGAATGCGGTTACTCCTTCGCCAATATTTGGTCGTTTAAAATAAATTACATCATTAAAATTTTACTTCTTAAACAAACAAAAACTTGTAAATAAATAAAACTGATATTGCAATGAATATGAATGTACAACAATAATTACAACCTAATAATCAATCATTTTTGGTAAAAGAAATTTAATTTCAGTACAGCTAGGGGGAACTTTTTGGGTATTAATTGGGTATTTCTTGTTATTTGAGTTAATGTATTAACAAAATATATCTTAATAAAAAGTCTTTAAATAAAAAATAAAACATTTAATGGTTATAAGATATTCTACCAGTTTTAGAAAATTATAATTGTATGAAACCATGTATATTTTTTAAAATTTGGAGAATGCGCTTTGAACCTTCGCCATTTTTTGTAATTCATTATGAGCAAACTAAGTAAGTAGCAAACTATAGGGAGAAATAATAAATAAGTTTGTCCATTTAAAAACATGGGAATCAGGGTCCTGCTGAAGGTAAAATGTATTTTTTTAATAAATTAAACGAATATATTTTATTGTACTGAATCACTATTTTAAACAAAAATAATCTTACCTTCATAGTAAAACAGTTTTTGTTTAAAAAAAAAGGATAATATGTTACATATTATACATTAATTACAATAATAAATTCTTTAAAAAGATGGATATTAAAACTTCTTTAATGCACTAACTATGAACACTTAATTAACTTGATCCCAATAAGAGTTTAAATAACATGACACTGTATCTCAGAAGTATAGTCAAAATAATTTTTTAAAAGTTGCCAAATCTTGCATTCATTGAAGTAGTTACCTAAAATAAAAAAAAATAGATATTACTATTTAAAACAATTAATTCCTTACAAGTTACAGTTAGAAGGATATTCCATGAATAAATATTCATAGAATGAGTAATGGTTATTAAGTTTAATAACAATAAAACATAAAATATTATTTGAAGAAAAAACCCAAAATCAATGTCACAAAATTTTTATTAATTAATTGACAGCTACTAGTTTCGGCCTGTTTGTAGGCCATCATCAGGCTAAAAATAATTAAACAAAGAATAAACATTACAGAATAACAATGATTCCAAGTACATACCTTAAAAACTAATGTGAAAAATTGAAATTTACAACTTCCACCATGCTTGCATGTAGTTAGTACATAATGAAAAATTGTGTCATTGAAAAAACAATAAGAGGAGATAAACTAAATTAATTGTATGAAGTAGAAAAGAAACTAGTAATTAGCACTGGTTTTAAAACTTACTAATAATTAAAGGAACTTATAATGAAATTTATGTTAAAGATACACTAAAGCTTGGTGTATCAAAGTAAGAATGTTGGGACAATTTTTATGGGACCTGTAACTTGAAAGGAAGCAGGTCAAAGACATGTTGGCAAGTGCATCATGACTGCTAAAAGGGATTAAACAATCAATGTCTTTCAGTATCGGAAATAAAACGTATGATATGTTAATAATTATTAAGTGAAGTAGATATGGATAGAAATAAACCCACTGACAAGTGGGTCATAACATTAAATTTATTTAATAATGGTATGATTACAAACATTGAATACAAGTAACATAAATCTGAACTTACAAAAGTAAAAGACCTAGATACTGAACAATTTAAAACTCTATGATATATTAAAAGTGAATGGATTGAAGTGAAAAGACACAAAACCCACTATGAGAAAATGTAAATATGTAATTTTCCTGTTTCACTAATATTTGTATGTATTTATTATAGGTTATGAAACAATTTTATATTATTATTCACCAGTAATAAGTTGTAATTTTTTTAGAAACAACAAAAATTCAGATTAAAAATGGCTGAATTGAATGAATTTAAAATGTAAATTAATAGTAAAGTATAAAATTTTAACAATAGAAAATGTTTTCCATTGATATTTGGAATATAAAGTATGTTTTTTTTATAAGAATTATTTAGGTATAGGATGTATTTGATCATAATTGTTGTAAATTTCATTATAAAATTGTAAAATGACAGCCATTGAATAGCTCTGATTCAATTATTAATTTAGTAGGGAAAAGTGCCTTTTAATTAAGAAAATTTATTTTATTAATGATAAAAATGTTTTAAGTTTCATTATCAGTAAGAAAAATAAGCATTAAGGTGTAAATAAACAAATTAATTTATTTAAAAATTTTATGGTCAGTTAAAAACAATTCCAAATAAGTTATTTCTGTCATTTTCGGCACTTCTGGGGGAAAAGTATAAATACCGAGAATTTTTGAATCTCATAAGCAGTCTAATTTTGTACGTTGGCAAATCCACGTCAAAAATAATTGAAAAACTACAAATTAATGGCTAACATTTCCACATAAAATAATATCATTATACCCAAACTTATTTAAAGCTGTCAAATCAAATTATAAAATAAAAACCAATTAGTGGAAGTTGAATATTAAAAATTAAAATTATATGGAATTTGTTTAATATTTACCTGCCAACTCTACTGCTGCTGGGGACAACAATAAAATTTCAAAAGAAGCTTTGCTATTTTGATGGAATGGTCTACTGACGCCATCTTGACAACGAGACCGTATGGAAATTCGAAGAAGAAAAACTTTGAATACTCACTTCATCACGGTACGTTTTCTAATAACCTCACATCATTATCGCCTTTTAAAAACATTTAATACATGATAAATTTTTTTATTTACAATAAATTTTAAATATTGAAATGTATATTCAAACGTAAAAAATCAAACTAATGTATATCGTATATAGCTCTAGTGAGAGGGTAGTAGCGTTATATTCATGGTTGATGTTTACACGCCTGTCAGTATTTTAAGGCCGTAATAAGATTTATGTACAAGTTTATTATAATACAAATATAAAGTTAATTAAATTTTTAAAATCATCTCGGAGTCAACTTCTGTAGATGTGGAGTTTTTCAAGTTTTAATAATAAAATTAAACCAAAGCATATGATATTATCTCATGGTCATTTAAAATAAATTAAATATAAAAATCTGAAATAAACACAGTTGTGAATAAGTTAAAGAAGTTTTAAAATAGCAGTATTTAACATTAAAAAAGAAAAAAAGGTAATAAATAAAAATAAAATAAAATGTTTTATTAAAAATTAGCCCCACATACACATTATTAATTTATATTTTTAATTTGTAATTTGTTTAATTACAATATCTTAAATTTATCGTACTAACCCCTACTCAGTGGACATCCATCTTATTAAGAATAATAAACAACTATTCTTTTGTACGTTTGAACTCAATTCCATATTTAATAAAAAATTTGCTTTTAAATTTTGATTAGAACGAGCATCGTCAGATTGATATATTGGTTTTTTCAAGGTAACTACCTGATGTTCTTTAAGTAGTGTTAAAATTAAACCAAGTATCTAAGTAATAAGACATAACTAAATTAAAGCCTAGATGTCATTAGCCCTAAGGGATTATCCAGTATGTATTTCCCTTCAAGACCAGTATAACTGTGCAATGATATAGAAAAACCAGGAAAAAACTATATTATGCTGATCTTTACAATAACTTAATATAAGTATGTCTATTACAATTATGCCTTATCTATGTATAAATTGAAGACTCAATCAAAGTAAGAGAATTTTTTAACATTTTCTAGTGTGGCCAAGCATCCCATTGTGATAAGGCCATCTTCCCCATAGTATTTGGGAGAGATGGCCAATTGTTATTTTTTTAGATTTAACTCGAATTGTCATCAAAATTGTTTCTGTATGGCCATCTATGGCCCAGACTTACCCTAAAGCTAGTTTATATACACATAGTAATCATGCAAAATTTACTGGCAATAAATAATAAAAAATATTAGTTAAAAAAGCATGTTTTTAACCGCGAACTTACAGGGCTACGACATAATTGAGAATGAAATCCATAAATCACACTTTTCAATTTCCCTTTTAGGAGGGCGACAACGGCAGTGGGTCCATTAAAAGAGGCTTTGAAATATTAATAGATGCTCCCTGGATAAGGTCATTATACCATTGGGATTTTTTTACAAGCGATTTATCAACATCTTGCTTTCAAAAATTCGTCGTTACACGGTTAGTTGAAGGCAGTTTTGACTTTGCCGGAAATACTGTTTGCAGTATTTAAGTAAATATTTTCTTTAAATGATCTTAAAAAATGTTTTCTTATTCGTCTAATAAATATTTTATACCGAGGAGTAGAACATCATGTAATTTATTTAAGAGCAACCAACTTGTATACTGTACAAATGGAAATTATTTCATACAAATATATTGAGACAGGTTTATTCAATTGAATTCTTAAAAAGTTTCCTGTTTCTTGGAAGCTGCAAGTTTTAAAAGCTTTGAATATATTTTGAATGGTTTCTGATAAAAATAAGTTTTTGATTTAAATTTCTCTTCCTTAAATTACTTTAGTCCAGTGACCTAGGTTAAAAAATAGAAAATCAAATTCGTAGATTTTTATGAACCAATTAAAATAAAAAGCCTTTTGGCAGATCATCAATTAAACATTGTAAATAAGTAAATATTAAACTGTATGCTATAATTGAGGTTCCTTTTATATACAGGGAGTTATATTGACAGATATACGTAACATAGAAAATAACATTTGAAGGAGCTTAATTATTTTCTTTCCACATTTAAATTCCACATCTCTAATTACAAATGTTGATATACACATTGTCCAGTATAAATACAAGTGCACGTCACAACTGTCTGAACAAGACTATGTTGCCAAGCATTTAAAATATCAAACGTAGTTTCTCTAATATTCTTCTTATTATTTGAGTACAAAATTAAGCTAGGTTAGTTATGCAGATAATTAGAAAAAAAGTTATGTGTCATAGCCTCCGAGTAATAAATAATAGTATAATTTACAACAATTTTATTTTACTTTTAAGAGGAGACTTTTAGTCAAAGAAAATATTCTTTAATTATAGGTTAATTGCTATTGATTACAAACTGTATGTTACTGTGTTGTTGTGGCACCTCTATGTTTACTTATTACTCTAAGGTCATAGCCCAAAAAAACCTTTTTTTTACCACAAAAAATTGCAGAAACCAGATACGTTAATGTAATAAGTGCGAATATCAAAAATTAATCTAATACATCATGTTTCACTGCGGCGACATGTTACAATTTTGCCACCACATAAAATATTTTAGCATGAGTTACGTTCGTTTGAAGTTTATATTTTATTATATATTATTTTATTAGTCCAGGAGTTATATTTGATATAAAATTAAGTACAAAACCTTTCTTAAAGCATTTATTATTTTTTTGTAATAACCTGCGGCATACGAATTTAAATATTTACCAAATTAACAGTGAAAAAAGATACTGATTGACAGTAGCAAACTAACGAACGAAGTCAAACGAGTAGAGCGATTTGTACACTACAGTAACAACATGGTTGTTAAAAATATATTGCTCTTACAGCAAGTTGTGCAAAAAACAGTATTCATATATCGTTAGTTTTAAGCAGTGCAATCTGTCATTTATTAATAGATCTTGTTGAAACGCTGGCTGGATCTCAGCAAGGTACTTTTTATAATTATTATGAGCATAACAAGGTGACACAATTGTGAAAATGGCGTTAACATTATTTTTTCATGTCGATTTTTTAAATGAGTATAAAAATATAGCAAATAGGTAAGTTGCATAATTTAAGATATTTAAGTTTTCTTTGAAATGTATTTTATTTTTAAAAACATTTTAAGATTAGAGTTTAGACATATAAGAGACACATGGTTATGATAACAAGGCTTAAATAAAATTGACTTGATTATCCTGTTAGAAAATGCGGCTTTGGGGAGTTTTAGGGTATGGGATCAGGAATGGAAAACAGTAGTCTTTTGCGATGAATCCAGATTCTGTTTAGCAATGCATGATGGTCAGACACATGTAAGAAGGTGACGTGGATATCTATTACACATAAAAAATGATTTACCTAGAAGTTTATGGGGATCGGATAATACTAGACGAATAAAATTTGGTATACAGGGGTTTTCGATACTTCTGAATTCAACTAAAATATTTTTAAATTAACAGCACTTCTGGCTATACCGAAAATTTACACCAACTTTACTATTTTAAATGAAATACTACATGTTTTTTTAGGCATGTGATAAAAAATGCCGAAAAGACGCTTATTAAAATGTTAATTAGTTCAATTAATTAATTGATAAAATTTTAAAATTATTACATAGTTTCGCACCTAAGGGCCTAAATTATAAGTTATAGTGATAAAATAAAAAAATAATTATAAAGGGGGGTTCACAATGTTGACTTAAATTTAATATCAATTTTTTTGCGTTTGTAAGATATGGTGAATATTAGGTTTTTTGGGTATCAAAATTGAAATTTGATTTCCTTATTTTATTATTGTTGATTTTAGTTTTAGTTTTTTTATTAGTTTTTTACACAACATTAAATAAAATACTTTGTCACAATACAAATATCATAAAGAAAAAGGTCCAAAACACTCTATTCGCTATAGAAAAATAATAAAACTTATTTGTACTTTCCTATTCCAATTTATTTATAATTTATATTGATTATTAATCATTTAGCAGAAAGTTGTTCCATTTTTTTAAATTAGTTTAGTTTAGATGTTTGGATGCTCTAAAGTGAATTTATTTATTTCATACAAAAAAATAAAAATTTACCAACTGATAGGCACAATTTTGGCACAATCACTGTTAATTAACGCACCTTCGGTATAATGTGGCCAATAAGATGCTCGGTAGAATAATTTTTCTTGAAATTACAAAATAAAATGAACCCCATGTTTTACCCTATCTTTACACCCTGGCAAATCCAACTTTCCAACAAGATAAGATGTCAAATTGTTACCTTGGCTAGGCGCGTTGGAGAATGCGTAACACATTGGGGTGCATCCGCACATTATTAAAGGTAACAGGGCAATGCAATCATTTTGAAATTTTCATCATTTACTTATTATGCTTCAGTAAGTACTTATACAAAATTTTATAAAAATAAAATTATTTATACCGTCAAACGGGGTGAAGTCGATCGGCAGGGGTGAAGTCGATCAAACCGGAATTTCTACTTGTTTTTGAGCATATGGCAACAATACTTCACAAATCAGTTGATTTTTATTTACGTTCGTGTGGCCAACAGACAAACAAACATTATTCGGGTAAAGCAGATTGATCTTAAAAGGTGAGTTTTCCAAAAATAATTAAATAGTAGGAAGCAAAATTTATTAATCCGTAAAAAATGCGAAATCAAACATCTGCACAGCTAAACATGTAAAAACTAGGCCCTCTGGGTGATAAAGAATATCTTCAAGGAAATGTGTGCACAGTCTAATATGCTAATTTATTTTTTGTGTGGTTTCAATTACAATTTTTGTGTGCCGAAACAAAACAACGGGGTGAAGTGGATCTCTTGAATTTCGCTGTATTTTGTCAGGTTTTGAGGTTACGTTCAAAGCAATTTTTATTTGTTTGATTCATGTAGATAACTGAATTTTTAATATACTTTGTTTAGTATTATTGTTGAAATTTTATTTTAAAGTCTTATTGAAGTTTTAGTTAAGATTTTATTTAGAATGTTTTACGAGAATCACCTTATGACTTTTGGGTTTGGTTTCCGTGGTAGCGAGTGAGAGGGAGATCAGAATATTGTGACGGGATATTGGGAAAAGGTTGTCACTGTAATTGGAAAAAGTTCCAGGCTTCAATAAACTGTTGTATCCACCTCTGGAGTATCATTTACCTAGACAAACGAAAATAAACCTACATTTTTGGGGGCTCAACCGGGATACAGTTAAGATTATAATTGAAGCGTGAACGAGTTGACGTTTTTCCTGACGTTTGGGGCGAACGAAAAATTTTATTGAAAGAAACATATTACGGAAGTTGTTCACGAAGGTGAATGTATTTTTGAAGAATAAAGACGGACGTAAGATCTTCAAGTAAAATAATAGACGAGAAAAGACGGAAGTAAGACGACTTCAAGCACAACCAGACGCAGGAGTAGAGCTTGTAGACGACAACGACACATTTGTTTCAACTGAAGAAGACGGAAGTAAGAATACTTCGAGCAAAGCAGCAAGAGACGTGAAAGGACGGGAGTAGACGACTTCAAATACAACCAAACAAAGAAGTAAGGCCTGTAGAATAGAGTAAGAGGACTTAAAGAAAATTTAGACGTAATTATTGTGGAATAAACAAGGTACGATACATTTTTCAATATACGAAGTAGACCATCATATTGCACGAGTTGCTAATTGAAGACGTAATTAACTGTTTTAATAATTTTGATTTATTATTACATTTTATTTTAATAATTCTGTAAACGTCACAATATTCAAGTTCATTTTGATTTTTCCCAAATAATATAAAATAAGTTGCGACTCGACTTGTTGCATATTAATCTAAATTCTGAGGCATAAGGTGAATTCTGTTTGTAGTTTGTAGTAATTATTTTACCGTATTTATTTTAATTGCGTTTTAAAATAAAATTTACATAAAATGCCTATTTTGGGAGATATGCCAAAAATCGGGAAAAACATTTCCAGTAGTTCACTCAAAGCAGTAAAGGCTTTACATGTAGTTGCCTTTGGAAACGAGGGAAGGTAGGAAAACCCGAAAAGAGGTACGTGACTTTTCTGGTTTCCATTTAGACAAAAAGTCTTTAGAATTTACGCAAAAAATAAATGAGGTAAAGCAAAAAGTGCAGTTGCCTGATCTTATTGCTGTTTGTAATATACTTGATCTTGATTATTCTGGTAGTGATGAAGAAGTAGTTGCACGCATTTGTTCCTTCATGAATGACCTACAGTCACTTGATGAAAATGAAGTAACAGATGATGAGGTGGAAGAAGAATCGGAAGACGAGGTGAACTCCGATGAAGAAGAGAATGAATGTATTGGAGGTAACAGGAGTAATGAAAATAGGAAGCTGAAGGGTTCGTTTTCATTGACATTCAAAGACGTTGAGGATAGTATCAGAACTTTTGATGGAAAAGACAATTATCCAGTTCGAAAATGGATTGAAGATTTTGAAGAAATTTCCAAGCTGACAGGATGGAATGAATTGCAGAAGCTGATATTTGCGAAAAAAATCATTGAAAGGACTTGCTAGGCTATTTATTCAGTCAGAAAGAGGAATTACAAAATGGATGATTTTAAAAAAGAAGTTAATTGAGGAGTTTGAAGTGAAAGTTAGTAGTGCTCAAATACACAAATTATTGATGACAAGGAAAAAACGGAGAGAAGAATCAGTACAAGAATATGCACTAATAATGCGAGAGATCGGAAGTAGAGCAAATATAGAGTGTGAAGTTTTGATTCAATACATAATTGATGGTATACAGGATGACACATCAAACAAGCTTATTTTGTATGGTGCAAAAACGTTTGGTGAATTCAAAGAAAAGGTGAAGCTATATGAACAAATTAATACTTCCAAAACTACAAAGTTTCAAGAGAGAAGCCGAGAGGAAAAACACATAAAGGAATGGAAAACTGAAACTAAGAAAGACAAAGACGAGAGAAAACATAAGAAAAGTAATATGCGATGTTGTTTTAACTGTGGAGGCAAAGGTCATTTGTCCAACGAATGTCCCGATAAAGCGAAAGGACCTAAATGTTTTGTTTGTTCTGGTTATGGTCATGTATCAAATAAATGTCCAGAAAAGAATACTGGAAGTGGAAGTTCAAAAATGACTATAGTTGAGATGGTTCCAAAAAATAGTGTTAAATTGAATATTGATAATGTTCAACTTATAGCACTTCTTGATACAGGAAGTGATATCACTGCGATACGACAGGACGTATATGAAGCATACTTCAAAGAGATAGAAATAAATGAAGAATTTATCACTCTTAGGGGTATTGGACCAAACAAAGTAGTAACAATGGGATCTTTCAATAGAAATGTCTTCATTAATGGAGAAGAGTTACTTCTGAAAATCCATGTTATCCCTGCTGAAGCGTCAAACTTCAAGGCGATTGTGGGAAATGATGTTTTAGACCAAATAGATGTTATCTTTAGAGATGGTGAAATTGTTGTTTTTAAGAAAGAAAAGCAGAATTTCTTGTGGAAGATAACACTAGACGAAGAAGCTGATAGAAAAGATGATGTAGTAGATGTGACACATATAAAAAATGAAAAAAATCGAGAAGAAGCAAAGAAACTAATAAAAGAATATTATCCAGAGAAGATTATGGAAGCTGATGTTAAAATGCAGATCCTATTGAAGAACGAAGAGCCAATATACCAAAGTCCAAGAAGGTTAGCTGTACCAGAAAAAGAAATTGTTGAGACACAAATAGAAGAATGGCTAGAAGAAGGAATTATAAGATGTAGTTCATCCGATTTTGCTAGTCCAATTGTTCTTGTTAAAAAGAAAGATGGTAGTACTAGAATATGTTGTGATTATAGAAAACTTAACAGAAACATAGTAAATGATAGATTTCCTCTTCCTTTAATTGAAGATGTGTTGGATAGATTACAGGCTGCTAAATACTTTAGTACCCTAGATTTAAGGAATGGATTTTTTCACGTTGGTATAGAAGAAGAGAGTATAAAATATACTGCATTTGTTACACATCACGGACAGTTTGAATTTCTAAAATGTCCTTTTGGGTTATGCAATAGTCCAGCAGTTTTTCAGAGATTCGTGAGTACTGTTTTTAGAAAATTGTTGCTGAAAAATATTATGCTTTATTATATGGACGATATAATAATAATTAGTTCTACAGAAGAAGAAGGACTTGAGAGATTAAGAGAGGTTATTCAGGTTGCGAAAGACTATGGTCTAGACATAAAAAAAAGAAATGTCAGTTACTAAAGACGCAGATCGAATTTTTAGGATTTATCATTGAGGGTGGGAGAGTACAACCGTCAAATGAGAAGACTTTGGCAATCAAAAATTTTCCACAACCAACCACTCTTAAACAAATTCAATCTTTTCTAGGTTTAACAGGATATTTTCGAAAGTTCATCTCATCTTATTCCATTATTGCGAGACCTTTAAGTGATCTTTTGAGGAAGGAGCAGAAGTTTATTTTTGGTGACGAACAGAAAGAGGCGTTTGAGAGACTCAAAGAATTTTTATCTTGTAAACCAGTACTAAACATTTACAAGCAGGGTGGAAAAACGGAACTGCATACAGACGCGAGCAAATTTGGTTATGGAGCCTGTCTGATGCAAAAGTCGAGCGAAGATAATAAATTCCATCCAGTTTACTACATGAGCAAGAAAACAACTCCGGCTGAAGAAAAATACTGTAGTTATGAACTCGAAGTCTTAGCTATCATTCAAGCAGTGAAAAAATTTCGAATATACTTACTTGGCATACCATTTAAAATTGTTACTGATTGCTCAGCTTTTCAGAAGACTATGACCAAGAAAGATTTGACCACCAGAGTTGCTAGATGGGCTTTATTATTGGAGGAGTATTCATATGAAATTGAACATCGTAAAGGAAGCAGGATGTCTCACGTAGATGCTTTAAGTCGTTTTCCAGTTGTTATGGAAATTACGAAGACGTTGATTGAAGAAGATGGTATTATAGAACGACTTAGACGAGCACAGGAAATGGACGAACACATATTGGCAATAAAGAAGATATTGAATACAGAAGATTATGAAAATTTTTTAGTTAAGAATCATATACTTTATAAATTTGAGAATGGAAAGGAGTTAGTAGTAGCTCCGAAAGCAATGCAAATGGATATAATAAAAAGAGCACACCAAATTGGTCATTTTGCACTCCCTAAGACAGAAGAAGTGGTAAGAAGAGAATTTTATATTCCAAAGTTGAAAGAAAAAATTAAAAAATGTTTGGAAAATTGCATACCTTGTATATTAGGTAACAGAAAGGAAGGAAAGAAGGAAGGGATGTTACATCCAATACCTAAACAGGAAGGACCATTGCACACATATCATATCGATCATTTAGGACCAATGCCTTCAAGTAATAAAAATTATCGTTACATATTGGCGATTGTTGATGATTTCTCCAAATTCACCTGGCTATATGCATGTAAATCTACAACTACTAAAGAGGTTATTAGTTGGTTGGAAAAACAAAAACAAGTTTTTGGAAACCCAGGTAGGATTATAACAGATCGAGGTACTGCTTTTACTTCTGAAGAATTCAAAAAATATTGTACTGATGAAGGTATTCAAAGCATAATAATAACCACTGGAGTTCCAAGAGGAAATGGTCAGATTGAAAGAGTGAATCGTATTATCATTCCGGTACTTACGAAACTCAGTTTAAACGATCCTAGAAAATGGTTTAAATATGTTGAGCGCGTACAAAGAGCATTGAATTCTACTATTCAGAGAAGCATAGGAACTACACCTTTCGAAATTCTGACAGGAGTAAAGATGAGGAATAAAGAAGAAATACTAATTAAGGAATTATTGGAAGAAGCTACAATACAAAAATTTGATGAAGAGAGAAAAGATCTCAGAGCAGAAAGCAAAAAACAAATTTTAAAAGTACAGGAAGAAAACAGGAGAACTTATAATTTAAGAAGAAAAAAAACCAAGGTTATATAAAGAAGGAGATTTGGTGGCTATTAAGAGAACCCAGTTTGGAGTTGGAATTAAAATTCATAAGAAATTCCTAGGACCATATGAAGTCACAAAGGTAAAACTCAATGATAGATATGACGTAATAAAAGTGGGTCATCACGAGGGACCAGTGCGTACTTCTACATGTGCAGAATTCATGAAACCTTGGGTTGATAACCAAAGTGAATCCGGGTCGGATTCACAATAGGATGGCCGAGTGTAGATAACTGAATTTTTAATATACTTTGTTTAGTATTATTGTTGAAATTTTATTTTAAAGTCTTATTGAAGTTTTAGTTAAGATTTTATTTAGAATGTTTTACGAGAATCACCTTATGACTTTTGGGTTTGGTTTCCGTGGTAGCGAGTGAGAGGGAGATCAGAATATTGTGACGGGATATTGGGAAAAGGTTGTCACTGTAATTGGAAAAAGTTCCAGGCTTCAATAAACTGTTGTATCCACCTCTGGAGTATCATTTACCTAGACAAACGAAAATAAACCTACATTCATATAAATTTCGTGTGCTAGAGCAGTGGCGTATCCTATTTTATTCCTATTTATTTCTCCCCCCCCAATTTAACCCACATGCTTTAGCCATTCGACGTGGCTTATTTTCGCCCTCTGAAAGCATCATGGAAAAAAGTCTTGGAGGAGTGGAAAATGAAGAATAGGGGGGTTTTACCAAAAACGGTGCACTTGAGGGGCTTAGGGATCGTGAAATGAACAATATCTTAGCTGGATTCAAAGCATGTGGCCTAGTTCCCTTCAATGCAGATGCCGTTCTTGCGAAGCTAGCAAGAAAAGAGACTAACACCCCGGAAGAAAGAAACGAGGCAGAAACTTCAATGACATCCGCGCTTGTAGATTATTTACACCATCTTAAGACTGGGCCAAGTGATGCCCCGAAGCGAGGAAAAAGATTGAACATAGCTGCTGGAAAAAGTATTGGCACAGAAGATTTAATAGAAGAAAACCCGAGAAGTTGCAAGCAATCCAAAACGCGCAAGAAACAAATAAGCGACAGCGAAGATGAAGATGATCTACAGATATTGGAGGCGGAGGGACAGAATATTTACATAAATGATTATTAAATTGTGGAAAGATCTGCGGAACCAGAACACATTCTTGACTCATCCGGCGTCTGTGATACAGGAGACTTTATAATCACCAAATATGAAACCAATAAGAGGGATCGATTTTATATATATCGCTAAAATTATTGAAATGTCAGAGACTGAATTAGTTGTAAGTACACTGCGTAAGCATGCATCCAACAAATCTGTGTTCTTCAGTTTTCCGAATATTCCGGATGAGTCTGTCATAAACAGGGAACAGATTGTTCGACGTGTTATTTTGAAGCGCGGCAAATATTATTTTTCGCTTGGAGAAGAACTGGAAACGCTCCAAAAATGAATTTTTATGCGTTCTACTGTTTTTTTTTTATTTTATTATTTAGTTTAATTTTTTGTGTTTTTTTAATTTTTAAGTTTAACTTGTCCATGAAAGGTTTGTTTCATCAAGAAATCAATGGCTGTGCCAATCCTGTCCAAAGAATAAACGTTTATTTTTTCTCAATAAATGCGTTTCATTGCAAAATTCTTATGAAAATGTCGTTTAATATATCTATTTTTTTATTTTTCAATGATCGACTACACCCCTAAACGGCTCTGAAGTGGAAAATATGCATTTTAAATACGGTGATCACTCTTTGATTAAAAATAAAAAAAAAATTGCTCCATCTTCGACCTATTTCTAGTAACCAATCGACCACCTAAGCATCAAGGATGTTATATTTTTAATTTCATGAAAATATAATTATTAGTTTTTGAGTTATCTTAAAAAAACGCGATTTTTTGATCGACTTCACCCCGTTTGACGGTACTGGGTGTTAGTATATGAAAGCCTCTAAAAATTTTTTTCCGGATTTTGTAATGTAAATAATTATTTCACTGTTACAAAGCAAGCATGTAAACGAAATTCCTTTTTGTTTTCACAGTGTAACCAACAATAATTTTCACTAACACGTTGCCAATTATACATTTCGTTGGCCAATATGCATGTTAATCTTTCCCATAGTAAAACAGCTTTCAGTATACCCCACCTATAAATAAAAACTCTTTGTTTGTTGACTATTATCACAATCCAACCGCTCTTTGTATTTCGACACCGTTTAATTGGATCTATTAAACACTTTTGTTGGAAACGATGCACAAAAATCGAACACACAATACCAAGAATGTACTTAATTAAAGTGCCTCAGTCTAATTTTCTGCTAATTTAACAAACAACCCCCAATGTAACTGATTTATGCGGCGTTTAAGCCAGAATTCCGGTAAACAAACAACATGGGGTATGTTGCACCAGTATTTCGAGTACGACATTGCACTTGATTTACAATAGCTATTGGCTAGCGGTTTTCTCAGAATTGAAATTAACTTCGGAGAAGTTCCGACATAAGTCTGTTTATATTTAGAGTATGTAAATTGGTTAGGAAGGAATAAGGACTTGTTTATTTTATATTTACGTTTGTCTGAATGGAAATTTATAACAGCGTGTATCCTAAATACAATAATAACACTTGTTTGTATATAATGGTATAATATTATCATAAGATTTTGTTTATGGAGTAAAATATTAATCACTATTTATGACAAAACAGTGATAAATTTGGATTAAGGGTTTTTTAAAGTAAATTTGCCTAGAACTGTATATAAAAGGTCAAACAGCAAGGAGCAGTGAGAGTAATCCAAGGGCACTAGAACATTAAACATAAAAGTAACATATTTAAAATAAGGATCCAGATCACATCTGCGCCTGCTTGTCGGAGTCCTTACTGGCCACTGTGGACTTAGAAGACATCTACACCTCTTGGGCGTAGTCGAAGACCCAGACTGTCCAAACTGTGGCGAGGAGGAAACTTCTTACCACTTATTGGGCACCTGTAAGGTGTGCGCACAACTCAGACAAGACTTCTTTGGGGTGCGAAGAATCGAGGAAGTAGACTTGCACACACCCTGAAATACAGAGGATAACCTGGGGTATAGAATAAAGGGTCCGAAGGGCCTACTTGCCAAGCATCAGCCACCCCACCCACTACATTCATTCATAAAAACGAGGAATGTCAAAAACTGTGGAATCAAAATTCATCCAAACTAAACAAGGCCCAACTACTAGTATATGGATCACTAACAATACCAGATGGCCGAAAAAATTAAACTGTGATGAACCGAATTCGAATTGGACACACAAATATCTAATGATTAAAGAGTCACCACCAGTGTGCACAAATTATCCACTTTATTTCAGGGAAAGAAACAAACTTAAGCTTAGTTGTATGATGAATTGCAGAAATAAAATCCAAGAGACACTCCAATATCTTAAAGAGATTAACTTATTCCATAGAATTTAAATTATTGATTGTATTGTGTATGTTTCCCGCTAATAACCCTTTGAGGTTGATGCGGGCATTTGTGTTTTAAATAAAATAAAAAAAAGTGAAAATAAAAAAGGTCGGTATTTGCTGATGTTACCACATCTTAAAAACCAGCTTCCAATTGCACCTACATATGCATATACATAATTTAAGAAAACAACGCTCGATACATTGGTGGCAGATACTATTTGTATCTGCACTGATGTATATAAACCAAAAGAATGTTCAGGATGTGGAGTTTATTCCAGACCCCTGGACCTGCATAGCTTAATTGTTAGTTAGGAAAGCTGCCTCCCAAAAATTTGGAGACCTGGCACTTTTATTAGCTTCCCAGCATCATCGTTGGTTGACCTAGCAAAATGAATTCGCTCTTGACATATTTAAGGTAATATGGAAGAAGGAAAACTATTTCAGGCTATCCAAGAAGCTTTTAAAGTATTCAGACAACAGCCAAACAATACGTAGCTAAGATCTGCGTGTAGCCACAGGCATCCTTACCGGTCATTGTCACATACGAAAACATCTGAACAGGTTGGTGTCATCTGACAGCTCACTATGTAGATGATGTGTTTTCTTTTCCATTTCCGCTTGGGTAATCATTATAGTACAGAATATTTTTTGATTTGATTATGTCAAGCACGATATATTGTGGAGATATTTGGATGACTTAGGCCTAGACAGCAAAAATGTTAGAATTTTTCACAACCTCTACTGGAATCAAACCTCCGAAGTACATCTCCAAATTGACAGTGAAACAAAAAAAATCACAGTTTAAAAGGAAGTAAGGCAAGGATGTATTTTATCGCCAATCTGTACATGGAAAGAGCGGTTCGAGATGCCCTTGTTGTAAGTAATTTAGGAATTCGAGTCAACGGAATTACTATCAATAATAACAGATACTCTGACGATACTGTCATTTTAGCTGACAGTGCTGATGATTTACAGTCGCTATTGAATTTCTTAAATGACGCAAGCAATGTATTGGGTTTAAGAATAAATTCTGCCCAAATAAAGTTCAAGGTAAATTAAACTTTCACTATTTATTTGCAAAATATGAAGTAGCATCCATGCTAATTTTATTGCGAAACGGCCGTCAATGCATTTCATATTTTGCGAATAAACAGTGAAAGTTTAATTCAACCTTTTAGTTATTTACCGTTCTTAATAAGATGGACTTTCACGTAGTAAGGGTTAGTACAATAAATTTCATTAAAATGATCAAATGTATGGTCTGTACTTTTATACGGTATGGAAGCATGGACTCTTAAGACTTGGTCAATTAATAAGTTGGAGGTATTTGAAATGTGGGCCCTTCGTCGAATGCTTAAATTATCATAGGTTGAGAGAGTCAGAAACAAAAAAGTCATTAGAGGAGCACAACTAAGAGACAGAGAATATGAGGGGTGACACATATGCGTTTCAGCAGAGACAAGAATTCGCGACTTTGGTTCATTTAGGGATACTGCAAACTACAGGTATATATAGGAGGATGCCTATGTAGTAAACTGCCTGACCCCTTAAGAAGAAGAGAATATTCTTTGAAATATCATTAAATTTAGTTTTTGTTATTTTAAAATTCCCAAAGATTTAATCAAAAAAGGTTTGCGCTTCTTTCTTTTTTTGAGCATTTCCTTCGACCAATCGACACGAGCCTTTTTTTTTAGCGATTGACAAATTGTGTGGGATCCAACGCGAACGAATTTTTTTGACCGTCAAACATTTATGCAATATTCAATGTATGCTGGTCCCATTAATGCCTAAAGTTGTCTCAATCTGACGATAGCTAACATGACGATCTTGCAATATCAGTTCGCGCACAGCATCAATGGTTTTCGGAACAACAACTGATGTTGGACGACCTGCACGAAATTAGTCTTGGAGTGAACTTGGGCCACGATTGAATTCACCATACCACCGATAAACACTGGAGCTTTATCGGTAAAAATCGAATTAAGTGCATCCATGCGCTGTTGCTGAGTTAATCCACGTCGAAAGTTTTAAACAATAATCGCACGAAAATGTTGACGATTTAATTCCATTTTTGGGCCGAGATGAATCTTTTAAGTTACTGTAAACAACTTATGTCAAAACGTTCTGAGTAAGTATAAGCTTCACTTTTCTATCTTTCATGGACCTCGACAATATTAACTCACTTATCTAACTTGTCCTAAATAAACAGTGCACATTAAAAATAAATTGCTACATGATTACATCCAAAATAAATTAAAAAAAATATATTACCCTGAAACAGTTACTGTAAATTAACTTTTAAATAATTATAATTGTAATAGAAAAAAACTATTAACATATATGGATTAAATGCGTTATACCCCACCAAAAAAACAAAACCTTTATCAGAATGTCTGGTAAAATTTAACATTGCATTATCTTTATAGCCCAAAGAACTTTATCAAAGTTCTTATTTTTTTTAATCTATAAAGTTATTAAAGAAAATGAATATAACAATAGATACTTTATTTACTCTCAATTATCCTTACAAGTTTCTTTCACGTTGTTCAAGTTATTTCTCGTGACGTGAAAACTAGTTTGTTTTTTCTTCGATCACACCGGTTCAAAAAACCACTTTGGCAATATCTAAGACATCACGATAGTCGCTCATCCATCAGAGCTGCCATCGATATCAAAGAAAAACCATTAGTCTCCATTACATGCCACACTTTAGTTCGAGACGTGGATATATTTTTTGAAAGATCGCCCCTTTATATCGTTTCGAAAATGATCGAGGGTCTTATGTAAATGAATTTATGTATTTAAAAGACGCCGAATATAAGTTTAATATATGTTTATGTTTAGATAACCACTTTTGATACCAATGAAAGTATACAGGGATAGTTAATTTGATTAAAAAAAGGTTTAAAATTCACTAATCCACTATTTTAATCATACATACACACATTCAAAAATGTTTTGCATATTATCCAAAACACCACAAGGTTTTTTTAACTAGAATCTTTTATTTTTAACTTATTTTCCGTGTTTCAATAAAATGTTTTTTTTTATTATTTTTGATCCGACGCTTATAAAACTTATTTCCAAATTTCTTATACTTTATTGATTATAATGAATCAACAATTAATATCAGCATTTAATCGTGCTAGGATTGTAACTTTGGTTGAGAAAGACCACACACAAACTGCAATTGCTGCTCTTGTTAGAGTTAACCAAAAATAACTGTTCTTAATCGTCCAAAAAGTGTTCGGCCCAGGATTACTAAAGACGTCCAAGACACATTAACAGCATGAAGAAACCCGATTATGACTGCCCCAGCTATTAGAAGAGAACTTCACCAGTATCACAACATCGTTATTTGTGATCAACCGATAAAAGACAGGTTACTTGCAGGTTGTTTACAAGAAAGCCGTTGTATCTCCCCATACTTTCATTGGAATACAAGAGAATTCGTCTGGAATGGGCGATAGAACATTTGAAATGGAATTAAGGCAGATGGAGTGCCTAATAATCATCTGATTAGAATTTGGAATTTGTTTTGGGTGGCATAAAGACAAATAATAAAATTCCCCTCATTTCTTTAGTCGGGAATATGAATGGACAACTTTATATGAATAGCATTCTTCGACCTGTGGTACGCCTGTGGTGAGAAGCTGTTGATCCAGAATCTACTTTCATGGACAATAACGCTCCTCTTCATTGAACGAGACACGTAGAAGATTTCATGGAAACCGGAGATATCATTAGAATGCATTGGCCATCCAACTCCCCGGACTAGAACATGGATGGATTATGCTAAAGAAAAAAATTCAGGCTCGGCAACAACCTTCACGAACCTTACAAAACCTCAGAGTAGTGGAAATAGAAGAAGGAAACAGACTAGACTAAAATTACATCAATACGCTAGTGGGAAGCATGAAACATCGAATTTAGGCGTGCATTGACGCAAGAGGCCGAAATACTATTAATGATTTTAAGTGTTTTATTCATTTTTAAATATTTTAAATATTTAAATAACTATTTTGAATTCTTTTTTAGTTGTTTTAGTTCTAGGAACTTTAAAAATAGAACTTTCTCAACAAAACTTTATTGATTTAAAATTGCTTTTTTAACTCAATGACAGCTGTTTCTAAGATGGACTTCCACAAAGTAAAGGTTACTACAATCAATTTTGTTTTAGTTCTTCTTTATTTTGCAATATTCAGTCACTAGTTAGAGGTATTAAATTTAAAATTATTTTATTATATTTAGTGCATATCCAATGATGCAGAACTTTTTTTGAGCGTATGTGGTAACCTTTACTTTGTGGAAGTCTATCTTACTAAGTGTTTAAATAAACAACTAAACAATTGAACTAAACTTCCACTATTTATTCGAAATAGTATATTGTTTTATTAGAAGTAAAAGTAAAACTTTTTGTGGCGAGTCTGAATGTTTGATGGCCGAACGTTAGTGAGGCCGACAATGTCAGACGAGCCACAAAAAGTGCTTTTGCTTCGAACGAAACATGCTATTTTTTCCGCAAACGGCATCCAGACTATAGAACTAATTAATATTTAAAGAAAAATTTAAAACGATCGCAACGAAGTTGATAAATTCAGAGAATAATAATTATAAAACTGCGCACTACATTTCCGTGCTTACTGGTTGTGTGATTGCCAAATCAAAAACAAATTTGATAGTTCAATAATATTTTACAATGTCAGAAATATTGTAAGTGATTTAAAGCAACAATTGGACTGTGCATTTTTAGTAAGTACTTGTGCATCAAAATTTCGTTTGTTGTAGTAAGGTGTACTGAAATTTTCTTTTAGATTTTATTATGTCGGATTCAGAACCCAACTGTAAACCGCCCGACGTGGTTGACATTGCTAAGGCAGCTACGAATGATTTAATTCCAACTAAGTCAAGTAGAGTTTATAATCATGCTTATGAAAGATTTCTCACATGGTGCAATGATAAAAACATTTCAAACCATTCGGAAAATGTGCTAATAGCTTATTTTTTTAAAATGACAACTAAATTAAAAATGAAAAGTTCAACAATGTGGTCTCAGTATTCCATGATAAAATCATTACTGAATATTAAACATGGATTAGATATTAGCAAATATATGAAACTACGTGCTTATCTGAAGAAGCAGAATGAAGGGTATACTCCCAAATACATACTAAATACATACTACTTTTAGGTTGTTCTAATAATGGGCGTATCTGGAGCATGTAGATGCGATGAAATGGTAAACATGACAATAGACGATATAAAAGATTAAGGATCTGTTATTCATATAAAGATTCCTGATAGTAAATCTAAAAAGCCACGATCGTTCACAATTATTGGAGAAAAATATATAAATCTTTACAGAAAATATACTTCTTTACGTCCACAAGCTATGGAAAGCCGACGATTTTTTTTTGAAATTTTAAAAGGGAAAATGTTATCGCATGGTCATGGGAATTCATACAATTAGTAACGTATCCAAAACAGTAGCAACTTATTTAAAACTACCGAATTCAAAAGATTACACCGGCCATGCGTTAAGAAGAACTTCAGCTACTTTGCTTGCGGATGGAGGAGCTGATATTATTTGTTTGGAACGGCATGGAGGTTGGAGGTCGAGCACTGTCGCTGAAGGATACATTGAAGACTCTTTGTACAATAAAAAACAAACTACAGAAAAAATCTTGATGTCGAATTCTTCTTCACTGTACCTGAATGCAGCTTCTCATGAGCGAAATTATGTCAACGTTGATGTAACAGAAGCAACAACAAGTAAGGAGTCACAGGAAATTTTGTCGATGAACTCTTTCAACTCTGCACAAAATTCGCTTGAATTGGAAGTGAATAAATCAGGTAGTGCATTAAATACGTGCGGTGCAACCTTAAATAGCTGTAATTTTACTATTAATAATTATTATCGATAATAAAGTTTAACAGTTCAACTAATAATTATTTTCCCTGTTAAAAATTCTACTTTTTTGTACGGCCGTCAGCGTACAAAAAAGTACTTTTTTGTCCGCCCACGGCCGTACAAAAAAGTGGCGTCTGTGAAATCATACTTCAACTTCATGAATTGACGTTAATAATGTCTACTTTTTTTGACGTTTGCGGAAAAAATAAGTTTTTAAATTCAATGACAGCTGTTTCGCTAAAAACTAGCATCGTCAGATTGACAAATTAAACATCTGTCATTGCATTTAAAAACGTATTTTGCGAATAAATAGTGGAAGTTTTGTTCAACCGTTTAGTTGTTTATTGGTCTTATTAATGGTACAATTGCTTACACTGCATACTTTTCTATTTTGATCAACAATGATAACGCCTATCAATTTTTTGCGTAATAAAGAGGTCCTGTTTAGCAAATGCTTTAAACTTATTGAATGAAACATTTATCTTTGGGTTAGATAAATAGGTCTGTGGGCCTTCTTTACGATGGCATGCGGCAAATTGATGAAGCTGAGCGGATGTAAGTCTTCCAAAGTGTTGTAAGTCGATTATCGAAGCTTTTCAGTGAAACTGATAGTGCAACTAAATAACATCCGGGTCGTGGATGTATTACAACTGCAGCTTAAGACCAATTTCTACTTTAAACTGCAATAAGATAACCTACAATAATAGCCAATTCAAATTGGTTATCCCCTTGCAGTGGGAGCACCAAATGGGTTGTATCGTTGGTCTAATTATTAAAAAAAGGGAAGAAGAAATAAAAAAGTAATATAATAATTATATAAATTAGGGCAATAATGTTTTTGCCTTTTCTATAGAAGTACTAAATAGTCCATAATTACAGTCAAAACAACAAAGTATATAATAATAATAAAGATAAAGATTAAGTTTTTAAGGTTATGTTGAGGTCAGTGGTAGATTTAAAATATACAAAAGTTATTTAATCACATTGAAAAAAATAGTACATTATATACCGCGGGACTGAAGTAGTACATTTAATCCTGAAGGTAAAGGTATAATTTACCTGAAGGATTAAATGTACTTCAGTCGCAAGGTATATACGATACTTTTCATACTTCCGGTATGATTTTATTAATTATATCAATAATTTCAAGCAGTTTTTTCTCTCTTCAACTCATTTAATAAACTGTCTTTAAAATAAGTTACCATAGTAACATTGCGTTGTGACAGTTATAATTTAGAAACATTGTCATTACTAGTGTCATTGTAAAGAAACATTGTTATTGATAATTATTGGTATCATGAGTGAAGAAGGTGTATCTGATATTGATAAAAGAGCAGCCGAAGTAGGTGAAGAATTGTTACCACCGAAATCTAGAAAACTATACGAGCAGCAGTACGATGCTTTTAAAAAGTGGTGCCTCTTAAAAAATGTGAGACAACCTACTGAAAATGCGCTGTTAGTCTACTTTGATGATAAATCAAAAGCGGTTTGTGCCTCAACTCTCTGGGCACATTACTCAATGCTGAAATCGGTTATTAACATTAGAGAAGATATTGATATAAGTAAATTTCCAAAATTATTAGCTTTTTTGAAGAGAAGAAATGAGGGATTTAAGCCAAAGAAGTCAAGAATTCTCACGTCTGAGCAGGTAGATCAGTTCTTACGGGAGGCTCCGGATGATAAATATTTAATGCTTAAGGTAAATTTGGAAATTTGTTTATATTCAGAAATTTTAAGAAATCAATTTTTTTGTAGGTTGCACTTATTTTGGGCGTTGCGGGAGCTTGTCGAGAGAAATCGACGATGTGAGAGATTTGGGCGATTCCTTCCTAATTGCGATTAGAAACACCAAAAATAAAATTGACCGAAATTTTGTGATCAAAAATTCAGAAAACAGTGCCATCAGTTTTGTGGCGATATTTTGGAAATATGTGGCATTGCGAAAGACAGGGACAACTCATTCAAAATTTTTTGTTCAATACATCAACAAAGAATGTACTACGCGAGTATTCGGAAAAAACATATTTGGTACATTTCCACGGCAAATAGCAGCTTTCTTGAAATTAGAAAATGCGACGTCTTATACGGGACATTGTTTTAGACGCACATCTGCGTCTTTGTTAGCTGATTTGGGAGCAACAATAGACGTGCTGAAGAGACATGGAGGATGGAAATCCTCCAACGTGGCCGAGGGATATATTGAATCGTCTATTAAAAATAAACAAAACATTTCAGATAAAAGTTTTGGTCAAGTCGCCGATTCGTCCACTATAGTTATGCCACAGTCCTCATTCTCGCTTCCTGTTTCCGCAGGATCTTCGAAACAAACACCAGTTTAATATGAAAAGGACCTATCTGTTACTCGTCAGTTACCTGCTGCATTAACCCAGGAAAGACTGGTCAATATGACGAACTGTCACAATATTAATTTGAATATTAACGTTAATTACCATTCTAATTAATTATATTTTTCAATAAAATATCCCTTAAATTCGTTTGTTTGTGATTTAATCGTTCCGGGAGTTTCGTCAATATTTAATCCCGGAGGGATTAAATATTGACACTTTAGTACCTGTCACAAGGGAGTGAAGTTGTCACTTTAGGCCCGGAAGTACGAAAACAATAATTTGAAAAATAGTGGTACATAAATAATCGAAATAGGGAAAGGACAAAAGTAATATCTACTAAAAAAATTAATAAAAAATAATAATTGTGTGGGATCCAACGCGAACAAATTTTTTTGACCGTCAAATATTTATGCAATATTGAATGTATGCTGGTCCCACTAATGCCTGAAGTTGTCTCAATCTCACGATAGGTCACATGACGATTTTGCAATATCAGTTCACGCAAAGCATCAATGGTTTTCAGAACAACTGATATTGGACGACCTGCACGAAATTCGTCTTGGAGTGAACTACGGCCACGATTGAATTCATCATGCCATCGATAAACACTGCTGCTGAGTTTATCCACGTCGAAAGTTGTAAAAAATAATCGCACGAACATGTTCCCAATTTAATTCTATTTTTGGGAGGAGATGAATCTTTCAAGTTACTGTAAGCAACACAAATAGCGCTCGTATGTCAAAACGTTTTGGGAAGTTTACCTCAAAAATATCCAACTCTACGATAGAACTGTCAATTACCAGATTGCAACACCAGGGTTGCCCGAAATATAAGGAATATAAAAGGCAACCCTCGTAGCTTCAATGATCTCATACGTCTTAAGTAAATTCATTCTGGGACCTTAAAACATTTACTTAAGTAATCTAGACTGGCCATTATGCAAAGCATTGCAGCCATTACAGTGTAACTTATATAATCAAGAAAAGCGTAATGAAAAATGATCTTAAGTTGGTGGTGGTTTTAAAACCAAAATAAATATTATATCAATATTATATTTTTCAAGGATGCTATCAAATTTGTTAGAAATTGGGCAAACGAACTAAAAATAGATTCAGTTTGTTAAGAAGAGACATTAGCAAATCAGCAAATAAGTTTAAATCCAATAAAAATTCTGTTATATAACTTGTTAATCATAGAAGTAGGAAAACTGTTGACAATATATAGTTCAGAATAATAAACAACTAAAAGGTTGAATTAACTTTTACTATTTTATTCGTATAAGATGAACTTTCACAAAGTAAGGGTTAGTACAATAAATTTCAATATATAGTTCAGCCTTATTATGTAATAATATCCACATACTTTTTTGATGCATTTATTAGCGCGAAAATAATTTTCTATAATTCATGTCCCAAAGAATATCAGTGTTTAAGGAACATTTTAACGTGGTCACACATAAATTTAATAAAAAAATCATCAAGAAATAGCGGCGAAGACTCCCGAATAAAAGTAAAACATCAAGGTAGTAAAGCCAAAAAGCACTCTACGAAAGTATTCCACTTAGCCATAACATGATTTATAATATAAATTTATATCTGTAGCACAAAACGGAAAGATGTGTTGCGCCGCTATGGTTTTCTTACATAAATATGAAACCTGGTAGAGAAGGTGTTCAATTTACCCAAGTAATACATCAAATTTTTGACTAGTTATTTAACTAGTTTGCTGAAGAAGTATTGATTTTAAACTCCCATTTTTCAGACCACAACTAATTTATCTCAGTTTTATTTTAATTTTAAAAGAGAATACGGAGTGGAAAGGTGATTTTATAAATAGTTATAAAAAAGGAAAACATTTTGGATATGAAAAAGTTCTGAAAAAAATAATGCTTGTAATGGTTAAACTATATGCTTGGAGTTGGCAGCACAGTGACAGCACACTAGCAAGGGTGGTTCATGAAAAATAACTGAAAGTAGTATACATTTCTATTGAAACATAGTCAAAGCTGTTATTTTTCAAAGATCCACCCTGTAATTAGAAAATAACTAACCCGAAAACAATAGAAATAGAAAAGAGATAATATTGTCACAACAGGTAGGTTTTTTTTAAAGTATAATTTAAATTAAAAATAAAATAAAAATATGCTACATATTAAAAAGTAAGAATTAAATATTAATATAAGAATTAAATATAAATTAAATATAAATGCATAAAACAAATGAGTAGTCCTCTTGCAAAGTTCGCTATACTGCTCAATCATTTCTTTAAGAAAATCAATTAAAATATTTTTTCTAAAATTAAGTAATAAATATATATGTTGAGTGTCATATATTTAATTATAGTTATTTTGTTTTATTTTATGATCAAAAAATAAAATGTCAGTTAAATGGTTATAATTTTATTTGAAAATTAAAATTGAACAAAGAGAGTTTTGCAAAAGTATTGATAACATAAACATATTTGCAATTGAATAAAATCAACATAAACAGTTTTAAATGAGTTTCAAACATAAGTTACCAAACTCAGAACACCTCTAATAGTAATACTAATAAAAATTTAATTTAATTTTATTTTACTCTTACATCTATTTCTTCTTCCATTAATGTTTCTTCATAATCAGTTTCTTCTAAAGTACTTTAATTTTCTTCTTCTTGAAGAAATGTAATATTTAAGAGCTCCATTAGCAGTCCAATCTACACCGAAATGTTTCACCAGTAAGTTTCGCACATCATTTAAATTTTGCTACTTTCACTGGAACTCCATCTATAAACTGACACATTTTAACTGCTTATAAGTCGAGAACGGAAAATGACAACAATGTGCGGTTTTCATCAATATTTTTAAAGTTTTTTTTGACAGTATTGCCAAGTTTCAAAATTTACCTGAAATAGGAGGAAAAAAATTGATGATTTTCAAAGGCCGATTTCTCAAAAATTTTAAATGTAACACCCTGTACGTTTTAATTGCACATGAAAGCCTGTTAAATCCCCTTTCCGAAAATGTATAAATTGTCTTAGTAAATGACACCTTTTTGAAAATTTTTGAGAAATCGGCCTTTGAAAATCATCAATTTTTTCTCTCCTATTTCAGGTAAATTTTGAAACTTGGCAACACTGTCAAAAAAACTTTAAAGATATTGATGAAGTTCTGTGAAAACCGCACATTGTTGTCATTTTCCGTTCTCGACTTATAAGCAGTTAAAATGTGTCAGTTTATAGATGGACACCCTGTATTTATTAAAGTAGGTTCTATATTTGCATAAGACTTTCCTCTTTTACATACATTCCCATAGTTAGCCAGTTCAGATATATAATTACACTCACCTTTAATGGCAATTTTATTATTTTTGTCTTTTTTCAAAAAGAATCTTTTAGAAGCATTAAATTTAAAATGCCAAGAGCCAGTTTGTTTTGTTGCACTTGTTTTCCAGTCATAAAATCGAAAATCACTTCCAAGCGTAGCTTTGCTTCATAGCCACCTTTGCAAGGTGAATAATAACAGTTTTGAAAGTGAACTGTCAAATAACATAGCGACATTTGCAATAGTATGCTGTATTTATTCGTAACATAGAGTAGTTTGAAACATTATGATAAGTGAGGACGAAAGTATTTTAAAATTTCAAAACAAAGAAATGATAACTTAGCACACTTTGCAAGTGGACTACTCACATACTCCTTTAATTTTCGGCTTCCATTTCGTAGTATTCATCCAACGATTAGTCAGATTCGTTGCCTGGTCCAACAAGAATTACAATGGGTTCGATCAGTTCTTCAATATTAATATCAACAGTCTACAATCGTTCTTCTTCCGTCTTCACATGGTTTATGGTATTGGTCCAATTTTCCCGTGTTACATTTCTAAAAAAATTTATCATATTAATTTTATTGGGTTTAATTGACAGTGACAAGGAGACAATTTGTTTTGCAATTTGCAGTAATTCCGTTTTCAGCATGGTGTTGTCAAAAGAAATATTCTTGCTCTGGAGCCACTCTTTAATATCTCCTTTTTTCCATGACGTCGTTGGTAACTTTTCTACTAGTTTTGAATGATAACTGGCGTTATCTAAGACAACCACTGCACCACTTGGCAAAAAGTCCAATAGCTGGGAAAAATAATCTTCAAAAACATCAGAGATCATTTCCTCGTGGTAATCTTTGGTTGACTTTGATACAAAGTCTAATAACCCATTTTCTACAAAACCATGTTCACTGCCAATGTGTGCGATTATTAGTCTGCGACCTTTTTCTCGAGGAGCATTTAATCCTGTTGAATATCCCTCCAAAACTGCCTGACGGGAATATGAAATATTGGTGTCAATCCATGTTTTAGAAACGGTGTGTCCTTCATTTAACGATGTTTCATCTAAATAAAAGACAGTTCTTCCCTCGCTCAAAAACTTTTGAATACTTCTCAAGTATTGTGTTCTCCAGCAAATATTTTCTTCTGTCTCATTCAAAAATTTTCTTTTTTAATGCGACTCATTCTTAAAACCAATTTCTTTTAGGATTCTCCATAATATATTCGTCCAAAGTTGGAATCTCTTTATTTAAGTACAAATGTCTATTGACATCTCTATTAGTTATAGAATATAATGGACTTTTTTCTACGTGTTTTTTGGTTCAATAACATTTCCCTTTTTTTCTCACTTAAAAATCGATAGATACTTCGTTCACTAACATCTAGTCAGCACATCACGAACTTTGACCGAGAAAAATCAGAATTGTCCAATACACAAAATAAAAAATGAAATAATTCTAATTGAATCCATAAAAATAGCTGCTCTCTAGCTGATATAAGGGTTCTTTTTCTTTTTTTTTGTGGAGTTATCTGAAATCTAAAAAATTATAAGGAACTTTTTTTTTAATTACAAGAACAACAAACAATCTCGCGTATGTTGGCAGATATTTACACTAAACCAATTTTTCCAGCCTTGGAGGTTAATGTTTAGCTCTTTCCCACGCGGTAATATTTGTAAACATTTTTTCATCCCCGAATGACCTAAGAATTGCGCCACAAAGCAAACGAATATTTACAATTTTATCCTATTTACTGGACTATAAATAATTTTTTTTTTATTATTAGAGACACAATTGTCGATATTTATTTCTGTTAATTGTTACCTTGGTTTGTATTTTGTACTAATATATGGCGTTTTTTATCTACCACATATAATTTTTATTACAGAAAGCGTTGAAATATGCCATGCTTGTTAATATCTATTTCCTGTTTGACGGAATAATTATATCCTAATTGCAGGTGAACCATGAATTACTGGGAAAAATATACAAATATAGCGTGTTATAGTTTAACCCATTCCATAGTTTAATTACAGAAGCAAAAATAGGATTTAAATAAAAAATATCTTGATTGTTGCCAAGTAAAATATAAAAAGGAATTAAAATTATGAATAAGCTTCAAAAAAAGATAATTTTCAATAAAGTCGCATAATCCTTGTTGTCGAAGCAATCCCTTTGTCTTTATAATACCATTCAGTCTGTTAAAAGCTAAAAAAGGAGTTAAATAAAAAGGAGTTTCCATTAAAACTGAGCTTAAAACTTGTTGTAAAGTAGAATTCGACAAGCATGCTTAATACCCAGTACCCAAAGTAAATTCCTTACTTTAAAGAAACTATTGTATTCTATAATCTAGTTTTATATCGCGTAAGCCCCTTTACTACTGACAATAGGCAGACAATAGATTAATTTCCCATAAACACCTCCGGAAAATGTGATTTCTCGAGAAATATATTATTTAATCGGTTTAAATATTTATCATACACAGGATTAACTTCAAAAGTTAGAAAATAAAGATCGAAGAGAAGTTGTAAGGTTATATTTTATATCACAAGTTGTTTATTTGTGGTAAAAATTATAGGCTTTTGGTACTGCTGGATTATTTTAATAAATTCGATTAAGAGCTAAGATATTTGAAAAAAAAATCCCATTACTTGAAACAAAAAGATATTTAGTAGATCAGCAATTGTTAATTAGAAATGAGCAGATTCTCCTCTGTAAACAGTTTGCTTTGATTGAGTCTTCATTTAATATAAATAAAGTGTAAGGAATTATATTAATATTGAAATAATATTAATTATTAATTATGTCATTTTTTTAAATTAATTTTTAATTATTCTTTAGTCAGTATAATGCATTAGATAAAGAGATAAAAAATAAAACAGAGAAGTATCAAAACACAAAGGCCAAAAAAAGAATGAGGCCTGGGAACAAAAGTGTAATATGATTAACATACATTTATGAGGACGGAGAAATGCAGGAAACTGAAAAGTTCTAAAATCGCTGCACCAGGAAAAAAAGAAATAGAATATTAACCATAAAACCAGATCAATTCTTAGACGAGTACTTCGAAAAACTCCTAAATGAGGACAGACCTTAGTTTTTAGATAGCAAAATGTAGTGACTTTGTTTTCGTTCATGAGTTTTTATCTTTTATTTGATTATTTCTGTCATTCATTAAGTTTTAATTTTGATGGGTTAAAAATATTGTAATATTATGCCTGAATTTTTCGGTGTTGATCGATTCGGTCCCGGCAGGTCATAGATTAAAATGTGTAAATTTTAATCCCTTTTTCTATAGGCGTATTGGATCCCAATGGTACTTAACTACATAAAGATTTTAAACATTTTAAAAATAATATTAATAATATTTTAAGGGAAAAGGAAAACAAATGTTTATGATAAATAACTTTAAATATTGTTTTCAAAAGTGCTTAAAAATAAAAATTGTAAATCATACATACTTAGTTTAGGTGAATCGAAAGATATAACTTTAACAAAACATATTGAAGAGCATTGTCATAGCGCAAATATAGAAAAATTGAATCGCCAAATTGCAAGCTCTTCTTACAAGCGCAAGGCAGTTGAAGACTTGTCCGAAAAGCCTGCAAAAATTATTCGTCGTGTACTTCAAGAGAATCTGCCATCAACCATTACAACAAATATGACGTAGCAAATATTTTTTTAGGTTAGGTTAGGTTAGTTTAGTTAGGTTAGGTTAGGTTAGGTTAGGTTAGGTTAGGTTAGGTTAGGTTAGGTTAGGTTAGGTTAGGTTAGGTTAGGTTAGGTTAGGTTAGGTTAGGTTAGGTTAGGTTAGGTTAGGTTAGGTTAGGTTAGGTTAGGTTAGGTTAGGTTAGGTTAGGTTAGGTTAGGTTAGGTTAGGTTAGGTTAGGTTAGGTTAGGTTAGGTTAGGTTAGGTTAGGTTAGGTTAGGTTAGGTTAGGTTAGGTTAGGTTAGGTTAGGTTAGGTTAGGTTAGGTTAGGTTAGGTTAGGTTAGGTTAGGTTAGGTTAGGTTAGGTTAGGTTAGGTTAGGTTAGGTTAGGTTAGGTTAGGTTAGGTTAGGTTAGGTTAGGTTAGGTTAGGTTAGGTTAGGTTAGGTTAGGTTAGGTTAGGTTAGGTTAGGTTAGGTTAGGTTAGGTTAGGTTAGGTTAGGTTAGGTTAGGTTAGGTTAGGTTAGGTTAGGTTAGGTTAGGTTAGGTTAGGTTAGGTTAGGTTAGGTTAGGAATTTTTAAATCCTAAAATGTATACCTTTACAATAATATCTCAATGTAATAAATATATATCAAATTTTTAAATTAATTTTATTAACTGTTTTTCACTTGGTTTACCAATAGGTGACTGGGACCGAATCCATACATTATTATTCAGGTAGGACAAAAGTTCGGGACCCAATAAGCACGTTATTTTTGAACTACCTGCTACTTGGGACCCAATAAGCATATGCCCGAATTTTTATGGCCTTGGCGAATGACGTGGATCACTTAGAACACAGAACCAATCGGCCTCAGTTTGTTGGGGTCACCAAAAAATGTGAACCTGTTTCAATTAAAAGCCGAAACATCAAATGTAGAAAGAATTTTATAACTTGAACTTTTAAAAAGATGTGGACAAAGCTATATAAAAAAAGCAAATCACATAGAACAAAACATATTAAAACAGCAGTACAAAATATCTACAAGTACCTAATAAAACATACAAACTTCACAATATAAACATTGCGAAAGGTCAGTTAAAAAAATAAATGTATACTTTATGTATTGTAATGAATATTATTATTTTAATGACTATTTGATTTGTATTTATTTATAAATTTGATATCGATTTTATTTGATCTATATGGTTTTAAATGTTTTAAAGTAGGAAGATCTTGTTTTTCTAAAGGGGGTTATGTTATGCAAGTTTCTAGTTGGACAATTAGGTAGGTATATGAATGAAAATTTGATTAATTATAATTACAAATTTATTATAAAAGAGTTAGGTTAAAATAGTAATATATTGAATGTTTAATAATGAAACTAATTAGTAAGAAAAAAGAAATGCCTTTTATTAACTAGAAAAGCAGTTACTTGATGTTGAAATTGTGCTAAATTAATTATTGTGATTTATCCAATGGTAAATTAATACGTAGAGTCCTGCTGTCTGATTGGTGGAAAAAACCGTAGTCGCTCTATGAAAAAAACGGAAACCAACGAAGGTATACGTGGTTGTTGTTGTTGTTGTGGTTGTTAGACGTTTGGTTTCTTGTGTTTGTTTCTCCAAATTAATGTTTCGATATAGTTCAGTGTTTGTTGGAATATAGTTCTTTAATTGTATTATAAATAGAAAGTACACTTATAATTTCTTCTTTTTTATACGCCGAAATTTTTTTAATTATTTTGGTGTTCATTTTAACCTTATGTTCTTAATGTCACTATTTAACACTTTGTTTTTACCACATTTAAAAACTGTTCGTTCACTTTATTCAAACTGACTGTTCAATCTGACCGATCTTCTATGGCTGACTTCCAATAATATACTTCCCCTAACGACCTCTGTTCAAGTCCCTTTATAGGTTTCTAACCTTCCAGAAACTTGTTTTATAAATTAACCATTTTCTAAGAACACCATATGCATCTCTCTGTTTCCTATATATAACTAGATATATTCACCTCGTCTACTGTCGATCTTTCTAGAGCACAATATAGTAGAAATATATCTGTCTTCTTTTTACACATTATATAATTAATTTCTCGAAATTTTTGGTAATTTTAAATAACATGTTTATGTACAAAATATAATATTAATACATTATATAACAAAAATTAATTCTAAGTTAAAATTTTCTTACAAATACACAAAATATATAATAAAAGTTATTTGATTAAACAATTCCTGTTGATATTATACTCATAATATACTATTATCGAATATTTAATGTTACAATCATCCCTTCAGATTATTTAAAAATATTTATATTATAACCTGTAAAAGTAGCGAGTTTTCTTGATCTTATGTGCAAGGTCTCATTTATCATTCATGTTTCGATTGATCAAAACTTTTTTGTAACATACCATTTCGCACTTAATAGGACTGGAAATCACCTTAACGTTTATTTTGAAAGGCAGCTCATTAGTTTTTTTGACGAAAAATATTCTTTCGGTTTCCAAAGTCTAACAAAGTAAACATGATTGATTGGGGCAATACATTAGGTCACAAAAGAATTTCTACAAGGACTTTTGCTTGGTTATACTTGAAGGACAAATACAATTTATATTTTGGATTAAAAGTTTTTTTGTTCTATTTATTGTTATTAGAGTTTTAATATTGTTTTTGATGTTTTGTCTTAGACATTAGCTTTTTTGCAAATTTAAAAGCTTTTATGGTTAACTTTGCATCATAATCATTGTAGAGTCATTAAAGGACAGTAATTAAAATGTCATATTAAGAAAAACGAGTAATAGAGGACTCAAGATATTGTGGCTTACCGATAATAATGAACTAATTTTAATTTAAAATTAAATGAACAACGATATAATTACTTATCAAATATTTAACAAAAAATTAAAGAGAATTGTTTTTATTCAGAGCAATAAACAACTAAAAGGTTGAATTAACTTCCACTATTTATTCTTTAAATACTTTAAATGTAATGACAGCCGTTTCGCTATCGAAATAGCATCGTCAGATGAACTTTCACATAGTAAGGGTTAGTACCATAAAAAAAGAATTGTTTTTGTTATCCTTTTTTACTTTTTTTAAATACAAGGTGTTGTTGAAGTTTATAATTATTCAAAAAGTTTAATAGTAGTAATTTTTGTAGAACAGTAATGAAAATTGTACATTTTCATTTTTTCAGGTTAAAATGAAAATAAAGTTTTTTCATTTTAATAATTCATAAATTTAAATTGGGGGTACGTCTAGGGAAGTCTTTGGAACGTATGAAACTTTGCGAACGGATTGTTATTGTTAGAAAACTCGGAATGCAGCCAGTCGGATATCTATTATCGGAAAGGAAAGACGGAAGAATCAACTGCACTCTTTACGACTAAGTAATGTATCAATTTCTATTCCCAAGTAAAACGATACTGACATTTACTACCGCTCAATGCAATGGAAATAGCAGCGTTACACTAAAATATTTGCTGGGGGTATGATTTTTAACTTTTTAAATAGATATTGCTATTTTAACTGTCTGTAAAAATTAAACGATTGCTGTTGCTGTTAAACTGTTATATCTTGAGATGTGCACAGAAAAAGATAAAAATAATAATAAAGCTTGTACCATCCATTATTGTTAGTAAATTATTACCTATAAATAAATAATAAACCAAAATTGATTGTATTAACCTCTACATTGTGGTAGTCCATCTTACTAAGAAGAAGAATAAAGACACAATTAAAGTAAACAGTTTAATAGTGGAGAACTTCCAAAATGCAATTAAAAAGGCCCAAAAATGCGGATTAAAGAGAAAAATAGAACGTGCTTTAAAACTAGAGATTCTCTAGACATTTACATCAAAACGGTTTATTAAAGTAATTAATGAACAAATAAATCTTGGATGTTCTCCACTATCAAACTGTTTACTTTGATTAAGTCTTTCTTTTTTACATAGAGAAGATGTAATTGCAACACAAAAGTATTGTTATTGTTAAGATCAGCATGATATAGTTTTTTCCTAGTATTTTATATCATTGCACAGTTATACTGATCTTAGAGGGAAATACATCCAGGATAATCCTTTAGGGCAAATAACATCTAGGCTTTAATATTGTTATGTCTTATTAATTCCATATTTGGTCTAGCCTTAACTACTTAATCAACATCAGGTACCCAGCTACAAAAAAAACAAAATGTAACTTTAATATGTCAATCTGACCATGCTAGTTTTTAGCGAAACAGCTGTAATAGATTTTAAAAAGGCAATTTTTTTATTAAATAGTGGAAGTTTTGTTTAAAAAGTTTTATTTTTAATGTTCTTAGTTAAATAATAAACCAATAGTAAAAGCAATACTTAAGGATTTAAGGAACGAGATCTATATATTATTGTAATACCACTTTTAACCCTCGCGAAACACCATCGTAGCAAGGTTATTAAGAACAGAATTCTGTAACTGGAAGAAATATATTTAAGAATTCAGCTTTGTGATATTGTCCCATTCTCTGTTTTCCTCAGTCCTAAATATGTTTCTCTGCCAAATATGCTTTAACCGCTTTGCTCTATTGTTTTCTATGTTACATTTAAGCAACCATGATAAAATTATTTTTTAAATTTACTACAAATTGACCCAAACATTAGAGAGAAATGGTGTAAGTAGTAAAACAATAATACTGATAATGCAGTATACAGCCAAATATACAAAAAGTCCTGGCCAACAAAATTGGGAATCTGACCTTGCAACACTACTGACCATTTACAGATCACTAATAAGATCAAAATTAGATTATCGAGCAGCAGCATTTTCATCAGCAAATTAATCCTAATTAAAAACATTAGCCTCAATTCATAATACAGCACTACGATTCATTTTAGGTGCGTATAGAACCACACCAGTGGACAATTTATACTGTGAACCAGAAGAACAATCACTGGAAGACCAAAGAAGATATCTTAAACTGAATTATGCTTTAAAATGCAATACTGATCCCAATAATAAAACTTACAAGAAAAAATGAAAAATGTAAAAATGCTAACATTGTACGAAAATAAAGAGAGAATATCAAAACCATTTTATAACATAGTACGATCAGATTTAATAGCATTTAACACATCGTTACCAAACTGCCTACCTGTGACCTTCGAATATCCTCCACCATGGACAGTAAAAATACCTAAAATCATTACGTCATTAAATCAGTTTAATAAATATACAACAAACCAGCAAGTTATTTTAAATAATCTAAACAGCAATTTAAATAGATATAGGGATTTTACAAGAATTTACACGTATGCATCAAAATCAGGAGTAGGAGCAGCCATTGTACTCCCAAATATACATAAAATATTTAAATTAACATTAAAATATAGAATATAGAATATAGAATATAGAATATAGAATATAGAATATAGAATATAGAATATAGAATATAGAATATAGAATATAGAATATAGAATATAGAATATAGAATATAGAATATAGAATATAGAATATAGAATATAGAATATAGAATATAGAATATAGAATATAGAATATAGAATATAGAATATAGAATATACAGCTGAACTTTACGCGTTATATTGCCATCACTGAAATAAATGATGCCCAAATAGAAAAAGCGATCATATTAATAGACTCCCTTAGCTCACTTTAAACCATAAGCCACATATACCCAACTAACACCGTAGCCTTTAATATTGGAATTTCTGGTAACAAACAAGCAGACAAATGTGCACGTGAGGCAATAAATGATAAGAACCCTATAGAAGTAAATGACATTTTCATAAGCAAAAAATCACATAAAGTCGATTATACAATCTTGGAATAAGCCCTGGAACTCTCATAGTTTCCGTCTAAGCCTCCTTTGGCAGAATTACAATTTTTTTAAATAAACAAATAATATTTTTATCAGTTTTATTTATATTTATATACCCACGGACTATAAGTGTTAAGGGTGTAGCGTGTTTCTTTGTGTAGTTTTAGTTGTTTAATCCTAAACGTATGAAAAGATAGTGGCGCCCTTAACCCTTATATACCACCAATCCTTTTTATAGTAGGCTTTAACTTGGAGAGAAACCACTCCTTGAGAGAGTCTGATAGTCTCTTTTGGGAGCTATTATTGTTACAAATTGGTTCCCTGCTTTTTTGGGAACTATCGTAGTTACAATCAGTATAACTGTGCAATGATATAGAAAAACCAGGAGAAAACTGTATCATACTGATCTTTTCAACAATTTAGTATATTTGTGTTACAATTACGTCTTATGTATGAATAAATTTATTTATTCATTAACTACTTTAAATTGCTGTTATTGCTGTGTATGAGTGAGTCTGGATGTTCAAGAACGGGTTTTGCATGTGTCCAATGAATCTTATTTTAAAATTTCCTACAGTTACTTAATTACAAACAAGCAAAATGTAATTTCAATATGTCAATCTGACGATGCTAGTTTTTAAAAAGCTGTAATTAAATTTAAAAAAGTTTCGTTCAGACGTTAAGTTGTTTACTGTTTTTAATAAGATGGACTTTCATATAGTAAGGGTTACTACATTTCAAATTTCAAAACATAAAAGATCCAGTCTGCTTCTATTTTCTGATTTGACCACTCTAATTTATCGGATTATATTAATCAAAGATAATTTAAACAATTAAATCGTGTAAAATCGTTTATAATTAACTGGAAAATTTCATTCATTGCTTGAAATTTCCATAATTAACAAATACAAATACTTAATTAGAAAGAGAGATCAAACGTACTTATAGCTTTAAAACCACTAGTAGTTATTGGTGCAGCAGTAATCCGCGAACTTTCAAAATTTAATAAGTTTTATAATGAAAATAATTAAAATTACGCGTTTCTTAAGAGGCTTTAGGAAAACTAGGTCAGCGACAAGTAATTTTAGTAATTTTAATAATATTTTCCTTCAAAATATCGAACTTTTTAATTAATTTGTTTAGAACTTTTCGTTGTATGGTCGAAGGAGCTTCAGTCTCATATTCGAAATGATTTAAAAGTTTGCCGCGGGTTTATAAACACTTTGCTGCTAGAAACCGCTAATCATTGGACTTCTAAGAAAAAGGTATATAAAGGGCTTAATATAAGATTAAATTTATTATTATATTTAAAAAAATTATAAACAGTAATATGATATATTAGTGTATATAATTAGAGACAGGTTACTTCTAAGTAGTAGTTTTAAAGTGCTAAAGTTCACCTACGCTTTCTGAGCTTTCAATGTGTGCGAACTTGAAAAGTACAAAGTGGAGGTTGCTGCATTTTAAGGCGAAAAGAATTTATTTCGTGGAAGAAAAGGCGATAAGAACCGATGTCGACTAGTGAATATCGAGTTTAACCAATGGATCTTTTCACAGACATGTGCTTTGAAGTATATTCTGACAGAAACAGGAATAGAACAGTCCGATTTCGTTTCTTTGTGTAAAAAGTAATCTAATAAATTAAATAATAGGTACCCAAAATGGGTAGCAAAAAATCATAAAGTGCATTATAACAATTACGCTATAAGTTTAATGTTATATAGTTTATAAAAGTACTACAAATCAAATATTTAGATTAATTTTAATCAAATTCTGTATGAAATATAAATTTATTAATAAAAAAATAAATAATTTATTGTGTTTAAACAAATATCAGCTTATAGTTAAACGCACAAAATTGAAAATAAGATTTATTTTTATTTAATTACATAAGTTTACAGAATTCACACTGCACACGAAGAAAATATCGGAGACATCTGGAAGAAGCAGTGCAGGCTCACCCTTTTTTAACTTAATATAAAATCTGCAACATGTGTTGATCTGATTACCTGCGCCAATACACCACGAGGGAATATATTAATGGTGGAAAAACATTGGTTGATCTATACTCGGATTACGCAGTTGAGTGCAGAGAACAAGGATTGCCCTATGTTAAGATACACACTTATCGCAAGATATTCCGCGAAAAATTCAATATAAGTTTTTTTATACCCAAGAAGGATCAATGTGAACAGTGCACAGCATACAACTTAGCAGAAGGTCCGCAGAAAAAAGTCCTTAAAGAAAGTTATGATCGCCATCAAGCCGAGAAACAGAAAAGTCGTCAAGATAAAGAAAATGATAAAAGTAATGTATCGGACACGTTCATTCTCGCATGTTACGACTTACAAGCTGTCATGACAATACCAAAAGGAGAAATGTCGACTTTCTACCACAAATCAAAAATAAATTGCCTCAATTTCATTATCTCTGAGCTGAAGACTGATCGAACTGAAAGCTACTTCTGGGATGAGTCTCAAGGTAATCGTGGTGCCAATGAAATAGGAACCTGAGTTTTGAAATACCTGCAAAAAAATCATCTACAGCTAGGGAAGATCTGGATGTAACATTCTATTCAGAAAAATGTATATTTTTGCTGTCACTAACCTGAAAATTAAGTCAGTTATACACAAATTTTTGATTCGTGGCCATACGCAAAATGAGGCGACGCAGTTCATTCATTGATTGAAAAGGAAGTAAAAAAAAATCTGAAATTTGGTCCCATTTACGTGCCTTCACAATACATTTCTGCAATCAGAGGGGCAAAGAAGAAAAGTATGCCTTTTTCAGTACCTAAATGAAATTAGTTTTGACCAATTCCCGTACATCAAGCAATTACCGGTGCCCAGGCTAAATCGAGACGTAGAAGGAACAACAGTGAAGCTAGGTGACATAAAGGTAATCAAGGTGGAAAGGAATGATCAGAACGAGGCTAACTTTTTTTACAAAATATCCCACTATGATGACTTTAAACAACTAGACACAGTCAAAAGAGCCAGCACACGACGCACTCACCCTCAAAAGCTTAAAGCATTGTATGAGCATAAGTTACCCATTAGCGAAAGGAAGAAAAGTGATATTCAAAGCCTTTTAGATGCTGGTTTGATACCCAGATACTACTATCCTTACTTTGAAAGTATTTTTAACTGAAAGTTATTTTTATCTGCCTCAATTTGGTGTGATTTTCATTAGAATTTAATATTGATTGCTTTTTATGTTCAAAAGAGTTTACTTATTTTTTTAGTTACGTTATATTTAAGAAAACATTCCAGATTATCAATAATTAACGTATATTGTTTAAAGTTTTGGTGAGTTTTGAGACTGATTATAATAAGGTACATACCTAGACTGATTATAATTAAGAGATAGCGGGTGTAGTTAAAGTAAGTAAGTATAAGTTGTGTTTAATAACAAGCTTTGAGATTATAATAAAACTGTTATGCATATTTGACTGAAAAGCGGTGTTTATTTCTTAATTTATTATAATTCAATGTTGGGAAAGTAATGGTTTATACGGCACAAAACAAAGAGCTAAGTAAAACATAAAAAACAAAAGTGGCACTGTACTAAACTTTTTTTTTAACTTTTTTTACAAAAAAACTACTGATGTTATTAAAGCGTTTTAATTATGAACAGAAAGGCCAATGGTGTATCTTTAATAAAAAAAAATTAATGATAGTTTTAACACTATGTGAGTCAGTAAAAGGATTTTAAATATTAATAAATTTTTTAAGAGCTGTACTGAAAAGTTGTGTTTTTCGTTTAATGCCATTTTTGTTTTCAATGAGCGACATATTATTAAATTTATTGTACTAACCCTTAATCCGTGGAAATCCAGCTTAGAGTATTTTCGATTTCAATGGACAAAAATAACTATGATAAAGAAATTGATATCATAAAACAAATAGCTGCATCTACTGGCTGTCCATTACATTTGATAAATAAATAAATTAATAAGAAAGAATAGAAAGTGTCACTACAACTTATATTTCCTAAACAAACTAAAAAAATTAAAAGTTATAAGTAAGAATATTACATATTGGAAAAATATATCCAATACATTTTCAACAATAATATCATTGGCAACATCAGCATTAACATAATTTAAAACAAAAATAATAATGATACAGAATTGATAAATGTAAAAACAAAGTGGTAAATGCTTTGATCAACACAATGCTTAACACCAATGTTTGAAGAAGAAATCCAGATAATCCCAATGAAATTTTGTAAAGCAGACACCATAAAAGGATAAAACATCTTATAGTAGATTCAATAGGAATAATGAAAGAAAAATTCCTGTCTTAACCACCTAAGGATTCAGCCTGAAAAGGCTGCAAGGATTGCCTTAGCATGTTGCATCCTACACAATGTGCAAGATAAATAGAACGAGAAGAATTTGATTTTAACCACGACAATGACTTATTGGATAATGATGACATTAATAATCACGAAGAAAATATAAACAATAATGTACAATTTCTAAATTTCTTTTATTAGGAATAATGTAAATAGTAGTTTAATGTAGAATTTTTTGTATTTTTGTTTTCAAAATAAATATAATCCTACTTATAATTTTATTGGGGCATATTGGTAGATTTCTTTCCACTTCTCTTCTTTATCTTGGGCCGTTATTTGATTACCATTAAAGGTCCAGAATAATATGCTCTTTTTTTTAATTTTCTCAAGTACTGCCAATTTCTTTTACCGATTTTACCTCTTTTATTCATGGTATTTAATTTATTTTCTTATTTGTCAAACGACAAAGGCTGAAATGCCACTGTCACCTTAAAAATGTTAGACTTCGCAAATCGCAAGGCGAAAAGTTAGGACTACAAAATTAAATTTATTTTCATGTGCAACAAGTTAACTTTTCATTTTACAAATTTCGCACACTGGAAAGTGCAAAGTGAAAAGTTGCAAAGTATTTAGTTTGGTGCAACAGGCCCCTGTTATTATGTATTTTGTACTTTAACAGATACTCTTACTGTTGACGTCGGACCTGTTACGAATTCTTTTTCTTGTTTAATTCCTGGTGACCTTTTCCCCATTTCTGTCCACTTTTTCATGTTCAACTTTTGTTAAGAAGGGTTCTGGTCCATAAAGAAGCTTTACTGCGCCTTCTCGGGCTAGTAGTTCCACCTCTTCATTTCCTTTGTGTCCACTTTTACTGATTTTACTGATGAGCTGTTTTTGCAGATTACAGATAGTGGTTACAATAATTACAAAAGTATAAATATATTTCTTAAAATAACATCGGCATGTGATTAAGAGTATTAAAACAATTAATTTTTTTTTTCAATGCAAGAGAAAATCAAAAACGCCCTAAAATCTATTTATGTTATATTATTTGACCCAGTTAGTTGAAACCATTAAAAAATTTATAGCTATTTGCTTTAATAAAATATTGTTTAATTCACACCAAACTCTAAATGTGGTTTCATGTTTCGTTAATAAATAATAAGCGAAATTTCGAATATTTCTTGTTTTGTTATCATAAATTATTACTTATGAAAGTTTGTTTAAAACACATATTTTTATTTTCAGGTAAATATACCGGTAGAAAGGCTTTAGCTGTGTTGGTAAGTTTAAATAATTTTTGATATATTAATAATTAAAAATATACTAAAATCAAAACAAGAAGTGCACTTCATAATTTAAATGTTTTCCTATTTTAAAATGAGTAGGAAGAGTCGGAAATTATAAATTTTTAATCAGGCTACTTACATTTCACCAATACTTGTATTCAGTTGAAAGTATTGATTATAATATTGTTAGAATCTCTAAGAAAATAAACTCGATTTTCGTCTATAACTTACACATATTTCTTTAAATTTAAACTACCACAAAAATACTAAATTGAAGTGGCATGTGAACCCGAGCACCGAGATTATCAGAATGACGACACATCCAAATATTTTTAGGGCCTCACTCATTTGATAAATCCTTTGATCGGCAGCGGCTTTTGTAAACAAATATATTCAATGATAAATAATTTTAATTCTTGTTCAGGTGATTTCTAACAATATATAAATACTTAAAGCCGGCCGTCCACCGAGAGCGATGCTGTGCTGTGCTGAGCGGAGCGGCGTTGAGCTGGGTTAAGCGGCGCTGGTTTACCAATGTATTCTTATAAAGTACCGTCCACTAAAGCTAGACGGCGTGCGGCACGACAAGCTGCGACTCGCATCACTTCGCTTTGTGTTCGATTGAAGCTGTGCTGAACCGTTCAAACATTAAAGTAAAGTAGAGAAAAACTATAAAAATCAAGAATTATTTTTATTTTATATTTATTTCCGCATCAACCACATTGGTTATTAGCGGTGGAACAAGCAGTGTTATTTTGTACATAGTATTAGTTGAACAAGAGATAAGATACAATAATTATATTTGATATATAAGTTTAGAATCTTTTAAAACGTCTACTAAATTTTGGACATTGCAATCCTTAAACACTGCACTTATATTATTTGGTAGGCGATGCTGCCACCTTTCGATACTATAAAGCGGACACTCAATCAAAACATGTTTTATTGTGATGAGAAGTTCACATACTTCACAATTCGGTTGACACTCCTTGGAAAGTAGATATTGGTGGCTGAGTCTGCTATGTCCTAGTCGTAGTCTGGTCAGTACAACTTCCATGTACCGATTGGGGGCACGGTTTTGCCATGGTCCAAACAAAGATTTAATCTCTCGAGGTTAAGATGGTTTTAGGCTATCACTCCAATTTTTCAATATTTTTTGTTTGTAGACGATTTTCAGATCTAATGGTAATGGATTAAAAAGTGGAATTAATATGTTATCATTTGCTGCTTCTTTTGCCAATTTATCAGCTTCTTCGTTGCCTACCAATCCTACATGTGAAGGGACCCATAAGAATACAATATTTTTATTCTTTAATTCGTATAATTCTGTTTTGATCATATTTGCAATAGGATGATGACTGTATAGTTTAGATATTATGCGTAAAGAGTTAAGGGAATCAGTAATTACCAAAAAATTTCTTTTAAGCTCAGTTTTAATTAAAAGCAGTGCCCTGTATATTGCATAAAGCTCTCCTGTCAGAACAGTTGATTCTGGAGGTAGTTTATATTTTAAGCGTATGTTAGGTGCAAAAATGGCAGATCCAACTCCACAGTCTGTTTTCGATGCGTCTGTGTATATAGGAACGTGATCAGGATAGTTAGTGATAATACTGTAAAAGGCATTGATAATAATTTTTGGATAGGTTTTAGTTTTTTCGTAGGTTAATAAATGGAGATTGAGTTCTGGAAGTGGTATAAGCCATGGAGGAGTAAGGTTTTGTTGATTTTGCGATTGAGAGATGTATGGCATATCTATGGATCTTAAAATATGTTGAACTCTTACACTGAAAGGTTGGTGGGTTTTATAATGAATCAGTGGTGAAGAAATATCTGCTATATTGTGTTTGTATTTGCAAGCGTACGTAAGACTCATAAATCGTCGTCTTTCATGAAGCGAAGGTTCACCTAATTCCCATTGGAGATTTTCTATAGGAGTGGTTCTATATGCCCCAGAGATAATACGTAAAGCATTGTTATGAACGACATTAAGTAAATTTAGTGTTGTCTTTGAAGCTGAACAGTAGGCTAAGCATCCATAATCTATTTTAGAACGAATAAGTGTTCTGTATAGTGTAAGTAACGTGGTTCCGTCAGCACCCCATGTTTTGTTTGCAAGACATCTGAGTAAATTAAGACCTCGTTGACATGTTTGAGCTAGCTGCTTAATGTGAAATTTCCAATTTAAAGCTTCATCGAAAAATAACCCAAGATCTTTGATTTCGTGGCTGTAGTTAAGATTCTGGCCATTTAATTTCAAATCAAGCTGCTTGGTCTTGTGTGGTGTTTTAGAAAAAATAATGTATGTAGTTTTCTCAACAGAAAATTTGAACCCACTAACTTTGGACCAATTGTCTAGGTTGTTAAGTTCATCTTGTAGCATTCCAACTATATTATTGAGATTTTTACCTTTAACAAAAATAATTAAGTCATCTGCATACAGTCTAGCTTGTACAGGTTTCTTGAGATTTTGTAGCACGTCGTTTATTGCTATTAAGAAGAGCGTCGGACTGAGAGTGCAGCCCTGTGGCATTCCGTTCTCCTGGTATTTGAGACTGGATAATGTTCCATTTGCACGGACTTGGAAGATTCGGTTGTGTAAAAAGTTCTTTATGAAGGCTAAAATATTTCCTTGATATCCCCAAGACTCCAATGTTGATAATATTTTGTATCTCCAAGCCATGTCAAATTACGTGATAGTCTCTGGGAAGATATCTCAAAAAAGTGCAATATAAAAGACGTTAAGTTAAAAATGCTTTCTGGATTATTTAAAAAACTAATTTATATGTGTGTTTAGCTTAATCGTATGAATTCATGAATTTCCATAAATTGTGTTTTAGAAAGCCTAAAATAATTTTTAAACTGTTCATCACTTAATATTGGAATCAATTTATGAAACTCGCCAAATTGTTTTCTTTCTACTAAATGGTTTGATATCTAGAATCTATGTTTTCTCTTCAGTGCTCGTCTTCGGAATCATCTTCCTCAGAACTTGCGTCCAAAAGATACTTTTGGATTTCTAAATTATTAAATATTTTAATGGCAATATTATGCTAGTAGCTACAACAGCCTCGCACAGCACCGCTTTCGGTGGACGGCCAGCTTAATGGTCAGCTTTATAAGCGGTTCTAATAACATAAGTATAGGTTACATTTTAAAAATATTTTAAAATAAAATATTTGTATTAAATATGAACAGAAGTTGATACATTATTTTCTTATTTTAAATTCTCTATCATAGCTGGTGTAAGGTTCTGTAGTTCTTATCTCTTTCGACCTTGCAGTTGACAGATATTACTAGGTCTGTTTGTGTAGGCCCAAAATTTGAATAACCCCATACCCCAATACAGAAATTCTACTTCTGACAAAATCATGTCTTGTTATATATTTTTATTAGTTTTTAATCTACCTTGCCATACTGCATCCTTTAATATGCCAATTATCTTTATTTTCAATCTATTTTACTTGGAGTATTTTGTAAAACACACCCAAGAGGTGCAAACCGCTAACCGGAACAAATGACCCAACATTTTGTGTCAGTATCTTCCGGGCTATTAACGCCACATAAAAAATAGAAATATAGCATTAAAAATGCTTTGTGTAAAATGTTACAAATAATTTAAGATTTTTTTTATAATTCGTGTATACAAAATTTGCTTTTTAGATTTTGCACTTATAAAAATCTTCACCATAAAACGCATTTGCGTATCGTAATGTAACTTTTACGCACGCAAATTTTTGTTTTAAATAGTTGGCAACATGAGTGAACTATTAAATGACAAGGCTAACAATGACATTTGCGGCTAATAGCAATTTATTAATTTTATATTGTTCTTTAAGAAAGTATTTGTGAATAAGAATATATTATTTCTTTACTTATATATTATTATTGGGGTATTATTCAATTTAATATTTTGATAAATTAATATTTGATAATTTAAATTTTAAAACTGTCAAATGTTATAAATTACACAGTGCTACCAACATACTTTTTAGAATCAAAATTTTCGTAATTTACATACAAATAATAAATTGATTAAAAAATGATAAAATAGCAAAATATTATAAACAACTTATTTCATATGGCAGCCATATTGTAAAACTGAAAACCATGTTACAAAGTGGTACTTTGTGACCCTGGCTTAGGAACTTTTTTGTTGCACAATTGGATGTACTGTTACTGTTTAAACAGACACACAGTGTTTGACATTTGATTGACAAGCAATATTCCCATTTTCAGTTAATCCCTTAAAACACAAAAATACAGGAAGGAGTTAATACAAAATAACCTTGAGTCCAGAAAGGAGAAAGGTTTTTATTTTTAATAAATTTCAACCAATCAAGTATGTCAATACGATTAGTATTCTAAATAATTTAGTATTTATAAGAACCGAATGATACGCCTATGCGTTTATTTTTGACATTTATATGCAACTATTGCTTTGACAGTATACTGTAAACATAAACCATGAGTCATACTAGGAGCTTCAATATGGCCGATTTCCGTCGCAAATTTTCCTTAAAGTTAATATATGACAGACTCCTTCTTTTTTCTTTTTGTTTCTAAGGTTAATCCTGATTAGATTAGAAACGACATCAACAAATTAAGATTATTCTGGACGCGAATTATAAAAAGCAGCGAGTAAATGTTGACGAAATTATTGTGTAGTGTACTATTTTAGTTGTTTTTTAAAATATATTAAATCATAAACTATAATTAGAAGACATTTAATTGCTTCAAAAACTATTAAACAAAAGACTTGTCACTAAACATCTTTTTAGTTGATGATTAATCAATAATTAAAAAAGTTAGTTTAATTAAATCAAAAAGTTTTTACCGAGATTTAAAAGGAAAGAAATAAGACAATTACTTCATCCAAATTGACTATCGAAACAATCAATAACGAAGTTTTTACGTAGGTACAAAGTCGACAACAAGGAAATAAACATGAAGAGTTTTCCACTTTTGCAATGTCTCTTTTACTTATGTTTTCTTAAAAAGCTTCATTTCGTGAAAGAAAAAGAAAAAAGCTTTTTGTAAAGCTTGATGTAATTGAATATTTTTAATTTTTATTACATGGTTTGGAACAGGCAATGTGGTACGATTATTTGATTTAAATTAACCTCTAATAATGATAATAATAATAACAATAATAATAAATGTTTGTTTATTTATTTATTTATTTATTATTAAAAGAAAATACAATAAAATTAACACTTCCCGAGTTACAGTCTTAGAAGAACAAGAAATATTTAAGTTAAAACGCAATAACGTTTTTGTTTGTTTTGTTGAATTTAAAAAACCTTTTTTAGTTTAAACTTAATGATTTTGTTTAAAAGATTTCTCATTGTCTTTTTATTGTTTTTATTAGTTTTAAAATAGTAAAAAAGATTAGGAATATTATATATAATCAGATTTTGCGTTGTAAATGATTAGATTATTAATTATAATTCATTCAATCATTCATCTTTAGTTGATATTTAAAATATTGTTAAAAGTATAACATTTTGTCAAGTAGTAATTAAATAAAATTTTTAAAAAAGCATCTTCGAATTCGTTAATCATAAATGGCGCAGTCAGTAGGATGGTAAAGAAGATATATTTGAATAAAAGAAGAAATTAAAATTATTTTCCAAAGTAGACGAACAAAATATCGTTTACGTCCATTTTAATGGTTTGTTGGAGGACCTACGTTGGAAGAAGAAATAAATGTTATTAAAATAAGAAGATTAAAAATTTTTTAAATAAAGTATTAATCGCTAGAGAGAGATCAGCCTTGTCCACTCTTATTAGCAAGAATAATAATAAATTATATGAATAAAGAAGAAAGAAGTAGGAAGTAAGAAGAAAGAAGTAAGAAGAAAGAAGTAAGAAGAAAGAAGAAAGAAGTAGAAACTACCCCGCTAGAGAGAGGATCAACCTTGTCCGCTCTTATTGGCAACGAGAATTCGAAGAAGTTCCGAAGAAGATTAAGTTTATGTGAGTACATCCTATTATACCATCCATATATTTTTACCTTATATTTTACCTTGATACATTTTATTTAATGACAGAAATTGTTAATAATTTAATTGAACAAATTAGTAATTTAGATATAAATAACGAAATGGCTCAACCAAATTATCAATTAATAAGATACCAAGCAGATAATATTCCTCCATTTGATGGTAACCCCAAACAAATTAATAGATTTATTAGATGTTGTGAAAATTTTTTAAATAACCATAAAGATAGAACCAATGTTAATGCACCAATAAATATATGTTTATTTGATACAATATTAAGTAAATTAACTGATAGGGCTGCAGATTTGATTGCTTCTCGCACAGAATTAGATACTTGGTTAAAAGTTAAAGATTCATTATTAGTAACATTTTCTGATCAAAGATCCATAGATTGTTTAGTACAAGATATAATATCATTAAAACCAAATCGTAATGAAAGTCCACTAGATTTTGGATTAAGAATTCAAGATTCACGTAGTCTGTTATTTTCAAAAATTAATTTAAGTGATGATAGTAGAGAATTAAAACTATTAAAAATACAACAATACGATGATTTGTGTCTGAAAACATTCATAAATGGATTGAACTATCATATGCAGTTAGTTGTAAGACTTAAAAATCCTGATTCAATAGAACAGGCAATGGCTTTTGTTAAAGAGGAAGAAAACTTTTTATATTTTAAAAATAATTCAAACAATAATAATAATAATAATATTAGAAATAATTCTCGCAATCAAAATAGTAATTTAAATAGAAATAATAATAATTATAATAACAATTTCAATAGAAATAATTTTAACAATAATAATTATTATAATAGAAATAATAACAATTTTAATAGAAATAATAATAATAATAGAAATAATAATTTTAATGGTAATAATAACAATTATAGTAGTTATACCAGTAACGGTCAATCAAATTTTAATCCAAGTCCCACTAATTTTTCAAATTTTAATTCCCCATCATCTTTTAAAACTCAGTCTAATAATCCTAATTTCAGGCAAAATTTCAGACCTAATTTCCCAAATGCCCAATTCCAATCATATCGTTCAGATAATATTCCAAGTCCAGAACCAATGGACATTTCTTCTAATAACTCCCGAAGGACCAATAGTAATCGTCAACCCAATAATTATTTCAGACATCAAAATAATTCTCCCCCTAATTTTAAACATGAAGAGTTATTTACTCAAAATGTTCCTGAACATAATGATCAGCATGAAGAAAATTTTCAGATAGAAGCCTCCTCATCGAATCAAACTTAAAAATAAACGCTGTTTATTCAGTTTTGCCAAAAATAATTATTCCTGAATTAAATGCTACATTCCTAATTGATACTGGATCTGGTCAAAGTTTTCTAAATGAAAATTTAGCGAATAAATTCTATAAAAAATATATTACAAATGAAAAGTTCACTGTAGAAACCCCACATGCTATTTCTCAACATAATGAGACTTTAAAAATTCCGATATTCCCAATATTTAAAGAAAAAGACTTCCACAAATTTTATATTTTTAATTTTTCCCCTAATTTTGATGGATTACTTGAATATGATTTCTTGAAACATGTCAGTGCAACAATTGATTTTAAAGATTTTGTGATTAAAACTCCCAATACTATTTTGCCTCTTTACGCTGCTTCTGATGAACCGTCGAAAAAAGTTTTTGAAAAAGTCGAAATAATTATTCCCCCCAGAATGTCAAAAAAAATTAAAGTCCCAGTAGATAAACCTAATGGCACCGGTATCTTAAACTATATAAATTTTGGTAAAGCAGAAATCCCTGAATGTTTAGTGAAAATAGAAAATTTTAATGCATTAACAGTAATTACTAATACAGATGAGAAACCAGTAAAAATAATTTTTAAGGAGCCAATAAATGTAGAGTTAGTTGATGAAGAAATGTTAAGTAATAATATAAAATGTAATAATATTGAAAATATGGAAATTGATAGTTTAGATTTAGATGAATTACAAATAGAAAATTTAAAAAAGTTAAGATTAAATCATTGTAATGATGAAGAGTATGAAGCAATTTATAAGTTATGTTATGAATATAGAGATATTTTTTATGTTGAAGGTACACCCTTAACGTTTACTAATCAAGTTAAACATAAAATTAATTTAATTGATGAATCTCCTATTTATACAAGAAATTATAGATATCCAGAAATTTATAGAGACGAAGTAAAAAATCAAATAGAAAATATGTTAAATAACGGTATAATTAGAGAATCAAATTCACCTTTTAATTCATCAATTTGGGTTATAAAAAAAAATTAGATGCTAGTAAAAAGAAAAAATATAGGATTGTTATTGACTATAGAAAGTTAAATGAAAAAACAATTGATGATAAATTTCCATTACCTTTAATAGATCAAATTTTGGATAGATTAGGCCGAGCATGTTATTTTACTACATTAGATTTAGCCAATGGCTATCATCAAATTGAAATGGATCCAAATGATGTTCCTAAAACAGCATTTTCAACAGAAACGGGTCATTTTGGATTAAAAAAATGCTCCGGCATTTTTTCAGAGAGTAATGAATAATGTTTTACGTGGTTTTCAAAATGAAATTTGTAATGTATATTTAGATGATATCATTGTTTTTTCCACTTCATTACAAGAACATATTGATGGGTTAAAGAAAATTTTTGAAAGACTCAGACAATCAAATTTAAAAATACAGTTAGATAAATAAAAATTTTTACATACTGAAGTTGCATATTTAGGTCATGTTATAACTAAAGATGGAGTAAAACCAAACCCAGATAAAATTAAGGCAATTCAAAATTTTCCTATTCCACAAAATCAAAAACAAATTAAATCATTTTTAGGATTAGCTGGTTATTATAGAAAATTTATTAATAATTTTGCAAAGATTGCTAAACCTTTAACTAATTCATTAAAAAAGATGGCTGGAGTCATCCATACACCAGAATTTGTAAAATCATTCAATCATTTAAAAGAAGTTTTAATTAATGCTTCAATATTAAAATATCCTGATTTTTCGAAACCATTTATATTAACCACTGATGCTTCTAATGTTGCGTTAGGTGCAGTATTATCTCAAGGAACTCCACCTAATGATCACCCTGTAGCTTATGCATCTAGAACTTTAAATAACACCGAACAAAAATATTCTACAATTGAAAAAGAACTTTTAGGCATAGTATGGGCATGTAAAACTTTTAGACCTTATTTGTACGGTAGAAAATTTACAATTCAAACAGATCACAGACCTTTAGTCTGGTTATTCAATCTAAAAGAACCGAATTCGAAATTATTAAGATGGAGACTTAAATTAGAAGAATTTGATTATACAATTAGTTATAAACCCGGTAAAAATAACATTGCAGATCCATTAAGTAGAATTGAATTAAATACGTTTGAGACGGCATCGAGAATTAATAATGTAGGTGATATTGATTTTGACATAAATGAATTTTTAAGAGAGTTTGATGAATTGCAAGAATTAAATAATAATAATAATGAAAATATTCAAATAAATGATATACCTTTAGAAAATTCTGATACTGAAACAGCACATAGTAACGAGTCATCACCAGATCAATGTTTTAATATTTTAGATGAAATTATAAATAACAAACCTTATCAAATTATAGTAAAGAAATCTCCGTATTCCCCATATTTTAAAAGAAATTTAGAAACCTTTGATGGAAATAAAATTATTAGAGTTACTTTACCAGACGATCCGAAAATGATAATTAAATTTTTAAAAGAAAATGCTTGTAAAAATACATTATATATTTATTTTTTATCCCCCGAATTAAAAAATACATTTCAAGAAGTATGGAAAAAATATTTTACTAAATTAAAATTAATAGAATGTACTAAGTTAATTAATAATGTTATGCCAGATGAAAGAATTGAATTAATAAAATATAAACATGAAGGTAAAACAAATCATAGAGGAATTAATGAAACTATTCAATTTTTAAAAAATAATTATTATTGGAAATCAATGAAAAAAGATGTAACTAAATATATTAATGATTGTGAAATTTGTCAAAAAGCTAAATATAATAGAAAACCAATTGCTGAACCATTAATTTTAACTAATACACCCTCTAAACCGTTTGAAATAATACATATTGACACTTATAAAAATGGAAATCATAAATTTTTAACTATATTAGATAAATTTTCAAAGTACGGTCAAGCATTACCTTATTTTGGCACTGCTGTGTCAGCTTGCCAACAATTGGTACAATTTTTTACATATTTCGGTATACCAGAACAAATAGTAGCAGATAACGGCGGAGAGTTTAAAAATGATATATTAAAAGAATTATTAAAAGCTCATAATATTAAAAATACATTTTACCACACCGTATCATCATGAGTCAAATTCCCCTGTAGAAAGATTTCATTCAACAATTACGGAACATATTAGAATTTTAAAAGAAAAAGATAATAATAGTGATATAAATTCTTTAATGCCATATGCAATTATTGCTTATAACAGTACAATTCATTCGACAACCGGATTTACCCCTTTTGAGTTAGTGTCAGGACATACTGTTAGTAAAGATCCTTTGTCAGTATTGCCATCAGCGGCTTACACACAATTTGTTAATTCTCATAAAGAAAATACCCAAGCATTGTATTCAGCAGTTAAAGAAAAATCATTAAAACAAAAACAAAAAGTAATTGATAAAATTAATCAGAGTAGAATAAATAGAAACCCTCCAATTGGTTCAACAGTATATAGAAAATTAGAAAATAGAAAAGGAAAACAAAAGAATAAATTTGATGGTCCATATATTTTAACGAAAATATTAGAAAACGGTAAAATTGAAATTGAAAATCCTCAAACAAAAAACAAATATATCACGCATTTGAATGAAACTAAAATAATTCCTTTAATTACAGATACTTGTTTGGTTGATTCGGAATCTAACGAATCAAACAGAATAAATTATTTAATTAAATAAATTCAATTACATTATAATAAATTTGAAAGCTCAATCTTGATATGAATATAAAAAAGTATATTTAATTAATTTCAAACATATTTATATTTTAAATTTATAAACAATTATTATATTAAACAGTTTATGTTATCTTCAAGAAAATTTAAGTTACTATATTTTATAAAAATAAATACTTTGCATAGATTTTATTTTTTAATTTATTGGTAGGAAGCAATTAGAAATGTAATTTTGAATTATCATTCCAAAATAAAATTTGAGTTAGAAAAAGAATTTATTATGAAATAATATTTAATTTTAAAGTGCCAATATTTAAAAAATTTATCAATCCTTTATTCCTTTAATCCAATCCAATGATTTAACCCTTCCTTTACTCACAGAAGATATGACGGACTATGTAATTTTTAATAAATATCAAAACATTTTCAATAGTGCTAAAGACATTTTCTAAGTAAAGACAATTTAGTTTGAACATTTAATTTTAGTAAATTTATGAACTTTTGTAAGTGAAAAATTAAGAACTTTAAAAAAAGTAACATGGAAAAAGGAAGATGGATAGTTTAAGAAGATAAGAAGATTGGAGAAGCTCAAGAATTCGCTTCTTTCTAAGGAGGGAGGAGTTACAGTCTTAGAAGAACAAGAAATATTTAAGTTAAAACGCAATAACGTTTTTGTTTGTTTTGTTGAATTTAAAAAACCTTTTTTAGTTTAAACTTAATGATTTTGTTTACAAGATTTCTCATTGTTTTTTCATTGTTTTTATTAGTTTTAAAATAGTAAAAAAGATTAGGAATATTATATATAATCAGATTTTGCGTTGTAAATGATTAGATTATTAATTATAATTCATTCAATCATTCATCTTTAGTTGATATTTAAAATATTGTTAAAAGTATAACATTTTGTCAAGTAGTAATTAAATAAAATTTTTAAAAAAGCATCTTCGAATTCGTTAATCATAAATCCCGTACAAACTAATATAATATTACATATAGAAATATTTATTATAAAAATAGGAGTGAATAAACAAACAGTATATGGACTAATTTATTATTTAGATTACTTTATACAAATATATATAGAAAATCCCAAAACACGTTAAATTTAAATTACAAATTGACATTCTTAAAATTAAAAATGTGATCCCTACCTTCAACTCCTTTTGAGTAACAGTTACAAGGATATTGCCAAGACGTTCACGTTGAGCATTTTGAACATTTACTTCATTAACATTATAACCATTTAAATATTTCTTTTTATATTAATTTTTGCATTAAAAAAATATTTGGATACAAAATGAAGAGACCTTTTAAACGATATATCACAAGCCCCATTTAAAAAATTGGTGGTTGTGACCACTTAAAGTCACTTAAAGGAGGTTGAAGGTAGGGATAAAATTTTTACTTTGAAGAATTTTGATTTATAATTAAAATTTGACTTTTTAGGAATTTTCTATAAATATGTACAGTAACGGAAATATCCAATTTATTTTTTATTGAAAAAAATATTAAGAATTAAAAAAAAATTGCTGAATATACTAAATTGCTGAATACATAATATATAAATAAAATAATTAAATACATACAAAGTGTAAAAGCCAAATGGAATAAATTCATTATTTTGGTTACTGTACATATTTATAAAAAATCCCGAAACACGTCAAATTTAAATTATAACTTGACATTCTTTATCGTGAAAATGCAACCCCTAACTTCAACCCCCTTAGAATGACAGGTACAACCCCCAATTTTTTAAATGGGAAGTATAGGCTTGTGATATATCATTTGAAAGGTCTCTTCATCAAAAATGTTATTTTTGAATAAAAATAAAATAAAAAATTGAGGGTTGTACCTGTCATTCTAAGGGGGTTGAAAGTAGGGTTTGCATTTTCACTTTAAAGAATATCAAGTTATAATTTAAATTTGACGTGTTTTGGGATTTTTTATAAATATGTACAGTAACCGAAATAATGAATTTATTCCATTTGGCTTTTACACACTTTATAGGTAATACTACTAAAATTAAAAGTAGTTTTTCTTTGTATACTTTTGTAATTGTTTGATATATTGTCAGTTTTGGGTGAATGATGATTAAAAATACTTGTATATATCGAAACGTAATATTTACCATTCAACAAAAAAAAATAATAATACCTATTGTCTTTAAATATAATATAATATATGATTGAGATTGTACTAATTAAAAATAATGTTTTCTAAGACTTTTTGATTTTAAGCGATATGAATTGTATCCAAATTCAGCTAGTAAGCCCCTTAGCTTATTTTTAATAGTGTTAACCTATAAATCCCACTTCAAATGCCTGTCTCTCAAGAATTTTACTTGATCTTTCTCTAAAAAATGAATTATTATTTATGTAAAACATAAACGTTAAATAATTTGTTTTTTGAACATTAACAGCCTTACCAATAAACGGAGTATAAATATTTATACCGAGAATAAATTCGGAATAGGTAAAAGTCTACCAAAAAATATGGAATAACTTATACTCGGTATAAATACTCGGTATAAAGTTATACCTACCCTAAGCCTTGTGTAAGTGCAGTATAACCTAAAAACTATGTTTGCTACGAGAGGTGTAGAAGCTGTTGAAGAAGTTAATTAATTAATAAATTTGGAAAATACTAAAAAAAGAAAAGTTTTTAAAGAAAGAATGGACCCATTTACAATATACTCTGACCAGCAAATGTATGTCGTTGTATTGCTAAGGCTATTTATACTATAAAAAAAGATGATTTTATAAAAATGCCTTCTCTTCACGAATAACTCATTTCCATGCAAATATTGGGAGATAATTGATTTTAAAATGTTTTCTTCAAGCACTCAGTTTAGTTGTCAAATAAAATATAGAAATATAGTATAAGATATATTCAGTCACAAGCGGAATTTTTTTGGGTAATTATTTAGAACAGCTACTTCTGGCCTATCTTCAAAATTTTTATAAAAATTGTTTAATTAATAGTTAAAAACAACGAATTGAGTATTTATTTAGTGCGCTCAAGCATATTTTTTTCAAAATTAATTTTTAAAGTTGGAACTATTTTTTGATCGCGCTGCCCTTTTTAGCAGCATGGCGTCTGAAAATCGTATGCAAATAGTAATACGCGACAAATAACAAAGAAAATAAATTATTTTGATATATATTACATTATAAATTTTACCGAAAAAACATTAAAATAGTAATCTTATGATATATAAATTTACTCTCATGACTTACTTTTAAAAATGGCTTTCCTAAAAAAGATGTATCGACACTCATCATTACACTATTCACATTCTGTATTTTATTTAATTAAAATCTGCACCACACAATATTTATATAATTAAATACAGGTACTCTCTGAAAAACTAAATATACAATAATTATAACTCGTAATCATCTTAACAAAATGTTCTATTTAACAACAAAATTTATTCTGCAATACACAATACTAAAATCAACTTTTTAACAGCGCTATCTGCTGTTCCGAACATAACTTGCGTTATGTCATGTAGGTACCAGCGTTGCCACATCTCTAAATAAAACCTAAATATTACCATCATATTTTTTTACATTATATATATATAAAAAATATTGAAAATAAAATGTGAAATGTAGAGAGAATATTACTAACCAAATCAAATTGGTCTTTTTGCATTTTATAAAAGATAAAACAAAGATAAACAAACACGCAAAATTCAGTGACGGGTGGCGATGCTATCCTAATCCAACCTAACCAAACTAAACCAGACCTAACTAAACCTAACCTAACCTAACCAGACCTAACCTAACCCAACCAAACCACACCAAACCAGACCTAACTAAACCTAACCTAACCAGACCTAACCTAACCCAACAAAACCACACCAAACCAAACCAAACCAGACCTAACCAAACCTAACCAGACCTAACCTAACCTAACCTAACCTAACCTAACCAAACCTAACTAAACCTAACCAAACCAAACCTAACCAAACCAAACTTAACCTAACCTAACCTAACCAAACTTAACCTAACCTAACCTAACCTAATCAAACCTAACCAAACCTAACCAAACCTAACCTAACCTAACCAAACCTAACCAAACCTGACTAAACCTAACCAAACCAAACCTAACCAAACTTAACCTAACCTAACCTAACCAAACTTAACCTAACCTAACCAAACCTAACCCGGTTATGGTCTAACCAAGACCTAACCCGGTTATGGTCTAACCAAGACCTAACCCGGTTATGGTCTAACCAAGACCTAACCAAACCCGGTTAGGTTTGATTAGGTCTGGTTTGGTTTGGTTAGGTTAGGTTTGGTTAGGTTTGGTTAGGTTAGGTTAGGTTAGATTTGGTTTGGTTAGGTTTGGTTAGTTCTGGTTAGGTTTAGTTAAGTTTGGTTTGGTTAAGTTTGGTTAGTTTAGGTTGGATTAGGATAGCATCGCCACTCGCCACTGAATTTTGCGTGTTTGTTTATCTTTGTTTTATCTTTTATAAAATGCAAAAAAACAATTTGATTTGGTTAGTAATATTCTCTCTACACTTCACATTTTATTTTCAATATTTTTTATATATATATAATGTAAAAAAATATGATGGTAATATTTAGGTTTTATTTAGAGATGTGGCAACGCTGGTACCTACATGACATAACGCAAGTTATGTTCGGAACAGCAGATAGCGCTGTTAAAAAGTTGATTTTAGTATTGTGTATTGCAGAATAAATTTTGTTGTTAAATAGAACATTTTGTTAAGATGATTACGAGTTATAATTATTGTATATTTAGTTTTTCAGAGAGTACCTATATTTAATTATATAAATATTGTGTGGTGCAGATTTTAATTAAATAAAACAGAATGTAAACAGTGTAGTGATAAGTGGATAGGTGTCGATACATCTTTTTAGGAAAGTCCACCTGTTAAAAGTAAGTTGTGAGAGTATATTTATATTATAAGATTACTTTTTTAATGTTTTTTCGGTTAAATTTAAAATGTAATGCATATCAAAATAATTTATTTTGTTTGTTATTTGTCGCGTATTACTATTTGCATACGATTTTCAGACGCCATACTGCTAAAAATGGCAGCGCGATCAAAAAGTAGTTCCAATTTTTAAAAATTAATTTTGAAAAAAATATGCTTGAGCGCACTAAATGAATACTCAATTCATTATTTGTAGACCATAATTAAAGTATTTTTGTAAAAATTACGGAAATTGGCCAGAAGTAGCTGTTCTAAATAATTACCTTTTTTTGTTCTCAAAAGATCTAAAATTCGGCTGAATTAGATGTAATTATCAAAAAAGAAATTTTTTGATAAACAAGAAACATATTGATATCAAAAAAATCACATATTTAACTAAACCAGTATTAAAATAACGTAATTAAATATTTCTCAATTTCTTTATATTTTTCGGCATATTTACATCAATTTTTTCTTGAATAATTTAATGGAATTTATTCCAAATCTGCTTATTTTTAAATGCGTACACGGCGGAATTATTTATATTGGACGTTTAACTGTCACATTATCAATAATCCGAACTTGACTAGAGCTCCTTATTATTGGTTTATTTGATAAGTACGTGAAACGGGCAATGAAAGCACATTAAGAATTTCACAGCAAAACTTTTCACACTCAACAATTGTTAGTTCAAATTAACTACAAACTGTTTTTAACTGTCATACTTCATTTAATTTAACACTGTTTCATGTACTCAATATTTTGGAATAAAGAGGGAATAGTTATAATTCATTTATTTCGAGTTTATTTGTAAAAAAATTATACCAAGCTTATACTTAGAATAACTATTCTAAGTTTAAATAAGGAATAACGAAAGAATAAGAGATTTTTATTAGTAACAGTGTTAGAGTCAATTTATCACAGTTAATCCAGTTAGTCATCCAACAAACTAACAATTTTTCCAAACTTTTGTGATTGGAATAAACTGTTGGTATACTACAAATATTAAATAATAGAGGTCCCAGATCTGTTCCCTGGGGACACCATATCGATTAATAAACAGAAACCATAAAACAGCAGTGATACGTTGTGTTAATGGCAGATTTCATAATAACGGAAAAGGACACACAGCTGTTCAGGAAAGAAAAAAACCACATACATTCGTATATGGACTACTAATCTCGTTCGGAAATCGTGAAATGTACGATTATATTGTAGATAAGTTTGACCGAAACCGAAAATTTATAGTTAAATAAACCTGATAAAAAAAGAATATAAACGAACAAAATCCATTTAAAGTTGACACACACTTATATCTCTGAGGTAACAGTTATTCAAAACAAAAAAAGAGAATAAAACGCGCTTTTTTCCTTTTATCCTCGCTTAAAAAAACTTCAATAAATCCTATTCGTGAATGTAGAAAACGAATTGTTTACATGCTGGTTCAACTTTATTATTTCTTTGAAAACTTTACTGTATAATACGCATCAGTTTTTATGTTTGACGGTTTTTCAGCGAAAATTTGTAAATAAGGTAGACCGAAGCGCTTAAAAATGTAATAAAAACAATTTAATATCTGAAATATTTTCGAGAAATTTGCTAGACTCTGTTTCCTGATACAGCAATATCTCAATCTCACAATAAAGTAGTATCAGCATATGTGTTTTATGTATTTCTTATATTATTGCGTATTTATATAAAGGCTCTTGAGGAAAAACTCACATTTTGGAGGTTAACAACAAAACTTCTTATGTATTTCATTTTTTTGTAAGTCTGTTAATAAAGATGTTTTATGTATAAAAATGTTTTATACTATTACATGACATTTAATGAGTGAGAAGTTGTTAACCACCATAAGGTCCAGCAATAGTCTTCCTCTTTTATTTGAAAATTTATCATTTTGGGGTAAACGAATGTATTTTCCACAAGTGCTTCAGTTATTAAAGAAGTTTCACCAACTCTGCTATTAAAATCTCCTCCAATAATAAATGTAAAATCGGTATAATTATCCAACAAATTGGACAGACCAATATGAACATTTTCCAGAGTGTATTCAAATGGAATATCGGGTTTAAAATCATTAACATATATCAGTAACTTAAGACTTAAATAAGTAAATTTTACAAAACGCCAACAGGGGATGTATAGAGGACTTTTTAAAAGGAATGCATTTAAAATATTTTTTGAACATAATACCTAACCCACCGCTAGCTCAATATTTTACAGCAGTAACCGAAATAAAGTCCTAGTAATGAGATAGATAATTTGGTAAAGTGCCGGATTAATGAAATTACAGAAGGATACAGAATAATAAATAACTCTTCGTTTGAACGTAACTTCCAAGTTTATTTGAAAAATTAGGTTTTAAATTACGAAGAGTTTTTTATTATATAAATATATATTATATAATATGATGGACTTCCAAAAAGTAAGGATTAGTACAATAAATTTAGGTATAGTATTTTGGGTCAGCACTGTGTCCTTTAGTTTTCTCCATATATGCCCGATCGGGTTAAATACGCAGTAGTAAGGAGGAAGACGAAGAACTTTATGTCCTTTGGACACTAGGCGGGGGAATATTTGGCCGTAAACTCTTTTCGAACCAATCTTCGAACAATTCAGCTGTAGTATCTTGGTGGTAATCCAACGACGAATCTTCCTTTATTCGATAGAGCTTTTGATTGGTATCGCAATGTTTCATTGGTCCATCCATTTGCCGATGTATCGTGGGTATCATACCAGGTCTCATCCAAATAGATTATTGGTCTATGTGAAGACCTGCAATCACTTATGGCAGTCAAATATTCAAAACACCATTGCCTAATCCGTTGGGATTCCATAAAACTTGCCTTTTGTCAACTTTGCAGTATTTAACACCTAGTTTGGATAAAAGTGTCCATAGGTTTCCAATTGATATCCTTATCTCAGTGGAACTCCTTAGTCTTGTTCGCAATGATCTGATAGTAAGCACCAAGTTTTCTTCGTACATACAGCAGATAGTTCTTCTTATCAAATCTTTATCACCGTCATCAGTGGTTCTGGAAACACCACTATCGTTTCGTTTTTGTCTCGGATGAATTGGCCTCAAAATGTGAACTTTCACTGATGATTCCGGTATCCCTGTCTCTTACACCAGGAGTAAAAGCCCAACCCCTTTGGACCAGCTTCTGATGAACATGTCTGACGATTTCTTTGGCATCAAGGGATAAAACTCGTCGTTGAACAGGAACAGTAACACACGGCGCCACTGATGCAGTTTCCCAAGGGCAAAACATTTTTCACAAAAAATATTAAACAGCACGAACTAACTCTCACTACGGGAACACGAATATAAATGATTATATACTCAACCCAAATTATACAAATACAAGAACCGATCCTGTGTGCAAATTTTGACCATAAGCAATAAACCGTGACAGACGATCGCAATAAAAGTGGTTTATTACCACCAGTCCCCTTTTATTGTAGGCACTATATTGTTGAACACACTATATCTGAAGTTTACCCATTTTACATGTTTCTGAAAAACCCGAGAAATCCACCTCAGCTACTTCACGAAAAAAAATTTTTTGTTACCCACTCCCTGAATATTCCAGAAATATATATTTTTCTCCATTTGTTTTATTTATCGTTTTCCTTGTCCAAACTTTTCTTCTATGGATTTTATACTCTTCTTTGGTATATTTGGTTTATTGTTGCTTCTGTGTTTAGCGAGTTTCGGGGCATTGTTCCGGCCTTCCCTATTGTCATTTACTCCTGGCGATCTTGACTGTTGATATTGTATGATTCACCATCTACCCATAAAGTATTGTCTATTCGTTTGTTTGGTATTTGTTTTATAGCACCTTCTGGGCAGTGCTCAACACAGGTAGTTGTTTGATTGCTTTGCAGGTGGTCTGCGTTAAAAAACCTGTTGCTCCGATGACTACAGTGTTCATATTCCATAGACGCTGGAAATCTTTATACTTCAAATGCATTTCTGCCTCCTTCTGTATGATGTTGTGGTCAGAAGGGATAGCCATGTCTATGATGATGCATGTCTTCAGCTTCTTATTCTTCTTATTATTATTATTGGTCCAACATACCAATAACTAGTACGTTTTTTTAATTCATAAAAAGAGATAAGTTGACAGACTGTTGCAATCCATAAAAAGTGGGATGTAAACATAATGTACAACAGAGTGGAAAATATATTTTTCCTACGACCACATATGAAAGTGCTAGTTTGCACAATTATTTGTACTTAAGAAAGTAGCTAATATCAATACACATATTGAAAAGTAAATATCAATACACTTATTGAAAAGTAAAAAAATATAGTTCTATGATCTGTGACATTTACGTCAAATTTATCAATAGTAAACACATGAATGACAAAGCAAGGAACATTTAATTTTTTTTTTAAATCTTCCTTGTGTCAAATATTGTATTGTAATTGCCATAACAAAATTTTTTTGTATAAAGTAAGAATAAAGAATAAAGTTTCTTATAGGTTTTTAAATTTTTAAAAAATAAACATATTTTTATTCAGTATTATTATTTTTATAAAAACACTTTTAGAAAGAAGAACCAAGAATGATAAACATTTACCAGGATTGCTTAATCCCATAAGACGTAGTACGTTCGCCAAAAAATCGATCGCACGTGGTGGCCTGTGACGTCACTGCAGTCCTCGGCCGTATTATTGCCAGTGCATTTTAGGTCGTTTTCAATCGTCGTTTTTAGATTTATTGTAAAAATATTCAAAATTTTGACTGGTATTTATTGTGGATACATTAGTGTACGTTGCATTTTTGTGTAAAATATTTTAAAAACTGTTCTTTTAAACTCCAGTTCGGACTTTTAAATTTCATGTGTTACACTGCTTGGCTGGGCATTGCTTGGTTAGTATCGTTGAGTGTCAACGTTAATATTCAATAGTGAATACATTTTTTATTTAACGTTTTTAGTGAGATAGTTTACTTCCGTACTATTTTTTTATTATGTAGTATTTTTTGTTATAATTTTAAATTTGTAATTAAAAATTCTTTATAGAATACATATTATTATTATGTCGCTCCATAAAATATTCACGGATTGTACTAGTAATATGCTGCAAATTGTTTATGTTTCTTTGTTTGTCAAAAAACACTAGTTTTAGGTATGATTTTGTGTAATAATAAATTTATTTAAATGTATTTTTAAAAATAAAAATAGAACTAAATATGTTTGAAATAGTGTTTTCTTTACTCTACCTACTTCCCAAATAATATTCAATAAAATAATTAAATATAAGTATTAAAACGATTTTATGGGAATATTTATTATAAATTATAAGTGTTTAATCTTGAAATCCAAATAGTGGTACGTTAGTATTTCAGAAATCATAAAAATACTGTTTAATTCCTATTTTTTCCATGCATTTATTTGGTAAACGTTATAATGAAGGACTGCAGTGACGTCACACAGCTGGCGGACAAATCAGGCCGATTAGGCAATCCTGGTAAATGTTTATCATTCTTGAAGAAGAACAGTTTATTCTTCTTTTTTATATTGTGTTTATGTTCCGTGCATGTGTCGCATGTGGATTTTTGAAGTTATGTTTGTGTTTCTGTTTACAATTATCTTTGTGTCTATTATTATTACATTACTTTTCAATTAATTTCACCAACTGACCATTTTACTTTAAATTTTTATGGAGCCCACAAAAAAATTAAAATGTCATTTATTTAATAAAGAATTTTGATGTGAATTCCTGAGAAAGGTGGTTATTTGATTTTAATTAATTATAGTTCCATGCAATATATAAACTCGTTTAAATCCTAATTTTTAACATGACGAACAATTAAAATAAATTTTATAAATAAATTTAAAATATTTATTATAATAAGAAATATTGGGGTCGTAGGAAAAATCGTGTACACAACGCGTTGGAAAGTGTATTTCTTGCACTCGTTACGTTTCCGCACTCGCCACTACGCGGCTCGTGCTAAACTTCACTTGTGCGTAATACTTCACTTTCCACACTCGTTATGTAATATACTATTGCAAGGTAATGTAAAGGGTATGATATATCCTATCTCAGGTCAACACAACTAATTAGATATTGACGATAAACATTGTGATTTTAATCCTTAATTACTCGCAAGGAGTAATTGAAACTTGGGACGTAAAAAATGCTTACACATTTATCTAATCTTTACCGCATACTAGATAGTTTCCAAATGCATTCGCTAGGTAACAAACCAGTGCTAATTGGGACGTTGCAGCGAGAGGTCGCGTCTCTGTTCTCTTGACCTGTGACCCCATGCGAGTAATTATGTTACTTTCATCGAGAAAGGTAACTCTAGTGTAAAAAATGGAAAAAAGTTTTTGTCAAACAAAACCAGAGTTTTATATAGTTTCTTTTTAGAACTGTATTAGGTTTTTGTTAAATAAAAAATATATTGTTTTAACTAACAATTGAGCATACCTTTTCTTCACTCTACTTGATGAAAAAAACTTTCAGATGTGAGTTAAATCTATTTTAATTGACCCAGTCGAAAAAATATTTTTAAGAATGCCTAGCACCAATTGACTGCTTAATCATGTGCAAAGAGTAAATAACTTTTATTTTAGGAATTTTTTTCTAGAGAGTTTTTGAATATTATTTAAAGAACAACAATAAACAACTATAAACTTTGTCCTTCAAGTATCCCCATAAAAAAGTCCAAGGGTGTCAAATCTGGCGATCTTGGTGGTCGTTCGATCGTTCCTATCTTTCTTATCCACCAATTAGGAAAAAACACTATTTAACTAGATGTAATTGGTTTCAACATTACGCCTTTGATGTGCGAACCTATTTAAATACAGTTTTTTCAGATAGGTGGATAGGAAGATGAGAAACGTTCAAATAGCCACCAAGTCGCCAGATTTGACACCCTTAGACTTTTTTTATGGGGATACTTAAAGAGCAAAGTTATTCAAAGTCGCCCAAAAGATGAAGAACAGTTAAAGGAGAGCATCAGAATGGAGATTGCACAAATAATGCCTGAAGTTTATTAGTTTGAACTTTTAATATAAATTAGTTGTTTTTTAGTGAACAGTTTAATAGATTTTAGTAAATAAACAGTTTTGGTCGACCCTGTAGAAATAAATATTCAAATAATTATATCGTTATAAAGACCTTTCCAAAGACGATGTGCAAATTAAAACCGACCTGTTTATTGGGTTATTTTCAAAAGTCCATTTTGGAAAAAATTAATTTATTTCATACATTAGCGATATACTGTATTTAATTCACATGGAAAATAGTATTCTTAAAATGAATTACGAAATAATTTTTATTTAGATTTAAAAATACAACCAAAATAAAGCTTTCTAACTGCTTTCAACGTTTAAAAGACTATTTTGTTGTTAGCAATATTTTTTACCTATCAGTAACTACTTGTAAGTGTACCGTAATTACAGTTGGTAAATTGATCCTTTTTAGAAGTGTCTCTTAACTAAGAATGATGCTTTTAAAACGTCTTTCTTACTTTTTCTGTTAGCAACACAGATATTTATATAACGGTGGTTAAATTGTACAAGGGTACAAGATGAAATCACTAACCGATAAACGACAGTGTTTGTTTGCCACTTGTTGATAATAGACACTTATTTTTAAGCACGAAAACGATAAGAGTTCATTTTAATTGATTACAATTAAGAATAATGTCTTTATTTAAATATATGATTTATAGCCGTAGCTGAGATTAGAAACGTATGTTCGATGGGTCCTTCCTTATACAGACTCATCCCCGAGAGGATGCCTACCAACCAAGCTCTTCAAAGCTCGTCGTTACTCCCACCTCGGAATCCATCCATTTATCCACTCACGTCATCAACAATGTTCCCTTCCCCTAGTCATACTCTCAACTGATTCGCTTACCTCCACCCGTTCTTTCTCCCCTCTCAACATTATCTCCACCATGTTCTCCCAATACACTGCCTCCCAAGTTTGCACTCCCTCGTTCTTTCAACATCTAAACAAGTTTCTCTTATCATCCTCCACCTCACACCACTTGCATATTCAAGTCTCTCTTTCCCAACCTTATGAAGATACCCCATCCTTGACCCATGCCCTAAGTCAAGAAGTAGTTTACTTTCTCAAACTTCTGGTCTATCCATTCAATCCTAATCCCAATCGCCATTTTTAACGCGCCTTCTTACCCCTTCCAAATTCTCCATCCAATCCTGATCTTCCATTCTTGTCGCACCCTTCCATTTTCGTCTTTTTGCCCTAACCATCAGGTCCAAAATGTATGACCTCGACAGCACAGCTACTGCGCATACTCGCATGAACCTCTTTTTCCATTACTCAGCAGTCTCCCCAGTGATGCAATGTTTTCTGTTCTTGAAGATGTATACAGTGCCAGTGTGTAAAAGCCAAATGGAATAAATCCACTATTTCGGTTACTGTACATATTTATAAAAAATTCCGAAACACGTCAAATTTAAATTATAACTTGACATTCTTTAACGTGAAAATGCAACCCCTACCTTCAAACCCCTTAGAATGACAGGTACAACCCCCAATTTTTTAAATGGGAAGTATAGGCTTGTGATATATCATTTGAAAGGTCTCTTCAGTCTCTATTCAAAAATGTTATTGTTTTTAAATTTAATGCAAAAATTAACACAAAAAAAATTAATATCATGTTGTTACCGAAATTCGCTACAATACAATCAAAAACTGAAATGCAATGCAAAACGTAATAAAATGTAGAACACGAAAAAGAACTATGAATATTAATGAAGTAGATGTTCAAAATGTTCTCCGCGAACGTCTTGGCAACATCCTTATTTCAAATAAAACTGTCTTCTAACATTATTTAACATATCAGGCGTGATCGACCTAATCGCAAGCGTTATTCGTTCTTTTAAGTTATTTAAATCAGAAGGTTTAGTTTTGCACACATGGCTCTTCACATATCCCCATAAAAAGAAATCTAATAATGTAAGATCAGGTGATCGCGCTGGCCATTCAATCGATCCTCGCCTCCCTATCCACCGATTGGGAAATATTGTATGGAAGTACTGCCGGACATTAAGTTGGTAATGTGGTGGTGCTCCATCCTGCTGAAACCATATCGTATTCGCTGGAACTTGAGGGTTACCTGGATCAGGATATAAATTTGCCAACGTTGGAATGACATCATTTTGAAGTAGTGCCAAATAATTGTTGCCATTCAAGTTGCCCTCAATAAAAAAGGGACCAATGATATTGTTCCCTACAATCCCTGCCCAAACATTAACCTTTTGAGGGTATTGAGTGTGTTCTTCTCTCATCCAGTGAGGATTTTCCGTGGACCAGTAGCGGCAATTTTGCCGATTAGCATGACCGTTAAGTAAAAAAGTACACTCATCAGAAAACTTAACGTCTTCTAATTGGATAATATTGTTATCCAACATGTCCATCATTTGCTCACAAAAAAAAGTTCTCCTATCAAAATCGTCCTCCATGAGCTCCTGAGTAGGTATCATCTTATACGGATGCAATTTATTTTCTTTTAATATGTTTGCTATCGATGTGTGGGTAGCATTGAATGTAGTGGATGCCTGTCTACTCGATGTATGTGGGTTTTTATGAAACTCAAGCAACACATCTAATTTGAGTTCATCACTCAGTGCATTGGCAGCTGCTTTTTTTATCTGCCTTACATGACCAAACTCGCGAAACTGCTTTTCTATTTTACTTATTGTTCCTTGGTATATAGGCGGTAAATTAGGAAATTTCTCATGAAATAGGCGAGTTACTTCCTGTTGTGTTCGGATGTTATCTCCGTAACCAATCATTTGTAAAACTGTTATTTTATGCATTTCCAGTAATCTAACCATTTTTCAGAATTGAATTGAACAAACTTTATACTTAAATTACAACAATGACAATTTAAATAAAACAATTTACTACTGCTTGTTAAAATAGCGTTGCCACGGAAATTCTTTAAAGTTTCTTTAATGGTTACCATCTAAAAACCACATTGCTATGGTTTTTGTTCACTTTTTCATTATCAAGACCTAAACGGGAAATAAGTTTTAAGTATGTTGTAATAAGTTTTGAGTATATTTTAGCGAATTTCGGTAACAACATGATATTAATTTTTTTTATGTTAATTTTTGCATTAAATTTAACAACAATAACATTTTTGAATAGAGAATGAAGAGACTTTTCAAATGATATATCACAAGCCTATACTTCCCATTTAAAAAATTGGGGGTTGTACCTATCATTCTAAGGGGGTTGAAGGTAGGGGTTGCATTTTCACGTTAAAGAATGTCAAGTTATAATTTAAATTTGACGTATTTCGGGATTTTTTATAAATATGTACAGTAACCGAAATAATGAATTTATTCCATTTGGCTTTTACACACTGTATACTTCACTAAACAATAAACTGTTCACTACTTAAATTTTTTGTGATTTTACTAAAGCGTTTGACTGTGTTAACCACAAGATTTTGATAAACAAGTTCGAATTTTATGGCATCCGTGGTCTTTCTTTGGAGTGGTTTAGTTCCTACCTCACAAATAGGAGACAACTGGTGCGCACAAATGGTAAACATTCTGGAAGCTGATTGATAGAGGTGTACATCAAGGCTCGGTTTTGGGTCCAATTCTTTTCGCGTTATTTATTAATGATATCACTGACATAAAGATTGATGGCAAAATTACTCTATTTGCGGATGATACGAGTGTAACCTGGAGCAATTCAGATATGAAAACATTGCATTCTACAATATCCAGAGATCTTCGTATTATTAAATCCTGGGCCGATTCTAATAAACTCTGTTTTAAAACCGAGAAAACTATTGCCCTACCTTTCAAATTTAACTTACAACCCATTGCACTAAATAACACCTTAATACCATTAAAAAATTCAATTAAGTTTTTGGGAATTTATATTGATGACACCCTTAAGTGGTCCACTCATATTGACATGTTAACAAAAAAATTATCTTCTGCGTGTTTTGCCATAAAAACCGTTTCTAAAGAGCTAACTTCTTCTATTGCATTAACAACCTACTTTTCTCTGTTTGAGTCCCATCTAAGATATGGATTGGCTTTCTGGGAGTTTTGTTATGTACATCTTTTTGACTTTGTTTTTAAACTACAAAAAAGGGTTATACCTTATGTTTTTGGCTTACGTCACAGAGCGCATTGTGAACCCTATTTTAAAAAATCCAAAATTATTATCCTTCCGGCACTATTCATCTTAGAATCTGTTTGCTTGGTTCGTAAATCTAACCTTATCTCAAAGCAGGAACCACACCATAGATACCCTACACGAAACTCAGATTTAGAAGTTCATTGGACTATGCCCACCTCTAGTTTTACAAAACATTCTATTATTTACAATGCTAGAAAAATGTACAACTGTCTACCAACACACATAAAAGCCACCAGTCCTTATATTAAATTCCGCAAATTGACTAAAGCATACCTTCAGGAGAGACCATACTATTAAGTAGCGGAATTCTGTTATATATTTTAGACTTCTGAATGACATGTAATATGTAGTATGAAGTATTTCATAATTATTTTTTAGCCAGTAAGTAGTAATTAAGTTTGAGTTAAAAGGAGTAATATGTTTATGTTTGTATGTTTAGATTAAAATCATTCTTTTTGATTTTTGTTTGTGTGTATTTATTTATTTATTTAAATTATTTTTATTGTGACCGATCAATTATTGTTAATTGATATTTAGATATTAGATATTAGGTTATTTTTATTTAGCTTTGCCCATAACATTAGTTAAATTATGGTTGACAATAAAGCATATTTCTCTCTCTATCTCTCTCCAGCAGTCTTTAAGGATAGTTGATTATCCAACCACACTCCTAGGTACTTCACCGCCTTCTCCATACGAATTTTCCTACCCTTCACCATTACTTCGACCTTCGCACTCAACGGCCCACTTGCTGACACTATTCTTCCAGTTTCTCTAGTTGCCCCCCCTGGCCCTTTCAGCCTAATCCACCCCTATTCCTAGCGCAGACATACAAAATATTTCTTTTGTAAACCTCGTATCTTTGGACTGAAATAAAACACGGCATTATCAGAAAATGTTTAAATTCGAATGTCTGTCCATTAATCATATTGTAATCTGATTAAACTAAATGTTTTTGCGCGTGTTCAAACCTTAAATTATTTTTGTTTCGCTAATGACAATAACGAATTCTGTCCGGTTCACTTTGCTGCTTCATTTTATTAAATATTTTTTTTAATTATTTGCGTAAAACGAAAACGTAACTTCCGGAAAATACAAAAATAAAACACGCTGGCTGCAAATTGACCTATTAATTTTCGTCTGCATTCACAAAAAACTGTCGCTCCCATCAAAATGATGCATACTAACTTTTTATATTCTGAATTTTGCGGCAAATAATTCTCTGTATTAGCATTTTTATCGTCCTATTAGTCTTTGAAGAGATAAATGCGAAAACCAGTGCTGAGTCATGCCTCGCAACGTTTTACACACGCAGACACTTATTTACGGGGGCATTATTAACGTTTTAAAAATTTCATATCAGTTAAGTGAGGCGACTGTTCATTGTAGTGCAGCAATACCACAGTTTCTACGTAAACATTCAAGGGAAAATGGATAGGACGTTTTTCAGAATGTTCCACACCAGCACGCTCACCGAACTTAACTCCAATGGATTTCTTTATATCCAAAGAATTATATTTATATTAAGCCCCACTCGCCAAAGAATACATCTTCTAAAACTATTCGAACAAAGTTCAACCCCAACTTCTGCAACCTACACATCAAACGCAATTTGTGATTATTTCGAACCCTCAAACAAAGAGAAAAATAATTCGACGCTGAAATTCAAGCCCTTTCAGAGAAAACGCTTAACTTCGGGAAAAACTCAAAGAATTAAAGACCTCTTCCGTCACCAACTCACCAACAAAAAGTTCCAAAAGAATTAAAGACCTCTTCCGTCACCAACTCACCAACAAAAAGTTCCAAAAGCCCTTCCTGGATACCTGGAGCCTGGAGAGGAAGCAAAGAGTCTTAGAGTTATACTAGATCGCAATCTTAATTTTGAAACTCATGTAAATATTTTAATTCAGCGTGCTTATTGTTCGTTAAAAGTAATTTATTGTTTTAGGTTTTACCTACCCTTAATAGTTAAACAGCTTTTGTGTGATACACTTGTATTATCTCAATTTAATTATACAGATTCTCTTTACGGAGAAAAATTACAGTATCGAAATAGCGAAACGGCTGTCATTACATTTAAAGTATTTAAAGAATAAATAGTGGAAGTTAATTCAACCTTTTAGTTGTTTATTGTTCTGAATTATTATTATTATTAAATCTGACCATCGTAAATTTTACGAACGTCCCCTTTGTCTAGGGTTTAAAACAGTTAATTAAAGTTGAAATTTGTTTTCTTTAAAAATTACCCGATTTATATAAATATTTTGCAAATAATCGTTTGTTAAGCATAAACATTTCCAGTGAAATAAGACTGGAAACAGAAAAACATTTTGTAAAAGGGACGAAGTATAATATCAAAGTAAGAATGTGGGTTGTAAAAGAATCGTCCGCTCGTAGATCAAAGAAAGTTTTTCTGAGTTACAGGTGGCTTAGGGTAATAAATTACAGAAGACTTTTCGTTTTGCCAGAAGATCTGATACGGCTCTGATGCCATGCGGTGTCGCCCTATTTCTGTTAGTTTCAAAAGACGTTATCGACTTTGATCTTACTTTTCAAAAATGTAGTTTTATTTTAAAAATAGTACGTTTTTCGCGTAAAACAAAATTAACGAGGAAATATTCAAAGCTGTTAATTTTATGTTTACTATTACCTACAGGAAATTCGTTCTAAAAACGGATAATTTCGGTAAATCCGTAATCCAAATAAATGTTAAACTTTAATTCCAACAAATCAAACCAGAACAGTTGTTACAGTGACACTTCACTATGTTGCGGTCTGGTCGCCAAATATCATCTACAAATGCCACGCCGCAACTTTTCCGAATTTATCTGTAGTTGGCAAAAGTATCGCAATACTTTGAGGTTGGCACATTTTAAGCTGTGGCGCAGTCGACAGTATAATTTTTTCATGTCATTGGTAAATAAAAATTTAATAAAAATGTGTTGCAAACATTTTTCGGTTTTAATGAAATTAATTACTAATCCGAACTCCAATTCGTAACGGATAACCATCATTCAATGAGGATTATTAATTCCCCTACTCTTTTGACAGGGGATATTATTCATTCCGAATCATTTTACATTGATTAGCAAAACATTAGTTACAATTCAATTCACCCCGGGATTAAAAATTTGTTAGTGTACGCCCTGTTATTCAAATATACAAAAATTAATTCTAATTCGACACTTTATCCATCACCACGGTCGAACTTTTTAAGCCTCCACCAATAAACGCTAGCCTTTTTACACTTTATATTATGGAGTATACACCGGGAATCAATTGTTTCACGAAAAAGTGTCCATGTAAATAATATCAAATGTATCGAAGTAAAACGAATATACACATATGTCCAAAAGTTTGGAATAATGGAATATTTCATTTTTTTTATTAATTTTTATAAATATTTTTTTTGATATAAATAAACATCATTTTGCTACAAGTCTAACCAATACTAAATAAATAAACAAACAAAAAAATGATTTATTCTTTTGAGATGAAAAATGTACAGAGTATTACAAATTATTTAAAATAAATTAATAAGCAAAAAAAAATATTTCCTCCATGGGCCTGTATGCATGACTGCAGGCGATGTGGCGTGGTCGAGCTGGGCTTGCGGAATTAACTCCCATTCTTAACGAGCAGCATCTTTCAGTTCTCGTAGAGTAATTATGGGTGGTTTTCGCTTCTTAATGCGTGTTTTAAGAATGTCACAGGCATGTTCAATGACATTCATGTCAGGGGAATTTGATGGCCATCTTAATGTAGATATTTCTTCTTCTTCCAAAAATTTTGTACTGCAGCTGTTCGATGTGGAGGTGCATTGTCATGCATAAACATAAGTCCATAACCTACTGCTCCCTTGAATAGGCGCACAACAGGATTTAAAACTTCCTCGATATACACAGCACCAGTGATTCTTCTCTCCAAATCCAGGAGAGATGTCCGTGTACCCCTCATAATAACACTCCAAACCATAATACTCCAACCTTCAAATGGAACACGTGGTTGGGCTGTTTCTAATCGGGCTTGTCGTCCTGGGGCCCTTCAAACTAGCGTTCTTCGCGAATCAGAAACCAAGCCCATTCTTGATTCATCAGAGAACATCACGTAATTCCAGTTAGGACCATGGTGTAACATTTCTTGAGCCCATTTCAATCTTACAATTTTTTGTTGATAGGTTAGTTTGGGAAAAGTAGAGGTCTTCTGCTATACAAATTTACCGCATTTAATCTACGTGTAATTGTTTGCCTTGAGATATTCAGTCCTTCAAGTCTAGCAATTTCTCTGGATATGCCACTTGTAGATTCCTGTCGATTTCTTCGAGCTATCAATGTTATCTGCCGGTCTTGTGCTGCTGTTTTGTACATCGACTTCTGCCACTTCTGGGACGATCCTTTACATCATTTGTATCTTGGAATTTTTTTTTAATTTTTGATACAGCACCCTGAGTAACACCAACAATATTCGCGATATCACTTTGAATAAAGCCCTGTTGTAGCAAAGCAATTACTATAGACCTATTAAAATATGATATCATGTCTCTTGGCATTTTTAAACAGCTCAAATGAAATTTAAACAAGAATTGGAATAATGTGAAAGCACCCAAATCAATTAAATATGACCAAATTAAGACAAAAACAAATCAAATTAAGTAGATAATATTTTGATTTAAAAACACTTTAAAATAAATATTAACAAAAGTTTTTAAAAAACCATAAGCGTAGATATATTATTTCTAAATATTCAAAACTTTTGGACATATGTGTATAATATAAGGATATCTAAATCTCCAGATATGTTACATAATGATCTTGAATTATTATTTTACGTAGTTTTGTAGTACAACAACCAATTTTGGACCACCTTCTTAGAATTCGTCAGCAACCGATGAAAATAGATTAGATTAGCTTTTTTTCTTTTTCTTCCTGCTGAATATTGGCATAGTCCCCTGTTTTCCTCTACATCATTATCCCAACTGTCATCTGGAAGGTTTTCGTCCCTTTTTCTCTCTTGGTTTTTTTAAGGCTGGCTACCTTCACAACTCGTTCATCTGTCCTACAGTCAATGTGCTCATTTCATTTTATCTTCCTGAGCAACACCCAGTCATTGATGTTATCTACCCCGCATGTTCGTCTTATATCCTCGCTTCTCTCTGTCCATCTATATTTTTCCCGCTAATCCTCATTTCTGTGGTCTTTAACAATCTTTATGTTTTAGTGGTCTCAGGTCGGGTTTCTGCTGCATAGGTCAATATAGGTCTTATTGCTGTCTTGTATATCCGAGCTTTGGCTTCCGTTCGAATATTACTTGTTCCTCCAGATTGTGTCGTTCAGGAATGCCGCCGCTCTTGATGCTCTTGTAGATTGGTTTTTTACTTCAGCCTTAAAGTCCCTGTATACAGATATTTCAAATCCTAGGTATTTAAATGTTATTTTTTATTATCTGCTGTATCATTCATTATCAACCACTAGCTTACATCTTATCGGTGACTTGGAAGCAACCATTGACTTAGTTTTTGCCGCTGTTATTACCATATTAAATTTTTTTGATATTAAATTAAACTGGTAAAGCAGCCTTTGGAGATCATCCTCGTGGAGGACACGAGCACTGCATTGTATACATAGCACAAAATTTTGACTTTCTTTTTCCTCATTTTATACCCTGTTAGTTTGTGTACTTGTTTTATGATTTCATACATTACGAAATTGAAAAGGAGATTGCTTAGAGAGTCCCCTTGTCGGATCTGTCATTTCACCAATTACTTTCGAAAGTAAAAAAAGTTAGGTTAGAAAAGAGTAAAACTGCAGTGCGACCTGTGGACATATTGTCCCCTAACTAATCCTTAGTTGATGTCAGTCTCAAATTATAACACCCCGTACAGTTGCCTTAGCCTTAATAAAGGCTTTAAAAGAAGCAGATCATCATTTGCAACCCTAGATGTCTAGCATAGCTTTCCTCTACCGTTTTGCATCTAATCTGTAGGTGTTCTGGAGTTTTTCATCTCCCCCACAAAATCTGCATTCTTTTGATTGTTTTAGTTTTAATTTTATTTAGATATTTTAGAGTCTTGAACCTTTTGGGGATGATGCTTCCAAGATTTGAGTGTGGACTTGTTCATTGCCTATTTTTCTTATATGTATCGCTTAGTTCCTCTGACATTTTCGTATCTACCATCTTACACGTAATGGTATAATATAAGCTTCTTCCAATGTTTATAAACCTCGATTGCTCGGTTTATAAATGATTCTTGAGATTGGTGAAATACTTTTCTTAAGTCCCAATAGTTTGTGTCATCAGCTATGACGATTATTACATTCAATAAACCAGGGATATACTGTATTTTAGTTTTATGTAGTTTAATTTCAAAGAGATTGCGTTAGAGCCAGGCAATTGCAAAATTTTGTTTCCAGAGTCTATAATATTTAAATAGGTAACCTTAATAGTTAAAAACAAATTAAACAAATTTTAAGTCGGATCTAGAATACAATCCAGAAAGTGAGATACATGTAAGGTTTTTAAGGAAACATTTCAATTGATAAATCAAGATTATTATTTTATCGATGTAATAGACGACTGAAAATGCTTCCTTGGAAGAATGAAAAAATTGGATTTTGAGCTATAAGAGGCAATGGTGGCAATATAAAATAATAATTTTTTTTTAAACATTCTTAAAGTCGTTTATTTTGTTCAAATTGATTTTTTAACTTATTTAGAAAGAGTATTTTTATTTATCTTGCCTGTATTTGACAATTTTTGATTTTATTATATCATTTATTTCAATATATGATGGTGTAAATGACGTGATTTTGGTAAAGTTTTATTGATTTGGAAACGAGATAAGTATTTTGTTTAAATTCACCAATAAATGGACCCATTAAGCAGAATTAACATAAATCATGTAATTAACCTCAGGAAATTACACAATTGGGTTTATTCTGATTGACATTGCTATAAATCTTGTTACTGTAACCATATTATTACAAATTATAACCAAAATGGTAGTAGAAGATCGTATTCTGTTTAAGCTACAATAGCAATATTGGTTATTAATTATGACTAAAACAATATTGTTGTTAACTATGAGTAATTAAATATGGCTTTAAAATGATTGTTATGTAATAAAAAAGGTGATAAACATTTACTTACATAGCACAAATATTTTTAATATATAACAAATCAAAAAATTAATTAAAATTTTTATTTTCAAAGAATTTAAATTATTGGTTCGTAGAAATTACAAAAAATAGTACCTACATTATTCTATATTGGGGAGAAAATTGCGTTATTTTGGTACAGGTACATTGCACCTAGGACAAAATAGCATTATACCTATTTTCCACGGTCTCATTAAGTTAAAAAACAAATTTTGTCATCATGAAGTAAAAATTAAATAACATTATTTCAAATAATGCAAATTTTAAGTTTAAGTTTTGCCTCTATACTTCCAAAGGATGGTCTGATTCCTCTGATAAGTGTAAAACAAAAGCACCATCAAATAAAGCGAAGGGAATCACAATATGACACGCAGGATCAGAAAATAGTTGGATCCCGAACGCTATGCGGCTTCAAAAATATTAAGGACTCTTGTGTTGATTATCACGAAGATACGACAGCAGAGCTTTTTGAACATTGGTTTAAAAATTGTATGTTACCCAACATTCCGCCAAACAGCGTTATAGTAATGGACAACGCAAGCTATCGTAGTCGAAAATTGCAAAAAAATCCTGGCTCAAAGAATAGGAGATTTAAAACTTCATAACTGCAAATGACATATATTTTAAGGAAAATTATCCAAAAAAAGAACTTTCACAAGTGCTGCAGTCATTTTCTTAAAAAAAGTATGTTTGTGATACAATAATTGCAGAAGAATTGGGACATACAGTGTTACGACTACCTCCCTACTACTGCGTGTTCAATCCCATAGAGCTAATGTTGTGGCGCCAACTTAAATCGAGTGTGCGCGGAAAAAATACTTTCCTACTTTATGTGGTAGTGTGGTAGAATTAATTAGGAAGTGTATGAATGACATTCCTACCGAGAGTTGGAAAAGTTCTGTTAGTCATGTTATAAATGTTGAAAACTTGTACTTTTCTATAAAATCAATTGCGCCAATTATAATTAATTTAGATGAGGATAGCGATAGCGACACTGAACTAAATATACAGTACCCGCCAAATTAACAGTACCGAAAATAAAAATAAAAATTAATTTTCAATCTCTGTAATGTAAGTGTTCAAAATGTTCAAAATTTCGAGGCAAACAAGCTTCATATCGATTTTGTAAGTCAATAAACATATTTATAAAAAGTGGTTGATGAAACTGCAGAAAAATATTTTGTATTTTCATTCAATATGCTCCAAATGTATGCGTCAGGTGGCGTCAGATCAGGTAATTGAGAAGGATATTCGAAGTCTGTTCCCCCAAATGCTGAAGGTGTAGGTGCGCACAGCTCTATCGCTCGTTGCACCATCTTGTTGAAACCATTGTGTACGAAACTGTAGATTTCGTTCACGCAAAAGTTATTTAGATCTCTCATAAAAGGTATAATAATTTTCTCTCTTTCTCTCTATAACGTTCTTGGTTGACAGTAAGTGAATTCTGATTATCATCTTCAACGAAATAAGGACCAATCATTCCATTACCAGATACCGCGCACCAAACGGTAACTCGAAGACTGTGGAGTGGTTTCTCTACAATGACATCAGGACGTTTAATTCCAAGGAATCTAGTTGTTTGTCGATTAATATAGCCGCTAAGATGAACGTGACTCTCGTCTAAAGACCTAAGGTTTTCAAAAATTCGGGATCTTCGTGAATTAAACTCAACATGCGACCACAGTAAATTTCTCTTGCACGTTTGTCCGCAGCATTTAGTCGTTGTCCAACTTGAATACGGTATGGATAACCACCAATTGATTTGAACATGCGACGTAAAGACGTTTCACTAATGTTGAGTTTACATGCAGTTCTTACAAGACTTCTTTGAGGTGATTGCACAACTTGGCATACTGTTTTTCGACGACTTGAAGAACCTTTACGTTGACACAATACACTACCAGTGCGATGAAATTTTTCAACAACAGCTAACATCACACTTTTACTAGGAGCTGCTTTATTAAATTTTTGTTGATATTTTATTGACACCTGTTCTAAGCTTGGACCATCATTACGACCTTTTCCGTATGAACGAAAATAATGCTCTACCAAAAACACTTTTTCTTCCGTTGTTAAAACCATTTTTAAATCAAATTTAACTGTAGCGTACTATTAATATATCAACTGAAAACAATTACTTAAGTCAAATCTGACAAATCCATATTACATAAACAACTCCACAGCACTCTCTGTTTCGGTACTGTTTATTTTGGCGGATACCGTAGAATGGAATTGTAACATTTAAATAAATTACTCGTATAATCTCCTATATTATGCAAAATTCAAATTTCTTAAGTTCGACCCTGTAGCACATTAAATCGGGTAGTTTATTGCAGTTAATAAACCAAAACAATTCACTGGGAAAAATACTATACATATAGATATCAAGACAGTAAAGCGTCATGCTGGTCGAAAATCAGGGACAGTCGCTGAGGGTTATGTCGAGAACTTTAAAAAAAAATAAGACCAATATTGCTAATCAGGTTTTAGTATGTACCACTACTAGTCAATAAAAAATTTCAATGCTTTTTTTTCTATGAAAACCGTTCTTCCTAATGTAAAATCCCTTGGAAGAGTTATACTCCTATGGGAATAATTGACTGTTTTAATTTTAATGTCATAGAAAGTGATTTCTACTTCCGACCAGGGGGGTTAGTTTTGAATATAAGTGAAATTTAATTCACAAGTGAAATATTTCGATTTTCGATTCACTGTCGAACTGCTATCGGTAGTTTTCAATTGTAACGAAATGAAATTTTTAGAAATTCACTTAAATGAATTTATTTCGAATAGGACAATCTTACAACAGTGTAATAGCTGTCATACAGTACTAAAAGTCAAATAATTGAGGTTAGATTTAGTGTTGTTTATGTTCTTAATTTAATATGAATGAAACAAAAAAACGAATGTTCGTCAATAAAGAGCAAAAAAGCAGCATTATTGAAATATATGTAAAATAATCAAATTATTAGAAACCCAAAATTGTGCAAAACAGCACAGGAATTTATTATTCTTGCTGCCTTTGAAGGTTTATAATGTAGCAATCTATGTTTAAGTAAGCATCTAAATCTCGCTTTTAATACACCATTACAGCGTTCTATAGCGCTTCTAGCTCTTTTAAAAGCTACATTATATGCTGCTTCTGGAGTGTTGGGCTCGGGATGTAAGATAGGAGTTTGCAAATAAGTCCTCACCATAAATAAAATATGTATGTGAATATACAATACAGAACAAGGAAATGTTAAATTGCTAGAACAATTAATTTATTGTAAATACACACCAATTAAAAAGAAAGATTTGTCTCTATTGGTGCCACAATGCATTTGCTCTAATACATTTTTTACATTACTGTGTCTCCAAATATAGGCATCATTGTTCGCCCAGGAAATCTTGAATTAATGTTCATTATTTTAAGATTTGCATCACAAATCTGAAAAACGTTTTTTCTTGTATTTGAGATGGTTTAACAAAGTCTATAAATTTTGATGAACTGTGAGTCACTTAAATTAAACGGATCTTGCCTTAAATGGTGAAGTAGGTACTGTTCTTGGTGTTAAAAAATCATCCTGTATAATCTCCACGACGTTATTTAACATTACTTGGTAAAGTTATTCTAAATTTGCCATAGTGTTTAAATATAAAACTTTTTTCACCAAAATACACTCACAATTTTTTTTAAATAATAATAACAAAGAATATCTAGGGGTATTCTTTGATAATAATAACTAGGGAAAAAAATTGTTTTAACAAAATAAATTTTCGTGAAAAATTGATTTCACCAGTTAAATAGCATTCGAATCAATGTCGTGAAATTTTTTCGAATTCGAAATATATTTCATGCATGAAATTATTTCAAAACTAGAGTTGATCGAAATATATTTAATTTCATTGGTGAAATATTTCAAAACTAACCCCCCAGTTTACTAATGTAATACGCTGTCCTATAAACTGTAATGGTACGAACTAAATTTAACTTAAATAGCAGTGTCTGGGCACAATAAGATATTTAAGAGACATTAGAATTTAAATCTTTTTGTCAATAAAATATTCATCATCTAACGTATTTTTGATTAAAGTTAAAGGGGAGACCATTTTCAGTAAAATTAATTATCACTTTCCACTGTTTCTAAGCTACTTTGTATTATTTTCCAAAAAGTTTTCACCAATTATTTTCCCAATTAAGATTCCCGAGGAGGAGAAGTTTAGCAAATTTTTTACTCGATTATGTTAGAAAAGCGAGAAATAAAGATCTTTCGAATATTGTTTTAATGCTCCCATTAATTTTCTCGTCTAGTATCAGAAAGGGTGAGAACTTAAGGCTCGAAATTTATGGGAACGGATTTTCATTCGCGCTACTTCGAAGGATTAAGAGCAAGGTGTTACTCCAATGACAAGAAAGTATTCTACACAGCGTACAGCTTAATACGTGAATATTTAGATTAAATTTACCAAAAGGTCCAGAAACTGTTTCAATATTTATTTTTAACTATTTCAGCGTCTACGTGTCTACCAACTTTTATAAGTTGTAAGTTCAACAGCATTTCCGTTTATATCAGACGATGTTAATGAAAAAATTTAATCTTGAACTGTAGTCACCAAACGTCAAAGTGATTTATTTATATATGCGAAAAAGAAATATTTTCCTAAGCAGGAGAAAACAATAAAGTGAACTGTCAGAAGTTTTTTTAAGCAGCAGTACGGAAAATAATGAGCAATACAACGACCTAACCAGTGAAGTGACAAGTTATTATTAAAAGAAACTTTTTTTCACTTTTTTATGAATTTATATAGCATTTTAGATAAAATTTTCATATTTTTCTTTTAACAAATAATAAAATTGTACATTAAATTGCTTTAAATTTCTTAAATAAATGAATTATTTCCCCGCTAATGATAAAAAAAAATATTAAAATTTTTCGTAGCCATAAATCATAATTTCCAAGGGATGGGAACATTTATTTTTATTATTGTTGAATCGTTGGTGTTTGTTGGTAAGAAAAGTGAGAAGGGTAATATTAATTTAGTGTACCAAATTTCAGTGGTGTGACATATTTTTTAAATACAACGTTTTTTACCTTCCTTCATCCTGGAAACTAGCTGCTATTGCCCCTATTTTTAAGAAAAGCAACAAACTGGACTGCAATAATTATCGTTCAATCAGCCTAGTGTATATTATCATCAAGGTCATGGAAGCCATCATTTTCAAAGCTATGTCTGAATTTCTACATCAAAAAACGTGATTCCTTATCAAAAATATGGTTTTATCAAAAGTCGTTCAACAATCACAAATTTACTTCATTGTGTTAACGACTGGTCTTCATATCTAAATATAATAAGTGACATAAAAATCCGAACACCCAGTTTAAATGATTTTATTTTTATAAAATTTTGTATAAGTAAATGATAAAAATTTCAAAATGATTGCATTGCTATAAAGCCCTTTTATCTTTAACAATGTGTGGATGCACGCCGATGTGTTACGCATTCTCTGACGCGACTAGGCATGCTTCTGATCAGATGGTCAATGTCCTTCTGTGGTATCTTATTCCAGGCAACCACCAACTCCTCTTGAAGTTCTTCTAGAGTCTGAGGAGGACGTTGCAAACTGAGCAATCTCCTACCCATCATATCCCTCACGTGCTCAATTGGGAATAAGTTGGGAGATCTTGGTGGCCAAGGTAACAATTTGACATCATTATGTAGGCGATTATGTCGGTTTTCTGTAGTTAAAGGGCGGACCCAATGTGGTTCGTATGAAAACAGGCCAAAACGTCTTATTCATCGGTAAACATTTTACATGCCAATAGGTCTTCCTTGTTCTGCAAACCATTCAATTGCAATGGAGTTGGTAGTGGAGGAAAAGTCCCCTAAGGTCAATAATCTTAGGCAACGATCTTCACGATCTGTTGTTCTACGGGGGCATGCAAAGCCCCTTGCTCTTTGCATACGGCCTTCTCGTCCTGGGGCCCTCCAAACTAGCGTTCTTCGCGTATTCGAAACCAAGCCAATTCTTGATTCATCAGAGAACATCAGGTAATTCCAGTTAGGACCATGGTGTAAAATTTCTTGAACCCATTGCAACCTTACAATTTTTTGTTGATGGGTTAATTTGGGAACACGTAGTCTTCTGCGATACAAGTTTACCGCATTTAATCTTCGTGTAATTGTTTGCCTTAAGATATTCAGTCCTTCAAGTCTAGAAATTTCTCTGGATATACCACTTTTAGATTCCTGTCGATTTCTTTGAGCTATCAATGTTATTTGCCGATCTTGTGCTGCTGTTGTACATCGACTTCTGCCACTTCTGGGACAATCCTTCACATCATTTGTGTCTTGGATTTTTTTTTTAATTTTTAATACAGCACCCTGAGTAACACCAACAATATTCGCCATATCACTTTGACTAAAGCCCTGTTTTAACAAAGCAATTACTCTAGACCTATTAAAATATGATAATATGTCTCTGGGCATTTTTAAACAGCTCAAATGAAATTTAAACAAGAATTGGAATTATGTGAAAGCACCCAAATTAATACCAAAACGAACAAAATTTAGTATTATTTTAATTTAAAAACACTTTAAAATAAATATCAACAAGAGTTTTTAAAAAACCATAGGCGTAGATATATTATTTCTAAATATTTCAACCTTTTGGACATATGTGTACATATAATTCAGATTTTTAAATTTTTAAATAAATAATATTTCATTAATTTAAAATTATTTATAGCAAAATTATTAGTTTGACTTTTTCTAATTGGGATTCTTTTCTCTCATACCACGTGTAATCCAGTATTAATTAAATTATTTGAATTCTTATTTGCAGATACAGAACCTTTGTAAGACTGTTCTTTTTATATAAGCAAATATATCGTTATTCTTTTAGAGCTTCCTTTTCCTGGAATTGCTTTTACAAAATGTAATATTGTCTTTTTTCATTGCAGAAGCCACAGACTTTTCAGTTGTGGTTTTTTCTGATGTTTCCACTTTAATGTCTAACATGTTTTTTTAAGAAAAATGGTTGACTGCATTTAAGCTACAACAATCTCTTTATGTGGGCCAAATTCGGCCATAAACATCCCCGATTATCCGACATATGTTGAGGGGACCGGATAGCAATAACTTGAAATAGGTATAGCAGGTAAAATTTTAAGCTTTTTGGATTAAATTTTTCAGTTTTAATTTCTCGCGAAGTCTTTAGTTGTATTTAAAACCTAATACCTACGTCTTTAATAAGCTATTTCATTCTAATAAATACTAATGTATATCTATAAAATAATATTATGTGGCGCCCGTGGAAAAACAATAATATTTCGGTGAAGAAGAGGACTTGACACTAGTGCAGCAGTAAGTGAAATATGTGATTTGACTAATATACTTCTTATGACATTGAAAAGAATCGCAACGCATTACATGCTCTGAAGCAACGTCCCATGATAACAAGTCTCACTAATCTTTGGAGAATTCTGCTAAAATCGTATTTAAAAGCAAATCCTTATGGAATCCCATCATCGATTACAATAGTAGCGTCAATAAGAAAATATGGAGCCAAAAATGGTCCAATAGTTTACCTCGACGAGATGTAGGTTGACACCATTCAAAGAATGGTCCGATTCCTCCAATACGTATCAAACAAAAGCTCCTTCAAGGACAAAAGAATTACCATTTTACATGTGGCGTCAGAAGACGGCTGAGTCCTAAATGTCTTGTGTCTTTTTACAACGAATATTAAAAATTCCTGGGTGGATTTACATGAAGATATAACGGCAGGTCTGTTTGAAGAATGGTTTAAGAAGCTACTACAGTCGGTAATTACATAAGGCTCAGATACAAATAAAACTGGAAATTCAAAACTACCTAGTGGAGAATGATGATATATATATTGAAAAACGTTATACAAAAAGTGAACTTTCAGAAATTCTAAAGACATTTTCCATTAAAAAAGGATATGTTTGTTTCGTATTGGCAGAGGAAATGGGCCATATATTACCACGATTTTCACCCCTAGTATTGTATATTTATTCCCATTGAGCATAATATATGGTGCCAAATAAAGTCAAACATTAGATCAGAAAATATTTCACCCACTTTAAGTGGTATTGTTATAAATTTAATAAGAAAATTATATTCTCCAGATAGTTGGAAGACTTCAGTTCGTCAAGTAGTAACTGTAGAAAATTTTTACATTTCTCAAAATCAATTAGGTATAATAAATTTTGATGAAGATAGCACCAGCGAATAAGAACTCTTTGCAGCAAAACATTATAAATGTAATTACGTAAATAAAACTAGGAGTAATATTTAGAATTTTACTTAGTAGTATTATATAGCAAGTTTTATTTGGTCTGCCGGTTCCGCCAGTTCTTTGCAAATTTTACAGATTTTAAATTTGTTTAAGATCTTTAGTTCACTAAACCTTATAAGTTCTACTGCAGAACAAAAAAATAAGTAGAACCGTCCGTGCACCAACAGTGATCAGCACCTTAAAATAAGCCCGAATAATAATCAACAACGTATTAAGTTTAATTTAAAGGAAAAAATCTAATCCATTGGGTAAGTTCAATAGCTTATAATTTGTTTTACTGGGTAAGACACCGATGCAGCTGAATAATTGTTTTTTTCTTACAGAATGTATTATTCTTAGGATTTATTTAATATTTAATGCTTTTATTATTTAAATATCTTAAAATGCACACTAAATAAAAATGTTAAATTTTAAAATAATATTTTATTAAGTTTTGTAAATATACAAAGATAGATCTCAAAGGTATTACCTCTAATGATAGTAGATTCCCCATGAGCACCGCTGTTTCATTATTTTAATGAACAAGTATAATGATTTTATAGCGAAGCATTTGTATTCCCATTAGTGTTAGATATAAACTAGGAGTGTCCGTTAATTTTTTTTATTTTCTTTCTTAATTAAAAAAGGCGCGAGTGTTTTGTCTATTAACAATCGCCTAGGGAATATTATTTGCTAAACAAATAGTGAAAAATGACACAAACCCATTTGTATATTGCGTGATGTGTTTTTATACTCTTACTCTTTTATATTTTCCAACTTTTCACAAACACAATGTACCATTTTGTTATCATGACGCTTCAAGGAAAATCTAAAATCTAATTAATTAATATTAATTATTTAAGTAGGTGGACAGTGAATATGTAAATCTAATTCCTATATACATTTTACTTTCAAACGTTTACAAATTCCTATGCAAACAAATTTTATTACAGAAACGGTCTGTTATGAAGGATATTACAAAGAGCTATTTAAACAGTTTAATTACCTTTAATTGGGGTAATTCATTTTGTATGGTTAATATATTAAATCCCCTAAGCTCGTTAACCACTCGGGGAATAACAAAAGGACGTGAGAGGAGGGATGTTAAGAAGTGGCTTTCGCTCAGAAAGCCCTCTGTTACAAGTCCGGAACTTGTGTTTCTATGTATTAATAAAAAAAGTAAAAACATTTCTCAACAAAATTAATAATAAGAATATAAAAAATTAGTTTAAAAACTAATAAAAGCGCTACGTAAGGATCGTCTATAAAAGTGTAACACCGACAGTTTTTGAAAATTTACCAAGCACTTTTCCTATATATAATCTTTTATAACAAGTTATTGGGTTTATCTCGCTAATGCAGTAGCGGACAACTTTTTCTCTAGACTTCTTTAGTATGGCATAGCTAATTACAGATATTGGTAAATAAAATATAAATCAATAAAAATAAAATAATAAATATCAGAATGACCGATAATTAATAGAATATAAAACCACTTGTATAAAAAAAAGTATTCCAATACTAAATATTAAAATGTAAAGATATTGCTGGTCATATAAAATAAATGACCCTTATTTGGATTCTGTTTTGGGATTTTTATCATTACTTTTGTGTGTTCTTGTAAAGTTTTCCCTTATTCATCTGTATTTTATTTTCCAAGGCTATACTGAAGAAGTCAAAGAAGAGAGAAACACGTGTTTGTGGCAGCATTAGCGGTATATACCCAACATTTTCTAGCTTTTATGTTTTATGTGATACGTAACATATTTACGTTTTAAAATGTTATTTTATATAAAATAATGTTATTTGGCGACCAATAGTGGCAATTTTTTGGTAAAAATTTCACATTTCTACTTTTTAACCAATAAAACGTTTTAATTTTGACTCGTTACATGGAAATTTAAAAAAATTTCTGGAATTTTTTTAGTGGCGCATTTAAGTAGAAATTTTTTGACAGCTAAAACGACATAGAGCGTTGCAACCTTAACGTGCAGACTATTAAAAATACTTTCTAATACGAATAAAAAGTTTAATAAAATTAACTTTGACGTACAACACATATATATAAATCTGACTGTTATATATCTCAGTAACAACAATAATTATTATATAAATAACATATATACCTAAATCTTAAGGTATCTTCAACAATTTCCCTTGTTAATTATATAAATAATTATAAAACTCCAATCTGACTGCGTAATATCTGTAGACGCGTCTTAGTCAATGGTTTCGTTAATATATCAGCCAATTGCCTTTCAGTAGAAACTTGATGTACAGCCATGGAACCTTCTGAAACCTTTTCTCTGCTTTTGAGTCAATTTGATAGCTGCCAAATTATCCATTTGCAAAACTGGGATATGTTTAAGATTCCAAATTTCTCTAAATAATTTGCTGAGCCAAATTAACTCCTGCTTCACTAGCTGTTATTATTTCCGCTTCCGTTGTAGAGGTTGCCACCGCTCCTTGTCGTTGACTGAACTATGAGATTGCTCCGCCAGCAAAAGTAGCAACAATTCCCGAAGTTGATCTACCAGTTTTTGTACACCCTCCGAAATCTGCATCACTATAACATTACATTTCCAATTTTGTTGTTTTTCTATAGACTATGCTTAAATTTCTGGTGCCACTAAGATACTCGGAATACTCTTTTTATCTGAACTATATTTTCTTTGGAAGGATCTTCTAAAAATCTTGATAAATATCCCACAGAGTAAGCTAAATCAGGCCTGGTTCCAACCATTAAATACATCAATGCACCTATCGCTTGCCTGTAAGAAAAATCTACATTAACTTTCCCTAATTGTATGATCTCGGGCTGTTTTAACATTGGTGTGGAGACTGGTTTACAATCGCGAAAATTGAATTTATCTAAAACTCTCCTTTTGACTAATTTTGATTAAATTATTTGATCTTTCACTCTCTGCGCCTAAATAAAAAGTTGCTAATTTAGTAGTTATTTTGAATTCTTTACTTAATTCTTCTAATAAACTTTCCAATATTTCTTCTAATGAAGCTGCAAACAATCCATCGTCCACATACAAAGTAAAAAATATTTTATCCTTGATATTATCTCTTATGAATAAACATGGATCAGCTTCACTAACTTTAAATCCCAATTAAAGCGTTTGTTCCAACATCTTGGAGCTTGTTTAAGTCCGTATAAACTACTCTTTAATTAACATACTTTTTCTGTCCCATCGTTATAACCTTCAGGTTAAGAACAATAAATACCTGAACAGTTAAACTAAACTTCCACTATTTATTCGAAAAATTCGCTTTAAAATTCAATTACAGCTGTTTCGCTATAACTAGCATCGTCAGATTGACATATTGAAATTACAATTTGTTTGTTTGTAACTAGGTACTTGATGTTGATAAGGAGGTAAGGCTAGACCAAGTAAGGAAGTTATAAGACATAACAATATTAAAGCCTAGATGTTATTATGTTTATCCTGGATGTATTTCCCTCTAAGATCAGTATAACTGTGCAATGATATAGAAAATCCAGAAAAACACTATATCATGCTGATCTTTACAATAACTTAATATATTTATGTTACAAAAATGGTTTATCTATGTATAAAATGAAGACTCAATCAAAGTTAACAGTTTAATAGTGGAGAACTTCCAAGATTTATTTGTTCATTAACTACTTTAAACTGTTGATCTGCTAGATGTCTTTTAATTTCAAGTTCTTCTAGAAAATCTAAATTTTGTTTTTTATCACAAATGTGTAGTATATGAATGTCATTGGTGTGTATAAGTGAGTTTGGATGTTCCAGTAGGTGTTTTGCATAGTTCGACTTATCTGGTTGTTTTAATTTATATGCTCTTAAGTGTTCACTAAATCTTACTTCAAAATTTCTTTGTGTTTGACCTATATATACTGCATTACATTTTGGACAATTCATTTTGTAAACACCAGATTTTTTTAATTTTGATAATTTTGTTTTCACATTTAACAATTTTGTTCCAATATTATTTTGTGTTTTAAATGATATTAATGCTGATGTTGCCGAAGATGTTATTTTTGAAATTGCTTTGGAAATATTTCCACAATATGTAATACTTTTATAGCTTTTAATTTATTTAGTTTGTTTTGGAAATATTAGTTCGGGACAAGAAGTAAAGAATTAGCGTGGATGAAGAAGGGTTGAAAATTAGGCCAGTAAAGTTAGTTTTGGTTCTGTGACTCTGGGCAAATTAAAGTTTAGGCGGAAATAAACAAACACTAATGAAACAATATACAGCCTAAATCAAAACAAAATGAATAAAACTGAACAATGTTATGTATAAAGATTACAAAGTAATGAATAATATGTATGAGTTAAGAAATATATTAAAAGTTTTCTTTTTTATTCAACTTTATAAAATTAAATACTACAGTAATAATGGTGAGGGTCAGTGACCGAAATTAAATGTTTCACAGTATCTTCGGAAAATTTATATGTTGGAAATTCGCTAGCGGACGAGTTCTTGTGATAACTCCTGTAGGTATGTTTCCAACTTAAGACATATAGGACGCGTATTATAACGCAATCCCGATCTTTCCAGTGCTTTTCCAAGATAAAATTGTCATTTATTTATATCCTTAAAGATGCTAGTGGGCTCTTTTATGTTGCGACATCTTTCTTTCTCGTCTTCTTTTTAGTCAGTGTATTTGCTTTTAAGTTTTCTTACACAATGCAGGACTTTAAACCCAGTTACTGTTCTCCCAATCCATACCTTCCAGTCCTCTACTTTGCATAGACTCATCCACTTCATCCCTCCATGATATTCTTGGCTTTTTCACTTTTTTCTGCCTTTTGGACTCCATTCTGTAATCTTCCAGCATGCTCATACCACAAAAGTCTTTTTTATTTTCAACGTTTCTATTGACATAATTTTCTACCTGAATATTTATTAATTCGTCACTCTATCCAAACTTGCAGCATCTCCTCCGTTACTCCATTTTTTGCTAACATTTTCCCTTTGCTATTTGGTTTATTACCCACAATTTTGAGGTGTACGTTATAATACTTCGTACCTACTATAAGTTGAATATAATTTTTAATTATTATTTTCACTTCTGGTCCTAAATATTTGAGTGTAATTGTCAAATCGCTGTTCTAACTTCAATTCTCCTGTTAACGTTTTCTTCTGTTAAATATCTTTTGGAGATTATATATCCCAAGTAGTTGAAAGTCCGCGTACCGTTTATTTCTACATTTTCTTCGAGTTACAAATATCCAAGACCTCTTACTTTGTATTTAAATAATGGATGAATTGCACCATTCTCAATGGTTCTGTAGGAATAGTCAGTTTGTTTATATTTAAACTAGAGAGATAAAATAAAATTTACCGATATTAATAATAAAACAGCAAAGCTGCAGATGGTATACAATGTTTCTCTGGTTGATTGTTTTAAATTAGCCAACTTTTCTCGCGAAAGTTTCATAACTGAGACCATCCAGGGTTAATAAATAACAACTGGTGATTTCATAAAGGTGCTCTCTACGATACTGTCTAGACATATTTACATATGAAATTAACCGATGAACTTGAATTTATTTTAGGAATTTTCGTAAGCGGTTCTTTAGATATTATAAACAAGTTTATAAAATTTTATGTACTTGAGAGTTTAATTCTACTTGAAAATTTATATTTATATATAAGACGCAGGAGTTTACTGAAGTCTTGGAAAGAGATAAAAATACAATATCTCATTCAAATAAAATTCGCTTCGCCTACAAAACTCTAAACAGACAAGTTAAGTTAAGTTATGTTAAATAAATTGTGAATACTTTAAAGTATAAAGTTTTTACGACTGCAGTTAATAAAATTAGTCGAAAAATGCAAACCTCTTTGGTTAGCTATACATATATGAAAAATTACTCGTAGATACAGAGCAGTATAACCTAAAGTACTTTCGGAACAGTGCTAGAATGCCATCTAGATCCGACTGAGGCAACTATGGACAATAAAGTGACAGTAAGCCAGATAGAAGAGGTGAGATCCTGGAGGAGGTGTTAACATCCAACTGGCTAACGGTGCTAAATGATGGATTGCTGCCCACCTTCGTAAGGGAAGGCTGGAAAAAAGTGTGAGTAGTTGGAGAGTGATAGAGGAAGAGGATAGTTTAAGTTTGCACAGGTACGTGGTGACGGATATAAAGAAAATGAAGACTGAGGTGCCAGAAGAGAAAAGAAGAAGTTGGACAAAGGGTGAAGTGGAAAGTATAAGAAAGAAAGTAAGAAAGGAGATAAAAAGGGGTCTCGGACATGACGTGAATGAAGTATGATGTAATAAGGAGTTGTAAAAATAAGGAGAGGGTGGCAACAGGTATGCATGGACGTGCATGGAAGGCTAATTACTGGTGGAATGAGAAAATAGAGGAGTTGTGGAAGGAATGTAAGTAAGAACGGAGAAGAATGTTGAGGGGAAAAGATGGTGTAAAGGGTAGAGAGCGATATAAGGAGAAGAAGAAGGATATGGAGCGAAGGGTCGAAAGGGAGAAGAGAAAAAAATGGGGGAGCTGGAAAACAATCCTTGCGGTAAGGCATATGAAATAGCGTGAAAAGGATGGGAGGAAGCCGAAACATAGTGCTAGAAGAAGAGTGGGAAAAGAAGATTATACAAAAACTATTCACGATTGAAAAAGGAAGAAGGGATGAGTCAAGAAGAGCGGGATTGTTGGGTGGCAGGTAAAATAAGGGGAATAAGGTCGGTAGAGAAGTGGGTGGTAGAGGAGGAGGGAAGAGGCATCAAGGTAAGTAAAGCTCCTGGAGTGGATGGCTTGAAAGGGGATGTAATAAAGAGGTTACTGGAGGAGAATGGGGAGTATTTCTGGGAGCTCTTTAACAAGGTACTGAGGGAGGAAGAATTCCCGGAAGTATGGAAGGTGGCCAAAGTGTTACTTGTGAGGAAGGCGGGTAGGGAAGGAAAGCGGACAGGGGACTACAGGCCCATCAGTCTGCTGTGTAGTATGGGTAAGGTGATGGAAGGAATAATTAAGGTAAAAATTGAGGGAGACGTAAGGAGAAAAATGGGGGTTTTGGAGAAAACCAACATGGGATCACGAAGGAAAAATCGTGTATCTCTGCGCTAGGTAGGGTGGTGGATTTGGCGTAAAAGGCTAGGGAGGGCAGCTGGAGAAACAAGAAGCTGGCACTACTAGTGTTTTTCGATGTGGGGAACGCGTTTAATAGTGTCAGCAAGGGAGAGGTGTTGAACGTGTTGTTGAGGCTCGGAGTGAGTAAGGGGTTGGTTAATTTAGTTGAGGATTACCTACAGGCTCGAGTTATAATAGATTCAAGGGAGAGGAGATATAGAACAAAGGTAGGAGTCGGTACTGGGACCGACGCTATGGAAGTGTGTGTTTGACGAGGTTTGTGGGATTGTATGCGAAGAGGGATGTGAGATTACGGTGTATGCGGATGATGTGTGCCTGGTGTGTACGGCAAAGGGAGAGACGGAGATAGAAAGAAAGGCGGAGAAGATGTGTAGGAAGATTGTGGATTGGAAGTGGCGGAAGATGAGACGGTGGGATTGCTCGTAAAGGGATGAAGCAAGACGAGGGAAGTTAGGGTGATGGTGAAGGGGAAGAAAATTCGCATGGAGGAGTCGGTGAAGTATCTAGGTGTCTGTTTGGCCAACTATCCTTAAAGCACTATATATGTTGAAGACAGCAGAAAAGGCGAGAGTACGAGCAGTATGGTTGGGAATATTGATGTGTAATGTGTCCATTGGGAAAAGAACGGTAAATGTCTTGTGGTTATTGTATTTAGGTTGCATTGCATCTGGTGCCATCTCCAGATGATATTTAATTATCTCTCCGGCCCTTGTTCTGATACCGCTTTGCCTTGCATCCTGGCATTTCACTAGCCTTCTATATACACCAGCCATCGCCTCCCTTTCCAACTAGATATGAAGCTTCATACTTTACAATACAGCTTAAGCGTTCCTGTCGATTTATAAATTTAAACCTTTATTTTATATATTATATTGTAATAGCAACATTTGGTAACTCTGTAGTCAGGTCTTTGTAAGTCATGTTGCATTTACATTTCAATTTTCGTGAGTTCAGCCCTGTCATTTTTTTCAATGGAACAACCTGTATCTTATTATAAGTTTAAAAGCTCTTTATTAAACTGAATTCAGCGACTTATATTACTTAGAGATTAAATCGTTTAATACAGGGTCTATATTGATAGCCACTTGGTAGCATTTTTTTTCAGATTAATCTACTTAATCAACTTTCATATTAAATGATTAGGTTAGATTAGGTTACCCTCAACCGACAAAAAGTCAACTGGCAAAATTGTAAATATTAATCAGCAGAGAATCCACGTTACATGTTCGCATATTTAATATACTGTAACATATATGTTAACTAAAACGTAGTATTTTTAAATTAATTATATGGCTAACACTAACACCATCTATTGTATAGAGTTCTTAACATGTTAATTATTATAAACGATTCCTGTCAGTAATTCCAACTTTATACACAATCTTTAATACCTTAAACCACGATTCATTCTCTTATTGTCATTGGTATTATACACAGGTATGTTTTTTGATTTTTATTTTTGGTAAAAGATTTTAAATATAATTTCTATAAATCTTGACAGTACCTACTATATAATCAGATGAGAATTTTCACATTAATAATTATTTCAAGTATATTTTAAGGGCAATTTAAAAGTAATAATTGTAAATTTTTTTATAAAAAAATACAAAATGGCTAGTTGAGTACTTTTTTGGAATTCTAATTGTTATATTAATTTATCTTTTGTTACTACTGTATTTTCTATAATATATCCTAATGATAAATGTAGATTTCGGAATACGCTGTTTTGTACTTTTTGTACGGAAAAAAATAAACAAACACGTGGCTGATGCTGACAATTTTTCACAGCATTGGAATATAAAATACCAAAGACATTACAAATTTCAATTTCAAAGACAATCCCAATTTCAAAGACATTACTGGGTTACTACCGAATTACCGCTGATTGGTTCTACATTGGTGGACTGTTCATTAAACCAACCCTTCACTGGACCAGCCCTCTCCTAGATCAACCAATGGATCGCAGATGTAAAAAAAAAGTCGACCAACTTAAATAAATGCATTTATAATATTATACAGCTGTCTCGTTTCTCTTTATTTCTTAAACGTAATATCAAAATCATTTTCGTATCGTCAACTGCATTAGAATAAGTAGTTGTAAAGAACTGTTTGCGGATTATTTTTTTTTGTAACGTATTCTCAACTTCATTCATTTTAGCACCATGGAAAGATTTCAGTGGCGCCCTTATAATTTCTAAAATAAACAAATATTGTACTTACTATAGTCAGAGCTAATGAACTTACTTACCCCTAGCCGAGGTATTTAACTATCATAATTTTTGCTGTGATAAACATTTATAAATTTTGTTAATTATTGAAATATCTTTTACAACTAATTAAAGACGAAATTAAGATTAATAGTTGTTTTATTGTAAATTGCTTTTTTTTTCTTTTGGTATATTGTTATTTTTTAAAAGTTAACTAAATATTTTTATAAATTCACTCTCAACATTTAAATCATATCACAAATTGACGCCCAACGTAATAACATGGTTACAATACTAAGAAAGTGTGTAGGTATAATATAAAATTTTTGGTCCAATTCTTATAGAAAAAAAATTGACAGCAAATAATATTTAAATATGTTAAGAGAAAAGGTTGTTCCAGATTTTTTCAACTTATTTTAATGTAAGAGATAATGTGAGGGGTAAAGTATAAGAATTAAAGCTAACTTAAATTGCAAAACAAATGAAATAAGAAACTTTTCACAAGATAATCTGAAGAAAATTAGAGAGGAGCCTTATAATATAATAGGTTTTTACCAATAAGTAAATAAAGAATATTCTCAACATTTATGCTAATGTCATACATAAAAGAACAATTCAATTAAGAAGCGTTTAGAAATGTAATATAATACATTGTGTTTCAATGGAAAAAAGGTGAATCACCCTGTATATTTATGTTTTATTTAAATTGAAAGAATTGTAGAATTAAAAATAAAAACGGAATTTTTTATAATTCCGTAAACTAACAGCAGAACTAATTTTATTTCATGAGTTGTTCTAAAGCTTCATTAACTTTGCAGACTGTAATTACACAAATAATTTTTGTTTAAATTATTGATAGGACGCTTGGAGAATTACCCCTAATATTTTTTGCAATTAAGACTCATTTATCATAAACTCTAATACACCCTAGAAAAAGAAACGTTTTATATAACAACTCGTATTCTCGGTTCGCAAAAAATCATCTGCAAGAAAATATAATTTCTAACATACTTAAATATCCATATATCAATGTGCTCCCCAGACAAGGATGAAAAACTATCTCAAAATGAAATAGAAAAAATTAAAAGATTTACAGATATATAACGACCAAAAGAAACGAAAGCAGAAACGAGCAAAATGAAAAATAATCTTTTAAATAACATCACAACGTTACAATAGTCGTAAATGTTGGTTTTAATGATGTTAATATTTAAAGCGGTTCTTTTTATAACTTCAAGTTATGAACCGAATCTTAAGGATGGCTTTGATGCCTGTAAATCAGATAAACAACAAGTAAACTAGGAAATAAGATTTTGCTGTTGAAAAAATGTTTTTCATTTCAGTTGCTTAATGATGAATTTAGAAAACTCATAGACTTTCCAAAGAATCAGCTTAAAATGTAGTTGCTAAACTAGGGCGTCATAGACTGTCACGAAATTAACAATAGAATGGAAAGTTTTTGTTGCTGGACATTTTTTCTCTCGGAGTTCATATTAAAAAGTGTGTTGCGGCCAATGAAAATATTTTCAAGACACAACAAACAGTGCTATTTTATAAGTAGGGTTTGTAATACTTTTGAAAATATTTGACATCGCTTTATAAAATTTCCAACCACCGTAAAAGTACACTGCTCAACAATTGAAGTGGATATTACAAAAATCTGTAATTTTCTTTTGTTATTGGTTAATAATAAATCAAAATTCGATAAAATAAGTTAATCTTTATTCTTTTACCTTAAAATATACGGTATCCGCCAAAATAAACAGTACCGAAAATAACGTTAAAATATCTACCAAATACATTCTTTGATGAAAAAATAAAAATATCTAAAAAACTGCTAACTTTAGGTATAGGGAGTACTTCATATAATTTGAAGTAAAACACTAGTACTTTTCGATAGTGTTCTATTTAAAATTACCAAGACAATAATGTACTTGCATTTTGACTTGCCCTGTATTTGATTTAACGAATATTATGAATATGTTTTATAATTTTTAACAATTATTAAAAAACTATGGTTGCAATAGATCAATGTTCGTATTCTTGTCTTTAATTATACAGGGGGTTAAACGATACGATTTTTATATTGGTTATAACTTTTTAAATACCCGGTATAACATAATAAAACTACATTGTTGTGATGTGTAAGTGATGCAGATTTAGAATTTAAAATAAAATACAGGCTGTTCCATTAAAAAAAAATATAAGTTTGGTGTGCCACCATCTTATGGAACACCCTATAAGATTGTAACTAATTTTAAAATGTGGAGTTTAAAGTTGCCTACAATTTTTGTCAATAACTTTTATTGACAGATCTACTGAGCTTCCTTACACTAATCAATCACCCTGTAGAAAACAACAACCAGATAAATCAAACAAGCGAAACACCTACTTTAACATACAGACTTACTCATACACACCAATGACATTTAAATACTGTACATTTATGATAAATAACAAAATTTAGATTTCCTTGACGATCTTGAAATAAAAAAAAAGACAGAGAGCAGGCAGCATCACAGAACTACAAATTTAAGATGACACAGTTGACCAAAAATAGGTAATGTTTGAACAAGTAAAAACATAAATAGTTCCGTTTCCTCTGATATTAAGTCTGTGATCTTTATTTATTGTTTAACAAGTATTATATGTACATTTATTTTAAATTACAGTGGTCTTTAATTTGCGTCTGGTTCATTAGAGAGTTTGCGATAAGATGTTTTACGTTATATAAATGTCCGTTATAATGTATAACATAAAAATGTAGTAAAAATTATACCGTATAAAGCTTATTTATACGCTATTTTTGAAAATAACGTTAACCAATCAAATTTTAATGCTTATAATTTACTTCCATGGTACAACAAATTTACATTGTAAATTGTTGTATCATGACTGTTGATCATTAGTTTCAATCCTGTTAGGTATTTGCAAAAAACAATGTCTTGCACTGATTATAAATTAAATGTAATTGTAAATGATTTTTATGGTTATTATTTTTCTTAGTTTTGTTAATTATTTTTAGCGATCTTTTTTAATCTTGCACTAGTGACATATCCTGACATATCATATGGCATCTGAGAGTAACCTTGATTTTTAAGGAACGATAACCGCAAGCGATGTTTACAAATTTTACGATACACTACAGTATAACGTAAAATAGGAGTCTACCGTAACGTAAAACGACTGACCGCAAACTCTCTTATATTTCTTTTCAAAATTAAGAAAACGCCTCCATGACGTTTGTCAAACTGACAACAATTGCATTACCAGATACTTTCGTGATGGAACTGTCATATTTTTTTCAGTAATAATATAACAAGAGAGATTCGCAAAATTTTACAATAAAAAATATCAATAAAACTATCATAAAATTATTGAAACATTTAATTTAATTAATTATTACTTACAATATATTTCGCGTTGACACAATTAAGTAATTATTTTGACAAGTGTCTGACATTTGCTAGGCAAATAAAAGCTACACCCATTATTCTCGATAATAATCACAAGAGATTTATTCCCACTATAGATAGATAGATAGATAGATGTTTAAGAGGTGGCCAGAAGCCTATTCCACTGCGACCTTTTCAAAACTATTGTGATCCTCGAATAACTAGATTACATCCCCCAGTCCGACTCTCTTAACGAAGTCTATAACCTTTGAAACTGTAACCTTCATGTTGTAGTACCTTGCCAATGGATATTCTTCTCCTAAAGTCAGCAACCGCATATTTACCAGTCCGTCCCACTAACATAAGATGTGCTCTGGTGTTTCCTCTTCTAGGCGACAGAATCTGCACAGATCCGTCTCTGTCAACCCCATCAGCTTAAGATGCCTGTTTAGCTTACAGTGCCCCGTCAATAGACTTACTACAGTTTTGACCGTTTTCCCCAGACTCAATAAGTCTGGCGTAAACTTTTGCGAATGTTCCATTATGAACTGTTTCGCTTGCCTTTGTCCTGCTGAATTCCACCACCATTTCCTTTCCATGATTTTTGTGCCACCCATGTTTTCATGGCCGTTTTTATTATATTTTTTGCAATGCCGCAGAAAGGTTCCGGTTCAATAAAAGGCATTGATGAGCCTAGTTTAGCCATTTCATCTGCCTTTTCATTGCCTTTTAGACCCCTATGACCTGGTACCCAAGCTACCGTAACCTTGCTACGACAACAGTCCCATACTAGCCTAGAATTGACCTCTACAGAATCTAGTGCCCTTAGCACCTCCTGACTGTCTGTGAAGATGGCTATTGAACGGTGCGTCCTATCCAGCCTTTTAATTTCTTCTTCACAGTAGTGAATTGCCGTAATTTCTGCTTGAAAAATCGTGGCATTTTGGGATAGACTTACTGGGAATGTTATCCCTTGTTTTCTTCTGACTACGCCGGCTCCCACGCCATACGGCGTCTTTGAGCCGTCCGTGTACCAGGTTGACTCCGCCCTTACGGGTACACCTTTTTCCCAGTCTTCCCTACTTGGTATAACTATTTTAAGTGGTATTCCCACTATAATAATGACATAGTTGGTTGAAACTTACTCTTATGACAAAAAGAAGCATTTCATTGGTTTTAAGAAACGTCCAAAAATAATATCTGAGAAATCATGAATATTTCTGCTTCTGCGTCCATACGATTTTGTATATGTATCCTTTATTTTTAAGTTTTGTGATATCCTTTTGACCATTATTGAATCATTATTTTACTAACCAAAGTAAGACCTCAAAACATAAAAAATATACATTATGCTAATAGAGTTAAACACAATAAAGAGTAGCCAGATATTTTAAAACAACGTACTCCACATAATTTGATAAGATTAACTATTTCTAGTGACCCTTTTTCTTTACATCATTCTGGATGTTTATAAAAATGCTAACTACTAGGAATTTTAAAGAGAATTGTTAAATAAACCGCCAACTGTACCTAAACCTTAATGTAGGCGTCTAATTTTTTAATAATAACTCAACTATAAACAACTAGGTACCATTAGCTGATGATAAATTATAATTTGATTATTATCTTTTTGACGTGAAAAATTTTTTAACCACTTAAATATTCATTTTACATCGTGTGTATATTTTTTTGTTTGCCATTTCAGCATTACCATTTCTGAATACAAAGAGAATGAATGGATATAACCAAATCTAAAAGTCCATTATATTTTCTACCGTACTCATTTTTCATCAGAATATTCATTCGTTTATTATTGATCTCCAACCCAGAGGCATAAAAGTCAATTGTTTCCATCGTCGGGATGTTGTAATAAAGTGGTGTTGCTGTTTTTCCTTTTAACTAACGTTTTTTTTTTATTTTAGCACCAACATTGATTGACTGTCATATTTAATGACTTTCTAGTTTTCTCTGTTGCATTTTTGCATCTTATAATGACATTATAAAAATATAATAATAGCGTATAGTATAAAATAACGAATAGTTATAAATAAATTAACATTTTTCGTTTATGTAGATTTGGTAAAAATGGCAGTGACAGGTGCTGTCATTGGTCGAAATTACAAGAGGGAAAGAAAAAATTCCGTATTTTGAACGAAAAAAATGTTCAATATCCACAAACAATTTGGTTATTTGCTGAATATTTTGATTTTATACATTGTTTTATAAAAATATTTTAAAAAACACAGCTTTAAAATTTGTAAGGAACGTTCAATTTTAAAGAGTAAACTTCGACATTCCTTTTAATAGTATATTACTTTATGAGGCGGAGAAGCATGACTTTTCTTGACGCGCCCGATATTACGCGCCGAAGTGTATCTGTATCTGTAATTCTTGCATCCTTCTAAGATTGAGCCTACCTATTAGCTCGTCAACCATCCTACCTTTTTAAAGTAGGTGATAACGTCGCCAGTAGGCAACTACCTTAAGTTGGCATATGTTAGCCAGTTCTCGCCGAATACAGAAAGTCTTATTAGAGAGAGTGCCGGACTTTCACAAAGGACGTTCTCAACTGTCTCATCTTCTTGTTGACATCCTCTGCAAAGTGGGGTGTCACATAAACCCAATAACCTTTTCAGATGTTTTCGTGACAATGGCCAGTAAGTATACCTGTGACCAAACGCAGGTCCTTTCTGGTTATGGCCACGTATTTCTTGGCTGTTCTGCTATTCGGATACTTCAGAAGTTCCTTAGATAGTCTGCAACCTTTTTCTTCATCCCATCTTCCCTTGAATGTGTCAAGGGAGCGTTCCTTTACTAGGTCAACCACCGCTGATACCGGCAAGCTGACAATAGGCACTACGCAGGTCAACACAACTAAATACCTCATATTTAGCTACTCGTTGAACGATCTCGTCTACCCTAGGGAGAGGAAAAGCATCTGAAAATGTATATTTTTTTACAGTCTACCAATAATCCACTACCATTCTCTTCTTGTGATGTTCATTAGAAATTACCAACACCTGGGCTCTCCGAGGAGATCGACTTTCTTCAATTATGTTCTTTTTTAATAGGTTAGCAATTTTAGATTCAATAAATTTTTTATTCTCATGAAAATGTGTTCTGGATTTTGTTACAATGGGCATAAAGTAGGGATATATATTCTCAAAAAGAGAAGGTTCTAATACTTTAGCATCAACCAGGATGATCATGATAAGAATTTACGAAGATTCTAAGTATGGCCAAAAAGTATAATCTTACTATTAATAAATAAAATGTATTTGATTGGTTCCATACTTTATCCCAACTCAGTATTTTGTTTGCAGTATGGATAAAGACGAGACATAAAAATAAAAGACTGTTCCTTGTTCATATACAAATATATTTGTAGGAACAACAAATCAGATGGAAATACCAGGCAGATGCTTGTCTTTATGTACGTATGAAGTTACGGGTGATAAGTACATTGCGATCTATAAGATCAATTGTATCTTCCTTTACTTGCATGGATATGATATTTTTTCAGACTTATTTAGCTGCTTCTATTTCATGTGCTTCTAGGTATCTGACCCTAGAATTCTGCAAGGCAGGGTATTCCGAGAGTATGTGTATTGAAGTTTCGTCCTCTTCCTCAAATAATCGGCTCTTTACTTCATCTACTAACCCTAGTTTCTTTATGTGACTTTTTAATGAACAATTTTCGGTTAATATTTCTATTAAAACCATTTTTTTAATAAGGTTGAGGCAGTCCTTCCAGCTGAATTCAGTATTTGGAATTTTCCTTTTCCATTTCTTTTCTGTTGTTCTAAGATTGCGCCACTACTGATCCCAATATGGTTCTGGTCCAAGATATGTGGTTTTGGTTCCTTTTCTACCAGCTTATCTGCTGTTTTGCTCCCTTCTATTTCTATGTATCCTGGGTGTTCTTCTGCCCTAGTTCATGTAGCTTGCCTAGGCATTCTCAAACCATCTATGAGACCTCAGTGCTTTGATGGCTGTTTAACCATCCGACTCTTATGGACGACAAGGAAAACAAAAAACTTGTTTATACTAAGACTGTTTTTACCGATGTTAGTAGAAATAAAGAAAAAATAATAGTTTTCCGTACATCTCTATATTATGAATGAATAAGTTAGGGGTGATAAATACACTGCGACCCATAGGATCTATTGTGTCCATCTCTATATTAAGAATAATAAAAAAAGCATATGTGGCCTATGAGCAGTGTCGGAGGACAGTGGGACGCACATGGGGTCTCTAGCCCCGTGTAGTCACCTGGATCTACACAGCAATAATAAGACCTATGCTAACGTACGGAGTTATTGCATGGGGACCTAAAACTCTACAAGCAACGGCTATCCAAAAATTGTATCAAATACAAAGAATGGCTTGTCTGAACATCACAGGAGCTATGAGAACAACACCAACCGCGGCAATGGAATTGGTTACTGGTCTGACACCTCTCGACCTGCACGTCAAGGAGGTTGCGCTTATGGCCATTCTACGATTGCGCACGGCTGGTGTAAACCCCGAGGTAGGAATTAGTCAACTGAGGCTGGGCCTGTGGAGGGAGGCACTCACTGCGGTGACTCTGCTACAGGCGGCCGGTGACGCAATTGAACCCAGGTTTGTGTTTAATAAACGCTACAAAATACAAATAAAACAGAACACTTAGGCGGATGCTGCAAATGCAATACGCATATACACAGACGGCTCAAAAACCAAGGAAGGATGTGGAGTCTACTCCAGATCACTTAGCCTAAGGATTGGTATCTCAATCGCCGCAAAAACATAATAATCTGCACTGATAGTAGACAAGCCCTACTAACCTTGAATAGACAACGTTTTATCTCAGGGTTAGCACTAGAATGCCACCAAGATTTAGCTAACGCCTCGGTAGATAATAATATCGTACTAAGGTGGGTGAAAGGGCACGGCAGGAGCAAAGGTAACCGTATTGCTGACTCTCTGGCCAGGATGGCGCCTGGACTGAAAATTTTGGGACCCATGGTTTAACGACTTCGACAATTGCGGAACTAGCCAAACGTTACACCCGTACTGAATCCCTTAAGAGATGGAATGAAACCAAAGGATGCAGTTTTGCCAGGATTACCCTGGGAGACCCTGAGAAGCTGGATACGAATAAATATTTGGCGATGACCAGGAAGAACCTACGTTTAACAATGGGATTTCTTACTGGACACTGTCAACTAAGGAAACAGCTCCATATTATGGGGCTAGTGGACATACCTCTATGCAGGAGGTGTGAACAGGAAGATGAAACTGTCAGAACTTTCACATTGTAAGGGTTAGTACCATAAATTTCAAACTTTTTTATTTTACTCAAAGTGAATTAGATAAAATCACTCGTCCTACGGACTATGTTGATTATACATATGTAATTTTAAATATAAACATAAAAGATCTTGACGATCTGACAATTCTCAAGTTTTTTATTTAAGCTACCTCTGAAAAGAATTGCGATGAATCTTTATTTAATTCTACGTTTCAATATTTACATAATCTAAGCGCAGCTCCCCGTTTAATTTGCTCAAATTCAGCCTCCCGGTAACGTTAATTCCAAAACACAAATTTTTATATTTGAGAAAATTCTCACGAAAAATAAAAAGTTGCATTATAACCTAGAGAAAAGTTGGAAAAAGCACGGAAACGTATATATAGGTGGTTGTGGATCGTCTTTAAGACCAACGCCGGTTGCCGTTTATGTACTTTGCAATTCAAATTCTATGGAAGTTTCGGATATTGCGGCCAAATCCTTGTTTTGCCGTCATAAAATAAACATGAAAGTCATAGAAACATTCGGACGATATTTTTATTTTTATTAACAATTTTCGCCTATCCACAAAAACTACATTTTTATAACCATTAAGTGATCCTGCAAAAAGAATTAAACAACTTTTAAACTTTTGAAATGTTATTAATTGGTTTTCAAAAAATATAAAGTTCGTTCCAACAGACAATCAGGGATACGTTTTGGATTGTTTTCAAATTTACTAAGAATAATAAACAGCTTTTCGTTTTAACAAAACTTTCACGTTTAATTAAAAAATTTGATTTTAAACTACAATAATTACAACTGTTTCTCTACCATTTTTGTGAATAATTTTAAGATCCCACATTCTGAAATACTGATTAAATTATATTTATAAAATTAATACACACATATATTTAATAGTATTAGTAGATTTTTATATAAATTCGTTTTAAAAAATATGCCGATGTATTATTTACTTTTTTATCCCTTCTTACAGATATAGATTTAAATCTTGAAATATTTTCTTATTTCCTGTAGAAACCAATTTCAATATCCCTATTTATATTTATTTCCTAAATCATCAATTTGTAAACAACATGGAGATAGGAATTCGAGAAAAAACATATTGCTTACTACGTTCCTTTGCCGGATTTATACTGATCCTCTTAAGCAACCTTCCATTGGTGGGATTGTCCTTATCTGGTGGTTTATGGTTCTTTCTTTTTAATAAATCAAGTGTATGGCTCTGCAGACTTACAGGACCTCGACCATGAAATAAGTTTATGTATGTTTCAATTTTATAAATTTCTTATCTTATTTATTTAAAATATTATCGCTTTGTTTAATTAGATAAAGAAGTCAATGTGTAACTTAAATATCAGATTTTATTATAAATTATAATAAAAAATGCCTCATTTTTTAATACTCAATGTTACAATTAATATTCGCAATTAGTTTTATCGTTTAAAAACTCAATATTAATTTAAATGTGTTATTTGGTAGTAAACTCCTATCTTTATAAAAAATAAATTTTACCATATAGATTAGATGCTTTCGAAAAATATTTATAGGAGAATTCTTCTTCTAGAAATCAGCTTGCTAATCAGCATGGCGATTTTTTTTACTTTATCTAACAGTCTCTGTAGGTCTTTCAGACTGCTCGCAATTAGTACAATGTCATCGGCATATCTGATGTTAATTTGTCCACCATTTTTGACTACGCCTACTGTTTCATCCTCTAATGCTTCTTGGAATATGCACTCCTAATAGATATTGAACAGCATTTGAGGAAGGACGCAACCCCTTTTTAGATGTTGATTTCATCTGTCATGTTGTTATCGAATTTTAGTCTGGCCTTCTGTCACCAGTAAAGATTGGCTATTATCTGCATATCGTGATGACTTTGCAGTATACTCAAAAGTTTTTTATGTTTTACTTTGTCGTAAGCTTTGCTGTAGTCGTTGACTCTAAGGTAGATTATAATTAAGCATTCACCCATTCCTACATAACCCTGGTGTAGATCAAGATTAACAAACTAAATCCAAATATAAATTTTTCCTAACATGTATAGAAACTTAAAAATAAGCTAGGCTAGGTCAATAATAAAATGACTGATGCGAGCAGAGGCTCCAATAAGCTCTAGGTATTGGCCAAGAAATAGTCGGTATATTAAGAAATAAAATTAAAATTTTGCAGATAATGATACCAAAGGCAAAAACTCGTTTAGGTATACGAACTGCTTCAGAAAAAAGTGAACACAAGAATATACAGTTTAAAGCCAAGGACAAAAATGTCCAACCATGCCCTCAATCAACACGGGAAGCTGCAATAGGCCTAGGTAATGAGGCACTAAGAAATTACAAGGCTAATAAGTTTGCCCAAGGAAGTTCAAATGCCCCATAAACTTTAAACAGCACATAAACGGATATTCCGAATATCTTTTTTATAAAAAAATAATATTTTAAAATAAAGTCTTACGATATTATTTTATTATTTAGTTGTCGTAAAAAAATACGTGGAAAAATAGGGTTTTTGCCCTTTTTTTAATATACTATTATAGTAAAGCAGTCCCCTTTCACTTTTGATATTCCGATGAGACTATTTCTCTTTGTAATGGATCATGTCACTGTATTTAACAAATACTTTCAGAATTATTTCTCCGTCAAACTTATTATCAGCCAAAGTGAATAATTACTGAAGTTTACTTAAACAGAGCAAAGATCTTAAAGATCTTTTTTGCCTTTCCTCACAAAATTAATCGAATAATGATTCCTTGAAACTTTCTGATGTTCATTCAACTTAAAATACGAATATTGTAAACCACAGTTATTAATGAATTTTATTCCGCAGGGTAAATAACTATTTTCAATACAAATTTCTCAATGACCAGATTTAAATATTACTGATGGTTTTAATAGATAGTGTACTCTTTTTTGGCTAATTTATTGAACAAACAATTCATTTTGAATAACAAATATTTATGTACCTATGGCAAACTTTAATATAAAAGTTGAAAATAAATCAAAAAACTTAATTAAAATTTTGTTGGCTTCCCCTTTGAAACAACCCTGGTATTTTAAACATTCTAGAAAACATCCTTTATGAGAAATAAAGCTAATATTAATGAGACCGTCTATGTAAAAAAACGTTTTCAACGCGAAAGGTTTTTCTTCTGAGATTTTATTGATATTCTTTTATAGAAGTGTTGAGATTCTACTGAAGATTCCTTTTATTTGTCTGTGCAGAATCTGTGTTTGCGACTTAAATTGATGGTGTGTAAATCACGTTGATTTAACCTTTTTTTCAATTGAAAGGAAGGAAGTAAAGTGAGCATTTCTAACAAGCGTTAACAAAATGTAAGAATACATTTTTACAACTCCTCGATAATAATATTACATAAGAAATAATTTATCTAGTTCATGTAGTAAATAAAAAACAGTATTACTTTAAATATAACAAAAAATAGTTAAATTAACCTTTCCAGCACTACTTAATTGTTTATGCTCTGCAAATGATATGAAATTTATTCTTGGGCTTTAAAGCATTGATGATTGGTGACATCATCAAAGTCAATTAACTTATGTAAGATAAAAATCACTTATCACTTATCATTTTGTGGAAGATCCTTACAAGGATGGAAAATTACTTTTGCCATGAGTCAGTAAATCTATGGATTTGGATATAACTTTTTATTGCTAAGTAACTAATAATTGATATATACTCAAAAAAATCGACTTATATTCTGATGTCACACCTACAAACCTCACGAAATGAAACGGACTCAAAAATGGCTACTGTTACTTTGTCGTGTGTGTAAATATTTTTGTTGTTTGTTTATGTTGTCAAATTTTTTTTGTGTTAAACACTAAATTAATATATCTGTTGTTTGAAATTAATGTTGTATTAACCGTAAAGTAAAAATAACAAATAGGTTTTGAATAAAACCGATTTTATAGAATGACAAATGATAAAACGCGTTAAACAAATTTCGATATATCAAAATAAGGACAGTTGTCATAAAATGTTAAAATAAATTCTTATGAATACAACCTTTTAAACGTTTTTGGCACTATCTCTTTCCAACATTCGAAGATTATAAATAAAGTTAAAAAGAACACATGACTTTGTTTGATAGGCAAGTGTGCATAATTTTTTAATGTATTTCTACTAGCAGTATAAAAGAATGAGGTATATAAAGTTAGTTAAAAACAGTAAAAACTTAACATAACTGCATTTACATTGGTATAATTTTTTATATTAAAACTTAGTATGTTTCGATAATCTGATCACCATTAAGTAGCTTCTCTTTATTGATGACAGGTTCATGAACATATATTATGAGTAAAAATTCACAGCCGCTGTTTCTGTTAATCTCTCCAATTAATCTTTTTGTTTCCCAATGTATAACTTTTTTTAATTTCTGCCTTTCCCTTTTTTAATTATATCTTTCATTTCGGATATTGGTTAAAAACTGCGGCCCTGCATAAGTCATATGACGAAGTTAAACTTTTTCCCAAGTTCTAGAGCTGGGATATTTTTCCTCTTCCAGTTGATTTTCCAAAATATTTTCTCGCAGAATCTCAAAACTAGGACCTCTCATGATTTTACCGAGATTCTCTACCTCCTTTTTAATTCTTCTTAAAACCTGCATATTGGTAACATGTGCTGTATTTGATATTCTTAAAATCCTACGGTATGTCCACATCTCGAAAGCTTGTGGTTTTGTTCTATTTTGCACATAAAAGGTACAGTTTCTATTACCGTACAATAGCACTGAAATTACATGGCCTCTAAGCTTTTTAAAAAACACTACTTACATGGCATTCTTAGCTACCTTAAAAAATAAAATGTAACTTCAATATGTCCATCTGACGATGTTAGTTTTAGCAAAACAGCTGTCATTGATTTTATAAAAGTAATTTTTTGAATAAATAGTGGAAGTTTAGTTTAAAAACTTTTATTTTTATTGTTTTTAGCATAAACTATACTTTCAGTATATCGTATTATTGATACAGATTCATCAATTATAGTTTTTAAGGGCTTTGGTGAAGATTTTTTCTAAATAAAAGAGCTGAGAAAACATTTACTTGTCTAAATCCTCGTTTGATTTCCATCATATTTGTTTTTTTACCTTATTTCTTATTTCAGTTCTTTGATTAGGGTATATAGTTTCACAATTATTTGTAAACCTTTTAAATTAAGGTTTTTTCTTTCTACTGGTTCTATTAGTTTCTAGAGTCTACTTGTATTAAACACTCTATTGTACTCAATAAAACAATGTTTTGATTTATATTAAAACATTTCTGAATCAACAATATAAGTATCAAGGGATCCCTTATCCGACATCCATTTTTAATCCAAGCTGATATATATTTTTTGTAATATTTTTTAGTGATTGACTGTTAGAAAGAATTTTAGTGTATTGCTCAATAGGCTGACAGCTGATACGAGTATCAAGAAAATTTAATACAATGCCAATACAATACTTACTGAAATTACGAACGAGTACACAAATACAAAGTTAAGATAAAGCTACTAAATAAATCTATGGCAACTAAATTAGATTAATCACCGTTATTAGATTTTGGGAATTGGCTTTTGTGATCGGTAGCTATTATTTCAAGGGGTTTGTTTCTCGATGTAGATTAATAACAACTACAATGATTGGTCCGGGGATATCGGTTACCCTAAAGTACAAAATTGGTGGAATGGAAAAGCATTACTATTTTTAGGAATAACTAAATTTACTTCAAATTTAATTAAGTTTAAATTTTATTTTGAAGGCATCTATTACATTATTATATTTAAAGTGCTAATACTTACTTTTGGAAGCGTTTATATTTAGATTATGTCATAACAACAGTTTAATAGATATGAACAATTCTAGCAGCATTTCAAGGCATAGATGAAATTAAAAGAATTGGGTAGGTTAGGTTAGGTTAGGTTGGTAGACAGTTATCAGTTCATTATTTAAAATCTATTAAATATAAATACGCTGAATTTGGTACACTGATTAAGACCCTTTTGAAGAACCAGTTCCCCAAATTTCATAAATACAGCTTACAAGGTTACTTACTTATTAACGACCTAAGTCGTTATCTTAATGATTGACTTATAGATAGACGATAAAAACTATCCCATTTCCAGGAGAGTTAGAAAGTTCAACATATAGCCTGTTTTAAGAATTATAAAGACATTGAGATCATAAAACAAATAGCTACATCTAATGGCTATCCAATAAATTAGATAAATAAATTAATTAATAAGAAAGAACAGAAAATGTCACTAGAACTAATATCAATACAATTTCAAAAATATTATCTTCGGCAACATCAGCATAAATATCATATAAAACACAAAATAGTGTTAAAAACTAAATTACCTACATTTAAAAAATCTGGTGCGATTATAAAATTAATTGTCCAAAATGTAATGCAGTATATATAGGTCAAACATAAAGACATTTTAAAGTAAGATTTAATAAACACTTAAGAGCATATAGATTCCAACAATCAGATAAGTCGAACTATGCAAAACACCTACTTGAACATCCAACCTCACTCTTACACACCAATGACACCCAAATACTAAACAAAATTTAGATTTCCTTGAAGAACTTGAAATAAAAAGACATCTAGTAGATCCACAATTTAAAGTTGTTAATGAACAAATAAATCTTGGAAGTTCTCCATTATGAAACTGCTTTGATTGAGTCTTCATTTTATACATAGATAAGACGTAACACAAATATATTAAGATATTGTAAGGGTCAGCATGATATTTTTTATTTTCCTGTTTTTTCTTTATCATTGCACAGTTAAACTGATCTTAGAGGGAAGAACATCCAGGATAATCCCTTAGGGCTAATAACATCTAGGCTTTAATATTGTTATACTTCCACACTTGGTCTAGCCTTAACTACTTAAGCAACATCAGGTACATAGCTACAAACAAACAAAATGTAACTTCAAAATGTTAATCTGACGATGCTAGCTTTTAGCGAAACTGCTGTCTTTGAGTTTAAAAAAGCAATTTTTTAAATAAATAGTGGAAGTTTTGTTAAAAAAGTTCTATTTTTAATGTTCTTAATAAATTTTATGTAATCTGTTTTATTACTTCCCTTATATTACTTGAGATCTAAATGAGTCCCAAGTTCTTAAAGCAAGTTTAATAAATACTAGTAGAATTTTTAAATTCTGATCTATTTTGCTAATACAATCTTTGCTTTATAAAAATACTCACACAAAGCAAATAAGTAGATAAATTTTAAGATCAATTGAACCTCAATCTTTGCCTTGGCTAGTTTTCATAAACTATTCACCTTATGTTTGGCCAATCAATCAAATAACTATAGCTAATTATAGTATTTTTCAAGGAAAATGGTTGACTGCATTTAAGATTGTAACCAACTAAGCTCAAGCACCGAGAGTACTTGTTGGGATTTCATACTCGTATATTACAAAAATTACTTCAAATTTTTTGAGGTCATTTTATGTTGGAAATACTTTATAAATATTAAAAAATAAATCCCATGTGGGGTTTGACGGAATAACCCTATTCGACTGCAAACATTTGAAAGGTCATTTTTAAAAAGCAAACAAAGTAGTAGCAGAATAGGTGAAAGGTTATTAAACATATTTTTTAAAATTTATTTATTATTTACTCATGACAACCAATAATTTTCAACAAATTTCCACGCATATCAATATCATTCAATCCCTTTCTAGTTGATTAATGTTTTAATAAACTTTAACACCTCTGACAGTTGACTGTAAAAAAAAACCATTCGCGTCATAAACCGGGTGTAACGTGTTTTGCTTTACAATAATTATTTTACATCCGAGTGGCAAAGCTGTCCCTCAGGAACCGTATGCATTATTGAGGGAATAACGGGTGTTTTCAAGCGGTTGACAAAACGAAAATGAAGTAAAAGGAAGTCGGTATATTTGACTGCTTCACTGAGTACAGTTAAGTCGTGTATAGTCGAGGTTTTGGCATTATAAACTTGATGTGTGTGTCGTTTAATTTAGGTTGCTGTTGGATATCACTATGTCGTTGTAAAATAAAACATTGTTCTTATTTGGCGTGTTTAATTATAAAATTTGTTTGCATATTGTTGCCATCAAGGAATAATGAATTATAGTTAGAGCATGTGATAGAGTTTCTTAAATTATTTAAAATAATGAAATTAATGATTACACAATTCGTCCAAACCAAACACGAATTTAAAATGTATTTTCCTACGACCACCATCCAAAACACTATTTTGCACATTGGTTACAGTACGCAAAATCAGCAATTTCTCATAGCAACAAAAGCTGTGGGAAAAGTGACATAAGGCATAGCCAAAGTAACATAAAGCATAGCCAAAGTGACATTAGGCATACCCAAAATAAATACCTGCAGCAAGTTCTCAATCTCGTTATCTAGTAGAGTCGATGAATCATTACAGAAATTTGATTCTGTTTCTATTCCCTCAACATCAGCTACGAATCACTTATTAACAATAACCGAAAACTTGTCGGAAACACCAACACCAGGGATAAAGAACCAGAACTGTTCCCATTTTACAGTTCATTATAATTTTAAGTGAAAAATCCCATGCAAGGAAAGTTAAATTTAAAATACGTTTCTTAAAACGTAAATTTGTTACCTACTGTAATATTTAATAAATCTTTAAATACGATCTTTAGTAATTTATTTAAATGAAATGCAAAAATTTTCACCGCCGAAAGCTATGCCATGTTAGAAAAAGTGCTCATAAAAAAAGTATCGTGTACAACATGATCGTTTGTTTGTTTTCTGAATGGTGGTCGTAGGAAAAGTACAGTGTGCAACACGTGCGCAAATATTAATTTCTCACTCGTGTGAAATTAGCACTTTTGCGCACTTGTTACACAATATACTATTCTAAGTAGCAAATCCCAACTACGTTTGTTTTTGTAAATCATTTTTTGATTTTTAAATCGTAGAAATTTTAACTGTAGTAGCAATTGAACGTTTTCTAAATGTTGCTAAATTCACGTAAAAAAAAACCACCTACACGCATCTGCGCCCCCTTGTGTGACGACAGTTTACTGTCCATGCATAAAGGTGTTAATAAAATAGTATTTTTTTTACTGATTGCAAAATTGGACAGTTTTAAAAACTTTTAGACAACTAAGTACTGTAAAATCATTTTAATATTAATATTTTAAATTCGTTGACTTTGGATTTTTGATTTGGTTTTCCCATTAGCCCTTCAATGTCCTGAAATTTATCAACTTATCAACTTCGAGAAGGCCGTACGCAAAGAGCAAGGGGCTCTGGACGCCCCCGTAGAACAACAGACCGCGAAGATCACCGCCTAAAATTATTGGCCTTAGGGGACCGTTTCTCCACTACCAGGTCCATTGAAAATGAATGGTTTGCAGAACACGGAAGACCTATTGGCATGCGAAGTGTTTACCGACGAATAAGAAGTTTTGGCCTGTTTTCATACCGACCACACTGGGTCCTCCCTTTAACTCCAGAACAACGACGTAATCGCCTTGAGTCGTGCATTGAACGGTCACTCTGGGATCAGGAATGGAACAGTATTGTCTTAAGTGACGAGTCTCGATTTTGTTAAGGCATGCACGATGGTCAAACGAGGGTTAGAAGACGACGTGGTGAAAGGAGAAATCCAGGGTTTTTTGTTGAAAGGCATGTTCATCAAACTGTTGAAGTTATGGTTTAAGGTGCTATAGCTTATGGTTCGAGATCACCTTTAATCTTTATCAGAGGTAACATGAACGCAGCGTTATATCCCAAAATTTTTAGAACCCCATCTTTTACCCTATCTTGACACCCTGGCAAATGCAACTTTTCCAGCAATATAATGCCCGACCACATGTCACAAAAGTCACAAATGACTTCTTTCAACATAATGATGTCACATTGTTACCTTGGCCACCAAGATCTCCCGACTTATCCCCAATTGAGCACGTGTGGGATATGATGAGTCCTCCTCAGACTTCAGAAGAACTTCGAGAGGAGTTGGTGGTTGCCTGGAATGAGATACCACAGGAGGACATTGACCACCTGATCAGAAGCATACCTAGGCGCGTTGGAGAATGCGTAATACATCCACACATTATTAAAGGTAAAAGGGCTTTAATCATTTACTTACTATGCTTCAGTAAGTACTTATACAAAATTTTATTAAAATAAAAGCATTTAAACTGGGTGTTAGGATTTTTTACGTCACTTAGTATATGTATAAAATGATGACTCAAACAAAGTAAACAGTCTAATAGTGGAGAATATCAGATTTTTTTTAATTTGGGTAATTTTGTTTTTAGATTTTACAGTTTTGTACCAATACTATTTTGTGTTTTAAATGATATTTATGCTTCTGTTGTCGAAGATTATTTTTGAAATTATATTGGATATATTTTCACAATAGGTATGTGTTATATTTTTATAACTTTTAATTCCTTTGGTTTGTTTTGGCAATATTAGTTGTAATGACGCTTTCTGTTCTTTCTTATTAATTAATTTATTTATCCAATGATTGCATAGCCATTAGATGCAGCTATTTGTTTAAATGGAAATATCTCTAAATTAATTAAAAGACTCAAGGTAATCGTAAATTTCTTGTAAGAGTGGATGGTTTTTATCAACGCCAAAGATTCATAAAATTATTTTCCACAAGAATCTAGCATAATAAAAGTTAATAAAATGTCATAATCCATCAAATCGCCCATAAATGTAAGAATGATGATAATCTAATTATATTTATTGGTGGCCAAAACTTGATAAGGATGCACAAAATAATATAGAAATATTTACAAAATTTAGAGGCCTGATTCTTTCCAGAATTGAAAAATCTGAACAAACTTCCACTGTAAGTACTTGTATTGAATTGTATTATATTGTATTAAATTATTGAATTCACAAATATAATATTAACTGTCTCAGAAAGATCCTGGTCTTAGAGGAATTCGACTGGCATTGAGAGCCTTTTATACTAGTTCTAAATACAGTTTACATTACGAAGCAGGAGAACTATCCCTAGAAATAAGATAAAATATCAGCCATTAAATTTTTCTTGCCAGTACAAAACTTAAATGACCCAACGCATCACTATGTAATTGCCAATCCCTCTTAGGATATATATAGAGAAGGATATCTCTCCCTGTTTATCAACGTGTGAACAACATCCTCCATAAACTTGGTACACATCTTTCGTCCACTTTTACCTATCTTTGTATTAATTCTCCCCTCCATGGACAATACCCCTTCCCAAATATAATATATATTTGACGACCTTTTTTGAAAAAATCAGTTTTTGTGTAGGTATTTTATCTCTTTGAATGTTTAAAACCGGACTAAAAATATCTGTGGCTCTATACGCTAGCTAGAGAAGTAGGAGAGAAGAGAGCTCAGAAAGGTCCCCTAACTCGGTTTTACAGCTCCCAGAATCCACGTTTCTAACCAGACCTTTTGAATAATACAAACAATGGCAACTTTTATCATGTCGTTTTATTTTTTTTTTATGAAGAATATATTATCGTGAATTTCTTACAGTGATTTCACGTCTTGAAAGTTTATTTAAGATTGGAGTCGATATTTTAAGTGTCTCTATAAAAAAATGTATGCTAACGTGTTTTTTACTGAATAGTTTTTTTTTGTATTTCTTAAAAAATAAATGAAAATAACTTCCAATATATCCAGTGGCCTTCTTTTTAAGATCGATATGTAAAATAAAGCTGGCAAACACCAGAATTACCACTCAAAAACATTCTTGTAGCTAAAATGTTTTTAAACGTATCTGAAGTGATTAGATAAATTGGGTAGTAAAAGTCATTTAAACTTCCAATTTGGAGAAGAAAGGGGAGTATTTCTGGGAGCTTTTCAACAAGGTACTGAGGGAGGAAGAATTCCCGGAGGTATGGAAGGTGGCCAAAGTGATACTTGTGAAGAAGGCAGGTAGGGAAGGAAAGCGGACAGGAGACTACGGGCCCTTCAGTCTGTTGTGTGGTATGGGTAAGGTGAAGAAATAATAGAGGTAAGGATTGAGGAAGACGTAAGGAGAATTGGGGGTTTTAGAGAAAACCAGCTAGAGTTCACGAAGAAGAAATCGTGTATCTCTGCGCTAGGTAGAGTGGTGGATTTGGCGGAAAAGCCTAGTGAGGGCAGCTGGAGAAACAAGAAGCTGGCACTACTAGTTTTCTTCGATGTGGGGAACGCGTTTAATAGTGTCAGCAAGGGGGCGCTGTTGAGCGCGTTGTTTAGGCTCGGAGAGGGTGAAGGATTGGTTAATTTAGTGGAGGATTACCTATCGACTCGGGTTATAATAGATTCAAGGGGGAGGAGATATACAGGGTGTTTCTTAAGTAATCTAAAATATTATATGGGGCTCTTCGTTACTCAATTTTAAGACGAAAAGTTCATATAAACATGTGTGATAGGTGTTGTCGTTTATGAGATACAGGGTGTTGTACGTGAAATTAATTTTTCTTGGTGACGCTACTGATTTATATTTTTTTATTATTTTATTACAAGCAACATGTGTTAAACATAAAGAAAAAATAATACATTTCAGAGCAAATGTTTAAAATGTCCACCTCCAGCTAAAATGCAAGAATCCGCTCGATATCTAATGGATTGTCGAATACGTTCTAAGATACCAGGATTGTTACGAATAACATTACAGCCGTCTATGATACGATTTTGAAGATCTTGTACGTTTAATATCAGTTCTGGGTCGTCCAATAATATTCTTCGATTTAGCAAAAGTTCCAGTTTCTTGTAAACGAATATGTAACTTAGTAAACGTATCTGAACATGGTAAACGATTATTTGGATAACGCTGGGCATACGTACGTCTAGCTTCTAAGGCATTAGCATTCGCTAATCCGTACAAAAAATGCATATTAGCCATTTCAACATTAGTAAACACTGGCATAGTTATTAACTAAACACAGAGTCAATCAAATAAAAATGTACGATTTTTGCGTTGGTTTTCAAATTTGACACTTGTCAACATTATTTCAAAGGCCACTTAGAATAAGCATGTTTTTGCGTATTACTTCTAAAAACCAGTAGCGTCACCGGGAAAAATTAATTTCACGTACATTTAGAACTGACTTATTACAATAAATTCAACACCCTCTATCTCATAAACGACAACACATATCACACATGTTTATATGAACTTTTCGTCTTAAAATTGAGTAACGAAGCGCCCCATATAATATTTTAAATTACTTAAGAAACACCCTGTATAACGGAGGTGTGTGTGCCTGGTGTATGCGGATGATGTGTGCCTGGTGTGTAGGGCAAAGGAAGAGACGGAGATAGACTAAAAGGTGGAGAAGATGTGTGGGAAGATTGTGGGGAAGATATAACGATGCAGATCGGAAGTGGCGGAAGATAATAAGGTGGAATTGCTCGTAAAGGGACGAAGCAAGATAACGGAAGTTAGGGTGATGGTGAAGGGGAAGAAAATTCGCATGGAGGAGTCGGTGAAGTATCTAGGTGTTTGGTTGGATAGCCAACTATCCTTCAAGCACCACATGTTGAAGGCAGCAGAGACGGCGAGAGTACGATCAGCATAGTTGGGGAGATTGATGTGTAATGTGAAAGAGCCGGGCGAATGGAAGAGGAGAGTTATTGGTAGGACGATTGAGCAGAGCAAGATTTACGGAGTGGATGTGTGGGGTGAAAAAACGATGATCCATGCGAGAACAAAGCAACTATTGCAGGTGCAGAGGGGGATTTGGTTGAGAGTGGTGCGGGGGTATGGGACAGTGGATGTAATAGCAGCAGCTGTGGTGTCAAGGTCGTACCTTTTGAACCTGATGGCTAAGGCAAAGAGGCGATGGTGGAGGGTGCCACAAAAGAGGAAGTTCAGGATTGGATGAAGCCGGGAGGGATATGAAGGTCCAAGAAAAATGGCGATTAGGAGTAGGAGTGAGTGGATGGACTAAGAGTTTGGGGAGGTAAACTACATCTTGACCCAAGTGCTCACTACGCATGGGTCAAGAGTGGGGTATTTACATAAGATTGGGAATTTAAGTCGTTTACAGAACAATGCTAAGACTGGAATATGTATATGGTGTGAGGTGGAGTATAATGAGGGTCATATGTTTAGAGTCCAACACTATTTGGTTCTGGATAATGACCCATCGAACATGAGTTTCCCATCTCAGCCCGAAAAGAAGACTTTCAATTTAAAAAAGTGGAAAGAAAATTTAAAATTGTTATAATTTCTTTCTTGTGAGATTAAAAAAAGTTTTATACATATATTTAACAGTGATCTAATTAATAATTTTGATGCTTACGTTAAATTATACAAGAAATTTGTGTTTTATGAACAGGACTATTATACATTAGATACTATAAAAGTAAAAACTTGTAAACTTGTAAATATTTTATTAATCCGCAAAGCCTAACAAAATCTCTTCACAAGGTATCCGAATACTCCCTTTTTTCCAGTTTTTCCAATATCGCTGCCACTGGGGCCATATTGAATGTATTTTTGGCAGCTAATAGGGTCACCTAAACTAAATTTTACAAAGGTTTCATAATATTGATATAGAGTATTCAATAGTATTAATAGTAAATAAATTATCCCCTTTATAATTATCTACTTTTTTCTTAAAAAAAGATGATGAAGAAGTTAAAGGGGTTTTATTGTACAGTTTAGTTGTACTTTTATGTTGTAAGAGTCTGATATCCTTTTTTATGTTTGTTTTTGGATAAAAAGGTTTTTTTAATATTATATTATATTATATTGTTTTAAGTTGTTCTTAATGGTATAAGCCAGTTAGACTTTTCTGAACTTCAGCCTGCGAAGATCTTTTGTACCTACCTTAATGTACTAAAACTCTAGAATCCCAATACTTCTATCGTAATTGAGCAACTTTTTAGTGGGCATATTCCTAATTTGAGTCAGAACAACTTTTAAGAATGTAAGCCGTTTGCAGAACAATGCTTCGCATTCACATGCAATATTTTCCGCCGTTTCTTTAGCTATTTTATAGAAACGACAGTTTTCACAGACTCCGATTTTCCCATTAATTTGAGGCGATACCCTAAAGGGCAGTGTCCAGTGCCAATTTTATATCTTTTTTGCTTATCTTGAGAAGGCATTTTGCTCTTTCAGGTGATATACCTACAACCCTTTAAGCTTGCCTCAGTCCTGGCATATTCATCCAGCGAGATCGTAGTCGATCCACTTCCCAGGAATTCATTTTTGATGCGGCATTTTTGTGAAAACACAAAACAGCTTCGGACCAAAGAAAGTTATATTAGCCCCTTCTTTTGCTAGTCTATCAGCTTCCTCATTACCTACTATCCCTCTGTCACCTGTGACCCACATCAAGGTGGCCTTGATGTTTCTTGTCAGTTTCTTAAGGGACTGTTTACATTACAAAATAGCTTAGCCTCATAAGTAAAAAAATTTTAAAACTTGGCTGACGGCTAAAACAACCTATTAAAATCTAGAAGTAGGTTTTCAACCTCTCAACATAGGAATGTTTTTTTCTGAAGACTATTTTTTTATAATTAAACTATAGCAAAACTAAACTCTTTATCTCTAAATTAAGTAATTGCGAAATAAATAAATTAGTTTAATTTTCGAAAGATTTTCCAATATTAGGGAAATAAGAGATTTTCGTCAATATAAAACCGCAGATTTTTTTTTACATTTAAAAAAATACTGATTTAGTTCATCATTTGATTGATAACACATTTTTTACTCTGTGTTTTGCTGACTCGTGGCCAAACAGTATTGCTTAAGAATTTTTTTAATTAATTGACGAAAACAATTTTTTAAATATTGGATCTTCAAAAATCTGTTTTATGTTAATAAACATTTTTTTACTAGTATATTCTAAATTTATTGTACTTGCCCTTACTTTTTGGAAGTCCATCTTACTAAGAATAATAAAGACTCTTCGTTTTAACGCAACATCCACGTTTAATTAAAAAATTAGGTTTTAAATTATAATTATAGCTCGTTGTAGCGAGCAAGGAACAGGAATAGAGACTTAATAATACTCTATATAGTTAAAGGGTCGCGGCTAAAACAATCAGAGTCCAAATTTGATTTGAATGAACTATGTTCAAATTGGAAACATCATTTAAATACTGTACTTAATTAATTTACTTATTTTATTGTACATAATGTGAAAACATTCAAGAAAAATATTTACAAAATACGAATAACAATATTTTTTTCAGAAATTACTCTACATTGATAATTCTTCCCCATCAGTCAATTTGGCAGATTTAATCGGCAATGGTCCATTGTACAGCTTTTTCAGTTAAGTACAAGTTCCAGTCCGTTTATGTTTCTTCTTTGGAGCAAAAACTATAGCTTGCTAATGCAATGTTTAATAATACACAACGATTAATTCGGTGCTATAGTTCACAGTGTTACAGAGGGACTGTGATCGCAATTGCGATGCTCAATTCTGTGACTATGACAATTTTTAGCAGAAGAATTTTATCCATATTCAGCTACCAACTAGCGCTGTTAACTCACTTTAAAAAAAGGGACTTTGATCGTTTTTAGTCCCTACTCTTCAGTTGGGAACATATAGTTTGTTACAAAATTGCTACATTAATTTACTAAGACGGCCCTGAACCATTATTAAAACAAATTTATTTTTTCAAGAGGAAAACACGTGTTAATCTCGCTTAAATCCTCCCTCAAACAGCGTAAAATGTTAATTAAAACCACGGAACATTAAACTGTAGGTGTATATACACAGAAAAGTGTTTTTCTTTTTTGTTTTGTTTTATCATGACGTTTATCGAGTGGAATTTCCTAAATAGCGCAAAAACATTTAACGAAAATAAAATCGCTAAAAAATAAAGAGTGATCATGTTATGTAACGCACGGCATACACACAACTTCATCATGCACACTCGGATGATTTTTACACTACGTTTACCAAATAGGATTTCAAAATGATCATTTATTCAAGTCTTGTCAAAATACACACCCAAAAGACTCATGCATTTAACACCGAATTTAATTAGAAAAAATTTAAATCAATTTGGAGGCACAGGAAACAAGAGTTTAATGTAGAGACGTTTTTGTAAATGTCGCTAAATATAAAATCTTTATTAACAAAAGTTTCTTTGTGGGATACATACAGTATAAGATATCTTTTTTTCTTAGATATGCCCCTTTAAAATATGTAAATAATACTAAGAATAATAAACAAATAAACCTTTGAACTAAATTAAACGTCTTATCTATATATAAAATGTTACACAAATACAGGGTGATTCGCATAAGAACCGACATAGAGCAAGGACATGTAGGGGAGCTCAAAATAGGGCGATTTAACGCAACTTACCTCTATGCCAAGTTGCTTCCCCGAGAAGTTATAAGCTTTAAAAGAGAAGTTTTAAATTTAGAAATAAATCAATGTCTCCCTTATACTTGAATTTAGAAGAACCAAATTTCGTATATGTTGTGGGTGTACCAAGAGCAGTAAATGACAGTAATTATACAGTGTGTAATAGCCAAATGGAATAAATTCATTATTTCGGTTACTGTACATATTTATAAAAAATCCCGAAACACGTCAAATTTAAATTATAACTTGACATTCTTTAACGTGAAAATGCAACCCCTACCTTCAACCCCCTTAGAGTGACAGGTACAACAATCAATTTTTTAAATGGGAAGTATAGGCTTGTGATATATCATTTGAAAGGTCTCTACATTCTCTATTCAAATATGTTATTGTTTTTAAATTTAATGCAAAAATTAACATAAAAAAAATAATATCATGTTGTTACCGAAATCGCTAAAATATACTAGAAACTTATTACAATATACTTAAAACTTATTTCCCGTTTAGGTCTTGATAATGAGAAAGTGAACAAAAACCATAGCAATGTGGTTTTTAGATGGGTACCATTAAAAAACTTTAAAGAATTTCCGTGGCAACGCTGTTTTAACAAGCAGTAGTAAATTGTTTTATTTAAGTTGTCATTGTTGTAATTTAAGTATGTTCAATTCAAATCTGAAAAATGGTTAGATTAACGGAAATGAATAAAATAACAGTTTTACAAATGATTAGTTACGGAGATAACATCCGAACACAACAGGAAGTAACTCGCCTATTTCATGAGAAATTTCCTAATTTACTGCCTATATCCCAAGGAACAACAAGTAAAATAGAAAAGCAGTTTCGCGAGTTTGGTCATGTAAGGCAGATAAAAAAAGCAGCTGCCAATGCAATGAGTGATAAACTCAAATTAGATGTGTTGCTTGAGTTTCAGGAAAACCCACATACATCGAGTAGACAGGCATCCACTACATTCAATGCTAGCCATACATCGATAGCAAACATATTAAAAGAAAATAAATTGCATCCGTATAAGATGATACCTACTCAGGAGCTCATGGAAGACGATTTTGATAAGAGAACTTTTTTTGTGAGCAAATGATGGACATGTTGGATAATAATATTATCCAATTAGAAGACGTTATGTTTTCTGATGAGTATACTTTTTTACTTAACGGTCATGCTAATCTGCAAAATTGCCGCTACTGGTCCACAGAAAATCCTTACTGGATGAGAGAAGAACACACTCAATACCCTCAAAAGGTTAATGTTTGGGCAGGGATTGTAGGGAACAATATCATTGTTAGATTTCTTAGATTCTTAGATTAGATTTCTTTTTATGGGGATATGTGAAAAGCCATGTGTACAAAACTAAACCTTCTGATTTAAATGATTTAAAAGAACGAATAACGCTTGCGATTAGGTCGATCACACCTGATATATTAAATAGTGTTAGAAGACAGTTTTATTTGAGATTAGGATGTTGCCAAGACGTTTGCGGAGAACATTTTGAACATCTACTTCATTAACATTCATAGTTCTTTTTCGTGTTCTACATTTTATTACGTTTTGCATTTCATTTTAGTTTTTGATTGTATTGTAGCGAATTTCGGTAACAACATGATATTAATTTTTTTTATGTTAATTTTTGCATCAAATTTAAAAACAATAACATTTTTGAATAAAGAATGAAGAGACCTTTCAAATGATATATCACAAGCCTATATTTCCCATTTAAAAAATTGGGGGTTGTATCTGTCATTCTAAGGGGGTTGAAAGTTGGGGACAATCAAGAAAATAAGTCATTTAATGTGAGTAACAAAAGGAACGCAATTAAATTAACTTAAACAAGGGATATAATATACCTAATATTTACATTGATGAGTTAAAGAAATTGTTGAAAGTGGCCGCCGTTTTCTCTTATGCATAAATTTATTCTTCGAAAATTAAAATCCACTTTATCTAATAACTGCTGATTGTTTCTAATCGATGTGTATTTATCAGTAATGTCATTCCACAATTCTTCCTAAAACGCAACTGGCGATGAATGCACAGATTCTTTTAACATACCCCAAATAAAGAAATCACATTTGTTGAGGTCAAGTGATCCTGGGGGTTTAAAAGATAATGGTGAGTTAAAAGATTTTTAACATCCATACTAAAATGAGACAAGGCTCCATCGTGCATAAACCAATGTTCCAGCCTTAGTTGTAGAAGTACCTCGTCCAGTAGATAGGAAAGAGTGTTTAGCAATAAACTTTCTCCATTCAGCTGATTCGGTAAAACAACAGGACTAGTACTAATATGTGGATTATTTCCTATAGTATCCAAAATACCTACTTCAACCTGCGGCCTGATGGTAACAGCTCTTTCTCGAGTATTAGCACAAAACTTACCAGTTTCTCGAGCCCTCCTAACAACATTAAAAAATGTTTCTCTATGGGGGATGGCACGATTCGGAAATCTTCTACGATATTCTTCTACACTTCTTCTACAGTTTCCTTCACAAAAACCTAGCACTAACAGCATGTCAACTTGCTCGTTAAATGAAAACTTTCCGCTCATTTTAAGAAGACTAAACCAACAATTAATACAATTGAATAACATACTTTCTTGATTGTCAAGTCTGACGTTTAATTTCATAGCCAACTTTTGAATTTTCGATGATTTTGAGACATTCCTATAGGGCGCGTTTTAAGTTATTCGGATTTTTTTTTAAACGAAGAGGATTTCCAAAAAATAACTGGAGTAAGGAAAGTTTTATAATTAAATTGCCCACAAACAGAATAAACATTTTTTAAATCCGTCTAAGAGTTTATTGTCGCATTATTCCCCATCCACCCTGTAAAATATTGAACTCTTATTATGGCCATTTATTGCTCTTGGTACACCCACCACATGTACGAAATTTGGTTCTTTTAAATTCAAATATAAGGGAGATATTGATTTTTTTCTAAATATAACACTTCTCTTTTAAAGCTTACAACTTTCCAGGGAAGCAACTTGGCATAAAGGTAAGTTGCATTAAATCGCCCTGTATTGAATTCCCCTACATGTCCTTGCTCAATGTCAGTTCTTATGCGAATTACCATGTATGTTTATGAATACTTTTTATAGTAATATTAATATTAGGGATAAGTAAGTAAATACTTAACTATCATTTTTCATTGCTGCTTTTTATAATAAAATAAGCGAAATAACCTTTTAAAAAATAAAATAGTAAACACTTTAAATTATTCTTTAACAACGTAAGAAAATGCAACATTTAACTTAATGCTATAGAGTAGAAATCTGAAGGAAACAGCATTAAAAGTTAGTAGTTGGTGCTCTTTATACAAGAAAGAATTTTACAAGCTTTACGTGATAAAATAAAACTACCGAAATAAAAGAGGAATTTAATTTGTTGTCTTGTATAGTGAATGCTATTCTAACCGAGCTATATCTTCAAAATAGTTTGTAGAAATTTAACGGGCCATGACATTTTTTTATAAATACATAGTGGTAGAGTTTATAAAATAATGTTCTGTTTTAAATTTTTCTTCTTATAACGCAAGGGTTTCTATTATCCGCAGGGATTTCTTTTATTTGTTTTGGGATGCTCGTTCGGGAATTAAAATGTTGTAAAGTAAATTTAAAGAAACTTTTTTTTTATTTAACATTTCTTAACATATGAATTTGATTTTAGTCACAAACTTAAGTTTATAAGAAACATATAAAAAATAAAATAAACCAGCAATCACACTAATGGTACTAAAAAACAATAAATATAATCGTTTCTCCATTAAATGTCATAATTATTTTGATGGCTGTGTTTAATCCTTTTTTTGTATTTTGAAAAGTCCATATCGTCTTGGTAGTAACGCATCTGAATAGCAAATTTCCTTTTTTAATTCTTGTAATAAGGAAGAATGCTTTATTAGTTCTTACGAAAATTGTATCTGTGGATCCTGTTTTAATGATTTGTTTTTCTCTTAATTAACTCGTTTAGTTTTTGTTGCTAATCTTCAAAAACGTACCTATTAGTATCATGGTGTTTATGTCGACACTGAGTTTGTGAATATTCTTTATTTTTCATCGTGAAAAGTTTATGGAGAATTCTTGCATCTTCATTTCACAGTTTTTTAATTTCAGATTTTATTTTGTGTTAAAATATATCTTGGGGTACGCTAAATTTTCCTTCTTTATTAGGAAGTATTTTCTGAGCTGACAATACGGCTACTGCTCAATTATAATTGCTAATGACGTTATTAATTGAGCTTGTAGACTTGGAAAATTGGATTTTATCGTAATTAAAAGGTTTTGGTAAAATTATTTAAACATGTTCTATTTATATTCAAACGTTTGTACTAGCCAAGAGTTTTTGGTTTTCTTGAGTTTTTATTTACGTTCATAAACCTATTTTTTTTAGTATGAATGTTTTCGCTTCATTTTATCGTTGGATTATCTTTACTATTAGCACGCGGTTTTTATCTATCCTGTGTTATTTTGGTAAGAATAGGAATAAATTGTATTCTACTAGTTGGGGTATTGTCATTTCCAGTTTCAACTGTTGAGGATACTGAATATGTGTCTCACGCATCCAATGAGGATTCTCCTTTAACAATTACTACAGTTTTGTCTGTTCTTCGTTCAATGTGAATGTTGCTTCATCGGAAAAAAGCCAACAGTTATTTCATTTCTGTTTAATTTATTTATAATTATTTTGCAGAAATAATTCTGAATCCTTTTCTATTAGTTCTTGCACAAAAGTCAATTTATATGGATGAAGTTTTTCCTTGTGGAAACACCTCAGGACAGTTGTGTGACTCACATTATTTTGACTAGAATTTTGACGTGAACTTGACGTTGGAATCTCCACGACACTTAACATAATATCCACTTTCACATCATCTTCAACGAAGTGTGGTTTTCTCGTTAATGGTTTGACATGTCCAAATTTTCTGAGTTGTGCATGAATTTAGACACAGTACCTTGTGAAATATTAGGCAACTGAGGATACCTCTGATTAAATAAGTTTGCCACTTCAACTTGACCTCTGCAATTATCGCCGTAACCAATCATCATTAAAACTTCAATCCGGTGAGTCTCAGTTAAATATTTCATTATTACTTTGCAAGATATTTGTTTTTGATTAAGAATTGACAACTACGATATTTAAATATCACCACATCAACAACTGGCAGACATTATTTACCGATTTAGTTTAATTATATTGGCATAGTTATCTATACAGTTTTTACCTATTCGTGACAAAAAATGTTAACGAAACCCAAAAAATTGATACTATGTGAAGAAATTTGAGCACTACATTTAGCTAATCAAAAATAAAACCATTATTTAAAGTGTGAAACATTATTATTTTCACAATTACTATCAACAAAATTTTAAATAATTTCAAAATTGCATCCTGTATAATTTATAATAGACCCCCCATGGTATAGTTCGTTAATATCGTATTGTTAAGCTTTTAAAATCATAAAATTATACAGGGTGTTATTAAAAATATAGATTATGAGCGATGCCAGACTTGCGTTTATCACCCTGTACATTTAAATTTATGTTTTAAAAGCTAACATTTGAATTTAAAAGTTGATAGGCGCGTATTTTATAATCTTCTAAACTAACCCCACAAATAATTTTATTCCATAAGTGGTTTCCACACTGTATATACAATATAAAAATCTTAGTCTAGCGCTTTGCTTAAATAAATAAAATTAATTTTTTTCGTTAAAACAGTCACCCCATAAAGTTGTTTAAAAAATCATTATAAATAATTATTAAGGATAATAAAAAACTCTTCGTTTTAACAAAACTTCCAATATTTATTAAAAAATTGCTTTTTTAAAGGCTCAATGACAGCTGTTTCGCTATGAAGCATCGTCAGCAATTTTTTAATAAATATTGGAAGTTTTGTTAAAACGAAGAGTTTTTTATTATCCTTAATAAGATGGACTTCCAAAAAGTAAGGGTTAGTACAATCAATTTAATAAATAATTATGCTGGAATATTATCTAAAAATAAGGATAAATAATTGGGACAAGATAAGTAGTAGTAAATTAATGCTTAGCTTATTGTCTCTGATACTTCCCCGGATTAATCTCACACCGGATCTGTAATATATTTGGATAAGGCCACGTATGCAATACTGATTTATCTGGCTATTTTTTATTTAATAAACAATTATTACAAGTTTTACAAACTTCTTCAATTTGTTTATTAAGTATATGCCACCAAAAGTAGGATCGGGCTAAACTTTATACTATAAGTTGAAATAGTCATTACCTTTTTTGACTTTTCATCTAAACAAATTTGTCGTTTGCATTAAAAAGATCAAGCTTTGAGAAATTCACACCGCACTATAGTTTAACAAATAAGTTCTCAATTTTCGTCAATGGAAACTGGTCAATTTCAATAAACGGACTTAAAGTTTGTAAAAATTTTCTGATTTTGACACTATAACTAGCTCCTGTGTCTAGATTGAATGTAAACATTTTCGATTAACAAATCTAAAGAAACTGGATTAGTATTACATGCAATGTTATATAAAGAATGGTCTTCAGACTACAAAAAATTGCTTTTAATTTTGTTTAGTTTAGATGTGTTTACCTTTTTATTTGAGCACATCGGATCCAGGTGACCTTTCTTACCGCAACTATGACAGTAGCACTCACGGAACGCCATATGATTTTTGCGTCCATAAACTGCGCACTTTTCTTGACAGGTGGATGACGCTAAAAATACTTTACTCGTGGCTGCCCTGGAGGTGCACGCTCAATTTCATTACCGGAAAAATCGCACTTCGATACCAAATGTCTTAAACGAGCCGCCCATTTGTTTGCCGATTCGGTTTTCGAGCTTCGTAGAATTTTTCACGGTTTGCAAATACTGGCACTGTAGATTTGAAATGTTCGTCCAGTAATTTAATTATAGACCCATACTTTTTAGTTTCGGGTCACCCGGTATACATATATTATACAAGAGTTTGTAAGCTTCACTATTTAAGAGACTTAACAATATTGCATTTTTGCGAGCGTCATCGTTAATTTCGTTTGCAGAAAAATAATTTTCTAAACGTCTTTTATATATTGACTAATCCGCACTGCCCGAAACAAATTTCTGAATCTGACCGGTATACTGAAACTACACTGACATGTTTAACTGGATTTTAATTTGAAAATCACTGTAATCACTAACAAGACTCACTATGAAATAATTCTCTTCGCCACATGTAATATATTTGCCGTAATTTGACGGTCAATACATAAAAAAAAATCACATCGATACGTTTGAAAACTACTTTTTGTACCTATAAACATTCCAAGACTGATAAGCAGTCGTAATACATAAATGAAATAGAATTTACTGATACAGGAGTTACAGTCTTAGAAGAATAGGATAATATATTTAAGTTAAAAACACAATAACGTTTTTGCTTGTTTTATTCAGTCAAAAATCCTTTTTTATTTTATTTAGTAAAAAGACTTAATGATTCTGTTTAAAATATGTTTCATTGTTTTTTCATTGTTTTTATTAATTTGGAAGTTAGTAAACAAGATTATGAATTATTATAAATAGTCACATTTTGCGTAAAATGTCTTTAATTTTTGGTTCTTGATTATGATCATTAATTATTATAGTTTAAGAAGATTATTGTTAAAAATTATAGTATTTTGTCAAATAGTTAATAAATTAATTTTTAAAAAATTATCTTCGAATTCATTAAATTCAAGTAAATCAGGGTGTTACAAACCAAACATATACATTACAGGATCCAATTCTACTTTTCCAAATGATGAGAAAACAATTCCCAATAAAAGTACTACTACCATCAATAAAGCTCAAGGCAAGAAGAATCTGTATTTTCACGTGAATGGCATTTGGAACATTTAATTTAAAATAATTATTATGCATAATTTGGTTACTTTAAAGGACGTTATGAATTAAATCATTAGTTGTAATTTGGTTGAATTTAAATAAAAAAAAATGTTTAGTTACCCTTAAAAAAATATTTTAGTTACAAATGTAACGTCGTTAAATAGAGAATTAAATTTTCCTTCAAATGAGGTGTCGCATTATACCGATTTCTATTTACAAAAATTAACGATTACGTCACTTCACCCACACCGGTGACATCATCCTTACTCCATGTACGTTATAAGATGGGTATTTTATAACAAAAATCAACCTGTTTCGGTTCTCGAAATAATGATAATATTCCATAAATTAGCCGTCCACTGTATATATATTATTAATATTAATGTTTCTATTAAAAAAGTATATCGTTAAAAAATCAATATTGATCACACAATAAAGACAAATATTGTTTTTAAAAAAGTTTTAAATAATAAAACAGTAAAAATAAATTTATTTCTGTTAAAATAATTGTCTACTTTATAAATAATTTTCACTAAAACATTTAGCTGACCTATATGAGAATAGTGTGTACTTATACACACATTTATTTATTTTCATACTATATTTCAGTGGTATTATTAATTACAATATTGTGCGAAATTTTTGCAAGTCTTATCAGCTATTTAACCTTATTATTTTTTACATTGCTGTAACAACAATTAGTAAACCCTTTATTTTAAAAGTATAACTGAACTTTTGATAAAGTGCGCCTTATCTTCAAAGTACCTATACATATGTCCAAAAGTTTGGAATATTTAGAAATAATATATCTACGCCTATGGTTTTTTAAAAACTCTTGTTGATATTTATTTTAAAACGTTTTTAAATCAAAATAATACTTATAATGTTGTTCTGTTTGTTAATGTTTCAATATTGATCTTTTGTAATCTAAACTTCAGATTATCAGTCTATATTCTTTTTTTTTTTATATACATAACTACTGAACAATTGCTTCTCAATCATTGCTATGATTTCTGAACACTACATTCTCTCCTCTCTTCTCAATTGCTAACTATTACATTCCTGTTCTAAACAAATAACAATGAAACTATACTAAAGATATTAGTCAGACACAAAATCATTGAAACGATGCGGTCTTCTAATCTGCCTAATTGGACGAATATCTGGGGGACCTGAATCTTCGGGACCTGAATCTTCGTCGTCAATTGTGGGCACATCATCTTCTCTTTCTACTTCTTCGATATGTTGTTCTATTCTTCTTTCAGATGCATCTTCTACTTCTTGTACAATTTGATCATTGTCAAAAATTGAAAATTTTAAACGAATCTTCTTCGCACGTGCTGGATAACGTTTCAACAGGGGATTCTGTACTAAAGGCGTAATAAACTATTCTGATCGAGGTACTGCTTTGAGTAGCTTGAAGAAAGATGCATTTCGCTCAATAATCTTCTCTCCTCTTCTTGCAGTGATTTTAGTCCCACTCGTCTTTATAATCGTATACAAATTAGGATCAAACATTGGTGATAACGAATTTTTCTTCAATTGTTTGCACAATACTTGATCGCCAACTTTGAATTGGTGATTGGTTGTATGTCTTCTAGCATCAATATTGATCTTTTGTAATCTAAACTTCAGATTATCAGTCTATATTCTTTATTTTTTTATATACATAACTACTGAACAATTGCTTCTCAATCATTGCTATGATTTCTGAACACTACAATACTAAATATGATTTGTTTTTGTATTAATTTGGTAATATTTAATTGATTTGGGTGATTTCACATTATTCCAATTTTTGTTTAAATTTCAATTGAGCTGTTTAAAAATGCCCAGAAACATGATATCATATTTTAATAGGTTTAGAGTAATTGCTTTGTTACAACAGGGCTTTAGGCAAAGTGATATCGTGAATATTGTTGGTGTTACTCAGGGTACTGTATAATAAATTTAAAAAAATTCCAAAACACAAATGATGTGAAGGATCGTCCCAGAAGTGGCAGAAGTCGATGTACAACAGTAGCACAAGACCAGCAGGTAACATTGATAGCTCGAAGAAATCGACAGAAATCTATAAGTGGCATATCCAGAGAAATTGCTAGACTTGAAGGACTGAATATATCAAGGCAAACAATTACACGAAGATTAACTAAGGTAAATTTGTATCGCAGAAGACCTCTACGTGTTCCCAAACTAACTGTTACACCATGGTTCTAACTGGAATTACCTGATGTTCTCTGATGAATCATGAATTGGCTTGGTTTCTGATTCGCACTAGTTTGGAGGGCCCCAGAACGAAAAGCCCGATTAGAAACAGCCCAACCACGTGTTCCATTTGAAGGTGGGAGTATTATGGTTTGGAGTGGTATTATGAGGGGTACACGGACGCCTCTCCTGGTTTTGGAGAGAAGAATCACTGGTACTGTGTACATCGAGGAAGTTTTAAACCCTGTTGTGCGCCTTTTTCTGGGGGCGGTAGGTAATGGATTTGTGTTTATGCATGACAATGCACCTCCACAACGAACAGCTGCAGTACAAAATTTTTTGGAAGAAGAAGGAATATCCACATTAAGATGGCTACCATATTCCCCTGACATGAACGTCATTGAACATGCCTGGCACATTCTTAAAACACGCATTAGGAAGCGAAACCCTTCCCCTACGAGAACTGAAAGATGCTGCTCGTGAAGAATGGGAAAAACTCCGCAAGCCCAGCTCGACCATTTCATCGATAGCATGCATACAAGGCCCATGGAGGAAATTTTGATTATTAATTTTATTCAAAAAATTCGTAAACCATTATACATTTTTCACCTCAAATGAATAAATCATTTTTTTTTTGTATGTTTATCTGACTCCCAGATTTATTTAGTATTGGTTAGAGTTGTAGCAAAATGATGTTTACTTATATCAAAAAAATTATTTATAAAAATTAATAAAAATATGAAATATTCCATTATTCCAAACTGTTGGACATATGTGTATATGGTTATGTCCTTTAAATTTGGTTTATTGTAAGCATAATTTCCTACTTTTGTTTGTACTATTTTGTTCGGTAATATTATAAATAAAAAAACTCTTCTGCTACATATTATTCCGTGACTTGATTTTCATGCCAGACAAAAAAAGACGTATCGTATTTACATGTAAATTCTTGATTTAAAAGATTTTTTGGTGCGAAATAAAAGACTAATATCTGTAAATGTAAAATTTGTCGCTTCGCTCATATCTTAATGTAACATCATGTGTAACTACGTAGTGCGGCTTTTGTCCAATTTCGTCGCGTGTGACCTCCGTCATTATCCGCTGGAAAATAGTTTTTCAGTCCGTAACGTTGGCGTTTCCACGCCTAGTTTTTCTTTTCGAAAGAAAAATTGTTTATAATACCGTCAGAGTCGAGATTCGCAGTCACAGCTTTTCTTGATGATGCTGCTGCGAGATGATTTGTTGAATATGGTGCAGCAGCAACGGCAACGTCTGTTCTGGAAAAATACTTCTCTCTGACGGTTGAGTTATTAGAACTCCGTGAGAGATCTCGGGAATTACTTCATTTTGTTGCATGTCGTCCTACTTTTACGGACAGGAGTTTTCATTTGGAGATAAAATAACTGAAATATTCACATTAAATTTAAATAAGGAATATTTTTTTTTATTCATTTTGCCTCTTCGTCGCCTATTTATAACATGAAATCGATTAGTTATTTAAGATTTTATTTCCTATATTCAATATCTTAATGTACCTATATTATGGGGTGTCCCACTATAAAGTAACACTTTTTGACTGCTTACTACTCGAGAATGGAAAACGACATCGACGTGAAGTTTTCACCAAACTTCTTATACCTATTTCTTTCCAGTTGTTGTTGACATAGTTGCCAAATATATATATTTTTCCGAAAGCGCCGAAAAAATAACCTTTTTTAAAGCGAAATTATCAGTTTATTTTAGCTATAACACCCTATATTTTTTGTAATACCCCTTTCCAAAAATGTATTATCTGAATTTACTAAACTTTTTACGGAGTTATGTAAAGGAGAGATGGTATAACCCAATACCTACAAATCTTTAGGAATTACGAAATAACATCACGAAGGGGTAATAGAACATTAGGAAGCCGACACTAGTACTTATTTTGAAATTTTTTGATGTTTTTGAAGATTATTTTTCCCAGCCATTGGATTTTTGCCAAGTGCTGCAGTGGTTGTCTTAGATAACGCCAGTTATCATTCAAAACTTGTAGAAAAGTTACCAACGACGTCACGGAAAAAAGGAGATATTACAGAGCATATCTTTATTCACTTTTAAATTTTATTTTAATTTGAATTATGCTTTAAAAAAACTTCGGTTCTACGGTCATGGGATCTATTCAGCTACATGTTGTGACAATATTATCTAGGGATTCTATTGTGTTTGGGTTAATTAATCCCTAATTACATTCGAATATAGAGACATTATAAATAAAGACAAATTGAAAAGACTAATAGGCTGCTTAAAAAGTTAATGTTTTGCAGGTAGAATATTTGAAATATTTTTTGATTTTTATAAAAACAGTCGGTGAAAAGTGTTCAGTTTCAAAAGAAGAAATTTCTAATAAAACTAAACTTTTTATGGTTTTTACAGACCGCGTACAAACCGTAAAACTATTTGGCGTGTTGTTTAAAACACCAAAAATTTACATAAAGAAAACTGGGTCGTTCTGCATGGAAAATTATGAACCAGACCTTAAAATAATGATACGCTCCGACTTCCAGGTGGAAAATTTACGTAACGAATGTCGGAAAATCTGAGTTATTACAAGATTTTCCATGTTATATGTTGTTTCTGATTATGGATAATGCCTTTAATTTCGTATAGAATGTGTAATACAGACATTTTATCATTTACCGCGAAGGATTTTGTTTTTGTTTTGTTAAATAGATGTTTATTTAGTCAATTCACCGCCATCTCGGATCTTTAGAGTTACTTTTCCTTGCTTTTAGTATAAAAGGCACCTGTGCCTGCCTCCAGGAGGCTGTAACTGTTTAAACCACCTTTGGAGTAATTTTAAAATATTATATTTTTGATTAAATTTATTGTACCAACCCTTACTTTTTGAAAGTCCATCTTATTAAGAATTTAAAACATAATTTTTTCAAAAAAATTTATGGTACTAACCCTTACTGTGTGAAAGTTCATTTTATTCAGAACAATAAACAACTAAAAGGTTGAATTAACTTTCACTATTTATTCTATAAATACTTTAAATGCGCTATCGAAATAGCATCTTCGAGAGAAGAATTAACTCGATTGTATAAGAAGTTACATGAGAAAAGGTGTAAGGCATCGCAAAACATCTGGTTTAACCAAGAATGTCTCAAGAAAAATGTAATACCCAAATATGTAAATATAAAATGTAAAACTCAATCAAAGGAATCTGACGATGCTATTTCGATAGCGAAACGGCTGTCATTGCATTTAAAGTATTTATAGAATAAATAGTGAAAGTTAATTCAACCTTTTAGTTGTTTATTGTTCTGAATATTTTTTTCAAATAAACTTGGAAGTTACGTTCAAACGAAGAGTTTTTTATTATTCTTAATTATCTTTTTGATTCTATAAGTTGTAAATTTTATTTATCAGACACCTGTTCGTCGTTAGAAACCCTTTCAGCTAACCACTGGGTCAATTATTTTCAAATATTGATGATGTTGGTCTTCAGAGTATCCATGGTTCGAATTTTTAAGTAAGCCAAATCTTTTCGGCTTAATATTAAAGTGTGGCGAAATCAGTGCAGATAGTAGTTTTAAAAAAGTAAGTAAAAATCTATGTATAGTTGAATATAAATACCGACCCACGTGACCAATGTCCAGAAACTTGAAAGTAACTTAAAACTATATCACAAAATTTGACCCCACTGCATATTCAGTTAGAAAATGTAAGGAATAAAACAATATACAATATGATCAAAGAAGGAATTATCAGGGAAAAACCTCGATCACTTTAATTTGATCACCCTTGGGAAATGTCCCAAGATGATATTATGCTAAAGAAATTCAACTTTGTGAGAAAATTCATTAAAAAGTTGAGTACTAAATCTGAATGGGAAGAAGACACCATACAGAATTTAAACCAGAATGCCATAAAGTGATGTACGCACCCTTCCAAGTAAGAAAAAGGAACTGGATCGAGAGCCAAATACTCAGAAAGCTTGGGTACATTCTCAAGTATCTTTCAAGTAGAAATCCGTGCCATCGATAGATGTGGAGAATTTAATATAGAAATAAACTACCGCAGAGAAGAAATTGTGATTATGTCAGACAGTCAAGCAGCCATCAAACTAAATGAACTAGGCCAGAAGAACACTGTCACGATCCTATGGGTCCCAGGACACTTAGGAATAGAAGGGAACGAAACAGCAGATAAGCTGACAAAAAAAGGAGCCGACACCCCACATCTTAGACTGGAACCATCCTGTGGTATCAGCGGCAGCGAAATCTTAGGAAAACTAAGAAAATAAATGAAGAAAGAAAAATCCAAGTACTGTAATCAGTTGTAATGTCTTAGACAGGCTAGGATACTTCTGGGAAACTATAATCAGAAGAGAACTCATGCCTGCCTCAACCTCAGTAAAGAAAGTCTTCGGATTTTAACGGGAATATTTACCGGGCATTGCCGGTTAAGAAAACACATAAAGAAACTGGGATTAGAATATAAAACAAAGTGAAGATTCTAAGGAAAAGGACGAATTCCGGATTCCTCCTCTTCTAGACAGATCCTGCATAAGTCGATCTCTATCTGGCCTATAAGACTCATGTGTCTTCTGCCTGCAATGTCCAGTTAACAGACCCAGCCTTGAAATTTTCCGAATGTTCCCTTATGAACTTTTTGGCCTGTCAATATCTTGGGGTACCTTCCCACCATTCTTCAAGATACCTACTTTGAACCCACTGGCTGTTGGCTGCTTATTGTATTTTGTATTTTTGTATTTACGATCTTAAAGACGGGTTCAGGTCCTATCAATGCACGTTCCCGGGCCTTTTTATTGCCCCTAATTGCCTTGTGCCCCGGGACCCAGAGAAGTGTTAGCCGATTGCAGCTTCCCACCTGATTTATTGCATAAACGGAGTCCCATACAAGCCTTCAGTTGACCTGTATCGAACTGAGTGTCCCTAGAGCCGTTTGCTGTTAGAATGGATTACGCTCTCCACCTTTCGGCAATTTCTGGTTGATACACAGTTGCGTACTTCCTTAGGCATAGCTGGACTTAACTTTGTACCGTATACCACAATGGTTTTGGAGCCATCCGTGTACCAAAAAGAGTTTGCTTCTTTTGCAGACGAACCGGTTTCCCAGTCCTCTATTTTTGGTATCGTTATCTGAAAACTTTTATTAAAGTTCTACCTAGGGTCTAAGGGCATCCCTAAAACACAGTCTGCTTTTATTTTCTGAATTTCCTGAATTTGTGAACTATTTAATGAAAATATTTTCATCTTCCGATTATACCTATAAATTCGCTACTTTACTAGTAGCCTCTGGACCTAACTTTGTTGATTTTTGATGAGGTAGTAAAGTTGTTCATTTCTAACCAAGGTAAACAAATACAGAAACTACTTGATTAGAACTAAATCTTAATCTATTTGATAAAATGTGAGGTTAATTGATGCAAAGAAAAAATAAAAATAGTATATTATTGTGCAACAAGGTGGAAAAGTTACACTTTTCTCACGAGTGTGAAAGGCGAGTGCCACAAACACACGAGTAAGAAAAGTGTCTTTTCCACCGTGTTGCACACCATACTTTTTCTACGGCTGCATATTAATAATAAAAATAAAGAAGTGAATTCATAACATTTTATTATTATTATTAGTTATAAAATAAACGGCACATACAAAAAAACTAATTTAATTAATATTGTAATTGTACTGCAATTTTGTATTAAGATTTCTGGTGTTTCATTTTTTCGTAACGTATTGCTATCAACTGAGGGAAAAAATCTACCTCACGGCTGAATTCCTATTTAAATGTACGTGGTGTGGGAAAACACCCGTGAGGTAGATTTTTTTCCCACAGTTGATAGCAATACGTCACTTTGCAGTTCTGTCAAATGTGTCAAAAGTACTACATTCCATAGCAGCCGTAGGAAAAATATTTTTGCTTATTTACTAGTCATATTCACGTATCTATTAAAAAATCAATTCAATTATCCATACATCTTCAAAAATTATTGGATATGTCATTGTTTCCTTGTCAAGTGAAACGAGAGTTAAAAGTTTTTACAAGTTTTAGAAACTAATATTTAAAAATTATAATTCCCATAGTGAAAATCTTTTCTACCTTAGCGCATAATTACTATTTTTTAATACACGCTTTCTTCAATTCTCGACAACCTACAGAAAAGGTTTTTCACTAATCCCAATCATAAATTAATTGGTTCAAGTGCACTTATTTCAAAAGAAAATACTAATTCCTTACGTACTTAGACTTTCAAATTGTAAGTTCAACATAGAAAAGCAAAAACTAAAGAATAACTGGAAAGAAAAATATTCTGATAAAAAATAATAAAAAAGCTTTAAAGAAAAATGAGTTAAATTGAAAGCCAAATACTTACAAACAGCTATGGATATTTTTATTGGATCCTGGGAGATTCTACTTCTTAAAAATTTAATTTAAACTTTTTGCCGCTGTTTAATTTAGAAATATACACCTTTTTTGTTTATTTAATTAATTAAAAATGAAACAAAAGTTCATGAATTTCTTATACCTTTATCTAAAAATCTATTAATAAAAAAGTAACAATTATAAGTAACAATTTTGTTCGTATAAATCTACAAAAAACCACTTAAAAAAAGTGATTAAACATTATATTTTGTCACAGAAAAGGCTATATTTAAATTAAAAATTGGACCCAGATCAACAACCATTAAAAAATAATAAGACTAGACTAACAGCTTGCTATTGCACTGATTGGCCCAATTTAGTAATTTTACAATTTAAATATTTGCATCCATTTATTTTAACTTAAAATAATTTTAAGCATGAGTTGAATTTTGGTGTTAAATTTTGTGACATTTAGGAATTGAATAATGGAAGCATGAAAAATCGTCTACTCCGAACTACGTAAATGGTAAAATGGCTGCGGCAATTTACTTTATATTTTGTTACGAGATTAAGTTAATCTAGACCCGTTATTAAAAGTGAATGTATATATATTCTACGATTTTTCATTTATATATACCACTGGCGCACTGCAGCGCCTTTAATAACTGCAATTATATTTTATGAAAGATAAAGTGTACTGAAAAATGACGCTTAAAATTTCTCTTTGTAATAATAGATGGCGCAATTAGTGTTTAAATAGGACAAATTCGCTTGTGCCGTTACAAAAATATTAAAATCCAAGATCGTCCTACGAAAAAAGTTTAAAGATTGTGACAATTTTAATTGTTCCATAACTTAAGTTTAAATTTGCTTTTGTGTAGTTTTCTTCGTACTAAAATGTATTTTCTTTAAAAAGAACAGCTCTATTCAACCAAGATTCTAAATTATTATTTTTAAAAAGTGCTCACTGGAGTTTACCATCTTGAACAAAATTATTAATAATTTCCAAATTTTACCCTGTATAATTCATAATAGACTCTACATGGTATAGTTCGTTGAGATCGTATTGTTAAGGAGCTTTTAAAATCATAAAAGTATACAGGGTGTTTTATTAAAAATATAGATCATGGACGGTGCCAGACTTGCGTGTATTACCCTGTACATTTAAATTTATGTTTAAAAAGCTCACATATGAATTTTAAAGTTGATGGGTCCTAGCGTTTTTTATAATCTTCTAAACTAACCCCACTAACAATTTTATTCCATAAGTGGTTTCCACACTGTATAAGTGTGGTAAATAAAAAAAACATATATAAGAAACAACAAAAAGAAATATTGTGAAATTAAGGAAGGCAATATGAATAACAACAACATAAGTAGACTTTTGAAAATACTTACTAACACACAAAGAATAATATTTGAAAGCTATTTGTGAATGAAAAAAATTACTGCGTAAAATCGTAGTTGTATTTCGTACATTCATATTCAAAATGCTATTTAGCAGCCCTTTGTAGTAGACTCTTAGACATAGCCCAACCTCTTTCAATTTCTATGTATCTTTGTCCTGTGCTATCAGATGCAAAGGTCCATCCACCGTATCTTTGATGTCATCTAGCCAGTATTTTGCGGTCTACCAGCACTTCTTTTATGTAGTCTTCATTGTATTATACATTTTGTCCACCTTGATTTATTTTGATGAAAAATACGTCCAACCCAGCTTCATTTCAACTGTGTTTATCATATATGATCTCTAAGACTTATTCCTATCAATGGCTCTATAGCCCTTTGTGTTCCAAATTTATTGGCTGATATAATGGTAAGTGTGGTAGTTTCCATACCGTAAGTCATAACGGAGAATATACAGGAGAATATACGGAGAATATACAGGTATTCAAATTAATTGGAATATTTTTATTCTTCAGCACAAATGGCAGTTTTGCCAATTTTTGTCGGACTAGTCTGTTAGTTTCAGCGGTGTGGTTGTCTTTACCTAATTTAATAATGTATCCCAGGTAGACATAATCTTTAACCTTTTGTATTGCCTGATTGCCAATATATTTTTCAAAAGGTCTTTATATCGCGAATCAATTCTTGCTTTGTTTATAGTTTTAAATATGGTCCACCGATCTACGGAGTCAAACGCCTTATTATAGTCAACGAAAGCAGGCTTTAGTGGTTCGTTGAATTCGTTCCATTTTTCTATTAATTACTGAATGTTTGATTGTACCAAAGCCTTAACTTTTAAAGACTTTTAGTTTTTTTTAATATTATGGTTAAACTATAAGACCTAACTTTTAAACATTTTCATGATAAATTTCAGGTACTGATAGATCTAAAAGGCCAACGGAAACTGAGGCAGTAATAATTTCGATTAACAGAGAATTTTTAGCTCACAGTGTTGTGATAATGTTTTTAAGAAATTTCGCTTCAAGTTTAATGACAACGATGCATTTAGAAAGTTTGTTGGTTATGTGAAAGAAGATAGATTATAATTCTTCTGGCACCAATTTAAAATCCAAGATAGAGAAAACACTCAAATAAACAATAATACGTACTGCTCTACCAATTCTACAACCAAAGATACCTCATGTATATAAAGTACGTTATGAACCCAACACAGGAAAAAAATAAATCAAATGTAGAATTATATATATATTAGTGGTAGGTTGTAGTTAAGTATTTATCTTGGAAGCATACGGGAAAAACAAGTCTCTGTTGAGCAGCAAACAACTAAAGATAAAAACCAAATTAAATATTTATAAAACTCTCATAAGACCTGTCGTAACATATGCTATGGAGACAACCATAATAAATTAAAAAGAAGAAGAAGATCTAAAAAGATTTGAAAGAAAAATAGTTAGAACAATGCTAGGCCAAAACATAACAGAAAATGGACAGATAAGATTAAAGATGCGGGAATAGAAGAAAGGTTGAATGGGGAAAACATAGTTAAATACATAAAGGCACTTCGACTAGAATTGCTCGGTCATATGATGAGAAGAGAAGCAACAGAAATCGTGAAAAGAATTACCGTTTGAACACCGCCAGGACCAAAAGGCAGAGGAAGACCGAGGAAAAGGTGGTGGGACAAAATAGAAGAAGAATATGAACAGCAAAAATTGGAACGTATGGAGAAGGAAAACAGCCACAACAAACACACATATAAAGTTATAGAGTTAAACGAGGAATAATCCACCTCGACTAGAAATTGGATTCCAAAAATACTTCCTGAAGAGTTTTCGCCATAATTCCCTAGAATTGTTAGGCGCTAATGATGATGAATGTTTCCATGCTATTCATTAATAATCCAAGTAAAACTAAGCTTAGGAAAAAACTCGAATCCAAGCATATCGCTACTATAATTTGTGTGTGTAAGAATTATATCAAAATAGTATATTAAACAACGCATTTCATATGGAATTCTGTTATGACACGAGTTCAAGTTTAAAAAACGAATCGCGAAGCGATGAGTTTTTTAAAGAACGAGTGTCACAACAGCCATATGAAATAAGTTGTTTATAATATTTTTTATATTTTGCCCTTTTTACCATTTTTTAAATTAATTTTTTATTTTTATGTAATTACGAAAATTTTTATTTTAAAAAGTATGTCGGCAGCACTGTGTAATTTATAAAATTTGACAGTTGTGACATTTAAATTATCAAATGTTAATGTTTTAAAATATTTTAAAATGAATAATATACCATTAATAATATATTATATAACTAAAAGATGATATTGATATTCACAAATACTTTTTTAAAGAACAATATAAAATTAATAAATTGCTATTAGCCTCAAACGTCATTGTCAATAGTCTTGCCTTTAGATACTTCACTCATGTCGCCAACCATTTAAAACAAAAATTTGCGTGCGTAAAAGTTACATTACGATACGCAAATGCGTTTTATAATGAAGATTTTTATAAGTGCAAAATATAAAAAGGTGATTTTGATGTGAGAGAGTGACATTAATTAGGTGACATTTTTAAGAAGCCTTGGAATGCTGTAAATTTTAAAAATCTTAGTTTAAAAATTAAGAATAATCTATAGGATGTTTTTATTGTCGACACAACTACAGCTAGTATTGTCATGAAGATGTGTTTGCAGAGGTGTTCTGAACTAGAACTTGGGTTAACTACCACTTATTCCACTTCACATCCGGTTGGAAAGAGAGGCAATGGCTGGTGCATACAAAAGGCTAGTGAAATGCCAGGATGCACGGAAGAGCGGTGTGGCCGGCCAGAGGTGGAGAGATAATAAAAAATCATTCGATACTGGAGATTGTACCAGATGCAATGCAACCTAAGTATAATTACCACAAGCCATTTACCGTCCTTTTCTCAAAAAGGGACGAATGGGAGACTAATAGATCGAATCTTATAATGGCTGACCAGTGTTGGTACACGGACGGCTCTAAGACCAAGAGAGGAGTTGGAGCTGGTGTACATGGAGGAAAGCCAAAAGTGGATATGAGCCAGAATTTGGATAAGCTATCCACAATTTTTTTATTTCTTGTAAAATAATTGGTAATTTTTGCATTAACATAAACAAATTTATTAATATTTCACCTATGCAATAATTTTAATGATCATTATACTTTGGAATACTCTTGTATAATCAATAGTTACTTGTTAATTATACCTTTTAAACAATATTTTGTCACCATCTCGTAAAACAATGAATGTGAATACATAAAAAATTTATGCGTGCTTTTGGTTTTACAAAAACAAAAACACCTCGTCAATGATAAAAACATTCAAAAACTACGATCATTTCAAAGAAAAAAAAAGAATAATAAAAAACTGAAACCGCCGAAAATTTACATCAAAACAACACACCACATGAAACAATGTATGTTTGAATAAATCAATAAAATGGTTGTGTTTATTATTATTCTATCAAAGGACAAACAAAAATATTTGATGGATTAAATAATTAAAATATTCATTTCAAATTGATGATTCAGTTTTAATATTTTAGAGAAAAGAGTTTCGGGTTGATTAGTTAGCATTAATGTCTTTTTATTTCATATGCTCAGTGTAGGACTATAACAGCTATATTAAATGTAAGATTTTTAATTTTATTACAACTTTGTAAATTGAATCAGTTGAAACACCAATAACTGTTTTGTTTTCTTTCTTTTATACAATCACTTTATAAGGATAATGCTCTTTTGCTTGTAAATAGCAACGAAAAGTTGACGTTTACTGAGTACCGCCTCAACCAGTGAAAGGTTAGGTTAAGTTCAATGTGAGTGGTCGTTCAATGTCTCTTTCACTGCAACCTGAAATATCTATTGTGGCTTACTCTTAGACTACAGTGGTTCTATCAGTCCTCTACCTCAGTTTAAACTCATCTTTTCATCCCTCGGCAGATCACAAGATATGATCCGCCCTTTTATCATTAGCTTGACAGAATCTGCAGTCCACGGTCTCTGTCAGTCCAATTGTCCAATTGTCCAATTAGGTAAAATAATGATAGAGATATACAGAGTCTCTCTTTCTTATCCTTTTACTCTCGGGAGAATATGGTGACATCATGTCTCAATTGCCCGGATCGTAGCTCTCCATAAATCTCTGTCTTGAGCTGCAAAAGAAGCTTCTTGCATACCGTGTCCATTGATATCTTTGATTTGATACATCCACGCTTTGAAGACCTTCCTCTTGATCGTTTCCCATTTATCTTTTTCTCTTTTCCAGCTCATTTGTTCTTCTTGAAATGTGTCCAACATATCGTTGGTATGATTGGTTTATCCTGGTTGATAGCCTTGTGGAGATTTTTAGTTTTTTAAGAATTGACACATTAATACGATGTTCTGTGTATAATATACGCAACATTCTTCTGTAGGCATTTCAAAGGCATATTTTATTTTTTGATTCTCTAAGAGGCATATGTGGTAATAGGAAAGATCAAGGAGTTTAATAATTTCAGGTTATTCTAGTTAGTTTTATTGTTGAGTTACGTGCCATGGCCCGTCTCCGTTTGATTTGTTCATCACAGCTGCCTTTATATGTGATAAGCGATCCCAAATTTCTCAACTACCTCAACACCATCGATACGCCCAACATTGGCAGAGTTGCGGGCATAATTTTCGTTTTACTTTTATTCAACGTAAGACCATTTTATCTGCTGATCCTATCCAATTTTCTTCTGGACCAGCAAGTATTAAGGTGTCATCTGCATATCTAAGGTTAGTAATTCCTTTTCCTCCTATCGTTATACCCCCTCGGCAGCCTTGCAAAACTTTTCTCATTATATAATCTGCAGATATATTGAAGAGTATCGGTGATACGAGTATATCACACCCCTGTCTTGCACCGCACTTTGAATTAAAAGAATTAGATATCGTGTTCTTAACTTTTACCTTCCCGCGACTGTTGTAGAGATTTTTAAGCAGGTACTCCAATGTTTTCTAAGATAAGCCACAAATTCTTCCATCTTACACAGTCGAATGCCTTGCTGTAGTCGACAAAGCACAAATAAGTTTTTACGTTAAATTCATATGCTTTTTCTATTATTTGTCTCACATTCAGGATTTGTTCCCTTGTTCCATATCCTGGCATGAATTCTGTTTTTCCGTCGGGAATCTGTGGCAGTAAAAAAGCTTTTAAGCGGTTGTTTATGATGTGAAACAAAATTTTTGCTTGCATAAGCGCTATTGTTCTGTAGTTACTGCAGAACACCATTCCTTTGGCCATACCCCAGTTTGCCAGATTTTAGAGCATAGTTTAGGAGTACACCTCCTAAAATCCAAAGTATTGCAAAAGTGGTAACTTGCTGCCAGAAAAATTAAGTACATTATAAGAAAAGCAATATAATTTCTTAGTAATGTGGTGTAATAAGCAATAAATTTGCAAATACTCAGAAAACGTAAATGTTGCACTAAAATCGTCATCACTGTAGTAATTTTACTTAATGTTTAAGAAGATATTATCTGACTTAAGTCAGTTTAAAAAGGTAACTGCATTTGTAAAAAAACAAGGGATTGGATATAAACCCAAAAAGTCAAAAACCAAAGCGAGTTATGCAGATTTTTATGAGAAACCAATAATATAATCTAGAATATAGACCTAATGTTCCTTCGGGATCTGGAATAATAATAAAGGATTTTTTTAAAAGGTACAATAAGTTAATGATTTAAAAAAAGTTTAATTGACTGGTAGAACAGTAATTCACCCATGACGTTTTTGTGACAAATTTTTACTTTTTACTTGGTGACAGTAACAGCTGACTTATGAAGTAGGTAATCAGAATTGTACTTTATGTCAATTTTAGACCAACTTCACTTATCGTGTTTCAAATTTTTCTCTCCCCTGGGACACTTCGCTTCTTACTCTCTGGAATAACCTCGCTCTGCGCATTTATGATTCCAGTGTTTCTTCGAGATACTACCTTATCTTACGGTTTGCCTGCACTGAGAAGGTACCGATCGTTGCCTTTTGCCTTTGTTCACAATGTATGCCTTATTTACGATGAATTTACAAGCACAAGACGAAAAACTACCTTACCTTTGTCTTTGCCTAAAATACATAGATTTGACAAGTCACCCATTTACCGTTACTTCTTTTATTGTCACTTCTTTTAATCTTTACCCAATTATTGCTACCCCCATTTTTTTCTTCTATTGTTTTGTGTATTACAAGCATAAAGTAACATCATTGCTTTCGAGTAGTTACTACTCTCCGCTTGGTAACAATAGGTCTGTTCCAACCAAGCAGAGAACCGTTCTAAAACAGTAATTTTTGTGCGCAGTGGTGTAGTGAGTTGCGCAGTGCACTAATTTGGTCTCGTGAGTGGTAATATTACCGTTCTAGAACGGTTCTTTGCTTAGTTGGAACAAACCTTATTACTCTCAAGCAATAATCTATCATTTTTAGCTATTATACATAAATAACTAATAAGATTAGGATTTTTATAACAAGACAATATTAAAATCTAAAAAATTCAGGTTAGTTGTCTTACATAGGTCACTTCTCCCACTTATATATAAAAAGTCACAAACGATATTTTATAACAAAGCACCAAAAGCTAGCTACTTGTTTTCATCATTATAAAACGATGTTACTGATTTATGCTTGGTTTTTTATCGTTCGGAAAATTTTGCGGGCATAAAATCGTCGCATGATTTCCGGAAAATTTTAAAATCTTGAAGAGTAATTGCGGCATTAAATAAATTGGGAGAAAACATTACGAGCTACTTACTTAATATGGATAATATTCGCATAAATAACAAAGTTATAGTTGCTGTTACAATGTTTCCCGGGAAAAGATATTAACTAGATTTCTTTTTATTTTCCATTATTTTCGACTTTATTCACTCAACATTATGTTCCTTTTAACGTTGATATATTTTTTGGATCACGTTATTTTATAATTAAAATGAAACTTACATTCGGTTCACATAGTCGATCAAGCAGGCGAGACTATAGACAGTTTTTTGTCATGGTGCATATTACATTTTTTCGTCGTCCTCTACATACGTTTTTTGAGTAACAACTCACCTGTTTGCCGACCACGGTTACGTCTTACTCTCCCAACTGCATGATTTAATCAAATTAGTAAAAAATGTATCTTGATTTGAAATGTAACAACTCCCTATTTAAAATATATATACTAAGTGACATAAAAATCTGAAGACCCAATTTAAATGATTTTATTTTAATAAAATTTGGTGAATTTATTTCTTTGACTGAAATGAAAAATTGATAAAATTTTCAGCCTTGTCAGTTGAAGATTCCAGTTTTTATACAGTTTTTTTTTTTAAATCCACTAACAATCCAAAAATGAATATTGTAGCCTAGTAAAGATCCCAATTTTGCGGATTTTGGTTCTTGACATTCTTTACGATTGGTTACGATGCCTAGGATACAGAGACCTGTACCATTTCGTCAACTTAGTGAGTTTGATAGGTGTCGTATAGTGGGACTTAGGAAAGCTGGATTTTCTTCTCGGGAAATTGCAGTTAGAGTGCAAAGAAGTGTAGACACCGTGGTTAGGTGTTGTCAGGCATGGCTTTACGAGAAGGACGTACGTAAAGAGCAAGGGGCTCTGGACGCTCCCGTAGAACAAGAGACCGTGAAGATCGCCGCCTAAATTTTTTGGCTTTAAGGGACCGTTTCTCCACTACCAGGTCCATTGCAAATGAATGGTTTGCAGAACACGGAAGACCTATTGCCATGCTAAGTAATTACCGGTGAATAAGACGTTTTGGCCTGTTTTCATACCGACCTCACTGGGTCCTCCCTTTAACTCCAGAACACCGACATAATCACCTTGAGTGGAGCAGAGAACGGTCACTCTGGGATCAGGAATGGAATAGTATTGTCTTTAGTGACGAGTTTTGTTTAGGCATTCACAATGGTAAGAAGACGTGGTGAAAGGAGAAATCCACGGTTTTTTGTTGAAAGGCATTTTCATTAAACTGTTGGAGTTATGGTTTAGGGTGCTATAGGTTATGGTTCGAGATTACCTTTAATATTCATCAGAGGTAACATGAACGCGCAGCGTTCAACGCTTAACGTCCTCCTCAGACTTTAGAAGAACTTCGAGAGGAGTTGTCTGAGTGGTTGCCTGAAATGAGATACCATAGGAGGACATTGACCATGCGTAACACATCGGGGTGTATCCACACATTATTAAAGGTAAAAGGGCTTTAAAACAATGCAATCATTTTGAAATTTTTATCATTTACTTATTATGCTTCGGTAAGTACTTACACAAAATTTTATAAAAATAAAATCATTTAAACTGGGTGTTTGGATTTTTTTGTCACTTAGTATACCTACTACAAAATTAAGTCAATCTTGAAGATGTTTAGTTTGTGCAATTAATAGTATTAAAATCTAGCAAATCTCGTAAATACTTCATTTAACAAAAGCAAATGACAGCAATTGTCACAGATCTACGAAAGGCGGATGAAAGGTGTTTGCGTACGTTAACTTGCCTTCAAAATTAGTCGATTTTTATTCAGAAATTAGTACGTAAAATGTAACTTTTTATAGAGGTCGACGAAAAAAAAAATTAATTAAAGCAATACCCATTAACATAGAAATAAATGGGGACATTTATTTTCGTCAGTAGAATGTAGGTTTTTTCAAGGAAATGCTCTTTCATTTAATCCTATATTACTAGCAAGTAACAAAAAATGATCACTTTATAAAAACTAACAACAAATTAGTTAATTTGATTAAGCAGTACTTTTCTGCAATTCTCGTATTTTTGAACTGTTATCTATATGTTTACCGAAAGAGATATTTGCGTTACCAGTTTTATACTGTGTCCTAAAACACAAAACGATAGTGAAAAAATAAAATATTAATATATTTATAGCAGTTCGCTATATTTGAAATTAGCATTTAATGCCAAGATAGATGACCTATAGTTGGTAACCATAGAAACCTAAAGCACTATTGTTTTTAATGTAATATGATACTGTGATTGTTATGCGGTTTTGACGAAATGGCTCAATATCAATAATTCATTCCTGGGAACAAAAATATAATCGATATATAGACAAAAAGTAAATTATGTTTATTGTTTTGTTGTTAAATTTCAACAAATATATATTCTTACGTTTAAAACATGAGTTTTTATTAGTTTTTAATGGGTAGAAGCCTCTCAAGGTCAAAATTCAAGTAATGAAAATTACGTGATACTATCCGGTAAACTTCTATTTTCCGTATCGAAATCAAGTAAGTAATAGTACGTTTTACGGCACAGTATGAAATCACGTATATTACGTTCGGTTAAAAAGCTCGTAACGTTTATATTTGACAGCAAATAGAATATTCAGTAGCAATAAAACTCAAAGTCAAAACAATGGTATCAGGGAAGAATCAAAATTTCTTTATAACCTGATGATGGTCCAAGAACCGAAACATTTCACATTTACAGTTATAAGCTTCTTTATTATTAAAATTGTGAATGGACTTTGAGTTTTATTGCTACTGTATATCTGTATCATCCAAATTTGAGAAATGGATTACCTTTTCAATTTGAGATAGAATATTACCTTGTAAAATATAATGGACTAGTTTAGTAGGATTATATTAATCAAAATGATAGCAATATATATTAAGGATAAGATACCTACTTACTTATATTGGTATACATTTTGCAAGTAATTTTTCTCATTTCGTAAAATGTAGCAATAAATAATTAGTAAGTTTTAAACGTAGCGCCAACTAATAACCAATAATGAAGTGTGTTTAAAAGTCAACGTTGTCACAGTTTAGCTACGTTCGTTTCAAGTATTCTCAAAGAACTGGCGGCACAAAACACCATGTTCTGTGACTAACTGATTGTACCAGTTGACAAGATATATGACAGGAGAGAAAATCGTGTTTATCTGTAATAAACAAACAAGACCCCTATTCTTGACGGTGATAGAATAGAACAGCCAATAGAAAGTGGGCGTGGTTCTATTGAAAATGCCAAAACCGTATTCTTGAAATTCGTTCTCTAACTGTACCGATAGAAGGGTTGCTCCCCGAGAGAACAATTACTTCTATTGGTTATTTTTGAAGAAACCGCTATAACACCAAGAGAAAATGTTAGGGATTTTTATTTTCGAACCAAAAATAGTATAGAAGTGATTTCTTTCATAAACCAAACACAACCAAACAACAAATTAAACTAACGAAAATGACAGATTATTTTGTTTAGTGTTTTACTCCTTATTTGATAAAGTGTCAGTCAGAGAACAAAAATATCGATATGTTTATCTCTTTTTAATGACAACAAATAAGAGAGAGAGATAAGTTTCTCGGTTAATATTAAAGCATATCGACAACATCGCAAATTTTCTAGCAATCTTGAAACACGTCACTTACCACTTATGACGTATGCAACCATTAAATTTAAATTTCAAAAGCCGATTATGGCTAGAGGATTAATTTTATAAAAGTTTTATTTGTACAGTTGAACCACTAAAAACCTATTTTATAAGATGTAGATATAAAAAAAAATCACTAAACTAGTCCATTGTTTAAATAAAATTATACCAAAAAGTAATGTCATATAAATTACGAAGATGCAGTGGACATTCAAAAGAGGCTTTTAATAAAATTAAAAATTGTAAATTTCGAATGATGGTAAAGTTAATCGAGATAGCTGACGCTGACACTTTAAGGATATCAAAGGAACGTCTTTAGCATATCATTCATGGATATTTGGGTTTGCGAATCCATCGAACCACAACATTCAACGAAAAACGAATAAGTTATTCTGAGCTTCATTAGTAATAAAATCGATTTTTTAATGAAACATTTTACATCAGTTCAAATAAAGTCCGAAGCGTGGACAGATGTAAACATCAAAACTATGGCCCCTGTGTTTAAGATGCACAAAGACTAATTTTTATCGACTTTGTTAGAAAGAGAAATAAATGGCTAAATTGCTTTTTCATCCACCGTACTTTTCAAATTTAGCCACCGGTAATGGGTATCCAAGAACCTAACTATCTTTTAGGTGGAGATCCACGCTATAGACTTAAGTTTCCAAGACAGTCTCCGTAGAGACACTCTAATGACAAATATCTGTATTCATACAAACGTCCAGGCCGCTTCTTATATGTTAAAGCTTTTCTAGAAATGTAAACAATCCCTTAAGAAACTGACCGAAAGCAACAAAGTGATCTTGATGTGGGTGCCAATTTATAATAGGTAATGAAGAAGCTGCTAGACTAGCAGAAGCAGAGGCGACTACTACACATAACTATTCAGTATCTATCCAGTCCATACCAATTTCGCAAGTTCTTTAACCATGTAGCTTTACTACGTCCTGGACTGCGTTTGCCAGCTATTTTTACTTGCATGGTATTCTGCAATATTCTGTTTTCGGAGCCTCTCATAATATGATCGAAGTGTTGCACCTTTCTCTTCTTGGTGCAATTTACAATCTTGGTGGTCTTGCCAAGGAATTCTAGTATTGTTGAATTTGGAATTTTTTTCAACCATGAAGTTCTTAGAATTCTTCTAAAGCACCACATTTCGAAAGTCCCCAGGCGTTTTAAATAACTCATTTACAGTCCAAGCTTCAATACCATGAAGTAACTCCGAGAGTACATAACAGCGAGAATGGCGGATTCTTAATTATAGTTAGGTCTCTGCTACATGAAACCTTGCTCATTCTTTTTATAGCTCCTTGGGCCTGCTCACTTCTAGATTCCTGTTTTATTTGGTTTTCACATATTGATGATCTGGGAGGCCTTGTAGTTTTGAGATTGTCCTCCCGTACCGGATCTTGATTTCTGAAGTTCATGATCAATTGTGTTTTCACTTAAGCTGTTTCCAACCATGATGATTGATACCTTCTGGAAGTACCAAGAGGCCCTTTATGCATTAGTTTCTCTGCTCTCAACTGCACCCTTATGCCCTACCCCTACCGCTTATTGGCTTCTCCACCCGAAACTATTGGCAAAAAAATGCAAGATTACTTACACCGCTAATCATTCGGACTCTATCTGCGTTAGTTATCCAATGGATGTTGTCCATATTACTACCACGTGAGGATGTAGATTTGTATTTGGCCGCTTGCAGCCACTTAAGGTAGGAACAGACGCTGCTATGGAGCTAGTTTTGGTCTGCCTTGAGTATTTGATTTCTCCAGTATCACCCATATCCACTACCTATGGAGGCGCCCGATGGCAACCCCACAAGGGACTAGCAACACCTCGCAGGTGTCATGATTGAGCCAAACTGAAAGGTTTGTAAATATATAAGAAGCCATGAGCTAAAAAAAAATAACATTGACCGCAGATCTTTTTGTTGGACACTGCTCTTTGAGGTATCACCTCAAAATATAAGGGGCAAATAAAAAAATGAGAACTGCAGTTTCTGCCAATCAAAGCCCTTGCGATTAGATATTTTCTCAGACATCTGTGGACTTAAATTTAGCACCGATCAACTGGTAAACGCCGACTCTGATCGGAATTACCTTGGATAGCCAGTTTCTGGAATAATAAAGTCGATCTTGGCAAAAAAGTTTGTTTCCATAAAGCGAAAGGAATTTTTCAGGTTATTGCTGTATATACATAAGTAAATTGCACATTCTCTTTTATTGAATAACAAAGGACAATTGCCAAAAGTTTGGGTAATTATTATAAAAAAAATCAATGACGGATGAAGAATTTCTCTTTGATTTTCATAAAACATGGTAATTTGGAATATATTGTGCTTTCGTATAATTTACAAAGTATCTGTAATATTTTTCGTAAATTCACTGTTTAATATAAGTGGTTTTTATGTATTCGTTCTATTCGACGTCGAAAAACTTAATTCAAAACCAAATTAAAGAACAAATTTAAACTTTTTGGATAGCTACTCTTTTAATTCCAGTTACAAAACTTGCCTTATTAACCATTATCAGTAAAGTAGAAGAAAATGAGGAACTGAACAATAATACATATTTAAAAATATTTTATATTATTTGAAGCATAAGTACAAAAACTTTGTGGTTAAAAGTTAAACCTCTGTTTTTAGTACAATCTTTAGTTAGCGTAAAAAGTTTTATATTCAAATGTTATTAAACTAATTACATAATCACGTAAAATAAGCATTTGGTTAATGACTTTTAACATGGAATTTTCCAGCACGAAACCATTTTTAACAACTTTTTTTATTGTCATAGAAACTTTTATGTCTCGTAATCGTTATTAGACAACGTCTTCCGTTATAACCTTTTAAAATTCTGTACCTAACCTTTGATTTTTATGTTTTATCCATTAACATTCATCTCTTGTAGTAGAACTGAGGTCGTCCAGCTAATGAACCCATCAATATCGAATTGTTCCTGTCCTCTTTAATAACAATCTTCATATTTCCAGAAGTTTATTACTGGAGTAATTTGTTACAAACTATCAGACGGGGTATTAATTTATATCTGTTATAACTAAAAACTGCCCTTAAGGCATTAATATTAGTAAACTAAATTGTAGGATCGGAAATTTGGTTCTGACTAATGGTTACTTCCATTAAGTTTTTCAGAAAGTATTTTTTCTACTGAATATTTTTGTTAATAAAGTGCCTAATATTAACTCTTGAGTACAGAAAGAATAGAATTTTCCCCACTTGGTAGATATGGTATTACAAAAATAAGTAAGCAACTTTAATCCTAAGGCAGAAATATCAGTATCACTGCCTTTAATCCTAAAGTAGTGGTGGTAAGTCTGACAAACCGCTTTGAGAACTTCCTCGGATATTCTAGCATTAGAGGAGGGTCGTGCAAATCCTAAACTCCATAGAACTAGTTTTTTTTACATTATTATTGATAAGTAGGCCCATGTTCTGCTTATACCTATTCCTCAGTAAAAATATTAATTTATATTTGCAAATGAACTATGAAAAGGAGCAGCAATGATTGATGCGTCTCTGAGAAGAAAGAAGTTGATTTTGATGAGGCACCAATTAATAAAGATTCAGATTAAGATGAGGATTTTAAGTCAAGAAAATATCTCTAGATGGCTCCTCCGAAGATGGCAGAAGTTCCGTTAGAACATCTATGAACTATCCTAGAGCTACGTTTTATCTGAACAAAACAATACGACAAAATGGAACGAGCATTTTTCAAAATAGGATGTCGGAACTTTATCCTGGTATAAAATAAATCAACTTCCTGGTTGCTATACAAGCAAAAGGTGCTGAAGCACTGTTTAATATTTTTATTGATGAAGTACTTAGACTATGCAAACCTAACATACAAAAAATGAACGTGGGCTATCGAAAACTACAAAATGTTTATATATCAGAATGTTTATTTGCAGACGATCTTGTAATTATAGCTGGTACAGATGTAGGATTGCAGAATAATCTTAATATATGGAATGGTATACTGGAAAAATATGGAATGTATAGAAAAACTAAAGTAATGATTACCTCCAATAAAGAAGAGAAAATATCTATAAAACTAAAAGGTGAACTTATAGAACAAGTGAATAATTTTAAATATCTCAGGATCAACATCAATAGTAAGGGAAATCAAGAAATAGAAATAAACGAAAGAATACATAAAACAATGAATACATATTACATGATGAACAAAGTTTTTATAAGGAAAAAAGAAATAACAGAACAAACAAAAATTACCATATATAAGACAATTTATCGGCCAATATTGACATATGGAAGCGAGTCGTGGGTATTAACAAATCGGATGAAAAGCAAGCTACAAGCAACGGATATGAAATACCTACGAGCAGTTCACGGAGTAACCAGAAAGGACAGGATAAGAAACGAGGAGATCAGGGACGAGCTAAATGTAGAATCATGAATCAATTTTGAAGTTCGTCGAAAACAAACAACTAAACTGGTGGGGAGGATGGGAGAAAATAGACAGGTAAAAAATATATGGGAAGCAAAAATAATAAATAAAAGAGATAGAGGTAGGCCAAAAATTAAATGGGAGTCCATTATCACGAAAAGTATAGAACAAAGAGGAGAAACAATAAGACAAGCAAGAAAAACAGCAATGGACAGAAAAAAATGGAAGGAATTCGCAAATAAATAAGATAAAATATAGAAGATACCCCTAGACCGAAAGGTAGATGGGGATAAGTCTATATATTGTGAAGGTATGTTTCAGGGAGAAATCAACATTTATTTTAGTTTAATTATTAATTTTGGAAATATATCAAAATTTGAAGGAAATGTCAAAGTTAATTTTTATTAGTTCAGATTAAAAAAAAATTATGTAATGTAAACAAAACTTGTATTAGGTTAAGGATAGATAAGTAGTGCAAGTGAGAGAGTGAGAAGTTTCGTTGCCAGAGGGGATAGAAGTTTGACAGTTAGTTTTGAAAAAAGTCACAAAAAAGGATAATTTAAACAGAATTAAGTTGAATAGAAAAAGTTTTGAAAGATATTATAAAAAAAACGAGGCAGTTATAGAAGATTATTAAAGTAGATGAGCAGCAGCCAGTAGTAGTGTGGTGGTTTTTGCAGACAGAGTTTTTGACGTTTGGAGAAGAGATTAAAAGTTGGACATTTTTGAGAAAAATTTGGAGATAGTGTATTAAATAGTCAGAGCGTTAAAAAGATCATTTAAATAAGTAATTCAAACCAGTATTAAAAATAAATAGAATAAAAAAAAGAAAAAAGCTAAAAACCAATAACTGAAGAATAGAATTTATAAGTAACTGTTTAGTGGTGAACAGAGAAACTAGTTAATATTGTATAGAAAGAAAACAACTGGAGGACAAGGAAGTTAAATTGATTGAAGTGAAGGAAGATCCTTAAAGAAGAAAAAATACAGTAAATGGACACTGTGGTAGTTAAGGTTAGTTAAGTAATTAGTTAAGAATAGATAAGGTAGATAGGTAGTAAATAGGAATTAGTTAGGCATCAGTTAACTTGATAAAATTTCATTTGGTTAATTATTCAAAATTCAATTTAATAAAAAAAAATTGAAATAAATTTTGTTTAAACCCTACCCTTATTAATTAAAGAAAATTTCTAAATTTAAACTTAAAATTAAAATTTGGTATTGAGCATAATTATCTCAATATATACAAGCTTTTGACAAGACTTGGCATGAAGGGCTAATTTATAAATTAAATTCAGTTCATTTTCATTCAGGGCTATTAAAGTTAATCAAATATTTCCTCAAATCACGAACGATTCAGGTAAGTCTCAACTCCTCCATTTCAACAATCAAGAGAATCGAACCCGGAGTTTCGTAGGGTTCGGTTCTCTCTCTCATTCTATACAATTTGTATACGGCAGACATCCCCGAATGTATAGGACATCTTTATATTTGCGGTTGATACCGCGATTTTGTCAAGCTCTTGGAAATTCTCCAAGACTGTAAAATATCTTCAAAACACGACCAATATCTATATAGAATGGGCGGAAAAATGAAAGATTAAAATTAATGCGGAAAAATTAATTTAAGTAAAAACCGAGATCGACCAAATATGGTTATTTGGTTATCGATTGGAAAACCGAAATTAAATATTGGGGAGTCATGTTTGACCCACCTATCCGTCATATCATTTCAAAAACTAACGCTTCAAAAGTTGCACTCTGGCCCTTTATATCAAGAGACAATAGACTAAGTCTCCGCCACAAACTCACACTTTACAAGACTTGCATCTTTTCACAAATCATAAATATATGCATCGACTTAAAACTATACAGATCAACACACTAAGACTAATTACCGGGTCACCCTAGTACTTAAGAAACTCAAATATCCGATGAGACCTTATGGTAGACACGATAAGCTACCAAATCCAACTTCGAAACATTGACTTGATCACCTAATTCCATAAGCATATAAACTCACTTCTGAAGAAGGTACTTCACTACGATCCTGAAGACTTTCCTCGCGCCAAACGGCCAAAACAGGTTTTGACGGACCATAATTAATTGACTGATGAGACTCACTTGTACTATAAAGATTCTAAATTTAACGTTTAACCACCTAGGTTCACTCATAAATAAGGTGCAAAAGTTTGACAAAAGTAGCCCAACTCACCACAGATTGTGCCACCTCTCTATCTACTCACTTCCTGAACATGTCTTGCCACACTCTTGTTCGACAGGAGTCTAAGTGAAATGCGAACTTAGTTTCTTCATTGAACAAAACTGTAGCCCAATCTTGAGTAGTCCAATACTAAAATTCTTGTCACCATTCCAGTCTTGAACAATAATTGATATGTTGTCGCTAGACAATATCTTTATCAAAATAATCAAATTGGAAATTAATTAAAAATTTAAATAGTGTATCATTTCTACTTTTCCCATATCTCAGGATTTTCTCAGACTTTTTCGATGTCTGTATAAATAGATAAGTTAATAAATAAGTAGCAGCCTTACTTACAGTGTCACAGATGTCAGTGCTTTGGTGACATCCAAACACAAAACCTGGAAACACAATGTGTTAAATGTGGGCTGGACCACTTAAGTTCAGAATGCAAGAAGAACCCGGACACTCCGGCTTGCTGTGCTAATTGCGGGGGAGCTTACCCTGCAAACGCCAGGGGCTGCTCAGCACACAAGACACTGAACAAAAAAAACCAACCACTACACCGACACCAAACAAACAAACACCAAACAAAACATACGCCCAAACAGCAAAAACCAAAGCACAAGAAACACAACATAACACTGCGGAATTCAAAGATCTACTGTCTGAACTCAGATCAATTCTATCTGCAGAACTGAGGCAGATGGTGAACGGAATCGAAAAATCTTTGAAGACCCACAATGAAAAGTAGACGACAACCTGACTCTTTAAAGATAGCGGCTTGGAATGTCTGTGGCATTTCAAGTAAAAAAGACAAATTGACTGACTTTCTAGAATCCTATTCCATAGACATGAGAGCCTCACTTAGGGAGTTTCATGAGGGAAAACGACTCTTACAGAGGTTTCTGTTTGTCGTTAATAGAGGTTGAAAATAAAATGTTCATTAACAGATACACAATTGCATTAATTCTGAATAATAGTTTAACAACAATTTCTATAAATAATTGTAAATTATTATGGAATGTTATTTTATTAGCGTATAAATTTGTTGCGCTATAAAACATAGAGTAATAAAAAAAATGAACTGTTTAGGACCCGGTTTTATTTATTTTTAAAGGTTTATGTCTGCCTTCCAATCAAAGTAGGAAAATTTACGAGAAATAGACAGCGACTCAGAGACCCATAAATCACAGTAATAAACTCTAAAAAAATAATGTAATAAAACTACCTACTTTCTTTTACTGCGACAAAACCTTTAGCTAAAAATAGTAACAAGCTTTCATGTGGCTTATTACTTCTTACTACGCATCAATCATCCTGGCCTTAACAATTGTGACTTTTGATTGTTGTTAAAAAGTTACATTCGAATTATATCATTCGTTAACGAGCTTAAATCTTTTTAAAAGCAAATACAACTGGGTTTTATTATTCAGATTAACATAAACCACTTGCTTTTTAAAAATATGTACTTGCAGGGATTATGCAAACTCTGAAAAATTACATTTGTTGATAAATACAAATTAAAAAGCCAACTAGTTTAAGGGTGTTCAACAAATAAATAATTCTAGTACTTTTTTTCGAAGAATAGCTATAATAATTACTTCTAAAACGATTTTTTATTATATATATGTACATTTAAAGAACTTGATTTTATTCAAGAGAATTTTTTTAAAGCATTGTATTGGAAAACTTTTATCGGCTCTTTTAGCATTGATTAGCCGGTTATTAAGCAATTTCATTCAGCAATTACCCTGCCGAAGCACCTGGTTTACTAATACCGATGATAATTAAACAAGTTTATTTTTCTACTTTCTGTTTAGCTCAAAGCTTAATTAGTTTTTTTAAATTTATACACATTTATTAAAACTCACAAACACATAAACCTAGTTAACGTAAGGCTTGTTTAAGGAAATTACCATGGGATTTAAATTAAATCAATGATTACTTGCTTTAAAAATAGGTATAATACGAGGGTTGCCTTTTACATATATTTCGGGATTTGGAAACCCTGGTGTTGCAACCTGGCAACTGACAGCTCTATCGTAAAGTTGGACATTTTTGGGGTTATACGTACTCAGAACGTTTTGACATACGAGCGCTATATTTGTGTTGTTTACAGTAACTTAAAAGATTTATCTCGACCCAAAAACGGAACTAAATCGAGAACATTTTCGTGCGATTATTTTTTACAACTTTTGACGTGGATTAACTCAGCAACAGTGCATGGATGTACATTATTATTCTGATAACTGATATGGTTATTATTTTTACAAATTAATTTTTTGCCACTAAATAGGTCTGTGCTGTTTTCCAGCAAAAGAATTTCCACAAAATTTGCATTCAAGTTACTCTAAACGGAAAAGGGACAAGTGATATGGTGTCCTCAAATATCTGTCCAAACTAACTTTTTGATGGTGCTGCTTGTATTTTTTTCTCATCCAGTGAAAACTTTTCTTTGGCCAATTTTGCTAATAAGCATGATCGTTAATTGAGCAAGTGCACTCTATAGAGTTTTTTTAAAACATATTTCACAAGCATTTTCTTTATATTTAAAAAATTGGGGGTTGTATATGTCAAAGAAGTTCACCGCATCCGCACCGACATACATATTAAACAGAAACTGCTCTAATACAGCACTAAAAAGCAAAACACAACATACACTTCCTGTGCAAATAAACAATGATATGGGCTTTTCTTCTTCTATATATAGAAGGCGTATTTCGCTAAAAGAAAGAGGTGTAGACAAAATATTAACTAATTAAAAATCCAACGATAAGCTTATGTCTCCATTACGAGAGTGATAAAAACATGACTTATACCTCTACATCTTTATGTAGCAAATGCCAGAAATAAACGTTTCAAAGGATCGTAGATTAAGGAAACATTAGTCCCTTTGACATAACTGATCCCAAGAAATATCCCAGAACAAGATGTTCAAAGAAGTTAAAAAAAAACCTCTTCTTAAAGTTGAACAAAAAATTTCAACGGGACCACACAGTAATGTAGCAGATAGGTAAGAATCAATCCTTATGGTATATTGGAGTATAAAATACAGAAAGAGGCACAGGAGTATGGGTTTGTGGACTAAGATCAAATAAAGATTCACTTGCTACCATTTTCCAAGCAGAAATATATGCCATTGGGAAATGTGATCATAATTATTATGTCTGACATCCAAGCAGCAATCAAAGCGCTCAATTCGATCATAACCTTGAAAACCCCCTGCCCCCTGAAAGCTAGTAACAAAATGAATGGTGCACTAATGTGACCTGTGCGGTAGCCTACAATTTCAATCTCAATGAACTTCGCAGCATCCTTCTTCTTTGCCAACCATTTTTATTCTATTTTTAAATATAGGTCTCTTATAATTGTTTTCATCTTTCCCAATCTTATCCACTACTTGCCTCCACTGCAAAAACCTATATATTTTAAATACTTACTCTGTTCATTGATTTTTCTCTTGGTCTCCATGTCAACAAACTCGGCTCTGGATGACTTAAACAAGCTGCTGTCCAAGTCGATCGCCGACAAGAAAACAGCATTAGCCACTTTTCTGTATAAAAAGGGACCACTCAATAATGCTTCTCCAATATCTATAACCAGGTACATGGAAAGAAGGGGGGTAGAATCCATTATCTGCAAGTGGCTTGCGGGCAATCTGGGGAATAGGATAATCACAACCACCCTGGGTGACGCAACCATTACAACGGGGGTGGGAAAAGGTTGCCCGCAAGGAGGCGTTTTATCGCCCTTTTTGTGGGCAATCGTGGTAGATACACTTCTAATACGGCTGTCCGATGAAGGCATCCAGTTCCTGGGGTACGCGGCGTTATCATGATAAGTGTGCGATTCCCAAACACGATAACAGAGTGCACCCAAAGGGCGCTTAATATATAGTGAGTGCCTGGTCTAGGGAGGAAGAATTGGCGGTAAACCCCTACAAAAACACACTGGTACCATTTACAAAGAAAGTTGCAAGATCTGCGAAAAAATGAATATGCAGTAGTCATTCCAGAGAGAAAGGACTGGGAAGCAGGGCCTATAGCAGCCAATCTCAACTGTTACATTGATGGCTCTAAAACAGACCCTGGAGTAGGAGCCAGAATATACGGGGAACAAGAGAGGATTACGATCTCTCTGAGCCTTGGAAGTCATGCCACTATCTTTCAGGCAGAGGTAATGGCGGTACAATGTTGTGCAGAAGAGTTGATAAGACGGAAGGTAAAAAGCCAAAGAAGCGTTATCTACTACGGTAGCCAAGCAGCACTAAAAGCGATAGGCTCATTTCGGACATCGTCAAGTCTGGTATGGGAGTATCGCAAGGCTCCTTAACATAATAGGCAGTCATAATAGAGTGACCCTAGTCTGGGTGCCAGGCCTTTCAGGAATAAAAGGCAATGAAAAAGCTGATGATTTAGCCAAGCACTGAGCGACTGAGGTCATGTTGGCTTTTGTAGGTTCTGCTAGGAAGAAGACGAAACTGCGGAGCACATACCCTGTGAGTGCGAATTCTTCTGCGAATTCTCATTCTGGGATTCTTCGTAGCCAGCCCATTGCCATTCTACCTTTCCTACCTCCTCCATGATATCCTTGACTTTTGTTTTGTATCTTATCTCTGTGTTTCTGATTTTGTCTCTGTAATATTCCAACAGTGTTGGATTGTTTCCTGTTTTTAGCAGACTTTTTGGTACTATGCAAGTGTCGTATACTTTCTTTTAAGTAAAATAGAATACACCTATTTTTAGGATGTATGTAAGTCCATAAAATGTCTCGAAATAAGTAAATCTAACCTAAAAGAACTGACAGGAATCCCAAATGGATACTGCAAGCTAAGAGGACATCTAAATATATTGGGGATGGAGGATATTGTGAGTTTAAGGATAAAACCTAAATACATAGGGAAAATTACCTTAAAAGCCGAATCCTTACCTTCATAAAGGAGATGCTGTCATAGCAATGAAGAATACCTTATCTAAACAAGTCAGGGGTTCTTATAGGTCACAGTGATGCAATTTCCTTTCTACTATATACATACATAATGTCATTCGGAGTGGGCTTCCACGTTAAAGTAAAATTAAAACTTGACATATTTCAGACGTTTTCATAAATATGTGTAGTAATCGAATTAATAAGTGAATTCTATTTGGCTTTTATAGAATGTATATATGACTTACAAAACATAATTTCTTTAAACATCAGATGTTTTCGTGAATTCGCTGATACAACGTTATTATTTAAATACGAAATTTCAAAACCAAATTTTAATTAAGTTTTAATCTTCTCTACGACCAGTAAAAATATTTGCCAGCAATAAAGAGAATCGTTATTAAGAATGAGGACATTATTAACACAAACAAAATCTAACTTTCGAAGCGGGCGAACGAGAGAAAAGGGAAGCCAAACGAAGGGTGGCTATTGCCACCACAAACAACATCAATTTATGTAAGGTATCCTTGAAAAAGTTTCGAGGGTTTGCGATTGGTAGGTGTAGGTAATATGTAGTCGTCCGCAAAGGCAATAAATAAATATCGGAATTATTTCGAAGTAAAATCCTTTAGAGATAATACCTGTCATTATTTACTTGAATTACACGAAAAGGTAAGAATAACAGTTTACTTAAGGAACTTAATACAATGTGCCTATGAAGTAATATAAAAATTTATTATTAGCTATTTACAGTATTAGCTAATACATACAGTGTGGAATAGCCAAATGGAATAAATTCATTATTTCGGTTACTTTACATATTAATAAAAAATCCCGAAACACTAAATTTAAATTATAAATTGACATTCTTTAAAGTGAAAATTTGATCCCTACCTTCAACCCCCCCTCAACCAAGTGACAGTTACAACCCCCAATTTTTTAAACTGGAATTGTGGGCTTTGTGATATATCAATGATCTTCATTCTCTATCCAAAAATGTTACTGTTTTTAAAATTATTGCAATAAATTTATTACATAAAAAATATGTAATATTAAATTGTTTATACCTAACATAAAAAATTTGAATGTCAATGAAGTAGATGTTCAAAATGCTCACCGCAAATTGGTAAATTTGGAAAATGGTAAATTTCCTAATATTAAATTAAAAGTGTTCTAACGTTAATTAACATATCAGGCATGACCGATCTAATAGCAAGCGTTATATGTTCCTTAATCATGTGGTTTAGTTTTGTAAACAATATTTTGACATAGCCACATAAAAAAGTCGAATGGAGTAAGATCAGGTGATCTTGCTGGCCATTCTATTGAACCTCGCGTCCCTGTCCAGCCATTTGGAGGTACTGCCGTTGGTTAAACACAAAATAATCTGAGAGTTATCCTTAAATATTTTTTCGCCTACCTTACCGGAAAACCAATCATATAAATACCAAAAATAGGGCGGAAAGTAGATTTTCTTTTCTTGCATTGAAAAATTGTGCTATGGATTTTTAAATCGGAAATAATATAAATTTCCACCAATTCCATAAAGTAAGAGCTTTTCTCAAACAAAATTCTGATTATAAGGCAAGAAAATCTAAAACATCATAAGAAGAGTTCTTTCGATTTCAAAAGGAAGCGTCCGATTCTGAATACCTCTAGATAATGGTGAGCAAATACATAATAGTTTAAATCCTACAATACGAATTTTTTTTTAGGGTCATCTTTCAAACGGTTGCGAATTTAAAATATCAGGGGGGTGCGAGTGGTTTAAAATTTCAAAGCTAACGAAGGCGTGTCTGTTGAGTATTTATCCCTTTCCCACTTATTTTGCCGTTGGAGTGAGAAACTATTCGGATTTTGGGGTTACACAGCACAGGTCAGGATTTATTTAGATTTGTTTCGTTAATAGTGCTCTGTGTTCTTTAATTCATGAATGGCTTGTAAAAATTTTTAGTTTTTCCAAAATGTAAAATACGCCCATATATAAAAGTATCGGTGTTAATAAATTTTAGTGTGGATGGCGCCACATTATGGATCGAAAAATACAGGTTCAGCTGAAAGCTGATTACTACCTTATTTCTAACTTTTTTGAAAAAAGAAAAACTTGGAAAATAGTTAAAGGAAGATACTAGAGATGTATAGAATTAGATTTTTTAAATTTTTTCTGTAACGGCGTGAACTGCATCTCAAAATACCTAATTATTAAAATTTTTTCCCCTCAATAATAGCAATGTTAAATAAACATTCATTATTTTGTTTCTATAAATCCCTAGCAACACCTTGTAGCCTCAACAAGCAGTTTTAGATAATTTAAAAAAATAAAGGTACAATAAGCCACGAGCAAAACCTCTGTTTTTGCTTAAATATTCAGCCCTAGGAATGCCCTTAAAGCCTGCTAGCGCTGTGTTATAAATGCGTGTCTCTCACGCAGGCCGCTCGGGTTAAATTCTCTACGACTAAAAATTTTAAAAATGTTTTTTAATAGTCATAAAGGTAGGCGGAAAACAGTTATGTGTCACATGTGCATAAATGAAATAGCTGGTATTTGCTGTCCTCGTTACGCTCAAGCGGCACAGCCACCGAGTGCTAATGCCCACTTTCCGCTATTGTGATACAATATATTATTATTTGATGTAGGTACTCTTATTTGAATTATGTGTTAAATATCCATAAGAGGGACGTTAAAATTGAATGTCTGTAGAGTATTCAAAAATGACATGTCTCATATTTGTGGATATTCCAGGAATATTCCTTAAACTTTCTGTGCTGTTATGAACCTAGTTGTTTTATTTAGAACTTTTCATAATTTTTTGACCAGTTTCTAACCTAAATTGTAATGTTATATTTAGCTTAGGAACTTTAGAACATGAATTAACAGCGGAAAATATTGGTCAGTTCAAAGAGACTAAAAATATTTTACATATTAATTAGCTTTAAGTCATCTACAAACATTTTAAACAACCACTATCTAATTTTTATAATTTTGTAACATTTCATATAAAATTTCATACTTCTAACTTCTACTTTTTAATCAACAAAATGTCTTAGGTAATTACCATGGCAATTTAAAAAATTTCCGGAAATTTTTTCGTGGCGCCATGATATTTAAGTGGAAATTTTTTGACAGCTAAAACGACATAGAACGCTGAAACTTCAACGTACAGACCATAGACAAATACAAATATGTTATATTTCTTTATGGTACAGACGTTTAAACTAGTAATTAATTTCCAAATTATTTTCTAAATGTGAAATTTTCTCAGCAAATACCACACATGTTTACATTATTCCTGGAAATTTTCTTTTGGGCATGAATATTTTAAGAACATTATTTTCAAAATTCTCGTCCCCTCAAAAAAATTTCCGAATAGTATATTAAACAACGCATTTCATATGGCTTTCTAATATGACGAGTTTAAGTTTAAAAAACGAATCGCGGAGCGATCAGTCACAACAGCCATATGAAATATGGAATATATGGAAATAATTCAACTATAATAATATATTATATAAGTAAAAGATTATATTCACAAATACTGTCTTAAATAACAATATAAAATTAAATAATTGTCATTAGCCAGAAATGTCATTGTCAATAGTCTTGTCACCCATGTCGCCAACCATTTAAAAAAAATCCTATTAAATATTTTTACGTTTTGAACAAACGACAAAACTTCATTTGCAAAAATGCAATCCATACATTATTAGATTACTTTTTACACTATAAAACATTTTTAGCAGTAGAACTATAAACTTTGTTTACGACCAATATATTATATAATTTTTTAAAATTCTACCAAAATTACTTATTACAAATTCTTTCTTTACAAAATCTATTTTATAACTTATTCACGGAAAATCGCATGTGCGTGTACAAAGCACTGGTTTCTACTTCAAACAAGGAAAGTTTGTTGAATAATCGGTTGTGAGTTGTGACGTTTGAGTGACAGAACGGTTTTAGAAAAGTCAAGAAAAGATTTGTTGAAAATTGTAATGTTAAGAAAGGTAACATGCTAGAAATTCCGCTTTGTTGTTTATTTTCGCATTATCACGCATTGTATTTTAAATGTTGATCTTACGATTTAAAATGCATCATTTTATGCAAATTTTAATTTGATTTTACATTTACACGGCATTTTTACCCTTTCCAATGAAAGTGATATTTCAAGAAGTTCGGTTCAAAGAATTTTAAAAGATTTTAATCACCATCCTTTTAAAATGCACCGAGTTCAAGGATTGCAACATGGTGATGACCAAAGACGTCTTGATTTTATTGCAAGAATGATGTTAAAAATTAATGATGATCCACTTTTTTATCAAAATGATTGTGGACCGATGAGGCTACATTTCACAATTCAAATTATTGATGTCCAGTGAATCCACATTTGATGATGAAAACAAGATTTCAAAATATTTGGGGTATAAATGTGTGGTGCGGTTTATTTAATGGCCGTGTTATAGGCCTTTACTTTATAAACGGCACTCTAACAGGTCTTCGATATTAGTGGCAAAAAGACGGAGCACCTCCACATAATGCGAGAATCGTTGGCGATCTACAAAACCGTTTCGATAACCACTGAATAGCAAGCAACTCTCCAGAAATTATGTGGGCGGCACGCTCACCTGACTTGTCACCTCTTGAGTGTTTCCTTTGGGGTGCCATATTAATCAAAACCGCAAAATGTAGAAGAAATAAAAGAAAACATAAGACAAGCATGTCGCCAAATTACTCCTGCAATGATTAAAGCCACATGTACAAGAAATCTTTTGGCAAGATTCGAAATGTGTGTTATACCAGGTGGACTACAATTTAAATATCTAATATAAATAATATTAATTAGTTAATTGTTATTTTTATTACATTAATTTTTATTGTTCCTTTAAGCTTTAAGGCTTTCTTTATTAATTTAACAAAGATAAAATAGTTATTTATATACTAAGGACAAAAAGTGTCGATTACAATCGGATCTGCATAGGACAGATGAGGCGTAACTGTATATGGAATAGAATCTTCAACATATCCTTCGGCTACTGTTGAAGATTTCCAGCCGCCATGTTTTTTTAATGATAGAATATCCGCACCTGCATTTACCAACAGTGTAGCAGATGTACGTTTGTAACAATGGCCAGTATACGATGATTCATTAGGTAAATGTAAAAATTTTGCGATTAAGCTGGGTATTTTTGCAAATCTGTAGTTAATAAAAAAAGAAGTTATGCTCACAATGCTTCGGTCTTAAGGCTGCATAAGATCGGAATATTTTTAAAGGACTGATGCCATTACAAAGTTCGTCTGTGGCTGTTAAAACACGCCTTTTGACTGTAAAAACACGCCTTTTGCCATTTTTGGGTCAGGAATAGTGACTATTAACATATTACCTTAATTGAATATATTTTGAAGTGTCATTTTATAAAGTCTTTCCTACGACAAGCCCCAGCAATTCCAATAATGAAACAAAGCTGTAATTTATAATAATTTTGAGCCGGTATTCTCAACTCACTCCTCTCACAGCGAGCGATCACAAAAGGGAGTGATTTGATTGGCAGCGATATGGCTTTTCTAGATTCTCATGTATCCCTCCGCTCGCAAATTTATGACACGAGCAACTAGTACACATGAAAGCGAGTGAAATAAAGCACTCCTCTTTGACAGGAGCGATCCATGCGAGGAGAGGGCATGAGAATCGATTTGGCAGTGAATTTCACTCCCCTCGCATTCAACGACATCGATATTGCTCCAAGCGAGAACCTGAGAATACCGGCCCTGTAGTACCAAAACAGTAAAATTGGTCAAAATATTTTACCTTGTACATAAGATATGTCTTATCTGGAGCATCACAGGAATTTATTTCATCCCGAGTAAATATTTGTGACTTTTTGCCTCGATATTCAACATGTTGTTTTTTTTTAAATGCTTGAAGTTTAAAAAATTTGCTAATGTCCAGATTTTCTTTAATCGAAAAAGTAGATTTCAGCATTGAATAAGAAGACCACAACGTCGATAATTTGCAATTTTTGGCATTAAATGAGAAGTACGCCAAAAATATATTTTCTGTGAACTTTTTCACCTGTTCTTGACACCACTTTAAAAACACTTTATGTTGTTTTACATAAAGTACCCTTGATTTTTGAGGTAATAAATATAAAGATACTTTATTTGCAATTTCTTGCAATTGCGAAGGTATATTACTACGCTATCGCTTTCGGAATGAACCTCCATTTTCTTAATTTTAAATTGCAACTTGTTTCATGATTTTAAACTGCAAAATATCAAAATCAGATACGTGACAGCAACGGGTAACTAGATGTCAATTTTTATTTAATCGCTGTTATTGGCGAATTGCTGCGTACAAACAGTTCAATTCTGTGACGTATTCAGTCCGGACGAAAAAGGTTTGCGTACGAAAAATGTAGATGTTAAATAATACTCCATTTTTCCTTTTAAAATTAATACGAAAAATGTTATTTTTTGTAGAAGTCGACGAAAAAAATAATTACTTTGATTCCGTGGCATTATTTTAGATATCTAAAGTACGTACTGGTAACAGGAATGTTGGTCAACCTGTCCATTAGTGTCCATGTTTATTACCGCCGCCACTCGGAAAATAATTCCATCTAATTTAATTAACTAAATTTCAAACAATGCATAGTTTCGGGTATTTTTAGTTACAGATCGATCAAATAATTTGTGGTAACTGGTTACATGAATTAAACAGATTAAATTTTGTGTTTTCTATACCACTCCCTCACCAACGTATAACAAAATATATTATTTGTTTAATAAAATCTCAATAAAAAATTAATAATAAATGCTGTAGCAAACTCTTGTAAATTACGGAATAAATATAACAAATATTAATTTCAATAGATCTTGGAACTAAAATTTAATATGTATATTAATTTATTATTATTATTAATTATTATTTTTGAAAAATTTGTTGACGATGGACAACCAAATCCAAAACTATAAAAAAATGTACAGGGTTCTATTAAGAAATTTAAAGTAAGTGGTTGTAACTAAGGGATGAATAGTTAGGGGATCATTTTTTCTTCGCCATATTAAAGTGTATTGGAAATGGAATAGATCAGTTTTCGTCCCATTCGAGAATCTTTATTCGTTTAAGAGATATAGACTGAATAAATTAGTCTGGGACACACGGTATATTTAAAAAAATAGGATAAAATATACAAAATTTAAAAAATTATTATTTTTTACTTTTATAGGGCGATACAATTTTATTGTCACATTATATATTGAGATAAATAACTAAGAGTAAAAAAAATTAATAAATAAAACTTACCTCAATGATTTATAATTAAAGGATATCTTAATAAGTTTCATCGAATCATCAGTTCCTTTTTCTTTATTACATCTAAAGTTTTTAATATTATAATTTTCAATAAAACAGAGAATGTACTTGACAAACTTATCTTGGACAGGATCCATGGGTTGTTATTTAATCACAATCAAATATTTCCAATTCATAATAAGTCCAAATTCATATAACAATTTACCATTGACCTAGTTTTCTTTTCAAAATCAAATTTATAATCTGAAACAATAAAAAAGGAACTAAAAATTAAAACTATTAATAGTATTCATATGTTTAATAAATAAACATGTAATTTTATATAGTTAGGTGTTTAAATTTGTGTTATAAAAAGGAAGTACTTACAAAGGTATAAGGAGACCAATTGTAGTCTTCGATATTGAACAAATATTCCAATAGATCATTCCTACCTAAAAAACCACAAGAACAATAAAAAACATGTAACAAATATAGTGAAATATATTGAACTAATGTGTTGGACTTAATCAAACAAACTTATGATAGAACACTTAGATAGTGAATAGTGAAATGACTATTGAAAAGCTTAGTTTATAAACATTAATAAAAGACATTTTATGTAACAAAAATGTATGTAGGATAATTAAGTAAGTTTTTTATATTAATTGTAAGCTGTGTGTAAGCTTATATAGTGTGTAAGTAATACAAATAATATAATCTCTTAAAAGTTTAAATTTTAGTTATTAGAGTTTAAAGTAGCATTTATCAGTTGAAATAGGACTAGTTTAATAAATTTATAGTAATTTTAAGTACAATTTATAGTTTTAATTAAAATTTTGAAAGTCTAGAATAAATTGACAGCTCTAGCAATTTGTCTATTTCACTTCTAAAATTTTAAAGGAAGAATTCAATTAAAAATTATATAAATGGATTTTTAGTAAATATAAGAATAAGAGCTTACTTTACGTTATCAAAGATACTATTAGAATTGTAAATTTATTACCTTGATATTCGAAAATTTTGGTTAAATTTTGGACATAACGAACAGTTGAATTCCGATTTTATGTCATAGTTGTCATTTTTCTGGGAGCCTATAAAAAGGCCTTGAAATCGATGATTCACTCTTTTATCACTCTGGTAGCAGCTGGATTAACATCGTATGTATTAATTGATTACTAAAAAAAAGTTTGCATTAATCAAAAATCAATTCATGTTAAATTAAAACATATAATATCAAAAAACCATGCATAAAAGTATTCTAACAATATTAAATTACTTACCAAAGTAATAAATTGGACAAACAAACACAGATTCCAATAGAATTTATAAGATTAAATTCAAGCTTCATTTCCACACCGAAAGCTTGGTAGCCATCTTGTCATTTGTATTTCCGAGAGGAGACGAAGTAGAAGCCGATCTGAGTGTTCGTTACGTTCCGCCTGACAATTACAATTTTTGAAAGGACTTTGTAATACAAGTTACGTCCGATATTTAAGGATTTATATTTTTGTTTTTATTTTGTTGTTACTGTGAATTAATTTTTTGTATATCATCTCCATTTTTATCAAATCAGGATATTTATAAATTTCACTTTAATAAGCATATGGAAACCAATTGATAGTTTTTATTTTTTGTACGAGTTATTTGAGAAATATTTATAATTAAATTCATTGTGTTATAATTTTTTTTAATATATATTTTAATTTGAATCCTACCCAAGATAAGAGTCGTATTTTAAAACTCAGGCGCCCAACTACCTATAGAAATACAAAAGAAAAAGTAAACTTTATATCAAATTAAATAATATCAAATTAGAAAACTCAACTAAAACATCAGATATAACATATAAGAATTAAGAAGAATATTATTGAAACTACAAAATAAGCCAATTTATTGAGTATAAAATTAATAACATTAAATCATTAAAAATCAATAGGTACAAAGTAAGGTTATAATAAAATCTAACTAATCAAATAAAACAAATTAATAAAACAACAAAATCAAACTATTTAAACCATTATAATATGTTAACTAGGTATTTTAGGTATGTATAGTATTGCTTTCTTACATTTGTTAATATTTTTTTAAATTTGCTTAAAGTTTCTAAATTGATTGTGTCTGTATTTATTTTAACATTGCCTGTTGGTTTCTTTAGCAACAAAACTGATCTTGCGTTTAATTTATAATAAATACATCTAACGTTTTAATCATGAGATAGATTTTTGCTAAAGGCAACCGATACAAAAGAAACGAAAACTGACTGAAAAGTAAACGTAAACAAAGATTGCAAAAATAAGTTTAATTCAAAGCCGTTAACAGAACAACCAAAATAAAAAGACACAAAGCAACAATCGGAGTCGCAGTGAACTTTCCATGTTTCCTTGTCGGGGTTTTAAACCAACTAAAACGAAAGTTATGCGAAACTTAGCCTTAAGCCTTTTGTTTAGACGGTAACGTAAATTTGTCAAAGTTTTCTACATTCTTTGTGACGAAAAGCACATTATCAGTCAGTAAACTACCCGTAAATTTGAAGTATATAATTGTTGTGTTGGATAATGATACGAAATGCCTCAAGTACTTCCATCAGTTTACACCTAATTAAACATTGTGAGTAAGGACACGGCGGTTCTGTGTTCAGCAACCCCTTTTCAAATTAAACGATGAAACTATCAAAATCACAAAGGTTAGTGCCAAAAGCCGCCCCAGATTAACAATGCAACTACAAATAAACCACTAATAGAATTGTAGTGTTGTTTATAATCAGTCTATTCAAACCTTGTGTTGGTAAAGGGAAAGACGGATATTAAAGGACTAGGAAATTAGTAAGGGATTCCAGAGTATCTTATTTGATACATGTCGAGAAATTAGTAGTGTATCACAATGTTGATAATAGTAACGCTCCAAATGTGAGAAACAAGCTAATGTCCTTTATTAAATTCGAGATAATTTGGGTTTCACTAAAACATCAAGTCAAACCATAAGGGATATGGATTACTTTTTCGATTTTAATTTGGGTGTGTCTAAATTAGTGGTTTAGAATTAGCAAAAATATATTTTTTTAATATTTCATAATAATAGATAATAATAGGTACTGAAATCTAAATAAGTGCCAAGGTATGAAGGTAGGTAACAGGTCGGCTGAAAAGTCCCCGGTCTACCATAGTAAAACACAATATTTTGACAAAATTAATTTTTTTTATTCAACATAGTTGCCTTCAAGGGCGATACAGCATTTATAGCGACCAATTTTTCGATACCATTTTTGTAATACTCCTTCGGTTTGTCCTCAAAATAGGCTTCAGTTTCGGCAATTACCTCAGTATCAGAACCAAATTTTTTTCCCGCGAGCATTCTCTTCAGGTCAGAGAAAAGGAAAAGGAAAGGGGGCTAGATCTGGAGAATACGGTGGGTGAGGAAGCAATTCGAAGCCCAATTCATGCAATTTTGCCATCGTTTTCATTGATTTGTGACACGGTGCATTGTCTTGAAACAACACTTTTTTCTTCATATGGGGCCGTTTTTTCGCGATTTCGGTCTTCAATCGCTTTAATAATGCACAGTAATAGTCGCTGTTGATTGTTTTTCCCTTTTCCAAATAGTCAATGAACAATATACCGTGTGTATCCCAAAAAACTGAGGCCATAACTTTGCCAGCTGACTGTTGAGTCTTTCCACGCTTTGGTGGCGGTTCACCGGCCGCAGTCCACTCAGCTGACTGTCGATTGGACTCAGGCGTGTAGTGATGGAGCCAAGTTTCATCCATAGTCACATATCGACGCAAAAAATCGAGTTTATTAGGACTTAACAGCTGCAAACACTGCTCAGAATCATCAGTTCGTTGCTGATTCTGAAGAGCTTTCGCATACCCAAATATTCGTGAACGATATGTCCAACACGTTCCTTAGATATCTTTAGATATCTCTCAAAATCATTCTGTGGATTTTTTTGATATTTTCGTCGGTAACCACCTCTTTTGGGCGTCCACTGCGTTCACCGTCTTCGTTGCTTCACTAAAAATGCAATATCTCACAAACTAATAGTCCGACAGCTGTCAAATTTTTACACGAATCTTTTGAAGGTTGATACTATCTAAAAATGAAATGGATTTAATTCTAGTGTCGTCATCTATAGGTCAGACCGGGGACTTTTCAGCCGACCTGTTAACTAATAATAATTATTATAAGGTTTGCATGGTCATATGTCAGGCGTGGCCACGGGCATAAGGTCCGCAAGGACGCAGATGAAGAGCATCAGGAGCAGATTGTTCAGATAATACATTACGTGCATATTATTTTTCTTTATTGTGATTATTATTCTGCCAGTTGTTTCCTTGATCAAAATAACACTCTAGTCAATAGATCTGTATATTATTTCATATCATTTTAGATGTAGACTTAATGGTGATTTTGTAAGTTTTTAAAAGAATGTTATTGTATTATGTACGTTAAGAATTTTTTAGTTTTGTCTTTATACACCTGATGATGGCCCATGACCGAAACGTTGTAATGCCAATTTTAATATAAATATATATTTTGACCGATACCCAGGAGAAAATTTTAAATTGTTTTATTTAATGTACGGTCAGGAAAATTCCATTTATTAATTTCATCTTTAAGGATTGATTGACGTTTTATATTTTTTTATAACACCTCATCAATTAACTATACTTCAAGTCAAAAACGATCCATGAAAACAAAACGATGTGAATTATACAAGGCTTGCAAATTTGGCGCCCAATGTGGGATAAATGCAGTATTCAAGAAATAAGTCGTGGAAAAATTGGTCGCTGATTGCTTGGATATATTGTAATAAATTACAATTAAAAAAAAATATATTTTGTTTGTATCAATATTATTTAAATTGATGTTGTTATCAAATTATTGTCTTTATATTTTTAAATTCTTAATTTTTGTACAATTTTGTGGGGCTATAATTTATATTTATTTATTTTTCAATTTTATTCCGTATTTATTAATCTCAAACACCTCAAATCTCTTTATTTTGTTGCCATTATATTAAAAAAAATTATTCTCTAACTCTAAATATGAAATTATTATAGTTTAAGATTTGATTTACTTAAATCAATTTTCAAAACATTTAAAAGACTCTTATCAGCAGAAGTCGGTTCAAAAATAAACAAAATCCAACGATGAAACTATTTATTTTATTTATTTATTCTAAAATTTAATATACCTCAATCCTACTAAATGATGCGACTATGGTTTTTCTTATGCGCATTTACCCATGCACAAGGAAACACGTGATATGTTACTGTTATTTCAAAAAGTAGTCTAAGAGGTAGGAGACGGTGCGTGCATCATTGTTAACAAAATGTGTAAGCAGTTTGTTTATTCAAAAGCAGAATTATATCAGAATGGTGTTGAAAAGATATTGAAAACTATTTTACAAACTTTATAGGTTTTTGGAAAGTGAATTTAATAAGTGATATCAAAAGTACATACCGTATTTCACTTGCCGCTTGTATATGGTGCTGAATTTTTCCATTTACGGCTTCTTACACAGGATATTCTAAACACGTGGAACCATCAAGGAGTGGATATTTGGATTTTGAGTACTTCTAGTGGATAATTATCTCGTTCTCACCATGTTATAAAAGTATTAGAAAATTTTATTGCTTCTCCAGACGTCCAATGTTTTAGATTTCAAGGTTAGTAGAATAAATTTTTATTTTATTTCATGTATATAGGTTTTATTATTATAAAAATCCCATTTCCAATTATTATTATTAGTTTATAAATTTGTTTTAAACTAGTACACGAATTATTATGCGGCCATCTTTATTTTCAACAATAGTCAGCCATTGATTTTTGGTAATTTTCAAAATATACTGGCGTGAAGTGGCCTTTTTATCAAATTACAATGCTCCCGAATTTTCTTTCTCAAGGGTTTATATACCCTCGGTCAAATTTTCATTATGGCTGCCTTTTTGAGCGTGTTTTGTTTTTTTATAACCTCTCTTACATCGAATTTTTGAAAAATTGATTTTTTAATTATACATTTTCTGACCTTAAAATTGTTTCAAATCAAATCTGGGTAATTTATTTCATTATAAATCAACATTTTTAGAATTTTAAAATCAATCTTTCATTATTAAAACAGCTGACTTTGGGGAGTGAACCATGTCGGCCATTTTGACAATTTTTAATATAAAATTTAACAATTGTGAGCTAATATCTCTTTTTGGCCAATAATTTTAACAAAAACTGAAATTTTACATATTCAAATATGATTAGATAACTTTTATTTTCAATGACACCGCTTATATTAGTTATTATTTGCTTTTAAAATTTGCTATGTCATGGCGATTCAAATACAAAATTTATCAAATACAAGAGTTAATAATATCCAAAATCATCAAAAAACAACTTAAAAATTAATTACCTTACAACAAAATACAATTACAACAAATAGAAACATCAATTAAACATCTAATACTAAGTTTAGGTCTTTCTCATACAAGCATCTTTTAAAGTTTATAGTCAACGTTCTTAATCACCACTTCACTATTTACAGTGTTTTTCATTGAATTTATCATTTACAATGTCCTTGGCTAAGCTTTAATTAAACGGTCTTAGCTTGTAATCAAACACATCACTTTCTCACAATTTTGTTTTTACATGTAATATCTTTCAATATCTTTATTTTTAGATTCTGACTTAAGTATTTTATTTTATCAAAAACTGAGATGTACCAGAAAATAGGAAGTACTGGACTTGTACTGTTATCCGATACATCAAACTACAGGATTCATCACTTGATGCTTAATTAAATTGGAAAATGTTATCTGGGGTAAGTAAAATCTATTTATCATATTACAATCATTGTCTATGATTCATTTATTTTGCTCTTATATCTAAAATTAACTTGTTGAGCTTTAAATTTCTGTACCTTATATTTCTAACTGATTACAGTTGAATAATGCCTATTTTATATGATAAATTAAATAACCTAAACCTACTCATTCTTATTTTATAGCTACTTATAAGAAATTATTGAACTGATTATTTTTAACATTGATTATAAATTATTTGGATTTTAATCTACTAATAATCTTTAATACTTTAATACTACTTTAATCTTACTAATATTTTATTCTTATGATTCATTATTAACATATTCTAATGCTTCTTTAATTTTTTATTTTTAGCTTAAACAATAATGCCCATCTATGAATTCTATTGTTGCCAAATTTATTGTTTAAAATTGAAGTTAATGATTGATTATCAGTTTCTATTGTGAATTTGTTCCCTAATAAGTAAAATCTAAATTTAGTAACGCAAAAAATAATACTCCCTAGTTCTAATTCACTCACACTATAATTTTTCTCATGTTTTTTGGTAGTTCTTGAAATGAACCCAATAGGTATCTCTATAGCTCCCTGTCTTTGTATTAAAACCCCAGCATATCTATTTATTGAAGCGTCTGTTTTCAATATGAATGGCAAATTGTAATCTGGATAGTAAATTTTTAACTTATTTTCAAAAACATTTTTAATTTTATTAAAAGCATTTTCCTTTTCTTCATCCCATTTCCATGATATCCCTTTCTTTAACAAATTTATCAACGGTAACTCTAACTCACTAATATTAGGTACTAATCTTTTGAAATAATTTATTGTCCCAAGAAACCCTCTTAATGTTTTTAAATTGTTTGGCGATTTGAATTCTCTAATTAATTTTATTCTGTCTGGATCCATTTCTATACCCTTATCATCGATTTTATATCCCAAATAAATTATGCTTGTTTTAAAAAATTGACATTTGTCCCTATTTAATTTTAAACCTGCTTCATCTAAACTTTTTAATGCAATTTGTAAATGTTTAATGTGTTCTTGTTCATTATTAGAAAAAATTAAAATATCATCAATATAATGCAAAATGAATTCTTCATGTTTATTTAAAATTTGATGTAATGCCCTTACTAATGCAGAACATGCTCCTTGAATCCCGAATGGTACTACACAAAATCGATATATTACCCCATCTACTGAAAAACCTGTAAAATCCCTCGAATCTTTATGTAATGGTATTAACCAAAAACTATGAACCAAATCTAATTTCGAAAATACTTTAGCATTTGTTATCCTACCTAAAATCGCATCTATAGACATTGGTGCTTCATATTCAGGTACGGTGTATTTGTTAATTGTTCTGGCGTCTAAACATATTCTGATGTCTCCATTCTTCTTTTGTACGACTACTAGCGGATTGATGTACGGTGTATTGCTTCTCTCAATTATTCCATCTTCTTCCAATATTTCCAATTCTCTCTTCACTCTGTCTTTTAACTTGTATGGTATAGGATATGTCTTCACTTTAAAATTCTCAATATTTTTCACCTCCATCTTGTGTTCATACTTGCAAGCTACTCTTGGCTCCTTGGACATTAGTTTTCTATACTTCAATAACAATTCTTTTACTGCATTGTAATATTTTCCATCACAATCTAAACTCTCATTTTCCAATACATCTTCTTCATCTCTTCTACCTACTTCATATCCATTATTTTCTTCTTTATCATTTTCATAATCACTTTTAATACAATTAATACTCTTCTTATTATTTTCTATCTCTTCTACTATATTCATTGATATCCATATACCATCTAACCTTATTTTCCTTTCCTCATAATTGATTATAGTTTCTAATTTTTCTAGTATATCATTCCCTATTATTACATCACAATCTAAATTAGGTACAGCTAGTAATTGACAATTTACAATGATTTTATTTAAATTTATTTTAATGTCATAGAGTTTATTTACTTCACATAACTTTTTGTTGTTAATACCAGTTAATATTACCTTTTGAATTTTCATTTCTTTTTCTTTTATATTATTTAATTTTGATATTAATTTTAAATCTATTAAAGAGGTTTCGCTTCCTGTATCAATTAAAATTTGAACTGTTTTGTCATTAATTTTACCCTGAATATATAATAACCCTTTATAATGTAATTGATCTAATTTTTTCATTTAATTTAATGAATTCACTGGGGTGGCATAACGCAAAACTTTGATATAGAAAGCAACATTTTAAAAATCCTGCTGATTAGTAACACTTTCTCTACCAGTGTTCCTTACTCGTTCTACTATGATTTCTTGTCCAACCTGACTCCTTGGCTCTCTGTCCAAGCTTCTTCTTCTTCCATTATTCCCATCGTTATGTCTATCATTACTTCTTTCCAGACTTCTTGTCCTATTTTCTTCATTCCTTTCTCTTCTTGTATGATTTACCCTTCTCTGGAATCCATTATTGTTATGAAATTGATTGTTATTATTGCCTCTATTGTTATTATTCCCAGTCCTATTTTGATTATTGTTTATATTGTTATTATAGTTATTATATCTTTCCTGTGTATTTCTTGTATTATTGTTATTGTTATAATTATTGTTATTGTAATTATTATTGTTATTGTTTCTCCAGTTATTATTATTATTTATATTTGAATTATAATTATAATTACGTCCCCAATTACCTTCATTTATATTATTTGTTCTGTTCCTATTGTTGTTAAAATTTTCATTATTTGTTCTTTGTTGTCTATTGTAATTTCCCTGTTGTCTTGTTGTGTTTTCGGTTCTCTCTCCTCTTTTTCTTTCTAATCTTTGTAAATATTGACATAAATTGTCCATTGTTTTTATGTTTTGTATTGCAATCGTTTCTGTTATTTGTTCTTTAAAATGTCTGGCCAAATATAACACAATATCTTCTTCGGATAATTTTGGACTTAAGTGCATGACCAAGGAATATAACTGCAAAGCATATGTATTCGGAGAATTTCCCCTATTATCGTCATATTTTCCAAAGTACAACCTTTCTCTAATCCGTGATTGTGCATTATTCCCCCAAAAATACTCTAGGAATTTGGACTCGAACTGCTCCATTGTATTTATCTCTTCCTCTTTACTTATGAACCATATCAATGCATGTTTCTCCATATGCTCACGAATAATTTCCCTTAAAATTTCCGGTTCTTGTTCCCATCTTATTTTATTTTTAATCATCTTCATAAAAACCACTGGATGTATCTTTTTATAATCTCCATCGAACTTCATGTTGTTATTATTTCCACAATTGATTATCCTTGTTTCTCCAGACATTTTCATCATCTCTCTTTTTATGTTTGAAACCTTTTCTTCCTGTTCTCTCTTCATTTTATTTAAATTGTGTTCCATTTCTATTAATTTTTGTTTATATTCTTTATTTTCCATTTGTTCTACTTCTTCTTGTATATTTTTGATTTCCAATTTAAGTTCTTTCTTAGTTTTCTTATTTTCTTCCTCAGCTATCTTGAAATTTAATTTTATCTCCTGGCTTAATTCTTCCTGCACTCCTTGTATATTTTTATTTATCTTCATGACTTCTCTGTCAATCTTCTTGTTATTTTCTTTTACTTCTTTTTCTAGGGCTTTTCCATTTTTCTTAACTTCATTTATTTGTTTTAAATGATTCTCTTCTACTTCCATAATCCTTCCAATCATTTCTTCTCTAATTTCTTGTTTTGTATTTCTAATCTCTTCTCTTAATTTACCATTTTGTTCCCCATTTCTCCCCTTAATTCATCAAATTTCTTATTTATATCTTCTTTATTCTCATCCAGTTTCTTGTTTATGTCTCTTTTTAAATCTTCATTATTTTTGTCCAGTTTGTTTATGTCTCTTTTTAAATCTTCATTATTTTTGTCCAGTTTGTTTATGTCTCTTTTTAAATCTTGATTATTTTTGTCCATTTTCTTTTCCAAATTTTCATTATTTTTGTCCATTTTCTTTTCCAAATTTTTATTCATTTCTATTAACATTCTCATTATTTCACTCTGTTCTTCTTTTCTTTCTACTCTTCTCGTTTGCTGTATTTGTTGTTGTTCTGGTCCTTCTTCACTTCTTTCTTCCTGTACTCCATGATCTCCAGATCCCTGATCCCTTTCTTCATCTATCTGGGTCCCTACTTCTTCTCCTGCCTTCTCTCCTACTTGTTTACCATCTCTCAATGTCATTTTATCCATTTTAAATAGTTTTATTATGTTTTATTAAATATTAAATATAAAATTTTATTCTAAATAGTTTTAATAGTTAATTAATTACTTTAACCAGTCAAAAAATTTTTATTAGAGCCACTTAATTTATTATAACCAACAGTTTTTTATTATAGCCAATAAATTTATTATAACCAATAGTTTTTTATTATAGCCAATAGTTTTTATTATAGCCAATAGTTTTTTATTAAAGCCCCACGTTGGGCGCCATTTTTGTAATAAATTACAATTAAAAAAAAATATTTTGTTTGTATCAATATTATTTAAATTGATGTTGTTATCAAATTATTGTCTTTATATTTTTAAATTCTTAATTTTTGTACAATTTTGTGGGGCTATAATTTATATTTATTTATTTTTCAATTTTATTCCGTATTTATTAATCTCAAACACCTCAAATCTCTTTATTTTGTTGCCATTATATTAAAAAAAATTATTCTCTAACTCTAAATATGAAATTATTATAGTTTAAGATTTGATTTACTTAAATCAATTTTCAAAACATTTAAAAGACTCTTATCAGCAGAAGTCGGTTCAAAAATAAACAAAATCCAACGATGAAACTATTTATTTTATTTATTTATTCTAAAATTTAATATACCTCAATCCTACTAAATGATGCGACTATGGTTTTTCTTATGCGCATTTACCCATGCACAAGGAAACACGTGATATGTTACTGTTATTTCAAAAAGTAGTCTAAGAGGTAGGAGACGGTGCGTGCATCATTGTTAACAAAATGTGTAAGCAGTTTGTTTATTCAAAAGCAGAATTATATCAGAATGGTGTTGAAAAGATATTGAAAACTATTTTACAAACTTTATAGGTTTTTGGAAAGTGAATTTAATAAGTGATATCAAAAGTACATACCGTATTTCACTTGCCGCTTGTATATGGTGCTGAATTTTTCCATTTACGGCTTCTTACACAGGATATTCTAAACACGTGGAACCATCAAGGAGTGGATATTTGGATTTTGAGTACTTCTAGTGGATAATTATCTCGTTCTCACCATGTTATAAAAGTATTAGAAAATGTTATTGCTTCTCCAGACGTCCAATGTTTTAGATTTCAAGGTTAGTAGAATAAATTTTTATTTTATTTCATGTATATAGGTTTTATTATTATAAAAATCCCATTTCCAATTATTATTATTAGTTTATAAATTTGTTTTAAACTAGTACACGAATTATTATGCGGCCATCTTTATTTTCAACAATAGTCAGCCATTGATTTTTGGTAATTTTCAAAATATACTGGCGTGAAGTGGCCTTTTTATCAAATTACAATGCTCCCGAATTTTCTTTCTCAAGGGTTTATATACCCTCGGTCAAATTTTCATTATGGCTGCCTTTTTGAGCGTGTTTTGTTTTTTTATAACCTCTCTTACATCGAATTTTTGAAAAAATTGATTTTTTAATTATACATTTTCTGACCTTAAAATTGTTTCAAATCAAATCTGGGTAATTTATTTCATTATAAATCAACATTTTTAGAATTTTAAAATCAATCTTTCATTATTAAAACAGCTGACTTTGGGGAGTGAACCATGTCGGCCATTTTGACAATTTTTAATATAAAATTTAACAATTGTGAGCTAATATCTCTTTTTGGCCAATAATTTTAACAAAAACTGAAATTTTACATATTCAAATATGATTAGATAACTTTTATTTTCAATGACACCGCTTATATTAGTTATTATTTGCTTTTAAAATTTGCTATGTCATGGCGATTCAAATACAAAATTTATCAAATACAAGAGTTAATAATATCCAAAATCATCAAAAAACAACTTAAAATTAATTACCTTACAACAAAATACAATTACAACAAATAGAAACATCAATTAAACATCTAATACTAAGTTTAGGTCTTTCTCATACAAGCATCTTTTTAAAGTTTATAGTCAACGTTCTTAATCACCACTTCACTATTTACAGTGTTTTTCATTGAATTTATCATTTACAATGTCCTTGGCTAAGCTTTAATTAAACGGTCTTAGCTTGTAATCAAACACATCACTTTCTCACAATTTTGTTTTTACATGTAATATCTTTCAATATCTTTATTTTTAGATTCTGACTTAAGTATTTTATTTTATCAAAAACTGAGATGTACCAGAAAATAGGAAGTACTGGACTTGTACTGTTATCCGATACATCAAACTACAGGATTCATCACTTGATGCTTAATTAAATTGGAAAATGTTATCTGGGGTAAGTAAAATCTATTTATCATATTACAATCATTGTCTATGATTCATTTATTTTGCTCTTATATCTAAAATTAACTTGTTGAGCTTTAAATTTCTGTACCTTATATTTCTAACTGATTACAGTTGAATAATGCCTATTTTATATGATAAATTAAATAACCTAAACCTACTCATTCTTATTTTATAGCTACTTATAAGAAATTATTGAACTGATTATTTTTAACATTGATTATAAATTATTTGGATTTTAATCTACTAATAATCTTTAATACTTTAATACTACTTTAATCTTACTAATATTTTATTCTTATGATTCATTATTAACATATTCTAATGCTTCTTTAATTTTTTATTTTTAGCTTAAACAAAATAGTATCTTGGACTTTGATTCTTGGATCGACTACTGGTGTTGGTGCTCATCCTCATGAATCCTTTTATCAAGATATTTTATGTTCTTGTGTGAATTAAGAATGACTGGATTGGCTTAAATAAAGAAATTTTTGGTGTATTGATTATTTATTGAAAAGATTTGAAAATAACATCCCTGTTGAATAGTTTATTTCAATTCAGGTTATATTTTGGGTAAGTTATATTTATTATTATTTTAAAACATTACAATATATAATGTAAAAAAAAATCCAATGACAATGGGACTAATATGAGTGGAACATACAAGTTGTATTCTCCCTCCGGGACTTCAAAACGTTTTGTTTGAGCCAACCTATATCCTTGAAACAAGAAGAAATTTTTGTTCGTTAGCGAATACCACAAATAAGAGGGACATATGCATTTTGACTTACCCTTAAAATTAACTTAATTAAACTAAATCCAATAAGAAATTTTAAAAAATGGATTGGTTAAGATTCGAACCCGAGCCCTCTGCGTGAGAGGCAAGCACGTATTCCACTGCGCTACTATCAAGCTCATGTCATAAGGTATTTAGAATCGGACACTTCTGTTAAACATCGAATGCCCTTTTCTCGTGACATTGTTTTAGATTTTTTTGCTTTATAATATATAGAATTTTGTTTTAAAAAAGCTCTGACTTTGTAGAATTGGTCAAAATTTATATTATTTTTGATGTAAAAATATCAAATCCAAGGCACACCTTTTCATTGCCAAATAAAAAAAAATTGTGGCATTATGAATTTTCCGCCCTTGGGTTAATAAACAATACTTTCCGCCCTATTTTTGGTGTTTATATGATTGATTTTCCGGTAAGATAGGCGGAAAAAACTTTTTTATATAATATTTTTTGTAAATTACATGTCAGTTTAGGATTTATTTTAAAGTTAACAAGAACTCTAACTCTAGTCGTCTGTTTAAGCCAAAGTACTAAATAAATAGATTCTTATATCATGTCCCTTTTCGGATTTTACTTTTTTTTTCTCTCCAAATTCTAACGAAAGCAACTGATTGATTTACAAACAGAATAAACAAAATGGACAGCCAGCTTTACCCTATTTTCTTTCCGATACTCCTAGGGTCCCAAGAAAGTCACGTTGCACGTTAGAATACAACGAGCTCAAGGCTTTTCTTTTCAATCCTTCAGTCCGCAGTCTCTTGCAGTTTTATAAAATATAGACCAGTAAATACAATTTATTTAATCGATAACTGATGATTTTTTCAATTCAGTTTATTTTAAAATATTCTCCCCGTTTACTAGTGGGTACTGATTTTCTGGACGATTAAGTAAAAGGTCTGCAGCACAAAGCATGATAATAAAAGAGTTCTTTTTTATGTTCAATTTGGCCAACACAATAAATTAACATTATCGAAATGATATAAGAAATGGGGGTCGCTAAAAAGGGTCATCATTTACCTTACATAATGTATTTTCCGTTATTTACAGGGTATTTAGTAGAGGAAATATTCCTATAGAAGACCTCCGCCAATGATGGACCACTACCTACAGTTGACAGAAGCAAACATGAACCCTGGGTGGGCGTGTCCTTGTCGCTGTAGTTGTATTTTCATCTCACTTATGCAGCCACTAAAATTGATATTATCGTTAACATTGGCTCGTGATTGGCTGATTGTGATAACCTTGAAATTAGTTGGCATATTTTCCGCGGACCATGTTTGCTTCTGTCGACTGTAGTTATATTAATTTTCAAATACACCGCTCATAATATACTACCAACATATTGATTGAGTTAATTGAAGCTTCTGTATTATTAAATAAGAAATTTTTGTATACAAAATTTACTGTGTATTATGATAAACATTGAACTAAGTATATATTCTCATATAAAGCCAAATAATTATAAACTAAAATAGTTCTTATGATATTTCTTTAGAGGGTCCATCATAGGCACATTTCCCCACAACTGATGAGAAATAACCAATTGAAAATTTTATTCCAAAAGCTTATTTTTCATATATCATTACAATGTACAATAAGTTTACCATGTGCACTTTGCATAGAAATGTTTGCCATTAAAAATAAATATTTCGATATTAACAATAATTTAAGTTCTATAGCGCTATCCTAAAAATGCTTCCTGCACTTTGTCATATTTTATTTTGTTCCCTAAACAAAATAGGGCATACAAAAAGGTAGTAATACAGCCACAACTCTGTACCCGCCACCCCATAAAGTTACGACAAGCTTTCCCCAAATTGAAAAGTTTGGGGGTACCTAATAAAGAATTATTTTACATCCGCCCACCAATTCTGTTAATCTTTAAAACTCTGAAAACGCCCACATTTTAATAAATAATTTAACTTTTCTCTAATGCAGACTTTTACACGATATAAGATCCTATATTCCAATATAACCTAACCACTAAAACTTCAGCTTGAAAATATAAATTATAGTCCCATATAATCAACATACGATCAAGCTTATTAATAACAGGACTGAAAAACGATACTCAACACATTTAATAAAGTCAAATAATCAATAATAAATATTAAACATTCATAATTTAATAATATTTAGTATTATTTATAATAAGTAATATTTTTATTTATGTCAATAAATACAAGTACGTACGGGTAGTTAACTTCAGTTATATTAAAGCACTTGAAAACGTTTATAGGTTCAATTTGTTCCACTAAAATAAACGAATAGTAAATACCTAATATAAATTAAAATATTTAATTAAATCACTATTGAATTTAATTTATTGGAACATATTATTTTATAATAAGCAAAAATTTTAAATAAACAGTAAAAGTTTTGTTAAAAAGTTCTTCCTTTAATGTTCCTAGATATTAAGAGATCACGAATGCAGCAAAGATTCTTAAAAGTTTACAGTATTTTGTAAAGTGTATGCTTTGATTGAGTCTTCATTTTATACATAGATAACACGTAATTGTAACACAATTATAACAAGTTATTATAAAGATCAGCATGATATATAGTTTTTCCTGGTTTTTCTATATCATTGCACAGTTATACTGATCTTACATCCAGGATAATGCCTTAGGGCTAATAACATCTAGGCTTAAATATTGTTATGTCTTTACTTCCATACTTGGTCTAGCCTTGTAACTACCTAATAAACATCAGGTACATAGATACAAACAAAATGTAACTTCAATATGTCAATCTGACGATGCTAGTTGTATAGCGAAACAACTGTCATTGTGTTTAAAAAAGCAATTTTTTAAATAAATAGTGGAAGTTTTGTTAAAACGAAGAATTTTTTATTATTCTTAATATTTACATAAGTAAATCTTGTATAACTGCCACAGTAAAACCCAAACATATATTCAAAAGTTTGGAATATTTAGAAATAATATATCTAGGCCTACGGTTTTTTAAAAACTCTTGTTGATATTGATTTTAAAGGGTTTTTAAATCAAAATAATACTAAATTTGATTCGTTTTTGTATTAATTTGGTCATATTTAATTGATTTGGGTGCTTTCACATTATTCCAATTGTTTAAATTTCATTTGAGCTGTTTAAAAATGCCCAGAGACATGATATCATATTTTAATAGGTCTAGAGTAATTGCTTTGTTACAACAGGGCTTTAGTCAAAGTGATATCGCGAATATTGTTGGTGTTACTCAGGGTGCTGTATCAAAAATTAAAAAAAATCCAAGACACAAATGATGTGAAGGATCATCCCCGAAGTGGCAGAAGTCGATGTACAACAGCAGCACAAGACCGGCAAATAACATTGATAGCTCAAAGAAATCAACAGGAATCTACAAGTGGCATATCCAGAGAAATTGCTAGACTTAAAGGACTGTTGTGATTCTATTCCGGGGGCAGTAGGTGATGAATTTGTGTTTATGCACCTCCACATCGAAGAGCTGCAGTACAAAATTTTTTGGAAGAAGAAGGAATATCCACATTAAGATGGCCATCAAATTCCCCTGACATGAACGTCATTGAACATGCCTGGGACATTCTTAAAACACGCATTAAGAAGCGAAACCCTTCCCCAATTACTCTACGAGAACTGAAAAAAGCTGCTCGTGAAGAATGGGAGAGAATTCCGCAAGCCCAGCTCGACCATTTAATCGATAGCATGCCACATCGCCTACAGTCATGCATACAGGCCCATGGAGGAAATTTTGCATATTAATTTATTTTAAAAAATTTGTAAGGCATTGTACATTTTTCACCTCAAAAGAATAAATAATTTTTTTTGTATGTTTATCTGACTTCTAGATTTATTTAGTATTGGTTAGAGTTTTAGCAAAATGATGTTTACTTATATCAAAAAAATTATTTATAAAAAATAATAAAAAGATGAAATATTCCATTATTCCAAACTTTTGGACATATCTGTAGGTAAGGCATACACAATATAATTTTTCTTACTGCCGCAGTATGAATTGTTTTTCGGTGTACATAGCTAGAGGCTGCACCCCCTATTGCCAGCTTCATTACAGTAGCAAACCAACATTAACATTATCAACTCAGACGCGGTTTTGTTATATTTCAAAAGTAATCAAATACATTCAATTAAGACCTTGTTTCTGTCAAGGTTTTATTTAAGGTTTCCCAAACATCTCGTCAAAGTTTAAATTGAGTTAACCCAGTTTAGTTTAGCTGTCGGATAAAATGGACGACAAGATAATAATCGCATCTAATCATCAAATTTTCTTACTGCTGACGGCAGCACTTTGAAAAGTTCTTATCCATGTCGTTCGCTAGGTTATAATTGTTGACCGAAGTTATTCAATTTTACTACTAACTCGGCGTCAGTGATTTTAACGAAATTTTTCATCAAATTATGATAGTAAGATTGCTTTTTGATTTTAAATAATGATTATGTTTAAAACATATTAGTTTTATTAACGGTGAATTTAAAAATTTAAATATTGCGTTAAATAATGGCTGTTTCTGATATGTTAATTTTTATTTTGTCAGTCAAAAAGTTTGACTAACGTGCCTACCAACTTATGCAATTTCAAGAACCAAATAAAACTTTTTACCCTCTACTCAAATATTATATAAAGTTTTTTTATATTCTGCACTTATAAAAATCTTCATTATAAAACACATTTTCGTATCGTAATGTAACTTTTACGCACGCAAATTTTGGTCTTAAATGGTTGGCAACATGAGTTAGGTATCTAATGACAAGACTATTGACAATGACATTTGAGGCTAATAGCAATTTATTATTTGTATATTACTCTTTAAAAAAGTATTTGTAAATATGAATATCATCTGTTACTTATACAGGGTGTTTCATTGGGAAAGGGCCTAACTTTAACTGTTGATGGGGATCACTTTGGTGGTTCCAAAAACCTATATTTAATGTGTCTGCTGTACTTTATAACCGAGATACAGGGTGTTTTATAAATTTATTCTATTTCTTTCGAACCTCATAACTTCCGAGTTACCCTGTATATTATTTTGAGTTTTGGTACACGTAATAACCATTACCTAGAGACTCCATCAAAAGCATCTCCAAAAAGATAATGCAGGTCCGGCTTAACAAAAAATTTCAAAACTCGTCTTTCCTAAAAACAACACCCTGTATATAGATTTTCTGAAAATTGCTCTTTATAATAGAAAAGGGTATGAAAAATCGAATCTACTTATTTCTTTTTTATTTTTCCGCATACAATTTTACTACCAAAAATTCACCGTCAAACTTATAATTTATGTACGTTTTGGGGGTTAACAATGGTATCGGAGAGTTTTTTTTTATTTTTTAGCTTGAAATGGAATCCATTCAATGCATCTAGAGAAGCATCCTAGAAATTCAATTGAGTGTGTATGTTTACGAGTACAGACCACCAAAAATGTGATTACAGGGCCGTACTTAGAACATACTCATTCAGTATGTTTCGAATATCTCGAACACCCTGTATAAGGATATGTATCTGGAAACTTCAACATTTAAAATAACAAGAGTAAAATACGAGGAATAAATTTATACTTCAAAAAACGTTAAAAGTACTCGTATAAACTAGATAATACTTCAAGTAGGCTATGGAATAGACACATCATTGAAGTGTGTGTCATTTTCTGCAGAATATTTTACCAGTGCTATTAGATGACGCATACGTAAATGTAGCAGAAATGTATTATCAGCATGACGGTGCTTCGGTGCATTACAGAGTAATAGTGAGGAATTTTTTAAATGAAAATTTTCCTAATTCATGGATAGGCAGAGGTGGTCCCAATAACTGGCCTTCAAGGTCACCTGACTTCAATCCTGTGGATTACCATATTTGGGGATTTCTAAAATCAAAAGTATATGCTACCGACATCAATAGCAGAGAAGAACTTCTTCGAAGAATAGAGAAGCCCTGCGGAGACATCAGAAATAATCCAGATGTGATTAGAAGGTCCATTCGCAATATTACAAAAAGGGCAAGAAAGTGCATAGAGCAGAATGGAGGTCATTTTGAGCAATTTTTGTAGGTTGGACTTTTTTTGTTTGAACAATGTTGTTAGAATTTCTTGTTTTCTGTTCATGTTAATTATTTAAATTTATGAAAATCTCTTCGTTATTTGAAATAAATAAATTTATTTCTTGTATTTTACTTTTGTTGATACATATCCTTATACAGGGTGTTCGAGATATTCGAAACATACTGAATGAGTATGTTCTAAGTACGGCCCTGTAATCACATTTTTGGTGGTCTGTACTCGTAAACATACACACTCAATTGAATTTCTAGGATGCTTCTCTAGATGCATTGAATAGATTCCATTTCAAGCTAAAAAATAAAAAAAAACTCTCCGATACCATTGTTAACCCCCAAAACGTACATAAATTATAAGTTTGACGGTGAATTTTTGGTAGTAAAATTGTATGCGGAAAAATAAAAAAGAAATAAGTAGATTCGATTTTTCATACCCTTTTCTATTATAAAGAGCAATTTTCAGAAAATCTATATACAGGGTGTTGTTTTTAGGAAAGACGAGTTTTGAAATTTTTTGTTAAGCCGGACCTGCATTATCTTTTTGGAGATGCTTTTGATGGAGTCTCTAGGTAATGGTTATTACGTGTACCAAAACTCAAAATAATATACAGGGTAACTCGGAAGTTATGAGGTTCGAAAGAAATAGAATAAATTTATAAAACACCCTGTATCTCGGTTATAAAGTACAGCAGACACATTAAATATAGGTTTTTGGAACCACCAAAGTGATCCCCATCAACAGTTAAAGTTAGGCCCTTTCCCAATGAAACACCCTGTATAATATATTATTATTGGTGTATTATTAATTTTAAAACATTTTAAAACATTAATATTTAATAATTTAAATTTTAAAATTGTCAAATGTTATAAATTACAAAGAGCTACCAACGTATTTTTTAAAATAAAAATTTTCATAATTTACATACAAATAATAAACTAATTTAAAAAATGATAAAATGGCAAAATATAAAAAATAATATAAACAAGTTATTTCATACGGCTGTTGAACTTAATATGGAAACTTGAACTCGTGTCATAACAGAAAGCCATAAAGCCATATGAAATGCGTTGTTCAATGTACTATATTCTGTAGATTAAATTAATAATTGGAAATTTATAATCAAATTATGGCAAGAAAGTGTAAGTGGTATAACGATTACAGATTTACATATTTAAAACATAAATTATGTGAAATTTATAAGTATACTTAATAGCAGCTTTATTATTAAGTAGAATTGAAAACCTTTTATAAAATAAATATTCATTTGCATTGCAAGATCCAAAAGCTAAGTTTAAAAAGCAAGGTACATCTCCTGAAAATGCATTCAAACAAATAATCCAATTCTTGAGAGATTGGTTTATAAAATTGTAGCTCAATTATTATCATTTCAGTTCTAAAAACTGGATGATGGTGTAATACTTGGTGCATAATGGTGTTTAACCATTTCGGAAGATGTTATTGTAAGTTGTATATTTGCAGCTAAATAAAAATTTTCCGAAGAGTCATTTAAAAACTAAAGTTCTTGATAATGGTAGTTGGAACGCTATCGAAACGTCAAAATAAAAAAATATAAATTTGATTGTGGTTTAACTCCCATAACCTTAACACAAGAAAAATGAATATACCACAAGGAACATACAGAAGAAATTTTGACACAAGGTATGGGCCAACTTTTCATAAAATTAGATAACTTATACAAGAAGCTGACACATTCTGAATGTTCAGTTAATTTCCTTCGTCGATGCAGGAATAATGGGATCATAACAAGAGGACTAAGATTACATCCTGACTAAGGAGGAAGAAAAATATCCAGAATATTGGAAAAAGCAAGTTTTGTTGTGGGTCGAGAACGCCTTCAGCATCATAGATATAAAGTATTCAATATCGCACAAGACATCGGTATCGTTATTGAGGATTTTCTTTTTGATACGGTAACTTAAATTGACTTCGATAAAATAATATTAAACATACATAATATAATATATAAAACAACGTATGAAAAACAAAACAAATTCAAATCCAAAAATTGAAAATATTACTTAACAAAAAATTCAAAAAGAAGTACATTATTATCGACAAAAAAATGTATCACCAAACACAATCATTAATTCATCAAACAACACTTTAAGTTCTTCTGACGTATTAGTTCTTTCAAAAGGATTAAATTTTGCAAAATCAATACCAAAATTAGATATAATAAGTTTAATAAAACAAGTTAGTCATGAATTACCTGAACACGTTAGAGAATAATATAAGCTTCGTTGTAAAATATTGGAAAAATTCATTCATTAAAAAAAAACACTTCAAAATAAGAAAAACAATCCAATAAATATCTTAAAGAAGATGATTCTATCTTTATTTCATCGGCTGATAACGGCAATTCTACTGTAATTATGAACAAAATTGACTGTGATTCAAAAGTAATAAATTGCCCTCATAGTCCGGGAGAAATAGCAGTTCAAAATGGTCAAATAAAACAATGTTTTCTTACAGCAAACTAATGGCACAATTGGGTCAAATGCATCATAAATAAATAAAAATAAATATTTCGAACTAAAATTGTCTATTAGGGGGTATAGGAGGGGTGGTTGTTAGGGGTGGAAATCGTTTTTTGCGATTTATGCATTCTATTGAAAAAAGTCAAATGAAAAAGTTGGAAATAAAAGAATCTACAACTTACGTAATAATCATTTTTGTCCTAACCTCAAAAATTTACGAAAAAAATCCAAAGCTCGTTTTTTTTGTTTTTAATTTTTTTTCTCTTACAAAAATTCGATTCGATTAAGGAGAAAGTTTAATCAAATATATTTCGTGCTATTCTTTAAATACTGTATTTTTTTATTAAGGAATATTCAGCCGTTATAATAAAATTTCACTTAAAAATAATTTCATAATTTTCAATCACCAGTTTGGGACATTTTTTTTATTAAAAAAGGTACTCTGACGGCTCATTTTTTCATTTTTTTTTATTTTAAAGAAATGAAATAAAAAATATGTAGTTTAATTGAAAAAAACTGAAGAAAATTTAAAAATAAACAAATTATTGACATTTTTCATGATACTTTATACTAAAAAAATGGCAGCAATGTATAACGAAAAGAAAAACGATATAACGTTACATGATTTACGATATCAAAGGTATAAAAGAGCCACTATGAAATCAAATATCAAATTAGAAAAATTGTCACCAATAGCTGGAGCAGCAGAACAGCATTGTTACAGAGTTTATTACCAGCTCCAAACATGGCTAGGTAATGAACTCACTGCACCGGATTATTATAAATTATAATTTTTTTATATCAGCGCTATTTGTAAGCATTAAGCAAAATAATTATGAATCACACATATTTAACAATTACGTGGAAATTACGTCAAACTCGCAAAAAACCATATTCATCCCTAAAAACCACCCCTCTCATACTTCCGATTTTGGTTCGTTTTTTTTTATTTAGTTGATGATGTCTTTCACTAAATTGTGCCATTAGTTTGATGTAAGAAAACATTTATTTTTTCAATCAGGCAACACAACTGGACCATTATACTAAGCTACTAAATGATCCTACCAAATTATTTGAAAACAAAATGTATAAGATATTTTTCAAATTTAAAATCGAATTTGCTAGCTATGAAAGAACAGTATTAACACCTAAATACACTAAACGACCACATCTTAATTACCAAAAATTCATAAGCAAAACAACATTCAAACCAATTTGTAGCACTATTAATTCCCCGTGCAACAAACTATCAAATCATACACATATGTCCAAAAGTTTGAAATAATGGAATATTTCATCTTTTTATTAATTTTTATAAATAATTTTTTTTTTAATTTTTGATACAGCACCCTGAGTACAACCAACAATATTCGCGATATCACTTTGACTAAAGCCCTGTTGTAACAGAGCAATTACTCTAGATCTATTAAAATATGATATAATGTTTCTGGGCATTTTTAAACAGCTCAAATGAAGGATAATAAAAAACTCTTCGTTTTAACAAAACTTCCAATATTTATTTAAAAAACTGCTTTTTTAAAAGACTCAATGACAGCCGTTTCGCTATGAAGCATCGTCAGATTGACATTTAAGTTACATTTTGTTTGTTTGTAGCTAGGTACCTGATGTTTAGGTAGTATTAAGGCTAGACCAAGTATGGAAGTAATAAGACATAACAATATTAAAGCCTAGATGTTATTAGCCCTAAGGGATTATCCTGGATGTATTTCCCTCTAAGATCAGTATAACTGTGCAATGATATAGAAAAACCAGGAAAAAACTATATCATGCTGATCTTTACAATAACTTAATATATTTGTGTTACAATTACGTCTTATCTATGTATAAAATGAAGACTCAATCAAAGCAAACACTTTAAAAGTGGAGAACTTCCCAGATTTATTTGTTCATTAACAACTTTCAATTGTGGATCTGCTAGATGTCTTTTTATTTCAAGTTCTTCAAGGAAATCTAAATTTTGTTTTTTATTACAAATGTGTAGTATTTGGATGTCATTGGTGTGAAAGAGTGAGGTTGGATGTTCAAGTAGGTGTTTTGCATAATTTGACTTATCTGGTTGTTTTAATCTATATGCTCTTAAATGTTCATTAAATCTTACTTCAAAATTTCTTTGTGTTTCACCTATATATACAGCATTACACTTTGGACAATTAATTTTGTAAACACCAGATTTTTTTAATTTAGGTAATTTTGTTTTTACATTTAACAATTTTGTACCAACATTATTTTGTGTTTTAAATGATATTATTGCTGATGTTGCCGAAAATATTATTTTTGATATTTTATTGGAAATACTTCCACAATATGTAATATTTTTATAACTTTTAATTTCTTTAGTTTGTTTAGGAAATATTAGTTGTAGTGCCACTTTCTGTTCTTTTTTATTAATTAATGTATTTATCAAATGAATTGGGTAGCCATTAGATGTAGCTATTTGTTTTATGATATAAATTTCTTTATCAAAGTTAATTTTGTCCATTGGAATTGAATTAGCAGCTTATAATTCTATGATACATAGGGCATTTTCAATTCCAATGGACAAAATTAACTTTGATAAAGAAATTTATATCATAAAACAAATAGCTACATCTAATGGCTACCCAATTCATTTGATAAATACATTAATTAATAAAAAAGAACAGAAAGTGGCACTACAACTAATATTTCCTAAACAAACTAAAGAAATTAAAAGTTATAAAAATATTACATATTGTGGAAGTATTTCCAATAAAATATCAAAAATAATATCTTCGGCAACATCAGCAATAATATCATTTAAAACACAAAATAATGTTGGTACAAAATTGTTAAATGTAAAAACAACATTACCTAAATTAAAAAAATCTGGTGTTTACAAAATTAATTGTCCAAAGTGTAATGCTGTATATATTGTAATGTTTTAAAATAATAATAAATATAACTTACCAAATAAATAACTTGAGTTGAAATAAATTACTAGTCATGGATGTTATTTTCAAAACTTTTCATTAAATGATCAATACACCAAAAATTTCTTTATTTGAGCCAATCCAGTAAATCTTAATTCACACAAGAACACAAAACTATCTTGATAAAATGAGTTCATAAGAATGAGCACTAACACCAGTAGTCGATCCAAGAATCAAAGTCCAAAATACTATTTTGTTTAAGCTAAAAATAAAAAAAAATAAATAAGTATTAAAATATGTTAATAATGAATCATAAGAATACAATATTAGTAAGATTAAAGTAGTATTAAAGTATTAAAGATTATTAGTAGATTAAAATACAAATAAGTTATAATTAATGTTAAAAATAATAAGTTCAATAATTTTTTTATAGGTAGCTATAAAATGAGAACAAGTAGGTTTAGGTTATTTAAATTTATCATATAAAATAGAGATTATTCAACTGTATTTAGTTAGTAATATAAGGTACAAAATTTAAACCTCAACAAACTAATTTTAGCTGTTAGAGCAAAATAAATAAATCATAGAAATGATTATAATTTGATAAATAAATTTTACTTACCTGAACAATATTTTCTAATTCAATTAAGCATCAAGTGATGAGTCCTGTATTATAATGTATCGGATGACAGTACAAGTCCAGTAATTCCTATATTCTGGTACATCTCAGTTTTGATAAAATGCAATGCTTGAGACTAAATCTAAAAAATAAAGAAAGATGTTGAAATATATTACATGTAAGAACGCATCTGTAAGAAAGTGATGTTTTTTGTTTACAAGCTAAGACTGTTTAATAAAAGCTTAATCAAGGACATTATGAATGATAAAGTCAATGAAAAACACTGTAAATAGTGAAGTGATGATAAAAAACTTGCGGATTATAAACTTAAAAGATGTGCTTGTAGTGGAAAGACATAAACTTAATATTAGAGGATTAATTGATGGTACTATTTGTTATTATTATATGTTGTTGTAAGATAATTAATTTTAGGTTGTTCTTTGATGACTTTGAATGTTATTAATTCGTTTATTTGATAAATTTTGTATTTGAATCGTTACGACACAGTAAATTTAAAATGTTAATAAAAACTAAAGTAAGCGGTGTCATTAAGAAATAAGGTTATATGATTATATCAGGATATATAAATTTTCAGTTTTTGTTAAAATTAATGGCCAAGATGAGATATTAGCTCATAATTGTTAAATTTAATATTGATAATTGTCAAAATGGCCGACATTGTTTACTCCATAAAGTCAGCAATTTTTATAGGGAAGATTCGATTTTAAAATTCTAAAAATGTTATTTTATAATCAAATAAGTGATACAGAATTGATTTGTAACAATTATAAGGTCAGAAAATGTCTAATTAAAAAGTCAATTTTTCAAAAATTTGATGTAAGTGGGGTTATAAAAAACAAAATACGCTCGAAAAGGCGGCCATTATTCGATTTTTTGGGCGAGGGTATATAAGCCCAGGAAAAAGGAAAATCGAGGTCACTCTAAATTCATCAAAAGGCCAATCCACGCCAGTCAATTTGAAAAATTATCATAAAAACAATGGCCGATGACTGTTAAAAATAAAAGATGGCTGAAAATTAATATGATCAATTATATAATGTATTTTCAAACAAACTTATTGGAAAAATTGTAAATGGAAATTGTGTACCGAATAATAAATATTAAATCCTAAGAAGAAAATAAAATTTTTGACTAACCTGTAACAATAATTAAAACTGGAAGAAACCAAGGAGAAATAATATCCAGTGGTAATAATCCTGTTTGGTATTCGTCCAAGGAGGCATTTGCACGTGGTGTAAATTATTAACTGGTAAGAAGCCGAGTCTGGGAAGCCGCCACGAAAAGTTTCCATCCTTCACCGTCAGCAACAAGTGATTTAGGGTATGTTTTTGACTTTATTCACTTATATCACTTTCATAACTCCTATAAAACATTGTGAGTAATATATTTCAGTATCGTTAAACAATTTTTATAATCTTGATCTGAGAACATTATATTATTAAGAAACTTTTTAACGACTAATAAACACACGCCTCTCGACATTCTTTACCCCAGAAATAACCGTTAAGGATCACGTGTACCTCTATATGGGGGTTGATGCGTACGAATTTGCCATAGCCGTATCATTGAATAGGTTAAGGGTACATTAATTCTTTTAGGTAAAGCAAAGTAAATAAATAATAATATTGTTAAATTTTACATTATGAACTGACTACTGAGGTTATGAGTCTCAAATGCTAAGTAATTGATTTAGATATACTAAATTTAATAATAAATAATAAATAAAATTACATATTTTAAGTTTAATAACATAATTTTTCTTACAAGCAGAAAAGGATCAATAAAATAAAGAAATTTTAAGGTGTTTTAAATTGAATAAAGATTAAATAAAAATTGAAATAAATTTAAACATAAATTATAGCCCCACAAAACTTTTAAAATAAAATTTTCAAATTATAAAAACAACAAAAACAATAATTATAACAATTTAAACAATATCTATACAATCTTACATTCATTATAATTGTAATTTATTACAAAAATGGCGCCCAACGTGGGGCTTTAATAAAAAAACTATTGGTTATAATAAATTAATTGGCTCTAACAAAAATTTCACTGGTTAAGGTAATTAATTGACTATTGAAACTATTTAGAATAAAATTTTATATTTAATATTTGATAAAACAAAATAAAACCATTTACAATGGATAAAATGACACTGAGAGATGGTAAACAAGTAGGAGAGAAGGCAGGAGAAGAAGTAGGAACACAGATAGATGAAGAAAGAAACAGAGGTGCTGGAGATTCTGTACCAGAACAAGGACAAGAGACAGTAGAAAAAGAAAAAGAACAATATGAACCAGGACAACAAAAAGTACAGAAAACCAAGAGTGCAGAAAAAATTGATGGACAAGATGAAATATTGAAGTTTTTAATGGAAATGAAAGAAGAAATGAAAAAGAATTCAAAGGAGACCAAAGAAATCAATAAAAAACTAGAAGAAAATAACAAGAAATTAGATACATCCAAAGAAGAAATGAATGAAAAATTAGAGAAATTGGATAAAAATTTAAAAGAAAATAAAGAAGAAATCAAAAAGGAAATGAAGAGGGAACTAAATAATATGGAAAAGAAGATAGACGAAGGAAGAAAAGAAAGTTTAAATGAAATTAAAAGAATTCGACAAGAATTAAACGTGGCTAAACAAAAAATTGAGGACACAAAAGAAGAAATCAGAAATGAAATGATTGGAAGAATTATGGAGGTAGAAGAAAATAATTTAAAACAAATAAATGAAATTAAGAAAAATGGACAAGTTTTAAAGGAAGAAGTAAAAGAAAATAACAAGAAGATAGACCGAGAAATTATGAAAATGAATAAAAATATACAAGGAGTGCAGGAAGACTTGAGCAAGGAGATAAAGTTAAATTTCAAAATTGCAGAAGAAGAAAACAAGAAAAATAAGAAGGAATTTAAATTGGAAATTAAGAATATACAAGAAGAAGTAGAACAAATGGAAAATAAAGAATATAAACAAAAATTAATAGAAATGGAACACAATTTAAATAAAATGAAGAGAGAACAGGAAGAAAAGGTTTCAAACATGAAAAGAGAGATGATGAAGATGTCTGGAGAAACAAGGATAATCAATTGTGGAAATAATAACAACATGAAGTTCGATGGAGATTATAAGAAAATACATCCAGTGGTTTTTATGAAGATGATTAAAAATAAAATAAGATGGGAACAAGAACCGGAAATTTTGAGGGAAATTATTCGTGAGCATATGGAAAAACATGCACTGATATGGTTCATAAGCAAAGAGGAAGAGATAAATACAATGGAGCAGTTCGAGTCCAAATTCCTAGAGTATTTTTGGGGGAATAATGCACAATCACGGATTAGAGAAAGGTTGTACTTTGGAAAATATGACGATAGCAGGGGAAACTCTCCGAATACATATGCTTTGCAGTTGTATTCCTTGGTCATGCACTTAAGTCCAAAATTATCTGAAGAAGATATTGTGTTATATTTGGCCAGACATTTTAAAGAACAAGTAACAGAAACGATTGCAATACAAAACATAAAAACAATGGACAATTTGTGTCAATATTTACAAAGATTAGAAAGAAAAAGAGGAGAGAGAACCGAAAACGCAACAAGACAACAGGGAAATTACAATAGACAACAAAGAACAAATAATGAAAATTTTAACAACAATAGGAACAGAACAAATAATACAAATGAAGGTAATTGGGGACGTAATAATAATTATAATTCAAATATAAATAATAATAACAGTAACTGGAGAAACAATAACAATAATAATTACAATAACAATAATTATAACAATAACAATAATACAAGAAATACACAGGAAAGATATAATAACTATAATAACAATATAAACAATAATCAAAATAGGACTGGGAACAATAACAATAGAAGCAATAATAACAATCAATTTCATAACAATAATGGATTCCAGAGAAGGGTAAATCATACAAGAAGAGAAAGGAATGAAGAAAATAGGACAAGAAGTCTGGAAAGAAGTAATGGTAGACATAACGATGGAAATAATGGAAGACGAAGAAGCTTGGACAGAGAGCCAAGGAGTCAGGTTGGACAAGAAATTATAGTAGAGCGAGTAAGGAACACTGGTAGAGAAAGTGTTACTAATCAGCAGGATTTTTAAAATGTTGCTTTCTATATCAAAGTTTTGCGTTATGCCACCCCAGTGAATTCATTAACTTAAATGAAAAACTAGATCAATTACATTATAATGGGTTATTGCATATTCAAGATTAAAATTATGACAAACCGTTACAAATTTTAACTAATATAAGAAACAAAACATCATTAAAAGATTCAAAATCAATTTCAAAACTAAATAATATTAAAGAATAATGAAATAAAATTCCAAATATAATAGTAACTGGTATTAAAAACAAAGGTTATATGAAATAAATAAATAAATATGATATTAAAATAAATCTATGTTGAAATCATAATAGATTGTAAACTACTAGCTGTGTTTAATTTGGATAATGATATGATAATATTAAACGATACTTAGGAACAATTAGAAACTATAATTAATTATAAAGAAGAGAAGAAGGTATAACTAAATGGTATATGGATGTCAATGGATATGATAGAAGAAGTAGAAGATAGTAAGAAGGATATTATTTATATTAGAAATAATTATGAAGATGATTAAGAAGAAAATAATGGATATGAAGTATAAAGAAGAAAGTTACTATTATGAAGTAGATAGAAGAAAGAAGATGTATTTGAAAATGATGATTTGATTGTGATGGAATATATTACAATATTGTAGGAGATTTGTTGATGAAGTATAGAGTTTGATGTTTAAGGAGCCAAAAGAAGCTACCGAATATGAATATAATATGGAGGTGAGAAATGTTGAGAATTTTAAGATGAAGATATATCCTATACCATTAAAGTTAAAAGAAAAGAGTGAAGAGAGAATCAGAAATATTATAGATTGAAGGAATAATTTGAAGAAGTAACAAATCATATATCAATTCACTAGTAGTTGTACAAAATTAGAGCAAAATAGTAATTTAATTAAAAAAATATTTCATATTAAGTTAAAAAGAAATGCATAACGATTTTTAACAAGATACAAAAATTTAAAGAAACCAACAGTATTCAAAGAAAGGGATTGGGTAATTGAAAGGTCACTACAGGTAGCTAACAAAAGAAATAATGAGTGTGCAAAATTGAAATTACCGTTTATAGGACCATTTATAATCGAAAAAGCTTACGAAAACAGTTATATTTTAAGAAATCCACATAACAATTTACTAAGGGGAAAGGTAAACGTTAAAAACTTATATGCATACCACCAATAGACCAACATTTTAAAAATCTAGCTAAATTTAGAATATAAGATAGTTTAAGATTTAGGTATTAGAATAAGTAAATATATTGTATTTAGGATTAGGAATTAAAGTATGAATTATAAATAAATAGTTAGTGGTTATATACAACAAAATGAATTTGAATTTATGTTAAATATTATTGAAGATTATTTGTAAGGTACAATTAAGGTATGTGTTAAAAATTAAAAAATAACAAAATAGAATTTAATGTGTAATAAATTTAGATAAAATAAAATGGAATTAAATTTTAAAAATTATTACCGAGTAACAATTTGTTAAAATTAAATTGGGGGAAATTTGTAATGTTATCATAAAACAAATAGCTACATCTAATGGCTACCCAATTCATTTGATAAATACATTAATTAATAAAAAAGAACAGAAAGTGGCACTACAACTAATATTTCCTAAACAAACTAAAGAAATTAAAAGTTATAAAAATATTACATATTGTGGAAGTATTTCTAATAAAATATCAAAAATAATATCTTCGGCAACATCAGCAATAATATCATTTAAAACACAAAATAATGTTGGTACAAAATTGTTAAATGTAAAAACAACATTACCTAAATTAAAAAAATCTGGTGTTTACAAAATTAATTGTCCAAAGTGTAATGCTGTATATATTGTAATGTTTTAAAATAATAATAAATATAACTTACCAAATAAATAACTTGAGTTGAAATAAATTACTAGTCATGGATGTTATTTTCAAAACTTTTCATTAAATGATCAATACACCAAAAATTTCTTTATTTGAGCCAATCCAGTAAATCTTAATTCACACAAGAACACAAAACTATCTTGATAAAATGAGTTCATAAGAATGAGCACTAACACCAGTAGTCGATCCAAGAATCAAAGTCCAAAATACTATTTTGTTTAAGCTAAAAATAAAAAAAAATAAATAAGTATTAAAATATGTTAATAATGAATCATAAGAATACAATATTAGTAAGATTAAAGTAGTATTAAAGTATTAAAGATTATTAGTAGATTAAAATACAAATAAGTTATAATTAATGTTAAAAATAATAAGTTCAATAATTTTTTTTATAGGTAGCTATAAAATGAGAACAAGTAGGTTTAGGTTATTTAAATTTATCATATAAAATAGAGATTATTCAACTGTATTTAGTTAGTAATATAAGGTACAAAATTTAAACCTCAACAAACTAATTTTAGCTGTTAGAGCAAAATAAATAAATCATAGAAATGATTATAATTTGATAAATAAATTTTACTTACCTGAACAATATTTTCTAATTCAATTAAGCATCAAGTGATGAGTCCTGTATTATAATGTATCGGATGACAGTACAAGTCCAGTAATTCCTATATTCTGGTACATCTCAGTTTTGATAAAATGCAATGCTTGAGACTAAATCTAAAAAATAAAGAAAGATGTTGAAATATATTACATGTAAGAACGCATCTGTAAGAAAGTGATGTTTTTTGTTTACAAGCTAAGACTGTTTAATAAAAGCTTAATCAAGGACATTATGAATGATAAAGTCAATGAAAAACACTGTAAATAGTGAAGTGATGATAAAAAACTTGCGGATTATAAACTTAAAAGATGTGCTTGTAGTGGAAAGACATAAACTTAATATTAGAGGATTAATTGATGGTACTATTTGTTATTATTATATGTTGTTGTAAGATAATTAATTTTAGGTTGTTCTTTGATGACTTTGAATGTTATTAATTCGTTTATTTGATAAATTTTGTATTTGAATCGTTACGACACAGTAAATTTAAAATGTTAATAAAAACTAAAGTAAGCGGTGTCATTAAGAAATAAGGTTATATGATTATATCAGGATATATAAATTTTCAGTTTTTGTTAAAATTAATGGCCAAGATGAGATATTAGCTCATAATTGTTAAATTTAATATTGATAATTGACAAAATGGCCGACATTGTTTACTCCATAAAGTCAGCAATTTTTATAGGGAAGATTCGATTTTAAAATTCTAAAAATGTTATTTTATAATCAAATAAGTGATACAGAATTGATTTGTAACAATTATAAGGTCAGAAAATGTCTAATTAAAAAGTAAATTTTTTCAAAAATTTGATGTAAGTGGGGTTATAAAAAACAAAATACGCTCGAAAAGGCGGCCATTATTCGATTTTTTGGGCGAGGGTATATAAGCCCAGGAAAAAGGAAAATCGAGGTCACTCTAAATTCATCAAAAGGCCAATCCACGCCAGTCAATTTGAAAAATTATCATAAAAACAATGGCCGATGACTGTTAAAAATAAAAGATGGCTGAAAATTAATATGATCAATTATATAATGTATTTTCAAACAAACTTATTGGAAAAATTGTAAATGGAAATTGTGTACCGAATAATAAATATTAAATCCTAAGAAGAAAATAAAATTTTTGACTAACCTGTAACAATAATTAAAACTGGAAGAAATCAAGGAGAAATAATATCCAGTGGTAATAATCCTGTTTGGTATCCGTCCAAGGAGGCATTTGCACGTGGTGTAAATTATTCACTGGTAAGAAGCCGAGTCTGGGAAGCCGCTACGAAAAGTTTCCATCCTTCACCGTCAGCAACAAGTGATTTAGGGTATGTTTTTGACTTTATTCACTTATATCACTTTCATAACTCCTATAAAACATTGTGAGTAATATATTTCAGTATCGTTAAACAATTTTTATAATCTTGATCTGAGAACATTATATTATTAAGAAACTTTTTAACGACTAATAAACACACGCTTCTCGACATTCTTTACCCCAGAAATAACCGTTAAGGATCACGTGTACCTCTATATGGGGGTTGATGCGTACGAATTTGCCATAGCCGTATCATTGAATAGGTTAAGGGTACATTAATTCTTTTAGGTAAAGCAAAGTAAATAAATAATAATATTGTTAAATTTTACATTATGAACTGACTACTGAGGTTATGAGTCTCAAATGCTAAGTAATTGATTTAGATATACTAAATTTAATAATAAATAATAAATAAAATTACATATTTTAAGTATAATAACATAATTTTTCTTACAAGCAGAAAAGGATCAATAAAATAAAGAAATTTTAAGGTGTTTTAAATTGAATAAAGATTAAATAAAAATTGAAATAAATTTAAACATAAATTATAGCCCCACAAAACTTTTAAAATAAAATTTTCAAATTATAAAAACAACAAAAACAATAATTATAACAATTTAAACAATATCTATACAATCTTACATTCATTATTAATTGTAATTTATTACAATATATGTCAAACACAAAGAAATTTTGAAGTAAGATTTAACGAACATTTAAGAGCATATAGATTAAAACAACCAGATAAGTCAAATTATGCAAAACACCTACTTGAACATCCAACCTCACTCTTACACACCAATGACATCCAAATACTACACATTTGTAATAAAAAACAAAATTTAGATTTCCTTGAAGAACTTGAAATAAAAAGACATCTAGCAGATCCACAATTTAAAGTTGTTAATGAACAAATAAATCTGGGAAGTTCTCCACTTTTAAAGTGTTTGCTTTGATTGAGTCTTCATTTTATATATAAATAAGACGTAATTGTAACACAAATATATTAAGTTATTGTAAAGATCAGCATGATATAGTTTTTTCCTGGTTTTTCTATATCATTGCACAGTTATACTGATCTTAGAGGGAAATACATCCAGGATAATCCCTTAGGGCTAATAACATCTAGGCTTTAATATTGTTATGTCTTATTACTTCCATACTTGGTCTAGCCTTAATACTACCTAAACATCAGGTACCTAGCTACAAACAAACAAAATGTAACTTAAATGTCAATCTGACGATGCTTCGTAGCGAAACGGCTGTCATTGAGTCTTTTAAAAAAGCAGTTTTTTAAATAAATATTGGAAGTTTTGTTAAAACGAAGAGTTTTTTATTATCCTTAATAAGATGGACTTCCAAAAAGTAAGGGTTAGTACAATCAATTTAGCTCAAATGAAATTTAAACAAGAATTGGAATAATGTGATAGCACATTAAATATGACCAAATTTATACAAAACCCAATCAAATATAGTATTATTTTGATTTAAAAATGCTTTTAAATAAATATCAACAAGAGTTTTGAAAAAACTATAGGCGTAGATATATTATTTCTAAATATTCTAAACTTTTGGACATATGTGTATATTAAAAATAGCCAAAAAAACTGATCTTGAAGTACACTTTGAGATAATCCTATGCACTTAGTTACACCAATTTTAGGAACATGTTAAATGTGAGTAATTGTACCATTAAAAATTTAAATTAATCGTTCGCAAAATTTGATTATTATTAATTTATTTATATCACGAAATTATCTCTATACCTGTTTCGGCATCTATATTTTCCGTTGTAAGTATAATGATAAATTTGAACTGAACGTTTTACAAAATAGAGATCCTTCACAACTTTTTTAATCAAAGGATTAAAATGTCGAGCAGATTAAGGAAAGGTTTCATTTAATACATAGTTACGGCTAGTGAAAACGTTTAGATTTTTGTTTCATTTTTTAGCCAAATTAACTACTACAATAAGAATATTAAAAAATAAAATTTTATAAAAAAACTTACTGTATTAAAAAAATTGCGTTTTAAATCTCAATGACAACTGTTTCAGTAAGCAGTAGCATCGTCAGATTGACATATTAAAGTTACATTTTGTTTGTTTGTAGCTAAGTACCTGATGTTGATAAGTAGTTAAGGCTAGACCAAGTATAGAAGTAATAAGATATAACAATATTAAAACCTAAATGTTATTAGCCCAAAGAAATTATTTTGGAGTATTTTCCTCTAAGATCAGTATAAATGTGCAATAATATAGAAACACCAGGATCATGTTATATCATGCTGATTTTTACAGTAACTTAATTGTTAGGTTAATTTTGCTTCATGCACGTTGAACTGGTGCTCAAAAATGGTAAACATTCTGAAAGCCTGCTGATTGATAGTGGTGTACCTCAAGGCTCGGTTTTGGGTCCAATTCTTTTCGCGTTATTTATTAATGATATCACTGACATAAAGATTGATGGCAAAATTACTCTATTTGCAGATGATACGAGTGTAACCTGGAGTAATTCAGATATGAAAACATTACATTCTACAATATCCAGAGATCTTCTTATTATTAAATCCTGGGCCGATTCTAATAAACTCTGTTTTAATACCGAGAAAACTATTGCTCTACCTTACAAATTTAACTTACAACCCATTGCATTAAATAACACATTAATACCATTAAAAAATTCAATTAAGTTTTTGGGAATTTATATTGATGACACCCTTAAGTGGTCCACTCATATTTACATATTAACAAAAAAATTATCTTCTGTGTGTTTTCCCATAAAAACTGTTTCTAAAGAGCTAACTTCTTTTGGATTCTATTGGGTTAACAACCTACTTTTCTCTGTTTGAGTCCCATCTAAGATATGGATTAGCTTTCTGGGGGTTTTGTTGTGTACATCTTTTTGACTCTGTTTTTAAACTACAGAAAAGGGCAATACGTTATGTTTTTGGCCTACGTCACACAGCGCATTGTGAACCCTATTTTAAAAAATTAAAAATTATGACTCTTCCGGCACTATTCATCTTAGAATCTGTTTGCTTAGTTCGTAAATCTAACCTTATCTCAAAGCAGGGACCACTCCATAGATAACCCACGAGAAACTCTGATTTAGATGTTTATTTAACTATTCCCACCTCTAGTCTTACAAAACATTCTATTATTTATAATAGGTATAAAAAAATGTACAACTGTCCACCAACAGACCTAAAGGCCACCAGTCCTTATATTAAATTCTGCAAATTGACTAAAGCATACCTTCAGGAGACACCATACTATAAAGTAGCTGAATTCTGTGATATATCTTAGACTTCTAAAGGACATGTACTATGTAGTATGAAGAATTTCATAATTATTTTTTAGCTACTTAGTAGTAATTAAGATTAATTTAAATGGAGTGACATGTTTATGTTTGTATGTTTACATTTAAATCATGCATATCAATCTTTTTCATTTTTGTTTGTGTGTATTTATTTATTTATTTATTTAAATGATTTTTATTTTGATATTTAGATATTAGGTTATTTTTATTTATCTTTATCCATAAAATTTGTTAAATTTTGGTTGACAATAAAGCATATTTCTGTCTTTTTATCTCTCAGTTATTAGATAGGAAAAGCATAAAATATGAAAAAAAGCAACATGGGGAGAATAGCAATATCATAAAAAGAGTATAATAAAATATAGCTTATCCCAAGCTCTTGCAAGAGATTATGGATGCTTGTTGGAGAAGACTAAGGCTCCAAAATTAGAATGACTACATCTCCCCAAGTATCCAGCACACAAAATTATTATTTAGTCGGTTAACAATTAAGAAAAAGAAAAATAAGACTTTAGTTTTGCGAAAGGTTTTGGCAATATTCAAAAGTTCATATATCAAAAAACAGTGTTTTTAAACTTGTTATATTAAAAAGAAAGAAAATCCCACACTGGGGTACTTATCGTTGTGATGCGATGTAGCTAGTGAAGAGGGTAGGGAAGCACCCCTATCTTGTACTGGAAAAACACTTGTTGGCTTGGCTCCAGTTTAATCTGCTATTCGAATAGTTGGTTAAAAAGCTTCAAATCCATTCTATAAGTTGACCATAGGAAAACCCACATAAAAAAAGGAAACACTTCTTGCACAGTAATTCTTATTGCCAGAAGACGTTTTCGAAGTCTCTTTGTTATCCACAAACAGTTATATCCGTATAAATGTATGCAAAATTGTATAAACCAAAGAAACACAAATTACACAATTTTAAAGAAATATTTAAAAGATCCGCCTACAGCAATCAACTTAATTATTAAAAATTACTCTAATCTGGTTGTAAGAAGACTCGTTATCGTTTTTCGCTTCGAATACACAATCCCAAAAAAACTTTTAGTTCCTCGCTCGTAGTGGCACCGAACATTAACAAAGACTAGAATTCCAACTCTAGGACACGCCCATAAACGTTCCATCCTTACCCCGTCGCCGATCTCGGTGACTGTCGGGCCCCCAGCTTATGTACGTAAATAGGAGACACGTGCTTGTTTTCGTACGATAGCGGCTTTACTTTGAAGCATCGACATCAAAGTGCCGAAGGGTGAGTTGTTCTACTAGTCTTGTTTATGTACGGTGGTAGTGGCTACGCAAGTTTTTAGTTATAACGCAGTGAAAAAACAATTAGTTCAATTTCACATATCGATGTTACTGTACCGAGTATTTAAATAAAATGAATAAAATATGTTTTTGATATAATATTAATAATTAAATATTAAATAATTAATGTGCAATTGTGAACTTTTATTACATAATATTATAATTAATAATAATATACTTATAATATATGTAAAGAAGGGTAGTCTTGACTGATGTAATATATGTAATTCAAAGTTTTTTTGAGGTGAGCAGTCGATTATAAAAGGGCAATTAATGAAAACTCTTTATATTAGTGAAGCTTTCGAAAATGTTTATTTTCTTCTCCAGCACAAACTAAAATTATAATCAAATTTGTAACACAAATTTTATTCATAAATGAGCACATTATTAAAAAATTTCTACTAAAATACAAAAAATAAATTAAATTAAAGAAAATGTTAATCCAGAATAAATGTTTTTTTAAAAAAAAAACTTCAAAATTTGATGTTTATGTCATATTGAAATAAATTATCAGAATTTAAAAATATTAATAATATAATAATACAGTGTGTACATAAAGTAACGCATAAATTCATTATTGGCTAAATGAACAAAAAAATATTAATTCTTTGATTTCAATTTAATATTGTTTCAAATCATAATCTAATATACAGGGTGAACCACTTTTGTGTAATGACGTCAGGCACATTTTTTTCAAATGGAACCCCCCCTTTTTTTTCCAAATTACCTTTGCTGAGCTGATTTCAAAAAATGTATAATTATGTTGCTTCCAATTGGTACAGGGTGGGAAAAAATGCAAAAAAATATAAAAATTGTTACTGAATGTAATAAACATATTAAATGGAATTATGTAGTTATGCAATTAATGTGATACACTTCCATAAACAAACACACAAACGAAAATTTACAATAAATGTTTAAATTGTTCGCCATTGGCCGTTAGACAATGACTGAACCGCGCATTACTTTCGTCTCTAACATTATGTAGCATAGCGGGTGTTATCCTCTGTATTTCTTGTCTGATTCGGTCTTGTGGTTGAGATATATTTCCAGGTCTGTTTAAGCAGACTTTAGATTTTAAATAACCCATAAAAAGAAGTCTAATGGGATCAGGTGATCTAGCACCACTGGTCCCCTTCTTCCTATCCACCTTTTTGGAAAAGTTGTGCACAGCTACTGCGAAATGTGGTGGTCCAACAATAAATATACTATCCGATTCCTTGTACTCCCTTATCCAAATCTTGAATGTTAAATTTTAGCTTATTGGCTAATTTTAATGATATTAAGGAGAGTCACTTCCAAAGTCAATAAACGCCTCGTGTTCTTTATCATTTAACAAATGTATATATTCAAAATGAGTTTCTTCCAATGGGAAGTCCTATTTCTCCAATTTTAGCAAATATTTTTTTAAGCGAGTGTCACAAAAAATGAAGTTTTACGGATCTATTAACGTCCCTAAAGTGTATCTTTTTTGGCCGCTTTTTTACTTTACGGCCGCTGTTTTACTTCACGGCCGCTTTTTTACTTTACGGCCGCTTTTGCAAACAAAGTCATTATGAGGGCAACCTACTAGACACATTTAATTTGCTTATTTGAGTTATTTCCACGTCCGATATTAAGATTGTCAAATTATGAAGGCGGCCTACTAGACGCACTTAATTTGCATGTTTGGGTTATTTACCCATAAAACAAAAGAAAAGGTTCCGTTGCCAGGCTGTTTATTTACAAGCTTTTCGTTTCTGTCAGTAAAATGAAATTTAAAGTAAATAACTAACAAATAATAAAAACCACATTTACGGGGTATAATGTACATTTAACATAACAATTAATAGCAAATAATGCCCTAATTTATTAACTTCGTTATGACCCAACTTCTGTTTATCATACTTACTGTAAGTAATTCTGTACACATCTTTGTTACTTAATAATACACTTTTCATTTGGTTAATAAAAATTTGAACTAATCTTCCAGTTTCGTCTCTGTTTAGAAACAAAATTGTAAAAAAAAGTTGTTACCTATTTGATGAGACACTCGCTTAAAAAATTTTGTGTGCACCTCAGCCGTATGATCTTTGCTTGGCCTCGGCTACGCCTCGGCCGCAAATTTCAGATTCGGCCAAAAAAGATCAACATTACGGCCTTGGTACACAAATAACTATTATGAATAACTTAGAAAACATAATTTTTAAAAACAATATTGTATTTTGGTACAGATATGTTGATGATATGTTAGCAGGATTTGTAGGTAGCGAACGACAGTTAGATATATTTTTTAATTATATAAATACCTTGCATCCTAAAGTTAATTTTACTTTAGAAATAAACTTGGAAGTTACGTTCAAACAAAGAGTTTTTTATTATTCTTAATAAGATGGACTTCCAAAAAGTAATGGTTAGTACAATAAATTTAATCACTCCGCCTTCATTATTAGGTCAAGAAAATTTTGATTTAATTTCTTTGTTATGATTTGTATTTTTTTTTAAACAATTTTTCTCGATATGCCCAGAAACATTGTAAAATTTTTTTTGCGATGTCTGCAGTTTTGTTTTAAATGTCCTGTAAAGCTATAACACGTGCATATTTTTTCTTTCTATTCTTTATATTCAGTTTTAAATGATTTTGATTTAGTAACGATGTCTTTCTTTGAGTTTTTTACTAGGGATTCTGTTGAAATATATTGTTTATTTCTTAAATGGGCAGCTAATAAATTAGGATCTTTGATTCCTGTAACCTCACTTGCTAAACTTATGTTTGGTTCATTAATTGCTTCAATTATTAAGGAAACTTTGTCTGCATTGGTAAAATTGACGCTAAAATTGATTTTAGCTAGATGTTCGAAGTGAAATGAATATAAAGACTCAACAACACTGGGTTTATGATTGGCAGTATCCATAAAAATATCATAAGTGTTTTTTGAAATTTGAAATGTTTCTTGTAATAAATTTTTCCATTGAAACTATGAAAATGTTGACCATTTGGTTTATTTTCTACAAAACTTTTGTACCTAGTCTGAGCAGTACCACCAAGTTTGCTAAGAGCTTGATAAATAATAAAGCTTTTAGTCCATAAATATATTTTTGCATTATGTTCTAATATTTCAAGCCATCGATCTACTTGACCGATTAAAGGGTCAAATTCAGGAATAAAACTTACAGATTCTATATTTTTATTAGATTGTTGTCTGGGTATATAATTAAGGGTACTCACCGGATATACGATTCTTTTTTAAATTGCTGATTTCTCTGTCATCATCATCCGATGTACCAGAACTTGAGGACGAGATGTCATGTTTTTTCTGTTTAGATTTGGGCATTTAAACAGACTAATTCAACCAACCGAAATAACACTTTAAGCTCACAACCACTTCTGAACTATTAGTATCACTACAAAAATGTATTTTTATATCTATTAAATGAACATTCGACACCTAACAGAGTATTCGAGAAAGTGAATCATACTAAATAATTCCAGTTTACCAAGTTACGGTTTTTATCTTTAACAAAAACTAAGCAAGTTAATCATCCAGTGGAGCCCAACAATAAATATACTATCCGATTCCTTTTATACATTCTTAAATCTAATACATGTTAATACTAATAATTTGACTGCATTATGTTCAATAAATAACACAGCAGTAAGCCTTTAATCTAATATTTATGATCCTTTTCTCGTTTCTCTTTTCCCGTTTAAACACAACTTCTAATCTATTTTAGAGCAGTACTCTCTAAAAACAATTAAACGTACAAGCTTGTAAGCCAATAAATTTCTTCTAAATTCCTTATTCTAGATAATGAGATAAAATTAATTTAAACCGGCAATCAACAAAAGGGATTTTACCTAATTGAAAACAACCGGTAAATTTTTTACTTCTTCACGTCCTTATCACCGTCAAATTAACCCTCCTAAACCCGTTCGGAGGGTGTAGTTGAACGCTTGTTTGTAACGAAGGTAGCAGCGATAACTTTTTTTGGACTTCTCGCATTTTAGGGTTTTAATTCAACTGATGTCCACCCAATTTGTTTGCACATACAAAACTGTAATTGTTTAATAGTTCAGCCGCTTGAAAAACTTTTCTTAAATAAAAGGCCTCAGGAGAAAAAATATTTAATCTGATTTAGTAAAACTCTTTAACCACAAACGTCTCTGTTTCTTCACGCTTAACAAATTCTAAAACGTAGAAAATCTTGTTTGAAGTTTTTTAGTAGTCTCAATACTTTCAAACAACTTTAACTCGTTTTTTCAATACTAAATACTTTGGAACTTCATTAAAACTGTCCCAAGTTTAATCGGTTTCTGGAATTCTCTTAATAGCTTTCAAAAAAGTGGCAAAATCATTCTCGTCCTTTTTTACCATATGTATATTCCACTGTTTTTCAGACTTTTGAGTATTTTGTTACTTACCAAAATTAAATTAAAAGAAAGATCTAAATATTTAAAAACATTTCAATATTATAAAAAAATTAATTTTTACTTAATTACTTAATCCTTAAGCCTTCACCACTCTTACGGGTGTAAGGCGGTTGTGGGAGTTGAGTTCTTTCTGGTTTCGGTTTTCCACTTCTTTATCCACTTTTTTTTGTTCTGTGTGGCTTATTGCACATCTTTCCAGATCATATCTCTTTTAAGCAGGTCGCCCTCCCTCATTTTCTAACTACTCTCTGACTAGTCTCTTTCCTTCCATTCTTTTCACACGTCCAAACCATTGCAGCTGACTTTCCTCTATCTTGTCTTCCATTGATTTTACTCCTAGTGTCTGTCTGTCTGTCTGTTGGTGTAACTACCTTCTGGAATAGCAGCACTTTTATATATTTAGGTATTTCTTTAGATATCTTATTAAACAAGTTGCCTCCTGGTGTTTTTCTATGTTTTATCTCTTCTTCTATTTTTCCATCTTCTGATATTATGGCTTCCAGGTACTTAAATCTTTGCTCTTCGTTTAGGTCAGCCGGTGTGCGGGCAACACATCTGCACTTGCGCACAAACTGTTGATATTTTGGGCCATCATAGCTTAAGTTGTTCTAAAAGTGCGGTTAAGTTTGCTCGGCATCGTTATTTTAATGATATTTTACATCGGTCTTTAGCTGTAGCTGACATTCCAAATATTTTAGAACCGGTTGGAATCTGTAGAAGTGACGGAAAGCGAGCTGATAGGTGGTCTATTTCCCTTGGAGGAAGGGTAAACAATTAATTTGGGATCCCACTTGCGGCGACACTATGGCTCCATCTTATATGTAAAGGCCGGAAAAGCTACTCTCTCTGGGGAACAACAAAAAAGGCAAAATACGGGGTTGGGATAAAGTATGGAACCAAGTAAATATCTTTTAAACGAAAAGAACGATATTTATGAAAATTTGCAGGTAAGTGCAATGGAACAAAACGCAGCTGATGTACATTTTTTTGATAATAATATACTTCCGGTTTAACCGGTAAAAAAGCTTGTTATATTGAATTCATACATACTGAGTTTAGTGTAAAAAAATTTGTAAAAACGAGGAATATAGCACTTTAACCAACCTCCTTTGAGTTTTTTGCATTAGAGCAAAAAACTATTTAGATAAACTAATTGATGTTGTTTGTATGCATAGTAATAAATAAACAAGTACTGTTTAGTACGTCTTTTGTTCTTCAAGTGTCAAATTTTAATTGACGAAAATAAATTGCACAGTTTAGAATGGTTTAATTAAGTGAAAAAGAGCAAATTGAAATTTTAATGATGATCGGTTATGGTGATCGTGTTAGAACTCATGAAGAAGTGTGTCATATTTTTAATAATTTGCATCCGGAGAGAAATCCTATATCACGCTCAACAGTAACTAAAACATTACAACGTTTTAATACTACTGGGATGGTAAAAAAATTTGCTAAAACCTGGAAGACCGCGGACTGCAACGAACGAAACTGTTAAACAAAATATTGCAATCGATTTAGAAGAATCACCTCAAACTTCCACCACAAATTTGGCACTTAACCATGGTATCAGTCTACGTTCTGTAGGAAAGATATTAAAAAGTGAAAAGTATCATCCATATAAGGTACAGTTGGTTCAAGAATTGTCATACGATGATTTTGACCGACGGCTGGAATTTTGCGAAAGGCTACTAGACATCTGTAATGTCGACGAAAATTTTGCTTCTAGCATAGTTTTTTCCGATGAGGCAACTTTTTGTTTAAATGGAACAGTTAATCGCCATAACTCAAGGTATTGGTCAAATGAGAATCCTCATTAAATTCATGAAGCACATACCCAGCATCCACAGAAGTTAAATGTTTGGATGGGAATTGTCGAAAATAAGCTTATAGGCCCATTTTTTATCGACGGAAACTTGAATGGTGACAAGTATTTGGATCTACTAAAAAACGAAGTTATTCCTGCACTTCAACAGAATGGGCAATTACCACAAAATATTTGGTTTCAACAAGATGGAGCACCTCCCCACTATGATAGACGGGTTAGGGATTTTCTGGATGCGAATTTTCCAAATCGATGGATTGGACGTAGAGGATTCATAGAGTGGCCTGCTCGTTCTCCGGATCTTAGCCCGTTAGATTTTTTTCTTTGGGGTTATCTAAAATCACGTGTTTACGTTAGACAACCAACAAACTTACAGGAATTGAGACAAAGAATTATTGATGAATGTAAACTAATACGTGGAGAAGTCTTGGAAAGAGTGACTCAAGAATTTGTTAATAGAATGACATATTGTCAGCCAGTAAACGGCGAGCATTTTGAACATTTGAAGTAATTTTGTTTCTCATTATTCTAAAATAATGAAATGTACATCTATTGTACTACTAACAGTGAGTTATTCCTCGTTTTTACACATTTGTTTACCTGCAAATTTTCATAAATATCGTTATTTTCGTTTAAAAGATATTTACTTGGTTCCATACTTTATCCCAACCCCGTATAAAGAACTTTTGGATAAATACATTTTTGTTCTCTTTAGTGTTGAGACTGGGCACTTGGGGAGAAGCTGCAAAGAGACTGATAGAAGTTCACTGATAAAGACCTTTAGTTTAGCTATTCAAGGTGGTAATTCTGCATCCATTCTTGGGACTTTACCAGAACAGCGGGGCTTAGAGGAGGTTTTTTATGTAATTCAAAATTAAGTGATATATAATAGCTAAACAAACTTTTAAGCCTACTTGGACATTATATTTTATTTTTAGATTTTTTAGATTTTGTTATTTATATTTATGACTAATTATTTAATGAAAAAATGGTTTACATATTTACAACTCTTTATTGTTTATTTCTTTATCGAAAAAAATCTTAACCACAGCCTTAGTGGCAAACTTGACTTTGACGCAGGATATTTCATACCGAAAATGATCTGGTCATACCAAAATATTATCCAGCCCAGGGCTAAGTGTACCAACTTGCAATGGCTAGCTTGTCTAGAAGTAATAAGACAATGCCGTCTTTAGCAGTAGCTGTAGAAACGATGCTGATTTTCCCTACAACTGCAAAAATTAGAGTTGTACTATTAACACAGTTATCCATATTTGGGATAACTGCCTTAATTGGTACTGGAATGAACCATTTTATTAACACAGAGTTATAATTGAAAATTGAGAAGTTTTACCACTGGACTGATTCAAAGACACCACTTCACTGGATAGTTTCTAATTCACGAAGACATAAAATTTTTTAGCGCATCGTGTTGAATAAATCCAAAATTTTACAAAACTAGTTTTCCATACAGTCCATACATAATTGATTTCTTCAATTCTAGCAGATGGTTGAATCGGCCAGATTTCCTCAAAAATATTTTTTGGTGAAACTTATTTAGTGTACCCACTATAAATTTGGAAGAAGGTGATCTAAAAAGCAGAGAAAATGTATAGCTAAAGATTTTGTAAATGCAATAAAAAGAATTACGGATCGTTCTACTCCGAAAATATTTTCTAGTTTAAACAAATTGTTGGACAATGGCTTGAAAATTAAGATTTAAATTTACAAACCGAAAATAAAATAAAAGGTGATCTCGAGAGTAATAATTAAAAGAATGCATTTTTTATTAAGAATGGTTCAAGATGAAAAATTTAAGAAATTTACTACGAATTGTTTACCCAAACATAAACTAATATTTGTTGGCTTTTAGCTGAAAGATTAGGAGGAAGACAGGACAAATCGTAACTGGTGAATTATTTTACAATAAGACCCATAGCCTTGAATTCTAATTATCCAATAACTAAATTACTAATATATGGGACACATAAAACAATTTAAAATCATGGAGAAGAATTAGATATAAATCATTTGAGGCAATCATATTGGATTTTGGGACTGCGATCTACTCTAAAGCAAATTTAAAGGGATTTTTAACAACGTAAGAAAGAAATATGTAAGTCAAAAGCATCATATTAGGGACAATTACCATCACGTAGATTTTTCATCTTCTTTAAGTGCCATCTGCGCGACGAAGGTTGGCAATAATCATGGCTATCTTCGCTTTCGAAGCGGTTGCTCGGAAGAGTTGCTTCGAGCTGCATCCATACCATTATCTCAGATTCTTCAGCCATGAAATTCGTCTTCTTCCTATGCTTTTTCTGCCTTCTATCTTCCCTTGCATGATAAGTCGTAAGATACTGTACTTCTCTCCACGCATTATGTGTCCTAAATATTGTAGTTTTCTCTCCTTAACTGTTCGTTCTACTTCTTTTTCTATGCCAATTTTTCTTAGTACTTCGATATTCTTCTGTCCACATTTCGAAAGAGTTAAGTCGCCACATTGCTTCTGCATTTAGTGTCCATGATTTTACTCCATAATATAGAACACTGTACGTAGCCTTTTGTTAAGGGCTAACGACAGATCTTTACTGTATAGTACTTTTTTCATTCTTAGAACCAGATTGGAACCAATTTTTTTTAAGTGCTTGACAACCGATACTACTTATATTTAAATTGCACAAGATCGACAATTTGATTTCCCTCTGATCTGTATTCAGATAATGGATCAAATTTTCGCGGTACTTAGAAGCAACCAAAAGACGAGTTGAAAGAATTAAATCATAAATTACCTGAAAGTGTACTTCACAAAATACCCTTTGGCGTTTTCTGCCATCTTTATCGTCAAACATGACTATGGACTGGGAAAGATTTTTTTTTAATCCACAAAGAAAAGTATAAATTGGGACCCTGAAATAAAAATTTTCTCCTGGGTATGTTTATTAAATTAAAAATACGAATATTGAAAATAGTAGACCTTTAACTCGACCATTAAGATGCCGAAACTTTGACTACCAACCATTTATTTACAGGACCCTGTAGGTCCTGTAATATTCTATTCTATACTTATGGGGTGCGTTTCGTGCATGTACTGGCTCTCTAGGCTCATTGTACCCCCCTGAAGTGATCATACCAGGTTCACTTCCTTCATGTATTCTAGAATGTCCCTGATATTCGCTTTCACAATCTTCTCTAGCTCAGGAAACTGAATGCCAAAGTATCTCTGTCTAAGCTACTTGGACAGTGACATATTACGTGAAGAGGAGTTTCATCTTCCTCACCATATTTTCTGCATAACGACGGGTCCTCGGCAAGTGCCATTATATTCATGTGTTTTCGGAGATGGCAGTGTCCTGTAAGCAGTCCCACTGCCTTTCTTAGTTGGGTTTTAATTAGGCTAAGCAGTTCTGTAGTTTTCTTCCTGGATGGACCTGTTATGAATAATCTGGAGTGCCTAAGACCTGGCAGTTCCATCCAGAGTTTCTTATATTGTTCCCTTAACCGTTCCTCTATTATTCCCTTTACATGTCGGTACGAGACCCCACATGTGGTATGAGGTCAGATCAGAGTTCCTTCTGAAGCTTCCTTGGCTAGGAGGTCAGCTTTTTATTTCCAAGGATCCTTGTGTGTCCTGGTACCCATTCATATATATATGGTTTCGTAAGGTCGTAGCAGATAGGTATTCTGTCTGAGGACATGCTTAGTAATTGATTGTGTTCAATCTCTTTCGAGATTGTGGAATGGTACCTAGGAATCGCCCTGCCCCACGGTCCTGTAATATACATTACAGGGAATAAATACACCTGTAAAAATCTGAGCTGTGCTTGATGAAAAGGCAGCTTAAAGATTAACCGATCTTTTTTGGAAAAGATGGATAAGAGACTACTTGAGTAATTTAATAAAACAAGAAAATGGTTAAGATCAAATAAAATAGTTTCAACTGGCGATGTTCTTCTAGTTGTTAATCCAGAAAGTCTGAGAAATAAGAAGAAAAATCCAAAACCTTTTTCCTGGAAAACAATTGGAATTGTATAGGTATAGATATTAAAACTAGTGTGGCTTAAAAGTTATTCGTGTACAACTTATTCTAAATTGATTAAATAAGTTTTTTTTCTTTAGTTTAGTTTATATTTTTACTGAAAAACTAAAAACCCTATAACCTTTACTTAACCCTTTATTTCAGGTAATATGCATTACTCTTACGGTTCTTAAGAAGCAATCACAATCTAAGTAATTTATCGTGCAATAAGGTATTACATATTAAAACACTCCCTTTATATAACATAAGAATGCAAATAGCGCCATTTCTTTAGACGCAATACATTTATTGTTAATTTATGTAGTTAATTGCCTACTGCAGCATTAAAACAAAATATTCTACATCATTAACATGCAAATATAAGTACGTATTTCACTATAAACAAAATACCCCGCTTACAAAGAATAATACTTGAAGTTCCCAAAATTACATTTCGATATCAAAATAACATTTAATGCTTGTTCATTGGTATACATTACGCGGAAATTATTTCCAATTACTACCAGATATCGCATAGTGACGATATAGCCGGTTAAAGCAATAAAACCCTTAGGACTTTGTAACACCCGATATCCTCCTAATGGAAACGATCTAACTACGTTGGAGCTTTTGTTCCCCAAATACAAGTTAAAAGCCTCCACAAATATATGGCTGATACTATCCGAATTCTTACTTTATATACAGACGCTATGAAAACCGAATTTTGGTGTTAATCTCGCTTTTAGAACATGGAAGAGAGAGCTAGCTGTTATCAGGTTTATTTCATCGACAACATAAATATATTTAGATTTTCAAGTTCAAGGATACAAGGATCTATTAATTATTTCCTGCAAAAACATTTTTACTTCCTTTTGTATATATAAGAAATGTCCTAGTTTTTGTGACTTTTTTTGCAGAAGGCAGTGGAAATAACTAAAAGGTCTTTATATAAATGGATCTGTCAGTTACCTTGATTATAAACAATTTACGTTTTCTGTGAGGCAATATCAACTTTTTTTCAATAACCAGAAATGTCGACATTAATATTTTTCTTATATTTTGATGTCCGTCTACTTCTTTACGAGAGGATATTTCGATTTCCTAGCAATTTTTTTGCCTTTTTGAATTCGTCCCTTCGGTGTTAAATTTTTATTAAGAAAATAATATCAAACCAAACATACAGAATAAACAACAATTTTAACATTTTTTTCACAAGTGTTTATTCTGTTTTCTAAATATTTATGATAGACTGTCGAATTTTCAAGTTCCATAAAAATATTCTTATAAACTTACTTCAGATTACACTGGAAAAACAAAAACAATACTTTTATGGCGGATATCACCATAACTTATTTTATATTGTGACATTAGCTCCACGTATATTGCTTTGAATTGTCTTTTTATCATGACGTATTTTTTAAAATATCATTTATTTTCCATTTATTTAACACATATTACCATAATTTGCTTTCTACGGAAAATTGAAATTGCCTATTCCGAAGCTCCAGGTATTCCTTACCTAACCAGATTCAAGATCCTGCGAACTGACTATCCTAGTTTTGTTAGGGATTGACGACGGTCTTGTTATCACTTCCTTTGTATTATATTACCTGGTTTTGACCTTTACAAGTTTGGGTTTAATATTTTCATGGAATTCTTGTTATTAATGTTATTTTATTTATTGTACCTACTAACCCTTACTACGTGAAAGTCCATACTATTAACAACGGTAAACAACTAAAAAGTTGAATTAAAATTTCACTATTAATTCGCAAAATATGAAATGCAATGACGGCCGTTTCGCTATAGAATTAGCATCGTCAGATTGACATATTGAAGTTACATTCACATACAATAAATTGATTATGAATGTAGGCAGTAGTGATGACGATGAGACCGATACTGATATTGCGATACTTGAATGAAATGATCATCACGATGTATACCTTTTTTAATTTGTATTAAAATAAGTTTATATTATGCTAATCAATAAATTAATAAGTGAGTTGAAACCTTTCAATTAAAGAATTTAAGAAATAATAGTATTTTATTAGATTTACGAAAAAAATATCTTTGCTTTCATGTCGCGTTTCAGTAAAATAATTGAACAGAATAGTCGGTATAAATACGGCCCTGAGCTTTAAAATGTCGGCTTAAATAGCTATTAAAATAAGTCAGTCCGCACGAAGTTGAAACGAATAATACCTTCGTCATTGATTTTCCCGTGATGGGAAAAGTACCAGCTGAAGACTAATCTTACATTGTAGGTACCTGCAGTACAAAAGTAAATGTAAGTACTTTTTTTCCTTAGTTTTATTCCGAAGTTCTACTTTGATGATTTTTTTTTTGGATATTTTTAGAAATATCCTTGTTTTCCATTGTTATTTCGCCTCTCATTTTCTTCGCTGTTCTTCAAACTCTTGCTCTTATTTTATTTACTGCTATTCAGCTTCTATTTATTATTTTCTTTGCTCATCTTTAACTTTCTCTTGTTGTTCGTTTGTCTATTTCTTGTTTTTGTTCGCTGCTCCTGACCACTGCAAGGCTTCTAATAAAATTAGGTAGACCGCAAATAATTCCTTGCAACCTAAAATTAATTTTACTTTAGAAGTTAAAGAAAATAATTCAATTAATTTTTTAGACTTAAAAATTGAAAAAGTTAATAATTTACTAAATTATTCAATATATAATTCAAATCATCCTATAACGCATAAATTAGCAGCTTATAATTCTATGATACATAGGGCATTTTCAATTCCAATGGACAAAATTAACTTTGATAAAGAAAAGATCCAATAAAACTCAAAGTCAAAACCACAGACTTTTATTCAGGTAAATTACAATTATCGCAACTGGTTTCGGTCTAGGTTAGACCATCATCAGGCTGTAAAGAACACAATATAATGGTAAGCAAAATGTTTTTTATTTTTTTTTAACAGTAGTAGAAAATTATATTAAACAGGACTAACAGTAATATCATTTTCTACTACTGTTAAAAAAAATAAAAAAAAAATTTGCACTTCTTGCTTACCATTATATTGTGTTCTTTACAGCCTGATGATGGTCTAACCTAGACCGAAACTAGTTGCGATATTTGTAATTTACCTGAATAAAAGTCTGTGGTTTTGACTTTTTGAGTTTTATTGGATCTTTTCTATTGGATTCAACCACATTTGAGATGGATGACCTATCTAATTTTTGATAAAGAAATTGGTATCATAAAACAAATAGCTTCGTCTAATGGCTATCCAATTCATTTAATAAATACATTAATTAATAAGAAAGAACAGAAAGTGTCACTACAACTAATATTTCCTAAACAAACTAAAGAAATTATTTAATTTTTATTTAAAATAAATATTTCCAATACAATTTCAAAAATAATATCGTCAGCAACATCAGCATTAATATCATTTAAACACAAAATAATGTTGGTACAAAATTGTTAAATGTAAAAACAAAATTACCCAAATTAAAAAAATCTGGTGTTTACAAAATTAATTGTCCAAACAGAAAGAAGTTTTGAAGTAAGATTCAATGAACATATTAGATTATGAACATGTAGATTAAAACAACCAGATAGGTCAAATTATGCATAACACCTACTTGAACATACAACCTCATTCTTACACACCAATGACATCCAAATACTACACACTAGTGATAAAAACCAAAATTTAGATTTCCTTGAAGAACTTGAAATAAAAAGACATCTAGCAGATCCACAATTTAAATTTGTTAATGAACTAATAAATCTTGGTTCTCCACTATTAAACTGTTTACTTTGATTGAGTTTACATTTAATACATAGATAAGACGTAATTGTAAAACACAAATATATTAAGTTATTGTAAAGATCAGCATGATATAGTTTTTTCCTGGTTTTTCTATATCATTGCACAGTTATAATGATCTTAAAGGGAACTATATTTAGGATAATCCCTTAGGGCTAATAACATCTAGGCTTTAATATTGTTATGCCTTATTACTTCCATACTTGGTCTAGCCTTAATACTACCTAAACAACATCAGGTACCTAGCTACAAACAAACAAAATGTATTAATAACAGTTAACAAAATGTAACTTAAATATGTCAATCTGACGATACTAATCTTAGCGAAACGGCCGTCATTATGATTAAAAACCTAATTTTTTCAAATATACTTGGAAGTTACGTTAAAACGAAGAGTTTTTTATTATTCTTTAAAAGTGCTCAGTTATACTGATTTTAATAAACAATTACAAAGGTAACCTACGGTTTTTTAATAGTACAAACTTTTATACTTTTTATTTTATTATTATAAATTTCTGTTGAATATTAGTTCATAAAAAAATAAAATTCGTTGGAGATAAATCATTTAATATTACATAGCACTCTGAATTTTTTACCTTTTTTAGGTATTTTCGCATTTTCTGCTTTGGGCTGGTATACATTTAATGACAATGCCACTGTTTTCATTAAATGTAATAATCTAGTTCTATACAGATACATGAAAGAGTCGAAAAAAATGTATATATGTATATGTAACGAGTGGGATTTCACAGAATAGCCTTATATAAAGCATAAAAAAACTACTAACAACATTATTAAAAAAACTACTGCATAATACTATGTTATTAAATAGAACAAAGTGTGAGATTCGGCTTTGTTGTTACCTACTAAATGAAATTTAATGTTGACTTAAAAAACTAACATTAATTCTATTCCAAAACGTTTTTCCAAGCAATTACTAAAATATTCTTTACAATTTAATAGTAAAACAATTCAAAATACTATTTGAAAATATTTCTTTTGGAATATAAAAATTATAAATTGTAGGTACCAATTATTTTTGTGTTATTCTAAATTATCTCAGCTATTGCTTTGTGTTTAAAGTAGCACTAGAAAATACTTGAAAACAAAGAAAATAATATCGGTACTAAATTTATGAATGTCAAAATAAACTGACTTTTAGTTAAAAAATCTGGTGTTTACAAAATTGAAAACCTACTGTATATGTGGGTCAGACAATGAGACATTTTAATTGTGCAAACCACCTACTTAAAGGACAGACTCATTTATACACCAAAAAGCTTGAAAAACTAAACATTTGTAATGAAAAAAAATTTGAAAAAACTTGAAACACAAAGATTTCTAGCAGATCATTAATAAAAAGTTGTTTGAAAAATTAAATATTGGAAACTCTCCATTAATAAACAGTTAGTTTGCTTCAATTACGTCTTCATTTTATGTATAGATAATAAATGAATATATAACAAATACATTGTACAGTATCTGCCAAAATAAACAGTACCGAAAATAAAAATAAAAATTAATTTTTAATTTATGTAATGTAAGTGTTCAAAATGTTCACCATTTCGACGCAAACAAGCTTCATTTCGATTTTGTAAGTCAATAAACATATTTATAAAACGTGGCTGATGGAACTGCCGAAAAATATTTTGTATTCTTTCCCGTAGTTCGGCAATATTCGCCGGCGGATTTTCCGAATGAAATATTTTTTCCTTATGCCCCAAATGTACGCGTCAGGTGGCGTCAGATCAGGTGAATGAGAAGGATATTCGAAGTCTGTTCCCCGAGAAATTATTCTATTATCGAAATGCTGAAGGAGTAAGTCTAAGGTGCGCACAGCTGTATGGCTCGTTGTACCATCTTGTTGAAACCATTGTGTGCGAAACTGTAGATTTCGTGTACGGCAAAAGTTATTTAGATCTCTCATAAAAGGTATAATAATTTTCTCTCTTTCTCTCTATAACGTTCTTGGTTGACAGTAAGTGGATTCTGATTATCATCTTTAACGAAATAAGGACCAATCATTCCATTACCAGATACCGCGCACCAAACGGTAACTCGAAGACTGTGGAGTGGTTTCTCTACAATGACATCAGGACTTTCAAATACAAGGAATCTGGTTGTTTTTCGATTAATATAGCAGCAAGATGAACGTGACTCTCGTCTGAAAACCAAAAATTCGGGATCTTCGTAAATTAAACTCAACATACGACCACAGTAAATTTCTCTTGCACGTTTGTCCGCAGCATTTAGTCGTTGTCCAACTTGAATACGGTATGGATAACCACCAATTGATTTGAACATGCGACGTAAAGACGTTTCACTAATGTTGAGTTTACATGCAGTTCTTACAAGATTTCTTTGAGGTGATTGCACAACTTGGTTAATAACACGTCCTTCATTTTCGTTAGTGCATACTGTTTTTCGACGACCTGAAGAACCTTTACGTTGACACAATACACTACCAGTGCGACAAAATTTTTCAACAACAGCTAACATCACACTTTTACTAGGAGCTGCTTTATTAAATTTTTGTTGATATTTTATTGATACCTGTTCTAAGCTTGTACGACCTTTTCCGTATGACCGAAAATAATGCTCTAACAAAAACACTTTTTCTTTCGTTTTTAGAACCATTTTTAAATCAAATTTAACTGCAGCATATTATTAATATATCAACTAATGACAAGTCAAATATGACAAATCCATATTACATAAACAACTCCACAGCACTGTTTCGGTAATGTTTATTTTGGCGGATACCGTAATTGTAAAGATCAACACATAAGTTTTTTCATTGTTTTTCTGTACCTTTCATTGCCCAGTTATACTGAGGAAAATACATTAAGGATAATCCCTAACCGATTTAATTTTATTAAAAATATTTAACAAATAAACTTTTGAACCAAATTAATTGGTTTATTTAAAAAAATGTAAAGTTAAAATGTCAATATTTGGGTTGTTATAACATGTATTATTAAATCTATACGTAAAAATATTTTGTTAAAATTAATATACTAACTTAAAAACTTATAAAACTCCCATTAATTATATCTCCAGTAACCTTAACAATTAATGACAATAATAAAAAAAATCGTATACATCACGGGTACTATTATTTCAATATTTATTCTAATATTAAATTGCCCATTTCTTTTATGGTATATTAGTCCATCTATTACCACATTTATACATAAAGCTTTATTACTTCCCATTAGAGTTGCCTTGGAGAACCATGTTAAACCTATGACATTGATTAAATCGATAGCGTTTGTCACTCACAGTTGTAATTTCTAGATGTCACATGATTATCTATTCCGATTTACCAAATACGACAGCAATAATTCTGCTAGATTTGTAATAAATAATTAACAGAAACATATGCAAATTTAAATGGTTCGCAACAACAACGTTTAATTCGGGACATTGTTACTTAAAAGACTTTTTATAGCGTTGAATTTAATATTTACATAAAAGTAATTACTTTGGTCCCGTGGCATTATTTTAGATATCTGAAGTACGTACTAGTAACAGGAATGTTTCTCAACCTGGCTATATTTATTACCGCCACCGCTCGGAAAATAATTCCACTTAATTTAATTAACTAAATTTCAATCATCGCATAGTTTTGGGTATTTTTAGTTACAGATCGACCAAATAATTTGTGGTAATTGGTTCAGAGTTACATGAATTAAATAGATTAAATTTTGTATGTAATATATTAACCTTCTATACCACTCCCTCACCAACATATACCAAAATATATTATTTGTTTAATAAAATCCTAATAACAAATCAATAATGAATACTGTAGCAAACTCTTTTGAATTACGGAATAAATATAACAATTACTAATTTCGATAGAAGAATAATAAAAAACTTTGGTTTTAACTCAACTTCCAAGTTTAATTGAAGAAATTAGATTTAAAATCACAATTACAGCTGTTTCGCTAAATAACTAGCATCGTCAGATTGACATATTGAAGATACCTAGCTACAAACAAACAAAATAGAGTGCAGATGACAGTACGTTTATTTATTAAGATTTGAATAACTACGAGGGTTGCCTTTTATATTTTGGGATTTGGCAACCCTGGTGTTACAATCTGGCAACTGACAGCTCTATTGTAAAGTTGGACATTTTTGAGGTTATACGTACTCACGTAGGTGGCATTTATTTACAGTGACTTAAAAGATTCATCTCGGCCCAAAAATGGAATTAAATCGAAAACATTTACATGCGATTATTTTTTACAACTTTCGACGTGGATTAACTCAGCAACAGTGCATGGATGAACCATAAATCGTGGACTTATACGTAAGCCTGAAACAGCAGTCCACTGTATGGGTATTTTTCGGAAAAACTGGACATGTCGCAACCGTACCACTAGAACAATGCAGAACAGTCAATTCTGAGTGGTACACAACCGTTTGTTTGCCAGTTGTTTTCCAGGAAATCATAAAAACCAACTGCCGAAGACGGATCACTCTTTACCACGACAATGCGAGCTCCCACACATCGGCTCAAACAACCTCATTTTTGAGTACCCAAAACATCGATTTAATGAGACATCCGCCGTATAGTCCTGACTTGGCACCGAATGACTTCTTTTTATTCCCATACGTAAAAAAAACTGAGAGGTCAACGTTTTTCGACACCTGAAGAAGCGGTTGCTGCATTCAGATTGCATGTTTTAGAGATACCTGTCAGGGATCTAGTACTATTAGGCGCCGCCGGTTCAGCGTCGGCTGTTTTGGCGCCAGATTATACCTACGTTACTTTTTTAAAAATTTAAGAGGCTCTTGATTTATATCTATACCACACTAAAAAAATATATTAAATGTTATTTTTTTCCATTTACCTTTATGGATTTAAGTTTAAAAAAAAATTTTTCAAGTTTTTTGAGATTCTTTATTCAAAAAAATATATCTATATACAATATGTACAAGTTTTAAAAACTAATTAATTTTGCCGCATTTCAAAATTATAGGCGATGCCCCTCAAAAAATCATTTAGGTTTCTATTTTCGTAGTCTAACACTACTTTTTCAATTCGTTGGTCTGCCTGAATATATTTCTTTAACTTGCTTGGAGGTTCGTTTCCAGCAATCAGCAGTTCAAGGAAAACATCCCGTCCAGCTTGAATTTTCTTTAGGGCATCCAAGAGCTTCCATATCATTGGATGGTCCATGCCCAATTCATTTTGTATCCTTCTGTTGGCAGCCTTTGCATGGTTATTTGTTCTGACAACAACATCCCGAACTCTTTGATACAGGTTCCATATTTCTGGTGGAAATAATGGTTGACGCCTTTCCACAGAATAAATATTGCCTTTCATATATCCCCAGAAACAAAAATCTAATGGATTAAAACATGGACCACGCGGTGGCCATTCAATTGGTGCATCTGGCCTCCTTCCATTCCAACTTTCTGGATATTCTCGAAATAAAAAAGCACCAGCTTGCATAAAATACATTTTTCGTCTAATTACTAATGGGACATTTTCTAAGCAATTTGGTAGATCATTTTGTAAAAATAATAAATAATGTTCTGCGTTTAATTTGTTGGGAAGAAACACTGGCCCTATTAAATAGTTATCGATTATTCCAGCCCAAACGTTTACTCTAAAATTAACCTGATGATGACGCACTTTTTTAACTTTAAAATAAACATTAACCCAGATATGAGTGTTATGGTGATTATTAACTTCATTTCTTGTGAAAGTAGATGCGTCAGTGAATAAGATATTATTCATAAAATTTATGTTGCATCTATTTTCTTCTAAAAGCCAATCAGAAAATCCCATTCGTTTAGCATAGTCTTCGGGAAGTAATTCTTGAACTTCTGTGATATGGGAGTGGTGAAGTAACTGGTCCTTAACTGTTCTCCATACCTTCATACGAGTTACTCTTAATTCAGCTCTTAATTCATGCTCGTGTCCGGGTGTTCGTCAACAATTTTTATTACATCATCTGCATTTGAAAGGTCTTTTGGACGACTACTATTACCGAGAACTTGTTTTTCTGAATTCTGGTACATTTCTATTAGAGAACTTATTAGCATAGCACTTTGCAGCCGCCGCACCATTTCCTTCACAATCACCTTATTAGAAAATGAAAGTAATACATACAATCGCTATTTTCATAATAAAATCTTTACGTAATACCAAGTGCATATCAGCCATTTCTGAGAAACTGTAATTATTCATTTTGATTTATTAACTGGAAAAACTTTTCTTTTTTTTTATATTTGTGAAAATGTAGTTTAAATATTCAATGTTGAAATTGGCATTTTAAAGTGTGGCTGTATTTTCCATAATAAAAGATTTACAAAGAAATACAGAGAGACACAAAAGTTTAGGAAGTTTGATTCCAGTGGCGGTCCATATTTTGTTAAATTATAGCCCTAAAATTGCCTGAAAATCCATAATAAATCAAAATAATTAAATGCAACTGATTCCAGTAAAGTAATGTTAAAAAAAATTTAAATTTTTAACTTTAGCACCCTATAACTTTTTTTGTGAGCACTATTGTATATAGATAATAATAATCAATCAACATATTTTTGACTCCAGAATCTGTGGTATAATTTATGACCATGCTTTTCGGGACAACCTGTATAATCACCAATTGGTACCTTTTTATTAATTTGGTTGGGAAAATATAAAATATAAAAATATCACAATTTTGAATCCTCGCCTATGTTGGTTGACACATTAACCACCAGTTACTCACAATAATTTCTACGTTCTACTTTATTTTATTAGAGTACGAGTAGTTTCCTAAAAACCTTTTCGATTATATAAAGCTTTTGTGCTAGCCTTTAATAAATAAACTTAAACCTCCAACCTAAAAAAATAGACCGATTGAATTCGTCCCTTTTTTAAATTCAATTTAATAACCTTTGAACTAAACCCTAACGAGATATGTTATTTTTATTTGTAGGTGCCGAGGAAAGCGGCGGATCCAAAAAATTTCGGGACTTTTTACAAGAATTGCCAACACCAGGTACGGGACCCTATTTTGATGCGACCGTAAATTCCAATATAACTGGCCTAGTCGGAAAAACCGTTTTGCTTCATTGCCGAGTGAAAAACTTGGGAAATCGAACGGTAAGTAACCCATTTTCACCTAATGTAACGTTTTGTACTACTATTTGTCTCACTGTGGAAATTTAAGATGTTCGAGTGATACCGTAAAATAGTTTTCCACTTTTCATCAAAGCAGTTACAATATTTTAAGTTTTATTTTTTTATTTTAAAAAGATTGAAGGATAACAGTTAAAGTAAGAAATATAAAACTGCGTTTAAACTTAAATAAACATTATTATTTTTTTATTTACTAAAATATGGTTACAATTTCTTTCCCATTAGCCTTTATAAACAATTTCAAATTTTCAATTTCCGGATTGATTAACTTGGACCCGTGCCAGGCCGAAACTTTCAATTGCAGAGTTACTTGAGAATTTGAGAATATTTATAAAAAAGAAGATAAAAGTAGAAGCAATCATCAACTATTTTTGCTACTTTAATGTCGGATATTTTCTTGTAAAGTTTATTAAAATTAAGTATAATTAAAAAACTTTAAATTGATTTTATAAAAAATCAATTTAGTAACTTTGCCTTATTGAGTAACTGACATCCAGGATAATCCCTTAGAGCTAATAACATCTAGGCTTTAATATTGTTATGTCTTATTACTTCCTTCCTGGTCCAGCCTTAATACTACAGCATACGCCAAAACAAATCACACTGAAATATAAATAAAATCGCGTCATATGAAACAAGTGACAATAGTTGTCATGGTATTTTTAATGTTTTTTTAATCTAAAAAACTGTCAGAAAGATTTCAAATGGTGCTAACAACGCAAAAAAATATGAATTATTGAGTATTATTTCCGCTCATACAGAAATAGACGATTAAATGGACCTATAATCCGTCTAGAAAGTATCCCGAATTTTTTATTTTTTCTAATTAGGACGACTAAATCCGAGCCTAGGGTTTCGAGAACTGGCCAGCAGATTTAGAAATCAACGAAGAATTAATGTGTATCCAGAAACTATTCTCATGGCACTGAAAAGACAAGGCTGCATATCAAGGAAACCAAAAAAGATCCCTGCAATAACACCTCGACAAAAGCAACGAAGAATGGAGTTTTGTCAACGTTTTCAAGGAGATAATTTCAGCAATATTTTTATATCTGACGAGAGTTGTTTCCAGATTGGTGCAAACTATCTTAAAATCCTGTCAAGAGAAAATGTTAACGTTCAAATTTCTAAATTTCCCACTAAAATAATGGTTTGGGGATCAATATCTCAACGTGGAGCTACGACTCTGTATAGTTGATGGCACCGTAATAATGCAAAGTATTGTGATATTTTAAATGGTTTTCTTCTTGAAACAGCTCATGCTTTATATCAAGAGGGGTGGCGTTTTCGGCAGGATAATGCAAGATGCCATACTTCTGCCTTTACTCAAGCTTGGATGCAAGAACACCAACTGACACAATTCCATGGCCAGCAGCTTCACCAGATCTTAGTCCCATTGAAAACATATGGGGATTAATGAAGATTGAAGTGGAACGAGTAGCCCCACGAAATAAAGAGGTTTTGATTCGTTCGGTTTTACAGGTCGGACCACCATCACCGAGCAGTATGGCAGTGACCTAGTTTCTGGTGCACCTGGACGTTTACTTAAGTGTTTAGAATTAAATGGAGGTTGTATAAGTAAATGAAATGAATTGTTTGTGGTTATTTTATAACTCAAATAATAAAAATATATACTGCAAAATTATAGTTGTGCATTCTTTTTTTCGGATACTATCTAGACGGACTATAGTTTGTTAATGGTTGCCAATCAATTTCGGGAAGAGTTTCAAAAGCCTGCGCCCACTAATAAAGACTTGCTCAGAATCGTTGCCAAATTTCGATAAACAGGAAGCGTTCTAACGCAAAAGCTGTACTGTCGTCTAGTTGCCGTGACAACAAACGCTAATCAAGGAAGGCTATTTCAACAGGTTTTATAATCACCAAAAAGAAGTTTCCGCAGAACATCTCTATAAAAGAATTTGGGAGAAATGTCTACCCGAAAAATGTTTAAAAATATTGGTATAAAATACAGATTGGGCAACACTTGATAAGATAGAGCTGTGATATAGTGAGATATAGAGAACAAATTTTGACACCATTTTTTATTGATCCCAGACAATTCTGTCGTGCCAGAAACATACAGTTGAATGGTTCTATAGCAGGATGGGGCTATTTGTTATTGGGTTATTGCTGTATAAATCCCCTCCGTACCTTTTCGAAAAGATTCAGTTTAGATCGCAGTCGTATCTCTCCTCCAATACATCGAACGGCCATCTTTAGACGGTCATTCAGTTACAACGTTTATGCTATGTATAATGGGATTCCTGAGCAATATAAAGAGCTATCTTATAACAATTCCAAGAAATCATACAAAAAGTTTCTTGTTGACACAGCTACTTAAGATTATATAAATATTGTTTTTTTTCTACGATTTAATATTATTTCATCTTTTGTATTAATTTTGTTTATTCGGCTATATGTGGCGATAGCGAAAATGGACTGGTGCTTTAATCAGTTTTACTGTTCATACCACAACAGCATCCTTAGATCTGATTCGTGAAAATTTTGAAGACCGCGGAATTTTCAGTAACACGATTTTCATTACCCTTCTCATTCATCTGATCTAACAACTCTTAATGCTTACGTATGGGGTACGCTGAAACAAGCCATTTTTACAGAAAACCTACCGGCAACTATTTATGAACTTCGTGAAAAAAATTTAACCTTTTTCAGAAGAATGCAAAAGCATATTTTTCCACAAACACACACGTGCGTGAGAAAGCCCGTCCCACTAACCATATACTCTCACATCTCCTCATAAATGAGGAATCTGGGAGTAGAACATTTCAGCACCCCCTGTCATTCCGACAGGACCTAATCGCTGTTTCGCGTCGCGCGCGTTTCTCCCTTTCCCCCATTTAATTATGCGGGAGGCTCCAGGAGTGTCTTTCTCGGTTCGAAGGGGTAGCTCTTGTGGCTTAATTCCCTTGTCTTTCGCGGTTGTGTTTTTGTCGGCGAGTGTGTGTGTGCTTTTCGCTGCCCTCATGCAAGGTCCGTCCTACCGCCAGTGGTAAGACTAACTTTACATAAGGTGGTCCTTCGCTTTCTCTAGAGCTGTCTCCGATAGAATTCCGGCTTTTCCAAAATTTTGATTGGCGGGAACTCTGTGTCGGGGGGTTGCTCTTCTTATCCGACCCCTTTTTATGTTTTTTTAATTATTTTTTTGGTGCTCTCGTGGTTACCCGCGCACAAGTGCGGTAGGTTTTTTTGTTACTATTTTTTTTGTGGGGCTTGTTCTGGTTTGCGGCCTTATTGTTCTTCTATTTGTTGTCTTGGTCAGTTCGTAGTTCTTCAAATAACTTTCTGGCTCTTGCGTCCATTATCTCTAGTACCTTCTCTGGTTTTATGTCTCTGTATATGTCCTCGTTTCTCACATACCATGGAGCGTTCAGAGCTTACCTGATCGTGATATTTTGTTGCGCTTCCAGTTTCTTCCTGTTCGTATCACACGTATGTCCTCACGCCACCGAGGCATACGTCATGATAGGAATTATCATCTTCGTGTTGAGATTTAATTTTCTGTTTCGTTCGAGTAGTCCACATCTCGCTTGTTTGACCTTTGCCACTACAGTATTGACGTGGTCGGTGAAGGTTAGTCTTTTGTCTAGAGTTGCGCCTAGGTATTTGGCTTTGTCTGTCCAAGGGATAATTTCTCCGTCTATTTCGATATTGGTGTCTGGTGTTTGCCTTCTTTTTTGGAATATTACCGCTTGGCTTTTTTCTTCATTGAATTTTATTTTCCAGATCGTGCACCATTCTTCTATTGCACTGGCTGCTGTTTGTAATCTCCTTGTTATGTTTTTTATTTTTCTACATCTCGTTGCTATCGCAGTATCTTCTGCGTATAGCCCCATTATTGTGTTCTCTGTTTTGTGTATGTCGGATGTGTATATGCTGTACAGCAGTGGGGATAGTACCGCTCCTTGGAGTACCCCCGCTTCCTGGCTTCCTGGCTTGCTACTTTTATTTGAAATTTTTTTTCTTTGAGATATCTATATAGAAGTCTTAGTAGGTCTTTCTGGTACCCTGCTTCCTTAATTTTGTATATGAGGCCTTCGTGCCAGACTCTATCGAAGGCCTTACTTATATCCAAAAATATAGCTCCGGTGCATGCATATTTTTAATAACATGCTAACGGCCAGTTTCACAATATATGGTTACCTTCAGGTTAAGAGATAACCCCCGGTTAAACAAAAATTTAGGTTTCACAATGGCCTGTCAGCTTTTAACCGCTAACAAATATTTCTCTAAAAAAAGCTCCGGTATGAGTTTAACCACAAGAATATTCCGATTTCCATCTTTCGTGTTGGTACTTTTTAAAAAATAAAAATTCAAAAATGAACAATTACGACGTAAATACGGAAAATAATTATACCAAGATTAAATTTCGAAGCGAAGAATTGGATGAACATGATTTCTTCTGTAGATTTAGTTGATCAAAACTAACTATGGAACGGATTTTAAAAGAAATTGAGGATTACATTTCACATCCCATCGACAGTTAAGTGTTTTATTTCGAAAAAAAGCAATTATTAGGGTTTTGTTTTAGATATAACGCTTTATCAGCAAGTCAGTAACTCCTCTTGGCACTTAACTTTTACAGCACAGGAACTTTATTGAGGTCGGATGGTTATTTTTCTGGTGTAAGTAAAACGACAGCCAGTAGGATCGTAAAGGCAGTAAGCATAGCGATAGCAAATCTGTTACCGTAGTATATAACAATGTCTGAGGGTGAAGAACTTGAGGCAGTAAAAGAAGCTTTTTATAATATCTCTAGCTGTATAGGTGTTATAGATTGCACCCACATAAATTATTTATTTTCTATTAATGTACAAATTGAGGCTGATTCTTCCCTTAAAGGGAAGGAAATTATGTTTTAAATAAAAGGTGGAATTGATTGTACTAACCCTTACTTTTTGGAAGTCCATCTTATTAAGGATAATAAAAAACTCTTCGTTTTAACAAAACTTCCAATATTTATTTAAAAACTGCTTTTTTAAAAGACTCAATGACAGCCGTTTCGCTAGACAACTAGTTGTCGAAGAGTTGTTTATTATCCTTAAAAAGGTGGAAGTTCATTTCAAAATTTAAGTTTTTTTTTCTTAGTAAGATGGACAGAGTAAGGGTTAGTACAATTTGATCTTCAGAAAAATTATAAAGTTTACTTACAACGCCATGGTGTGCAGTTTGATTACTTATTTTGCTTATAAGACGCATATTCTTTGTTGGTATCAAAAAATTGTTGTTTGAAACAATTTAATACATGATTGAGTGTACATAATGCCCAGAAATTTCTTGTATGGGCATTTTTTATTTGGATCGCATTTTATATAAAAATCGGTTTTAGTCATTTTCAGGAAAAATTCATATCTTTTATATGCATCTCTACCCTCGAAAAAAAAGCATTTTCGATACGGCTATCGAACGATAGTGCTCGTTGTTGCGAAACAGCATCAACGTATATTACCCGAGAAAAAGTTTGACAGCCAACATATTTCTACGTGTGACCCTTTCATATTAGTATTACTTGAGGGTCGTGTCAAGGCGAAATGTGCCATTTCTTTAGTGTATAAAATGACGGATACGTGGGTGAATTGAAAAACCTAAATAAAAGTTGGTAAAAACAATATTTTATATAAATGTTGATCACAAATTTGTAACTGCCTATAAAACTTCAATTCTCTGCAGTCAATAAAACAGAAAATAAATCAAACTTAAATACACTGCTCAACAATTGAAGTGGATATTACAAAAATCTGTAATTTTCTTTTGTCCATGGTTAATAATAAATCAAAATTCGATAAAATAAGTTTATTCTTTCACGGTACAATATACTAAAAAAATTAAATAAACAAATTTTTCATAAAAAAGAGTTACAATAAAACAGAGAAAATTAAATGTTAAATAATTTACTGCACAGGTCATAAAGTTCTTTCATGAAAATTAATATCGTGTGGGTCCACCCCTAGCTTGCCTTAGTGTTGTCACTATATTTGGCATGGTCCTTATTAAATTATTAATAAATTGCTGAGGTATGTTTTCCCATATTATCTGCAAGACATTGGTGAGCTGTTCTAGGGTTATGGGGGGCTGTTCGAGGCGGTTTAATTCTCTAGACATGCTAAATGCAATTCATATCGGGTGAATATGGTGGCCAGTTCATTCTTATAAAACCGTGATATACAATACGATTATTTACAATTCTCGCACGGTGCTGGCGCGCATTATCATCGATAAAGACAAATTGTTCACCAAAAAATGATATAAATATTGGCTTTATAAACATATCCTTATATCTTACAGCCGTCATTGTCATATTCATTAACACAACGGCCATTATAACCTATACCTTCCCACACGCAAACTAAACCACCACCAAAAAGAGTGGTTGGCGCCATCAAACGTTCATTGTATCGCTGTCCTATTTCCCTCCACACCAATATTCGACCATATCCAGCAATCAAAAAACCTAATTCAAAGGCTAATTACAAACTACATCTATTGGCAATTAATAAAAAAAATGTCTATGACTGCCTGATTACATTTATAAATGAATGACGTACTTTTGGCTAAGTTAAATAAGTATGGACCGTCAAATAATTTTCTTAAATTAATAAAAAACTAATTAAAAAACAGGCAACTTATTGTTAAGCATGCTGGTAATTCTTCCGGGCCAATTCTGGAGTACCTCAGGGGTTCCAATTTGGGACCGTTACTGTTCATACTTTTTATTAATGACTTACCAGATGTAGTAAAATATTCAGACTATCTCATCTTTGCAGACGACTTCAACATTTTTAAACGGATTCAAACGGTAAGAGACAGTGTTAATCTACAAAAAGGTTTAAATGCTATTTATGAATGGAGTATAGATAATAAATTATGTTTTAACATTAACAATTGTCATGTTCTAACAATAACACGTCAGAAGGATCCTGTAATATTTGAATATAGATTTGAACAAGAGACTCTGACACGTTGCCTTGAAGTAAAAGATTTAGGTTTAACTTATAATAACTCATTTTGTTTTATAGCACATATTTAAAAAATTGCCAATGCAGCAAATAAGCTACTGGGATATATAGTCAGACTAACCAATACGTTTACTAATATTAATAGTCTTAAAGTGCTTTATTACAATTTAGTTAGATCTAAGTTGGAGTTTGGTGCTTGCATTTGGTTTAGTAAATATCAGACCACGTTATTTGACCTGGAAAAAATTCAAAACAAATTTTTAAGATATCTTTTTTATAAGAAATACCACATCTATCCGAACTACAACACAGTGAGGACTAGTCGCCTTAGGAATGAGTTTAAAATATTGTCATTAAAGGATAGACGAAAACTTACTGTGTTGATGTTTTATTTAAAGTTATAAATAATAAAATTAACTCGCCGGAATTACTTTCCTTTATTTGATTTAAAGTGCCTCCTAGGAGAACCCGTACTTCTCTTATATTTGATGTTCCTACGGCAACTACCAATAAAGCGCCTCTTGCAACCATGTGTCGATTGGCAAACCATTACAACTCACTGTGTGATTTGGATTGGTCATTTCCCCAAACTCACTTTCGAAGAGATATGTTAAGTCTGCTGGTAAATTTTAGTAATTAATGAATGTACATTATGTAACAGTGTTTATGCTTATATTCCATGTTGTTTGCTGGTTATTTGCTTTTTTGTTATTGCACTAAGATATTTTATCCATGTAATTAGACCTTTGTGTCTGTTTGGATATTAATAATAAATAAATAAATAAAAAAGTGTGCCTGTAAGGAATTTTTAGTCTCGATACCTCTGTTTTATTCCATTTGTTATATACCTACCTTCCCGCGGCCTAGTTTTGTATGTCTTTTATAAAACCGTCTTAATGGGCCCCTAGACGAGAAGAGTGTGACCGTGTTATACTTATGTCTTGTCCTCAATTAACTTCCGTAAATTTTCGCTGAATAGTTTTGGATGTATGAACGATAGTATGAGTGAGTAATTTCATGGCTCGATCCGAAATATCTTAATATTTTAATTATACAGGGTGGTCCTTAAATAATTGTACAAAAAGAAACAGTAGATTCTACACTCTAAAATATTACGATTTAACCCAACTTACTTTAATAAAATGTTGATATTAAGAAAGATACAGGGTGGTAAAGTTGAAATTTAAAATTTAATTTTTCGCCATAACTTTCATGTTTATAGAGATTTATTTACAAAAATTTATAAGTAGAGGTTTTGAGTATGAGGAATTATAATTTGATGCATAATTTTGATGTATCTCATAGAGGACGCCACATATGCCACATATTTGACATAAATTTGCGCTTAACTTTTTTGCTCTTCGACTTAACAATATTTTTCTAATAAAATATGAAAGATACGATATTTCAACAAAAAAAAAGGTGTACTTGTTAATAACTGAATAGTTTTCGAGATAATCGCATTTTACAAATCAGCTGCATAACTCCGTGTAACGCAATTATTCCAGGCAACGAATGAAAAATAGAAAAAAACATCAATATCTTCAACTAAAGTTGTTAGTTTTCAAAACATTAAAGAAAAAATACTAAAGGCTATTATTTTTTTACATACATCATTAAGATAATTAATAATCTGTTATTGGATTTGACATCAAACATTTTACATTTTACATATTAAATTAAAGTCATAATAATATCATATTTTTTTTTCAATTGAAATTAAAAAATAGTTTAACTGAATAACATAAAACTTTTTATCAAAGTAAGTGTTCGATATGTCCACCATTTTCTTCAATGCATTTATCAATGCGTTCCATAAAAGATCGTCTCATATTAAATAGCATCATTGGTTGAAAAGAAACAGTTGCAGCATTTATTTCTTCCCAAAGTTGGTTGCGAGTGTTTATGACATTTTTGTAGACATGTTGTTTCATTGCTCCCCATACACCAAAATCGAGCGGATTAAATTCTGGGCTACGTGGTGGCCAAGGAAAATGACTACCACGACCAATCCAGCGTTCAGGAAAGTTGTTATCTAGGTATGTTCTCACTGCTCTCGTATAATGTGGTGGTGCACCATCTTGCATGAACCACATATTTTGCCTTAAGTTTAATGGCAAATCTTCCAGCAAATCAATAAAATCATTTTGTAAAAAATGTAAATAGTTATCACCATTTAAATTACGAGGTAACTCGCATGGCCCTAAAAAATGATTTCCAATGATTCCACACCATACGTTTATTTTGAATTCATGTTAAAAATGCCTTTCTCTTTTAACATGAGGATTTTCAATATCCCAGTAATGTTCCTTAAATTAAAAACTCCACGAGTGTGAATGTAGCTTCGTCCGTAAATAATATTTCATCGACGAAGGAGTGGTCAAGATTTTGCCTGTTTCGGATATCATTTGCAAATCTGCATCTTAAAGGTAAATCTGTTGGCAATAGATTTTGCTGATCTTCTAGATCAGGCGTAATCATTTTCGGTCGGCCGCTGCACGCTCGTTAAAATTTTGCTGACAATAAACAGTAATCATATCTCTCATATCGATATTTGAAAAATTATTATGCCTCGGCATTTTCTGCTTTTGTTTAATAAACTAAAATTAACTAAATATTACAAAAGCCACTCATTTATTGACACAATACTTATTTGAAGTTGTCAACATCATTAGTGACATCAGCCTACTATGTTAATGAAACAATACTTATTTAAGTTGTCAAAATCATTCGTGCTATCAGCCTACTATGTTAAAATTTGCCGTAATGAATTAAATAAGTCTGGGGTTGCTAATGATGACATCCAAAAGGCTCTAAATAAAGCATTTATCAGGTATTCAGTGCTTTAACGCACAAATATCACAACTAAGAATTATTATGTAGCTGATTCCAATAACAGATTATTAATTATCTTAATGATGTATGTAAAAAAATAATAGCCTATAGCATTTTTTTCTTTAATGTTTTGGAAACTATCAACTTTAGTTGAAGATATTCCTTACCAAAATTTATAATTATTGATGTTTTTTTCTATTTTTCATTCGTTGCCTGGGATAATTGCGTTACACGGAGTTATGTAGCTGATTTGTAAGATGCGATTATCTCGAAAACTGTTCAGTTTTGAAGTTATTAACAAGTACACCTTTTTTTTTGTTGAAATATCGTATCTTTCATATTTTATTAGAAAAATATTGTTATGTCGAAGAGCAAAAAAGTTAAGCGCAAATTTATGTCAAATATGTGGCATATGTGGCGTCCTCTATGATATACATCAAAATTATGCATCAAATTATAATTCCTCATACTCAAAACCTCTACTTATAAATTTTTGTAAATAAATCTCCATAAACATGAAAGTTATGGCGAAAAATTAAATTTTAAATTTCAACTTTACCACCCTGTATCTTTCTTAATATTAACATTTTATTTAAGTAAGTTGGGTTAAATTGTAATATTTTAGAGTGTAGAATCTACTGTTTCTTTTTGTACAATTACTTAAGGACCACCCTGTATGTTGAAACTGGCTAAATAGCGAGAGCCCAAGCCAACCAAATTAAAAAAAAATGTTTGAAATGTGGACTCATCCGTAAACATACAGTACCTCTAGCTCTGAAAATTCCAACGACTGTGTTCTCTCGCCCACCGGTCCGCCTAACTGATCCGCAGTCAACCGTGGATGTGAACTACGCCTTCTGGCTTTTAAATTACAAGCATTCAACCTTCTTCTAACAGTTTGAGTAGATATCACTCTTCCGGTAGCATGCCTAAAGAAGCTGTTAATTCTCGAAGCAGTAAATGTTCGGTTTCTTCTTGCAGTTACAGCTATAAAGCGGTCTTAAGCAGGAGTTGTAGCTCTTTCTCGTCCTCCTCCATGCCTGTACGCTTCAGCCCCAGTTTTCAAATATCGATTCCATGCACGACTGACCACATTTTAGAACACTTTTAGCCGTGTAGCAACTTCTTCTTGACTTAAGTCTTCGTGTATCCAACGTACTAATTGGGAAACAAATTTATGGACTACAGTAAAATGTTAGTCACTGCAAGCACTTCTACGTAACTAAAATGTTAGTATTTTGAAATCGAATTTCTACAATTCTAGTTAAAGAAATAACAGCGTATAAAAAGAAAAAAAAACGACAAAAACAATTTGCTATAAACAGAGTTCACTTATAGCATGAAACGTGTATTTAAAATATTGTTTTTGTACGCAATTTTCTGAAATTTAAAAAATATTCACTTCAATTATTATTAAGCAGTGTATTTTTACGTATTGATAAAAATGTAGGTTTGATTTAATTTTTAGTAAAGGGTAAGGAAAAATTAACATACTTAAAATTATTCCAACAATATCACGGTATCATATATTTTTCTTTAGGCAAGTCTTTCATTTTGTTCATGTTCATAGCAGGAGTCGCTCTGCTGCTACAAGCAATATCTTTCTACCACTCCATACATAAATTTTCTTTTATAAAAAGTGGCGTTACTAGAAGAAGGTTGTCTAATTTGAATGATTTTCTGCTTTATCTACAAGACAGAAAGGAATAAAGGATTGATCTAGATAATAAACGATACCATATTTAATATACCTTATTTTGGGATAAACCTTTCCTTGACAGATTAATTAATTCAATTTATTAAAAGAAACCCCTAAAGATATATATCATTAATGCACTTTTCGAAAAGTTTACGCTTGAATATACAAATTTCTCTTGATCAAAGAGATATAATTTTACAAAGCGAATAAATTCGGTGTTTGCTGTATTTTTTAAATGTTGGAAACTGATGTGATCAACGTTAGAACGGGTTGTGACTGGTGACACTTTGTGACGGCTCAATTACCGGAGTCCTCGACATGTTGGAGCAATAATTCTGAATAAATGATGTAGGCACGTCTCTCTTACCGTAAACGGAACTTCAAATGACGTGTATTAATTCAGGAAACCGTTTAAATGTTATTGTTATCTCAGTGCAACGTACATTTTACTTTATTTGCTGGAATTTTGATTTGCTGCGAGCAAACAAGACAATAGGAATGTTTAAATTTTGAATTTATTAATGTATCAGTAGTTTTTATATAATAAAGGAATGAACATTTTTTGTATATTAAAAACCGTAGGTTAAGTGTGTAAAGGGTATATTAAAAACCGTAGGTTACGTGTGTAAAGGGTATATTAAATTCAGTAACTGAGCGCTTTCGACTTATAAGGCCATCATCAGAGTTACTTTGTTAAAAGATAAAACCTCTTCAGAAGAGACATTACAACACATTAAAATCATATAAATTAGTTAAATTTTAAAATTAAACCATCTTGAAGACAACAATATAATAATATATTCAAATATTGTGTAAAAGCCAAATGGAATAAATTCATTATTTCAGTTACTGTACATATTTATAACAAATCTCGAAACACGTCAAATTTAAATTATAACTTGACATTCTTTAACGTGAAAATGCAACCCCCTTAGAATGACAGGTACAATCCCCAATTTTTTAAATGGGAAGTATAGGCTTGTGATATATCATTTGAAAGTTCTCTTCATTTTCTATTCAAAAATGTTATTGTTTTTAAATTTGATGCAAAAATTAACATAAAAAAAATTAAAGTCATTGTTGTAATTTAAGTATAAAGTTTGTTCAATTCAATTCAGAAAAATGGTTAGATTAACGGAAATGCATAAAATAACAGTTTTACAAATGATTGGTTACGGAGATAACATCCGAACACAACAGGAAGTAACTCGCCTATTTCATGAGAAATTTCCTAATTTACCGCCTATATCCCAAGGAACAATAAGTAAAATAGAAAAGCAGTTTCGCGAGTTTGGTCATGTAAGGCAGATAAAAAAAGCAGCTGCCAATGCACTCAGTGATGAACTCAAATTAGATGTGTTGCTTGAGTTTCAGGAAAACCCACATACATCGAGTAGACAGGCATCCACTACATTCAATGCTAGCCATACATCGATAGCAAACATATTAAAAGAAAATAAATTGCATCCGTATAAGATAATACCTACTCAGGAGCTCATGGAAGAAGAAGATTTTGATAGGAGAACGTTTTTTTGTGAGCAAATGATGGACATGTTGGATTATCCAATTAAAGACGTTATGTTTTCTGATGAGTGTACTTTTTTACTTAACGGTCATGCTAATCGGCAAAATTGCTGCTACTGGTCCACGGAAAATCCTCACTGAATGAGAGAAGAACACACTCAATACCCTCAAAAGGTTAATGTTTGGGCAGTGATTGTAGGGAACAATATCATTAGTCCCTTTTTTATTGAGGGCAACTTGAATGGCAACAATTATTTGGCACTACTTCAAAATGATGTCATTCCAAGGTTGGAAAATTTATATCCTGATCCAGGTAACCCTCAAGTTCCAGCAAATACGATATGGTTTCAGCAGGATGGAGCACCACCACATTACCAACTTAATGTCCGGCAGTACCTCGATACAATATCGGTGGTACAATCGGTGGATAGGGAGGCGAGGATCGATTGAATGGCCAGCGCGATCACCTGATCTTACAATATTACATTTCTTTTTATGGGGATATGTGAAGAGTCATGTGTACAAAACTAAACCTTCTGATTTAAATGACTTAAAAGAACGAATAACGCTTGCGATTAGGTCGATCACGCCTGATATGTTAAATAATGTTAGAAGACAGTTTTATTTGAGATTAGGATGTTGCCAAGACGTTCGCGGAGAACATTTTGAACATCTACTTCATTAACATTCATAGTTCTTTTTCGTGTTCTACATTTTATTACGTTTTGCATTACATTTTAGTTTCTGATTGTATTGAAGCGAATTACGGTAACAACATGATATTAGTTTTTTTATGTTAATTTTTGCATTAAATTTAAAAACAGTAACATTTTTGAATAGAGAATGAAGAGACCTTTCAAATGATATATCACAAGCCTATACTTCCCATTTAAAAAATTGGGGGTTGTACCTGTCATTCTAAGGGGGTTGAAGGTAGGGGTTGCATTTTCACGTTAAAGAATGTCAAGTTATAATTTAAATTTGACGTGTTTCGAGATTTTTTATAAATATGTACAGTAACCGAAATAATGAATTTATTCCATTTGGCTTTTACACACTGTATGTATATTTTCAATGTTTTCATTTATTAAATAAACATAAAATCTAGAATGTAGCTTAAAATAGCTTAATAGGGAGTGAGAATAAAGTTGTTCAATATCTTAAACATGTCAGGGTTACAGTTTTAGCTGTCACTTACTGCGGAATTAATTTAAAGTTTCGACATAGTTCCATTATCAATTTTGAAAACAATATAATTTATGTACTCCATTAAAGAAGTTACTTCAGCTTATTTCCATTATTAATTATAACAATAGTTAACCAGTGGCTTAACCATGTTTTCTTTTCTTTTTATTTTAGTTATCTTAGAGCATTTCTTGCGAAAGTACCACTGTTTAAGTGTCTTTAAAATTTGTAAGTTAATTTCTCCTTCGTTAGATTTTTTAAATTTGTTTGGGTTTAAAAACTACTTTATAAGATTTTATTTTTAAATGTGAATATTATACAATATTACGATTGCAATATACAATACAATTTATTTTACTGATGTCTAAAAAATTAAAAACTTGTAGGAGTTGACTAATTTTCAAAAAAGCACACACACACTCTGTTTCTAACCCATCACTCATAGACTGCATTCCTCAAGGAGCAATGCATTCCCGGAAGAACTTTCATCCTTCCCCCCATAACATCCAGTAGGGGCCTCAGTCCTCAGGCTTCAGCAGTTCCTATGCACTATCGAGGTCCAGAGATACTGTCTTGGCTGTCCTCTTTTTTTCTTTATGGTTGTTGCATTTAATTTATTTTCGCTGGTGATAATATGTTTTTCGCTGCATCTAAAAAGTTAACCATTAGTTTACGACCAAAAGCAACCTTAGGATCCCCTTGTTATAGCTCGCCCTACTTAAGATTCTACTCATCTCTTAGGGGATGGTTAGGATCTCTCGTAAATGGTTCCTCTTCTGTACTACTTCTTGAAATGTTTTTGTCTCCTACTGAAACATAGTTCCTGTTGCTTACTTCGTAAAGAACCATAAACCTAATAACAAAGGAGAGGGAACTATATTTATTTTTTTACTTGTTCATACATTAAATATTTCTTGTCGACTGTGTCATCTTGATATGTCCCACTGGAATTTGTAGTGCTGTGATGTTGCCTGCTCTTCATTTAAGGTAAAAGATATGTGATTTTAGTTGAATCATTTATAGTATTTGTTGATTACATTTGCAAAAATATGACCTTATTAATATTTTATGAATTATAACCACCTTAATTATAGAACTCATTTTATTGAATGTTTAAAAATTCAACTATTTTATTCGGTTAGATCATAGAAATGAGTTGCTCAATAAGCGACAATGTCGCACGATTAAATTTGTCTGAATGATACCTCGCATAGAAGCGGTTAAACTATGAAATTTGAGACAGACTATTTAATTATTTCAAAATTATAACGAGATTTTGGTGTTTCTGGGTAATATTAAGTAAAATTTAGTGAAAGAAATGTTTCTTTTTACAAGAAAGTTAAAAATAATTTATTTGTCTACGATATTTTCATCCAGTGGCGTAGCGATGACGATTTCTATATCATAATAAACAGGTTTGGTAATTATTCCGTTAATTGGTAGTCTGGAATTTTTTCAAATCTTTTGATTGTCCCTAAGTATTTTGAGTCGTAAAATACGAACAACTAACGGAAAAATTACAACAGATATGATGTGTATAAAAAATACCTACACCAACTGGTTTCTCGACTTTCCATATGGAATCAATACATTTTGGTGATTACGCTGTGTGTTAAGTGTATTTGTGTTACTTCAGGTTTTCAGCTGAGAATAAAAGAATAAAAATATGAGTATCTTTTCTATAAAGCGGGTCACAGTTATTATGCAGCATTGCGTTTATGGACGACGGCGTTGCCATATCGGCATGTTCTTCGAATTTGGTTCCAACTGGCCCGGGAATATAACTTGCCATTGTGTTACTATTATGATTTAAATGTTGACTAAATTATTCATTTGAAAATCGTTTGTTGAGTAATTAAGAATATTTATAATTATGCTATTAGATAAATTTTACGCGTTTAAAGGAAAGTATTGTAAATCCGCTAAAATATTCAAATTTTATACGTTTAATTATCAAGTATAAAGAAATAAATAAATACAGCATCCTTACACAAGACCTTTGTCAAATTATGAAATAATAATAAAATAATATAATTAATAATAAAAATATGTCAATAATAATAATATATACATAAATTACAAGACGAGTGGTAAAAAAGTCAGCTGTCATCTAATTTTTAAAGGAGAACGATTAACAGGTCGTACTGCTCTCTAAACGCGTTTGCAGTAGCCAATAATTCTGTTTTTAAATAATCATCCTCGAAGTAAATCTCTTTTTCCAGTAGACAGTACTTTATTTGTTTGTTCCTTATTCCAAGTTGTCTTTGGAAAAGGTAACTTCGCCGAATGGCATTGTCCAACACTACAACATTCTTTGATCCGTTTTTCGGTAAATTAGGGATCAATTGATCTTTAAACTAGGCCTCAAAGCCTTCTGCGTCCATTTCGTCGTGGTAATCGTCTGCACCTTTCTTTGCCAAAAAAGTTTTTTCTGCACCCTCAAGAAAACCGTCTTTCCAGCCTGCATGAAGAAGAACAAATCTCGGTCCTCGTTGACTTGGAGCCTTCAGTCCTGTTGTCAGTCCTTTGACAAATGCATCTCGGGCATTTTTTATGGTAGTGTATTTCCATTCAAAATTTACACTGTGGCCCACATTAATCCATGACTCGTCCAGATATATTACGTTATATCCTTCTTCGCGGAACTTTTTCACTGATCTTAAATATTTGTGCCTCCAGGCGATTATATCAGCTCTTTCTATTAGAATCGAGTCTCTTCCTCTCTTTCCATAAACAAACCCCATATCGTTAAGCAAGCGTACTTTTAGAAAAATTTGGTACATTTTCGTCTGAATTTATTTTAGCAAGAACTATTACATAACGGTCTACGAGGATCAAGGGATCATACAGGTAAAAATAATTAGCATCTTTGTAATTAAATAATATTTTCACTGGCAATAGGATTAGGATTTGTCTGAAAGATTTAGTAGAGACCTAAATAATCAATCAAGTGATCAGGTATATACTGATTACAATCTACATAAATAGATTTGAATTCCATTTTTTAATAATATTTATTATATAGAATACATCTGTTTTGCAAAATTCATAATAAAACGTTTCTACGAAAATAAATTGGCTGAGTTAATTGTGGTTCAAGCCGTAACCAAAGCGGCAACAGTGTTGAATATTCGTCCATAAGATTTACATTGGCCTATGTAGGCCACGCTGCATAATAACTGTGACCCGCTCTATAGGCTGGGAAGAAGATAAGTGTGGGATTAAACTTCTTTATCATTTTAAGGCAAGTGATATTATAAATGATAGGAACGGTTTGAAATATCTACTTAAAAAAACAAGTTTCTTGTAACTTCTATACTTGTAGTTTTTAATTGTTTCTGAGTGATAAAAACAAAGTTTTTACAACCTTGAAGCTATTTATTTAGCTCGTCTTGTGGTACTTAATCAAAATAATACTATTGGTTTTGCTCATTTTTACCAAGATTACATTTTTGGTGAAAATTTTAAGTCTAGCCTTTAAGTTATGGTTAAAACTACTTTACCTTTTATGAAACACCCTAAATATCCCTCAACCAAGCTATACAACCCCTCAAATTTATTCCAATTAAGAAATCAAGAAGTTATAAAACCCTAAGTATAATACTTAAATATTTTCCTTTTGGTTATTTATTACCTATTAACAAAGAGTTGAAAAAGTAAAATTTAAAATGTATTACATTTTATTTGTACAATTAATATTAACGTTAATTATTATGGAAAACTAAGTATTAACCATTCAGAAATATATTCCCATAAAAATAACTAAATATTACCCGACATAGATATTGCTATTTTTAACAAAAAGTACGCCACTGATTACAAACTTAAGCATTACTCTGAAATAATGATACAGCACGTGGACAAAACAAAGATAATTGATTGCCATTCTTTGTCATACTCATGAATATTCTCTTGTAATCATTGTGACAAACCAGAGTTTTATCATAATAGGTCTGTTGTCTGTTGCTCATTTGACTAGTTGGTTGTTATTGTCCTATTGTGCATTCTTATTGTCGTCGCTGGTTCCTCCATATTTTTCTTTGGCGCTGTAGGGCATCCCTTGAGAGTTGGTGCAGTTGGCAGTGGTCGTTCTCTGGGTCTCTTGTATTATTCCGCTGTGTGTTCCCCACATCTGACACATTTCGTCTTCATGTGACATGCTTGTCTGTAGTTGTAATAGTTGTAACACTGTGTGGGTTCGCCCTTTAAAATTTAAAAAGAGTTCTTGCAATTCTCAAGACTCTGGGTGACAAGAGCAAGTCCATATTTTTGCCGATATTCTGTAAACATAAGTCTCCCGAGAAACATACAGCAATTAAAGAGATTCCTGAACCTGTTAATGTGAGTTAGTTAAAGTATGTTCCTGAAACGGTCTTAGGATCATACCTAATAATCCTAATATTATCAATCACCTTTATGAAGGTGATAGAGAAGTTTATTCAGAGGGTTGCTTCATTATACCCCAAATGTAGGCATCAGGTGGTATTAAATATGGTGTAACTGGCTGCTGATTTTTTTCTTTAACAAAATAAGGACCAATTATCCCATGACCAGACACATCAATCCAAATAGTTACTCGAACACTAGGGAGAGGTTTATCTACAATTGGATAAAACCCAAGGAATCTTTCTGATAGTTGTTTTAAACATGGGCCATTATTTTGTCCAACTCTATATGAGCAGAAACAATGTTCTATCAAAAAAAAACTTTCTTTCCTAGTAAAAACCATTGGGTACATTCAGGAGGTCCCAGCGGCTAGATCTAGCCACTCAGCATGCTGTGGCCGCTGTTAATAAGCGCCTTCGTTTCGCCTGAATGCGTGGCTCACTGACAGCGGAACAAAAGTCAAAACATTTGAAAACATAACCCAATTTTTATTTTGGTTTTTCTATGTCTATTGTGTTCATGTACAAAACTACAATAATTATCTTCAATTATCAATTGGATAAATCTTATCCCAACAATCAACACCTTAGAATATAATTAAGATCAACACAAACCTACATAACCCAATTTCGATATGTCATTAATGTCAAAATCGCGATGCGCTTTTTAGAAAGCGACAAATTTCTACGCTGAGCAAAACAGTCAGCCGCTGTTGAATAGCTTTCAAGCAGCGCTACATTCAGAGAGACTCCTTACTAAGCGATCTCAGCCGCTGGGACCTCCTGAATGTACCCATTGTGACAAAGATTTAAATCGTAATGTAATGTCAAGTTGACAATTAATTACAAGTAGAGTAAAGTGCCCTAATATCAGATAGTTGCCTAATATCGGATAGTTCTGTTTTGAAGAAATCTGTAACCTGATTACCAAGAAATCCGTCTACAGTTTAGCATGGAGCTTAACCCAATCCCTCTAATAATATTTTAGTGTATCTCATAGAACATAGATGTCTCTAGTATGGCTTATACCGAACTGTCACATTCCGAGTTTTTAAATGTGCTAGTTGAAATAGTATATTAAACAACACATTTCATATGGAATTCTGTTATGACACGAGTTCAAGTTTAAAAAACGAATCGCGAAGCGATGAGTTTTTTAAAGAACGAGTGTCACAACAGCCATATGAAATAAGTTGTTTATAATATTTTTTATATTTTGCCCTTTTTACCATTTTTTAAATTAATTTTTTATTTTTATGTAATTACGAAAATTTTTATTTTAAAAAGTATGTCGGCAGCACTGTATAATTTATAAAATTTGACAGTTGTGACATTTAGATTATCAAATGTTAATGTTTTAAAATATTTTAAAATTAATAATATACCAATAATAATATATTATATAAGTAAAATATTATATTCATATTTACAGATACTTTCTTAAAGAACAATATAAAATTAATAAATTGCTATTAGCCACAAATGTCATTGTCAATAGTCTTGCCTTTAGAAACTTCACTCATGTCGCCAACCATTTAAAACAAAAATTTGCGTGCGTAAAAGTTACATTACGATACGCAAATGCGTTTTATAATGAAGATTTTTATAAGTGCAAAATATAAAAACGTAATTTTTAGACATTCAAGTAAGTTTTTAAATTTGTCTCTGTAGTTTAAGTTAGTCTATAATATGTCTACTTCAATTCAGTGCATGCGGACAATGGATTATTATAGTTTTTTTTGTGCCATAACCTTGACCTTTAACAGGAGACAATTTGCCTAATATCGGATTTTAGGACAAAATATTTCTTATCTATCTATATAATCCCTACATAGCTACATAGCTAAAGCTACATAGATAAAGAGAATTCCGAAATTGAAAATAGACAAATGTAATCCTCCTAAAAAAAACAAATAAAAAGAGAGGAAAATCTATTGCTAAGAAGGCAATTACAACCAATGTTAGGAAGAAGAGTGTTAAGAACGAGGAATCTTTTAGTGCATCTTAAGAAGATGAAGTACTCATTTTAGATGATGATTCTGACATGGACTGTGACATTGGGGAAGAGGAAGCAGAATGTATGTTTTGTTCTGGACTCTTCTCTGAAGATACCTCGGGTGGACAATGGATTCAGTGCTCAAAATGTATCAGGTGGGCTCATGCCGACTATGCCAATATAGACAAAGACACATATATTTGTAATTTCTGCCTCGATGGCTAGTTTTATATCATTATCCTAATATCGGATACCCTATCCGGTATTCGGAACATTATTTTTTGTCAACGTAAATTAACCATTTTTCGAAAAACTTAAATTTTATATTTTAACATGTGGCAATGATTGATTTTGGTTTAATATATGATTCTCTATAGCCTATTATTTGTTTTATTTTCAAAACGTCGTAACTTTATTGATGTATTCAAATTAATATTAAGGTTCAAAAAAAAGTATCCGATATTAGGGTACTTTACTCTATCCCAAATATGGACTATGTTTTGGTTTCGGTTTGCCGTACCGTATATACTGGTCACCTCGTTTACCGACTGAAAACTGGATAATTACGGAATACGATTACTGAAAAAAGGTTACTCATATGCTACCAGAGCAATCGGTCGAAAATCGACGGTATCTTGGTGAGTCGGTTACTGTCAATGGTAACTGTAACAACCTGAATTTTTCGTGTGTTTGATTATCAAGGACTAAATAATAAATACTGAAATGGATGTGAGTATAAATTATTATTATTATACCCAATCAATATACCCAATCTATTTACATTAGTTTAATATTTATGTTAATCCTTTTCAGATCATGACCAATAGGATCTTGGCATGTGGCCACTGTAACGCAATTATGGGAACACTAGCGTATATCATAGAAAAAGAATTAATAGCGAAACACAAATGTTTCGTCAATTTTGAAAGCATCAAAGTTGTGATGGAAACAAGAAAAATCTATGAACAAAAAAAATAATGGTGAATGAGATAAATGACTCAGTAGTAGTGCTATTTGTTCAGTTTTACAGACTTCAAATGATAGCGCTGGTTGTTCCGGGATGCACAAATGCTGATATTGCTGTTTGTTCAGGAAATGAAGCTATTGAATCCAGGAACCCCACTTACTAGTACAAACCCATAGGTTCCCGAGTTACTATATCATCATCCGAAAAGGTATCAGAAGACGAAGTGAATAAAAATTGTCTTACAAAAACTCTTCCATTCTACGAAAATAAATAAACTTGAAAAACTGAATTTTATTCAAAATTTTGTCTTTGACAAGTGACGGTTGATTTGCGTTTCGTATATAAACTGGCATATCTGTCAACCACTAATTTACTAGTCCGCCATTTTTGTGAACCGCTCGGTTCACCAACTTTGGAAACGGAACATAGCCATGATAAATGTAACTTGCGTTCGCAATTTCAGAGCCCTCTTAATTTCAGTAGTGTTTAGTTCTTTATAGAAAACTGTTAATTGTGAAATATTTTCAAAGACTTTAATTGATTAACTCATCGCGTACCTCTCCAATATTTGAAGTTAAATGAAAAAACCTCAACAGATATAAAAAATTGTATACCAGAAAAAATTATCAAAGAGGACCACGTTTAGCATCCAGGAAATTGCGAGTTTAATAACAGCAAAATACTTTTTTCTTTATAAATTTAATATTTCGATACTTTTATAAGTTTTACAATTTTCTTTTATAAATAATAAACAACTTCATCAACGTTTATGAGTGTTTTGATTTATTTTATGATGATTTCGCTTACTTGCCTAGTGTCATCTAACAAAGCTGTACAGTTAATGGTCAATCATTTTTCCCCGACATAAAAAAATATATGGGGCTTGTAGTATACTTAATTCAAGATGAAAACCCTATTGACTGTTGTACACAGCTTGTTTTTTACGATAGCAGGCCACAGTATGAAAAAAAATAAAAATTTTATAGACGTTTAAGGGGAAAAACAATGCCAGTCTTTAACAGTTTCAGTAAATACGGGTGTAGCTTACTGCGTAAATAATGGAACAACTTTAAATAACCCGTTGTGATTTAATTTTAAACAATCGTAAATATCGGTGTAAATATTTTATTACTTTTAACACTTCTATGGTCCTTTTCTGTTAGTTCTATGTCACGTATTTCATTACTGGCAAAGTTTTATTACAGAACATACTCTTTATTAATCAGTTTTTTTGTGTAGTGCAATATACATTTTTTTATATACAATCAGCATGAAGGATAAATTAATATTTTACACCAAGGCATACCATTCTGCATACAAGGCTAATGTTTATTTTCTGCTACGAAATGGGAAAATCAAATGAATCTTTTTAATGCCATGCACATAAATGAAGTTCACTTCCCTAAGGTATACACATTACTCTAAATATATACACATAAATACAATGTTTTCATTCAGTAGCCGTATCTCATTTCAAGCTGCAGTTAGAGTCAGGAAGAGAATTATCCACAGTTGAGTTTATCACGGAGAAAATATGCTTCGCATTTAAAACCTCCTAAAAGACCTAATAACCACTGGCGTGTTCAGAATTTGGTGTATTTTTATTTTTTGAGGATTATCAAACTTTTTGAAAAATGAGGTTGTAATGGTGCCCTATATTGCACCATTTTTTGTTATATTGGTATGTAATTTGGTTGTTAAAAACATCTAAAAAATTGTCACAATTTATTCTATTACAGAAGTATGTTAAAAGGTATAAATATATTTTTTCTCCGATTGGTAGCAAATATTAATTTTGCTGACATATCTCAATTAGCAAAGTATTACTTTTCCTGTCTAGACAGAAAAGTAGTTACTTTGCTGCCTAGGCAATAATCCATAAATCGTTTATAATTTCCTTTATATTTCATCTAAGACTTCCCCAGCAACACATTCAACTCTATATTTTTTGCCACCTCCATTATTTCTGGAAGAGCAAGTACTTCGCTATTACTGTCCATTATACAGGGTGAGTCATAACTATTGGGACATAGACTAAGGACAGGTTATTTGGACCAAAATATGGCTATTGGGCTAAATATGCCTTAATATAATGTTGCTGAGAAAAAAGATACAGGGTGTTAAAGTTAATTTTTGTTTTTCGTTTTTTGCTAATAGTTTCCCTGTATATTTATAAATTGATATCAAAATTGGCACAGAGGCATAATCTTAGACAAGAAATAGTATTTTATTTACAATTTTACGTTTTGTCATAGAGGGCGCCACGTGGATCATTCCAAATGATCAAATTGGGTCTAAACTTTTTCTGATACAATTTTTTATGAATTTTTATTAGAAAATATGACGTAAACATCATTTTTACGTAAAATTGGTACTCTTGTTTAAACATGATAATTTCAACCGTTTTCGATAAAAACGCAGTCGAACTGCTTAGAGTCTTAAAAAAGGATTTCAAATATTAATTCATTTATGAAAAGTATGCTTTGGACTGTCAGATAAATGTTGATGGTAAATGTCATTTTTTCAAAGTAAATTATTTTTGATGTGACAGTGTAGTGTAATGTTGCATTTTTTAAAAGTAATCATTACTTTTTTTGATTGAAATGCCTCGTCACAATCATTTTACTAATGAAGAAATGCGAAATATGATTTGCGTATACGCACAAGAAAATTTTTGCGGTCGCTCGGCAGCCAGAAGGTATGGAATGTTATACGCAAACAGAAGGCAACCAAATCAATTTATAAATATACAGGGAAACTATTAGCAAAAAACGAAAAACAAAAATTAACTTTAACACCCTGTATCTTTTTTCTCAGCAACATTATATTCTCCTTAGTCTATGTCCCAATAGTTATGATTCACCCTGTATAATAGTTTAAATATACCGATATTTTATCGCACAACTGTCAGAAATTTCTTGAATTATCAAACTATAATTATTGTAAACATTTCCATAGCAACCAACCATTTTAACAACTGCGATTTCTTTTAAATTTGATCTTAATTGAACACTACAGGAAAAAGTTATTGTGGAAATTGTAATAATTTTCAAATAAAATACTCTCCTAAATCATTATAAAGTTCCAGCCTCCGCAATCAATTTACTACTTTGCTGCCTAGTTAAACAACTATTACGGACAAATGGAAAAAAATACCTAACCTAACCATTTGAAATAGAAGAGCAGACAGGCTTTCGTGCAGGAGGATAGTGTATGAACCACATCTTCTATACTTTGGTTCAATGAAATGAGATAAAACCTGCAACAAATAGAAATGTCAATTTACTTCTGTAGACCTTACAAAGGCCTATCACAAAGCACCGGTTCAGATACTAGCAATAAAACATCTCAATAATCAAGCGATATCAAGGATTAAAGTGGGTATAAGTATGTCCGGAGGTTTTAGAGTATTCAAAGGCCTGACACAAGAATACTATCTATCCTCCACGCAGTTCAAGATGTACTTTAATGATGCTTTCATAAAATGGAAAAGATTTAGCATGGGAATAGGAATACAATTAAATGAGGAAAATACTTGATTTACCCAATACTTTGCGGATGATCAAGTAGTAATAGCCGAGTACAAAGAAGATTTAGAGGTTATGATAACATGACTTGTGGCTGAATATGAAAAATAGGGATTGTCGGTTAAAAGATCAAAGAGAAAATATCAACGCATAGGCAGAGAAGTAGAAAACCTTCAGGTAAATAACGACATGGAAATAGGAACTTGCAACAAATGCATCTACCTATAAACTCAAATAGACACTACAGGGAGAGCAGAATTTAAGATGGAGGAAAGAATTTTTAAAGACAGGAAAGTAATCGGATGCCTGATACAATATTATAGTCCAAAAATGTATTACGTGTGATATTTTATGATTGTGAAACATGACATTTAACGAAAAATATGGAGCAATATCTTCTATCACTCGGGATAGACTTCTGACGAAGAGATGTAGGAATATCACGGGTTAATGGTGGACGAAATAAAAACCAATCGGAACAGACAGAGAAAACAATTATTGACGAGATACAGAGAAGGCAACTAATATGGTGTAACTCTAAAATACCCAAAAGGGCTAATCCTGGCTAGAAACTCTCTCAAGGAGTTTAATTTTCACTAGAGATCAGGTTTGTACGTAAAACAAAAATAAATACAAACAAAAAGAAAACTCCCCAAGAGCGTAGAGTACCTTCAAAACACGACTGATGCCTATGTAGAATGGGCCCAATAATGAAATATCAAAATTAGTGCGGAAAAATCGCAGTTAATCAATTTTAGTGAAAAATGCGATCGGCCAAATGTCGACTTTAGGTTGAACGATTTGATTTTACAATGGAATAAAGAAACTTAATATTTGGGTGTTCAAGCAAAAATTTAGGAAAAAGGTTAAAGTTTGAAAAAACTAGCCTAACAAAATGTTAACCATCCCAGAAGTGAAAAAGATAGAAACACCTTGTAGAATTTGAAAATAGGTATAAATTATTGAATTTATCAGTAAATATTTAAGTTAACTAAATGAGTAGTTAAACCGAACACGATACACCATACAGCTCTTACAGCCAGGTGGATTTTGTAAATAAAACTGATGAAAAACTTTAAAGATTTATTTGTTTAATTTATCTGCCAGGCTAGTAGCGAAGGATGGACAAGTCCTAACTTATAGCAAAAGGTATCTGTGGCACATCAAGTTTATTGAGGTTCCAAAGGGCCTCGAATGGTTTGTCGTGTCCTCAGGGCTATTGAAATTTCTCTCTTTATAGCATATGTATATTTGCTGTATCCTGACTCTACTGTAGCCTAGCTGTATCTTAGCTTTACTGGCTGTATTTTTCACCAGCCAAAGAGATACGCCTTTAAATGAACCGATCCTGGTATATTTTGCCAGAATTCTGATGCTTTCTGCTGTGTTTGTTTTGCAAAACTTATAGCATGCCAATTGTAGGTTCTGGTCCGATAAAAGTACGTGCGGCAATCTTCTTTGCAAGAGATTCTGCAGCCATAAATGAAGACCAGCAAAATCATTTTGTTTATTTATTTAAGTGCCGAAATGAATAAGAATATGAACCAATGTCTTTTTAACAATAACCTTTAAACTTTTTCTGTACGTCACTGATACTTTTTCCATCCAAGAACTCATTCAGTATAACTTGAAGAGATTGAGAGGAGTTTTCCTACTTTTTTTAACAACGTTATATTTTCTGAAAACACTGTTCTTTACTCGAGAGGTTATTAAAGTAAGGTAAACCCATATTTCTTGTATATTTTTTAATGAAAACAATTATTACTTTAAGTTGTAAACCACGCAGTATACTTGTAAAGTTTTTATTAAATAATAAAATAAAAACTTTCATTTAAAATATTTACATAGAATTTTTTTATTAAATTGGTTCATTTTCAAGCCATTACTAAAAAAATTAAAAGTGTGCCTGCTTTATTTACAATTAAATATATGTACCGTTTCTTTCTTTTACATATCGGAACATTAAAATGGTCCATCTAGGCTGGCTTGTATCTGATCTAATCTGATCTAATATATTATTTAATTTGTAAAAGCCAGTAACATTTGACATCTTTTTTCACCCGAGTCAATGATTTTAATAGAAGGAAACATAACCTGCGTAGTCTAAAAGTTTTCAATTGGTGTTAGAAGCGTTCCCTAATCCATTAAAAATTTTATTTATTAATAACTTATAAACTGATAAAACCTAAGATCAGACGAATTCTAATCTATTAACAACCACTTACATTTATGGTCTTTACATACGAGTCTCGTTTTTGCCTCAATGACCAGACGGACGTCGAAGAGTATGAAAAAGACCTGGAGAAAGATACGCCCCTGCTTGTATTGACCATAGACGTAAATTTGGTGGTGGGTCTATTAGGGTTTGGGGAGGTATTACTTCAGAAGCACGTACAGACTTGGTTTTAATAGAGAATGGTTCTCTAACAGCTCACAGATATGTAACAAGGTTCTAGAAGATCATGTTATACCTTTTATGGTCACTATGGACGAGCAAGGCATTTTTATGTACGATAATGCAAGGCCACACGCTGCCAGGATTGTCAGTGAATATCTAGATGAGGTAGGAATTAGGCGGTTTGATTGGCCAGCATGTAGTCCAGATATGAACCCCATTTAACATGTCTGATATGAGTTAGGGAAGCATATTGGAAGGCATACACTAGCCCCAAGAACTACCTAGGAGCTAAGAGGGTTCCTATTGCAGGAGTGGAATAACATGGATCAGAATGTAAGCCTTAATTTAATTCAGAGTATGCCTCGTCGAATGCAAGCGGTCATTAATGCAAAAGGAGTAATACATGTTATTAGTTATATGGTTATTATTTATTATGATCAAGTTTTTAATAATGTTTTTATTCCTTTATTTCGTTCCCAATAACAATATTCGAACTTCGTTTAAAATGTAAAGTCACGGTTTTTCAAGAATAAATCATAAAAAAAATGAATTATGTTGTCTGATTCCATGTTTAAAAGCTACAAAAATGTAATAAATAAATTTACAACTTGCAAATATAATTTTTTAAAATGTTTGCAATGTTTTAAATTATTTAAAGAGACCTAATTTTTTTGCACGGCAGTGTATTTAATATATTAACAACTTCGTGCTATTAAGTTTTTATTTTTTTTTAAATCCTTTTCAGCAAACACAAGGACAAGATAATTCAAACTTCTTACCCTCTCCATTTTCAAACTCGAAGTTTCCCCGTTATATTCAATAAGATTCCATTTGTTTCCACTTTTTTTTTTAATTTTAGAATAATGCAAAAAATAAATTAAATTATTTATCTGGATCTAACAAACCAAAAATTATAATAAATTCAATGATACATAAAAACATAAAAATAATTATTTAAATATTGGTTGCTTTAAGGGCTTGAAGACACTTTACACACAAAAGGCATTTTAAAATAGTATGAAAGTAATAAACTACAGTAGTATAAATAGCTAATTTAACCTCAATAATTTGTTAAGGTACTTAAGGAACGAAGTCCCAATGCAGAGAGACAGTTTTCATTAATTAGAGTTGGAGGGTTTGGCGGTTGCTCGGAGCGCATCAAATATACGAGGACTTTGTTGAACAGAAATCGATTAAGTTGAGGCACAGTATAATTTAAACATTTCAAATACGAACATTCTACAATATATTAAGATAGTTGAAACATTTCATATAAAATAAAATAAGTACAACTGAATTCCTAGGTAGAGTTCTTCTTTTCAATTTAACTCAAATTTAACTCTCGTAATAAGATATTATAGGTCAGGAATAGTTTCTTTTATAGAAACATAGTAATTTAGATAATATGTCGTATTAATATTAAAGATATTCAGGTCGATTCTGTTTGCAATAACAACATGATTATTAAAAAGATATTGCTTTCATATAGCAAGTTTTGCAAAAGAAAGGGTATTCTAATAGTTAGTTTTTAGCAATATTATCTATCATTTATTAATAGATCTTGCTAAATAGCTGGCTATCTTAGCGAGGTACTTTTTATACTGGTTATTACCATAACAATATTGTGAAAATGGCGTTCCCATTATTTTTTGAGTCGATTTTTTAAATGAGTATAAAAATATTACAAATACGTATTTAAAATTGATTATATTAACCTTTAATTTGTAGAAGTCCATCTTAAATATTACAACTAATACTTTTTAAAACTAAACTTCCAATAATTATTAAAATATTGATTTTTAACTTAATGACAGCTGATTATGAACTAGATATTTGGGAACAAACAGTTAAAAATCTCAGTCAGAACAACAAAAACTAGTAAACTTTGCTACTAAACAAAGCTGTATTGGGATTTTCTTTGATTTAAAAAATGCCTTTAACACCTGCGGGTCTAACAATATTCTGACAACTTTCCAAAAATGGAATATCAAAGGAAACTGTCTAAGTTTCATTAAAAATGTCCTTGAAAATAGAACTTTTAAAGTCAGAGAGGATAACGAGCTATCTAACATACACGTTCTAGAAAACGGAATCCCACAGGGCTCAGTGCTCAGCCCTACTTTATTTCTTATAGCAGTAAACAATATCTTGGAAAAATTAAAGACGCCCTTAAAAATAAGACTCTTCGCCGACGATTTAGTAGTTTACGAAAAAGGAAAAAATTTAGAAAGTATAGCATGTCTTATTCAACAATTTATTTTAGACCTGGAGACTTGGTCCCAACAAACTGGTTTTCAATTTTCCGTAGCTAAAACTACAGGAGTAGTGTTTACCAAAAAACATAAATACACAACACCACGCATAACCTTATACAACAAATCCATCCGTTTTAAAACCGAAACAAGATTCTTGGGAATGTATTATGATCAAAAACTAACATGGAAACATCATATAGAGAAGCTACTCCAGACTTGTGCTAAGAGAGTGAATTTATTAAAAACACTGGAAAACATTCACTGGGGTGCTGACCAAATAACCCTATTACTTCTATATAAAACGCTAATCATATCAAAAATAGATTACGGATACATAGCTTATGCTTCCGCCAGCAAATCAATACTGCATAAACTCGATATTATCCAACACTCAGCGCTAAGAATTGTGTCAGGTGCATTTAAAACCTCCCCCAATATCAAGATACAAAATACACTAGAAGAACAACCATTAAGTTACAGAAGATCCATACTTGGCTTAACATATGCGGCTACAGTATTCGCTGACATCAAAAACCAGTCTACGAGAACACATTTGCTGAAATAAATAAAGACTTAATGAAATTGATTGTGTTAACCTCTACTTTTTGAAAGTTCACCTTACTAAGAACAATAAATAACTGCACAGTTAAACTAAACTTCCACTATTTATTCGAAAAATTCGCTTTAAAATTCAATTACAGCTGTTTCGCTATAACTAGCATCGTCAGATTGACATATTGAAATTACATGTTGTTTGTTTGTAACTAGCTACTTGATGTTGATAAGGAGTTAAGGCTAGACCAAGTAAGGAAGTAATAAGACATAACAATATTAAAGCCTAGATGTTATTAGCCCTAAGGGATTATCCTGGATGTATTTCCCTCTAAGATCAGTATAACTGTGCAATGATATAGAAGAGCCAGGAAAAACCAATATCATGCTGATCTTTATAATAACTTAATATATTTATGTTACAATTACGTCTTATCTATGTATGTTATAAAATGAAGACTTCAAGTAAACAGTTTAATAGTGGAGAACTTCCAGGATTTATTTGTTCATTTACTACTTTAAACTGTTGATCTGCTAGATGTCTTTTAAACAAAAAACAAAATTTAGATTTTCTAGAAGATCTAGAAGAACTTGAAATTAAAAGACATCTAGCAGATCAACAGTTTAAAGTAGTTAATGAACAAATAAATCTTGGAAGTTCTCCACTATTAAACTGTTTACTTTAAGTCTTCATTTTATACATAGATAAGACATTATTGTAATATAAATATATTAAGTTGTTGTAAAGATCAGCATGATATAGTTTTTTCTTGGTTTTTCTATATCATTGCACAATTATACTGATCTTAGAGGGAAATACATCCAGGATAATCCCTTAGGGCTAATAACATCTAGGCTTTAATATTTTTATGTCTTATTACTTCCTTACTTGGTCTCCTTATCCTTATCAACATCAAGTACCTAGTTACAAACAAACATGTAATTTCAATATGTCAATCTGACGATGCTAGTTATAGCGAAACAGCTGTAATTGAATTTTAAAGCGAATTTTTCGAATAAATAGTGGAAGTTTAGTTTAACTGTGCCGTTATTTATTGTTCTTAGTAAATAAAGACTTGTTTAAGCGAAAACCCCATCTCTCCAAACTATTTTATGCCAGAGTAGAAGAACTTCTTTTAAAATTTAATTTAATTTTTCCAGAATTATTTCCTCCTCCCGTTGATCATCCTCCTCCTTGGACAGTAGCAAATCTGCGATTTTTAACAAATCTGCGAAGTTTTGACAGGAACCTAGATCGTTCATTAATAATAACAGAGTTTAACAAAACATTGCATAACCACTACGAGGACTTTTTGTATATCTTCACCGACACCTCTAAAACACAATCTGGAGTGGGCGCAGTTTCACCACATGGACATCAATGTCTCAAGTTTCCCGCTAAAAGTATTTTTACGGCAGAACTGTACGCTATTTTTCATGCCACAAAAGTAGCCACAATATCCTCCGATTCCAATATCTTAATTTTATCGGACTCTCTAAGCTCCATAGATTCCCTTAGACACCTTTATCCTAAACACCCAATCGAAAAACTAATTAAAGTCCAAATTCAAAAGATCCGAAGTATGAATAAAACAATAAACTTTATGTGGATACCCTCCCACATCGGCATTAAAGGCAATGAAGAAGCAGACAAAAGTGCGCGTAGTGCGGTCACGAGTGATAATGCTGAATTCGTAAATAAATGTACACCAGATGATCTAAAAATGGTCATCCGCGAAAAAGTGCGAAACCATTGGAGGCAATCCAGAAAAGGTTACATCTTTAATTCCATCGAAAAACATTTGTATCATCCAAAGACTTCACGTAAAAACCAAGTTATTTTGACTCGACTTAGAATAGGACACTGCAAATTCTCCCACTCGTACTTGTTTAGTAAAAACAATCCCCCATTATGTGATTTATGTCAAGAACAATTAACAGTTGAACATGTTTTAATAAAATGCAGCAAATTCAATACCTCTCGCATTAAGCACAATGTTACTGTAAACCTAACCAAATTATTATATTATGAAAATTGTCAAGTCCAAAACATAATAAGTTTTCTTAAGGACATTAATATGTATCATAAAATATAGGTAAATTTGTTTAAAATTACCTAATGTACCACCGCTAATCACCTAGGGTGGATGCGGTTATTTGTAAATAAAAAAAAAAAACAAAACAAAAATTAATTAAATTTTTTTTTTTTAAATAATGATATGAAGGAAATTGTACTAGCCACTTCTTTAAGTGCACTAGCCACTTCATTTCACCTCTGGATGTATAATTCTGCTTTTGTGTTTTGTATTTTGGTGCTATATGTAAAAAAAGTAACCTCAAATTCTTCTTTTTGATTCCAAAATGACACGAAACAATAATAATTCCAGTGTTGTCAACTTTAAAATTAGAAATATTTAGCATTGTTAAAACAATAATGTTATGAATCAAAATAATAGCAAATATTGCTGTCATGGTCCAAACAGAATACGAATTTAAACCACCACATTGTTATTGTTTAAAAGATTTAACAATATGGCTACTATACATAATTATATCTTTTCTTGAATAAAATAAAGATTATTAATCGATTTTCATCTACCATTTTGTTTTGCGTTGTTTAGTAAAAACTATCGCAAAACAGGCCCACCCATTGCTTTCATACTATTACATTTTTTTACGGGCTTCATACTGACGCGCTTATGTTTTCCTACATAATGGATTTTCCTGGTTAGAAACCATCCAAATTGTTCGCAGCTTTTCCGAGACTTCCCAGCGCTGAATATAGGTTTTCAGTCAGTGCAGCTGATTTTTTTTGTTATTTTTTCGATATCCCGGAGATTCTGGCAGTCTTTAAAGTATTTTTATAATGCTTTTAAGGTTTTACTTTAAATTTCATTCACTTTTTACGCAACATAAAGGTTTAGAGTATTTCAATTTACTAACCGTTTTCTCGCTATACATTTCCATTAAGTAAAAAAATAAATTAACTGTATCAATTTGGTTATAACGTTTTGATAATAATATTCAGAACAATAAACAACTAAAAGGTTGTATTAACTTTCACTATTTATTCTATAAATTGCAATTACAGCTGTTTCGCTATAACTAGCATCGTTTATTGTTCTGAATAACATGAATTTTCACACAGTAAGGGTTAGTACCATAATAATAATATATATAATAATATAAAAAAAGGATTTTTCTGTACAATTACCCGTAACAGTCGGTCATAATTAAGGAGTGATGATTTGGGTGGTGTTTTTTTTCGGGGGTAGGTTTCGGGTTTTTTTTTTAGGTTTTTTCGGGAATCTATAGAGAAATGATGTGCCTTTTCGTCAATATTTTAAAATTTACGTTTTTTTCATCAAGGACTTTGTGGCGTGACGTCAAAGCCAAAATTTAACATTTTTTTTTTTTTCGGGAAAAAAACTTTGGGTCCGGAAAATAAGGAAACTGTTGAGAAATCGTAAAGTTTTACACACTGAACATATACAGGGTGGGACGAAATTTAAGAATCTGATAATGGCGTTTCATGAAAATTTTTCAGTTTTCCGAAAAAATGAAAAATGTGTTTTTTTGAAAATTAAATTTTAGCTTCAAACTTTCCTCCATAACTTTGGTGTTTTTTAAGATTTTTATTTGAATGAGGCCTCGATCGAAAGAGGAAACTTGGGCCTACGACATACTTAATTTTGAAAAAAATCCATAAGGCAGTTTCTTTTTTTTTAAGGGTTAAAGTTGAATTATAAATTAAACATCAATATAGTTTAAATTAAAATGTTAACATCTACCTTAACGGACTTTTTTTAATAAAAGAGGGCCGGCTTTTAAATTCCACTTTCTTACTAAACCATAACATCTTGATGATACTTTCCTGCTGGTCTCACTGATTATTTCCCACACCAAGGGTTTTATATCGCCGGGCATCTAATTACTAGGGGAAAGTCTCTATGTTGACACACTTAACTTTAATGCTCTCTTATTTCCTTATTTACAAACGTCATGTTTTCTGCTTTGACTGTGTATATTCTGCCAATAATAGCTATTGATGATCATAATTTAAATTCTGATTGAGAAATTTTTTTCACTTAATATCGACATGAAAAATTATCAAGCTATCTCATCATATGAGCAAGTCAGGACCTTTAATAGCTTACACGTCTTTTATGATGGGCTTTACTGTGGCCCACAGTTTTATTGAACACAAAATAACAAAATAAGAAAAAATCTTATAATCAACAATCAAAAGGCGCAAAAAAATGTAGCGAAATAAATATTGAGAAACAGAATAGGATGTAACATGAAAAAAATCTTCTGGCATAGCTCGCAAATAAACAGCAAAGAGCTAGTGTGTTCAACAATATAGTGCCTACAATAAAAGGGGATTGATGGTAATAAACCACTTTTATTGCAATCGTCTGTCACGGTTTATTGCTTATGGTCAAAATTTGCACACAAGATCGGTTCTTGTGTTTGTATAATTTGGGTTAAATATAATAATTTATATTTGTATTCCCGTAGTGAGAATTAGCCTGTGCTGTTTAATAATTTTTGTGACAAATGTTTCGTCGTTGGGAAACTGCATCAGCGGCGCCCTGTGTAACTGTTCCTGTTCGACGACGAGTTTTATCCCTTGATACCAAAGAAATCGTCAGACATATTCATCAGAGGACAGTTTAATATAATATTTATTAGTCAATTATATTACTATGCTGCCTACCATATTTTTTGTATATCTACGAAAAACAGAAATAACCCTCTGCAGCAACCAGCACTACACACAGGTGTAGAGTGGTATAAATATTTATCTGCAGCACCACAGAATAGAGAGTTAGATCAGATACATTCATATTTACAGCCGTTAAGCCATCAAATGCACTGTGCCATCATAGGCGACTTTTTCCTATATGTAGTGCGGTTTCTTCATCCTCACCACATTTCCTGCAAAAGAAGAAATTCGGGACTGGTATTTCCATCCGATTCAAATGACTTCTGAATTATCAATGACCAGTAATAAAGACTTTTTTCAATTTCCTTTATTTAATTCTAGAGCACTATTACTGCGCAATAGACTCAATATTTTTCCCTATTTTTTCCCAGAGCTTGCAGTGTTCTTTTCTCACCCACTGGTGAATATTTCTTCGAGCAAGGCAGTAAGCCACCCCACACGTTGGTTCTGAAACTACGAAGCAACTCAGCACTCTTAGTTGGTCATTACCAGTAACTCAGTTTCATCAATGCTGCTTTGCTGTACGAGTTTATATAGATAGTTTCACCACGTAGGCCTCTACCTATACATACTTTTGTGCACTGAGTCAGAGCCGTAACTTTTACCTGAAACACTGTGCTCAAAGCTTTTTGCTAAATTGCATCTGCCTCAGTTTACGTTGGCTTTTTAGTATATAATTGCCCTTTAAATATATTCAGGTTCACCTGCTTCCCATAGTCATCATAATCATGATCTCTAGTTTGTCGGTCTGTATGATATCATCAATCCTTTTGTGTTCACTGGAAATATTATATTGCTAGTTCCCACTGTATCTCAGTCTGTAGGCTACTATACTTGCTTCACCTTTGATAAATATGTCTAGCGGAAAGAGGTTTAGAACTAGGTCCATTGATGCGTTAGATGTTCCTTTCATGGCTCCTGTTATTCCCAAGCATACCACTTTGTACTGTGCCTTTTGTAGGGTTCCCACAGCCATGTACTGCTGGACTTTGGGCCTCTATATCACCGCTTCATACGCTACCATTGATCCCACCACTGCGGTGTTCAACCAGCTCATAATTTTAAGAGATAACTAACGCGAGCATTCTGTAGGCCGCCTCGCCATCACTAATATGGTTTTACTCCTAGAATTACTACTAGAATCTTACCACCTGATATTCACTTCAACAGATTTCCACCTTAACAGGTGGAAAAAAAACCGACAAGCAAGCTGTCGTCAATTGTTTGTTAAATGCATTATATAACTATACTATATTTGTTTGGAGTTGGCAGTACAGTGAATTTATTATAAATGCAAATCCTTCAAAGCCCAAGCACGGGTGGTTCATGAAAAATAACTAAAAGTAGTATACATTGAAACATAGTCATTTTCAAAGAGTCCACCCTGTAATTAGGGATTAACCAACTCAAAAACAATAGAAACTCTAGATAATATTGTCACAACAGGTAGCTAAATAGATCCCATTACCGTAGAACCGAAGTTTTTTTAAAGCATAATTCAAATTAAAATAAAAATATGCTACATATTAAAAAATAAGAATTAAAGTTGTCTAACGTCATTCAATTTGAAAGTTGTATTGTTTCTTGCCACGTCACCTCTAACTTGTGTCCATATTAATTCTATAGGATTTAATTGACAGTGATAGGGTGGCAAACGTAATACAGTTATTCCTTTTTCCTTCGTCATTTCGTCAATTACATATCTTTTATATTGTAAATTGTGGAGCTTTGCAATTTTGCAGTAATTCCATTTTCAGCATGGTGTCGTCAAAATAAATATTCTTGCACTGGAGCCACTCTTTAATATCTCCTTTTTTCCATGACGTCGTTGGTAACTTTTCTACCAGTTTTGAATGATAACTGGCGTTATCTAAGACAACAACTGCAGCACTTGGCCAATAGTTTGGAAAAATAATCTTCAAAAATATCAGGGATCATTTTCTCGTGGTACGATTATTAGTCTGAGACCTGTTCCTCGAGGAGCATTTAATCCTGTTCAATATGCCTCCGAAAATGCCTGACGGGAATTTAAAATATTGGTGTCCATCCATGATTTAGAAACAGTGTATCTTTCATTCAACCATGATTTATATAAATAGTTCTTTCTTCGCTCCGAAACTTTTTAATACTTCTTAAGGATTGTGTCCTCCAGCAAATAATTTTTTCTGTCTCATTTAAAAATGTAATGCGACCCTTCCTTAAAACTAATTTCCTTTAGGAGTTTCCATAACGTATTTCGTTCAAATTTGGGAATCGTATCTACTTCTGCTATTAAGAATAATGAAAAACTCTTCGTTTTACCAAAACTTCCAATATTTATTTAAAAAATTGCTTTCTTAACTATAATGACAGCCGTTTCGCTAGACAGCATCGTCAGATTGACATATTGAAGTTACATTTTGTTTGTTTGTAGCTAGGTACCTGATGTTTATTAGGTAGTTATAAGGCTAGACCAAGTATGGAAGTAATAAGACATAACAATATTAAAGCCTAGATGGTCTAGCCTTATAACTACCTAATAAACATCAGGTACCTAGCTACAAACGAACAAAATGTAACTTCAATATGTCAATCTGACGATGCTAAGTCTAGCGAAACGGCTGTCATTATAGTTAAGAAAGCAATTTTTTAAATAAATATTGGAAGTTTTGGTAAAACGAAGAGTTTTTCATTATTCTTAATAAGATGGACTTCCAAAAAGTAAGGGTAAGTACAATCAATTTACTTCTGCTATAACAGTCATTACTTTGTCCAAAGTCGGAATCTCTTTATTTAAGTACAAAAAATGTCTTCTAATGATATCTTCATTAAAGTTATCGTCCATAATGGACTTTTTTCTTTTCAGTATGTGCACTACTGATTTAGGGTCTTGTTTAAAACATTTTACGATTTAATGACTTTTTTTAGCTGCCAACTTTAAACAAATAAACTATAGCTAATAGTAGTCGATAAAGAGTAATAAGCTTTGAAGCAACGTTTGTTTGGTGCTTTTTATAGGAAATTGTATAACTTCAGTTGACTCTGAGATATTTTGAATTTTTCTTTTGTTTCAGTAAAAACGCTTCAAAAATACCTCAATTTATTTGTTGGCCGATTTGTTATTTAAATGCCAACTTAAGCTTTCAGTTTTTGTTGGTCTCTTAGAAAGAAAGAAAAAAAGAAAGCGTTAAAGGGATCGCTCGAGCCTAAAATAAAATTAAATGTAGGCGATTTTAATTAAATAAAGTGAAGTATCACGTGATTATGTATTATGGTGACATAAATATACTAAATTTGTTGCCTTAAGAATGATATTCATGCTTACTTTATTCTCAGCAATTGCGTACTTTAAAAATGTAGTCTAATTAATGGTATTTGTTCTTTTTTTCCAAATATATTATAATGAAATAATAAATATAAGAATTAATCAATAATAATTTAGTTAAAAATAATAATAGTTCGTTAATAAGAATAATAATTCAAATATAATCAAACAATGATATAATTTAACTCACCAATTTCATTATCAATTTAAAAAAGGATATTATTAATTGGTTTACTAATCTTTTAAACATTATGACAAGTAATTAGTGTAAATATTATAATTTAAAAATAATTATCTAGAGTTGGAATCTATATGACATTCTTTCTTTATGATTTTGATGAATCTTTCCAATAATGTAAAGGTGATTACAAATTTTCATAGTATATTCCATTAAACTCTTCAAACTCAAATCTAAAACAACAAAATATAATAAAATTACTTATAGTGAATTTAAAACAAACAATTGTATAATTTAGTTAGGTTGTTCAAATTAGCATAAGGAAAAACTACTTACCTTTTTTTTGAGTGTTGTGTACTAAAGTATACGGTCAAAGATAGGACTTTGAATTATGCCTCTTGTTAGTACAAATGTGCTCCAAAATCATAATTGCTAGTGAATGCACAAAAAGACAACTTCAGTGTTGAAAACCCAGAGTGCCTATGGTATTAAAAGACATGGAATTTATCTGTGTGGTGCTCCAAAGAAAGTACAATAATGTACATATAAAGACTAAACGTCAAATCTAAAATTGTATTATTTTAATTAACAAAAGGTTGTATTATAATGTTTTCATTTTATTTTACACTGTATTCTGATTAAAAATTGTATATAAGAATAATATTTACAACATTATCAAAAATTTTAAAAACATTTATCAAAATTTATATGTCAAAGTGCAGATTAATTTTGAAATAAGTATTTGCAATAATTCACATTTTGAGTATCTAAAATAGTATTTAAAAGGATTATTAAATGATCTTAATTAAGTTTTCAATAAAATAAGCACAGAATAACATTTAAAAGCCCTAAAATAATAAAAAGTTGTAACATAAACATTTATGCAAATTAATAAACAAATACACAAAATATCAACTATGGATACATGTGAATATTGATTTTTATAAATAAGAATGATAATTTAAGTAAATATTATTCAAAATATGTCTTAATTTATAAAAAATTATATTGTTAATATTATTTTAGTATAGGTTATGTTTGTATTGTAAAACAAAATTATTACCTTGCATAACAACAGTCGTTAGGGATTCAATTGTTTTGAAAAAGATATAAATAATCGGTGCACAATCAAAAAGCTCTCTCTTGTCTCCTGGTCATCTCTGAGATACGTGCTTCTGTATGGAATTATTGTAAATTGTGCCGGTTGACTGGTCATAAAGGTGTTATTTCCAGTTATACCTAAAAGTATGGTAAATTTTCACATCTGATACAAGTTTAACAACACTTTATAACCATCACTTACTTATAAAAGATTCTAACACAGTTAAATTGATACAAAGTGGAATCATTCTGGGACGATTGTAGCAGCGGTCGGCTGGATTCGCCATTTTGTAAAAACGATCTCTACGCTTAGGAATGCATCGAGTCACGTGAACAATGTCAATGTGAGTACTAACTTTATTTTGCGAGGCAAATTCAAAAAACTATTTATAACATTTCTCTTAATCGAAGTGACAATTTATATGTATTCACGATTGTGAACAAATTTGTATATTTGCGTAAAGGTAATTTCTCTTAATATACTTTGAAGGTCGATTAAAAGTTTGATTAATAATAAATTCACGATATTGTACAAGTTGTTTTATTATATTTTGTTTAATAATATAGGCTGCTAGAAAAGTATACAGGTAGGATAAATTTAACAAATATAATAAATTTACATCAAACAAATTAATAATTATAATCAACAAGAATTGACAGCTGAATCCTAACTCTAGAGAAAAGAAGTTTCATGCTCATTATAATCTAAATCATAATATCTAAACTTATAATATTATTTGTATATAAAACTCTAAACCATTATAAAATAAAAATTAAAATTATTTAAAATAAAAGTAATACAGCGCTATCTATTGAGATAAAAAAAAATAAAACGTTTTAACGATATTAATAAAGAATATTTCATTTAAATCATTTATTTTAACAATTCATTAATGAGATAAATAATTATAATATTTCTAATTAACATTTATACTGATATTGGTATGAAACGATAATAATTACACATATAATAAACATTTATTATAAATCTGGTTAGCCCAACGTGAAATAATTGATATAAACATTATAATCTAAATTAAATATAAAAACATTCTCTCAAATAATTATATCACTATAATTTGGCGCCCAACGTGGGGCGATCTGTCAATTTGACATTTTAATTTAAAATTACATTTTAACAAATAAAATAAACATAAATTAATAAAATAATAAAATCAATATATTTAAAACAACAAATAAATAAAATATTAATTAAAAATGGACAAGATGACACTAAGAGATGGAAAACAGATAGGAGAAAAATCAGGAGAAGAAGTAGGTACTCAGGTAGATGAGGAAAGAAATCAGGGATCTGGAGATTATGAAGCACGGGATGAAAGTAATGAAAATGGACAAGAAGAACCAGAACAACAACAAATGCAAGGAACAAGAAGAGTAGAAGAAAAAGAGGATCAGAGTGAAATAATGAAGATTTTAATAAATTTAACCAAGAAAATGGATATGATGAAAAATATGAATGAAAATATTAATAAAAACAATGAAGATATGAACAATAGGAGTGAAAAATTTAACAAGAAGATAGATGAAGATTTAAGAAAAATGGATAAAAAATTAGATGAAAATAATAAAAAATAGAAGAAATTAAAGAAGAAATGGGAGAACAGAATAACAAATTAAGAGAAGAAATAAGAAGTGTAAAACAAGAAATTAGAGAGGAAATGATAGGAAGAATCATGGAAGTGGAAGACAGACATTCTAAACAAATAAATGATATACAAAAAATGAAAAAGTTTTAAAGGAAGAAATAAAAGAAAACAGTAAGAAGATTGATAGAGTAGTTATGAAGATAAATAAAAATATGCGGGAAGTACAAGAGGATTTAAGTAAGGAAATAAAAATAAATTTCGAAGTAGCGGAAAAAGAGAATAAGAAGACTAAACAAGAACTTCAATCAGAAATAAGAAATATACAAGAAGAAGTGGTACAAATGGAAAGTAAAGAATATAAGCAAATATTAATAGAAATGGAACATAACATCAACAAAATTAAAAAGAACAAGAAGAAAAGGAGATGAATATAAAAGAGAGTTTATGAGGATGTCTGGAGAAACCAGAATAAATTATGGAAACAACAATAACATAAAATTCGATGGTGACTATAAAAAAATACACCCAATAGTTTTTATAAAAATGATAAAGAACAAATTAAGATACGAACAAGAACCTGAAAGTTTAAGGGAAATTATAAGGGAACATATGGAGAAGCATGCCATGGTGTGGTTTGTAAGCAAAGAAGAAGAAATAAATAATATAGAACAATTTGAATCTAAATTCCTAGAATATTTTTGGGGTAATAACACGCAATCAAGAATAAGAGAAAGATTATATTTTGGTAAATATGATGATAGTAAGGGAAATTCTCCAAATACCTATGTATTACAATTATATTCATTAGTAATGCATTTAAATCCTAAATTATCAGAAGAAGACATTGTATTATACCTAGCAAGACACTTTAAAGATCAAATAACAGAGACGATAGCAATACAAAATATTAAGACGATGGATAACTTGTGTCAATACTTACAAAGGCTTGAAAGGAAAAGAGGAGAAAGGACGGAAAATACATCAAGGCAAGGAAATTATAACAGGCAGAATAGAAACAACAATGAAACTTACAACTATAATAACAATTATAACAACAATCGAACTAATTATCAACAAAGAAACAACAATAATAGAAACAGCAATTTCAGAGATAACTATAATAACAATCTAAATAATAACAATAGAAACGATAACAATAGATCAAATTTTAATAATTATTCTAATAATAATAGAAACTATAATAATTATAACAACTATCCAAATAATAACAGGTTTAACAACAATAATAATAACAACAATTATATGAACAGAAATAGATTTAATAATAATAATAGATTGCAAAGAACAAACTCCGAAAATGACATAAGAAGAGATGAAGTAGACATCCAAGGTGGTAATGGGAACAACAGAAGAGTTCATTTCCAAAGATCTAATAGTGCAGATAGATCAAGAAATTCCAGTGCTACAAGAACTGATGATCAAAATAATGGCCCAATTAGAAATTACGAAGATGAAGTCCACATCCCTACTTCGTCAAGTGGTGATATTGGAAATTCTCAGAATTTTCAATAGAGGGTGAAGTAACCAGCAATCTGTATAGCTACGTTCACCCTAGAGAGTTCCTGAAAACAAAGGATTGCATCAATAAAAATTTAGATAAGAAAACTTTGGTATCAATAAATGGAAAAATTAATAATATTAATATTAAAATTTTAATAGATAGTGGTTCAGAAACATCATTAATTGATCAAAATCTTATAACAAAATTAAATCTACAAAATCATATAATTAAAGTTCCAAAAGTAAATTTATTAAGTTTGAATTCAAAGAAAATAACTGAGGTAAATAAAGCAATCATAATAGAAGTAAATTTTGAAAACAATCATATTAAAAATACAATTATTAATCGTCAACAACATGGAATTTGATATTTTACTAGGTTCAGATGAATTACATAAAAATAAGGCTAAAATTAATTATGAGAGTAAAGTGGTAAGTTTAAATGGAATAAATATAAAATTTAATGAAGAGAAAGAATTAGAAGAAGAAAGAATATTGATGAACATTAAAATGGTACGTGGAGAAGAAAAAGAAAATATAGAATATAATTACAATAAATATGATAATAAAGAAGTTTATGGTGATGAAATTGGAATGGAAATGGAAGTGATGGATAAGAATGAGATATATGAAGATGAAATTGATTTTAAAGAAAATAATAAATGGAATGAAGTGAGTTTAGATTGTGATAATGGAAAAAGAATGGAGATTAAATGTTTGTTGGAAAAATATCAAGATCTATATAATGAAGTACCAAGAGTTGCAGAAAATTACACTCATAGTCTGAAAATAAAGGACATGGAAACTTTTAGAGTTAAAACTTACCCTATACCTTTTAAATATAAAGATGATATGCAGAAAGCCATTAAAAAACTACTCAACGATAAAATTATTGAACATAGTAATACCTCATTTATTAATCCAATAGTGATTGTTAAAAAGAAAGAAAGTAAGGGTTAGTACAATCAATTTAACTTAATAAAAGATGTATACCAGAATATGAAGCTAAACGGTATCAATAGTTATTTACTGGTATACCCTAATACTGGAATTCCAAGGGGAATTTTTAACGTGGACGTACTATACAGATGGCTACCCTCAAATAATTTTAGTGACTAGAGTAAATGTTAATATAAGAATTTTTAATAAAATAGAATTACATTTCCAGAAAATTTTCTAAATAATTTGTACCAAATTATAATAAAATTTTGAAAATGTAATTGGGAATGTTATAATGAAATAATAAATATAAGAATTAATCAATAATAATTTAGTTAAAAATAATAATAGTTCGTTAATAAGAATAATAATTCAAATATAATCAAACAATGATATAAATTAACTCACCAATTTCATTATCAATTTAAAAAAGGATATTATTAATTGGTTTACTAATTTTTAAACATTATGCCAAGTAATTAGTGTAGATATTATAATTTAAAAATAATTATCTAGAGTTGGAATCTATATGACATTCTTTCTTTATGATTTTGATGAATCTTTCCAATAATGTAAAGGTGATTACAAATTTTCATAGTATATTCCATTAAACTCTTCAAACTCAAATCTAAAACAACAAAATATAATAAAATTACTTATAGTGAATTTAAAACAAACAATTGTATAATTTAGTTAGGTTGTTCAAATTAGCATAAGGAAAAACTACTTACCTTTTTTTGAGTGTTGTGTACTAAAGTATACGGTCAAAGATAGGACTTTGAATTATGCCTCTTGTTAGTACAAATGTGCTCCAAAATCATAATTGCTAGTGAATGCACAAAAAGACAACTTCAGTGTTGAAAACCCAGAGTGCCTATGGTATTAAAAGACATGGAATTTATCTGTGTGGTGCTCCAAAGAAAGTACAATAATGTACATATAAAGACTAAACGTCAAATCTAAAATTGTATTATTTTAATTAACAAAAGGTTGTATTATAATGTTTTCATTTTATTTTACACTGTATTCTGATTAAAAATTGTATATAAGAATAATATTTACAACATTATCAAAAATTTTAAAAACATTTATCAAAATTTATATGTCAAAGTGCAGATTAATTTTTGAAATAAGTATTTGCAATAATTCACATTTTGAGTATCTAAAATAGTATTTAAAAGGATTATTAAATGATCTTAATTAAGTTTTCAATAAAATAAGCACAGAATAACATTTAAAAGCCCTAAAATAATAAAAAGTTGTAACATAAACATTTATGCAAATTAATAAACAAATACACAAAATATCAACTATGGATACATGTGAATATTGATTTTTTATAAATAAGAATGATAATTTAAGTAAATATTATTCAAAATATGTCTTAATTTATAAAAAATTATATTGTTAATATTATTTTAGTATAGGTTATGTTTGTATTGTAAAACAAAATTATTACCTTGCATAACAACAGTCGTTAGGGATTCAATTGTTTTGAAAAAGATATAAATAATCGGTGCACAATCAAAAAGCTCTCTCTTGTCTCCTGGTCATCTCTGAGATACGTGCTTCTGTATGGAATTATTGTAAATTGTGCCGGTTGACTGGTCATAAAGGTGTTATTTCCAGTTATACCTAAAAGTATGGTAAATTTTCACATCTGATACAAGTTTAACAACACTTTATAACCATCACTTACTTATAAAAGATTCTAACACAGTTAAATTGATACAAAGTGGAATCATTCTGGGACGATTGTAGCAGCGGTCGGCTGGATTCGCCATTTTGTAAAAACGATCTCTACGCTTAGGAATGCATCGAGTCACGTGAACAATGTCAATGTGAGTACTAACTTTATTTTGCGAGGCAAATTCAAAAAAACTATTTATAACATTTCTCTTAATCGAAGTGACAATTTATATGTATTCACGATTGTGAACAAATTTGTATATTTGCGTAAAGGTAATTTCTCTTAATATACTTTGAAGGTCGATTAAAAGTTTGATTAATAATAAATTCACGATATTGTACAAGTTGTTTTATTATATTTTGTTTAATAATATAGGCTGCTAGAAAAGTATACAGGTAGGATAAATTTAACAAATATAATAAATTTACATCAAACAAATTAATAATTATAATCAACAAGAATTGACAGCTGAATCCTAACTCTAGAGAAAAGAAGTTTCATGCTCATTATAATCTAAATCATAATATCTAAACTTATAATATTATTTGTATATAAAACTCTAAACCATTATAAAATAAAATTAAAATTATTTAAAATAAAAGTAATACAGCGCCATCTATTGAGATAAAAAAAAATAAAACGTTTAAACGATATTAATAAAGAATATTTCATTTAAATCATTTATTTTAACAATTCATTAATGAGATAAATAATTATAATATTTCTAATTAACATTTATACTGATATTGGTATGAAACGATAATAATTACACATATAATAAACATTTATTATAAATCTGGTTAGCCCAACGTGAAATAATTGATATAAACATTATAATCTAAATTAAATATAAAAACATTCTCTCAAATAATTATATCACTATAATATAATTAAGAAGGCGCTTACGGTTGTTTACTTCAGTTAAAAATGTTGGTTGCTGTTTTCAATACTTTTAGTTCCATATTCTGGTTCGTCCTGGTTGTTTTTACGATTTCTACGGATTTTAATTGCCTTTTTGATTGTGACTTGTTTGATGTTCGTGTTTCTGTAGAAATTTGTTACCAGATTTTCGCTAAATTCCATTTTGTTTGTGTTATTTCATTAAATAAGATCTGTTTTTGCCTTTCATCCTACTCGTATCCTTTCAGGTAAATATCAATCGAAATAATTAGTCAGGCGGAAAAATCTTCCTTTAATTTATAGAAATAACATTGGCAATCCCCCATAAATTTAGTAAATTTTATCTATTTCAGTCTTATGTTGGCACAAAATTGAGAAAAAAGAACCAAATATACTTGAATTAAGTGACCCGAACAATAAATAACCTTCAATAATACTGAAAACCTAAACTATGTAGCAAAATATCGCAGAGCACGTCTGTGTATTTTATCGTATGGAACACATGAAGTTGTTTCATTAGAAAAACGCTGTTATTTCTGAAATGTAGGTAATAATAATAATAACAATAATCTTCATTGCTTAAAAAAAACAGCAGTTTTTACAGCAAGGGTTTGGAGAGCCTAGTGCTTTTTATAAAAAAGAAAGAAATATAAATTATTAATATAAGTACAAACAACAAACAAAAATATTTGATTACATAAAATAAATAAGGTAATAGTAATAATAAATATGTATTGCAAAGATAAGAAAAACCTTAATTGCTAAAAAAAACTATATATTTCCAGTAGAAAAAGCCAAAGCAATGTGTATTTAGGAACAGTAATCTCAACAAGAGAAAAAATTAATTCGTTTAAAATAAATATATTTAATTTTAAAATGCTCCATACATAAAGCGAAATGCTTTTTGCCGAAGTTAAATTAAGGTTTTTCAGCTCAAAAATTATTATTTCCTTATTGGATGAATTAAAGTAGTTATTAGGCTTTATAGTCTAATCTATTAGAATAAGTTTAATCGTTTTATACTCATGCCGATTACATATTAAGCATATTTCAGTTGGATTAATAATGTACGTAATTCCACTCAATGTAAATGTAGGTAATAGTTTGAACTCAAATTAAAATATATACGTATAATAATATCAAACTCTGCTGGGTAAAATAAAGACGAAATTGCGTTTTTCTGTAAAGACAAAAAAACAACATTTAAAGCCTTTACTCTAGGTATTGATATTTCTTTTACATGAAATGATATTTAGAACATTATCAATGCTCTCAATAATTAACTTCACATTTACATTTAACTGACAGTGACAGTTCTAAAGGAGTCGCTGTCAAACGTGATATTGATCAAGGCAAATTTAAAATAATGAATAAAATTATAATTAAAGAAAAGCGACAACGCTAGTGTAATGATTTTCCTTACATACGTACCTGTCATGTGGATATTCCAAATGTTCCTCAATGTGCATTAATACGGATCCGCCAAAATAAACAGTACCGAAACAGAGTGCTGTGGAGTTGTTTATGTAATATGGATTTTTCATATTTGACTTGATTGTCATTAGTTAATATATTAATTGTACGCTGCTGTTAAATTTGATTTAAAAATGGTTCTAACAACGGAAGAAAAAGTGTTTTTGGTAGAGCATTATTTTCGTTCATACGGAAAAGGTCGTAATGATGGTCCAAGCTTAGAACAGGTGTCAATAAAATATCAACAAAAACTTAATAAAGCAGCTCCTAGTAAAAGTGTGATGTTAGCTGTTGTTGAAAAATTTCGTCGCACTGGTAGTGTATTGTGTCAACGTATGCACTAACAAAAATGAAGGACGTTAACCAAGTTGTGCAATCACCTCAAAGAAATCTTGTAAGAACTGCATGTAAACTCAACATTAGTGAAACGTCTTTACGTCGCATGTTCAAATCAATTGGTGGTTATCCATACCGTATTCAAGTTGGACAACGACTAAATGCTGCGGACAAATGTGTAATAGAAATTTACTGTGGTCGCATGTTGAGTTTAATTTACGAAGATCCCGAATTTTTAAAAAACATATGGTTTTCAGACGAGAGTCACGTTCATCTTAGCGGCTATATTAATCGACAAACAACCAGATTCCTTGGAATAAAACGTCCTGATATCATTGAAGAGAAACCACTCCACAGTCTTCGAGTTACCGTTTGGTGCGCGGTATCTGGTAATGGAATGATTGGTCCTTATTTCGTTGAAGATGAAAATCAGAATCCACTTACTGTCAACCAAGAACGTTATAGAGAAAAAATTATTATAACTTTTGTGAGAGATCTAAATAACTTTTGCCGTGCACGAAATCTACAGTTTCACACCCAATGGTTCCAACAAGATGGTGCAACGAGCCATACAGCTGTGTGCACCTTAGACTTACTCCGTCAGCATTTCGATAATAGAATAATTTCTCGGGGAATAGACTTCCTTCTCATTCACCTGATCTGACGCTACCTGACGTATACATTTGGGACATAATAAAGGAAAAAATATTTCATTCAGAAAATCCGCCGGCGAATATTGCCGAGCTACGGGAAAGAATACAAAATATTTTTCGGGCAGTTCCATCAACCACTTTTTATAAGTATGTTTATTGACTTACAAAATTGATATGAAGCTTGTTTGCGCCAAAATTGTGAACATTTTGAACACTTACATTAGAGAAATTAAAAATTATTTTTTATTTTCGGTACTGTTTATTTTGGCGGAAACTGTATTTCCAGAACCGTTTCGTTATACAAATGAAACCTTCGAAAAAGTACCAAAGGACTTATAGTTTCATAATTAATTGGTTCTCTTGTATACTGCCCTTAGCCGAACTGCTTGTATAATATCCACTAACTCAAAATCACCCTCTAGATAATCTGATTCAAAGCCCAAATATTTTATATACTCTATAATTTAGTTATTTGAAAAAAATGCGCTCAAACCAGAAAAAAACAAAAAAGTTGTAATGTTAAGGATGCCTTAAGTGGTTGCTGGAGGGAACTTAGATAAGTTAAGGTTCGTGCAAACCAAATTCACATATTAAGGGATCCTTATCTCTAAGGGCTACTTAAATCTGTTGGTGCAAATGGGCATTAAACATTGAACTACGTACGTGATAGTAATAAGCTAAAAAAAGATTTGGACCTGCATTGTATAAATTCACTGCCGTTTCTGCTATTTTAAAGAAAGTCAATTAAATATTAATTAGTTAAAAATTTTAGCTTTTAGTAAAACTCCCAGCTGGATAATTTATTTAATTATTGACTTTATTTATGAAAAATGATTTTTTTATACTTTTCTATTAATAAAATATAATCTATGTTAAATTATAAGGTTTCGAAACCTTGCATCTTTTGTAGTTTAATTATCATTAAAATTAAAGTACAGCCTTATTTAAAAAATTAAATTTTTAAGGCACAGGAATATTGAGTTATTTAAAAAAATAGAGAAAAAGCTTTCCTTGGAAAATGCAGCACATGAATAAATTCTTTTTTAATCCAGAAAAACAGTAGAATTTATAATTGTAAGAGAAAAAATTGTTTCTAATTTTATAATTTAGTTCCAAAAATATTTTTATAATTTTAATATTTTAGCAACAGATAAATCTTTGTAAAAAACCGCTATTTTACTAAAAATCATAAATTGCAACAACCCATAAATTACGAAAAAAATTTTTTATTAGTTAATAAACAATGCATTTGTTTATAACAATTTTAAACAATGCTGTTAAAAATAAAAAATAAATGTTTTTATGTAGCATTTGAAGTATGTTTAATCAACTTAAAGAAGAAAAAAATGTATTTTCAATTGTTTATTAAAAAATTTGGAAATCGCAAATTTTTGAATTTTTCCAACTGGGATCTACTTAATTTATTAGCCCATTTGAAGTAACTTGACAAAGTAACACAATTTAACCAATTAGATGCTTTAATTATGTCTAGTTACTCGATTTCTAAGCTTAGACAAGGAAAGAGAGAGGACTGCGCATTGGAATCAATTTATGTAACCCATTTACCACCAAACTAATGGCGGACAATATTGACATAGGCGTATCATACGATTTTTCTTATACGATTATTAAATAATCATTTTCATTATTTCGTATTACAAATCTAATTTAAAAAAGTCTTTAAATATGTACTGCTTCAAAAAACAACAACAATCATTTTAAAACATAACATATGTGATTTAGTTAAACATCTATTACCTGAAAGCTGTAATATTAATAAAAATAAATTTCAAGGAAATAGTTTTAAAATACTTTTTACCTATGAAATGAAATTCCTTCCTCTTTTTTAGCACCCTGACTGTTGCACTTATAAACTGCACAATTAACAATTTTAAAATGTCTATTCAGGTAATTAAAAAAGGTGAAAATTAATAAAAAAACTAAAAAAATACAATTCGACGTTCCAAATTTGTTTACCACCAAACGTTTGAAAATTGGCTTCACTCACACGCATAAGGTTTTCATTGCCATGCGCTGTCCTTTCTCTTTCCTAGTCTAAGTTTCTAAGTTTTTTGACAGCTGGAACCATAGAGAACGCTGAAATCTCAACGTACAGACTATAGGCAAATAAAAATATAATTTATTTATCTATGGTACAGACGTTTAAACTAGTAATTATTAAGCTTTGAGACAGAAGTCAGATTGGATTAATATTTTTTTTTGCCAAATTTTCTTACCGAATACCACTCGAGCTTAAATTATTCTAGGAAATTAACCCATGTCTCAAATGTGATTGGAATCCAATTAAAAGGGTTCAACAAAATTCCAAGTCAAAACCACAAAGTTTATTATCCATAGATGGACCATTGATATCATTGGTCCATTATCCATTGGATAATAAACATTGTGGTTTTGACGTAGAGTATTATTGAACCTTTTTATATATTTAAATAATAATCTAATCAACAAAAATCAATAAAACACGTGTGGTTTTTCGACTTAATTGAATTTTGGTGTACGAGGAAATTAATTCAGTTTTTATCAAAATATTTAATCTGGTTTTTAATAACTCCGCTAAATAGACTATAGTTAGGTATGTATTCACCGATCGCTGATCTTGAATAACATTAAATCAGGAATATGGGGAGAATTGTTGTACTATCCAATTGCATTTTATCCTGTTTTATTTTGATTCTACTACGCATCACGTAGAAATCTGTAGTTTTGTAAAATTAATTGAATGTCAATACAAACATTAATGAACAAAAAGTCATTCGACCATATTTTGTAAAATTATACAAATATTCGTTTTGAATACATTGCGTTGTAATTTTCTCTCATAATATCACAAGATCTTAAATTATTTCCGAAAATTTTATTTCGGGTACGAATATTTTAAAAACTTATCCGCGAAGTGGAACGAAGAAAAACTTTCTTAAAATATTTTTGCCCGAAAGAAAATTTCCAGGAACAATTTAAGCTTGCATGGTATACTGTAAAAAACATTAACACCATAATTTGGAAAAAATTACTAATCCATTTTGAAATCTGTCACAAAGCTTAATAGTTACTAGTTTAAAACGATAGTTATCAAATGTCAAGATTTTCGAAATGTATTTAGTTGCCATGATTAAGGCATCTTATTGTTTAAAAAATAGAGGTGGAAAATTTTCGTATATAATATCATAAGAGTGATTTTGTCAAAATTTCATTCGCGTAAATTGCCAAGCAACAAACTTGAATAAAATCAGAGGAAAATTTGGCCGGGAAAAAATTTTTTCTCTACTGTTATTTGACAAGACTATTTCACGAGAAAAACAAAACAATATCAACGAAACATAATCTTTGTTTATTTGTTAACAATATTAAATGTATAATTATTATAAGTTCTGTTGTGATTTTGTGTATTTTTGACATGTAACATTTGGGAATTTAAAGCAGCTTCATTTGTTGTCCTGAGATTCTCGATCAACTTCTCGTGGTGAGTGGGATCCAGCTGCAGATAAAGTTTTAACGAGCTTGCATTTGAGTGACCCGTCAATTTAATTAACTCCTGTTCAGCAACACTTTGCTTAAACAAGGCTGTCACAGCTGAAGATCGATGAGAATGGTTTGTTATTTTGTATGTTTTTTGTGTCTATTCCAATTTTTTCAGCTGACATTTTTGTCCACTTAAAGGCGGTGTTTATTCCAATTGGACAGTTTTTAAACCAGGTTACATTCTTCCAATTGGGGTTAACGGTAAGAAAGAGTCAGTCTGAAAAAATCTTTGGTCCTTTTATCCATTCATTTCAAGAATAGTCTAACTGGGCATAAATTTTCGTTTGATGAATTTCTTACCAATCATTTGATGCTTGCTGTTGCTGTTGTATTCAATTCAAACCGTAAATTCTCCCATATCAATTTCCTTCTGGAAAAAGTTAATCTTGCAGTTTACGGCCTCATTGCCTCTCCAAGCAAATTCAAATGAGCAAAGGTGAAAAAACTTTTTTTGTGCTTCATCGGGGGTTCCTTCGTCGTAGCTTTTGATCATTTTTGAACTGAGTTTATTTTTTTTTGAACAAATTTGAAGCTGCCTTCGCTTGGTGTCTCTGGCCAATCTTGCACATTTGAAAGATATATCCGTGAAAAAGTTGATTTTTATGCCGTATTCCGTAAAATATTTTTCTTGTACCATATTTGCTGTTGTATTCCATATAATAATAATATTTAGTGCATCTCATTGAAATTACATTTAACATTGCAAGAATTTGGTTACAAAATTAATTTAGTATTAAAGTGCATTACAATGTGCAGTCACATACCATGCGTTAATTAACAGTAAAAAACTCATTCATTAATAACAAAGGATCTAACTTTAATAACTCCTATAAAAAATGTAGTAATGAGTTTCATACTAGAAGCAGTTGGGTTATTTAGTGCCTGAATAAAATCATTGATTGTTGAGACTTTTTAATTCGGGTGTTCGAAGACAATCATATAGTCTGCATTCGAGAACAATATTTCCTAGAGTTTCGTTCCGAAGTGAATTACACATTGTATAAATTTCATCTTGTTTAATGAGATAGGAATTTCCGTTATAAGCGATGTGTATACGAAACTTGGAGCTCATTCGGATTTGGCAAAATATCCGCGTTAATTTAATCATATTGACTTTACAGACGACTCTTTATAGTCTTCGTCATTGCCTTTTTTCATATTAAAGGCGTAATCCTCGAGAATTATTGCTAGTTCCGTTATGGTAGTACAATAACAGGTCGGCTGAAAAGTCCCCGGTCTGACCTATAGATGACGACACTAAAATTAAATCCATTTCATTTTTAGATAGTATTAACCTTCAAAAGATTCGTGTAAAAATTTGACAGCTGTCGGACTATTAGTTTGTGAGATATTACATTTTTAGTGAAGCAACTTTTGTTATTTTCAAAAAGATGGAAAAAAAAAAGAATTTCGTGTGCTTATTAAATATTGTTATTTGAAAGGAAAAAATACAGTTGAAGCAAAAGCTTGGCTTGATAATGAGTTTCCGGACTCAGCCAGGAAAATCAACAATCATTGACTGGGACTGGGACAAAATTTCGCTATGATACTGAGGTAATCGCCGAAACTGTAGCCTATTTTGAGGACAAACCGAAGGAGTACTACAAAAATGGTATCGAAAAGTTGGAAGGTCGCTATAATCGCTGTATCGCCCTTGAAGGCAACTATGTTGAATAAAAAAAAAATGAATTTTGTCAAAATATTGTGTTTTACTATGGTAGACCGGGGACTTTTCAGCCGACCTGTTAGAGCTTCTGGACTTCTGCGTGTTTCTTCACCTGACCGGCACCCGAATCTTGATATTTTGTCTGGATTCATTATTTCTTTTCAAAATTATGAAGACGCTTCAATGACGTTTGTGAATCTGACAACTATAGAAATACCAGGCACCTTAGTAATGGATGGTCAATATGAAACATGTCGTTGCTATGCAGTTTTGTCAGTTAAAAATAGTCTAGTGAAATAGTCGTCATAATACTTCTTTATTTTTAGGTGCTGCAAAGTGTTCAAATAGTTTCTAGATATTTTTACAAACTTGGGACGTTTTAGTTGGGACGCCCTTAAAAACGTTGTTGATTTAGGAATGAAATAAGATATTCGAGACCTCGAAATAGAAAGAAGTTATTTTATAAGATCTTTTTCCAGAAAACAAAACATCTTCAGATAAAGAGGTTATTTACGCAACTAGTGTACAAAAAACAACTATAAAAGGAGTATTTAAAAGAAACCTTTGGCTATTCGGCCATTTGAAATGACATAGGCGTACGTCTAGAACAAACTGAAATACTGAAACTTAATATCCAGAGAATAAATTTCGCCTGGTGTCCATATTAACTTTAAGTGGGACTAAAACAGAAACTACATTTTTAGATAAACATCATTAGTGTTCATAAACGTAAACGAGCCAACCGAGTATAGTCCAATACCGGGAAAATATATCCCATAAAAGCTAAAAGTCCGACACAATCGTGACATTCACGAGAAGTCCAACTAGGAAAATCTGATGATATAAAAGTTCTTTATTGCATAATAAAGTATGTTTAAACGAAACCGGCTAAATATTTCTTTCAGTATGCAATTTATTTTTATTTCACTTTTATTAACTATGATTATTCAGAGTTATGGAAAAATTAATGGACCGCAAAGACTTTTAATGATTATTTGGTTTAAAAACGATAATACCTCATCCTATAAAACAGCAAAGACAGTTATTAAATTAAAGTTTAGTATCTGCTTTAGCCGCAGAAAAATAGTTTCATAGTTTAAAGATAATGAAAAATAGAAACTAGATAGAGATGATTAAATTACAAACCTAATTGAAGAAATGTTGCCTAACTAAACCATATTTCCAAAGTAGTAAATGTACAATCGGAAAAATCTCGCAGTTTAGCACCTAAACCTAACCCGTATAAAAGTTACTACATTTTACAGTCATAAAAACATAAAAACAAAGTATCAAATAAAAATTACTTATCAAAAGGCATTTTTCTGTTTGGCTTTGTTAATAAAAACTTTACAATAATAGAAATATATATTAGCCCACCTGGAAAAATCCATTTTTCTGGACATTTCATACAATTTTACATTTTTCGGTTTAATGCAATAATATTCTTGAGAATTTAGTACCTACCCACTACCTTGGAATCGCAGTATAAAATCGTTTATTAGGTTTGCTTGTTGTTTCGTGTTATTATAAAATACTTTGTTGTTTTTATTATCCATATTTTGTGTTTCTTTTAAAAATGTCTACCCCAAGAATGTTTACACCAAGAATGGTTTTTCCTATAAATACAGATTTGGCAACACTTGACAAGTCAGGAAAAGAAATCAAGAGTTGTTTATTGTGCTTCAGTCTTGGCAACGTTTTATGTACAACCCCTATTTTTTTCAAATGCGTCGTTTACAGACCAATGTTACATTCATCTGAATGGATTTATCAATCGACAGACAAATCGTTTTCTTGGTTTCGCACCACCAGACATTATCGTAGAGAAACCTCTTCATAGTGACCAAGTAACGATTTGGTATGCAGGTAATGGTTTATTGGGCCCTTACTTCGTGGAAGACGATATTGATCTCGGACAATTATGTCGTGCCAAAAACATACAGTTGAATACCCAATGGTTGGACACCATTTCATGTTGGTATAAAGGAAAATGAACTTGTAGATCAACTATCTAAAAGAGCCACTACTTTAAACGAATATGCAAATAATATCGAAATTGATTCGGATCTCATGCAAGTCATTAAGCGTAAGATCAGATCTTTATGACAAGATCATTGGAACTCCATTCTGACAAAATACACCACATCTAACCTTCATTAAGTCACCCTTACTTTATTGGAGTTGCAAGGCTGTCAAGACAAGACCTGGTGGTTTTGAGACGACTAAGAATTGGTCACACCAAATTTACTCATGGCTACCTTATGTTATCTAACAATCGACCATTCTGTTCAACTTTTAACTGCAACTTTACTATTGAACTCGTTATTATAGAATGCCAACAGTACATATCTAGAAGAAAGTAGCTCAACCTCAAGGAAAATCCACAAGAAATACTCGGGAATCCAAAAAATTCTCTCACAGTAATCCAGTTCTTGAAAGACGTCCAGTTGAACCACAATAGTATTATACGTTACAAGGTCAGTAGGTGACTTATTACAGTAGGAGTTAGTTTACGAGGCGACGTAGGAGCCGATTACTGTAATAACACCTGACGACCACGTGTCGTATTATATTTAAAGAGTAAGGGAAAAAAACAAACGATGTCACAAAAGTAACTTACAGAGAAAAGCTAATTAACGTTACTAAACCGCTTGTTGCGATCTTAGAAATAAATAAAACTGCATACTAATATTTTTAAGTAGTGTATTACTATTTTGTTGATTAGATTCTAGTTAAAAAATAAAAAAAAAACACGTTAACGTCAAAAATAACTTGTTAAAAACCAACGATGTCCATTTTCGACATAAGCTTACACAGAGATTTTTTATTTGTATAGAAATGTTTCATAAAATTCTATAGCATTTGGAAGACAATATCGTTTTAACACTTGTAAATCGTTGTACTTAGCCTGGGAAATTGGAAGTGGTCCATGACCCATGGCTAGGCAACTAGTTGGACTACGTCGGTTGTTTACCAGTATACCACGGACAACGTTTGTTTTTAACCAGTATGGGTATTTTGTAATGCTTTGTTCTGTGGACACCGTTGGTATTATTCTCATACAATTTAGCACGTGTTTTGGACTGGATATTATCAACACAATAAGTTGATTACCTGAAATTCTTATAAAATGGACATTTGTTTTTTCCCCTTACCCTTCATTTTTTTTAATCCTGTTTTTATAAATTAATAGTAGAAGGGTAGTCTTGACCGATTATTTACAAACAACAATTTTTTATTTATATCGGAGTTCCGGTCTATATTCAATTGGCTAGGTTAAAGAATACTCTTTAATAATCCGAGCTTTCGAAAATTTATTGTTTTCTTTTTCAAGGCTGCAATATGTTACGAATGTTAAAAATTACATGTAAAAAACTTCTTTCTCATACTTGCAATTATTGTGACATTAGGTATATATAAAATTAAACCAGATGCACATAGTAAAATTTCTTACATCTAGGGAAAATGTAATACTGACACAATAAAATTTGTATTAAAATAGGTTAAAAATATTTTAAAAAAGAATTAAGAACAAAAAATGTATCTATATACCATACGGACTAGAAAACCAATCATTTAACTATATTTCAACACTTTTAAATATTAAGAACAAAGAATTTAACTGAGAAAACAAATTCAAATACATAAAAACACAGATAGCAACAGATAAATCACAATATTGTCAACTTAAATGTAATTTACTAAAATTATGATTGCAACTGTAGGTATTCTTTATAATTCTTTTAACATTTTGTAATATGTCTTTAGAATCTTTCCTGAGTAGTATAGAGTTGATTTTTGGTACTACTTTTTGTTGTTTCAATAATGCCTTCTACAAACAAGTTCTGGGTATACCCTTGGGTGCTAAGGTATCTCCAATTTTTTCTCAATATGTGATGGATGATCTGTTGGATGCTTGTGTGAAACTGTTAAATTTTAGAATTCCTTTTTTAAAGAAATATGTAGATGATTTGATTCTAGCAGTACCATCTAACCAAATTAACACAGTATTAGAAGTGTTTAACTCATTTAACAATCATATACAATTTACCGTTGAACTTGAAAATGACAATAGAGTACCTTTTCTAGATACACATGTTATAAGAAGTGGGGATAATAAGATTAAACTTGATTGGTACATTAAACCGACCAATTCAGGTAGATATCTTAATTTCTATTCTAACCATCCACAATAAATGAAAATTAATTTGGTTATAGCAATGAAAAGTAGAATCAAAAAAATTGTACATCCATCATTATTACAAAAAAATTTAAGAATATTGTTTAATACTTTTCTTAATAATTCTTATCCTTATGGATTGTTGAAAAGGTTGATTTACTCAAACGTAGTGGAAGAACCTTTACACAGCAGAAATAGTTCCAATGATTCCCTAGAAGTAACAGAATATAGATTTGGCTCACTGCCATTTATCAAAGACTTAACTCCCAGTCTAATAAAAATGTTCAGGGATGATAACAGAAGAATTGCACAGAGAAGTGTCAAATCAATGTCAAGGATTTTCACAAAATTAAAAAACCAAGATGATATTCTGTCTATAAGTAATATAGTTTACTCAATACCTTGTTGTGGTTGTGACTCAAGGTATATTGGGCAAACTAAACAAACTTTAAAATCACGTATAACTTCACATAAAAGTGATTGTAGACTTATGTTTGTCAGAGCATGTACTAGTTACAGACCATCGTATGGATTTTACTAACACAAAAATATTACATAACGAAAAAAACTTAATAAAGAGACTCTTCCTACAAATGACAGAAATATTTAAAGAAAATAACATGAATAAAAGATCTGACATTGAAAATGTAAGCCAAATTTACTCTTATTTGTTAACAATGGAAAAAAATAATACTAATAAAAGTGACTTTAGAGGTGGTATTTCGATTACACGAGAGGATTGACATTGATAATTTTTACATAAAATTAAAAATTAATTGTTAAAAGAATTATAAAGAATACCTACAGTTGCAATCATAATTTTAGTAAATTACATTTAAGTTGACAATATTGTGATTTATCTGTTGCTATCTGTGTTTTTATGTATTTTCTCAGTTAAATTCTTTGTTCTTAATATTTAAAAGTGTTGAAATATAGTTAAATGATTGGTTTTCTAGTCCGTATGGTATATACATACATTTTTTGTTCTTAATTCTTATCGCACTAGCAAATTACTTCGAACGTAAAATAACATGCGATTCTTTTTTAAAATATTTTTAACCTATTTTAATACAAATTTTATTGTGTCAGTATTACATTTTCCCTAGATGTAAGAAATTTTACTATGTGCATCTGGTTTAATTTTATATATACCTAATGTCACAATAACTGTAAGTATGAGAAAGAAGTTTTTTACATGTAATTTTTAACATTCGTAACATATTGCAGCCTTGAAAAAGAAAACAATAAATTTTTGAAAGCTCGGATTATTAAAGAATATTATTTAACCTAGCCAATTGAATATAGACCGGAATTCCGATATAAATAAAAAAATTGTTGTTTATAAATTAATAAATTATTTACAAATTTTAAAAATAGTTCGGAACTTGACTAGTTAGGTAGCTATTCAAATTACCTTAACTGTCAGTTACTGTCAAAATATAACTTTTAAAATTTACTATTAATTCACCACATTATTAGAAACGTCACTGTCGCTATATATCCAAAAAAACTGTTGCCTTATTGTAGTTAACTTGTTTATATTATGTATTTTCATGTATTTCCTTGTTTATGAGTTATTATAGTGCCAAATAGATCATTTTTATCGTTAAAGAATATTTCGAGCCGATATTATAAAATTCTATTTTGTTTTATATAAAAATAAAATAAAACTTCTTTAAATATAACTCAAACTATTTCTTAATGACAATAATTTGTTTATATAGCACTATAATGTCAAAAACTCTACAAAAAAAGAAAATACAATAAACGCAACTTCAATTCAAACTAACTACCATAAGGCCACAGTTTGTTTGGATATAATGCTACAACTTATCTCAAGCAATGGCGACAGTGACGTCACAATAATGTGGCGTATTGTTAATACGTGTTTTCAAATAAAAATAAATTAAAATGGATATGACTACAAATAAAGCAGCATTTTATTTTTATAAAGTATTTTTAAATGTCAAAAATGAAAAGTTATTGTCTTCCCTTAAGCAATCAGAGCAACGTCGCTAGGCAACACATTACAGTACCTGATACTGTAATGTTCTACTTACCGGCGCCAAATTGATTATAAGAAAGTGTATTTACTGGACAGTAAATCTGTTAATTTAACTGTATACTTTTTTGTACCTATGTGAGTGGCCTTAGTAGCCATCATTTCGTTAAAAATATTTCATATTATTAGTTATCAAAATAAACCAATATTTGAAAACATTAATTTGCAAGGATAATTTAAATCCGTGTACAAAAATAATGCGTATAAAAACAATATTTACATAATGGTTACCCTATTAAATAAAAAAAGCTATATTGATTTAAAAACAATTTAAATAGAATTTGTTTATTTATAATTATTTTAACCATAAAATAACTAAAGCATAATGCAATCCCATTATTAGCTCCAATTTGTTATTACTAATGGAATAACATATTATGTACACTGAAACATAACTGGGCGTTAGTTAATCTTATAATACACTGGCCGTGTTAAATTGAATTTGGAATGTGCAAGGCTCCGCATCAATGGCTAAAACGACATAAGTACGTAATATTCCAGAATAGACTGGTGATTTCGGTAAAAATATGACTATGCAAATGACGCGATTCCGTAGTTATACATTTATGCAACATGCGGGTTGCAACTCGAGAGGAAAGTTTCAAGAAGTCGTGTTATAAATAATGATAATAGTCCTTTGCGGGTTGCACACTTGTCACCGCTGCAGCACTGCATCGACCACTTTTATAAATATGGAAAGAACTCGTTAGTTTTTAGAAAAGTGGGCAATAAATAATACGAAAAATTTTACTTCAGAAGGCGTTCTTCCAGATTAACTGTCGGTAATAAAGGTAACAAAGCAATTTCGTTTAAAAAATGAATAATATAATTAAAAAACTACTTATAGTATGTACAAAAAGTACGAGGAGTAATAAACCCTAATTAAGTATGCAAAACCTTAACAGGAAGCACCATGAAATTTTTGATAAATCTCTTACTTTAAATTACATTTCTTCCGTAAACCTAAAAACCAGGTAGATCGACCCTGTATTTGTTTCAGTTGTAGCAAAGTTTAGGGTTTCTTCATTGTTAGTAGATAAGCAATAACGCAATGCAGTGGTGTGTATTTTGGGAAAAAAATACGTTTTAAATTATAATATAATAAAAAATTAAAAGAAATAATTATTGGAATTCATTTATTACTTACATTTTATTCTATATTCGACTCGGAAGAGGAAGAATCGTTGTTGACATTAATAATAATAGGGTCGATTAAATTATCACAGATATTGTCAAGTTTCCACATATTTGCCTCTACTTTGATAACATGCTCGATACAGTTTGTCCAATTTTTCTTACTAACATGACTTACAGTACTCTCAAACAATTTCACAACATCGTTTATTTTAAAAGTAGTATTCTTTTTCCAACTTCCTCCTTTACCTGAGCCCATATTAATTCTATGGGATTAAGTACACAATGATAAGGGGGAAGTCGAAGAACTGATATACCACGAGAAGAAGCCATATCTTCTACAATGTAGGTTTTGTACTTATTCTTGTTCATTTTTGCAATTCTGTAAAGTTCTTTCCTTAGTGGATCTTTTGGAAACTTAATATTTTTCGAAATAAGCCACTCCAAAAGCTCTGCTTTACGCCAACGACTTGTGGGCAATGCTTCTCGTAACCGTGAATGGTAACTTGCGTTGTCCATAACAATAACAGCCCCTTTTGGAATCACATCCAACATTTGAACAAACCATTCCTCAAAGACATCCCCATTCATATCTTTGTGATAGTCCCCCGTGCGTTTTGAAATAAAAGTTAATAATCCACCATCAACAAAACCTTCAGAACTTCCAACATGGACAATGATAAGTCTATTTCCTTTTCCAGATGGTGGCTGCAAACCTAACGACAAACCTTCCACGAATGCCTGCCTTCCGCTTTTAATGTTTTCATCTTGCCAAGATTTGGAAACTGTATAACCAGCATTTATCCATGTTTCGTCTAAGTAGAAGATTTTCAAATTTTGTTCTCTGGCATGTCGAATGCTTCTTAAATAGTCTCTTCTCCAAAAAACTATTTTCGGTTTATCTATCAAGAGAGATTTCCTATTGTGTTTTGTACATCTAAATCCCACATCTTTCAAAAGTTTGCATAATTTTATTCTGGAGAATTTTGTATAGTCCGTATCTTCTTGCACTGATGTCATAATTTTGTTGTGTTGGAATTTCCTTTCGTAAGTAAAATCCATGGACTTTACGCCTTAGTCTTTGTTTTAATGACTCATCGATCTCAATTGGTCTTCGGCCTGAAGGAGTTTTAGGGGGTTGAAGAGTTCCATTCTTGCTTTCTTTTAGTAATCTATAAATTGTTGATTTAGCAACACACAACAAAGCAGCCGTTAATTCCACAATATCATCAACACTTGCACTTGGATCCTCGTTTTTCAATGATATATAACAATTCAATATCAGAGTTTTTTCATTTAAAGATAATGGACCTGTTTTTGGTCGTTTAGATGGTCCTTGGCTTATCGACATTGTTTGGTACTTGCACAATTAACATTCAACAAATGTTTTAAATATATTCCAACTGTTTACAATATTATGAAAACCATACAACTTCATACAACTTTACTCAAAGAACTAATACTAAGTACTGATTTAATGTACCTACTTTCTTTTAAAATAATATTCCCGATAATGTTTCTAAGAAAACTGGGTTGTTTGGAAAATCCCTCTCAATAATCGAATAATCTGTAAATAGGTGTATATAGGCCACTTGCCATTTAAAATTTCTGAGAAAAATTCCCCAAACACTACATATAGGAGTAAGACAAATAAAAAATATTCATTTTGCTTCTTTGACTTTAATAAAAATTGTAACGATATCTTATTATCTTGACTTTAATTAATTTTTTAAAATTAATTTAATTAATCTTCTTACAAAAAGACCAAAAATATATAAAATAATTATTGTTACAGATTGGTTTGTTTTCTATTATGAATAAACTGTGTTGCCTTTCTTTATCAAACTTACTAAAATGTATGTACCTCTATTACTTTTTTTTATTAAAATTAGTACATCCCGTTACCTCTGACCTAAATCGTATATTCTCTAGCATAGCTGCAACTCATTCGTTCAATACAAAATGTACCTTCCGGTATACCCTCTTAAAATATATTTTGGTACGTCTATGAAATCTACTTAAATAAATGATTTATTACTTCTTGTCCTTTCTATATGGACTATAATATATAGTGATAATAATATTTGAATTAACAAACAGCATTTATGAGTGCATAGAAAAAGAAAAGCAGTAATCGGCGAGAAGGCGACATTACTTTATGCAACTAGTTACAAAAAGTAAGACGTTTCATAATGTCAATTAGTTTTAAAAAGTGTTACTTTATATTTCAAAATTAGAAAAAGATGTTTATGCATAAAATAGGAATAACTTATTTGTTAGAAATCCAAGCTTGCGCTTTTCATTGCCTTGTGACATAAACTACAGTATCTATACCATAAATTAAACACGTTCAAATCCATCTTTTGAGGTTGTATAGAGAATCGAATTCGTGTTGCCGTCAATCTTGGCCTTCAGGGTTGGGAGTTTCCAGATGTTGTAGACCGAGCTCAAAATCAAACCACACAAATACCCTTTTCAACTCTCTCCCACTCACGTTTTAAACTTTCCCGTCTATTCCAGACTCCTTTATCAACGTATTTTCACCTTCAATTATTTTGGATGTATGAACAAAACTTATAAACCGGAAAGGTAACAAAATCTCTTTTTGTTTGATACACATTGAATTAAAGTTGTATTATAAATATACAAAAGTTAAAACATATTATACTGGACACAAAAATAAAAAAAAACGACACAAATATGAAAGGCTATTAAATATTTGGTCGATTTATTTAAAATTGATTTTTTATTGTTTATTAATTCATAGAATGAGTTTTAACGGATATGCAACCCCACTTGAACTTTTACAATTTTTTTATTAACTGTAAAAATAATAAAATTCCAGATTTGCTGAAACCTTCCACTTAAAGCTAACCTTTCACAATTTATAACGGATCTAAATGTTTGTGGGGGTAAAATAATTCCTCAATGAATAAGTGAGTAAAAACACTTTCCTTAAACTGGGTATAAAAGTTTAAGAGCTTTCACTATAGTATTTTAACCGAAGATGGGGATTCTCCTTGGGTTTTATTTAAATTGAACCAATTCAGCAAAGCCCAATTTAATTGGCTATAAATAGCAATGCACTATAAAATTATATGCAAATAAAGTTAGTTTAAAATGGGCTTTATATCAATGAATAGCTGTTCTTTTTAATCAAAAAGATTTTTTTACGAGTTTTAATAGTTATCTACGATTTTACAAGTAAGGTTATATTAAAATTGTAATTTTTGTCAGACCCATGCTTTTATTCTTTATATTATGTATACTGTATACACATAGACCTACCTATTATCAGAGGAAACGCTACGTTTCATTCATAAAACTCTGTTTATATTGTCGCAATTATTACAAGGGAGTGTCAATCGATTCTCTTTATTCCGTCCCCGTGCTGGCAACACTTTAAGTTTCATAAAAGTAGTTTTAAACATAAATATATTAAGGTTAGACTTAAAAAGCATTCAATTTTTCACCAAAAAGGTACCTAATCTTGGTAAAAATGGTATTTTAATTTTTTTGATAGTTAGCAAGGAATGTTTAGCAAGGAACACAAAAAATTACCAGTCAGATATGAACTGATATACTGAATGCCTTGATAGTGTATTTGCACGTTTCTTTAAGCATTTCAAAATATTTCTATTAGTCACTTTTGCATTAAAATGATTGAAACATACATAACGATGTTTAATATCACAATTATTTTCTTTCCAGCCCAGAAGAGATACCCATATTTTCCTCCTCTCACTCTCAGTAGAAAACCTGAAGTAACACAAATACACTAAACTAAAATTTATGTATTTCATATGAAAATTTTGAGAAACTAAAGATAAAAGTTGGTCTACCTTTATTCATCAACATTAATCACCTTTAAGTGCGATACAATCATTCCAGCGCTTTTCTAACTTTTCGATACCATGCTTGTAGAAGGATTTCTCCTTGGCTTCAAACTAAGCTTCAGTCTCAGCTATTACTTCCTCATTCGAGGCAAATCTTCTTCCCTGGAGCATTCTTTTAAGATCAGCAAAGAGCCAGTAGTCGCTGGGGGCCATATCTGCAGAGAATAGTGGGTGAGGAAGCAAATCGAAGCCCAACTCATTCAATTTGGCCATTGTTTTCATTGATTGGTGGCACGGTGCATTGTCTTGATAAAAGGTGATTTTTTTCTTCTTCGTGTGGGGTCGTTTTTTCACGATTTCATACTTCAAAAGCCCCAAGGTAAGCGATAAAAATTATACAGTTCGCGTCCCAAAAAACTGACGCCATGACTTTGCCAGGTCCCTGTTGCATTTTCGGACGCTTCGGACGACTCTTATCGGCTGCACGCCACTCATCTGACTGCCGATTCGACTCTGGAGTTTAATGGTGGATTCATGTTTCGTCCATTGTCACATACCGACGCAAGAAATCCTGTTTTTTGCGAGAAAACCGTGCCAAACAGTTCTCTGAATCGTCTATTCTTTGTTGCTTTTGTTCAACTGTGAGCAAGCGCGGCACCCACTTGGAAAATACCTTTTTCGTGCCCAATTTTTCTTGTAAAATCGTAAATGCTTTTCCACTCGATATGTTCACGATCTCAGCAATCTCATAAACTTTCGTTTTAAGTAAGTATTTTCAATACTTACTTAATATTTCCCGAAGTTACTGCTTCATTCGGCCTTCCCGAGCGATCCGCATCACTTGTATCAGTTCCACCGCGTTTAAAATCACTATACCACCGACAAATCGTTATTTTCGGAGCAGAGCCTGGATATTAAGCCATTTCTGAGCTTGCACTGTATTTTATCCCAATAAATAGCAATGTTTTATTAACACACGATATTCGTTTTTTCCAACTTTTAAACAAATGCAAAAGGAGCGTCACTCTCACTACAGTAACTTTGTTGTTTATGGTTCGATTGACATGAAATTTTGACACATGTCACTTGAAGGTTAAGACTTTTAAAAAATAAGATTTATTTGACATGAATTACGCCATCTCTGGGTTAGTCCCGGGACTTATTGAACGATGCAACATGCTTGTAATACCCAGTTGAATTCTTCTGTCTAGTTTTTTAAGCATCTTTGTTAAGTGAAGCATATTTTAGGCAATCTTTCATCGTGCCATTAAAGCAAGCAGTTAAGTTACATTTTAAACATATTGTGTTTAATCACCTCTTCTTTCTAATACTTTAAGGAGATCCTGAAAAGAGCACTCGAAAAAATCACAGCCGAGATAAAGATAAACGGCATATACTATATTAGGTATTAGGCAAACAATATTAGGTGGGATGCAAATGACACTATATTATTAGCAGAAAATAGTAAAATTTGGAGAGGAGTATGGTCTAAAAATGAACACCAATAAGACTAAGTTAATCAGAATTTCAAAGACTCAAAGAAGAAGTGAAAACTTGATAATTAACGGAAACAACTCCGAACCAGTGGAAAAATATACATACCTCAACTCTATTATATAAAATATAAGCTTGGACCCCTAATGCGACTTTCATTAAAATATTGGAAGTGTTTGGATTATGTGTATAGAGAAGAATTTTAAAGATATCATTGGCTGAATCACAAATGAAAACGTCATGAGAAGAATAAACAAGGAAATAATAAACACAATTAAAATCAGAAAATACAGAATGCTTCAACTCATTATAAAGGGGAAAATTCGCCATGATGATCGCTAAACTCCGCTGCGGAGATGACACTAGAAGAAGAAGAAAGAATTTTAGCTCCACCCTTTTTAATCAGCAGTAAATAACATGGTCTATTTAAAGGAAAAAATGGGAATACTTTAAAAAGCATCTTTGTACACCTTTAAGTAGTTCTCTATATCTTTCCCAAACGGGTAGTGTGTCAGCGATTTCAAAAAATAATGATAAAAATGACAGGGTTACTCCTAGATAAATAATTATGTTGGTTTGTTTTGTTTTTTCGTCGAATATTCGAAATATACATTCTGTTTTGTTTAACCACCTCTAGAGAATTGTATAATTTTAGTCTTTATATTGACACACAGTTTATTTGCTAAAACGTATGCCTCCAGTATTTTGGTTTTTTGCCGAGGTATACTTTGGAAGCAGCGATCAGGAGTAAATCGTCTCATAAGATAATAGTGTGACATCATGTCTACTATCTATATTTATTTCTGATATACTCTGGGTTGTAGAAAAAGTATAGTGTTCTACTTGTCGAAAGTATTTTTTAATGCTTCAGTACAAACTGTTCTTTCGCTTCAAAAAATGCTACTTTCGTCACTCGTTAAACAATATACTATTATTTTGTATTTTTATTATCTGTACATTTTTGTACTAAAGTAAGCTGAGTTCAATCAAGTTATATTTGTCCCCGGACTATGTGATTTTATTTATGACATACCTTTTTGAAACACTCTGTATTAACAAATAATAAATTATTTTTAAGCAGTAAAGGTATTAACTTTTCTTAAAACGAAAAATTCTTTGTAGAATTAAATTTGGTCAATTTATTCATGAACGTTATTTTAAAATAAAAAAAAAATTTACCATGAAAATAATACGACAGTAGATAGAGGTAACTGGGCTTTCACGGAAGGATTTCCTGAATGATCGAATTTGACAGATGAGATTTTTAGTCCGTAAAGGATTTGCGTATTTTATCTCTAATGCATAAATAAACTGTTTTTTATTATAAAGAATTTACTTCTTTAACAGTTTAAATCCCTAAAAAGTTTCCAAAGTAAAGTCCTAATTTAACAATAATTACTTTTTGGAATTAAACAAAAAAAATATATAGAAAATGATCCAAAATGATTTTAAACGAGTATTAGGTAACTATTCTCCAATGCAGGTAAATCAATGGAAAAAGCTGAACGATGAGCTTTAAGCACGCCAACAACGAGGTAAAACGGATTTACTGATAAGGTATGTTCAAAATGTCCCTAAAATTGTCTCAAAAAACTTAAAAAACCTATAAATAGTAATAACAATGATGAACTGTCCATTTACCACCAAAATGTTAGAGATTTAAGCACAAAATTGTTTAAATTGAAGCGCAGTATCTCAACTAATTTCTACAACGTTGTTATTTTCACGGAGACATGGCTGAACGATGATTTTGTCGATGCGGAATTGGGACTTGATAACTTTAATGTATATAGGAAAGATCGGTCTGCTTTAACCAGTACTTTTAGTCGAGGAGGTGGAGTCCTAATTGCTGTTTACAAGTCACTTACTAGTCGATTACTTGAGGTTCTTTTTGTAGCAATTGGAAAAAGTTGCAATCATATTTTAGGCAATGTTTTTATACCCCCTAAGGCAAATATAGACATATATAACCTATTTTGTCCAGATGTAGATGCTATTGCTGAAACATACCCTGAAGCAAACCTTCATTAATTTGGTGGTTTCAATGTTCCCAACTGTACGTGGCAAGTGAATAATTTGGGTTCAGAAGCGACGGGCAGATGTTGTTGAAGCCGATTCAATTTAAATTATGTCAAACTTTGCTTCGTTCAATAATCTCTTTCAATGTTCTACCTTTGTAAACGACAGGGGTGTGTTGTAAGATTTAGTATTTTTTCACAATAACCTAACTGTTACTAAATCTTCAGAATACTTAATTTTTCCGGAAAATCTCCACCCACCACTTCAGACAAATTTGAAACTAAAAATAAATGATAATGTGATAGATGACCATGATCCAAAATATTTTAGAAATGCAAAATTTCCACCTATTAATGACTGTTTGGGTGCGATTCCATGGGATAGTTTTAATAAACCACTTGATGTAATGATTAATATTTTTTACGATGCTTTCTACTCAATCATAGAACTACACGTGCCGATTAAAAAATATTTAAAGCAAAAATTTCCGCCGTGGTTTTCGGGTGAATTATGTAAATTAACTATACTTAAAAAACAAGCTCATCAAAAACATAGAAGATTGTTGAAAGATGACAGTTATAACAGATTCTCTAACTTAAGTTCTCGATGTAAATTGTTATCTGAACAATGCTATGATAGGTTCATTGCTGAAGCTCAGTACTCTGTACAAGTAGACGGTAAATTATTTTGGAGTTTTGCCAAGGCATGTAAAGGACAGTATTCTTTACCAAACGACATGTATATATAGTTCTTGGTCCGAAATTGTTAATTTATTTGTTAAAAATATCCATATATCTCAGTTCAATAACTGCTATCACATTATCGTAGCAAATTATCACATTGATATTTCTAGAATATATGAAGGTTTATCTAATCTTAATGTACGAAAAGGACCTGGTCCTGATGCTATTCCAACGAGCTTTGTAAAATATTACGATATTTTTAATGAATCTTTAACTACTGGAAATTAAGTTACATGATACCTGTTAATAAATCGGGTAACAAAGGCGATATCAAAAACTATCGCCCTATTTCAATATTAAGTACTATTCCTAAAGTGTTTGAAAGTATATTGACTGAGCATCTTTCCCTTATGTTCAGGAACACTATCATTCCCCAACAGTATGGCTTCTGCGAGGGCAAATCAACTGAAGTTAACTTACTGAATTACATTAGTCACATAACCGAGGCTTTGGAGAATGTTTGCCAAGTAGATGCTATTTACACTGACTTCTCAAAGGCCTTCGACAGAGTTAATCATGAGCTTAATAGCCACACTAGAAAATTATGGTATAGTAGGACAATTGTTAAATTGAATTAAGGATTATTTTACAAACAGGAAATAAATAGTACGTGTTAATCATTGTTTGTCAAATGAGATATCCGTTCTTTCTGGTGCACCCCAGGGTTCTCAGTTAGGGCCTTTGTTGTTTAACTTATTTATTAATGATATCATTAGCGGTTTTCACTATGGAATCGTGCTTATGTTTGCCGATGATTTAAAAGTTTTTTCAGTGATAAAAGCAAGTACGGATGCTGAAAATCTACAATCTAAATTGAATATACTGCATAATTGGTGTTTAAGTAATGGAATGGATCTAAATACGGGAAAATGTCATATTATGAGGTTTCATCGAACTAACACCCCAATATTGTATGACAATGTGGTTTTGGAATCTCGAGATATTGTTAAGTATTTTTGGATGCCACACTAAGTTTTCAGGTACATACATTGTTAATAAATCTCTGAGTCTACTTGGCTTGATTTTACTTATGTACATCCTTTAAAAGTGCTCTACTGTTCGTTAGTCAGACTTTACTTGGAATACTTTATATTACAAAATCGAAAGCGTACAGAACAGATTCCTTAGACACATAGCATTTAAAATGGGTCGATACTTGGACTACCTATGAGACCATCCAGCAAAATTTAAATATTCTTTAAAACAGCGGCGTGATCAGCATGACCTAATTATATTATTCAAAATGGTACATTTTTTAATCGAGTGTCCCGACTTGTTAGCCAGAATTAACTTAGAAGTTCCTAGCCGCCAGACTAGGTAGGTTACTCCCTTTCATATTTTGCAGGACGAATTATGCACAATTTCCATTTATACCACGAACACTAAGGAGTGATAATAAATATCCCGAACTTGATTTTTCCAAGAATTTTTGCAATTTTAAACGATTATTGTCAAAAATACTTAGGTAATTTATTGTATTATTGATATTTGCTTCCTTTTGGTTACGTATTCTTCTGTATGTGTATATATTAACAAATTTTCATTTATAGCGAATTGTATTTTTTGTTTGTTCTGTATTTTATATAATCTCATATGATAAGTGTTTTTATAGATTTTATTTTTTGATCTGTATAATGACTTTTTGTGAAATGGGTTCGCCCGTAAATAAATAAATAATAATAATGGTATTATTAATAAATTAAAAAGTTAAAAATATTTATCCTTGAAACACGCTGCAAAAATGAATTCACGTTTTAGTAGGAAATTAAATTTTCCCAAAAATGAATTATTCCGTGCCCGTTATCCAATTCGTTATCCTAAAATTATTTAATACCGTGCACAACCCTTTATTTTCGGAATACACCTCCGCATTTATTTCGAACTCCATTCTCTAAATATATATTTCAGTTACCCCTTATTTCGAACAACCCGCGGTTTCTCAAGTCGCACAAGCTCTAAATCCTGTGCCCTGTTGAGTTTTCCTCTAGGACAGCGACAACCGCATGGCGTAATGTTCGCATCTCCGGAAAACTGTGCAAACACGCCCCTTTCACACTAACACGCGCCACGTTATTTGCAATGTCGAAGGGCGAAGTATAATTCTGCCAGAGAGAAACGTATTTTCTGGGTTTCGTGACTTCTCTGAGAAACGGTGATTCTTTTTCAACTTTTCTGTCGCAAAACCTTTTTAACTTTATTTTATTTTGTATATTTTGTATAAATTATGTTTGTTGTGCTGAAACTCTTACGATTTGTGCAGTGTTAAGTCATCTAAATACTATTTTTCTGCTTCCTCCATGTCAGTCACTGTCGTTAGAAATTTTAAAAAATAATGAGAAAACTCATAAATACACATATGTCCAAAAGTTTGGAATATTTAGATATAATATATCTGTGCCTATGGTTTTTTAAATACTCTTGTTGATATTTATTTTAAAGCGTTTTTATATTAAAATAATACTAAATTTGATTCGTTTTTGTATTAATTTGGTCATATTTAATTGATTAGGGTGCTTTCACATTATTTCAATTCTTGTTTAAATTTCATTTGAGCTGTTTAAAAATGCCTAAAGACATGATATCATATTTTAAAAGGTGTAGAGTAATTGCTTTGTTATAACAGGGCTTTAGTCAAAGTGATATCGCGAATATTGTTGGTGTTACTCAGGGTGCGGTATTAAAAATAAAAATTCCAAGACACAAATAATGTAAAGGATCGTCCTAGAAGTCGATGTACAACAGTAGCACAAGACCGGCAAATAACATTGATAGCTCAAAGAAATGGACAGGAATCTACAAGTGGCATATCCAGAGAAATTGATAAACTTGAAGGACTGAATATCTCAAGACAAACAATTACACGAAGATTAAATGTGGTAAATTTGTATCGCAGAAGACCTCTACGTGTTCCCAAACTAACCTATCAACAAAAAATTGTAAGGATGCAGTGGGCTCAAGAAATGTTACGCCTTGGTCCCAACTGGAATTACGTGATGTTCTCTGATAAATCAAGAATTGGCTTGGTTTCTGATTCGCGAAGAACGCTAGTTTGGAGGGCCCCAGGACGACAAGCCCGATTAGAAACAGCCCAACCACGTGTTCCATTTGAAGGTGTGAATATTATGGTTTTGAGTGGTATTATGAGGGGTACATGGACGCCTCTCCTTGTTTTGGAGAGAAGAATCACTGATGCTGTGTACATCGAGGAAGTTTTAAATCTACATCGAACAGCTGCAGTACAAAATTTGTTGGAAGAAGAAAAATATCCACATTAAGATGGCCATCAAATTCTCCTGACATGAACGTCATTGGTATGCCTGGGATATTCTTAAAAAACGCATTAAAAAAGAAACCCTTCTCCAATTACTCTACGAGAACTGAAAGATGCTGCTCGTGAAGAATGGGAGAGAATTCCGCAAGCCCAGCTCGACCATTTAATCGATAGCATGCCACATCACCTATAGTCATGGATACAGGCCCATGGAGAAAATATTGATTATTAATTTCATTTAAAAACCTTTTTTTGCTTATTAGTTTATTTAAAAAAATTTGTAATACATCGTACATTTTTCACCCTAAAAGAATAAATCATTTTTTTGTATGTTTATCTGACTTCGAGATTTATTTAGTATTGGTTAGAGTTGTAGCAAAATGATGTTTACTTATATCAAAATTATTTATAAAAATTAATAAAAAGATAAAATATTCCATTATTCCAAACTTTTGGACATAAGTGTGTAAAAAAATATATATACATCACTGTCATTTTTGAAGGCAACTGTCAAATATCTTTGATAAGAACTTAATATTATTTAATTCGTAATTTAATTTTATAATTTATTTGGGAAGAAGATACGAAACAGCTTTAATTTTCGATTCTTCTATTTAGGTATGTTAATAGTTATCTTAATCTTAAATATTATCAATTATTTGAGAATTATATTGTAAAATAAATCTTCTATTTAGATGCATCAAATTGCTGTTTCATTTAAGAAGATTGAATGTGATATCCATTCTTACAAATCGAAAATACTTTAACTGTTTCGGAAAATTGAAACAAGAAAAGAATGTCTGGCGTCAGAATATGTATAGCAGTAGAAGCGGCTGCTGATAACAAGAAAAATATTTTCAAGCTAAAATGGATACAACCTTGTGATAGCCAGCTTTATTATGAATTGCCACAAGATAAACAAGACTTCGAACAACATAATGAGTTGTTCAACATAAGTAAAGTAAAGAAGGTAAAGAATTCAATAAAAACGAGAGGTTCATATCGAATATGTAAAGTAACATTGCCAGATGAAATAAAACATATATACTTTGATGAGGATGAAGATTTGGTTTTTAGGAACGAGTATTTACAGCAAACATTATCACCTGTTTATGAAAAAACCCAAATAGAAACACATCCATTAACAGTAACAAATCTTATTGGAGCTTTATCAACATTAACTGGATCTACAGTACAAAGGCCAAATTTGAAGAAAGTAAAAGAAGATTTCTTACTAAATAATTTCGATGGAAAAAACAACTCTGTATCAACATGGTTTAAGACATTTGAGTCGGAATGCATTCGTTGCAATGTTAATAGTGATGAAGAAAAAATACTCATCCTTCGATTGTTTTTGGATGGTACTGCGAAAGATTGGTTTGGATCAAAATTACTTACATTAGGTTTAGAAACAACTTTCGCGGAATGGAAAGAAAATTTTTTATCAAGTTTCACTGAAACAGGGTGGAGTAAACGAAGAGAGGCTTATACATTCAAATTTATTGGTGGTAGTTTAGTAGATTATGCTTTGAGAAAAGAAAATTTACTACTAAACATCAAAAATGACTTCCCCATAGAAATTTTAATTGACTTGATAGTAACAGGACTTCCTATATTTATACAAGATAGAATTAACAAAGCTGATACGGATTCAACGGACAAACTTTTAAGTGAACTGAGGAAATTAGAAAGTCTTGTAGTAAAGAAGAAAAACACAAACACAGAAAATAAAACAACAAATGATAATTTACAGGTAAATAAATTATGTAATAAAAAAAACACAAATTCGAAATTAGCAAATGTAACTAATGATAAGAAACCCTGTGCATATTGTGAAAGCAAGGGGTTTTTAGGGCGTTTTCATCCAAAGCCATTATGCCGCTTAAAATTTAAAGATGAACATAATAATACGGAAGGCAACATAAAATCGGTCAATAATATCAATGTAGAGGAAACATTAAATAATAATATCACAGATCAAAAAAACTAAATCTATTGCCATTGATTAAAGTACAAGTGTTTATTGATAATGTTGAATTGTGTGGAATTTACGATTCAGGTTCTAACGTCACTCTTCTGAATTCGAAGGTTGCAAAGAATTTAGGATTGGATATAATTGCAGACAAGAACATTTTTCGGACAATCAATGGCAAACAAAATTTTAAAGGAAAGTTGAGTACGGAAATGAAAATTCATAAAATTAAAAGAAATGTAGATATTTTTGTAGTTGATGATTTAAATTTCAAGTATGATATTCTACTTGGGCTAGATTCAATTATAAATTTTAGATTAAGACAGGACTTTGATTTAAAAATTATTCAAAAATTAGATACTTATAAAGAAGAAGAAGTAGAAAATGTTGATAAAGAGAATAATCAAATATTGGATGATTACTCTGTGAATTTTAATGAGGGAATTCCTATAGAATTTTTCGAAGCAAAAGTAGATCATTTATCAGATAGTAAAAAACATAAAATAGAAACTATAATAAATAAATACAGTCATATTTTTGCCAAACATAAATTTGACATAGGTCAAGTCAAGCAGAATGAGGCTCATATAAAACTATTAGAACACAAATTTGTAGCTAAAAGACCATATAAATGTTCAATTGATGATCAAAAAGAAATTGAACATCAGATAGGCCAATTATTGAAAGAGAATTTGATTGAGGAATCTTCCTCTCCTTTTGCAGCTCCTGTTACACTTGCATATAAAAGGGACGAAGGGGCGAAAACAAGATTATGTGTAGATTTTAGGGAACTAAACAAATTAATTATTCCTGAACCACAACCATTTCCATTAATCGATGATATTTTAACAAAAACTAGACATGCAAAATTTTTTACAACATTGGATATTAATTCTGCGTTTTGGTCAATTCCAATTCGTATTAAGGATAAATATAAAACAGCTTTTGTTACCCAAGGTGGACATTACCAATGGAGATGTTTACCTTTTGGTTTAAAAACCTCACCAGCAATTTTTCAGAGGATTTTAAGTAACATTATTAGAAAACATAACTTAAATTCGTTTTGTATTAATTATATAGATGATATATTGATATTTTCAGCAACATTCGAAGAACATATAAAACATTTGGAAAAATTAATGGATGCACTTGATGAAGAAGGTTTTAGATTAAAATTTGTTAAATGTAATTTTGCAAACAAAGAGGTAAAATATTTAGGCCACATTGTAGGAAATGATACCGTCCGACCCTTAACCGATAACTTAATTTCAATTACAAATTTTCCAATTCCAGACACAAAGAAAAAAATTAGACAGTTCTTAGGAAAGGTAAATTTTTATCATAAATATGTACCCAATTCAGCAAGAATATTGGAGCCGATTCACAATCTACTAAGAAAAGATGTAAAATTTGTCTGGTCTAATGATTGTCAGATGGCTTTCGAACAGGTTAAGAATATTCTGAGTTCTGAGCCAGTTCTGGCAATTTTTGACCCCAATGCACCGATTATTATTTACACAGATGCGAGTATACAAGGACTGGGAGCAGTTTTAAAACAAAGACAAACAAATGGGGAGATAAAGTCGGTCGCATACTTTTCAAAAAAATTGAACAAATATCAAAAAACTAAAAAAGCGATATTTTTGGAGTGTCTGGCCATAAAAGAAGCTATTAAATTCTGGCAATACTGGTTAATGGGTAGAAAATTTTTGGTTATAAACCACTGCAAGGGAGAGAAATTCGATCCAGACCTGATGAGGAATTGGGTGATATGATACACTTTTTATCACAATTTGATTTTGACATTAAATATGAACCAGGGAAAGGAAATTTAGAAGCGGATTGTCTCTCGCGAAATCCAGTATTAGAAGAATCAGATATAGAAACATGTATTAAAACAGTTAATTTTGTAACATTAGAACACATAATGCATGATCAAAATAATAATCAACATATAATACAAAACATGAAGGGGGTTATTTCAAATCAAAACATATTTTACAAAAAAAGAAAAAAACAAAAAAACAAGATTATTTTATCTCAAGATTTTGGAATAAATTTGATTAAAAAAAACTCATAATTTATATGGACATATTTGTGCCAATAAAATAGCAACAAAAATTGGGAAATTATATTATATTAAAAATATTAATCTATTAACAAAACAAATTTGTGAAAAATGCGAAATTTGTTGTAGAAATAAAATAAGAATTGGCAATAAGTATGGTTTTCTTTACGAATTAGGCCCAGCTCGGGAACCATTTGAGATAATGTCCTTAGACACAATTGGTGGTTTTGCAGGAAATCGTTCTTCTAAACGATACCTTCATCTGTTGGTTGATCATTTTACTCGTTATGCTTTCATAGCAATTTCAAAACACCAGACAACAGAAGATTTTGTTAAACTGATCAATCGAGTCCAAGATAAATATCCTATCAAGACATTATTAAGTGATCGATACCCTGGAATCAACTCTGAAAAATTCAAGCAACATATGAAAAACTTAAACATACAACTTATTTTTACAGCAGTTGATTGTCCTTTCTCCAACGGTCTCAATGAAAGACTAAACCAAACTTTGGTAAATAGGATCAGATGTCGACAGAATGAAATTAAAACAAGAGCGTGGTCTAAAATAGCTGAACAGTGTATAGAAGAATACAACAGTACCGACCATTCAGTAACTGGATATAGTCCAGCGTATTTATTATTTGGACAGGAAGATCCTATCTTGCCACATCAACTTAATAATAATAACTTAATAAAAGATAGGGAAATAGCTTTTAAAAATAGCATGAGAAAACATGAATATAACAAAGCTGTATACGACAAAAACAGAAAAATACATGATTTTAAAGTAGGAGATTGGGTATACGTGGAAAACAAATCCAAACTTAATAGAAAAAAATTGGAGGAAATTAGAATAGGTCCAGTACAGATTAAGAAACAATTATCTAAAACATTATTTGAAGTAAGTTTAGGAAAAGATAAGCAAGACACGCATTTTTTCCATGCCTCCAAACTATTACCTAGTGAAAATCCATTTCTGGATTTGTCACAGCCTCCAGGTGGGGGGATGTAAAAAAATATATATACATCACTGTCATTTTTGAAGGCAACTGTCAAATATCTTTGATAAGAACTTAATATTATTTAATTCGTAATTTAATTTTATAATTTATTTGGGAAGAAGATACGAAACAGCTTTAATTTTCGATTCTTCTATTTAGGTATGTTAATAGTTATCTTAATCTTAAATATTATCAATTATTTGAGAATTATATTGTAAAATAAATCTTCTATTTAGATGCATCAAATTGCTGTTTCATTTAAGAAGATTGAATGTGATATCCATTCTTACAAGTGTACATTTAATATCCAAAAGCCAAAAATATAAATAACTGTGATAATTTAACTAGTGAAAATTCTAATAGAGAAATCAATTAAATACAATTCCCCTCTGTACATGGCTTTCATTGATTATGAGGAGGCATTGAACACTGGGCACTAACAGAAGAACTCAACCATGCATGAATTGACTCTCGATATACTAAATTGATTAGGAGCATATACCACCACTCTGGAGCAACCATTAAAATGCACGAATGTACTAACAGCTTCCCGATCGAGAGAGGTATTAGATACAATTTCTCCCAAACTATTTACTTTGGCACTTGAATGCGTTTTTAAAAGGATAGACTGGTCGGATAAAGGGATAAATATCAATGGTAAAAGACTAATTCCTTTAAGATTTGCTGATATGTTACGGAATACGAGGAAGACCTAAAGAATGTGATAGAAGAATTATACCAAACGTAAAAGAACGTAGAATTTAAAACAAAGACAATGTGTCAACAAGAGCCACAAAGTGTAATATTGTGAAAGCAAAATAAAGATATGGAAATAGGGAGAAGACAACCATTGGGATGTGTAGCATTCGGAAAATTAGCTTTCATTCTGAAAAATAAATAGATACCACAGCACTTGCCATCTAAAGTATTTAACCAGTATATTCCTTAAGTGACACACAGGAAGTGAAACAAAGGGCTATGGAAAGGGTAATGATCGGTACCTCCTTAAAACAAAGAAGAATAAACGAATGGATCAGATGCAGAACCAAAATAACTGACATAACAACACATTATTTTTCCACGTTAACACTACAGATGATTGCTTTTCGATACTTTTCCTAAGTCCATCATAAACACATTTTCTGTTTCGTGATCTAGGATCTAGGGTGATCTGTCATTTTACCTTTCCATGTGATTCTATTTTCGGTGTTCCTATCGCCATTAGCAAAATTTGACGTGAACCTAAACTGTAAATAGTTTATCATTGTTCTAATGGTTTGTCTTGATCCCTAATATGGACTTTGTTGTATATTATTTTGATGAATACGTTCCACAATTTGATTTGGTTAATTACCATTCGTTGCAATGTTTTTTCCATAGTTTCTTGGACTAACATTTTTATAATTTACTTATTATGCTTCAGTAAGTATCTATACAAAATTTTATAAAAATAAAATCATTTAAACTGGTGTTCGGATTTTTATGTCACTTAGATATGTGGCAGATATGTGGCAACATAATCCCATTCTTTGTGCAGTAAATTGATAGAGAGTACTAGTACTGATGGTGAACAAATAAGTCGATGCTTTAAATGACCTTAGAATATTCAAAAGGTGTCAATTAATCCAGAAATATTAAACGTAATATAAGCAAAGTAAGTAAGCAACTTGTAAATATGCTGTAAATATAAAAAAGTTTTTGGATGCGAATAGTGACTTTATTTTCCTTGTCAGTCCAGTACTTACTCAGATATATATTTTCCCTACTACAACGTATCTTAACAAATGTTCAATTCTAAAATTTTAATTTAAGCTAAGGAGCGTAATTGACAATGTATTTGTTGTATTGTCAAATAGGCTGGGCTTCGCGGATTTAATGGGACACCCTTGATAATTTTGGTTATTGATTTTCATTTATCATCAAAACCATTTTCTTAACTGTTTTCCTTTGTTTATTTTCTAATCGAAAAGATTATACCAAGATATTTTTTACGAAAGCTGGATTATACTTTTTTGTTAAGAACGATTCCAAAAATTCCATTAGGACCGGGCCATTGTGCAGGGAATTTCAACGTTACTTTCTCCATTGAAACGTTGATATTGAAAATAAGTTTTTTGCTTAAAGATTTTTTTTTTAAAACGGGGACTTTCATTACGATAGCATTTTAGTTCGAACAAAATATTTTTTAAATTATTAAGAATAATAAAAAACTTTTCGATTGAACTTAACTTCCAAGTTTATTTGAAAAAATTATGTTTTAAATTCTTAATAAGATGGACTTTCAAAAAGTTTGGGTTGGTACAATAATTTTTTTTTATTTGATTTAAAACCAAACATTGCAAATAGAAAATATTTAAGAATTCTAATGTCTAGTTAGGATTTAACGGACAGGAATATTGAGATGACGAAAATAGAATGTAAATTTAGCATACCTATATGTATATGGGTGATAGGTTGGTACTGAAATAATAGACTGCCTACTTTTTCTCTTATAATGCCTAAACCTGTTAAACATAACCTTAAAAATATGGCTTGTATATTAAAGACAATTCAGAACAGAAATTAGAAGGGATAAGAACAGAAACAGATGATAAAGTTAGGTCAAATTGAATTAGATTGAGGTTGTACTATCCAAATCTTCTCTATGCACATTTGTGCATACCTTAATCTAATAAAACTCTAGAAAGCCAATACTTCTAGCTAAGCTAAGCAGTTTTCTACAACTTTTAACAATTTTTTCTAGGGACTTAAGCCATTTGCAGAACAATGCTACGTATTCTCATAAATATTTTTGGCCGTTTCCTTAGTCTTTTCGCAGAAAGAGTACCTCTATGAAAGCACTCCTGAAAACTAACGACTACAGTGTCAAAGTCAAATTTGACTAGCAAAATGTATAAAGGTTAATTTAAGGATGCTAGTTGAAAATTTCCAGGATCCTAGATGGGTAACTAAATCACTAGGATTTGTGTTTTTTGCAGTCGTAAAGCACAAGCTGCAGCATCTTTCATTATGCAACATTGCATAGTAATAAGATCCGAAGAGGCCTCAAAGAGCCTGCTGTAGGATACGTTGTCATTGCATAAGCAACCAATAACTGTGTGCCGGTGGGATGTTCGCCGATGCCAGATTTAGATGCAGCGAGCGAAAAAACACCTCGAAATGATTTTTGGTTGACCTTCTTTAATTCTGTCTGGTAAACCCCCGGAGTAGACGTTTAGGGTCAGATTCTGGTACACTAGGTGTTCGGGGGTCAATTTAAACATTATATTTGTGATCTACGGCCTCGAAAAGCATCGAGTACCCGATCCGGGCCAGTTGTGATACTTATTTATCAAGTTTGAAACTCTTTGCGTGCACTTTGGGTTGCAGCAATGCAACTTTCGGTGGGAGGGAAAATCTACACCACCACATTTTGTGATAATCGTTTTTGAAAGAGAATGCAGAAAAACGCATCCCGATCCGTCCACTTGCACCACTTTCCCGACAATTCGCAGACGTTGACGCGACTAGTGCCTAATAGAATATTGGACCCTTACTTCGTGGAAGACGAGCGTAGACCACCTGTTAAACTAAATCAAGTACGATATAGAGAACAAATTTTGATACCATTTTTTATTGATCTGACTATTCTGTATTCTGTCTTTCTTACTCTTCTCATTCACCTGATCTAACATCCCTTGATGTTTATCTATGGGGTATGCTGAAACAAGCCATTTTTACAGAAAACCCACCGGCTACTATTGAAGAACTTTGTGAAAAAATTTAACCTTTTTCAGAAGAATGCAGCAGCCTATTTTTAATAACATCTTGCTTGCGTACTGTTTGGAACGCAATGGCAAGCACTTTGAACACATTTTTTATAGAAGCCAAACTTAAAATTCGCATTATTTGAAATGTTATTTAATTTGTTATGTTGAATAGAGCTTTAGTTGCTTAGTGTCGTTTGTTTTGGCGCATACTGTATTTAGAATATCATCTGTTATAGATATCGGATTTCTGTGCAAGTGGTAAGTATTCTTAAATTCTCTTAAATGAAAAATAACCTTCTATTTTTCTATCTTCAGCAATTGTTTAAAAAAAAACATTAAGAGTTACTGTGAATTACTCTCACGAATGGAGCAGTGCCCAGGGTACACTAACCCTGCTTTTCATTTAATTAAAAAATTAATAGACTTAAGTAAATCCTCATTTCCGTGCAACCCCATTTAAGGTTAAGCCTTGCAAAGTAAGGCAAACAAAATACTAACAATTTCACACACGTTTCACTTCTCCTCAAAACTTAACTAATTGAAATGCATAGTTTAGTTTGAGAGAAAATCTAACAAATACCATAACCAAATTCACTGAAATTACTTGCTAAGAAATTCCTTTGCGTTCATCTTCTCTTTATGAAATTAATTACACCGTAAAGTTTCCTTTCTCTACATTTTAGTAAACGCAATTATTAATAGACCTCGCAAAATGTCAGCGATAATATTGACTTTAAGCTCTTTTGATTGTGATACACTTGATACACTTTTCATAGTAGATTATTGCTTTTGAAATTATTCCCAACAACTCGAAGTTTCAAATCGTGTCCCATTGAATTAGTTATCAAAAGATCAAAAGTTATAATGCAAACTCAATAATCTTGTATATGAACGTTTACATGAAATGAATACTCTTTGGAAATTTGTTAATAGAAATAATACTTATGCTAAGTTAATACATTTAAATTCGAGTGAAAACCAAAGACCTATTATTTTGTTTTGCTCGTGGCTAATTGTACCTTTATTTTTTTAAATTATTTAAAAATGCTTGTTGAGGCTACAAGAGAAAAGGTGTTGCTAGGGATTTATAGAAACAAAATAATTATTTTTTTTAACATTGCTTTTATTGAGAGGAAAAAAATGTTAAAAATTAGGTATTTTGAGATGCAGTTCACGCCGTTATCGGAAAAAATTTGAAAAATACAATTGTATAGGTACATCTTTAGTATTGTCCTTGTAACTATTTTTCAAGTTTTTCTTTTTTCAATAAAGTTAAGAAAATAGGTAGTAATCAGCTATCAGCTGAACCTCTGCACGCTGTATTTTTCTATCTATAATGTGGCGCCATCCACACTGAAATTTATTAACACCGAAACTTTTATATATGGGCGTGTTTTACATTTTGGACGGACTAAAGATTTTTACAGGCCATTCATGAATTAAAGAACTTGTATTCTGAATATCTATTTATTTGTAATTTTTATTTTCAATTCTACACTATTTGAAAAAAAAATAGATTATTTATACAGTGTGAAAAGCCAAATGGAATAAATACATTATTTCGGTTACTGTACATATTTATAAAAAATCCCGAAACACGTCAAATTTAAATTATAACTTGACATTCTTTAACGTGGAAATGCAACCCCTACCTTCAACCCCCTTAGAATGACAGGTGCAACTCCCAATTTTTTAAATGGGAAGTATAGGCTTGTGATATATCATTTGAAAGGTCTCTTCATTCTCTATTCAAAAATGTTCAAAATTTAATGCAAAAATTAAGATACAAAAATTAATATCATGTTGTTACCGAAATTCGCTACAATACAATCAAAAACTAAAATGTAATGCAAAACGTAATAAAATGTAGAACACGAAAAATAACTAAATGTTAATGAAGTAGATGTTCAAAATGTTCTCCACGAACGTCTTGGCAACATCCTAATCTCAAATAAAACTGTCTTCCAACATTATTTAACATATCAGGCGTGATCGACCTAATCGCAAGCGTTATTCCTTCTTTTAAGTCATTTAAATAAGAAGGTTTAGTTTTGTACACATGGCTCTTCACATATCCCCATAAAAAGAAATCTAATAATGTAAGATCAGGTGATCGCGCTGGCCATTCAATCGATCCTCGCCTCCCTATCCACCACCGATTGGGAAATATTGTATCAAGGTACTGCCATACATTAAGTTGGAAATGTGGTGGTGCTCCATCCTGCTGAAACCATATCGTATTTGCTGGAACTTGAGGGTTACCTGGATCAGGATATAAATTTGCCAACGTTGGAGTGACATCATTTTTAAGTAGTGCCAAATAATTGTTGCCATTCAAGTTGCCCTTAATAAAAAAGGGATCAATGATATTGTTCCCTACAATCCCTGCTCAAACATTAACCTCCAGTGAGGGTTTTCCGTGGACCAGTAGCGGCAATTTTGCCGATTAGCATGACCGTTAAGTAAAAAAGTACACTCATCAGAAAACATAACGTCTTCTAATTGGATAATATTGTTATCCAACATGTCCATCATTTGCTCACAAAAAAAGTTCTCCTATCAAAATCGTCTTCCATGAGCTCCTGAGTAGGTATCATCTTATACGGATGCAATTTATTTTCTTTTAATATGTTTGCTATCGATGTATGGCTAGCATTGAATGTAGTGGATGTCTGTCTACTCGATGTATGTGGGTTTTTCTGAAACTCAAGCAACACATCTAATTTGAAATGTTGAATCTGGAACCGTTGGCGAAACTGATACCGAAAACCGTTTACACTACCACTACACCAACACACACTTTTATAAGCCTGACGCGCGTTTCGATAACCAAGTTATCTTCTTCAGAGACCGAAGTTTTTTATAAATATGTACAGTAACCGAAATAATCAATTTATTTCATTTGGCTTTTACACACTGTAAATTATTTCAAATTAATATAGTTTTGCTAAAACCCTTCTCACACAAATGCAATAAGTCAATGGTGAAAAGTTCCCGACAATGACCCTCAGAAAGGACATGATTGGCAAAAGAGAAGGAGAATAGAAATGTCATTCTATTGGCAATTTATTGTATTTTTACAGTCTGATGATGGTCTGGTGAGACCGAAACTAGTCGCAATTCCTTAATCTTAAATTAAACATTGTGGGATCTACTATGTGTTTTTCTTTAACGTTATTCTTGAATGAAAGTAAACATTTTTAAACGAGAAAATCGACGTTTTTAATCGGTTTTTAATAGTATTTTTTTAAACTGTTTTGTAGGGTTTTTCAGGATCTACAAGGATATGTTAATTAAATTTGAATGTAGACATAACTTTTTTTTGAAACTGTGTTTTTGCTACTTAATTCACGCTGTGGAAACTGTGTTAACTTAAAGAATTTTTCAGACTAAAAGTTTTTTCGAATTGCAATTCCTCAGTATAAATATTTACAAATACAAAATAAACTTTCTATATACTTACAGAGAAAAAAAACCATTATGGTCTAGTTAAATATTAAAGAATGAAAAAAACGAATTCCGTGTATCAAGAAGTTCGAAAAGCTTGGGCTTATTTGAATAATGCATATTAGAAAACGTACCTACTTTATATTGTGAGCGTTGTTGATACTGCCGAAGTTTGGCCACGAGAAGAATTTTGACTGGTTATTATAAACTTTACAAGGCGGCTTCGTTAACTTATCATTGGTGTGCAGGGAAAACTTTAATAACTTAAAGTAGGGTAATCTAATTTATTGTACCAAGCCTTACTTTGTGGATATTCATCTTATTAAGAACACAAATTATTTGTTTAGTTTCCTTAAGAAGTTCATCTAACTAGACAATGTATCATTGATATAAAATAAAAAATGTAGTGCGTAGGAAGTAAAATTTTACAATAAAACTAAATTAACATATTTAAGAACATATAGGTATAAGAGAATACATAAATGTAGGTATAAAGAAAAATATAAAAAAAAGGAATACTTAATAGAAAAAGAAGATGTCAAGAATTTGGAAACATATATACATAAATGGAAAGAAGATTTGGTCCAAGAAAACTCCACAGAAAAAACCAATAATAATAATAGTAATAATAACTTTACTTGAAAAAGATAAATCAACATTTACATGGAAAACCAATGTGACCATTGAAGTTTGAAGACACTAGTTTCGGTTAATATACTAAGTAACAGAAAAATCCGAACACCCAGTTTAAATGATTTTATTTTAATAAAATTTGGTGAAGATTCCAGTTTTTATACTGCTTTTTTTGAAATCCACTCACAATCCAAAAATGAATATTGTAGCCGTAGTCCAGATCCAAATTTTGCGTATTTTGGCTCTAGACATTCTTTACGATTGGTTACGATGCCTATGGTACGGACACCTGTACGATTTCGTCAACTTAGTGAGTTTGATAAGGGTCGTATAGTGGGAAAGCTGGATTTTCTTTGCGGGAAATTGCAGTTAGAGTGCCACCAAGATCTCCCGACTTATCCCCAATTGAGCACGTGTGGGATATGATGGGTAGGAGATTGCAACGTCCTCCTCAGACTCTAAAACTTCGAGAGGAGTTGGTGGTTGCCTGGAATGAGATACCACAGGAGGACATTGACCACCTGATCAGAGCATGCCTAAGCGCGTTGGAGAATGCGTAACACACCCGGTTTATCCACACATTATTAAAGGTAAAAGGGCTTTAAAGCAATGCAATCATTTTGAAATTTTTATCATTTATGCTTTAGTAAGTACTTTTACAAAATTTTTTAAAAATAAAATCATTTAAACTGGGTGTTCGGATTTTTATGTCACTTAGTATATATAGTATCTGGGATTTGGCGGCTAGCATCTCTAATTGATTGATTAGTCTGAGGAAGCTCAGTAGATCTGCTAGTAAAAAATACAAAAAAAGTTATTGACAAAAATTGTAGGCAGCTTTAAACTCCACATTTTAAAATAAGTTACAATCTTAGTGTCACCATAAGATGGTGACACACAAAACTTTTTTATAAATTTTATTTGACATAAATTGTTTTCTTTTCTGTGACGCTATTTCGTTACTTAATTAAAAAATAATAATGTCAAACTGTCAGTTTCTGACAAACCAATCATGGCCAACTGACAATAATTATGGTAAACGTTAAAATATCCAAAATGAATACTGTGATGAAAAAATAAAAATATCTAGAATACTGATAACTTTAGGTATAGGGAGTACTTCATAAAATTTGAAGAATGATATTAGTACTTTTCGATAGTGATATAAAATACAGGGTGTTCTATTTAAAATTACCAAGAAAATAGTGTACTTGCATTTTGACTTACCCTGTATGTAATTTAACGAATAATATAAAAACAAATATGTTTTATAATTTTTAACAATTATTAAAAAACTATGGTTGCAATAAATCAATGCTCCTATAGTCCTATACTCCTTTTAAATTATACAGGGAGTTAAACTTGATACGATTTTCAGGTATTATTGATTATAACTTTTTAAATACCCCCCGGTATAACATAATAAAACTTTACATTGTTGTGATGTGGAAGTGATGCAGATTTCGAATTTAAAATAAAATACAGGTTGTTCCATTTAAAAAAACATAAGTTTGGTGTGCCACCATCTTATGGAACAACCTGTAAGATTGTAACTAATTTTAAAATGTGGAGTTTAAAGTTGCCTACAATTTTTGTCTATAACTTTTTTTTGTAAATTTTACTATAACAGATCTACTGAGCTTCCTCACACTAATCAATCACCCTGTATAAGCAATTGGTATTTGTTATTATTTTTTATTAATTTCCTTTTGTCTGTTAAATTCCTTACAATCTCTAAAATTATTTGTGTAGTGGTGTCTATTACATGTAAAGCATTTTACTGCGGTTTCTGTGCAAGTATCAGCCGAATGATTTTCTCCACATTTAAGACATTTTTGTTTACACTGTCGTCCTATATAACCGTATCTGAAGCAGTTATTACCAAAGTTATTACACAATACTACCCGTTGTTGATACGCTTCTACTTCGTGAAGAACTTTATTTATTACTATATATTTAGGTAATTTTGGACATTTAAAGGATACCATTATTGTCCCGTTTGGCTTAAATACAGTTTTCCCGTTTGCATCTTTAACATCTACAAAGTCAACTTTAAATTTAACGTGGTGATCGTATGTGGATATCCTTTTCTTTAAGTATTCATCAGTTAAATCTAAATCAATTTGTTTTCCTATACCTTGCCTAAAAATCATAAACTTAGGTATGTATGCTACCAAATCATACTTTTTAGGAGCACAAGATTTTAATAAGGTATTTGAACTAGCATAATTTTTCATAATAATCCGTATTCTATTTTTACCAATTGATTGAATCTGTTTAATATTGAGAATTTCGCCAATTTTTATGGCATTTAATTTACCTTCAAAGTCTGGCCTATTATTTTCAATATAAACGTGAAATGGTGCGATATCGGTTTGTTGATAACAATAAACTGTACGTACCTGTTTTATCCTGATTTCTTGTTGAGTTTGACTGAAGGGTTATATTTTTATTTTTCTTAGTAAGTTTTTTTGTTTTTAGATCCTTACATGGATTGTTAAATCCATAATTAAATTTAGAGGGTTATTATTGGGGAGAGGTGGAATAATTCTAGCAGCATTATCCAAATCCAGATCAGGGGGCTCGCCCCCGCTGTCCACATCCATTTTAAATAACTACACTAATTAATCGTTATATTCACAACAAAAGTAACAAACCGTATTAACTATTACAACTATTTTAATACCAGTTTTTAATGCACACACAGAGACCGGTATCGATAATAACCTATTCGATCCGAAGCGCTTATTAAACTGAATTAAAATGAATAAAATATGAAATTTGTACTTAACTTAGAGTATCTAATTAACTAGCAAAAAATTCTTAATAAAAACACTCATAATAATTACATACCTAAATGTATTAATGACAAATTTAACATAAGAATAAGTTGATAATTTAAATTTATTAGCCGAATAATTCAATTATTTTAAATTATTTCGGATTAATTAATATTTTTATATTTCCTGAGACTGTATTGTAAATCCTACGAGAAACATAGTTGTAAGATCGTTGTGACCCACTTTGGCTTCGTGAAAAAGTAATTCAATTGCAGAATAAGGTGAAGTACATTGGAGTTATTCTTGGCCCAAATTAACCTAGAACCGACACATACAGTATACAGTGGACGGCTAATTTATGGAATATTATCATTATTTCGAGAACCGTCGAGTATTGAGGGTAATCCCGAAACAGGTCGATTTTTGTTATAAAATACCCATGTTATAACGTACATGTAATCGTTAATTTTTGTAAATAGAAATCGGTATAATGCGACACCTCATTTGAAGGAGAATTTAATTCTCTATTTAAGGACATTACATTTGTAACTAAAATATTTTTTAAGGGTACAAAATCATTTCTTTTTTATTTAAATTCAACCAAATTACAACTAATGATTTAATTCATAACGTACTTTAAAGTAACCAAATTATGCATAATAAATATTTTAAATTAAATGTTTTTGAAATGCCCTCCATCGGTTTCTTGATAATATGCGAATCTACGGACACATTCATCAAATACATAGCGGATGACTTCTGGAGTAATGAGACTCATTTCATGCCTAATTCTATCTTTTAAGTTTTGTAAATTTTGGGGTTTATTGACATAAACTTTTGATTTTACGTAACCCAACAGGAAAAAGTCTAGAGGTGTTAGATCTGGCGACCTTGCTGGCCACTCTATAAAACCTCGTCTTCCGATCCATCTCCTGGGAAAGCAATTATTCAAAAATTTACGTACTTCACGTGCATAATGCGGAGGGGCTTCATCTTGTTGAAACCAGATATTGTCACTGGGTAAATTTGCATTATTGGCATTTGGATACATGTAAGCAAGAACAGGTATACGTTGATTCCTCAAAAAAGTTAAATAACGTTCTCCTGTTAGATTTTCTTTAAAGAAAAAAGGGCCAATGATTCTGTCATCGATGATCCCTGCCCATACATTTACTTTCTGAGGATATTGCGTGTGTGCCTCAGTCAATTAATGTGGGTTTTCTTGACTCCAATACCTGCAATTTTGACGATTCCCGGTACCATGTAAAAAAAATGTGGCTTCATCGGAAAAGAGGATTTGATTGATGAAACGTGGATTGCCGATACATAAATCCTGCATAATTTCAGAAAATTGAAGCCGGCGATCGGGATCGTCGTCGTTTAATTCCTGGTGTAGTTGAATTTTGTATGGATGGTATTTTTCTTTTTTTAAAATACGGAATACCGATCGTTGGTAAACTCCAGCATATTCACCCATTTGTGTTGAACTACTGTAAGGATTGTCATGGACATTTAATAAAACATCAAGTTTCACATTGTCTTCAATTTTAGGACGCCCAGCGTTTGGAATATGTTTAACGTGCCCAGTTTCTCCAAATTTTCGGACTATTTTACTTACTGTAGATTGGCTGATGGGTCTGTCTGGATATTTTGCGTTGAATAAATTGCATGCCTCGTTCTGTGTTCTTTTTTTATCTCCGCATCCGCTAAGAATTAATATTTCTATGCGTTGTGTTTCAGTTAGCTGAGCCATAATTTAGTATTCAAAAGTAAAAATTACAATTGACAAATGATGACAATTCACAAAATCAAAAAATATTTACGACAATAAATATTACACTAACTATGCCAATATCACTTTAACATTTGACAAAAAGTTTCAGTGTTTATGAGATGGCATTTGGAACATTTAATTTAAAATAATTATTATGCATAATTTGGTTACTTTAAAGGACGTTATGAATTAAATGATTAGTTGTAATTTGGTTAAATTTAAATAAAAAGGAAATGTTTTTGTACCCTTAAAAAATATTTTAGTTACAAATATAATGTCGTTAAATAGAGAATTAAATTCTCCTTCAAATGAGGTATCGCATTATACCGATTTCTATTTAAAAAAATTAACGATTACGTCACTACACCCACACCGGTGACGTCATCCTTACTCTATGTACGTTATAACATGGGTATTTTATATCAAAAATCGACCTGTTTCGGGATTACCCTCAAAACTCGACAGTTCTCGAAATAATGATAATATTCCATAAATTAGCCGTCCACTGTATTATAAAGAAAGCGGAGGCAACCTTTATGGTTGCCAAACGTACATATAAATACTACTTGTGGACTCAGACTAGGTATGTTACATTGGCTTTACAAAATGGTAGTTATACCTAAGGTAACTAATGCATCTTTGGTCTGGTGGCCAAAAATGGAACAAGTCTCAGGTAAGACCAAAATGAACAAGATACAAAGACTTTTCTGTAGTGGAATAACTGGGGCAATGAGAACTACACCTACGGCAGACTTAGAAATATTACCCCACTGCTACATTGCATAATAATAAAAGAAGCAAGGATCGCCCTAACTAGGCTGAAAAGATCATCAGACCACAAAACAACTTATGGTAAGAGAGACTCAGAAATCGTAAATGTGGAAGATGCGAACAGACCATATCAAACACAACTTTAACAGGAATTTCTAGATGGCCAATAAAGATCGAAACGTATTAAAGAAGGACAAAACAACCCCCTCTCAGTATAGTGAATCAATTGATCTGTTATACAGACGGATCAAAGAATGAGGTCGGTACTACAGCAGGAATATTCAGCAAGTCAGGCAGATATAAAGGTATATTTCCACTTGGCAAACACACCTCTGTGTTACAAACAGAAGTATGTGCTATATTTTCTTATAATGAGATATGAGAGTTTACAACAGAAGGCATAGTACAACCTACAGCGACAGCCCTAGAAGTCTTAGAAAGCTTTAAGGTGTTATCCAGGTTGACATGGGATTGTCGCGAAAAACTTAGAAGACTGGCGACCCACAACAGGATTACACTGGAATGGGTACCAGGACATTAGAGAATCGCTGGCAATGAGAAACTTGACGAACTAGCAGGGTGAGAATCTTCAAGTCTAGTTAACAGTTCAGAACCGGTTGTAGAAATTCCTAAATACTTTATCAGGTCTTTTTCAAAAGGTTGGGTTAGAAAGAAACATAAAATTTGCTGAATGGGGACGCCTATAGAAATACATTTGAAGAAATTTATAAAAGAACCATATGAAAAAGTAGCAAAAGAACTGCTTACAATGAACAGGAATAAACTACGTATGTCTATTACCACCAATCAGCAAAGAATCTGTATGGACTCCAGGAGAATCCTCAATAAGCCCAAGAGGTTGAGGTTGGACGTCTCTTCGAAAAAAAAAGATCTTTGTCGAACATTTTTTATAATTAATGGAACAACATAAGTTCCCTTTCGACTTTTGTCCTATTGGTGTCCTGGCAATATGACTGGATTTGTATTAGCATGATTTTTAACACTAGCACAGAGGAAATAAATTTGTCTTGTACTTAAAATTGGCGTAAAGTATAGCAAATCAATTGGATATCTGTTATTTTTACCAGAAGTTTTTAAAAGCGTGTTACCCCAAACAACAGTAAGAATTATCATGACATAGGCAACAAAAATTTGGATAATAAGAAAAACCAAGAGAAGTATTCTGGTGAGCGAAATGAAAGGGGATAATGTAGCCTTACTAGAAACAGATTAACACGCATTAAGCGCCATGACGGTCCTTACGGACCGTCAATAACTTTTACAATTGGACCTGGTTGGTTCGTGAGGACCGTCATAACACATCTCATTCTAAATGACTGTGTGGACCGTTGGACCATAGTTACAATATGTTTAACCGCCAGGGTCCAGGGGAATTATAATTTGTGGATGGGCCGCATAAAAAAGAAGAAGAAGAATTTATTTTTTATATTTGTAAATACAAATTAGTATAAACAAAAGAGAAACAGATTATATTTTAATGTAACAAATTAAAACAGTCTTCTAAACACATTGGTGGTTCTCTTAAACACCCGGAACATAAATATTGTTTTTTTTAACTGTACTACTATTATTATATGAACAACTTACGACTTAAGATTATCCTGCCTTTTCACGAATTTTTACAGCTTATCTATGACATTTAATTACAAATGAACTGACCACGTGCACAATTCCATGCTAACTAACTGTAGTCACGACAGGACCAACGGTCCAGAAAAGGCATTTGAGTGGTACCAGGACCGCGTTGGGTCCATCGGCCCGTCATACAATATATTTAAATATTTTCGTTAATTTCAATAATTATAAAAAATCTTTCAAATTGCATTTACACATCATCAACACCTATAAAAAAATAAACTCGGCCCGTTTACGAAATTTTATAAATAAGGCATGGCGCTTAACGTGTACAAAAATGAAGAAGTAGGGAAAGAATGAAAGTGGAAAAAGAAGCTTTTCAACGTTTAAAAGAAAGAATACTCAAACTGTAAGGCTAGGCATGTAGAGCAGAAAATACAGATTAAAGATCTAGAGCAATAAGGAGAAAAGAACGACAGAAAATAAACAGGAATAATGGAAGACCTGGCTTATGAAAGGAAAACGGTACTATAGTTGAAGGAAACCCTTTATATTATATGAAAATTATTGCAGATTGAAGATCAAGAGCAACAAGAAGAAAAGAACGATAGAAAATAAACAGAAATAATGGAAGACCTGGCTGATGTCAAAAGAAACTGATCTTCGGCATAAAAATAATATAAATTCAGAAATATACTGCAAACTAGGTAGTTACTTTATAAGTCTTTGATCATAAATCAACTGTACAGCTTTTTGTAACTTAATAAATTTGTTTTTAAAAAGTCAACTGTGATTTACCCAAAAAAATCCTTTCTTGAAGTAATCCAGAAAATTAAGAAGTATAAAATGCTCGTCTATTATTTAAATGGAGCAAAAAATTCTTAAAATAAATGTGGGTCATCTTTTCTCGGAAACAACTACAAGAAGAAAATTGAGAGAACGATATTTTACGAGAATCTTTGAAAGACAAAACGTAAAGTTAAGAAGGGCTTTACTGTAATTTTTCTTTTGTTATATCCGTTTTAAGTTTTAGTACGGAGTTATTATTTAAGATGTTGTGCCACAAAAATATAAAACAAACCATACTTCTTTAGTTAAGGAAATTATAAAGCACTTTAATGCTGTATGTTGGTACGAAATGGTTTTTTAAAAGCCACAACAAATTAAAAAATTATTAGATAATGAAATAAAACTGAAGGAATGTATACAATATGTGTCTATTTAACGATTACAACGGTAGATACAAAACTAATTTATTTTATATTCGAAGATTTGCATTTTTGTTGTTCTTTTAACATTTTTATCGTAATGGCTTGCCGCCTATGTGTTCATTTCGATAATCCTAGTTTACGAAATTGGTTAAATAGATGGCACACTTTGCATAATGGTGTATTTTAGAATATAAATGCCCTGTTAATATATAGGGAGAGCCAATTGTGTTGCTGAAGTAAAAAAGTTCTCAAGTACTTTGCGAATTTGTAAAAGGGATAAAAGAGAAAAATATATAAAATGTTTGTTGTCTGTATTTGAATGTCTATGGAGAATTTAATGTGTGAATTGCTTATGTGAATAGATTATACATATTTACAACCTACGATTGCAAATTAAACCTAATGGTATTCGCATTAACCATAAAATTCTTTGTTGTGGAAAGAAACCCATTATTCATAATCATTTTATCTTATTTCTAGAACTATTATTTTCTTAAATTTATTGTACTAACTCTTACTTTTTGGAAGTCCATCTTATTAGGAATAATAAAAAACTCTTCTTTTATCGTAACTTCCAATTTAAAACATAGTTTTTCAAATAAACTTGGAAGTTACGTTGAAACGAAGTGTTTTTTATTATTCTTAATATTATTTTCTTGCTTATTCCTACTTATTGCATATTAAATATGCTCAGAACTAAAGGTTGAAGTCGGTTCCTAGTTGGAAATAGAAACATCAGTTTTAGGTAGGAGCAGAGGTGCCTTCACAACTAAAATGTTGAATCTGGAACCGTTGGCGAAACTGATGCCTATGCTTCAGTTAACATGGCGGCCGAATTCGATAGCGAAGAAGATTTCAGTGATTTTCAGGAAGAAGAAACAGATAACTCCTCTTTTAATATTTAAATGTTGTATTGTAGTTTTTCATTGCTCTCCGCCACCAAGACCATATCCTCCTCAAATAGTAATTCGGACACTTCAGTTTTTGTCATTTTTCAGTTTCCTAGTGTAAGTTTTATCATCTTTTTCTTGGCTTTCTTCCAAGCTGCATCTAGGACTACTAAAAATAGTAATAAGCTTAGCACACATCCTTGTTTAACTCCTTAGATTCCCTATTGGTTGTTCTTACTATATTTCTGTTACTTTTATACATATCTATAACTTCTATTGTGTTTCTGTTTCTGTTTCTGTTTCTTCGAATTCTGTGAAACCCCTTCTCTTAATCTATTAAGCATATATTAATTTCCTTGTCCCTATTGTCTTCTCGCTTATTTGCCTGATTCTGAATATGAGGTCTTGCATGCTACTGTTCTGGCTAGCTCGTTTATTAATCACTTTAGCAAACACTTTTCCTGGTATACTTTAATTGGCAGAAGAAAAATTGAAACCGGGAAAATATGCGAACTAAAAGAAAACCAATTACGAGCCATTTTTAACCATGGTATATTAGTAGTTGTAAACATAATCTATATAATGACCGAATAATTTTATCATTATATTATTTTTAGGGATTTTCAGTATTTACTATGGTCGAAGACTTAAGATGGACAACACTACTTTTGTAAATTTTGACAAAATCTAATAATTTGATTCTTAAGGACAATTTTTATTTTGCTGAAATGACAGTGATGACAACTATAGTATTGATATTTGGTTATCCATTCAAAAATTCAACCCCAAGCAGGGATGATTTTGGCTTCTGTTAACTGTAGATATGGTTATTCCTAGCATAATTAATTTTATACTAAAAACTTTTGCTTGTTTAAAAGAAATTTTGTACATGCTCCTTATAATATTACACCCCTGGATAGGCGCCTCGTTTTCCTTAAGGATAATCCGCCTTTGAGCTATTAATATAACACCTACTTGAACATCCAACCTCACTCATACACACCAATGACATCCAAATAGTACAAATTTGTAATAAAAAACAAAATTTAGTTTTCCTTGAAGAACTAGAAATGTATGTATGTATGAGTTAGGGGTGATAATTACACTGCGACCTATAGGATCTATTGTGTCCCCCCTTACTTGCCATGTTCTGATATTTTCTCAGACCTATAGCAGCTCTTCGAGTCCTATTTTCCTGAGGAAGTTCGTCGGGCTTCAAATCAGGTAGATCCCCTTCCTCTATTCTATGTGCTCCTAGGTATCTAGCCCTAGAATTTTGCAAGGCAGGGCATTCTGAGAGTATTTGTATTGAGGTTTCATACTCTTCCTCACAGAATCTGCACTTTGTTTCATCTAATAACCCTAGTTTCCTTTTTTTACTGAGGTTGAGGCAGCTAAGAGATCTCTTCTGGTCATAGTTCCCCAGTAGTATCTTAGATTGCCTCAGTCCTTCCAGCTGATTCCAGTACTTGGATTTTTCCTTCTCCATTTCTTTTCTTAGTTTTCCTAAGATTATTCTACTGCTAATCCCACAAGATGGTTCTGGTCCCAAATGTGGGGTTTCAGTTCCTTTTTTTGCCAGCTTATCTGCTGTTTCATTCCCCTCTATTCCTATGTGTCCCATGACCCATAGGAGGTCTTCTGGCCTAGTTCATTTAGGTTGCCTAGGCATTCCCAAACCATCTTCGAACTGATTATATTTGAGCTCAGCGCTTTGATGGCTGCTTGACTATCCGACATGATCACAATCTCTTGTCTGCGGTAGTTTCTTCCAATATTGAATTCCACACATCTTTCGATGGCGCGGACTTCTGCTTGAAAGATGCTCGGGTATGTGCCCAAGCTTTCTGAGTATTTGGCTCTCGGTCCAAAAACTCCTATCCCAGTTCCCTCGTCTAGCTTGAAACCATCCGTATACCACTTTATGGCATTCTGGTTTAAATTCTGTATGGTGTCTTCATCCCATTCAGATTTATTACTCAACTTTGTGTTTGATCAAAATGAAGTGATCAAGGTTTTTCCCTGATAATTCCTTCTTTGATCATTCTATATATTGTTTTCTTCCTTACACTTTCTAGCAGAATGTGCAGTGGGGTCAAGTTTAAGATCACCTCCATTGCAGCAGTGGGCAAGTGCCCATTGCTCCAGTGATACATGAACAGACTACTCTCTGAATCTTCGAGAGGTTTTTCCTCGTCGTATTCAGATTAGCCCTTACGCCCCAAGCCACTGCCCTATATGTGATTAATGGTCTCACTATTGCTGTGTACATCCATTGCAGGATACGTGGGTTACATCCCCAGTTCTTCCCTGCAATGTTCCTACACACCATGAGGGCTTTGGTTGCTTTGTGTATTACTTCGTCTTCGTGTTTGTTCCAGAGTAACCTGCTATCTAGGACTAGCCCTAGATATTTTACCTCTGTTTTCCACTCGACGATGTTCTCCCCTATTTTTATGATTTTTAGATTAGGTTTTTTTTCCTTGTAAAGGCTACTAGTGTGGTGGAACTAGAAATAAAAAGACATCTAGCAGATCCACAATATAAAGTTGTTGAACAAATAAGTCTTGTGTCTTCATTTTATACACAGATAAGACCTTAAAGGAAAATACATCCTAATTTTAGAGAAACAGCTGTAATTGCATTTAAAAATTCATTTTTAAAATAAAAGGTGGACTTTAAGTTCAAACATTTATTTGTTTATTATTCTTAAGATGAACTTAAGGGTGAGTAAAATAAATTTAATAACAAACACTACTACTATATTCTCTTTTATTTTTTTGTGAGTATTTAGCGATAAAACGTTTTCAGTATCTATTACTACTCTGGATTTTTCTATAAACGCCTCAAAAACAAATTACAATAACGAGAGTTGAAACCTCAGGGAAGTGCCTGAAAGATATAAAGAGAAGTAATGAAACTTTTAATGGAATCTTGTAGCGAAATCTAAAACTTAAATACCGTCTGGTGTTTTGAATCTAGTAAGATACTGGCGGGTGTTTAAAAGGCATACAACTTTCAATTAGCGTTACTGATAACTTTAACTATATTAATTTTAGAAAAGTTCAAAGTTACATGTAAACTGTATTTCTTAGTCTTTTGAAGAACTTTATAACTTCCGCAATAAGCTGAAACAATTACCGGTTATTTGTTTGACAATTTAGTTTCTGTTAAATTCATTTGCGGAAAAAGGTTTAATTTCAAAGTCAAAGTCATTAATAGTCTTTTAAGAATTCGTTTTATATAAGATTTTTAAAATGTGAAGATACAAAAAACTCTTCTTTTAATTTGTGGTTAAAGTTCATAAAATTTTTAATTGTAAGGTAAGACTAACCACTATAAATGAGGGTATCTTGGGTTTTTGATGATGTTGTATGTAAATAAGGTCTAGAATAAACACTTTAAAAATAAACCTTTTTTTATTTATCAAATGGTATCTTTACTATAGTATTGTTCTAATTATAAAAAACACTGTTAAACATCATTTAATTTGATCGTTATTTAGGGGTTGAACGTTAAAGTGAATGTACAACACAATTTTGAACTATTCAGCTTTAATTACGGTCGTAAAAATTATGAATGACACAATTTAACTTAATGGGTTGTTATTGCCCAAAATGCTGACTGTACATTTTTACGGGTGACATCATGAGCTAACGATGCAAAAATTTTATTTGCACACATACAAAAAACTACGGATTTTAATGGTTTTGTATTTAAATTAATTTAGAAAAGGAAAGAAAGAAACAAATAGCTAGTGGTGCTTAGCAAACGACGATAAATAAAAACTGTAAAGAATGATTATAGCGCTTTTGTGGTAAATTAGAAAAACAATTTATAAAGCTGTATGAAAATTGCATGAATTGCATGAATAATGTTATTATTATTAGACAGATACGAGCGTTGCATTTTATATTTCGGGATTTGGCAACCCTGGTGTTGCAATCTGGCAACTGATAGCTCTATCGTAAAGTTGGACATTTTTGAGGTTATATCTACTCAGAACGTTTTGACATACGAGCGCTACTTGTGTTGTTTACAGTAACTTTAAAGATTCATCTCGGCCCAAAAATGGAATTAAATCGTGAATATTTTCGTACGATTATTTTTTACAACTTTCGACGTGGATTAACTCAGCAACAGTGCATGGATGAACTTAATTCAATTTTTGCCGATGAAGCTCCATTAATGGTATGGTGAGTTCAATCATGGGCGTAGTTCACTACAAGACGAATTTCGTACAGGTCGTCCAACATCAGTTGTTGTTCCGAAACCAATTAATGCTGTGCGCGAACTGATATTGCAAGATCGTCATGTGACGTATCATGAGATTGATACAACCCTAGGCATTAGTGTTGGATCCCATACAGTTTGCCAATCGCTCAAAAAAAGGCTCGTGTCGATTGGTCGAAGGAAATGCTCAAAAACTACGATCGCGGTGCTTCGAAACACGTCTACGACATCGTGACAGGTGATGAATCGTGGATTTACGCGTATGAGCCCGAAAGTAAACAGCAGTCGACTGTATGGGTGTTTCAAGATGAGCCCAATCCAACAAAAGTTGTTCGTGCACGAAGCACTTCCAAGCAAATGGTCGTCTGGTTTTTCGGAAAAACTGGACATGTCGCAACCGTACCACTAGAACATCGCAGAAAAGTCATTTCTCAGTGGTACACAATCATTTGTTTGCCAGTTGTCTTCCAAGAGATCAGGAAAACCAACCGCCGAAGACGGATCACTCTTCACCACGACAATGCGAGCTCCCACACATCGGCTCAAATAACTGCATTTTTGAGCACCCGACACATCGATTTAATGGGTCATCCGCCGTATAGTCCTAATTTGGCACCAAATGACTTTTTTTTATTCCCGTACGTAAAAAACAAACTGAGAGGTTAACGTTTTTCGACACCTGAAAAAGCGGTTGCTGCATTCAGAATGCATGTTTTGGAGATACCTCAGAGTGCAAAAGTGCTTCGACAATGGTTCAAACGCATGCAAAAGTGTATAGATCTTAATGGGGATTATTTTGAAAAATAGTGATTTTCTACTAACGCACGACCACAGATTATTTGATTTTCGTCAAATTATGCGCGAAATTTGAAAATGTAAATTTTAAATGCATTTTTAACATTAGCGACTGAATAAAAAGTTTGTGATTTTTTTAATGGTTTGTTAGCATGTAGGATCTTATTAAGACCCTTTTTAAAAATAAGTGTTATACTCTATTGAATATTATAAGGGCTGCTTTCAGTTTTTCTGTAAGAATTTCTTGCACCGAGTAGTAAATTAGTTCTTTTTCCCAGATGTGCATTTTCAGTAATTACCAGTAACCATTTATTTCGTTTTCCTCGGAACCAGTACAAGCAAACCGATTGTTAAGTATATCTTACACCTACAAAAAGGTACTTTGAAGAACAAAATCAAATATATATCCTTTTTTACAGATTTTATAATGACAAATTTGTTTCATACATCTATCAAATTCAAAAAATAAAAAAGAATTTGTAACATTATGATATTGAAAGCCAAGTTATCAAATGAAACAAAATTTTGAGTCAGTATAATAGACTTGTTATGAAAGTTAACAATAGGATAAAAAGACTCTTTCCGATTTATTTGCTTAAAAAAGTTCCACTAAAGGTAATTTTAAATTAACACTTTCTTAGAATTTATAAAATTTAATAGAGGTATTTAAAATTACTAGAAACATTAAAAAATAAAACTTTTTGACAAAAAAGAAAATGAGGAAAACATTTCTATGGCTTCGTCCAGTTTTGACTTTTGTCCGAAGAAAAAATATACAAAGTCATTGGAATCATTTCCTACAGCTTCGGGATTATTAAATCAAAAGCAAAGATCATGGAAGTCTAATATGGTAAAAGTTTTGTCTTTTAAAGATAAAAATTAAAGAAGGCCTTGCGATACTTATGTTTAAAATTTGGTAATGGATCTAGAAAATACCAAGTAAGCATCTGTGTTCATCTGAATAAGAACATTAAAAATTGAACTTTTTAAACAAAACTTTCACTATTTATTTAAAAAATTAATTTTTTAAACTCAATGACAGCTGTTTCGCTAATAAGTAGCATCATCAGATTAACATATTGAGCTAGGCCAAGTATGACATAACAAAACTTTTTATACATAGATAAGACGTAATTATAACACAAATATATTAAATTATTGTAATCAGTATGATAAAGTTCTTTCCTGGTTTTTTTTTATCATTGTTCAGTTATACTGATCTTAGAGGGAAGTACATCCAGGATAATCCCTTAGGACTAATAACATCTAGGTTTTAATATTGTTATGTCATTACTTCCATATTTAGTCTAGCCTTAATACTACTTAATCAACATCAGGTACCTAGCTACAAACAATATATATTTAACTGGTGTCATAGCGTCCTATGCCTTCCGGTTCCTAGTTTCCAGCCTCTTCTGTCTTCCCAATCGCCCGGTTGTAAATATCTTTCGGACATTGCCTTCTGTGCTCCACTCATCCACGTTGTTTTTGGCCTTCCTCTATTTCTCCTTTCAGTTGGGGTCCATTTTTGAATTATTTTTGGAAGGCGTTCATCATTCATTCTTTCCACGTGACCATGCCAGATTAGTTGTCTTTGTTGGATGTTGTCGATAATTATCTTTTCCACCTTCATAATTTCCCTTATCCGAGAATTTGCTATCTTCTCTAACCTTGACTTGCCGGCTGATCTTCGCCAAAAATCTATTTCTAAGGCTAAAAGACGTTCTTCGGTGGTTTTACTGATTTGCCAAGTTTCACTTCTGTACAGTACTACACTTTTGAAGATGGTGTTATACAGCAATAGTTTTCTTTCATGGGATATATTCCTTGACCACAGAATAGAGTTCAGGCATCCAATTATTTTTTTCCTTGTATAATTCTGTTCTTAATTTCGCTTTCAGTTCTTTTCGTCTTATCGATTTGTGTTCCTAAATAGATGTATTTATCGCATATTTCTATGACCTCGTTATCTATTTGTAGATTTTGCGATTTCGCTCCGATACATAGATATTTGGTTTTTGTTCTGTTTAAAATCATCCCCCATTTTTCCTATTCTTTTATTAGTCTGACGGTCATGAATTCAAGATCTTCTTTATCATGTGCAATAACTACCTGATCGTCAGCGAAATGCAGTGTATATAAAGTTCTTTCTTCAGTCAGTGGTACTCCCATTTCCCCCGCAAGCTCTTCTCGATTGCTTCAGTGCTGCATTCAGATACGTACAAACAAACAAAATGTAACTAAAATATGTCAATCTAACGATGCTGGTTTTTAGCGAAACAGCTGTCATTGAGCTTAAAAAAGCAATTTTTTTAATAAATAGAGCAAGTTTTGTTTAAAATATTCTATTTTTGATGTTCTTGGTTACAAACAATACAGTTCATAAATTGGTATTATAAGAAAATAATACGATTCATGAACGTGTTACAAAAAGCTACCCTATGGTTCGAAAACTATGATTGTTGGCACAATTTTTAATTGGGATCTAATAGATCTTACATTGCAAGTAATATTACATATTGAAGCTTAACTATTTAAGAAGTTGAAATAGAAACAATTATGGTGAATTTAAGACTGAGCGTTTTTCACTAAACAATCACCCTGTTTAGAGGTAAGAGTAAAAGGTCGATGTAAACGAGAGGTTCGTATTCAAACCCACAAAGACTAAGTTATTAATTGCCGTCATACAAACATCCATTATGGCCCACAGCAAAATACGAATACACTTTTAGAAAATATCTACCCATTTTCATTTTAAACAACAACGTTTGAAGTCTGAAATTTGAAAGACCGCTTGCTACATGCCAAAAGCACCACTCACCTGTATTGTCATCGGCAACAATAGGAAATGCAATCAGAATTAGGATAGAAATATATAGCACGGTCTTAGGGACAGATATATAAACTTTTTTCTTTTTATAACAAAAGAAGAATTAATTCGGATACTACTTATTGGTGTCAGAATATATGTCGATATTAGGGTGTGTTTATCATGTTTAATTTAAGACAACAATTTATTTATGATCCCCAAATAAAAGATACAATATAGAAAAGAAATTAGATCGTAAATTTACTTTATTTGCCTTCCTAAAAATATAGCGAGAATTCTATTTAGGATATTGTTGACAAAAAGATACCTTGATAAATGAAAAGATTCTATTGTTTGAGTTTAATTAATTCCAACACGATCTTAACTAAAGAATTTTGGCGAAAAATTATGATAATTTTATTTTTAAATCAAATTAATATTTTTAAAAAGTATTTGGATTATTCCGTTTATAATTGAGTAAAAAAGCTATAAAAAAGTTTAAGAAGAAAAGGAACAAGAAAAAGGAACGTAGAGAAGTTTTATGTTTGCGAGTATACGGTAAAAATGTTGATTTTTGATTGAAAGTGTAGCAGAAAAGACAATGAAATTATGAAAAAATTATTATAAAAAATTTAATGAATAATGTAAAAAAATATATGGGAAAAATTCTGGTTTAATTTTAATTTAATTTTTCATTACTATCGATTCCTTTGTAGTGGCTCGCGGCCATTAAAAATTCTAACCAATATAGAGTTGGGACTTTATTGGAAGCAACATAACATAATATTTCAATAAATGTTTGTACTATTTTCCTATTAAATGAATATATGAATTTTACTTTATATTTATGCAAATAAAAAATAAAGCTTTAAAGAAAGAAAGTAGAACATAAATTCCAAGATTGACAATTTTTTATGACTGATCGGCTAGATGTCTTCTATTTTCTTGCTATTTCTAAACCTATTTCTTGGTTTTTGTCCGAAATGTGTCGCATTTGCGAACTATACGAACAAGATTCCCCTTAGTAACTATTGTTAATAAAGCAAATAAGGTAAGAAGACAGGATTGTTGTAGTTTTTTATTGTTGACACAGTCGTTTCTTAAAAGAATTACCCTATTTTTGGGGTATTACTACCTTAAAGAGCATTGTCTAGTTAGATTAACTGTCATTTTTATGCCTTTTTTGCTCATTTTAGAGAAAATATTTGCTCTTTTAGATTTATCTATCTATTTAACCTTTTTCGGTCGATATTTGGACAAAGGCTTCTCTGTCTTTTACCACCTTCATCCATCTAAATCTCACGTGCTTCTTGATGTCATCTGCCCATCTCATTTGGAGCCTTCCTCTACTTCGTTTATATTCCCACGGTCTCCAATTTATAAGGATTTTGGTCCATCTGTCTTCTTTTTGTCTTATATTGTGTCCGGCAAATCTCCATTTCAATTTTGCAACTTCTTGTCTAACCTTCCTTACTTTTGTTTTCTCTCTTATCCACTCTTTTCATCCACTAGTTTTTCACCAGTTTTTTGCGATACCATTACAAGATTACAAATTTGACTGGCTTGAAAGTTTCGTACACTGCGACCTTTTGAAAATCTATTGGGCTGCCCTTGTATTTTTAAAACACCTCTTCTAGCCCAGCCCTTCCAATGAAGCTTAACAACCTTAATAGTGATCGTTTCATATAGCCTACTGCTTCTGGTTTTTCCTCTCCAAGTTCTAGAAACCGCAGTCTGGTCAAGCCTTTACAGGACATGAATTGCGGTTTTCTCCTCTTTTAGACAGAATCTGCATAAGTTTATCTCTGCCTGGCCTACAAGACTCATTTGCCTATTTCTTTACACCAGATCCTTTCCTCTCGTGAAAGTTTTACGTTTTCGATGACAGTCTTCCCTTAGTACCCTAATCTCCTCATTCCACCAATATTTGTTTCCATTCCTACTTTTTATATTTTTACTTCCCTTCAATGCATTGTATATGATCCCTTCACTCTCTTCATATGACCCATTAATTTTTCCCAACTTTTTCATATTTTCCTTGATTCTTCCCGTAAATTCCCTAACATCCATATGCATTTCTATCTCTCCCCCCCAACCATGAAAACAATGTATCTATGCAAAGGCAAATACTCCTTTCCCAAAACCTTTTTAATCCTTGTCCTCACCCTATCTGTCGCAAAAGACACATCGATACTCTTCCATTCTAGTATTCGGCGAAAAGTAACAACCCACTACACTACATTAATTCATCGAAAATCCCACATATCCTTCCCCGATAAACACTTTCGAAGCTGCGACCCTACCTCATTCAAAATAAATTGCCACATCCTTCCTTCTGTCCACAATACATCCCCCTCCCACACTTTCTTAACATTGGTTTCAGAGATAACAACTATTCCACATCCCTCAACCGCTGTTTGCCTATCCAAATCATGAGCAACCCTACCTCTCCCAACGTTTATCTGTAGAATACCAAAAACCCTATCTCACTCCCTCCGCTCCTTTCATGGTACTCTCTCTTCCCTTCCTAATCGCTTCCCTATATCTTGGACATCTCGAGCTGTCCTCCCTGTGCTCTTCCTTGCACCTTGGCGCGTTTTCGCAGCTCGCCACCTTATGTCCCTGTTGCCAGCACCATAGACATCTACCCTCCACTCTCTCCTCCTTGCACTCATGCCTTAGGTGCCCTACCCTCAAACATCTGTGATATTTCTTAACCTCTACCTTCCGTCCACCCCACTCGGACTCGACTCACCCCTTCCAGCGTTCTAGACCCTCTTTCGTTTACCCTTATCGTGACCAGCACATTTCCGTTTTCTACGGCCCTTTTTCCCACTATCTCTACCGCATCCCTGTCCCTTTCATCCAGTGCTACTCTTACGGTTCGCACAATTTCCTCTTCAGTTACGGTGCAGTCTACATCGTAAATGTAGAATATTCCCCCCTATCCCTGACTTGTACCTTCTTCCCAGTACTTGCCCCTATAGCCTTCGTCACTGCCTTTATCCCATGCCTTTCGCCTGTCATCTCAATCATCAGATCACCTTTTTCTATTTTCCTAATCCCTTTCACTCTGACATCGGCCTCCTCCACTTTTGCCCCGTTTTTTACCACCTTTAAGAGGTCAGCATACTCCTTCTGCTTTGACTACCAACGTCCTTTTCTCCCCCGTCCTCTTTTGGGGGACCACCTTCTTTATTGTCGTGCCCGTTCCCTTTAACTCATATTCTATTCATTTCCTATAGAGCTCCCAATTGATACCCTCCTTTACCACACACGTTACCATCCCTTGTGTCCTGATGTCGCATGCTACCTCCTCTATGGACCTCACAAAATCTCTGCAGGTCCCTATTATCTCTTCTACGTTTTCGTTTGTCCCTATGATATATCCAACCTTGGTAATTCCCTCTTTTCGTCCCTCCCTCGTGACTCTACAATTGTAGTTTGCTACAAACTTCACCCCGTCACCCTCTGTTTCAACATAGTCCCCCATTCCCTAATGTCTCATAATCTGTTCTGCCAAAAACTTGTCTCCTTGGAACTTTCTGCCCCCGCACGAATATCGCCAAATCATTTACATCCCCGCCTTCCCATTTTTCTCTCCCAACCACCTTCGTGGCCGTAAAAACCTCTTCTTCCCACTTTTCTTTATCGCCTCCTTAATTTTAAGTGTCTTATCTTCCCTCCTTTCTTCTTCAGTCTTTGTTTGGGTCGTCACCTCGTTCCCTTTCTTCCTTTCTTCTTCCATACGCCTGTAATCCCAAACCTTTATCCTCACCCTATTGGCCGCGTTCAACATATCCGCAGCCTTCTTTTTTATCTCCCCTTTGGTGTTGGCTACCTCGATGGTTAAGTCTGCCATTCCTTAAGCCTTCCTGGACAGCACTTGAATGAGCTCCACCAGCTCATCAATCCTCTGCTCCTTTTTTTTTCACTCTCTTTTATCTCTTCCCTTTTACTTTTCTCCATCTTGGCCTTCTACCTGACTGCATCCTCCTTTTCACTATTCCACTACCGATTTCCTTTTCGCCCAATGGTCGCCCACTCCTTATTCTCATTTTCCCAGAGCATTTCCTCTCCAGGAGTACGGAATATGTTCTCTACTCCGGCCCTCCTTGTTGGCGTCCTTTCTAGAGCGTCCCTTCTTGCAAATACCATCTCTCTCCTCCCCAGCTGTGTCCCCCCTGTTGTATCCGTGTCCGTTGTCGTTGCCAGTTGTCTGTTCTCTTCAATCCTGCTTTTATCTTTATCTTTTTTAATATATTTTTCCATCCATTTTTTTAAACAGAATTTTTGGATTACTCTAGCTAAGCTAACATCAATAAATTACTAAACAAATAATTTTATTGTACTAAACCTTACTCTATGGAAGTCCGTCTTACTAAGAATAATAAACAACTAAACATTGGATCTAAACTTTCACCTTTTATTTAAAAAATATATTTTTAAATGCAATGGCAGCTGTTTCGCTAATTCTATCGAAAGTAATTCACCATGTACATTATATAAGAACTTTATTAAAATATAACACTTTAATTAAAATTCAAAAATCAACGTGTTTGAGGATTATTTCTTAAAATGGTCTGTTTAGCTAAAAATGATTTGTTTCATACGGACACGGGGTATAAAATGTGAAAAAACATTTGAAAAACTAACAGATTCACGTACTAAGTATAAAAGTCACTTTTATTTTTACTTTTGTCTTTAATGGCGCCCATCCTAAGTACAGGCTAGAAAATTTCTATTAGAAACGAGGTTGATCCAAACCAAATAAATACATTCGTCGATTTATAGCTCTTCAATGTCGCCTGCTCTTACGGGCTCTTAAATTTATAGCGAAGGACGCAATGGATAGAGTAAATAAAGTGTATGCAGCACCCCCATAAAAATTGCAACATCTGATTCGCTTGTACGGTCGTCCGCAATAAACGCCTCTCTGAAAAAGGCAGTATCAAATGGATTTTTGTCGAATGAAATAAACATTTATACCTACTCAAGTTGCTGGAAACATTTCGATAATAGTTTGTTATATAAAAACAAAATGCACGACTAACCATTCCATCATTCCGTCGCAATGCGGACAAGATAAGTTAATGCGAATTACGTTTATATTCAAAGATTGACTTTTAACGTTTTTACCAGCTCGAGAATCCATTACCGACAAAATCGATAACTTATTTAAATTCCTGTAGATGTAGCCAGGTGCAGTCACCGCCTAGTTTAAAGGATGACTTACTTTACATAAAGTTTAATAGTTTATGTAAATATATCAGTTAACCAACTATTTCCTACTCAGTTCTATTAGAACATTATTTATTATTATATTAAATGAGAAGTCATCATCAATAGATCCTGACTTCTTACAAAGAGGACAGTTAGTGCGAATAACTAAGAACAGTTGGTAGCCACTTGGCATGGCGGTAAATCCCTAATGCGTTGCAAAGGGCTACGGTTAAGGGTGTTCGATACTTTTTTCTCTCTATAGTTTACAATGGAAAACTATTTCGTTTCTAGTTCAAAAACTATACTACAGAATTTTTACATTTTTTACCAGTTAATAATAATAATAATTATCAGTATTAATATAACTAGTGCAATGAAAATTATCGATTAATTTTCATTGCATGAGTTAAATTTAATAAGAATATTTCCCCCATGTATAATATATGTCATAAGAGGAATGCAATTATCGAAAAATTACAGCGGTAATTGCACTGCGGAGCGATGATTGCACTGCGAAAACATCCCGTCGGCATGACACCAATAACAACAACACTGACTGACAATACTGATAAATGTCAGATATACTTCAAAAAGTATAATAAAGCATAATTTTATTCATAGTCTTTGTCAGTAGTATGTGATTTTTCTCAGAAAAAAATCAATACGTATTTCTTTATTCGTGAAATATTCCATTGAATTACACTCGTGCATAAAAATGACCAGATAATTTTACATTCAAGCGTGTTATCTATAAAAATTGCACTCCGTTATTTTCATATTTTGTAAAAGAGCCCTCTTTCGCCAAAATATGAAAAAAATCTTGTGCAATTTTTAGATAACACGCTTTCTTGCAAAATTATCGGTAATTTTTAAGCACTTGTACAATTATAACCGAAAATTTTTTGAATCAAACCAATCGTATTGTGCCTCTGTCATTTGCTGTCACATTGACATCAACTGTGTCGACTATAATTTTTATGAGAAAAGTTTATGAATAAATCAAATCGTTTTGTGTTACTGTCAGTTACTGTCGCGATTTGGAAATGCTTCTGCTGTAGATATTGACAAGAATATAGACAATCTTACGCCAACGAATACGAAAAAGTCAAAAATGTCAGTATGGAGACAATTTCAAGAGTTTTGTGCTGAAGAAATCACTTATTAGAACGAGGAACTTTGGTGGAAAAAATTGCCTTCACTCTAAAGGACTGGGCAAGCAACATGCGCAAGAAGGATGGATCCTTCTATAAAGAAAGTGTAGTGAAAACAATGTGGAACGTAACAGCAAAACTTGTTCAGGAAAAATAGTGCGAAGATTTCGGTATTGTAATAGATCCATTTAATGATGTAAGATTTAAATCTGCTAGGAGTGCCCGAAATGCTACGCGCAAAATATTACAAATGAACCCAGAAAAGAGAAAAGAAAGCTCATCGGCTTTTACTCACAAAGAATTGCTGCAAATTTTGAAGCTTTACGATGAAAACGAGCCGGAAGGTCTGCAGAAAAAATTTTTTCATCTCATATCTTATGAGCTAGTATTTCGAGGAGGTGAGGCAGTCAACTGTTTGACGGATTTTTTTCAAGAAGAAAAGTTTCATGATGGAACAAGCACAAATAGAATAGAATATAATCCAGTATTTTCAAAAACCTGCCAAGGAGGAGGCCGTAGATTAGCGGACAGTAAATGGTTAATCCGAAACATTAGTAATAAAAACATCTGCCCCGTTAGGTATGTCAAATTAAGGGTTTTTTATTTAATTTTACTTTTCAATGCTTTTTTTTTAATTATACAGAAAACTTTTGTCAAAACGAGGATCTAACGTGAAGACGAACCGTCTGTTTCTTACACCGAATCGAGAATGGCAAAATAGTGGTATATGGTTCAAGAACAGCGAGGTTAGTGATTTTTCAGTTTCAACTTCTTCTTTCAGTAACGTTGTTTCTGACCGACAACAAACTTCGACTGGATCAATCATAAATTTTAATAATTGCGTTTTTAATTGTAAGAATTTCAATAACTAGGCTTAATAGTGTTCATGTTATTTCAATAAATAATAAACGTTTAATATAATTACGTCTGCATTTATTTTGAAGGGTCTGATAATTCGCACTAGTGCAAATTATCGATATTTTGCACTAGTGCAAAATTATCGCCTAATTGCATGCTCATTGGCTAAAACAACAATAAAAAAATAGTCGGAACATTGTTGAAATGTCAAATTTGACAGATGAAAAAATTTTTCTAAAGAATTACGTTATGGTTTTTTGAAAAAAGTCAATTTTTTTTCTTAGAAATCATTTTATAAATTTAAAATCCGTTGTTCGCTTATTTCTCGTAAATAAATCATAAAACGTATATTTAAGTCACGTAAAGCTGTAAAATAATCATTTTACTTTTTAAATTTAATTTTAAAAATAAATTTTAATTATCATTTTGTTAGTTGAAAGCGAAAAATAATTAGTTGCTCCTCCCCTCATCAAGCTCCGCCCTCGATGTTTGTAAACTTGTGAGAGGGTGATTTCTGAGACGTGTTACTTTGATATTTTATTGTTTTTATTCTACGGTCTTTTTAAAATGGCTAAAACAAAAAAGGGTTCATCAAAAGTGTTAAAGAAAACGAACAGATCAATAACAATGCGTATAATAAATCAAATGAGGACATAAAATAATTTAAAATTCCGTTAATATTGATTAAAATAAAATTTTCAAAATTCTGATAATTATAATTTCGTAGATGGACAACCACAGATCAGAAAAGGGTTGAAATTCCTGTTGAAAGTTTACCGGATATGGAAAGAGAAATCGAGCCAATATACAAATCAATTTGGCAATTATTACAAGGGCGTTAAATTTTAAATTTAGGTCACGTAATTCAGGCACGAAGCACTTCCAAGAAAATGGTCGCCTGCTTTTTCGGAAAAACTGCACATATCGCAACCGTACCACTAGAACAACGCAAAACAGTCAATTCTGAGTGGTACACAACCATTTGTTTGCCAGTTGTCTTTCAACAAATCAGGAAAACCAACCGCCGAAGACGGATCACTCTTTAACACGACAATGCGAGCTCCCACACATCGGCTCAAACAAATGCAATTTTGAGCAGTATTAATGTCTTGGGAAGGAACGATTTAAAAAATACTGGTCTAGGGATAAACTTAAAAATCAAGAAGGTCCCAAATATTTCGTTCTGCCAAGTGGTGCAAAAGATGCTCCAGCCCTCATTACAGTAGGTCTAGAAATGTGCCACTAGATCTTGGTAATTTAAGAAGGATGTAGATCAATTTGGCCCGATTGGCTCCATCTTAAGTAATGATTTCTTTTATTTTGTTGCCAACAATTCTGTAAGGGTATAACAATTTTTCTTTTTGGATTGTTTGTTGCAGATCCAATATCACCAGGAAAATGGGTATTCTTATTATATTGCCGCTCTTATGAAGTTTGATAGCTTTTTTTCGCTGTAGTCTGTAATCTGAAGGTCTGTGGAAATCCTCTATCATTACAATAATATCTACAAGCCGTACTTTGTAATCTGAAATATCCGAAATCCCCCAGGTTAAAATCCCAGTCCTTAAGTATTATTGTAAGCTGCTCTTGCTATCTTTCTAAGACCACCAGACGTTGGAATTACCTCCCCTGAGAAATGAATTGATTACAAGTATGATTAGCTTCTTTAAAATATTTGCTATGTAACTTTTTAATTGAAACGCACCATGTATTCAGTTAAGTTCTCGCAGTGTGGATACTGACAGAATTAATTCTACGTATCAAATGAAGAAACCGTTGATGAAAACTGCATTAAACATTTAAAGTAATATTGTTTTATTCACAATGCATAAATGAGAATAATTGAGTGATGGCGTAAATTCTGTTATCATTCTGTAAGTAGTTCGTATTGAACAAGGACCGTATGTTTGTTAATAGCGAATGCATGTATGTCGTGGATGTATTCAAATTTACCGGAAAATGGAATTTGCACAGTGACAAACATAATTTTATGTGTTATTCCGGTAGACAAATTTTTATCGAGAAAATGAAAGATTACACAATTCTTCGAAGTAACAGTTACAAGTTTATTTCGTGCCAAGTAAACATATCAATAACCGTATAGATGACACTTCCATTATGGAACAGAATAAAAGAAAAATAGTTTAAGGAAAATTTAAGAGAATACAGAAAAATTAAAACAAAAATATTATTGAAAAATGAGCATTACATCAAAATAAATAAAAATCGTTTAAGTAGATACTGAACGCTGCAAAATAATATATATATGTGTTGGGGGCTAGACATTCATATCAGCCTCAACATCGGGTTAAGCCGCTAATCACTCTTCCCACCTTCGAATGGACTACTTAAGCTGGTTGAATCACTGATTGTTGGAATCGTAGACATCAATCAAGATCACATTATAATTTTTCCATTTCTTATAAATGTACAAGCAAACTCGTATTAACGAGTATACAAACGAAGATCAAATATAAAAATAACTTAACATGAAACGAAGGACCACCTGCTTCAAATACCGGAAATATGTTTGAATGAAATTTATATTATTTGACAATTTTGTCATTCTCTGAGACATTGCGTAGATATTTTTTAAACTGAATAGGAATTTGGACGAAATTAGAGAATGGAAAACTTTCATTTAACTTTTTTGTTAATTTATAGGATATATTTTGTAGTGCAAAAACGAGGATTAACCCTTCTTCACTTTAAACAAAACTGAGAACAGTGACAGTTCTGTTTGACATTATTTCTTTATACGTGTTGTCATGGCTACTTGTGAAATGAAATTGAACAATATGTTTTTTTTAATATAAAGAATATATGGTCGAAGTAGTACAAATTCTATACAACACAAGTTATGCTGTATTCATAATATTTGGTTTAGCTTGGGTTTTATCGGAGTGGTCAAAAGATCTATATACAAGAATATCGGGATTTGAATTCCACTTAAATGACACCAATGTATGTTTCCAAAAATATTAAATTTTGTAAAAAAGTTTTAATCCATAAAACCTTCTAGCAGTTTTAAAATAAATTGTTAGTGGGGATTATTTCTTTAGTTATAATTATTTTGAGGAACTGTTAAGTGAGCCATTGCCATACTGTTTAGCTTCCTCTTTAGGTCTCGCCAATTATCTGCAGTCTTAACCAGAACCAGATCGTCTGCGATTGCCACAGGCTCCACTCCTACTTCGTAACTCAATTTAATTAAGCTACTATACAAAATATTTCACAGGGTTGGTCCGAGAACCGATCCCGTGGTACCCCTCTAGATAATAATTTTTTACTATTGTCCAGCTTCACGATCCTTTGAGATAAATAGCTACTGATTACTTCAACACGGTAAAGAGGGATCCCTCACAGCTTTTCTACGATCTCTTTCCATCCTACTGAACTGAATGCGTTGATATCAACGACAATACGAGGATTGCCTTTTATATTTCGGGATTAAAGAACAAAAACAAAAATATTAATCAGCAAAAATCACTTTATTGTTTTTCAAAACATTTCCCATAAAGATGTATACACTTTTGCATGCGTTTGAAAAAATTGTCAAAGCACTTTGGAGGTATCTCCAAAACATGCATTCTGAATGCAGCAACCGCTTCTTCAGGTGTCGAAAAACGTTGACCTCTCAGTTTGTTTATTACGTACGTGAATAAAAAGAAGTCATTCGGTGCCAAGTCAGGACTATACGGCGGATGACTCATTAAATCGATGTTTTGGGTGCTTAAAAATGTAGTTGTTTGAGCCGATGTGTGGGAAGAGTTATCCGTCTTCGGCGGTTGGTTTTCCTGATTTATTGGAAGACAACAGGCAAACAAATGGTTGTGTACCACTCAGAATTGACTGTTCTGCGTTGTTCTAGTAGTACGGTTGCGACATGTCCAGTTTTTTCGAAAAACAGGCGACCATTTGCTTGGAAGTGCTTCGTGCGAGGATTGGCCTCATCTTGAAACATCCATACAGTCGACTGCTGTTTACTTTCGGGCACATACGCGTAAATCCACGATTCATGACCTGTCACGATGTCACAGTCGTGTTTCAATACACCGCGATCGTATTTTTTAAGCATTTCCTTTGACTAATCGACACGAGCCTTTTTTGAGCGATTGACAAAATGTGTGGGATCCAATGCGAACAAATTTTAATGACCGTCACATACTTGACAACAACTGATTTTGGATGACCTGCACGAAATTCGTCTTGGAGTGAACTACGGCCACGATTGAATTCACCATACCATCGATAAACACTGGTCCTTGATGGAGCTTCATCGGCAAAAATTGAATTAAGTTCATCCATGCACTGTTGCTGAGTTAATCCACGTCGAAAGTTTTAAACAATAATCGCACGAAAATGTTCACCACTTAATTAATCTTTTAAGTTACTGTAAACAACACAAATAGCGCTCATATGTCAAAACGTTCTGAGTACGTATAACCTTAAAAATGTCCAACTTTACGATAGAGCTGTTAGTTGCCAGATTGCAACACCAGGGTTGCCAAATCCCTAAATATAAAAGGCAACTCTCGTAATACCACCAACCGTGCGTTCGTTTCTGTCACTACTTCCCTAAGTTGCAATAATGCGGAGATGGTGGACCTCTTGACTGAAAACCTTGCAGACACTGAAATTATGCTTTCATGATCCAGCTCTTAAGCATCATTCTGTCCATAATCTTTTCAGCTACATCCCAAACTTTTTAACTGATACTCAACCTATAAATAAATTTAAGTATTTTGTAGATTATAATAGAAACATGTAAAACTGAATTGGGATATGTCATAATATCTACTGTGCTAGTAATTTTGACGGATATTAGATTACCTTCTGTAACTTCAAGGTGGCTGAGATATCTAGCACGACCTCCTAATACCACTGGGTATACAATAGCATTTGTTTCTGGTGGGTCTTCCTTATTCCTCAGAGTGTCGATTCCCTGTTAAAAATTCCCAACTTTTTAAATTAGTTTTATATAGATTTTCTCTAGCACTAAACCTTTCCAATTTGAAGAATTGACTTATTCCAGGAAGATCTCCCAAGATTTGTTTTCTGTGAACTTCACCCCCTTTGCATTTAGCTTAACTATGTAAATAGACTTACCTATACCTTAGAATGGTTCTGGTTCTACAAACTGGGGGGTTTGCCCCTCTTGCCAGTTTTTTAGTAAGCACAGGCTTAAAAAAGTTCTGTTTGTATTTATTATTCTTTCCTGCTTTGTTACTAGACTACCTTAGTGCTGATATAATCACCTTAGAGTCAGTAAAAATAGCGATGTTTTTCTTGAGGTAGATTTTTCTTAGGATCAGTAGGGCATATATATGTCAAGTGAAGGAATTTTTACTTGACAGACACTGTTGTTTGTTTACTTTACATCTTTTGTTCCTGAAGATATATATCACTGGTGAGTCGTGCTTTTGCCGAGATTATACTGTCTCATCAGATTGTACTATTTCTCGGTAATTATGTTGTAATAAGTTATAATTTTCTCGTAAATAACCTTAGAGACAATTTAATCTTTCAGAACAAACCGTGATTGCAGTAACTGTCATTTTAAATATTGCTTTTATTATTTTACACTAGAAAACGTATTGTTTTCAAACAATAGTCCAAAACTTTTCAAATATATCTATAAACTAGTTTTCCAAAAGTTGAAATACCCTCAAAGAAATTCCCAATAAAACGATTTACTGTGCATCGCGCTACATTTAGTTCTGATTTGAGATTAAACTGAAAAGAAGTTGCGTGGGAGTTTACCATCAAAAAGTTGAAACATTTCTATAATGCTTCATAACTATATTGCTTCATCTGTAAAGAAATTAAAAAATAACAACTTTTATAAATTTAAAATCAAGTTGTTAGGTGGAAATAAGTCTTTAATAAGATTACAAAAGAGTAACATTATTCAAATCGATATTCAACTTATAATATTTGCTTATAAAAGATAAATAAAATGCTAAAATATATAGATAATACACAAAGTCAGCACAGAACGATAATATTTATTTTTATTCAAAGATACACTGCATAATAGGGTGTCCGTTATTTATCGATTTGAATTTTGAATTTACAGCGCCCCTAAAATTTTTAGTGTATGACTCAAAAATAATATAAGCCCTTAATATTGATAATAAACCGTGCCACAAAGGCGTTTGATTTCCCATTTAAATAACATGGGGTTTTTGTAATTTGTGCAATTAATTTTGTTGTTCCTCAGCCAGATCATACAAAGCTGCTGCAATCAATTATTTTTGTAGTAAATTTAATGCTCTACAAAAAAGTCTTGGTAATTTTTTGATAAATTCACTTGCTTAAAAGTAAAAGATTTTGATTGGTTTCTTGACAAAAACGTTGGTTATTTCATTAATTCTGATTCTGTCAAATTTTTCAAAAGATTTGTTATTGATGCAAATGTTCTTCTATTAGATTATTTAAAAGGTTTAAAAATTGTAAAACATCTAAAAGTGGTTAATAATTCTGAAGAGTGAGCTATCAAACTAACTGAAGAATATGTTAATACTTTGCCTAAGAACGAAGATCAAAAACAGTATGTTATTCAAGTTGTAAGTGAATATAAAAAAATTCCAAATGCCACCAAAGATTGTTAGATAAAATAAATTTTTTTCGTGAATGAATTGAAAATTTCATTAAATTTGTCACATTTTCACCAATAAATTGTAATATTTTAAACTTAACTTATATCGTCTGGTTATTAATTGGTTATCAGGATATTTAGCACTAATTTTAGTTATTATTCAGTCAAAACGAGATATTTTCCGCAATCAAAAATAAATTGTAAAACAAATAATGATAGTTTTTCGGTCAAAATACAAAGAAAATTAATAAGTTATTTTTAGTTCAACTTTGAGCTTGAATAACTTTTAAGCAAGTGAATTCATCGAAAAAATTACTAAAACTTTTTTATAAAGCATTAAATTTACTACAAAAATAATTGCTGTAATTGCATTTTAAAACGTATTTTTCGAATAAATAATGGAAGTTTAGTTCAACCGTTCAGTTATTTATTGTTCTTAGTAAGATGAATTTCCACAAGGAAAGGTTACCACAATCAATTACAATAACCCCATGTTATTTAAATGGGAAATCAATCGCCTTTGTGGCACGGTTTATCATCAATATTTTTTTAGGGGCGCTGCAAACTCAAAAATCAAATCGGTAAATAACGAAACATAATCACGAAGACGATACACATATTATGTAAATGTTTTAATATAATTCAAAATTGACAAAAAAGATGGAATGATATGCAGACTTTAATGCATTCGGTCTCTAAAGAAGATGCGCATTGGACATTAAGAAAGTTGGTGTAGTTAGTGGTTACTCTGAAATTGTTCTACCGCTTAGTAGCTTAATAAAAAAATGGTGAAGGAGATGGGAAACTGCACATCTATTATAAATCTGGCTCTTTTGGCCGTTGTTCTTTAATTTTCGAACAGATAGTGAGAAAACGAGTTACGAACGAACGAGTTACTGACAAGTCACTAATCGGAAGATAATTATCAGAGTCGAATTTGTTGCCCTTTTTAAAAATGTGTTTAATTGGATTGAGGTCTGGGCTACGTGATGGCCAGTTCATCCTTTGAATTTTTGTTTCGTCCAAATATAGAGATAAAGTCCTTGCAATATGTGGACGAGCGTTGTCATGCATAAACATGAACTCTTTTCCTACAAGTGGTGCAAATGGAATGACATGTGGTTCTAGGACATCACGAATATATCGGTCAGCTGTCATTGCTCCGCCGCCAACAATGAATAAATCAGTACGAGCGTCCATGCTTATGCCGCCCCATACCATTACCGATCCTCCTCCATAACTAAGTCTTTTAGATAAATTTGCTTGATCGAACCGTTCGCCTCTTCTTTGATATATTCTTTCACGGCCATCAGGTGAACGTAAACAAAACTTTGACTCTTCAGAAATTAATCTTACTCCAGTCATCTACATTCCAATATTGATCCTCCCTGGCAAGTAAGTAACTCCGGAACAGTTGCAGGTATTCTGAAAAGTAGTCCGTTTTCTCTTAATCGCCTTCAGATAGTTATTTCGTTAACAGCTACTTGAAATACTTTTTCTAAACGATTTCTAGCCGTAGTAGCAGTACGTTTTACAGCTCTCTGGACGCTATACTTTGTAATACATAATATTCTAGCAGCATAATATTGAGACCTACCGTCTTTTACTAGAGCAACTGCTCGTGCTGCATCAGTAGCCGCTAAAACCATGATATTTATGGTGATGGTTCAAACTGCAATTATTACCAAAAAATAAATATTTGTTATATAGACAATTGAACTGCTATCAAATTGTAAGTTGGCCACAGCACTCTACTAGCATTTTGTAGTTTATTCTCTACAGTCATTTAAATAACGATCGTTTCTGAAATGTTTCATTTTCTTTAAACCGTCACATTTCACAAACAAGTCAAGATATCTGGGTAAATAAAAAAAACTAAGTTTTGGAAACAAATCAATCATCCTGACAAAGTTCAATATGTGCACATCTACTAGCAGAATTAACCTACAGGGTAAGTCAAAAGTAGAGGAAAACATTGTTTTCTTTTCTCCCCTGTATATGAGGGGAGTATGAAATTATTTTGAGACGTCAGAATAATAAACTTAAAAGTACAGACTTTTATCTTCAAGTTGCAAAAAAATTCAAAGAAATCAGCCTTCGCGTTCGGAAGTTATAGCATCTTTAAATAAATAAATATTTTGAATGGATCAAATTTTAAGTGGATGAGTATAAATACACTCAATATAATTCTTCTTTAAATTATCGCTAAAGTCGACGTTTGTGACAAATTTGTTGTGTTTTGTTGTAAGTAATCAGTAGATGTAGGTGATATGCATAAACTGAATGCAAAATGGTATTCACAGAAGTTAATTTTTATTTATTAGCACTTCACTTTCCTCACAAAACTATACAAAATTCTATTAATTTAATATGATGATGTGGTTTTCGAGAAATAAGCACTTTTTAAAGATAACTCTGATTAACAAGATAAGTTCGACAATTCTACCAGTTAAACCAGTAAAAATTACTGTATCTTTATTTCAATTATAAAAGATTAGTTAAAAAATAAACCAACTCTGTTCCCAATATTTATAAAAATGCAAAAGTTAAATTTACAATAACAATAATAATAATAAAAGAAGGTACAACCCTTATATAAACACCTTCCAGAAATAAACTATAATTACTTTCTCTGGACGAAACTTAACAAATTAATAAAAACTTAGTAGCTACTTTTACGATGGTTAAGAGAATACTTTTCCACCAGATCCAGTTCTCCTTGGAGACGACTAAATTTTCCAGCGAGGGAGACCTTAATTTTTAAAAGAACTGTACTTAATTCTCCGCTTTAAACACTACAGTATTTTAGATTATTAAGAAATATTAGATACTTAATGTGCAGTTATACGAGTTAGTTCAGAATATAGTAAATTTTTAGAATTCGATTACAATAAATAAAGTATAACAAATGCGTATAAAAGATTAACACAGGTCTATGGTTAGTCTGCAATAAGTAAAACAAGATATGTCGTTTGGTATAAATTACTTATTCGTAAATTTTTGGCCAAAGCAATAGGAAAGGGTGGTCCACAGTGAGACAAAAATCATATTTCTTCAAATAAAACTCAAAAATTTCAAAAATTAAATTTAATTCCTTAACTATGGTTTAGAAGCCTATTTAAACCAACAACAGAATGGATTAAAACTGAAGAAAAACTTAACACAAATTTTGAACACGCCTTTAATTTGTTCATGAAAACTGTCTCACTGTGTACCTCATGCGGGGCACAGTGAGACAGCACTCAGTAGTCAGTGAGACATGGGTATTTCAGTCTCCTTAGCAAACATCGAGTCCCGAAAATTTTATTCCAAATTTTAAAATGTTGCATTGTCGCTTGGTGGCGACGGGCAATGGATCTGGAAGCACAAATACCACATCTGTCTTTTTTACAAAAGAGACATCTTTAACATTAGGAAAGACAAAAGCATTGTCTATTTTATTGGTTTTCCTCACAAATGATACTTTGAACTCTCCATCTTGCTCTTTTACTTCTTTAATTAAAAGAAAAATAAAAAATAAGCAATAGTACGAAGTATTATAGCTACATTGTTACCTGTAACTTTCCCAACATAGTGTATTCTACCAGGGAACCGTACGAGTACAAATTTTCCTTCTGTTACTGGAATATTGGGATCTTGATCCAGCATAAAATTTTCTTCCTTCGCGTTTTTCCACTTTTTTAATGATTTTAATTCATTCATGTAGGATTTAGTTTTTTGGCTCATTGCCTTCTTTTGTTCCTTTTCTTCAATAATAAACTTCTCAGGGGTATCAGTTAACACTGCACTTTTTTTATTTCTTCGTGCTCTGGTAGTCTTCCTTGGTCTTGCTTTAGGAAACCCTCGTATAATTTCAGGACTTCTTTTGGTGGAGTTACTTGGGCAACTTCAGTTACTTCAGCTTGTCAACTTGGTGTCTCAACATCATTATCTTTGCTACCAGAATTTATTGCAGCAACATTAACATGACTTGGACCTGGTTCATTAGATACATCTGTGCTCTTATCGGTGTCTAATAATAATAGTCAGTTACGCTTGCTGGAAGAAAATCGGCATCCCCAAATATATCGGGGTTAAAGGGATGAATCCACGATCTCCCAAATCCTTTAACTATATTGCCGGGGGTAAAAGCATCTAAAAACGCAAGGCGGACACACTGGGCTGTGTTGTAAATTGTTAAAGGAATACCCGGATTATTTAGCATCCATTTTTCACATTCTCTGTTATAATACCATTTGAACGGACCGAAAACTGTTAGATCAAGGGGTTGCATTTTATTGCTGCAATGTGGAAGCAACGTTATTATAAAAACTCCAGCTTCTCTAGACCTGTTCACTATTTTCGCAGATATGTGACACTCTGGAGAGGGATTATTTATCTGGAGAGGGATTATTTATTGAACTATTTGTTTACTTGATAAAATGTTCCAGTACCTCGACAAATAATTCGGAATTTATCCAGCCGCTTTGTGATGCTAACCCTAATGTATCGGGAGGAGCACCTTGTAACAAATGCGGCTTAAAAAATTTCCTGGGAAATACTAGGACTGGTGCCAGGGAAGTTCCAGCAGCAGAAACAAGCTCACCTCGTTCACCACTGGTACAACGGTTTACTTGCTTGACACCTTTTGTTGCAATAATCTTTTTAGGGTTCTGAACAGTGGTGACTCCGGTTTCATCTAAATTAAAAGTTCTCGATGCTTGGGAAAGTGAAGGGTTTTTATTCAAAATATTACGGAGATTTTCGAAGAAAATTCCTACATTGTGTCTATTAAAAGAAGTCAGTCTTGATAAGCTACAAGCCTCTGGTTGTCTTATACTTAACGTTTTGCAGCGTTGCATAAAACCTCGTAGCCAATCTTTACCTGCCATTTTTTTAAATTCCAGGATTCTTGCCTTTTCAGTTTATTTACAACAGGAACTTCATACGCCAGTTTACGAACGTCTAAAGTCGTTAGCCCATACGCCATTTTGCTACAGGTTTTCAAATACTCTTTAAAATTTTGTTCTTGTTCCTCGTTAAACACCAATCTGCAGCTATAATTAGGGGTGAAGGAGATTTTCCCTTCAGTCAAGCGTTTTTTAGCAACATATCTTTGCAACGTTTGAAATTTTACAGCACATAATTCGGAGGCTCTTCGCAAAGACATGTTCTCATTTTTAAAACCAAATCAACCGCCCTACTCATTGATTCTTTTGAAAAGGTCGCAACTTTTCGTGGTTTCTGTTTTCTTACCATCTGAAATGAACACCGAAATATAGTAATGTTCATAATTCATTATCTTCATTAAAAACAGGAAAAAAACTTTAACTTTGCTTTATTTATAAAAAATATTATCAACATTGAAGATACCTACTACAAACTGGTACAGACTGAGACAGTCTCACTGTGTACCTAATGTGGTGTCTCACTGTGTACTATTTTAGTCCTTATAAATTAATCCAATGCGTTATTCTAAGAAGTGATATTCTATGATCGAAACTTTGTGAGGTTAGGGCCAACAACAATAACAATAATGATTCGAAGTGAAATTATCAATTTAAACTACCTGCTGTTAATTACTACTTCAATAATACCTTCGTAAAAAAAATTCTTGGATATAATTTCATAAAACTCAGAAAAATGCGAATTTACTACACCGGCATGTGGCACCAAACAAAACCCATCCACAAATAAAATATCAACTTAATTCAGCGCCAAATTTGAAAGCGAGAACCATTGTCTCACTGTGGACCACCCTCCCCTACTGTAACTGTGACATTTTTTACTTATAAAAAAATTAAAATCTTAAAGATCTCCATTTTACAGAACAAAGATCAAACAAAATGAGCTAAAGCCTAGGCTAGATCCTACTACCTGAAATATATTGTTGCTGACTCCTAAGTTATAGTTCTTTCATCAGCCTTTAGGCTTCTGATGAAGTTTACCAGGGTCGTTGACGATACTTCTATGAAATTCGTGGACTCGACTTGATCCTAACCAAATTTATTAATCCTTAATCTACAAAGTTATCGGCAATTGCACGAAGTGAGAGCTTGGCTTTGTTGGAAATATTCTACAAATGTAAGTCTTTTATCTAGCGTACCTTACTCCTAGATATTTAACCTTATTCAGTTTATTTATAGCTTCTCCATAGAGGGAGGGCATTTGGAGTTTATCTTGCTTTAACCTCCTAGTGAAAATAATAACTGTTGTTGTTCTAGAGTCGACCAAAAGTTATTCTTTGACTCACCGCCTAGTATAATTTTTAAATGAGTATCTCTTTATGCTTTCCTCTTGCTAATATCACCAGATAATCTTCGTAGGCTTGTACCTCTATCCCCTGATGTTAAGGTCCGAGATCTGGTCGCCCACCAGTAACGACCACAGAAATGGAAAGTACTCCTTTCGGGCATCTTCTACTAGCCTTCGCCCTCCAGTGATGATCCTTAATCTTTCAAGTTCTCGGCCATATAAGCCCTAATTGCAATCAATCGCCTTTGTGGCACGGTTTATTATCAATATTATTATCAATCAATACTTCTTTTTGGGTCATACACTAAAATTTTAAGGGGCGTTGCCTCAAAAATCAAATCGGTAAATAACGGACACCCTAATGCAGCAGCCTTGTAAATATAATTGGGCAGTGCTCCATTAACCACAAAGTGACTGATCTTGTGGATATGTTTGCTGGCCTTTCCTTAAAATGCTTATCAAGTCAAAAATCGAGTTTAACAAGTATTTCATGGATTTGAAGAAAAGCTGACACAGGTTGATAAATTGAAAACTATTTTGAAGGTGACAACACACACCTTATCTCTTTTGTAATTATCTTTTAAATATTTTTCCGCTTGCCTAACCGGAAAACCAATCATTTCTACACCAAAAATAGGGCGAAAAGTTTGTTTACCAACCCAAGGGTCACGATTTTTTATTATAGCTTTGAAAAAGTGTGCCTTGGATTTGCCCTTGTTACATTCGGGCAGAAAATACAGCAGTGGGCTGCTAATCCAACTTTTCTCACTTATGACACGATATACTATATATTAACCGAAAGAGAAAACTTTATTACTTTATCCAAGTAACTTCAGCTGTTTCTAGCAATAATTCATAGTAATTTTTTCAAATATTTTATAAATACTTTTATCCAAAAAAAAAATGTATCCAATTAAATTTTTGGTAAATTTCTATGTAAATTTTGCTTGTGTATGCTTAACTTTTGTCAAATATCTTATTAAACTTTTATAAACGGAATTTTATTTACAATAGTATTTTTTGGCTCTATTATTCCTAGAAATATTAACTTATAAAATGAAATTAAAAGAGAAGTATGCTCTGAACCTTTAACATTTTCAATTTAGATAAGTAATGCAAACCTTACTTTCAATCCATTTAAATAATAATATATCAGAATATTACCTCGTAGTACTCTGGGAGACGTTGCTGTTCAATCCGCCTAAGTAGATGGATCGCTAAAAAAACTGAAAAGCTGTAGTGAAATACTTTGACATGTGATTAATTTTAGTTAGAAACATCCAAGGCATTATTCTGCCAGCTTTACAAAAAAATATTAGGATGTGCATCAGATCTATCAAATATGTAATCTTTTAATTTACTGTTGTATTTTATTTTACAGAGATTTTGTAGGAAATGTAGCTCAGTGTATTAAACGGAAACATTAAATCAGTCTGTCATTTTGTAACAAAATTATTCTTAATGACAACAAAGATAATTCTAAGTACAATAAATAACTGAACGGTTGAACTAAACTTCCTCTATTTATTCGAAAAATACGTTTTAAAATGCAATTACAGTTGTTTCGCTAAAAACTAGCATCGTCAGATTTACATATTGTAATTGCATTTTAAAACGTATTTTTCGAAAAAATAGTGGAAGTTTAGTTCAACCGTTCAGTTATTTATTTTTCTTAGTAAGATGGACTTCCACAAAGTTAAGGTCACAATCAAAGATAATTCTTCTTATCGCCCCATCTGTTTTAAAATTGGGTTAGATAAACTTGATACCGAAACAAATATTGACAATTAATGTTGGGGAAAACACAATGTTTTTAAACGTGGGAAAGTATACATTTTTTGGAATTTTTTAACAGGGTTAATCAATATATTTAATTTTAATGATTTTGCAATCTGTTAAAATATTTTTGTTAATGCCCTCAAACAGAATAACTATCTGCTACGACCTTACGAAACCACATACGGTTTATATTCTGGATAAGGACGAGGCTCGCACCAAGATTAGGAAACAAGATGAATCTGTCTGGTACACAGACGGATCCTAGACAAGCACCAGCACTGGGATTGGGATCTACAATGAAAATACAGGGAAGACGTATAGTCTCAACCTGGGCTCAGTAGATACTATCGTGAAAGCTGAAGTGGTTACCGTCAATACATGCTCGGAAGTCATCCTGGACGAGACAGTCCCTAACTGTCAGGATCAGAAGTGATAGCCAAGCAGCTCTTAAAGCAATAGAAAGCATACACACTGCATCACAAACAGTGAAGCACTGCCAAGGAACTGTAGCTGAACTGCCACAACGCCACAAGGTTATGCTTGAATGGGTACCGGAACACACAGGGATCCTTGAAAATGAAAAAACTGATCTCCTAGCCAAGGAAGCTTCAGCAAGAACTCTGATCGGACCTCTCCCCACATGTGGGGTCTCATACCGACATGTAAAGGGAATAATAGAGGAATGGTTAAAGGAACAACATAAGAAACTCTGGATGGAACTGCCTGGACTCAGGCAATCAAGATTATTCATAACAGGTCCATCCAGGAAGAAAACTACAGAACTACTCAGCCTAAGTAGAGCCCAACTAAGAAAGGCAATGGGACTGCTTACAGGACACTGCCATCTCCGAAAACACATGAACATAATGGGACTTGCCAAGGACCCGTTATGCAGAAAATGTGGTGAAGAAGATGAAACTCCTATTCACGTAATATGTCACTATCCAAGCCTTAAGTGGCTTAGACAGTTTCCTGAGCCAGAGGCGAATGTTAGGGACATTTTAGAATACATGAAGTAAGCGAACCTGGTATGATCACTTCAGGGGGGTACAATGAGCTTAAAGTTCCAGTACATGCACGAAACGCACCCCAGAAGAATATGATAGAATAGGTTGTTTGAAAATAATTTCGTTATACTTGATGATTTTAAAATACTTAGATACTGTTTAAAGTAAGTGGGGCTCTTTTCCACCCCTCCACTACTGCCAAATTTGGGCCTATTGAGACCCATCCTAAGGGATTTATCTTAAAATCGATAGGCTTAAGCTGTTTTCTGCTATACACCTGGGCTCCATACTCCTCCATCGTTTTGATGCTGTGAAATGCAGATGAATTCCTGGTTAATATCCACAATATAATTCACTATGGACCATATGGATGGATACTACTAGAGGTTGTCTACAAGAAAATGTAATGAAAACCATCTACTCTTGAGTCTGCTGTTAGAAGAACTAATCTTCAGTGAAATTAATTTATTTTAACTGGACAGATATTGTAGGAAAATATTAAGAATAATAAAAAACTCTTCGTTTGAACGTAACTTCCAAGTTTATTTAAAAAATTAGGTTTTAAATTACAATGACGGCCGTTTCGCTAAGATTAGCATCGTCAGATTGACATATTTTTTTTATTATTATAATTAACGTGTCTCGACAGCGAAGGCCATTGACACAGATACAATACATACAAAATATGTTACACTATACATTTTAGAATAAAAATTTACAGAGTGTTCATTAGAATGATGTCAGGCAATTTTGATGTGGTATAAACAAAATAATAAAGTGGGAATTTTATATTTTAGAGTAAATCTTAATGTCTCGAAGGTAGTTAATAACCCGTGACTGTTGCTCTGGGAGTCGTAGAATATCCTGAAAATTGTCACTAATTTGGTTGGCTCAACGCATGTTCTGATAATATAAGCATTCTACCAGAATATGCCTCACTGTAACTGGACTGTTACACTGCTCGCACAAAGGAGGATTTTCGGAGGCCATTAGGTAACCATGTGTGTACCTGGTGTGTCCAATCTGTAGCCTTCGTATAATTCGATCTCTTCTTTTCTTTCTTTGGATGACTACTGGGTCGATGTCTGGTTGGATTTCGTGTAGTTTCGACCGACTTCCACCCCAGTGAACCTTCCAGGCGCCGCGTATTCTCCGCTTGAAAAAAGTCAAGTCCTCTGGTAAATGGGTGTTTTCCTAACTTAGGTTAGATAGGCGTGAAGCTTGTTTTGCAGCTTGGTCGGCTTTTTCGTTACCTGGAATGCCCACGTGTGAAGGAATCCAGATCAGCGTAGCAGTGACTCCCTGAGATGCAAGTCGATTTAGGGTATTATGTATTGACTGAACAAATGGATGTTGTGAATATAGGGACCTGATGGAATGGATAGATGCTAGTGAGTCCGTACATATAGCGGGATATTTGTATTCGTCTGTTAAGGTATTTAGTGCTTGGAGTATACTAAAGAGTTCACCTGTGTGTACACTGGATAATTGTGGTAGGATGCACAATTTGATAATTTGGTCAGAGGTAGTAACCGAGTAACCGACTCCATTATCGCATTTGGAAGCATCAGTGTATAGGATTTTGTCGTATTTTGAAGCTATTTCAAAAAAGGATTGTTTTAAGAGTTCGTTAGGTGTTTCGTTTTTTGAAAAATTAGTTAAGGTGAGGTTATAGTTTGGAGTGTGATTGTTCCATGGAGCTGTACAAGCAATCGGAATGTGAGTTGTTCGGGACAAATCAGTGTTACACAACAGTGGAGCAAGAAATTCAGGTAAAGACTTTAGTCTGGCTGAGGGGTAAGGACAAATGTTATTGGATAATAGTAGTGAATGCACTGGGTTTTGAGGGTTCGCAGATACAGGAGTTGTTGCCGTCTAAACCTGAGGGGAAGTTCGTTGGCTTCACAACATAAGCTCTCAGCTGGGCTGGACCTAAAAGCACCTAGGGAGATTCGAAGACTGGTATTCTGAATGGAGTTAAAAGATTTTAAATATGATTGAGAGGCGAACATATAGATAAAGCTGCAGTAGTCTAACCTGGATCTGATGAGATTACTTCTTTAGCACCCCAGTTATGGTTAGCGAGGCATTTTAGCAAATTAATTCGACTTAAACAATTTCCTTTGATGTCTTGGATGTGCTGTTTCCAGTTAAGCGTGCTGTCAAACGTAAGTCCGAGTATTTTGTGTTGGTCCACCACTACTAAATTTAATTACTTTAGACTTCGCCGCAGAGAGTATGAGGCCTGTTTTAGCCGACCACGCTTGAAGCTGATTTACTTCTTTTTGGAGTAGTCTGGAGGTGGTTTTTGAGTTTTTGTCCAGACAAAATAGGATCAAGTCGCCTGCGTAGAGAGTCATCTTGACAGGAGGTTGGATGTTTAAGCAAATATCGGTAATTGCTAATATGAAGAGAGTTGGACTTAAAACTGAGCCTTGAGGTACACCATTTACATATTTAAATTACATTTTGTTTGTTTATAGCTAGGTACCTGATGTAATTTAAAACCTAATTTTTTAAATAAACTTGGAAGTTACCGAAAACGGTTTACACTACCACTACACCAACACACACTTTTATATGTCTGACGCGCGTTTCGATAACCAAGTTATCTTCTTCAGAGACCGAAGGTCTGGAAGTTACGTTCAAACGAAGAGTTTTTATTATTCTTAATAAGATGGACTTCCAAAAAGTAAGGTTTAGTTCAATAAATTTAAGTAGGAAAATAAATCTTGGCCTTTGACCTCTAGCTTTTACAAGTAAGCAAAACGAGTGGTTAATAAGTGTGGTTAATAATGCAGTGAATTTTTTCTATTTTGATATTTTTAGAGCTAAAATATTTAAGAAAACTGATGTAGATAGAGAAATTTACATTTTATATTTTATAAAAAAGGACATACAAATTCAATGGGCTATAGAAAAGTATGCAAATGTAGTTCAGACGGATCTGACTGGCATTAGGTTAGGTTAGCTTCTATGTGAGTGGTCATTCACGTCCCTTCCACTGCAACCTAAAACATCTATTGTGGCTCACCCCTAGGTTATAGTCGTTATATCAGTCCTATACCTCTAATGAAGCTCACTAGGGTCGTTAGCGACACTTCCATGAAGACCTTGGACTCGAGTTGACGCAAAACAAATTCATTGATCGTTAGTATCTTAAGCTCTCGGCAACTACACAAGATATGAACCTTTAGGACATTTTCTGGCTAGAGGGTCCGCTTCTTCGTTCCAGTCAAGGCCGATATGCTCAAAAACCCAAAGAAACACTTTGTTATTTCCTCCAGATGTAGATTTTACATGTATTACCAAAGCAGCAAATAAATAACCAAGTAAAAAAACAGAACAACCTAGCTCAGAAGGTAATCACATAGCTGACTTTCTTGCCAGAGAGGCTGCATGATTCATGATCATCGGACTCGATCATTCCATAGGCCTAACAAAGTCAACTAAGACTATTTATTAAAGCTAAAGAAATAATATATACTAAGGCTGCACAAATAACTTCAAACGTAATAGAGAAGTATTGAGAAGAGTTATACGATTTTATATTGTTATGTTCTATTTATTTTATACTTGCCCCAGTTTAAATACTACTTAATCAGCAATAAAATCAAACAGAATGTAACTCTAATCTGTCAATTTAAAAATAAATTGATTATGAAAGCAAATTTTTTATTTAGGTAGTGAAATAATTTGTTAAAATTGCTGTTTATGCTAAATTTTTAATGGATTTTCACAAAATAAGGGTGGGTACAATAAATTTCATTAAATATATAAACTGTTTTTCTCTAAAATTAAGCCAGCAGTTACTCCAATTAAACCTTTAAAGACTTCAGTAAAAGGTTTCGTTTAACGAAATCATCCAATTTTAATACACGGGTTTGATATTTTCTTCCCTTTTTAATCCCTATGTTGTATTTTATTGGATATCTCAAATCTAATATGATTTTAGGCCAATCTCGCCCAGAATCAAATTATCAAAGTTCATTCTCGCCTTTATAGAAATAAACTTAATCATCGAAAAGATAAGAGTTGTTCTAACAGGAAATGAAACAGAAGAGCAGTGTCGTTCGTATGTCAGGTGCGAAAGAAATTATTAATTTATAGTTAGCTTGGTAGCTTACTCGAAATTTGGCGCCAGGGGTTCTATGTTTTTCCTAAAGCAGTAACCCTCGAGTCTAAAAGTATCAGAAAGCTTGCCGTGTTCTTCAACGTAAAATGGTCTCTCTAGGATCCTTGAAATTTTGCTAGTTTTCTCAAAATTTTTGCCTGAATTTTTTGCTTGAAAGCTACTTTGAATTTTGAAAATTTTGAAAGAAAAACATTGAATGATTCTAGACTACTGGTGGGTTCGTAAGAAGCAATTTGGGCCTCTTAGCCCTCGGATGTTCGTCCAAGTCGTAATTAAGTGCCCTCCCCATTAGTGGGTTAGTATGCCGAGTAAATTCATTAATTTTCTCCTGGTTTCTTAGTCGGATTTGGTGGCTGATGGAGTCCACCAAAAGGTCACGTCTTTTCGAAAGTGAGTATTGGCTGTCGAAGCGTAAATCATTTGAGGTAGTATACAAGTCTTGAATAGAATTTATGTCTTATATTCAGTTTACAATCTTTTGATATAAAGGACCAAAGAGCACAGTATTTCACTATATTCTATAGAATCGGAGAGAGAACCGAACCTTGAGGAACTCCAACTTCGATTCTCCTTATCGATGAAATGGAAGATCTAAGAAATATTGAATTAGTTTACCCGAGTGAAAATTTACTAAATTTAATTTATAAATTAGCCCTTCATGCCAAACTTTGTTTGGCTTTTGGCTTTTTCTATGTCTAGTCTTTCTAAAATTGGCAAATAAGTGCCGTTATGGTAATAGTACCTTTAATACATTTAACCTATAAGGATATGATAACTTTGGAAGCCAATATCTGTACAATATCTGACGTTATCGATATCGCATCGGTATGTGTCAGTTAATAAACTTAACTTATAAAAATATGACAACTTTGGAAGCCAATATCTGACTTTGGCGACATTACATCGGTATGGCACTTTCAGAACTTTGTTCAGAACATCAGAATAAACCAAATAAACATATTTCTATAGTAAGGCATATTAAACACGTCATTAGTGCTAAAAATAACAAGCATCGAATACGGAACTACGAATAGAATGGCAAGAACCTAGTTACTGTCTAGATCCGTATGCGATATCGAGTAGCAGCGGTTGTGTTAAAAAGTATTGTCCATAATACAGATTGCTTAAATATCTAGTGTCTAGTGCCATCTATCTGTCAATAAGAAGTACTCTGCGATAAAATAGACAGCTACATTTCAACGAAACTAAAGTAAATATATATGTTTACAATCAAAAAATGATCATTTATTTATTTATTTTGCTTAAAATACAAGTCATGTTGGTACCTAAAACTAGTTACTAGAAAAATATTCCTCACAAAATACATATTTTTTATAAATGTCTTCAACTGACAAGTCTTTATAATTTAAAGACTTTAAAATCCACTCACTAAACACACTTGGTTCATTTTTTGGAAAACGATGCATTTTGACTTCACGATTTGTACATGTAGGTACACAACATTTCCTTTTAGATAAGGGGGGTTGATAGTTTGAATCCATTTTAGGGACAGAATTATTTGGAAGCACAAAATCAAAGATGATATACACCAACAAAACTAAAAAAACTGAAGACAAAACTGCTCTTTTCCTGATTCTCAGAACTACTGTCTCTTTTCTTAATTTTCTTAAAACTGTTTCTCATCAAATACAGATTGATACAGATCTCTTAAATTAAAAAGTATTGTCGTTAATAGTATTAGTGGAGAGACCTTTACCGAAAAATAGAACAATTAAAATGAGTAGACGCAACGATCAGCGACATCCTATGGTTGTGTTAAAAATATTAATAAGTTTTGGCGGGAGTATATTTGCTTTCATTTCTATTCTTAGTTCCGTATTCGATGAAAAACATGAGGATATGTCAGTTAATAAACTTAACTTATAAAAATATGACAACTTTGGAAGCCAATATCTGACTTTGGCGACATTACATTAGTGCTAAAAATGACATGTTTATTTCAATATGGCGGCAAGTCTATAGTTTATTGTTAAACAGGATTACAAAAAACAGGGTGGAACTGATGATCTATTTCCTCAGAGGAAAAATAGACGTTTAAGTAAGTAAGCAGATCTTAAGTGACGCCATAGTAGTACGAAGGTTGCCTTTTATATTTCGGGATTTGACAACTCTGGTGTTGCAATCTGGCAAATGACAGCTAAATAGTGAAGTTGGACATTTTTGAGGTTATACGTACTCAGAACGTTTTGGCATACGAGCGCTATTTGTGTTGTTTACAGTAACCACACCGGAAATTCAAAGTGAAAATTACGTTGTCTATTAGCTCTGAAACTCTCATCGTGGGGGATGGCAAAAACCATCTCAGCTACTGGTTTGTTATATTAAAACAATAAAATTTTGTTAAAAAGTCCTTTGTTTATTGTTCTTACTCATTCAATTTGAGTAGATTGTCAGCTTTGTCGGTGAATTTATCCACCATTCATAAAATCTGGTCGTAACTCAAATAAGTAAAGAGTCAAAACGACCGTTATTGTTAATAAACTTTTACATAAAGCACCCCAATGGATATTATATTTCATAATTAAGGAGGTTTTATCTTGAACCTGGTAGATTTCATAAAGAAAATATCAAATGAGAGCAAGAAAAGCGAGCGTTTATTTATTTTAAAATAAGATCGAGGTTTTCGCTTTAGCGTGTCTGAAAATTCGTTCGTCAGTTGGTTCTAGAACATCATAGGAAGGTGGCGGGGGCGGTGGGCGACGCCGTGCGATGGGAAATTGAATAACGGCGTAAATATCTCTATTGGGAATTAATTTTCTGGTTCACTACTTAAATTCACAACATCCGAATATTCTAATTACTAGAAAATCCAAAACTTAAACTCGATCTATTATACATGGTATGTAATTCAAATTAATAATCAGTGAAATGTAATGAGCAAAAAATTAACAATGTTTATATTTAAGCTATTAGGTACTAGAACGAAATAATTTACTGCAAATAAAATAAAACAGTATTGTTCAATGTATATCAGTACCATAATGATAAATAATAATATGTATAATAAAAAAGTTTTATGAAATTTTTTTTATGAAATTTCATTTTTATAGTCCAAAATAATCGATTTGAACATTGGTTATGGTTTCTGATGGGAAAAATTTTATTCTCAGATAGTATAAACAAAGATTTTTAATTTCCACATTCTCAACTCGGTGCAACTTAAAAAATATTGACGAAAAACTTGGCCAAAGGTTTACCGAACGTACCACACTCTAAAACACAAAAAAAACCAGTGAAAAAATAAAATATTAATAAATTTATCGGCTTTTGCTATTTTTAAAATTAGTACTTACAACCAAAATAGCTGGCATGTAGTTGGTAACCACAGAAAAATAATATCTTTGTTTTTAAATATACAATATGATACTTTCTGTGATTGGCATTATACGATTTTCACAATACGATTTTCTGTTTATTGTTTTGTTGTTGAATTTCAATAAATGTATATTCATACGTTTTAAATCTGAGTTTTTTTTAGTTTTTAATATGTAGAAGCCTGTCAAGGTCAAATTTCATCACAGGATAGAAGCATGATCATATTACCGGTAAAATTCTATTTTCCGGATTGAAATCAAGCACATAAAGGTATGTTTTAGGGTACAGTATGAAATAAAAATGCCCTTTTTGGACTTATTTTCCTGGACAATACTATATTGATAAAAAAGGAAAAAAATGATTTAAGCCACTTACCCACTATATACTTACTTAAACTATAACTTTATTTTTCTCATTATGTAACTAATTCCGGTTCCATCCTATACTAGTGGCTGACTCAATGGATCCAACGTATTAAATATTGTAAGGATAAGTTCTTACAGTAAATTGCATCTAACGTAGATACGAGGTTTTAAGCCTCTATATTTTTCCAATTGGAATTAATTACTTAAATATAGGTGCAGACTATAGTGATAAAATTAATAAGATAAAGGGGGTCAAATATATTTAATCTCCGGCCCCTTTGATAACTAATTTTCAAAATGAATAAATTTAAAAAATTATATACCTAATTTTAAATTTAATGAACTTATTAAGTTATAAAATAGTAGATTATATCACTAGGAGTAGAAGTGACTCTTTTTGTGTCGAGGACGAATCAGGACGAAACACAAAAAGAACGTTCTACTCCGTGTAATATATACTATTTTTTTCTTCAAGCGTGTAAAATAAATAAAATTTAAACAAATATATTTACCTACCTTAAACAACAAACTTTAGTTCTCACTGAAATAGTTGTCGCCATGTTACTTTTTTTTGACAGTTGTCAATATAGTAGGTATTCGCGTATTGGAATATAATATTCAATAACAATAACGTAACTGTTGTTTAATATATATTTTTTAATGTGGATAATTGACAAATATTAATAAAATATTTTTTATAAATATTGATAAATAAATCGGTATTATTATTTAAGAAATATAAAATGGACCTTACTTTATGACGTCATAGGCTCCGCCCATAATTTACTTTTCCTACGACCACATATGAAAGTGCTAGTTTGCACACTTATTTGTACTTAAGAGAGTAGCTAATATCAATACACGTATTGAAAAGTAAATATCAATACACGTATTGAAAAGTAAAAAAATATAGTTCTATGATCTGTGACATTTACGTCAAATTTATCAATAGTAAAAACACATGAATGTCAAAGCAAGGACCATTTAATTTTTTTTAAATCTTCCTTGTGTCAAATATTATATTGTAATTGCCAATACAAATTTTCCTGTATAAAGTAAGAATAAAGAATAAAGTTTCTTATAGGTTTTTAAATTTTTCAAAAAATAAAAATATTTTTATTCAGTATTATTATTTTTATAAAAACACTTTTAGAAAGAAGAACATTTTAGCCTTCTTTTTTATATGTTATGTTTTATATGTTTTATATGTTTATTTGTTATGTTCCGTTCATGTGTCGAATGTGGATTTTTGAAGTTATGTTTGTGTTTCTGTTTACAATAATTATCTTTGTGTCTATTATTATCACATTACTTTGAAAATATTTGAACTTTGTTGTGATTTGTGTTCAAATACATACTACGTATACAAGAAAACTCAATTGACATTATAAAGTGTTATGGGTTATGCATCCTGTTAAAAATAAAAATAAATTATTTTGAAGAATTTTTACTTTTCAGTACGTCTGTTGATAATCTTTTCAGTGTGTGTGATATTGTTTAATTGACTTTATACTTTTGTTGAAGGATTTTTTACGTGGTCGTAGGAAAAATAGTGTACATAACTCGTTGGAAAGTGTATTTCTTGCACTCGTTTAGTTTCTGCACTCGCCGCTACGCGGCTCGTGCTAAACTTTAACTCCTGCAAAATGTTACACTTTCCACACTTGTTATGTAATATACTATTATCTCCCATGGCATTTTAAAGACTTTATCTCCCAGTAATCAATAAAGACGTACTTTTACTACGTATATACATGCACATAAAGATGCATTTATTGACCGCTTGAAGAAAAAATAATTTATTGACTTAAGAGATATACTGTAAATTTAAAATAAACAAAATTTCTCGATATTATTTATAAAAGATTAAAAAGTTTCCAAGGCGGAAATGTGATTCATAAAAAAGTTCTAAGTTACTCTTTTAAAAATACTTTTATCAGATTTAGGCCAAATAAAAAAAATTATTAAATCTCAAAGAACAAAACTTATTTTCTTCTAACTTTAATTTCAAATTGTTTCCAATACTTTCTCATTCTTGCTTGATCACAGAAACCAAAAATACAACTTCATTAGGGATAAAAACTTGCGTGGGATAAAATTATGCCACGTGGATTTTTTTCCTACTGCTGTTTGAATGATCAATATTATATACAATGCTTTTCCATCTTTAATAACTTTTTTTTTAAATTACTTCTCATATTTTTTTATGTAAAATTTGGATACTCCTCTTTGAGCTGGTTTCAAAAATGTGTAATACTTCTAGGTTAAAGTGGTTAGTTTATGAGATTTTTCTTTTAATAGCAGAAATTTTCCTTATTTTTACCGATGGTATGGAGTGGCCACCTAGGTCACCGGATTTAACAACCCTAGACTTATTTTTATGGGGGTATTTAAAAACAAAAGTTTATGCTACCCAACCAGAATCTCTGAATGATTTACGAGAAAATGAATGTCGACAGCCGTATTAAGCAATGTCAGAGAGGTATTTCAAAATAGATTATACCATTGTATGGAAGTGAATGGTACTCATTTTGAACACTTATTGTAACTTCATAATAAATAGCACAGTAAAAAAGATTAAAGAGTTTGAACTGCTGTACAACCTATTTTATTACAGACAAATAAGGTGAAAGTAAAAATAAGTAAAATTTTTGCTATTAAAAGAAAAATTGTTTATCTCATAAACTAACCACTTTAACCAACAAGTATTGTACATTTTTGAAATCAACTCAAAGAGAAGTATCCAAATTTTACATAAAAATATGAGAAGTAATTTAAAAAAAGGGATGCTGCTAAGGATAAGGGGGTGGCTTTTCCAGTAAGTTTAAATAAGCCATAATGCTTGCCCCTTCCAACAAAAATTGACGTGTTTTGGATTTTTCCTAAATACCAGTATTACAAAAGTTATTAAAGGTGGATAATTCTATCTGAAAAGCACTGTATATATAAATGAAAATAACAACAAAACATACAGGTGATTTATAAAGAACTATATATATATATATTTATACCAAATCGTCTTGGCAATTAATATCTTGCTGTAATGAAGGTTCTTTCAGAATACAAAATAAACAACAGTTTAAACATAATGATTCCACTGTTTACTTAAAAAATAAACTTTGTTCAATTAATGTTTGCTATTTTGATTGCATTTTAAAAGTGTTGGTCTTCATTCTATACAGTGCTCGTTTAAATGATTTCCCCTTATCTATTTCATACACTATAGAACTTTAATTAATAATTGTCTTGATTTTATTTCGTGACGTCATCATTCGAATTAGCGGGGATAATTGGCAAGTACTACTTGCTACTGTGCCACTACTATGTCATGTGGTGCTACAGAAGAATATTGAAAATTCAGTGGGTTCAAAGGATTACCAATGCAATTAAATAAAGAGTTTGAAATTATGAACAGTATAAAAAGAAGGAAACTGGAATATTTAGGTCACATAAAAAGAGGAAAAAAATATGAGCTGCTGAGAATTATTATGCCAGGAAGGATCCAAGGACGAAGACCGAATGGCTGACAGGAAGGGAACAATACAGCCACAGCTCTGTACCCGACTCCCCACGATGTCCCATCGCCGCCGCTCCCCCAAGGATTTGAGCGCGTTCTCCGCGGGTTCTCCGGGCCAATAAGCCAAACCCCCCGCCTCGCTACACTCTCACACACCGGCACTCTTCTGCCACTATCATCACACCGAGCCATTATCTAACACCCCCTAACCCCACTCAAACTTCTCAGAGCAATATGACACCCACACAACTACGCCAAACCAGCCCTGTAGAGGATATCAAATCCTAATCTGGGCTCTTATTCTTATCTTTCAACCCTCGTAAACAATCAAATCTCCACCAAATTTCTTTCGCTTATTCATTCATTCATTCAAGGACGAAGAAGTATAGGAAGAAGACGCATCTCCTGGATAAAGAACCTTAGAGAATGTTTTAACTGTAGTTCATTACAACTTTTCAGAGCAGCAGCCAAAAATGTGACCATGCCATTATGATATCCAACCTCCGATGGGATATGGAACTTTAACAAGAAGACGTCATGTGAATGCACGTTCCTAGTCCTGTTGAACGATACTATATTGTGAATTTTAACACAGCTGCTTATTTAGTTTCTTGGCCCATGCTTACCAACTTTGCGGTTTACTAGAAGTCGTAGTTATGCTTAAAAATTAAATATAAGAAACTAATTTGTCAATCAGAACACGCTCTAAAAGTTTATCGATATCTTTTGCGGTAAAAAAGAAAAATGAAAAAGTCGCACACATTTCTGACATTTACAAATGTATGTAATGAACTATACTGATTTGAATTAAATAGTTTTTACTCAGAATCGGTTAGTAATTTATGGATTTCTAGCCTTTTAAGTAATCAGGAAGCGGCTTATTACTTATTTTACTTTCCCAGCTATCCGGGAATAGGTAGTATTATACGTTACAAGGTCGGTAGGTGACTTATTATAGTTACAGGAGTTAGTTTACGGAGCCGAGTCCGAAAATAAAAAAACGAGTACTGAAAGGTTGTTGTTTTCCCTTAAGCAATCAGAGCAGCGTTGCTAGGCAATACATTACAGTACCTGATACCGTAATGTTCTACTGACCGGCGCCAAATTAATTAGGTATAGGGAAGTGTTTTTACTGGACAGGATGAAATAAAGCACTTTCCCGGCTAACATTTGTCACTTTTCTTACCTGCAAATGTCAATGTAATTTTTTTGATTAAAAGATGGTTTAGAAATAATAGAATCCACTCAACATTCATTTAATTAAGAAACAGCAACAATAATAACAAAAGAAAACTATTTAGAATTATAAATGTTAATAGTTACATTGGAATTATGATTACTATTAACGGTTAAAGTAAAACCGTGTTGCTCAAAATTATGAGTTTCAGAAATAGATGATGAAGCCGACGTTTCTGGATTTTCTATATGAGACAACATATTAGCAATTTTTGTTTGTCCATGTAACGAATTCTCCACATATCCCTCTGCTACGGTGTTGGATTTCCAACCCCCTAACTTTTTTAACTGTAGGATGTCTCCACCTGTATTTTCTAATAATGTTGCTGAAGTACGTCTAAAACAATGTCCTGTAAACCTTTTCCAGCTTAAAATAAGTTCCTATTTGTTTAGGAAAACTTCCTATAGCGTTATGCCTAAAAGGCTGTCGTGTAATTTTACCAAAATTTAATTGTAAAAAAAATCTATCAGAGTCAATGTTAATACGAAGTTCACACTATGTAATATACTATATTTTTAGTAAAAAATATTGTAAAAAAATTATGAAGTTTTGACTTGCGTTTAAAACAATTTCTTATTGTTTCTAATTGTTTTCTTTCAATAATAATTTTGTGTCTATAACCTCACCTATAACAATCCACTAATGTATGTATGAATCCACCCAGTAATTTTACTTCCCTACTTCCGTTTTGCTGATCATGAAAAGTTTCCGGTTTTTCGGCTAGCGTGAAACGATGAAAAATATTACCTTCTAGTTCATGTTTATTAAAGAGTTCATAGTGTTTTGGTATCCTGTAGTGGCCAATTATGAAGCAAAACGAGTAGCTAACATTCACACGATGAATAATTTATCTGACGAGTAAATAAGGAAAAATATGGAAATTATTTTATTTTCCATTAAGTGGATGAATATTTTGGTTTTATTGTGAAGACCTATATTATGAAGCTATTTATTTATGATAATCACAGTAAACGATGTGTAAATTAGTGAATATTGCAAAGCAAACGGAAAAGCAATGAAGATTTTGTTGTTAAATTACTTTATTTAGAGGTTGATAGGCGCAAAGTACTGTAATTTATACAGGGTGTTTCATTAAGAATTATCCATATAGTAACTGGAGAAACCTCAGCACTAAATATGAAGATTTAGGCCAAAACACTTAAATAAAATATTCCTCCTAACCGAGATATAGGGTGTTTTATTTTAACTATTCTATTTTGTTCATACTTGGCAAAAAGTTTACACATATTAGGTTACTTTAAACAGTGGTAAATGATATTTTTTTCTCGATTACGCGTGCGGTAGGGTTGGATACTTTCTTTTATTCCCCTACAATTTACACCACTGTCGTAATAATTGTTTCTGCATGTCACTTTCTACGTAAATATCATCCTCTTGTCTCAATACGATAGAGTGAGTAGTTTTCGAGTTATTTGCATTTAAAAGTAATGTTTAAAATATCCATTTTTGTTTTATTGCTTATTTAACATGAGTTTCCTTAATAATCTAACCACCTTGACAACAAAATTTGTTAATTCTAATCGTAAATTCACATGAGTCAATAACTATTTCACTGAATAAATAAAATTTATTAGTTTTCAAATGATTTTTTCATATTAATATTTATCAAAATTTCAGTTTTAAATTTATAACAAAATAGAACTATGATTTTCATTACGAAATAACATGATGATACATAAAATAAACGTACTGAAACAATTATTTATTTAGACTACTGTAAAAAAAATTCTAGTTAGTTAACATTATAGTAAATTTTCGAAGTGCCATTGACTTCAATACATTTATTAATCCTTTTGGAAAAATTTCTCCTAACCTTTAGAAAAATGTTGGGTTGATTAAATTATTAAGGAATTATTGGAATAAAATGGATATTTTAAACATTACCTTTAAATGCAAATAACTCTAAAACTACTCACTCTATCGTATTGAGACAAGAGGATGATATTTACGTAGAAAGTGACGGAGAATCAAAAAAACATGCAGAAACAATTATTACGACAGTGGCGTAAATTGTAGGGGGATAAAAGAAACTATCCATCCCTACCGCACGCCTCTGGTAATCGAGAAAAAATATCTTTTGCCACTGTTTAAAGTAACCTAATATGTATAAAATCTTTGTCAATTATGAACAGAAAATATTTGAAGGTGTCAAAAATATGGGATATAATCATTTAGAATAGTTAAAATAAAACACCCTATATCTCGGTTAGGAGAAATATTTTACTGAAGTGTTTTGGCTTAAATCTTCATATTTAGTGCTAAGGTTTCTCCAGTTACTATATGGATAATTCTTAATGAAACACCCTGTATAGAAAGCTGTGTTAAATTTTTATAGAGGCATTTTCTTTCGCCCAATATTATTTAAACTCTTAAATTGTACTAGTAATTAGTACTAAGTTCCCCCAAAAATTACATAATGGAAAATTAATTTGGCGATTTACCAAAAGAAAAACACAAACTTAGAGAAAACAAGCAAAAACCAAGAAAAAAAGAAACAGGCCTTATCTTGGTAAATAAATACTTGCAATTTGTTTCTTTGGCTAGAAGGAAACGCCCTACCTTAAAACTTTTAATAGAATTTTATTAAACGAGTTTGGGATTCTGGTACTTTATTGTAAATCTTGTAAATCACTAGAGTTAAAGTTAACAAGAATTTGTTTCATTAAATCAGTTTCATTTTATTTTAAGACGAATTAAGTATTACAATTAGCTGATTAGACCTTAAAATTATTTAATTAAAAGAATTTTTTAGTATGAACTGTTAGTCATATAGACTGAAATATTCTTAGCTTTGTAGGAATAAACAAGAATGCACCACTCGAATATGCCAAAAAATCTTACGAAGGGTGAGTAGTGCTATGAAAAGAGACTTCCGTGATTACTGAAAACGCAGCTGTTACTGATTTACTTTCAAACGTCTGATTCATAGTATTTCTTGACTTCATTCTTTATTTAGTTTTTCCATATATTATGCTTATTTGAAGTCTAAACCTTTGAGTAGTTAAAAAACGGTTAAACAACCGTTCAGTTATTTATTGCAGCAAGATGAACTTCCACAAAGTAAAGGTTAACACAATCAATTTCATGTTGCTTATTCACATTTCGTTATCCAATATTGTTTTCATTTCGAGGAAAAAATACCATTGTTGTATTTAGTTTTATATTTGTGTGTATGTGTCTAAGAAACTAACTTGACCTGAGATGAGATAATGACAAGCAATAAAGCAATTAGTTTGGTTTTGGCGAATTATAAATTTATTAAAAATTTTAGGCCTTTGGATTATTCTTATTATAAATACCGTTTTTATGGTCGTCAGTTTCTTGGATCGTGAAAAGAACTACACTTTTTTACGCAAATAATACAATTTTTTTAAAATTAGATAACTTTTGCGAATATATTTTGAATCTGTAGTTCACTGTATAATTTATTTTTTGGATAAAAAATATTTATTTTGCTGTATGACTTCCAATAAACATTTTGTTGTGATACCTATATTATTTAAATATTAAGCTGTACAGTTAGAACTCCCTGTTTTGAAAGACCATCCATTTACAAAGAATGGTTTTCTCTTCTTCATAACAGAATGTCCATAAAGAACTATCTCTCAGTTTTCGCGTGTATATATGCTTATTGGGCCTGTGAAGCCTTATTAAAAGACCTACCAGTTTTCTAGTTTTGTGTTACTTCTACTGTTACTTCTACTGTTACTTCTAACGTCGAACCTGTTACAATTTCCTTCGCATGTCTCAATTCTGGTGACCATTCTTAGTTATTGTCTACTTTTTCTTGTGCTTTATAGTTAATTTAGTTAATCCACAGATGTTTTTGGTTCGTTAAGAGGCTTTGCTGCGCCTCTTCGTTCCCTTAGTGCCCACTAAGCCTGGCTACCCACGCGGTTGTGAGCTTATTCTTGCTGACCACTTCTGCCAAGGCTTCTAAGCAGTCTCAGACCTTTATCATAATTTTAAAAGTTCTTTGAAAGCTTTATTTTCGCACTATTTGATCCTATGGCATTATAAGTATTGGGTCGCTGTCCAACTCCTTTTGTATCTCGAGATATTTGGTTTTATGAGGGCTTATTATAGGCATTGTCCTTTTAGTGAACCGCAAAATAAACATCGGTAAAAGCGTTAGGTTTAATCAAACTTCTAAAGCTGCTCTTGGAATACTGGTCATGGCACCTGTAACACTTAGGTATGCTTGCCTTTATATGCTATTAAGGACCCTGATTACACCTGCCTGCTCTGTCTTTGGCCATTAAACCTTTGAACCGTAACTCACCATAGGTCTCACAACATTTCTATATAACCATAGTGTCGTTTTTGGAGTAAGACAAATTACATTTTTTTGTTGTACCTACTCTGAAGATGGCTATTCCAAGTATAGTTTTGGTCAAAAATGATTATTATATTTTTACCAGTACAACCTTATAATATATAATTATATTTGCATTATTATTCAACGAGATCACATACTTAAATGTTGATGGAAAAATTCGCAGATGAAATTAGTCTGCTGGAGTATTTCAGGTAAAAAAAACATTTTATACGAGGGTTGCCTTTTATATTTAGGGATTTGGCAACCCTGGTGTTGCAATTTGGCAACTGACAGCTCTATCGTAAAGTTAAACATTTTTGAGGTTATACGTACTCAAAACGTTTTGACATACGAGCCCTATTTGTGTTGTTTACAGAGAGATTCATCTCGGGCTTAAAATGGAATTAAATCGTGAACATTTTCGTGCGATTATTTTTTACAACTTTCGACGTGGATTAACTCAGCAACAGTGCATGGATGAACTTAGTTAAATATTTGGCGATGAAGCTCCATCAAGGACCAGTGTTTATCGATGATATGGTTAATTCAATCCTGGCCGTAGTTCACTCCAAGATGAAATTGGTGTAGATCGTCCAACATCAGTTGTTCCAAAAATTATTGATCCTGTGCGCGAACTGATATTGCAAAATCGTCATGTGACCTATTGTGAGATTAAGATAACCTTAGGCATTAGTGGGGTTCAATATTCCATAAATATTTGACGGTCAAAAAATTTGTTTGCGTGGAATCCCACACAATTTGTCAATCGCTCAAAAAAATGCTCGTGCCGATTGGTCGAAGGAAATGCTCAAAAAATACGATCGCGGTGCTTTAAAACACACCTATAACATCGTGACAGGTGATGAATTGTGGATTTACGCGTATGAGCCCGAAAGTAAACAGCAGTCGACTGTATGGGTGTTTTTACTCTTCACCAAGACAATGCGAGCTCCCACACATCGGCTCAAACAACTGCATTTTTGAGCACCAAAAACATCGATTTAATGAGTCATCCGCCATATAGTCCTGACTTGGCACCAAATGACTTCTTTTTATTTCCGTACGTAAAAACCAAACTGAGAGATTAACGTTTTTCGATACCTGAAGAAGCGGTTGCTGCATTCAGAATGCATGTTTTGGTGATACCTCAATCAGAGTGGTAAAAGTGCTTCGACAATTGGTTCAAACATATGCAAGAGTGTTCATGGGGAATATTTTGAAAAACAATAAAGTGATTTTCTATTATTATTATTTGTTTTTGTTCCCTAATTCCGAAATATAAATAGATATAAAGGCAACCCTTTTATTACCATAAGCAAGAAACATATACTTTTTTTGGTTATTGAAAATATATCCAGGCTAATACTAATGGTACCTGGTCAATAAAAAAGTAATTTGTCGACACGAAACACATAATTTTTTAGATATTTTGTTTGGTAAATTTACATAAATACGGCATTAAATTGTGCAATTACCTTTATAAAATGAAAATATTCGCTTAACTATTTCCTTACAAATTTTAATGCAAACGGAAGACAGATAATAATGCTATTTGGGTACAACTTTAAAAGTCCTTAGTTGCGTTTAGTAAAATAAACTTTAAACTCCTTTCTGAATTTTAAAACAATTTAACTTCACAAATAAGGTTGGTAAATTGCTCAAGTAATTTTCTTGCATGTAGACTCGATCTTGTTTAAAATAAAATATCAACCAATTCCAATTAAAATAACTTTTAGGTCAATCGTTGATAAGAATGTTCTGAGTTTAGGAAAACATGAAAAGTCTTTGAAAAATGTTTAATATATATTCATAGCTTTCGTATCTAGATCGGGTTGGCTTTGGTCCAGTATCATTCTTAGAAAATGAAGTTGTGTTCACTTGAATTTGAATTTGAATTTTCTGCAGGCGTTACATGAATAAATATGAGAGACCTGGAACTTAAAATGGTTAGAATGGTCCAATTATTCGAGGTAATGTGAGAATCAAAATATTGATGCAAATTTGGAGGTCCAAATTAATGTTTAATTTCGGGAAATGTTTTAATTGCATTAGCTTATTGGAGTTATTAAATTTCTAGTTTGTTATCTACACTATTATAAAGTTGGAAAGTTAGTTTGTATGTTTTTTTATTTAAAAGCGTTAATCTCAGGAACTACTGGTTGGATTTGAAAAATTTCTTTTTAGTTAAATTATGGAAGGCTATAGGCCATATACAATGAAAATTTTAGTATAAAAATAGTTAAAAAATAATAATATAATAATGACATTTGATGCTTATTTTATCATATTTATCATATGTTAGACATTGAGAGATAATCTTATGCAGACAAGAGATTGATTTGGGAATACCTAGGCAAGCTAAGTGAACTAGGCCAGGAGAACACAGTCACCCTCCTATGGTTCCCAGGACACACAGGAATAGAAAGGAACGAAACAGCAGATAAGCTGGCAAATAAATGAGCCGAAACCCCACATCTGGGATCTGACCCATCTCGTGGGATCAGCGGTAGCGCAATCTTAGAAAAACTAAGAAAAGAAAAAATCCAAGTACTGGAATCAGCTGGAAGGATTATGATAAGCTAAGATACTTCTGGGAAACTACGACCAGAAGAGATTTCCTAGCTGCCTTAAACTTAGTTAAAAAAGGCTCAGGATTTTAACGGGAATATTAACCTGCCATTGTCGGTTAAGAAGTCACATGAAGAACACAGGTTTAGTAGAAGAACTAAAGTGTAGTTTCTCTGAGGAAGAGGATGATATCTTAATACACGTATTGCGTATCAGTACTTATTCAGTAAGAGATACGTAGATACGTCTGGTAATGGAGATACAAAAATATAAGCTTAACTAAAACTCGTAAAACGTAGATTTCTTATATATTTTCTGCTTTTACAACAAGAAATGGCAATAAGTTTTTTAAATAAACATTCGGCTAATTCAATTAATCACTAGCAACTAAAATAATGAAAAAACATCAATACATGGTGATGCGAAGAACACGGATACTCGACATTCTCCCACCTTGAGTCAGGTAATAATATTCATGACTCAATATCCAGGTGAGTATTTATCAGAAGGTTTGATTCCTTTTCCACACCTTTTATATCCTGGTTGCATGCTCTTCTCTTCATTTTCTTTGTTTTCTCCTTTTTTCATCTCGGAATAACCCTCTAGATACCTTTTTGTCAAACTGTCATTTCCTCCTGGCTGTCAACTTCTAACGGAGACAATCTTTGAATTATTAAGAACAGTAAACAACTAAAAGGTAAAATTAAACTTTCACTATTTATTCGTAAAATACGTTTGAAATGCAATGACGGCCGTTTCGCTAGAATTAGCATCGTCAGATTGACATATTGAAGTTACATTTTGTTTGTTTGTAACTAGGTACTTGATGTTGATAAGTAGTTAAGGCCAGAGCAAGTAAGAAAGTAATAAGTTATAACAATATTAAAGCCTAGATGTTATTAGCCCTAAGGGATTATCCTGGATGTATTTCCTTCTAAGATCAGTATATCTGTGCCATTATATTAACTACTTTATATAAACTTAATATAAAGTTGGATTATAGCTCTTTTAATTTTATTATAAATAGTAAGTACACTTAATGTTTTCTTTTTATACTTCGAAAATGTATTTAATTACACATTTTGATTGTTTATAGTAATAATTTTTTAACTATTCTTAATGTCACTATTTAGCAACTTATTTTTACTACTTTAAAACAACTGTTTGTTGTTCATTCTGTTCAAACTGACTAGCCGATGGTTTACATTTACTTACTGATCGATCTTAACTGACTTGATTAACTGTTAATGATTGATTTTCAATGCTACACTGAATTTCTAAAGATATACTGATCACTTTTATATTCTAAAGATATACTGACCACAACGACCTCTTCTCAAGTCCTTTTATACCCTTCTCAGCTTCCAGAAACTTCTTTAAGGTTCTATGAATTAATCATGTGCTAGAACACTATATTATGCATCTTTGTCTTTACTATATACCACTAGAGATACCCACTTCATCTACTGTGGATTTTCCTAGAGCACATATAGTACAAATATATCTGTCTTCTTTATTCATATTATATAATTTATTTCTAAAAATTTCTGGTGAGTTTAAATAACATGTTTATGTACAGAATATAATATTGATACATTTCATAATAAAAATTATTTATAGGTTAAAATTTACTTACAAATACACAAAATATATAAATAAGTCATTAAATTAAGGTAGTATAAAACAACTTTTGGTGATATTATACTTAATATACTATTATTGAATATTTAAATGTTACATTATATATTATATCTACATATCCATAAAACTTCAAAAGATATTACTACTTCCAAGTGGGTTCTGTGCTGAAAAATTTGTTTGTTTTTTTTAAATGTGCCAGCTAAAAAAAACTTTATGGGTATATTATTTTTGAAAGTAATAAAATAAGATCTTCTTGAATATTCTTTGACACGGGAATGGCCCTCTACGATCTTATTTGTGTTTAGTTCGAGATACAGAGAATAATAAAAAAAAGAAAAGTTGGAATCGGTTGCCTACTACGTATGGAGTCACGTTACATATCCCAATGAGGTCTCATTTGCCGAATGGAAGGTAAAGTTTCATTGTCGTGAGAAAATGGGACTAAAAAGCTTTTTCATCGTTTCACGTTTCCGCTAAAACGACAAACGTTTACCCATCCAATCAGTCGGAAAAGTATCTTTTCTTACTAATACGAAAGTAATTTAAAACGAATCTTTAATCAATTTATATTTCTTAAAATTCATGATTTTACTCATTCTCTAGCTACGTTTTTCCTTACAAACACAAAATTAATACAGGTTAAAAAGTGTTATTTGTCTACGACTACTATAAATTAATTTAAATTTATTTGGATGACATAGAAGTGGAGTGGTGGTGAGGTTGTTTGAATCCGAACTAGTATAACTTTGTTTTTGGTGGCATCTAGTGAGCACCGAAACAACAAACAGTCGTTGGTCAAATTCCTTGCCGGTCGTTTCATTAGTTTCAGGAGATTAATTTTAGTTTACGCAACTCTCCAGTTAAATAAAACGTTAAATTTGGAAAACTTACAAAATTAAATGAAATTTATTGTACCGACTATTATTTTGTAAAAATTAAAAAAAAATTTCAGTAATAAAGTCAGTAACTTCTGATTTACAAGGCAATCAGCCGAGTTAACTAGTCAAATACATAAAACCTTTTTAAAAAGAAACAATACAACAAATTTAAAAAAGTATTTTTGTAGGAATAAATAAAATATTAAAATTGGTAAAATCGATAAATTATTATCGCCAGACTAACATATATTATAAAGTTACATTTTGTTTTATTAGGTAGCTATCTGATGTTGATTGAGTACCTAGTGTTAATAATAGACCATAAACCTTAAGGGAATAACCTGGAATATTTCCTTTCAAGATCAGTATAACTATGTACTGATATAAAAAAACCAAGAAAAACTTTATCTTGCTAATCTAAATAATGTATGTGTATTACATTTACATCTTATCTAGATATAAAACATAAAGAATCAATTAATAAGTGGTCTAGTTATGGAGAGCTTTCATGAATTATTTGTTCATAAAGAACTTTTAATTGCTGATCTGCTAGAGTTCTCCAAGAAAATCTAAATTTTGTGTTATATGACAATATCACAAATGAGTAATATTTCAATTTCTTTGGTTGATGTGTCTTTGTATTTAAGCAGGTGTGTTGCATAGTTTGACTTATCCGATTGTTCGAATATATAATATTATGCTCTTGAGTATTTATTGTATCTCACTTCAGAATTTCTCATTGTTTGACCTATATTTATTTATACAGCCATACCTTTTGAACATTTAATTTTGTAAACTAACATTCAACAATTTTGTACAAATATAATTTTTCTATGTCAAATTAAATTATAGTAGATTTTGCTAAGGATATTATTTTTAAAATTGTATCTTTTTTTCGGATACCTGCTCTACATTTTCCTGGGAGTGTGAAATTTAACCCCCCCCTCTTAGCTTCCACCTCAGGGGAAGGACAACACTAAAACCACCTCGTTTTCTCATCCCGTTTCGGAAGATTGGCCCTGGAAATCCTTCCGTTGGATATACCATCAAGGTCAACTCCTCTTCTACCTCTTTTCCTGGGTTCTTCGTAATTTCTAGTCTACCGATAAAGCGTTATATGTCTGAATTTAAAATCCTACCCCCTCTTTCACAAAGGAGCCTTCTGTCCACCTCCTTCTCCATTATCTTTCCTACCATAATATCCACTATCCACTTCACTCCTTACCATTACAGCTACCATATTATTTTTACTCACCTTAATCCCAGTTTACCCTCTGCTTCTTCCCTTTCCCTTTTCCGTCTATTACATGCGAATACCGTATGAACTACATCGTCTCTTTTTCCAAAATAGATGCATTTATCACCTCCACATTTACCTAGTAAATTCTCGGAGGGATCGTTGGCCTGAGAGCACCTGCGTCATGGAATACCCCACCTTTCTATGCTTCCACTTCATCTATTTAAATCACCTATTAACAATCTTGTCCACTGCCCCTTTTCTTCTTCCATCTCCCACATGTCCCTCCATTCTGCCAAAGTCTCCTCCTCCATAACCCTTTTATATTGCGACCCTCTTCTGTACAGTTTTGCCCTTTCCCTGGCTATAAGTTTTATCGGTGGCACCCTCGCGATAACCTGTAGGCCTCATTTTATACCGTCTTGTATCCTGATAGAACCCGAAGTAGCATTTTCCGCTGAACCCTTTCCATCTTAACACTCAGATACCTAGCCTTCCCATACAACGTCCCCTAATTCCAACTGAATATTTCCCTTCTCTCCCCCAAATATAAAAATAATTTAATTAAAGAAAATTGTTTTTGAATTAGTTTTGATTGATTTGGTGCTGCGAACCTCGCTTCGCTCGGCACGCAGTGATTAATTTATAATAATGCCAAAATTAAACATAAATGAGCTGGCAAAAATAGGTTTTAAATTAGTTAGTAGCTGTTATTACCCGTAGTCTTATTCTGTAATTTATATGTATTTGATTTACTTATAAAATGAAACTTTATTTGACATATAAATATTACGAAACTTCTAAGATTATCATGTTTTCTAAACAAATTATTATTGTTTATTTTGGGTTCAAACAAGGTATATCTTATAGATTTTATATTACAGTACTTCTGATACGAGTTGCAAGATCCAAGAGTTGCAAGATTTTGCAAGTATAAAAATCGACGATCCATTTCTCTCTTCACTAAATATTGTCTAATCCAGACAAATATAATTGTTCTTTGGTTTCCTAAAAAGATAGAAGTGATTTCTAAATATGTGAGGTGTCTGCTTAAAACCTAAAAAAATGATGGAGTTACTAATATTTCTTGTATGATTTGCTGTATAGCTTTGGCAGCATAAATTTAAGTGTGTTTTCTTAGTTTAAATGTTTGTTTTACTTGCAGCTACCTATATAACCAAAACAATCTCACTATCACAAACAGTCTTAAAAGCATCTACGCAAACTGTCCTAGTAAAAATTTGGTTTTTATTGATTATCTGGTGTACTATTTGGTTATTATGTGTTTATTTATAGGAATTATTATCTTTACTTCTCAGAAAAGCGTATCTATGTCAGCTTTAACCGTACTACCCTAAGGATGCCATTTTTGCTGGAAACTGTCGGTAATTCTGCAATTTTAACTCCATTTTCGGTTTCTACGTGGTCGAATTAGTGGTTTAGTTTTTTTCATTGAAATGCTTGAAAATATGGAATATAGGGTTTTCTTTGGGGTCAAATTTATATTTATAGTATTTATAAAACCTTGACAAAGTGGCTGTGAATTTATTTTAATCAATTATGTCTGTAAGGTCTCGAATATTCAAGGTTGATAATTTATCGATGAAGTGAGTTTTTATCTTTTCTGTCAATAATACTCTTCTAAGCTCTAGGGGAGGTTCTACACTCTCAACTCGCAGGGGTTCAACTAGATTAGAATTCATTGTCCCTATTTAGAACAAATTTAGTAACATGAAAAACAAAACACAACACTTTTCATTCTATTACTCGTAGTTTATTGATGACAGAACAAGATGTGATATAATAAAGGAAGAAAAATTTTTTGTATATTAAAAACCATAGGTTAAGTGTGTAAAGTGTATATTAAATTCAGTAACTGAGCGCTTTCGGCTTATAAGGCCATTATCAGAGTTACTTCGTTAAAAGATAAAACCTCTTCAGAGGAGACATTACAACACATTAAAATCATATAAATTAATTTATGGCCTTATAAGCCGAAAGCTTATACAGTTACTGAATTTAATATTCACTTTACACACTTAACCTACGGTTTTTAATATACAAAAAAAAAATTTCCTTCCTTAATTATTTCATCAAGTGTGTACAAAGTCTACAGTCTTTCATTTATTTATTAAGATTTGATATTACTTAGCTACATCTCTTGACTGAAATTGGCAGTAACTTTTTACAGTGATATAAAACTCTATATAAAACTCTATTTATGCATCAGTACTGAACAATCCTACATAATAATTCCTAAAAATTCTACATTTACCATGACTGGAGATTAAATAAAACGGTAAAATGCACTACCATGCGTAAAAATAGGTTAATCCAGTATTTAAAAATTGATTTCGTTTTATTTTGGTTACAACATATGATACATATAACATTCATCAGCTTATTGATTGCAATGGTTTTTGTTGTTCCAAATTAGTTCGAAATAATAAAAAAAAACATATAAGCCCCTTATTGAAAAAAAAAACATTTTCTCCAGCAGTGATTACGGATTGCTTGATATTTTCATTATGCTTAAGATTTCTTCATTCTTGTAGCCATCTGTATCAAAAACTGTCATTGTCAATAAGGCGTGTTAAATTTTTAAGTAGATTTTGGGCATATTTGTTATGGCAAAGACATTCATAGTACACTGCTCAACAATTGAAGTGGATATTTTTTAAATTTCAGTAAATTGTGTACAAAAATAATATTTTAAATATACGTTTCATGCTATCAGTAACCTCTGTTTATAGCAAATTGTTTTTTTCTTTTTTTATGATGTTTCTTTTAACAGAATTGTAGGAATTCTATTTCAAAATACTAACATTTTAGTCGCGTAGAAGTGCTAGCAGTGACTTTAACATTAAGAATAATAAAAAACTCTTCGTTTTAACAAAACTTCCAATATTGATTAAAAAAATTGCTTTTTTAACTTTAATGACAGCCGTTTCGCTAGACATATTGAAGTTACATTTTGTTTTTTTGTAGCTATGTACCTGATGTTGATTAGGTAGTATTAAGGCTAGACCAAATATGGAAGTAATAAGACACAACAATATTAAAGCCTAGATGTTATGAGCCCTAAGGGATTATCCTGGATGTACTTCCCTCTAAGATCAGTATAACTGTGCAATGATATAGAAAAACCAGGAAAAAACTATATCATGCTGATCTTTACAATAACTTAATATATTTGTGTTACAATTACGTCTTATCTATGTATAAAATGAACTTCCCAGATTTATTTGTTTATTAACAACTTTAAATTGTGGATCTGCTAGATGTCTTTTTATTTCAAGTTCTTCAAGGAAATCTAAATTTTGTTTTTTATTACAAGTGTGTAGTATTTGGATGTCATTGGTGTGTAAGAGTGAGGTTGGATGTTCAAGTAGGTGTTTTGCATAATTTGACTTATCTGGTTGTTTTAATCTATATGCTCTTAAATGGTCGTTAAATCTTACTTCAAAATTTCTTTGTGTTTGACCTATATATACAGCATTACACTTTGGACAATTAATTTTGTAAACACCAGATTTTTTTAATTTAGGTAATTTTGTTTTTACATTTAACAATTTTGTACCAATATTATTTTGTGTTTTAAATGATATTAATGCTGATGTTGCCAAAGATATTATTTATGAAATTTTATTGGAAATATTTCCACAGTATGTAATATTTTTATAACTTTTAATTTCTTTAGTTTGTTTAGGAAATATTAGTTTTAGTGACACTTTCTGTTCTTTCTTATTAATTAATGTATTTATCAAATGAATTGGGTAGCCATTAGATGTAGCTATTTGTTTTATGATCAATTTCTTTATCAAAGTTAATTTTGTTCATTGGAATTGAAAATGCCCTAGGGCTCATAACATCTAGGCTTTAATATTGTTATGTCTTATTACTTCCATACTTGGTCTAGCCTTATAACTACCTAATAAACATCAGGTACCTAGCTACAAACAAACAAAATGTAACTTCAATATGTCAATCTGACGATGCTAAGTCTAGCGAAACGGCTGTCATTAAAGTTAAAAAAGCAATTTTTTAAATAAATTTTGGAAGTTTTGTTAAAACGAAGAGTTTTTTATTATTCTGAATAAGATGGACTACCAAAAAGTAAGGCTTAGTACAATCAATTTGACTTTAACATTGTTACTGTAGTTCATAAATCTATTTACTTGAAAAAAATGGCGCTACGGCGATTTGAAACAGTGCAATTCGATCAATTAGTACGTTGGATACACGAAGGCTTAAGTCAAGATGAAGTTGATACATGGCTAAATGTGTCCCAAAGTGTCCCAAAGATGTTATATTTAGTTATCACAGTTTTTTTCTTTCTACTCACTGTCATTTTCAAAATAAGTGGGTATAATATAGAAATAATTATTGCAGTTTGTTTGCAATATTTAAATTAACAAAAAGAAACATAAAAATATATTTTTCTTCCTAAAAGCTGCTAGAATAATCATTTTTATCTTTCTCAGGTTATTCGAGAAACATTATCTTTGACTTTAACATATGTGGGATGAAACTAATAAAATTTTAACATTCATAAAAAGTTTCTCCCACAGGATCACGAATTTCTGAGCGACGATGATGTTTTGATAAAGATACCATTTCATTCTCCAAATCAATAACCCTCATAAAATATTTTACGATATTGAGTGTCAGCTGCAGCAATGCCAACATCATCAAATAGTTGAATAGATAAAATATATAAGGGAAATGATAAAGGGTTCCTTATTTCACTTATTCATTCCGCGCTTCGGCGTTGTTTTATCCCTTGGTCGTCCCTTATTTATCAAATTGACCGGAAGACGATGATCTACTTCTGCTGTTACTGATGCTTTTCTCCGGCGATATAAAAGGCAGTTTTCATTTTCTACCGGTCAGGGACATTTTTACGATCCTATAAATTGTAGGTATAGAAACTAAATTCGCAGTATACGTTTGATGGCATCTCGCATACTTTAGACGAGAATTCTAGTGTTATTGTTATTTCGAATTTATTGAGATCATCTATCGATAACGAATATCTGGTAAAATAAATATTATTCGCCCAAAAAGGTTTCCGAAATGGGAAAATTATCAATGGAACAAGACAAGGCAATAAGTTCTATAAAGTATTTTTTATACCTACAAATTGGTAACACTGATCTTCTCAACTGCCAGATTATTCTGGTTTAAATTATTAAATGTCTATATATTATTCCCAGTCTTTTTATTAATGTATACAGTAGCAATAAAAAAAGGAGAGAACCATGATTATTTTTTTTATTTTTTTTAACTTTATTTGCAATCAACTCTGTTAATTTCATTATACTTTCTGTTTCTACTGTTACTTCCTTTAAATATTTTTCCACTGGGTTACTACATTCTTACTATTAGTATGTTCTCCACATTTCATTTCACATGTCAATTTAACCTACACACTTATCAGACTCTATCTTTGTTACCAGCTTCTGATTTTCTTTTTTCTTCTTTTTTTTTATTTCATAACTCTCTTATTCATCGATGTTTAAGTTTTAAATTAATATGCAATTTCTACAATCTATACATAAAGGTGAGTTTGTATGCGATTTAGTAATAATATGATTTTATGATAATTTGATCTTGCTTGTTTTATCGTAACTTAGACATATCATGTACTATTAACGTGTTGAAAATTGATCAATTAGCAGCTTGATCCTATTCCTACTGGAGACTTATTTTTGTTAAAGTTGGTAGTTATGTTTATATAAATGTAATCATGTATTTTTTTTGTGTAATTAAGTTGCCAGGTGAAAGTTACCTTGGTGAAACAAATTTTGTAGTTATTATATAAATAAAATAACGTGTCAACAAACTGTTATACTTTGGACGTAGTTTATTTCTTTGGTAAAGAAACCCAGATCCACCCCAAAATCTCAACAGGTTATGGGCCCAGGGCAGCTGTAAAAGGGTTTCATTTTGAAGTCAGGACAGGAAAGCGACGGTGAAGTCGAGAAAAGCAGTCCAAAGTGTCAGAGTCAGTCAAGTCAACGTATACGCAAGTTGTTTTAAGTTGGAAAATCACCACGAAAGATTGAAAGTTCATTTTTTTCTTTAAAAGAAAAAAATTATCAGGTCAGTAAAATTTTTAAAAGCAAAATGGATCATATAAAATCTCAGTTGGAGATGCTGATTGAAGATAGTCAGGGAAATGTCAATTTTATTTCATGGCGATTTAAATTAAATCTAGCACTTAAGAATAAGGATTTGCACGATATTGTAACTGGTGCAAAACTCAGGCCTGCAGGTGATGCGACAGTAGCTACCGTTTCAGCTTGGATAAAGAAAGATGTCGAAGCCCAAACGTTAATAGGTCTAAATGTGAACAGTAAGATTGCGAACAAAATTGCAAATTGCAAAACTGCCAAAGACATGATTGATAAGTTGGTTAGTCTATATGGTACAAAAACTGATGTAACTTTAGAAACGTCGCGAATCAAATTCTTTACTTTTGAGTATGATGAAAGCAAGTCAGCAGTAGAAAATTGTATGGAGATTTTGGATTTAGCTGAAGAAGTCTCAACCGAAAATGATCCTATGAGGGAGAGTTGGATTATGACAAGAATTCTGAGTGTGTTATCATCAAGATTGGCACACTTTAGAACATCCTGGAACAACGTGACCGGAGCTGCAAAGACAATAGAAACTCTCATCGAACGTCTGAGACTTGAGGACGAGCAACTTAGGGAAACGACGACAAATGAAGAAGGCAGCATCAACAACGCTCTTATGGTAAGACGTGAGAACCAAGGACAGTCATCAAACAACAAGAAAGACAAGACAGCACTCGCATGTTACAAATGCGGAAAGAAAGGTCACGTGATCAAGGAATGCAGAGGCAAGCCATGTCAGAAATATATTGAATACTGCAAGAATAAATATTCATGTAACATCTGTAAGAAGAAAGGACACTTCGCAAAAGACTGTCAATCTCGAGAAGAAGGAAAGTTAGTAAATTGGAAATCATCAAAGAAAGTATTTTTGACCACAGCACTCTCGACGGTGGACAACGATATCTCGAAAGACAACGCAACTACATGGTATCAGGACTGTGGAGCTAGCCAGCACATGACGTCTCATCGAGAATGGTTTGTACAGCTTGTTGAGCTGGACGACCCTATTCCAATTGTGATTGGAGATTCAACCAGGATAGATGGTGTTGCAGTCGGCAATATCGAGATGGAGGCGTTTGATGGTCAACAGTGGTATCCAGTGGTACTTGAAGATGTCATTTATGTACCAAATCTCAACTTTAATCTTTTCTCAGTAAGTCAGATGTTAGACAAGGGACATATACAGAAGGCAAATGGAAAAGAGTCAACATTCTACAGTCAGGATGGCAAGGAAATTGTGGCAATAGCAAAGCGCAAAGGAAATCTCTACAAAATGATGCTCAGGAGAGAAGAGACAAGTTTGATAGTACAGTCGATCAAAGTTTGGCACGAGAGACTTGCTCATCAAAACGTAAAGTATGTAAGAGACATATTGAAAAGGAAAGGAATCAAATATGTTGATGACTGGAATGATTACGTATGTACAGGGTGCTCATATGGCAAGCAACATCGATCTTCACACCCAATCAACCCCAAGACAGCCCAGCAGCCATTGGATCTCGTACACGTCGACACCGGTGAGATGAACACTTTATCACTAGGAGGCGCAAAGTATTGGCTCATGCTTAAGGATGATTTCACCCACTATCGAAGCTGTTACTTTATGAAGACGAAAGGTGAAGCACCAGAGAAGATTGAAAGCTACTTGAGACTTGTTGAAAATCAGCTAGGGAGGAGAGTGAAAAGTCTGAGATCTGATAACGGCACTGAACTGAAGAATGCAAAAACCAAAGAGATGATGGACAAGTTGGGAATATTTCACACATTTACGAATGTACATACGCCAGAGCAGAACGGAAGGGTTGAACGAGAGATGAGAACCATTGTAGAGGCAGCCAGGGCAGCAATTCATGCAGATGGATTAGACGAGAGACTATGGGCAGAGGCAATGAACCATGCGATCTTCACGATCAACCAGACAGGAACCAGCAACGTACCAGGGAAAAGTCCGGCAGAACTTTGGTTCGGAAGAAAAATGAAGATTGAGAAACTGCGACCTTTTGGATGCGAGTGTTATGTGTTGACACAAGCACAGAAGAGAGGCAAGATTGATAGAAAATCAGAAAAGGGAGTTCTGGTGGGATATGATATCGATTCACCATGCTACAGGATTTATCAGAAAGACAAGAGAGAAGTTGTTAGTTCAGAGAATGTAATCTTCGACGAAGAAAAGATAAAACTGAGGCAGGGAATTGAAGTTGAGACACACGCAACAGAGGACATACCTGAGAAGCAAGAGGACAGTAGCAGTGAATCAGAAGAAAAGGAAGAAAACTGGACAATCGGAGAAAGTGAAAATGAGAATGAGACACAACCGCCAGAAGCAGAGCAAGAAGGAAGAGTTCTACGAGATCGTCGAACACTGCAACCACCACCGAGACTGAGAGACTTTGTACCTGATTATAGACGTGGAGGAAAGAACGCAAGAGTAGCCATGATTGGTGAAACGGAAGACATTCCGGTGAGTGAGGCACTTAAAGATGAAAAGTGGAGACAGGCAATGCAGGAGGAGTACGACTCGTTAATGGAAATGGAAACTTGGAAGCTGGTGGACTGTCCAGAAGGAGTGATGCCGATCACTTGTCGTTGGGTACTTCGTGAGAAGGCAGACGGGAGGCTCAAAGCCAGACTTGTGGCAAGAGGATTTGAACAGAAGGAAGGAGTGGACTACGCGGAAACGTTTAGCCCAGTAGCTCGCCATGCATCTATTCGTTTACTCCTAAGCCACGCAGCGTCAGAGAAAATGAAGTTGGTATCGTTCGATGTGAAAACGGCATTCTTGTATGGAAAACTGGAACAAATCATTTACATGAATCAGCCTGAAGGATTCGAAGACGGATCAGAAAAAGTTTGCAAGCTGGATAAAAGTCTTTACGGGCTCAAACAAGCTCCAAGGATGTGGAACGAGAGGGTCACCACACACTTTGAAAAGAAGATAGGCCTGATCAACACAGATGATGATCCGTGTATCTACTACAACAAGAATAAGACCATAATGCTCTCACTGTTCGTGGATGATGGATTGATAGCTGGAAAAGATGAAGACGAAATATACAAGTTATTAAACGAGATAAGCAAGGAGTTTCAGATCACATTCAGCAAGAAAGCACAGGACAAGTTGACCTATTTGGGCATGGAAATCAAGATCGACCCGGGGGGCATCTTTGTGAACCAACCTCGCTACACTGAGAAGATCTTGAGAAAGATGAAACTCGACCAGTGCAATCCAGTATCGACACCCATTGAGCAAGGAATGATCACCAAGAAAACAGACTTCAAGAACGACCAGGCACTTCCGGTGAACAACAATTATCGTGAGGCGATAGGATGTTTGTTGTACTTAGCTACAATCACTCGACCAGATATCAGTTTCGCCGTGAACTACCTGAGTCGATTTTGCAACAAGCCTATGAAGAGTCATCAGGCGATGGTGAAACGTGTTTTCCAGTATCTGAGAGGAACACCGACAGCAGGAATCTATTTCGGAGGAAGTAAAGAACTTGTCGCTTACACCGATTCAGACTTTGGAGGAGATTCTGAGACAGGACAGTCAACGAGTGGAGTGTTGGTGATGCGAGGAGGTCCAGTGATTTGGTACTCACAGAAGCAGCGTCTGGTAGCCACTTCAACTGCAGAAGCCGAGTATCGAGCAGCAGTGTCAGTGATTGACGACGTGTGCTGGATCAAGCGAATCGCACTGGAACTTGGTATTATGGAAGCTGATCAGCCGATCAATTTGAAGGTAGATAACATGTCAGCCATACACATGTTACAGAACGCACACGAAGGAAAAACGATGAGGGGAAAAACACATTGAAATACCACGAAAGTACATTCAGCAACATATTGGCAACACTGTGACATTGCAACACGTAGAGAGCTGCAAGCAGATTGCAGACATTCTCACTAAGCCACTTAACAAAAGGATCTTCGAGACGCTTCGCTGTAAATTGATCAAGGAGGAGTGTTGAAAATTGATCAATTAGCAGCTTGATCCTATTCCTACTGGAGACTTATTTTTGTTAAAGTTGGTAGTTATGTTTATATAAATGTAATCATATATTTTTTTTGTGTAATTAAGTTGCCAGGTGAAAGTTACCTTGGTGAAACAAATTTTGTAGTTATTATATAAATAAAATAACGTGTCAACAAACTGTTATACTTTGGACGTAGTTTATTTCTTTGGTAAAGAAACCCAGATCCACCCCAAAATCTCAACATAACGTTATTATACTTTGTTATCTAAATTTGAAAAGTTTTAACCATAATATTTAAAAAAATCAGATAACTACTAATCATACTTCGTTATGACTATTTATGATTCTTTAGTGATCATCAGTGAGAGTTCACATTTCGAGGCCAATTCATCCGAGACGAAAACGAAACGATAGTGGTGTTTCCAGAACCACTGATGACGATGATAAAGATTTGATAAGAAGAACTATCTACTCTATGTACGAAGAAAACTTGATGCCTACTATCAGATCATTGCAAACAAGACTAAGGAGCTCCACTGTGATGAGGATATCAATTGGAAACCTATGGACACTTTTATCCAAGCTAGGTTTCAAATACTCCAAAATTGATAAAAAAGGCAAGTTATTATGGAATCCCAACGGATTAGGCAATGGCGTTTTGAATATTTGACTGCCCTAAGTGATTACAGGTCTTTACAAAGACCAATAATCTATTTGGATGATATGATCCCACGATACGCCGGTCAAATGATGGACCGATGGAATAGTGCGATGCCAATCAAAAGCTCCATCGAACAAAGGAAAACGGATCACGATTATTCATGCTGGATCAGAAGATGGTTGGATTTCAAACAGTTTAGGACTTTCGGCGAAGAACATTTAAGATTCGTCGTTGGATTACCACCAGTATACAAGATACAGCCGAATTGTTCGAAGATTGGTTCGAAACATTTTACTGCCAAATATTCCCCCGCATAGTGTCATAGTTATGGACAATGCCAATTACCATAGTCGCCAATTGAAGAAGGTTCCAGGCTCTTCAAAACAAATCCGGAAATCCAGGAATTTATGCTCCAAAACAACATGTAGGTACCTTGAAGAAGGATATAAAAAAACGCAGCTCTTAGAGGTTCTAAGGACATTTAACATACAGAAGATATAGGTATGTGACACAATTGCAGCATCCAAAGGACACACAGTTCTTCGTCTTCCTCCTTACTACTGCGTATTTAATCCGATTGAGCATATGTGGAGAAGACTATAGAGCAAAGTGCGGACCCAACATACTATACCTAGATTATGTCTTTCTGTAATTGCATTAATCCGGCAAAATATAGATGACCCAGACGCTGATTGTTGGAAAAGAACAATAAACCATGTTATAAAAGTGGAGGATTCATACAGAGCATTTTAAACTAATATAGAACCCCTTATAATTAATGTAGACGACGATAGTGATAGTGAAACTGAATTGATATATCAACATATTTAAATTTTCATTAAATTTTATTGTGAATATCCTTTAATATGCGCTTCTATTAAAATATTATTTTTGCAAATTTAATCCTGACCTGCATTCTTTACCCAAACTTGCCAATACCTGAGATAAAAGTACCATCAGTCCCCTCTTATTGTGGGCACTATATTGTTAAACACACTTTAATACTAAAAAAAATTACAAAATAGGTAACAGAGCTGAATAATAAGGAAAAGTTGAAAAGAAATAGTTCTTAAACTACTAAATCGAAAAATAAAAGGCGATGAATATGAAAAAAGGAAATCCAGATGACTAAATATTTTATTAACGATTGCGCCATCTATTAAAAGATTTTGTAGGTTATATTAAAACTATATTTTGTAAATTTGTAAGAAAAATATATCCAAAAAATACTAGGGCTCAGGGTTCACACAGGAGGCTCTGAAGGAAGTGGACTTGTGTGAGGATGAGGGCCTATCGGTTAAAACTCATAAAACATCAGTGGTCGTCTTCACCAGAAAAAGATCACTACAAGGCTTAAAGCCACCAGCGACCAAGGGGATAAATATTCCATTTGTAAGTCAGACTAAATACCTAGGTATAATATTAAACTAGAAGCTGACATGGAATCTTTTTAATCCACAGAATCACATAAAAGACTAACTATAATTGCACTTGTGAGATGTAGAAGGTTGTGGGGAAAACATGGGGACTCAATCCAAAGATAAACCTTTGGTTATACACGAGGGTCATAAGACCAATTTTAACCTATGATTCAAGAGCTTGGTGGACAAAAACCCAGCAGGCTGGAGCTATTTAAACGCTTGGTGGGGCTCAGGGACAGAGATACCCATACGACAGAGCTTTTACTAAACTTTGCATACTTATATTTAAAGGGAAGCTTTGTCAATGCAAGATCAGGCCCCAATAAGCTGTAGGAAAGGTACCGACAATGCAGGAAAAGTTATATTAATAAATAACTTTTTGCTACACGGATGGCTCCAAAACCGTGGTGGTCTATCATAATCCATTCTGACAGTCTAGCGGCTCTAGGGCCTTACCTTGAGAAAATATGTAAGGTATACTAGGGAATAAGGGACCATGAGAAGACTAAATTGGCCCGGGAAGGTGCAAAAATTTCATGGATAGGACCTAGAAGCCGTCTTTGAAATTGCAAAGACATTTAAAAAAGGAGCCATCAGCGAATGGGTGCAAATAAATTCTCTTGAATGGTGAGAATTAACCTCAATACAGAGACAAGCCAAAGATATGGGAGTAATAAAATATAAAACCCCAATGTACCTAATAGAAGAAAAAAATACATAATACGCAGTATTAACATATCTAAAAATTAAATAGTATTTATACATAATTAAAGGTATTATAGAAGAAAAACAGTTTAGATATATATATGTAAATAAACAAAATTAACAACCAATCAAGAAAACATTCCTTTATGTTAACCAAGAAAAACATAATATTCAGAAGATTCAAGTTGTTCATTGAGACAATTAATGCTAGTATTTGCATGTAAATAACAAAATAACAGAATAAGAGAGTCAAGTTGTCAAGCTACGGGAAAGTGGATGAAAAAGTACAAAAACAAGTAAATACAGCGAATGGAGCAACTTAATGTCTCGACAATACAATTTGGAGAAACATATGCCTTACAACGGAAACTAGAGTATACAATGCTCAACAAAAATCTGTCATTTTTTTTTGTCATTGGTTAATAATAAATCAAAATTCGATAAAATAAGTTAATATGCTGATCCGCATAAACCGTGGTTGTGAACTACGCCTACACCTTCTTCTAACAGTTTGACCAAAGAAGCTGTTTAATCTCGAAGCAGTAAATGTTTGGTTTCTTCTTACAATTACTGCTATAAAATGGTAGCTCGTTCTCGTCCTCCTCCATGCCTTTACGCTGCAGAACCAGTTTTCAAATATCGATTCCATGCAGGACTGACAACACTTTGGGACACATTTAGTCGTGTAGCTTGACTTAAGCCTTCATGTTGCACTGTTTCTAATCGCCGTAGTGCTATTTTTTTTTCAGGTAAACAGATTTATTGACAACAGTAATATTAATGAACTCCTACAATTCTAAATAAAGAGATAATAGCGTATAAAAACAAATTTAATTTTGGCTAATGCATATATTAATTAGGTCAATTATATCTGATATTATACCTGGATGGATATTTCTTTCATCTAATAGCTTTTTAACTAGAACTATACATTCTTTAGGAGGTATTTTAGGAAACATATTAATCACATCAAATGATACTAATTTAGTATTATGTTGTAAATTAGGTACATTTATTTAATTTATTTATCAAATCTAACGAATTTTGTACACAAAGAAATTTTGAAATAAGATTCAATGAACATTTAAGAGCATATAGATTACAACAACCAGATAAGTCAAACTATGCAAAACACGTTCTTGAACATCCACACTCACTCTTACACACCAATGACATTCAAATATTACACACCTGTGATAAAAAACAAAATTTAGATTTCGTCGAAGAATTTGAAATCAAAAGACATCTAGCAGATTAACAATATAAAGTAGTTAATGAACAAATAAATCTTGAAGTTCACCACTATTAAACTGTTTACTTTGATTGAGTCTTCATTTTACACATAGATAAGACGTAATTGTAACATAAATATATTAAGTTATTGTAAAGATCAGCATGATATAGTTTTTTCCTGGTTTTTCTATATCATTGCACAGTTATACTGATCTTAGAGGGAAATATATTCAGGATAATCCCTTAGGGCTAATAACATCTAGGCTTTAATATTGTTATGTCTTATTACTTCCATACTTGGTCTAGCCTTAATACTAACTAATCAACATCAGGTACATAGCTACAAACAAACAAAATGTAACTTCAATATGTCAATCTGACGATGCTATTTCGATAGCGAAACGGCTGTCATTACATTTAAAGTATTTAAAGAATAAATAGTGGAAGTTAATTCAACCTTTTAGTTGTTTATTGTTCTGAATAAAATATTTTTGTACGCAATTTTTTGAAATTCAAAAAATAGCCACTTTAATTGTTGAGCAGTGTATATAAATCTACAATATTATCGATTACAACGTAGACAGAGGAAACAAGAGCAGATACAACGAAAACACAAAGACTAGTGGAAACAGCAGAAATGAAAAATAACAAACAAACTCTAAGAGACAGAATAAGATGTAAGTGAGATGTGTTATAAAGAAAAGAAAAATGTGGACCAAAAAAAAATAGAATGGAATCAACACTTAGAAATAATGAGAGAACATAGAACAGTAGGTACGAATGGCTAGAAAAGAATCTCCAAATGGAAAATCAATAGAGAGCATGTTCCAACAACATTAATTGATGCCAAAAACCGAAGTAAAGTGAAGAAGAAAAAAATTACTTCAACAATAATATCCAACATTAAATTTTGAGCTTAATAAAGTAAAATGATAAAAGTTAAGACTTGAATGTCATCGGCAATTAGTTGATAGAAATTAAAGTCAACATTCGCTGGTGTATTTTCCGTAGGGACGAATGTATCCCAAATGAATGTGTAAACTCCGTACGGTCTAATGCACACTTATTAATCACTACCATAACCACTACCATAACCTTAACTAAATCATCAATGTAGCGAAAATCTTTATTCATATACGAATTATCCGTTCGGATGAATATCCGCTTACAACCGACTCGGCGGGAATCTGGAATGACTCTCTATGGCTGATTACCTGCCAAATGGGCAAAATGATTAAATATTAATAATTCATATGCGGCTGCTTTCTGTTCAGACTTTCCATCAGTACATAATTTCGACGTAGTGGCTTTATTGTCACATAATTTGGTATATTTAGTATGATGGAAAGTATTTTCATTTAGTCCACTATGGAAAATAAAATATTTAGTACGTATTTTAATAATGAATACTGTCTGGAAACTTTTTTATTGACAATTAAAGTTCATTATTTCAATTTCGTGTTACAAAGGTGATCGTCCCTAAAGTTTTGAAATAAAAAATAGACCAATTCAGATAAAAAAATTTAATTATGTTACAGCTTTTCTCTACTTTTCCAAATAATTACCATACAAATTCAAACACTTATCATATTTGATAAGTTTTTAAAATTTCGTCCTTAAAGAAATTTGCCTCCTTAGGACGTAGCCAACCTGTCACAGCGTTTTGAAGTTTTGTATCACTCGCAAACCTCTGAGATGCAAGCCGCCGCTTCATGTACTGGAAAAGATGTAAATCACTGTGACCCAGGTCCGGGCTGTAGGAGGGGTGGTCAAAAACGTCACATTTGAACTTTTCCAAATGTTCAGTTGTTCTTTGGCTGTGTGAGGGCGGGCGTGTAAAAAACACAACGCCATGTGTCAGAAGACCACTGAAAAGTAGAGATATGTTTTTACCTGCACCCAAGGTAAAGAAACTTAATAGTTTCTATACAAAGCTTGACCGTTTTCTATGAAAAAACAACTACTTTTCAGTTTTATATTAACTACATCTTATCTGAAATTATTTTCAGTAGTATTTGTTTATCAGAAGACCACGCTTGTCGTACCCGTTTTAAGGTTTCACAATAAGCTGCAGCTGTAGTGGTCGTACCACGATCAATGAAAATGATTGGCCTCCTTTCTTTGGCTCGCTTGGCAAAGCAGTATTATCCCATTGCATTCACTGTTACTGGGATCTTTGGATATTGGGATTGGGCCCGGTCTCCCGAACTTTTACCCTTATTTGAAAATGGACCTAGGTGGTTGACGTTAAATTTTGAATTTTTTCAGATACCAGGAAGTCTCGTCAGTTAAGTAAGTAAGGATCGTAGTCATGTGCTCTCGTCAGAAGTGAATTTAAGTGGTTACGGAATGAGGTGATCAAGTCAATGTTGCGAAGTCGGATTTGACGGATTATCGAGTTTTTTTTTTTTTTTTGACTGTTAACGTCCTTCTGAAAAGTGTAGTTCTTTTTCACGGGTATGAGGACAGGCATATAAAGAAACCAATTAAATTTTGGCCGACGTTTCGTCGATTTATTTCGACATCTTCAGGGCTATAAAAGAAGAAAGTAGTGGCAACGATACATAATACAAGTATAAATTTTGTAAAAACGTAATAAAACAAAATAAAACAAAATACAGTTTCAAAAATTACACAGTCAACAGAGTGACATCATAGTCATGGATAGAACGTTCCAAAACTTTTAACATTAATATAATTTTTTTTTTTTGTTTAAATATTTTACGAAAACGAATTTATTACATAGTTTTTTGAACAACTGCGAGAAATAATCATTTTTAAAAGTAAGAACAATTAATAACTGCACAGTTAAACTAAACTTCCACTATTTATTTGAAAAATTCGCTTTAAAATCAATTACAGCTGTTTCGCTATCACTAGCATCGTCAGATTGACATATTGAAATTACATGTTGTTTGTTTGTAACTAGGTGCTTGATGTTGATAAGGAGTTAAGGCTAGACCAAGTAAGGAAGTAATAAGACATAACAATATTAAAGCCTAGATGTTATTAGCCCTAAGGGATTATCCTGGATGTATTTCCCTCTAAGATCAGTATAACTGTGCAATGATATAGAAAAACCAGGAAAAACTATATCATGCTGATCTTTACAATAAAGCGAATTTTTCAAATAAATAGTGGAAGTTTAGTTTAACTGTGCAGTTATTAATTGTTCTTAGTAAGATGAACTTCCAAAAAGTAGAGGTTAACACAATCAATTTCATTTTTAAAAGTGGTGTTAGTTGGCAAATATATGTATTTCAGTATTAAGATATGGTCGTAAACCATTACCTCTATGCGCAGAAATCTTAAATAAATTTTTGTTGAGTTTTGAGTCATTTACTTTATCACTATTGTTTCTTCATGTTATTTCACCTTTTGTTTTTTTATTATCTGTTTTTTAACTATGTAATAAATTCGTTTTCGTAAAATATTTAAACAAAAAAAAAATTATATTAATGTTAAAAGTTTTGGAACTTTCTATCCATGACTATGATGTCACTCTGTTGACTGTGTAATTTTTGAAACTGTATTTTGTTTTATTTTGTTTTATTATGTTTTTACAAAATTTATACTTGTATTATGTATCGTTGCCACTACTTTCTTCTTTTATAGCCCTGAAGATGTCGAAATAAATCGACGAAACGTCGGCCAAAATTTGATTGGTTTCTTTATATGCCTGTCCTCATACCCGTGAAAAAGAACTACACTTATTCTACTGTCTCTTGATATGAAGAGCCAGAGTGCGGAATTTGTAGCATTGGTTTTTGAAATAAGGTGACGAATATGTGGGTGCCATGTCAACTTGCTGTAAAACATGACTCCTAAATATTTAATTTCGGTTTTCCAATCGATAACCGAATCTTTCAGCATAAAGTCGACATTTGGTCGATCGCGATTTTTACTGAATTTAATGTTGCGATTTTTCCGCATTAATTTTTATCTTCCATTTTTCCGCCCATTCTACATGCATTGGTCGTGAAGATATTCTACACTCTTGGAGAATTTCCAAGAGCTAGACAAAATCGCGGTATCATCCGCAAATGTAAAGATCTTTGTAAGTCCTATACATTTGGGGATGTCTGCCGTATACAAATTGTATGGAATAGGAGAGAGAATCGAACCATGAGGAACTCCGGCATCGATTCTCTTGATCCTTGAGAAGATTTTACACTAATCCGAAACGTTCGTGATTTAAGGAAAGATTTGTTTAACTCTAATAGGCCTGAATAAAAATTAAGTAACTGAATTTAATTTAGAAATTAGCCCTTCATGTCAAGTCTTGTCAAAAACTTTTTCAATGTCTTAACCAAATTAAAAGTCCGTTTGTCAGTTTCATCTTTGATTGGCTCAAGAATAACTTTCTCGATTACCTTTGATATCGAACTACGTAGACTTATTGGTCTGTGGTTTTGGGGGTAAAGCGAATTTTTCCCGGGTTTTTCTATTAAAATAATTATGGCATTCTTCCAGCTGTCGGGAATTTTTGTAATTTTAAAATTGTGTTTGTAATGTTGGCCAAAAATTTGCAGTAGCTGTGAGGCAGCTGCTTAAGCTGGAGATTGCATTGACTGCTGTTTTCTTTCGGCATTTACATAGGCTACCTAAGTTTTATCTCCTGTAACGATTCTGTTTAAAAATATTTCTACTTGAACGCCATACTAAATAAAAACGTCTATGGCATACAGAACTCATTCTTTTCATTTTATTATCCTCATTGAGTACTTTTGCAATCCACGTGCGCAAAAGTTGTGAAAGCCTAGTTTTTATGTCACTATCTCATACACAAGTACCATAGAAACGATTATCATTGTCATATAGATAAAATGCATCCGTTGTACGTTTAATCGATATATTTATTGAAATTGATTGTGTTAACCTTTACTTTGTGGAAGTCCATCTTACTAAGAACAATAAATAACTGAACGGTTGAACTAAACTTCCACTGTAATTGCATTTTAAAACGTATTTTTCGAATAAATAGTTAGTTCAACCGTTCAGTTATTTATTGTTTTTTTTTTTAACTACGAAACGCATCAACCACGAAGGGTTATTAGCGTGTATTTAATTAACGTATCCGATAGATTGATTTAACTTTAGATTTTTTTATATAGGTTACAGTCTTTAAGATATAGTAAAACGTTTTTAAAATTTCCATCTTCTAGAGCTTCTCTTAATGTTGTGGGTATGTTGTGTTTTATTCGTTCAGTGTTATACCTTGAACATTGAAGAATCATGTGTTTCACAGTTAGATCACTTTTACACTTTTCACATACAGTTTTGTTTTTTGTTTGGAATAAGTAATCGTGGGTTAGTCGTGTATGTCCAATGCGAAGGCAGGTGAGTATTACTTGCTTTCTTCTGTTGTTAAGATCTGGTTTCCAAGGATTATGGCGTTTCATTCCTTCGTACGACTTGGTTGAAGAGTTGTTCCATGTTTGTTGCCAGGTTATTGTTATTTTATTTTTTTAAAATGGCTTCAGATCAGTATGTACAACTGCAGTGTACTCCTCAGAGGTTGGATTGGTGGATGCTTGTTTAGCCAGTTTGTCTACAGCCTCGTTGCCCTTGATTCCGATATGAGAAGGCACCCATATAAAATTAACCCGACATTTTCTGTTTTCTAACTTTTTCATTTCTTTTTTTATTTGAAGTAAGAGAGGATTGTCGCAATGCAATTGTTTGAGGGAGATTATAGAGCTTAGAGAATCCGAGACAATTGTAAAGCTTTCTTTGTTTAGGTTTTCAGTTAAGGTTAAAGCTTTTAGAATAGCAAACAATTCGGCAGAAAATATTGTTGTAATTAAAGATAATTTGTAAGTTATTGAGTGAAGTTCTGAGAACATAGCTGCCCCAGTCCCATCTTCGTTTTTTGATCCATCTGTGTAGATATTAAAAGTGTTGCCGAGTTTATTCAATAGTTTATAAAATTCTTGTTTTATTAGCAATATATTTATTATTAAATTTTAGGCTTTCATCTTCAATATTTCGCTTGCCATTATACTTAGAGCATAAATAAAACTCAATTTATTCATTTTTTTTTACTTGCTAAAATTTTCACTTATTATGAAATTACATTTAAAATGTATGTTTTTTGGGATATTTACAAAAAACCATTGAAAAAAGTGAAAAAATGTCTCCAATAGGTAACTTGAAAAATATGCAGTTTTTAAAAAAACTTTATAAAACACTTTTTGCCTAAAATTGAATCTTTTATCGACCCTTTGGATTATTTAGACCAAAAAAATGTTCACTAACAGAAAGAAGTGGCAACCACCCCCAAAGTAAGAGCGGTGGTCGGAGCAATATTAGTTTTGGAGTTAGGGGTAAGATAAACCTAGTACTATAACTTCATGTAAAACTTTTCAGAGTTATAAAGCTTCAAAGACTGTACTAATTGTAGGATGTTAATTATGAAATCTATCTTTACTACCTGATCTTGTTTGTGTTTTATAAAGAACTTTTTGTTCATCTCTGGAATTCATTGTTTTACCTGCAAATTGTGTCTAGGATAAATTAAAATTTTTATTAATTAGAATTAAGTTTTAATACAATTTTGAGATGCCATGGCTTATCGATGATAAAGTTTTAATGAATAGTCTTTCGTAACTTTAATGGGAAAATGCACGCTCAAATAAAAAAAAGAAAATTGAATTACTTTAAAGTAAAAAAATGTAAATGGTAAATATTCTTATTTTTAGTATATTCGCAGAAAATGACTTTATAATCGAAATTACCAAGGACCATCATTCGAACTTACTATGAAGGAGACACACGATACGTTTTCTACTTCGTGGTTGACAGATGGTTATGATTATTGTTATATAGTACATTTGAAAAAGATAAAATACTCGAATTAAACATGCAAAATCTTTAGTTTGTCCAACTAATCCCTTATTTGTTTGAACAAATTTTTTAATCGCTCTGTTTACTTGACTCTGTAAGAAAGCGATAAGGGACTATCCTTCAGCTTATTTTGTATACCTGGGATCACAAGCGTAGCTTTAGAAAATGACATACGAAATAATAAGAAATTTATTAAAACCGAAGGTGTAAATATTATAGAAATTTATTAAACTGTAACGGGTTAAATTATTAGCTTACCTTAATGAGAAATTTAACTAACAATTTTTGAATAATATATAATTTTTAAACGAAGTAAATCATCCTTTCTCAAATATGACTTCGTAAATGAAGAAAAGAAAAGACCAATGTCAATGTGATAAATAATTTATTGTTATTAAAGTTTTTAATGTTGTTATAAAGTTACTAGTTTCGGTCTATTTATGAAACATCATCAGGCTAAAAGGAATACATAGGTAAATACATTAGACCTAACAGGAGACAAATTCAAATAATTTTACATAAAATTCAGCAAAAATATGAGTGTATTGTGGTTGCTTTTTAAATGACTTTGCCGAATCAAATAAAACGAGATAGCAGACACCCTAGCTAGATCCGCAATAACTAGAACAGACTCAATAAAAGAACACGAAATAATACATACCGATTTAAAATCCTTTTTTAAAAAAATTATTAGAAGTCTGGCAATCCCAATGGAATACAACCAACGAAAAACTCCATGAAATAAAACTTTTAGTGATCCCATGGACTTTCTGGCATATTAACCGACGTCAGCAAGTTATCTTATCACGACTCATATTAGGACACACCGCTACTACCCACGAATACCTGTTAAAAAGAGAAGAGGAACCAAAGTGTTTTGTTTGTGATACTACAATTTCAGTGAAACACATTTTAATCGAAATAAAACCTTCAGTGATCCCATGGACTTTCTGGTATATTAACCGACGTCAGCAAGTTATCTTATCACGACTCATATTAGGACACACCGCTACTACCCACGAATACCTGTTAAAAAGAGAAGAGGAACCAAAGTGTTTTGTTTGTGATACTACAATTTCAGTGAAACACATTTTAATCGAAATAAAACCTTCAGTGATCCCATGGACTTTCTGGTATATTAACCGACGTCAGCAAGTTATCTTATCACGACTCATATTAGGACACACCGCTACTACCCACGAATACCTGTTAAAAAGAGAAGAGGAACCAAAGTGTTTTGTTTGTGATACTACAATTTCAGTGAAACACATTTTAATCGAAATAAAACCTTCAGTGATCCCATGGACTTTCTGGTATATTAACCGACGTCAGCAAGTTATCTTATCACGACTCATATTAGGACACACCGCTACTACCCACGAATACCTGTTAAAAAGAGAAGAGGAACCAAAGTGTTTTGTTTGTGATACTACAATTTCAGTGAAACACATTTTAATCGAAATAAAACCTTCAGTGATCCCATGGACTTTCTGGTATATTAACCGACGTCAGCAAGTTATCTTATCACGACTCATATTAGGACACAACGCTACTACCCACGAATACCTGTTAAAAAGAGAAGAGGAACCAAAGTGTTTTGTTGTGATACTACAATTTCAGTGAAACACATTTTAATCGAAATAAAACCTTCAGTGATCCCATGGACTTTCTGGTATATTAACCGACGTCAGCAAGTTATCTTATCACGACTCATATTAGGACACACCGCTACTACCCACGAATACCTGTTAAAAAGAGAAGAGGAACCAAAGTGTTTTGTTTGTGATACTACAATTTCAGTGAAACACATTTTAATCGAAATAAAACCTTCAGTGATCCCATGGACTTTCTGGCATATTAACCGACGTCAGCAAGTTATCTTATCACGACTCATATTAGGACACACCGCTACTACCCACGAATACCTGTTAAAAAGAGAAGAGGAACCAAAGTGTTTTGTTTGTGATACTACAATTTCAGTGAAACACATTTTTAATCGAAATAAAACCTTCAGTGATCCCATGGACTTTCTGGTATATTAACCGACGTCAGCAAGTTATCTTATCACGACTCATATTAGGACACACCGCTACTACCCACGAATACCTGTTAAAAAGAGAAGAGGAACCAAAGTGTTTTGTTTGTGATACTACAATTTCAGTGAAACACATTTTAATCGAAATAAAACCTTCAGTGATCCCATGGACTTTCTGGTATATTAACCGACGTCAGCAAGTTATCTTATCACGACTCATATTAGGACACACCGCTACTACCCACGAATACCTGTTAAAAAGAGAAGAGGAACCAAAGTGTTTTGTTTGTGATACTACAATTTCAGTGAAACACATTTTAATCGAAATAAAACCTTCAGTGATCCCATGGACTTTCTGGTATATTAACCGACGTCAGCAAGTTATCTTATCACGACTCATATTAGGACACACCGCTACTACCCACGAATACCTGTTAAAAAGAGAAGAGGAACCAAAGTGTTTTGTTTGTGATACTACAATTTCAGTGAAACACATTTTAATCGAAATAAAACCTTCAGTGATCCCATGGACTTTCTGGTATATTAACCGACGTCAGCAAGTTATCTTATCACGACTCATATTAGGACACACCGCTACTACCCACGAATACCTGTTAAAAAGAGAAGAGGAACCAAAGTGTTTTGTTTGTGATACTACAATTTCAGTGAAACACATTTTAATCGAAATAAAACCTTCAGTGATCCCATGGACTTTCTGGTATATTAACCGACGTCAGCAAGTTATCTTATCACGACTCATATTAGGACACACCGCTACTACCCACGAATACCTGTTAAAAAGAGAAGAGGAACCAAAGTGTTTTGTTTGTGATACTACAATTTCAGTGAAACACATTTTTAATCGAAATAAAACCTTCAGTGATCCCATGGACTTTCTGGTATATTAACCGACGTCAGCAAGTTATCTTATCACGACTCATATTAGGACACACCGCTACTACCCACGAATACCTGTTAAAAGAGAAGAGGAACCAAAGTGTTTTGTTTGTGATACTACAATTTCAGTGAAACACATTTTAATCGAAATAAAACCTTCAGTGATCCCATGGACTTTCTGGTATATTAACCGACGTCAGCAAGTTATCTTATCACGACTCATATTAGGACACACCGCTACTACCCACGAATACCTGTTAAAAAGAGAAGAGGAACCAAAGTGTTTTGTTTGTGATACTACAATTTCAGTGAAACACATTTTAATCGAAATAAAACCTTCAGTGATCCCATGGACTTTCTGGTATATTAACCGACGTCAGCAAGTTATCTTATCACGACTCATATTAGGACACACCGCTACTACCCACGAATACCTGTTAAAAAGAGAAGAGGAACCAAAGTGTTTTGTTTGTGATACTACAATTTCAGTGAAACACATTTTAATCGAAATAAAACCTTCAGTGATCCCATGGACTTTCTGGTATATTAACCGACGTCAGCAAGTTATCTTATCACGACTCATATTAGGACACAACGCTACTACCCACGAATACCTGTTAAAAAGAGAAGAGGAACCAAAGTGTTTTGTTGTGATACTACAATTTCAGTGAAACACATTTTAATCGAAATAAAACCTTCAGTGATCCCATGGACTTTCTGGCATATTAACCGACGTCAGCAAGTTATCTTATCACGACTCATATTAGGACACACCGCTACTACCCACGAATACCTGTTAAAAAGAGAAGAGGAACCAAAGTGTTTTGTTTGTGATACTACAATTTCAGTGAAACACATTTTAATCGAAATAAAACCTTCAGTGATCCCATGGACTTTCTGGTATATTAACCGACGTCAGCAAGTTATCTTATCACGACTCATATTAGGACACACCGCTACTACCCACGAATACCTGTTAAAAAGAGAAGAGGAACCAAAGCGTTTTGTTTGTGATACTACAATTTCAGTGAAACACATTTTAATCGAAATAAAACCTTCAGTGATCCCATGGACTTTCTGGTATATTAACCGACGTCAGCAAGTTATCTTATCACGACTCATATTAGGACACAACGCTACTACCCACGAATACCTGTTAAAAAGAGAAGAGGAACCAAAGTGTTTTGTTGTGATACTACAATTTCAGTGAAACACATTTTAATCGAAATAAAACCTTCAGTGATCCCATGGACTTTCTGGCATATTAACCGACGTCAGCAAGTTATCTTATCACGACTCATATTAGGACACACCGCTACTACCCACGAATACCTGTTAAAAAGAGAAGAGGAACCAAAGTGTTTTGTTTGTGATACTACAATTTCAGTGAAACACATTTTAATCGAAATAAAACCTTCAGTGATCCCATGGACTTTCTGGTATATTAACCGACGTCAGCAAGTTATCTTATCACGACTCATATTAGGACACAACGCTACTACCCACGAATACCTGTTAAAAAGAGAAGAGGAACCAAAGTGTTTTGTTTGTGATACTACAATTTCAGTGAAACACATTTTAATCGAAATAAAACCTTCAGTGATCCCATGGACTTTCTGGTATATTAACCGACGTCAGCAAGTTATCTTATCACGACTCATATTAGGACACACCGCTACTACCCACGAATACCTGTTAAAAAGAGAAGAGGAACCAAAGTGTTTTGTTTGTGATACTACAATTTCAGTGAAACACATTTTAATCGAAATAAAACCTTCAGTGATCCCATGGACTTTCTGGTATATTAACCGACGTCAGCAAGTTATCTTATCACGACTCATATTAGGACACACCGCTACTACCCACGAATACCTGTTAAAAAGAGAAGAGGAACCAAAGTGTTTTGTTTGTGATACTACAATTTCAGTGAAACACATTTTAATCGAAATAAAACCTTCAGTGATCCCATGGACTTTCTGGTATATTAACCGACGTCAGCAAGTTATCTTATCACGACTCATATTAGGACACAACGCTACTACCCACGAATACCTGTTAAAAAGAGAAGAGGAAACAAAGTGTTTTGTTTGTGATACTACAATTTCAGTGAAACACATTTTAATCGAAATAAAACCTTCAGTGATCCCATGGACTTTCTGGTATATTAACCGACGTCAGCAAGTTATCTTATCACGACTCATATTAGGACACACCGCTACTACCCACGAATACCTGTTAAAAAAGAGAAGAGGAACCAAAGTGTTTTGTTTGTGATACTACAATTTCAGTGAAACACATTTTAATCGAAATAAAACCTTCAGTGATCCCATGGACTTTCTGGTATATTAACCGACGTCAGCAAGTTATCTTATCACGACTCATATTAGGACACACCGCTACTACCCACGAATACCTGTTAAAAAGAGAAGAGGAACCAAAGTGTTTTGTTTGTGATACTACAATTTCAGTGAAACACATTTTAATCGAAATAAAACCTTCAGTGATCCCATGGACTTTCTGGTATATTAACCGACGTCAGCAAGTTATCTTATCACGACTCATATTAGGACACAACGCTACTACCCACGAATACCTGTTAAAAAGAGAAGAGGAACCAAAGTGTTTTGTTTGTGATACTACAATTTCAGTGAAACACATTTTAATCGAAATAAAACCTTCAGTGATCCCATGGACTTTCTGGTATATTAACCGACGTCAGCAAGTTATCTTATCACGACTCATATTAGGACACACCGCTACTACCCACGAATACCTGTTAAAAAGAGAAGAGGAACCAAAGTGTTTTGTTTGTGATACTACAATTTCAGTGAAACACATTTTAATCGAAATAAAACCTTCAGTGATCCCATGGACTTTCTGGTATATTAACCGACGTCAGCAAGTTATCTTATCACGACTCATATTAGGACACAACGCTACTACCCACGAATACCTGTTAAAAAGAGAAGAGGAACCAAAGTGTTTTGTTGTGATACTACAATTTCAGTGAAACACATTTTAATCGAAATAAAACCTTCAGTGATCCCATGGACTTTCTGGTATATTAACCGACGTCAGCAAGTTATCTTATCACGACTCATATTAGGACACACCGCTACTACCCACGAATACCTGTTAAAAAGAGAAGAGGAACCAAAGTGTTTTGTTTGTGATACTACAATTTCAGTGAAACACATTTTAATCGAAATAAAACCTTCAGTGATCCCATGGACTTTCTGGTATATTAACCGACGTCAGCAAGTTATCTTATCACGACTCATATTAGGACACACCGCTACTACCCACGAATACCTGTTAAAAAGAGAAGAGGAACCAAAGTGTTTTGTTTGTGATACTACAATTTCAGTGAAACACATTTTAATCGAAATAAAACCTTCAGTGATCCCATGGACTTTCTGGTATATTAACCGACGTCAGCAAGTTATCTTATCACGACTCATATTAGGACACAACGCTACTACCCACGAATACCTGTTAAAAGAGAAGAGGAACCAAAGTGTTTTGTTGTGATACTACAATTTCAGTGAAACACATTTTAATCGAAATAAAACCTTCAGTGATCCCATGGACTTTCTGGTATATTAACCGACGTCAGCAAGTTATCTTATCACGACTCATATTAGGACACAACGCTACTACCCACGAATACCTGTTAAAAAGAGAAGAGGAACCAAAGTGTTTTGTTGTGATACTACAATTTCAGTGAAACACATTTTAATCGAAATAAAACCTTCAGTGATCCCATGGACTTTCTGGTATATTAACCGACGTCAGCAAGTTATCTTATCACGACTCATATTAGGACACAACGCTACTACCCACGAATACCTGTTAAAAAGAGAAGAGGAACCAAAGTGTTTTGTTTGTGATACTACAATTTCAGTGAAACACATTTTAATCGAAATAAAACCTTCAGTGATCCCATGGACTTTCTGGCATATTAACCGACGTCAGCAAGTTATCTTATCACGACTCATATTAGGACACACCGCTACTACCCACGAATACCTGTTAAAAAGAGAAGAGGAACCAAAGTGTTTTGTTTGTGATACTACAATTTCAGTGAATTTAATCGAAATAAAACCTTCAGTGATCCCATGGACTTTCTGGTATATTAACCGACGTCAGCAAGTTATCTTATCACGACTCATATTAGGACACAACGCTACTACCCACGAATACCTGTTAAAAAGAGAAGAGGAACCAAAGTGTTTTGTTTGTGATACTACAATTTCAGTGAAACACATTTTAATCGAAATAAAACCTTCAGTGATCCCATGGACTTTCTGGTATATTAACCGACGTCAGCAAGTTATCTTATCACGACTCATATTAGGACACAACGCTACTACCCACGAATACCTGTTAAAAAGAGAAGAGGAACCAAAGTGTTTTGTTTGTGATACTACAATTTCAGTGAAACACATTTTAATCGAAATAAAACCTTCAGTGATCCCATGGACTTTCTGGTATATTAACCGACGTCAGCAAGTTATCTTATCACGACTCATATTAGGACACAACGCTACTACCCACGAATACCTGTTAAAAAGAGAAGAGGAACCAAAGTGTTTTGTTTGTGATACTACAATTTCAGTGAAACACATTTTAATCGAAATAAAACCTTCAGTGATCCCATGGACTTTCTGGTATATTAACCGACGTCAGCAAGTTATCTTATCACGACTCATATTAGGACACAACGCTACTACCCACGAATACCTGTTAAAAAGAGAAGAGGAACCAAAGTGTTTTGTTTGTGATACTACAATTTCAGTGAAACACATTTTAATCGAAATAAAACCTTCAGTGATCCCATGGACTTTCTGGTATATTAACCGACGTCAGCAAGTTATCTTATCACGACTCATATTAGGACACAACGCTACTACCCACGAATACCTGTTAAAAAGAGAAGAGGAACCAAAGTGTTTTGTTTGTGATACTACAATTTCAGTGAAACACATTTTAATCGAAATAAAACCTTCAGTGATCCCATGGACTTTCTGGTATATTAACCGACGTCAGCAAGTTATCTTATCACGACTCATATTAGGACACAACGCTACTACCCACGAATACCTGTTAAAAAGAGAAGAGGAACCAAAGTGTTTTGTTTGTGATACTACAATTTCAGTGAAACACATTTTAATCGAAATAAAACCTTCAGTGATCCCATGGACTTTCTGGTATATTAACCGACGTCAGCAAGTTATCTTATCACGACTCATATTAGGACACAACGCTACTACCCACGAATACCTGTTAAAAGAGAAGAGGAACCAAAGTGTTTTGTTTGTGATACTACAATTTCAGTGAAACACATTTTAATCGAAATAAAACCTTCAGTGATCCCATGGACTTTCTGGTATATTAACCGACGTCAGCAAGTTATCTTATCACGACTCATATTAGGACACAACGCTACTACCCACGAATACCTGTTAAAAAGAGAAGAGGAACCAAAGTGTTTTGTTTGTGATACTACAATTTCAGTGAAACACATTTTAATCGAAATAAAACCTTCAGTGATCCCATGGACTTTCTGGTATATTAACCGACGTCAGCAAGTTATCTTATCACGACTCATATTAGGACACAACGCTACTACCCACGAATACCTGTTAAAAAGAGAAGAGGAACCAAAGTGTTTTGTTTGTGATACTACAATTTCAGTGAAACACATTTTAATCGAAATAAAACCTTCAGTGATCCCATGGACTTTCTGGTATATTAACCGACGTCAGCAAGTTATCTTATCACGACTCATATTAGGACACACCGCTACTACCCACGAATACCTGTTAAAAAGAGAAGAGGAACCAAAGTGTTTTGTTTGTGATACTACAATTTCAGTGAAACACATTTTAATCGAAATAAAACCTTCAGTGATCCCATGGACTTTCTGGTATATTAACCGACGTCAGCAAGTTATCTTATCACGACTCATATTAGGACACACCGCTACTACCCACGAATACCTGTTAAAAAGAGAAGAGGAACCAAAGTGTTTTGTTTGTGATACTACAATTTCAGTGAAACACATTTTAATCGAAATAAAACCTTCAGTGATCCCATGGACTTTCTGGCATATTAACCGACGTCAGCAAGTTATCTTATCACGACTCATATTAGGACACACCGCTACTACCCACGAATACCTGTTAAAAAGAGAAGAGGAACCAAAGTGTTTTGTTTGTGATACTACAATTTCAGTGAAACACATTTTAATCGAAATAAAACCTTCAGTGATCCCATGGACTTTCTGGTATATTAACCGACGTCAGCAAGTTATCTTATCACGACTCATATTAGGACACAACGCTACTACCCACGAATACCTGTTAAAAAGAGAAGAGGAACCAAAGTGTTTTGTTTGTGATACTACAATTTCAGTGAAACACATTTTAATCGAAATAAAACCTTCAGTGATCCCATGGACTTTCTGGTATATTAACCGACGTCAGCAAGTTATCTTATCACGACTCATATTAGGACACACCGCTACTACCCACGAATACCTGTTAAAAAGAGAAGAGGAACCAAAGTGTTTTGTTTGTGATACTACAATTTCAGTGAAACACATTTTAATCGAAATAAAACCTTCAGTGATCCCATGGACTTTCTGGTATATTAACCGACGTCAGCAAGTTATCTTATCACGACTCATATTAGGACACAACGCTACTACCCACGAATACCTGTTAAAAAGAGAAGAGGAACCAAAGTGTTTTGTTGTGATACTACAATTTCAGTGAAACACATTTTAATCGAAATAAAACCTTCAGTGATCCCATGGACTTTCTGGCATATTAACCGACGTCAGCAAGTTATCTTATCACGACTCATATTAGGACACACCGCTACTACCCACGAATACCTGTTAAAAAGAGAAGAGGAACCAAAGTGTTTTGTTGTGATACTACAATTTCAGTGAAACACATTTTAATCGAAATAAAACCTTCAGTGATCCCATGGACTTTCTGGCATATTAACCGACGTCAGCAAGTTATCTTATCACGACTCATATTAGGACACACCGCTACTACCCACGAATACCTGTTAAAAAGAGAAGAGGAACCAAAGTGTTTTGTTTGTGATACTACAATTTCAGTGAAACACATTTTAATCGAAATAAAACCTTCAGTGATCCCATGGACTTTCTGGCATATTAACCGACGTCAGCAAGTTATCTTATCACGACTCATATTAGGACACACCGCTACTACCCACGAATACCTGTTAAAAAGAGAAGAGGAACCAAAGTGTTTTGTTTGTGATACTACAATTTCAGTGAAACACATTTTAATCGAAATAAAACCTTCAGTGATCCCATGGACTTTCTGGTATATTAACCGACGTCAGCAAGTTATCTTATCACGACTCATATTAGGACACAACGCTACTACCCACGAATACCTGTTAAAAAGAGAAGAGGAACCAAAGTGTTTTGTTTGTGATACTACAATTTCAGTGAAACACATTTTAATCGAAATAAAACCTTCAGTGATCCCATGGACTTTCTGGTATATTAACCGACGTCAGCAAGTTATCTTATCACGACTCATATTAGGACACACCGCTACTACCCACGAATACCTGTTAAAAAGAGAAGAGGAACCAAAGTGTTTTGTTTGTGATACTACAATTTCAGTGAAACACATTTTAATCGAAATAAAACCTTCAGTGATCCCATGGACTTTCTGGCATATTAACCGACGTCAGCAAGTTATCTTATCACGACTCATATTAGGACACACCGCTACTACCCACGAATACCTGTTAAAAAGAGAAGAGGAACCAAAGTGTTTTGTTTGTGATACTACAATTTCAGTGAAACACATTTTAATCGAAATAAAACCTTCAGTGATCCCATGGACTTTCTGGTATATTAACCGACGTCAGCAAGTTATCTTATCACGACTCATATTAGGACACAACGCTACTACCCACGAATACCTGTTAAAAAGAGAAGAGGAACCAAAGTGTTTTGTTTGTGATACTACAATTTCAGTGAAACACATTTTAATCGAAATAAAACCTTCAGTGATCCCATGGACTTTCTGGTATATTAACCGACGTCAGCAAGTTATCTTATCACGACTCATATTAGGACACACCGCTACTACCCACGAATACCTGTTAAAAAGAGAAGAGGAACCAAAGTGTTTTGTTTGTGATACTACAATTTCAGTGAAACACATTTTAATCGAAATAAAACCTTCAGTGATCCCATGGACTTTCTGGCATATTAACCGACGTCAGCAAGTTATCTTATCACGACTCATATTAGGACACACCGCTACTACCCACGAATACCTGTTAAAAAGAGAAGAGGAACCAAAGTGTTTTGTTTGTGATACTACAATTTCAGTGAAACACATTTTAATCGAAATAAAACCTTCAGTGATCCCATGGACTTTCTGGCGTATTAACCGACGTCAGCAAGTTATCTTATCACGACTCATATTAGGACACACCGCTACTACCCACGAATACCTGTTAAAAAGAGAAGAGGAACCAAAGTGTTTTGTTTGTGATACTACAATTTCAGTGAAACACATTTTAATCGAAATAAAACCTTCAGTGATCCCATGGACTTTCTGGCATATTAACCGACGTCAGCAAGTTATCTTATCACGACTCATATTAGGACACACCGCTACTACCCACGAATACCTGTTAAAAAGAGAAGAGGAACCAAAGTGTTTTGTTTGTGATACTACAATTTCAGTGAAACACATTTTAATCGAAATAAAACCTTCAGTGATCCCATGGACTTTCTGGCATATTAACCGACGTCAGCAAGTTATCTTATCACGACTCATATTAGGACACACCGCTACTACCCACGAATACCTGTTAAAAAGAGAAGAGGAACCAAAGTGTTTTGTTTGTGATACTACAATTTCAGTGAAACACATTTTAATCGAAATAAAACCTTCAGTGATCCCATGGACTTTCTGGCATATTAACCGACGTCAGCAAGTTATCTTATCACGACTCATATTAGGACACACCGCTACTACCCACGAATACCTGTTAAAAAGAGAAGAGGAACCAAAGTGTTTTGTTTGTGATACTACAATTTCAGTGAAACACATTTTAATCGAAATAAAACCTTCAGTGATCCCATGGACTTTCTGGTATATTAACCGACGTCAGCAAGTTATCTTATCACGACTCATATTAGGACACAACGCTACTACCCACGAATACCTGTTAAAAAGAGAAGAGGAACCAAAGTGTTTTGTTTGTGATACTACAATTTCAGTGAAACACATTTTAATCGAAATAAAACCTTCAGTGATCCCATGGACTTTCTGGCATATTAACCGACGTCAGCAAGTTATCTTATCACGACTCATATTAGGACACACCGCTACTACCCACGAATACCTGTTAAAAAGAGAAGAGGAACCAAAGTGTTTTGTTTGTGATACTACAATTTCAGTGAAACACATTTTAATCGAAATAAAACCTTCAGTGATCCCATGGACTTTCTGGTATATTAACCGACGTCAGCAAGTTATCTTATCACGACTCATATTAGGACACAACGCTACTACCCACGAATACCTGTTAAAAAGAGAAGAGGAACCAAAGTGTTTTGTTTGTGATACTACAATTTCAGTGAAACACATTTTAATCGAAATAAAACCTTCAGTGATCCCATGGACTTTCTGGTATATTAACCGACGTCAGCAAGTTATCTTATCACGACTCATATTAGGACACACCGCTACTACCCACGAATACCTGTTAAAAAGAGAAGAGGAACCAAAGTGTTTTGTTTGTGATACTACAATTTCAGTGAAACACATTTTTAATCGAAATAAAACCTTCAGTGATCCCATGGACTTTCTGGCATATTAACCGACGTCAGCAAGTTATCTTATCACGACTCATATTAGGACACACCGCTACTACCCACGAATACCTGTTAAAAAGAGAAGAGGAACCAAAGTGTTTTGTTTGTGATACTACAATTTCAGTGAAACACATTTTAATCGAAATAAAACCTTCAGTGATCCCATGGACTTTCTGGCATATTAACCGACGTCAGCAAGTTATCTTATCACGACTCATATTAGGACACAACGCTACTACCCACGAATACCTGTTAAAAAGAGAAGAGGAACCAAAGTGTTTTGTTGTGATACTACAATTTCAGTGAAACACATTTTAATCGAAATAAAACCTTCAGTGATCCCATGGACTTTCTGGCATATTAACCGACGTCAGCAAGTTATCTTATCACGACTCATATTAGGACACACCGCTACTACCCACGAATACCTGTTAAAAAGAGAAGAGGAACCAAAGTGTTTTGTTGTGATACTACAATTTCAGTGAAACACATTTTAATCGAAATAAAACCTTCAGTGATCCCATGGACTTTCTGGTATATTAACCGACGTCAGCAAGTTATCTTATCACGACTCATATTAGGACACACCGCTACTACCCACGAATACCTGTTAAAAAGAGAAGAGGAACCAAAGTGTTTTGTTTGTGATACTACAATTTCAGTGAAACACATTTTAATCGAAATAAAACCTTCAGTGATCCCATGGACTTTCTGGCATATTAACCGACGTCAGCAAGTTATCTTATCACGACTCATATTAGGACACACCGCTACTACCCACGAATACCTGTTAAAAAGAGAAGAGGAACCAAAGTGTTTTGTTGTGATACTACAATTTCAGTGAAACACATTTTAATCGAAATAAAACCTTCAGTGATCCCATGGACTTTCTGGTATATTAACCGACGTCAGCAAGTTATCTTATCACGACTCATATTAGGACACACCGCTACTACCCACGAATACCTGTTAAAAGAGAAGAGGAACCAAAGTGTTTTGTTTGTGATACTACAATTTCAGTGAAACACATTTTAATCGAAATAAAACCTTCAGTGATCCCATGGACTTTCTGGTATATTAACCGACGTCAGCAAGTTATCTTATCACGACTCATATTAGGACACACCGCTACTACCCACGAATACCGGTTACATAGAGAAGAGGAACCAAAGTGTTTTGTTTGTGATACTACAATTTCAGTGAAACACATTTTAATCGAAATAAAACCTTCAGTGATCCCATGGACTTTCTGGTATATTAACCGACGTCAGCAAGTTATCTTATCACGACTCATATTAGGACACACCGCTACTACCCACGAATACCTGTTAAAAAGAGAAGAGGAACCAAAGTGTTTTGTTTGTGATACTACAATTTCAGTGAAACACATTTTAATCGAAATAAAACCTTCAGTGATCCCATGGACTTTCTGGTATATTAACCGACGTCAGCAAGTTATCTTATCACGACTCATATTAGGACACACCGCTACTACCCACGAATACCTGTTAAAAAGAGAAGAGGAACCAAAGTGTTTTGTTTGTGATACTACAATTTCAGTGAAACACATTTTAATCGAAATAAAACCTTCAGTGATCCCATGGACTTTCTGGTATATTAACCGACGTCAGCAAGTTATCTTATCACGACTCATATTAGGACACACCACTACTACCCACGAATACCTGTTAAAAAGAGAAGAGGAACCAAAGTGTTTTGTTTGTGATACTACAATTTCAGTGAAACACATTTTAATCGAAATAAAACCTTCAGTGATCCCATGGACTTTCTGGTATATTAACCGACGTCAGCAAGTTATCTTATCACGACTCATATTAGGACACACCACTACTACCCACGAATACCTGTTAAAAAGAGAAGAGGAACCAAAGTGTTTTGTTTGTGATACTACAATTTCAGTGAAACACATTTTAATCGAAATAAAACCTTCAGTGATCCCATGGACTTTCTGGTATATTAACCGACGTCAGCAAGTTATCTTATCACGACTCATATTAGGACACACCACTACTACCCACGAATACCTGTTAAAAGAGAAGAGGAACCAAAGTGTTTTGTTTGTGATACTACAATTTCAGTGAAACACATTTTAATCGAAATAAAACCTTCAGTGATCCCATGGACTTTCTGGTATATTAACCGACGTCAGCAAGTTATCTTATCACGACTCATATTAGGACACACCACTACTACCCACGAATACCTGTTAAAAGAGAAGAGGAACCAAAGTGTTTTGTTTGTGATACTACAATTTCAGTGAAACACATTTTAATCGAAATAAAACCTTCAGTGATCCCATGGACTTTCTGGTATATTAACCGACGTCAGCAAGTTATCTTATCACGACTCATATTAGGACACACCACTACTACCCACGAATACCTGTTAAAAGAGAGAAGAGGAACCAAAGTGTTTTGTTTGTGATACTACAATTTCAGTGAAACACATTTTAATCGAAATAAAACCTTCAGTGATCCCATGGACTTTCTGGTATATTAACCGACGTCAGCAAGTTATCTTATCACGACTCATATTAGGACACACCGCTACTACCCACGAATACCTGTTAAAAAGAGAAGAGGAACCAAAGTGTTTTGTTTGTGATACTACAATTTCAGTGAAACACATTTTAATCGAAATAAAACCTTCAGTGATCCCATGGACTTTCTGGTATATTAACCGACGTCAGCAAGTTATCTTATCACGACTCATATTAGGACACACCACTACTACCCACGAATACCTGTTAAAAAGAGAAGAGGAACCAAAGTGTTTTGTTTGTGATACTACAATTTCAGTGAAACACATTTTAATCGAAATAAAACCTTCAGTGATCCCATGGACTTTCTGGTATATTAACCGACGTCAGCAAGTTATCTTATCACGACTCATATTAGGACACACCACTACTACCCACGAATACCTGTTAAAAAGAGAAGAGGAACCAAAGTGTTTTGTTTGTGATACTACAATTTCAGTGAAACACATTTTAATCGAAATAAAACCTTCAGTGATCCCATGGACTTTCTGGCGTCAGCAAGTTATCTTATCACGACTCAGATTAGGACACACCGCTACTACCCACGAATACCTGTTAAAAAGAGAAGAGGAACCAAAGTTCTTTTATTTGTGATACTACAATTTCAGTGAAACACATTTTAATCGAAATAAAACCTTCAGTGATCCCATGGACTTTCTGGTATATTAACCGACGTCAGCAAAGTTATCTTATCACGACTCATATTAGGACACACCACTACTACCCACGAATACCTGTTAAAAAGAGAAGAGGAACCAAAGTGTTTTGTTTGTGATACTACAATTTCAGTGAAACACATTTTAATCGAAATAAAACCTTCAGTGATCCCATGGACTTTCTGGTATATTAACCGACGTCAGCAAGTTATCTTATCACGACTCATATTAGGACACACCGCTACTACCCACGAATACCTGTTAAAAAGAGAAGAGGAACCAAAGTGTTTTGTTTGTGATACTACAATTTCAGTGAAACACATTTTAATCGAAATAAAACCTTCAGTGATCCCATGGACTTTCTGGTATATTAACCGACGTCAGCAAGTTATCTTATCACGACTCATATTAGGACACACCACTACTACCCACGAATACCTGTTAAAAAGAGAAGAGGAACCAAAGTGTTTTGTTTGTGATACTACAATTTCAGTGAAACACATTTTAATCGAAATAAAACCTTCAGTGATCCCATGGACTTTCTGGTATATTAACCGACGTCAGCAAGTTATCTTATCACGACTCATATTAGGACACACCACTACTACCCACGAATACCTGTTAAAAAGTAGAAGAGGAACCAAAGTGTTTTGTTTGTTTTTCTACTATTTCTGTTAAACACATTTTATTCGATATAATACCTTCAGTGATCCCATGGACTTTGTGGTATATTATCCGAGGTCAGCATGTTTTCTTATCACGTCTCTTATTTGGACACACCGCTACTTCCCACGAATACCTGTTAAAAGAAGAGGAACCAAAGTGTTTTGTTTGTGATACTACAATTTCAGTGAAACACATTTTAATCGAAATAAAACCTTCAGTGATCCCATGGACTTTCTGGTATATTAACCGACGTCAGCAAGTTATCTTATCACGACTCATATTAGGACACACCACTACTACCCACGAATACCTGTTAAAAAGAGAAGAGGAACCAAAGTGTTTTGTTTGTGATACTACAATTTCAGTGAAACACATTTTAATCGAAATAAAACCTTCAGTGATCCCATGGACTTTCTGGTATATTAACCGACGTCAGCAAGTTATCTTATCACGACTCATATTAGGACACACCACTACTACCCACGAATACCTGTTAAAAAGAGAAGAGGAACCAAAGTGTTTTGTTTGTGATACTACAATTTCAGTGAAACACATTTTAATCGAAATAAAACCTTCAGTGATCCCATGGACTTTCTGGTATATTAACCGACGTCAGCAAGTTATCTTATCACGACTCATATTAGGACACACCGCTACTACCCACGAATACCTGTTAAAAGAAGAAGAGGAACCAAAGTGTTTTGTTTGTGATACTACAATTTCAGTGAAACACATTTTAATCGAAATAAAACCTTCAGTGATCCCATGGACTTTCTGGTATATTAACCGACGTCAGCAAGTTATCTTATCACGACTCATATTAGGACACACCGCTACTACCCACGAATACCTGTTAAAAAGAGAAGAGGAACCAAAGTGTTTTGTTTGTGATACTACAATTTCAGTGAAACACATTTTAATCGAAATAAAACCTTCAGTGATCCCATGGACTTTCTGGTATATTAACCGACGTCAGCAAGTTATCTTATCACGACTCATATTAGGACACACCACTACTACCCACGAATACCTGTTAAAAAGAGAAGAGGAACCAAAGTGTTTTGTTTGTGATACTACAATTTCAGTGAAACACATTTTAATCGAAATAAAACCTTCAGTGATCCCATGGACTTTCTGGTATATTAACCGACGTCAGCAAGTTATCTTATCACGACTCATATTAGGACACACCACTACTACCCACGAATACCTGTTAAAAAGAGAAGAGGAACCAAAGTGTTTTGTTTGTGATACTACAATTTCAGTGAAACACATTTTAATCGAAATAAAACCTTCAGTGATCCCATGGACTTTCTGGTATATTAACCGACGTCAGCAAGTTATCTTATCACGACTCATATTAGGACACACCGCTACTACCCACGAATACCTGTTAAAAAGAGAAGAGGAACCAAAGTGTTTTGTTTGTGATACTACAATTTCAGTGAAACACATTTTAATCGAAATAAAACCTTCAGTGATCCCATGGACTTTCTGGTATATTAACCGACGTCAGCAAGTTATCTTATCACGACTCATATTAGGACACACCGCTACTACCCACGAATACCTGTTAAAAGAGAAGAGGAACCAAAGTGTTTTGTTTGTGATACTACAATTTCAGTGAAACACATTTTAATCGAAATAAAACCTTCAGTGATCCCATGGACTTTCTGGTATATTAACCGACGTCAGCAAGTTATCTTATCACGACTCATATTAGGACACACCGCTACTACCCACGAATACCTGTTAAAAAGAGAAGAGGAACCAAAGTGTTTTGTTTGTGATACTACAATTTCAGTGAAACACATTTTAATCGAAATAAAACCTTCAGTGATCCCATGGACTTTCTGGTATATTAACCGACGTCAGCAAGTTATCTTATCACGACTCATATTAGGACACACCGCTACTACCCACGAATACCTGTTAAAAAGAGAAGAGGAACCAAAGTGTTTTGTTTGTGATACTACAATTTTAGTGAAACACATTTTAATCGAAATAAAACCTTCAGTGATCCCATGGACTTTCTGGTATATTAACCGACGTCAGCAAGTTATCTTATCACGACTCATATTAGGACACACCGCTACTACCCACGAATACCTGTTAAAAGAAGAAGAGGAACCAAAGTGTTTTGTTTGTGATACTACAATTTCAGTGAAACACATTTTAATCGAAATAAAACCTTCAGTGATCCCATGGACTTTCTGGTATATTAACCGACGTCAGCAAGTTATCTTATCACGACTCATATTAGGACACACCGCTACTACCCACGAATACCTGTTAAAAAGAGAAGAGGAACCAAAGTGTTTTGTTTGTGATACTACAATTTCAGTGAAACACATTTTAATCGAAATAAAACCTTCAGTGATCCCATGGACTTTCTGGTATATTAACCGACGTCAGCAAGTTATCTTATCACGACTCATATTAGGACACACCGCTACTACCCACGAATACCTGTTAAAAAGAGAAGAGGAACCAAAGTGTTTTGTTTGTGATACTACAATTTCAGTGAAACACATTTTAATCGAAATAAAACCTTCAGTGATCCCATGGACTTTCTGGTATATTAACCGACGTCAGCAAGTTATCTTATCACGACTCATATTAGGACACACCACTACTACCCACGAATACCTGTTAAAAAGAGAAGAGGAACCAAAGTGTTTTGTTTGTGATACTACAATTTCAGTGAAACACATTTTAATCGAAATAAAACCTTCAGTGATCCCATGGACTTTCTGGTATATTAACCGACGTCAGCAAGTTATCTTATCACGACTCATATTAGGACACACCGCTACTACCCACGAATACCTGTTAAAAAGAGAAGAGGAACCAAAGTGTTTTGTTTGTGATACTACAATTTCAGTGAAACACATTTTAATCGAAATAAAACCTTCAGTGATCCCATGGACTTTCTGGTATATTAACCGACGTCAGCAAGTTATCTTATCACGACTCATATTAGGACACACCGCTACTACCCACGAATACCTGTTAAAAAGAGAAGAGGAACCAAAGTGTTTTGTTTGTGATACTACAATTTCAGTGAAACACATTTTAATCGAAATAAAACCTTCAGTGATCCCATGGACTTTCTGGTATATTAACCGACGTCAGCAAGTTATCTTATCACGACTCATATTAGGACACACCGCTACTACCCACGAATACCTGTTAAAAGAGAAGAGGAACCAAAGTGTTTTGTTTGTGATACTACAATTTCAGTGAAACACATTTTAATCGAAATAAAACCTTCAGTGATCCCATGGACTTTCTGGTATATTAACCGACGTCAGCAAGTTATCTTATCACGACTCATATTAGGACACACCGCTACTACCCACGAATACCTGTTAAAAAGAGAAGAGGAACCAAAGTGTTTTGTTTGTGATACTACAATTTCAGTGAAACACATTTTAATCGAAATAAAACCTTCAGTGATCCCATGGACTTTCTGGTATATTAACCGACGTCAGCAAGTTATCTTATCACGACTCATATTAGGACACACCGCTACTACCCACGAATACCTGTTAAAAGAGAACAGGAACCAAAGTGTTTTGTTTGTGATACTACAATTTTAGTGAAACACATTTTAATCGAAATAAAACCTTCAGTGATCCCATGGACTTTCTGGTATATTAACCGACGTCAGCAAGTTATCTTATCACGACTCATATTAGGACACACCACTACTACCCACGAATACCTGTTAAAAAGAGAAGAGGAACCAAAGTGTTTTGTTTGTGATACTACAATTTCAGTGAAACACATTTTAATCGAAATAAAACCTTCAGTGATCCCATGGACTTTCTGGTATATTAACCGACGTCAGCAAGTTATCTTATCACGACTCATATTAGGACACACCACTACTACCCACGAATACCTGTTAAAAAGAGAAGAGGAACCAAAGTGTTTTGTTTGTGATACTACAATTTCAGTGAAACACATTTTAATCGAAATAAAACCTTCAGTGATCCCATGGACTTTCTGGTATATTAACCGACGTCAGCAAGTTATCTTATAACGACTCAGATTAGGACACACCGCTACTACCCACGAATACCTGTTAAAAAGAGAAGAGGAACCAAAGTGTTTTGTTTGTGATACTACAATTTCAGTGAAACACATTTTAATCGAAATAAAACCTTCAGTGATCCCATGGACTTTCTGGTATATTAACCGACGTCAGCAAGTTATCTTATCACGACTCATATTAGGACACACCACTACTACCCACGAATACCTGTTAAAAAGAGAAGAGGAACCAAAGTGTTTTGTTTGTGATACTACAATTTCAGTGAAACACATTTTAATCGAAATAAAACCTTCAGTGATCCCATGGACTTTCTGGTATATTAACCGACGTCAGCAAGTTATCTTATCACGACTCATATTAGGACACACCACTACTACCCACGAATACCTGTTAAAAGAGAAGAGTAACCAAAGTGTTTTGTTTGTGATACTACAATTTCAGTGAAACACATTTTAATCGAAATAAAACCTTCAGTGATCCCATGGACTTTCTGGTATATTAACCGACGTCAGCAAGTTATCTTATCACGACTCATATTAGGACACACCACTACTACCCACGAAAACCTGTTATAAAGAAGAGGAACCAAAGTGTTTTGTTTGTGATACTACAATTTTTAACCGACGTCAGCAAGTTATCTTATCACGACTCATATTAGGACACACCACTACTACCCACGAATACCTGTTAAAAGAAGAGGAACCAAAGTGTTTTGTTTGTGATACTACAATTTCAGTGAAAAAAGTGTTTTTTTTTTGATACTACAAGTTCAGTGAAACACATTTTAATCGAAATAAAACCTTCAGTGATCCCATGGACTTTCTGGTATATTAACCGACGTCAGCAAGTTATCTTATAACGACTCAGATTAGGACACACCGCTACTACCCACGAATACCTGTTAAAAAGAGAAGAGGAACCAAAGTGTTTTGTTTGTGATACTACAATTTCAGTGAAACACATTTTAATCGAAATAAAACCTTCAGTGATCCCATGGACTTTCTGGTATATTAACCGACGTCAGCAAGTTATCTTATCACGACTCATATTAGGACACACCACTACTACCCACGAATACCTGTTAAAAAGAAGAGGAACCTAAGTGTTTTGTTTGTGATACTACAATTTCAGTGAAACACATTTTAATCGAAATAAAACCTTCAGTGATCCCATGGACTTTCTGGTATATTAACCGACGTCAGCAAGTTATCTTATCACGACTCATATTAGGACACAACGCTACTACCCACGAATACCTGTTAAAAAGAGAAGAGGAACCAAAGTGTTTTGTTGTGATACTACAATTTCAGTGAAACACATTTTAATCGAATGTCCTCTTTACACCCTACAAAGACTACAACATCATCTTCCAAACACGATGAAAGAAATATTAAAAGACTGTAATATTAGTAATTGTAATATCCTAAATTTTTTAAAATCAATATCAGTAACCAAAATTTAATTATTGTTATATTATTATATTCATTACTCTAGGGCTAATGACCCTATGCGGTCGATGCAAAGCTAAAAAAAATGAAACAAAGATTAAATTTGCAGATAAATGGGGAAAGGGAGTTTACTGTGGGCTGAGCTTGGTGTATGAAGACACCTCTACAGTTATATTAACCGACCAACACATCTATTCCTTAGGTTTGAATGTCCTGATACAATTGCAACTAAATCTCTCCACAGTGCTCGATTACCATTTGGTTTGCTATCTGGTCATGGAATAAATGGTCTTTATCTTGTTGAAGACGAGACTAAGCAGCCAGTTACTGTCATTCAACAGCGGCATAGACATAATATTGTGATACTTTTTGTCAGAAATTTAAAGACCTTTTTCGTGCACTTAACTTAAGAATCCGTAAGTAATAGTTCCAACAGGATGGTGCAATAAATTTTGCAGCAGAATGGTCCTTACATTTGCTCCGTCAACCGAATAAATATTCACCTAACCACCTGATGCCTACATTTGGGGTGCGATGAAAGATTCCATGTCTCGCTCGAAAAATCCACCAGAGACTTCTGGAGAACAACGGCAAAGAATAAAATTGATTGTACTAACCCTTACCGATGCTAAGTCTAGCGAAACGGCTGTCATTAAAGTTAATAAAGCAATTTTTTAAATAAATATTGGAAGTTTTGGTAAAACGAAGAGTTTTTTATTATTCTTAATTAGGCAAAGAATAACTTTTTTAAATTCTGCAGCAATCACTTTTCTTAAATATGTTGTTTAATGATATTCAGAATCGTTACGAAGCTTGTTTTCAAAGTCATGGTGTGCATTTTAAACATACATTTTATAAAAATTTAGTCACAATCATATTTTTTTATATTCTGTGGTATTTGAATTGGAGGATACTGTATAATAAAAAAGACTGACCAAACAATTTGTTTCAGGTTTCTTGGGTTCGACATAGAGACATTCATCTATTGACTGTTGGCAGATACACATACACGTCAGATCAAAGATTCGAAGCTGTCCACACTCCTCACACTGAAGAATGGACGCTTAGAATACGCTACCCACAAAAAAAGGATTCCGGCATCTACGAATGTCAAATTAGTACTACGCCACCCATTGGACAATTCGTTTTTCTCACCATCGTAGGTAAGCAAAAATAGCATATTGTGAAACAAGTGGGAAAAGTGCTTTTTCCACGTGTTACACACTATACTTTTTCTACGACTACAACTAAAAATTAAAACAATGTGGTAATACTTTATTCTAAATTATAAATATTGAATGTAAAAAATTCCGCATATTTCGAAATATCTATGTTATTTTTTACATTTATTGTCCTGCTTAACATCGAGTACTGGCACCACATTGTAGAAGCCTTAACAGTTTTGAATGAATGTTCAAAATAAAGTAAAAAAACGTTTTTAAAAAAGGATTTAACTTTTTTTTTCTCCAATCCATAAACTTATCGTACGCTATTTCATATTTTCTTCTGGAAGTTACTGGTCCAGAGTGACATTTGCCGCTTTTTCCAGAATTTGATCTATATCCATAAACAACATATTTTATGGAATTTTTAATTTTATCATCTATTTTCTGCAGCTTAATCAAAAGCAAATTAAAATTTATAAAAACTTTGACGTTTATAACAATAAACAGAAATCTCAGGAACCTAGATTGCAAGCCACCTATATTATTGCTAAAAAAATGTAAATTTTCCATTTAAATGTACATATCGTGGGATAAATGATTAAAGTCGTGAAATAGATTCATTTATCCCACGGCTTTGGAAAAGTCTAACATTGTAGCATCGAAAAATGTGAGAATAGAGCTATATTGTATAGCAGTCTTCCTGGGAATGTAGAATAAAGCTCTATGATTCCATTGTTTTAAATACACTAACAACCTTCATTCTTGTGTGGGGTCTTCGTTACAAGGATATTATAGAGAGAGTTCAGGTAGGATTTTTTAAGAGACTGCTTCTTTTACCAAAACATACTCCCAACTACTTAGTGCGTTTAGAATTTGGAGCCACAAAATTAGAATGGCTAATCTTTAAGTCTTGTTTAAATTGGTTAGTCAAAATATTAGCAATGGATTCAAAAAGGTTACCAAAAATAATATTTAATAAACTCTTGCAGCTTAAGCCAGTAAACAATAATAAGTTTAATTGGTGCTTGCAACTAAAAGCAATTTTTTATCAGCTCGGGTTCTCTGAAGTGTGGAACAACTTAACTACACTAAAATCCAACTAGGAAAATATTCTTGAAACTTACCGTGATAGATTATACCAAAATGACTTGCGTAGTGTATTAGAGTCGCAATTCTGTTACATTTACAAATCACTGAAGGTTTCTCCAAGTAATGCTTATTATCTGGGTTTTAGGGTCCCAATTAAATATATCAGAATAATTAATCAAATAAGGTTATGTTCAAAAAAGCAGTTAAATATATCATTCCATAATGTATACTACAATATTAACCAGGAAGAAATTTGTACAATGTGCAACTGTCTGAAATTTGAAACATTAGAGCATATTATAATAGAATGTCCACTGTACAGGGAAATAAAAACTCCACTTATAAGCAATCTACGTTTATTTGATGACTTTATAGCACTTCTTGACAATTTAAACCAAAATACCTTGAAAGCCTTGGCATGTTTTTTTATTGGAGTACTAAAGCTTCGTTCATTTGTTTTGGACGAATGGTTTATGTGTTATTATTTTTTGTACTACTATTATTATTTTGTATTAATACGTAACCGACCCTCTTGCTATTTGATATTGTTCAATGTAAGCAATAAACGATTATTATTATTATTATTATTATTATTATATTGTATAGCAGTCGTAGAAAAACTATTATTTCTAATACTATACCTAAGACTAAATAATTGAATTAGAACTTAATCCTTTTAGACACCTCGATTTCACTGTTGCTTAGTTAAATCTATTAAGTTCGAATACCTCATCCATATAAATTATCCGTGATTTAATCGCATTTATATATACCCTTCCTTAAACTACTGATCTGAACAACAAATTTGCGGTTCAAGTAGCTCTTAAGATTGAAAGGATCACGATATAGCGGTATACATGACCGTAGCATTATCAGTTTCAATTCTAATAATCCCGGTGGCGTGGGAAAATTGATTAAATTAATTAATAATGGATCAATCTTAAGCAAACAGATTTATCATGTTAAATTAATAGTTTCCAAATAATATAAAGATATGCTTTAATAACAATTATTAAAAAAAATAATGTTAAAATATAATTGGCGCAGTCACAGGATTACTTATTTCATTATGACCAATTTTAACATCTATATCATCAACTAAGATATGCACAAATAAATATATTGTTTTAAATAAATTTATGACCAACTACCACTAATAGGAACTATTGATTTGTTTTCATCTGTCGGAAAGAATATGCTTTCTATCGTTCTGGTTTGAATTGTATTAACCTTTTGTGCCTTTGCGAGGCCATCGTTAATTGACTATTCAACACTCGTTCTTCCTACGGTCATCAAGACTTGGTAACGAAGCAAAGTTTCTGTCCGAACGGCCAACTTTAAACCTTTTGGGTCAGACAAAACTACCGCATTCAGTATGCGAAAGAGACGAACTCATTAATTCGCAGTAGTAACTAAGACGGTCATCACGAAATCAAAAAACAAGGCCGCGGTGAATATTATAGTACAGAGAGGGTTTGAGGAGAAAGTGAAAGTCTGGTTAATACCAAAAACAGAAAAAAAAAAAACTTTGTTACCAAACTTCCACTAATCTATGTAATCTATATGCTCTTAAGTGTTAATTGTACCTTACAGCATTACATTTGGGATACTTAATTTTGTTAAAATTATTTTTTTTAATTTGGGTTATTTTAATTTTACATTTAACAATTTTGTACCAATATTATTTTGTGTTTCTATCCTAATTTTATTGAATATATTATTTTAAAAATTGTATTGGAAACATTTCCATAATATGTAATGCTTTTATAAATTTAAATTTGTTTTATTTGTTTAGGAAATTTTGGTTTTAGTAACATTTCCTTTTTTTTCTGATATGTTAATTTGATGAGTAAGAATTTTTGTAGAAGGTGATCAATGTATAAAATGGTGTTATGAATAGGCAAAACGATGAGGATTCACCATCCTTATCAGAATTATAGTTCATTTATTTGGAGTTGGCAGCTAAGAAAAGTGATTAAATCGTCAAATGTTGTAAACAAGACCTTAAATCCTCTTAGGTAAGGTATAAGTAGTCATAATACGATATTTAGAATATTTTGTTTTTAGATTTTAACGAGAATAATTGTGGTCATTAGGGGTGTTAAGGGATTAAGGTGAATGTATATACATGTATATGTATTTATCCAGACACTGGGATGATTCGTGGAATATTTAATGCTAATCAAATTTATAAATATTATGAATAAGAAGTAAACTTACCAAATTTATGATAATGATACCATATAATGTTTACTAATTTCTAAGGTTATTTGAAAAGAAATGCTAAATTGAACCAGAATTTATTATTCAAATGCAGGTGTTTTCAAAATCCTAAAACATAAAAGTAATATTTAGATTAAATAAACATAATTTATTAATTTAAAACGTATGCAAATTTAATTTGTAGATAATAAAGAAACAGATGATTTAAAAATTAGACATTTGATTTTATTTGATCATAGAACTAATAACTAGACACTGTGAACGGAAGAGTAAGAATGATTCTTCTTCGTTTTTATAAAATGTTTACAAAATAATTTTTGTACCTTGGTTAGTATAAAAAAATATCGTTTGATATATTTGGACTTTAAAAATGTTTAATAGATTATTTAAAAAAAAATCTAGATTATTATACAAATATTTTTAAATAATCGGGGCTAATTGTAATATTTAAATATTCTATAATAGTATAATGAGTATAATATCAACAGAAGTTTTTTAATATAACTAAATCAAATAATTTTTATTATATTGTATTATTTTATTATATATTTTGTGTATTTGTAAGAGAATTTTAAGTTAGAAATAATTATATTAGGTAATGAATCAATATTATATCTAGTACATAAATTTGTTATTTAAAACTTACTAGAAACTTTGCGAAAATTGATTATATAATGTGTAAAAAAAGACAGATAATGTGTAAAAAGGAGACAGATTTATTTTTACTATATTTTATTCTGGAATGATCGGACAGTAGACCAAGTGAGTATGTCTAGTCATAAATAGGAAAGAAAGAGATACACATATTTTTCCTGAAATGACTAATCCATAGAACAAAAATGTTTCTAGAAAGTTTGAAACCTATAAAAAGACTTGAACAGAGGTCGTAAGGGGTAGTATATTATTGAAAGTCAGAGATAGAAGATCAGGCAGTGTGAACAGTCAAATAGAACAAAGTGAACAAACAGTTTTAAAATTAGTGACGTTAAGAATATAAAGTAAAACAATCAAAAAGTAAAATAAAGTGCCAAAAAGTGACATTAAGATCGGATCAAAAAGTGAAATTAAAACATTATCGGTTGATAAAAAAAAGAATATAAGAGTACTTACTATTAATACAATTAAAGGAAATATAATCCAACTGGAAACTTGCATAACCAATCACCCCTGAAGAAAAAGAAGATCTTGCTACTATATTACATTTAAATAATAATATCAAATATATTAATCAATCAAATTTATAAATAAATAAATCAATAAATAATCATTAAAATCATAATATTCATTACAGTATATATGTATGTGTATAATTGCAAAAATAGGTACGTTATTAGTCTATAAATTGAGAATTTGTTTATATCCTAATACATAAGAATAAAGGTACTCGTTAGTGTTTTGTGGTTTATATTGCGATCTATATTTTTATTATATTACTCCAAGAACATTTTCCGTAGTAAAAATGGAGTCAAGTTTGAGTTTTATGTCAGTACAAGTGGCTCATTTAAAGCAAAGTTCGTTTTCTCAAAGAGAGAAAACTATTTTTTTAAATGTTCATGATGCACTAATATATCAAGATTCATCAAAAACTGTTCATGATGTGGTGACTGGGTGCTCCAATATGTGGAGTGACCGAAGTATCTATCGATTTTTAAATGAGAGAAAACAGGGAAATTTTAGTGAACCGAAAAAACACATAGGAAAAAAGTCTATTATGGTCGTTAACTTTAATAGAGATATCATTAGAGGATAAGTCCATTCTTTGTACTTAAATAAAAAGATTCCGACTTTGGATAAAGTAATAACTGTTATAGCAAAAATGGATACGATTCCCAAATTTGGACGAAATACGATATGGAAATTGGTTTTAAGTATGAGTCGCATAAAAAAACCAAAAATTTTTAAATGAGACAGAAGAAATTATTTGCTGGAAAACAATACTTAAGAAGTATTAAACATTTTCGGAGCGAGGCAAGAACTATCTTTTATTTAGACGAAATATGGTTGAATGAAAGACACACTGTTTCTAAAGCATGGATAGATACCAATATTTTAAATTCATCTCAGGCATAGTACATTGCCAGAGATCCACCTAATAAAAATAGGTCAAAGTGTCAAATCGAACTATCGTTTTTGCAGTGTGGAAGATGATAGGTGGGATCAAATTCTATGCTATTTCCTTAACATCCAAATGAATAGACTGCGTATATTTTGTGTCACATGGCTAGGGCGTAATGAATTCTATGAAACTTTAGTTAAATCTAACATTGAGAATTTGTGTTATACGGTGAACTGTAACCTTTAGGAGTGAGCCAAAATAGGCCTCAATTAGCTGTAGTGAAGAGTGGATTTAGCGCCCCACTTAGTTTAGACCAAATGTAACCTAAGAACGATGAAAAGGCAGGAATAGGAGTGATGGGTTCGATTTTTTGAAAACTAAAGTATTTTGGTGATACCCCTGGTAAAATGAAAACGTTATATACGTTAGGGTTTGGGAGGGCCTCCTAAGAGAATATTATTATTTTTAGTTTCAAAGGTATTCGAGCAGATTAACGGGCTCTAAATTCTTTTACTTATGGTTCAAAGCTATTCTGGAAGAATGTAAACAATCCCGTAAAAAACTAGCAAAAAATAAGAAAGAAGGCAGAGAGGAAAGTTTCATAATAAAAAATTGGGAGTTTTACAATGAATCTTTTATTCTGAGTATAGTCCAGAACAAAACTCACCAAGCTAACCTAACACGTATCAGAATAAATTATTTTTCTCTCGAATAATTTTTTTTCAGGTCAAAAATTTTGTACATCATTCGTAAATCGTAGAAAAGATAAAAACTCGAGCCGTTGCGTTGGTTTATATTTTTTACGTGTGTTTTTTTTGCTAAAGTTCATTTATGTAGTCCATAACATCTGGAACATGTTCTTAATTTGAAAACGTGCCGATTCCCTCGCTTTGCCCAGTTTTGATAGTCTGGTATACATGGAAACTGTAAGTGAACTTATGTTATCACACAGAGGCGTACACATTTTTCTTTGCGTGCACGGATCAGTAAAAGTCACTAATTTTCATCAAAATCGTAACATTTTTTAGAAGATATTATTTATTGGTGCTTACACAAATCACCGCATTCGGTATACAAAATAGTATGTGCAACTCCGGCGCCTTTGTCGATTACCTATTCAAGCCAATGAGCACTCGTGCGTTTAACTTTGCTTTTGGGAACTTACTCCCTAAGAAACCATAAGGTTATTTATGGGCAAATTGTAGTTGTTATATTTAAAAAAGTAATTAATTATAGTTTTTTTCATAGTGTACCTTAAAATATACTAGGGTCGTTTTTTTTCAACCTCCGATTGGCCATAAAAAAACACCAATGAATATTAAAAATTAGTTTTTTATCAAAATAATTCTACATGATTACCTTGAAGATTGAGACATTTATCGTATCTGTGTGCCAGCTTTCCAATCCTCTCTTCATAGAACTCTGCCGCCAGTGACTTAAAAAGTTCATTAATGGCAGTTTCAAGTTCCTCGTGAGTCTCGAAGCGCTGTTCTCCAAGCCATTTTTTCAATTCTGGGAAGAGGTGGAAATCACTCGGCGCTAAATCAGGACTATACGGCAGGTGAGCGAAAACATCCCAATCAAACTGCCTAAAAAGGTTTTGGGTTACTCGAGCACACTTGGCGGGCCATGTTGTTTCTTGTGTGCCACAGTACAGACTGATGCCTGGAAGTCGGGATTAATGTAGAATGTAGCGGAGGAGATGCGCTGTCGCCCACTGCGCACCGCAATGGCGAAACGCTTCACGGGATTTTTTTATGGACAGAGGTTGAAAAAACGACCCTCGTACATTTACGTACTTGGAATTCGGAAAATAGAAATTGACCGGATAGGAGCACGTAATGAAATAGATTATAACTATCCTGTAATGAAATTTGACATTAACAGGCTTCTAAAAACTAATAAATCTCGGTTTCAAATGTTTAAATATGCATTTATTAAAATTCAACAGCAAAACAATAAACAGAATTCATTTATATACTTACTGACAGTATTATATTATATATTTAATAACAATAATATTATGTTTTTATGGATGCCAAAAACATGCCAGATGTTCTGGCATTGAATGTAAATTTCAAAAATAGCAAACACCAATAAATATATTAATATTTTACTTTTTCACTGTTTTTTTTGTGATTTAGGGTACAGTATGAAATAAAATGTCAGTAGTCCGTAAATTTCTATTACAAATATGTAATGAACAAAATGAATGTACAGAAGACATTTTGCAGTACCTAACTGATTAATTTCACCACATTTTTCACTCCTTAAGATAAACAAAAAATTAATGGGTTCTTCATACTTTTAAATGCACAAATATAGTATATTACGTAACGCTTTGGTTAAGGAGTCAATTTCGCATGAGCGACAAAATTGTAAGCACAAGGCGAAGTTGACTGCGATAACGATGCGAGGGCGTAATTTACCTTAACCTACGAGTAACGTACTATACTTTATATACTTCATATTAATAACTAAGAAGGTAATCGTAGTAATAAAACTCAAAGTCTATCCACAACGTTTAATAGTAAGGTTCACAAGTTAATGCGCAACATGTTTCGGTCTTCAGACCATCATCAGGCTATAAAGAAAACAATAGTATCAGGAAAGTCAAACATAGTAATAAAATGAGCGAGTGGTGTCTGTTATCAGATTACATTACATTACATTATCTCAAATATTAAGGTCAAACTATTTCAAAACTGACAAATAATTACAAAAAGAAATAAAATACAAGTTTAAAGTAAAAGTTAAATACATGGTTTTGTAATAAGTTAAAATATGGCAAAACAGCAAGATAATTAAGTTATACAACCAATCTAAACTCACCTGTATGTGCAGAATGTAGGCATTGCAAATAATTAAAATTTAAAACTTAAACATCCATGAAAAAATGAAGGATAATGGATGAATAAGAGAGTTATTATATAAAAAATTCATAAGTTATAAAATAAAGAATGATGGGTGTGTTGATTGAATTAAGGTGGATAGAAAAGTGGGACAATATTCATACTAAGAATGATGTATCCCAAAAGGAAATGCAAATAACAAGTGTTACATTAATAAGAGAAATAAGAAGGAAACACATATATGAAGAGAAAAAATGGAGTGATTGTAAAAACAATCAAAAAAAGGAGAGATCCATGGTAGAGGTTCAATCTCCTTTTGATTAAGAAGACAGGTCGATCCTAAACTGTGAGTGAAGGTTCTAGTTAGTCCTCTCAATCTCAGCAATAATGCTAAGAGAAACAAGAAGAAAAAACTTATATGAAAAGAAAAATTGGAGAGATTGTAAAAACAATCAAAAAAAGGAGAGATCCTTGTGAACCTTACTATTAAACGTTGTGGATAGACTTTGAGTTTTATTACTACGATTATCTACATCATCCACATTTGAGAGATGGATTTCCTTTTCAACTAAGAAGGTATTTATATAGACGTTTACTTTTAACAATTTATAAAAACTATTTTGTATTAATGTTATGATGAAATGAGAATAATTAAAAAAAAAACTCTGATTCAAACAATTCATTATACACTTGTATAAATAGCCGTAATATAACGTACAATTAATTCAGACTAAACTGGCATTGGATATAACTTTTTTTTGAGATTAATTTTGACAGGTAATAAGTAAAAATAATCGTACTAGATATTTGGAAAATAAGTTTGTGGTACGTGGTAATCGAACCGACGATCCGTCGCTTACAAGGCGAACGCTCTAATCTCTGAACCACTACTGCTTTGACGTTTGGCAGGCAATGCTAATTTTAGGAATTTAAACATCAACAGATAAGTAAGGCAATACTGATATGAGAGTAGATAAACTTATATACTATATTTTTAGTTACATCCAAGGGATATAACTTCTCACACGCATACATAAGTAGGTATACCTACAGGCACCCGTGATTTAAAATATTAAAAAAAATAGTCAAATATAGCTTCTTATAAAAATATAACTACAGAAAACTGAAATCAATAGGTAGCGATCGCTACGCTAGATAATCAGACCTGGATAAATACGTAGTAATTTAATACCAGTACCCATAAACAATTCAAATGTTGATGTTTGTCTGCTGATGGCTATAAATTAAGGGAAATCATTAACGATATGTGGTTATAAATTGTACTAATATATTATTTAATTATTTATTTATTGTTGGAAATTCTTATCATTTTTCTAGTATCCATTGATTACTGTAGTTATAGTGATATAGATGATAGAAATAAAGTTGTCAAATATTTTATTTTGAAGGTGTCAAAAAACTTAATTTAAAAGCTTTTGAAACTAATATATCAGGAAGTATCCTCTATTTATTGTCTATTAGACGAACGTTCAAGTACCGGGTAGGTGTTTGTACGTAAAATATATTATTGTAATAATATAATTTTTTTTAATATTTGAAGCTAATGATAAACAATTGAACTTTTTTTTTGTTTAATAGAACCTTGGGAACCTTGGGTGTTATCTCAGTAACCAATCATCTGTAAAACTGTTATTTTAATCATTTCTGTAAATCTAACCATTTTTATAAATTTCAATCAACAAAATTCAAACAACAATAATAGTATTAACAATATCTTGCAGTTATAATTATAACAAACCAATTTGCTGAGGAGTTTTAAACAAACTAACATTACTATGACAGTTTTTGGAAAGATTTTTTATAAATTGATATAGAAAAACACTGATATAGTTTCTTGCTTTGGTACTGTGTTATAAAGACTAAAATGGGAAATAAATTAGTAGTGTAGGTATTTTAGCGATTTTATTTTAAATTTAAAAACAATAACCTCTTTAGTAGGTAACTGTTATTTAAAAGGGGTTAAAGATTGTCAAGTTATAAATTAAATTTGACGTGTTTCGGAATTTTCTATAAATATGTACAGCAACCGAAATAATGAATTTATTTCATTTGGCTTTTCCAAACTGCATAGTACTAGCAATGCTAAAAATATTGATTACGAACTAAACTCAGTAAGCGACGAGCTCCAAAATCGAGAGGTTTATTTTGGAATCAAGAGAAGAGCCTATAAGTTAGCAAGGTTCACCTGAGCAGGAGAACAGGCGTTCAAGTGTTTTAGTTTGGTTAACACATAATAATAATAATGTTTATTCACCATCTTACAGTTTGTTGTTTACAATAATTTACTAAATCTAGATAACATTTATAAAATTAAATTAATTGAAAGCTTAAACGTTAATCATAATTTGGTAAGTAAACAGGAGAGTCTCCCTAAAGAAAACATATTGTTTGTGCATAGGGAGTTTAAGTCTTACTTATTTCACAATGCTATTAAATTTTTATACTAGTTTTAATATTCCAAATTCAAAGATAATGTGAGATACAAAGATCAGTGTTAAATACGCATCACAACATTTTTTTTTATTTATTTAATTAAAAATTTAAAATAAAAATTTCTTACAAACATTATATATCAAAAATTTTTTTATAAATTAAATTTATTGTAAATTGATTGTACTAACCCTTACTTTTTGGAAGTCCATCTTATTAAGAATAATGAAAAACTCTTCGTTTTACCAAAACTTCCAATATTTATTTATAAAATTGGTTTATTAACTTTAATGACAGCCGTTTCGCTAGACTTAGCATCGTCAGATTGACATATTGAAGTTACGTTTTGTTTGTTTGTAGCTAGGTACCTGATGTTTATCTAGCAGATCCACAATTTAAAGTTGTTAATGAACAAATAAATCTGGGAAGTTCTTCACTTTTAAAGTGTTTGCTTTGATTGAGTCTTCATTTTAAACATAGATAAGACGTAATTGTAACACAAATATATTAAGTTATTGTAAAGATCAGCATGATATAGTTTTTTCCTGGTTTTTCTATATCATTGCACAGTTATACTGATCTTAGAGGGAAGTACATCCAGGATAATCCCTTAGGGCTCATGACATCTAGGCTTTAATATTGTTATGTCTTATTACTTCCATACTTGGTCTAGCCTTATAACTACCTAATAAACATCAGGTACCTAGCTACAAACAAACAAAACGTAACTTCAATATGTCAATCTGACGATGCTAAGTCTAGCGAAACGGCTGTCATTAAAGTTAATAAAGCAATTTTTTAAATAAATATTGGAAGTTTTGGTAAAACGAAGAGTTTTTCATTATTCTTAATAAATTTATTGTACTAACTCTTACTTTTTGGAAGTCCATCTTATTAAGTATAATAAAAAACTCTTCGTTTCAAATAAACTTGGAAGTTACGTTGAAACGAAGAGTTTTTTATTATTCTTAATTCTTTATAAAATCACTATCAATTTGTTTTAAAAAGTTTTTAAATCGTTTCTTGAAAAGTGTCATTAAATTTAATCTAAAAATATACATCTTATAGATATCAGGTAAATTGAAAATTTTTGGTATAAAATATGTGTGGCAGTGCTGACCTATTGATTTGTGGGCAAGTTCAGTACTTACATAGTTCTGTGTTTTTGTACTTGTATTGTAATTATGATCTATTTGATTCAACTTATGCCTATTTTTGTAGGTGAAAAGCAATACATTTAATACATACAATCTTTTTATGTCAAATAAGTCAGCTTCCCTATAAAGCAATTCTGATGGGTATCGATAAGGCTTTTTCAGTATTATTTTTAAAAATCTTTTTTGAATGATTTCTAATTTGAACATATGGGATTTGTAGGTACCACCCCAAGCCAATATGCAGTATCTTAGACGTGATTCTATTAGAGAAAAATATATTCTTTTTAAATATGCATAATCAAGTATTTTTGTCAAATACTTAAATTTGTACAATAAACAACGAAGGATGTTACAGGTTGAATCGATATGTTTGTTCCATTTCATGTTATTATCTACAGTAACTCCTAAATATTTTTTATATTTTGCACTTATAAAAATCTTCATTATAAAACGCATTTGCGTATCGTAATGTAACTTTTACGCACGCAAATTTTTGTTTTAAATGGTTGGCGACATGAGTGAAGTTTCTAAAGGCAAGACTATTGACAATGACATTTGTGGCTAATAGCAATTTATTAATTTTATATTGTTCTTTAAGAAAGTATCTGTGAATATGAATATAATATTTTACTTATATAATATATTATTATTGGTATATTATTCATTTTAAAATATTTTAAAACATTAACATTTGATAATCTAAATGTCACAACTGTCAAATTTTATAAATTACACAGTGCTGCCGACATACTTTTTAAAATAAAAATTTTCGTAATTACATAAAAATAAAAAATTAATTTAAAAAATGGTAAAAAGGGCAAAATATAAAAAATATTATAAACAACTTATTTCATATGGAATTCTGTTATGACACTCGTTCTTTAAAAAACTCATCGCTTCGCGATTCGTTTTTTAAACTTGAACTCGTGTCATAACAGAATTCCATATGAAATGCGTTGTTTAATATACTATTATAGAATTAGTTCTTTTTAACTCAATAAATGTGTCGTTTTTTGTTATATACAAATTATTAAAATTAGGTAGATTATTTTTATTTATAGAAAAAGGCATGAAAAAAGTTTTTTCAATATTTACAGTTAATAGTTTATGGTTAAACAAATTTAGGATTTTTTTTGTTTCTTCTTCGGCTAGAGTTTTTAAATTCTCCCAAGAGTAGCTACTATAAATAATAGCTGTATCATCCGCAAAACACACTATATTACCTGTTTTGTGCATGTTAGCTAAGCTGTTTATATAAATTAAAAATAATATTGGACCTAGAATAGTTCCCTGTGGAACCCCGTATTTTATAATTGTTTCATTACTTAATTTGTCCTTTATTTTTACTCTTTGCGTTCTTTCATTAAGGTAACTTTGGAACAAAACAAGTGGTGTGCCTCTTATTCCTAAATCCTCCAAGGCATCGAGTAATTGAGAATGGCTCACTGTATCGAATGCCTTAGCAAGATCCAGAAATACTGCAAGTGAGGCTTTTGTGTCAGCTTAGTTACAGCACAATACCCCTTTCAGTACCCCTTTCTCTATACAGATCTATGGATTAAAAATAACTAAACGGACAATGTTACTCTGAAATTTCTTAAATTTGTCCGTAAGTTTTATAGGTCATTGAATTTAGTTTATCGAGGAATTTACAAAATTATAATACCAGGTCTGGCTATTAAATAACGAGTTTGCGCGCGCAGAAAGCGTCCTAGAGGGGTAGGGTGGGAAACGAATGCAGTGTTAGATAGCTGGAAGTGTCTACTATTCCAGTACAACAACACATTTTTGTCGCTGTAGTAGTATTTTTTTCTGTAGGGGTTAGAAACGAACGTGTTTTTTTCTCGTGCCGATAACATTGTGTGACGAAAAACACGAGCAACGGATCAATGTGAAATTTTTCGTTAAAGTAAAAAAAATCCGACTGAGTGCTATAAGTTGTTGAAAGAGGCCTATGGTGAGAATTCTCTATCTCGTGCGTGTGTTTTCAAATGGTATAAAAGGTTTTTCATCATACCTCTTTGGCGCACGGAAAAGGGGCTTTTCCTGTGCGCCCGCACAGGAAAATTTTTCCCGTGCGCTAATGACATTAATGACATTAACTGGCTACTAATAAAACATACTATTGAAAGTTCCTTAATAACCGCAAAAAATGCTTGTTTATTTTCCTTAGCAACGTTAAACAACGCTTGTATATTGTGACAGTTTTTCGAATTTGTATTCAAAATCTTTTTATAATGATTTCTCCAGAAGAAAAAATATCACTTGAAGCTGCGAAAGTACGTGTTGAATTATTGCCCAGGAAGTCTTGTGAGAGATATGAAAATGAGTACCGTCTATTTTGCAAGTGGCGTCAGCAAAAAGAAGTTAACACAGTGATGATACTCTTCTCGTTTATTTGTCTGAAAAAGCCAAATCCATGAAATTCAATGTTAAAAAGTAAAGTAAAAGAAAATGTGAATGTTAGTAACTTGCCAAAATCTATTGCATTTCTCAAACGGCAAAGTGTTGGTTACACACCAAAAAAGACCAAAGTATTAACTGCAGACCAAATCGCCAAATTCATACTTGAAGCATAAGATGAGAAGTGGTTATTAACTAAAATAATTTTAATATTTGGTATTTTCGGTGCATGCAGAAGAGATGACTTGATTTGATTAACTTTGGAAGACGTGGAAGACAATGGCCGGTTTTTGGTGGTATTCCTTCGAGATGGCAAAACTCACAAATCAAGAAGTTTTAACATTACAAAGGAAGGATGCCCCTTTGATCCATGCAGTTTTTATCGCAAATATATTAATCTAAGGCCTACAAATATGAAAACTACAAGATTACTTATTGCGTATCGTAATGGTGGATGTTATGCTCAACATCTAGATTGCCATACTATAAGTGGTACAACAAAACAGATTGCTGAATATTTGAACCTAAAAAATCCTGAAGAATATACTGAACACGGCTTAAGACGATCTTTAGCGTCTATGTTAGTCGAAGGCGGAGCGAATTTGCTTACTCTAAAAAGACATGGAGGTTGGCATTCGTCGACAGTAGCTGAAGGCTACATCGAAGAATCAGTAAGCAGAAAGATTGAAGTTTCTCGTAAATTGTTTAATCATTCAAGAATAGGAAACACAACGTCAACACCAGAAGCCATTGTAGTTGGGAAAGACCAAGAAATAAATACTAATGTACCTTCGACTTCATCAACTACAATTCTACAAAATGAAATGCCTGCTAAAGAATTGCACATTTACAACAACACAAATTGTAACATACATATTTTATTTAGTAAAAATTAAAAATTAGGTATAGGTTTTTGTTCCTTCATGTTTAAAAATTAAGGATTCTAACATTGTGTAAATTTTTTTACCTTGTTTTTTGTTTTCAGAGAGGTATAATCAAAAGTATCGTTAATTACACGTCCATAAATGCTTTTGCCGTACTTGCATGACTTCCCGCACGGGAAAAGCCTATTTTCTGGACTCCTAATGAAATATACTATTCTGAAGCTCGAGAGAGCACCGAAGATGACCAACGTCCAGGTCGACCTGTCTCTGTTTCAACTCTACAAATAATAATAATAAAATAAATGAAATTTTGCGCGGAGATCGTCGTATGAACATTCGGATAATTGCTGAGACTGTAACCGCTGATAAAGAAACTATCAGAAAAATGTTGTATGACGAATTGAACATGAAGAAAGCCTGTGCGAAGTTGGTCCCAAAACATTTGACCCCTGACCAAAAGCTCGTCCGTCAACAGATCTGCTTAGATTTTCTTTATAGGTTACATGAAGAGCCTGAATTGATGGAAAACATCATCACTTGCGATGAAACCTGGATATTCCAATACGATGTTGAAGCTAAGCAGCACTCCATGCACTGGAAAACTCCTGCATCGCCGAGAATGAAAAAAGCAAGGATGTTGATATCAAGGGGAGTATATTGAAGGGGACCATTCGATTGTAGAGTAATTTTTAAAATAAAACTCTTTTTCATAAGCACTCTAGTTATTTAATAGCCAGACCTCGTATGATACAAGGTGAAAGAAAAGGGCGCAGGCTGTGCTGGACTTATATAAATTACCTTGTATATTTGTGTTATATTTTAAATAGTATAGAATTGAAAATAAAACTTGACGTTTTAAATAATTCTGTAAACTAAGAGCAATATTTATCTTATAGTTAAAGTGGTGTCCACCCTGTATGTAAAATATAGAATCGTAATAATATATTTAGAATCACCTGAACGATTTTGTTTGAATTTAGTTATTCCACGTGTCCAGGAACGTCTCCTTAGCAATAACGGGGGTACGTTACTGCCCAAATCCACGGTCGAGTTGTTGTATACCTCGAGGGCTTAACGTAATCTCTTTCGTGACATTTACAAGTTGACGCCAAGGGGTGGTAAATTTACCGAAAGCATTTGTGTAATCTAGACAAGATGTCGGAAATACCGAAGGAATTGTAATTCGAATCCTCGCGCCAATAAACATATTTATTTCCTTAAGTCCTATTAAGAATTTCCTTAACCGTAAATTGAACTAACACTGGCGAGTTTTCTTTAACGATTTTACAGCAACTCCTCCTTTTCACTCCTTTGTACTTTACCTTATTCTATTATTTAGGTAAAGGATCATTTACTTTTAGTCGTAACGATTATGACTCGGTGCTTTATTTATACCTTCTTAGTTTGCTCGTTTCGGTTTTCTAAACTACTTCTACTTAATATTTCTCGAACAAGGAGTGCGGTACAAGACTTAAAAGACCAAAAGAAACTTTGAAATAATCTTCAGAAATATACGGCTGTGTTCGTTTTATGTTTATTGTGAATTCGTCCAGGGATTTAAACGGCGAAACAAACTAATTTCCCTATAATAAAAGTTTTCCACCTGAATGTAAAAGAATAATTGAACGATTCAAAGTAAAATTTTAAATTCAATTTATTTAGATAACCTTATAATAAAAATAAAATTAGTAATAATAATAATAATAATGATTTCATTGAATGCAGTAGAACAATGTATGTACAAGGAAAATAAGTTTTTGCACGATTAATCATTTTTGACTGTTTACCGTGACAGATTTTACGTCAGTAGGTGACATTTACTAGCAACTCGACGGTAAGTAATTCACTTACCTTCGAGTTAAAAAATCTCTTAATTTTAATTTACTTCTTGAAAGAATAAAGAAAACTAACGAATTATTTATTAATATTGAAACTTATGGTACAATTTGTTAAATTATTTAATGAAATCCCACTTGTTTGGGCTGTGGTTTCACTTCTAACAGAAACTCCTGCAGAATCGCATACATTAATAGTATTACTAGTATTGCATATTTTTTCGACAAAATCTACTTTATTTTGAAGAGAATGTTCTACATAGCTTTCTGCCGTTGAGGACATCAACATCTTTATTAGCCAAAAGCGTTGCCGATGTCCTCCTGAACGAATGGCCAGTATAGTTCTCGGGATTAGGCAAATTTAAGAATTTGGCAATTTGAAAAGACCAGCCCCCGATTGACCCTATCCCTATTACTTGAGCACAACATTTTCCTTTGGCGTATCTTAAGAACAAATGATTTGATTTTACTTGTAATGGACGAAGTTTTATATACTTTTCTAAATAAGGAATTTTATCGTCTGGTTTATTAACGACTGTAAAATTATGTTGTATGTTCGTTTTTGTACTTTACAATCATTAAACCATTGGTTTCTTGGATGTTATTCATAGTAATATTATATAATTCTTCTCTTCTACAGGCACCAGATATTCCCTATATCATTGCGACCGACAAATTATGAAAGAATCTTCATTAGAGTATTTCTTTTAACTAAACTAGCTTCATTGCCTTGTGAATTAGAATTTCTTCATCCAGAAATTTTTCAACTACACTAAAAAGGACCCCTGTTTTTGGGAACGGGATCGACTACAATTTTATTAGAGGAATAAGCTAGGTTTTTAGATATATCAGGGAAAGTGCATACTCGAAATTAGCAAGAAACACATATAATTGACCGCATTTCTCCTTCACAGACACCACCTTTTGATACATCATCTTAAAATAATAAATAAATTGTAAAGTCAGCACCGTTGTTTCTGCTAAAGCATTTGTTTAAAAAACAGTGCTCCGACCCTTAATTAAATTAGGAATGTGTCTCCTGGAAAGTTCCGTAGCTTCTTTAAAAGTATTAGAGTTTTACAGGTAAGATAAAGAAAGATATTTACAAAAGATATGTTTATTCTCTTGCTCTTGTCGTTCTTCGCCTGCTGTTCTCTTGCACTATCCCTGCCCGTTTCTTGCTCTTTCTTTTGCCCTTCTCTTGCCCTTCCTTTTGCTCTTCTCTTGTTCGTCCTTTGGCTTTTGCTTTTGTTCTTCCTTTTGTCCTTCTCTTGCTCTACTCTTACTCTTCTCTTTCTCTTCCTTTTGCTCTTTCTTTTGCTCTTCCTTTTGCTCTTCTCTTAGTCTTCTCTGGCTCTTCCTTTTTCTCTTCTATTGCTCTTGCTTTTGTCCTTCTCTTGCACTTCTCTTACTCTTCCCTTGCCTTTTCTTTTGCTCTTCTCTTGCTCTTCCTTTTGCTCCTGCTTTTGTCCTTCTCTTGCACTTCTCTTGCTGTTCTCTTATTCTTTCTTTTGCTATTCTCTTGTTCTTCTCTTGCTTTTCCTTTTGTTCTTCTCTTGACGTTTATGTCATATTTTTTTATAGAAACCATTAAAAAGTTTCACCAAAAAATGTTACCAGTCAATTTCATATTCATAAATCTTCCTCAGCAATGCTTAATTAAGGTACCTATATTTAGTTCTATCTCCACACTCTGGCCCAAAAAATTTGCCTTCGTTTTTTTTCAAATTAATTTAGAGTTTTTACCATTCCGAATAAAATTATCAAGTGTGGAGTTGTCAAAATAAGGAATGATATTTAATAGAATTTTCTTATAAATCAAAAGTCTATTTAATCAAGTAAATATAGTGTGAATAAATTTCAGTTACTGTTTATAGATATATATAGAAAAAATTATAAATTGACATTCTTTTAAATGAAAATTTGATCCCTACCTTTAACCTCCTTTGAGTGAAAGTTACAACCCCCAATTTGTTAAATGGGAAGCAAGGGCTTGTGATATATCGTTTGAAAGGTCTCTTTATTCTCTATCCATAAATTGCAAAAATTAACATAAAAAAATAAAATATCCAATATGCAATATTTAACAGCCCATAAAGTAAAAAATATGAATGTCAATGAAGAAGATATTCAAAATGCTCACCGCGATCGTCTTGGCAACATCCTAATCTTAAATAAAATTGTCTTCTTACGTTAATTAACATATCAGGAGTAATCAAAATAATCGCAAGAGTTATTCATTCTCTTAAATCATGTGGTTTAGTTTTGTAAGCAATATTTTTCACACAGTCCCATAAAAAAAGTCCAAATGTGTAAGATCAGATGATTTTGCAGGCCATTCTATTGATCCTCGCGTCCTTATCCAGCGTTTTGGAAAAGTTAAGTTAAGGTACGAGCGGACATTGACAATAATATTTTTGGATAGAGAATAAAGAGACCTTTTAAACAATATATATCTCAAGCCCATATCCCATACACAATTAGGGGTTGTAAGTGTCATTCAAAGGGGCTTGAAGGTAGGGATCAAATTTTCATTTTAAAGAATTTCAATGTATACGTACAGTAACCGAAATAATGAATTAATTCCATTTGGCTTTTCCACCCAGTATAAATATGTAAGCAAATTTATAAACAAGTGTTGTTTTGTCAAAATAAGGAATGCAAATTAATAGAATTAAAAATCCAAAGCCCCTTTAATCAAGTAAATATATACACATGTAACACCTCCTTTGTTAATTAACGCAACTAAGACGAATCGCGTTGGATACGGTTAGTTAAACAAACTTCGCATAATGACTTGGTCAGGCGCTAGATATATCTGGATAGACCCGGAATAGTGTAGGACATTCAAAACGTGCCGATAACCAGCATATGCCATTTCTCCGGGTCGCTGAATATCCCCTGGATATTCACGTTGCGGTCGAACACAAGATTTATACTGAAATGGTGCCGCTTCCTTGAGCTTTGGGATACGGAATTACGAATAAATTGAAACAAGGATCGAGGTTAATGATTTTTTTTTCTCCGTAGTTTGTAGGACGGGTGGGAATTGTTTAGTAATGGAACGAAGTAATTGTTTTCTGAAAAGCTACACATCTTAATAGTTTTTTAAATATTAAAACCACAACACATGAAGAAATACACGTAAATACTCTAGTTAATAAAAAAGTAATATATAGTTAGAAATAGTTACCAAATAGGTTAAGCAGAAAAGTAAAATTTATTGAATTTAATAGATATACAAGGTTTTTTGAGGCAATAACATATAAGGTTTAATTCAAAGATCAAAGTAACCGTGTAACGATGTTTGATTATATTACACAATAGTAACAAATTGTTTTTTCTTTCTGTTGACTGCGAAATAAATTTTAGGTCCCTTACGTCGTTTGCTTGGTTTTATAAAACATGTTTGTTGTGTTTCATTTCCTTCATTATCCTGCTCCTCGGCTTGAGAAAGTAATCATTAAAATTGTCAAAATCGTCTCCTTCATCATGAATATTACAGTATATTTTCGGTATAAAAGTATAATATTAATAATAATAATATCGATTTTATTGAATGCAGCTGAAAAAATAAGATATATGTTTATAAAAATAAGTAAATACATAAAAAAATACCCAAAGTAACCGCAAATCAAAAGGCAAAGTTCGCTGTCATTTATAAGGAGTGTTACAGGTTTAATATTATCTTCATATTCGAATGTTGGACACAACCAATATCTGCTACACACTACATGGCTAATATTTTGTCACAAATACAGTGCATGTTTTGATATTATTATCTATAATAGTAAAGTGTTGGTATTCTTTTATTTTCAATTATTAACTAACAAATAGAGTGTGTTACAGGTTTAATATTATATCTTTATTAATTTTCTTCATAAATTAATTAATTTTTCTTCATAAAGCGGTTAGTAAAGTGATTTTGGAGTTCTTTTATAAGAAAAACTTACTGTTATAGTTTGGGTTGATTTTGTCTTCTATCAGATAGATATTATAGCTTATTATTTGTTTTTGCAATTATTTTCTTTATCTAAACCAAGGGTTCTCAACCGGTGGGTCGCGACCCTCAGGGAGACCGCGGGACAGGTCTGGGGGGTAGCGAGATAGGTGATGAATTAAAAAAAAACTAAGGCCATATATACCATATGAGCGGCGAATATCAAATGAAGCGACCATGTACTTATTTAAAAACTGAGTTGTTAAATACAATAAGTATATTTAATCAATTTACAATTAATCAATACTATTTTAAAATACAACTAATTAACAAAAAAGCTGCCCGCTTTGATATTGAAGAATTGAAAATGATTAAAATTACTTTCGTTACATTTATTACCGGAGAGTTTACTAATTACTACTAAAAAAATAGTGCTTACTAACGTTTTTATATAGTTTTGAATAGTGTTTTTTATGTTTTTTAACAGTAATTATTGCTATCTTTTTGCACACACGGGTCGCCAAAATTCTCAACCTAAAAAGGGGGTCGCAGCGTTGAAAATGTTGAGAACCCCTGGTTTAAACTGTCACATGTTAGGTTAAGAGCAGGATTTATTTACCTTGAGTGACATGACATTTGACCTCTTCTGAATTCTATAAACCACCTTAATTGTTCATGGAACTAAAAGTTGGGCTGTTGGTCTTAACAGTTGGTCTGAGTTGACCAGTTTTTTTTGGAAAAAGTTGAGATTGTTGGGTGTACTTGTGCCAAGGGTACCAAAAACAGGATAATCAAAAATAATTATTATTTTTATTTTAATAGGCACATATAGCGGATTTAATTCTTGATTTACACAAATATTTTACATTAAGGTCACCTTACACCAACGGTAAGTCCCATCGAAGACCTAATATTTCCTCAAGTACAACTCAAACACATTTTACAAGACTTTTATTTATTTTCAGGCCTTTTTTTGGCTTTGTCTTATACTTGTTACCTTCTTCTACTTCTTTCATCTCTCCTCTGGTTTATTTTGTTGGATTATATATTGAGCTGTTCCCCCTGCGATTTGGAAACCAGCTACAGGACAGAACAAAAAGGCAAGCTGTCCTATTAATTCCAAAAAGGAAGTTTAATAACAAATTGGGTGAGATTTAACCATTTTATTGTGTTTCTTCCCAACATACTACTGATAGACCTTCTTCGCCACCAGGATTTGAGGCTATCTAGTTGTATAAAATCTAAAAGAAAGTATTAGGTTTAATTAGGGTAAATAGTTTAGTTTAATTAAATTATTAGTTACTAATTAGGTAGAGATAGTTAATTTAGTTCTAGCCTTAATACTACCTAAACATCAGGTACCTTGCTACAAACAAACAAAATGTAACTTAAATGTCAATCTGACGATGCTTCTTAGCGAAACGGTCGTCATTGTTATTTAAAACATATTTTTTCAATTAAACTTTGAAGTTACGTTAAAACAAAGAGTTTTGTATTAGTCTAAAGGTACTCGTACATTTCAGCCTTTTTCCTGCAAGTCTATTTTGAATTGCTAGCAAATTTTGACCATGCCTTCGTACATTGCCGCAACTTTTGAGATTTTTTTTTCGTCATTTGACAAGTGTTGTCAGTTTCTGAATATTTGAGGTTACGTTACCTTTAATTTAAAACATGGATTTTCATACAAATACAAACTGTAAGTTCACACGAACTTCGGAATAAACATATAGATATTATCATAAAATACTTCAATGTTTATTATGCTTATAGGACAACAGGATAGAATCAGCTGACGTAAACTGACATTTCTGCCAACATAGATTTTGGGTTGTTCGATCAAAATTCCCTAAAAACAGGCGAGATTGCGCGGATTTGACCTTGAATAAATAGAAATGGTTCTATACTTTTGTGCGCCTTTTTGTTGCAGTCAAAAGTCTGAAACGCATGCGCAGTTGTTTCACAAAAAAAGCTAGAAATAGAATTGCGAGCAAAAGGCTGAAATGTACGAGTACCTTTAATTATAAGCAATTCACGAATATATTCATTCTTTTTACTCGCACTGTATTCACTAAATCATTTTAAAGGGTTTATTTAGTGTGTCAACCCAATTTCAAAAGTTTTGTATTTTCCTCGTGCGTATTTCAGGGTGCGTTTGTATCTAGTAGCAGGCATCTTAAGAATTCGAATATACAATTACTTTATAGTGAGAACAAAACGTAGAGGAAGAAAACTTTGATCGTTTGCGTTTAGCCGTAACGATTATGATGCTGTGCTAGTTTACAATCTCCTTGCTAGCACCATTTCGGTTTTCCAACGACCTATTATTTCTAGAAAGTATAATCGTTCATTTTGCTTAAAATGTAAACTTTGAAAGCGCTCTAGTTTGTACGAAATGTTTTTACGATCATTTTAGAAACCGACTTTTTCTTTATTTCTCCTCAGGGCGAAGTTAATTATTTGGATTGTTCTGAAAAGCTTTGTGAACATATTTAACTTTTAAAACAAACGTTGCTTTTCAAACTTAAAATCTGATATGATTGACATCTAGCATAGGATAAATGATTTTCTCCAACTAGTAAAAAGTGTTATTGTTTTATACTTATTTGATAAAGTTATTCTCCATGCTTAAAAAAAGGGGATTTTTAGCCAGAAAAGAGGCTAAAGGAATATTTATAGGCTACTCCTAGGCATAGTGAATAGAGTAGCGAAGACGCTCTTACTGGTTCGAGCTGAAGGATTTAAAACACTCAAAGGCATTTTTAAAAGATCTTTCTAAAAAGAGGTCTTAAGAGCTGCTAAATATTAGCTGATATGACGTACGAACTATGATAGGACTACTGACTAGACATAGTCGCCTTAATAGGCATATTAAAACAGTTGTACTGACAGAAAGTGTGAATTGCAGATTCTGTCAGGCTGAGGATGAAACGGCAGAGCATATACAGTGTGTAAAAGCCAAATGGAATAAATTCATTATTTCGGTTACTGTACATATTTATAAAAAATCCCGAAACACGTCAAATTTAAATTATAACTTGACATTCTTTAACGTGAAAACGCAATCCCCACCTTCAACCCCCTTAGAATGACAGGTACAACCCCCCAATTTTTTAAATGGAAAGTATAGGCTTGTGATATATCATTTGAAAGGTCTTTTCATTCTCTATTCAAAAATGTTATTGTTTTTAAATTTGATGCAAAAATTAACATAAAAAAAATTAAAATCATGTTGTTACCGAAATTCGCTAAAATATACTCGAAACTTACTACAATATACTTAAAACTTATTTCCCGTCTAGGTCTTGATAATGAGAAAGTGAACAAAAACCATAGCAATGTGGTTTTTAGATGGTAACCATTAAAAAACTTTAAAGAATTTCCGCGCTATTTTAACAAGCAGTAGTAAATTGTTTTATTTAAGTTGTCATTGTTGTAATTTAAGTATAAAGTTTGTTCAATTCAATTCTGAAAAATGGTTAGATTAACGGAAATGCATAAAATAACAGTTTTACAAATAATTGGTTACGGAGATAACATCCGAACACAACAGGAAGTAACTCGCCTATTTCATGAGAAATTTCCTAATTTACCGCCTATATCCCAAGGAACAATAAGTAAAATAGAAAAGCAGTTTCGCGAGTTTGGTCATGTAAGGCAGATAAAAAAGCAGCTGCCAATGCACTGAGTGATGAACTCAAATTAGATGTGTTGCTTGAGTTTCAGGAAAACCCACATACATCGAGTAGACAGGCATCCACTACATTTAATGCTAGCCATACATCGATAGCAAACATATTAAAAGAAAATAAATTGCATCCGTATAAGATGATACCTACTCAGGAGCTCATGGAAGACGATTTTGATAGGAGAACTTTTTTTTGTGAGCAAATGATGGACATGTTGGATAACAATATTATCCAATCAAAAGACGTTGTTTTCTGATGAGTGTACTTTTTTACTTAACGGTCATGCTAATCGGCAAAATTGCCGCTACTGGTCCACGGAAAATCCTCACTGGATGAGAGAAGAACACACTCAGTACCCTCAAAAGGTTAATGTTTGGGCAGGGATTGTAGGGAACAATATCATTGGTCCCTTTTTTATTGAGGGCAACTTGAATGGCAACAATTATTTGGCACTACTTCAAAATGATGTCATTCCAACGTTGGCAAATTTATATCCTGATCCAGGTAACCCTCAAGTTCCAGCAAATACGATATGGTTTCAGCAGGATGGAGCACCACCACATTACCAACTTAATGTCCGGCAGTACCTCGATACAATATTTCCCAATCGGTGGATAGGGAGGCGAGGATCGATTGAATGGCCAGCGCGATCACCTGATCTTACATTATTAGATTTCTTTTTATGGGGATATGTGAAGAGCCATGTGTACAAAACTAAACCTTCTGATTTAAATGACAAAAGAACGAATAACGCTTGCGATTAGGTCGATCACGCCTGATATGTTAAATAATGTTAGAAGACAATTTTATTTGAGATTAGGATGTTGCCAAGACGTTCGCGGAGAACATTTTGAACATCTACTTCATTAACATTCATAGTTCTTTTTTGTGTTCTACATTTTATAACGTTTTGCATAACATTTTAGTTTTTGACTGTATTGTAGCGAATTTCGGTAACAACATGATATTAATTTTTTTTATGTTAATTTTTGCATCAAATTTAAAAACAATAACATTTTTGAATAGAGAATGAAGAGACCTTTCAAATGATATATCACAAGCCTATACTTCCCATTTAAAAAATTGGGGGTTGTACCTGTCATTCTAAGGGGGTTGAAGGTAGGGGTTGCATTTTTACGTTAAAGAATGTCAAGTTTTAATTTAAATTTGACATGTGTCGGGATTTTTTATAAATATGTACAGTAACCGAAATAATAAATTTATTCGATTTGGCTTTTACACACTGTATATTGTGTATCTACAGATAGCTGAAAATACTTGGGATCAATAGATTTGGTCTGTATTAACCCGAGCTCAAGGACTCCATAGAAATGTCGCCAACGACCCTGATGAGCTTCATTAGAGGGCTAATAGAACAGATCCACAATAGATCTTTTCAGGTCACAGTGGAAGGGACGTTGAACGTTTTTTTTTTTGGTGGTGGTTAAAAAAAAATCTGCTTTCGGCTGCATGTGATGTTAGCTAGCCTACTCCAGATTCCCGATACAAAGATCAGGATATGTGAGGATGGTAGTCAGACCCACTAAAAAAACACTCCACCAACCTCCTCCTCCTGAGCGAAAATGACCCGGGACTGAGACCTCGTCTCATAACAATAGGTCCCTTCTTCATAACACCTCCCATTTTCTTTTTCTATTCCTCTTCCTCCTCCTCCTCTCTCCCTTGCTCTATTCTGCTCCTCCTTCATCTTCATCACTCTGGTTATAGTTCCTCCCCCTATTCCTCAAACTTCTTCACTCTCTAACTTCTCAACCACAAGAAACTCCGTCCTTGGAAGCCTACCCATTATCGCTCGCTGATGTTCCCACCTCACACACTCCCACACCACATGTTCCGGGCTGTCGTCCATCCCGCACTCCCCGCAGGGGCTACTTCTCGTCTTCCCTATTCGCTTCGTAAACGTACCAAAAATACCCATGTCCCGTCAAGAACTGGGTTAAGTAGAAGTTCGTACTCCTATGTTTGCACTCAACCCACTTCCTGACATCCGTAATGAGTCTATTGGTCCACTGCGCCTTGCCATGGAGTCGCCCCCACCCCTGCCACTTCTTGTATATCCTCTCCCTGGCCATTCGTCTGATCCCCACTGTCCCCCCTATTGTGTACAGGAAGGAGGCTTCCTTATTCATCAACTCGATGGGTGGAAAACCCGCTCACATCTGCACAGCTTCTGCAGACACCATTCTGTATGCAGCAGCTATCCTCATCAGTGATTGCCGCTGTATCGCCCTCAACCTGTCCGAATACATCTTCCTCTTAGCAACCCCCTTGTATACTGGCGTCGCATACACGGTGCTGTGCATCACCCCCATAATGACCCTCCTCTTCCAATACGAAGGTCCTCCCACGTTTGGTAGCAACTTCCGTAACTCCTCTATCTTCCCTCTTGTCTTCTCTGCGATTTTATTAACATGGTCACCAAAACTCCAACGCCTTTTTACATAGATCCCAAGGTATTTGGTTTCTAACCCTACAACTACGTCCGTCCCAGCAAGAACATTAAATCTGGGTGCCTATCCCCTCTTGGCGCCTTGTTATTGGTTAGCTGCAGCCCATGCATGCCCATCCAGCCTTCTATCGTACCCGCTGACCGATTAACCTTATCTGTTGGCTGCCCCCAATCTCGACCACCTACCAACGGCCTGACCCCTTTGCTGTACCTCATCCTCAACACACCACCATAAATAATATTCTACAGGGTCGGCCCTAGCACCGCACCCTGCGGAACTCCCCTAGTCTGCTTTTTCTTATACCTCCCTATCTCAATTGTCCTTCCAACCAGAAATCCCTTTACCAACTCTATTAAGTACCATGGCACCCCAAACCTAACCAGCTCCCCGACTGTATCCTGCCATCCCACCGTATTGAATGAATTTTTTATGTCAAGCGACACCAGAACACACAATGGAAACTCCGTTCCCATTTCCCACACCATTTCCCCCAGTTCCAGCAATGCAGATGTGGTGGACTTCCCCTTTCTGAAACCATGCTGCGTTGGTAGCACTACCCCTTTCTCCTCCAGTTCTTAATTCAGTCTACCTAGAATATTTTTCTCGAAGGTTTTTCCTACAACGCTAACCAGCGTAATGGGCCTCACATCACTAGCCTCTTTAACTATACCGCTTTTTTTTAAATCAAGACCATTTTGCCCTCCTTCCACGTATCAGGGAAAAAAGCCTCTTCGCATTTTCGTTGAAAAGCCTCAACACCTCAGGGTACATATCCGCCACTCTATTTAACGCCTCCTGGGTGACCCCATCTGGACCAGATGCCTTTTCTACCTTACCTGAGTGCAATGCCTCCACCTCGCCCACCTCTCGAGTCTCCCACTCGCATGGCCTCCTCGCATCCGGAAAAAGATTATCCATAATTTTCCTCGTTCGTTTCCCATCAATTGAGGCAACTGCTTGTGGCCTTAGGAAGCGCGTTGCTATCCTATTTCCTTCCCCCTTAACCACCAAAAATCTATTTTCACTTTTATTGAATTAGCTTGCTGCAAAAATGAAAAGTAGAAAATTGTTTTTACCTGCACCCAAGTTAATAGTTTCTATACCAAGCTTGACCGTTTTCCATGAAACAACAACTACTTCCTGGGCTATATGCCCAACGGACATTGAATTATATTTCAGTAGAAAACGTGATGGCGACGATTTAAAAGATTATATAAGTGGTAAATTGATTTATTATTTGCTGAAATAAATATTTCATTATTTTTTTGTTAGACAACAGTCGGGTCGGAAAAACTACGTCCTCAAAAATGCCTATGAAAATCTTTTAAGTGGCCTTGTTTTCCTCGAAAAAAACGTTTTTTTAGTCCATGTTGTTCTCTTTGTTAACTAACGATGTTGTTAATTCAAAAACCGTGATCAATAAAATAATGTAAATAAACCCAGCAACTGGTAATCAACGTTTTGTGTCTCTAGGCCTTATTATGGTAGGGACAAGAAAATAATAAATTTCCATTCGTGAGACGTTTTCGCTAATAATGGCAATTTTGTATATCTCTTCTAATCTTCTAGCTCGTTTATTTTGACTTTTAATGCCATAAACATAAAACAGCAACATTTTACTTTGTACATATATAAACGGATTTTCAGTTTTCACCGCAACAGGAAAATCAAGCGGAAAATCGGGCGGATATGGAAAAATTTAGTCTTCGTACAATTTATTACAATAATTAGGTTAACGTAAATTTTGATTTTTAAACAAAATATTTTACGGATTTTACTCAAACGTTTTTTTTATTTTATTAGTTATATTTTTATCGGATGTTACGTTTTTATTTATGTGGTTGATAACAAAAAACAAAAATAACTATAAATAAGGAAACATATTAACGGAATTGACCGCATAAATTTTAATAAGGAAAATAATGTTTTAGTTTTTTACGGTTTACAGATGCAGAAAGTGACATTTGTTCTGTTTTAAATAGTATCATATTTGTTTAATTAAATATTCTCTATAAAAACTAATTCTGCAACTCGTAATTTTCTTAACAAAATATTCTATTTAACAACACAATTTATTCTGCAATACTAAAATTAACTGATCTCTTTGATAGCGCAATCTGTTCGATTTTTTATTGATATATCGATAAACATCGATGCTGAGATACGATGTTTATATAAATATGTTACCGGCAAAGTATGTGTTGCAGTCATTCCTAGGTTTACCTAGACAAAAACCGCATTGACGGCCTACTTTAACCAAAGTCCGAAATTATTCGATATTTCGGACATTGCCAACACTGTAGTACGATAGTCTTAGGTTTGCCAAATGTGTAGCAGGTAAACTAAGAAACAACCTGCCGCATTACTATCATACTGTCAATTTTCTATGTAGGAGTACGAGGCCCAGTTTGCGATAGAAGAAAAACATTAATAAACTAATTATTAGAAACGCAATTTTATTTTTTACATTTTTGTCTTTAATTTTTGCTGTTTTGCTAAGACTATTTATTTTTATATAAGTATCTAACCTAAACTAACCTAACCTAACCTAACCTAACCTAACCTAACCTAACCTAACCTAACCTAACCTAACCTAACCTAACCTAACCTAACCTAACCTAACCTAACCTAACCTAACCTAACCTAACCTAACCTAACCTAACCGAACCTAACCTAACCTAAACTTAACCTACTAGGTACTTTTAGAAAATGTATAATTTTCTAACAATAGCAAATCTCTATTACGATAATTTTTAATTATACTCATTTTAACAAAACAACATCAAAACTCACAATTATAAACAAAACTTAGAAAATTATACCTAAGTGTAAGAAATTTACCCAGAATGAGTTGTTACGTCGCCCCCCACCATCATATGTGAACACGTAGCGACAAGTTTCGACCATCTGCAATCGGGATATCAGTTTATTTCGGAGTTTGCCTGCTACACATTTGGCAAACCTAAGATTGTCGTACTACTGTTTAGGCAATGTCCGAAATATCGAATAATTTCAGACTTTGCTTAAAGTAGGCCGGCAATGCGGACTTTGCCTAGGTAAACCTAGGTATGACCGCATAACGTACTTTGCCGGTGACAAATATATCAACAGAAGTTGCACAGTGCACAGAACAGTAAGAACAATATTTCTTCTTTCTTATAAAATTTTCACAGAACAACTTTTGTACCTTGGTTAGTAAAAAAGAAAATATCGTATGATTTTTTTAGAATTTAAAAATATTTAATAGATTATTTAAAAAGACGAAGTGAGTATATCTAGTTATATATAGGAAAAAAGAGATGCATATAGTGTTCTTAGAAAATGGTTAATTTATAAAACATTCACGAAATTTCTGGAAGGTTAGAATCCTATAAAAGGACTTGAGCAGAGGTCGTTAGGGGAAGTATATTATTGGAAGTCAGCCATAGAAGATCGGTCAGAGTGAACAGTCAGTGAACAAAGTGAACAAACAGTTTTTAAAAGTAGTAAAAATAAAGTGTTAAATAATGACATTAACACTCTCATCGCCAGTGTAACATTAATATACACCGGCTCTTAGATGCCCTAGGCCAAAATTTGTTTTTTCAATTTTTTGATATACTATATTATGTTTTGGTATTAGAAAGTTATATTTGGTGTTTTTTTTTTATGTTTTAGTTTGTTTTCATAGGGTGTACAAAAATATTACACTGGCGTGCGAAGGAAATTGCTACCCTGCACCAATTGTACATTTTTGTACACCAATAGAAAACAATATAAACGCGGTTTCTCTTGTTTTGGATTTGAATAAATATTTTTCAGACATTTTTAAATATTTATTATTTAGCAGTTACTGTTTGTGAACATTTAGAAGTTAATAAAAAAATAAATGAAAACATGCCTAAATTACTGTTTTTATCATATTCCTATTTCATCCAGATCCTAAACTATTAAGAATCATCAGAGACCAAAGTTCTATATATCGAGATGTAGCCCTACGCCACTAAAATCAATTCTAATTTTAAAATCAACGGTAGGTGTAACAACAATGTTACACTGCAGCCTATAACCAAAAGTTGTTGGTGTACATTAATGTTACACCTTTGTCCCAACAGGAGTGTACAATAATGTAACACTGGCAGTGAGAGTGTTAAGATACAAGTTAAAAAAGTATTACTAAAGTAATCGAGAACTAAAACAAAGTGACATTAAGAACATAAGTTTAAAATTAATACCAAAGTGATCAAAAGTGTAATTAAAAACATTTTCGGTATATAAAAAAGAAGAAATTATAAGTGTACTTACATTTTTTATAATGCAATTAAAAAAACTATATTCCAACAAACACTGAATTATATCCATAAATCGATTTGAAGGAACAAACAAAGAACAAACACAAGAAACCAAACTCCTAACAACCACGATATTTTGCCAAAGTCGGAGATTCCACGTATACCTTCATTGGTTTCCGCTTTTCATAGAGCGACTACGGTCTTTTTCCACCAATCAGACAGCAGGGCTCTACATATTAAGGTCAGATAACATTGTAAACATTTTGAATTTTTGTAGTAGTTAGTTAAGTTACCTATATAATTTTAAACCAAAAAATTTATTTGATACTCAATAATTAATGAATTTCGATAATATTTACCATTACATATATAACAATAATTAATTTAGCACAATTTCAACATCAAGTTAGTTCTTTTCTAGTTAATAAGAGACCTTTCGGTTTTTCTTATTTTCCTATTAATTATTTTCATTATCATACATTCAATATATGACTTTTTAACTTAACTCTTTTATAATAAATTTGTAATTATAACTAATCAATTTTCAATTCACATACCTTCCTAATTGTCCAACTAGAAGCTTGCAGAACATAACCCCCTTGAGAAAAAGAAGATCTTGCTACATTTAAATAATATCAAATATGAATCAATTAAAAGTTATGAATATAAATTTAAATCATTTAAATTATAATATTCTTTACAATAGATATATTTTTTAAGTGGACACCACTATTATGAATTCAAAATAATTTAGTAAATAGAAATAATACCTAATAACCTAACCTAACCTTATCCTTATACGGAATATAAAATACTTAATGCAGTTAGTTAGTTCATAAGACTAAATAAAGGAAATGTACTGCTTTGACTCTTTTACCGTATGTCATGCCTTATTCATTATAATAAAGTAAATAGTAATAAATTTCTTTAGTATACTGTTATCGAATGTTTGGAATGATAAATAACTAAAAAAAAACTCGCTTCCCGACCAACTGACACAGATCAAAGTATATTTTATTTAAAATTATATAAATTTTGAGAAAAATATGAATGAGCGCAGTAAATAAACTCGTTGTTTGTAAACTATTATTGAACTATTTTAATAAAAAATTTGAAGATTGGTCAGAAGTAGCTTTTGTAAATAAATACCATTTGTAAATGACAATGTATTGATTTTTCTCCTGTGTTTTAATACAAAAATCTTTAGCAGCTACGGTTATGGTAAACTCATCGTTAATGAAAATTTATTCAAGAATGCCATTAAGGCTTTCGGATACAATCCAACTTTATAATTTTTTAGACAAAAGGGAACAGTGACTTCAGCTGTAAAATAAAAATTTTAATAATGTTTCGTGAAGACGGTTCAGGAATAATTTTAACAGAAACAATACTTTTAATTGACTACTAAAACATAAAACAGAATTTTAAATTGGACATAATGTAACAAACTTTGAATTGCAATTAATATTTTTATTTTTTCAACCGCACAGTAAAATTTATGTGGAAGCCTATTTTTAGAACACAAAATATACAATAATTTAACAAATAATTCCACCATTTACTATTATATTTATGATATTACTAGGTTTCTAGTTTTGCATTGCACAAAAATGTTAGTTGAAAATCAAAAATAATCTCATATTTCGCTCAAAGTTTAGTGGACATAGGAAAGTTAAAGGATATAAAGAAGTTATATAGTTTTTATATATTGATCTTTTCATGCTAAGAAAAGCGATAATACTTATTATAAATGTGTGTTGAGCTCTGAAGCGGCTATGATTTATATTTAATCTCGTAATGGTTACCTGAGAAGTCTTACTGTTCTCTAAGTTAAGTGAAAGCTTTTACTTGAAGGGTGTGGATGTAATTAATAATAATGAGTATTGTAAGTTTTAGCAATATCATGGTAATAGTTTTCTCAGCGGATGTGGATAAATCCATATTAACATTATTAAGCTGAACAGTTTCTTTGTTTAAAAGCGCTAGTCTTTGGTTGGAATTAAAAAATTATTTTTTATGTTAATTAGTATATTAATTGAGGAAGGCTTTAGCCTGAAAAATTAGATGTCAAGTTAGATAAAAAATATTAATATAATATAATGCTTATTTTTGGTGAAATTTGACAAATGTCAATCTCCAGATATTTTAAATGAAATAACATTAACTTTAACATCTTAAAATAATAGTATATTAATCAACGATCATACAATAGCCATTATTATACTTTGTCATTACTTTCAAATAAAATTTATTAGTAATTATATTAATAGCATAATATATTCTTACTAATGCACACATACATAATATGTGTTGCCTATACAGATTAGAATTTGGTACGGAGAGCTGTCACCATATATTTAATACTCCTATATGGACAGTTTCGATAAGTGAAAGGTAAAACAGATAATGTATTGTTTGCTCTCTCGCAAGTAGACTTTTCAGTTCTGCGCATCTTTTTTACGCATGTCGCGAAACACAGAAAAATTCAATTGAAGTTTTAGAGATTTCTGAAGCATGCGCTGTAAGGTTTAAATCTACATCGCGAGAATATTATCGGCATCGTAGTGTAGTGATGTTCTTTGTCGTATCAACTGTCGATATAGGAGTATTAAATATATGGCTGACACACCCGAATATGGAACCCGGTTTATTTAAAATATTTTATATTTATGATATTTGATGCTATTCTTGGCAATTTTCTTCGTCTTTGTAGTCTTTTTGGTTTTGAAGTGCTAAATAAACAGTATTTAACAAAATAAAATCCAAATTTATAGGACATAGTTGATAATGGAGGATGTATCTACCTAAGTTTTTAAAGTTAAATTTTATTTTAATATATTTAAATTTATTTCTATTAGATTATATGAATTTTTGTTTTGACGTCATGTAGTGAATAATGGTCTATTATTTACTAGTGAATAATAATGTATCGAATACTTTTTCCAAATCTATAAATAACAGGTGGGTTGGTAAATTTCTAGCTTTCCTCTTTTCTATCATTTGTTGAAGAACGAATATATTATTTAAACGAGACCTTCCGGTGCGAAAACCACTTTGTTCTTCAATTGTTCTTCAAGAATTCGGCTGTACAACCTTCTCATTGAATTGGCTACACTTATCCCTCGATAATTTTTACACAATTACTTCCTTTTTGTAAATTGAACTAATGGTACCAACTCCAATCGTTTGGTAGTCTTTCTTCCTTTAACATTCCATTTTTTTATCCTTTTGGTCTATTTTTTATCTCGTCCAAATTTATTTCTTCTTTTTTTTAATACTAATTCCAAAATTCGAATTCAAAAAATAATAAACTATTTTTTTAATTTACACAATTTATCTGAGCCATTGTGGTTGTTTAAATAAATGTGTGTAATAAATATTCAGTTTATCGGAATATCAATGAACCAACCTAAGTATGTGACAGTGGCACTTTTTTAAGTATTGAAACGAAATCGTTCTCACAAAATATTACAATGATATTTTTAGAAATCTTCATAAAAAAATTATTTTCCAATAAAATAGTAAAAGGATTTGTTTAACTATTGTTTATTCTGTATTCAAATATCCGCTAGCATTTACTATGTCAATAAATGAACTTATTAATATTGTTGTTATTGTTGCAGAACCGATAACGAAAATCCTCGGTAGTCCGGAGCTGTTCATCAATATGGGTTCGACCATCAACTTGACGTGCATCGTACAGTACGCACCCGAACCACCGCCGAACATAATCTGGTCTCAGAATTCTGAGGTGATCAATTTCGATTCGCCCAGGGGAGGTATCAGTCTGGTCACGGAAAAGGGATTTATAACGACTAGTCGTTTACTGATCCAAAAAGCGGGACAAGGCGATTCCGGCCTTTACACTTGCACCCCGTCCAACGCAAATTCAGCCAGTGTCCGTGTTCATATTCTAAACGGTAAGTTTTTATCCTTATAAACTAATTCGCAGAACTTCAAAATTAGTGTGAAAAATGGCGAAGAATCAATCCAACAGTTTGCGTTAAGTAGAATAGTAGGACTTATTATTTTAAATTAAAAACTAAGCTGGAAAAGGATAACACGTTTTTTGTAAAATAAAGCGGATATCTTAATCCTAATGCGTACATCCTTTTCTTCACATACTCTAACTAGTGCCTGGAAAATGACGAGTGTGACACCTATCTATAAAAAAGGCGATAAACTGACTCCCTAAAATTATAGACCAACTAGTTTAACGTGTATGATAGTAAAGCTTATGGAGTCAGTGATTCGAGAATTCTTAATTGACTTCCTTAAGCTGAACAACATAATTCCAACGTCTTAACATGGTTTCGTGCCTGGTCGGTCTGTAGTGAGTTATCTACTAACATGCATAAATTATTGGTCACTACCTTTATATAATAAACAATCTGTTGATGTCGTTTATTTGGACCTTTCAAAGGCATTCGACCTGGTTCCTCATAAACGTTTACTTTTAAAACTCGAGCACAACGGAGCAAGAGGCAACTCATTGAAATGGATTCAAGCTTTCTTGAACGTAAGAAGATTTTGTGAACGAGTGGGTTTTTCTTCCGTGCACGAAGTATGCATTGGGGTTCCGCAGGGATCTGTGTAGGGGTCCATTCTCTTTTTGGTTTATATTACTGACTTGCCAGCTCATACAAAAAGTGCAATATCTCTTTTCGCAGATGATATTAAAATTTATGCTGATGCGAGAACAAATCATATACAACTTCAGTTGTATCTTGATGAAGTGTCAAAGTGGGTAAAATCTGGGTTGATAGTAATCTAATATGTTAGATCGTTCAGATTTCCCTTGGTCCATAACATAATAGTCTTTTATCAAATAGAATTTAGTGGAATAATAATGCAGATTACATATCTTTTTTCTGTTTTATGGTCCAACATGATCACGCCCTTCCAAAGATTTCAAATTAACTCTAGTGTTTTGTAGAGGTTCGCCATTCCCCAGAAGTGTGAGATTCCCCAAAGGTCTACTCACTTAAACCACACTATTTCTTTCCTGTAGTCTGGGACTGTCTTTCGAGATATAACGTCAGACCACACTAACTTCATCTTAGCAGCCTCTCTTCCTCAGCCTTTTTTTCTATCACTTCCTTGATATAAGCTTCACCCTGCATCCAGTTGCTTCTACCAGTCGTCATCCATGCAATTAATCCTTTTGACGTCATCTTTTCTCCCACAATCATATCTAGATTTCTTGTGGGCATTTCCCAACTAGATCAGGTAGGTCAACTTTCTCGCAGTAACAGTTTCTTGTTATTGACATTTTTATTCGGTACGTGTAGGTCTTAAAACTTTCACAACCTGAAAGAACTTGTGTGTGAGGTAGAAATTTGTCCTTCTGTACTTGTGCTTCCACCTGTTCGCCTCTTGCGCTCTTCAAGTTTCTCCTGGCCATCGTAATACGTCTTCTGTCTTCTTCCATTTTATCCCCCTTCAAGATGGCATCTGATGGGTTCGGGTATTGCTTATGCTTAAGCTGTTAAAATAGCGTTGCCACGGAAATGCTTTAAAGTTTTTTAATGGTTACCATCTAAAAACCACATTCGTATGGTTTTTGTTCACTTTCTCATTATCAAGACCCAAACGGGAAATAAGTTTTGAGTATATTTTAGCGAATTTCGGTAACAACATGATATTAATTTTTTTTATGTAAATTTTTGCATTAAATTTAAAAACAATAACATTTTTAAATAGGGAATGAAGAGACCTTTCCAATGATATATCACAAGCCTATACTTCCCATTTAAAAAATTGGGGGTTGTACCTGTCATTCTAAGGGGGTTAAAGGTAGGGGTTGCATTTTCACGTTAAAGAATGTCAAGTTATAACTTAAATTTAACGTGTTTCGGGATTTTTTATAAATATGTACAGTAACCGAAATAATGAATTTATTCCATTTGGCTTTTACACATTTTAAGGCACTCAGTGCCATAGAATGATTTTTTATAGTTTGCACTTATAAAAATCTTCATTATAAAATGCAATTGCGTATCGTAATGTAACTTTTTATATTTTGCACTTATAAAAATCTTCATTATAAAATGCATTTGCGTATCGTAATGTAACTTTTTATATTTTGCACTTATAAAAATCTTCATTATAAAATGCATTTGCGTTTCGTAATGTAACTTTTACGCACGCAAATTTTTGTTTTAAATGGTTGGCGACATGAGTGAAGCATCTAATGACAAGACTATTGACAATGACATTTGTGGCTAATAGGAATTTATTAATTTTATATTGTTCTTTAAGAAAGTATTTGTGAATATAAATATCATCTTTTACTTATATAATATTTTATTATTGGTGTATTAGTCATTTTAAAATATTTGAAAACATTATCATTTCATAATTTAAATGTCAAAACTGTCAAATGTTATAAATTACACAGTGCTGCCAACATACTTTTTAAAATCAAAATATTCGTAATTACGTAAAAATAAAAAATTAATTTAACAAAATGATAAAATGGCACAATATAAAAAATATTATAAACAACTTATTTCATATGGCTGTTGTGGCACTCGTTCTTTAAAAAACTCATCGCTCCGCGATTCGCTTTTTAAACTTGAACTCGTGTCATAACAGAATTCCATATGAAATGCGTTGTTTAATATACTATTTACGCACGCAAATTTTTGTTTTAAATGGTTGTCGACATGAGTGAAGTACTTAGACAAGGAAAAAGAGAGGACTGCGTATTGGAATCAATTTATGTAACCCATTTACCACCAAACTAATGGCGGACAATATTGACCTAGGTGTGTCATACGATTTTTCTTATACGATTATTAAATAATCATTTTCATTATTTCGTATTACAAATCTAATTTAAAATAGTATATTAAACAACGCATTTCATATGGAATTCTGTTATGACACGAGTTCAAGTTTAAAAAACGAATCGCGAAGCGATGAGCCATATGAAATAAGTTGTTTATAATATTTTTTTATATTTTGCCATTTTATCATTTTTTAAATTAATTTATTATTTTTATGTAATTACGAAAATTTTGATTTTAAAAAGTATGTCGGTAGCACTGTGTAATTTATAACATTTGACAGTTTTGACATTTAAATTATGAAATGTTAATGTTTTTAAATATTTTAAAATGACTAATACACTAATAATAATACTTATATTATATAAGTAAAAGATGATATTCATATTCTCAAATACTTTCTTAAAGAACAAAATAAAATTAATAAATTGCTATTAGACACAAATGTCATTGTCACTAGTCTTGTCATTAGATACTTTACTCATGTAGCCAACCATTTAAAACAAAAATTTGCGTGCGTAAAAGTTACATTACGATACGCAAATGCGTTTTATAATGCAGATTTTTATAAGTGCAAAATATAAAAATTACATTTTTAACACGTTTGTAGAAAAATACTATTATTATGTCATTTAAAATGGTAGAAATAAACTATTTAATTTTGATTTGACTTTTAAACATATTTTTTAATTAAACGATAAAAGTCAAAAATTTTATTTTATTTTTGGTTACATTTTGAAGTGGGTATCGCAGGAATTTCGTAACTTGTCAAAGGGCTAAAGGGCACCTAAAAAATTCCAAAGACATACAAGAAGAGAAGGAGAAAGTTTGTTGAATTGGAAAACTTTTCGAGGAAGTATTTGAAATGTAAATACTAAAAGTGTTTCGTATAAAATTATAACTACGGTGTTTTGCTAGCCCTGCCTACCAATATTTAATTTAATTCCGCTAACTTTATTCTACCGCAGGCTATTTATTGATTATTGACAGAGGCGAAGCAAAATTATTACAAGTTTACCAAAAGTTAGAAAAAAGTTAAAGCACTAATAAAATATATGTTGTTCTTTCAATACGAACAGATTGAAAGTATTAAAAAGGATAATGGTAAAAGTCAATTATTGATTTTTATTTCAAGGTATAAGAAAACAAAACAAATATCCTTTATAAGGTAAAGAAGTTTAAAACGTAATCATTTAAACAGAGAGGTACAGTGCTAAGAGCACATAACAGATCACTCATATGTCTAATTTTGCAAACTCTTCATTTCCCCTTGACCATCTATTATGTCTACAGTGACCTTTCTCCTGCTTCTCAGAGCAGGATGTTGAAAAATTGAGTATTCCATTGTCTCTTCAGCTTCTCCACATTTTATTCACAATGTATCTTGGACCGTAAATTCAGATATGCTTATATATTTACGAAAAAACCTGTTAAGAATCCCTTCACCCCTTTGAAGGTTTTTCCTGCATAGTCGGAGAGCATCTATGGCTACGGATCTAGATGGACCATGAAACTTTCTTATCATCTGTCTGTAGCCTTTTACCTTCTGCTTTAGTTGGCTTTCCGCACTCACTGAAAAAAAATTACAGTGCCAAATTTTATTTTATTCTTTAGGCTGGTTCTGGTCCAATGAGAGATTTATTTGGGCCCTGTTTTGATTCTCTATTCGCACCTTGGTTACCTATAAGACAATGGTGCCTTGGAACCTACACCAGGTGAATCTTGCTGCTCTTGGCCAGTTTTTAACCGGTATTGTGACAGTCTTATACAGTTTTAGAAATAAAATTATGTAATTCAACGCAGGTTAACTATTGGAGGTTGTGTAGATAGTTCTTCCATTGTATCTCTTAAATGTATTTCTCTTCACATACTCAGGGAGAGTAACCACCTTGGCAGATGTGGTTACTCTCCCTGTGGTGGAAAACTAAATAAATAAATAAATAAATAAATAACCAGAGAGTAACCACCTTGGCAGATGTGGTTACTCTCCCTGTGGTGGAAAACTAAATAAATAAATAAAATTGATTATTTGAGAAAAGTGCATTCTCCCATTTGAATTCGGTATATGGAAGCCGCCAACAGATTTGAACATGTAAATGTTTCACTTTTATTCAGTTTACGTGCTGTTCGTACAAAACTTCTTTGTGGATATTGGCTAATTTGGTTAAACATGTGCCCATTTTTTAGCATTGGTACAAATTGTTCTTCGACTGAAGAGCCTTTACCTTGACTTCATATACTACCAGTGCGACGAAATTTCTCAACTAACGCTAGCATTACAGCTTTACTGGAGGACGCCTTGTTAAATTGTTGTCGATATGTTTCTAACACTTGTTTAAACATCTGCCATTATTCCGTCCAACTTTGGAGCAGCAGAAATAGTGTTCTGCTAAAAAATACTAAAATTTAACCGTATTTCACGAATACTTATCCAATTACAATAAAAAATGCTTTTAGGAGATTCTTACTTTCAGGTTATAGTATTGATATACCTACAGTGTAACTCTAAAACACCCTTAAGGCAAATCCCGGCTAGAGACTATCTCTAATTAAAAGATTTTTTTTAATTTACCTGCCAGGCTAGTAGTGAAAGATGGACAAGTTTTAACTTATAGCAAAAGGTACTGGCACATCCGGTATCTTGAGGTTTCAAAGGGGCCTCGACTGGGTTGTTGTGTCTTTAGGGCTATTGAATTTCTAATTGCTATTCTTGGGCTGGGTTGTTGTGTTCTTAGGGCTATTTAATTTCTTGAATATGTATATTTGCTGTATCCTGAGTTTGCTGTAGCCTAGCTGTATATTAACTGTAGCCAAGCTGTATCCTAGCTTTGTTGGCTGTATCTTGCACTAGCCAATGAGATACGTAAAATTACGGTAGAAAGATGACTGTCTTCGTTGAGCTTTCGGCGAGAAAAAGGGTGATGTATTAGGAGCATTGTAATTTATAGATGAGGGCTGTCAATTGTTCTCGCTGATATCCAGTACGGGGTTGCCTCCTGTTAAGGGTTTTATTTTAGGTGCGTTTCATTGAACGTGCCTCGTATGAGGCATAAGTAAAGTGACTAATATAGTGTTGAGTAGGGGTTAGTTTTAAGGTTCGTAATGACGGTAGTCTAAAGCAAGGTAGCATAGCGATAGTGTTGGTTTTGTATACGTTTTAACTTTAATAAGTGTAAATTACTGTATTTTTTTTATTCTTTAATTGTAAAAGAGAATAGTTTTTTACTATATAAAGAAAATCATATATATACTCACTTTGAGCCTTTACTTATTTATTTTGAGAATAGACGGTGTAATCAAATTTTGAATGGGAAGCACAACAATACAACTTTTGTGGGCCGGTGTCCTGTTAGAAGAGCACACCTTAATTCAATTTTCCTATTCCGTTTTCTTTGATCGTTTCGCGTACTTTTGATGTTAAATTAACATACTATTCACGTTCACGTATTATTGTAGGTACATGGTAAATATAAAATATTCAATATACCTAAGGGATGCGTTAATGCGAATTGGCACACAATAATTTCAACCAATAAACTGTTTGCATTTATAATTATCTCATGTTCTCATATAGAGTACAAAAAATGTTGATAAAGTCGTACTATTCTTTGAACCAAATATTTTTATATTTTCTTTCATTTAATTGAAACAGATCCAATGGTTTAGAAAAAAATTACAGTATTTTAATAAATTAATTTTTTGTTAATTTTATTACAGGTTTAATATTCAATCTTTTTTATCTTGTCCAAGATCCTAAAAATAGATTGGTTAATTAATTGGATTTGCAGTTCTATAAAAACTTACTCAGATATAGGGGAGAGCTGTTACAGGTTTAAGATCCTTCTTGTTGTTCTTCTGTATGTTGAAGACCCCAAAATGAAAAGAGTTAACTAATTGGTTATGTAGTTCTTTTATAAAACTTACCCAGATACAGTTTCTTAAGAGGTTTGATTTTTTTTCAGTTTATTATGCTCTTAACTCTCTCTTAATATCATTTAATAAAATTATCCTTCTTCAATGGGGTTATGAATCTCTTATTATTTGTTTTCAACTTTCACATGTTCTTTAACTAGGTTAATGGCATGGAATATTTACCTTGGTTGACATGATCTTTAAACTCTGACATTTTAGTGGTACCACGTCACCTTTTGTCTGTCATAAAACTAAAAATACTCTCTGTGGCTTCGTGACTTTTGGTTCTGATACGTGATAGACAGGGGCTTGTCATTAATGTTGAATTGACGATTTCCTTTTTTTTTGTTTCTTGTTTTTTTGAAAAAAAAGGAGTATTAGAACGTGTACCAAAGGTACTATATATACAGATTACTGGATTTAAAGTTCCATACATACTTATTTGTATCAGGATAGATTGTTATTATCTAGAGAACGCTGCTGTGGATTTGACTCCTGATATTTTCGAGAAACAACCACTTAAAGGTCACCTTCCATCCACAAGTCTCTTCTTTAACCTAAATGTCCACATGGTGTTACTGAGTCACTATTAAGATCATTGTGTTTATTTACAGACCTTTTTTGTTTGGATGCCTTCTTTTTCTTCCCCTTTGTTTGCTCTTATCCCTACTACATCATCGACTTTAACTTTGACCACACTCCAGTGTACCTCTACAGGTTCACAGAGATCCTGAAGACAGGGACCTCAAGGGAGATCCAGGGCCACCAATAGACAACCTGGAAGAGTGTTCGTAGTTGGATTTGGCCCACCCATTTGTTCCCCGACCCACTCCCCGGGTGAGATCTTTTCAATTTGTGGGCAGTCATATTATTGATTTGAGGAATTAAAACCCTGCAAACATTAATAAGTAGTGAATAAACTTACCTGATTTCCTATTTATTTAATCAATTGGTTTACCTATCACAGTTATACTTTGCTATAGTTGCACTAATTGTCTCGACCGCATTACCTTTGTTAGTTTGGGTTGGTAGAGTGTAAATGAAATGTCCATGCTTTTTGTCCATCTGACTGTAAACAAGTGAATATACCCAATTTCCTAAAATAATTACAAAAGTTAAGTTAAGTTTACATTGAGGTCACATGCTTAGAGTCAGTTAGCCACATTTGACTACTTGTAAAAAGTGCACTTACCTCTGTAAACCCTTCGTATATACTCTGGGAGTTTGGTATAACATTGTTATTAAATACATTTTATATCCTTTATCACTATCATCTAGCAACTATATATTTAATGAAATTTATGGTACTAACCCTTACTGTGTGAAAATTCATGTTATTCAGAACAATAAACAACTAAAAGGTTGTATTAACTTTCACTATTTATTCTATAAATTGCAATTACAGCTGTTTCGCTATAACTAGCATCGTCAGATTGACATATTGAAATTACATGTTTGTTTGTAACTAGGTACTTGATGTTGCTAAGTAGTTAAGGCTAGACCAAGTAAGGAAGTAATAAGACATAACAATATTAAAGCCTAGATGTTATTAGCCCTAAGGGATTATCCTGGATGTATTTCCCTCTAAGATCAGTATAACTGTGCAAGATTATAGAAAAACCAGGAAAAAACTATATCCTGCTGATCTTACAATAACTTAATATATTTGTGTTATAATTACGTCTTATCTATGTATAAAATGAAGACTCAATCAAAGTAAACAGTTTAATAGTGGAGAACTTCCAAGATTTATTTGTTTATTAACTACTTATATTGTTGATCTGCTAGATGTCTTTGATTTCAAGTTCTTCGAGGAAATCTAAATTTTGTTTTATCACAGGTGTGTAATATTTGAATGTCATTAGTGTGTATGAGTGAGTGTGGATGTTCAAGAACGTGTTTGGCATAGTTTGACTTATCTGGTTGTTGTAATCTATATGCTCTTAAATGTTCATTGAATCTTATTTCAAAATTTCTTTGTGTTTGACCTATATATACAGCATTACATTTTGGACAATTAATTTTGTAAACACCAGATTTTTTAATTTAGGTAATTTTGTTTTTACATTTAACAATTTTGTACCAACATTATTGTGTGATTTGAATGAAATTATTGCAGATGTTGCAGAAGATATTATTTTTGAAATTGTATTAGAAATATTTCCACAATATGTAATACTTTTATAACTTTTAATTTCTTTTGGTTGTTGAGGGAATATTAGTTGTAGTGACACTTTCTGTTCTTTCTTATTAATTAATTTATTTTATCAAATGTATTGGATAGCCATTAGATATTGCTATTTGTTTTATAATCTCAATTTCTTTATTAAAATTATTTTTGTTCATTGGAATTGAAAATGCTCTATGTATCATAGAATTATAAGCTGCTAATTTATGTGATATAGGATGATTTGAATGATATGGTATGGTTACATCTGTTTGTGTTGGTTTTCTGTATATTGAATAGTTTAATGAATTATTAATTTTTTCTATTCTCAAATCTAGAAAATTAATTGAATTATTTTCTTCAACTTCTAAAGTAAAATTAATTTTAGGATGCAAGGTATTTATATAATTAAAAAATATATCTAGCTGTCGTTCGCTACCTACAAATCCTGCTAACACATCATCAACATATCTATACCAAAATACAATATTGTTTTTATAAGTAGAATTAAAGATTTTGCTTTCTAAATTATCCATAAAATATTTGCTAAAATTGGAGAAATGGGACTTCCCATTGGAAGAACTTCATTTTGAATATATACTTTCTGATCAAAAGTAAAATAATTTTGGCTAATGCATACATTAAATAGGTCAATTATATCTGATATTATACCTGGATGGATATTTATTTCATCTAATAGCTTTAACTAGAACTATACATTCTTTGTGAGGTATTTTAGAGAACATATTAGTTACATCAAACGATACTAATTTAGTATTATTGTGTAAATTACATTTATTTAATTTTTTTTCTCAAATCTAATGAATTTTGTACTGAATATTTAGATGTGTAACCATTATTATTTAGAATAGTATTTAATTTTTAACTACTTTAGTATTAGGAGTGTTAACATACTAAACTACAGGTCTAATTGGTTTTGACTCTTTATGTAATTTAATAGTTCCATATAATTCTGGACATTGAGGATTTTTATTAATTAGGTATTTTTTATCATAGTCATTAAATATATAATTTGAATTATTTACATGTTCTTTTATTTGGTTAGAAAATTTTTGAGTTGGATCGTTTTTTAGAATTTTGACATTACTTGACATTATGAAATCATTCACTTTAGATTTATAATCTTCTTTTATTAAAATTACTGTTGAGTTACCCTTATCTGATTTTGTAATGATTATGTGATTTTGATCTACTTTATTTTTGATAGATTTTAAAGCTAAAATGTCATTTTTAATAATTTGACTTTTGAATTTATCTGGTTTTATGTCTCTAATAAGATTTGCTATTTGCATTTTTTCATAAATGAAATTATTTGTATTAGTTCTTAAAGCTATTTCAGAATCTGTAGCTAAAATTTCTTTTATACTATTTGTAAATTTGGGAGGTATGCAATATTTTAAACCCTTATCTAAAAATTTATTTTCATTATTTGAAAAAATGGTGTCTGATAGATTTACATACCGAGGAGCAAAATGCACTGGTACGTGAGTATTTACTGTGTCATTATGTTGTGTATAATGTGTTTTGTGTTGGACATTCATTAATTTTTCTAATTTACTTATCTGTTTTTGATACTTTTCATGTTTCAAAATACTGACCTGTTCTCTAATTTTATCATCTAGGCAGTCAAATTCTACAGAATGCATTGAATAAGTTAATTCTGAATGAACAGTTTTAATGTAAATGTCTAGAGAATCTCTTATTTTGAACCACTTTCTACTTTCCTCTTTAATCCACATTTGTTGGTCTAGCCTTAACTACTTAGCAACATCAAGTACCTAGTTACAAACAAACATGTAATTTCAATATGTCAATCTGACGATGCTAGTTATAGCGAAACAGCTGTAATTGCAATTTATAGAATAAATAGTGAAAGTTAATACAACCTTTTAGTTGTTTATTGTTCTGAATAACATGAATTTTTACACAGTAAGGGTTAGTACCATAAATTTCATTAAGTCATCTTCGAGAGAAGAATTAACCCGATTGTATAAGAAGTTACATGAGAAAAGGTGTAAGGCATCCCAAAACATCTGGTTTAACCAAGAATGTCTCAAGAAAAATGTAATACCAAAATATGTAAATATAAAGTGTAAGACTCAATCAAAGGAAGCACAAAAAGTAATTAAAAAGGCCCAACAAATGTGGATTAAAGAGGAAAGTAGAAAGTGGTTCAAAATAAGAGATTCTCTAGACATTTACATTAAAATTGTTCATTCAGAATTAACTTATTCAATGCATTCTGTAGAATTTGACTGCCTAGATGATAAAATTAGAGAACAGGTCAGTATTTTGAAACATGAAAAGTATCAAAAACAGATAAGTAAATTAGAAAAATTAATGAATGTCCAACACAAAACACATTATACACAACATAATGACACAGTAAATACTCACGTACCAGTGCATTTTGCTCCTCGGTATGTAAATCTATCAGACACCATTTTTTTCAAATAATGAAAATAAATTTTTAGATAAGGGTTTAAAATATTGCATACCTCCCAAATTTACAAATAGTATAAAAGAAATTTTAGCTACAGATTCTGAAATAGCTTTAAGAACTAATACAAATAATTTCATTTATGAAAAAATGCAAATAGCAAATCTTATTAGAGACATAAAACCAGATAAATTCAAAAGTCAAAGTCAAATTATTAAAAATGACATTTTAGCTTTAAAATCAATCAAAAAATAAAGTAGATCAAAATAACCTAATCATTACAAAATCAGATAAAGGTAACTCAACAGTAATTTTAAAAAAAGAAGATTATAAATCTAAAGTGAATGATTTCATAATGTCAAGTAATGTCAAAATTCTAAAAAACGATCCAACTCAAAAATTTTCTAACCAAATAAAAGAACATGTAAATAATTCAAATTATATATTTAATGACTATGATAAAAAATACCTAATTAATAAAAATCCTCAATGTCCAGAATTATATGGAACTATTAAATTACATAAAGAGTCAAAACCGATTAGACCTGTAGTTTCGTATGTTAACACTCCTAATACTAAGGTAGCTAAAAAATTAAATACTATTCTAAATAATTATGGTTACACATCTAAATATTCAGTACAAAATTCATTAGATTTGATAAATAAATTAAATAAATGTAATTTACAAAATAATACCAAATTAGTATCGTTTGATGTACTTAACTAATGTGTTCTCTAAAATACCTCCTAAAGAATGTATAGTTCTAGTTAAAAAGCTATTAGATGAAATAAATATCCCGCCAGGTATAATATCAGAAATAATTGACCTATTTAATGTATGCATTAGCCAAAATTATTTTACTTTTGATCAGAAAGTATATATTCAAAATGAAGGTCTTCCAATGGGAAGTCCCATTTCTCCAATTTTAGCAAATATTTTTATGGATAATTTAGAAAGCAAAATCTTTAATTCTACTTATAAAAACAATATTGTATTTTGGTATAGATATGTTGATGATGTGTTAGCAGGATTTGTAGGTAGCGAACGACAGCTAGATATATTTTTTAATTATATAAATACCTTGCATCCTAAAATTAATTTTACTTTAGAAGTTGAAGAAAATAATTCAATTAATTTTCTAGATTTGAGAATAGAAAAAATTAATAATTCATTAAACTATTCAATATACAGAAAACCAACACAAACAGATGTAACCATACCATATCATTCAAATCATCCTATATCACATAAATTAGCAGCTTATACTATGATACATAGAGCATTTTTTCCAATTCCAATGAACAAAAATAATTTTAATAAAGAAATTGAGATTATAAAACAAATAGCAATATCTAATGGCTATCCAATACATTTGATAAATAAATTAATTAATAAGAAAGAACAGAAAGTGTCACTACAACTAATATTCCCTCAACAACCAAAAGAAATTAAAAGTTATAAAAGTATTACATATTGTGGAAATATTTCTAATACAATTTCAAAAATAATATCTTCTGCAACATCTGCAATAATTTCATTCAAATCACACAATAATGTTGGTACAAAATTGTTAAATGTAAAAACAAAATTACCTAAATTAAAAAATCTGGTGTTTACAAAATTAATTGTCCAAAATGTAATGCTGTATATATAGGTCAAACACAAAGAAATTTTGAAATAAGATTCAATGAACATTTAAGAGCATATAGATTACAACAACCAGATAAGTCAAACTATGCCAAACACGTTCTTGAACATCCACACTCACTCATACACACTAATGACATTCAAATATTACACACCTGTGATAAAAAACAAAATTTAGATTTCCTCGAAGAACTTGAAATCAAAAGACATCTAGCAGATCAACAATATAAAGTAGTTAATGAACAAATAAATCTTGGAAGTTCACCACTATTAAACTGTTTACTTTGATTGAGTCTTCATTTTATACATAGATAAGACGTAATTATAACACAAATATATTAAGTTATTGTAAAGATCAGCAGGATATAGTTTTTTCCTGGTTTTTCTATATCATTGCACAGTTATACTGATCTTAGAGGGAAATACATCCAGGATAATCCCTTAGGGCTAATAACATCTAGGCTTTAATATTGTTATGTCTTATTACTTCCTTACTTGGTCTAGCCTTAACTACTTAGCAACATCAAGTACCTAGTTACAAACAAACATGTAATTTCAATATGTCAATCTGACGATGCTAGTTATAGCGAAACAGCTGTAATTGCAATTTATAGAATAAATAGTGAAAGTTAATACAACCTTTTAGTTGTTTATTGTTCTGAACTATATATTTATTTATGTCAATGTCAACAGTCACTCCATCAGACGTCTACCCACAAAACCCTTAGTACCCGAAATAGCGTGGCTATTTTCCCTTAATTCGTGCCGATAATACCGTACCAACAACCCGACCCAACTCTACGTTTTGTGTTGAACATACGTCCTACACAAGGTTAGTAGCTAGTCGAGAGGGTAAGTAATTTCTAGGAACTTCCATTCTTATATCTTGAACGGTAACAGTGGCTTAAAGATAGATTTAAAGTTATAACAACATATATTTTAAAGTACTATTTTATTCAAGGGGATATTTCTTTATGACAACAAACTCCACTTCTCCAAGAAATTAACGCACCACTTCCATAAATCATTTTTAATTGTAAACAGACGAAGAATACAAATTGAAACTTTCCCAAATTTATACTACATTTTATTAGTAATTATAGCAATCTGTCCACCATCATTCAGGTTGGAGTACAACAGAAAAAAAATAAAAATGAAAATTCTAACAAAATAAGGGGCGAATGGTACTATCGGCTTCAGAATAGCATATACATTTTCAAACTCAAATCGCTTACATTGATTAGACGGCCTATTTATTGTGTACAACCAATCACGGTTTAAATAATAATAAATTTGAAATCTGTTAAACAGTTGTCCACGCCCACATCTTCATTTAGTTTGGAACCCTCGATAATAAATTTTTGTTTGGGATTAAAATCCCTTTTTTTATTATATCAGTGCAAATGCGAAAAAAACCTATTTATTCGGGACATGACCAACCCTTGTAAATAAACTTAATCCCCCAAAACCATTTAATGTAGGCGTTTTAAAAATTGCCATTCTTATGTTGTTTAAGAAGGGCGTTTTTATAACTTCGGTAGGTAAACGAAATTCACATTTAACATGTATATGCTATTCTAAAGCCGACTGTACATGTTGCTTCATGTACAGGATCTCCAAAATGTTCCATTTTGTATGACGGCTAGGTTCGTACATGCAGTCAAAGAAATACCGCCCCACAGCATAACCCCCACACCAAATACTGTGGTGTTTGAGAAGTTACATTGAGCATAGCGTTCGTTGGGGCTTCGCAACACACGAATACGTCTGTCGATATTGTACAGGCAAAATCGGTATTCATTATTAAACAGCACTCGTTCCCAGTCATCATCTAACCAATTAGCGTGTTCTCTGGCAAAACGTAGGCTCTCCCTTCGATGCCCTACAGTTAATATAGTACCTCGGGCGGTGATCCTAGGTGTTGTTGTATTTCCTATGTCGCTGGCGAACAGTTTCAGTGCTAATTTTTATAGCATGTACGTCCCGAAGTTGAGTTTGTCAACTTCGATGTGTTACAAAACGTTGTCGAAGAGCATAAATTCTTAAAAATCGATCTAACGTAGGGGTAGTTACCCAGTTTCGTCCTCGCCCTGGTCTGCGAATATGATCCCCTGTTTCGAGGAATCTTTCTAACACCCGTGAAATGGATGTACGGGACACAGTAAATGGATGACCAATTCTTCGATAACTCCAACCTTCTTCCGACAACATCACAGCACTAAATGATTTAATAACAATTTTAGCTGAAAATAAGCCATGGTAATAGTCTGTTATTTTCATTTTTACGGAATGTTTTTTATTGCTGTTTTTTTACATTTGTAAAATTAAAATAATTCAAAACGATTTTATTGTCCATAAAGAAGAATAAATCAGGATATCCCAATGTTACCCCAGGTTATGTTATGCTTTTTATGGGCTTTAATATTGACATTAAGCATTTGTTATAAATAAATGCTAATGAATGTTTATTACTTAAACAGTAATGATTTTATTTTGTTTATTTTATTAAGTTGTTTACTGACAGTATTGAATTAATAATTGTTATTATTTAAAAATGTGTTAAATACTTCTTTTTCCAAAGTAATTCAAACATTTCTTTTACAGGCGAGCATCCGGCAGCTATGCATCACGGACACGGTACATTGACGAGTTTTTCACACGTTACTTTCATCTTTAGTATAGTACTATTGCTAATTCTACGACCTCCGACGTAGCAGCCTTTTGAAACTTTTATAGGTTAAAATATGTTTATTATTACCTGGAGCACCCATCTCTGTAAAGCTTTATTTTATATAGTATAACCAAAATGTACCTAACCTTAAAAAAGTAATACTGTATGTTTAATTCCTTTAAAATATTTATAAACAAATAAACCTCACGATTTATTATTTAAAAAAATGTCTTGAATAACAGATACTTTTTCAATAAATATTATATTTCATAGTTATTTATTCTTTGCAAATTTATTATTAAGGAAATGGTTGCTCCAAATAAACACAGACACATAATGTGATTTTACACTTTTGTTACATTGTTTTGTATTGGTCCAGAATATATTTACATAACTGTATTCACGAAACACGTTTACAAAATGCATTAAACAAAATCGATTTTTAACAATAGTTGTGTCTGATAATATTTAAATAATAAATGTATTAAAAATAAAAAAAATACTGGTCAAAATCATAAAAACGACATAAAAAACTATGATACATTATAATATAGACAGAAAAAAATGGAATAAATTGTGATTATAAAAATAATCTTGCTCTATTTGTAATGCAGTATATACAGGCTGTCTCATATCGACCTTCACTTAGAAGTTTATGGGGCACGGATAATACTAGATTAATGAAATTTGGTATACAGAAGTTTTCGATACTTCTGAATTCAACTAAAATATTTTTAAATTTATAGTATTTCTGGGTATAGCGTAAATTGTCACCAATTTAACTTTTAAGAGCCACTTGTGTAAGGTGCCAGGTATCCAAAATTTGCTGTTTTAGAGAAATTTAAATTTTTAATTTTTTAAATGACAAAAAGGCGCTTATAAAACTGTTAATTTTCTTAATTAATTCATTGATAAAAATTAAAAATTATTACATCCTTTTGCTGCCTTAGTTATAAGTTATAATGTTTATATAAGAAATTAATTATACAGGGTGGGCACAACGTTGAGTTAAATTTTAACTTGATAAAAAGACAATTATTTGTTTTTTAAATTGCAACCCTATTTTTTTATATTTTTATTTTATTCCTTATAGAAAAATAATGTAAGTTTATATCACTTTCCTTTATCAATTTTTATGCGTTTGTAAGATATGGCGAGAATTAGGGTTTTTTGGGAACCAAAATTGTAATTTGGATTTCCTTCTTTTATAATTTTTGATTTTAGTTTTATTTTTGTTTATTACTTTAACACACAACATAAAATGAAATATTTTTTTTTGTAATTTTTAATAAATTTATTACAATATGTAACATGTCTATCGTCATGTCACCTTGCACTATTATCGACCGTAAACGATACCGCTATTATTACCGTTAAAACCGAACCCTATCCACTGTTAATGCTACTGTACACAAGACACCCCTTTTAGACGCTAACTATTTATCTGTTTGAACGAGGCCAAATAAAGAACGCATTCCTTCTGACAAATGACACAAAACACGATTTCTGTTTTAAGCAAGACTATTTAAATGACCCGCAAGGCAACGATACCTCCTTTCATCGACCAACAGGCCAACTGAAGCGTCTGAACCTTATCTTGTGAAATTTCTCCTTTCTAGTTTTTGCAAAATACAACCCCCTAAGTGGTAGCCTGACATCTCTAAGTTGGAGCCTGACATCTCTAAGTCGAGTCGAGTTACAGTCAAGATACCTCTAAGTTTGAGTCGAGTTACAGTCAAGATACCCCTAAATTTAGAGCCCAGTTACCGCTTATCTATAGACAGTCCTTCCAACCACTTCTGCACTGTTAAGAAATACTATCACATCCCGAGCAGCCAGAACCATTAAAGAACATTCCATTTCTCCACGAAGAAGCTGAAGCCGCCCTCCTAGACAGCACAGAAACTCAAAGTTAAGTCCTCTTTTTACAACTCCAGTTCATTATCAGCAAGTACTTACATTTTCAATAAATAAACAATAGTTTTAAAAAACAGTTTCATTTGTATACCTTAGACTATAAGTCTTAAGGGTGTAGCGTGGTCGGTATTTTATTTCAAGTGGCTTCTTTATTTGTTTAATTAAAGTAATTACAAGGTGTTTCTGTCTTTCTCACCTTAGTTTTTGTGTAGTTTGTTTGCTTAATCGATAGCGTTCAAAAGATAGTGGCGCCCTTTTTACTTATACATCACAATCCTTGCTATAGTGAGCATTAACTTGGAGTCGAACCACCCCCTGGAGAGGGTCTCTTAGCCGGGATCTCTTTTGGAGAGTAATTTAGTTACAAATTGGCTCCCTGCCTTTTTGGGATTAATTTGGTTACAAATTGGCGCTCCTGAATTTAGTTACAAATAAATACAAAACACAAATAATTATAAATAACTTTTATTATTTTTCTATATCGAATAGAGTGCTTTGGACCTTTTTTGTTATGATGTTTGTATTGTAACAAATTAATTAAAAATTACAGAGTATTTTATTAAGGAAGGAAATCCAAATTACAGTTTTGGTACCCAAAAAATCTCAATTTCCAGCATATCTTACAAACGAATCTCAATCCAGAACAACAAAATTATATTAGAAAGTATAGGATTTAGAAAATAAAAACTAAATCTCTACTTTTGTTAGTCATATGTTATTAGAAGTTCATTCTTGCAATTCTTTTGATGTTACACTTTAACAGACTAATGAAAATTATGGTTAATTGAATTAACCTTTTAATGGGCGCTTTCAGCCAAGCTAAGCGCTGGGCAAGTGCTGAGTAAGCGAAGAGCAAATTTGACCGTAGGACACAGAAGCTAGAACAATCAGATATGGATTGAACTTCAACGCAAAATGGTAGCGGGAGGGCACTACCATAAAATTGCAGAAAGTTTTTACCATCCTTGGAACCGTTACAGTTATTATCCTTCAACATTTAAGCCATAGGGGTATACGGGGTATTATAATTCAAGACCACCCCAAATGAGTAATAGTATTAACGTTTTCTAAAAAAATTAGCAAACAACAAAATATTACCAAAATAAGCTACAGAATCTGTTTTTAAATTTTTTGGTTTCCGAGAGTTTAATTTGATAGGTTTTTTTCAATCACTTGTTTGTTTGTTTTAATACAAAAAATCTTTTTGCTACTTTGAAAGAAGGTAAATGCTGCTTTTGTTATAGTAGTTGATACCATTTTAATATAGAACAAAATTGGCAACCGAAATAATAAACATTATGATAGGGACACTTGTTTCTGTCACAATATAATATAATGTTTTAACTAACAAAAACGTACAGATCAAAATAATACACAATATGAACTTGACAACTGTTGCCGTTTTTAAATTTGAAGGTTGGGTTGAGGTTAAAACACTTTCAATTCTCTACCTGACAATGACAGGAAATTTAATTACGAAAACAGAGGTTTTGGTTAATGCATTTTCTCTATTTAAATGTACATATAATTATATTTAAACATTTATGCGAAATAATACGTATTTGCTTTCATACTGCGATCAATTTATACTTAATTTACATAGTGGTTCTTATATTGCGCATTTATTTCTAAACGATGTTAATAATGTTTTAAAAATAATTATTTAATAAAATAGAATGTTTGTGGCAAAATCCAGTCGAAGAGGTACTTAAAATAGTTCTTAACTATACAGATATCAAAACGTTACATGAATAAGTGACACTTTTAGCATCATTAATAAAGTTGCCGTTTTAAGTTATATATTTAATTTATTTGAAATCAGAAACCGTTTGATGCACAAAAATAATTGTTTATATAGTTTAAAAAAAATATTTTAAGCGAATTATTTAAACAAATAATGATTGATGGGAAGCATTGAGTTACAAAGCCTTACAGCGCGATATCTGTGAATATTCTGTACTAAAAAAAGTATCCTATCGGGAACTGTCAGCAAGGACTTTAAAATGAAATATAAGATTAGTTACTCCACAAAGCACCATTACTATAGAGTACCAAAAACCGTTTACACTACCACTACACCAACACACACTTTTATATACCTGACGCGCGTTTCGATAACCAAGTTATCTTCTTCACTTCACCGCGTCAGGCAGATAAAAGTGAGAGTTGCTGTAGTGGTAGTGTAAACGGTTTTCGGTATCAGTTTCACCAACGGTTCCAGATTCAACATTTTAATTACTATAGAGTGCTCATGCCCATAGTAGATAAATAAACCAAATTTAACGCATCATTTGAATTGGAATACGAACTAATAGTTGGCGGGTTGTATAAATAAAACTAGAGGGAAATTTAAATTGTTTTTAAATTCCTTATCTGAAATTTTCAAAATTAAATTAAACAAAATATTTAATAATTATAATAAAATACTTTATTTTTTAATATTCACAATTTGTTTCTGTAGTATCAAATATACAATTATAATTGAATTGCAATTTGGTTTTTGGAACATTTTAGATATTAAAAAAGTTCTACATTAAACACTTATAAATTAAATTTCCTTAAATGCTCTCAATTTCCTTGCTAATAATCCTAAAATCGGTATGGCAAATGGCATTATTTTTGAAGCATTTTATTTCCGATGGAAAAATATTTACTCTTAAAATGTAAACCGATGCTATGTAGCTAAAACATCATTGTCGCATTTTACTATCTAATTTTTTTATACAAAGGTAAATTCAGTATTAAATTATTTCTAAGCACCTTAAAAATTTTCACCAACGAAGTTAAAACGGAGATAAATACTGTCAATTGTCAAAACTACATCAAACAACAACCAATGTCTAGTACCAACATATCTGTACAACACGATTACCAATTTTCGTATAAAAACTTAGCACCATCTTATAATTAGAATAAAACCTTTGTTGTCGGTTTAGACCCACGGAAACATCTATAGTATTGATGCTTTGTAACTCCGCTTATAACCATTACATATAACCCCTTCCTGGTAAATAAAGATGATTCATTAACCTTGTACATGCGTTGCTTGTTACCCACACTAGTCAGGTTCTATTCTATTCTATTCTATTCTTCTGGGGTGCGTTTCATGCATGTACTGGAGCTCTAGGCTCATTGTACCCCCCTGAAGTAATCATACCAGGTTCGTTTCCTTCATGTATTCTAGAATGTCCCTGATATTCGCTTTCACGATTTCCTCTGGCTCAGGAAACTGAATGCCAAAGTGTCTTTGTCTAAGCCACTTAAGGCTCGGACAGTGACATATTACGTGAAGAGGAGTTTCGTCTTCCTCACCACATTTTCTGCATAATGGGTCCTCAGCGAGTCCTATTATGTTCATGTGTTTTCGGAGATGGCAGTGTCCTGTAAGCAGTCCCACTGCCTTTCTCAATTGGGTTCTACTTAGGCTGAGTAGTTCTGTAGTTTTCTCCCTGGATGGACCTGTTATGAATAATCTGGATTGCCTGAGTCCAGGCAGTTCCATCCAGAGTTTCTTATGTTGTTCCCTTAGTCGTTCCTCTATTGTTTCCCTTACATGTTGGTATGAGACCCCACATGTGGGAAGAGGTCCGATCAGGGTTCCTTCGGAAGCTTCCCTGGCTAGGAGGTCAGCATTTTCATTTCCAAGAATCCCTGTGTGTCCTGGTACCCATTCAAGGATAACCTTGTGGCGTTGTGCCAGTTCAGCTACAGATCCTTGGCAGTGCTTCACTGTTCGTGACGCAGTGTGTACGCTCTCTATTGCTTTGAGAGCTGCTTGGCTATCACTTCTGATCCTGACAGTCCTGTTAGGGACTGTTTTGTTCAGAATGATTTCCGAGCATGTGTTGATGGCAACCACTTCAGCTTGCAGGATAGTCTCTACTGAGACTATACGTCTTCCCTGTATTTTCATTGTAGATTCCAATCCCAGTGCTGGTGCTTGTTTTGGATCCGTCTGTGTACCAAACGGATTCATGTTGTTTCCTAGTCTTGGTACGAGCTTCGTCCCTATCCGGAATATGAACCGTATATGGTTTGGAAAGGTCGTAGCAGATAGGTATTCTATCTGAGGGGCTCAGTAATTGATTATGTTCAATCTCTTTCGAGATTGTGGAATGGTACCTAGGGATCGCCCTGCCCCATTCGTTGTTTATTTTCAGCCTGTAAGCAGCTGCCAGTGCTTCCCTTTCCACAATAAGATGTAGTGGAGGTAGTCCCAGCATAGCTTCCAGGGCCGCCGTGGGCGTTGTTCTCATCGCCCCGGTTATGGCTAGACAGGCTACTATCTGTACCCTGCCTAGCTGTCTAGATGCTACTGAGCATCTCGCTTTATGCCACCACACAACAGAACAATAGGTTATGATGGGTGCCACCACCCTCGTATAAGGCCAGTGCATCATACTGGGTTTAAGCCCCCACGTATTTCCTACAGCTCTTCTGCATGCCCAGAGAGCTCTTAGGCCTTTATCTGTTGTGTTTCTAATGTGGTTGGAAAGGGTTAGTTTGCTATCTAGGGTTACCCCTAGGTATTTGACTTCCCCTTTAAACTTTAGCGTTTGGCCCCACATACGAAGTTCCCTCAAGTCAAGGTTCCTTCTGAGGGTGAACGCTATCACGGAGGTTTTTGCCGGATTAGTTGACAATCCCTCTTGTCTGCACCATTTTTCGGTAATCCTCAGTGCCAGCTGCATTCTCTCGGACACAGTGGCCCCGAATCTACCGTTTACAACTATGCTGACGTCATCAGCAAAGGCTTGGGCATAGATACCCTCGTCATTGAGTCTACAAAGGAGCTCGTCAACCACCAGGTTCCACAGAAGAGGAGATAACAGCCCTCCTTGCGGACACCCCTTAGTGGCTGAGACCATCCTCGTCTCCCCAAAAAGCGTACCTATTATTGTTCTTTCCCGTAACATATTACCAGTCCATCTTACAATGTCCTGTTCTATGCCACGGTTCTGCATGGCCCTAAGTATGGAATCGAAGGAGGCAACATTAAATGCCCCTTCAATATCCAGAAACGTACCTAGGGCTATCTCTTTATTTAAGAGTGCCTGCTCCGCTTTCAGGAGCAGCTTGTGTACCGCGACTTCGCAGGACACCCCACTCTTATACGCAAACTGGTTTCGATGCAGAGGTTTTACCCTCAAAGCACCGTCCCGTAGGTACCTGTCCACCAGTTTATCTAAAGTTTTAAGAAAAAAGGAGGTCAGGCTGATAGGTCTGAAGGAGCCCGTCTCAGCATACGTGGCCTTACCAGGCTTCGGTATGAAGACTACTCTTCCAGACCTCCAGTTCATAGGGATATAGCTCAGTGCCAAGCTAGCCCTGAGTAGTCGGTACATTGGTCCCTCGATGATTTCCCTGCCCTGTTGCAACAGTGCTGGGAAGATACCGTCTGGTCCCGCAGCTATGGGTGAAAGGATTTTATCGCCCATGCAAGTCTGGTTCTGTTCACGATTTTGTTGGCAAGGGCCCAGCTGTCCTTGGATGCCTCCCTACGGAGTGCCCCTGAACAGATGTGCCCCTGCTCCGTGACAGGTTCACATCCCGGGAAGTGTGATTTTAGAAGAAGATCTAAAGTCTCCTCACCGGTCGTTGTGTATTCCCCTTTTTCATTCTTCAGAGATCCTACCCTACCCATGGTGTCCCTCTGGAGAGTTTTTCTCAGCTTGGAGCATTCTGGAAGACTGTCAATGTCCTCACAGAATGTTCTCCAAGAGTTTTCTTTGGCTTTGCGAATCGCATAGCCATATTCTCTCCTTTTAGCCTTATAGGCTTCCCAGCCATTTGTTCTTTTGGCCAGGTTGAAGAGTCTTCTCACTTCTGTCCTGAGACTCGAGAGGTCTTTGGTCCACCATACAGTGTCCCTATTAGCCCTCTTCCTTTTCTCTGAGCAGTTTCTGTTATAGGCCTCCATAAGACCTCCAGTCAGTTGTTCTGAGAGGAAGTCTATTTCAGCCACATTCTTTGGGGCTGGGAGGCATTCGCTTAGACCCTGCTCAAGGTGCTCCCTGAAGGAGTCCCAATCACAGGTTCTAGGGTTGCGATATGTGACCTCCTCCTTCCCCGTTTCACAAGTTAGGTTGTAGAGGACATGCCTATGGTCGGACATAGACATCTCCCTAGAGACATGCCATCCGTCCACCCACCTGCACACCTCTCTTGTACCTACTGTGATATCAATGATCTCCTCCCGCGATTCGATCACAAAAGTGGGGTCATTCCCAACGTTAGCCACTTCTAGATTATTGCAAGCAATGTATTCCAGAAGTGACTCCCCTCTTGAGTTAATGTCTGTGCTCCCCCATATGATATGGTGAGCATTGGCGTCGCACCCCAGAAGGAGTTCGATCCCTCTGTCCCTACAATGTGTAACCAGTTCTCTCACCTCTTTGGAAGGAAGGGGACCTGATTGGTCGTAAGGTAGGTATGCCGAGCCAATAACAATCTGCCTCGACATGTTATTTCTTTTAATCTTGACTGTAATTGCCACTAGGTCTCCTGTGCACAGGTCCCATTGTGGAAAAACATCAAGATTTCTTTTGGCTTCTATGCATGCCCGAGGGTGGCCATTCGTCGAATAGATCAAGTCGTAGCCTCCCGCGCATGGTAACCCTTTGACCGCTCTCCCAACGACATAGGGTTCCTGCACAAGAGCAAGATCTATGTCTTGTTTGAGTAGACATCTCTGTAATACAGCCGTGGCTGCCTTACAGTGATGTATATTTGCTTGTAGTATTTTTATTATTTTCATTTTTTTTTCCTACCTAGAGGTATCCCGGTTCCTTGCCCGGTACCTCTTCCGTTTCTCCCTGCACCACTAGTCAGGTTAATCTTTGTGACTTTCAAATACTTGTAGAGTCCTAGTCCAGCTTGGAATTCAAGAGAAATAAACATAGTAACGCATAAACGTGCTAGAATAACAGGTAGAGAAATTTAACTCATGTCTGTCTACCTAGGCCAAGAACTAACATTGGGAAAAACTAACCAAGAACTTGACATTAACAATAGATTACATCTATAGTAGGATGTATACGGGAAGATACGACACGTCACAACTGGCGGATGTGAAACATGGAACTTCAGAAAGAAAATCCTAAATAAATTAAAGATATACCAAAGATCAATAGAATGAAAAATTATAGGAATAACGCTTGAAGATCATAAAACCAAGGTGTGGATAAGAAAAAAACGAAAGTTGAGGACATAGGGAGGTTAATAGGTAGTCTCAAATGGAACTGGGCGGAACATTGTTCAGTCTAAAGACTATTTCTTCGATCTGTGCAGCAAATTTGTAGTTTTTATGGTTGTATGTATGTATGTATTAGGGGTGATAAGTACACTGCGACCTATGAGACCTATTGTCTCCCCCTTACTTGCCATTAGCTCTAAATATGCTAAGGCTCTTTTCTTTGGCTCAGATATATCTCTCTTACTTTGGACAAACCATCCGTATGCCAAACAAACAGCGGTTAATACAACTGAAGCTTCTTTAAACATTCTATATAGAGCACCTGTCCATTTCAGGAGTTATCTACCCCTGTGGCTGTAATTCTTCTTCTGTTGGTGCCGCTTATCCGTTACGGATGTTGGCGAGCATAATGGCTATGCGAACTTTATTCTCCGAAATTTCTTAAAATTTGCAAGTTTAATATTGAATTACAAACCTTATTGCTAATCTTTGTTCATTTTAACGACAACTGACCTTAAACTGGGCCAAATACATTTTGACAGTAATTAATTACTTTGTCTTGGATTAAATGTTCCAAAGCCACTGTCAATATAACATGATTGCTGTGTGACTTAAAGGCTTTTTAATATCTTATTAGTATTTCAATTAAACTTATAATTACCAACAAGAAATTGATATACACTTAAAAAAATAAAGGTATGAAGGCAAATATAAAGTATCTCACATTTTTGGGACCACTAAAGGGTAAAACGTTACATATTACATTGTTTCTGATCTAATGAATTGTTTAAAATAGCAAATTTTATAGCTTCTCTACAAAGTAGAGCAAACGCGTTCTTAAAATAAAATAAATTCTAAAATATATACTTGCTGTTTCATACAGGAATAACAGCCAATGAAACATTCCTTATCTGAGTGCCCAAGTAGAGTTATTCTTGGGGACTCTGCTCTTAGAACTAAGCTTTCAGCTAGGAAAGTGCCGGTTTTGATTCGAGTTTTATCCACTATACAGGCTATTCAGAGTTTTTTCTAATGTGTGTAGTATTTTGGGATGTGCTTAGTACTTTCCACAATTTGTTAAGAGCATCTATATCATGTGTCTTCTAGAGGTCTTCGAAAGTCACATTGTTAAAATATGTTTTGTTACTTGTTGAAAGCAAAACACCTTGTATTATCCATGCATAATTGGCCTGCTTTCCGAGCTTCCAGTTCTTCCTACTGGAATTATTGGGTCTAGCAATATCCTTACATATAGTTAGCTCATTGTACCCTAAGCCAACCTAACCTAACTGTGAGTGTCCGGGGTAAGGCTATTAAAGAGAAACACTTTACTATTCTATATGTATATATATACAGAGTGGAAAGTTTAACTGGAACAAATTCTGTAATTTAATAAAAAAAGGTTTGTCACAAAATTCCTGAAACACGTCAATTTTTATTTTCTATGCGGCATAAAATAAAGAGGTTTGTTTATTTTCTTAATTTTTTTAAGGGTGTAGCGACCCCCAACTTTTTTTTTAATGAAAGGGTAGGTTGATCTTTTTTTTATTTTAAATCTTTTTCAATTGCAAATACAATTAGGTATTTTTTATTGTTTTTTTACAAGCAATGTGTTAGAAAAAAATAAAATACCGAAATGTTTTTTAATACTACTTTAATTCAATAAATGTTCAAAATGCCCTCCATTTTGTAGCTGACAATATCCCAATCGATCATAAAAACTATTCCTAACATTTTGTAATACTTCCCGCGTTATTTGAATAATTTCGTCTCTGATTCTTTGCTGAAGCTCGGCTATGTCGATGGGTTTAGTAGTATAAATCTTACTTTTTAAATATCTCCATAAAAAAATCTAATGGGGTGAGATCGGGTGATCTTGCTGGCCACTCAATTGGGCCCCTTCTTCCAATCCACCTATTCGGAAACACTTCGTTGAGGTCCGTACAATTTGAGCAAAATGTGGTGGTGCCCTGTCTTGTTGAAACCACATCTGTTGGTCAAATAAATTGGGATCCAAATTATCGGGGAATAAAATCCTTAAAGTAGGAACCAATTCATTTTGAAGCATAGTTAGGTATGTTTCTCCAGTTACATTTTCATCGAAGAAAAAGGACCCACGATGCGATTCCCAATAATTCCAGCCCAGACGTTTGTTTTTTAAGGCCTTTGGGTATGGGATTCACGCATCCAATGGGGATTTTCGTCAGCCCAATAACGGCAGTTGTGCCGATTTACGTGTCCATGTAATGTGAACGTAGCTTCATCAGAAAACAGCACCCATTCCAAAGGAATTTGACCACCATCGATAAATGCCATAAATCGTTCGCAAAAATCAAGTATACGATCAGGATCGTCTTCGTTAAGCTCGTGAAGGTTTTGCATCTTATATGGGTACTTTTTGGCATCTTTGAAAACTTTTAAAACGCTTGTGTGACTGACACCATGAACGCGAGCTACTTCCCTAGCTGGAGTAACAGGATTTTCTTCAACTTCCAACAACATGTTCAACCGGGTTTCTTCGTCGATTTGTAAAGGCCTTTTTCGAAAAATATCTCTTACATGGCCCAACTCTCGATATCGACTTTTAATTTTGCTAATCGTACTTCGATTAATTGGAGGCAATCCTGGATGAACTTCAGCAAACAAATGAGCAACTTCAGCCTGTGTTTGACTTCTGTTCCCATATCCGATCATCTGTAAAATTTCGATACGGTGCGTTTCGGTTAAATAAGACATTTTCTTATTTTATTGGCTTATAAATTTGTTGTAGAAATTTAAAACAAATACCTGAAGACAACTCAATCACATTAAGTTTTAATTAGTGAAATACCTGATAGCAGGTTAGAAAAAGGAAGGATTTCTTATTGTGGCTTATCAAGTAGTAAAAACAAAGTGTAAGTACATGGACGTAGTAATGGGAAAATATTGGGGATAATTTTTATATTCGATTAGGATATTGTCAGCAACAAAATGGAGGGCATTTTAAACATTTATTGCATTAAAGTAGTATTAAAAACCTTTCGGTATTTTATTTTTTTCTAACACATTGCTTGTAAAAAAAAACAAAAAAAATACCTACTTGTATTTGCAATTGAAAAAGCTTTAAAATAAAAAAAAAAGATCAACCTACCCTTTCATTAAAAAAAAAGTTGGGGTCGCTACAACCCTTAATATAATTAAGAAAATAAACAAACCTCTTTATTTTATGCCCCATAGAAAATAAAAGTTGACGTGTTTCAGGAATTTTGCGACAAATCTTTATTTATTAAATTACAGAATTTGTTCCAGATGAAATTAAACACTCTGTATATTGGACTATATAACAATGTATTTTAAGAATGTTCTTGCGGTTACTAATTCAACATGGCGGTGTATCATCGTTGTCGACCTGCATGTTAGGGTGGATCATAGGCAACCAACACTAACCTACCCTTACCAATACCAATGTAAATAAGATAGGTGTTTTATATGTCATCGTTTCTTCTATTTAAAATTTCATCCAATTAAAAGAACAAAATGTTACCTTTTGTTTAAGAATCTCCTGAAATTCAAATATTTTCCCCCTGCTTTAAATTTTCGAATGTTTGGGTAGCTTTATTTGAAGTTTCACTACTACGACAATGCATAACTAAAAATCGATGTCTAATGGTGGAATTTAAATTCGTTATTCACTTCAACTTAAAAGACTATTCGGGATTTTAGAAAAAGGATCTTCCAACTTGCATTTATACGAGAAAATGTTCCTAGAGAGAGTAAGAGGAATTACGAGATAACAAATTTATTGGAAATTTTGAATGGGAAAAGCTGATGAAGAGGAGGATTATTTAACTAGTACGTGTGATTTACAACAATCGAATGGTAGGCATTGCAGTGAGGAAAATAACTGTTGATACTCCAGTCGCTTTCAATAAAAGAAAATAATTTAGAAGTATGGAATCGTTATTTGAATACTTACGTTTATTCCTAAAATTTTCAAAAATATATTGATATATCTGTAGATTTATTTGCAAATATTTCCAAAGAATCATTATTTATTTATGTACTTTGAATGCACTATCACTGAACGATATTTATCCATTTATTAATCAACTGAAATAATATATCGAAGATATGACAAACTGAGCGTCAAGATAATTGATGGATCCAATTTGGGAAGCGTAATTACTTTCAAATGAAAGGACGTAATCGCACAGATACGTTTCAAATTAACTAGAATTAGTTCGGATAAAGAGATACGACTGTCCTCTTTCCAACGTTATATCATGTAACACCACCTTTTCTGATCCGTTGTTCTGATATGAGGTCACATTTATCATTTTGGGTCGGTTGAAATTTTCATATTATACCTTAAATAAAGATACGAGGTGGTAGAATAGTATTAACAAAATTTTATCTTATTAGTAGGTAAACAATTAAATTTTAAAATCTATATAATAATATAACTTTTTCCATTCTCGTACTTTTTGATATATTTTGGTTATTTTATTTTTATCTACATTAAAATTTGGATAATCTATCTACAATTTTCTAAGCAGACGTATTTGTAATAGAAATCTGTTTGCAAAAGCTGCTTAAGTATGACTGAAGAAGCAAAATTATTAAAATCATTTCCGACACCCAAGCTGTGCTTAAGTCAATGGAATTAAATCAAATCGACTCCATGTCTTCCGGATATAGGGGAAAATAAATTAATTTCAATCCGGGCACCTGGACATATTGGCATTTAAGGGAACAAAAAGGCAGATTTTCTAGCCAGGAAAGAAGCAAAAGAAATATTTATAATTTGCGCAACTACCGAAAGTTTGGAACACTAAGTATCAATGAATTGGATCTCCAACAAGTCGAGCCCACAGACTTAAGGTTAGGTTAGTTTCCATGTGAGTGGTCGTTTAACGTCATTTCCACTGCGATCTGAAAGATCTATTGGGGCACACCCCTAGGTTATAGTTGTTCTATCAACCCTATGCCTAGACTCATCAGGGTCGTTGGCAGCACTTTCATGAAGTTCTCTGCCTTCTTTTAGAGAGATCTCTTACAAATGCCTTTGAGTGTTTTAAACCCTCTAGCTCGAACCAGTGAGAGCGTTTTCTTCGATCTACCCAGTTCTATATTGTTCCTCTGGCTACGCTATTCGCTAGACCTAGGCATGACTCCGGGCCTATAAATATTCTGGCTTTTCTGGCTAGAAGGTCAGCGTTTTCGTTCCCTTCAATACCAGTATGCCCAGGTGCCCAAAGTAAGGTTATTTTCTTATTTTCCCCTAGACGTATTAGATACTGAGGGCATTTCCAAACTACCTTGGAGTCGATCCAATTTGATTCCATTGACTTTGACGCCGCCTTGCTATCAGAAATTATTTTTATAGTTTTGTTCCTGCAGTCAAGCTTAAGCTCTCTCGGTCTTAGAGCCGTCCGTGTACCTATATTGGTCAGCCATTATAAGATTCGATATATTTGTCTCCTATTCGTCCATTCCTGTGTAAATGGCTTGGTTATTGTATTTAAGTTGCAGTCCATCTGGTACCATCCCCAGTATTGAATGATTTTAAATTATCTCTCCTGCCCTAGTTATTAGAATTTTGATGGCAGCCGTGGGAGTGGTAGACATAGCTCCCGTTATGATTAAGCATGTCTGCCGTTGAAGCCCATTCACATTCTCCCTAGTGGCCTTCTGCTGGTATTTAGCCCATCAGACCGGAGCACCATACGTAATCATAGGCCTTATTACTGTCAGATATAGCCAATACATTTGTTTGGGTTTTATTCCCCATGTCTTACCGCATATTCTACGGTATATCTAAAGGGAGAGCTTTGCTGTATTGCAAATTCACTCCAAATGTTCGTTCTCTGTAAATATTTCATCCAGCGTAACCCCTAGACATTTGACTTAATTCGCTTCCTTGCTAGTTTCACCCTAGAGGGCGGGCCTTTGGAATTTATCCAGTTTCTACCTCCTGGTGAAACTGACAACTGTTGCTTTATTAGGGTTGACCGAGAGTTGTTCTTAGTCACATCACCTGGTAACAATATTAAGTGCTCGTTGAGTCACTTTAGAGATAATCTCTTTATGCTTACCTCTTACCAATATCGCCAGATCGTCTGCAGAAGCTTGTACCCTTAACCCCTTGTTGTCGAAGTCAGAGATCAGGTCGTTCACCAAGTAGTGACTAGTAGTGACCCTATGGGCAGTCTCTAGCAGCCCTTGCCCTCATCTCCATGCCTTCTAGGGATGTTAAGACCAGTCTGTTCTCTAGCATCTCTCTGATCCAGTTACATATTGTACAGGATATCCCTCTAGATGAATCAGCATTATAGAGAAAATTAGGTAATGCATTATTGAATGCTCCTTCCATATAAAGGAAGGTGGTAAGAGCAATCTCTATATTAATCAGGGAGTAATCGATTTTGGTGACTACTTCATCCACTGCCGTTTCTGCTGATTTTGCTTTCTGTTATGCATGCTGGTGGGTACTGAGAGGATGTTCCCTTAGTTTTTCCTCCTAATGTGCCTATCAAAATTTTTTTCAACTGCTCTCAATAGAAATGAAGTGGGACTAATTGGCCGGAAGGACCTTTCCTTTCGTCTTACTTTGTTAATATAAACGACCCTTACAGTATACCAGGCCTCGGGTAAGTAACCCAGAGCTAAGCTTGTTCTAAAAAGCTTTGTCAAAATGGACAGCAGAATTCTCCGGTTTGATAATTTCCCCAGAAATTTTTTACCACACTCTTTATGCGAGTGCCGATAGAACGACTATTACCTAGGGGTGAGCCAGAATAGAATTTGTTAGGGACGTTTATCGACCATTCACAAAAAACCTAAACTACCCTAGACTAATTTTTTGGGTGTATTAATTTACCCTTGTTTCATCGTTTCTGCTAGGTACGTAATACACTGACATTCTCAATCTCGATTAGTATTTTTTAAACTATTTTGACAAGCATTTTGTGTTTTCAGTGTTTCTAGGTTTTAAGTTTAAAAAGCTTTTTTTTACAGTATAAACTAGACACACCGACGTCCAACATTGTAAAAAACCAAACAAATTGAAGCCACCAAATAATACACTAAACAGTTATTGATACTTATTTTAATAAAAATGTAACGTATACCCTTTGTGAATCGTTTTATATATACACATAAGTAAAATATTAATTACAAAATATTTGTACATATCAGTACGTTAGTATAAAATATAATAAGCAACGATTTTTTCTTTGTAAATATCGTGAAAAATTCTAATTAGTATTAAGATTGTTTAAAAGTATTTTGTACATATTTGAATATAAATGTATTAGTGTCAAATAAATTTAAGTTACGATTTTATTTGTTGTTTTATTTTAATTAAAATCCTAATTTTAGTTAATAAATGCCTATTTACCATTTATGATTCCTTATGTTACCCGAAAAATATTTTATTTAGATGACCCTGTTCTTTGGATGGGATAAAATAAAAGTTCCTTCCTCTAGTCCTAACACTATTAAATCAAAATTACCTTTTTAGAACAAATAGTAACTTCAATATGTCAATCTGACGATGAATGTTTTATTAAAACAGCTGTCATATTGAGTTAAAAAAGCTAATTTCAAAAATAAACGTTAAAACTATTCCTTCTTTAGTATTCTTAGTAAGTTGGACTTGCATAGGGTAAGGGTTATTAATGTTAAATATGTATTATTGGTTATTTAATATTTACAAAATAAAAAAATTAATTTAAAAGAACATTGAATAAATAGTTTGTAAGAAAATTTAAAATCTAACAAACATCAAATTAAAAAAAGTATGAATTTTTAATATTTATTATGAAATTAAAGGATTAATCAACATTCATTAAAATAAAGTGTGGACTAGACAATGGCACTTGTAACAGTACCTGTTAACATTTTAAGCACCTGGTATTCTAAATATTAAATTAAATTAGTACTGCGAGGTCCATCTTTCCGAAAGAATTCTTAATAATAAAATAATGAATACGGTCTCTAATTAATAATTGGAAGTTCAAAGTAGCTACGCTACGAGGTGTACTAATGAGTTGCCACTATCGAGTTCAAGAGGTTTTAATAATTATTTCCAGTCTCAATTCTTGTATTGGTTTACTGTCATATACAGAAAGTTGGAATATAATACAGTAAACTAGAAGCATCTCTTTAATTTGAAGTTTCAGTAAACTAGAAGCATCTCGTTAATTTGAAAATTCAGTAAACTTGAACAGCTTGTAAACTTTAAGCTCTCGTATGCACAAACATTTTTAACGAGATCATCTCTACAACTTGGGCAGATCATTCCTCCACTCGTGATCTTCCATAGTCATTTGGAACCACCTAAACAGTGCCGTAGCGACCCCAAGGTGCGGCGAAAGATCGTCCACTATTGTTAACAGATAAGTTTATTGTGGTATATTAAGTTTACTGTTCCCATATTTTTTTCTCTTTTATTTCCGTTTATATCTATCTATATTGTCAACTGTATTAGAATAAGTATTTTTAAAGAACTTTTTGCGGATTATTTTTTTTGTAACGTATTCTCAACTTCATTCATTTTAGCACCAAGGAAATCTATTTATCTTTTATCTGTTGGTACATTTTCATTTATTTTACTTCATAGACAATTTTTTCTCACATCTTTCTGTCATCTTATGACACTTATTTAAATAACTCAGCTTAAAACAACTTTCTTCAGTAGTATCGTAAAAAATAAAAGATTTCAGTGGCGCCCTTATAATTTCTTAAAGAAACAAATATTGTACTATAGTCAGAGCTAATGAACTTACTCACCCTTAGCCGAGATATTTAATTATCATAATTTTTGCTGTGAAAAACATTTATAAATTTTGTTAATTATTGAAATATATTTTAATGAAAGACGAAATTAAGATTAATGGTTGTTTTATTGTAAATTACATTTTTTCTTTTGGTATATTGTTATTTTTTAAAAGTTAACTAAATATTTTTATAAATTCACTCTCAACATTTAAATCATATCACAAATCGACGCCCAACGTCATAATATGGTTACACACTTAAAGTAAACGACGAAGGCGAATACGATAATCTTTATTTTAACGTTATACGAACTTAATATAACAATAACTAGGTAACTAATATAATATAATAAACAACAATACAATACGTCTACTTCGACGGCTATTCATTTTTAGAATGATTCGACACAGTCGCCCCACTAAAACCCCTATCGTAATCTTATGATTCACACCCAGTAATGATGGTCCCATATCTGTGTAAGTAGTCGGCAAAAGGATCAAATTTTATAAAAACTTTTTAATAAAAATGAGTTAATAACAAATTATGAAAATAGTGAATATTTAAATTGAACTGTTGAATTTATATAACTTCCCATGCACATATATGCATAATAAGTACACACACCAATTTTTTTGTCAATGTAAATTGAAAATATGTGGGATATCATCCTGTAGTCAGCGAATTATGTTCATTTGGAAAATAGTAATCGTCAGCCGTTTTGAGAACAGTTTAACACAGTCACAGGACAATGGTGGAAAATCAGCTCGCTCTGCTGTTTTCGTAAAGGAAACGATTTTCTCGAATGTTCTTTTTGTGGCGACAGTTTAAATATTTAATCCTTAAATTCATTGATGATATTGAAATTTAAAACTAAAGTAAATAAAATTATCTCCTTTAGGTATAGGAACTGGTTTTACCATAAACTTTTGACCCTAAATCTGGAAAAAACGTATTATGTTGCATTCCACTGCACCAAAGTTACAAACCCGCCGTTTACTGAATTAAACATAAAAATTTTTAGTCAAAACATTACAATTCAAAGTAGGGATCAAATAAAATACCTTGGAATTTACCTAGATAAACACCTCAAATGGAATGTACATATAAATTATGTGTGTAAAAAATTAAGATTTGTAATTAGTAAATTTAAATACTTGACAAATATATTACATATAAAACAGTTAAAAATTCTTTATCATGCCCTAGTTGAGAGCCATATTAGCTATTGTATCAGTATTTGGAGAAGCGCACTTAAAACACACCTATCCCCTCTTGAAACAATCCAACGCAGAATTTTAAAAATAATTCTTAAAAAACCGATGCTGTACCCTTCAAATAGTCTTTATATTGATTCAAATATGCTAGATATCCGACAACTGTTTTACCTAAGAATAGTTAGCTATTATCGAAAAAAAAAAAACAATTTCATAGAGCCAACACACAATTATTCTACTCGCTCTCTGCAAAAGAAAAATCACCAAGTGCCCTTCAAACAAAAGTCTATTGGCCAGCGATCATTTGCTTATCTAGCCCCTAAGCTCTATAATAATACTCCACCTGAAATAAAATGCAGCTTAAAAATTCACATATTTAAGAATTTACTAAAAAAATTCCTCCTAACTCAAGATCGTCATACAATTTCTAACTTAGTTGAAAATATTTAGTCCAAAAGTATTTAATAAATAAGTAGGTAGTTTTATAATTTTTCCAGTGTGTAGCAAAAATACACTCAGTGATAAATTTGATAAACTTTGTTGTGTTAATTTTATTATAATGTTATTATTGTATATTATTATGTATTTTAAAATGTAAAAATTTAAAATCGAAACAAGTTATATATATACATACGAAGTGAATCTCTACTTACATTTCATATTATTTTCTTATTAACACTAAATGTTATACAGGGTGTTTCAAAAAAAGGTAACACCGTCTCTAGGATAGGTAAAAACTGAAAAATAATTGGGGTTTGCTTAGTAAAATTTTTTCTAACGCCATCCGTTTTCAACATAAATTTTACATGGCAAACTTAGAGAAAAGCGAACTTTATCATTAGTTTATACCAGGAGCGATTATTACTTCATAATTTTCAAATCAAAATATTCCGAAAACGGTACATAATATCGAGTTTTACCAAGAGTACCTTTTTGGTGTAGAATTAAACGATGTTTATGTTCACTTGGAGTTTTGACTAATAATTCTACCCTAAAAAAAGTTATGTTGAATAATACGTTGTATGAATCGTGTAACTAGCGCCCTCTATGAGAGTTAGTTATAAAAACAAATTCATGGGATATATCAGCTTCCAAAACATATTCGTATAAAATTTCATTGCAATGGTGCCAGTAGTTTCGGCAAAATCGTAAGAAATGTGTAATTTTTCATTTTCTTCAACGCCCTTTATCTTGAAAACGGATGGCGTTAGAAAAAAATTTCACTAAGCCAACCCCAATTATTTTTCTGTTTTTTACCTATCCTAGAGACGGTGTTACCTTTTTTTGAAAAACCCTGTATACCTTGTCCAATATAAATCAAGTTGCACGTCATCAAAGTGAACAAATCGCTCTGTTCGACTGTTTGACTTCCTTCGTTCATTTGCTGCTGTCAAACAGTATATTTTTTCATTGTAAACTTGTTAAATATGAATGCAAGTTTTTACAAAAATAAATAAATGCTTTAAGAAAGGTTTAAGAAAGGTTTAGTAATTAATTTTATATCCAGGCAAAATTGCGCCATGTTGCCGCGTTAAAACATGGTTTATCAAGTGAAATTTTGACATTTGGCCTGAATTTTAAAGATATATACAGGTACATAAGATAAGGAATCAGCCATATATAAATTTATTTTTATTGATGAAACCTGGATTTTTCGAAATGGCACTCTCATTTGTTGAGTGATTCTTAAATTATATCTGTTTGATTCCATTTGCACTTGCAGTAGAAGTTAAGGCTGACACAAATTAGTAAATATTATAGAATATTGCTATGTTTCATCTTATTCGGTTTGTTTGAGTAGTTTGGCCTAAAATAAAAGAGTTTGAGTACGGAAAATAAAAATTTATGTAGTAAAATTTTAAAGAACGAGTGGTATTAGAGAAGATTATTTTTTGAACCATTCTTTACAAAAACTACTTTTATCAGTATAAACCGGAATGATTGGCTAGCATTTAGCATAAAACAATCAAGATACAAAACTGTGATATTTTGACAGTTGAAAAAAATAATCATATATACAATGACAAAATTGTAATCATAGAATACAAACAAAAAGTTATAAACAACTATTTCAGAATTATTTAAGGTAATTTCTTGTAGTATTACCAAATTTAAAAAATATGTTCTTATTAGAACAAAATAGTATATCTTAAGTGAATTATCATCATTGTTATTTGGACGCTTTTAAATGCTGTACATGTGTACATTCTTTGCTTAAGGACAAAGAAATATTTGAAGGTAGCTTTAAATGGCAAAAAGGCCTAATGGACCTTTCTCATACTGTATGTAAGCGAATACAGTTTTTAAGAATTTATAAACAGCTGAGAGAGGAAGGACTTTTATCAATCCATTTATGTTTAAAATAAATACTTTGCATTTCCAGTTCTTTTATTGTCAAAATAATCCTTAAAATATTTGTTCTTATTATGTTGTTTTAATAACATTGTTTATAAAACCTGCTATGCTAGATAGTATTTATTCATTGGACATTGTCGAACTGGTTTTAATGTATTTTTTATTTGAATGTTTCCAAACAACTTCTGTTGATAGTGTGTTTTATATGTGTTATTGACTATTTTATTGTATTTTCTTGATTTTTGAGAGTTAAATACTGGTTTTTCATTAGTAGGTGTTCATTTAAATGTTTTACATATCACTAAAGTAGATAAACAAACAATTTCAATAAAAATATTATAACATAACCTTCAATATTGTGCATTTTCATAAATTTTAAAAATACTTACTAAAGAATGGTTCTTTAAAATATTTTGCTTATATATATTTTATTATGATACTTGCGCAATATTTTAATATATAATAATAACAAAATACCTCAAACAAAAGTTATTTCTGAAGATTTATAATGTTACCGTTTGGAATCATTTCGTTGACATTTCCCAGTTCAACAGCATAGAACACAAATTTTGACGTCACACTTTCCCAGTCCATTAACATTTGACTTGTTTTGTTTATTTTATGAATTTTTATTGTTCCATGCATACTGTCAAAGATTTGACATTGACGTATAAAACTAACCTATTATTCGGTAGAATCTTAAAATTTGCAGTATTGTGTACCAAAATGTTTGTAAACACCAACTATGGGCAGAAGCCTTACACCGAAGGATTCAGATGAATTAGTCTTGTTACAAAAAGGTTATAAGCTTTTTAAAAAATTAGGAGAGGGTTCTTATGCTCCAGTATATTTAACCGAATACACTGGTTCCAAGAAGGACGAGACACCTAGAAAATTGGCTTGCAAAGTGATAGACACCAAAAAGGCACCGAAAGATTTTGTAAAGAAATTTTTACCAAGAGAACTAGAAGTTTTAGCGCTGATTAATCACCCACATATAATTCATGTTCAAAGTATATTCCAGAGAAAGCAGAGGTACTATATTTTTATGACCATGGCTGAGAAAGGTGACTTGTTAGATTTTTTACTTAAAAACGGCCACATGAACGAAAACAGGGCTAGGGTGTGGTTCCGACAAATAGGTTTAGCCGTTCAATATTTGCACGAACTAGGGATAGCGCATAGAGACTTGAAATGTGAAAATTGTCTGATATCTGCTAACAATAACCTAAAATTGGCAGATTTCGGTTTTGCAAGATTCGTCATTAATTCGGAAGGCTTAAACGTAAGTAGCTCCACCTATTGCGGTTCACTAAACTACGCTGCTCCCGAAGTATTAAGAGGCACTCCATATTTTCCGAAATGCGCAGATTGTTGGTCTCTAGGAGTGATTTTATATGCCATGCTGAACAAATCCATGCCATTTGAAGACAAAAATGTGAAAAATCTTATCCAGCAACAAATGCAACGTAGATGGAAGTTCAGAAGTAGAGTCGTCGATACGCTTAGCGACGAAGTTAAAAATGTTACAAAACGACTGTTGGATCCGGATCCGAATACCCGATGGAAAGTAGCTCAAATTATCGATTCCAATTGGTTTAGAATGGATCACCGATTGGCAGAGCTGTCCCCAGACGAGCAAAAGTGTCTTGATCAGGCTAAACTCGATAGCGCCAAGTACGTCGAAAAGATGAGAAATAAGAGGGAATCTGATTCCAATGATGATAATGAAATAACTTCTGCTCTAAAATTGTTAAAAAACACTGGGATAGATAATAAAATGGAAATAATGAAATCTCAGAAGTTTGCTCTGGATACAAAAGCTTCTGTTTCTACTGACAAGGAGATTGGCTTAGAATCAGAATCCGAGAAGCGATCAGATAATAAAAAGTATAAAAAATAACTTAAGTAACTTAACATTTGAATGAAATGTGCAATTGTTATTGATTAAACGTTGAATGCAAATTAAAAAGGTACAAAAACATGTTTATATAATTTTTTGGCTTTGGGTTGATAGACTTATCAAATTATAAAAGAAAATCAATTTACGTCCTAGTAAACTGGGTGTAAGTAACTCTACCGCAGAGGGGTAAAAATGTAAAAAGTTTTTTGTAGAGGGGGTTGAAAAATTAAAATTAAATATTTTTTACAAATTTTTTACCATTTTTTCCGAAATTGCTGGCAAAATTACGATGAAGTTTTATGCGAATATTATTCAATATTATTTTTTTAAAGGTAGAATTAATTATTCGTTAAAATTTTAAGCATACATCAACGTGACCTTGTCGTTTGTTGACACTTTCTTAAGCGATTATTTGCATTCCCAGGCTAGCTTTTACTTATACCTAAAAAAACGCAAGGCCTTTAAAGATAACTGGCTGTCTGTCGCAAGGCGCTCAACATAGTCAAAACATAGCTCAACATAGTCAAAAATAAGTGAAATTGTAGAGGTTTTCCATGACTCAAATGTGGGTTGTACAAATAATAGCAATACAATTCGAAGTCAACTCACATTATATAATTAACTCAATGGTATAAGTTAGATCAGTGATGCGACATATTTCGGTCAACAGACCATCATCAGGCTCTATGAAGAGAACAAAGATCAGAATAAAGGTAAAGGCCGTGGATTCTGAGTAGACCTGTGACGTCAACCGGCGCAGTACACAAATTTGTGTTTGAAAATTGTCCTATTAACTATACTAATAATTGCAGCCCTTACTGATACATTCTGGTCAGTCCGCCGTTTACGTCGTAATGTCTCTTTGAATAGCGTAAATTTTGCTTATTTTTAAATTATATTATTTAGTTTAGTGTATTTTAATTATAGCAGTTATTTAGTTTAAGTAAATACTTTAATAAACAAATTTGTGACAATATTTTGTTTAGTGAATTATTTTAATTGACAATAGGGTACGTATTTTAGAACATTTTAAATTAGGGTTTGTTATTATTATTATTATTTAGTTTAGTTTAGCACCGGGAAACATGAGTAGTTCCAAAAAAGGTAATAAAATTATCCACAGTCAAACCCGACAAATTATATACAATGTATATAAATTTATGAAGTACGAAAAAGAAGGAAGTCCCTAAATATCCCTCTAAGTAATCTACAAGAAAGAGTAGCGAAAGTTTGTATTGTTTCTTCAACTTCGGTAAAACGTATTGTTGCTGAAGGCAATATAAAATTTCCTGGGGAACGTTTTAAATCACCTCGAAAAATGTTAGCAAACCCTCAACTTCCAAAAGATACGTCAATGAGTTTGAGGAAGAAATAATTCGAAGAATTATTTATTCTTATGCTGCAATTCCCAATAGAAGGCCTACTATGAAAAGAATTTTTGAAGATTTAAAAAATGAAGAGGGTGTAAACTTCACTGGCAAAATTGACACATTTAGAAAGTTGGTCAAGAAACTGGGATGCAGGTGGAAAAAAACTCAAGACAACAGAAAACTGTTAATGGAGAAGTACGATATAAAGGCAAAAATAATGGAATATTTAAGAAAATTAAAACAGTATCGAGAAGGGGGACGACCAATTATATATTGTGATGAAACCTATATCCATTTATCACATACCGTACCAAAAGCATGGGATGATGGTAAAAATATGTGTTTAAAATCGCCAGTGTAGCTAAAGGACAACGCCTTATTATTGTACACGCTGGAGGTGAAGCAGGATTCGTACCTGAGGCATTAAATATTTTTAAGTCTGGAACTAAAACCGGGGACTATCATGATGATATGAATAATAAAAATTTTGTTAAATGGTTACGAGAAAAATTCATTCCCAATGCTCCGAAAAAAGCGTATTGGTATTAGACAATGCTTCTTATCACAATGCACTTTTAGAACCGATTCCAAATTTTTCTTGGAAAAAAGAAGCAATGATGAAGTGGCTCGCTGAAAGAAACATTTTTTATCTGGAAAAATCAACTAAAACCGAACTATTCACGTTAATAAAAACGCACAAGCCACTATGTAAAACTTACATAATAGATAAAGTTCTGGCTGAACATGATATTGTAACGTTGCGTCTACCACCCTATCACCCGGAATTAAACCCCATTGAAAAAATATGGGCATTGGTAAAGAACAAAGTAGCTGCTTGCAACGTTACTTTTAAATTAGATGACGTCAAAATATTAACAGAAAAAACATTTAGCGAGGTTACTGTTGACAACTGGAAAAATATTTGCGCTAATGTGTTAAAAGTGGAAAATGAATACCTAGAAAAGGAATGGATAAAGTAGCGGATTTGGTAATAAACTTAGGAGAAGACAGCGACAGTGAAAGTGAATTTTCAATTGATGAAGACGATGACGACTTAGGTTGCGAGCAACTACAATAAATTTGTATATATTTTTAATTTTAATAAATTAATGTTTTTATCTATTAAAATGTGTTTTTCATACTTTTCTGAAAAGCAGGAGGTAAAATATGGTATTATTTATTTAAGCTTCGGGGCTTCCGAAGGGTATTTCTATTATTTATAAGCTGTCTAGGGCTAATGTTATAGTAATAGTATGTCATTAAAATATCGTTTAAAAATGTATATCATGTTGGTAAAGACGATTTAATGGGTGCCCTTAAACTGCAAAAATACATTCTATCTAAACTACCTGAAACAGGTAACCACAATTTCAAATTACCCAGTCATTATTTACTCAGGTATAGGTAAATTTATAAAAATATTCCCCAATTATTTAACATAGAACATAGAATAATTATTTAATATATTTTTTAAGTCATTTCAGTATCTCATTCCAGGCAACCACTAACTCCTCTCGAAGTTCTTCTAGAGTTTGAGAAGGACGTTGCAAATTGAGCAATCTCCTACCCATCATATCCCACACGTGCTCAACAATGTGACATCATTATGTTGAAAGAAGTCTATTGCGACTCTTGCGACATGTGGTCGGGCATTATTTTGTTGGAAAGGTGGTGTCCAGATAGGGTAAAAGATGGGGTTCTAAAACTTCTTGGATATAAGGCTGCGCGTTCATGTTACCTTTACTGAAGATTAAAAGTGATCTCGGTGTCTACACTTCTTTGCACTTTAACTGCAATTTCCCGAAAAGAAAATTCAGCTTTCCGAAGTCCCACTATATACGACCCCTCACTAAGTTGACGAGATCGTACAGGCCTCCGTACCCTAGGCATCGTAACCAATCGTAAAGAATGTCAAAAACCAAAATCCGCAAAATTTGGATCTTTACTACGGCTAGAATATTCATTTTTGGATTGTTAGTGGATTTCAGAAAAAGCAGTATAAAAACAGGATTCTTCAGCTGACAAGGCTGAAAATTTTATCGATTGTTTATTTTAGTAAAATAAATTAATTCCCCAAATTTTATTAAAATAAAATTATTTAAACTGGGTGTTCGGATTTTTATGTTACTTAGTATATTTTAGAATACTAAGAACAATAAATAATAATGAAACGTCTAAACAAAACTTGATAAAACAATCATCATCGTCATTGCATTTAAAAAGCTAATTTTTTTAATAAAAGTTGAATTTTTTTTCAAAAATTTCATTTTTTATTGTTTTTAGTAAGATGGACTTTCACAGGGTAAGGGTTAGTACAACAAATTTCATAGTTTAGGATACTTATTTAATAACAGCTTATCCTAAGCGATTTTTATCCCAGTTTTTTTTTTGCATATTATTTTCTTCCCCTCGACAATTGTATAAATACAAATTGAGTCTCATTTAACAGATCCTTGATTTCTGAGAGTATTTTTTAGTAAAAAAAAACGTTAAACATCCTTCAAAAGAGGCAATCTTGGTTGTTGCGTTGATTTGTTTATTTCCCATCCTTAATAGAAATTTTATATGGCATCTTGGCATCGATGTTATGAATTCTTCTTGTAAACAAGTAAATGAATGGAAAAGAGAGAATTTTGATTGGTTAAGAAAGCTTAATTGAATTTTTAAACAGAAACCATTATTACCGTTAGTAAATAAGGAATCATCCCGAGAAATATGAGTATTGTATAAAATTAAAGCACCACTTAATTAAATAAGCAAAAGTTAATTTGCATGCGAAGAATATTATTGATATTATAATAGAAACTTTTAAATAAAGCTGAATAATTAGTTTGCATGAAAATTGGAAAGAAAAAAATCTGTTTTAAATGATTTCATAATTTTGTAGTGGTCGTACTATAAAATTATGAACTACACACAAAAAACGTAAGTATATAAATAAACGAAAAACAATAAAACAGACTAACTAACCAATGATATAGGATATTATCGATGGAAGATTCTAGGTTGCATAAAATTACTTTCCGTAAATTATTACTGTTACAAAATGCTGGCAATTACACATACAGTGCGGTTCTAAAGTCCCTTCCCCCCATTTATGTTTTGAACAGTTAGAATTAGAAATTTGAAATTTTGGGAAAGTGAAGTAGGGGATGTATATTACTTTTTTATAGATAGTAGGTGACGTAATCATAAAAAATGGCGGACGTGGGCCCTTTTGGAAGATAATTTTTAATGGCATCATATGGCAAGTAATACATCATTTAAAAGCTTGTTTCAAACCCTTTTTAATAATACCAAAAAAAAATTAATTCTTTTTCCTTATTTGCAACTTTCAAAATTATAAAATTATTAAGGTTTTAAAATATTTTATTTGGCATAAAAAATACGTTCTAATAATAAAAAAAATTAAATAATATGACCGACTTTTTATTTAAATCGAATTCTTTGCTTTAAATGTAGGTACAATGATATTAACTGGCGTACAAAAAATTTAAAATGTTTAGCACTATAGGTACTATTCTTGTTTAAATTCAAAGTTTTTATTTTTATTTCTTTTTTGGTTCATATCTCAAGTATAATTTGTAAAAATAGTAAAATTTTACCTCTTTACCATTACTGTGATTTAGTAAATTATTCGTTAATAATAAATAAGAGTTTTTTAAAATGTTGCGAACTATGCAGGAAAAAGTTGAAGCAATATTAATTATTGGGGAGGCTAGAACTAATCTGCATGAAGCCAAACTGATTTTTAATGAAAAGCATCCAGATCGGTCAATATCCAGACAGTACCTGAGACAATTCTTAGATAAATTTCATAGAACGGGAAACGTTGCAGACGCTAAGCGAAGTGGTTGACCTGGAATTAGTGAAGACAAACAAGTCGAAATAGTTGCCGAAATGGTAGTCAACCCCATACAATCCACCTCAAATGTTGCACAAACTTGTAAAGTGTCTTCATCAACTGTAAAAAGAGTTTTAAAGAAACAAAAATTTCATCCTTATAAAATGAAAATGCTCCATATGCTGACAGAAGATGATCCAGATCGCAGAATTGTTTGGAACTGCAACATTGACTAACAGCACCGATTTAAATTTCTTATCCATTACTACAATGTCGGGTGGATTATTCGTCACCTGTCTATCGGTGATAATGGACCTATCGTAGTAGACTCTAAAATCTGCATTCTCTAGCACTGCCTGTGGATTGTACTTGTAATAAGGTATTGAGCAGTCCATATTTGTTGGCCAGTTTCTGGTGGATAATATTACACAACTGGTTGTTTCTGCGTAAATAATCCGTGTTGGCTATGGTTGAACATCCTGATGTGATGTGTTGTGGTTTCTGACGTTTATTGGCACCGTCTACACTTGTCCGATGTAATAGTTGGGTCCTTGATAACAAATTTTTTGTAATTGTTAGTATTAATTACTTGATCCTGAATGACCATCATAAATCCTTCAGTCTCTGGGAACAGGGTACCGTCAGCAAGCCACCTATTTGATGCTATTGTGTCAATGTTTGGTTGGTTAAGGTCGTGATGATGTCGATTATGTAGAGCTTTTTGGGCCCATTTTACGTGTTTCTCAGCATCTGTTGTTATTTCCAAATCCATATAAGGGTCTGCTAAATTTAGAGGAAAATAATTTTTATCTGCTCCTATAATAAATTTGAGTAAATTAGATGACATTGATTTAGTGATAAAGAAGTCTCGTAATTTATTTATCTGCTTGTTGTGTAGATTGATTATGTAACCTCCCACCTTTCTAGGCAGTGTTGTTCTAAATACCGACGATATTGGATGGTGATATCTGTACTTGGTCATCATAGTCCTTGTTGTTCTCTAAATATCTTCCAATTCAGTTTTTGTCCATCTTAGAATCCCAAACGAATAAGTTAACACAGGTACGGCATATGTATTAATTGCTCGGTTAAGGTTTCCTGCGTTCAGTTCCGATTTTAGTAACGAACTAACCCTCTGTGTATACTGGTCCTTGATTTTGGACTTGTACTGTTTTTGGTCTTATAATCTGGCTTGTTGAAATCCCAAGTATTTATAGGTTTCCCCCTTCTGCATGGCAGCGATTATATCTCCATTAGGCAGCGCCACATCTCCATTGACAATTTTTCCCATTTCGATGTTTAAGTTTCTGCACTTATCTAAACCAAATTCCATGTGTTATTATTATTATAGTATAACCAGGAAAAAACTATATCATGCTGATGTGATTGTGTTACATTAACTTCTTATCTATGTATAATAATTGAAGACTCAATCAAGTAAACAGTAGACAATAGTGGAGAACTTCCAAGATTTAATTGTTCATTAACCACTTTAAATTGTTGATCAGCTAGATGTCTTTTGACTTCAAGAAAATCCAAATGTGTAGTATTTGAATGTAATTAGTGTGAGTAAGTGAGTCTGTATATTCAAGTACTTCAAAATTTCAAAGTATTTGACCAATATTATACGGCATTACATGTTGGACATTTAATTTTATAAACATTAAATATTTTTAATTTTTGGGTCATTTATATTTTAACAATTTTGTACCAATGTTAGCTTTTCCAGACCTGTCAAATAATCGAAATACTCCCAATAATGCCAGATAACAGTAAAATGTAATAAAATACCAAAAATTATCTGCCCGATTTTTATTTTCCTCCCTCTAAGTACTCAGTATGGATATTCTCATTTTCATGAATTTCCATTCATCTTATTCGGCTAATATTGCTGAAATAATAATATTCAGGTGCAGTCCACTAGGTACAATCTGTTTTTTTCCAGACACGATTAACATACTGTAACGTTTATTTATTTTTACTAGTCTTTTTAATTTATTTTTATACTATTTAAATCACTAACACTGTTTAATTTATACAACACAATGTATTTACAACACTTTAATTTATGTAAGACAATATTTCTATTCGCATTTACCTAACAACATACCTAACTAACTCCAATATTCGAATCGGTCCTTAATATATAGGTAAGTATTGTTCCAGCATACCCCAGTCTATTCTCGATCGTATCGAGTCTAGATGCTTCGCTCATCGGGCGCCGTATATTCTCGAAGACTCTCGCATCATCTGTTTCCTTCGCGTCTGGTCATAGCGCCAGGGGCGTACTCGCACAACATTGCCCCCTCCTTAAGAGATAGTTCCTCCTGGAACTTTTACGGAATTGAGACTGGATGGAGATACTTGCAACTGAATCCTCTTCTACAATTTCCAGTTGCATGGAAATAACATGGAATGGTCTTTGATGTCAGCTGGACACGGGGCGAATGGCTGCATACCAACACTTGGACTTCGGTATCTTGAAAGATTACTTCCACTATATTTCGGATGACCCTCCAATCCAATGAGTTGCACTCTATTTTCGGCATGGCTAGCTTCTGTATGTTGGACTCCAATACGTGCTCTCTCAAGTTAAGTAATGATTCCCATATATTTCGATAAGTGGGCTGGTCTTGGTAGGTATTCTTGGTAATCAGATAGAAAAGGCAACGGGAGTCATCTCGAAGTATCAAAGCCTTCCCAGTGGCTGGTAACTGATTTCGAAGTTCTGACAGTCGACCAAACTTCCTTCGAAAGACAGACGCTAATCCTCGGCCGTCGTTGATAGTGGCGGAAACGCTATGGGCCAATGAGTAGTCATCAGGAAGTGTGAACAGGTCTTGCTGTTTCTCAATAGTCACGCCGTATCTAGCTTTCCCAGTACCTCCATATGCACCCATAAATTCTTCGAAAGCAAGGTCGGGTGTATCTTGGACTTGATTTACGACTTCTTCTTCCTGGTCATGATCTCCTTCAAATTTCGCCAGTCGGTTTCGGTGTACTACCTTAGGTTTTCCATTCGGGGTCTTTATTATACGGTATATGACGTCATTGATTCTTTTCTTGATGATGTATGGACCCTCCCAAGATTGTTGTAGCTTTGGTGAGTACCCCTTCTGTCTTTTCGGGTTATGAAGCCAGACTTTGTCACCTTCTTGGAAACATCCCTCTATAGCTTGGGTATCATACCGTTTCTTCATCCTGTCACTGGCAACTTGGAGATGGGAGCGAACCAAATCATGCATGTCGTCCATTTTTCTTCGTAACTGGATTACATAGTCTTCTCCAGCTATATCCTCTCCAGGTCGGCATCCAAACTCGAGGTCGCATGGTAACCTCATCTCACGTCCAAACAAGACTTTTGCTGGTGTTTGACCTGTTGATTCATTGACGGCGGATCGATAAGCCATTGCAAAGAGCGAAATATACTGGTCCCAGTCCCTTTGGTGATTGGATACTACTTTTGATAGATATTTGCCAATGGTTTTATTCATGCGTTCTACCATTCCATCCGATTGTGGGTGCAATGCTGTAGTTCTTGTTTTCTTCATTCCTAAATTGTCGCAAATTCCTTGAAAGAGTTGACTTTCGAAGTTCCTTCCTTGGTCACTGTGAATCTCCAAGGGCACTCCATATCGGCAAATAAACTCCTTCACTAGCACGTCTGCGACAGTTGCTGCCTCTTGATTTGGAATGGCGTAGACTTCAACCCACTTCGTAAAATAATCCATTACCACCAACATGTATTTATTCTTATTCTCAGTAGTGGGGAACGGTCCAGCAATATCTAAAGCAATTCTCTCAAATGGGCTACCAACGTTATATTGTTTCATGGGAGCCTTTCCTCTTTTCTGAGGTCCATTACTAGCAGCACAGATGGTACACTTCTTACACCAGTCCTTAACATCATCGGAACTATTCATCCAATAAAACCTTTCACGAACTCTCTGCAGGGTTTTCTTAACACCAAGATGACCTCCTGATGGACTGTCGTGTAACTGTCGTAGTACTTCGGCTACTCTACTCTTTGGTATAAGTAATTGCTTTCTGTTAACGGAACCGTCATCATTTTCAATTATTCTCTTTAATAAATCGCCTTCCAAAATGAAAGACTCCCACTGGGCCCAATATGATTTAAGGACTGTAGAGAATTTTGACACTTCTTGCCAAGTAGGTCGACGATCTTCTATCTTCCATTCTCTCATTTTCTTTAAAACAGGATCATTATCTTGTTCTTCTTTAATTCTAGTAGGTGCCCAGTCGTCGTTAACTACAGTTGTTCGTAGTATTGCAGTTTCTTTTAATTCTGTCTTACTGCAGTGAGAACACTCTTCTGGGCACGGTCTTCTGGAAAGGGAGTCTGCATTTCTGTGACTTATCCCAGCTCGATGTTCGATCCTAAAGTCGTACTCTTGGAGTCGTTCGATCCACCTGGCAATTTGACCTTCATTGTTCTTAAACTGCATTAGCCATTTTAGGGCTGCATGGTCCGTCCGGATTAAGAATTTTCGTCCATAAAGATATTGGTAGAAGTGTTCCACCGATTTCACAACTGCCAGAAGTTCTCTTCTCGTAACGCAGTAATTCCGCTCAGGTTTGGAGAGCACTTTACTAAAATAACCCAGGACTCTCTCTTGTCCATCTTGAATCTGTGAAAGGACTCCTCCAATTCCGACATTACTGGCATCTGTATCCAAAATAAATTCTCCTTCCGGTTGTGGGTAGCCTAATATCGGTGCTGCGGTTAGATGCTTCTTCAGAGTTTCAAAAGCCGTTTGACAGTTTTCATCCCAGCAGAACTCTCTCGTTTCCTCTGTAAGGCGTGTTAATGGCTTAGCAATGTCTGAAAACTTTCTGATAAATCTGCGATAGTATGTACATAGACCAAGAAAACTTCTTATTTGATGTTTATCAGTTGGTTGTGGCCATTGTTTGATAGAAGAAACCTTGTCCTTATCTACAGACACGCCCTCTTTGCTGACAATATGACCCAGATAATTAACTTTGTCTTGGAATAACTGACATTTCTTTGGATTCAGCATCAGTTGGGCAGCTTGAAGTCTTTTAAAAACATCTTCTAAGTTTTTCAGATGTTCTTCGAATGTCTCCCCCAAGACTATGATGTCGTCTAAGTAGACCAGGCACGTTTTCCAAGACAACCCTCTTAATACGTTCTCCATCAGCCTTTCAAATGTCGCAGGAGCATTACATAGTCCGAATGGCATGACATTGAACTGAAATAATCCAGAACCGGTGGTAAAGGCTGTCTTTTCTTTGTCTCTTGGGTCCATTTCTACCTGCCAATAACCAGACTTCAAATCTAAGGTAGAAAATAATTTACTTCCAGCTAGAGTGTCCAAGGTATCGTCGATTCGAGGCAGAGGATAACTGTCCTTCTTGGTAACATTGTTCAACTGACGGTAGTCTACACAGAACCTCGTAGTTCCATCCTTTTTCTTGACCAAGACTACCGGAGAGACCCATGGACTGGTAGAAGGTTCTATCACTCCATCTTCTTCCATTTCTCGAACAATCCTTTCAGCTTCTTGCCTCTTTGCCTGTGGTAGTCTTCTAGCTGATTGACGAATTGGCTTGGCATCACCCGTGTCGATTTTATGTTTTACAGCAGAGTCTTACCTCCCTTTGGTACAAAAATGTTGCGATACCGATGAAGAAAATCTTTCATTTTTTTTTTCTCTTCTCGGTTTAGAGATGTACCAGCAACCGCCACCATTTGTTCAAACTTATCGTTGGAATTATCGGGAATAGTTGTCTGTCGAATTATAGATGTTACTGGTACGGATGTTCCAACTTTGGTCTCTTTCTTGATCGTAATTGGGTGATCATTGACATTTATAACTCGTACTGGAATTTCTTTAGCGGATGTGACCAATCCTTTTCCTATCAAAATTCCTCGACCGACCTCCTCATCATGGTTCCATGGTTCCATCATCACCGGTATTCCTTCGTCAATAGTTCCTTGCAGTCTGGCCACTATGATCGTTTCGCTTCTACCAGGTACCACAGTATCCTCCTGGACAACGGCTGGCACGGTTTTGTCCTCATATGGATGAAGGAATATTTCTTCAGAACCGACTTTGATAACTCTGTTCTTGAAATCCAGTTGGAAACCATGTAAGTTCATCACATCCATTCCTAATATAACATCTTCCTCAATATCAGCGACAATAACAGTATGCGTGAACTTCTCTGAGCCAATTCCTATTTGAACCTGGACTTCTCCAAGGATGTTAGCTCTATCACCTGTGGCAGTTCGCAGTCGTAGCCTTGTTGGTAAAAGCTTCTTACGGCTATTTATAGTTGTTGGCCGTATAATAGTTCTGGTCGCTCCAGTATCCACCAATAGTGTATACTTTTTACCGTTGACTTCACCATCTACATATACACTGTCGTCGCGGCATTTCAAAGAGGCTATTAGTATGAGAGGGTCTTTGGAAACGTTCTGGGTCGAAGCTGCCCTCTCTAGGCCGACCCGTTTTAGTTTTTCCTGTGAAGTAGTTTCTTGATTCGTAGTGACCCCAGGACGTTTACATGAATTGCGAGCATGTCCTATTTCACCACAATTCCAGCGCCTGATGGTCTTCTTCTTTTTCTTATCAGTAAAGTTCTTCATCATGTTTACTAATTGGTCTAACTTATTTTCATCTTCCTCTTCCGTTACGGACCTTACTTTACTGTATCCTCCACAAGCTTTCGAAGCCGCTTCATACTCAAGCGCAGCAGACAAGATGTCAACTAATGTTTTGTGGTGAGCTAAACGGAGTGTCTTTGCCATTTCGTGGTCACGAAGTCCATCAAGAAATGCTTCAACAGCTAAACATTCCATCATTTGTTCTGGAGCTGAAGGGTAAGCAAATCTTACCAATCTGGCAATATCTACTTGGTACTCTTGAAGTGTCTCCCCTCGCTTCTGTTTTCGAGTCTTTAACTGCGATCGGTACAAGTTCTCCAAGTGTTCGTGACCATATCGCATGTTTAAGCTTTTCTTCAGTTGCTCAAAATCATCTGTGTCCTCCACTGGTATGGTCTGAAGAACGTCCAAAGCGTCTCCTCTCAGAGCGATGGTGAGGTTTATTGCCTTCTCTTTTTGGGACCATCCGTTCGCTCTTGCAGCTGTTTCGAACTGTTTGAGATAATTTTCCCAAGACATCTTTCCGTCAAAGGTTGGGGCCTTAACACGAACAGAACTTTCGTTGCCTTCCAATTTCGGTTTCCGCTCCACTTTGAAGCTTCTCATTTCGTCCTCGTTTTCCTCTCCTAAATCTTCCATATCTTCTTTACCTCCTCTTTCCATCTCTTCCATTTGTTTTTCCATTTCTCTTATTTTCTCTTCAATTTTTTTTTTCGAATGAAGACATTTTATTTTCCATAGAAGAAATATCCAAAGAAACTTTGTTTTTCAAAGAAGAAATGTCAGAAGAAACTTTATTTTCCAAAGAAGAAATATCAGAAGAAACTTTATTTTCCAAAGAAGAAATATCAGAAGAAACTTTATTTTCCAAAGAAGAAATATCATTTTTTAAAGAAGACATATCAGTAGAAACTTTGTTTTCCAAAGACGAAATATCATTTTTTAAAGAAGACATATCAGTAGAAACTTTATTTTCCAAAGAAGAAATATCACTCTTCAAAGAAGACATGTCGGAAGAGATATCACTCTTCAAAGAAGACATATCGGAAGAGATATCACTCTTCAAGGAAGACATATCGGAAGAAACTTTATTTAATGAAGAAATAATTGTAGCAGAAGAGTCGTCTACAAAAATATGATTTTCTGGATCTAAACCATCATTTTCCAATGCTTGCTTAAGTCGCTCCAACAACTCAGTCTTCCTTCCTGTTGTTTCCAATTCACGATCCTCCAGCTCTTGACGCAATTCTGTCACTTTCAAGTCACAAAGTTTTTTCGACATATTTATTTATTTATTTTTTTTTACCTTATTTATTTACAATATCCCACTTCTGACACCAATGTAACGTTTATTTATTTTTACTAGTCTTTTTAATTTATTTTTATACTATTTAAATCACTAACACTGTTTAATTTATATAACACAATTTATTTACAACACTTTAATTTATGTAAGACAATATTTCTATTCGCATTTACCTAACAACATACCTAACTAACTCCAATATTCGAATCGGTCCTTAATATATAGGTAAGTATTGTTCCAGCATACCCCAGTCTATTCTCGATCGTATCGAGTCTAGATGCTTCGCTCATCGGGCGCCGTATATTCTCGAAGACTCTCGCATCATCTGTTTCCTTCGCGTCTGGTCATAGCGCCAGGGGCGTACTCGCACAACAATACTAACTTCATGGTCATCAAATTCCTCAGTGCTACAAAAGATCTAATAATCATCTTCAATAATTCTGACGATCTATAATTCTTAAAGTATACCAATTTAAAATAGCATATCTTTACCACAGTATTTTCATAATGCGGTGCTACAAAATGTTAAACTACACTACAACAACTACCTTTTGTAACAACTAAGTAATTACAGTTTCCTGCTATATATGTATTTTCTAATAAACAAGTCTCCTAAATATAAGAATTCTCATTCAAGGTAAGTTGAGTGAAACAAAAGCAAATTTCACCCTACTACAGTAATTTTAAAATTAACAAATGAACAGCCTGCATTTGGATGTTTCCATTTATCCATTTTTATCTCTAATAGAGAATAAGTAATTGTGCCTAAAACAGAAGAGCAGTTTTTATATTAAACACAATATGCATTCATCTAAGGATTTTTTCGAGATATATACATTTATTAAAAAAAATAGTGAGTAGAGAAATATTAATGTAACGGTTTGATGATAGTAACTAAACTTAATAAAGGAGAATTACAAGCAAATTAGTTATTACATTTATGCCTATGGATTCTTATTGTTTAAAATTTACCCCAACTTGCTACAATTTATTTATTTATTTATTTATTTATTTATTTATTTACGGATCCTCCATTTACATACAAAAAATACAATAGTAAATAAGTAACATTTGCTGTCCATAATGAATAATAAGACATATAAAAATAACAGACACAACGTACTCTAAAATTAACATTTAAAATATAATAAAATAAAAAAAAATATATGTATCAAAAAAAAAGAAAAAAAAGAGTGGCTGTGGGGACTGATTCATGCAACATCAACGATACTGCTGGTTATTTGTTGTTTAAAAGCATTTAGTGATATTGTAAAAAGATCAATTCTAGGGCTGATATTGTTTAAGAGACGTAGCGTTCTCGGGATAGGACTGTAATTAGCATAATTAGTATTATGAAACGTCACATTAAAAAGCTCTCTATTTCTAGTATTATATACATTAATGTTAAAATATATCAATGCAAGCAACTCCGGACAGTCAATGACATTGTGTAATATTTTATAGATAACTGTACAATCAGTTACTTGGCGCCGTACAATTAATTTTTGCATCCTCAGAATAGACAAAGTATTTACGTAGTTAAAGTTCCTGTATGTGCCCATTTTAAATGCAATATATCTAGCAAATTTGACCTGAACACTTTCGATCTCAGAAATGTCAGAGTTATAAAATGGAGACCACACTACAGAGGCATAGTCCAACTTAGATAGCACCAAAGAGCAGTACAATATTTTTACTGTTTGGTGTGAAAATTCCTTGCTATTTCTCATAATAAGACCAAGTGTACTATTAGCAGAAGCACGCGTTTCCCGTATATGTCTTTTGAATGTAAGCTGTTGGTCGAAAACTACACCTAAGTCCCTTATTTCACTTACCCTCTTCAGCAATGTATCATTAATGCTGTATGTGTACTCCATCAACACCCTACCTCTAGAAAAATATATAACATAACACTTGTCAGTATTTAATTCTAACAAGTTTTTATTTGACCATTTGTAAAGAGCATTAAGATTATCTTGTAATACATTACTACTGGAAGTATTATTCACAATATGAAATACCTTCAAGTCATCAGCAAAAAATAAGTATTTCACATCCTTCATGACATGTTTAAAATCGTTTACAAACAAACTGAATAATAATGGAGCACAATGTGACCCTTGCGGCAAACCAGATGTAACTTCAATATCACTTGAAATATAATTATTGATTCTGACTCTCTGCTGACGCCCAGTAAGGAAACTGTGCACCCAAGATATAATATTTGAGCCCAAACCTATAGCTCTTAATTTACTTATTAACAATTCATGATTGACTCTATCAAATGCCTTTCTAAAATCTGTATAAACTGAATCAACTTGTTGACCAATTTCAAATGCGTTAACTATGAAATTTTGATATAACATAAGATTAGTCACAGTTGATTTCCCTACTTGAAATCCATGTTGTTCTGGAATAATGATATTTTTACATGCCCATGTTAAGTGTTTTGCTATGATGCTATCCATAAGCTTTGGTAAGGCTGATTGAATGCAAATACTTCTGTAGTTTTTAATATTTTCTTTGTCACCTGATTTAAATATCGGGGTTATGTAACTAATTTTCCAGAAATCTGGATATCGACAGGAATTTAGTGACAAATTAAATATATAATGAATAGGATTTGACAAGCCACACACACAACTCGTCAACAAGGCATTGGGAACACCATCTGGACCACTTGAATATTTGACTTTCAATTGCTGAATACCTTCAAACACTTCTATTAAACTAATTGATATATTTTGTAGGTCAGTAGTTTCAGTACAATTGAAGTTTAGCGTATCATTGCCACATAGGTCATTTGAATAGACAGTGGAAAAAAAATTTGCAAATAAATCCACTATTTCTGCCCCATCAGAACTCATCTTGTCATCCAGATACATCGTGTTTGGATAAGTGTTTGATTTACGGATATTGTTGAAATATTTCCAAAAAGAGCCAGAATTTCTACCTATATCATTTTCTGCATTTTTGCAATAATTACTGTAACATTGACTACTAAGCATTTTGCATGATTGACGTAAGTTGCAGAATTCCATATAATCGTTAACATTATGAGATTCCATATACTGTCTATGCGCAATTTTCTTCCTTATTACAAGACTCTTAAGTTCAGACGAAAACCAAACCGGGAAATTTGAGGACCTGAATCTCTGTAATGGCACAAAACTGCTTATACCTTCAAAGACAATATCATAGAAAAATTGTACCGCCGAATCAATATCGTTAATGTTGTACAATAAAGACCAGTCTACCGATACAAAGAAATTGTTGATGCCAATGATGTTCGCTCGCTTAAAATTATAATAATAAGTATCAAATTTTAGATTATTACTAGTATTTAAAACAATGGAAAAATAATATGCTTTATGATGATAATTTACATTAAGCAACACATCAACGGCCTCAAATATTCTAATTGTATTGTTGTGACTAAAAAGTAAATCTAAAAATACATTATGATTGTTAGGAATATTATTAACTTGACTGACACCCATGGCACTAAAGTAACTATTTATATAATTTCCTGGCAAAGTACATGGGCTAATAACATTTAAACTATTCTTATTGTCAGATGGTACCCATATAGCATCAGGAATATTGTAATCACCAAATATAATAAACTCAAAATCAGAATAGTTTGCAAATATTTCAAATACATCGTCCGCATGCTCAGAGTATAGTTCCATATCAGATTTAGGTGGGATGTATACAGCACCCAAAATAAACTTGTACTGGTCATATTTTAATGAAACAAATAGATGTTCAACTGTTTCATGGTTTATAGTGACCTTACTGGTGTTAAAACCCTTTTTTACAGCAATTAACACCCCACCGCCCCGATTTTTGGTAATATTTTGGTAAAATTAATAATTTATTGACATTTGCAGTACTAATAATAATTATCATTATTGGTATATAGGTACAATTCATTTAACCTGTGAAGAACTCACTATCCTTTTTTATGTGTACACTCCCCGTTAACCAAACTTAACTAATCAAAATGACAAACTGTCATAATATGTGTCAAATTCGTCAAAGCGCATTATCCACGATGCCAGCCATTTAGTGAATACACCTATCTCTTTATTGAATACTTATGCGCAAATATTTTTAAATTTTCCCCTTCCACTGCTAAAATATGACTACTTCTTGCCATAGAACACAACGTATTGCTACCCAGGAATACCACAATTTAAATGAAAAAAACCCAGCCCAGGCCATAAACCACAAAGGAGAAGTTATAATTTTTATTTCGTTCGTGTACGCCGCTTGCTAGTTGTTATTGTGTTTTCCTTGTCTTTGTGGATTTAATATTAATGACTTGTGTATGTACCTTGACTTCTCTTTGGATTTACTTTACTTTGGATTACTGATTACTTTTGCATGTCATGCCACACAATTTTATAAGGGGCACGAACATTTAGGGGGAACTACGAGAGTGGGAGTTGGTTCGCGCATGAGTATTCAATTTGTGCCATTAACGAGATGGGTCTATTGCGAACAATTTCCAAAATAGTTTTCTAGATCTATTGCATGTCTTGCCAGGTTAAAGGGATTTTCTTATCTTTCTTATATAATAATCAGTTAAAGATTTCTCTACCTCTATTCTCGTTAAAACTGGTCTTCTATTTTCTATTTTTCCTACAACAGTTTGATCCTTATACATTTTTTACAGTTAGTCATCTAATAAACCAACCAAATTTTTTTAAAGAAATATTGTAACCTAAGCTAGGTATTGTTTGTGTATAAATGATATAACAGATTTTTATTTTTTCCAATTTGTTTTATTGCTTTACAAAGTTTAATTTCATCACTACAGCTACTAACATTTTTGTTGAGCTGGCATTACTGCTGTAACGGTCTAAAATCCTAGTAAATAAATAGTTATTTACGTTACAAGTCCAGGAAATGACTTATTACAGTAAGAGATAGATGTTTATGGACGAAGCCACGAAGGAGCCGAGTCAAGAATATCTAATCGAGTACCGTAATAATCACTTCACGGACGTGTATCGTACTATATTTTTTTTTCATACTGCCTTTAGTTTTAAACGCAATAAAATATGAAACTGAAATGACATATTTGATCATTTTATTAGGAAGTCATGTAGACTGCTGTGAAAAAATTATATAGCTTGATTTATTCTTAACATGGTTGACTTGCTTTATTAATAAAAAATGAACAGCGGTTACCAAGTAACAATGTAAATAAAGGCAGACATATTAATATTAAATTTTTTTGCACACACGAAATAATTGCGGAGAAAATGGTTCTCAAATAAGATGAAATTGCTAAGAAAACTGTTAAGTCTGCGAAAAGATATGAAAAAGAATACCTATGCGCTGTTTTGCAACTGGCGTGAACAACACAATTTGAACAGTAGTGCTGATGAAAATGTAATGTTGGCTTACTTTTTGGATGTGGTAAGAACAGTTTTTTTAAAGAATATTCTTTTCAACAGTTTAAATTTTCATTCAAAAACATTCAACCCTTCTTTATAATGGTCCAAATAGATACTCGATGGTAAAATCAATAATTATGGTTAATGAGAATGTCAACATATCAAGTTTCCCAAAGTTGATAGCTTTTTTGAAAAAACAAAATGTAGACCATCAGCTAAACCACTCGAAGGTGATGACAAAGAAACAAATTGAAAGCTTTATGAGGGACACTCCAGATAAAGAATATCTATTACTAAAAGTGATAGCATTACTTGGAGTTGCTGAAGGTTGCCGAAGGGAAGAGATCTATAATTTAGAAGTTAGTGATGTGGAGGATACGGGTACTTATCAAATAGTTAAGATTAACCAGACAAAAACGCATATTCGACAAGCTTTCACTGTGATTAACAGTGACGAGGGGCACTATTTGGATGTGTTTAGAAAATACATGAATTTACGGCATCACGTCTCCCTGAAAGCTTTTTTGGTGGGTTATAGGCAAAGAAAATATCTGTCTCAAAAAGCTGGTATACATACTGTTGGTGGAGCACCTAAGAAAATAGCTGAGTTCTTAAAACTAGACCAATCAAAAAAGTATACAGGTTCAGAAGGACATCCTCAACGTTGTTGGCCAATGCGGCTATCGCAAAACTGATTACACTAGTGTATTCAGCGTCTCAAAAAACTCCTATTTACATAGTTTCAAGCATTTTGGAAGCAGAAAATATTTGACTTAAAAATATTGGCGCGAAAGTAGAAAATTGGAGGTCTAGCAATTTATTAAAAATCGTATGTCTTTTGATTTGCAACATGAGTTTTTCCATCTCAGCCCGAAAAAAAAAGATTGATTTTACAAGTATATCCAGTTCAGTTAGCGTTTTTTATAAAGTTTTCCCGGTCTATACATTTTTCTTCTTTAAATGAAAACTTCTTTAGAAAATAATAGGTTCAGTATAAAATAAATTTATTTTTAAAAATAAAACTTAATGTAAAAATACAAAGGGTAAAGAATATTTTTAAATCATCTTCTGATGAGCTCGTTCTATTTTATAGTCGATATTAAAGATAAAGCTGCCAATTTTCTTGCAGAAATCTTGAGTTTCGCGAATATTTAAGTTCCAAATTTCCGGTTATTCTTTTCAGAAAATCTACGGACCGTTTTTCATTTCTTCCACTTGATGTCTCAAGTAAAATACTCGAAACTTTAAGCTAATCTACCAGCTAAATTTACAAAATAATTAAAATATTTATTATAATTAAATGTTTTAAGAATCCAATATTCAATACTGAATTAACAACGTGGAAACTATTTAAGCATTTACAAACATCTGGAAGCTAATTTTTCATTTTCATCCTTGATTAATTTCCGAGGATAATAAGACCAGTCGATTTTAAAAATTCCCGTAAAAATTTTAGGACCCATAAAACCATCTTATTTTATGGTATCATTAATTTTTTAATGCGATTGATTATTTATTCGTAGATATGGACGCACCGGATCGACCCTTCATTGAGATAGGACTGAGCATAAAAGGAATTAAAGAGACGTCTTAAAAAATCACGTAGCCAATTTAAATTTGAACTTTCGTGATTGAATTGTCTCTTTTAGTATCGCTTTAAATAATTTCCTTTGTAGGGTAGCAGCTCGGATAATAAATTAAAAAGCCTTTAAATTACTTTCCAAATGAAACAAACTCGGTCTAGAAATAAGGTAGATGATTGGAACGTCGATATTTCCATGGAACTTAAACTTACAAGTAGTAGGGGGGAAAAGAAATTTTAGCCAGCTGCTTTCACAAACGAAAAAACTTAAATTTGTGTCTTGTATTGAATTCAAAAAAGAAAAATAAGATAACCAAGTGTAATTGTACTACAATTAATGTTAATAGTACAGAGTTTTCTAGTTTGCTTGACACATTTTCGTAACCTGCTAAAACTTTCAATTTTTTGGCAAAACATGCTCCACTCTAACAGTCATCACGTGCTCGCCATTTTCATATTGTTAATTTTATTTAACTCTTCATTAGTCGTATACCTACGAATCAGATACATGTCAAATGTAATTGTGGTTTTATAGCAGTTTGCCATTAGCTCTGATGTTTTATCAGATTTATAGCAGCTCTTCAAGTCCTACTTTCCTGAGAAACTTTAGGATATTGTCGGGCTTCAAATTAGGTAGATCCTCCTCCTCTATTTCGTGTGGCAGGGCATTCCGAGAGTATTTTTATGGATTTTTGGTCCTCTTCCTTACAGAATCTGCTCTTTGCTTGATCTTCCAACCCTATTTTCTTCATGTGACTTCTTAACCGGCAATGTCCGGTTAATATTCCCGTTAAAATCCGGAGACTTTTTTTACTGAAGTTGAGGCAGGCACGAGATCTCTTCTGGTTGTAGTTTCCCAGAAGTATCTTAGCCTGTCTTAGACCTTCCAGCTGATTCTTTCCCCATTTTTTTTCTTAGTTTTCCTAAGATTACGCTGCTGCTGATCCCACAGGATGGTTCCGGTCTAATATGTCTTCTTTTTTTGCCAGGTTATCTGATGTTTCGTTCCCTTCTATTGCTAAGTGTTCTGGGACCCATAGGAGGGTGACAGTGTTCTCCTGGCCTAGTTCATTTAGCTTGCCTAGGTATTACCAAACCATCTTCGAACTGATTATATTTGAGTTCAGTGCTTTGATGGCTACTTGACTGTTCGACATAATCACAATTTCTTGCCTGCTGTAGTTTCTTTCTATATTAAATTCCGCACATCTTTTGATGGCGCGGATTTCTGCTTGAAAGATGCTTGGATATGTACCCAAGCTTTCTAAGTATTTGGCTCTAGGTCCAAAGATTCCTATTCCAGTCCCCTTTTCTAACGTGGAACCGTCCGTATACCATTTTATGGCATTCTGGTTTAAATTCCGTATGGTGTCTTCTTCCCATTCAGATTTAGTACCCAACTTTGTGATACATTTTCTCATAAAGTTGAAGTTGTTGAAGTGATCGAGGTTTTTCCCTGATAATTCCTTCTTTGATCATTCTGTACATTGTTTTCTTCCTTACATTTTCTAGCTGAATTTTATAGGCGCAAGTTGCACAAGAATATTGTGAATTAGAGTATTCCTTAGGTACCTTATTTTTAAATATTTCCCTTAACTACAGTCATCTACCTTAATTTACAACCCTTAAAAATCTGGTGGGATGTCCCAATTTGTACTGTTAGATGCAACAGCACCTTTCTACTTTTAAATTATGCTCTTCAAAGTAAATTATTTCTTTTGGGGTGAATTGTGCTTATAAGAGACGCCAGCGATATTTGTTTATTACAATACGAGTATTTGAAGTTTTTTAACGATGAGTATATACTATATAGTATAGTATATAATATACAGTCTAAATAACTTGAAGAGGGATTCAATTATTTGGCTTTTGCTGAAGAGGAATTTGATCAGAATTCCGCAGAAGTTTTTGGCGAGTCTAAGAATTCTGAAATAGAAGAGAATAACGACTGACCACTGATAAATTAGCAGCAATTATTGACCTTTTTACAAAGTTTATTGACATGGATGGATCCAAAACAATAAATAATACACTTTTCTACCTAGGTTCATATAGGATTTTTTCCCCTACTGGCATTCTATTTTTTGAAATATTAGTTTTTAAAACTAATAAAAAAATTTGAAGTGTCACCAGTCACTCCCGTTTCACATGACGTGAAACTTGACAATGACAAGGCAATTAGTTTTGGTTTTGATGTGATGATAAGTATTGTGTTATAAATTTCGCTATCAAAATACATGGCAAAGTCAATTAATTTTTATTTTTGAATAGGTAGGTGGACTATTAAATAAAAAAGGAAAAATATTATTTTTGATTTTGTCTTAACATCAGTTAACCTCACATTCTGTCAAAGCTACCTGCATTAATTCCATTGTGTACCTATTAAAGAGCTTGTCAATAAACATGGAAAGTACTATGGTTCGAATTTTAGATATTTATGTATTAAATTTATGTTATTTAATATGATTTTAAGTAAAACAAGTGCTAACCTGTGCTGATAGAGCACATAGCAACTTATTAGGTATTAAATACAACTGGAAACTTTGAATTTATTATATTCAGGTCCCCTCCGCTAATCGTGGATGTTTATTGCCGAAATTGGCGTACATTATGAGATTGCTTCAGGTATCTTAAATGCAGTCAACCATTTTTCTTGAACAACACTTTTTCCTACGACTATACCGAAATATTTCACTTGTAAATCTCTCATTGATTAGTAAATGTAGTATTTTGTACACTGGTTTCTATTTCGCTGCTATGTTGTGTGTTGCTAAATCAACAATTTATAGATTACTAAAAGAAAGCAAGAATGGAACTCTTCAACCCCCTAAAACTCCTTTAGGCCGGAAACCAATTGAGATCGATGAGTCATTTAAACAAAGACTAAGGCGTAAAGTCCATGGATTTTACTTACGAAAGGAAATTCCCACACTTGACAAAATTATGACATCAGTGCAAGAAGATACGGACTATACCAAATTCTCCAGAATGACATTATGCAAACTTTTGAAACGGGGGACTATCACGAAGATATGAATGAAGATGTCTTCGAGGAATGGTTTGTTCAAATGTTGGATCTGATTCCAAAGGGGGCTGTTATTGTTATGGACAACGCAAGTTACCATTCATGGTTACGAGAAGCATTACCCACAAGTCGTTGGCGTAAAGCAGAGCTTTTGGAGTGGCTTATTTCGAAAAATATTAAGTTTCCAAAAGATCCACTAAGGAAAGAACTTTACAGAATTGCAAAAATGAACAAGAATAAATACAAAACCTACATTGTAGAAGAAATGGCTTCTTCTCGTGGTATATCAGTTCTTCGACTTCCCCCTTATCATTGTGAACTTAATCCCATAGGATTAATATGGGCTCAGGTAAAGGGGTAAGTTGGAAAAAAAATACTACTTTTAAAATAAACGATGTTGTGAAATTGTTTGAGAGTGCCTTTAAGTCATGTTAGTAAGGAAAATTGTACAAACTGTATCGAGCATGTTATCAAAGTAGAGGCAAATATTTGGAAAATTGACAATATTTGTGATTATTTAATCGCCCCTATTATTGTTAATGTCAACAACGATTCTTCCTCTTCCGAGTCGGATATAGAATAAAATGTAAGTGATAAATGTATTCCAATAATTCTTTCTTTTCATTTTTTATTATATTATAATTTAAAACGTATTTTTTTCCCAAAATACACACCACTGCATTGCGTTTAACAATGAAGAAACCCTAAACTTTGCTACAACTAAAACAAATACGGGGTCGATCTACCTGGTTTTTAGATTTACGAAAGAAATGTAATTTAAAGTAAGAGATTTATCAAAAATTTCATGGTGCTCCCTGTAAAGGTTTTGCATACTTAATTAGGGTTTATTACTCCCCGTACTTTTTGTACATACTATAGTTGGTTGTCAGTATAGCTTACAAAAGTCAATATAGTATTATAATATAAGTGAATTTTTACTCAAAATAACATGGAAAATTACACCGGAAAAATCGAAATAGAAATACCAACTCGCATATAATTCGTTCATTCAATGGCGTAAAAAGCATAAAACAAATTCACTTTCTGAAAATATTTTGGTATCTTCTCCAAGAAATTTAGATGTAGCTAAGTACGCAAAACTAACAGCATTTCTAAAGCTTTTGATGGCTATCGTCCGAAGAAATCTAAAATATTCACATCAGAGGAAATTGAGAAATTTATCAATGAAGCTCCAGACTATGAATTTCTGTTGACAAAGGTATGAAAATATTATACAGTGTAAATTAAAGGTTTTATAGTAAACATAAAACAAACTTAAACATACTTGTTTACTATTAAAATGTTTGTAGATCGTATTAATTATTGTAATTATGGGTGCTTGTGCCTAGACGAACTGTATAAAATGAAAATAACTGACTTTAAACACTTAAATTCTGCAGTTTTACATAGTTGAGATACCTACCACAAAAATAAAATTTTCCAGAAAATTTACAATAACAGGATATTTTTATTAAATCTTTAAAAAATATAAAAATCTTCGCCTTCAGATTGTTGGAGATTCCTATTTTTTACAGTTCAAATAATTGGTATAAACAAATTTGGATACCTAGAAAAACATTGCCGTCTATTTAAAATTACCTAACCCGAGACCATTGACGAATCATTGAAAAATAAAAACAATATAGCAAATAAAATGTTAGGATCAATTAAAAATTTAAAAAATCCATCTAGGTACTTCAAGAATAAAAACTCAAAAAATTTCGCTATTAAATAACTGTTAAGCAATTCTCCAAGAATGACATTTAATAACTGCAGTAATTTTACAATCAATGTTGTTAATAATTAAAGGAACTTTGATTCAAATATTAATATTTGATCACGTTATTTATTTAATGCAATATCAACCTAGTTTTTAGTTGCTTCTCTTTCTAAATATTTCAGTATGGTCGTAGTAAAAGTATAGTGTACAACACGTATAGAATGTTCATTATCCACTCGTTACGAACTTTTTGCCATTCGCACGTTGCTCTGCTCGTGCAAAATGGGTATCATTCCATGCTTGTTGCATAATAAACCTACTAAACCCGTATTTTTCTACCTTGGTTAATAACTAACAATTTTACTACCTCAACAAAAGTCAATAAAGTTAGGTTCATAGGTTAGTGGTGAAAAAAATTAATTATAATTTTATTTTGGGGTGAATCATTATGATTAATTGTTCGACCTTCTACTACTATAATATAAAATCTTTGTCTATAACAAATAAAATAACTTATTTTATAAACAGGTCAGTAAAACAAACAAATTCTTCATTAATTATAATATTTCAATAAGTAGATAAAATAAAAAGGAAATATTTCAAGTGAAAGTGACAGGTAGATAAAATCAAAAACAGTTAATTATAGTAAACTTGGACAAAGTTCAATTTATCATCGTGACATTATAAGGGAAATCATTAAAATATTTCGATTTTATGTCAATAGCGAGAACGTATAATAAAAAAAAATAATTGAAATTATAAGAGAATAAAATATATATAAAGAACCGAGGGTGGAAAATGAGACATGGAGTCTGAAATAAAATTGAGCGGAACAAGAACTATTAAGCGGTTTTCCAAAAGATATTGCAGGTCTGCTACCAAATGATAAGACGCAAAAGTTTTTCTTATGGAATGACTTTTCTCGCTCTGTATTTTTGATTTATAAAAATACAAGAATTTAATAAGAAAATTCTAAATTTCAGCATAGATGATATCAGGGATCGGTGGAAATTTATCAGCCCCGAAAATTGTTAAGGGGATTAGGTTATCGGTTTTAATTTGATTTAAGTTTAAGCTTTGTTATTTTAAGGAAATTGAGTTTTAAACTTTTTATAAAACCATTCAAATTTTACTATCAATATTTATTTGTTAATGCCTGACCCAAAAAAAAGATGGTTTTGTGAGGCAGTTTATAATTCAAATATTGGACTATATATAAGTCACATAAAAATCCAAACACCCAGCTTAAATGATTTTATTTTAATAAATTTGTCGTTATTTATATTACTGAAATAAACAATTGATAAAATTGATAAAACAATCCAAAAATGAATATTAGCCGTAGCAAAGATCCAAATTTGGGAAGCTGGATTTTCTTTTCGGGAAATTGCAGTTAGGCTGCAAAGAAGTGTAGACACCGTGGTTAGGTGTTGTCAGGCATGGCTTCAAGAAGGCCGTACGCAAAAAGCAAGGGGCTCTGGACGCCCCCGTAGAACAACAGACCGTGAAGATCGCCGCCTAAGATTATTAGCCTTAGGGGACCGTTTCTCCACTACCAGGTCCATTGCAAATGAATTGTTTGCAGAACACCGACGTAATCGCCTTGAGTGGTGCAGAGAACGATCACTCTGGGATCAGGAATGGAACAGTCTTTAGTGACGAGTCTCAATTTTAATTAGGCATACACGATGGTCGAGCGAGGGTTAAAAGACGACGTGGTGAAAGGAGAAATCCACGGTTTTGTGTTGAAATGCAAGTTCATCAAACTGTTGGAGTTATGGTTTGGGGTGATATAGCTTATGGTTCGAGGTCACCTTTAATCTTCATCAGAGGTAACATGAACACGCAGCGTTATATCCAAGAAGTTTTAGAACCCCATCTTTTACCCTATCTTGACACCCTGGCAAATCCAACTTTACAACAAGACAATGACCGATCAAATGTCGCAAGAGTCACAATAGACTTCTTTCAACATAATTATGTCACATTGTTACCTTGGCCACCAAGATCTCCCGACTTATCCCCAACTGAGCACTTGTGGGATATGATGGGTAGGAGATTGCTCAATTGGCAACGTCCTCCTCAGACTCTAGAATAACTTCGAGAGGAGTTGGTGGTTGCCTGGAATGAGATACCACAGGAAGACATTGACCACCTGATCAGAAGCATACCTAGGCCCGTTGGAGAATGCGTAACACATGGAGGTGCATCCAAACATTATTAAAGGGAACATGGCCTTAAAACAATGCAATCATTTTGAAATTTTTATCATTTACTTATTATATTTTAGTAAGTACTTATACAAAATTTTTTTAAAATAAAATAATTTAAGTGGGTGTTCGGATTGTTATGTCACTTAGAAATACAACATAAACACATGTTTATAAAATATTTAATATTAGAAAGAGTCAAGTTGGTTTCCCAAATATAAGGCTACGTTTGTAATCAATTCGCTGGCCAAGTGGCACTTTGCACGCAAGTCGCCACGTAATTTGCCATTCACAATAACTTCAAAGTCGACTTTAACATATGTGAGTTCGGACCTAAATAATTGTCATGATTCTTCCAACAAATGGTCAGAGACAACCCTTATGGTTAAAGCATAATTTGGATCTATTTTTTATAGCAGTATATTCCGGAGTTTAGTAAAGAATGACAACGCAGAAAATTAATTCAATGATGAATTTTTGTTACAATACCTTTCCAATTAAAAACCACTCAACGACGAATCTAATAAGGGTTGTAAAATGCCAGATATATAAAAAGACAAATAACAAAAATTATTGCGCATGTCCCATGGCCGGCACGAAGTGCAAGTAAAAGTGATAGCAGCTTGCATGAAATTTCGACGACTTCAACTTCAACTTCAACGTCAAATTGCTTTGTGAACGATCACACTGAAATAGATTTGTTTAGCTGGCGTGCCAAAGTGCCACTTGGTCAGCGAATTGATTATATGTAGCCTGAGTTAGGTTAAATAAACATTTATTTATATAATATGTGTAAACCCCAAATAAGGGCCGGTTTAAAAGCTTAAAGATAGGCAGGTTCTGTGTGTTACGTTCTGATTTCTGTTTACAAAATGATTTTACAATAACAATCCCTCAGAATTGGGTTAATAATCCGAAAGAATTAGTTCAGGGATGCATTTAGGACACAGATAGGTTTTGTGCTATTGCCATATATAACGGTTCTAGTTGTGTAGGTAAATTATGTAATATGATTCTTATTTTTATTGATTTTATTTTATAAGTGTTTTAAAGTAATCGTGAAAAATGTTTTTGAACCTGTAAAGAATAGAGGTTTTGGTTTAACTTCCGCAATAAAAGAAACTTTAAATTTAACACCATCATGTAGAATAAAAAATGAAATTCAAATTCGCAAAAGATAAAAACGAATATTCCAAGAAAGATTTTAAAATTCCTATGAAGGAATCTAATTAAATTATTTATCTTTTATTAGATAGGTCATCCATCCCAAATGTGGCTGAATCCAATAGAAAAGATCCAATAAAACTCAAAGTCAAAACCACAGACTTTTATTCAATTAATGTACAATTATTGCAACTAGTTTCGGTCTAGATCTGACCATCATCACAAGAGTAGAAGTTGAGGGTGTTAACACAACGTAGATAGTTGAAGATTTTTAATGTTACATTCCATTAAGGGGTGGTTTTGAATATTGTGTGTGGTTTTAAAAAAAAATTATACTTGACTACCACTAGTCTTTTCTACTTCCACGGTGGTTTTTCTGTCTTCTATTATACCCCCCTACATCCTGAATAGAATCTTCCACGTATCCTTCGGCCACAGTCGAAGATTTCCAACCTCCATATCGCTTCAGAACACATATATCGGCCCCCGTATTAGCAAGGAGTGTGGCTGATGTTCTCCGAAAACAATGACCCGTGTAGACATCAGGATTTGGTAATTTTAGGTGTTTTGCTATTAAGCTAGGCATCTTTCCAATACTATTTATTCCAACAATTTGGTTAAAACATCTCTTATCTTGATACTTCAAAAACAATCGGCGACTGGTAGCATAACTTGGACGAAGAGCCGCATATTTTCGGTAAATGTCAATATAATCTAAATTTGAAACTATAAAAATTCGTTGCGTATGCGTTTTTGTATCAGGTACTTTAACAATCAAAATAGAATTGTTCTCTTCTATGTCATCGACCGTCATTTCAATGAGTTCCTCACGGCGGCAAGCACCCGAAATACCGAGTATTAAAACAACCTAAAAGGAAATCAGTAATTTAAAAAACACATAAAACAATTATCAAAAATCTACCTTAACCAACAAATAGGTTTCATCATCTGCCTCTTTTATGATTTGTTCACCTTCTTCTCTAGTCAATACCTTACATTTCTTAGGATGGTTTCCAACTGAAATTTTTTTCAAATATGTAACCAACTTGGTAAATTTCTTAAAATCCACGTTTTCTTTAATATTGAGTGTTGCTTTCAACATAGAATATATTGCCCATAACGTGGAAGACTTCAACTTCTTAGACTTCTCTGCAAAATATGCCAACAGCACATTTTCGGATACTTTTCTGGCTTTATTTGCTTCACACCACTCTTTAAATTGTTGATATGCATTTTCATAGTGGCACCTCGATTTCTCCGGTAAGAGATTTGAAATTACTGAATTGGCCGCATCTGTCAAGTTAGGTGGGGTACTGCTTACTTCATCGTCGCTCGAAATTTCCATTATTTCACAGTTATAAATATCACGCACGAAATTGACGCAAATAAGAATTCATTCCAAAATAATGAAAATAATTATCAAGAACAGTTACTTTGAAATAATTGTCAACAAATGCCATTTTATTTCCATAGTTACAGTACCTAATTACTTGATTTGGAAAAACAGTACCAACCAGTTCAATACTTTTTTTCATATTAAGCTAAGCGTTTGTAGAGAAAATTTTGTTTGCATCTCATGCGCGAAATACTTTGGTGACTATTCAGTTCTCGATCACCAAAGTAGCATTTCGCGCACTAGATACAAAAATAACTATTTTATAAGGAATAATATGCACTTTGTATTTATTAGCTATATTAAATGATTTTAAATTGATTGTACTAACCCTTACTTTTTGGAAGTCCATCTTATTAAGGATAATAAAAAACTCTTCGTTTTAACAAAACTTCCAATATTTATTAAAAAATTGCTTTTTAAATGTCAATCTGACGATGCTTCATAGCGAAACAGCTGTCATTGAGCCTTTAAAAAAGCAATTTTTTAATAAATATTGGAAGTTTTGTTAAAACGAAGAGTTTTTTATTATCCTTAATTAAATGATTTTACTTGGAAATAGTATCCGAGAACATTTTTACAGGGACCACGCCCTAAAGTTTAATACAAAAATAGCTCATTTTGGACTCAAGAAATAAAGTAATAAGATGAAATTATATGTACAATTATTTCTAAAACAGTTTAGAATAATCATAAAATGAAAAAATATAAAAATAAAAAAATAATTAATTTTTTTACTTACTGTGCACCTACAGCCCAAGAGATGATACTATAAATTGCAGGTGCTATAAAATATGTGCGACTGACTCGTCAAGTTTTTGTCAACAAAAGGGACAATGTATTGGGTGTATCGTAATTAATAGAGGAGGGTTGACAATGGTTTCCGGTTGGGTTGAGTTCATTTTAAGGCTTTTGTTTTAGGTGCGTTGTATTGTAAGGGGTAGGTTCAGTAGAGGTGGTAAGGGAATGTTTAATATACGGATATACGGTGAGTCGGGGTTGATTTTAAGATTCGTAAGGACGGTAATCTAAAGAAAAGTAGCATGGTGATAGACTGACGGCTGCTTTTTTCAGTCTAATAGCGATTTCAAGCACGGGTTTGAACCTTCCCAAAGCAGAAATATTATATTGTGTCACAAGAGCGGAAAGTGGGCATTAACAGCCCGCGGCTGTCTTTGCTGTTCGGGTGTAATATGGGCAGAAAATACCAGCTATTGTGCTCCTGTGCTACCTTTATGAACATCTAAAAATTTGTTATAGTTGAGAATCGAACCAGAGCCCTTTGCGTGAGAGGCAAGCACGTATTCCACATCTCCACGATAAGGCTCATACCATAAATTTTATATAATTATGTATTTGTTCACATTTGCTTTCTTTAAAAATCGAATGCACTTATCAGGTGATTTTAGAATTATTTGCATTATAATTTATAGAATTGAGAAATTTAAAGAATTAAGAAAAATTTCTTACTTTGTAGAATTAGTAGAAATTTATATTATTTCTGATTTTAAAATGTCAAATTGAAGGCACATTTCATTGCTGGAAAAAAAAAGTCGTGGGGTTTAGACTTTTCCGCCTTTGGGTTGATAAACAATATTTTCCGGCCTATTTTTGTTGTTCATATCATTGGCTTTCCGGCGAGGTATGCAGAAAAATGTATTACTAAACCAGACGAGTGCCGGATTTTATGTACTTAAAAAGAGATATGGCCAAATAAGTTCTTGTCTTTGATTACTGCAAGAATTATAACCACGTTAGGAGAATTGTTGTAAGTTATAAACACACACCAGTTAATTCATAACTAAAATTTTTACGTTTAAAGGTTTTTTTTGCTTTATTTATATATTTGGTAGAGACGACATTTAGCTGCGCTAATGGGACCATTTAATTTACGTTATTTTTCCTTTCCGAAGAAAATCTAGAGATTTTTTTTTACCTTTCGATTTATGTTGTCTGGAATTGTATCTTTTCCCCTTTTTTTATGAAAGGTTTACTTCTGTGCCCGAAGCTCTATATTTAAGTTAATTACTTTCCTGAAAATCATTTTCCATTCGACTAATGAAAGGCCCTTGGAAATATTCGGTTTGCTTTAACGCTAAATGATCCTAAATTTTGACTCTACCCGATTTTAGACATTTTCCACAAACTAATATATCCGATGAAATATAATATAGGGCCATCCAAAGATGTGCCAAACTAAAAAAAAGCATCGTAGGGCCAACATTATTATTAGTTCAATTATTTAATATTACGTTTGAGTTTTACTTTTTTGGGCTTTCGAACAGAAAGCAGTAAAACCATCGATTTTAAACGAATGAAATATAATTATCGAAAAAGTATAGAATTGCATGGCTTACTGCAATTAAAAGGAATGTTCTCACTTAATAAAAGATTAAGTACCAAACGGTTGTTATGGTCTGGGGGTCTATTATGGTCTGTGGTGCAACCAATGAAAAGAGATGACTTAGGAGAGAGGGTCGGAGTAAAAGACAATATATGACCTAAAATCCCTTTATTCCCTGACAGCAGTACATTCGCGGAATCGGTAAATAGCAATTTATAGATGAATTTATCGATTATTTTGAGAGTTGTCCCTTAAAGAATCTTAACGTACTTTATATAACCATCCCTGTGGAACCTCAGAAGTATGCAAAGCAAGTCGTGGGAATGAATATCAAACAGATTTACTGGATTTATCAAAACGTGATAAAACCGATGCTCACCTGCGAAGTGGTAATCTGGTGGACAAAAGGACTTCAGTCTGTTGCATCAGCCACGTTTTCTGGACTTCAGAAGTGTCTTGGTGTTAACATTACGAGGACAATGTCAACTATCCCGACGGTGTCAATGGAAATAAGTCTGGGAGGTAGCGTTCCAAATACAAAAGTCATAATAAGCCGGCTGATATTAACAACGAAAGTTGAACTTATATGATTAATAAGTGGTCAGCTGCTCAAGTCGCAATGCGTGCGATGATGGGAGGCTCCCAAAGAGGTGAAAAAAAATAAGTAATAGTACGCTTGCTGAAAAAAAATCGTCAGCTACATTGTGGAGGAGGGATTATGCGTTAGCTGATCGCCTGAATTTGTCCAAAAAAATCGTGAATTATAGTCATATTACGCCTGATGATTTAACAACGTGATTCTTTTAATTATTAAGAGTACGAAAACAATAACAATCAGCTGAGTGTATAGCGGTGGAAAGGTAGTCAGCTGACGCAAATATTTGTTAATGTCAGCGAACAACAAACATACTGTTCCACACTTGCGCTTGTGGGCCAAATGTGCCAAATATATGTTGCTTGTTTGGGAAATCCAAAATGGACTTATTTACAGTCGCTTCATCTTATTTTTACTTACAATAACTAGTTTTTAATAAAGACTAAAGTACACAACGAGAAAACGAGCGAAGTGTGGGCAGTCGACACAAATTCGGCAGACTTAATCTTATTTATGTCTTTTGAAGTGTTCAAAATACCGAGAGGTATTTTATATTCGTGTATACGCTTATGCGTGCAAATAAAGAAAAAGGAAAAAATAAGCCTGCAATTATTGCGAAAATCTCAGGCGTATATGCAGGCATTGGGTCATATTACAAATATTCCCAGTTGTAAATTGTACGAGTTCTTCATAACGATTGAAGAATTTGTTTGTCGCCTGTACGGATTTAATGGGATAAACGATTTCAACGCTACACGAATGGCAACGTTCATTAACGAGAAAAATGATCTACTTAAGTAAAAAAACCGTATCGACGGGGCGATCCTCCCTCCATGAAAATTCCAGCTTCGCCAGCATTTACTGCGCACTGCGTACATAGGACACCTATTGAGCCATGCTTATCTTCGAGATCCTTCTCAATTATCTTGCACTGACTGGGGGTTGGAAGAGAAGGATGAGAAGTGTGTCTACCCTCATCAGTCACCAGTACAACAAATATTGTCGGTATGTGGCTTGTATATTTCTGTTACATAATTCTAATGATTAACATGTTCATTTACAGAAGATGGTGAAGAGAATGGCACTCTAGAACGCGATAAAGAAGAAGAGGACGATTTATCGACATTTATCGATAAAGATTAACTCAAAGTTTTTATATATCACCTTTTTTTAATATTAGCTTTATTTTAGTCTATTTAGTTTATGTTTATTTCATTCTATATTATTTCATATTATGACGTTTCTTAAAAATAAAGGAAATCCTAAAATATAATGTAAAAGAATCAATGCATTGCTAGAATAATTTGAATCTTTACTGCGTCAGCTGACGGTCTTTCCACCACTATATACGCAGCTGATTGTTATTTTCGTACTCTAATAATTAAAAGAATCACGTTGTTAAATATAATAAGGCGTTAAATGACTTTATTTCACAAATTCTTTGGGCAAGTTTAAGCGATATATTCTATTGTTTTTTTACCTCTTTGGAAGCCTCCATATTCCATACCCATCGTAGTAGCGGCAGCTGTCACTTGGTTCAGATGTAAGTCATTTGAGATCTATTAAAATAGATGGCAAGCAATCGGCGTAAAATCACTGCTCAAAATGCAATGGTACCTCCCAGACTATCTGGGTCTTACTCCTCTGCATATTTTACCGAAAAAAGAGGCGAGATGGGCGTCTAACAAAGCCCTATTGATGCATAGTCAAATTTATGGGTAGAGGCTGTAACTATGTTGGCTCAAAAACATCTAATGGTATGGGAGCTAAAATGTATAGTGAGAAGGGAAATAAGAATTTGTGTTTGTTGAATCGGAAACATTCTCTGGCATTGTAAAAAGCACCACCAAAAAGGCTTAAATCAACCATTAACTTTGTTAAAGAGGCAGATTAACTATAAATTCTAGGGCCCAATAGACTTCGGCTGGCCGAAGTGGAGGGATGACTCTCATTGAATCTAATCTAACCTAAACTAAGATTACGCCGCAAGTAGACAGAAGATATACTTAGATGTGCGGTGTTATATTAGAAATAAATACAATTACCGAAATATTCATGTTATATTTTAGCTATCTAAACTGTAACTCTGTTTTACTGTTTTACTTTTTAGAGTTAATGATCAAAACTTTATAAGAAACTACAACTTGATGATGAATCGGTTATAAATACGAAGAGCGTTCATGCTTATATTTAAATATTGGCACTTCGGAGTAGAGTTTTACTACTGCCATCTACTGACTCGTTGCAAAACTACAGCGTCATTTGTTTTGATTCTAAAGCTGTAGTGTTGTCGTGAGTGCAAACAACAATGGCTGCGAAAATCGTGGATCTCTTTAACTGTGAGATGCGTTCTGTGATTCGTTTCTAATGTAAAAAAATATAGAAGGTTGAAATTAATCTGGAGTTATGTCTGGTTTTTGGATCTGAAGTCATGAATGAAGGATTGGTTGGACAATGGTGCTGTCATTTTAAAAATGACCGAACAAATGTGCATGGTGAAAAACGGAGTGACAGGTCCAGTAGCCAAACCGATGAAATCGTTTCACAAGTTGACCAAACATTGCGATCTGATCGTCGATCAACGATTAGTGACCTGGCAAAAAACATTTCTCAACCTGGACGCACTACTGTTTACAATATTGTCACGAAAAACTTGGATACCAACATATTATTTATAGATAAAGAAAAAATTAATTGAATTAATGAAAAATTAAACATTAACAGATGTCAGTGGTGCCCATTTGCTAATTTCCTCAAGAAATCAATTATGTATAATACGTCATAGCTAATGAACTTAATTACTTCTAGCCGAGGCATTTTCTTGTTTTAATATTTGTGCAAAATAAACCTACTTTACTTAATAATTAAAGAGCTTTATTGCACATTACCAATTGGCAAGTTATATACTAAATTATATTATTTGAATACCTTTTTTATCTAAATGCAAAATTAAAGACCGATAATAGTTGTTTTATAAACCATTAACTTACATTATTACATTATTACAGTGTCCAATGTACAATGGCGTTAGAAGCTATGATATTTTCTTTAAAATGAGTAAGTTAGATAAAATGATATTTTGGCTGTATTCCGGTTCTCTGTCAGAATTTATACACATTGCCATTATTATATTATTATATTAAAATTCAGATCTTTTATTAAAAATGCCTGTTTCCTTTTTTATTTTTTTAGCTTCACCACAATTATTATTATACAGTATGATGAGAATGTGTGGAATAAATTCATTATTTCAGAAACAGACCACTTTAAAAAAAAATCTTGAAACACGTCAATTTTAATTTTTGAATAGCCATCAACTCCTATAGATATGTTGGACATAACGTCATTAGTGATGGCGTAATGACGTCATTAACGATTTTTTTAAAATACAAACCGAGGTCACGTGACAGCTCATTTGAAAGGTCTCCTTATTGCCTTTGCAACAATGTAATCATTTAAATATTTATTTCTACAGGGTTAACCAAAATTATGAACTTTGTTAAGTAACATGGAATTACAATAAATATTCATTCACTGAACTAAAATACACTAAGGACCGCCACTGGGAATAAAACAAAATAGCGTTTATTGTTGGCTCCAAAAAATACATTGATAAAAACAATGCTACATTATAATTTGAAATTAATTATAGTAGAAAGTACTCGGAATTATGTTTACAAAAATATTTAAATCAATATTGTCATTGATTTGTCTTTATTCGTCAATGATCTTTGAATCTGTCAAATAATAGACGTCAAATTTTACTCTTCGAGTTTAATAACAGCATTTACAAAAATGAAACTAACATAAACAAAACGAATCGAGATTTTAACCATGATTGGTTATGGAAACACAATATTCCGAGAAGGTGAATGTTTGGCCCGGCATTATAAACAATCAAATTGTAGGGCTATATTTTTTTTGAGAAAAACCTAACTGCTCCTAGTTATCTGGAATTTCTTCAAAATTATCTGTTGCTACAGCTGAATCAGCTATTTCCAAATAGAAATGATTTATGGTACCAACAGGATGGGGCTCCCCCACACTATGGCGTTGAGGTACGAAATTACCTTAATAATAATAATAATAATAATAATAATAATTACCTTCCCAGGAAGGTGCATAGGTAAAAGGAGGCCTATCGAATGGCCACCAAGGTCTCCAGATTTGACTCCGCTAGACATTTTTTGTGGGGATATTTAAAGAGCAGAGTATATCAAAATCGACCGAATAATGTAGAAGAGTTGAAGGAGCGAATCCGAATGGAAATTGCACAAATACACCTGAAGTTCTCGAAAACGTTAGGAAAGAATTTACTGCTCGCCATTCTCATTGTATCATCGCTGAAGGTCGGCAATTAGAACATTTGTTGTAATTTAATTGTATTTAAGTAAACATTTATTTATTCTAAGTTAATTGTATTAATAAACCAACAGTTGTGGTTAACCCTGTAGAAATAAATATTCAAATGATTACATTTTTGCAAAGGCAACAAGAGACCTTTCAAATGAGCTGTCACGTGATCTCAGTTTGTATTTTAAAAAATCGTCGATGACGTCATTACGACCTTACTAATGACGTAATATCCAACACATCTATAGCAGTTGATGGCCATTCAAAAATTAAAATTGGCGTGTTTTAAGATTTTTTTTAAAGTCGTCCGTTTCTGAAATAATGAATTTATTCCATACATTTGCATTATACTGTAGAAGTAAATAATGTTTAACAAATACGATTCTTCTCAATTCTTTTCCAATACAACTTAACCAGTTTAAAAGTTATAAAGAATTAACGAAATTTTCGTAAACAACTTAACGAGTTAAAAATGACTTATATTATCTAGTAGCCAAATTAAAGGACTAATAAGTTTAAACGACAATAAATGTTCCTTGGCGTAATAAAATCCTTTACTGACTTCCCGTTTTTACCGCCCACCAGCAGACGTCAGACTTCGTTTGGTATTTAACAACCTCACCTTTCTATAATGTAATAAACCATCTGAACACTTTATGAGTGAATTATTGTTCCTTTTCACGGTTCTTAATGTTATTAACGTTATAAATCTTGTGGCCTTTCACGAAAACTTATTGCTTTTACATAGCGGATACATTTTAGCCGTTGTATACGCAAAAGCAATATAACACGATAAATCGCAGACGACGATAAGTACGAAAACAATAGGTAGGGTTCAACAATGCATCATATTAATGTTTTTCGACTGTATTTTGAGAAAAATAATCAAGTTTTGTTTGTCGTCTCACTAGGTGAAAATTCGAAATCGGCTTGCTAAGTCATATTTGATTACATAAAGCGAAGATCAAATAAAAGAATTTGTATATTTAATTTGGAATGGAGTTCACGTTACAAGCTAGACAAAATATGATTGCCCCAGGGTCTGAAAATCTTCTTTGGAGTTTTGAAGGCCGGGGCACTCTGTTTCTGATACTGAATTGAATTAGATCCGTCGTTTTTGAGTTTCTTCTCGACGCAGCGTCGTAAAGGTGTTCCCCAGATTAAATTATAATATAATATTCTTAGAACTCACTAAAAAAGACTTCTCGTGCATTTATAAAACTATTTTATGTATTAAAGTTAAAATATAGAACAAATTTAACATTGAAACATCTTTAAATTAAATACAGAATGGAAATTGATAATAAGTTAACATAGAATTCACATATTATATACAATATACAATGACGGAAATATTAACCGGTAACTGGGGTCTCCAAAAAAACCTATACAAAATTTTACGGGCATATGCTGATTGGGTCCCAAGTAGCAGGTAGTTCAAAAATAACGTGCTTATTGGGTCCCGAACTTTTGTCCTACCTGAATAATAATGTATGGATTCGGTCCCAGCCACCTGTTGGTAAACCAAATGAAAAACAGGTAATAAAACTAATTTAAAAATTTGATATATTATTATTGTAAAGGTATACATTTTAGGATTTAAAAATTCTTAACCTAACCTAACCTAACCTAACCTAACCTAACCTAACCTAACCTAACCTAACCTAACCTAACCTAACATAACCTAACCTAACCTAACCTAAAAAAATATTTGCTACGTCATTTGTTGTAATAGTTGATGGCAGATTCTCTTGAAGTACACGACGAATAATATTTATATTCATTTTTAAAATGTTTAAAACAAAAGACAAATTGATCTGAAATATGAAATGCACTCGATGAAATATAAACAATGAATAAAATAGTACTTAATTTAAACATTCAGATACAATAAAAAGAGGGAGGATTGGATTTCCGAAAAGAGGTACATTTCCCCGAAGAAAATCTTCAGGTAGTTAAGTACCATTGGGACCCAATACGCCTTTAGATAAAGGGATTAAAATTTACACATTTTAATCTATGACCTGCCGGGACCGAATCCATCAACGCCGAATTTTACTTCGTCCTAAGTGCATCTCTGTCGTAATTGTTTCCGATTACTTACTAAATGTAAAAAATGAATTTGTCTATAGATTTTATGATATTTCTTACAAAATTCCCCACCGCCAAAGAAATTAAAAAACATTATCCATCATGGTTTACAAAAGATATTATTCTTAATTTAAAAAGTAACCTGCGAAAAAATTACAGAAGCTTTCGCGCACAATAATTTTTTAAATATTTACTTAACAGCACAAGCCAAGTGCAACTTGAAATTTAATTTAAACACAAAGACTAATTCATACTTGGATATTCCTTATAGAGTGTGGAAACAACTTATGGAATAAAATTATTTGTGAGGTTAGTTTAGAAGATTATAAAAAAGCGCTGGGACCCGTCAACTATGAAATTCAAATGTGAGCTTTTTAAACATAAATTTAAATTTACTTGGTGATATACGAATGTCTGGCATCGTCCATGATCTATATTTTTAAAGAAACACCCTGTATGTTTTTATGGTTTTAAAAGCTCCTTAACTTATTGGGTTTTTATCCAAGCCCCTTAAAATAATATTTAATTTAATTTTAAAAACTATTACCTATCCTCAAATATGGAAGAGATCAAAATTGTGTCCAATAGCCAAAGGTAATAAAAAAGAAAATAATCAAAATTACCAGCCAATTACTTTAATTTGCACTGCTAGCAAAATTTTTGAAACCATTTTATAAGAAAAAATTTTAAATCATATCCATCCCTACCTTATTGAAAAAAAAGACTTTGAAAAAGTTGATCATTAAGTAAAATATACACCTGTGGACTATCGGACAGACTGTTGAAACTATGTGCATCTTATCTTTATCAAAGAACGAAATATGTAGTATTTAAAGGGCTAAAATCAATTGAGTTTCCCACAAAATCAGGTGTACCCCAAGGATCTAATCTTGGGCCACTTTTCTTTATACTCTTAATAGATGATTTGCCAGAGGTTATTAGAGATTATGAGTGTGCTTTGTTTGCTGACGACTTTAAATTATATAAAGAAATTAAAACTGAAAATGACGTAAAATTATTTCAAAACGACATACACAGAGTTTACGAATGATCTTTGAAGAATTGTTCGGATTTTAATGTTGACGAATGCCTCAGTATGTCAATGTAAATAAATAAAATTAATTCAGAATATACAATTAACAAGCAAATACTACATAAACAAAATGAGAGTGAAGATCTGGGAGTATATTGACGCCAAACTTACCTTTGAAAAGCATATCTACACAATTATAAATAAATCATACTAATTACTAGGCTTTGTAGTTGGAAATTCTTTTAGATTTACGAATGTAAGTACTATATTGGTTGTGCGAAGTTTGCTGGAATATGCTGCTGTTATATGGTCTCCCTTTTATTTTATTTACAAAAATTCCATAGAAAAACTTAAAAATAAATTCTATTAAACATCGTTGAACGATTTTATCTTTCAGTCTCTTGAATTAAGAAGAATTATCGCTTTTGTAGTTTTTTACTATAAAATTTTACACAACAATATAGACATACCTTTTATCCAATGTAAAATTAAATTGTCGTCCCATATAAAGAAAACTAAAATATTTTTCTGCTCTAGACCTAGAACAAACTTAGGTTTAAATTATCCCTTCTATAATATGTCTTTCCTTGCAAATCCACTAAACAGTATTGATTTTTTTACATCTTACAGCCTTAAAACTTTTAAAAGAATTGTCGAAAAAACGGAATTTTAAAATAACACCAAAACTATAATTTGTAATAATATATTTTATTTTTCTACTATTTATAAAATTAAATGGTTATTGTTATAGGGTAATTAATGTAATTTTTATTGAAACTATGCTTTGTTGATAACTAAATAAATAAATATTTTAAAATGGAATTTACTCTTTTCCAGTTACCCTCGACGCAAAGTGAGGGAGTGTGTTAAACCTAATAAATTTTTAATTTTGGTTAACCACCAGTGCAAAGCCAGGCGGGTCACCAGTGATAATTATTAGTAGTTTTTTCCAGTTTTTCCAACTTTATTTATCTTTTTTAGTGCCTTTGTCTACGTAAAATTGAATGATTGAAGTTGTATTGTATATATTTATCAGCATTTATCCTCATAGAGACTGGCCGTTTTTAAAACAAAAATATTACATAGTCACACACACAAAAAGCTTCATCAACCTTCCTATTATTCCGTTCGAACATCCCTAACAACACAACAACAGTGTTGTCAGACCCTTTGAATTTTTGCCGACACATTCAGTTTGTATTACTCATAGTATTGCCATCATTAGCATTGATTTGTATGATTTATTATCTTGTCCGCAGCGGCATCCACAATTTCTTTGAATAATACATCGGGGGTGAGTGTATAAAATAGAGATGTTATCATAAATCTGTCGAGAGCTACAATGATAAATCACCATTATGTTTACGATTTTCCTGTAAATATCAATATTCTATCAGGTGATCATTAGGACGATTTAACGTAATGCCATGGGTAATATTTTTAACCTAAATAATTTTTTGATTAGTATTATTGATTGATTAAAAAATGATTCAGAACAACAGTAATAAACAAAACCTGGGACTTTTATATGCTTTTTTAGATTTGAAACAGGAGTATGACTGTATTAATCAGGAAAAATTGTTTAGACTACTAAAAATGACATTAAAGATGAGAAGTAGAAAATTGTTTCTACCTGCACCCAAGGTAAATAAACAACAGTTTCTATACCAAGCTTGACCGTTTTCTATGAAAAAACAACTACTTCCTGGGCTATATGCCCCAACATACATTGAATTACATTCCAATAGAAAACGTGATGGCGACCTTGGGTGCAGGTAGAAATAATTTTCTACTTTTCAGTTTTATATTTTTATATCCTAGATAGTAGGTTACTCTGGAACAAACACGAAGACGAAGTAATACAACAAGCAACCAAGGCCCTCATGGTGTGTAGGAACATTGCAGGGAAGAACTGGGGATGTAACCCACGTATCCTGCAATGGATGTACACAGCAATAGTGAGACCAGTAATCACATATGGGGCAGTGGCTTGGGGCGTAAGGGCTAATCTGAATACGACGAGGAAAAACCTCTCGAAGATTCAGAGACTAGCCTGTTCATGTATCACTGGAGCAATGGGAACTTGCCCCACTGCTGCAATGGAGGTGATTTTAAACGTAACCCCACTGCACATTCTGTTAGAAAGTGTAAGGAAGAAAACGATATATAGAATGATCAAAGAAGGAATTATCAGGGAAAAACCCCGATCACTTCATTTTGATCAAACTTGGGAAATGCCCCAAGATGATATGCCAAAGAAATTCAACTTTGTGAGAAAATTCATCACAAGGTTGAGTAATAAATCTGAATGGGATGAAGACACCATACAGAATTTAAATCAGAATACCATAAAGTGGTATATGGACGGTTCCAAGCTAGACGAGGGAACCGGGATAGGAGTTTTTGGACCGAGAGCCAAATACTCAGAAAGCTTGGGCACATACCTGAGCATTTTTCAAGCAGAAGTCCGCGCCATCGAAAGATGTGTGGAATTCAATATTGGAAGGAACTACCGCAGACAAGAGATTGTGATCATGTCGGATAGTCAAGCAGCCATCAAAGCACTGAGCTCAAATATAATCAGTTCCAAGATGGTGTGGGAATGCCTAGGCAAACTAAATGAACTAGGCCAGAAGAACACGGTCACCCTCCTATGGGTCCCGGGACACATAGGAATAGAGGGGAATGAAACAGCAGATAAGCTGGCAAAAAAAGGAGCTGAAACCCCACATTTGGGACCAGAACCATCTTGTGGGATCAGCAGTAGAGTAATCTTAGGAAAACTAAGGGAAGAAATGGAGAAGGAAAAATCCAAGTACTGGAATCAGCTGGAAGGACTGAGGCAATCTAAGATACTACTGGGGAACTACGACCAGAAGAGATCTCTTAGCTGCCTCAACCTCAGTAAAAAAGGCTCCGAATTCTAACGGGAATATTAACCGGGCATTGCCGGTTAAGAAGCCACATGAAGAAACTAGGGTTAGCAGATGAAGCAAAGTGCAGATTCTGTGAGGAAGAGGATGAAACCTCAATACACATACTCGCAGAATGCCCTGCCTTGCAAAATTCTAGGGCTAGATACCTAGGAGCACATGAAATAGAAGAGGGGGATCTACCTGAATTGAAGCCCGACGATGTCCTAAACTTCCTCAGGAAAATAGGACTCGAAGAGCTGCTATAGGTCTGAGAGAATATCAGAACATGGCAAGTAAGGGGGACACAATAGATCCTATGGGTCGCAGTGTGATTATCACCCCTGACACATACATACATACATACATACAATCAACAAATCTCTATTATGTTTAATAGGTCAATTCAGTTTATTTTTTAAAATAATAAACTCACTGAGTTTTTAAAAATTATTAAAAATAAAATAATAAACTAATGGTTCTTCTTCTTGTTGGTGGTAAAATTATACCTAATACTTTATATTTGAGTAATTTATAAGCTCCTTGATTTGTTTGTTCAATATAGCATTATTGTGCTATATTTGAGGGAATTCAGGTCCGGGAATTTGAGTCCGGGAAATGGCAATTTACGGTACACTTGTACTTTACAGTACTCTTCAATGCTCCCAATGTTGTTTGAAATAATAAGTGAAGAAACATAAACTAAGCTTTTATTTTCTAGTTTTTGAAAATTGACATTAATTGTACAACTGCTATTGCCATGGAGTTGTTAATGGATTTACAGTGTTTTTTGTAATCGCGGAAGACGTGTGGCTATGATGTAGCACTTCAACAAAAGTTTCGCCCCTATGAATCATTCTTGCAATCTTGTTTTTACCTTCAATCGATTCTTCTATATACATTTCTGCAACTGAAGAACTCTGCTTTTTTACAACTTTAAGGTCAGTTCCAGCATTGGCCAACAACGTTAAGGATGTCCTCCTAAAGCAATGATCTGTATACTTTTCTGGTTGGCCTAGTTTTAAGAACTCAGCTATTTTCTTAGGTGCTCTGCCAACAGTATGTATACCAGCTCTTTGATACAGACATTTTCCTTGTCTATAACGCACCAAAAAAGCTTTCAGGGAGACGTGTTGTTGCCGTCACTGTTAATCCTAGTGAAATCTCGTCGAATATGCGTTTTTGTCTGGTTAATCTTAACGACTAGCTAAGTACCCGTATCCTCCACATCACTAACTTCTAAATTATAGATCTCTTCCCTTCGGAAACCTCCAGCAACTCCAAGTAATGCTATCACTTTGAGTAATAGATATTCTTTATCTGGAGCGTCCCTTATGAAGCTTTCAATTTGTTCCTTTGTCAGCACTGGTTTGGCTGATGGTCTACATTTTGTTTTTTCAAAAGCTAATAACTAGTTAATATGCTAATATGTTGACATTTTCATTGACCAAAATAATTGATTATACCATCGAGTATTAGGACCATAATGAAGAAGGGTGGAATGTTTTTGACTGAAAATTTAAATTGTTGAAAATAATATTCTTTAAAAAAACTGTGTTTACCACATCCAAAAAGTAAGCCAACATCCAGTTTTCATCAGTTCTATTTTTCAAATCGTGTTGTTCACGCCAGTTGCAAAACAGCGCATATTCTTTTTCATATCTTTTCGCAGACTTAACTGGAATTATTTGCTCTATCACTTCCGCAGTTTTCTCAGCAATTTCATCTAATTTCAGAATTATTTTCTCCGCAGATATTTCGTGTGTGCAGAAAAATTTAATATGTCTACCTTTATTTTTTACATTGTTACTTGGTAACCGCGGTCCTTTTTTTATTTATAAAGCATATTAACCATGTTAAGAATAAATCGAGTAACATAATATTTTCACAGCAGTCTACCTGATTTCCTAATAAAATTATCAAATATGTCATCTCAGTATCATATTTTATTGCGTTTAAAACCAAAGGTAGTATGAATAAAAATATAGTACGATAAACGTCCGTGAAGTGATTATTACAGTACTCGATTAGATATTCTTGACTCGGCTCCTTCGTCGCCTCCTCCAAATACATCTATGTCGTACCGTAATAAGTCACTTCCCGGACTTGTAACGTAAATAACTATTTTGATATCTTTTACGAAAAAAAAGGCAATAGCAAACAAACAATTTCTCCTCAAATTTTGATCGATATCTCGATAACTATAATAAATACGTGAAAAATGTATGAAACTTTAATTTTAGATCGTACTAAAAGGAACAAAAAAGTATGGTATATGCTCGTATCTCAATTGGGACCCGAGTTATAATGAAAAAACTGAATTTAACCACTTTTTCAAGGTGGCGAAAACCCTACGACGTTATTTTGGTCAACAATTTGAACTTATGCTTTTCTAACACACGCACGTAGTATCCAAAATTTTGCTTTCTTCATTTGCATTTCGAACTGCATTTAGTGACTGGACTAATAAGAAAAATTAAAATAATTTAATTAAATTTTACGAAAATTTCAAGGTCATTAAATTATAAATAGCTTATCTTTAGTTCAAGACCAAAGTAAACTGAAAACAAATACATGTATGGTCCACTTTATAGTTGTTTATATTTACATTTATAATAAACTAATATAACTATATTTTGCAAATAAACAGCAAATGTTTATAGAAAAAGAAAATCGGCTATGAATATCTCAAAGAAACATTTATATTTTTTTTGCTCTTCACCTAAACAACTAAAATCCTGTATTTGCGAATTTCCAATTTCTATAAATAATTGTACGTTGGATCAAAATTGAGGTTATACGTGGCATATTGTTAGGTAATGAAGAACCCTTCATGCGTAAGAATGATTGAAAATTTCGTAATGTGTCACATGTAACAAGGGGAACGATGCAGAAAACAATTTGACACGGACCTAAACGCACAAACCCCTCAAAATGGACTCAATTTGTAGAAAATTATTATGGGTTTGTGAGCTTTACATGAAAACCGTTTATTGAACGCCTAAAACAATACAGAGATGCTGTCGACTACAATCAAACAATCCATAAGCGTATCTACCAAATTAAATTTTATTCAATGATTCCGTATAAAATTTTATTATAAACTTAAGAGTATAATAAGTGTATGCTTGACAATAACATTATAAAAATCTAATAAAATACTATGTTTTCGTTATGCTTTTCTTCGTAACTAATTTAGCTTCTTTTTTCTTCTTCTTTTTCCTTTCTTTCGCTGTCGTATGCATTGGTTCTTCTGTCGTTTTTTTAGTTTCTGCATCCACTCGTTTGATAGTATTTTCATTCGCTGTTACAGTCGATGTAATCAGATCTTTTTCTAATGCGTTGTGACCCAAATCATTTAATTCATTTTCGGCATCTTTCCCTGTCACTACAACAAGCTTACCAGTATCTAGCTGATCACCGACTGAGTCTCCCATCGATTCAAAAGCGCTATCCGAGAGATTCATCGACTGACTGGATTGCTTCAAGGGAACCTTTATTAATTTTATTTCCTTTTGAGGGATTCTGTCCTTGATTACTTCTCCCACGTGTAGTTTAACTTTAGAAGTATGATTCGCCGAATGTGATTTATTTGAAGATACGCAGTGATTTGTTGTTGTGGCGTTTGTAGCTACACTGTTAAGACTCTAAAATATAAATATTTTAAAACAAGGTATAGAGTTTCTTATTATATTTTGACCCCAGATTATTTTTCTTAATTTCGGGAGTACAAGAAAAGGTTCGGAAAAAATTACATTATTCAATCTGTAGCGACCCAAGGGCATTCCCAATAAAATGCATCTTCAATATTTTAAATGAGATACCCTGTATTTTTTCATATTTTTGAGTGGCCCTGCATTTCCTGGTTACAAATATTCAGTTAGATTATGTTTAAGCCTTGTTATCATAACCATATTGTTAAATATTTTAAACAATAACAATTCGTATTCCTTTTGGACTGTAATAGCAATATTTGTTATTATTTTGATTCATAACAATATTGTTATTACAATGCTAAAAATTTCGAATTTTAAAGCTGACAACACTGTAATTATTATTGTTTTGTGTCATTTTGTGATCAAAAAGAAGAATATGAGGTTAGTGTTTGCGCGATAACCTACAAAATAAGTAGTAACATTCAAATAAAAAATAAAAAAAAACTTCTAAAAAACAAATGGAGTTATTAGTAAACTATTTAGTAAAAAAATAATTATAAACTTGCAAAATGCACCCACAAAACCCTACAGGGGTAGATAATTTTTTTACTAATTAATCTTTTACACATAGAGACCAAATGCAAATTACAGAAATAGAAAAGGAAAACTCCATTAGAACATTCCGCAGAATTTTACACCCCGAGTTCAAATGAAAGTTAGTTTAAATAGTTGTAATAATTATGAATTATATTGTTTAAAAAAAAATGTAATGCAATCTATAATAAATCTATAAATGAAAAAAAGCATATCTTCTTTTTCCTCTTCTGAGATATCTCATGTCATGTTAATGTTAATTAATCGGAAAAGCTTTATAAATCTACATTCAGGAAGTTCAAAAGGATTACTAGTGTCTCTTACATGTCTAATTTTTAATCTTAAAATATTTCTAAGAATAATAAAAAAAACTTAAATATCTGAACTGCCGCTACTTATTATATTATCATACTATTAAAAAGTTGACATGAGAAAATAAAGAAAATGCCATTTTCACAATTTTGTCACCTGGGTATGGTCATAACAAGTATAAAAAGAACCTTGCGGAGTTGGCCAACGTTTTAGCAAGATCTATCAATAAATGACAGATCATACTGCTTGAAACTAAAGATTAGAATACTGTTTTTTGCAAAACTTGCTATGAAAGCAATATCTTTTATATAAGAGAATCGACCTGAATGTTTAGCATTGGTTTTGTTCCATAATGGGGTATTTATATAGTTCAAAAAAAATTATAAATTTAGTAAGTCAATAAAATTAATGATGCAATACTACATTTAATATTTTAATGTATTTAAATTGCCTTCCATTGTTATCAATGCACAAGTAATATCTTCGTCTAAAATTTTCTATTGCGTCAGATATTGTTATTAGAGTAATGTGGATTGGAAGTGGCCGAAGAAAAGACAGTGGGATTACTGGTAAAGGGACGCAGCAAGACGAGGGAGTTGGAGGTAATGGTGAAGGAAAGGAAAATTCACATGGAGGAATCGGTGAAATACCACATGTAGAATTCGGGCGGCGTCACTGGGGAAATTGATGTGTAAAGGCCCGGGACAATGGAAGAGAAGAGTTATTGGTAGAACGAATGAGCAGACTATGCTGTATGGGGCGGAAGTGTGGGTTGAAATAGGTGCGCTAAAAAGAGTAATTGGAAGAGAGAATGGATGACTAGAAAAGTGAACTACTTTTTAACAAAGGTGCTAACTGGGCATGGGTCAAGAGCAGGATATCGTTACAAGATTGGGAAAAGAGAGACTGAAGTGTAAGCTGTGAAGTGGAAGTGTTACTATTTGTATTGGAACCAATATACACTTTTTCTAAACTCTCATAAAAAGTCGGGACTATTTAACGGCCATTTAATGGTGCATTATTGCCTATTGTGTTTAATTTGGATTTAACTGTATTCGAATATGATTCCCCAAATAATATATAATCATAAAACATTGGTCCAACTATTTTGTTTTGATATATTCAGCACCACACATTTATTGATTTTCTTCCTGTCTTTTTGACGCTTAATTTTTCTATTTCTATGATTTCTTTACTTCTACTAGTACATATTTCCTCTATTAAAAATACCATAAGTTGAACAATTTGATTGATCTGTTCATAAAATCTCAAAAATGACCGATTTCACCAACTTTATTTTAGGTACTTCCTAAGCTAGGAAATACCTAAATATGATACTTTACCTAAAAAGGATTTCACCAACCTAAGAAATTCTTATGTAAGAAATACCTAGCTGAAAATTGGGCTTGAATAAATTTTGCGTATAATTGGTATTACTGTTTAATTTTAAATTGTAAACCAAATGGGCGGAGATCATAAACTAACAAATAGTGAGAGAAGGGGAGTAAAGAAAAAAAATAATTTCTACTTTTTATTGAAAAATTAAATTTAATGACAGCTGTTTCGACAAATGTCATCTTAATAAATTTATTTATCGAACCTTTCAAGACGTTCTATAAAACGTACAGCTCGCATATTTTTTTAGATAAAAAAACAAACACAAAATCTATACTTTCAATCCTGTCAACAAAAATGACAAACTATTTTGAGGTTAAGTATTTCCTAAACGCTTTAGGCAGCGGTAGCTAGCTGTCCTAGGGTGTGTTCGGGGAGCACGCTATTTGCGCCAGTTGGCGCTATCTAGTACTATTCTTCGTTTGCGTTATAGGGCGCTTGGTGCTACATAGCTCGAAAGCGTGCTCCCCGAGCACACCCCTAATATTAGGTATTTCCTATCTCTCTTAGATATTTACCTAGCACGTTGTGAAACGCAAATTGTAGTTAAGAATTCCCAAATTTGATTTAGGTAATTCCTAAATTCCTAATTTTTATGATGTTAGTTATTTTATTACTGTGAAAAATAATTTAAATAAAAATACAGAGCAGAAACTATTGCTTATTTCATCATTGCTTTCTTCAAGCTGTGATAGTAATGAAGAATATTATTATTCCCTATTGCTAGGAGAAAGAACATATTTGCCAATAGGCACAGTAATCGACAAATAAATAGACAAAATCGCCTAAGTTTTACTAAATAAAAGGGTTTTAACAACAATTAAATAGATAAAACCACAACATATTACATATTAATGGTTAATTTGAATAAAATCGACTATATATTTATTCTAATAAGTAAGAACAATAAAAAACTGAACGGTTAAACTAAACTTCCACTATTTATTCGAAAAATTCGCTTTAACATTCAATTACAGTTGTTTCGCTATAACTAGCATCGTCAGATTGACATATTGAAATTACATTTTTGTTTTTTATTGTTCTTAGTAAGATGAACTTTCACAAAGTTAAGGTTAACACAATCAATTTTATTCTAATAAGGGTTTTTAGAGCTTTTTTAGTAATTTTCTTATTGTAAATAAAAATTAATGTCAACATAAAAATTTTAACAAAACCCTCAAGGCCAAATGTCCATTCCATTGACACTAATTGACATTGCACCAGTACGGTTTTTAACTGCACGCAACCAGTGTCAGTTTTGCCCCCAGAGTCAAACATTTTTCCCAATGAAATACGCTATAAGTTTATAAAAATGTATTTGCAGAAGGAATCTGTCAATTCGGATAAATAAGTTTATATTCTCTTCTTGTCCTTCTCTGTTTTTGATATTTTTTATATAAATTGAGATTATTTAAATATATACTTTTCTATCTGCACTGCAATATAACTCATTTTGGTACAAGGACTGACAGTTTATAATAAATTAAATTTAAAATGTCAGTTGCATATCCTTACTGGCCATGGAGATGAATTTTATTGGGCACCCTTTGTATGTAAAATTCAGTCTGCTGCTACATTTTTGGTTCGTGCAGATAAAATCATACAACTTTTATCTAAAACTTTTTTGTATTCCCGAAATTAGAAAAAATAAGTAGTGATCAAAATATAATGAGAAACTCTGTACTTGCAATTAGCCCAGCAACAAACGATAAATTAATAGAAAATAAGGTAATGATTTCCCATCGAATACCCATGTTTGCCTATAGGATATTTTTCTTGTCCACCTTTTGGAAAAAAAATATTCAAAAAAACAAAATTCGCGGTCCAACTTCCATTTCAATAATCATTTTAAAAACCTAAACGTGCCTGAAATAAGATTGTAGATTAATTTATCGATTGCTGGTGGGCCCAGTTAAAGTTCCTATTAAAACGGTTATTATTTCATTTTAGTATAACCTACCAATGTTCTCTTATCTTTTTTGTTCGTGACAGTATTTACTTGTCGCCACACATCTCTCAAGTCATCTTCATTGGCCCAGCTTACGTCTCTAGATTTACACTTCTTTTTTGAATCGCATAATTCACTGGAAGCCGGACGAGGTCCTTCACATGACGCTTCTTCTATCAGAACATCCTCAGCACCTTGTTTCTGACTTTCACGGACACATTGTACTTCTCTTTTTCGTATACCTGAAATGTTCTTACAAGCTCTACAAGGCCCCCATTTTCCAACTTTCCATCTAAATTAAAATGAATAGTTTTATTTATAATGTGTTTTATCTAAATAAGGTGCCTAGGTATGCTAATTACGACGTTTTGTTAACAAGCCACCTTCAAGGCACACGTGTAAAATAATGTTCAAAAAATCAATTTAATGGTAGAAGATCTGAATCATGCGAACTTGACGGTGGCAAACAACACTTTAGGTGACCAGGAAAGTGAAATAAAACCAAGAATAGAAATGGTGTAGCCGTAAAATATGGCTCAAGAATGCCTATAGTTCTAACGAAGTTAAGCAGCTTTCTATAGGTTAAATTTCTAATTCCACAAGGAGTCAGAGCGACTCTCATAAATAAATATCCAAATAAATTTAATGTAAACTTTTCTTTTAAGATTACGTTTTAGTTAGAAGTTGTACACGTCTATGTATTTCGAGGTTTCGGAGATTAGTATTCTGAGAATTTACTCCGGTTTATTTTTCAAACGTAGGGGAAAGAAGGGTAAGACCGGGAAGTGGGGTGAGATTGGGTACCTTGACTGTGCTGCTACTACTAATGCCACCTGGAGCACAGAACGTGAAATACATTCCGTAAGCTAAGACGACTTAGCGACAGTAGTATCGAGTCGATGCTGGAGAACGTACGTTGTCAGTTGACGTAAGTTTGTTTTTGCATGTCGCTTCTCTAATGTTGCTTGCAATTTGAACGATCATTACTTATTGGCATTTATAGTTATGAAAACTTGCTTCAGTATTACCTATTATATGATAAATAAGGTTCAATATATGCATAAGAAGGAAGGAATAATTTAAATATCAGAGTGGTTTTAGAGCATTTTCTTAAATTCTGTACTTGGGGCAAGACCGGGTAGTCCGAGTGGGGCGAAATCGGGTACTACCCGATCTTACCTCATTATTTCCGATTTTATTCCATTATTCTATTTTTACAGAGACAATATGCCTAGAACTTACGAGAGAAAGACAAATCGGCAATCCTGGAGCCAGGAAAGTATGGAAGGCGCTATAGAGGAAGTATTGTCTGGACGCATGGGATACCTAAAAGCCTCAAAACCTTCAATGTTCCGCAGTCTACTTTAGAAGATCGACTAAAAAAGGCTAGAACAAATCAACTAACTTCTAGCCAAGCCTCTAGAAAAGGTAACTTGGGACCTTGTACGACGATATTTTCTGAAGAGCAAGAAAAAGAATTTCTAGAGCACATATTGCTGTTAGAGAGTAGATTGTTTGGTTTAACTATGAGTGATGTCAGAAGATTACCGTTTGATCTTGCAACTAAAAATAATTTGAAACACAAATTCAATGAAGAAACTAAGATGGCCGGAAAAGACTGGTTATATGGTTTTTTAAAGAGGCATAAGAACAATATTTCTCTTCGATTTCCAGAAAACACTTCAATAGCAAGGGCCATGGGATTCAATAAACAAGCTGTTTATAAATTATTCTCCTAGTGATATTTATAACGTCGATGAGACGGGAATAACCACAGTTCCCAACAAACCATCCAAAATCCTAGCTTCACGAGGGAAAAAACAGGTTGGAGCATTGGTATCAGCCGAACGAGGCGTTTTGGTTACTGCTGAAACTTGCATGAATGCGGACGGACATTTTATGCCAACAATGTTTGTTTTTCCTCGAAAGAGGAAAAATATTTATTGAGTTTTCTAAACCAACGTTTGAAACGTTCTTCTGACGTCCTTCTGATTTTGGACGGTCATACTACCCACACAAAGAGTCTGTTGTGTTGTTCTGCTTGCCACCACATTGTTCTCATCGACTCCAGCCGCTAGACATGACCTTCATGGCTCCATTGAGCACCTATTATCAACAAGAGGTGCGCCAGTGGCTTGCAACACATCCTGGTAGAGCTGTTACAATTCAACAAGTAGCTAAACTATATGGTGCAGCTTTCCTTAAGGCAGCAGGAATGCGGACGGCAGTAAATGGATTCAAGCAAACAGGAATATATCCTTTAAACCGAAATATTTTTCCTGATCACCTGTGTGCTCCCTCAACAACCACAGATAGACCTGTTCCGGTAGAGACAAAAGCAGTTCAAGAAGGATACCCACCCCCACAAGCAGAAGCAGATGTTTTTCTACAAGTGGACCCAGCAACAGAAAAAAAACCTGCACAAACAACGTGTGAAACGGTAGTTAAGATTAACGAACCAAAACAAACCAATATTGACGAACCATTTCCAAATGAACCCTGCTGTTCTAAAAGTTTAGAACCACCAATTTTTATGGATGCAAAGCCAGCTGCATCAACAGCTTTTTATATATCACCCAAACATCTGATGCCACCACCTTCTGCTGAAAGAAAGAAAACAGAAAGAACAGATAAACGAAAAGGGAAATGTGCAATATTAACTTCTTCACCATACAAAACACAACTCGAATCTCAGTTAGAGGAAAAGAAAAAAGAAAATGAAAAAAAAATAACGTCACAGAAAAGAAAATTGGTTATTGATGACTCAAATAAACCAAATAAGCAGACAACATCGAAACCAAACAATCAAAAACACAAGCGTACCAAGGCTCAGAAAAAGAAAAAAGTCTCCTCAAAAATTCTTGTAACCTCTACCTCGATCTCGAGGATAACAAGTCCTACGATCATTGTTTATACGATTATTGTTTAACTCAAAACAAGGAGAAGGATGGATCCAATGTGGAAAGTGTTTTGACTGGGCTCACGAAGACTGCAGTGGAGCGGGCGAAGAAGAGACCTTCTTTCAATGTGATTTTTGTTCGTAAGATTAATATTTAATATTAATTAATTAAAGTTTTCTGAATTAAAATGTAGTTTTTATAGTTTTCCATAATATTAATATGTGCACCCGATCTTACCCCACTAGTGGGGTAAGATCGGGTGATTTGACATTTTGAGAAAAACATATTTTTCTGGAAAAAGTAATGAATCTACGACTTTTCTGAAACATTATATTGTGATACGATAAACAATACACCAGGTCGTTCTATCAAGCAAGCTCTAGTTGAAGTAATTTGGCTTCAACATGCCGAAAAGTGTTAGCTACCTGGTCTTACCCTACTATAACTGGAGTGCACAACCTGATGTCCCTAAAAAAACTGTTGTGCAGAGAACCACGTACATAATCCGCAAGGTGCTATGAAAAAAAAAAGGAATATCACCCCAGGTGCAAGTTACGCACTCGGTGTTTCTTCCAAACCAACCGCAGAACTATGACTGCGAGATGTTCAGAAATACTAATGATAATTAATAATAATAATGATAATTAAAAAGTAACATTACTTGGTTTTGCATGGTTGTTCGTTGCATTTTTGCGTTGAGATTTGCGGTTTTTCATCACCAGCGCAAAAATTGGCGCTTACTCTCCCAGCTTTTTCTTCCACACAATCGTATTTTGAAATTTGAGTTCCACCGCCGCATTTCGCATCACAATCCGACCATTCCAATAGTTCCCAATGATAATGAGGAGAATAAGCAAGATCGGAGGTTTGTTCAGCATATGAGTACTTGTAGCCGACATTATTAGCTTCGTAGAAACAAACCTGTTATTCAAAATAAAAGTTTACAAAACTTATAGTTAATGAATTAATGTAAAGATATTAAATTTTCAACAAAACCACACAATGATTAATAGCAAAAAACGATGAAACAATTTAACCCAACTTTACTGCATTCTACGATTCGCGACGCAAAACGTTGGGGTGGAATACCATCCCGCAGAACATATTTCAACCTTTTCACGAGAGCTTAGCTGGTTGTCTAATCTCTTAAATGTAAACATCCGAATTTCGCGTTGATTCTGAAGATGTTGCGGCTGCTGGCAATTAACATACTAATTATATTGGCTTATCTGTATGCCGCTAAACTCAAGTAGGTGGTGCCAAAACAGTTTATTTCGTAAGAAATGTAAAAGGTTAGACAGAAAGGAAAGTCTTGAAGAGATATTTCGTAAGTCGTGTGAAAAAATACAGTTTGATTTGTTTCAACAAAGAATTAAAAACAACTACTGAATGAGTATTTCTTTCAAAAAGCTTTACCTACTTAAGGAGCTTCCTTAGTTAAAAGATGCCATTATATATTACAATAGTTATTTGTATGCTAAGGCCGCGAAATACCTCTTTAACGTACCGAAAGAACAGTTATCGCCGAGGCCGCTTGCGGCCGAGGCAAGATAATCTTGAGGTCGTTAAAAAGTTTCGCGGCCATGGCATACACACTATTTTTCTTGCAATCGTTAAAATTATTAAAATAGATAGTTGTAAATAAATATATTATTGCTCTAAAATCAACAGCATTTCAATTCATTTAACAATATCACCGTGTGCTATGGAAATGATATGTTTCAATATATATTTTGACAGTTCTTGTCAAAACGCAAAATGTCTGATACTGATAGCGATATTTCAGTACCTTCCACTCCTCCGGAACTCAAAAGCGTTGTAAATTCGGCGCTTTCCGTTTTAATACCCGAAAAATCTAAACGGCAGTACGAAAAATGTTACGGCGAGTTTAAAGATTGGTGTGACAAACAGAATGTTAAGACGATGTCTGAAAACATTTTATTGGCTTATTTGATGCAGAAATCAAATGTTGTAAAAAGTTCAACTTTATGGAGCATTTATTCCATGCTGAAGTGTATGCTGAACATACGAGACAATATCGACATCAAGCAGTTGTCTTTGTAGTATTTTAGAAATGTCAAATTTGGAAGTGACGTTTGGTTTCGCGGCCGTTGCTATGGGTAACGGCCGCGAAATTAAATTTCGCGGACTGTGCTGAGAACGCGAAATACTGACTTCGCGTGCGATTGCACGAAAAAATATTATTACGAGGTATGATCAGCAAAAAATGAAAATTTTTAATGTTAGATAAATATTTTTATTCATTTTCAATTAGAAAAATTAGTAAAAGAAAATTAACAGTGGTAAGGAGCAACGAAAAACTTCGTTAAGTTAATTTCTGAGGGGTGAAAATAGTTATTTGAAAAACGAATGACAAAATTACTCACTTTGTAAAACGAGTGCAGTTTTGTAAAGCACGAGTAGTCATTTTGGCAAAAGTTTTACACAATATTTTTTTATAATTCGCATTTATTTATGTTTTTTAAATAAAATTATTCAACAATTAGTACTTTTTGTATGTGGGGTCATAAGTATTTTTCAGCCTTGGCTATCCAAAATGCATCCACTGGAAAAAACGATCCTTAGTGACGACGTCATATCCATAAACCCATGTTTTGTTACCTATTAAAATATGTTTGTGACTTCATTAAATGACTTTTCAGAAACGTCAATTCGCCGCTGTTTTTATTAAAACCTTTAAAAATGTTTCATATGCAAAGGATTTGATAACTTTTCATGATATAAGTTAATCAATATTCCAACATCAATAGCGACTTCTCAGATTATCTAATTTTAACAGCGGTCACTGCCAAAGTAAACAATAAATCCAGCTGAATGTTTTGTAATACCTACTTTAGAGACATGTATACCAACATTATAAAAAAATTTGGCAGTTGGACTCTCCAAACTTATGCCAACAACAATTAATAATTTGACTATGCAAGCAGATATTGTCTGATGAAATTTTATGTCAAAGGGGACTTACAAAAAATATTAAATCTTCCGTAGTTGGTCCGTGGATTGTAAGAAATTCTTTCCCCGGTTCGGAATGGGTGTAAATGGCTTCTGTTTTACCAAAATACTTCTCACCATCATTTTGTTCTTTGCTGAAATGTAATAGGAGAATTTGCTAAGGCATTAAAAATTTACTTAAAATACAATATAAATAACTAAAAAAGTATTGAATAAAAAACTAAATTATTTAAACCTTATCCAGAAAACACGTAAAACGATGGTTGTAGAAATTTGATCGATTAAACTAAATTTTGAATTATTTTTATCAACTGGAATTTATTAACACTTCAATGAAATCTTCCGTTTAGAAATGAAAATCTGAAATTAAAGGCAAATAATAATAAGCAAGCAAAGAATGAAAAAAATTCCAATAAGAATTGATTGGATTAAAAAGAAGGAATAAGTATTAAAAACCAATGGACTAGTTTAGTGATTTTTTTTATATTTGCATCTTATAAAATAGGTTTTTAGTGGTTCAACTGTACAAATAAAATTTTTATAAAATTAATCCTCTAGCCATAATCGGCTTTTGAAATTTAAATTTAATGGTTACATACGTCACAAGTGGTAAGTGACGTGTTTCAATAAGATTGGTGGAAAATTTGCGATGTTGTCGATATGCTTTAATATTAACCGAGAAACTTATCTCCCTCTCTTATTTGTTGTCATTAAAAAGAGATAAACATATCGATATTTTGGTTCTCTGATTGACACTTTATCAAATAAGGAGTAAAACACTAAACAAAATATTCTGTCATTTTCGTTAGTTTAATTCTTAGAACAAAAAGAAACAGGAAGGAGTATATGCAAAATGACCTTGAGTCCAGAAAGGAGCTTGCATATGGCGGCCAAATGTCAATTTTAATTTCCGTTTCCAATGCCGTACCGTAAAAAAATTAAATTTATATTAGGGTCTTTATTTTTATTAAATTCCAACCAATCAAGTATGTGAATACATTTAGTGTTGTAAATCATTTTCTGTTTATAAAAACCGAATGATACGCCTTTGGCTAATTTTTGACATTTATATGCAAATATTGCTTTGACAGCATACTGTAAACATAAACAATGAGTCATACAAGGAGCTTCAAGATGGCCGACTTCCGTCGCAAATTTTTCTTAAAGTTAATATATGACAGACTCCTTCCTGTTTCTTTTTGTTCTAAGGTTTAATTTGTTGTCTGGTTGTGTTTGGTTTATGAAAGAAATTACTTCTATACTACTTTTGGTTCGAAAATAAAAATCCCTAACACCTTCTCTTGGTGTTATAGCGGTTCCTTTAAAAATAACCAATAGAAGTAATTGTTCTCTCGGGGAGCAACCCTTCTATCGGAACAGTGAGAGAACGAATTTCAAGAATACCGTTTTGGCATTTTCAATAGAACCACACCCACTTTCTATTGGCTGTTCTATTCTATCACCGTCAAGAATAGGGGTCTTGTTTGTTTATTACAGATAAACAGGATTTTCTCTCCTGTCATATATCTTGTCAACTGGTACAATCAATTAGTCACAGAACACGGTGTTTTGTGCCAGTTCTTTGATAATATTTGAAACGAACGTAGCTAAAATATGACAACGTTGACTTTTAAACACACTTCATTATTGGTTATTAGTTGGCGCGACGTTTAAAACTTACTAATTATTTATTGCTAAATTTTACGAAATGAGAAAAATTAATTGCAAAATGAATACCAATATAAGTAAGTAGGTATCTTATCCTAAATAAATATATTGCTATCATTTTGATTAATATGATCCTACTAAACTAGTCCATTAAATGTTAAAATTTACAAAAACTCGCCATTTGCCCTAAAGAATGACAGAAAAAAGGTAAAATTGGAAAATAAATCTAAATGACAAAATAGTATTATACGTTACAAGGTCGGTAGGTGACTTATTACAGTACGAGTTAGTTAGAAATAAAAACGAGTACTGTCATAACACCTAACGACCATGTATCGTATTATATTTTATTTCATCCTGTTTTTATAAATTAATGAATCCAAAAAAAATGTAAAAATAGTTCTGAACTTGACCAGTTAAGTCAAGTTGGTTTAAAAGCTATTTGTCACTGTCAAATACACTTCTTACTTCTTGGTCAAATAGTTAAACAAGTGTATAACCGAATTTGTGTCAACATTAAAACTAGAATTATAGACAACAGTGTAATGTAATAAAATTCAATTTAAAAAAGAGAAAAGGTAGCGCTATGCCCAATTAAAGATATGCATTAACAATATCGCATTTGCTAGGCCGCATAGCCTTAGTAGCTGACGCCTTCAAACGATGATTGTTTTTCTAAAATCCTGCGCGCATATTAAGGGCGTGCTGAATAGTCTCCTGGATCAAAACCCTGTACTTTATGAAGATAATACAAACGTAAAAGAATAGTATATTAAACAACGCATTTCATATGGAATTCTGTTATGACACGAGTTCAAGTTTCTCAAAAAACGAATAAGATAAGTTTTTTAAAGAACGAGTGTCACAACAGCCATATGAAATAAGTTGTTTATAATATTTTTTATATTTTGCCATTTTATCATTTTTTAAATTAATTTATTATTTTTATGTATATTTTATAACATTTGACAGTTTTGACATTTAAATTATCAAATGTTAATGTTTTAAAATATTTTAAAATGAATAATACACCCATAATAATATATTATATAAGTGAAAGATTATATTCATATTCTCAAATACTTTCTTAAAGAACAAAATAAAATTAATAAATTGCTATTAGACACAAATGTCATTGTCAATAATCTTGTCATTAGATACTTCACTGCTCATGTCGCCAACCATTTAAAACAAAAATTTGCGTGCGTAAAAGTTACATTACGATACGCAAATGCGTTTTATAATGAAGATTTTTATAAGTGTAATATATAAAAAAGTAATTTGTGTGCAGTGGTTTTTAAAATATTATGTTGAATTCCAAGAATAATAATACTAGATATTGGGTTGTTAACTACTTCATCTAAGATATCCACCTGTTTTTTGTATAAATGTACCTAACAATAAAATTAAATTAAATTATCTATAATAAATTATATAAATTTAAAAAATTACCATTTACAATTGCAATATTTCATAAAGTGTTTTTTCTGTCAACACGATCAAAAGCTTTTTTATCTGGTAAAATTCTATTAGGAAAATGTTCAGAATAAATTCTACTTGCTTCGCGAGAACTTGAATGTTTATCTGCATATTTATTAAACGTATTTTCTGCCATTTCAAACAATACAGATATAATTAAAAAATTAATGTTTAACTCCGGGTATGCTAAATAAATTGAAAGCTGTCTACTAATAAAATTTTTTTTTATACTTTGCACTTTTAAAAATCTTCATTATAAAACGCATTTACGTATCGTAATGTAACTTTTACGCACGCAAATTTTTGTTTTAAATGGTTGGCAACATTATTGAAGTATCTAATGGCAAGACTATTGACAATGACATTTGTGGCTAATAGCAATTTATTAATTTTATATTGTTCTTTAAGAAAGTATCTGTGAATGTGAATATCTTTTAATTCAGAAATCCAGAAAACAACTTTTTATATTTTTAGCAGAGAGAATAAGCGCTCCTTCAACCCAATCATCAGAACTGCTACAATGTAGAATGCCAATTCTTTTTCCCTTGTTTGAAGGAACGTCTACACTGCATTTTCGCTGGTTTTGGTCAGCGCATTCTTTCTTCACCGTTGTATGTGTGTTGTACCAGGTTTTATCCAGATAATAAATTGGTCTGCCGCATTCTCTATGTTTTGTGAGGGTTTTTAAATATCCGTTTCTCCATACAACCAGTCTCTTGCTTTTCACAACAGATTCTATAAACGTCTTAAATTTAAATCCGTTGTTCTTCAAAAGTCGCCACAAAGTTGTTCTCGCACAATCTATCACTTCTTTTCTTCTCTATGAAAATGAATTCTATGAAAATATTAAACCCAAACCTCTAAAAGGTCAAAACCAACAATATAATACAATGGAAGTGATAACCAGACCGTTGTTAATTCCTAATAAAAATAAGATAGTCAGTTCGCATGATCTTAAAATGAATAATGTATGTATGTATGTATGAGTTAGGGGTGATAATTACACTGCGACCTATAGGATCTATTGTGTCCCCCCTTACTTGCCATGTTCTGATATTTTCTCAGACTTATAGCAGCTCTTCGAGTCCTATTTTCCTGAGGAAGTTTAGGACATCGTCGGGCTTCAAGTCAGGTAGATCCCCTTCCTCTATTCCATGTGCTCCTAGGTATCTAGCACAATCTATCACTTCTTTCCTTTTCTATGAAAATGAATTCTATGAAAATATTAAACCCAAACCTCTAAAAGGTCCAAACCAACAATGGAAGTGATAACCAGACCGTTGTTAATTCCTAATAAAAATAAGATAGTCAGTTCGCATGATCTTAAAATGAATAATACTGACATTCTATTACACCACCTAAGTACTCGTTCACAAGTTTTGGCCTCTCATTTCTGGGACACCCTGTACAATCAAAAATTAAAACTACAAATGTACTAGCTTCTTAAAATCTAGAGCTTTTCTGCGCAGATATTTTTGTTTTCTCAACATTTTAGGAAAGAAACCGAAGCTGATGGGTATATATCGCTAAATAAATTTGAAAAAGTCTATTAAAAGTTAAGATTTGTGTTAAACTAAAGTAAAAACTCTCGGTTAAATATATGTTTGACCCGTTTAGATCACAAGAACACGCAAAGAAAGCGATCTTACTGGTCTCCATTTAGATAAAACCGTTTCTCTGATTTATCGGTAATGGCGATAGTATTTACTGACGGTGCCAGTTCTTCGATCCTAACATTTCTGCTACCTTGTGGAATCGTAGCAACTTTCTTGTAATCTGAAACAGAATTCGCGCTGATAAACGACGAAGCGTCGTGTCATCGATAGTATGAAAAGAATTTCAAAATCACGTGGAAAATAATTCGTAGATGAGTGAAGTGAAAAAAAGAAAAAAAAAACAGTAATTGGAAACATTGGCGTTCATCGGAAATAATTTTGTAGTAAACGAAATTTCGGTTATTTATTAACTTATGGGCCTAGAGTCTAGGCCGTAAATCGAGGGAATATAAAAGGAGGTGTAAAATCCAAATAAATAACCTGCAATTTCTCGGTCACTGAACTTATTTTACCAGTATAAGGTGAGTAAATTTCATATTATGAAATACATTTTTATCTTTTATTTTGAATAAAAAAAAATATTTTCATCAACTTTGTATAATTATTAAGGGAGTTCTGGATGTTAATTAAAAAGGGGCTTGAAGTGTGGCAAAATACGTGTATAAAGGGGTAATTATTGGTGGAATAAGGAATCGAAACGTTGTGGAAGGAGTGCCAGAAAGAACGAACAATGATGTTAAGGATAAAAGGCGAAAGAGAAGTAACTTGAGCGGATGGTCGAAAGGTCGAAAAGAAGTAAGTGGGAAATGTTGCTAGGGGAATTGGACAATAATTCAGGCTTATGAGATAGCAATGAAAAGAATGGGAGGAACTAGGAATATGGTGCCGGAGGAAGATTGGGAAAAGGAAATTATTAAAAAACTATTAAGCAGTGGGAGAAGGAGCAGGGGATAATATAATTTAGGTAGAGTAGGATTTCAATAGGCCGGTAGAGATGGAGGAAATAGAGAAGGAAAGGCGTGGTATCAAGGATAGGAAGGCCTCAGGAACAGATGGCTTGACAGGGGAGTTAATAAAAAGACGGTTGGACGACAATGGGGAGTATTTCTTGGAACTTTTCAATAGGTGCTGAGGGAAGAAGAGTTTCCGGAAGCGTGGAAAGTAGCCAGAGTGATACTGGTGATGAAAAAGGGTAGGGAAGGGAAGCGGACAGCAGACTACAGGCCCATTAGTCAACAATAATTGAATAGGAAGTGAAAAGAAATGAAGGCTTTAGGGAAAACCAGCATGGGTTTGTGAAGGGGAAGTTATTTCTGCACTGGGTAGAGTGATGAGCTTGGTGGAAAATGATAGGGAGAGCAGTTGGAGAAATACAAAATTGGTCCTACCTGTATTCTTCGACGTCGGGAATGCGTTCAATGGGGTCAGCAAAATGGCAGTGTTGGGCACCTTGGCTAGGCTTGGAGAGGGATAGGGGCTAATTAAGTAGAGCATTATCTGAAGGGGCGGGTTTTGGCTGACTCGAGAGGGTGGAGGTATAGGACAGAGATGGGAGTGCCTTAGGGATCGGTATTTGGACCGACGATCTGAAAATGCGTATTTGATGAGGTTTCTGGGATAAAATGTGTGAAGATGGATGCGAGATTACGGTTTATGCGGATGCGTGAGCCCGGTATGTACTGCAAAAAGAGAGGCAGAGATAGAAAGAAAGGCGGAGAAAATGTGTAGAAAAATTTTGGAAAAGATAGAGGAATACGCCTTGATGAGAGAGGAAGTTATTGATTGAATGAAGGAGGAAATGGAAATAAGGTAGAAGGAGTATGAAGGTGCGCTTATGTAGGACATGTTTGGATCCTGGAATGTAGAAGTGCTGAAAACCTGGGGGCCGTTGTATTGGGAAAATGTGGTGTAGATATTGTTTTAGAGGGGAGGGGGAATGCATGGAGGTGAGTAAGGAAGTGGAGAGTATGGTTAGGAGAGAATGTTTCTGAGTGGCAGAGTAAATGGAGAGTGTGTGAGGGACCGCCGCCCCTTAAAATATGCTAGGGTAGTTATTCCGAGACGGGGACAAGGGCGAGTTTTGAGGTGGTTTTGGTTGGCAGGCATCATCCTAGCGGTAATGACTCCAATACTGTTGATAGAACATCAGTTTTTGCATCTGAGTCCACAAAAAAAAATTAAAAAGGGCAACTCAAAAATCCCTAGATATTTTGTACCTCTGTATTGAAATCTGCTACCCTCTGTATTCAACATTCTTACAACTTCCTCAATACACAAATAACTATAATTTCTCTCTGAAACGTTATAAACAATTAACCCATAGCTACCTTAACTATAAACATGGTTATTACTACCTTGGGAGTTATAATAAGAAGTTATAACTCGCTTAAACTTCCTATAGCTTATTTCCAAATAAACATACAAAATACAAACTGACTTTTCCACTGCCATTATGTAAATTTGTTTCATATTTTCTTTCTTTTTTCTGACATGACAGATATTGAATAATATCTATTTTAAAAATAGTTGCTGGAAATCTATTTCGAATTCGAATTATCATGCATTAAATCCCAGGTCTGCGTCTTTTCCAAACATTAATACCGTGATACTCAAATAATGAAACCAATATAGATCAAGTATATCCTTTACAAAGGCTAAATATTTAGGGATGATCCTTGATACAAAATTGCCATGGAAGGAATATATTGACGATATGTTAAATAAATGCATTAGGGAGTAATTTTCCTTAAATAAATTAATAAAACGTGGTGGGGATCTGCTGTGGAAGTAAGTTTATTTTTTTATTTGTATCTCATTTGTAAACGTCAGTTTCCAAAAACACAATATTAACAAGAAAGTTTATTGTCAAGTCACTAACTTGTAAAACTGACAGTTAACTTGCAAAATTTTTACAAGTTGGTAGTATTATTTACATTAGTGTGATTGGGGTAACTGAAGATGTTTTGTTGGTCTACTTGAATCAACTATCAGCAAGATTTAGCCATAATACTTTATGGGCAAAATGGTCTATGCTGAAAAGCTGCTTGGAAATGAAAGAAAATGCCCCTGTTCGCAGGTTTATTTTCCTTAAAAAGATTATTGAAAAATATGACGTTTAGTTGTCATTTGCAGATTTCAAAAGGTGTCTCAGGGAGGTAACTGACTCGCCTGTGGCTCGTCAGTTATATCCTCCATTCGCCAGTAAAAACCCTCTTACCTTGCTAGTAATGTTATATACTATTACAAATTCTATATTCGCTCCATATTTCATTATGGAGGCATATTTTATGGATCAACCACTAAATAAAATAAATGTAATTTATAATACAACTTTTTTAGGTATTATGAAGTCAACATTAATTCCGAATTTGTATTTATAGAAGCCCTTAAGTATCAGATAGATTTCTTTTAAAAACATTTACAAAAAATCATTATCTAGGTGTATGAATATTTATAATTTTAAATCGGTATTGACCAATAAATACTGGGCAAAAAAGAAATAGCCATAACTCTGTGAAGCACTGCAACAAAACATAGATTTATGAATTAATTATAGTGGCAATATATACATCAACAGAAACATTATTTACTTAATTTTAGTAAAACACGAAAATTCTGACGTTATATATACGGATGCCTCCAAATCTCCTTACACCACTGCACTTTTTTGTTGTATGCGGTAATTTAGTACAATTAACTCCAAAACCTTCATTTTAACGCAGGAGCTATCTATATATGACGCCATAATTTATGTATCTGAATGCAGTCCAAACTACATCATGATAATATCGGATTATTTATGCCTTAACCTCTATTGGGAAACATGGATGGCCAATAATGTTCACTTGTCCTTTTATTCGAAAAATTATTAAGCATCTCTAGCAAAATTTAGTTAAAAGGTGTAAAAATATTCTCTTTGAATTAGGAAATAATAAATATGTAGACATCCTAGCCAAAGAAAGTATTTTGATTGGAACAGACACATCATTTAAAATTACTGCTTGCCATTTCCTAACTTCCTTAAAATGATTTCAAAGGTGGAAATATGTAACGAAATGAGATCAAATATATATTCTTCTCTACAACCAAATATAACTAAAATACCTTGGTATAAGCCATTTACTGTTACTAGGAAATATATTACCTCCATTATTAGATTTGGGCATGTCAGCTACCCAAAACCTTTATTGAAGAGACCTCGTTTTTTTCCTAAATTATTAATTACCTACAGATATCTGTTTTACTATATGGAATATCAACAACCTTAACAGATTATGTAATTAATCTTCACATTTAAAAGTTATTTCACACCTACAGCATCAGAACAACCTGAAGAACATAGCAATAAATATGCAAGAGTTGCAGTAAGCAAAATATAGAATACTTATAATAAAAAAAAATCATTTTTAAATCAAAGTTTGTAAAACAATTTTGGTAAAAGATTTGTTTTCACTTGATTAGAAAAGCGGTAAAAATTATATTTATTTTGTGAATAAAAATTTAAATGGCAGAAAATTGCTGAACGCCAATGTCTTCGAAAATAAAAAAAAAACTGTCAAAGTTAATGATATAAACGTAAATATTTTACCACGAGCGCCGGTGTCTTTGTAAACTTCTTCTATAATTTTACATTGCGTGCCGTCTCCATTACAAATACCACATACATCTTCAACTGCGTCAGAATCAAGTTGATCGTCACACCCAACTGTCTGTAGAAAAACACAAAGAAAATAAACTAAGTATACCTAAAATTATAAAATATACATCCTCCTGCTAAAATTTTAAACCTTGCCTTAAATTGTTTTAAATAATGACAAAATTTGTTATAATTCCTTACTTTTTCTGTACACAAATATAAAATGTTAAATAAAAATGATTATATTCATATTTTTAATAGCATACTCTAAAGTCTGTATTATTTAAAAGTAGTTATTGAATATTAGCTTATTAAGTTTTATAAATCATAAGCATAAAACTAGATGTAAAAAATATCTAAAGTTGAGACTGTAAAAACTACAAAATAATTAGAACAAAGGTTTTTCTACTTTACAGCTCCAAGAATGTATTCACATCTCCCTCATGCAATTAAAATAATAAATAATTATGGTCTTTATAAAACAAAATTAAAAACTTTGCTCAAAGATTTATCTGAGAGGGATTTAAGAAAAATGTACTCAATTCTGGTGTAGTAGAATGATGATATGCCCTGGTCATGATTTGTGATGATTTGTTTTTGTAAGTAAATTTTAAACTGCGTGTGTCAAAGGTAAAATTTTATATTTGCGTAATATGTATAAATTAAAAAAAAATGTACTTTAAATTCATTAAAATTATAACCTATTATATTTGATTAAATATAAAACTGTAGTGATTGTAGATTCTAACTCACAAGTCTTACTTCGTGAGTAGTACTTATATTCTATAGTTTATTTATTTAATTAAGAAACACTTTATATTTCTACATTTTAAATTATTTAAATTTAAATAAATAAACATTATTATTAAAAAATATAAAGAGTTTTGTAAATATTTGATATGTTTAGTATTTTAATGTTAATTAAAGGTCACAATTATTTTGTCATTATGAGGAAGAAAGATTAAGATTTTGAAAATCAGTAAATCAAGTAATTCATAACGGGCTTGTCCCCCTTTAAAATGTTAAACCTTACTTTTGTGAGATTTGGAACTACTTCTACCTCACCTAGTAGGAATATGTGCAGCTCATCACTTGCTGTGCGATAAATTCCAAAAAATTGGAGAGAAGTTATAGTGGGACGTTCTACATTAGAGAGTCCGCCTTGGGGGAATTTATAGACATAGAAGGCGCCTTTGACAAGAATAACTTAACCAAGATTTCCTCTATCATATTATGTATAGGAGACTATAATAATCACAACGGTATGGTGTGAGTAACACTCAATCAATCCCAAAGAAAGGAGAGTAAAGAACCATAGAGATTCCAGTCTTCTTAAAACCAAACTAAACTTCTCATCAGAAGTTAAATACCTTGGAATTGTTATTGATAGTAAGTGGTAATGGAATTCACACCTACTAAATAAATTACAAAATAAAGCATTGATTTTCTATGAACAGTGTCAACGTTCAATGAAGCTAACCTGAGATTTCTGTCTCAAAAATTACTGCATGGATTTATACGGGAATATCTACGGTAAAATACGCAGCCATTCAAAAATTGAAACAGATATAAAAAGTGATATGTCTTAGCAGGAATTAAAAATTACACCGGCCAGGACAATTGAAGAAATGTTTCATCTCACACCATCCCCATGGTTTACACTAAATAAAAAATTAAAAATTTTTGTTAGTTATAAATATTCTAATGGCAAAGAAAAAATTGCTGGTTGAAAACTGTAAAAATATACCAAACATACTAATAATAATAAATAAAAAGACTATATTAATAATAATAATAACCTTATATGCAATAATACATTAGCTGAGGAACAAAAAGGATGCATAAAACAAAGCAAACATAGATTCAGTAACAAAAAAGCAGGCAATCTATAATAAAAATAGCATTTGTACAATGTACGCTGACTATCGCAAGGTATTTGATTCTATTCCTCACTCATGGCTTATACACATTTTACAACATTACAAAATTAATCCTAAAGTTATTGAATTTCTAAAAACCATGATGGAATCATGGAAAACAAAACAGACTCACAAATAAAACCAACCAATTTCATACCCATTAAAAGAGGACAGTCCATTATGGTTCTGTTTATCACCGAATCCTCTTTCAGATATGCTCAATAAAGCTGAAGGATCTAGAATTAGACACCTTTACTTAGAAAACAAATTCATTCGCTCATTTACAAACATTTCAAACACAAACACTAATTAATTTAACTCACTTACTTTACGTGGATGACATTAAATTATATGAACCCTTGTTTCGTAACCTTTCAACTATAAACTCCACAGTTTCCCGTTATAAGGGTGCCTGTGGAACTTTTAATTCTTGTAACTCTCCTCCACGTCTTTTATACTTTGGAGGTAATTGTCCTCTATTAATGGACTTTTCCTCAATTCTATCTAATTGAGATGGAATTGATTAATTAATTTCTACCTTTTCATAACCATTTTATCAATTTTTATTTTTATTTTCCATGTCACCTTATTGAATATAACTATTATACATATAATTATAATTCAATGTCATTAATAACTTCAATTTGACAGTAAAATTTGTAACCACAATACATTCCAATTGATTGAAATCTGTGTACTACATACAGCCTGATGATGGTCTTTTAATTCAGACCGAAACTAGTAGCTTTGTAATAACAGTACTATTTTTATGAATAAATTGATTGGTGACATTGACATTGGTTTTTTCCTTTCTTCTTTTTTTATCACTGAAATCCTGTTGTTCCGTGATATATGCTTATAATTAGAGACCTCTACAGGTGGTCACAACGAATTACAAAAGCGTCTCTCACCTTAATCATTTGCGTGAAACGTCTATAGATCAAGTGGTTTGTGATTACGACAGGATGAGGATGATAACAATGAATATCTTACCTTGCAAGTTCCACTGACGCACAAGTTTTTAGTTCCAGCCTTACATGGCGTTCCATCTTTAACTCTTGGTTCCAGTTTGGCGTATTTTCGATCTTCGTTTATGCAATACAAAACGCATGGTTCCTCTTAAACCGTAAAAAAATATATTGAATATAGAAAAATATGTAAATTTTGTATTTTTTAAGTCAGTAATTCTAACCAACTAATCTAAAATACAGATAACTGTTTAACTTTTGGTACAAATACTTCATCGCAAAATAGACAAAAGGTAACATAAACTATAAACTACAACTCACATTTTCCTTTTGTTTCAAGAAACTTTCTTACATCAATATTAATAAACTTCGTTAAAACAGAACAAAACTCAGTCGTTGGTGTATTTCTTAAATTAAGTCGTGAAGTGCACAAGTTACAGAAATTCCTAATATAAACCGATGAAGGTAGAACAAGAAAAGCCAATAAATGTAAAATTTTCTCTATCTAAATCTTAAACAAGAACTAAAATATGGTAAAGTTTTGGCGAACGTATCATTTACACGTAACGTAATTACCTACTACAAAAGCATTTTGTATTTTATTACCTTACCCTTTTTAAGAAACGGTTTCCAGGTGCGCAATTCGCCTTTGAATGGCTTTTTATTTTGTTCGGTACACTGTACTTCCCTAAAAGATGGCTGACCAGCTGGACAAGGCTAAAAATTGCAAATTTGTTGATTATACAAATGTAAACATGGCAAAAAAATGTACTAAAACATATACAATGTGGTACAACGAAAACTAAACTCGATTTTCCTACTTTAAAAGCAAAATGTGGAAAATCGTTGAGACCCGTCAATTTTGGATTCTAAGGAGAAGTACTTTTCTGCTCTTTGCATCCCCATAACTTCAACCCCCTTTATTATTATTATTATTATTTTTTTATTGTTTAAAAAGAATTACAAAAATTTCTTATTACAAGGGGCGGTTAAATTAATTAATAGATAATGTAAAAAAAATAACAAAAAACACAAAAAAGTAATAATAATAAATAACTGAAAATTCTATAATAATTATTTGAATATGACAAAGTTTTACACAATATATACCAACAACTTTTTACTCGTTTATATGAAAAGATCGTACTCTCAACATAGCGGTAACAAATTTGCCAACTGAGGAGAGCACTTCGAAGGGGGGTGAGTCCAGAGCATCTGCAAGGTCATCCAAAGAATTAATTGCCGGTATGTGAGTTGCACGAAGATGCTTGTATAATGGGCACTCAAAAAATAAGTGCCTTATGGTTTCAATTTGGTTAAGGTTACAAATCGAGCACATTTTTTCCGTATGTATCTTATGAATATTTTGTTTATCAGAAAGCTTGATATAATTTTTTCGTCCTACCTTAGACCTCATATTCCAATATTATAAGAGAGGAAAGTAATATGCTGTCGTAAAGTTTTTTCCGTGAATACCAAGAATTCATTTTGGAGCGGCCAACAAGGCTAGTTATACTACTAAAAGCTTGTTTGGTTTTTAATACCGTTCTATTTGCCATTTCTAAAAATAGTCCAGATGATGTAAACTCAACTCCTAAATATGTATATGAGGGAACTAATTCTAGCTACTTATTGTCATAATAAAACTTGCTATTACGAGCTATGGTAGAATATCCACCTCTGCTAAATACCACGACCTTAGTTTTATTAATATTAACTGTGAGGTGATTTAAAGTAGCGTATTCGTTAAGGACATTAAGTTTACGGTTGAGATCGACCACACAATCTGGAAGTATGACCAGGTCATCAGCAAAAAGCAACATTAACACACTCACAAAATTATCGATGTTGATACCCGTAAGGCCCAAGGAATAGAAATAGTTTTCTACGTCGGCAATAAAGATTGAAAATAGCAGAGGTGATAAGACCCATAACTTCAACCCCTACGGGGAATGAGCACAAGCCATTGATTTTGAATAGGGATGCGATACCTCACCTAGAAAATCCGATCCAGTAATATCTGATCCTGAAAACAGGATAAAATAATAAAATAGTGAAAGAATACCTACTTTTGTGATTTATTAAAGTTTATTAAATACTGGAAATGTTCAACATTTCTCAAGATTTCTGGTGTAATTTGACGGCCTTCATTACTGATTTGTGTCAGTTAATCATCCAGTAACTTAATTGAGCCAGATCGGGTGATTTGGGTGGACATTTAATATGTCACCATCTTCCACTCCAGGCTCGAGAAGAATTTTTATTTTAGAACTGACGCACTGGTTAAACGGAATGAGTTGGAAGATGTTCGTTTAAAGATCATCTACATTCTCCAATACTTACACAAGAGATGGATAACTAACATTCTCTAATAGATTTAAATACATTTTGCCAGTGATACCTAGTAGCGGACATAAAATCTCATCTTTTAGACTACCCGTTATAGGGAGACAAGAAATAAAACTCTCAGAACGAGCTAGATATATAACTCATCCTTGATCGAAAGCTGTTATGTAAAGATAACATTAAACATTACAACTGTAGCGTTGTACATCTGCAGAAGGACCATTGAAAGGTAGTGGGGGGGGTTGAGACCCAGTATTGTCCATTGGTTATACACAGTGGTTGTAAGACCCACATTAATGTACGGTTCATTAGTATGGTAAGAAGGTAAACCGAAAAAGGGTGGAAAAGGTACAGCGACTAGCTGCCGTTCTGATGACGGGGTGTCTTAGAATAACCCCAACCAAAGCCCTAGAAATGATCCTACCCGTGACACCACTAGACCTATATAGAAAGGAGTGTGCAGCCAGTGCGACTCTAAGACTGAATGCAGTCTTACTATGGACCAAGGTTAGCTACGGCCATTCCAAAATTTTGGTAGAATTCAACACACCATATAACACATACTACACAAAACCCACCCCGATGTTCGACCGCGATTTCTCAGTGGTTATTCCAACTAGAGAAGATTAGACGGCGAAGTTGGTCAAGCCAAGGGGAACAATCTTCCATACAGATGTCTCAAAACTAGAGTCCCACCACTTAATCTATCATTCCGCTTGCCGGACCATTGCAGTATGTTCCAATCGAAAATGGTAGCTATAAGTGAAACAGTCAAATGGATACTTCAAATTGGATTTGAATCCAATGAAATATCTATCCTCCTGACCTCAAAGATAGCGTAAAACCTTAAATGACCTGCGACTAAAACAAGGGTCAATGTTGCCTAGCAAGAGTTGGTACGATGCTCACAGCTATATCCGCTAATACTACACCAGGGGAACCTATCGCTGATAAAAGGAAGTAATTCGTCGAACCAATCTGGGATGAAGAGAGGAGTCTTTCTGTACCTCGTCAAGATAGGTATGGCTAAAGCTAGATCTGCGACGAACCAAAGATATTTTATCCCTATCCAGGAAGTCTATTGGAAAACGATTTGGGCTATCACTGGCTTGGAGGATGCCATGCGGTACGTATGGGAATCCTTCAACATAATAACTTCTGTAGAAGCTGCCTGGATGAGGAGGAAGAGACTATAGTCCACCTACTCTGTCGCTGTCCTGCCCTATCCGGAAAAAGAATTTTTGGCTCTGGGGCAGCATTATTTGAACAGCCTATCCGACCTTCAGTCGATTGGCGTAAAAAGCCTTACACTGTACATCCACAGTAGCCACTGGTTCTTACGCTAGTGGTGGGAGTGGTGATCACCCCTATCGCATCACAGCGGGCCTCTAGCCTACCTGCCGAAACCACCGTGATAACCTAAACTAACCTACCGGACATAAAAAAGGGCCGATTATGTGATTTGCATAAATATCCTCCCAAAAATTTAGTTTTTGGGGAAGCCTCAGGCAATAATTGTCGATTTTCATCTGACCAATACCGACAATGGACTAGTTTAGTGATTTTTTTTTATATTTGCATCTTATAAAATAGGTTTTTAGTGGTTCAACTGTACAAATAAAATTTTTATAAAATTAATCCTCTAGCCATAATCGGCTTTTAAAATTTAAATTTAATGGTTACATACGTCACAAGTGGTAAGTGACGTGTTTCAATAAGATTGGTAGAAAATTTGCGATGTTGTCGATATGCTTTAATATTAACCGAGAAACTTATCTCTCTCTCTTATTTGTTGTCATTAAAAAGAGAGAAATATCGATATTTTTGTTCTCTGATTGACACTTTATCAAATAAGGAGTAAAACACCAAACAAAATATTCTGTCATTTTCGTTAGTTTAATTTGTTGTTTGGTTGTGTTTGGTTTATGAAAGAAATTACTTCTACACTATTTTTGGTTCGAAAATAAAAATCCCTAACTCCTTCTCTTGGTGTTATAGCGGTTCCTTCAAAAATAACCAATAGAAGTAATTGTTCTCTCGGGGAGCAACCCTTCTATCGGCACAGTGAGAGAACGAATTTCAAGAATACCGTTTTGGCATTTTCAATAGAACCACACCCACTTTCTATTGGCTGTTCTATTCTATCACCGTCAAGAATAGGGGTCTTGTTTGTTTATTACAGATAAACACGATTTTCTCTCCTGTCATATATCTTGTCAACTGGTATAATCAGTTAGTCACAGAACACGGTGTTTTGTGCATCCAGTTCTTTGAGAATACTTGAAACGAACGTAGCTAAAATGTGACAACGTTGACTTTTAAACACACTTCATTATTGGTTATTAGTTGGCGCTACGTTTAAAACTTACTAATTATTTATTGCTAAATTTTACGAAATGAGAAAAATTAATTGCAAAATGAATACCAATATAAGTAAGTAGGTATCTTATTCTAAATATATATTGCTATCATTTTGATTAATATGAACCTACTAAACTAGTCCATTGTGCCTGTTTACAATGCCATTAAGGTAAATTGAACATTCAGGGTTCTTATGATTGTTGTGCTTAAAACACCTGAAACATCGGACAATGTCTTAGTACTTCAAGTTCGGATCCATTGCTGCATGACCTAAGACAGCTATGTTCATCGCTTCGTCTAATTATTGCAGCCTCTTTTTATTCCCGACTGAACCGGTAGCGTCAAATTGAGCAACCAGTTGCACAACGAAAGCAGCGAATTATTTTTTTCCAAGATGTCTTTCGTTTAATAATGCCGCTATTGTTCACGATATACCAAGGTAAATCAAAAACATGGTCCTTTATTTTTTTTGGATAAAAAGTAATTTTTTGGATAAAAATGATCAACTAATTACTAATTTTATCTTTGAAATGTACCAGATACGAATAAATTCTAGACATAAATTCCACATGCTTCCCTCACTAGCTGTTTCATTACCTATGGATAGTTTGAAGTTAAATTTTTGGATCAATAATAAAGGGGTTGTGCTCACGGGGCACCATTACGGGGATGCAAAAAGCGGAAAACTAGTTTCCCCTCGAATCAGAAATTGGCGGGACCACCTTGTATATTCTATTGATATAAAATCAATAAATTAATAACTTACTTCTTTGTTGCAAGTTTTAAATTTTTTTCTTTCCCCCAAACAATATCGGCCACCATATTGAGGAACTGGATTATCGCAGTCCCTTTCAGATATCGATATACCTACTCCACAACTTCTAGAACACGTCGTCCACGAACCCCAATCACTCCAGCCTCCGTTCACAGCTGCTGGACGTTTACCGATCTCCACGCATTTTTTGTGAAAACACCACTGGAACATTGGATTAATTATCAAATCTAGAATACTTCAAGTTCAGTTTAAACCTTGTTACTCCCGCATTTGGTACCGTCAACTGGTGGTTCTCCTCTGGAAGAGCAAGATTTCGGTTCGGTTCTACAGTATAACATTGAGCAAAAATCTTCTTCGTTCACTAAACATAACGTCGATCCAGGAAACAGAATATCGCACTGAGATTCTGCGTCGTAAACAGTTCCCGGTAAGACATTCCTTGGGGCGTACAGGGAAACTTCAGGTGGGTCGTTTAGACAATCTCCTAAATTATTTCTTATAAAAGACATAATTTGATTTGTTCTTTTAATATTTTTTTAAATAAACTGATGAAAAACTTACTCGAAAAGGGCTGTCATAAAACCTCTGCTGCAAGTAGACCACCTGGTGGTGAACGTGTGAACGTACGGAGCCATTATATAGTAAGATTCGTCTTCTGCTTGAGATGGGCAAGCTGATTCTCCCTCAGTATCGTGGGCACAACCCATTCTACAATAGTAATAACTTAAACTACAGTAAATACAGAAAACCCAAAACAAAAGGCGTTGCACGTCATAATAATTGTAATGTTGCCATATTTTAAAATAAGTGAGAAAAGTTGGGATTTTTTAAGTTTAATAATCAGGCAAATTTATATCGGTTGAATCAGTTGTCTTGAGTTAAGTATTTATTATTTTGTTTATCTTTAATACAGTGGAAAATAAAAATACTTAAAAATACAGATTTTATGTCCAATGTCCAATGAATAAATTGGACATAAAGAACGAATTTAATAAACAAGATATTTTGAATATTACTTTTTAAAAAAAAGTACTGAAAATGCAAGTATTTCGTTTAAATTTATAAATACATTTTGAAGGTTATTTTAGAAACTATTTTTAAGTATAATACAGTAGCTCAACATACTGGAAATGCAAATTTAATTTAAACATAAAAATGGCCAGAAAAACTGAAATATAATAGAATAATAACAGCAAACAAGTTAAAATATATATTTTATGTAATTATGTATGATATTATAGGAATTTATTGTATCAACCCCTACTATGTGGAAGTCCATCATACAAAGAACATTTAAAAATAAAATTTTTGATCAAACCTTCCATACTTTTACTGAGTACTTTTTTAAATAAAAGTGGACGATTTATTAAATAGATTGATTCTTTAATAAACTTTATATTACATAATTATTTAACCATTATGCTTTTGAATAATAATACATTCAATATGTTTTTTGTTTTATGATCATTTGTTAGAACTCTTTTTTAAGTATTTAACAAAATACTAAAATACTACGAAAAGTGTACTATGTTGAGTACAACGAAAATTTTCGATATTAATAGTTCTATTCGGTTAATATTTGAAGAAGACGAAAAGAGCAGTATACAGGGTGCGGCAGATGAGAACTAAAGGTATCTGAAATATGAAAATTGGCATGAAGGGGTTTTGAATAATGAACTATTCAATGAAAATATTGCCGTCACCATTCTACTTCCGGTTATACCGGAAGTCGCACATAACTTTGTTATTTTTAATGGAAGACCCTGTATATTTTTAAATTTTAGGAATATTTACGTTATTCTGAACATTTTTTGTTGATATTTCCCTATACCTATCTTGAACCGTTTTTGAGTTGTAATGTTTTTTATATGAAAATGACACTTTTTTACCATGTACATAAAATTCAATATCCTCTAATGTAATTTGAATAAAAGTTTAAATTCCTCAGGAACTATTTACCACATACCGCTTTATCGTTTACACTGTCAAGTTACCTTTTTTATTATACAGGGTGCTGTCAAAATTGGAATAAAAACGGAATCCACAATCTTCGCGTAATTCCTTTTTTTCAAATGGGACACCCTGTATGTGATTATTTATTTTTAGAAGAATACGCTGTCCACTATCGATATGTATTACTATTCCCTATACCTATCTCCTGCAGTTTTCAAATAAATCAGCTTTATACATTTTTGTCACAAAAAATTAATTTATCAAGTCGCCTATGGAATATTCTGACACATGTCAGTTATTGTTATTGTTTAATAGTCACCTTGTTGTATGCCGTTGTGTGAAAGGTGTAATAATAGTTTGCCTTTAATTTCCTTAACCTAATAATAATGGCACATTTAGGATATACAAATGATGATTTTTTAAATTTAATTATGATTCACGGTGAGTATAACAGAATAGTATCCAGAACTTGCCGTGTGTTTGCTGAGAGATATCCTGAAAAGCCTCGACCAAATCATAAAACTGTTAAACGTTTGCTACACAACTGTTCCCAGTTTGGTCAGTTTAAAAGTAAAACAAATAAGCCCAAGACCCATGTCGATAATGAGGATTTACAAATAGACATCCTGGGATATTTTGCAGCTCATCCAAATTCATCCTTAAGGGAATGTGAGAAACTGTTAGAGGTGTCGACTAGAACAATTCACAGAATTTTAAAAAAACATCATTGGACCCCTTATTCGTATACACTAGCTCAGCATTTACATCCTGGAGATTATGTAAGACGTGTAGAATTTTGTGAATTTTTATTTGGTGTGATGAATCGAAGTTTACTAAAAATGGTTTGTTTAACCGCCATAACAGTCACTTCTGGAGTGACGAAAATCCTCAAGTCACATGGGATAGTAAATTTCAAGTATCCTTTTCGTTTAATGTTTTTTGTGCTGTAAAAAATAATAAGATATTCGCTCTCATGATTTATGACGAAAATTTAAACGGAGAGTGTTACTGCAACATCTTACGGCAAGTAATTGTACCAGCAATGCACGCTTTACCTAATAATGAGGCTAACGAAGCTTGGTTTCAACAAGATGGTGCACCGGCTCACAATCTTCGAGGAGTAGGCACATTGCTTGATGGAATATTCAATGATAGATGGATAGCTAACAAAGGTCCGTTTCTCTGGCCACCAAGATCCCCACAATTGTCACCATTAGATTACTATATTTGGAGATATGTTAAAAATAAGGTATTCTCTGAACCTGTCACTACTAAGGAAAATATGATAAGCAAAGTCCTTCACGTTTTTAACGAAATAGATGGAGAATCACTATCAAGAGCTACTAATGAGAATCTGCTTAAAAGAGTCCATAAATGTTTGGAAGTTGATGGGCAACACTTTGAACATTTGTTGCATTAACGAGCTAGTGCCTTATTATCTTTGATAGTATTTGTATAATTGTTCAATGTTTAACTCAATAAATTATTACCACATAGCCTATAAGAAAATTAATTTTTTGTGACAAAAATGTATAAAGCTGATTTATTTGAAAACTGCAGGAGATAGGTATAGGGAATAGTAATACATATCGATAGTGGACAGCGTATTCTTCTAAAATAAATAATCACATACAGGGTGTCCCATTTGAAAAAAAGGAATTACGCGAAGATTGTGGATTCCGTTTTTATTCCAATTTTGACAGCACCCTGTATAATAAAAAAGGTAACTTGACAGTGTAAACGATAAAGCGGTATGTGGTAAATAGTTCCTGAGAAATTTAAACTTTTATTCAAATTACATTAGAGGATATTGAATTTTATGTACATGGTAAAAAAGTGTCATTTTCATATAAAAAACATTACAACTCAAAAACGGTTCAAGATAGGTATAGGGAAATATCAACAAAAAATGTTCAGAATAACGTAAATATTCCTAAAATTTAAAAATATACAGGGTCTTCCATTAAAAATAACAAAGTTATGTGCGACTTCCGGTATAACCGGAAGTAGAATGGTGACGGCAATATTTTCATTGAATAGCTCATTATTCAAAACCCCTTCATGCCAATTTTCATATTTCAGATACCTTTAGTTCTCGAGATATCTCTAATTGACCGTTTATCTGCCGCACCCTGTATATCTTGGATTTCTACAATTTTTTTTGGCAACAGCGTTTGCTTGCAGAACAATACGACTCTAAAATAACAAAATTTTAAATAAAATATATTTTTATTTAAGAACAGTGAACAACTAAACGATTCAACGAAACTAGCTTATGTAGTTTAGATAGTATTAAGATATAACAATATTAAAGTCTAGATGTTATTAGCCCTAAGGTATTATCCTGGATGTATTTCCCTCTAAGATCAGTATAACTGGGAAAAAATATAGAAAAACCAGAAAAAAAACTATGTCATGCTGATCTTTACAGTAACTTAATATATTCGTGTTACAATTACCTCTTATCTATACATAAAATAAATACTTAATCAAAGATTAATAGCGGAAATTGTTAATCTGCTAGATGTCTTCTGATTTTAAGTTCTTCGAGGAAATCTACATTTTGTTTTTTATCACAAATATGTAGTTTGAATGTCATTGGTGTGTATGAATGAGTCTGGATGTTCAAGAACGTGTTTTGCATAGTTTGGCATATCTGTTGTTGTAATATTTATGCTCTTTAGTGTTAATTGAATCTTATTTCAAAATTTCTTTGTGTTTGACCTACACATACAGCATTACCTTCTATACAATTCTGTACAATTTTTAATTTAGGTAATTTAGTACCAACATTATTTTGTGATTTGAATGAAATTAATGCAGATGTTGCTGAAGATGTTTTTGAAATTGTACTAGAAATATTTCCACAATATGTAGTACTATTATAACTTTAAATTTCTTTAGATTGTTGAGGGAATATTAGTTGTAGTGACATTTTCTGTTTTTTCTTATTAATTAATTTATTCATCAAATGTAATGGATAGCCATTACATGTAGCTATTTGTTTTATAATTTAAATTTCTTTATTAAAATTATTTTTGTTGATTGGAATTGAAAATGCTCTATGTATCATAAAAATGTAAGCTGCTAATTTATGTGATATAGGATGATTTGAATGATATTACATCTGTTTCTTCAATTTCTAAGGTAAAATTAATTTTAGGATGTAAGGTATTAATATAATTAAAAAATATATTTAATTGTCGTTACCTACAAAACCTGCTATCATATCATCAACATATCTGTACCAAAATACAATATTTATTTTTTAAACATTATTACTGATGAATGACGACATTGAATTCAATGACGTTCAACGCATTTTATTTTAATAATAATGTAATAATAATAACAAAATAAATTAAAACAGTAGTACAAAAGTATCTACAAATAATAAAACATATAAACAAATAAATCTTCACAATATAAACATTGCGAAAGGTCAGTTAAAAAAATAAATGTATACTTTATGTATACATTATACAATAAAAAAAATAAAAAATAAATAATACAAAAAAATTTAAAATTTAGAATTTTGCTTTTTGCGTGTTCTGTACTTATTTTTCATGTAGAATGAGTTAATTGTAACTGTCAAATACTTACACGTGTCCTATTTCATGAGCAACGACAATACCAAGCGTTAAACCACCATCTTCATTTATTGCACAATTTTCATCTTTTGAACAAGCAGTCGCGACATAAGCGAGACCCATAAGTCCACAATTTTGACCTTGATCAGAACAAATGTCATATCTAAAACACACAAGGCCAGTGCTTATTTAATTAAAAGATACCATACATTTTACCCATATAAAATTAGCAATCCAATTCCTCTAGATGCTTTGCTAATTTAAGAGCGAATATTTTTACCAACCAACTTAGTCAAGTAATTGGGAGTATGCTTAGGAAAATAGAAGCAACCTCTTAAAAAATCCAAGTCCAGTGCCAGAGTGAATAGCTGTGCCATTTAAAAATAGAAGATATTACATTACTGGATAATTTCAAATACAAAAACGAATTTAGGTAATTCTTTTTGTATTGTAGGAAAACATTAACTATTTTAATAAAAAATATGCTGTTTTTTGAAATACCCAAAATATAAATTTAGGAACAAATATAACGGATATCAAGACCAATATATTTCTTGTATACAAAGGCTATTGCAACAGTGTTACTGCATGATTCTGTTTACTTTAAGAATTAAATGTTAATGCCCAATGAATTGTTAACTCGGCTATTTCGAATATTTTACAAGGGCCTTTAATTTCGCAAGTTGTTTTGATTGTACTTTTTAAATTATTGTAATGGTCCGGCTATACACACTACGTTTTGCCTGAGAGCATGCCTGCAGAGACTCGTTTGCACAGGGTGTGGTTGTGGTGAAAGAAATTTGGCTCGGAAACAAGTCCATTAGCCACAGAATTTCGGGTTATGATAATATTTAAAGATTCATTCTTGTTTCTTTGATGAAGTTAACTAGCAAATCTAAAGTATTACGGTTGTCGGTGCTCAAAATATGTGTTAGGTTTATTGACAAGGCATAATTTTGTTTAACAAGTGATGTAATGAGTTTATTAGTGTTTTCGAGGTATTCACTACAACCAAAAAACATATGATTAAGATGATCTGCTCATGATCTTTGCAATTACATGTTGGTGACTGAATTATTCCAAGTTTGGCCAAATACGCGCGGTGTTTTCCATGATTTGTTTTCATTCTAAATATACTTGCCGAATGGAATAGGAAAAAATATTGGCTGGAGGTAATGGTAATGAAGGATTTATTTGAAAATATGTATTCTTAGAAGATTTCACTATATTTTCCCAATGTTTACGCCATAATAAAAATGTTTGCACAGGGAAAAGCGTGTATATAGACGGCAAGACGGTATCGCGCGTAGGCTTCCAGGCGCGGCCTGCACACTCGGCGAGTTGCTGAAGATTTTTCCTGAGGTTAGAGTTTCTACGGTTTTAGTTGCAACGTGTGGCCGGTCATTCAATCCGTTCTTCAGTCCAGCAAAAGTTTTCTATCCAAATAGACGAAATGAGCGATATAAGAAGCCTTTCAAAACAATTTTTAAGTGAATTTATAGACCTATACAAATCTTTGCCGGCATTGTGGAAGGTGAAAAGTAACGAATAATCTGATAGAAACAAGAAAAATGAAGTTTTTTTCATTAATAAAAACTACAATAACGCTTTTGATAAAATTTGCGCAGTCCAGGTTTTACATTAAGCCTTCACGTGTTGCCAACGTACGGTGATCCGTCTTTTTGTTCCGTCATACCTGCACGGTTTTGGACTGCAGGCAAAACGTTGTATGAAGCCGGACCATAAAAGAATTTCATTGTATCTATATTAATGTTGATAATAAAACTAATACTGGGGACCGATGGAACGAAATCAACGAAAAAATTATGGCAGGGAACAGAGCCTTTCATGCAAATAAAAAAATGCTTCAATCAAAAATCCTCACACACAAAACAAAGATCAAAATATATAAAACATTAATTAGACTTATATTGAATAATGGTGCTGAAAGTGCTACAATGTCCAAGGGGGAAGAGGAAAGATTAAGAACAGCGGAGAGAAAAATGATGAGAAAAATAATGGGACCAGTCAGAATGGGGGAAAGCGAATATAGAAACAGGCGAAATCAGGAGATACTGGATGCCCTGGAAGAAATGGATGTGGTAAGAATGATTAAACAACTAAGAGCGAGATGGATGGGGCATATGCTGAGATCAGATGAAAATGAAATAACAAAAATAATTGTGGACTGGGTACCCGCAGGGAAAAGAAGAAGAGGAAGACCAAAATCAAGATAGATGCAGGAAGTTAAAAATGATTTACGGGGAACAGGCATGATGAATGATGGGGAGACAGCAATGGCAAGGGACCGATAAAAATGGAGAGCAATATGTAACAATATAAAATGAGAATGGGGGTTGGCCCACCCTAATTAATTAAGGCCTAGAAAGCTCTAAGAGCGGCGCTACTCCACACGGAGTGTTAAGTCACATACATACATACAATAAAACTTTCAATTAATTTTTAATTTTAATAATTAAGCATTTTTTTACTACTATTTGGTCGAAAAAAAAATCATTTTTAGGGCCGGCTTATTCATCTGTCTAGTAAAGTATCCGTTAGTTATTTGTTCACTAAACTTAAAGGTAACCTGTAAGTAGTTTGTGTTTATTCAACGTATTTTATTCGTTCAGTAGTTACTGAATACTTAGAAATCTGGGAGATAAGGCAACAGTGTATTTTCTGCGGTTTTGTGAGACTCTACTAATGAGTTCTATAGTTTTTTTTCGACAGATGACATTTTACTCTGCATCAGCTGTGTATATTGTTTGGTTTTTTCGAGGTTTTAAAAGATTACTTAAAGTTTTTAGTTAAATCTGAGGGTTAACAAAAGCTGTTGCAGTGACGGAATCGGATTGTTTCTAAAAAATTTCATTGTTACCGAAATGGTTTTCTAACATAGGTAGTTTACAATAAAATATCTTTCAGATTGGTGTAAAAGTCTTTGTTCTATGAAGGCTAAAGAATTTTTTGTTAAACGAAATTATCCCAACAGTTTAAATTGTCCCATTGGTGAAATTTGTTTTGGCTATTATAAGATCGGCGATCGTTAATATGGTCAAGAAAAAGATTTTTGTCGTCAATAACATCTATTAAAAAAAAATTAAGTAAAAACACAAAACACGCGAAAAACAATTTTAGGTTAGAATCTCCTCTGTAATTCCTTAGTAACAGGTCAAATCGATTTGTAAATTAAAGTCTTCAGTAGCTATTATTTACTGAAAAGTTGGCGCTATAAGAAGATGAATAAAGACTTACGGGCGACAATCCTCTCAGTAACGCTACGGAACACTTTACCGAAAGGTGAATAAACCGGCCCTTAAACACGTTAAAATTATAACTATCAGGCTTCTATGTAATCATAACGTTATATTTACTTTGACTACCATTAAAAATGTAACTTTTATAGAAGAATTTAATTAAAAGTAGCTACATAAAATGAAGAATTAATAACTGCGAACTTTTTAGTTACATTCAGACGAGCACGAAGGCACGAGAACAGATAGTATAAGAATAACCACTTCTCAATAGATTTATTGCTCACCTCGTTAACAAGACAGCTATATCGTGATGATTTGGATTGTGTATATCTTTGGGATTAATTTTAATCTGCCATTTACAAAAACTTTCTAACGTTTTGTCGGCATCGGTGTTTATTACCAAGTCGACTTCTTCCTCTTCTTTTTCCAGAAACATTATTCTCACCACGACCACGTCCATTTGATTGCCACTTGAAGCGTCGTGATAAAAATCTGACACCTAAAACATAAAATAAAATATAAAGTGACACGTTTTAAAACTGGATTGACATTATGAAACGTCTTACTTTTTGTAACTAGTTGCATAAAGTAAAATTTTATCCATGAACGAAAAATGTATTTTAAAATTAGTGACAAAAAAATTATTCTATTTATTAAACTGTTATAATACAAGTTAAAAACATAAATTATAATTTAATTAATTATTATAAATATTGATAACACAATTATTGCAATTATTTAAATTAATTCCCGACGACATATTTTTTTTATTGCTCGAAGTTGCTGTTATTTGGGAAGCGTCGCACATTGCATTAGATGTTTCACCAAATATTTCTTGCGCTGTAAGTTTTTTATTATTCATAGAATTTTCAACATATCCCTTCGCAACAGAGGTAGATTTCCAACCTCCATGCCTCTTTAATTTTAAAATATCAGCTTCACTGTCTGCTAAAAAAGTGGCAAAGCTTCTTCTGAAGCAGTGGCCAGTATATAGAACAGGATTTGATAGACCAAGAAATTGTGCAATAACTTTCGGCAGACTGCTGAATGTATTAATTCCCACAGGATTTCTATTCGCATATTTTACAAAAAATATGTTTAAAAACCTGGGGATGCAACTTAATATATTTTTTTAATATTTCAACAAGGTTCGTATTTTCAATTTCTCCTATGGTAATTGCAAACTACCGTATAACTTGTTTTTGACGGTGGGATATCAAAACGAAAATGGCTTCCTTCGTCTATAACATTTTCAACTAGAAGAAATGTTAATTCTGCTTTACTGCATGCTCCTGTCATTCCATTGCAACCTCAGCCATTAAATATTTTTCTGTCATCAGCTTCCACTAAAAATTTGGCAAAATCTTCTTTAATAAATACTTTTGACTTTTTAGCCCTGTACCCGTCCACTTGACTGTTAATACAGTATCCGCCAAAATAAACAGTACCGAACATAAAAATCAAAATTAATTTTTCATTTCTGTAATGTAAGAGTTCAAAATGTTCACCATTTCGACGCAAACAAGCTTCATATCGATTTTGTAAGTCAATAAACATATTTATAAAAAGTGGTTGATGGAACTGCCGAAAAATATTTTATATTATTTTCCGTAGTTCGGCAATATTCGCCGGCGGATTTTCGGAATGAAATATTTATTCCTTCATTATGCCCCAAATGTATGCGTCAGGTGGCGTCAGATCAGGTGAATGAGAAGGATATTCTAAGTTTGTTCCCCGAGAAATTATTCTATTATCGAAATGCTGACGGAGTAAGTCTAAGGTGCGCACAGCTGTATGGCTCGTTGCACCATCTTGTTGGAACCATTGTGTGCGAAACTGTAGATTTCGTGCACGGCAAAAGTTATTTAGATCTCTCACAAAAGGTATAATAACTTTCTCTCTATAACGTTCTTGGTTGACAGTAAGTGGATTCGGATTATCATCTTCAACGAAATAAGGAACAATCATTCCATTACCAGATACCGCGCATCAAACGGTAACTCGAAGACTGTGGAGTGGTTTTTCTACATCAGGACTTTCAAATCCAAGGAATCTGGTTGTTTGTCGATTAATATAGCCGCTAACATGAACGCGGCCCTCGTCTGTAAACCATATGTTTTTCAAAAATTCGGGATCTTCGTAAATTAAACTCAACATGCGACCACAGAAAATTTCTCTTGCAAGTTTGTCCGCAACATTAAGTCGTTGTCCAACATGAATACGGTATGGATAACCACCAATTGATTTGAACATGCGACGTACAGACGTTTCACTAATGTTGAGTTTACATGCAGTTCTTACAAGACTTCTTTGAGGTGATTGCACAACTTGGTTAAAAACACGTCCTTCATTTTCGTTAGTGCATACTGTTTTTCGACGACCTGAAGAACCTTTACGTTGACACAATACACTACCAGTGCGACGAAATTTTTCAACAACAGCTAACATCACACTTTTACTAGGAGCTGCTTTATTAAATTTTTGTTGATATTTTATTGACACCTGTTCTAAGCTTGGACCATCAATACGACCTTCTCTGTATGAATGAAAATAAAGCTCTACCAAAAACACTTTTTCTTCCGTTGTTAGAACCATTTTTAAATCAAATTTAACTGCAGCGTACTATTAACATATCAACTAATGACAATTGAGTAAAGTATCCATAATGTGGAAACTTTTAGATCTTTCTTACCCTCAAAATATGTAGGTCAAACTTTCTCATTAACATTTTTAATTTTCTTTTTATCACACCACTTAATAAATTTTTCGTATGCCAAATCATAAACTGCCTTTGACATTTTGGGAATTACTGATAATAAGGCATTACCTGCTGCCTCTTCAATATCGCTTGGTAGCTCTTCAGAACTTGAATCACTCATTTTTTAAAAATAAAACTAAAAATATATCAATCTCGCTAAAAACCTTTCGTCTAGACTTTTTTACAAAATGTCAAAATTACAACTAACATGAAGTAACAGCAGCAAACTAAATTTATGTTTTCCAAATTTTTATCAATTATATTAAATTTTAGTTTTTTATTACTTCCTTCAAAATTAGAAAGAATCTTGTATGCAAAACGTTACGAAATGAAATTTTGTGCAACTTGTGAGTAACGCGTGAGTAAAATCTCACGCGTGGTCTTGCGGAGGGACTACCTTAAAAAACAGAGCGCCTTCACATTTTTTTTATTATTTACTGCCCTCATAATATGTTTCAAATATATTTTCTTTAAATGGTCCACTTTAAATTGACCTCATACTGGAGGTGCGTACTATATAAAAATGAAGTTTTATTTTTCCTTTTTGTCCAGATTATAAAATTTTTCAAATGTTCTCTAGATTTTACTGGTAGTAAATTATTCATCACAATATATTTCTTGCTAGTATTTGATTATATAGCATAAATTTCTGGATAGTTATCACTTATTTTAAATACTGAATGACAGCTTATAGTTAAAAAAAAGTAGTTGTTCATTCGCAGACAAGATTCATTGCCAAACTACGAACTGTTGAACATATAAATTACCGATAACATCATTTTTATTTTAATTTTAGGTTCTTGGACATTGAATTTATTCATAAAAACCTATCTATCAAAGTAATCTCCGCCGCCATTAATTTTTGCCAAATATTCATTTTAAAGATAAATGTCCCAGCTTGTTAGCCCCTATAAATTCCTTATGGGGCGCAGGTACTGTTATTCCCGATTAAGCTAGTTCAGAGTTAATAGTTAGAGATAATAGTATCTCCCGTAGAGTAGGGGGGGTTCAATTATTTGTTAGGAAAGAAAAATATACAGATATAGTCACCCTAATGAATTTAATCTGAACAAACCCAAACATCAATTCTCTCTGGGTGATACCATCCAGCTCACAAAGGGTATATCACACTAAAATTTAACCTATTATATTCTATTATTAACGTATAATAAATATATAGATAAATTAGTTAATATAAAATATAGTTGACACTTCGATGGTAACTTGGATGTGCCAAGTGCGGGATTATATCAGTTTAATGCTGTCAGTATGAATGATACAAAAGAAAAACATATGGTAATCTCTTACTTGTGGTTCATTCAGGTGCCAAAGAGGTAAGCAGTTATGAGCAAGTCTAGAGAAGGAGCTCCTACTTTTAATGAGCGCTTAAACAAAGCAAACACATGCAAGCAAGGTGTGCAGCAGAGATGTGTAGGTGTGTAGTGTTGTACAGTAGGAGTAAGCAGCCTCCAGTTAGTTAGTGCTGGTGCCAAAGCCAGAAGTGGAAGAATGAAGTGAAGAAAAGCAGGTTAAGGAAAAAATAAGCAAAAGTAGGTTTTAGAAAGCATGAAGAAGGTTTTTGGCCGGAGGTGAAATGTGGCCAATAAGTGAGAAACACTGGATCCAGATCCACAATTAAGGGCCGGTTTTTCAATCTCTTGTTAAAAGCTTCTGTTACTTGACCAAAAGTTAACCGTGACCAACAGCTAAAGTTTCTGTTAAAGGTTATGGCGTTTTTCAATGCACTATCTAACTTTTAGCTACGAAACTGCCAGCTATCATTAAATTTGCTGGGTTGGTAAAATTGATTTTTTGGTTTGGTTTGTTAATTTCTTAGAACGGTAAATAAAGATATTGTTTTGTGTTCAATTTAGTTGAGTTAACCAAAGTTTTTATGGTTTTTAATAGAAAAAGAAGATCTTTGTTTTTATTAGTTTTATTTATTTTGTTGAGTATTATTTTAAAAATTTTATATTTTCAAATAGAAACACCAAAGAAAAACAGGATATCTAATTTTTTACTATCTGATAAATCCTTGTTATTAAAATTAACAAATCATTTTAAAACAACTATTGAATGCAAAAAGACGGATGCCGTTACTTGGAGAGAAATATTTTTAGTTTTAAAAGAGAATTGAAATAAAAGCTTACCTGTCTGTGGGTGTTTCAATTTGATTTTCGATTTGTTCTAATAATAACATAACAGTTTCCTTTGAAACTCGAAATCTTAGGCGAAAATCTCAATCATCAAACTCTTCAAAAGGGTTCGATCTTTCTTTAACAATATATGGTCCCATTTCATATTCAAGGTATTCCAATATTTCTTCATCATCATCACTCATACAAAAATCAAATATCTCCATTTTTCCGTTAAACAACTTGCTAACTACTAGTTACAAATCCAAACAGAGACTTTGAAGTGTTTGCTAATATAATAGAAACGTTAGCTTGCAGTCAACCTTAACAGTTAGTTGAAGAAACACTTTGACTCCTTGTTAAGGGTTAACTGATGGCTAAATTTGCTTAGCTGGAGATTGAAAAACCGCCCCTAAGTGTATTATGTAACTATTACAATGTAATGATCCTGATATCTTCTATTATTTTTGTTTTTCTTGACATAAAAATCCGAAATCAAATTCGAAGTTCTAAGAAACCATGTGCTTCATTCAGAACAATGCCAAGAGAAAAAAAAAGTAAACCGGTTCAAAGTACAAAGTTAAGCCTGGTAAAGTGGTGATTTTTATTAAAATTAGAAGGTTGAATTGGCACTTCTGATTTGACTGAAAACTAGAAGAAGAGGCCCTCTCTTAACCTATTGAACTTTGACATTAAATGTTTTAATCTAAATAAACAATGTTTACCTATTTTTACTGATATTTAATAAATTATTTTGGTTGTGTGTAGTTATTTTATATTTGTGTTTAAGGTTGTGTTTCTATTTTATTAAAGAGAATGGTAAGGTATATTTTATTAACTTATTTCTAAAATTATTAATTAGATGAACAATCAAAAGATTTAGATGTATTAAAATTAAGGTTATAAATAACTTTAGTATAGAGAAAACCTAAATAACTAAATGAATTTAAGATCAAATTTATTTTTAAAAACGAACCCTAACAAGCTTTTTAGTTAGAATGAATATTGAACCGATGAAAAATAAATTTTAAAGATTATACATTTTTAAATAGTGCAGCATATGCGTTAGACAAATAATGACAAAATACGCAGCGAACTAATTTATGTCCATAATTAACCACGATTCGTATCTATATTATCAATTTATTATTTATTACCTTCAATGACTTCTAATAACCGTTTACATGCAGATTTATAATAGCAAGAGTTTGTAAATGTTAAAAAATATGAAAAAAAAAACTTGTAAACGGTGATGTGACGAGTGACCGTTATTTTTTGAATTTTTTTTAATTATCGAATGATCGGATGAAATGATTTCATGACCAACTAGATAGATTGCAAAGCTGCAGGCAAAATATGATCGTTGTATGTATGCATATATTTAATTAATAAATGGGCTTTTATTGTCGGCAAAAACATGTTTTCAATGCCATTTTAATTTTAATAGAAAAATTACGAATAGATGATAGTGGAAAATTATATATTAATCACACAATATTATTTCTTAATACAAAACTGCATTGTAACTGTTCGCAAGAATTTGTAGTACCTACACAAAGAAAAAGCTCACCCAAGTAGCATTTTTCTTGGATGATGGTTCTAAAAATGCCTTTGTAATCCTTAAAAAGTTATATTATAGCTTTGACTTTGCGAAAAGTAATTTTAGAGCTATAAATATTACTTTATATTCTTAGAACTACATAGTTATTCATAATAGGAAAAGGCTATTTACAAAAGGTGAAAATAAAATAATTTTGCCCTTACTTGGGAACTTAATTGGTTCCAGGGCTTTGAGATTTTTAAGAAGTTATACAAATAACCCATTTTTAGCACCTTAAACTCTTGTACAATACTCATAGGTTATTTCATAGTGTTACGATTACCTATTTTAGAACCTTTTACAGTATAAGTACCTATGCTTGCAAAACCAAAAGGCACTTTTTTTAAACAAATACAAACCTTCAAGTTCTGTAATAAGCTTATAATCATAAGATATGACCTTATCAAAATTTTCGAAACCGTCAAAACTATTTAGTTGTGTTCGAGACTTGTTTGAAGTACGAAGTGCTTATTTACAGTATGTCTTTTCGAAAATTAGTTAAAAGTGGATGTTTTAAAGGGAAATTAAGAAAGAATTTTCAAAGAATAACATGTAACATGAAACATTATAATCTGCAGGTCAATAATAGTATATTAAACAACGCATTTCATATGGAATTCTGTTATGACACGAGTTCAAGCTTAAAAAACGAATCGCGAAGCGCGATGGGTTTTTTAAAGAACGAGTGTCACAACCATTTTATCATTATTTAAATTAATTTATTATTTTTATGTAATTACGAAAATTTTGATTTTAAAAAGTATATCGGTAGCACTGTGTAATTTATAACATTTGACAGTTTTGACATTTAAATTATAAAATATTAATGTTTTTAAGTATTTTTAAAATGAATAATATACCAATAATAATATATTATATATGCATATTCACAAATACTTTCTTAAAGAACAATATAGGTGAAATTAATAAATTGCTTTTAGCCACAAATGTCATTGTCAGTAGTCTCTGGGAAGATATCTCAAAAAAGTGCAATATAAAAGACGTTAAGTTAAATATGCTTTCTGGATTATTTAAAAAACTAATTTATGTATGTGTTCAGCTTTATACTTTCAAATCGTATGAATTCATGAATTTTCATAAATTGTGACCTAGAAAGCCTAAAGTAATTTTTAAACTGTTCATCACTTAATATTTGAATCAATTTATGAAACTCGCCAAATTGTTATCTTTCTACTAAATGGTTTGATATCCAGAATCTATGTTTTCTCTTCTGTGCTCGTCTTCGGAATCATCTTCTTTAGAACTTGCGTCCAAAAGATACTTTTTGATTTCTAAATTATTAAACATTTGATTGGCAATATTATGCTAGTAGCTACAACACCGCACGACTAGCATTTGGTGGACGGACTGCTACAGCTTTGAACTAGAACAAACTAGCATAACACAGCTCAGCCTCGCACAGCACCGCTTTTGGTGGACGGCCAGCTTAACTCGTACTGTAATAAGTCACCTACCGATTATCAAAAATCGGGATAAAGCTGATAAAAATAATTCCATTGTTAAAATTGTTTGACTACAGAATGTAAAATAAAAAAACTGTTATATTTTCTACACCGTTTCTTTTACTGCGTCTTGATGCGTATTTTTACCTGCGTGATGCTCTTTATCTCATAGAAACAAGAACTAACAGGTTAGTGTGAAATATCTATGGCCAAAAACAAGTCGCCCTACCAATCGGACAATTTTGTAAATATAAAGCCGCGCTAATGCTAAAGAGATCCTAGTTCAGTTGTAAAAAATGCATAAAGGTTATTTGTCGGTAAATTCCGCGACCAATTAGCATTTTTTGTTTAAATTTAGTTGCTAAAAACAGTTATAAGCTTTTGTTTTTTGTCTGCCATATTCTTAATGTGTTTAACTACTTCGTTATTACATGAATTTCTAATTTCAATACGATTCTGTTCAGTTTAAATGTAAGTGAAACTCTACATAACTGTCAAAGACAAACAAACTAGTATATTCTAAAACTGTTCAATATTTTTAAAATTCTAATTATTGATTTACCTTGTTTATTGCTATAAAACTTTAACAATTAGCACAATTGATTTGGCGCGTCTATTATACATTATTTTTATCTTATAATTCAACAATAAACTAGTGGTCGCAGTAAGATTTGACCTTTCAGATACTTCTTCAAGTGATGATATATTACATTTTAATAAACATGGAAGCCATAATATAATACTTAAATATTGTAAAGTTGTTGCGAAAGACTTCATAATTTAACTAAGTAATCTAAAATTGAACATTTTGCTTGCCAAAATCAAACCTAATACTATATAATTGAGTTTTTAGTATGACTGAGTGAAACAAAAAGACAGATATAGGCTTATCCCAAATCTATGTAATACCTTTTTGTGACTAGTTCAGATTAAAGATATTTAGGTTCTATAAAAGTTATTTTTGGGTTCTAATGAGCTGTTAAGATTTAACCTTTGAGTTCTAAAAAGCTCACAACCTTAAGGTAAGTAGGAGGTTTTGCGAAGTGGGCCCTTTTTGTCATCAGGAGGTTGTGTAGCCAGCTAGAAGAAGTTATTTGTACTAAAAAACATTTCTCAAAAAAAGGTTCTAGAACCAATATATGACTTTTTTAGAACTAAAATTGCTACTTGGGCAAGCCATGCGTACTTACTTAGCTCTAAGTTATCATATCAAAATATAAAAAAATTGTCCATTAATAAGAAATACTTTCTCATAGTATTTATCAACTACTGTTTGTTTCTTGTACAAACTTATAAACAGGTTTAATGTCAGAACTAATAAAAGAGTATTTTACAAGTAGCAAAAGACACAATACAAAGAAACTCATATGTATCTTAGCAGGACACAACATAAAACAAAAATAACAATCTCAACAAGGAGGGACTAATGAAGGAAATCGGCTGAAATATTAAGGTTGGAAAAAATCAGAATTGAAAGAACCAGGAGGGAAATAATGAAAGTTGAGATCAACATCTACAGTCCATATCCGAGGCTTTTTATGGGTGCTTTGAGCTAGTTAATTTTTACAGAGGGTAGGCTACTATCCTGGCCCTCCAACCCACCTCTTTTATCCGGGCTTGGGACCAGCAACAGTACTATTAAGTTGCTTTGAGCTAGTTAATTTTTACAGAGGGTAGGCTACTATCCTGGCCCTCCAACCCACCTCTTTTATCCGGGCTTGGGACCAGCAACAGTACTATTAAGTTGCTTAATCCACCCAGCAGCACTGCAGGCAGAGGTCTTGTAGGTCTTGTGTAGATGAAAAATTTATTCTACTACAGCTAGTTGAAAAATCAACAGAATATAATAAACCTACATTCCCATGCTTTATAGATCTACCAAAAGATGGAGTAACAATTTAGATCTAAGCCCAGGATGAGGACAAATCGTAAAAGGAACAGGTCATGGACCTATTATAGAAGAAGAAAAAGAAGAAGAAAAAAGACCAACATCATAGAAGAAATACAACGAAGGCAATTGATCTGGTACGAACAGGTAGAAAGAACGGCTGAACATCGAATCCTAAAACACGTGCTGAGATGGGCTCCACAAGAAAGACGAAAGAGAGGAAGGCTCAAAATATACTGGATATTCAGAAGCTTATGTCCGAAAGAAATTTAGGACCTGGCGACTGGGAAAATCGAAGAGGATGGCAGCTGGGAACCGAAAGCCGTAGAACGCTATAAAACCGGATAGTCCGGTAAAATAAAATAAGTCTCACAAAATCACGTGTTCGCGACTTAAAATATTTAAGGTCAAAGGTCATGAAAACCATTTTTTTAGAAATATCTCGTTTCTCTTATACTGTATGACATTGGTGGTTAGAAAAATTGTAGAACGGAAAATACTCTTCAACTTTTGTGTACCATCAACCCTTCTTGAGATAGAGCTCAAAGAGTGGAGGACCGCTTATCTGTGTATACGAATAAAATAAATACGAATAAAATAAATAAATGCATTTTTTGTCTATTTTTGTCTAGTTGTTTTTGCAATGTGGTAAAAATTGTAGTTGTTAATTTACTTGGAGGATGATCAATAAATGGAAGAAACAAAATCCGAGAACTTGAAAAATTCTTATTTTTTGAGAGTTGTTCAAGATATTCCAGATTGGTGAGAAATTATTCCTTTCTTCATACAACCACAAAAAATCTATTGTATTCAACTCTTGTTGAGTTTGTCGAAGTTCATCATGTAGATTTTGTATCAATAAATATAATTTAATTGTATCAAATTTAAGAAACAATCAAAAGTAACTTAATCAGGTGTTGACTATAATGACGTGTAAGCGATTTATTACAGATTTATATTTCATAAACGATGTATGTTTAGTTAAACAGAATTTTTTATGTACCTACGTTTGTTAAAATTAACTCGGAGTGATGATTTTAAAAATTTTAACGGCATCATAAAATATTTAACATTTCGAAAATTCGATTTTAAAAAGAAATAAATATTTGCATATTTATCATCGTAAAAAAGCAATATCATCTATATAAATTTCGTCTGGCGCTAAATGAACATTTAAATTTTTTCGAATCTGCTCGCAATCCAACAAACCTTATTTCCAGAGACGGATTCATTTTATTTGAGATTATAGCTTACGGTCCACGAAATAAGACTTATTTTATGTTATTTTTAGGACCCAACTTGGTCATATTTTAACATTTTTAGAATTTTTGTTGGTTATAGTAAAATTAAAACAAAAAGAGTTGCACGTCATGTCGTCATTCGTCAGTGATACCAACACAATATTTAAAAAATAAAAATTTCTCTCATTTAAAGTTTAGTAATTTTAGAGCGGCATTGTTTCACAAGAAAGCGTTGTTGCCAAACAAAATATATTGAAATAAAATATCGAATATATTATTCTCTTCGTCTTCTCCAAGTATTAAACGGAGAAAGTATCGAAAATTATCATTATCAAGTTATGAAAAACTCTTTCAGATTTATTTGAGATTATTTCTTGTGATGTTAACAAAATTAAAAAATAAGAACAAAATAGTATATCTTGAGTGAATTATCATTGTTATTTGGACGCTTTTAAAAGCTGTACATTCCTTGCTTAAGGACAAAGAAATATTTGAGGATAGTGAGTCTTCTTTGCTTACAATACTACATAAAATTGGCTTTAAATGGCAAAAAGACAATCCATGTAGAGGCTAATGGAATTTCGTCACACTGTATGTAAGCGAATACAGTTTTTAAGAACATATAAACAGCTGAGAAAGGAAGTACTTTTATCAATCCATTTATGTTTAAAACAAATACTTTTGCATTTCCAGTACTTTTATTTTTAAAGTAATTCTCAAAATATTGGTTCTTTATATTATGTTGTTTTATTAACATTGTTTATATAACCTGCTAGGCTAGATAGTATTTATTCATTGGACATCATCGAATTAGTTTTAAAGTATTTTTTATTTTCAATTTCAACCGGATTAAAAATAAACAAAATGATTAAGGCTTTTGAAATTACACAAAAGAAAGGAATCGAATCCCGGAACTGTATGTAATTATTCCTGATCTATGGTATAATTATAAGTTCTCTGATTATTAAACTTAATAAACCCTAATTTTTCTTACTAGTTTTGATATATGGCAACATCACAATTATGACTTGCAATGCTTTTTGTTTTAATTCTACTATATGCAAAGTGAAAAGGCTATTTCAAATTGGAATAGGTAAATGTTGTTAAAGACTTGTGGGTATTTTCGTTACCGAGATAAAACTTTTTTTGTATCTACTATACGATTTTAGCCCAATGTTCTAATATCCTTTAAGTTGGTCGCTTTAAATAGTCGGTCCTTATAATTGTTACAAAAGTTGATTAACAAAATATTAAATTTGCTAAACGGTATTTTGTTGTTAATCTGTTAACTCCGGAAAACGCTATGGTAATGTTTAGCTCTACTGACGGTTGACGATAAAGTATATTTATCTAGGATTAAAATAAGATATTCGGTTATAAGAAAATACCAACCATGTTCATGATAGTCATTATGTAATTCTCCATATCCTTATCCTTGTGATGATTTATGAACTTTTTATCGCACACTATCAATAGTTCGAGATATCTGTGTTCACTGACGACTCCTCGTTTTTCTTTATCCTTGCCGTTTTTTGCATATTTTTCTTTAAATCTTTTCCTCCACGCGTTTTCCCAATCCCCTTTGGTGCCGCAATGGATACTCCTCTTATCTATGTGCTGGTTACTTTGGTGGATCACATGAAGATGGTGTCCTTAAATTAAAGTAAAAATTTAAATTTACTATACAGTGTGGAAAAGCCAAAATGGAATAAATTCATTATTTCTGTTACTGAACATATTTATAGAAAATCCCGAAATACGTTAAGGTTAAACTATAAATTGATATTCTTTAAAGTGAAAATTTGATCCCTACCTTCTACCCCCTTTGAGTGACAGTAACAACCCATCATTTTTTAAATGGGAAGTATAGGCTTGTGATATATCGTCTGAAAATAATTCATAAGCCCATACTTTCCATTTAAAAAATTGGGGATTGTAACTGTCACTCAAAAAGATTCAAATTTTCACTTGAAAGAATGTCAATTTATAATTTAAATCAGATAGGTCATCCATCTCAAATGTGGCTGAATCCAAACAGAAAGGATTCAATGAAACTCTAAGTCAAAACTTTTGACTTAAAGTTTCATTGGATCCTTTCTGTTATAATTTAAAATTGACGTGTTTCGAGATTTTATATAAAAATGTACTGTAACCGAAATAATTCATTTATTCCATTTGGCTTTTCCACACTGAACACCCACTTTAAAGTGATATTTACCTTCCTTATTGGGTTGATGATTTTCCATAGGTTCAATAAAATACCTGTGGTTATTTAAAACCATGTACCCAGCCTGAAAGTTGCCATTTTATCAGTTAAAAATTGCATGGAAAAAAACAAGTTCTTACCAGACCGTCACACGTGCTCAGAGCCGCCTTCGATCCATTGTAACCGCGGATCTCCCCGGTATAATGGCACAACTTTTCTCTGTCCATTCTCTTGATTATTTCGCTATCCTTTCTCAGTTTCGGATCTCTACGTTCTATGATTAAATCACCTGATACGAAATCGTGATTCGGCCATAAATCTATCACGTGATCTTCTCCATTTATCGACAAACCATAGTGGATCATGTCGGAATCTACGGAGGTTCGTTTCTTGCGAGTGTTTAAGGGATTGTGAGTAAAAAAACTGGGTAGATTAAAAGAAGCAAAGTTTCCTCGAGAGTCCAATACGTGTGGAACTGTTAACCTATAATTTTCTATCGATTTAGTGTATCTGCCTAAAATATAAAATAAAAGTAGATTATTTTAAAAACCTTTATGTAATTATATACTAAATAAGCACCTTAAGGATGTTTTATCAGTGCACTCTTTCAGCCTGTCCCTAATATCTCGGCTATTTATCAATAAAATCGATTTATTTTTGCAGAGACATTAAAAAGAAAACTCCAAACAATCTGTAGGTTTTAGATTTTTAAATTTGGTTTCTGTTTAAAAAACATTTTAAAAATCAATATTCAAAATGAAAACTTAAATGAGTTTTGAGGTAAATTATTTCGAGAAAATAGTATTATTTGGAACACATAAAAGTATCTCGTGCTCTCTCGCTTTCTTGATACTGCTATGACTACGCGCCTGTGAGAGTTAGCAAATCCACTATACTAAAATTCCATAATAGTAGGCACTAAATTCTCAGAAATATTATTGAATTAAAACGTAAACATTGTTGTCAGGTTGGGTTTCTATATATTTTATCATCTTCTATTTAAATCATACACACGCAACTAAATGGTCATAGAATAACGGACAACGTGTTTTATTCATTAAATACTAAATACTAAAAAATATTAAATATTAAAGAAACTTCCTGCTAATGAAATATATTCAACAACATCAATGTTTATTAAATATAAAAAAATTTGAATTATATTCTGGGACTAAAATTTATAAATGGCAACGTTGCGTACACAGAGACGTTTGTGGGGCGGAAAAAGAGAGGTAGATTAAATTTGCCGTAAGATAGAGAGAGATATAAATATTGCTTCATCAGCTGAGCACGGTTAGGTTAACATTCATGAGCGTAACATTCGTTGAATAATACGTAATGTAAATATTATTTTTTTTCTTTGATCTGTTATTATAATACAGTTATAACGAATTAGGTCTGTTTCAACACTGATGACAGTTTTGGAATTTCTGTTGTAAAAATTCTAAAATTGGAAATACCCTTTTCAATAATATAATAAATAATGATATTTTTGTATAATACCTACCCTAGATAAACATAAAGAGGAATAATACACTTTCTATACAGTTAATCCATTTAATCCATTCGTAAGAAGTAATAATGTAGTAGACGTCAAATAATTAGGCAGGTACATTTTCTAGGAAAACGATTAACAGTAAAAAAAGGTAATTTCATATCAGATCAGGTAAAAACCAAAGGGATTTGTTTAAGGACTGAAACAAGGGAAATATCATTATAAATCAGTTTAATTTTGTGCTGTGAACTGTGAGCAATATGGAAAGTGAAAGCAGTCAAAGTAAACGCAGACGTCCAAATTTATCCGAAGGAGAAAAACTATTATATACAATGTGTATTGTGGGCTCCGTGAACGGAATGAGAATATGTTGCATAATGACGTAGTTAATCTGTGTAGTGATTTAACTAAAGTGTCGACGAGAAGTGTTCACAAAATTCTTAAAACATTTAAAGAAAAATGAAGGTAAATGTGATAATGTATCTAAAGACATTGAAACTAGAGGAAGAAAACAAATTCAGCTTGATGATTGCACCAAATATGCTATTCGTAGGAAATTCCATTCGTTCTTTTTCCGAAATGAAACCCCAACTTTAAAAAAGTCGCAGCCGAAATAAGTTCCGATGAATCGATGCCCAAAATATCACGACGTGTTTTATTGCGCACATTAAAGCAAATGAACATTAAATTTATGAAAAAGAGGTAGGAAAAGTGCTCTTATAGAAAGAGAAGAAATTGTTTTGTGGCGGAGAAATTACTTGAAAAAATCCGAGAGTATCGTCGTGAAGGTAAAAAGATTTACTATTTAGATGAGACTTGGTTGAATCAAGGCCATACTGTTTCAAAGGTATGGCAAGATTTAGAAATAAAAAGTTGCCGTCAAGCTTTTATTGAAGGTCTCTCAACAGGATTAAATCGCCAGCTGGCAAAGGACGGAGGCTCATAATAACTCATATAGGCAGCGATTCGGGTTTTGGAAAACGGCTTGTTACTCTTCGAGTCCAAGAAAACTAGCGACTACCACGAGGAAATAGACGCGCAAAAGTTCGAAAGTTGGTTTTTAAAGATTATACCAAACCTTGAACCAAACTCTGTCGTCGTCATGGACAATGCCTCCTACCACAGCAGACAAATGGAGCGGTCACCTACAACTGCCTGGCGAAAAGCTGATATCATTAACTGGCTATCTGAAAAAAATTTACCATTCGACGATAATATGTTAAAAGTACAATTACTCAATATTGCAAGGGAACATATACCTCAGTTGAAGAAATATGTTGTCGACGAAATGGCTCGTGAGAGGAACATAATTGTACACCGCCTCCCTCCTTACCATTGTGAGCTAAACCCGATCGAGCTAATATGGGCTCAAATAAAAACAAGTGGCGAGGGAAAACTTAACTTTTAAAATGAATGAGGTAAAAGGCCTACTAGCTACTGCGATAGAAAATGTCACACCCGAGTCATGGAAAAAATGCATTAGACATGCGACAAAAGAAGAGGACAAAATGTGGGATCTCGACACTAGAATGGACATTGCAATTGAACCATTGATTATTACTTTGAATAGTAGCGATCGCGATAGTTGCTCATCATCCGACGAGTTTTCTTCAGATGATAATGAATAATACAATACTGTAAGTAATTTTAAACTTTTTGTGGTGGTAGTGGTTTTAGTCCAATAAACGTAGGTCTGAAATCGAAATCTCATGCACACGGCTGCATTAATAATAATAATGGTGCCTACTTTTCTCATGAAACATTTTCACGTTTTATTACTTTGCTAACACCCTGTACATCCGATCTCAGATTTTTTTATGTCAATCTTATTACCAAAGGATGCAAATTTTTTATAACAATAACTTTGTCATAAAATTAATAATAAAGGTTTTTCTCCTCTTAGCAACTCCATCCGTGGACACAGTGTATATTTTTTTATATAATTAATATAATGTAATTTAATTCTTATTTGTGGATATAGTTTTTAAATAATTAATTTTTCCACATCTGTTTAGTATAATTTCCGTACGCCACTGCAAGAGGCAGATTAAGGCAAAAACGTCACAGTCATTTCTGAGAATTTAGTGCCTACTATTTTGGAATTTTAGTTTAGTGTCAAACTCTAAGATTTGAGTAAAACTTTTATTATTTCAATACCTTTTAATGTTTTTTAAGATTTAATAAAAAGGTAAACAAATTTTTAGGAAATATTTACGAAAAATCGACTATATGAAAATGTCATAATTAGAAATGTTAGAATGTGAGAATTCATCTACAGAAAAAAGAAGGAGAAATATATGATTAAAACAAAAATTATAAATAGGTATATATAAAATTTAACATTTTTTGTGTAACTATAATTTACCTAATATCTGAGTTATTTATAATTAAAACCTTTTAACTTGTTTACTGAGGTATTCATTAAAAAAATCGTAAAATATATAACTTTAACTTTTATATTAGATATATTTTGCGAGATAAAAAAATAAACAACTAAAATTTTTATCCAATATCCATTTTTAGAAACATAGAAAATGTTCTGATATTTTCTAATTAAATCTCATTTTTTAACATAATTTTGAGACAATCACCAATCAGTGGATTTCAAGTTTGGTATTTTTATGAGCTTTATTCGGGTTTCGTTTTTCGGACGGTTTGAGAACGATTTGCTGACTGCGCACAACTGGATGTGCAGTAGACTAAATCCAAGGACTATTTATGTACGGTTTGAAAACTATCAACAAATGAAAAAACCCGAATGCCTTATTTTTTAATATCTGATACAAAAAGTAATTTATTTTGTCCACAAACCTAAAATGTTGGATAAACTGTTCATCACTATATAGGGGTATATAGGTGTTTCTTCGGCATAATTCTCATTTTTTACTTTTTTCTGTAATAATTCGGGTAAAAAAAGATTTGCTACCATCTCCAATCCATCATCACTTGATTATGAAAAAGATGAGGGTGAATCTGACGATAATTCTGCCAATAAATCCATAATAATATACTAAATAAATTAAAATACCAAAAATAATTTAAATTTAAAATGAACACTACAATGACTGCCAAAGGTCCAAGCGCATGCGTCAATTAGTTCACGAAAAATTCTTACGTTTAACCTTGGACTGATTTGACAGTTTTCAAATCGTCCGAAAACAGTCAGAAATAAAACCCGAACACCAAACTAAAATTATAGAACGGTTCGAAAACCGTACAAGAATAACCCGAACATAGGATTTTTTAGTGCGCAGAATCCCGACAGTTTGAAAACAGTAATCAAGTAAACCCGAACAAAGCTATTGTGAGAAACCTGCTCTATTTTTTTTAATATGAGCGATAAATGTTCATTGGCATCATAAATGAGGAAGTTTAAAAGAGTATTCCGTTGAATACGGAAAGAAATAAAGTATCATAAACAATGATACTTTATTACCAACACTACAACTACCAATACCGAAGTGTCAACAAAGACAGTTTCACGCTTTCTTTTCGAAAATGATATCTTAATATTCAAACATTTAACTGTGAGGTATTAATATAAAATGACTCTAATTCTTCTGTTTTTTACTTGTTTTCGAACTAGTGGTTTTTTAACTGTTGCCTCTTTCCTTGTCTAGCTTGTCACTTTTCCTTTCTCCCTACAGTCCAAGAGCAAAATATTCTGAAAATTTGCCATCTTCTGGAGAGGTTATATTAAATCTTTTTGTCAAATATTATTCTGTCTATAAAGTCAGTGAACATTGTGACTTTCCGGGGGATAACACCAATATACCAACTTAAAAGTAACTAGTTTTTCATATAACATTATCAGAAATGTATAAAAAACTCTCTTATTTTAATGTACATGGGGGGTGCTGGTCCTGATACTATACCTCCTTTATTTCTTAATTTTTGTGCATTTAAATTAGCTCGTCCTCTCTTATCTTCTTCTTATAGTCCATCTCCTTTTGGAGGTTCGTTATCATTACAGCAATTCGAACCTTGTTCACTGCAGCTCTAAACAGTTGAAGATTGCTACAGTTAAACTAATAGCTCAGGTTCTCAGGACACATGGCGGCTTCCAATGCTCCGCATTCCACCAATCTTTCCCTGGACAATCAGTTGGAGAAGTGTGTATGTCTGTCCGCTCATAATATGACTCAGGTATTAAAGCTTCCTTTTTTCAGGGTGTTAATGATATTGCACTCATTCTGCATCCAGTTCAGCACTTCGCCATTAGTAACTGTATCAGTCCAAGAAATACGCCACATTCTATGGTAACACCACATTTCGAATGCTTGTAGTTTGTTGCTGTGGTTTTTCTTGAGGATCCATGCCTTCAACCCCATACAAGAGCATGGAAAAAACGTAACAATGCTGCATCCTCATACTAGGTCCCATGTTAATATCCCGACTAGTAAATAACTTCTTCATCATTACAAATGTTGATCTTGTCATCTCAATCCTAGTTTTTATTTCTCTTGTTTGATCACCTGATTCTTCTATCCAAGTTTTGAGATATTTATATGTCGATACATTCTCTATGGTGGTATTTGCCACCTTCAGGATCGCAAAGTTCAGATCCTGTGGAAATTTTGTAACTACCATTAACTTTTTCTTCTTAAAGTTCATTTTTAGCCAGTATTCATTACATTGATCGTTTAATTTTTCTAAAAGGTGTTATGTGTTTTAAAGGTTGCTCGTTATCCTTGAAAATACAGCACACCTCATATTATTAATGACTAAATTCATTTATTACTATTCCCACCAATTCATCTCCTAGAGTTTCCTTAAAAAAATCATTATAATTCTGTTTCTGTTGCTTGATTCGTCCTCTTGCTGTTGTTGGTGCTAGAAGCTCCTTTTACTAGAGCCAGGGTTTTCACTCCCTCTCTCTGTTCTTCCTGTCTCTCTTACTATCGTATTTTTGAAGACATTTTTTTAGCACTTCTTGGTAGCCATTAGAGCATACCAAGTTTTTACTGTAATAACATGTTATCCTAATTCTTCAACGTTGTTTACATCAGTATGTTTGAAATCCTTATTCTTTATTTTTCAGTCCCTCCTCAGGACTTAAGGCTTAACTCTTAATCCCTCTTAACTTTTGTATGCCTACCATACAATATTTTTGCCCATATTTCAGCAGAACATTGGGCACAACTTAATCTCAACAACCTTCCAGTTTTCAAGAGTTTTAATTGCTTCTTGCTCTTACTGTAATTTCGTCTTCTTCGTCATATAGCTTCTTGGAGTCTTCCATTGACGAAGTGATGTTGAAAAATTATGATCTTTTTTCGGAGTTGCGAGCAGTGTTTTTTCCAAAAGTTCTTTGAACATTTTACAAGTTCCTCTACTTTTCGTTGAATCCAAGCATAATTTATATATTACTCATATTTTTATTACGTTGGTTATATACCATCGATGATATATAGGTACGTTTTACCTGTCATTGGAACAATAAACGTTTAATAAAAACCTAAATTATAATCAAACTTGAAAAAAAATTGCGTTTCCCATCGATTGTTATCTAAAAATGTATAATTATACCGACAGAACGCACACTCGAAAAAAATTTAAAACAATAGATCCGAAGAAATAAATAAATTCTCAAGGCCTTTCGCAACAACAATCGAAGCCAAAGAAAAGAAGTAAAGAAAGGTAGGCAGTTCCACATCTTGATTGGCATTGATATCTACATTTTAATGTATACTGAAAAAAGTAGAAATATATATTACACTTTAATGGGTGTGTATCAAGATTTTTTTCTGGTTTATACTATTTGAAAACGCAATTGTACAAGCTGTCAGTTACTGTCTAAATTAAAACTGCCTAGAGGTGTAGTTAACTTATTTGGAACGACCACAAATACCATAAGTACTTTTTCTATATTTCATAAAAATAACTTCTTTGCTTCAAAATACACTGAAACGTATACAGCTAAATTCTCTCCATTAAAAAATATTTCCCTTACTTAATTTTTTAAAACAATTGCTAGAAAATTACTACGGTGCATGGACGACCCACAAAGTGCGATATTGACGCCAATAATCAGCTGTGGCGGTCGCCTTAATGCATGGACAAACCACCCTTCCCAGACCCGTATTCTCGAATAATTCTTACTTCAACGAAAACAAGAAAATAGATGCAAAAGTTTTTGTGTCAGTGACATAGATGGATTGTTATGTCTTTGTAGAATGGAGAAATTATTTTCTCCTAAGAATGATTCGAGAATACGGGCCCAAGAAGGACGATCTTTCTAAGTTTGCCGCAATTGAGTCTATTGTACTTAAATTGTTGCTATATATGCACACCTCCTAACACCACTCACTGTCCGTTGGTTATCGAAGTTCACCCTCTCTTCGAACTTTCTTCTAACCTAAACAAGAAGCAGAGGAAGCAGAACTGACATTCTTGTACGCTCCATATGAAAAAAATCACTCAAAAAGTAAAATTTTAGACGTTAGCACAACCCTCACTGGTTCTTTTTACTTATAGACAATTTTTAGCAAGATCTGACAGAGAATATCATATAATGGTGGTAAAGAATACCAAAATGGAGAACTTTTGCAACTTAATAAGCAAGAACTCCTTAACAAGATTTCACCTTGCGTACTCATAACAATATACTTGAATAATAGGAGTTACAGCAATTCTTGCCTACTAGCGCGAAAATCCTTGGGCTAGAAAGATTGCATTATGCATAGAGAATTGGACTTATATTCTATATTCAATATTTTTTTTCCTACGACTATACTGAAGTATGTCACTTGTAAATCTCTCACTGATTAGTAAATGTAGTATATTGTACACTGGCTTCAAAAGTCAATATAGTATTAAAATAGTGAATTTTTACTTAAAATAACATGGAAAATAGTGATAGTGAGTTAGATTTAACACTGCCTGATATTCCAGAAGTCGTAAATGATGTGTGCCAAATTAATACCGAAAAAATCGAAAGAGATATACTAACTCGCATATAATTCGTTCATTCAATGGAGTAAAGAGCATAAAACAAATTCACTTTCTGAAAATATTCTTTTGGTGTATTTTGATATTATCTCTAAGAAATGTATACCTTCAACATTATGGGCAATGTATTATATGTTAAGAACAACTCTTAGTATTAATAATGATGTAGATATAGCTAATTTATTCAAAATTAAGAGCATTTCTAAACCTAACTTCTGATGGCTATCGTCCGAAGAAATCTAAAATATTGACATCAGAGGAAATTAAGAAATTATCAATGAAGCTCCAGACTATGAATTCCTGCTGACAAAGGTATGTGAATATTATACAGTGTAATTCAAAGGTTTTAAAGTAAACATAATACAAACTTAAAAATATAAAATGTTTGTTGTCCGTAATAATTATTGGAATTATGGGTGCTGACTTTAAAGACTTAAATTCTGCAATTTTAGTTGAGATACCTAACACAAAAACCAAAAGTTCCAGAACAGGACATTTTTATGAAATCTTTAAAAAATATACAGATCTTCGCCCTTAGATTGTTGGAGATTATTATTTTTTCCTTAACTATTTAAAAGGAAAATGTACAGTTTAAAGAATTGATATAAATAAATTTGGATAGCCAAGAAAACAAATTGCGTCTATTTAAAATTACCCAACTCGTAATTATACACCGGGCACTGTTTCCGCAGATCTGCAAAAATATTAATTGACAATAAAGGAGACATAACATCTTTAAAAATGGTGGGTGGAAATCTGCAACAGTTGCAGGGGGGTACATCGACGAATCATTGAAAAATAAACACCATATAGCACATAAAATCTTAGGATCGATTGAAAATTTAACAAACAAACCGTCTACTTCAAGAACCGAAATTTTTGAAAACTCAAAAAATTTCACTACTAAACAATTATGCAATTCTCCAAGAATAACATTTAATAACTGCAGTAATTTTACAATCAATGCTGTTAATAAGTAAAGGAAGTTTGATTCGAATATGAATATTTGAATACGTTATTTATTTATTGTAATATCAAACTAGCTGTTAGTAAATAAAAACCTCCGTCTCTTTATAAATATTTCAGTATGGTCGTAGGAAAAGTATAGTGTACAACACGCATGGAATGTCCATTTTTAACTCTAAGTAATCCGAACTTTCCACTCGCTTTGCTTATGCCACAAACATTCGTATCACTTCTCGTGCAAAATTGGTTTCATTCCATGCTTGTTGCACAATATTATATTATTTCAATATTAAATTACACACATTTTCCACGCTTAGAAAATTATAGAATAGAAACATAGACTTTCGAAATGTTTGTGTCTTTTTCTATTTTTGACCCATCAGTACATCATAAGATAGGTTTCTTTCTCTTGCCTATCTGCAATATTACTAAGTGGACTCTAAGTGACTTTTTTTATTGAACTTTATAGAAAAGTGTTTGGTAAAGTTGAGCTTTCTGGACATATCCTATCCTGGAGTATTTCTCAGTAATACTCCTTTAAGGTAATAATTGTTATAAAAAACCTACATTTTGTATAATTTATTTAATTTAGTATTTAGTAATAAAATAAATATGGTCGAAACGAAATTCATTAAAAAGCAACTTATAAGACCAAATTAAATTCTATCATATTTATTTCGTTATGAATTGATTCCAAGAGAGGTTAAACGCATTTTGATTGTATCAAAGTTTAATGAACGCATATTAAATCGTTTGATTACATTAGGTTAATAGATTCGGTAAACATAGCGGGTTTTTAATTATACTCATTGTTTGTTCATTATAGTTTAAAATAATCAGCCTCCCCCATCTCTCTACCTACCTAATTCACTGTGTTCCGTTGTTCTATATAACTGTTCCAATAACATATCACATTTTCATAAAATTGAGCATATTATGGACAATTATAACGGAATACTGCCGCTTCAATATTTGTATTTATACAACTGCGTTTTACTCTTTGTATTTCCCTATTATTTCGCATCCATACCGTACCCCCTAATGCAATGAATTGCACATAAATTAACCATGAATTCTGCTAATAATGAATGCTGTTGAATGTTGTCCAATAATCTGAATATTGAATGCAATTAAAATGGTCGAAATTAACGCTATTAATGGTATTGCAGTTGTGGTATACGTCAAAGGATTCTCACTCAACTGAACATAAAATAAATATTGTAAGTTGTTATACAAAGAAATAAAAATTTATTTATTTGAAATGAAAAAATCGCCCGAACAAAACAAGTAGACAAGAAAAGAAGTAGACAAAAATCATGCTGCGTATGGGGTGTCCACCACCCTCAAAATATCGATGTGACGTCAATGTGACTCCCTGTACATATAAGTTTGATTTTTTTTAAATTTTTTTATAAAATCACGTTAAAAATTGTGGCCAACTTGTCCGACAAAAATCATAAAGCGTATAGAGTGTCCACCGCTCCGAAAATGTCAATATGACGTCATTACATCTCCCCGTACATACATGTAGGACAAAAATAACAATGATAGATAATAGTATTCTTATTACAAATATCGATTTGTCCGACAAATATATTGAGTTATATAGTCAGTCCGACAAGAAAATGAAAAAAGGACATCAAAACCAATGACATAGTTACTTTTGTCGTTTTCTGACTGAATAAGTTTTACTGGATGTCATAACATTTACAAATCAATAATTCAATTGAAAAAAAAATTCAATTGAAAAATCTGGAAAATTCAAAATCTGTTTTCATTTATATTGATATTTTATTTTATATAAAAGGGTATAAAAATATGTATTTTATTCTTTATTGAAATATAAAAAAAAATTCATTCTACATCAGAATTACTAATTAAATCATCATCATCATCATCATAATTTTCACGATCTTCATCAATATCGTCCTCACCACTATAGGATTTTTACGATAAGTTGACAATGACGTTAGAGCATAAAATTTTGTGGCTTTTTCACGCAGAGTTGTTTTTCCTTCATCTAGGTTAACTGGTAGTGCTGTGCCAATTCTAAATGTCAAACGTGTACAATACAATAATGACGCGTGGCAATTGGCTCGTAGCAACAGGGCGAATTGTTACCAATCTGTACACGTTTAATTTTCCTAGCTCTTACAAGTAAATCTCATCTACTGTCAGTTATTTTTAAGTTACTTTGTTGGCAACAGAATTAACTAGAAATGACGTCATGGTTAACTTATCGTAAAAATCCTATATGAAGCATCATCAGATTGACATATCGTAATTGTATTTTTTAAAAAGATTTTTTGTATAAAAGTTGAAGATTTTGTGAAAAAGTTATATTTTCAATGTTCTTATTAAGATGGACTTCAACAGAGTAGGGGTTAGTACAATAAATTTCAGTAATTTCAATTGTTTCTGAAGAGGAAGAGGAAGAGGAAGAGGAAGAGGAAGAGGAAGAGGAAGAGGAAGAGGAAGAGGAAGAGGAAGAGGAAAAGGAAGAGGAAGAGGAAGAGGAAGAGGAAGAGGAAGAGGAAGAGGAAGAGGAAGAGGAAGAGGAAGAGGAAGAGGAAGAGGAAGAGGAAGAGGAAGAGGAAGAGGAAGAGGAAGAGGAAGAGGAAGAGGAAGAGGAAGAGGAATAGGAAGAGGAAGAGGAAGAGGAAGAGGAAGAGGAAGAGGAAGAGGAAGAGGAAGAGGAAGAGGAAGAGGAAGAGGAAGAGGAAGAGGAAGAGGAAGAGGAAGAGGAAGAGGAAGAGGAAGAGGAAGAGGAAGAGGAAGAGGAAGAGGAAGAGGAAGAGGAAGAGGAAGAGGAAGAGGAAGAGGAAGAGGAAGAGGAAGAGGAAGAGGAAGAGGAAGAGGAAGAGGAAGAGGAAGAGGAAGAGGAAGAGGAAGAGGAAGAGGAAGAGGAAGAGGAAGAGGAAGAGGAAGAGGAAGAGGAAGAGGAAGAGGAAGAGGAAGAGGAAGAGGAAGAGGAAGAGGAAGAGGAAGAGGAAGAGGAAGAGGAAGAGGAAGAGGAAGAGGAAGAGGAAGAGGAAGAGGAAGAGGAAGAGGAAGAGGAAGAGGAAGAGGAAGAGGAAGAGGAAGAGGAAGAGGAAGAGGAAGAGGAAGAGGAAGAGGAAGAGGAAGAGGAAGAGGAGGAGGAAGAGGAAGAGGAAGAGGAGGTAGGTGGTACCTACTGAAAATTATAAACATGAAGCTGAGGCTACAGAAGAATGAAATGTACTAGAAGTATTTTCGTCAGCTGACGGGTGGTTCAAAACTGAAATCGGTAATTAAAATTATTTTTAAAAATTTTTTATCCTTCATATTTTTTATTAATTGTTTTTTTATAATTTTTATTTAGATTAAATGTTTTATTGTATTATCTTAATTGTTCATTTAAATTTTTTTTTTCATAAGTTTCGTTTTATTTTTCTTGAAAATAATAGAAATTACTATTTCTATAAAGACACACATATTCACTTAAGAGGGGCGTCAAAAATGTGACAGCTGAAAACGGGTGGCAAGCCTGAATTGTACCCAAAATTTCAATCATTTTGTAAACAACAAATCTAAAGAACGCCTTTAAATTACGTATTCAAATTTTAACAGGATATAGCTTAGACCTTTCTCTAGGAGATAAGGTTTTTTAGTTAAGTTTTATATTGTAATAAAAGAGATATTGGTGTTTAAGTGATGGTATGTTTTTAAAAAGTTTGACAATTTGTGATCACGAATTTTAACGCCAGAAGCTTAACTCCTAAAGAATGCATAGAGAATGCGACTAGCAAAATATAAAGTTAAAGAAAGGTATATTTTTTGAGATTTGTTGCACGCAAAATTTGAACATTGCACTAATCTGTCAATTTAGTTCAACAGTTTTGGTGGCGCTTTTTTCAAAAACGTATGTCTATTCTAATTCTCCAAATCCAAACACAAACTTCACTTAACATAACCTAACCTAACCTTATTTACTTATTTCTCGTTTATAACGTCAAAATATATTCATTTTAGTGTTTTGCTTTTAAATATATAATTGTCTATAGTCTAGTCTAAGTCAAAAAAATTAATTTTAAAGTATATTTTCACAATTTGCGTTGGTTTTTACATCGTTTATAGCATTATCCAAGGAATTTAGTGTTATGAACCGTTGTTATTTCCTAAATTACTTTTTACTTAAACACAGTTGTCTTATTTTAGTCGAATTGGTAAAAATGTGAGTTTTGAGAGACCTGATTTTTCTTTATACTTTTTTAATCTTTAAGTTACCTAATCATTAATCTTATATCTTTATTTGTTAAATAACATAAACCCAACCTAAGGGATTTACATTTATAAATTAAAACTACATATGTAAATATTAACAGCTAAGTGTTAAACTGTTTTTCTAAATAGGCAGGATAATGTCCACAAAGTAAGGGTTTCTACAATATTTATTTACATGTTCAATATTCAAAATTATAATAGCTTTCTCTTTAGATAATGTGATGAATAAAAATTTACAGTCAAATATGTAATATTTTTATTAAAACAGTTTTACAAATTTGGGTTGGATACTGAATATGTCTGTTATCTTTATATATATCCCCCTCACCATTGAAAGTTTGTTGATAAATGATAAAACAGATCAAAGGGTTTCATATTCATGTCAGAATGAACTTCATATATGGTGAACTAGGTACATACAATTGAGAAAATGAGTCCTAAAAAAGAAAAACATAAAACATTTACTTGTTATTTACTAATAATATGCAGATGTAATTTGGTAATGTTTAAAATGTAATTGAACCCTAAAATAAACATTTGTATTTTAAAACACATAGTAGCCCACAATAGGTTTCATATTGATGTAGCCATGGGTTCTATAAGGGTCCAGATTCAATTTTTTTGAAGAAAGAGTTCTAAAAGATTAGAATTAACAGTAAAAATTAAAGCCTGTGTTACTTCAGGTCCAAAGTTTTTGAGGAAACAGTTCTAAAAAATTAAAGATTAGAAATAAAATATAAAATAATTCATAACATTACTAACTCAGTTACAAATTTTGTCAGTCTTCTTACTATCAACAGAATACAACCAGTGTAGGCAGTTATACTTGAGGTCCAAAGATTTTGAGGAAACAGTAGCATATATTTTGAAAACCATTGATTTATTTCTCCAACAATTTAATTATCTAAACATAAGTAGATGAAATAACATTATATGGTTGCCAGAAAAAGTATATTGCTAAAAGTAGTATTTTCAGGACATTTTTGAAATACTTTAGAAAAGTAGTAACCTATTTTGAATCTTGTAGAAATATTTTGTTTTCTATACTCCACCTAATAAAATAATCAAAAATTAATCAAATAGTTTTGATTTAGAAAATAATACTAATATTCTTCCTGGTCTATCCTAGTATTTAAAGTACACAAAGGATGGCTCAAAGGACGAGTAGCATTAACACTTCTCTGAGATGCCCTAGTAAAGACTCTTATATGAAACCAAAGAAATATGCTATCCAGATAATGCTAATTATTTAGTATCAAGAGGCAAATTCACAGGGGAATAAGCACACAGTAGCAGTAGTAGGTACACAAAATACCACTGATTTCAATTTTCCAAAGAAAATACTTCAACATGGGCAAATACTATTGGTAGGTACCTACTCAAAAAGAAGAAAATTCATATATCTAATATGCAAAATATCTTTTAAAACTTAATTTGATATTTAGATCTGAATCATAGATAATAAAATAAATAATACCTACCTACCTATTAATTGTAAAAAAATTAAACCAGTAAATAAACAAATTAAAACTTACCTGTTATCACTTCTGATTACTAGATGGAGAGTGCTTTCAAATGTAAATAAAATATGGATCTTTATAAAATAAATAAGATTTTTTAATTTGTGTGAAAGATACCAGTTAAAAAATTCAGTTACAATCCTATTGGATACATTTTAATTTCAATTGATTCCACAAAGTATGGGGTTGACATTTTTGGAATATAATTAATAGCCATAATTTAATGATACAATTATTAGTTTTATTAAGATATACCCATAACATTAACAATTATGTTTAGTACTTGCAAGAGTATTGCGTTGGCCAATCGCTGATAGTCAGCTTATCCCACTTCTTTAGGTATCTTGAAAACAGGTGCACAAAGTGTATTTCTATAGATACTAGATTTGGTTAGTTATTATCGTAGGTTATTTAAAACATTATTTTTTTCTTGCTCCACATTCTCAAAATAAAAATAAACTATAGGTAAGCTTTATGTAGGGTGTGCTTTACTTTGTACTCCATTTTTCATTAAATCATGGATCTGGGTGGTAATTTAGGAATGTCCAATACTCTCTAAAAAATAAATGATATTTATTTATTTAGGCAGTAAATAATTAGCAAGATACCTACTTACTTGAAGTCATATTGAAGACAGACTAACCTCTGATAATGTTTACAAACATTATAGTAACGCTTTTGCAATAATCATCAAACGTTTTGGAAAAGTATTTAAATTTTTCCCCACAAAATATATTCTAAAAATTTACATCTACTTCAACACCTTCAAATAATACATCTCTGATCAAACTAACAACTAACCTCGTTTAATTTTGCATTGTTGCCAATAGATTTCAATCTCAATTTTAAAAAAGGTATAATTACATACTTTCCACTTTATTTCAATTTTTCTTTAGACCATGTTGATGTGTGTATATTCAGAAACCGTAATGTGTTTTTATTATAATTAATATATTTATTCTAATAAATACCTTAATTAGTAAGGGTTAGTACCAGAGCTGGGTAGTATCCGGATACTTCTGTATACGGATACAATATCTGGATACTTTTTATGGATCCGAAAGCTCTTTTAAATTTTGTACCCGGTATCCGTATCCGTGACCAAGTTTTAAAGTATCCGGTATCCGGATACTGTTTTTAATATTCGGATACTTTTAAATATTATTTATCGCCCTCCGATAATGCACCTAACGTAGGCACAACACTGCCCTTCCTTTAATTCAGATGTGTTAAATCCCATTTTTCGTACTGGTCACCGTCACCGTTATAATATATTATGTTCTAATTCTAATGGAGCTTTGTTTTTACCTATAAATCAGTTATAAAGTTTCATAAGTACGTTATTTATTTTTTATATTTTCTATATCTCTATTTTCAAGAACCCCTTTGTACCCTGTATTTATAATTATTAGAAGAAATTATTTTTCGGATATTATAATAAAGGACATCCTAATATTTATATTTTTATTTTAGTGTACCTACAAGTACAAATAAGTACACCCCCTAAAAAGTTTGAAAACTCGGCTGGTCCGACGCTGGCCAAATTCAATATCAAAAGCTCAGGCAGTGACACGAAAAAGTTTTTCGTTAGCTCATCATTAAATGTATTTTTATTATTATATATTACATTAAAAATACATGCACATCACATAGTTTTAATACTAATAATTTATGTCCTTTTTAAAAAAAGTATTCTTCAAAGTATCCGGATACTTGTATCCGAATACATTTTTAAATGAAAGTATTCGAACTTTTTAAAAAAGTATCCGGATACATTTTGAGTATCCGTATCCGGTATCCGGATACTTTTTTTCAATATCCGACCCAACTCTGGTTAGTACAATAAATTTCATTAATTAATTATTTGTTAGGAATGCCGAAATCTTATTTTATTTTTTTTATATATCGATATTTTAAATCCTAAAAAAAATTTGTTACGCCTATGACACAACAATAACACACAACAAACTTCCAAAATGTATCCAAATAGGATATTAAAAATTATACAAGTATTTTTCATCTGTTTATGGTCTCAAGGTCAAATGTGTGTCGTGTCGTGGAAACATTCAAAGATTTACGAAGCAAAATTCATATTTTCATCTCTGTCTAAGATAAAGAAAGTCAACAAGCTCTAAAAATGTTCAAATTTATAATAAAAATACTAATTTGAAACCACTATCGCCATCTACTCTACATTCTTATAATTTAAAAATAACCAGATTTTTCACTAAATTCAGGCAGTCTTACCAAATTAGAAACGCCCCTCTTAACTTATACTAATATACAGGAGGCAAATAATATGTGTTGTTGGATAACTAATTTGGACAAATTCTGAAGTAACTATTGATATCCATAATAATTGATGTATATTATTACAAAATTAGAAGTATGATAGTTTGTAAGTATTGTAAGTCACATTTAAGATATGGATGGTTTACTTCGTTTGTAATAATATTTCAAACATGAATTATAAAGAAATATTAAATAATTTATCAATATATAATTTTTTATTATATTGGTTCTTTGGGCCTAGTTTTGTTTTACGATGGGTAGGTTGCTAACCTGGCCCTCCTCTTTTATCCGGGCTTGGGACCGGCTGTGAGCTTGGACGCAGTTTCTGAGTTACTCGATCCACCCAGTCCTCGCGTCCATAACTCCCAGCAGAGGACACACAATCTATACCAGTACAAAGGGGAATTACACAAGGAGACTTGTTAAGCCCATTGCTTTTTAATATAATAATGGACGAAATAATACAAGCAGTACGTCAAGGCCATGGTTACAGAATGGGAAATAAAGAAATCCAAATACTATGCTATGCAGACGAAGCCGTACTAATCGCTGAGACAGAAGACGATCTCCAAAGATTAACGCACATCTTCAATACAACGGGCAAAAAATACAATATGACAATGTCAGCAGAAAAAACAAAGTGTATGACAACATCTAAATACCCCCTGCGATGTAAAATAGAAATTGACGGAAAAATAATAAAACAGGAAGCAAAATTTAGATACTTGGGAATAGAGAAAACTAGCTATAGATATGTTGAAGAAGAAGTACGACAACAAAGTCTAAAAGCAAGCAAAGTGGCGGGATCACTCAATGATTCAATCTGGAAGAACAAACACCTAAGACAAGACACAAAAGCAAGAATCTATAAAACAGTAATTAGACCTATAATGGCATACACGGCAGAGACGAGACCCGACACATCCAAAACGAGACGAATATTGGAAACAACAGAGATGAAAATACTTAGAAGGATATCAGGGAAAAGTTTGCTAGGTAGGGAGAGAAGCGAAAACATAAGAAGGGCATGCAATGTGGAAGACATAAATGAATGGGTGACAAAACGGAAACAGGAATGGAACGAACACATTAGTCGAATGGCAGAAGATAGGATAGTATCTAAGAGTAGCATGAGACAAGTCACCAAACGGACGAAGAAGTGTTGGTAGGCCAAGGAGAAGATGGTGTGATAGTTTAAACAATGCAGGAGGCTGATATTGAAGAAGAAACAGGCTTAAAGCCTCTATACAAGAAGGAAGAAGAACGAGAATTTTTTATTGGTTTGCAGTATTATATTTGTCGGAAACATATTTTTCTACAATCATTTTTTTTATTTTAAATCGAAAAATATTAAATTTATTGTTATATGTACGAGAAGATGTAATGACGTCATATCGACACTCTATACGCAGCATGATTTTTGTCGGACAAGTTGACCACAATTTTTAATATAATTTTAATAAACAATTTTTAAAAAATCAAATATGTATGTGCGGGCAGTCATAACCCGTATGCATAGTCGATCTCTGGCGAAGCGCCAAAGATTCGCCGATCGCCAAACCAGAATTGCAATGCATAGTCAGCCGCTGTCTGTTTTGGTCATGCGCTGTTTAACCAAATTTGGCGACTTGCCGGAGAATCGTTGGAGATGGTCATTATTATCTCCGTCGAGTCTCCGAGGGTAGTTCGGTGTTTATTTAAAGTGCATTTTGTCCCAGAGCTGTTTTAACTGGACCATAGTTCTCAAAAAAATTTAGATAAGATTTATTCTGAGCATATGATTTACGCGAATATAGTAATCTACTCCAAATATGTAAAGCCATGTAATTACAATATTATAAAGGAAAATATTCTCTTTCTGCAATGTTCAAGTTCAGCTGGTAATAAAGCCATTATCTATAATTCATTACTTTTCTGAACAAGTTTTCATTGTTTTGTTTCCATTTAAATTTTTTTTATTGATTTCTAAAACTATCCCTTTTAGGAAGCATACATTTCAAGAACCATTAAAGTACAGGTCTCTGTGGTACCTGAAGACAAAATATCCTTGTTTTAAACAAGTGTTATTACTTTGTTTTCATGCACTAGGTTGGATACCTGTCTTACTTGAAGGCAAAATTTCGGTATTTTTATATTTACATTTAGTTTTTGGAACAATAAAGTCTGTTTCAGAAATAAATATGTAGAGCAATAACATCTTATTAGGTATGCAAAAGACCAAAGGATTACAGGGTGGCCCACCAATAATTTATCCCATTTCCATGATTTGATCACATGTTTGATCAAGTCACCTGTACTTGAGTCATTTTTGTGACTCACCCTGTAGTCGTTTCGTCTTTTGCATGAGGAAAATGAGGTTTTATTGCTCTACATATTTCTGACACTGACTGTTTGATTTATTACTAAAAAAATGTATTTTATTTATGTTTATGATGGCAACTTGAAGTTGAACCATTGTTGATATCTAAGGTGTATACATCTAATTAAACGTTTAGGGCCTTTTCCAAATTCCAATTTAAATGCTGTATAATATACAATGGTTTTAAAACTACGAAAGTTTATCTTAAATATAAAATTAACTCTATTGTTTGAAAGCGTACGCATCTGTTCTTTTGTTTTCGATTATAGGATGTTTGCCGAGGATTTGCACAAAAATATCCTTCTTATACCCGGAATATTTTTTAGCCATTTTCCCAAAATACAACACAAATTAACAAATCGTCACTAATAAAACAAAGCACAACAAAACACGACGAGTACCTAAAAGATAATAACCTTCAAACCTTTTAAATTTTAAAAATCATCACAAAACCAATAAAACTTCATAAACAAGCCCTTCGCGCACACTCAATACCTAGGCTGTTCGACGGCGTACCGCTGGCGAAGAGACGCGAGGGAGATTGATTATGCTTCGTAAAATTTGAAGTCGTCTCTCCGCTGGCGAATCTCCATGAAATCTCCTGACTCCACGCCGTAATTTTGCCGGCGATTCGCCAGAGATCGACTATGCATACGGGTGATAGTGACGTTATATCGACCATTTCGAGAATCGGGCATTCAAAAACCTAGGAGCGCAGAAAGTTTTCGCAGAGGAAAATTTGTCGGACTCAACGCGAAAAAAGCACTCACAAAGCATGAAATTTGTATGTGTCAAAAAATTAGAGGTCCTTGTACTGGGGACTAATACAGTCGAATACCCAATGTTTCCAACAGGATTGGGCTACTTATCATACCATGACAGCATCCCTAGATCTGATTCGAGGGAATTTTAAAGACTGCGTAATTTCCCGTAACACTATTTTTTTTACCCTGATCTAACAACTCTTGATGCTTACGTACGGGGTATGCTGAAACAAGGCATTTTTACAGAAAACCCACCGGCAACTATTGATGAACTCCGTGAACAAATTTTAAGAATGCAGCAGCCTATTTGTAATAACATGCCAAGCAATCTTGTTAAGCGTTATAAGTACAGCTTGGAATGCAATGGCGAGCATTTTGAACACATTTTGTATAAAAGCAAACTTGAACTTCGCATTATTTTAAATGTTGTTGTTTAATTTTTCATGTTTAATAAAGCTTCAGTTTTTCAGTTTTGTTTGTCTTGGCGCTTACTGTATTTTTGAAATTTTTCATTATGTAATTGTTGTTTTGTCAATAAACCTTAATATAATAATTATTATTAAATGATACCTACTTAAAAATTGTTTATCTTAAATATTACATTCACAACACGTACTGGGTGGTCAATGAAACGCGGCATCAAATAAGTAGGTAGGTCCTTAAAAACGGATACGCAATTAAAATGAGTTATGACTACCTGCTGGCAATCATTTAAACATTTAACGGTTGTTTATAAACATATAATTTAATGAAATTATCAATCAAAAACGTCTTAATTAATATGACGCGATTAATTAATAATATGTAAAACTAGTTAGACATACACACTTAGAATTTTCTTGGTAATGTTATGACGGAAATTTACGTAGTACCCTACATATAGTCTAAAATATGCTTACCATTTAAAGGTGTCAATGATGCAAAAGGATATGTCGTCATGATAAAAACCGCAAATATTAAACTTTTTAATGAATCACAAGTAAACATTTCACTAAATTATTTATCGAATTTTAAATTATTGGTAAAGTCGCGGTGACACTGTCATTAGATTGACAGTTAAATGATGTATTAGGGCAGTTGTTACCATTTCTTGTTTACCGTTTGATACGCAATTACTAGGAAATTATCTGCAATATCTGCAAGCTTTACACCAATAAAAAATGACTAAATTGTAAATTGTAAAGCCAGTACAAGCACTTTTATACAGTGTGGAACCACAAAGTATCACACTATGGAGGTTTCACGTGGGTTACCAAGATCTAAACCGACAACTGTTATATTGCAAACTTCCAATTCTAATTCCAATTAAGAAATTGCGCACCTTGGATTTCATCTAAAAATTGGTAATGTAGTTAATGTGTAAATACGTCCATAGACATAAATATGTCCGGCATCTATACTATGAAAGACTTTGATTAGAGATCTCATTCCATAGTGTTCTATGGTTTATGTAACTATGGTAACCACACTTATCTTTGCAGGGACATGACAGGTGGCACAGTAATAAGATGCCTTAAAGAACTCTTTTACACCTTCGGACAACCTCTGTTCATAGCGACAGGGGTACCTCCTTTATGTCCAGTGAAGTCCAGACATTCATAACCTCGGCTGGAATAGCCTCATCAAGGACCACCCCCTACAACCCCCAAGGGAATGGACAGTTGTAAAGGCTCAATGTTACCCTCTGGCGCACCGTCCAACTAAGCTTGAAATCTAGAGAAATGCCGATAGAAAAGTGGGAAACTGTCTTTAAAACGGCACTACATGCGGTACGTTCACCGCTATGTACTGCTACAAATGCGACCCCTCACGAGAGGATGTTCCAACACGTACGCAGAAGCCCTAATGGAGAATCTCTGTTATGAGAAATTTTCGTAGAACCTCGAACAGTGGAAGAAGTAGGGCTGATCCAAGCTAATCCGGCCTACTCGTACATAAGAAGATCTAACGGGAGGAAGGACACTATTAACAATAGACACCTTGCGCCACTGCCCGAATCGGAGCCCGACGGTTCCAACGGTGAAGATAGTGGAGAAGTCGAAGAAGTTCTCGAACATCCACCTGTCCCAACGCCCGAGCCTGGTGGCTGTGGTGATGCCCCTGAGCATCTTCGAGGCCACAGCGTAGTCGGCGACCACCAGCTCGCTTCGACGGTGACTACGAATACTTCTAAGGCTGCGGAGAATGGCGTGTATATACGTCCATAGACCTAGACATTTCTAACCTTTCTAACGATCTGTCAAAAATTATTTAATATGGCGGCTGTAGGCAAACAATAGTATTGTTTTGTATTGTTGTCATAGTGCTTTCTATATTTAAGTTGGTGTAGAAGTTTTTATTGTTGTAAGAATATAGTTTTTGTGACTTTATAAAATAGACTTTATATATTATTTGGACTTGTTAACATTATAAGTTGAAAAAATGCCTGTTAATGCCTTGTGGTTGATTGTGGAAGTAGATCAAACAGGGATGACTGACAACAACCACGTATAGAATGGTTTATGAAACTTTGATTATATGTGGTCTGTGACTTTGACAGTTCTAAGGTTTGCCCACAGACGCCATCTTTATGTCACGTGATTAGAGATCTCATTCCATAGAGTTCCATGGTCTATGTAACTATGGTAACTAGATCTGTTGACATAACTGTCTAATTCATTGTCATCACTTATATTTTCTTTCGTTTAATGGACTAGTTTAGTAGGATCATATTAATCAAAATGATAGCAATATATATTTAGGATAAGATACCTACTTACTTATATTGGTATTCATTTTTCAATTAATTTTTCTCATTTCGTAAAATTTAGCAATAAATAATTAGTAAGTTTTAAACGTAGCGCCAACTAATAACCAATAATGAAGTGTGTTTAAAAGTCAACATTGTCACATTTTAGCTACGTTCGTTTCAAGTATTCTCAAAGAACTGGCGGCACAAAACACCGTGTTCTGTGACTAACTGATTGTACCAGTTGACAAGATATATGACAGGAGAGAAAATCGTGTTTATCTGTAATAAACAAACAAGACCCCTATTCTTGACGGTGATAGAATAGAACAGCCAATAGAAAGTGGGCGTAGTTCTATTGAAAATGCCAAAACGGTATTCTTGAAATTCTTTCTCTCACTGTACCGATAGAAGGGTTGCTCCCCGAGAGAACAATTACTTCTATTGGTTATTTTTTAAGGAACCACTATAATACCAAGAGAAGGTGTTAGGGATTTTTATTTTCGAACCAAAAATAGTATAGAAGTAATTTCTTTCATAAACCAAACACAACCACAACAACAAATTAAACTAACGAAAATGACAGAATATTTTGTTTAGTGTTTTACACCTTATTTGATAAAGTGTCAATCAGAGACAAAAATATCGATATGTTTATCTCTTTTTAATGACAACAAATAAGAGAGAGAGATAAGTTTCTCGGTTAATATTAAAGCATATCGACAACATCGCAAATTTTCTATCAATCTTATTGAAACACGTCACTTACCACTTATGACGTATGTAACCATTAAATTTAAATTTCAAAAGCCGATTATGGCTAGAGGATTAATTTTATAAAAATTTTATTTGTACAGTTGAACCACTAAAAACCTATTTTATAAGATGCAAATATAACAAAAAATCACTAAACTAGTCCATTATTTAGTTGGATAAAGCCAAGATAAATGGTATTTGCGTAATTTCATTACAGTAGTTTTGACAATACGCCACTGTCACCATTGCTTGACATAAGTCATAGCATTACATCCACACAAACTGTGGCCTTATGGTAGTTAGTTTGCATTGAAGTTTTTTGTATTTTGGATTTTCTTGTTTTTTCGTAGAGTTTTTGACATTATAGGGCTATATAAACACATTATTATCATTAAGGAAGAGTTTGAGTAATATTTAAAGAAGTTTTATTTTGTGTTGAGAAAAAATTAAAATAATATTAAGTACTTAACCTTAAAATCAAACTTTTTTTATAACACAAAATAAAACTTCTTTAAATATGACTCGAAAAATAGTCCTTAATGATAATAATGTGTCTATTTAGCACTATTATAACTAATAAACAAGAAAATACAGAATATAAAAATCTTGAATGCAAATTAAATACAATAAGGCAAAGGTTTGTTTGGATATAATGTGGCGTATTGACAGTGTTTATTTTCGGTTTTGACTTCGTTAGTATAAATTTTAAGGTGCTTAGTAATAATAAAATTCTGAATTATATTATATTAATAATACCTTTGTATCAAATAATTGAATGGCAAAAGGTGACAGTGATGGATTAGCTACTCAGCGTGGGTTTGCATTTCAAGAGTAAACACTTACTATGGAAAATAAAATGCTTTAAAAATAATATCATTTGAATTACCGATCTTAAGATTACTAAGCAAGGAAATTGAGGAACTTTAGTTTATAAGTGTTTAAGGTAGATTTTTTTTTTAATATTTAAAAAGTCCCCAAAAACAAAATGCAATTCAGTTATAAATGTATATTTAACACAATAGAAATAAATTGTGAACATAAGTTTTTTTATTTTAAATAAAGTATTTTATAATGATCATTATAATATATTTTGTTTTATTGAAATCGTTGAAAACTCCGGAAATTTCAAGTATTAATAAAAATATATTAAATATCCTGCTATTTCCTGCCAGTTTTATTTAAACTACCCGCCAATTTTTAGTTCGTATTCCAATTCAAAGGGTGCGCTAAATTTGGTTTATTTATCACAGATAACGACATTTTTTGATTTTATGTAAAACCGTTGACAGGCTTTTAATGTTACTGTCAGTGTCAATCAATGTTAATGTCAATCCATTTCCGTGTATGCAGCCTTGATTAATTACACGTAGAAATTTTTACCTGCGAGTAATTTTTGTCTGCGGATACGCAGTACCTATTTCTGTTCAAAACAGAGATAATGTCGTGAATAAAAAAACAAAATGTTCAGAAAAGATCAGGGTTCAATGTGATTCCAGTTGACAACAGCTACTATTGCTGTTGCACTCCACAGGGTGTTATAAATTTCGAGATATAAACTTCGTCTCATTGTTGCACCCCGCATAAGCTCAAATCTAAATAAAAATTTCTGACAGCATCGTCAATCTACGATTTAAAAATAATATCAAAACCAATTGAGCGGTTCGCGAGGAAGCCAACTTTGAAATTGGGGCCAGTTTGTACTGGCTTTTTTTTGCGGAAAAGTGTAGAATACTTTTGTTAACACCAAACTGAAAACCAGAGTGATGTAGGTTTTAAAATTATTAAATTTTAAGGCTGATGGTGTTCACCCTTAATTTGGCATCTTACAATTTAATTTTTCAGTACGGCAGAATGTTTTCGCTTTAGACAAGAAACAAGATTAGAATTAATCATCTACTTATAAAAATTGTTATAATAATATATTTTACTTAAGTAACCTTCGTTGAAAAATTCTCCACTTTATACCACATGCAACATAATTAATAACATGTATTATGACACAAACTTTTTTTCTTGTACGCTATCATTCATTGAGTGTCATTATTTTAGTTAAAGCGTTTGAATAAATTGTTGTATTTAAACTTCTTGCAACAACATATATATGACAATTATGAATGTATTTGTATTTCCTTACTCTACAGTTTGACTATAATCCCGTACAGAAATGTTCCTAAATAAATAAATAAATAATTCAAGTTTTTTTTTATTTAATCACAGCGAGAATGTATTAAACATTAAATGAATTTAAATTTTCGTAAAAATTCGCGTTTAAATTTGTTTGTTAAGTTTTTCTTACAACTAGTTACTAGAATAAATCGTGTGTTTAACTTTTAGCAAAAATGCGTTTTCACTCACGCCGAAAACATACATCCTTTGTAGCAGGTAAACAAACAACTATTTAAATTACATATTTATATTTTATATTAAATGGTTGGCGACATGAGTGAAGTATCTAATGACAAGACTATTGACAATGACATTTGTGGCTAATAGCAATTTATTAATTTTATATTGTTTTTTAAGAAAGTATTTGTGAATATGAATATCATTTTTTACTTATATAATATATTATTAGTGGTGTATTAGTCATTTTAAAATATTTTAAAACATTAACATTTCATAATAAAAATGTCCAAACTGTCAAATGTTATAAATTACACAGTGCTACCGACATACTTACTTATTTCATATGGCTGTTGTGGCACTCGTTCTTTAAAAAACACATCGCTTCGCGATTCGTTTTTTAAACTTGAACTCGTGTCATAACAGAATTCCATATGAAATGCGTTGTTTAATATACTATTTTAAAATAGTTTAGACGAATCTGTCAAAACCTTTTAAGCTAATCAAAATGTCTACTTGAAACCAAAGCAATCAGCAATTAATAAACATAGGAAAAGTACACCGTTTTCAAATTATTTAATTACCTGACAGACAGAGGTTTTTTGTTATATAATTACTTAAACCCAACCCATAATCAATCATTTTTTATCATCTGTTTAGTAGTTTTTTTTTCGTCTAAACTACCTGGTTAGTTACGGTGACTCATCGTTTGATTGCTTTGTTTTATTCAAAAACGATAATTTCCGGAGAGCGAGTTTGGTAAATGGGAAGTTGAGAGAATAAGTAGATACAATGAATGCCATTTGGTTCATAAATTATTAGTAATGTGGTTGCCAAATAAATTATGTTTTATTCATATAAGAGCCAAGATTATCCAAAGGAAATAGTGTTACGGATTAAAAATCAAAACAGGTTTAAAAGGTTTATTTAAAATAATTTTAACAATAATATAATTTGTAATGTTTAAATTCTTATTTTTGTATCCTCATTTTTATCAGAAGTAATAAAACGTTCTATACTATTTAGTTAGTTGCTTAGCCTATCAGATCTAAGACCGGTGACCTTGTAACCAAAAGGTCAAGACCATCTTCTTATCGGTTCTACCACCAATTGTCAACCGGATATCTCTTTCGTTTTTTTGAATGGTTCAACAAATTTAGCATGTGCTAAAGTAATACGAAAATTTTCGGAAATAAACCTTCAAAAAAATAACAAAAGTTAAAGAAGCATCTTTAATCCAAGGCTGATTACCACTTCTAGTGGATATTTGTTTTTTTTAACTAAGAGATAATTACTTAACAGGTCACCTTCCACCCTTCTGGTAAGTCTTCTATTTTAATGTATCAATCTTCTTTTATCTCGGACAACATAACACTCCGTATATCATCAACTTTCTATGTTTAGATCTTTCATCATGTTTCATGTTTTTAGACCTTTTAATTCTTATGGGTTTAGCCACAACCCAGTCTCATAGAACCTGAAGTGTAGATTAATTAGAAGAATTTGTTATGGTCTACTAGTATATCGTCTATTACCTTATTTACATGGTTCAAACAGAGGATTAATAGGCACCTATATGACAGCAGTGAAATTGAACTATTTAATCCATTCCTGAAGTCCTGGATGATTCTGGCAGTATCCTTCTAGTGAGAAACTAGACACACCACAGTGAAGGCTTATTAACTTTAGAACACTACACAGTATCTTCAATACTTAACAAGTAAGATCTACCCTATTTGTCTGCATTATTTCTTTCAACCTGTTGTGTCTTGCTAACAATAATAATAAGTATTTAGTTTAGTAATTATCCATATATTTAAGTAAATATAAAGTAGGTTTTGGTGTATTCTATGGGATATTTGCCTATAGAATGGTTCACTTTGTTTAAATACATTCCAAATTAGATTCAACTCCATATAAAGTGAAACCTAAAAATAATTAAAGACAATTAGTTAAAACATATTAGTATCTAACAAATAGTGTAGAAAAATCTATCAATATTAAATATTAATATATTACCATACTAGTGTGAACTGATTAGAATTCTAATTGGGGAATAATAAACTTATATATATGGTTTATAACTTAAACAGATTATCTATTTACTAGTTTCTTAAAGTACAAAACATTTATATGAATAAAATAACCTGTCACTTACCTTTAGTACGCCAATAATCATCAACACTTTGGTAGTGTCTACTGCTAACCCTTGCCCATATATAAATATAAGTAATACTCATAAACTTTTAATATATTTTTTTTATTTTTGTTTTTGGTACCTCTTCATCTTCCCTAGAAAACATTCAGGCACAAGTAATAAACCCTGCTTACCCACAAACGATAATCCTTCCACTCCCTTATTTTTTTATTTTATTGGAAATAAAATTTTAAGGGGTAGCAATAGATCACTTGGGGTACTAAATAGCCTACTCAAATACAGTGTGGCGCACCGAAAAGGAAACAGAGGCATTTACTGGCAGATGATTCTTCTTTTTGAAAAAACGCTCGGACCCGTCGATTTTGTTTTCTAGGGGGACACAAAATTGGCATAAAATCACTTTAACATTTGCAGCCTCTTAAGCGGGGGTGGCATCATCCCTAAAATCTTAAATGAAAAGGGGGGTCGAATGATCCATTATTTGAAAGGTCTTTCAACTTCCTTTATAAAGATGTAAAATTCATGTATTCAATTCAGTAGTTTTGGAGATTTATTGATTTAAAGTTTAAAGTAGACTTTAATAGGTACATCAAATTAGTTTGTACTTCTTTCAGAAGAAATTTGAGTTAAAGCATTTTCTTGATAGGTAAATGCTTTTATTTACTACGCCCATGGTTTATTAATAATAAAAATAGCAATTGAAGTGTCCTTTGTGACAAAAAAGTTGTTTCTTGAAGAAAGATAAGTAGAGAATGCCACGTACTTATTTTAAATAGGAAATAGTACATTAGTTTGCGATTGATTTGACCAATCTTTGTTGTTAAAATATCATTTATTGCTTTATACATAAATTAACCATGGTATATTCCACGGCAGAAAGGGTTGAAATTATTGAAATATTTTTCGGAAATAATCAGTGCGCTAATAGAACAGCACAAATTTTTAATGAGCGACATGAAAACAATAATGTGCACCGAAAATATGTTCTAGAACTTGAAGCTAAATTTCGGGAAACTGGATCAGTCGCCAATAAAAAAGGTAATATTGAAAATCCTATAAGGAACGAAGCAACAGAAGTGGGGGTTTTAGGGCAAGTTATTGTAGATCCTACATTAAGTACCCGCAAATTGCAAACTTCGTGTGGTGTTAGTCGACGTACTATCCAACGGATTTTAAAGGCCCATAATTTTCATCCGTATAAAATTCACCTTGTACAAGAACTTAATGAAGACGATTTTGATAAGCGATTAGAATTTTGTGAAGTTATGAGTGAACGAATTACAAACGATGAACAATTTTTATTTAACATTTGCTTTTCCGACGAATGTTCCTTTTTTTAAATGGCGAAGTAAATCGTCATAATTGTCGATATTGGTCGGACTCTAATCCCAGAATTTACCATGAGGTACACACACACAGCAGCCACAAAAATTAAATGTTTGGGCTGGCATTCTTGGCTATCATTCGGTTGGTCCTTTTTTCTTACCTGGAAATTTGACTGGTGAAATGTATTTGGAATTACTGCAAAATGCCATAGATCCCGCGCTAACAGGTATAATTGAAAATCAGAATAATGGTCGATACGTTGAGAATATGTTAATATTCCAACAGGATGGTGCCCCACCACATTACGCATTAAGGGTTCGACATTATTTAGATCAGACCTTTTCAGGCCAATGGATTGGTAGAAGAGGTGCCGTTGAATGGCCCCCAAGATCGCCAAATTTATTACCTTTGGATTTCTTTTTGTAGAGTTATTTAAAAAGCAAAATCTATCCTACTCAGCCAACATCCTTAGAAGATTTGCGATAAAGAATTGTGAATGAGTGCCATCAAATTACTCCTCAAATATAGCAAAATGTCCGGCAACGTTTTCAGCAAAATCTTTATTATTGCATGGAAAGTAATGGTGGTGATTTTCAACATTTACTCGGCTGACAGGTCAGTTCAGTCTTTATTTTTTAACAACTTTGCTGCTATGTATTGATCTCCTCTTACGATGATGTATTTAAACTTTAAATTAATAAATCTCCAAAACTACTGAAATGAAGTACATGAATTTTACATCATTGTAAAGGAAGTTGAAAGACCTTTTAAATGATATATCATTCGACCCCCCTTTCTATTTAAGATTTTAGGGATGGTGCCACCCCCGCTTAGGGGTTTGCAAATGTTAATGTGATTTTATGCCAATTTTGTGTCACCCTCGATAAAAAAATCGACGGGTCCGAGTGTTTTTTTTTAAAGAATCATCTGCCAGTAAATGCATCTGTTTCGTTTTCGGTGCGCCACCCTGTATAAGCAAATATCAAAAATAAGAGTTAACAAACCATTCATTCATTTGTACACTTTGTATTCTGAGAGTTTAAAATTGGATATAAGAGGTACTATCGTCAACGAAAGTGGCCTGACATGGCTATGGCGAGTGAGTTTTCGTATCAGATATTGACATTATTAATCTACCAGACAAATTCTCTATTGCGTTGATAACGCAATTACGCGTCTATTTTCTGCACTTTAAAATACTTTTATTATTTACATCTGCCCATTTGCATAATACTGCACATTTTCGTTTTACAAAGTAACCTACATAATTTTAGAATATCCATTTAAATCACATTAAAACAGCTTTCAATTTTATTACGACAGTTCTGTTGAAGTTTTTTCAAGCAAAAATTTAAGCATTAAAAATTAGTTTTGATACCTGTCGTGGCTATCTAAAAGAAAACTTTTTTTTTAAAAACCGATATATTGTATGTGGCATCAGCACAAAATCTACATGCTTCCTAAGTTTATCCCTGAAATAATTCTTTTAGATTACACCCTACTGAGGAATTATTATTGTAAGATCATGTTGTAAACAGTCAAGACGAAATATCTTGTAATGGGCTATACTTGATAAACAACTATTAAAATATCAATAAAAATGTAAGTCAAACCAAAATAAATTTAATGTTAATACTATAAAAATGCAACTAGTTTCGGTCTAAGACCATCATCAGGCTAGAAATAAAAAGATACAGTAAGGTAAGGATTAAGACCAGAACTATAACAATAATAAATATAAACTTGGACAACATCACTAGAATGATTTTCTAATAAAATGTGATTAGCAAGGTTAGAAGGTGAGTTCTTATATTTCGAATCACTATATTTTCTAATACAATTTCTGTGTTCCAGAATATTCAAGTCTTCTTCCACATTGACCAACATATTATACAGCATTACAATCAGAGCAAGATAATTTGTAAACTCCAGATTTGTGTAGGATCTTTTGTATTAACTAAGCGAGAAATAGAGTTGTTTGTTTTAAAAGCAAAATTGATACCTATTATATTTTTTAAAAACGTATGAAAGAAAGATCTAAAAGAAGCTAATTTCTGGGAAAGGGGATGGTAGGAGTAGTAGTCAATAAGACAATCTGTGGTAGGTTTTCTATAGACATCAAAACACAAAGAACTATTCACTAAGTTCTTAGTTATCAAAATATCCAAGAAAGAAATCTGGTATTAGTTTCCATTTCAATAGGGGGAAGAGAATTTATATAGGTAAGAAAGAGGTCAGAAAGAGTGCCTTTAAATAAGACAAAACAATCATCAACCTATCTCGAATAGAATACAATGTTATTCTTAAAACTAGAATTCAAGAATACACCCTCTAAATCAGACATAAAAACTTCAGCCAAGAATGGGGAGAGATTGGAACCCATAGTTAAACCAGAAGATTATTGATAAAAAGAATCATTGCATTTAAAGAAATTTAGTTCTAAACATAAGCCTCATAAGGAACATAAATTAAGAAGAATATGTCTAGGAACATTATTAAAAACTAGCAATTTCCTAACTTGTGAAATACAATCAAAAGGGAGAATACTATGGGGAATAAGTTAATAACATCAAGAGAAAAAATAAAAGAATCTGTAGAAAATTTAAATGTAGAAAGTCTACGAGTCTACGAGATTGAAGTACCTTGTACATTTTTTAACATACTACGAATCGGATTTTTTACGTAATAGTTCAATTCACCAACGTATTACTGATACTAAAATTTCAATAATGGTCACTTATTTATCAATACACCCATCTTTTCTTGTTTCCTAGAAAGTAATTTAAAAAAAAAAACATACATAAGTGCTGCACTGTCACCCTCGTTATATCTTTAATTCAAGCTATTAACTACTTATGCACCTACGGCTTAAGTGCAATTTTGAGGACATGAAAATTTAATTCCTAAATACGAGACATTAAAAATTTAAGTAGAAATCGATTTGATTCGCTAAAACCAGGTAGACTATAACTGCATACCCCGATTTTAGGTTGAATTTTGTAGTTAAATTTAAGAATTTTTTTGTGGAGTATTCTAATTCTAAATTAAATAAAAGTGCTAGTTAAGCTGGGCATATTTTAAAAGTGGATGAGAAGACGAAGCAAAAACACTCTATAAATTAAAAAACTGATTTATGTTAAATTCGGATCAAGGATTTATTCGGGAAATGAGCATAAATGTGATAAAAACTGGATGCTGATTATTGAGAATGGAAAATTTTCATAGTCCAGTTTGTAATTAAAATGCAAAATTTGCTAAATATAATTGATTTTTTGTTTCCTGAATGATTGCAAAATTGTTGTTATTTTCTCCTTTATATGGAATTTCGATACTTTTCCATATTCGATCATAGACACATTTTCTGTTTCGTGATCTAAGCTTTCTGTCATTTTACCTTTTCGTTGCACGAGAACCTATACTGTGAGTTTATCCAATTGTTATGGAATTTTTCGGATGGTTTGTCTTGATCGCTTAATATGGACAATGTTGTATATTCTTTTAGTGAATATGTTCCATAATTTGATTTGGTTAATTACCATGTTTTTTCCATAGTTTCTTGGACTAACCTTTTTTCCCTACTTTGAGTTCTCTGGAATATCATTTTTAGAAAATTCAGCAGGATTCTTTATGGTTTTGGGTACTTACTTTAAATGGTGCAGAACTCTCTTCTTAATAATTCATGCTTCACCATTTTACATATAGTTCCTCCCTTATTGGGTAGGTTTTTCTCTACGTTACATCAACATCTCAATTTTTCTTTCTATGAAATACTTATGAGTAACTTGAGTATCTTTTAAATTTTTTTGTTTTCTCAATTTCCACATTCTAATTTCTAAGTAATACTTTCACCACTATTCTCCCTGAACAACAATGTTCTTTAACTTGGTGTTTTTACCATTAGTTTAACCATTTGCTAATTGTAACTCCCTTAGGTAAGGATTTTTATTTGTATACCTTTGTATTATTCCTATAGTAGCCTGATGATGGCCTTTATTGTGGGTCGAAACAAGTAGCTTTATACTTACACCTTTATAATAAAAGTTTGTGACATTGACTATGTTTTACCTTTTATTTACTTAAGAAGTGTCACATTTGAGAAATAGATGATTTGTTTCTATAATTGAGATATTTAAAAAACAAACTGTATTAGACTTTTATTGCCTGTCTAATGCTCTATTATTTTTACTACCGAATTCCCCAAAATAATAATTCTATTAACAGTCCTCCATGTAGATGGTGCTGCTTTGGTTCTTTCCATTTTTATTAACAAAGTATATTTTCCCACTCTTAACGTACTTGCAAGTGTTTCTCTCCTGTACCAGGAGTCTCAAAGAGAATATTAAAATAAAAATCCAGCTTGAACCTGGTAAACACCAAAACGCAGACAATTTATTCTATTGTGCACAATTTACACCGCAGAAGTTTTTCTGAGAAATTATAAACAACCAAATAGAAGACCTATTAAAAACAAGGTAAAGCATTTTAAGCTATCCAGGTACAAATTCAAAATCGTCCATAACCAAAAATCGTTCAAAAGAAAATACCTTATCAAGAAAAAACTTGTATGGAAAGTTAAGAAAGTGTCCATATCTATTAAAAGTACAAAAACTTCGGCCGACCAAATTCCTGGCACAGTCGATATGGGTCACTATAAAATAAAAATGGAGGAAATAAAAACCAAGAGGTTGTCGCTCAACCAAACTGCGTCCGACAGCGAAATTTCTAATAAACCGGATACCCAACCCCATGATGGAGACTGTCAACATTCCCAGCACGTTTACTATTGAGAAGAATGTATAAAATAAAATAAACTGTATACAAACTATTCAAAAGTGTTGCCAAAACACATATGTAACAGTAAAATATTCACGGATAATTGTAAAGTTGAATCCCGAATAATAAATAACCGATCATTAATTTGACAAGCTCTTCGGTGGAAGAGAAGTGTACGGAAACTCTCATCGCGTCTGAAAAGTCCATACGAATATTACCAAAACTAGAACAATAAAAAACAGAAAACATCAAAGTGTAGAGAAGACAATACAAGGCAGAAACGAACAAAGGTATCGGGCAGATAAAAGTGTACGGAAAATATAAATCCGAACCTGATAAAGCACACAAATACTCGACTCCTGGTATATGCGGACAAGTACGTGCATAAAAAAATGGAGCTGAAAGAGAGAAAACGTCTGTCTTTGGAAATAAAAATTTGATCAAAAACAATCTGTCAGGCCCAAATATACCAAAGCCGTTTAATGGGTAACCAAGAGTAGTCGTTGTTTTCTAAAAGGAGTTAAAGACATTTGCCGAACGAATTATAATTTTACCATTAAGCTCAACTTGGTCCGATGAGCAGACTATATATTCTTAACAAATTACTTACCACTCATTCGAAATAAATCACTAGACCGACAATGTTGTATGGTTATCCAGTGTTCTACTGGGATACAAAAATATCCTTCCATCGAATGCAAGTTCTACAAAACAAATATTTGAGCGGTTTGGAAAGGTGGACTTCACTATCCGAGAAAAACATGGTTGCACGAATCTACTAAGATTCCTTTTATTAAAAACTTATATTTCAGTGTTAGAATAGGTTGTCGTTTGATGAATCAGAGCTTGAATCAAATAGCAACACCTAAAAATTATATTTTATTAAAATAATTTGTTCACATAAAATACTAGTTTTTCGTACCTCCATTTCTTATAAAATCGTTAATTTCCAAAGAAAAGACCTGTTTTTTAATTGGAAAATACAAAAAATAGTATATTATGTTACTAGGAGTAGAAGGGCAACATTATTGTTGAGCCCAGGTTCTTGCTCTGCCGAGGCGCATCGACTCCTCCAGATATATCGGAGAAAGCAGAAAATGTAGTACAAAATATTTTGTCTCAAAGTGTACGAAAAATTATATCAACGGTTTATGGACTGAAGGAGTACAAATAATGTTTCGACATTCTCCGAAAATGTTTTGATTGCTTATTTTCAAGAATTGATAGAAACTATTTATTTCCTATACAATATTGAACTCTATTGAGAGTAACAATATTGAAATAAATGTAAATATTCCTTCCACTTCCAGATCAGTGGGACCCGAAAAAAATTTTCAAACTGCACAATAAATAATCTTAATATTTTCAAGAAATTAGATTAATTACAATTATTATTATGTTAAATATAAATAGAATGTTTATAGTTTTCTTACATCTATGGTAATACACCTCAGGTAATACCATTAATTACAATTTTGTAGAATTTTTTATAGAAATACGTGTAATTACTGTTATTGTGTTCATTACAAATATAAATATAATATTTTTAGTTCTTGATTGTTTATATCGGTCTTAGAAAAAATAGCGTATGCAACTCTCATTAACCAAACCAAACTCGCCTTCGGCTCGTTTCGTATCCCAGTTTATGCTCGTGTATTAATAACCATCATTACATGATCGTTGCATAATATTCTATTACACCATAATTCTATTTTTAAAAGTGTATTTAAGATTAGGATGTTGTCAAGACGTTCGAGTTTTCATAGGTTATTCATATTTTTTACGTTATGAACAACTAAATATTAGGTACATATCAGATATTTTTGCAATACATTTAAAAACAATAACATTTTTGGATAGAGAATGAAGAGACCTTTCAAACGATAGGTATATCACAAGCCTATACTTCCCATTTAAAAAATTGGGGGTTGTAACCTAACCTAACATAACCTAGCCTAACCTAACCTAACCTAACCTAACCTAACCTAACCTAACCTAACCTAACCTAACCTAACCTAACCTAACCTAACCTAACCTAACCTAACCTAACCTAACCTAACCTAACCTAACCTAACCTAACCTAACCTAAATTTGACGTGTTTCGGGATTTTCTATAAATAAAAAATTTATTCCAATTGGCTTTTCCACATTGTACGGCCACGTCTAGGGTGACTTTAGAGAATTTTTTACCGCAAATATATTTTGGGCTTCTATACATCTAAAGGACACCATACACTCATATTAAAATATTCTGAAAAATGTGATATTTTATTTTACACTATAATTTAATTTTTAAAATTATGCCATACTTTTTGTGATAAGTGTATAAAAAAATACATCAGTATCAGTAGATTATTAAAAACGAATATCGTTTTAATTTTGTCCAGAATCGAAGTTGTGGACCATTTTATACCAAACGGCACACGTAAACGGCTACACAGTTGTAGGTGTAATCATTAATTGTGATTGGTATTGGTGGGTAAAGACTATAGGCAGAAGCTGCCAGCCGCTCGAGACCTGGACCATTCGTTTGGGTTGAAACAAAACACCCATCTCTAGAGGTGAATCGGTCTGTCTTGAGAATCAAGTAGTCTGGTCAAGTGGTCAGATATTCAGATACAGTCTCTCTCTCTACTGTTTCTCTTACCATTTGATATTATTCAAAGTTGGTTAAGCGCGCGTAACAGGTGCACTTTTTTTCTTTTTTTCGGGACGTTTTACATTTTGTGTGTTCGTTAGTTTTGTTTGGTCTGATTGACGGGATGTGATTTGTTATACTGTGATTTGTGTCGGTTACGTATACCTACGTATTGACAAAAATGACAACGCGTCGTCATTAAGGATGAGATAAATTATTATGCAGCGAACGGTAAACAACAATAAACGTTTATTATCCCAATATACACTGCCCAGTTAAAATAAATGACGGATGAGATCTGCAAACATATTTTTATGTTTACATATTTCATGACAAATATTTTCTAATAAATCTCATTCTCTTTCATTTAAATTTCTTAAAAAGCAAACCATTTATTAAAAGAGAGGCTCTTATTTTTTTTTCGAATTTAATTCTTGATAAATAATTGTCGATTTAATAAAAACGGCAGCTTTCATTAAGTATTTTAGGGGAAAAATTAATTCCCCTTCGCATTCAATCCGGAGATTTCTTTTGTTTGTTATTCTTTTACTTTATTCAGTGAAAAAAATATCGAGATTAAATTTAAATAAACCTCCAATCTTCACAAAAACGGTTACCTTTTATTTGGATTATAACGCAGCGTAGGTCGACGTATATTTTACTTAAGACTTAACATAAAAATTTCTGTTTATAAAAACAAAATGATTTAGGACGGAAATAAATTAAAAAGGAAATTTCTCTCTCACAATTAAAGAATTTAAAAAGCAATAATTAAATGATCTGATAGAGTTCCTTAAGAGTGAAAAAATAGTAAACAGATTGAGAGAAATTGCTGTATTTTGTAAACCAGTAAAATATTAATATTAAACAGGGTAATTCATTAAAAATAAAAAAAGGTTCAAAGGAAACTGAAAGTCTATCCCACAACTGTTTTATTAATTGTTGCAACTAGTGTCGGTCCTATGGGACCATCATTAGGCTGAAAGAATTACAAAAGAATAGAAAGAGTACAATCTCGAGTACAAAATCAAGTTCCTTACAAATTGATTGCAATAACAAACTGATAATACAGAGAATAGAAAAGGTTACAATAAAATGTCAAACCAAATTAAAATAATAAACATGAATAATAATAGGAAACTACAAAATATTGTGTAAATAATTAAGTAATTTGAAATAATATAATGAAGTTAAAAATTTTTTAATGTAAACTCAATTTTTACAATTATGGAAATAGTAGAAATAATGTAATATTCCTTTTAAATTTAAACCCCAATAGGGAAAATATTGGAAAACATAAAAAAAAATAAAACTTGAAGAGATAAATTGTGGAGTAGAAGCAAATCCCAAAAATGAGAGCAGCTTATACGTTTTAACTGTTGTAGAATTAAATTTTCATTAAAAATAGGCAATATTTGGCCTGGAGATACTACTAACCAAAATATGGCGATTGGCTTAATATAATTTGCAGGTGTACGAGGTACAGGGTATTTAAAGCTTTTTGGCATGAAAATTACAAATATTCTGCTGAATTTAGTAATATTTACACTGGGCATTAGTTACACCCTGTTACTTAGGTAAATTAAATAATGAGTTATAACAAAAAGGACTAGAAAATCTAAAAGGCAGTTTAACTGTCAAATAAAAAAATTACTCTTGTTTATTTAATATAACTCGATCAGTTTTTGAGTTATTTGCATATAAACATTCAATTAATTTTGTCTATTTAATTGTCTAATTAATTAAATTTATTTTACTAATCCTTACTTTTTGGAAGTCTATCTTACTCAGAATAATAAAAAACTAGATTTATATTTTTAATCATAATGACAGCCGTTTCGCTAGGATTAGCATCGTCAGAATGACATATTTAAGTTATATTTTGTTTATTTGTAGCTAGGTACCAGATGTTGATTAGGTAGTATTAAGGCTAGACCAAGTATGGAAGTAATAACGCATAAAAATATTAAAGCCTACTTGTTATTATCCCTAAGGGATTAACCTGGATGTATATCTCTCTAAGATGAGTATAACTGTGCAATGAATTAGAAAAACCAGGAAAAAACTATATCATCTGGTGTTTACAAAATTAATTGTCTAAAATGTAATACTGTATATATAGGTCAAACACAAAGAAATTTTGAAGTTAGATTCAATGAACATTTATGAGCATATAGATTAAAACAACCAGATACGTCAAATTATGCACACCTACTTGAACATCCAACCTCACTCTTTTTCACACCAATGACATTCAAATACTACACACTTGTAATAAAAAACAAAATTTAGATTTCCTTAAAGAACTTGAAATAAAAAGACATCTAGCAGATCAACAATTTAAAGTAGTGAATGAACAAATAAATCTTGGAAATTCTCCACTATTAAGCTGTTTACCTTGATTGAGTCTTCATTTTATACATAGATAAGACATTATTATAACATAAATATATTAAGTTATTGTAAAGATCAGCATGATATAGTTTTTTCCTGGTTTTTTTATATCATTGCATAGTTATACTGATCTTAGAGAGATATATATCCAGGTTAATCCCTTATGGATAATAACACGTAGGCTTTAATATTGTTATGTCTTATTACTTCCATACTTGGTTTCGCCTTTATACTACCTAATCAACATCAGGTACCTAGATACAAACAAAATGTAACTTCAATATGTGAATCTGACGATGCTAATTCTAGCGAAACGGCGGTTATTGTGATTAAAAACCTAATTTTTCAATAAAACGTGGAAGTTCCGTTAAAACGAAGAGATTTTTATTATTCTTAGTACAAAGTTAATGCTCAAAATGACCGTCTTCCATCTCAATACATTTTGCAAAACGTCTCCTAAAAGATTTTTGAATTTTAAATGACATTTGTCGATTATTTTTAGTATTATTAACATCCTCTTAAATTTTGTATCCTTGAAAACCATGTTTTTCATTTGTGACCATGCCTACTCTAAAGGGTTTAAATCTGGACTTCTATGTGGCCCAACAAATTCTTAAGGTAGCAAATTTTGGACAGGGGTATTATTTTTCCTTATTATTATTCCTGTTACAGGATAGAGCTAAATACGTCAGAACAGTTTGAGATTGGGTTGTGTTTCATTTGGGTATATATAATTCTAAATACCTACTGGCTTCAAGTCCACTATTATTTTACTGAGAAAAAACCTTAATCATATTACGCATTTGACTGCACATCTCCAAAATTCTTGGACCCCTTTATATTTGTCAAAATGAGACACTATCATTAAGTTAGGAAGTGTACTTATTACAAAATACACTTAATTTCTTTATGCATTCAATATAAATTGGCTAAATTAAATTTTAACTGAACAAAAAAAATACAGATGAATAATATAATAAAATAAAATAATTATCGTGGAAACAATAAGCAAACAAGCCATAATAAATAATTCGTTTTAAAATATAAGAGGGAGTCTAAGAATTTGAGCGATGTGGGTATTATTTTAAAAACTGATTTTTTATTTAACAGCATTAGACGTTATAAATAGTAAAATAGTAAAAACTAATTTCATGAGAAAACATGAAAAAACAAATTTACATTTACGACATGTAGTTAGTACATTTTTCCAATTTTGCATTTTAATCTAAACTAACTAAACCTAACTATTATGTTTTCAAACATAAAAAATTTGCTATTATTTATTAAAAAAGCAATCTTTTAAATAAATAATGGAAGTTTTGTTTAATGTTAATAAAAAGTTTAATACTTTTAAACAAACCCTTTTGAAAGTAACAATCTACAAAATATACTATATTGTTAAAATTAACTGAACATTGCTTTTTACAGCAACAAAACCATGTTACACTAAAATTATTAAAAAAGAACAATAGAGGCTTAAACAAAAACATCTATAAACCAAAATAAATCTAAAAATTGTAGTCCATCATTAAAATATACTGATTTTCCATTTTGCTACAACATTAGACGTTATAAATATTAAAATGTTTATAACACGGAATAATTTTATAGGAAAACATGACAAGACGAAAAATTCATGACAAACATTAATGGCTTAGGAGTATTTATGCTAAATGTTTAAAATGCAATTTAAAAATTAATAAAGTTGCATTAGGTTATAGTATATTACGTAACTAGAGTTGTATGTAACCCATTACACACGAAGTAAAAAAGTTTACGCACGAAGTCGCGCAGCAGCGAGTGGATAAATTTTACGAGTGCGTAATGGAATTACAACTCTTATAACGTACTATACTTTTTTTATGATTCACATAGTCTTCCGCCACTGTGGAAGATTGCCAGTCACTCAGTCGCTTTAATGATAGCATATCACCTCTTGCATCAACTAATATAGTGGCTGCCGATCTCCTAAAACAGTGGTCAGTATATTGCTTTGGTTTGGGTAGCTGAAAGTATTCAGCAATTTTACGTGGTGTATTACCGATTGTGTTTATCCCCACAATCTGTTTTGTAGAATTTCCATTTCTGTAATTAACAAATAAAGAAAGTTCCACTCTTATACTTTTGACATATCTGGTACTACAAATAAACGTCTAGTTTTATTTTTAGAATATGGAATATTAATTACAAAAGAATTTTTTGTATCCTGAATGTCTTCAATTTTTATATCTCCAAGTTCTTGTTTACGACAAGCCCCGCATAATCCAATAATGAGGATAACCTGAAAACCCATTATTATGTGATGATAATTACACAATATTTTAATTCTTTACCTTTGACAACAAAAGCTTATCGTCTGAAGCATCTTTCAGATACGTTTTGGATATTTTGATATGTTAATGTGTAGTTCTCAGTATCGAATAAATGGCCCATAGTGAAGATGGTTTCATAGTTTTTGATAATTCTTCAAAGTACGCAAGGAAAACATTATCCAAAAATGATTTTACGTTGTGCTTGTGTTGCCAGTCCATAAGTTTTTGATAAGTAATTTCGTATCTTTCTTTGTATTTTCGCGGTAACAGATTTTTTGTGTCAGCCTGAGCTTTTTCTAATATCTTCAGCAGAGTGCTCATAATGTCATCATTTTCACTACTAGAAAACATTTTTGTAGGTGAAGTTGAGAAAATATTCATTCGCATACAAAACGATAGTGTAAATGACATGAAGTTTTTTCCATAACATACTGTATGAGAAAATGAGACTTATTTTTAGAAATTGTATACTGTGTTGCCGACATTTCGGAGCATTATTCTTGTAATTTAAATGGAATGTCTCTAATATTAATTTTTAACCTTTTTCTATTTACTAAAAGTATGTAAATAGACCAAATAAATTAGTAGGTAGATAAAAATTATTTAAGTTTTCTTACCTAAAGGCACGTGTATGTTATGAGATCTTATTACGCGCATGTTATTGTTAAATGTCACTTACAAGTAATGTTGAGAGTGCGATTTTTGACGTTTACAGACATAAGCGTAGAAAAAACTAACTAACGCCCTGTGTAAGTAGTGCTAAATTTAGCATAAATGTCCTAATTTACGTACCAAACAACATAAAGTCACTAGTTTTTAAAAATATACTGCTTAAAATCACAAAATTATTAGGACATTTAAAAAAAAAATTGAACCTTATATACCCTGTATCTCGTAACATGCCTTTTTGTGTGTATAGTATCTCCAGTTCAGAGATTGTTCTTAATGAATCACCCCTTCTTGTTAATTGCCTACACGACTTAAATTGATATCCGATCTTCTTATTTTAATAATCAACTTATTCATCGGACAGGTCAGACTTTTAAATTTGGAACCCACGTAATTTCCTTTATAAGCAAAATAACATTTTGTTTACTAACAGATTAAAATTTGCATAGATTTTTGTTTATAAATTTCGGAGGTGTATAAATAGTGTGGTTATACAATTGTTATGTTGTAAATTGTAAATCTACAGATAAAAAAAATGGATAGGATATCTTCCCACAGCGGGATTATCCCCATAAATTCATCGGATGCGCTGAAATTGCAACCAAAATTATTTGCGTGGTTAAATCAACATTTAACGTAAATATTTTAATAAAAACTGGTAAAACTACGAAATTACAATGTAAAATTTGGTAAAAGAACGAGTGTAGAATATTTAAAATTGATAAATATTTGTTTAGCATTTGATTTCTTTGCTGCGACTAAACTATCATTATAACTATCCAGATTACCGTTTTGAACTTCATTCTCAGAAACTCTTTAGCATTGACTTATTATATTTGCGTGAAAAAGGTTTTAGAATAAATTTGCTTAAAAGTCTTACGAACAACTGAAACTTTCTCAACATTATATTTTTCTTTGTTTTTCTTTACTTGAAATAAATCGATTTGTCAAGCTGCAAAAACTGACGATAATGTTGAGGTGGTCGTTTTCGATTACCAACAAAATCTACCCGTACCAATTTTGCCAATAGGGGATATATTCTACAAACGTCAACTATGGGTGTACAACCAGTGTTTTTATTCTGGAAAAACAGATCGTTCCTCCATGTGTATGTATGATGAGACTGTTGGCAAAAAAGGTGCTAATGAAACAATTTCGTTTCTAAAACATTACATTGATAATACCATTGCTCCCTCTGTTAAGATACTCTATATTTTCACTGACAACTGTGTGGGACAAAATAAAAATTTGGCATTGGTTCAGTTTCTTACCCTACTAACAGCAACATGTAGATTTTCCAAAATTATTCACCGGTTTCCAGAGCGAGGCCATTCGTTTCTCCCATGTGACAGGAAATTCGGTCTCATAGAAAAGGAGAAAAGAAAAATCACCTATTTTTACCTACCAGAAGAATGGATGTCCAAAGTGATACAGACTTCTAAAACCTTTCAAGTTATTAACGTATTACGTCCAATGATAAAAGACTATAAATCATATTTACCTTTAATATAATTGAAGTACTCTACACTATATAAAGGGGTATATTATTTTTCAGTTTTATTTTTTCTTCATTTTTCAAAAATGAATATACCTGGTTTTCATACTCAATGAAGAAAAATTATAATCAAACAGGCATTTGGAGTTTTTTAACATGTATTTTCCCAAATATTAACATTACAAAAAGTACTAAATTTCATCGTCGGACACTAGTGCATCTGTTGTACTATTTTCTGCATCATTCTCCTCCAAAGTATTATACCATCCTTGATACACCGCAGGTATATACTGGGAAAGTTCTTTCAAATTCTTTAGTTTTAGTGGGTTAATGGGAATATTAGTTTCGTATAGCTGTTTTACTTTACTCCAGTCAACTGTTGTTTTCGGATTAACATCATCCTTGATATAATGAAAAGTGGTTGGATTGTTCTCTATATTATGATGTATCGAAACTGTCAAACTTCTTGCCTCATAGCAAAAGGTTTTGTATTTTGTCACAGTAAAATTTTTCAGGTTCTTTTTGAAAAAAGGTGCCTGAACCAAAAATAAATTAAGAATTTAAAATTTCACCGACGTTATTCAGTTTTTTGTGTCTCTCCTGAAAAATTCTGATTTCGGTTTTTGCCTAGTTTTTATTCTCAGATCCTCATTTTTTTGTTAACCAACCAATTTTCTTTTACAATAAATAGATAAAGTATCATTTTAACCGCAAGGGTAGATAAATGTGACACTTTAACAGCAAGAGTATATAAAATGTTTCAACTTTTTTTATTTTATTAAGATTTTTGTGGCAACAATAAACTTTCTGCTTCCAACGCTACCTGTTGAAAATGAAGAGAATAGCCGAGCGTTTAGTTAGTCTACATACTTATTATTTTTTTTTTGTTTACGTTGCTATAAAAAGAAAAATGTCAATTTTGATGTTAATGTCTAATTTTATATGAAATAAAAGTCAATCTAATACAATTGATATCTCCATTCTTTAAATACAGAAGAATTAACCAGTTAGGTTTTATTCATTCTGAACATTTGTGGCGACCGTGACAGGACGTTCCAGTTCTTTTACGACATGGAGAAAATTAAGCGCCTTTTAGATATACAACGAAAGGCTTTTATTAAGTCTTACGAAGATATAGTTGGTGATTTGAAATTAACTGTACCTGATATCACCTCTATTAAAGGTTGTATTTGTGTGTTGGATAACAAAATCGAAGAAATCAACCTCCTCAGTAAGCAGCTGATTGATTTTTTGCTAGATAAACCCGAAACAGTCGAAAATGATATAGTAGATGAAATACGTAAATCTGATGATCTAAATTCTAAATATAATCAACTTAAGTTTCAAGTTGAAGAACTATGTACTAAAAATTCTGCAGAAAGCATTTGCGGTAGTCATTCAAATCATTCCAGTACCAATAAATCTAACTTAAAACTCCCACGTATAGAATTTACAAAATATGGCGGAGATTTGAAAGGGTGGATTCCATTTTGGAGTCAGTTCAAGAGGATTCACGAAGATGAAAACATTCAAAATGAAGACAAATTTCAATACTTGCTTCAAGCCACAATACCGAAATCCCGAGCTCGCCAATTAATTGAAAGCTATCCGCCCAGTGCAGAAAATTATAGTAAAGTTATTAGTAATTTAAAAACAAGATTTGGAAATGATGAACTCTTGATTGAATTTTACGTTCGTGAATTGTTAAAACTGGTTCTTAATAATTTAAGAGCTAAAACTAATCTTTCCACACTTTATGATTGTCTTGAATGTCAACTTCAGTCTTTGGAGACATTAGGAGTAACTTCTGATAAATATGCCGCGATGTTATTCCCATTAGTTGAGTCATGTCTTCCCGAAGATCTCTTGAGGGTGTGGCAAAGAAGCCAGAACAATGAAGAGTTTGATTCATCTCCATCAAGAAGTTCAAAATCTACAGACTTGAGATTAAACAAACTTATGTTTTTTCTTGAAGTTGAAATTGAGGAAAAAATTAGCCTTGCTAATGAAAAGTAAGAAACCTGAAATGAGTCAACGTATTTCTGTTCCTACTGCGGCTGAACTAATCAATTACCAGAAAAATTTTAAATGTGTTTTTTGCAAGGGCAACCATAAGAATGAAGATTGTACTGAAATTAATCAAATGAATTTGGCAGAAAAGAAAAAGATTTTGTCCACTACTGGGTGTTGTCATCTCTGTTTAAAATATGGTCACATAGCACGAAGATGTCGAGTCAGATTGCACTGTTCGCATTGTAAGAAGAGCCATGCTACTCTAATGTGTCCGGAAGCATCTGCTAAGGAAGAAAGTGCGGTTAATAGTATGAAAATTTCAGAAAATGTAGAATCTCTATCAAATAATACGCATCATCATATATTTTTACAAACTATTATGGTTAAGTTACATAATGGTACTCATTCAAGAAACGTAAGATGCATAATAGACACAGGTTCTCAGCGTTCATATATTAATAAATTCCTTGCTTCTGAAATGAAATTGCAGCCACTTGGACGAGAAACTTTAATACATGCACTTTTTGGCGGTCAGTCTGAAGTTGCGACCCATAATGTTTATAAAATCGAGTTAGATAGTTTAGATAAAAGATATGCATGTAACTTCCAAGTTTTAGACCAGCCCATAATATTAACTCTATCCCTAGAGGTTCTTGGATGGATGAACTAGCAGATTTAGGAATACAAATATTTCATATCAAGGATGCTCCAACTGATGTTTTAATAGGTGCTGATATAGCACTATGGCTATGGACACCAAACTAGGGTGGACTCTCCTAGGAAAGATTTCTAATACTCTTTTAGATACTGTCACTTCAAGTTTAAATATGATAACATCGCTCCTATGTAAAAATTACCAGATATCGCACTTATGGAAACTTGATATTCTTAGAATATCTGATCCTGGTGACAAGCAATCCAAGAATTAGAGAGGGCCGTAATGCAACATTTTCATGAAACAGTCAAACTTAATGACGGAAGATACGAAGTTGCTTTACCTTGGATAGAAGGTCATTCTCCAATTCCCAGCAATTTTTATTTATCGAAGCGACGTCTAGATAATTTAATGGTAAAGCTAAAGAACGACGGATATTATGATGAGTACAATAAAGTTTTATCTGAATGGCTATCTGAAGGCATCACCGAATTAGTACCCAGAGGAGAAGAAATGAAGGAAAATGTCCATTATCTACCTCATCGACATGTGGTAAAAGTGGATAGCGCTACAACTTAACTCAGGCCAGTTTTTGATGCTTCAGCACGAGAAAAGGGTTTTCTTTCTATTAATCAATGTTTGGAAACTGGTATAAACCTTTTAGAATCGATACCGTCTTCTTTAATAAAATTTAGAATTTTCAGAATTGGAATAATAGCTGATATTCGAAAAGCTTTTCTTCCAATTGGGATTTTGCAGAGTGATCGAGATTTCCTGCGTTTTTTATGGTATGATAAAGATCATAATCTTATTTATTTTAGACACGCAAGAGTTGTTTTTGGAGTTACCTGTAGCCCTTTTCATCTTAATGCCGTTATACAGTTGCATTTGAGTCGCATTTTGGCTGATTGTCTTGACGGCAATTCTCAATATTCTTCTTCTATTATTGATAAGCTCCGTAGGAGTTTTTATGTAGGCGTGTGTCAAGTGTAGATTCTGAAGAAGAGTTGATAGAATTTATTGATCAGTCAACTAGGGTTATGGGTGAAGCTAAATTTGATTTACGTCTGTGGGAGTATACTGTGTTAAATAATGAAATGCCTGACACGTTCGTGTCCAAGCTTTTGGGGTTGAAATGGAATCGTTTAGAGGATACCCTAGAAATTTGTCTTGATTGGTTTGAGACGGCTGATTTGAAGACAATTACGAAACGAACCATTTTATCTTTTGCTAACAAAGTTTTTGATCCACTTGGTTTTTTATGTCCTATTCTTTTGTCAATAAAAATTTTACTTCAAAAGATGTGGTCTCTTAAGATAGGTTGGGACTCTGAAGTACCTCTTGATGTTAAAAATTCATTTGTCGATTGGGTTCAAAATCTTAGTCTTCTTGTTAATTTAAAAATTCCTAGATATCTTTCATATCCATTATCTTCCAAGTTAGAAATAAATTCAAAAAGTATTCATCTTTTTACAGATGCCAGCCAACTTTCTTATGCCGCAGCAGTTTTTTTGAGAACTGAAGATAAGAATGGTTCTTGTGCTATTCAGCTTATTCAAGCTAAAAGTAGATTAGCTCCATTTCGGAAGAAGATAACCATTCCACGACTGGAGTTATTAGCAGCTACCATCGGTTCCAGACTTTTGTCTTCAGTATTATCTACTCTTGAGTTTGAATGTCCTGTTTATTGTTGGTCAGACTCGAGTACAGTGCTGGCTTGGATTCATTGTGAGGATCAATGGAAACCTTTTGTAGGGAATAGGGTGAAAGAGATTCAGTCTTTAACTAGAAAAGAGGATTGGTATTTTATACCGGGTCAATTAAATCCTGCTGATTTGCCTTCCAGAGGTTGTTCTTCTAAACAGTTGTTGCAGTCTCGATGGTGGGAGGGTCCTTTTTGGTTAAGACAGGAAAAGCAGTTTTGGCCAAATGAAGTCTATGTTGTTGACGAATCAACAGTTAATGAAGAAAAGATCAATCGTTTTACTACTTCCTGTATAAATCTTCAACGCGACTTTTCTTGGTACTATAGATATTTTTCGTATCAACAAATTATAAATTTAATAGGTTGGATTTATAGGTTTATTAATAATTGTCGTCGTAAAAAAAAAGATTACTGTTGGATCTCTTATGTTAGATGAAACAAAAAATGCTGAAATTATGGTATTAAAGTTAATTCAACAAGAAGCTTTTACTGGTGTTGATGATAAAAGTCTTTCTTCTTTAATTCCTTTTAAAGACAAAGATGGAATACTTCGTCTTAAAACTAAATTTCTGAGCGAAATGATACCTATGATTTTAGACACCCAGTCATTCTTCCTTCCCGTCATCCTGTAGTTTTCAGGTTAATTTACAAAAGTCATGTTGACAACTGTCATATTGGCGTTCAGGCTCTACTCAGTCAAATGCGAGAACATTTTTGGATTTTAAAGGGTAGAAGGACAATTAAAACTGTCATTTCAAAATGTGTAAGATGTCAAAGGTATGAATCCAAAAGTTTTGATACTGTTCCTGTGTGCTTGCCTGAAAACCGTGTGAAAGACATAGCTGTTTTCGAAATTAATGGTATTGATATGACTGGACCTTTATTTATTAAGAGTATGGAGAAAGTTTGGAATGTATTTTTACTTGTGCCGTTTATAGAGCGGTGCATCTAGAATTGGTTTTAAATTTATCTACGGACGGTTTTTGCAGGCTTTTAGGAAATTTGTTAGCAGGAGAGGACGACCTAGTGTTGTATATAGTGACAATGGAACGAATTTTGTAGGAACCGAAAATGCTTTTAAACGAATTGATTTTAACAAAATTTTAGAATATAGTACTATAAAAAGAATTAGGTGGTTATTTTCACCGCCAACTGCAGCCTGGTGGGGCGGTTGGTGGGAACGCTTAATTCGATTGTTAAAACAACTTTTACGCAGAACTCTGGGTACTACTTCGTTGTCGTTTGATGAGCTTTGCACAATTTTATATGAATGTGAGGCAGTTATGAATTCCAGACCTCTCACCTACATCTCTGATGATGCTAAAGATTTGGTACCATTGACTCCTCTGATGTTTTTACAAGAAATAAAAGAAATAGGCATTCCAGATATTGATAACATAGATAAACAAAGTTTAAACAAACATCTAAAATATCGGGTTAAGTTGAAAACGGATTTTAAAGCAAGATTCCGTAGAGAATATTTGGGTCAATTGGTTCTCAAAAACAAAAGATGTCTTCCCAAAGATATTAATATTGGAGATGTTGTACTGATTAGCAATGAAGGCATTAAACGAGTTGGCCTTTAGCAAGGGTTACTGAAATTTTTGCTGGAAAAGATGGCAATATTAGAGTTGCTCGTTTAAAAACATCTTCAGGTTTTGTGACCAGACCTGTTAAAAAATTGTATCCATTAGAAGTCCATTCGGATGTAGAAATAAATGATTTTAGAAAAAACTTAGAGCAGAGAAGAATTAGAAAAGATAATGTAGAAGAAAATGATGAAAGAATAAAAGACAAGAATTTTGAACACACTTCTAAGGCTAGATTTAGTTGTTATTGTAGACCTATTAAAGCTCCTGAAAGGTTTCAACCCTTAAATTGAGTCTTTGTCAAGAGCCTCAAGGTGGGAGAATGTTGAAAATGAAGAGAATAGCCGAGCGTTTAGTTGGTCTACATACTTATTATTTTTTTTTGTTTACGTTGCTATATAAAGAAAAATGTCAATTTTGATGTTAATGTCTAATTTTATATGAAAAAAAAGTCAATCTAATACAATTGATATCTCCATTCTTTAAATACAGAAGAATTAACCAGTTAGGTTTTATTCATTCTGAACACTACCTTTTCTACATCTGATGGTAGGTTTTCCCTTTCTTGTGTAAATTCTTTTCCGTCCATTTCGTATTTATTAACTTTGTACACAAAACGCAATGCTATTCTCAGCAAAATCCAAAACGTAACATTTGTTTGACATTTGTTGACAGAGTAATTCATATCCCTAGCAACGGAGCAACACAATTGCGATTTTGTACCCAAAATTACAATTTTCTTTGAAATTCTATTTTTCACCTATCATAGGTAGGCAACATAAAATACACGTTATTTAAATTTAAATCTTTCATTGTTAATTGAATCTTTACTTTTTATATTTAAAAATTGAGTTAAACAACGAAAATAGATTTAGTGAAAAGATATCGATGAATTATTATATTTATAAAGTGGGTTTTGTACAGAATTGTTTAAAGAATTATCTTCTCAAACACCACTCGTCCTGTAAAATTTTACTAGATACATTTTTATTTTTCAAACTCAAACTTTTTTATTTTAGGCAAAACTACTAGAACCAACTGAATAAGATTAAATCACTTGTCCTACGGATAAAATTACATTTCAGTTTGTTTTTGTAATTTTCTCTTAAAAAATCTAAAAAATCTGATTAAAGAGATAAATAGATAATTTTTCACAACATTAGTGACAACTGTCAATACAATTTAGTGTACAGGATAAGTTAATAGGAGGGGTAGTTTTTTTACAGGAAGGTTCAAAAATAATCATCTTCTCAAATACCACTCGTTCTGTAAAATTGTTGCTCGTTAAATTTTTAAGAACTCCTGGAATTACCCTTGCTAAAATTTAAAGGAAGTTAACCATGTTATTTTACTACATATATTCTTTTCTGCTGGATATTTTTCGTTCATCTTTTGAATAATCTCCTTGTTTTCATCAGTTAGAAGAAATATAAAAGCGGATGATTCAACCGGAAAAAAAGAATTCGATCCAGTCGTACTATTCATTATTTCCGTGTACATCCATTTATAATCGTATTAACAAATTATATTTTTCGTCATACCTTCGTCGAAATAATGTACTTTCGTCCCTAATAGTAGGGAGTTTCGCCTAGGCTGAAAATTCTACTCCATTCCAGGAAATGTGCTGTTTTGTTCCTCGAAGGTTGAGAAAAATGAACGCTTTCGAGTGGGTGAAACCCTGTATATTTTCCAGCACAGAAAGGTTTTCCTTGTTGCCCAACTGGAGATAATTTCCTTGGTAGTGATTGGGAAATGGTAACTTCGTTCCCTTCGTTGACAGAGTGTCGGTTGTTTCATTGTCCTCCACTTATGCCCTGGAACCCAGAGTGTCCTTACTCTGCCATTTGCTCCCATGTTATTTAAGGATTTGATACAGCTACACACCAGCTTTGAATCAACCCGGGTGAATATCAGTGCTTTTAGAGCTACCTAAATGGTCGAAATGATTTTTGTTCACCATGGGATGATCAACTTCCTGGGGCACAAATCTATAGCAATCGTTTTTGCCTGAAAGATGCGAGCATTCTTAATAATTATTATTAAATCTTATAATTAATCTTTGTAACACTGATTTACAAGTTTTTGAACACTTTTAATTTTTGTATCATCAATTGTTGTTAATTTAAAAATTTGTAAGGAGTTGAAACTGACTTTCTTTGTAATTCTTAAGTTCCTCTTTCTATTTATTGTAAACAATTTTTCACCCTGATGATGGTCCTATAGAACCGAAAATAGTTGCTACACTTTTAATAAACAGTTTGTGGGATAGAGTCTGTTTCCTTTCCACCTTAATTGTTATTAAGATAATCTTCCAAACGTTTTTACAATAAATTTAATCGGATTGTTCAAGTATACTAATTAATTTTTTTTATTTTTATCTTAAGAAATAAAAAAGTGGTTTTAAATATAGTCTTCGAATTTGATATTGCCATTAACTGTTCGAAGTAGTGCACTTTAATAGCGATTATATATCATAAAAGTGTTCCTGTCGAAGTTAAAAATACTTCTCGAGAGCACTTCATTTTCATTTACTGATTGGATAATACGAGGGCAGTCCAGAAAGTCTGTCACGTTTTGCGTTGTAGCCGCTAGGGGCGGGGCTATCATGGCCATCTTGGCGTCAGGGCGTTCCTCCGTTCCTTGGCTATCCAGCCGTGCTAGCGGGAGGTTCGTGTCGATCTTCGTTGTTTTTCAATAACAATTTAAAATGTGTGCCGCAATTCAAAATCCCGCGAGAAAAGGAGTTCTTCTTGTTGATTTCTTAGAACGTGGAACAACAATAACCTCTGCGAGGTATTGTGAAACACTTAAAAAATTAAGAAGAGCGATCCAAAACAAGCGCAGAGGAAAGTTGACTTCAAAAATTCTCTTTGTCCACGACAACGCCCGACCACATACGGCAAATCGAAAGTCCTGGATGCTTTCAAATGGGAGGTTTTTCCACATCCGCCATACAGTCCAGACCTTGCACCCAGCGATTATCACTTGTTTCCGGCAATTAAGACATGGCTTGCTACGCAGCGCTTTGACGACGACGCGAAACTGCAGGAGGGCGTAACCAACTGGTTAACACGTTACTGGCGGCAGACTTTTATGACGCCGGCATTTCCAAATTAGTTCATCGCTATGATAAGTGTCTCAATTTGTTTGGTGATTATGTTGAAAAATAGTATTTTAGTTGTACTTTCAAATGTATATAATAAACATGTTTTCTTGCACTTAGTTCTTTTTTTTTATCAAAACGTGACAGACTTTCTGGACTGCCCTCGTATAATCACCCTTTAGTTTATGAATGGATCTACTTTATTCTTATCGATTACTGCAGTTCGAGAGAGCAGGAAAGCAGAATCATTTTATAGCACATTTTTTTTAATCAAATTGAATTTCAAGGAAATGTTTCACATTTAGAACTGTCTGGGATGTGTTTAAGATTTAAATAATGGCGAATACAATATATTCATCTCAATTATTTTGTCTTTAGTGTTTCGCTTAGTTTCCTTAATTTCAGTATTACAAAAAAGTTACAAATTAAAGCTGTTTCATTTTATCTGTAACTACCAAAAATGCAGCAACAGGCTGAATTTCGTGTAATCTTCAATATTTTAAATGTGTATTTTTTTATACTTTTGAGTAGCCCTGCATTTCCTGATTACAAATATATAAAATAGGTTTATTTTGGTTCTATATTGGCGTGAGAAAAGTCAGAAAAGCTCCAGGATATGACGGCATCAACAACAATACACTGAAGCATCTACCAAGAAAAGGATTTGTATTTCTTACAACGATAATAAATGGAATTCTAAGGACAAAGCGCTTCCCGACCAATGGAAAGAAGCAGATATAGTGATGCTAAGGAAATCAGGACAAGATCCCAAGTTTCTACAAAACTACAAACCCTTCTACCAGCAAACTAAACGAGGAAACGAAAGAAATAGGAATAATGCCAGAAGAACAGTTCGGATATAGAAAAGAACGCAGCGCACAGGACCAAGTACTCAAAATAGTAAAATACACAACAGAAGGATTTGACAGAAACCAATCAACTAAAGCCATCTTCCTGGATATCAGCAAAGCATTCGACCGAGTATAGCACGAAGGACTAATATAAAATACTCGTACACCAGAGAAATGACGAAACTCCTAGTCACCTATCTGAAAAATAGAAGATTCAGGATAAGAATAGGAAATGCAAAATCCGAACTAGCAGCAACAAAAGCCGGAGTCCTCTCACCGGTGTTATGCAACATATGCACGGCAGATATCCAAATGACACACAACACAATGATGGCTCTCTACGCAGATGACACGGCTATCGTCACCAGAAGTACTTAAGGATGGTAACAAGAAGACTCCAACAGGTTATGGACTAAATAGACAAATGGTGTACAACATGGAAAATAAAAGTAAACCGAGAAAAAAAATGCAAGCAGTCTACTTCAGGAAAAGAAGGAAAAAACCAGAAGAAAACATTAACATAGGAGGAGAAGAGATAAAATGCGAAAAAATGCCAAATACATAGAAGTGATACTGGACAAAGGACTAACCTTCAAAGAACACGTGAAAAACATTACAAAGAATGCCAAACAATCAAGAGGAAGACTAGCCGGACTCATAGGAAGAAAATCCAAATTAGCACTGAAGGCAAACATACATGCAATCATCATTCCGATCAGGTTGTACGCCTCCGTAGCCTGGGGAGACACAGCCATAAATCACAAAAAGAAGATACAAGCACAACAGGATATCAGCTTAAGACAAGCAGCAGACGTCCCATGGTATATAATAAATATACAACTATGCAGGGATCTAGACCAGAGAAGATAGAGGAAATTATGAAAGCCAGAGCCAGAAGAAGATTCGAAGAACACAGCACTTAGGGAATTAACAAACTACACAGTAGACGACTACAGGAGATATCCAAGGCCAAGAAAACAGCTGGACAACTAATAGGAACAAAAGATAACAAGAAGCAAGACAGAAAAGGAACTACCTATAAAAGACCATGCCCAACCTTAGCAAAATGCACAGATTCTTGAGTAGGAACAGCTATAACAAGTGGATCCAGTGTCTAAGGACCAAGGACTAATTTTATAAAAGAGGCAGCAAAAATGCACACACTCTAGAACAACAAAAAAAAGACAGGAGTATAAAGGTGTACAGCACCATTCCGGAACCAAAGGAAGAATCCTGGAAACTATCTCTGAACCAAAAAAGTGAAAAGAAGAGCATAAGCCCGAGGACTGAGGCCCCCATCGGATGGGAGTTTTAAAAATGAAACAAAATTATTAATTTATTATAAATTGCCAGAAGAAACTTATTTTAATAACATTTTATGTGCAAATAAATCAAATTTTTCAACTTCGAGTATTTTCAATAAAAGAAATAGTTACCTCTTCCTGGGAACAGAAAAATAATATAAAAAGAAAACAAAATAGTTGAACCCTAGGAAGAATAATATAAGATGGACCTATCATAACAATAAGCACTCTACGTAGTTAATTAAAGCCAAATAGGCAGTGGATTGTTTTTGTTTTTTCGTAGTGTACAACGAAACATGCTATCTTCACTCAACAGAAAACAGCTCACTTTTTTGCACACAAAGCACGTTATTACCATTGTCTTAATAGCAAAATAGCACTAACAACAGTATATAAAAAGTTAAAAATAGGTAAATTATTTCCAATTTCACAAAAACCATACTAAAACATAAAAAACCACAAGCAGCCATTTCTCGAAGTAGCAGTTGCCTATTTTATACACGTTCAGCAAAGTTTTATCCAAAAATCAACTAAAATAATAATTTTAAAATAAGCTAACAAATATATTATAATTATTAAGATTCATAGATAGTTATTTTGGATAGTATGAAGTTGTAACAATATTTTTTTTCATTTTTTAGCAGGCATTAAAAAACACATAATTTGGAAATATGGCAACCCTTATGTTTTTGCTTATAAGGCTTTTAATAAAATTGTATCTTGGATCTACCATATTATATTATTCGTCCAAAGTTGAACCAATGTTTTATTATTATAAATTAACTGGGGAATCATTTTTGGACAGTCATTACATAAGTGGATAAGTTAAATCAAACTTATACACAAAATCGATTTAAATAGTATCATATTGCAGCAAGACGGAGCACCTCTAGGGCTTCACACGAGACGAGATAGGGCGAGACTTTCAAAAATCTCGCCTCGGTCTCGTCAATTCTGAAAAAAATAAGTCTTATTCAGAACAATAAACAACTATTTCGATAGCGAAACGGCTGTCATTGCATTTAAAGTATTTAAAGAATAAATAGTGAAAGTTAATTCAACCTTTTAGTTGTTTATTGTTCTGAATAAGATGAACTTTCACATAGTAAGGGTTAGTACCAGAAATTTCATAAAATAAGTCTTGTTTAAGCCTCGGTCTTGTCTCGTTACCAGTTGCTACCAGTCTCGTTTTGCTAAATATTATCATACAAAAACTTAATTCTACGATTGTTCGATACCACATGAGTAAGATCATTTTAAACAGGTCTTATGAAAAAGGCCGAGTCAAATATAAGGAATGTAAAGGAATATTCCAGGTAAAAAACTTCAGGTCGAAAACATGACCTTTTACCTGACAGATACATATGGGAAATTATCAACTGCGCCAAAACCCGCTAGTTTAATTGATCCTTCGATATAAGAAAAAAAAACCGTCATAAAAGATAACAATAAAAAGACAATCAAGCAAGACAATAGCACAGATTTTTACGTGTTTACTTTACTATGGGTTAAAAATGTCGATTTTATGTGTAAAAAGGGGTTTTAACTATTGCATTGTACTTTTAACTTGATTTCCTTTTTCAAACTTGAAATATTTCACAGATGGTAAACAGATTTTATATGTTGTTATTTTGTAAAAAGTATTGTTTATCAATGTAAACTTTCTTATTTTTCCAATTTACGAGACTCAAAACGGAACTCTCGGGGTGCACCATATGTGGTCTCTAGGCCTCGCCTAAAATTTTTCCAAAAGTGTCTCGTCGTCTCGTATCGTCTCGCTGTTTTGAGACGAGACGAGAAAAATCTCGCTTTCGTGTGAAGCCCTAAGCACCTCCACATACTGTCGTAGCCGTTAAAGAACATTTTAATAATCAATTAAATGTATGAATCGCTCATCAGGGTGTCATTAATTGGCCGCCAAATAGTTCCTACTTAACACCATGTGATAGCTTCTTATAGTCTATATAGAAAGGACAAGGAGTAATAAATCATTCATTTAAGTAGATTTCATAGACGTACCAAAATATATTTTAAGAGGGTATACCGTAAGGTACATTTTGTATTGAACGAATGAGTTGCAGCTATGTTAAAGAATATACGATTTAGGTCAAAAGTAACGGGATGTACTAATTTTAATAAAAAAAGTGATAGAGGTACATAAATTTTAGTAAGTTTGATAAAGAAAGGCAACACAGTTTATTCATAATGGAAAACAAACCAATCTGTAACAATAATATTTACTATTTTATTATTATTTATTATTTTGTTCTTTTTGTAAGAAGATTAATTCAAACTTTTAATATTGTCACAAATAAATTACAATGAAAAATCTTTTTAAAAAATTAATTAAAGTCAAGATAGCAAGATATCGTTACAATTTTTATTAAATTCAAAGAAGCAAAATTAATATTTTTTATTTTTATTACTCCTATATGTAGTAGTAGTAGCAGATAAAATAATACAACTTTTTTTGAAACTTTATTTATACCAAAATTAAGAAAAATAAGTGAGGGCCAAAATATAATGTGAAACCCTGTACATGACTGTAGGTCGTACACATTTTTATTTCGGATTATTTATTCAGTATTTCCTAGGACTTGTAAACAGTTTCAACTCTCTTTAAGGCTTACTAGATTTTTTATTTCGGTAAAAAGTTTAAAGCAGTTCCATTTATTTTCAGACCATAAACCTAAGCCTATTTAGACGACACTCATTACCCAATGATAGGAGATATTCAAATTATTTTACCATTCCTTTTACATTTTATTGCACAATAATAACCGACAACAAAAATAATAGATGTAAATAAAACATTTTATTTAAACCGCTTTTACAATATTACGATACCAACGAGTGTTAAAGATTTTTTAAGTGCATGTTCGTTAAGTAAAGAATATTCGATGAGTGGACTTGTCAAGCCCCACAAAGGGAACCGACATTGGTTCTTGCTGCTTTCTTTGACTGTTATCACTGCTGCCGCAGATTACAAAGGTGAGTCGTTTTATACTATACCTGTATTTATAAAAAGATTGTGTATTGTAGTTTAATGTCAGTCCAAAGAAATGTAGCCGATAGCGTAATAATTATTGTATTCCCATCGTTTTCATAGTTGGTATGCGAAGAAAACTGATTGGTATTGTGAGAAACTAGAATCAGTAATAATAGTTTATATTTGTTTTGTTTTTTGTCTTGTTCTACGGCGGGCTTAGCATTATTCTATTAAAACAACTGATAAAATCTAATAACCTCCAGTTACGAACAGAAGAAGTTGTGTTAGATCGACTAGCTTTATGTGGAGGATACAAAATAAACAATATTTTATTTTTATTTTGGTTTCGATTTGCACGATAATCTGTTCAGCAGGAGGCTGATTTCTTTGAATTTTTTTGCAATTTGTAGATGAAAAACTGTACTTTTAAGTTTATTATTATGACGTCTCAAAATAATTTCACACTTCCCTCATATACAGGGAAGAACAGAAAATAATGTTTTTCTCTACTTTTGACTCACCCTGTAGGTTAATTCTGCTAGTAGACGTGCACATAATGAACTTTATCAAGATGTCTTATTTGTTTCCAACACTTCGTTTTTTTTATTTATTAAGATATATCTTGATTTGTTTGTGAAATGTGACGGTTTAAAGAAAATGAGACATTTTTAATTTTTTTATTCAATTTAAACAGTGTAATTCATGAAATTTATTGTGTTAACCTCTACTTTTTGGACTAAGAACAATAAATAACTGCACAGTTAAACTAAACTTCCACTATTTATATGAAAAATAAACACAAAGAAATTTTGAAGTAAGATTTAATGAACACTTAAGAGCATATAGATTACAACAACCAGATAAGTCGAACTAAGCAAAACACCTACTGGAACATCCAAACTCACTTACACACACCAATGACATTCATATACTACACATTTGTGATAAAAAACAAAATTTAGATTTTCTAGAAGAACTTGAAATTAAAAGACATCTAGCAGATCAACAGTTTAAAGTAGTTAATGAACAAATAAATCTTGGAAGTTCTCCACTATTAAACTGTTTACTTTGATTGAGTCTTTATTTTATACATAGATAAGACATTATTGTAACATAAATATATTAAGTTATTGTAAAGATCAGCATGATATGGTTTTTCCTGGTTTTTCTATATCATTGCACAGTTATACTGATCTTAGAGGGAAATACATCCAGGATAATCCCTTAGGGCTAATAACATCTAGGCTTTAATATTGTTATGTCTTATTACTTCCTTACTTGGTCTAGCCTTAACTCCTTATCAACATCAAGCACCTAGTTACAAACAAACAACATGTAATTTCAATATGTCAATCTGACGATGCTAGTTATAGCGAAACAGCTGTAATTGATTTTAAAGCGAATTTTTCAAATAAATAGTGGAAGTTTAGTTTAACTGTGCAGTTATTTATTGTTCTTAGTGTAATTCATAATTTTATAAACAAATCATTAAGAATAATAAGCAAATCATTAACAAAAACTAGAAATTCGAATAATAATACGTCGTGGCATACCTTCTATTAAATGTCGAATCTCTATCTAGTCAATCTGATTGCATTAATGGACCAAAGCATCTTTCAATTGAGTTAAATTAGTTGGAGCAGGAACTTGTCTACCCATCATATCCCAAACGTGTTCAGTTGGAATGAGATATGGGCTACGTGATGGCCAGTTCATTCTTTGAATTTCTGTTTCATCCAAATATATAGATACAGTCCTTGCAATATGTGGACGAGCGTTGTCATGCATAAACATGAATTAATTTCCTACAAATGGTGCAAATGGAGATTTGATCATTCGAAACAACGTGTTTTTCCATTTAATTCAACTTAACCTTTTTCTCTCCTGAGGAGATCTAATTAATATAAATATGAGTACAGTGGCTCAGATGAAAATATTGGCATCAGCGATTTATCAGACGAAAGTATTGATGCATTCCACAGTAAAGACGAATCCAGCGATTATCTCGAGGAAATAATAGAGGAAATTGGTGTTCGCCCGAAAAATGTTGCACTGTCATGTGTTAAATGTCAAACTAGTATTACAGTGTTCCAACAGAACAGTTGTGGACTAGTTTCAAATTTCATCAAATGCGCATATGCGTAGAAACAAATTTGAAAACAATCCGAAACGCATTCCTGATTGTCATTTGGAACGAACCTATTATTATATATTACATTAAAAATACATGCACATCACATAGTTCTAATACTAATAATTTATGTCCTTTTTAAAAAAAATATCCTAGGAAGAATCCGAAAAAAATATCCGAATACATTTTTAAATGAAAATTTTCCAACTTTTTTAAAAAGTATCCGGATACATTTTGAGTATCCGTATCCGGTATCCGGATACTTTTTTTCAGTATCCGACCCAATTCTGCTGTCATTGCCCCGCCGCCAACAATGATTAAATCAGTACGAGCGTCCATGCTTATGCCGCCCCATACCATTACCGATCCTCCTCCATAACTAAGTCTTTTAGAAAAATTTGCTTGATCGAACCGTTCGCCTCTTCTTCGGTATATTATTTCACGCCATCAGGTGAACGTAAACAAAACATCGACTCGTCGAAAAATAAAATCTTACTCCAGTCATCAACATTCCAATATTGATACTCCCTGGCAAACCGAAGACACGCTGTTCTGTGATTTCTAAGTAACTTCGGACCAGTTGCAGGTCTTCTGAAGCGTAATCCATTTTCTCTTAATCGCTTAATTATGAATTACTCTGTTTGAATTGAATAAAAAAATTAAAAATGTTTCATTTTCTTTAAAACGTCACATTTCATAAACAAATCAAGATATCTGGGTAAATAAAAAATCGGAGTGTTGGAAACAAATGAGACATCTTGATAAAGTTCAATATGTGCACATCTACTGGCAGAATTAACCTACAGGGTCAGTCAAAAGTTTCTCCCCTGTATATGAGAGAAGTATGAAATTATTTTTAAACGTCAGAATAATAAAATTAAAAGTACCGTTTTTTATCTACAAGTTGCAAAAATATTCAAAGAAATCAGCCTCCGCGTTCGGAAGTTAGACCATTTTTAAATAAATCAATATATTGAATGGATCGAATTTTAAGTCAGTGAGTGTATTATTAAGTTATAACCTGCATTTTATGTTGCATTTTTCAGAAAATAAAGTTAGTTGAAAAATTTTCTGGACGGCAAGAGTAGCGAATCCACAAACTTGGAAGTTAAACTAATACTGACCCCTTACTCAAAAACATAATAGCATAATAAACTGAATGTTGTTTTTAAAGATCTTAGTAGAGCCTTTGGCACAGTTGATCATAATGTTTTATTGAGGAAAATATTCACCCTTGTTATATCGGACAAATATCAAAGGACGCAACATGTAGTGTTTAAAAAACTAAAGTTAAACGAGTTCCCTATAGAATCAAATGTAATCCGAGGGCCAATATTGGGCCACTATTCTTATTAGAAGATATACCGAGGGTTATTAGGAATTCTATGTGTACATTGTTTATACAATTGTAATAGGAAATTAAAACTGGAGTTGACGCCGAATTACTTAAAGAAGATGCAGACTCTACGCAGACAGAAAGTAAGAAAACTCTAGCAAAATGTACAGCCTCATGTGTATGTTTTGTATTTAGAGCAGTTGAGAGAATATAGAAAATTGGGTACCACACACCTATTAAGGAAGGCATTGGAAATGTTAGTCAGTGTGTGAAACAAAGTTGGCGACACTTCCATGAAGTCCTTGGGCTGTAGTTGATGCAACGTATCTATAAATTAAATATATTATTAAATTAAATAAGATAACATACATAATAAGTAGCTATATAACAAAAGTAACTGCAAGAAAGGCAAAGTTCGCTTTCATTTATCAAGAGACCGAGTAACGAGTAGCGTTTTTCCACTTAATCGTAACATACATCCCCTATTATACATTGGTAGAAATTGGATCTTTATAAAGTATTTAAACTCCTGTATTGAAAAACAATAAAACTACATATTCATCGTAGTATATACTTTAAAAGTAAGAAGGTACTACATTTCAAAGTAGATACATTTAATTTTTCCGGAACTTACTATACTAAGTAGAACTCTAGCGAAAATGGCTGAAGTATTTACTATAATTTGAAGTAGACTTCATACAGCAAATACTTCGATTTCAAGAAGAAATTGTAGTATTTACTTGACGTTAGCAAAGTTGGTAAAATAAAAACTTCACCGAGAATGCTAAAGGCTACGGTATGAAAATTATTATTATTGATAATAATAACATTATAATACTGTACCTATAATAATTTATAATATTCTATCATTATTATCAAAAGACTTACTATTATTAATATTATATTTACTATGATATAGGTTTTTATGGAAATAGTATATTGTGCAACACGAGTGTGAAAGTTTGTGGCACGAGCCTGAAAGGCGAGTAAAAAAAGTGCCTTTTATACCGTGTTACACACTATACTTTTTCTACGGCTGCATATTAATAATAACAATAAAGAAGGGAATTCATAATATTTTATTATTATTATTGGTTATAAAATAAACGGCACATACTTAATACAAAAAAAAACTAATTTAATTAATATTGTAATTAATTGTTACATTACTGCAATTTTGTATTGAGATTCCTGTTGTATTCCTGTGGGAATAAATGTACCTCACCGGTGTTTTCCCACACCACGTACATTTAAATGATAGCAAGTTGATAGCAGTTGATAGGAATACGTTACTTTGTAGTTCTGTCAAATGTGTCAAAAGCACCACATTACATAGTAGCCGTAGAAAAATAATTTTAAATGCGTGCAATATTATTTAAAAACGTACAGGAATTTAAATACAAATAGTGAGATTGATTTAAATAAAGTTCTATTGAGCTGAAATTTTGTTAAAGCTAGGCCAATTAATTGGGAATTCAATATAAACGATACTTTATTTGGTGGCAGAAAACTATTTCTTTGTGCATATTTTTAACCTTAGTTTAACCTCTTCCATAAGATTAACAGATTAATAAATCTAATAAAATTTAAAAAAAAAAACTCTATGGGCAACATGTAAGCTGCAATCAATAAATGGAAATCTTTTGTAAAAGATATTTCTAAATAGAGAAATTCTTGTCATAAAAATTGCAGAAAGCCAATTATGCCATCAAACTAAAGGGAAATAAAGGACAGTGGCAGAACAGAAGGCTCAAGTTTGCAAATTTTCTTAAGCATTTTGAAATTCGATTTCAAAATGACAATCGGATCATCTATATGGCACTCGGTCTTTTTACAATTAGAGAGCAATTACTTAGAAAATAATTAATTTAATTTGTTTACTCTAAAATCATTAAAAATGATACTTTGACACAAAACCGCAGACGTAAATAGTAAAAATTGACGGATTAATTAATTTATAAAATAAACATTACATTTCCCGCTGTGTCCGAACTCTCTTTGGCTGTAATTATTTCATCAGATTGAGTGACGGCTCATTTTATTCGTAATTGAATTGTAAATTTTTTAATCCATGTTATGTTTTAAAGTTATTATTGAATGATTAACATATTTTAATTGTATTAGTTTTGTCCAAGGTGTTGGAGGAAGTAATGAACATTTTCTATATCTCTCATATCAAAGCGTAACTAACAAATTTTACCCGAGCCCCAATCAAGGTTTAGAAAATCTTGAAGCTGTTTAACTTTACATTCTTAGATAGATAATTTATTTATAAAGATTGATAATGAACAAACTGTGGCACTCATATTATTAGACTATATTAAAAAGCCTTTGATATTATTAAAAATCAAATATTATTAGCTGTTTTGAAATTTTATGATTTTCATTCTAAATCAATATTTTCTTATTTAGAGTTAGCTTGCTCATAGCAGTCAGTTTAAAGAAACTAGTGTAGGAGTATCAAATTTGAAACATATCGAAAGAGGTGTTCCACAGGGGTCCATATTAGGCTTCATTATTTTCTTATACGCAAGTAATATTGTTAATAGTTTGAAACATTGTAAAGCTTTTTTACAATATGTTGAACAAACAAATTTGTTATAGTTTCAATCACTTTGAGTAAGACTTAAGATATTAATTTTGATCTTAATTATTATCCAAGCTTTCGATACGTCTACCTACTTGTTTTCCGAAAATATCATAAGGTTGAAACTTAGATCAGCTGATTTACATTGTAAATTAAAGTTGTTTTCAGTCTTTTTTTTGTGATAAGCACTATTATTGTTGTCAAATATTATATAATATCATGTATTATTATCACTAAATAAAAAAATTATTATAGGAACGAAGTAAACCATCCATATCTCAAATGTGACTAATGGGAAACCTAATGAAAAACCCAAAGTCTATGTCACAGAATTTTATTCTTTATATTGATGAAAAACAATAATTGCAACTGGTTTCGGCCTAACATCAGGCTATAAAAAAATATATTATAGATGCTAATTAGGAAGAAAAGAAAAATCATAACTTAGTGTAAGAACTAATACAAATATAAAGACAACATTTAAAATATAAAATATAAAATTACAAACATTTTCAAACAAAACAACAGATAAAAATAAATATAAGAACATGTAAATACAATGTAAAAAATTTGTGCTCTAAAATTAACTTTTTATATGTTTTAAAAAAGAAAGAAAAATGGGGGGGCAGTTCAACATAGACATATAGATATAAAAACCTTCCAGTGCAATTGTAGTCCGACCATAACAGAGGACAAGAAGAATAAGTCAGAAGAAGAAGGACAAAGGTTTGTGAGGTTATGTTGACAATAACAATTAAGATTAATTTAAAATGAACTAGTGGCATTAGACATAAAACAAAACCAATTATTGAAGAAAGTGGACAACAGAAAACAAATAAAGGAAATATGGAAGACAAAGTAAAATCTGTTATAAACACATACCATTAAAAGGGTAGACTAAGAAATATGTAAGGGTCCTTTGGTCTCAACTGTTCATTCAAACATACAACTGCACTGTCTCTTGATGCTTTATTGATCTCTAACATCTCAAGTAAATTTATCCTGGGATCTTTAAAACATTTATGTAACCTAGAAACGTTGGAATTAGAAAAAGTGTGATTTTCAGTAATGATAATTTGCACCACTAAAATAACCTTTTTTATAGCCTGATGATGGCCTCAATGTTAGGCCGAAACTAGTTTTATTTATTGTTTTCCATCAATATAAAGAATAAAATTCTGTGACATAGACTTTGGGTTCTTCATTTGGTAATTATTATAGGAACTATTGTTGATAAAAATATTCGTGGTTAACATATAGACACTAACTAAAGAATTAAAAATTATTAAAAAATCTTTACTTTTATTTAAAAATATTACTCATCAGCATATGCTTTCGGAAAGGATATTTATTTGTAACGCGAAGCGGTGAGTTTTGCAATGCACGAGTGCTACAAAGGGTCATTTTGGAAAAAGTTTTACACTATATTTTTTATATTTTGCATTTATTCATGTTTTTTAAATTATATTATTTAACAATCAGTACTTTTTGTGTTCATTAAATTTTGTTGGTACTGACTAAAATGATATATTATTAAATTTGATTTGAACATTAAATCGGAGTGATAAATAATTTAAGAAAATATAATATAAGATATAAATATAACCAATTTATAGGACAATGGTTATATCGAGGACCCTTTTATATTTACAGAAAATAATAATCTTTAGATAACATAGATATTAGAAACCTGGGTACCGTATCTTCACCTTTAGATCACACAGCTATGTTCAAGAGATCTTTTACTTATAATATTTATTATTTATACAATAGTATTATATTAAAAAACCAAAATGGTGTGACAATAAAGTTCCTGGAACTGAAAATTTTTCATTTTATCGTTTTTTGTGTATTCATCAGAGACAGAGCACAGTTAATGATGATTTTTATAGGATATAGGGGTTTCCACTAATAAATTCATTAATTACTATTTCTTTATTATTTGTTTTATTTGAAACAGATACTTATATATTTAAATTATAGTTATATATTTTTTTATTCTTTATCTTCCTTGTAATAATCCTCAAACAGGTGTGCTTGTCCACAATGTAACAAAAATAGGAAAAGTGACATTTAAAAAAGTTTTGCAAACGTTGTCCAAATATTTAAAGAAACTGTAGAACGGAAATTTACTAAAATATTTAATAAAATTCTAATGCCAAGCTTTAGGAGTCTATAATAGTTTATTTTTCTAGCTCGTCTCTTAATTCTTAAAATAAAATTAAAATTCTTAAAAGGGCTCACGCATATCGGCAGTGTATAGGAATTATGAGTAATACAAAAAAAAAATGTAATAGTACACTACGCGTCATATAAAACTGGTAGAACTTTAAAAAGTGTCAATGCCAAATCAGCTGTTTTGGTAAAATTTCTAGGACAGTGATGCCAGCTCAACAAACATGTCAGTAGATGTAATGATAAAATTAAATTTTGTAAAGCAATAAAACAAATTGGAAAAAATAAAAATCTATTTTATCATTTATACACAAACAGTAACTAGCTTAAATTTAGAAATAGGTTTACATTGTAATAAATAAAAAAATATTAAATGAATTTGGTCTAACTATTTGTTCTAGTAACTTTGGTACAGTGTTTTACTAATGTCATATTATTCTGTGGTTCAATTTGATTTCTGTCAACTATGACTTACGTCTAAGTTTACTTATTGCTTCGTGCTTGACTTACATCTTACATTGTACTGTGTTTCTCCATCTTATATAGTGCGGTTCACGTGGCTTTGCTAATCTTAATGTAGGAATTTATCCTAATTTGGTATTATTTGTGGTCATGGGTCCTTCCATTTCCTGTTTTTATGTTTTTTGATGGTCTCCATATTAATTGTTAAGACATTCAATTTGTTAAAATTCGATCGAGATTACCCTCAGGTCTACAAAGGAGACTGCGTGCTTTTGTTAACTAGAAACCACATAGTTTCTTACTACAATGGTATCTACGTATTTTTTAGGTCTTTAGACCTTCTCCTACCTCCGTTAATCCTGAAGGCTATTTCCTCATATCATTAGAGCAGATTTCCACAAGATCATCAACTTGTGATGGAATTGAGTTATTTTCCTTATCTTTTCTAATGATTAACACATTCAACTGTTTGAGTTTGATGTATTGTGTACAGGTAAGATTAATTAACTTGCTATCGTGTTAAGTCTAATGTTTCTCTAGCCTGATGATGGTCTTTAACTAGACCGAAACTAGTAGCTTTGTAACAGCAGTACAATTGTTTATATCTATAAATATCTTTGTGACATTGACATTGGTCTTTTCCTTTCTTCACAAAAATATAATATTGGTGCAACTAACTTAAAAAAAATGTAAGACAAGGGTCAAACTGTTGTAGGAAAAATAGAAAGTAGAGGACCAGTTTTAACTAGAATAGAGCTAGACAAAGCTTTAACTGATTTATTTATAAGAAAATCTCTTTACTGCAAGACATTCACATAAATGGGCTTGCATCGTGGATAATGCGCTTCAACAAATTTGACAAATGTGACTGTTTGTCATTTTGATAAGTTAAGTTTGGTTTACATAGGGAAAATAAAGGTGTACCAGTTTTATATGACGCTAAGTGTACGCTTTTCTAATATGTACCGGGTGGTCCAATAAGCCGATCGTCGGCTATATATCAGATTCATGTTATAACCTTAGGAGAAAATCGCTGGAAATAACCGCTAGAGGGTGTAACCTGTGAAGAAAAATTTGAAAACCATTTTTTCGGGAAATAAGCCCAATAATACCAAGTGGTAAATAGGTAAACTAGAAAAAGGCCTGAATTCCACACAAAGTTGTTCAAGTACTTTTTTGTATTTTTTCAAATAAAGGGTGGGGGAAAGTGGGAAAGTATTTGTAGATAAATACCTATAACTTAGATTTCTAGGGTTATTCTGTACAAATATTCGTAACAGCTGTAAATTTAACATCGATGTTATTAAAATCACGATGTTAAATTAAATTTAACAGCGCAGTTAAAAATCGTATTCTGAACAATATTACATTGCAGCTAACCTCACTTTTATTGTGTTGGTTAATATAACTTGCCGAATTTTTAGGTTATTGTTATTTTTATTGAAAGATATTTATTATTATTAGTTTTATATATTTATTATTATTAGTTTTATATATTTAATATTATTTTTATTATGGAATGATATTGTTCATTTTGATTTACTTCTTGAAAATTAACAATTCTATCACAAACACAGTTTGACAGTTTCAACACTCCTAACGTCGACTGTTTTGGTTGGCGTTATTTTAACAGCGAAAAGGTTACAATACATCGATGTAAATTACAGTAAGACCGCACAGAATAGCATTTTCATAACATCTCTCGACCTTTACAGCGCTGTTACCGCTAACATTTTTGTACAGAATAAGCCCATTAGATTAACCGATTTTAACGAAATTAGTGTCATTAGAAAAAGTGTGGATAAATTAATTACATATACTATAAAACAATTGCATTTAGTTTTAATGGTCGTGGGTAGAGGGTACTTTCGAATAGAAAAAATTAAAACTTGTTTTTCTTTAAAATATTTAATGGAAACATCTAATGATTGTAAATTATAACGGAATTGGATTAAATTCGTAACAAAATGGCGCAAACCGCATGCTGATAGCTTTTGTCGAATTCGAGATATGAATAAAACCAGAGAATTTTTGTCTCCTAAAGTTATAACGTGAATAGTTTCTGATATGTAGCCAAGACATCGGCTTATTGGACCACTCGGTACATTTTAATGAATGCATTTCAAATATTAGACTTTCTGAAGTCCCGTATAAACTCGATTTAAATTTTCCGCGTACGTAAAATATGGGCCCACCCACTAAACTTTCATAAAAAAAGTCTTATATAATATTTTTCAAAACCATTACCGTAATATTAACGATACTGCTACCAATTATTTCTTATCAGTTTCATAATTCCACAAATAAATTGAAGTTACAGCATTCATCGGCAATAAAATGCTATATAAATTGAATGTACATAACTATTTAATGGAAATACAAACTTGTTACGATCCTTTTAATGTCAATTTCGTCATTAAGACGTTTAAAACTTTAAGTTAATGCAGCAAAAGTTCTGTTACGTTTAGTTGGCAGACGTTTTTTGTTATATAAACTTTAATTAACTGCTAGAAAAAACTTGTAAAATATTTCTTTTGGCGCAATTAACGCGCGTTTAGTTTGTTTCGTTGAAATTGGTGAAGTTGGGAGGTGAAAGAGACGATTAGGAACTGTTAATAATTCGATAGGTATTGAGAGGTGTCCAAAATCAATAATATATTAAGTATGGAGAACAGTAAGGGTTTTATACCGATCGAAGACAATTCTTATTGTCTGAGATCGGTTACCCTTAATGTTCGACATGCTTATAACGTTTTTTGCACGATTGATTCCATTATAAATTATAAAATTAAACATTTTCGTATTGACTAGTTTCATTTATTTTATCAAGATTGAGTTTAATTTTCTTTAATGTGAATGTTTCAATATTTATCAACTACTTCCTTATCCATTTACATTTATTATGTCAAGAAGCTAATAATATTTTTCCTTTTTCTTTAATAACTTGAAATCAATATTTTATTTAATTATAAATAAAAATACAATACGTGATTTAAAAATATAAATAAAAGTGAACATAAACGAAATAGTGATTTCAAGTGCCTTCCTGTTCATAAAAGAAAACATATGCTTCACCACTCACTAGTGATTCGTATGAAATTGGTGAGACGCGGGAATCATTGTATTCATACCATGTTCGGCAATAAGCTGTGTAGTATCCGTCATTCAAAGTACTTCTGTGATTTGTAATGGCTTACAGATTATAACGACAGGGGGCGACATTCGCTGTTGAATAATCGCTCATATCTAGAGCTTCCAACGGAAATTCTACGGTGACATTCAGTTTTCCTCTGAAACTTTCCGTTGAAGAAAATCGTTTAAGGTGAATTACTAGTATCTTGGGTAACCTTTCGAACGATAACATTTTTGTGCACTTCCGCCGTTCTTTACATTTTTTGGAACAAGTTGGTTTCTCTTCTCCCTCCAATGTTTCTTCACTTATAAATGAAAATATTTGCAAGTTATTCGTGGGATAGACCAAGAAAGGTCCCAAATTTGATCGAATGTCACAGAACAGAGACCGGAGTGGATTTCAATTGGCCGACAAAGATGTACACTATTTCAGAATTGTCCATTCTGAGATACCTGGACCAAGACTCTTGGGCTATCTCGTTGTCAGTTAGGTTCTTGTCGATTCCTGTCAAGATTAGCAAGGGCTTCTCGGTAACTCTGTTGACATCTTCGTGCAAAATCTCCAGGAGGTATCTCAAAAACTCTTCGGTATCTTGCTGTTCATAACCTATGAAACGAACCTACGAAACGAATCTTTGAATATTCAAAGAGGCTGTATACACCACTCCTCCTAACAAATCCTCCACCATCATTCATTTATAACTCTCGCAAAACCTTTAATGAGTGCGCCCTTCATATTTCAATTGTTTGTTAAAAGGCATTTAGTGTTAGACAAACACTGGATGATACTGTTCATGAAATATGTATTCCCAATATTCCTCAACCCATTCAGACCTAGTAAATAAGGTGCATAACAACAATGGAGAATTGAGTTTTTATGTAGTTGTCAATAATTTTGAGTACAATTTTAATTATTATAAATTAAAATATGAGCGAAAGTGTATTTGAAGAAATTGAACGTGCTTGGGAAGAAGGGTGTTCCGCAATCATTCGCGAAAAATCCAAAATCCGTTATCAAAATACCTACCAAAGTTTTAAAAAATGATGCGAAGGCAAGACTTTAAGAATCCATGGAAAGACCTTATTGGCATATTTTGTTCAAAGACATATGCAGTTAAAAGCTCCTGGAAGCCTCTGGACAGAATATTTAATGATGAAATCCACCGTTTTTCTTTATGATGGCATTAATATTTCCAAGTTTTCAATTTTGATCGCGTATTTGAAGAAAAAAAATGTTAGCTAAAGGCCTAAGAAAGCGAGCATTTTTAGACGGGAGCAATTTGAAAAATTTCTGATGGAAGCACCGGATGAAGAATTTTTAATTAACAAGGTAATATAAGCCAGTTTAGGTACAAGAAATACCCTAATGAAGATTTTTTCATAATTTGTAGGTCGCAATGCTATTGGTTATATCTGGTGCCTGTAGAAAAGAAGAATTATATAATATTACTATGAATGACATCCAATAAACTGATGGTTTAATGATTGTAAAAGTACCCAATACAAAAACGAACATCCAGCGTAAATTTACAGTCGTGTGATATAACTACATACCCATTCACTCTTATCCTCGCGTATTTAGTAGATATCTAGATTAATTAAGTAACTTCAATGATACACTATTATTAACTGCAATTTTGTATGCCTGAAGGCAATGGTTTAGTTGAAAGGTATAAAGGTATTATATGGAAAGTTGTTACCTCAGCTCTAAGAACTAGAAAACTAAAGACCTGACAATGGGAACTTGTATTACCTGATGCTTTGCACTCTATAAGATCTTTGTTATGTACTTCAACAAATTGTTCTCCGCACGAAAGACTATTTTTGTACCAATGACGATCTACTAGTGGTATATCTATTCCAACCTGGTTGACACCCTCGCAAAAAGTATTACTCAAGAAGCACTTAAGAAATAAGAAGTATGATCCACTAGTTGAAGAGGTTGAGCTAGTAGAAGCAAATCCGTAATACGACATGACAATGGAAGGGAGTCAACTGTCTCCATCAAACACTTAGCACTAAGAGGCGATTTAAGCTTGATTAAGTCAGTTGATACTCGCTGTATTGAAAACATACCATCAGATTCAAATTTTGAAGTGCAAGACATTATAGCGGAAGATACGTCAGTAAAAAGTTTTCCTGAAGATCTACAGGATCAACGTAGAGATTCCATCGAAACTGGAGCCAACATTGAAGACTATAAAGAAGGGTCGTCTTTTGAAAGTCCATTAGAAACGATTATCAATAAAATAACCTAGGTAGAATGTGATATAACTACATACCCATTCACTCTTATCCTTGCGTATTTAGTGAATTACTTACCGTCGAGTTGGAGTACTTACCGTAGAGTTGGATTACTTACCGTCGAGTTGGTAGTAAATGTCACCCACTGACACAAAATCTGTCACGGTAAACAGTCAAAAATGATCAATCGTGCAAAAATAGTATATTAAACAACGCATTGGATACGGAATTCTGTTATGACACGGGTTCAAGTTTAAAAAACGAATCGCGAAGCGGTGAGTTTTTTTAAGAACAAGTGTCACAACAGCCATATGAAATAAGTTGTTTATAATATTTTTTATATTCTGCCATATTATCATTTTTTAAACTAATTTATTATTTGCAAGTAAGTTACGAAAATTTTGATTTCAAAAGTATGTCGGTATTACTGTGTAATTTATAGGTAACATTTGACAGTTTTGAAATTAAAATTATTAAATGTTAATGTTTCCAAATATTCCAAAATGACTAATACACCAATAATAATAGAGAGTTTGCGGTAAGGTATTTTACGTTATAAAAATGTCCGTTATAATGTATAACGTAAAAAAGTAGTAAAAATTATACCGTATAAAGCTTATTTGTACGATATTTTAAAAAATAACGTTAACCAATCAGATATTAATGCTTATAATTTACTTCCATGGTACAACAAATTTACATTGTAAATTGTTGTATCATGCATGTTTATCATTAGTTTCAATCCTGTTAGGTATTTGCAAAACTTTATCGAGTTCAATAATGTCTTGTTTTCTAAAACGAAACAAGAAACTAAAATACTATGACTTTCACGTAGTAAGGGTTTGTACAATATATTTCATGTAGAATAAAGTCTTTTATTTCTTTCTTCGACTGCTTTCTGTAAAGCAGTAAATAGAAGGAATTATTTTTATTATTTTTTTTAATTTTAATTATTTTTAGCGGTCTTTTTTAAACTTGCACTAGTGAGAGTTTGCGGTAAGGTGTTTTACGTTATAAAAATTTCCGTTATAATGTATAACGTAAAAATGTAGTAAAAATTATACCGTATAAAGCTTATTTATACGCTATTTTTGAAAATAACGTTAACCAATCAGATTTTTATGCTTATAATTTACTTTCATGGTACAAAAAATGTACATTGTAAATTGTTGTATCATGACTATCATTAGTTTCAATCCTGTTAAGTATTTGCAAAAATTTAAAGTTCAATAATGTCTTGTTTTTCAAAACGAAACAAGAAGCTACAATTATTGCTCTGCACTGATTATAAATTAAATTTAATTTGTAGAATCAAGTATTTTTCTTTCTTCGACTGCTTTTTGTTAATCAGTAAATAGAAGGAAATCTTCAATAACCAATGTTACTAGGTATATACAATCAGGTTTACCAAGGCTTTGTTAATCTACGAATAAAGAATAGAAAGGAAGGAACGTTGTCATATTTTAATCTAGCAAATAATCACGACGGAAGTCGGCCATATTGAAGAACCAAATATGACTCATTCGAATCGTGACATTTAACATGTATAGTTTTTTCATGCTGTTTTATATATTATTTTCTGATTTAAGTAGTTAACCCAACTCTTGAATGGGAATTACTTTTCATCTGTAGGGTTCTATTTATCTGAATTATTAAAAATTAACAAAATATTTTAATGACAACCACATTGTTATCATAGACGTTCCTTTATTTTTTATACAGACCACCTAAGTCAACTATTTATAATTACCTGCTTAGAAGTTTTTAATCTAAATTTATATTCCTACAACTTTATGACAATGTATATTACTGTACAGATAATTACAAGCGGAAAACAGTTATTTTTTTTTAATAATTAGTAGGAGACATAAGTTTATAATACCCTGTGTGTGACACCACTGGTAACCGGAAACTTCAAGTCAGCCATATGCAAGAACCATTGCGGACATCGTCAAATCGTATTATCCTCCTTCCTTTTTATTATTTATTCGTAGTTGTTAATGATTCTTATGGTTATTATTTTTCTTAGTTTTGTTAATTATTTTTAGCGATCATTTTTAAACTTGTACTAGTGACATATCATATGTAATCTGTAACCTTGATTTTTAAGGTACGATAACTGCAAGCTATGTTTACAAATTTTACGATACACTATACTATAACGTAAAATAGGAGTCTAACGTAACGTAAAACGACTGACCGCAAACTCTCTATATTATTCACAAATACTTTCTTAAAGAACAATATAAAATTAATAAAGTGCTATTAGCCATAAATGTCATTGTCAATAGTCTTGTCATTAGATACTTCACTCATGTCGCCAACCATTTAAAACAAAAAATTGCGTGCGTAAAAGTTATACTATGATACGCAAATGCGTTTTATAAGCGTTTTATAATGAAGATTTTTATAAGTGCAAAATATAAAAAGATATTTCTCTATATCGATATTAAACATCTCTTATTGTTTTGTTTTTGTTTTAAATTTTTATATTTATCCCAATCTAACTCAAATTTACTCCGTAACTGAGTTTTAAATATTATAACTACGCCTCAGTGCATCTAAACAAATGCATACATTATAATAAATATTCAATAGACATGTTTAGTAGTGCATTAGTTTTCTTATACACAATACCTAGGTACTTATGTTATTATTTTACGGAATAATTATTTCTATAATATTAATTTTTATACAATAAATTTCAAATAAACATAAGTTGAATGCGTTTCTTATTCATAATTTTCTCATATTTGTATACCATTACCTTAATCACTTCCCATGATTAAAATAAAAAAGCGGAGATTTAGTTGTTGTTAACTTTTTGCAATATTTCATATTCATAATTCGTGGCATTACTGATATTTACATAACAGAGACATAAAGCTGTCGGTGTCGCTAATCCCTATTATTCTGGGTCTTGAATTGGCGTCATGCCATTCAAGTACCGTGACTGTCAAATAGGGTAATTTGTTGCAACGCAAAAAACTAAAGAAACGTTAGTGGGAGAAATATGAACAGCGAAAAATAAAGATTGGTTTTATTTTTATTGTACTGTCTATTGGAAAGTAGTTTTGCAAAGAAATTTTGTCTATAAGCAACTCAAAAAAATGAAAATACAATACAAAATAAACAAGTTTAACAAGCGCTAAAAATATTGAAATTTATAATAAAAATACTAATCTGTGACCACTATTCGCCTTTTCGAAAGTCTAGACGCCCTCTGGTGGATAAATAATAAACCTACTTTGTGAGTAATCGCAAATTATTTTTAATTTTATTTTGGATTGTTATGTGCAGGTTGATGTTTGATTCTTTTATTTGTATTTGTAAAATTACCACCAAACAATCAAAACACACAACTCAACCACTAAGTTCGCGACTTCAAACAAAAAGATTACTCACAATCCTCCATATTTGTTTACGTTTCTTAGCGCCCTCAACGGTAGTCGAAATCGCGAATTGCTACTTATTACACATTCTTGTTACTTTAAAAAACCAGATTTTTTAATAAATTCAGACAGGCTTGCCAAATTAGAAACGCCCTTCTTAACAAGACTGTAAAATTGTGCACCCAAGTTGAATTTATGATATTCGGTATACTTGTCATTAGTTTTCATTACGGTTATAGCACAGATTAGATTCACAGATACGAAAGCTTGATAGAGGACCGTAAAATGCGAGAGATATGAGTGGACATACCCATTTAAATGCTCATCGACGTATTAGTCCAATTAAAAATTACGAAAGTGAACCGATTTTTATTGAGGCGATGCGATGTATGAATTACTAAAGATTTTTATCTCAGGAATTTAGTTCCTAAAAAATTTTTGAGATTAACCCCCGGGAAGGGGGGGTTGAAAATCGTGAATAAATGTTAATTCAATATTTAATAATTTTTTATTTTTAAACCAATATTTTTTTCAAAATCCTTGACCCCAAATACCCCTTTCTATAAATTTTCAGCAAAATCGTAGCATTTTTATTTTTAAACGATCCCCCCGGGCCTGATAAATTTTTTATTTTGAAATAAAAAAAAAATACCATTTAATTTAAATTTTAACCTCACCATCGTTTTTTTAGGGTCAAAGTACCCCCGTATACCAATTTTCGTGAAAATCGGAGAAAGTCACATTTTTTGCACCCCTCCCGGTCCTGATACTACATTAACGGGGAACAAGAACTGGGTTTTTGGACATGAAGGAAGCGTCCGATTTAAAAAAAAAGAAAAACCGTTCTGTAGAGGATCAAAATTCATTTGAATCGAGATCCAAGACAATTTGGGGGGGAAAGATTCCAGTGGCGTCCATAGGGTAATGTTTTTAATATTATATAAATTGAAAAAACTGATTATGGGGTATTGTAGAAATGTGCAAGTGTACCAAGAAAACAATTGGGAGTGGGGGGGTCATCAAAGTTCTTATTTTTTTTTTCTCTATCCGACCATATAGGCATTGTTGGGTCAAAGTTGTTTTTATATAGCTCATATATATAGCTCATATAGCTTTTTATGTCAACTTCATTTAGGCTACTTCGCGAAATACACTTGTCAACAATTGAAGTGGATATTAAGAAAATCTGTAATGTTCTTTTGTTACTGGTTAATAATAAATCAAAGTTCTATAAAATAAGTTAATCTTTATTCTTTCACGTTAAAGTGCGTCTTCACTGATGCGCCGCGCCGCGCCGTGCAGCGCTAGAAGTTCGCGAATGTTCACAAGCACATTGCTTGCAGAACGTCTGAACTGCTGCAACATTTAGTAGTTCGTTTGTGTTTGCGAAGGATCCAGTTTTGTCCTGCACATTTTCATATTAATCAAAATCAAAATAAGTTTCTGTATCATCATGAACGACGAGTCTATAAAAATTGCTTGCGATGGTTTATTGTTATTAATGCTGGTATATCGAAGCCAAAAAGGAAATTAGTAAGAAGACGCCGATACTGGATGACAGAGTTATTTAAAAGTAGAAGCAGATACAGTGGAAGTGATCTGCTAAATGATTTAGCTATTCAAGATACAGGCCAGTTTAAACATTTTTGTCGCCTGTCCTCAACAGATTTCGAGTTTATTGTTAGCCTAATTGGTCCTAAAATAATGAAAAAAAACACTGCAATATACACCGTGGAAACTACGAGCGCGTCAAAATAAAGTGCGCCCAAACAAACAGACGTTCACACTGAACAACGTTCACCGCGCACTTTTCTTTGATGTACCGACTCCTGGCGGATCGTGTTTGTTCGCGCGCGTTCCTGTGCGTTCGCGCGCAGTTTACTGTCCACATCAACTAAAAAAGTCAATGTTTGGCACGGCTCGGCTCGGCGCGGCGCATCAGTGAGGACGCACCTTTACAATATACCCAAAAAATAAAATAAACAAATTTTTCATGAAAAACGTTAAATCACTTACCGCTCAAATGATAAAGACCTTTCACGAAAATTAATATTGCGTGGGTCCACCCCTAGCTTGCCTTAGTGCTGTCACTCTATTTGGCATGGTCCTTATTAAATTATTTAAAAATTGCTGAGGTATGTTTTCCCACATTCTCTGCAAGGGATTGGCGGACTATTCTATGGTTATGTGGAACTGTTCCCGTCGGTTTAATTATCTAGACATTTCGGCCCAGAAATGCTCAATGCAACTCATATCGGGTGAACATGATGGCCAGTTCATTCTTATAAATCGTGATATTCAATTCTTCTCAGTCGTATGTTTCATATCTGAAACGTCGTGATTTCATGTAATGCTGTTTACAATTCCTCTCCATCTCTCCCTATCGCTAGCCGCTCTTAGATTTTCCTGGAATGGTGTCTCTTTTATGTCCTCAATTTGATCTATCCATCTCTTCGGAGAGCGTCCTCTAGGACGTTTTCCTTGAATTTTCCCCTGTACTACTAGCTTTTCTAGGTTATTAGTGTCTCTCCTGGAGACATGACCAAAGTATTTCAAAATTCTTCTTCTTATTATAGTTGACAAGCGGTCAGTAATATTTAATTCCCTCAGTATGGGAGCATTGGTTCTGTGAGTTGTCCATGGAATTCTCAACAGCCTTTTCCAGCATCACATCTCAAACGCATCAATCTTTTGTCTGTCTGTCGCCTCCAATGTCCATGATTCAGAGCCATAAATAGCTATTGAGAAAACTAGTACATATACTAGTTTTTTTTAGTGTGGATAGATATATTTCGGTCCTTCCATATTCTGCTGAGTCTAGTCAAAGCGGTTCTGCCCATACCTAAACGTCTTCGTATTTCTGAAGAGCAGTTGCCATCTTTGTTGATATGCGCGCCCAGATAAATGATCTCATTTACTATCTGTATGCCCTGGATGTTTGTGAATTATCAAGGGGGTAAATACACAAGGTAAATTATCGGAATTAACAAAATTGGCAATATGCCTAAACAAGTGGCAGAATTTTTACAATTGCCGAACACTTACAATTGCCATTCTTTTCGAGGCTCCTCTGCAACTATTTTAGTAAACGCAGGAGGAGATTATTAACTCTTAAACGCCATGGTGGATGGCGATCAAGTAATATTGCTGAAAGCTATGTCGATGACGCCATCGCCAATAAAATAGAGATAGCCAATAACATTGTAAACACAGTAGACTCCCCAATTAATCAAAAATAAAAACCTTCCACATCATCGTCAAATATTTCAACACTTACCGAGAATTTGGTAAAAAATAGAGAGATTCCTGGATTAACATTTCAAAATTGCTCAAATTTTACCATAAATTAAAATTTCAAATAAAAATGTTTATTGTTTTTGTCTTAAATTTAACTAACTTTAATATAATCATTTAATTTGGGTTAAATTAAGTTTTATAATTATTATTTTGCATTCCTGTAATATACCTAATAATAAAAATAATGGTTACTGATTTCAAATAAGTTTCTTATTTTAATTATTATAAATCGTCATCGAAGAAAAAGTATTGTGTGCAACAAGTGCGCAAAGTGATACTTTTGCCACGAGAGAAGAAGTTTGCGAACACGAGCCGCTAGGCGAACCGCAAAATCGAACCTAACCAATCTACTATTATTCAAAATATTGTTGAGTTCGGCATGTTTTGTCGCTGTGTGGAAAGCAAACTTTGACAATCTTTTTTAAAGAAAAAATGTAGTAAACATAAAAAACATCGTTATTTCTTTCGTTTGGGTAAATTTGAAACGATCCGAATTTTATAACCTTTAGCTTCGTCTTTATATTAGTTTTCCGGAGTTTTCCCTTGAAGGGACACATTAATGAATTTTATATGAAAAGAAAACTTTTTTAACGCAACAAAAATATTGCATTGCAATTTTTTTTTAATTTATAGTTTTTGACAGATATCAATATTAGGAAAAGGTATGTAAAATAAATTTGCAGAGACATGTTAGCCAATTAATATACAATAATATTTTCCAATTATTTTGATTACTTATTCATTACTTTTATAATCAAACACGATAAGATTAGTAGAAATAAAAGTTGAGGAAACAAGGTTGATCTATAAAGAAAGATTATTTAAATGAATTGAGAGACAATTCAGGAATTAAAATATTGGTAAATGTGCAACCTATTAAAATATCTCACAAGATTAGGTTCTACCAGCCGGAGTCAATGTTGTAGTTCTATTAATATTTTTAGAAAGTATGAACATTAACAAAATTTAATAGGAAATAAGAAGCTACTAAATGGGCATTCAGGACTGGTACTCTGTAATATTGTATTTTAAGAAAAGAGATAAGAAATAAGCAAATGAAAAGAATCGCTATTGTAGTGTATGCGAGTAGCTCAAACAGCATACATACAAATTTAACAGAAGAAGATAAAGTGTATGTCAAAAATATGGATAAAGCTAATAAACTCAGTTCAAACTATAACCCAGTACCACACACTGTGCAGAGTGCCCGCCGAGGTGATGTCACAGTAAAAAATGATTTAATAGGACAAGTGTTGAGAAGGAATGTCGTTCACCTGAAAAGAGTAAAAGGGAAATGGCAGACCGTACAGGGAGATGATCAGGAAGAGAACATGGAGGAAGAAAGAAATGATACTGATATACTATATGATGATATTACTACTAAGTAAATCAGACTGTGATTTATTGTGCCATTTACTTAACTTACTTAATCTTAGTATTGCTTATTTTAATGTCAATTCTGTTCCTTTTATTTTAATGACTCTTAAGTACTTAGAGATCTAAATTAATTAGTTACATAATTCTAGTGTTACCACTCCCTCAGTGATGGAACTGAAGACTGATAGTATTACAGAAATATTCAAAATATAATGTTGATTGGTTTATACTTTGTTTGTTGTTATTTATCTTATTTAACATCAAGGGAGGGATGTAGTGTATGCGAGTAGCTCAAACAGCATACATACGCTATCTCGTGTGTCCCTGTATTGGCGAAAAGAGGTAACTGTCACTGTCATTGTCACGAGAGCGAAGGCACGAGTGTCATTATATGAGAGTGGAGTTATTTCCAATACGTGGGCATTGCCGAACCAGTGTTTGGTAAATATCAGCAGAGGGAGAGTATTTAACAAACCCTATAGCTATATTTGATTAGAGGTATATAGAGGTACTCACTGACACTGGCAACAGACGCAAGGTCCGAAAGAGTGCAATATAAACCCAATATAAAAATGCTGTAATAGAATGTTGTCCATAACATAAAGTTTAGATACTATGGACTACTCTTTCTAATAAATTTTCTGATAAAAATTAAAAGTCTGTTGATAAAACAAAGTGAGATAAAAACTCTTTTTGTCCAACCCAGTTTTGCATATTCATAGAAATCACAGACTATTCGTTTGCTCGTAAATAAGAATGATTTAAATTCCATAGAAACGTTAATAAGACATATTGATTGTTTTGCCTTCGGTATGTTACACTCCCACAGAGGATCACGACGCCACGAATCTTTTACAAAAACATGTTAAAAGAACATGTCGGTATTATTGTAGGTAATTTGTCGATTCTAACGTGCTCAGTATAGAGTTAAATCATTGGTGTATCGATTTTTTTCTGCCTTACAATCATATGGATACTGCAGTCACATTAATTCATTTAAATATGATAAAAAAAGTTATAGCTATACATTGTACAGGTTTATTGATTAGCCTGAAGTGTAAATAGAGAACGAACGAACGAAAGTGTGTTAGAATTTTGGTGGAAATTTGAATTTTTACTAATAAAGGGAATTGATGAAAGATATATGTGCCCAGATTTAGGATTTAAGAATTAGGGAAGGGTGAGTTAGAGAAGATCACACTAAAAGATATAGTAGTAGAGCCAGTGGCATTTGGGGATACTTTAGTTAAGGCCTGATTCGATTTATAATAGGGTTGCAGAACGCTCCCAACGAGTAAAAAACGCCATCTTTTTGTCATTGTTAAGGTTAAAATTTCCTCTAGCAGTTCTTTGATAGGTCACAATCATCGATATTATATTTGCAGAACGCTGATTGCCCCCAACATGTCATATGAGTGTTAAACTTTCCAATATTTAGTTAAGCTTCCTATTTTAGTTTGTTGTCGCGATAATAATAAGGTAGGAACTTCAATAATAAGGAGTTGTATATTTATCAAAACCTGAAGTCTTATATTAAATGAACTAGAACAATTTCAGTATTAACTTCTTTAAGATTAGAAATATGTATTGTACCTACATTATTTGTGACTTATAAACTTTTAATAGTTAAATTATTGTACTAACCCTTACTCTGTACGGCTAACAGTTGTTAAACAATCTAATAATGTCAGTTAAAAGATTTTCAGCCATAGTAAACTTTTCACTTGTAACACATTCTTATTGATTCATTTTCCTCGGTATATTCTATGAAAGGATGTCAAATAGCAGATCAAAATTACGGCATCAACCCCCTGACACAATGACAAAGTTTTAAATTTCAGTTGCAAATACAGTAAAATTAAAACAAAGTCCGTTGCAAGTCTTAATTGTGATGTTACCATATATCAAAACTTGTAAGAAAAGCAGGGATTTATCAAGTTTGGCAATCAGAGAACTCATAATTATACCAAAGACCAGAAATAATTACATACAATTCCGGGATTCGACTGATGCGGTATCAGTGGACTTGTGTCATTTAAAAAAATATTAATTATTTATTTTTAATCCAGTTGAAAATAAAAATACTTTAAAACACCAATTTGAAAATGTTCAATGACTAAATATTAGCTGGCTAATTTTAACAACAACAACAACATTTTAAGAGCTAATATTTTGAAGATTACTTTGAAAATAGAAGTATGTTCATGATATGCAAAAGTATTTATTTTAAACATAAATTGATTGATTGGCACATCTAATGAAATTGAAATCAAACACACATGTAACACAAATGGTGAAGGTTACTTTAGAAATTATTTTTAAATTTAATACAGATGTCCAAAAGGCTGGAAATGCAAATTTAGTATAAACATAAAAATGGACTGCAAGACTAAAGTAAAATAGAATAAAAATAGTAAGTTAAAATATATATTCAGATGAATAGCTAAGCTCCAGTATAAATAAAATGTAAAACGTACCTCAGTATGAAAACATAAAAAGATATCAAAATAATTTTCATGAAAATATCAGCCACTTTTCTTTATTTTATTTAAAATATTTGGTATAGTAATCTTAAATGTTAAACATTCAAATAGATAAAGAATATATTTGACAACTTTATCTTAGATAGAATTCTGTAATACTAGTTCAAAACAATTAATCAAGTCCCAATTCATATAGCTTTCTCTGGAAGTTAAAGTTAGAATCTAAAACAAAAAGAATATAATTAAAACTATTAATTTAATTCATATGTTTAATAAACAATTGTGTAACTTAGGTAGTTAAATGTTTAAATATTAGTTATAAGGTGGAGGTACTCACATTGTGGTATGTAAACATTTTGTAGTGCTTCGATATGTATTCAGGCAAAACCTCATAACCTTAGAAATACCTAAAAATATAAAAACTGTGTAAATAAATGCTATCAGACAAGGGTGAAATCAGTGTATTAACTATAAATGTTACAGTGATAGACAGAGTAACCCTATTTCATTATCTAAACTCAGATAGTCACTAATTAAAAGACTATTTCAACAACAGTTGATAAAAGTTAATGTGAGGCAATTTAGTTAGAGAAAATGTATGTAAAATAGTAATTTAAGTTTGTACATTAGTTTGTTAATATTTGATAATATCAAAAGATCTCACTTAAATAAGTACTTATAATAGTTACTATCTAGTTCATATTATAGATTAAAATAAATTGCCTAATTTTTATTTTTCATTTTTACCAAAATAATTAAATAGTATCAAAGTACTTACCAAAAAGTGCGATTCATCAAAATCAATCTATATTATTTTATTTCGATATTTTTTGTTTGATAACAGTGCCTTCTTGTAAAACAATACCACTCTAAAATAACTAAATTTTAAATGAGAGATATTTTTATTTTTTAGATATTGTATTGTTGTCACTGACGAATGACGACATTGAAATTTATGACGTGCAACAAGTTTGGTTTTAATTTTACTGTATATGTGAAATTATGTTCAATGCAAAACTTATGTTCTCCACATAAAGAGTCTCCTAACATTTCTTCATTATTTATTGATATTTTTTTATACGTACAGAGGAACATAACATTGACTTGTATGTAATTTTATAATTTGTTTATATTTAAAGATTTATTTCTTTGTTTTGCTTATACAGTGAACGGCTAAGTTATGGAATATTATCATTATTTCGAGAACCGTCGAGTTTTGAGGGTAATCCCGAAACAGGTCGATTTTTGTTATAAAATACCCATCTTATAACGTACATGGAGTAAGGATGACGTCACCGGTGTGGGTGTAGTGACGTAATCGTTAATTTTTTTAAATAGAAATCGGTATAATGCGACACCTCATTTGAAGGAGAATTTAATTCTCTATTTAACGACATTACATTTGTAACTAAAATATTTTTTTTAGGGTACAAAAACATTTTTTTTTATTTAAATTCAACCAAATTACAACTAATGATTTAATTCATAACGTCCTTTAAAGTAACCAAATTATGCATGATAATTATTTTAAATTAAATGTTCCAAATCGGTTCCTGTCATGACTTTCTAAAATAAATACTTAAAAAAGCAAAAATAAGTAAAAATAATAATGGACACAAAAAGTTATCTCATAAACAATGACCCTTTTTGTCAAATGTGAAATCAAGCAAGTGATATTGGCATAGTTACTGTAATATTTATTGTCGTAAATATTTTTTGATTTTGTGAATTGTCATCAGTTGTCAATTATAATTTTTACTTTTGAATACTAAATTATGGCTCACCTAAATGAAACACAACGCATAGAAATATTAATTCTTAGCGAGTGTGGAGATAAAAAAAGAATACAGAACGAGGTATGCAATTTATTCAACGCAAAATATCCAGACAGACCCATCAGCCAATCAACAGTAAGTAAAATAGTTGGAGAAACTGGGCACGTTAAACATATTCCAAATGCTGGGCGTCCTAAAATTGAAGACAATGTGAAACTTGATGTTTTATTAAATGTCCATGACAATCCTTACAGTAGTTCAACACAAATGGGTGAATATGCTGGAGTTTCCCAACGATCGGTATTACGTATTTTAAAAAAAGAAAAATACCATCCCTACAAAATTCAACTACACCAGGAATTAAACGACGACTATCTCGATCGCCGGCTTCAATTTTCTGAAATTATGCAGGATTTATGTATCTGCAATCCACGTTTCATCAATCAAATCCTCTTTTCCGATGAAGCCACATTTTTTTTACATGGTACCGTGAATCGTCAAAGTTGCAGGTATTGGAGTCAAGAAAACCCACATTGGATGACTGAGGCACACACGCAATATCCTCAGAAAGTGAATATATGGGCAGGGATCATCGATGACAGAATCATTGGCCCTTTTTTCTTTGAAGAAAATCTAACAGGAGAACGTTATTTAACTTTTTTGAGAAATCAACCTATACCTGTCCTTGCTAACATGTATTCAAATGCCAATAATGCAAATTTACCTAGTGACAATATCTGGTTTCAACAGGATGGAGCACGTGAAGTTTTAAATAATTGCTTTCCCAGGAGATGGATCGGAAGACAAGGTTTTATAGAGTAGACAGCAAGGTCGCCAGATCTAACACCTCTAGACTTTTTCCTGTGGGGTTACATAAAATCAAAAGTTTATGTCAATAGACCCCAAAATTTACAGAACATAAAAGATAGAATTAGGCATGAAATGAGTCTCATTACTCCAGAAGTCATCCGCAATGTACTTGATGAATGTGTCCGTAGATTCGCATATTGTCAAGAAACCGATGGAGGGCATTTCGAACATTTAATTTAAAATAATTATTATGCACAATTTGGTTACTTTAAAGGACGTTATGAATTAAATCATTAGTTGTAATTTGGTTGAATTTAAATAAAAAAAAATGTTTTTGTACCCTTAAAAAAATATTTTAGTTACAAATGTAATGTCGTTATACCGATTTCTATTTAAAAAAATTAACGATTACGTCACTACACCCACACCGGTGACGTCATCCTTACTCCATGTACGTTATAACATGGGTATTTTATAGCAAAAATCGACCTGTTTCGGGATTACCCTCAAAACTCGACGGTTCTCGAAATAATGACAATATTCCATAATTTAGCCGTTCACTGTATGCTTTTTATATATGTAAGGCTAAAATATTTCACTACCTTTCCTGAAAAGGATACTGCATATTTTTATATCTTTAAGTTTAAGGACGAAAAGTCTCTAACTGATTTCCTGGCGAAGATTGGAACATTTTTTTCCACTATTTCCGGAAGTAGAATGACAGGATGTGAATTTTACTTCATTTCATTAAATAGAAAACAGTTTTCACAGTTCATGATTCTGATTCTGTGAATTTCTTCTTAAAACGGAACAAAGTAATTTAAATATCATAACGAAAACCTATTAAATGTTACAAGATTAACATTTGCGATGGGTGTTTCCGAACAGGTATACCAATGCGTTGGTACTGTAACAGCAGGTGCTTAACTTTGCTCTAATTAAAATTCAATAAGAAAACAACCATTAAAAAAATAATTATATATAGGTGATTTAGACGCTTTTGATAGCTGTACAAGGAGAAACATTGTTATTTTAACTAATAAAGAATGTCACTATATAGGCACACACAAAACTATTGTATTTTGTCCATCCTTTACCAGCTAGAAACAACATGTGATACATTTTTCTAACTGATTTCCTGGCGAAGATTGGAACATTTTTTTCCACTATTTCCGGAAGTAGAATGACAGGATGTGAATTTTACTTCATTTCATTAAATAGAAAACAGTTTTCACAGTTCATGATTCTGATTCTGTGAATTTCATCTTAAAACGAAACAAAGTAATTTAAATATCATAACGAAAACCTATTAAATGTTACAAGATTAACATTTGCGATGGGTGTTTCCGAACAGGTGTACCAATGCGTTGGTACTGTAACAGCAGGTGCTTAACTTTGCTCTAATTAAAATTCAATAAGAAAACAACCATTAAAAAAATAATTATATATAGGTGATTTAGACGCTTTTGATAGCTGTACAAGGAGAAACATTGTTATTCTAACTAATAAAGTGTCACTATATAGGCATATACAAAACTATTGTATTTTGTCCATCCTTTACCAGCTAGAAACAACATGTGATACATTTTTGAAATCAGCTTAGCTATAATATTCCCAAAAGATTTACTTAAAATATATCTGTCTATATTAGTAGGTCCCCGTCTAAAAAAAGCTTATAACAAGTAAATGTTTGAAGCTACTGCATTTCAAACACAAATTAACTTCACCGCGAATCTAAATCAAGACAAATATTCACGAAAATCTTTCCGTGTCAATTACGAAGTAATTAAAAACGTATCGAGTATCTCAAGGTCATCTTTAAGCCACTAGTTTTCGATTGCAGGTGTGATATTGAGACAAAAAAAATCACTCTTACCGGAAATCTGCCCACAGATGCATGAATTTACATTTATTAAAAAATTAACAAGAGATTTCAGGAAAGCTATGAATTAAAATTAGGGGATTAAAGAATTGTAGGGACGAGCTGCGTAAAAAAAGCTAAAACCACGAAATTCGCACCATAGAACGTCAAAGAAAGGTGGTTGTTCTTTCACACAGCCATTAAAAGTTTTTTTATATATTTAAAAAGTTTCTTTTCTATAAAAAACCAATTGAACTTGGATAAAATACATCTTAGTTAATTAGATTGTTCTTGTATACAAAAGTTTATATTTGTAGAAGTAGCAAGTTTGGAGAGTTTTATAAAGACGAAAAATGGTGTTTAAAAAAACAAAGGGGAACTCGATTTTGACTTTTTTTCGTATTACTAAAATTATAGACGTGAATATTTCGTAATCATTTTTTTTAATTTTTGAACAAATAAACATTTGAAAAAGTACCATATTCCGAAAAAATTAATCACTGTTTAAGAGACATACTTTAGAAAACAAAAGTAGTTGGCCCAAAAACCCTGCTTGTACAATGCTATATTGCATCAATGCTATTGAGAATAAATATAAAAGTCTTGACTGCTAAATTGGGCGTATGTCACATAAAATTATGATAATCTTATAGCATTTTGTGGATTTTAAAATAAAATTGCCGTAATGTAAAGTATAAACAAATAATTTTATTGTCAAATGAACTGATGAATATTAAAGTTACAATTTGCGTTTAATATTGCTATGTCTTACTTCCATATTTGGTCTAGCCTTAATACTACCTAAACAACATCAGGTACAGCTACAAACAAACAAAATGTAACTTAAATCTGTCAATCTGACGAAGCTAATCTTCGCGAAACGGCCGTCATTATAATTAAAAACATAATTTTTTCAAATAAACTTGGAAGTTACGTTATAACGAAGAGTTTTTTACTATTCTTGATTAAGTGTGTTTATACTGGAGACCAAATATAAAAGTTATAAGATATGTCAAAAATAAAGCCTGTAGTTACAATTAACATGGACATTTTGGACCTAGTTCACACTTTTCGCAGTCTGCAGTTAGGAAAATTGAAAAAAAGTTTTATGAAACTATACATGTAAAAATTATTGAAAGATTGGATAGAAATGTTTAATTTTCCAATGAAAAAAGTTAGATGTACTTCTAGAGACTAAGAAAAATCCGCATAAGACAACTCGAGAAATTCTATTCTAATTCTATTATCTTCAATCATCATTCTTTTTCATAAAAGAAAATACCACCTTTAGAAAGTTCAGTTCGTCAAGGGGGTAAATGAAGATAGAAGACAAGACCAAACTAATTGAAAATTATAGCAAAATTGAACACAAAAATATCGTAAGCCAAATTGAAGGATACATTCCGAATACTACATCGTTCAATAAGTACCGGGACTAACCTAGATCATAGCGTGATTCATGTCAAATCAACCTTATTTTTTGAAAGTACCAACCTTCAAGTGACATTTGTTAAAATTTTATGTCAATCAAACCATAAACAACAAAGCTACTGTGGTGAGAGTGACGTTCCTTTTGCGTTTGTTCAAAAAATGGAAAAAAACGAATATCGTGTGTTAATAAAACATTGCTATTTAATGGGAAAAATACAGTGCAAGCCCAGCAATGGCTTTAAAAGTGTTATCCAGGCTCTGCTCCATCAAAAACAACGATTTGTCGGTGGTATGCTGATTTCAAACGCGGTCGAGCTGATACAAGTGATGCAGAACGCTCAGAGAGGCTAAATAAAGCAGTAACTCTGGGAAATATTAAGCAAGTTTTGAAAATAGTGATGGATTACCGCAAAACGAAAGTTTCTGAGATTGCTGAGATCGTGAACACATCGACTGGAAAAGCATTTACGATTTTACAAGAAAAATTGGGCATGAAAAAGGTATTTTCCAAATGGGTGCCGCGCTTGCTCACAGTTGAACAAAAGCAACAACGAATAGACGATTCAGAGACCTGTTTGACACGGTTTACTCGCAATAAACAGGATTTCTTGCGTCGGAATGTGACAATGGACGAAACATGGATCCACCATTACCACTCCAGAGTCGAATCGGCAGTTAGCTTAGTGTCGTGCAGCCGATGAGAGTCGTCCGAAGCGTCAGAAAACGCAACAGGCACCTGGCAAAGTCATGGCGTCAGTTTTTTGGGACGCGAATGGTATAATTTTTATCGACTACCTTGAAAAGGGAAGAACCATCAATAGCGACTATTACATTGAGTTATTGCTGCGTCGTTTGAAGGACGAAATCGTGAAAAAACGACTCCACATAAAGAAGAAAAAAATCATCTTTCATCAAGGCAATGCACCGTGCCACAAATCAATTAAATAAATGGCCAACTTGAACGAGTAGGGCTTCGATTTGCTTCCCTACCCACCATACTTTCCAGATCTGGCCCCCAGCAACTACTGGCTATTTGCTGATCTCAAAAGGATGCTCCAGGGAAGAAGATTTGGCTCGAATGAGGAAGTAATAGCTGAGACTGAAGCTTATTATGAAGCCAAGGAGAAATCCTTCTACAAGCATGGTATCGAAAAGTCAGAAAAGCGTAGGAATGATTGTATCGCACTTAAAGGTGATTATGTTGATGAATAAAAAATAATTTTTCGAAAAAAACGCGTTTTTCCTAGTTAGTTCCGGGACTTACACATATGTTGCAAAAAAGTCTGGGTTTAAAACAAGTATACTTGTTGGGAATTCTTATAATTTTTCTAGTGTTCATTGATTTGTTTTATATTTTATATTATATACTGTAGTTATAGTGATATGGATGATAGAAATAAAGTTGTCAAATAAATATTTTGAAGGTGTCAAAAAACTTAATGTAAAAAGCCTTTGAAACTAATATATCAGGAAGTATCCTCTATTTATTATCTATTAGACGAACGTTCAAGTACCGGGTAGGTGTTTGTACGTAAAAATACTTAAAATTGCGAAATTTTGGTTACTAATTGTCAGTATATTTTGCATTTTTTAGGAAGGAATTCAAGTTTGTTTAACGTAATCGTCTTCAGTATCACCGCCATCTATGATTGTTTTGAATAGAAACGTGTTGGTTGAATAATAATTTATTTTATCCACTTTTTAAAAATTACATACCTGCATGTTATTTGTTAAATTATTTAGGCTACTTGGTCTGTTAAAATAAACGTGTTTAACCCACTTAAAAAAAAAGTGGTGTCAAATCGGTCAAATCGCTGTTTAATCATACCTATTCGACCAATCGATCTCTGCGATTATGTAAGGGTACCATGTGTATAGAATTAGATGTTTTATGATTTAAACAAAATTATTAATAATTCTTTTTCACATAATCACAAATTGTAACATGCTAAATGGGTATGTGAAATTAAAAAAATAAAGAAAAAAACAAATTTTAAATTCTTGCAATGACCTATTTGGAAAAATAGCCGTTAGGTGGGTAACGACTTTTTAGTATTACCACATTATATAAACAAGAATTTTAACATCTTGCATATAGAATATACATAATGTACGAAATTAACTATTAAAAAAATAATTTTTAAGTTTTACCAACATAAAGGAATCACTGGTTAAAAGACAGGAGTATTAAGTGCTTAAATCTTTTATCCCACACCAAACTATGTTGAAGAAGGCTCTTTGATTTGAGCTACTTGATTAATTACTGACTGCTTTTCGTCTTAATCCGGATTGATTATCCGAAAAAGTTTCTTTGCGAATGAAATAAGAAAAATTGGTTTCTATTAACATCTAGAAAAAAGAAGTTTTTTTGGTTTTATTTACACGATTGTCGCTTAGATTGTTAATTAATAAGTTAAAAGTGGTGGATGAAAGTTTAACTGAATAATCATAAAAAAAATAATTAGTTGTACTGATCTTTACTTTGGGAAATTTTAGTATGTCAATCTAAGAATGATACTTTATTGGAACAGCTTTCATTGAGTAAAATTATTAGGATTTAGGTGCGGTCCATGGAAGAAATTCAATTTTAGCGTTTTATTAGTGAATAATAATCGGGGTGTCTAGCACGTCATTTGATCGTTCCACCTCTTTCAATCCACCTTGGAAAAAACCTCATTTAAATATTTTCTAGCTGTACGTGCAAAATGCAGTGGAGCCCAAGTTTGTTGGTAGTAAATATTTGGAAGATTAACATCAGGAAAAAGTCTTTGTAATGTAGGCACTTAAAAGTTAACCAAAAAATCTAGATAAACCATTATATCTTAACTACTGACATTCAGAAATATAATTGGAAACCAAAAAAAATCAAGAATTTTTTTTAACAAAGGAATTAATTTTCCTAAATAAAGTTAAATTTAAATAAACTAGTAAATAAGGAAGATATTTATGTATACTCGTAAGTAGTGGAATTATTGTTATGCTGGATAAAATAGTTACTTACTTGGTAAATTTTTGCAAAAAAGCAAAGGTCTTCCTTTGGACATGTCGTAGAAATCATGGGGAATGCACCAATACAAATTTAGTGGCTAGATCTGACGGCCTATGATAACGTCTGGTGCTGCGATCTGGTGGGCAAAATGTCAGCAAAATACTACCAGACAGAAGCTGAATAAGCTTCAACGGCCGGTATGCTTAATCAACACGGGAGCTTTATCCAGCACTCCCACCGCTGTCATCAAAACTTTAATATATTTTAATAGATGCAACACAACTTAAATACAACTATTTCAGAAAGGGCCGAATGGGAGACAAATTAATTGAATATTATAATGGCTGACCAGTGTTGGTACACAGGCGGCTCCAAGACCCAGAGTGGGGTCTATCAAGGGAAACCCAGGGTGAATCTAAACCAGAATTTGGGTAACCTATCCACAATTTTCCAAGAAGAGGTGTTTGCAATAGAGATGGGTCTGCAGGGGATGCTTAGGCATGACTGCAGAAACAAAACTAAAAAAATAATTTCCGGTAACCAAGCGAAGCTCAAGTCACTGAAATCAAATCGGAACGACTTCAAGTTACTTTGGAAATGAAAAAATATAAAACTGGGTAGATCGGATGAGACATTCTTACTAGAGAAAGCTTAAGACACTCTAAGGTATTTGTACCGGATCTCTCTAAAAAGAGGTCTCTATAGCTACTGAATATGAGCAGACAGGAACGATGAATTGTGATAGAACTATTGATTGGACACAGTCACCTTAAATAAGCATAATATGAAAACCATTGGAGTGGCAGAGACTGCGGACTGCAGGTTCTATCAGGCTGGGGATAAAATGGCGGAGCACATTTTCCATATTTTGTGCAACTACTAAGAGCTTAAAAGATTAAGTTTGGTCTCGAGCCTACGGACTTCATGGAAGTATCGCTAAATTACCTTGATGAGCTTCCTCAAAGGATGATAAAAAGACTAAGAGTGAGCCACAATAGATCGTTCAGGTTGCAGTGGGAGTGACGTTGAACGACCACTCCCAAAGAACCTAACCTGGTGTTTGTAATAAACAATTTTTTATTATATTTTACTATTTTACTTGATTATGAAGGGATTACCCGAAACACTGTCATTATTGAATAAAATTAAGTTAATTAATTATACAGAAACAAAAAAAAAATTCTATAAAAATTTTAATTGGCAAGACCTATCTAGCTTTAACTGTTATTTTTTAGGAGGCAATATAAAAGAAATACAGTTAATTTCTGATTTAAATATATCTTAAAGATTATTCATAAAGAAAATATTTTTTTACGTATTAACATTGACATTAAAATTATCGTCCTGTTAATTAATTTTAACGTTTTCAGTACATTTTAGGTATGACTCAAACACTTAAAAAAATATAAACTTTATAATTAACAAAATAATTGTCTTCTTATATCACCGGATTTCATAAGCGCTGTAGGTAACGTTTATCTACAATTAATAATTCGATTTTAATACTAGAAAAGAATTTATTAAACTTGTACGTCGTTAAAACATTTTACTACGAATTTAAATAAACTGTGCCATTTCCAGCAACTTCATTTTGCATAAATTTACATAATTCTAATCAAAGATATAAAACAAATAAAGTATCTCTCGGTAATAACCAGTAATAAACAATATATGCAACAGCAAATGGAGGTGCATTTTACCTTTCCACTTGTCAAGAGTAATTGCACACACCTCGTTTAATCACTTACCATTGGACGTTCTTTTTAATCAACCACGTAGTTTTGCATTATTAATAACTTGGGCGTAGCTTTATGTAAGTTTAAAAGTATTAGTAATACCAACACCATTTTCGCATTGTCTATACTAGATTTTTACAGAAATATTTAAAAATACAACACTCGTTCACTATTAAATCCTTTTAAATCGATCGCCGACTATTAACTGAATAAATTTCGATACAAAAACAATACAGATAAGAACTAAAATATAATTTCTACAAAACAGTCAGATATTTATATACGATGAATCACATTTTTTAAATGATGGCTCACACGGCCAATTCTGACACTAAATTCGTTCCCAAATATATTTAAATAAATTTCCAGTTTTTCACATGTTGCCGGACCAGAAAGAGTTTTCAAAGGAATTAAAAATAAATATTTTGTAAATGCGTCTATCAAGAGGAGGACATTTTGTATCCCTCTGGCTTCGTAGGAAATGGTCCCACGCAATCACAATGTACCGTATGAAAAGGAATTGGGATCTTTCCAATAGGATGTAAGAGTGCCTGTTTGGGTCCGGTGTGTTTTTTATTCGCAATACACTTTGGTCAGTGGTCGCAATATTTTTAACGGTCTTTGGAACGGGCGCGTTAAACAAAGCTTTTAATTTTCCTTCATCGGGTTTTATACCGTCTTGAGAAATTTCATGACCAAGATAAAGAATTTTTCCGAAAATCGAAAAGAAATAATAACATTTTTGACAACATATTTGAAAGAAAAAGTCAATATTTCCTCCAACTTGATTGTTGCCTGGCAACCGAAAATAACAGTAAGGAAATATTCATTTCTGTACTGTAAGGAAATGTTATTTCCATGCAGTAAACTTTAGAACATAAATGCGAACAGGTTTTTTCCTAAACAATTTTATTTTTAAAACTTTCAGCACAAACAAGGTTAACATTATATTTTAAAATTATTACTTATTATTTGTTATATTTACTGTTATTTGACAATTAGTACAAGTATTTAAAACTGAAAGAACTTGGGAACTAATAGCATTATTTTGTTGAATATTTTCCAAACTAATAATTTTATTTGTATGACAATAACTAATATTGGGCATTAACTGCAGTATTAGAAATATTAGATTTACTTTTTTATTTGCCACTTCTTCCTTATTAGTAAGAGACTCTTCTATATTTCCTTCAGCGACGTTTGTTGATTTCCATCCACCCAGTCTCTTTAAACTAGTGATATCTCCACCAGAATCAACAAGCATTGTGGCAGAAGACCGACGAAAACAGTGGCCGGTATATTCTTTCGAGTTTGGCAAATTCAAATAACTGGCCACTATTTTAGGCATGTTTCCAAATTGATGAATTCCTACTACTTGTTTACAACCTTTTTCATTTTGATACTTAAAAAAACCGAGTGGTATTCATGTCTCATTCATGTCTTAAAGAGACATACTTGCGGTATAGATTTAAGTACATTTTGTTTACTATAAATGATCTTGATTTATTGGTTTTTGAATTCGGTATGGTAACTTAAAGTTTAGATAGTAGGTCTTGTATATCTTGTACAGTCATTTTAACCAGCTCATCCATTCTGCAAGCTCCGGAAATTCCAAATATTACAGCTACCTACAAATAAGCGTGTAAAGAATCCATATATAATTTGAAGTTTTGTAAGTTACTTTAATCATTAAATATTCCTTATCTGGAGCTTCCTGAATAAATTTGTTTATTTCTTCTTTAGTTAAAATCTTGGATTTTTTTGGCTTATAGGCATGTGCTTGCCGTTTCAGGAATGCCCGAAGTTTTGAATATTTAGATATATCCACATCATGTCTAATTGCAAGGGTTGCCTTCAGCATTGAATAATTGGCGCATAAAGTTGAAGATTTCATCTTGGAACCAAGCTCCAAGAAGTATGCCATTACAACATTTTCCGAGAAAGAAGTTGCATTTTTATTCGTACGGTAGTCCATGAAGCGGTTGTATGCAAAGTTATACTTATTTCTAGATTTTACTGGTAAAAATTCCAATGATGCAGCATTCACTGCCTCCGTGAGTTCTAGGGGGGTTCCAGAAATGGAACAGTCATCATCACTCATCATTTTACACGTTACTTTGGCTTTTTAAAACGTTAAAAAATCAACTGTTTGGAAAAACGCCACAAATAAACTTTTCACTCGTCAAGTTTTACAATTTAAAATTATGTACTTTGTTTCCGTAGTTACGAAACAATGTTTCAGGGCTTCTTTTATTTAAGGGAAAAATAATAATGTTGATTTGAAATTTTTAACATGATTAGTAATAATTTACTGTAATTTTAATGATTCACGATTTTCGGAAAAATAGTATGTAGACCTCGTAGGAAAAGCCACATTCCCGGACTCCGTATTGCCAGGCAATTTTTACGATCGCCCGGGAATGTTAAGCTTTTTCTTCTAAGTATACAATATACTATTTTTATTAAGAAACTTACATTTTTTTATGTTTAATGCGAAATCAGCCGAAGTAAATGAAAGGAGCACCCGATCTAATTTTTCGAAACCTTTCGGAATGGTCTTCGAAGATATAATAACGTCGTCCATGTACACCAGCGCGTCGGTATCCTTTAGCTTACCCAAGGCTTTACAAATTGCCCGTTGGAATATTGCAGGGGAATTCGTCAGGCCAAACGGTGCACGAATATATATTCAAAATGGCCGTCCGGCGTCACGAAGGCCGTTTTATCGATAGATTTTTCAGCTATCGGGATTTGGTGGAACCCAACTACCATGTCGGGAGTCGTAAAATATTTGGCTTCCCCTAGTTGATCAATCTGGTCGTCTATGCACGGCAATGGGAACCGATCTTTATTGGTTATTTCTTTAAGGGCGCGGTAGTCTACACATGAACGTCGACTACCATCCTTTTTATGCACCAAGATAACTGGACTAGCAAATGGCGACGTACTTTCTCGTATGATATTATTTCGCAAGACATTGACAATGATTTCTTTCACCTTTTCTGGTTCGGGCAACGACATTCGATAAGGATTATAATGTATGACCATATCACTGATCTTTCTACAATATAAAAATCAATTTTAAACCCCGTACCATCCCTTTCAAGTAACAAAGCGGTCTTCTGACAACTTGATATCGACTTACCCCTATTTCCGTTAACATTATAAATGTGGGCTCAATATGGCAACAAACTTTATATGCAATTTCTTCTGAAATTCAGCTGCATTCTGCACCGGTATAGATCAAACAATTTACCGTAATATTTTGTATTTTAAATTTTGTGCAAAAATCATTATCCAAGTTTTTTATAAAAATGGTTTATTTTAGAAAATTTTGAAGAACTCGCTTTTTGATTTTTAAATAAACATTTGAAGAGTAAGGGAAAAAAACAAACGATGTCACAAAAGTAACTTACAGAGAAAAGCTAATTAACGTTACTAAACCGCTTGTTGCGATCTTAGAAATAAATAAAACTGCATATATATTTATATATAAAACTACCCATAATTTTTAAGTAGTGTATTACTATTTTGTTAATATCTAAACAAAAGAATACGAACTTAACATTATTAGATTCTAGTTAAAAAATAAAAAACACGTTAAGGGCATTCCTACGGCTGAATATTTAAGCAAAAACAGAGGTTTCGCTCGTAACTAATTGTACCTTTATTTTTTTAAATTATTTAAAACTGCTTGTTGAGGCTTCAAGAGAAAAGGTGTTGCTAGGGATTTATAGAAACAAAATAATGAATTTTTATTTAACATTGCTATTATTGAGGGGAAAAAAATGTTAAAAATTAGGTATTTTGAGATGCAGTTCACGCCGTTATCAGAAAAAAATTGAAAAATCTAATTCTATACATCTCTAGTATCGTCCTTTAACTATTTTCCAAGTTTTTCTTTTTTCAAAAAAGTTAAGAAATAAGGTAGTAATCAGTGCTCAGCTGAACCTCTGCACGCCGTATTTTTCGATCCATAATGTGGCGCCATCAACACTGAAATGTATTAAAACCGAAACTTTTATATATGGGCGTGTTTTACATTTTGGACGGACTAAAAATTTTTACAAGCCATTCATGAATTAATGAACTTGTAGTCTAGGTATCTATTTATTTGTAAGACTAAAAAATAAATGTTAAAGAGTTGATACAATAATTTTTAAAAGTAAAAAATGTATTATTTTAATTTTACTTAAGTATTATGTAATAAAATGGAATTTTTTGTAAAATTTCGAATATTATAAATACCTACAGTGTGGAAACCACTTATAGAATAAGATTAATGCTGCCTTTAGTTTACGGAATTATAAAAAACGGTGAGACAGGTCAATTTTTATTTTCAATTCTACACTATTTGGAATAAAACATTAATAGATTATTTATATAATATTTCAAATTATTATAAAGTTTTGCTTTATCCATTTTAAAAACGAATATAAAATACGAAGAATAAACAATGATACAAATGAACAATTTAAAACTTTTATAAACATGTTTTCCTGAAAATGTGTGGGCGAGTGTGCGTATGTTTATAGAAAGTTTAAAAATTTATTGTACTAACCCTTACTTTTTGGAAGTCCATCTTACTAAGAATAATAAAAAACTCTTCGTTTTAACAAAACTTCCACTATTTATTTAAAAAATTGCTTTTTTAAATAAATAGTGGAAGTTTTGTTAAAACGAAGAGTTTTTTATTATTCTTAAAAAGTTTCAAATGGATTTTCACAATCCAATAATTTTAGCAGTAAATTAATTCAGCCTATTTCCAAAATATTAAACTCATAGGCTTACGTTAAAGGGGTTTATTAGGTTTTATATAAAAAAAACCAATTAATTGATTTAATCAAATTTTACTACAAATCTCTTAAAAAATCTAGCTACAAAATCTATTCAGTATTGATGGAAAAAAGGTAGGGGCGCAGTGGGAGACTGGATATGTCGTCGTAAGGATAGGATTCGCACGCCGAGAAAAAGCACTTTTTTCGTTCTGAAGCCAACTATTGCCGCTGCTCCTGATAAAGAATTATAGGTGTTTCCGTAGGAACGTTTTGCCCAACTACCATCTACAACGACGGTTATTAAAGGTATTCCATTCTTATTGATCTCACCAGCAGCAATTGCTAACTTTCGCTCTTCTTCAGCAGCTTCTTTCATTGTTTGCACGCTCGTTTCTTCCCAAGCGTCAGAAATTTCATCGTGAACTTTACTATCGTGAACTTTACTACTAGTTATTACTGATTTAAAAAAAAAAAAGTTGTACTACTGATTAACATGGTATGGTCGATTTAAAATTGAAATTTTGATTACGTTTACCACTTAATTGTAAGATTTTTGTTTTTGGGTAGTATTTATTTATTTATAAATTACTGTCATCTAAATATGTTATTGCGGTAGATAATTGTTATTATCAATGTATAACTTAATTGGGGCTTCTTTTGTTTTTACGTTGTATCTTTTTAAAAATTTTTTTTTTTTCAATTTGAGAGATATCGAGCGTAATTCGAATTTTCTTTCTTTATTTTTTATATTGTATTTTTACAAATATATAGGTAGTAAGGAGGAGTAGATTACATAATTGATTAATGTTAATTAGGTGCTACTATCAGAATTGTAGAGGTCTCAAAACTAAAACGTCACTTTTTTACACAAATTTGTTACAAGAAACATATGATGTAATACTACTTACTGAAACTTGGCTTACGGATGATATAGTTGATACTGAACTTTTTGATAATAGGTATGTGGTTTATAGAAAAGATAGAAATAGGGTATTAACTGGGAAAAAAAGTGGAGGAGGAGTTTTAATAGCTGTATTAAAGAAATATACATCAAGTTTAATGAATATTTCTACTTATCTTGAAACAATATTCGTTAAAGTTAATATGCTAGGAAACGATTTTATTTTTAATTCTGTTTATATACCACCCGGTAGTAAGTCTGTAGTTTACAAAGATTTTACCAATTTATTTGAACAGGTAGATAATAATTTATTAGCAAAATCGCGGCTTATTCTTTCTGGTGACTATAATGTACCTTCAATTGATGGTGCAAATTTTAATTTTCATGTACAGAACGAAATTTTATTAAATTTATCAATTTTGCTTGAAATATATGACCTAAATTCGTACAATAACTGTAAGAACGAAGATAATAAAACCTTAGATTTAATATTAAGTAATAATTTTGTAACTGTTACTGAGGATGATCTACCTTTAGTCCCTATTGATAGAAAGCACCCTCCACTTATTATTGAATTCGAGGTATTTAATAATAAGACGTATAAGTATTCATTAAATAACTTAGAAAATAACTATAATTTTAAATTAGCAGATTTCCATTTTATTTACACCTCTTTGCGGGACTATGACTGGTCTAAATTATGTGCATTTACTGACGTCAATGAAGCGGTGAACCTATTTTATAAAGTTTTTTACGAAATATTAGATATGGCGGTTCCTAGGTACACGGGAAAAGTTAAAACTGAGAATAAGTTCCCACCGTGGTTTACGGAAGAAATAAAACTAACTCTAAAACTAAAAGAATATTTTCGAAAGAGAAAAGAATCATCATTCTATTATCTAAATAATTATAAAATGCTTAGAGCCAAACTAAAACTCTTAATAAAGAAGGCTCACTCCTCTTACTTAAATATTATTCAGAAAAATTTAACTAAAGACCCTAGTTCTTTCTGGAGTTTTGTTAACAAAAGAAAAAATAGATCATCACCTGCAAATTTTATCATTAATAACAGAGAAGTTTCAGATACGAATATCATTTTGGAGTAGTTCGCAGATTACTTTTGCTCAGTTTATGAAAATAAATCACAATATGATAATAGAATAATAAATAGTATCTCAGATGGATTTCGCAGCTTAACATCAGAACATATACACTTTACTCGAGTATCATATAAAGATTTAGAAAATGCTTTTAAAAAATTAAAGCCTAAAAGATCTGCTGGGCCGGACAATATACCATGTTATATTTTTAAAGCATGTCAAGAACATCTAATGTATCCTTTAATGATAATTTATAATAAGGCCTTGGAATCGGGTATCTTTCCTGAGGAATTTAAAAAAGCTCGAATAACACCTGTTTACAAAAATGGTAATAAACAATTTATACATAACTATAGACCTATTGCTATCTTAAATTGCTCGGCGAAACTATTTGAATTTATTATCCACCATAACATTTATTTTGCAGTAAAGAATTTGCTATGCGTCAATCAACATGGATTTATGCGTAAAAAATCCGTAGAAACTAATTTACTAACATTTTTGCAGTTAACTAAAAAATCAGTTTCAGAGGGAGGTCAGGTTGACTGTATCTATACAGATTTTTCCAAGGCCTTCGATAAGGTAAATCACGATTTACTTTTAGCTAAAATGAAACTATTTGGAATAAGTGATCATTTACTTACATTCTTTACCTCTTATTTTAAACAGCGGCTGCAATTCGTTACTTATCAAGGTAAAGTATCGAAAGGTTTTTTGGCGGCTTCTGGGGTTCCACAAGGATCGAACCTTGGTCCACTCCTATTTCTGATCTTTATAAATGATTTGCCAGCCTGTGTATCATCTCACTCACTACTCTATGCAGATGACTTCAAAATATTCAAAAAGATAGATGACCTAAATGACTATCTTACTTTGCAAAATGATTTAGATAAAATATATAAGTGGTCTATTTCTAACAAGTTACTGTTTAACACAAGTAAATGCAAAGTCATTACTTATTCAAATAAGGTAAATATTCAACGGTTTATATATAATATGGGTGATGAGGTTATAGAAAGGGTCACTAGGTTTACTGATCTCGGTATAACATTTCAGACTAATCTCAAGTTTGTTGAGCATATAACAAAGGTCTCAAGTGAAGCACGTAAATTGTTAGGTTTAATTAAGCGGACTACTTATCAGTTTTGGGATATACGTACCATTAGGACGTTATACTTTTCACTAGTTCGTTCTAAGCTAGAATATGCATGTGTTGTCTGGGATCCTCAAAAAAATAACCTGATTCAAATGTTGGAAACAATACAAAATTATTTCATTAAATATGTTTACTACAAAAAGTATCGTAAAAATCCTGATTTCACTTCTTATTCTCCTCTTAGGCTTGAATTTAAAATCCCACTCTTAGAAAATAGAAGAAAAACTCAAAACTTATTGTCTTTACACAAACTAATAAATGGTAGTATTTCTTCTGAATTATTATTAAGTGAAATTTACTTCTACACTTCTTTGCATAGTACAAGACCCAACAAAGTACTTTTCAGAAATAATCAAATAGGACCACTCTATCATATGACTTCTTTATATAACACATACAATAGAGATTTTGAAATTGACGTGTTTGATGAACCTTTACTAAAATTCAAACTCAACTTACAAGGTACATTTAATATTAGATAGTGCAATTGCTTGTTATGAGTAATGCTGTGATTCTGCTTTTCCTTACAATCCTTACATTTTGTTTTGTTTTATTGTTTTTGTATTTTCTTTTTTTTTACTTTATATAAGTTAATTTTGTATCGAAACATGTAAAAAGGCCTCGGCCTGTTTGTTTCTTAAATAAATAAATAAATAAATAAATAAATAAATACTATAAAGTCTCTCTGACATACATGGTATCTCTAAAGAGGCACTTATTTGTTCTAAATGAGCAATCCCAGATCCGATTGACATTACACCTATCACTGCATCTTTATTTACATTGCCTTTGGTGTCAGGTGAGGTTGCAATTTGAAACTGCATATTGCACATGTTACATTTTACATGTAAATTTGAAATGAAACCTTTCCTTTCTTCTTTTTTTATAATCATATTTAAAAGAGAACAACCGAATTTATCTGAATGACTAGAAAAACTGATAAGCGAGCCAATAAAATAGTTCAGATCTACTATATGTCGACCTTCTAAAATTAATGAAGATTCGTGATCATTAATTGACTTTGATTGTAGCTCTATATTTGACTCTAGCTCTAGATTTGTTCCTAGATCTACATCTTTTTCGGCAGCTGTTTCCTAAAAAAATAATACAGTATCTGTTTGAGCCATAATATTTGGGTTTTCTCGATTAGGTACAAGAAACTTTTTATGCAATTAGCAATGGTTTATAGGACAGATATAGATATTGCAACTTGCATAAAAAGCTAAGATAGCACCCTAAGAAAAGCCCAAACATTACCACGACCGCAAACCACTATTGCGTAACAGGAGGTTATGTGAAATATTGGAATTAGAAAACTTAGTCCTAACCCAAAAAAACTAAACGATTATTGAGAGTTTTTTTTTACTTTAAGGGATAATTATCAATAAAAAAAATAACAAAAGTAGACATTACATTATTTAGAAATGTATTATTATATTAATAACAAAACTTACCTGAACCTCACTATTACTTTCAGTCATTGATCTCGCAATAATTGGTTTAAGCTGTAATTAACAAAATCTATTTAAAGTGTGTTGATACTTTTTGCTTTAAAATATACTTTAAGAAATAAATATAGATCAGATATAATTTGATATAATATAATATTAAAGGTATACCTACTTGAACCTCACTATCGCTTTCAATAACTGCTGTCGCAACTGGTGTAAACTGTAATTTAAAAAAATATTATATTGTAAGTAGGTATTTTTTTATTAGTTTTTTTACCTCTTTTTTTAAAGGAAAATGTTTACGCTTTAGTCTTTTTGTACTTAATCTTAGATGGACCTTATTTCTTCTGGGATAAAAATTTTCTTTTTTCTTTTGTACCTTATCCATTTCTAAATGTCTGCAAACGTCTTTAAAAAACACAACACAATACACAATCACGAAAAATATCTATAAACAATATAATAAATCCCACAGATCACTATTAACGAAACAAATCTAAATAAATCCTGACCTGAACTGTGTAACCCCCGAATCCGAATAGTTTCTCACTCTAACGTCAAAATAAGTGGGAGAGGGATAAATAGTCTACTGACACGCCTTCGTTAGCTTTGAAATTTTTAACCGCTTGCACCCCCCTGATATTTTAAGTTCGCATCCGTTTGAAGGATGACCCTTAACGTCACAAATAACTTGTTAAAAACCAACGATGTCCATTTTCGACATAAGCTTACACAGAGATTTTTCATTTGTATAGCAATGTTTCATAAAATTCTATAGCATTTGGAAGACAAAATCGTTTTAACACTTGTAAATCGTTATAGTTAGCCTGAAAAATTGGTAGTGGTCCATGATCCATTGCTAGGCAACTAGTTGGACTACGTCGGTTGTTTACCAGTATACCACGGACAACGTTTGTTTTTAACCAGTATGGGTATTTTGTAATGCTTTGTTATGTGGACACCATTGGTATTATTCCCATACAATTTAGCACGTGTTTAGGACCGGATATTGTCAACACAATAAGTTGATTACCTGAAATTCTTATAAAATGAATATCGTTTGTTTTTCCCCTTACCCTTCATTTATCAGAAGCGTGACCAAATTTTTTGCAAATTTCACAAGCTTTTGAAGCTGTCAGCTGATTCGAGCCACTAGCATTACTGATATCGCTGTAATGAGACACCTTACATAATTTAAAACAATTTCGGCTAATATGACCAGGTTTTTTACGAGTAGTAAACTTTTTCAACATTATGATTGGACGCGTATGGCCGTTTTGGCGCACCTATTTAAGAATGAGAGCCCGGTTTGTTAATTTGATAGTTACCAAGTAAGCTAAGAAGAGTTGAGATTGTATCAACTCCGCTATTAAAGCCTGCGGTTTTAACATGAATATCTGTTATATCACCAATAACTAATTCGATTATTTGAGCATCACTTATAGTCCGGTCATTATACGATATTGACAAAAAAAAATTTCGACAGAGCTGAACTTCGCTGAAGACCTTTATTTAACTATAAAAAATAAAAATTTAAAAGTCCCCATTTCTCCTATGAGTCCTTCAAAAGTTATTCGGGGTCAAAGGTCAAAATTTTCGTATTTCTGAGTTTTTCTCAAAAACCGCAAGTTTTTTCGAAAAAATACTTTAGACCGAATTTGTAGACCTCAAAATTCTCTATAAAAATAATTCCCATGATTTTTTCTGTAAGTATCACCGTTCCTCAGATATCACGATTCTAAGAGTCACGTTATATATAATGTGCACACATTAGCCACGTATACATACTCACATTCAAGTACTTAAGCAACTAAAAATTCCTGCTTGGTTCTCTTTTATGTATATACTTGATATTATATTCAGAAAATATACATTTAAAGGAGTGTCAGTCCCTGCGGAAATCCCCTCTACCCTTATGACCTTGAATATAACATCTGGCTACCTACTCTATTGTCCATGTGGCTCCGTTCATGTGCCTGCGTCTGCCTGCGCGAAAGTCCTTACAGACATTGATTCTCCACATCAGATAATTATTACGAAAGGAATTCGATTTCTTCTCGCAGTTTATGGAGCTCCAATAAAAATTGATTGTATTGATAAGTACAGATATTTAACATTTGTCAAAAATACCCGAAACAAGAAGCAAGTGCAGCTATCTTGCCTTCCTCCAACATCAGCATCTGCTATTCAACACTTATATCGGGTATATTATCAAGTTCAGACATGGCAAGGTAATCAAATTAACCCTGAAGACAGGGGTTTGAAATTAGTAAATAATACTCTGGAACCAATTACAACTTTGCTTCCTCCTGCACCTGAAAATCTCCTTAATACAATTTTTTGTAATTGCAAGAAAGGTTATAGTGCCAAATGCGGCTGTAGAAAAGTAGGGCTAGAGAGTTAAGTACAACAGACGATGATTCATGTGATGCTGATGAAGAGACTACTGATACATCATTATTTGAACAATTTATGAACCCCCAGCAAGAAGAAGAAGAAGAAATGACAGAACACATGATTGTTGAAGTTAACTATAATGAGTAAGAATCAGATTAAAGTATCAAAAGAAATCAAACTGACAATTACACTCCATAAACATTATCAACCCTAAAAATCTTCAGTTAAATAAGGATTGTGACTAAAAATATAATAATATATAATAACGATTCGTGGAATAGGCCTACTGGGAAAACCACGTTAAAAAAAATGCGCCGAGTACACTACCTCACAGGTGGTGTGGAAACGTGTGCACACTATAAATAACGTGACTCTTAGAATCGTCATATCTGAGGAACGATGATACTTACAGAAAAAATCATTAGGATAATTTTTGTAGAGAATTTTGAAATGTACAAATTTGGTATTTTTTCGAAAAAACTTACTGTTTTGAGAAAAACTCAAAAAACCGAAAATTTTGACCTTTGATCCAGAATAACTTTTGAAGCATTCATAGGACAAATGGGCACTTTTAAATTTTTATTTTTTATAGTAAAATAAAGGTATTCACTGAAGTTCAGCTCTGTCGGAATTTTCGTTCTTTCATTACTATTTTCAGGTCTAAATTGACTATTAGATTAAAATTTAAACAATTTAACAATGAATTTTTTTCTGGCGTACTCACAGTATCCTGTAGCTCGATCGCTTCTATACAGGCTCGCCTTACGTAAGCGATCACTAAGGTTTCTCTTCGCAGGATAAAGCTGGCAAAGTTCGGCTCAGAAACTAGCCCAATTCTTATCCGCCGGATGCCAATTGTTATACCAGTCTTTCGCGTCGCCCTCCAGAGCGCTCACCGCTCTACAAACTCGCTCAAAGTCGTCCCAATTGAACGTAACAAGGCTTCTATGTCGTCGCACCATCCCCTAGCACCTGCATCCCTCCTCGATAGATGCTGAAATGCTTACCGACACCGCGGTCGTTGATATCACTGCAGCGGCTGGTTAGGATTGTTGCTGCATTCCTCTAAGAACGCCAGTCAAAACGTTGGTCAACTCTTCCATTTGAAATTTGGACAATATACTCCTTTTTTTGCCAGAGTTGTTTTCAAACACTTCACTCGCCCACACTTGAGTAATATTCGTCAGGCTGCACTCTGAACATTTAAATTTTTACAGAAACATTTGTAAAAATAAAAATAAAACTCTGGTTCACAATTAAATCGATCGCCGACTTTTAACTGAATCATAATATATCCAACTCGATACAAAAACTAGTTACAGATAAGAACTAAAATATAATTTCTACAAAACAGTCAGATTTTTATACAATGAATCACATTTTTAAATGATGGCTCACATCTACAATAATTATTATGCTCGGGTTATATTTACTATTAAAAAAAAGTTGTGATCAATTTATTTAACATAGTATTTTTAAATATTTATATTTACGTGGTTGGAATACTTTTTGTTTAGGTCTTTACACGAGGTCTCTTTCCCATGCCCATGAAACTGTTCCCAAGCGGGTCAACTCCTGGGGACATCACCTCACTCATAATGTCACGACTTACCACAACGACCCTTCGGAATATGTCCATTTTAATTTGACAATAGACAGCGATACATACTTTTTAATTCTTAAACCGTCGAAGAAGTTCTTTACTAAATCCATAATAATAGAGAGAAGAGGGAAAAATAAGCACACACGACAAGCACCGGAGATCAAAAGCAAGAATTGTCATTATCATGGAGTTATTCATGGTCAAGAAAACTCTAGAGTTGCAATATCTGCTTGTAACGGGTTGGTAAGTATCTGTTAATTTACATTCGAGTTAGTAATTAAAAAGTGTTTTAAGGATTTTTATTGTACTAACTGAAACTCTAAGGAAGTCCATCTAAAAAATAATAAATATTTAAAAGTTTGAAAGAAACTTCCACTACACGTTTAATATTTAAAAAATTACCATTTTTAAATAACAACAATAACTTAGGAATAGTAAACAACTAAACAGTTAAAACAGTAAACTTTCGCTAAAAACTAGCATTATCAGATAATTTACATATGTCAATCTGACATATTATCTGTAAATATGTAAATTCAATTACAGTTGTAATTGACTTTTAAAACAAAATAGTGGAAGAAAGGAGTTTACGTGCTCTTTGTAAAGAGTAAAAGAAATAGTTTTTACCTAAGTGCATGTATTAAGTGCTTTTTGGTGAATTTCAATGCATTTAACCTTTATATTGTTATGGACAATGTTTTTGATGTTTTTGTTGACTATGCATTTTATTATTTATAATTTGATGCTATTTTGATACATTTCCTAATTTGGTTTTCCATAATTTTGTGAAATCCTTTCCAATTTTCTTTCCTTTTGTGCTCTAGAAACCTTTTTCTGAGACACAAGAGGTATGTTTTTTGGGTTTTTGTACCCGTTTTATACGGGTTAAAAACCTTTTTTTGTAATCGGTTTAACATTATTTCTAACTATATAGATCTCTCCTTTTTGAATAAATCTATATCAGGGGTTCTTCAACCCTTTTTCAAGTTTTTAAACTTATTACATAATAATCTATATTGAGCTCTAGTTCTCCCTTTGCTCTTTCAATCTTCATTCTCCATTTTCTCCTTTCTTTTTTGTTTTTCAATGTCCAAAACAAATTTTTTGACTCCCATTACATTTTCTAACTTCATCTACAGTTCTTTAACTTGGTTTTGATCATCGGTGGCCACCATATTTGGTATAATGGCTTAAATTTAATTTTATACCTTCAACTGCATTGCTTGCAATCGTTTTGGAACTTTAACATTATATTGTATTTAACTTTAATAGGTAAGGATTGTTTTGTAAATTGCTTCTCTATCAGCTATGTAATGCATTATTTCTTTATTTATTCTTTGCAGTTACTGAAAGATATTCTTTGCTAAACGATTATTGACCTTTGTTATCAAGTTTGTTTTATAACACACTCCCCGGCAAAAAAATGGCCACTACAAACTGGCCACAATTTTAAAGTTGGCTTCCTCGCAAACCGCTCATTTGATTTTAAAGTTTTTTTTTTATTTTTAGATTGACTTCTTATTAGTAACGATGTTATGTCAGAAATTTTTTTTCAGATTTGAATTTAATTCAACTATTTTTTTAATACATTTTAAAATGAATATTGTACCATAATGTATGCAAATATAAATAAATTTCCATTTCTGACTAATGTCAAATTGTTTAACTTCTTTTAAATGTTACCTTTAGCTAGTCATTCTTACTCGAGTAGCTTTTCTTGTTTAGAACATTTGCCACTTCCATTAGATCCACCAAAATAATGTATTATTCATTATGGCATTTCCGGTAAACAATTCTTTAAATCTATCTCTAAGCAGAATATTTGCCAATGCTTTTCGTGTCTAAAAACACATATTAAAACATTCTGCTTATAGGGAAAACTAGAAAAACTCGTACTTAATAATATTTTCCTTCATAAATATTAATTTTTCAAATCAATTCAAAAATAGTTTTGCAGTTTTTATTACATTTAGACTGTCTGCTTTCAATTTTGTTTTAACTAATTTAAAGTATTACATGGGAAAAGTCTAGGAATATTCTTAAGAATCAACGTTAGTTTTTCTTGAGTTAATTTAGGAATAAAATAATACTTGTTTAATATTAATTAATATTTAGTCCTACATTTACCAAAATATTTTCTTTAAAAAGCATGAAATCTAATTAAAATAAAAGAATAATTCAAAATAACCAATTTTTAAAATCTTTCCAAAAATTAAACAATTAAAATTAATACAAAGTGTGACCTCCGTGTTGAGGTAAACTCTCCAACTCTTCTCTCAGAAGCTCCGAAATTGAACCGGCTCATTAATGTTACCCATATTTGGATTGATACTACGTTGAAGCATATTCCATACATGCTCAATAAGATTAAGGTGCGGAGATTGTGCTGGACATGGTTAAACTTTAATTCCCTCGCATTCCAACTAGTTGATCACAATACGTGCAGTATGTGAAAATTATCATAGATTAAGCGGCCCAGATAGCACAAACGTTCTCAGAATATTACAATAAGGTGCGAAAGTTGAATATTCTGGAATATTCTAAAGAATATTTATAGGATATTTCAGTAATATACCAAATATTGATGAAATATTTTGAACGGATATTCTAATGACATTTTTAAAAATTATTCTCAGAATGTTCTATAATCCTAGCATATTTATGCACAGATTCTGAGAAAATTAAAAACATTGAGAGCATTTGATACACATTCTCATAAAATTTGATATTTATTTTCCGAACATTCAATATGTATTTCTAGAATGTTCTCTCAGAATATTCCAGGAAAGTTAATAGAATGTGGAAGTCAGTCTACTTTGAATGTTCATAGAACGTTCCAGTAATATATAAAGTATGTTGTGGTAACATTATAAGAATATTCAAACGTTCCAGCAGATGCTGGAGTATTCTAATAATATTCCTGTGCTATCTGGGGGAAGTTTTCACCAACTGTGTCGGCATATGGGTGCAAAATAGGACTAAGAATGGTATCTAAATACAATTAACATGCTAGGGACATATCAGGAAAAAAGAGATGGGTTCTATCTACTATAATTATTCCACCCCTTATTATGATTGTGCCACCTATGTATCTGCTCACTTCCTGAACACGTCTTAGTCGTCATTCCATATTTCCAGATCGTCGCCTCACTCTTGTTCGAATAGAGTTTCGGTAAAATCCAAACCTAGATTCTTCACTGAATAAAACTAGCCTCACCTTGAGTAGCCCAATTCTGAAATTCTTGACACCATTTAAGTCCTGAAGCGCGATTACCTCTAGACTGAGGTGGACATCTCAGAATCCGTCTATTGAACAAGTTGGCTTCATAAAGACGATTTCGCACTGCGCTCTCTCAGGAGCAATTATTGTTGGTTGTCTCCCAGCTGTTAAAATTAAAAATAGATCTTCTTGAGTTGCTGTTATACAGCGTCATCGTCATGGATGTTGCTCGGCTAGACTAACCAGTTTCTCTCAAACGGTCCCATAATCTACTGATAACGCTTTGAGAAACACCCATCCGCTCAGAAACTTGAGTTTGCCGCATGCCACCTTCAAGAAGACCTACAGTTCTATTCATTTCGTCCATCGTTAACTCATTTCCATGATAAAACACAATAGTTGATAATATGTAGTCATCAGTCAATGTCTTTATGAAAATGATCAAATTACATTTCACTTTATCACATCTGAATGTATTAAGGAAAACACGACTGAGCGAAGAGTATACCGCAATAACTTAAAACCCTCGATCAACTGGGAACTCCTGCAGATGTTAAAACACAAACGAAATCTATAGAAGAAATATAAACGCATAAAGTTGGACTTTGAGGTACATAGAAGATTTTCCAACACCTTGAATGTTCAGCTATCTCTCTCCTGACAAAGCCATGAAGAAAACATTTCCATCAGTGGCAATAGCAAAAAGTTTTTTAAATACATCCGAGCGTCTCTATCCTCGAAAGTAGCCATCCCCTTGTTTCAACACCCAGACGGTAGCGCATGTTCTCATCCGGAAACAGCTGAAATTCTCTCCATTTTTTTTTTCGAACGCCTTCACCCAAGAACAACCCAACGTTACGTTACCGGTATTGCTGGGTCCTCGAATACAAACATCTTTGGAAAACATCACTTTTTCTCAAAACCAAATCTTAGATAGGCTGCTGCATCTCAAAACTGATTCTTCCCCAGGTCTAGATGGATTATCCTCATTTTTTTCTTAAACAATGTGCTCACTCATTAGCTCACCCGTTGTCTAAAACTATGAATAGCTAATTCTCAATCTTTAAAAAAGGCAATAAACTAGACGCCAGAAATTACAGCCCAATAAGTATTTTACCAATTGTTTCTAAAATAATAGAATCCATTGTTGCCGAACAAATAATGGTCTTTTTGCTAGGGGAAAAAGTGATTCCTAACTATCAACATGGCTTCATGAAGGGTCGGTCAACTTTAACTACACTGCACAAACGACTGGTCCAAGGAACTCGATAATACACAACCCATAGATATTATTTACCTTGATTTTTCTAAAGCCTTCTACAAAGTACCGAAGCGTAGGCTTCTTTTAAAGTTAGAACATCTTGGTATAAGAGGTACGCTTAATAAATGGATCGCAGCATTCCTTACAAACCGAAAGAATTGTTACAAGTGGTGTTCCGCATGGTTCCGTCTTAGGGCCTTTACTGTTATTCCAGCGACCTCCAACACTGTCTGTCCAGCTCTCTATCTTCATACGCCGATGATTCAAAGATCTATGGTAATCCCAACATCGACCACCTAAGTTTGCAGGCTGACCTCGATAACTTATAAGAATGGTGTGAGAATTGGTTGCTCCCTCTGAACATTGAAAAGTTCGTTGTGCTTGATGTCGGCAAAAACAATCCGCAAGTACCGTATACTATTAACGGACAAACATTAAACAACGTCTCCTCACATACCGATCTTTGTTCGCCCAATCCTCGAATACGCGGGTCCCGCTTGGCATCCGGAGTTAGTTCGTAATCAGGAAATGTTAGAAAAAGTGCAAAGACGCGCCACTAGACTTTCTTTTGGCCGCGTTAGACCTACTTACGAAGAAAGGTTATCGATCGCGAATCTTAGAACATTTAAGGAAAGACGCCTCAGGGTTGACTTAATTTTCTCCTACCGAGTCATAAAATACAACCTGGGCAATCTACAAGCAGCTTTTCCACTTAATACTCACGGTCGACTGCGAGGACACTTATTCAAACTGAAGAAGGAAGCATTTCGAAACAGTACCAGACAGGGCTTTCTGAGCAACAGAATCTTTGATGTTTGGAATAATCGAAGCTGAAAGCATCAACAGTTTCAAAAACAAATTGGACTCTTACTTATTTTAATGTATATCTTAGTTTGTAGTATTAGTTTTTTTTCATTTCTTTATATATTATATTGATATTTCTCACATAGGCAATATGGGCATTATAGGATTTGGTCCTCTGCCCTTATCAAATATAATAATAATATATAATAATTAATCCGCTCGGAGTTCTTTACCCTACTATGGTCAGTATAAAACTAATAATTCCTAGAGAACATTAACGGGTGGCGACATCTCTCCGCCAACATCATTTTACAGCACAAAATCGCTTACGGAGTTTCGCGTCTTTATGTATTTTTCACTCAACGCTAAAAGGCCTTTTTTTATTAAAGGATTGTAGAATATAAACCTAAAATAATTTGTTGCTTTTTTTAATAAAATATTTAAATAAACAAGCCTCATACTACTTTTCCAACTCTCCGGGCTGTCTGACGGTTCTTTGACTTTATAATTTTCATTTCTATCCATAAATTTACTTTGTCCCTTCCACTCATTTACTCCAAAGCCAATTGTTTCGTCTTTCCATTTTCGTACACTGCAAATACAATAGCTTTTGTTTGCACACATTAAGTGGAAACTTACTCTAAACGGAACATTGAAAATATATTCGCAGATGTTTGTTATGCCGGAATTTTCATGGCGTTGACATATCGTTGGGATAAAGAAGCAAAATTTTGAGTAAACATTTAAAGGAGATAGAAATCTAGACGGAATAATTATAAGGGTAGAATTATATTGACATAATAGATGTAGAAGTGGTTGCGGAAAACTCACTAAAAACAAACTAGTCACTTATAATATTTAAGTTTTGAAAGTACTACAAACTTTTCTTTTAAAAATTGAACCATAAAGTCTCAGATACAAATGATGAGCTCGTTAATCCATAGTATACAGTGTGTCAAAGCCAAATGGAATAAATTCATTATTTCGGTTAATGTACATATTCATAAAAAATCCCGAAACACGTCAAATTTAAATTATAACTTGACATTCTTTAACGTGAAAATGCAACCCCTACCTTCAACCCCCTTAGAATGACAGGTACAACCCCCAATTTTTTAAAGTATAGGCTTGTGATATATCATTTGGTCTTTTCATTCTCTATTCAAAAATGTTATTGTTTTTAAATTTAATGCAAAAATTAACATAAAAAAAATTAATATCATGTTGTTACCGAAATTCGCTAAAATATACTCTAAACTTATTACAATATACTTAAAACTTATTTCCCGTTTAGGTCTTGATAATGAGAAAGTGAACAAAAACCATAGCAATGTGGTTTTTAGATGGTAAAAAACTTTAAAGAATTTCCGTAACAACGCTATTTTAACAAGCAGTAGTAAATTGTTTTATTTAAGTTGTCATTGTTGTAAGTTTGTTCAATTCAATTCTGAAAAATGGTTAAATTAACGGAAATGCATAAATTAACAGTTTTACAAATGATTGGTTACGGAGATAACATCCGAACACAACAGGAAGTAACTCGCCTATTTCATGAGAAATTTCCTAATTTACCACCTATATCCCAAGGAACAATAAGTAAAATAGAAAAGCAGTTTCGCGAGTTTGGTCATGTAAGGCAGATAAAAAAAGCAGCTGCCAATGCACTGAGTGATGAACTCAAATTAGATGTGTTGCTTGAGTTTCAGGAAAACCCACATACATCGAGTAGACAGGCATCCACTACATTCAATGCTAGCCATACATCGATAGCAAACATATTAAAAGAAAATAAATTGCATCCGTATAAGATGATACCTACTCAGGAGCTCATGGAAGACGATTTTGATAGGAGAACTTTTTTTGTGAACAAATGATGGACATGTTGGATAACAATATTATCCAATTAGAAGACGTTATGTTTTCTGATGAGTGTACTTTTTTACTTAACGGTCATGCTAATCGGCAAAATTGCCGCTACTGGTCCACGGAAAATCCTCACTGGATGAGAGAAGAACACACTCAATACCCTCAAAAGGTTAATGTTTGGGCAGGGATTGTAGGGAACAATATCATTGGTCCTTTTTTTATTGAGGGCAACTTGAATGGCAACAATTATTTGGCAGTACTTCAAAATGATGTCATTCCAACGTTGGCAAATTTATATTCTGATCCAGGTAACCCTCAAGTTCCAGCGAATACGATATGGTTTCAGCAGGATGGAGCACCACCACATTACCAACTTAATGTCCGGCAGTACCTCGATACAATATTTCCCAATCGGTGGATAGGGAGGCGAGGATCGATTGAATGGCCAGCGCGATTACCTGATCTTACATTATTAGATTTCTTTTTATGGGGATATGTGAAGAGCCATGTGTACAAAACTAAACCTTCTGATTTAAATGACAAAAGAACGAATAACGCTTGCGATTAGGTTGATCACGCCTGATATGTTAAATAATGTTAGAAGACAGTTTTATTTGAGATTAGGATGTTGCCAAGACGTTCGCGGAGAACATTTTAAACATCTACTTCATTAACATTCATAGTTCTTTTTTGTGTTCTAAATTTTATAACGTTTTGCATAACATTTTAGTTTTTGACTGTATTGTAGCGAATTTCGGTAACAACATGATATTAATTTTTTTTATGTTAATTTTTGCATTAAATTTAAAAACAATAACATTTTTGAATAGAGAATGAAGAGACCTTTCAAATGATATATCACAAGCCTATACTTCCCATTTAAAAAATTGGGGGTTGTACCTGTCATTCTGAGGGGGTTGAAGGTAGGGGTTGCATTTTCACGTTAAAGAATGTCAAGTTATAATTTAAATTTGACGTGTTTCGGGATTTTTTATAAATATGTACAGTAACCGAAATAATGAATTTATTCCATTTGGCTTTTACACATTGTATAAAAAACACTAAGTAATTTTAGAGAGATGTTTGTGAGTAACAACTTAGTACTTTAATATGATACTTTTTTATTTATAGTCTGGGGTGATTTTTTACCAAAAAGGGAAATATTATATAGAACCGGCTTACCACCCCCTAAAAACAATTCAACCCGGTCATAATCATTTGATATATAAAAGATCAGCGGTTCTGACGAACTATATAAAAAGAAGGAAAAAGAAGAGAAGAAAACAGAGTAATTGTGGAACTAAAATACCAAAAAAGTGGACATTGTAAGTTTCTTCTTTAACTTTTTTACTCTTTAAAAATACACTACGATTATCAATGTTTTTTTTTGTTTCAAGGTTAGAATGGCAAACTCAACAAGGTAAACTAAAAGTCCAAAGAAAAAAATCCAAGGCAAAAAGCGTAGTTAAAATACCGAACATCGAAAAAAATCACATGAAAAAACTAAAATACAAACACAATAAAAAAACTGGAAGGAATCAAAGATCCGTCAGTTTACACCATTACGTTGAGACTTTGGTAGTAGCTGATGCCAGTATGGTTGATTTTCATCAAGATGGTGATATAGAGACATATATTTTGACGTTAATGAACATGGTAAGGTTATATTTTCTTAATTTATTATTAGATATAATTGGTCTGATTTTTAGTTTGATTGAAAATTTAGTAATCCTCTATCTTCAAAGTGGTCCAGAATTATGTACAAAAAATAAAGGTACTTCTTTATGTACACTTTTTTATAAAACCGAATAATAAGGGAGATACAACCATTTAAAGGGGCGAATTGAAATTCTTATTTTTTCTATCTTCTAATATTTGATTTTCAACGTTAAAAGTTCTTGGTACTCTAGGACGACCAGCATCTGTGTTCTTTATTAGAAGACAACCTGTTTCTCTCAGTCGTCGTTCAGTACTTACAAAAGTCCTGGCATTGGGAATATTTTTGTTCGGATACTTTTCTGTGTAGCGTCTTACAGCAGCAGCAGCATTTCCCGAACACTCCCATAATACTAAAAGTATGTCTGTCAACTCAGAATTTGAATAGGGTGCCATATTCAGGGCAAACAAATTAAAAATTAAAAGCAAAAGAGACGTGTTAAACAAATTTCTTTGTCGAGTACAATAAAAGTGTAGATAAAATAAATTACCTGTCATTAAATGTCACTGACAATTCATAGACTACTTGATATTAAAGTGTTGTTGCTTACACAAGTGCCAATTCCAAAGCCTACTTGATGCATATGCAGAAATGTAACGATTACATGTATACCTTTGAGTTTAAATAAATCGGAAATAGTGATATCTAACGAATTATTACAAGAGCACCTTTTTGCATACAAAAGTGTAGGAAAAGAATTTTTAAAAGATTTTTTTAAATAATTAAAAAAAATGTGACTCAATAACCCTCACTTAGCTTCCAAAACTACCCTGTATTCATATGGGATGTAGTAGGTGGTAACATGAAATCAATTATCCTAATGGCTTATAATCCCTTCCGAAATATGAACTCCGTAGGCCGTTTGGAAGATATTAGAAAAAATAAGAATTTTAATTCGCTCCTTTAAAGGGTTGTATCTCTGTTATTATTCGGTTTTATAAAAAAGTGTACATAAAGAAGCACCCTTATTTTTTTATGTACCTATCATGACCTCTAAAAATTAATGTACATAATTCTCTAGAGTGATGCCCAGTGTTCTATACAGGCTGACAGTAGGCTGTTTTGAAAATTTGCAAATGCCAATAAGAACCATAATAATTCTTTACCTTCTGAAATGTTCCTTGATGATGTTAGGTCCAATTCTATATCTGAATCTGCCAATCTATTTGCTTCTCATTTTCTATCCCTGTATCGTAAGGATAATATAACTCAACATCAAATACTCGTAACTGATAGTGATCTGAATGTTCCTAATTATTCTGTTAGCATCTCAGAAGTCTATCAACATCTAACTAATCTAAAACCACGGAAAGGTCCAGGTCCTGATGCAGTACCTCCTATCTTATTGAAATACTGTAGTTTTGTATTGGCTCGTCCCTTATATTATATATTCAATGAGTCATTATCATCAGGTCAATTCCCAAGTTAATGGAAATTGAGCTATATAGCACCAATTTATAAAAGCGGTAATAAGCATGATATAAAGAACTATCGTTCTATATCTATATTAAGCACCATTCCCAAACTGTTTGAAGCCATATTAACAGAACATCTATCATTAGTATTTAGGCACAAAATAGCGTCTCAACAATATGGATTTTTCAGTGGCAGATCTACAGAAGTCAACTTTCTATGTTTTATTAGTTATATAATACAAGCAATGGAGGCAGGTCATCAAGTTGATGCTATTTATACAGACTCATCAAAAGCATTTGACAGAGTTAATCATGAGCTCCTATTAACAAAACTTGAAAATTTTGGTATCACTGGATCGTTACTAAAATGGTTTGCAGATTATATTTCCAATAGAAAACAAATTGCACGTTTCAACAGTATTAAATAAAATGAAATTTTACTGTTTAATCTGTTTAATCTGTTTATTAATGATATAGTTAATAGTGTGTCCATGGTGTGGTACTCCTATTTGCTGATGATTTAAAGGTATTTTCTGTAATAAGATTAAGTGAAGATGCTGAAAAATTACAAGACGATTTGACTAAGCTTCAAAGTTGGTGCATCAATAATGGTATGGAACTAAATATAAGTAAGTGTCATGTCATACGTTTTTCTCGAACTAATAACCCTTTACTATATGATTACAGTATTAATTCATCTGTTCTTTCATCACAAACTGTAATCAAAGATCTTGGAATATGGCTAGATACCTCATTAACTTTTCATGAACACTTTAAAACCATCATTAACAAATGTTTGAGGCTCCTTGAATGTATCAAACGAGTTACTTCTGATTTTACGTTCGTTGGTTAGATCTCATCTGGAATATTGCTCTTCGGTGTGGTCTCCCTATTATCAGTTGTATAGTGATAAAATTGAGAATGTGCAACATAAATTCCTTAGACATGTTGCATTTAAACTTGGCCAGTATATGCATTATGACGATATTTTACAGATGCTAAATATTACTACATTAAAAAGCCGTCGATTACATCACGAGTTAATTCTATTATTTAAGCTGGTTAACTCACAAATCTCACAGATATGTTAGTCAAAATTAATTTCGCAGTTCCCAACCGCCAGAAAAGACAATTGGTTTCATTTTCTGTACCAATGCATAGAACAAATTATGAGCATTATTCGTTCTTATCTCGAAGCCAAAGAATGGCGAATAAATTTCAGGAACTCTACTTTTCCTACAGCTTAAATAGATTCAAGGCCGTATTGTCAAATATCACTTGACGACAGTTATTATCAGATGTAGGTACCTACTTTTAATGTTTATTATGTATATTATTTGTCTGTGTACCTTCATGTTTATAGGTCTTGTAATTGCTAGCTTATAAATGTTTTATCTTGTTTTAAACCTATGACATGTTAATTGTATTTTTTTTTCTTTTTTTAAGTTATTGTACTTGTTTTAAAATTATTGTACTTATTTTGTAAAATGGGTTCGCCCGTAAATAAATAAATAAACAAATTCTGGACCACCCTGTATATTTAATAGTATATTCAACAACTCATTTCATATGGCTTTCTGCTAACACAAGTTCAAGTTTAAAAAACGAATCGCGAAGCGATGAGTGTCGCAACAGCCATATGAAATAAGTTGTTTATAAGAGTTTTTATATTTTTAAATTAATTTATTATTTTTATGTGAATTAAGAAAATTTTGATTTTAAAAAATGTGTCGGTAGCACAGTGTAATTTATAGCTTTTGACAGTTTTAAATGAATAATACAACAATAATACAATATATAAGTAAAGGATGATATTCATTTTCACAAATATTTTCTTAAAGAACAATATAAAATTTATAAATTGCTATTAACCACAAAAGTGATTGTCAATAGTCTTGTCATTACATACTTCACTCATGTCGCCAACCATTTAAAACAAAAAATTGCGTGCGTAAAAGTTACATTACGATACGCAAATGCGTTTTTTAATGAAGATTTTTAGAAAATTATAAATAATGTATATGTTTAAATATTAAATACAATAAGCAATAATACAGTTTTTAAGCTTTTACTAAAGATATCCATGAATAAATAAATAGACCTCTTTTGTGATAGAATTTGATTTCTTAAATTATAACATTCGCTAAGTTATAACGCTTAATACATATGAGTGTTTGTAGCATTTTTAATTTTAAGGTATCTATGCTTTATCAAGATCCAACTCTTGGTAACAGTGTAAATATCGTAGTAGTAAAAATTATCTTGATAGAAGATCCATCATCGGAACCAATTTTGAACGTATCTACAAACGCAGATATAACCTTGAGAACATTTTGTAAATGGCAATTAGGTCTAAACCCAGGAAAAGATTCTCATCCCCATCACCACGATGTTGCCATTTTGATAACGAGAAAGGATATTTGCGCAAGACAGGATGCGCCTTGCGGTACTTTAGGCGTGGCTCATATTGGCGGTATGTGCAAGGCTAGTATTAGTTGTAGCGTAAATGAGGATAATGGAATCACTTCTGCACACACCATCGCTCATGAGCTAGGACACAAGTAAATATTTACTAAAAGTATTTGTTTCTAAATATTTACCATATTATCTCGCTTTATTTTTAGCTTTGGAATGATTCACGACACAGAAAAAATCGGTTGTAAAAGAAGAGAAGGCAATACCATTCACATAATGACGCCAAACTTCGAACCTGACACAGTCACAGTGAATTGGTCGAATTGTAGTCGTAGAGAAATTACCAGATTTTTAGAGTAAGCGATTCACAGGTAATTTTTAATTGTGCAAAACCAAATGAAATAAATGTTTATTTAGTAAAGGATTGGGTCAATGTCTCCGTGACGCACCGCTAGAAGAAGATATATATAAATACCCGGACTTGCCGGCAGGAGTTATGTACGACGCGAACTATCAATGTAGGCTACAATTCGGCAAGAAAGCAACCCTTTGCACTCCTCTAGACGAAATATGTTTACACATCTGGTGCTCAGTGAATAATACGTGCACCACTCTCCTTAGACCTGCAGCTGAAGGAACTTATTGTGGAAAACACAAGGTAAGTATCTTTGGGACACTGAAATAGCACTTCGTTCTTCATGCTTATATTTTTAGTGGTGCTATAATCGAGAATGCGTACCGATGCTTGAACCCCCGACAGCCATTGACGGAGGCTGGGGTGAATGGAGTTCGTGGAGTGATTGCTCTAAAACCTGCGGCGCTGGAGTTTCAGTTAAACAAAGAGAATGTAATCATCCCACTCCAGTTTCCGGTGGAAAATATTGCGTCGGAGAAAGAAAGCGGTATAGAATATGTAATACGCAAGCTTGTCCTGCTGGAGAACCAACTTTTAGAGCGGCTCAATGCTCTCAATATGACGATCAACTCTACGAAGGGGTAAAATACAAATGGCAACCTTATTTCGACGAAGGTATGAAATAGTGTATTGTACTTTAAAGCACCTCATCTAGCCCTGTTCTTCTAAAGTTACTAGGCCTTCATAGTGGCTATTTCATATATCCTGCTGCTTTCCACTTTTTCTCTCCAAGTTGTAGAAACCGCAGTCCTGTCAATCCATCACAGTGGCATAGTACGTGGATTTCGTACAAGTGTACCTTCCACCATCTAACAAACTTTCTTTGCACTCATTCGCCGATGGCTGCTGTCTTTAACTATATTTGCGATTCTAAGGACTGGTTCACCTCCCCGGGTCCACTAATCAGCCTTCTAATTCCAATGTTCGCTGGTACCCAGACAAATATACAGTGCGGTCCATATGTATGGAATAAATTCATTTGTAGCGTTATTATGTACTATATGAAAAAAACCGGAAACAGATCGATTTTTATTCTTAAATTGACAATTTACAGTATGAAAATATTATCCCCCTCCAGCACCCCTTCGGAATTATAAGCACCCCCTCGAAAATTTTAAATTACAAAGGGGGTCGTGTGGCACCTCGTTGGAAAGGGATTTTAGTCCTCTGTTCAGCAATATAAAGTTTTTTAAGTTTGGTGCAATCATAACTGAGAAAATTGATTTTTAAGATGTAAAATTTTGATATTGTCTCTAACACAAAACTTTACGTAGAATGAAGATAATAATGTCATATAATGATTATAATGTGTTTTTCAATGTATTTGACACTTAAATTAAATGTTCAAAATGACCACCATTCACTGCTTGACTATAACCGAGGCGATATTGGAATTCTCGTACAACATTTTGTATGACCTCGGGGGTTATTTTGTTAATTTCTTCCGTTATCCTAACTTTTAAATCAGCAATATTGTTTGGTCTATTAAAATATACTTTAGATTTTAAATAACCCCAAAAAAGTAATCGAGAGGAGTCAAATCTGGGGATCTAGCCGGCCATTCGATCGCCCCACGTCTTCCAATCCACCTATTGGGAAAAACCTCGTTTAAATAATTTCTAACAGTACGTGCAAAATGCGGTGGAGCTTCGTCTTGTTGGTAGTAAATAGATCGATCTATCTCATTTGGATGATTAACATCAGGAAAAACTCTTTGTAATGTAGGCACTAAAAAGTTAATCAAAAAATCTAGATAAACCTCACCAGTAACTGTGCCCTCAAAAAAATAAGGGCCAATAATTTTATTGTTAATGATACCAGCCCAAACGTTAACTTTTTTAGGATATTGAGTTTGAGCCTCACACATCCAGTGAGGATTTTCTCTGCTCCAATATCTACAGTTCTGTTTGTTAACCGTTCCGTTTAAATGAAACGTCGCTTCATCAGAAAAAACTATTTTGTTAATGAACTGCAAATCTGCGTTCATTCTATCCATCATCAATTCACAGAATTCTTGCCTTCTATCAGGATCATCTTCATTTAACTCCTGAACCAACTGAACTTTGTAAGGGTGGTATTTTTCTTTATGCAGAACTCTCAAAATAGATGATTTCTTACATCATTGTCAGCGGCAAGTTCTCGAGTTGTCTTATGCGGATTTTCCTCAATCTCTAGAAGTACATCTAACTTTTTTTCATCAGTAAATTGAACATTTTTACCTGGTTTTTCAATATTTTTTACATGTCCAGTTTCACGAAACTTTTTTTCAATTTTGCTAACTGTAGACTGCGAAACGTGTTGACCAGGGTATTTATTATTAAAAATTTCACAAACCTCCTTTTGAGTTCTGGTTTTATTACCACAACCAATCATAATTAAAATGTCTATTCTTTGAGTCTCGGACAAATGAGCCATAATTAAATTTAATACGCGCACAAATATTATACTGACGTCTTTTAGTAACTTTAAATACCTAAATGACAGCAGCCTACTAGATTTATATCAATTGTTTATTTAGTTTTTTGACCATTATTTTAATATCTTCAAAGTTTTTTCCTAATATTTAGCAGAACAGATACGAAAATACCTGATTATTTCTTATTTTAGTATCTATAGTTATTTTAATAGACCAAACAATATCGCCTCGGTTATTGTCAAGAAGTGAATGGTGGTCATTTTGAACATTTAATTTAAGTGTCAAATACATTGAAAAACACATTCTAATCATTATGTGACATTATTATCTTCATTCTACGTAAAGTTTCGTGTTAGAGACATTATCAAAATTTTACATCTTAAAAATCAATTTTCTCAGTTATGATTGCACCAAACTTAAAAAACTTTATATTGCTGAACAGAGGACTAAAATCCCTTTCCAACGAGGTGCCACACGACCCCCTTTGTAGTTTAAAATTTTCGAGGGGGTGCTTATAATTCCGAAGGGGTGCTGGAGGGGGATAATATTTTCATACTGTAAATTGTCAATTTAAGAATAAAAATCGACCTGTTTCAGGTTTTTTTCATATAGTACATAATAACGCTACAAATGAATTTATTCCATACATATGGACCGCACTGTAGACCTGTTCTTAAATCCACTTGACGGTCAAAATGAATTACGACAGACTCGTTCTCCACCTTTACGGCAATCAGTTTCGTAGCACAACATTGTATAGCTGCAATTTCTGCTTGATGTACAGTCGCGATGCATAGCTGGACTTCTATCCTTGGCTTTGTACTCTATATCCCGGCCAGTGTATCCACAAAGGTGTTGGAGCTATCCGTGTACTGAAAGGAGTGTCCTCCATTACCAAGCAAACCGTTTCCAAATCTACTTTTTTACCTGAAAACTTTTATTAGTTATATCTAGTAACCACTCGGTCTATGGGCAGCCTTAAAATACCTCCTGCTTATATTTCCTGATAGAACTTTTCCTGGTCGGTACCCTGCCTATAATTTATTTGAGCCTGACCTTTAATCAGTCTATGTACTACTGATATAGTTTTCTCTTGAATATAAGATACTGACCCAAAATATTGGGTTACAGTATGGCGGTTCGTCAGGGGTCTTAATAAGCAATGACAAAAAGAAAAATTATGGTCATAGCGCTGGCACCGGCGACCCAATCACGTGGGCGTTAGTCGCTGATTTTCGACAGTATGGCTGCTAATTGGAACCGTCCGAAAAGTATGGCATGGTGATGTAATTATGTAATAAGACTTCTGATGAACCACCGTACTGAAACAAATGACCCAAAAGTTTGTGTTAGTGTCTCCCGGTCTATAGGTTGCCTTTTATATTTCGGGTTTTTGTTGTTTTTCAAAATATTCCCCATGAAGATCTATACACTTTTGCATGTGTCTGAACCAATTATCGAAGCACTTCTGCCACTCTGAATGCAGCAACTGCTTCTTCAGGTGTCGAAAAACGTTGACCTCTCAGTTTGTTTTTACGTACGGGAATAAAAAGAAGTCATTCGGTGCCAAGTCAGGACTATACGGCGGATGACTCATCAAATCGATGTTTTGGGTGCTCAAAAATGCAGTTGTTTGAGCCGATGTGTGGGAGCTCGCATTGTCGTGGTGAAGAGTGATCCGTCTTCGGCGGTTGGTTTTCCTGATTTCTTCGAAGATAACTGGCAAATAAAATGGTTGTGTACCACTCAGAATTGACTGTTCTGCGTTGTTCTAGTGGTACGGTACGCGTAAATCCACGATTGATCACCTGTCACGATGAGACCTGTTTCGAAGCATCGCGATCGTATTTTTTAAGCATTTCCTTCGACCAATCGACACGAACCTTTTTTTTTAGCGATTCACAAATTGTGTGGGATCAAACGCAAACAATTTTTTTTGACTGTCAAATATGTATGCAATATTGAATAGCGATATCAGTTCGCGCACAACATCAATGGTTTTCGGAACAACAACTGATGTTGGACGACCTGAACGAAATTCGCTTGAATTCACCATACCATCGATAAACCCTGGTCCTTGATGGAGCTTCATAGTCAAACATTAAATGAAGTTCATCCATGCACTGTTGCTGAGTTAATCCACGTCGAAAGTTGTAAAAAATAAGCGCACGAAAATGTTTACGATTTAATTCCATTTTTGCGCCGAGATGAATCTTTTACGTTACTTTATGTCAAAACGTATAACCTCAAAAATGTCCAGCTTTACGATAGAGCTGTCAATTGCCAGATTGCAACACCAGGGTTGCCAAATCCCGAAATATAAACGGCAACCCTCTATACAAAGCTGATAAGTTTAATAAAACATCTAACGCTTCCGTGTACTAACCCTTGCTTTGGGAAGCCATACACATACTTAATTCACTACTATAGTAAAAGATTTAAAAATTTGATATATTAATCTGTTGCTGTTACTTCATCTGTAAAATGCCATGTTTAATAGTTCTTGCTAATTTAAGTCTTAGGATAAAAAGTATTTTAATAACATTGCAACTAAAATGTTGAATCTGGAACCGTTGGCGAAAATGATACCGAAAACCGTTTACACTACCACTACACCAACACACACTTTTATATGCCTGACGCGCGTTTCGATAACCAAGTTATCTTCTTCAGAGACCGAAGGTAAACTAAACCTATGCCTACAAACTAACCTTATATATAGAACATTTTTAGCGCCAAATGTTTTCGCGGTAAATCTTTTGGCGGCAAAGCCAATTTTTAGCGCGAAAACATTTTTACAATAAGTTTTCTTATAATAAACTATAAAGTGGACTATCTGGGATAGGTCCTTTGTCCTTATTTAATCTATTTTTACATTTAATAATTTCTATACTTTCAAATGCATCCAACAATCTATTGTTCGATACATTTTTTAACAATTTTAAACTATCTACATTTACAGAATGGTTTTGGTAAAAGCATGTTCGGCAATACTAGATTTTTCTATACGTCCATATTTTAGATGAGCTAAATGTTCTTTAAATCTTGTTTTAACCGATCTTTTTGTTTGCCCAACATACTTTTTATCACAATCATTACAGCTTATTTCATATATACCGCTTTTTCCAGATCTTCTCTCTTATCCTTCGGATTTCTAACAATTGTCTCAGGGTGCCACTAGTTTTATGAACTAAACCTAATCCCACCGTGCCGAAAATTGTATTCAATCCTTTGGTATACTGAGGGATAAATGGTAATGAAATGAATTTCCTATCGTTGTGTTCTCGCTGGAAAAAGGTGGTTTCACAAAGAGATTTCTTAAAACTATGGCGATTGATCAGCTTATGAATTAGTTTTCTATCATATCCATTAAGTACAGCTATATCCTCAATTAAATTCTTTTCTCTGTTATATCTTGTTTTGTTTAAAGGAAAATGAATTAATCGATGAACCAAAAAATGAAAACTTGCCATTTTGTGTTGATTACAGTGAAAAGAATCTATCGGAATATACCTATACGTAGCGGTGTCTTTCCTAAAAATATCAAATTCTAACTTGTTATTATTTCTTATTACTAATGTGTCCAAAAATGGTAACTGTTCATTATTTTCTAGTTCAAACGTGAATTTTATGCTTGTGAATTTTGAATTTAATTTTGAAATGAAATCTTCTACTGATGATTTCTTCGTATTAAAAACTGCGAAAATGTCGTCCACATATCTACACCATATCCTTGGGAAATACTCGAACTCTTGACTGATCTGTGTTTCAAAATTGCTCATAAAAAGGTTGGCTATAAATGGTGATAAACAATTACCCATTGCTGTTCCTTCATATTGTTGATAAACCTGATTGTTGTATTGAAAATAATTTTGGTCCATGCATAGTTTAGCTAATCGTAGGTATTCAGTTATAACTTCAACACCCAGATCATTCAAGATGAGTAGTTCTTCCAGATACTGTAAAGTTTGTGGAATCGGTACGCTAGGAAATAAAGAACTAACATCAAACGAGATTAAAATTTCCCCATCTTCTAGAACAACATCTTTAACTTTCTTGATAAATTCTAATGAATTTTTAACTGAAAAACTATTACATTTTTTGGGTAGATTTTCAAACTCGTTCGATAACCATTTTGAAATATTGTAACTAGGTGTACATATAGCTGAAACAATAGGTCTCATTGCCTTCCCAGGTTTATGTATCTTCGGAAGGCAATAGAGCTTTGACAATGTAGGGTTACTTACAGTTAATTTATACTTTAACGAATCGGTGACAAGGTTCTTACAACTTTTGAGAGTGCTCTTCACCATGGAAATCATTTTGTTTAGTGGATTTTTTTGAATCTTAAAGTAAGGACCATTCTTGATCAAGTGATCCACTCTTTCGAAATAGTCTTGTTTGTCCATTATAACGACCTTGTTTCCTTTATCAGCTTTTAAGTAAAAACATTCCTTCTGCCTCAAACCTTTGACAATATTCCTAGTTTTCTTAATTCCCTGTAAATTTTTGTTCTTATTTGAAATATTTTTGGAAATTTGATTCTTACAAGCTTCCCGAACATAAACCTTGGCATCATGAGAGAGATATTGAACAGAACTTTCAATATGTCCAATCAATTCACCCAAGTTCCCACGAGAAGGCACGGCAAAATTCAAACCCTTGTTTAACAACTCTGTTTCACTGCTGTCAAAAGTTTGGGAAGAAATATTTTCAACAATATTAATAGGTTCCAAAGAAATTGTTTTAGGTATTTCCCAAGGATATGGTGTAGATATGTGGACGACATTTTCGCAGTTTTTAATACGAAGAAATCATCAGTAGAAGATTTCATTTCAAAATTAAATTCAAAATTCACAAGCATAAAATTCACGTTTGAACTAGAAAATAATGAACAGTTACCATTTTTGGACACATTAGTAATAAGAAATAATAACAAGTTAGAATTTGATATTTTTAGGAAAGACACCGCTACGTATAGGTATATTCCGATAGATTCTTTTCACTGTAATCAACACAAAATGGCAAGTTTTCATTTTTTGGTTCATCGATTAATTCATTTTCCTTTAAACAAAACAAGATATAACAGAGAAAAGAATTTAATTGAGGATATAGCTGTACTTAATGGATATGATAGAAAACTAATTCATAAGCTGATCAATCGCCATAGTTTTAAGAAATCTCTTTGTGAAACCACCTTTTTCCAGCGAGAACACAACGATAGGAAATTCATTTCATTACCATTTATCCCTCAGTATACCAAAGGATTGAATACAATTTTCGGCACGGTGGGATTAGGTTTAGTTCATAAAACTAGTGGCACCCTGAGACAATTGTTAGGAAATCCGAAGGATAAGAGAGAAGATCTGGAAAAAAGCGGTATATATGAAATAAGCTGTAATGATTGTGACAAAAAGTATGTTGGGCAAACAAAAAGATCGGTTAAAACAAGATTTAAAGAACATTTAGCTCATCTAAAATATGGACGTATAGAAAAATCTAGTATTGCCGAACATGCTTTTACCAAAAACCATTCTGTAAATGTAGATAGTTTAAAATTGTTAAAAAATGTATCGAACAATAGATTGTTGGATGCATTTGAAAGTATAGAAATTATTAAATGTAAAAATAGATTAAATAAGGACAAAGGACCTATCCCAGATAGTCCACTTTATAGTTTATTATAAGAAAACTTATTGTAAAAATGTTTTCGCGCTAAAAATTGGCTTTGCCGCCAAAAGATTTACCGCGAAAACATTTGGCGCTAAAAATGTTCTATATATAAGGTTAGTTTGTAGGCATAGGTTTAGTTTACCTTCGGTCTCTGAAGAAGATAACTTGGTTATCGAAACGCGCGTCAGGCATATAAAAGTGTGTGTTGGTGTAGTGGTAGTGTAAACGGTTTTCGGTATAACATTGCAATTAAAAAAAAAGTGAGGGTTGATAAAAATAAGCGCTTTAAATAAAATTTCATTTGTGTTCTTGTGTCAAGTTTTTGTCGGGAAGATGAATATATCCATATAATTTCTTTTATTTTAAGTAAATATTTAATAGTGAAAGGCAAGCCTCGCATATACTGAATAAAAAAATATTTTACTTTATTAGTACAATAGCTTGACCAGGCTTTACCTCAAATTTACAATTTTCATGGTAAACATGATGAACGTACAATTATTTCTACCTTCATCTTTACATTTGGGGTGTCCTGGTAAAGCAATTGTATATATTGATTTGTTTTGGGTTTGTGTAAATGAATTATTAAGGGCCGTTTTAATAGGAGAACCATGCCAACTATACTGTAGTGATGCAAATGAAACCGTAATTGTTCCTTGGGGAGATTATGCCAAAGACGGTACACCCTGCAGCGTTGTTTCAAGGGATGTTTGTATAGCGGGAATATGCAAGGTAAATCTCATTACTCGTTTATTGTTTGTACTTTATATATGTTTTATGTAAAATAGTATATAAAGATGATCAGTTTTTATGTATATGTAAATAACATGGCCGTATCTAGGGCGTGGCAATGGCCAGTGATGCAAGGTCCACAAGGGCGCCAAAAAATAGAAGCCACTACAAAGGCCCACTCTTTTAATTTTCAATAATTTCACTATCCTTTAGATGAAGAGCAGATGTTTCAGATAATACGTTTCATGCATATTTTTTCATTCTTTTTTTCTTGTCATAGACAAAAATCATTCTGGAAGATATTCTGCCTGTTGTTTCATTCTGGTCAATAAATGTGTCGTTTTTAAAGATTTATTGATATTTATTTATTACAATCCATGGAAATAAAACGATGTGCAACCTATTATCTCTATCCAAGTATTATCTGGCATATTTGGCGCCCAACGTGGGGACAATGTAGTATTAAAGTATGTTTTATTGACTTTATAAATAGATGGCGTTTTTTAGTATATGACCACAGGCAGATACGGTGCTGGCAAACAACATTGGGAAAAGTAGAATTCCATAGACGACGCTCTGAAATATTAATGTTATCTTAACAACCAGTAAAACAAATCAGAACTGGTACATACTCTTAAATTCGATGTAGATAGAAATAGAAAAGAAATAGCAAAGAAAAAAATGTCTTTCTGCCGCAAATGCTACTCTCTATGAGTTTTCCAGAAACCTTCGGGCAACTTACCAACAATGAAATGTGGTCGATTTAACGCATCTTTAGAACAAGTAGTATTTACAGCGTTTGACCGAGTAAACCACAATAAAATGCTGAATGCTCTTAACAATATTGGGTTGGACTCCAAAGATCTCAGGATAATAAAAATTCTATACTGGCAACAGAAGGCTAAAATTAGAATAAACGACCAAGTCTCCAATAGCATTAACATTCACAAAGGTGCAGGGGTGCGTGCTGTCCCCAATGCTATTTAATCTATATTCCGACTTGCTGTTCAGAAAAGCACTTAAAAACATCAAAAAAGGAATAAAAGTTAACGGAGTCCAGATACGCAGATGACACGGTACTTATATCAGACTCGGATATCGATTTACAATATATCTTAGACCAACTGAATGAAATATGTCAGGAATTCGGAATGAAGATCAACGAGAAAAAGACAAAAATAATGGTGATCCAGAAAAATCAAAACATTCCCCTACCCATAGCAATAAACAACAGAATGCTTGAACAGGTGACAAAGTACAAATACCTAGGGTGCTGGATTAACAACAAACTTGACCCTCAACAAGAAATAACAGCAATGATTGCTCAAGCGAGAAGTAGCTTTATGAAAATACGGGGGCTGCTCACTGACACACATATCAGTTTACAATTGATACTGAAACTTGTTAAATGCTATATATGGTCGGTATTACTCTATGGCGCGGAAGCTTGGACACTCAAAACATCTAGTATGAATAAAGTGGAGGCCTTTGAGATGTGGGTTTATCGCCGAATTCTAAAAATTCCCTGGACAGCACGAATAACAAATGAAGCAGTCCTGCAAAGGTTGAAAAAGGAAAGAGAACTCCTAACATTAATAAAAACCAGGAAAACCAGTTACTTTGGTCATCTGCTAAGACAAGGAAAATATTATATCCCACAATTGATAATAAAAGGTAAAATAGAAGGAAGGCGCGGCATTGGAAGAAAAAAGTTGTCCTGGATGAGAAACATCAGAAGATGGACGGGACTAGGGTTCGAAGAACTCATCAGAACAGCAGAAGATAGAGACAGTTTTGCCATGGTAATCGCTAACCTCCATTGATGGAGATGGCACTCGAAGAAGAAGAAGAAGTATTTACAGCGGATCATGTTAAACAACATTTATTTAAACTCCGCACAAACTCTTCACCTAGTTTGGACCAAAACTGTTAAAGTATTGAGCGGGTTCGCTTGCAATGCCTTTGTCAATGGTATTGCACACTTCTTTTGTAGAACCATCCTTGCCCCCCAGCTGTCACCCCCATTTCTAAAAAAGGTAATAAACTTGACTGTAACAATTATCGTCCGATTAACCTCTTGCCAGTAGTTAGTAAAGTCATAAAAGCCATTATTTCAGAAGAGATGACCAAATTTCTGCTCCAGAAACATGTTATTCCACCACAACAGCATGGATTTGTCTTACAATCTGTTAATGAATGAACATCAGCCTTTAACAGCGGACAGCCTACAGACGTTGTATATTTGGACTTATACAAACTAGAATTTGGCATTCGTGGTACTTTGCATCAGTGAATTAACGATTTTCTGACAGAAAGATTACAAAGTTCGAGTAGGAGAATATTATGCACAGGACAGGCTAAAGGGAAGCAGAGTGCCACAGGGTACTCCGGACCTCTGTTATTTATTGTTTACATTAGTGATGTTCCTTATTATGTTTCCAAGAACATATCTTAAAATGCTGATGATACAAAAATATCTGCCGATCCAATTACAAACCAACTCTTTCTTCAAATGTACTTGGACTAGAGTGGTTGATACCATTAAGTGCCGAAAAATGTGTAGTGTTTCGTATCGGTAAAAATAATCCACTTGTACCATAGTTTATTAACGGACAACCAATAAACTCTGTATTATCTCATAACGACCTCGCAGTCATCGTAAACAGCAGCCTGACGTGGTCAGACCACATTATATCTATTTGCAAGCGTGCGAGCTGCTAATTATACCTTATCCGGAGGTGTTTTTCGAGTTTCATTTCATTCATTTTGTAAACTTTATACCACTTATGTAAGACCGATTCTTGAGTACGCTGGTCCTACCTGGTGCCCCGATTTGACTCGAATTCCATTTGGGTTAAGAATACCTTCTTATGAAGAACGACTTAGTTTGGCCAACCTACCCTCCTATGAATTTCGCCAACAACGTGGGCACTTGATTACAACTTTTAAAATATTGAAGTACAATTTTGGTAATCTCAATGAAATGTATACTTTAAATCAAGATGAACGCCTAAGAAGACATCAGTTTAAACTTAAAAAAGAGAACTCTTCAAGACCAAAGCAGAATTTCTTAAGCAATCGAGTTTTTGACATCTGGAATAACCTTGATGAGACGATAGTTTCTGCACCTTTAACCAACTCATTTAAAGACAAGTTCTGTTCGGGTTTCAACCAATATACCAGTAATTTTGATATTCTAAATGTCAATATTATTATTTCAAGCCGTTTGTTCTTTCGATGTTTGTTGCTTTTGGTATTTTTCTTTTATAAATTTGAATGAAATGGATTTGATAATACCCAATTTTATAGAAGAAGTAGAAGAAGAATATCGAATAAAAATGCTGAGGATCGAAAAAAGACGTCTAAGATACACTACATATCACTGAACTTTCTAAAAGAGAATTTTGTTTAAGCAAAGACCTAACAGGACATTTAGTCGAAAAATTGACATTTCAAATGTAGGATGGTCTTCGATATACAAAGGTAAACATCGTCACGAGAGTTATGGGTTCTGTACGATTTCTTATATACGGACCATATCCAAGAGAAATCAGATACATGTTCCTAGGGCGCATCAACTTTCAGTAGCGCTCTATCAGAGGTTGGTATGACTATGAAAACTATTGCACATCGCTGTGTAGGACTCCAACAGAAAATCAAAATAAAAAAGCCCAACTTATGCAGGATTAGGAGTTTCCAGGAACTGCAGCCTGTATCGACAGCACCCATATAGCAATTCCACACCCTACTATGGATGAACATATATATTTTAACAGAAAGAGGTACCATTTAAAAATTATTTTAATTATTTTCTATAGACCTCCAGTCATCTTAAAGGTAAATACGAGTTATGAAGGTGCCAATCATGAATCTTTTATTTCGAGGAATTCTTCTACAAGGAGGCACATGGAAAAACAATCAACAGCTACTATTACTTATTCTTCAGAATTTGCCTCCAACGACTACTGGCTTTTCGAAGAACTTAAAAAGTGGCTGAAATCCAATAAAAATCGTTCTACAAAAATGGCATCAAAAAGTCTTTGGATCGATTGAAAGTTGACAAATAAAGTTTATTAAATTTATTGTACTAACTCTTACTTTTTGGAAATCCATCTTAATAATAAAAAACTCTTGTTAACTGAACTTTCCAGTTTAATTGAAAAAATTAGGTTTAAGATTACAATTACCGCTGTTTCGGTAAATAACTAGCATCGCCAGATTGACATATTGAAGATACATTTTGTTTGTTTGTAGCTAGGTACCTGATGTTGATTAAGTAAGTAGAGCTAGACCAAGTATGGAAGTAATAAGACATAACAATATTAAAGCCTAGATGTTATTAGCCCTAAGGGATTATCCTGGATGTATTTCCCTCTAAGATCAGTATAACTCTGCAATGATATAGAAAAACCAGGAAAAAACTAACTGTTGATCTGATGTCTTTTTATTTCAAGTTCTTCGAGGAAATCTAAACTTTGTTTTTTATCACAAATATGTAGTATTTGTAGTATTAAGAACGTGTTTTGCATAGTTTGACTTATCTGGTTGTTTTAATCTATATGCTCTTAAGTGTTCATTGAATCTTACTTCAAAATTTGTTTGTATTTGACCTATATATACAGCATTGCATTTTGGACAATTAATTTTGTAAACACCAGATTTTTTTTAATTTAGATAATTTTGTTTTTACATTTAACAATTTTGTACCAACATTATTGTGTGATTTGAATGAAATTAATGCAGATGTTGCCGAAGATATTATTTTTTAAATTGTTTTAGAAATATTTCCACAATATGTAATACTTTTATAACTTTTAATTTCTTTAATTTAATTTTTTCAATTAAACTTGGAAGTTGAGTTAAAACAAGAGTTTTTTATTATTCTTCGTAAAATAAAGTTGAATTTTGTTTAAAAACTTGTGCATTCATTTTCACACCGGATACTTGTTGACCGATGTAATATTTCTACCCCTACAGTGTCGTTTTAAAATAAAATATGGAAGTAATTTTATATAAATGACTATTTTTTAGAAAGTGGGATGTGACTGGGTGGTAGATTCGCAAACGGAAGAGGACGATTGTGGTATTTGCCAAGGAGATGGAAGTAAGTGCTACAAAAAGCAAGGGGTTTACGATAAACAAAATTGGTCTCCGGGCTATAGGGAAATTGTGGTCATACCGAAAGGAGCAAGAAATATACGAATCGAGGAAAAAGATCACTCTCCCAACTACATCAGCATTGGGAGCGCTCTGGCTAAGAGATTTTATCTTAACGGAGCACGGTGGGTATTTTTTATAGAGGTTATTTACCAAAACATGTTTTTAAATAAATTGAAACTATATCATAAGTGGATTTTATTTAGATAATTTTTTTATTAGGATAATGTTTAACTGAAAATATTTTAGAGTCAATTTTCACTTAATCGTTTACAGAATAATTTAGATAAGCAGTAATTTTAAGATTAATTAAAGGGGTTTTTTATTTGTTTAACGTAAGAATTAAAACTATTCATACTTTGGTGCGCTCATTTTCCTTCTTACTATACTAAGTGACATAAAAATCACCCAGTTTAAATGATTTTATTTTTATAAAATTTTTTATAACTACTTACTGAAGCATAATAAGTAAATGATAAAAATTTCAAAATGATTGCATTGCATTAAAGCCCTTTTAACTTTAGTAATGTGTGGATACACCCTGATGTGTTAAGCATTCTCCAGTCAATGTCCTCCTGTGGTATATCATTCCAGGCAACCACCAACTCCTCTCGAAGTTCTTCTAGAGTCTGAGGAGGACGTTACAAATTGAGCAATCTCCTACCCATCATATCTCACACGTGCTCAATTGGGGATAAGTCGGGAGATCTTGGTGGTCAAAGGAACAATGTAACATCATTATGTTGAAAAATGGGGTTCTAAAACTTCTTGGATATAACGCTGTGCGTTCATGTTTGTTATCTTTGATGAAGATTAAAGGTGATCCCGAATCAGAAGCTATAGCACCCCAAACCATAACTCCAACAGTTTGATGAACATTCAACAAAAAACCGTGGATTTCACCTTTCACCACGTCGTCTTCTAACCCTCGCTCGACCATCATGCATGCCTAAACAAAATCGAGACTCGTCACTAAAGACAATACTGTTCCATTCCTGATCCCAGAGTGACCGTATTCTGCACCACTCAAGGCGATTACGTCGGTGTTCTGGAGTGAAAGGGGGGACCCAGTTTGGTCGGTATGAAAACAGGCCAAAACGTCTTATTCGTCGGTAAACACTTTGCATGCCAATAGGTCTTCCGTGCAATGGACCTGGTAGTGGAGAAAGGGTCCCCTAAGGCCAATAATCTTAGGCGGCGATCTTCACGGTCTGTTGTTCTACGGGGGCATCCAGAGCCCCTTGCTCTTTACGTACGGCCTTCTCGAAGCCATGCCTGATAACACCTAACCACGGTGTCTACACTTCTTTGCACTCTAACTGCAATTTCCCGAAAAGAAAATCCAGCTTCCCGAAGGCCCACTATACCCATATCAAACACACTTAGTTGACGAAATTGTACAGGTCTCCGTACCCTCGGCATCGTAACCAATCGTAAATATTGTCAAGAACCAAAATCCTCAAAGATTGCAACACCAGGGTTGCCAAATCCTGAAATATAAAAGGCAACCCTTGTATTTGTCTGTTGACTTTAGAATCCAATACTTTTTCTTTTTTTGTAAGAGGTAAGGACTTTGAGCTTAGACTTTGTAGTGAACTGCATCTTCAACTTAAATGGCATAGCTTTTGTAAATTGTAATAATAGTAATTAAAGTTTTAAAGTAGTCAATAAAGTATCATGTTCTTCTGCTGAGAATACGGCCCCAAAAGTTACAAGTTGGCGATGAGGGTGGGATTCGAACCCACCGCAGTCATACCAAGAAGAAGCAGAAGCCCCCATATTTAAAGGACTATGTTTAAAACGAGTGTCTAGTTCGTTAAATAGGTAGGAAAGAATTGTAGTGAATCGAATCTTCAGTTTCCATTTCCATTGTTCAGTTTCCATAGTAACGGGTGTTGACTTTAATAAATACTGTCGCACTTTTTAACAATCTATTTTCTGATAGTTTTTGTGTATTCTAATATAAGTTATTAAAGTTTTAAAGTAGTCAACATATTATTCTACTGAGAATTCGACCCAAAAGTCATAAAGGACTTTAATTATCCTAATAAATAATAATTCAATGAGTTTATAATGCTTTAAAAGCATTTTTTTTTGAAAATCATTTTTTAGACACATTTTTTTACCTGGAGAATACACAGTGGCTGGAACTCAAGCATTGTATGGAAGAGACAATCAGTTAGAGAAGATTCGCATTCCCGGACCTATTATGGAACCTATCGTCGTTTACGTAAGTATTTTACTGCAATAGTTCAATAACTGTCGCTTTTTCAATCAAAAAACTCTCTTTGTAACTCAATACGTTCAAACAGCTGTCATTGAATGAATAGTTATTTATTGTACAAGACGATAAAATTATACTTTATCTTCGAGAAGATAATGCAATTTTGAGTGGAGGATACAAAGCTAAAAAGTCCAAAATTCTGGAGTCAGATGACATTATTAAATTTCTGACAGAAGCTACTGATGACGTCTATTTGTTGATGAAGATTAGTGCACCATTAGGATTGTGAAATTAGTAGTGGCCACTGTAGGAAAAAATACACCTGGCCACTATTAAGGAAAGCACGTTTTTTTTCAAATTTTGTTAAAAAAATAGCAAACCGTTATATTTTATAATATGTTTCAAGTGAAAAACCCCCTTTGGATGCAGTAGATTATTGAGCAAATATTACATAAATGATGCTATAAAGCATTGTGGAGTAAATTTGAAATTAACTTACCTCAATTTGTAACTTTGGACATAACAAAAGTGGATGCACACTCTGATGAGGGTAAGATGCAACTGATGAAGTTTTTAACCAACACTTTAACATTAGCTTTGAAAAATATGGAAATTTAAATATACGTCAAAGTTTCGTTCAAAGGTTTAGTTGTTTATTGATCTTACTAAGATGGAATTCCACAGAGGAAGGGTTGGTACAAAAAAGTTCATTAAAACATCTAGAGAAGAATTAACTCAAATGCATAAGGAGTTACATGAGAAAAGGTGTAAAATATTGTGTTAATATTATTAACGAATAACAATATTGCGGTTTATGACGTGCAAATTATATCAATTTAAGCTGTATTTTACAAATTGTTTAAATATGCGGTGAAATTAGGTATCCAAACGTAATATTGAACGAATACACTGTTTATTACAGATCTACTACAGAGGAAACACATTTAATCCAGGTGTGGAGTATAAATATTCAATTTGGAAACAAGAAAAAACAAAGGAACTTAATTACTCGTGGATACTGGGAGAATGGTCACAATGTTCGGTAACCTGCGGTGGTGGTACTCAACAAAAACAACCACTGTGTCAAGAATCCGTCGTTGCGGGGATGTCGAGTGAATTAGAGAGACCAACTTTAGTCGAAGATTATTATTGCGAACCTAAAGATAAACCTGAAGTACAAATGAGAGCTTGTAATGAAGATAATTGTCCATCGAAATGGTGGTTCGGGCCTTGGCAAGCTTGCACGGCAACCTGTGTGGAAAAGGTAATAAAATATCTTGAATATCGTTATATATACAAAAGGGATTTGATGCTTTCTAATTACTTGCTGTCTAAAGTCAAATTATTTTAATTATTTGTAATTTTTATTCCGGAGATAGAGAAAATATTGCTAAAATGACAGCAACTAATAGTTTTGATTATTCATACCAATATTTGGAAACATGATTTAGGTATTCTTCCTTTGATATTGTGCTAGGCAGAAACGTCGACAGGAATCTTCCTACTGCCAATGTCTAATAATTTGCAGTTTGAAAAAAACTTCGTCGATATGTCATTTTGTACTGATAATTTACTCAATAAATGTATTTCAACAAAAAATTAATATTTCTACTCCAATCTATTCTAATAGAAACAGTTGTTTTCAAGTATTAGTATAGATTAAAGAACGTTACCAAACAAAAAACTTAAAAATACCCATTTTGGTATAAACGAGCTTTATTATTTAATTTTTTTTAATTAAGTCTGTACTGTGCTACACACGAAACAACAAGGCCGCGACAATTAGTTCTCCCGCCAAGTGTGAATTACGCTCTGTCATTCGCTTTTTGCAGGCAGAAGGCAATAATGCAGCTGCAACTCATCGAAGGATGAGTCAAGTGTACGGAGAAGGGTTTATGAGTGATGGAGTTGTGCGTAAGTGGTGCCGAAAATTCAAAGAAGGACGAAATGATGTGCATGACGAAGGGGGTCAAGGTCGCAATTCTGTCGTTACAGATGAGCTTGTTCAACGTGTTGATGAAGCGGTGAGAAACAACCGTCGCCTCACTTTAATATCGTTGGCAAAGGAATTTCCAAAAGTTTCTCGGTCCACATTGTTACAGACGAGTTAGGCTATAGGAAAATTTGTGCTCGATGGCTCCCGAAGATGTTGAACGACAATCACAAAAACCAACGAATGGCGCAGCACTGACTTTCCACGACCGGTATTCCACAGAAGGAGAGGGGTTCTTAAAGTCAATTGTGACGGGAGATGAAACGTGGATTCTGTATGATATGCCCGAAACAAAAGAACAATCCAAACAGTAGTTGCATCCCACTTCGCCGAACAAACCCAAAAAATTCAAGAAAACATTCAACAACCGAAAGGTGATGGCAATTGTCTTTTGGAACCAAAAAGGTGTGTTGCTTATTGAGTTTATGGAGCCGGGGACGACGATAAATGCAGCGGTTTATTGTGACGCCTTGCGACGGTTGCGGCGAGCGATCCAAAACAAAAGAAGAGGATTGTTGACTTCTGGGCTTGTTCTAGTCCACGACAATGCCCGTCCTCATAGTGCTCGAGTAACCCAAAACCTTCTTAGTCAGTTTAATTGGGATGTTTTCGATCACCCGCCGTACAGTCCTGATTTAGCTCCGAGCGATTTCCACCTCTTCCCAGAATTGAAAAAATGGCTTGGAAGACAGCGCTTCGAGACTCACGGAGGAACTTGAAACTGCCATTAATGAACATTTCAAGTCACTCGTGGCAGTGTTCTATGAACAGGGCATTGGAAAGCTGGTACACAGATACGATAAATGTCTCAATCTTCAAGGCAATTATGTAGAAAAATAAGTTAAGAAATTTCCTTTATTTTGATAAAAAAAAATTTTTTAATATTTATTGGTGTTTTTTTATGACCAATCGAGGATTGAAAAAAAAACGACCCTCTTAGATACATTCGAGATATGGAAAAAAATGTATTGATAATTATTTTTGTAATCTTAAATTTAGGCGTATTTTTAATTTTTTCACTCCATGCTACAATTAAATAAATCTTGTAAGCTATCCGTAACTCAAATGTGGGTTGAAACACAAAAGGTTCAAAGGAAACTCAAAGTCTATCCCACAACTATTTATTAAACGTTGCAACTAGTTTCGGTCCTATAGGACCATCATCAGGATGAAAGAATTACAAGAAAATAGAAAGAGGATCTTAAAAAGTACAATATCAAGTTACAATACAATACAATTGCTTACAAATTGATAAAATGACAAGCTGATAATACAGAGAATAGAAAAATTTTACAATCAAATATCAAACAATATTAAAAGAATAAACATTAATAATAACACTATGAAACTGCAAATATATTGTTTAAATAATTAATAAATCGAAAAATATAATAAGCTTAACAATGTTAAAGTTGAATTTACATTAAATCATATTATAAGAAACAGAAAATCATAAATTTTAAAAATATCTATGGAAATTATATCTAATACTGACAGGATGAAAGAAAGTCAAAACCTTTCACAAAAACAATCTAATACTAAATTGCTATTCAAGACAAATTAGTGAGAAAAATTCATTATCGAAAGTAATATAATAAGTAAACAAAACTTACCGTAAAATGTCATGAGATAAAAGAAAACACAGAAGATTAAAACGTTATTAGGAGATAATAGTGAATTTATTATAACATCTCAATGTGTAGAGACCGATATGGAAAAAGTGACATTTGATTGTAAAGTTTTTCTATTCTCTATATTATCAGCTTGTCATTTTATCAATTTGTAAGGAATTGTATTTTATTGTAACTTGATATTGTACTTTTTAAGATCCTCTTTCTATTTTCTTGTAATTCTTTCAGCCTGATGATGGTCCTATTGGACCGAAACTAGTTGCAACGTTTAATAAATAGTTGTGGGATGGACTTTGAGTTTCCTTTGAACCTTTTCTTTTAATTAAATAAATTATTAGTTTAATTGTAAATTGTTCTCTAAAAATAACTTTTTAATACGAAAGTTATATCTCTTTCATAAACGTTTATATCAAACGGTATAAATTTATAAATATTGTATGTAATTAACTAAAAAAACCGTCCGAACTCGCTTTTAGAATAAATATTCGTCCGTAAACAGGTAACAATGTAGATACTATGCGAGGTATGGGGGCAAGAGAAATGAATAGTTCGATGTTTAAACAACGCGCCTCCCAAATACAGTATCAATTTTAATTAATAGTGGGGGGCACGCTGGGTTCTCCATGAGGCACAAAATTTTACATTGCGTTGCGTCTCTTCTTATATTTATCACTCAACGATTAAAGTTGAGTGATAAATTGTGACTAGTTTTCGGTACACCAGGTCACTCTAGTGCGCAATAGTATAACTAACACCGAATTTAATTTGTGACCTTTCCAATAATGATTTCTGTTGCTGCTACACATATGAAGATTTCTATATTTCTCTTATTGATTTTATTTGTTACAGGGCAAGAAACCTCTAAAACGACGAAGCGTTATGTGTGTCGACGATAAAGAGATGGCGTTACCGGATAAATTTTGCGACAAAAAAAGTAAACCATACGAATATAAACCCTGTACTTCTTTACCCGTTTGTGAAGATTCGTAATTTATATTTTTAAGTTTGATACTAAACATATTTTTAATATTTGATATTAAATTATTTTTTTTATTTGTTAAACACGAGATAATAAAATGGATTTTTTAATGATTATTTGTTCATTTTGTAATTCAAATTACATATTATCTTAGCTATGTAAATTGGTAACAAATGATAAAAATTAGTACGTTATATTTGACAGAACGTACGGTTTAGTATCTATAGTCCAAACTTAAGGTAATGACCTGATTGAGCAAAAATTTTAGCTTAAACTTTACGCCTCCATCAAGCCTCATTTCACATATTGATTTTTTTTATAATACACAGGTTTTTTTAAATTAGAGGTATTAATGGAAAAATAAAATTTTTTTCACCCATCTTACCGGAAAACAAATCATATGAACACCAAAAATACAGCGGAAAGTAGAATTCATAACGCCACGATTTTTTTATTCTAGCATTGAAAAAGTGAGCTTTGGATTTGACACTTTTAAATCAGAAATACTATAAATTCTATTAATTAAAAAGCAAAAAAATCTAAAACACAAGAAGGGTGCTGAATACCTCATGATGAAGGTGAGCAAATACATAATGATAATAGTATAAATTCTACTATATAAGCGTTTCCACCAACGCCTGATCGTGGTGCAGTGGTATACGTGTTTGACTCTCGGGCAGAGGGCTCGGATTCCATTTTCAATTGCACCTTTGTTCATCCACCTAATCAATAAACTATTTATCAAATCAAAAACTAAAAAACCATCCGTGGAAAAATCCTATGTGCATACCTATTATACATTTGGCGCCCAACGTGGGGAAAATGCAGTATTAAAGTATGTTTTATTGACTTTATAGATAGGGGACGTTGTTTATTACATTGCCACAGGCGCATGAGTACGTTTTTACGACTCTGGGAATGAATTCCTATTATCAGGACTAAACCACAGCAAGCTGACAATAAAGGAACCATCACCAATACTAATGCAGAAGTTTTAAACCTAAACAAAGCGTAAGATTTATATATGAAAAAGTGCACTGTTGGACCCCAACCCAATAATTTCGCCTTAGTTCCAACCAACCAACTGTAAAATTAGTCCTCGAATTCTTACAGAAAATTCATGACCGTTTTAATAACTGTCTTAAAACATTCGTAAACGATTTAATTATAATCAGGTAGGTAGGTGTACAGTGTGGAACAAAATATTACAGGATGTATTATTTGACCGTGGCTAATACCAAGTTTACTTTATAAAATGCAATACCCTATAAATTATTTAATTTTTGGATTATTTCGAATATTCTGGACATATTTCACTTCTATATACTGTTTTGGACATATTAAGAGTTTTAAAGTATATTGCTTTCCGTTCGAGTCTTGTTGAAAGCCTGTACCTTGAAGCTAACGAACCCCCGCTCTACTTAAGACGTCAATCCTTACTTGTTGCTTATGCTGCTTCAACATTCGCAAACCCCGTTAATCCCGTTTATCCGTTTACCGCAGTGCCTCAGACCACCTCCAACACCCCCCAACTACCCGCCCTAAAATCTATTCCCCAGGTACTTGTTCCACTACTTAAGAACACCAATCTTTCTCTGACCACCCCGCTCCCTCTTCCTTCTACCCCCCATGGACCAAATATCTACCTGCTTTTGACACCTCACTAACCAATTTTAACAAACACAACACACCTAGCATAAAAATAAAGAAAGCATTCCTGAAAATCTTACAGACGTCGCCTTACAACTTGGTTCTCTATACCGATGCTTCTAAAATAGTCGATGGCGTTGGTTGCGCAGTTACCGATGAACACGAACTCCTTAATTATACTCTTTCTAATGTTAATGTGATGACCCATATTTTCAATCCCTTTGAAGAAAAAAGCCGCCCAATGGCGTGCCTAATTTTTTTTATAAATTCGAATATTGTGAAATAATGTTTTTTAATGTAATTCAAATTAGTGGATAATTAACCTGCATCAAATTTGTGATACATTTTTTTCTAAATAATGCTCATTTAGCCAGACAATCTGAGAAGATTGTCTGCCCAGCAAGAACCATGGGGAGGTATGAGCTATTCTTACCAGGAAAAAAGGATTGGGTCGGGTATGTTAGTAGAAACATGGAGTTATTTTTTTTTGTTTCAATTTTTATTTTTTTCATTTTTTTTTCAGCTTTTTTGCTTTTTTATTGGATTTGGAAAATATATATACTACTATTATGAATAACCGGAATTGTCAGAATCTTCTGAAGTTGAATCGTTTTCAAGATGAATAACTATTGGTGCTATGTTCGCAATAGGCGGTAAATCCGTATATTCTTTTTTGGTTTTTATTACATGGTGTTACAATTCATTTTTTTGAAAGAGATGAAAAATAACAATTAAATAATTTATCAAGATAAATTATTTATCGGCAAGGTTGCTAAATATCGAATTTCTATCATTTTCGATGTTTTGCTATCAAAACCAAAAACAAAATATAAATAAAATAGTAGAAATATAGCCAAAAAAAATTAGCATAGTCTGGCGGATTGGGCTCAGGTTTCGCATTTGCCGGTCCGATGCTCGACGCTTGAACTATTCGGTTATACGAGAAATTTGTCAAAACAGCCACTTGTCGGCCTACCTAATAAGATAGGTTCGCATCTACCAACCATCGCCTCGATCGGTGTATATCACTGCTCGGTGTATTTAGTGGGTCTTTTTCGAAAAATCCAGCGCAAAGAATAGTCTTTAAGCCGTGATTGGTTTCTATTTAACTATTTCGTTTAAATAACCCTTATAGGGGATCAAATATTACGGCTTCCGTGTGACCAGATCTAACAATTATTGTTAAAGTAGGAATTGTTAGAAAACGCCAAGATTGCGGAGTATCACACTTATAAGCACCTATTCATGGTAAGTTCCGCCATTTGTATAGCATTTTATTAGATTTCTTTTGGTTTTTTTTTTGTAGTTTGTCTTTCAGTTATGATAGTAAAGGAAAAATTGGTAACCATAGCTTGATTCTTTTTGTAATTTGTTTTGTTTTGAATTGATAACGGTTCTTTCCAAAAACCTCGCGTTTAAGCTTTGGTATTTTGTTATTTAGGCGCTGTCCCGGGGTAGGATACCTTACCTACTCGTTTTAACGAAGAGTATCATGTGCTAAGTGGTAACGTGATGTTGGATACCCAACTGACCACCTGGAACCTGAAGACCGCCAACCAGGATTTTATCCACCTACACTGACCTAATTATTCGAACGACCAGTCAAGCTGGAGTTGCTGGATGTACGGGTAGAAGAGCCCCGGCAGATAAGTTTAATTTAATTGTATAACCTGATATTTGATTTTTCTCCACTCTATAAATGCTGTGATATCTTATTACTTTCGCTACTGTTACGTGCAATCATGGTAAATTAAGAAGCATAATTAATAAAATGTGTAACACATAAAGTATTAAGTTAAAATGTAAAAATAACATACGTAACATTCATTTATTATATTCCTTTATTGTAAAGGACCAAAGATTTAGTAGCTACTAAAAAGTGGGACTCTTTTCTCTTACTTTCCAATTCAATTTTCATTAGATTTTGTTAATAGAACAATAGTCGATAGATAACATGTCCAATCACCAGTATTGTGAATTATAAATTGCTTGTTTCATCGTCAATAAATGTATTTGATAAAATGTAACTTCTTTTCCAAACTTCCCGCCTCAATAATACATTGGTTATTCAAGTAACCCCGAATGCCCGGTCAGGCCGGAGTAACCCCAGAAAGAGGGAATTCTGGGTACTTACTTCGTTAACTTTCTGAAACATTTGTTCCCTAACTAAAAATTGGTCAACAACCACTCGTATTATTTGTTTTATTTCACTTCTGGTGGGATTTATTTTTTTTTATTTTTTTTTATTAAGATTATTAAATGATCCCACCCTTAGTGAATCACGTTTTAATGTAACAGATGGCGCCCAACTGCTTTAATAACCATTTTTGAGGTGGATACTATGTTTTTTTTAAAGTTTCAATCACTGGTGGTGTTGGATATGTATAAACCAAAGTTGTTGCAAATACATTTATAATTTTTTGGTTTTGTGGAAAAATTTAAATAAATACGTACATAGCATTTTACAAAGTATGATAAGTAATTTATAAAATACTAAATCATTTTGGAGAGTTAGTTGTGTTTTTTTTATATGCAATAGTAATAAGTAAAACTGATACCTACCTGGTGTTTTGGGAAGAATTTTTTTTAAGGAAAGTTTTTTTTTTAAGAAAAAAAAGATAGTTTAAAAATTATGAAGTAAATTGTTGCCTTAGCGTGTTGAAAAAAAAAAACGTTTAGTTATATAGTTATGTACGAGTAGTATATGTTTAGTTTTAGCTATTGTTTACTATACAGGGTGGTCAAAAAGTTATATAGAATTACTTACCGGATAGGTTACACAGACTGCGGATTATTTTTTCTTTTACGAGATTTTAGTTTTCCTCTAGAATCGATAAATACAATTAAGCTTTCCTAGATAACTTTGACTGCGTTCGTGATTTTTTTTTTTTTTTTCGTTAAGAGTTTTTGTGGGCTACCTTTGTTTGGTGCCGTTATTTTTTTTCAGGTTCTGGGTTGTGTGGTTTGGGTATCCAACGTACTCATTTTGCAATTTTTTATTTGTGGTTTTTTTGTTGTTTTTGTTTTTCTTCGTTTTTCTTTTTTTATCGGGAGTAAACGGAGGGCAATCTTTTATATCAAAAGTTAACAAGTATTTTTTTTAATAAATACAATTTTGTTTCTAAAATGGAGATTAATAGGCTTTTGACAGATGAGCTTTCGTATGAACTTTTGATTAGGGGAGCTTTAGATCATGGATCGGTAGATGAGAAACGACAGCGTTTAAGATTATTTTTGAAGGTGGAACGATTTGGTAATTTGCCTGAATACTCAGGGGCTCATTTTGAGGCAAGTTCGGAAATTACAATTTGTGATAGTAAATTAAATGATATTAAGCTGTTGTTAGCAAATTTTAATATCGCGAATAGTTCTAATGAATATGCAAAAATAAATACTCGACTTTTTCATGTTTTACATCGACTTGATCGAATCACTAATAGAGATTTTGTTATTGAAAGAGAAAGGTTAAGAGAAAGATGTTTGACTTTAATAAATGATTTAGAGGAATGGATGAGACGGTTACATGAGACACGTGTTAGGGATGACACTCTTCCTGTTAATTCGGAGCAAGTTCCGGGTCAACAGAACACATCCTTGTTAGATTTGCCGAATATTGAGCAAGAGGTTCCTCAACCATCGAGTAACGTGGAGTTGATGACACAGTTATGTGGGCCACCTCCGCGACCCCTAACTCAAGAGGAAGTTAATGCTACACTTAGCGATAATACACATCATGGCGTAACTGTTAATCAAGGTCAAGCTTCCTTAGTTCCTGAAACATCTCAAAACCATTCGGTTAGTTACTCTTCTCAAAATATGCATCAATTTTCACAATATCGAACTAGTACAGCACGTCCCCATTCTCCTCCCAACCTCTCCAATAGTTTACCTAATCCGAGGCAAGTTAATTTTAATATTTCTTCTGAGCATTGGGAAACAAATTTAAATCAGGCTTTAGTTAATACTGAGGTACGGGGATCATCTGAACGTCCTATCTTGCATTCACCGGTTCAGCACATAGTTTCCAATATGGAAAGTCAAGTACCTTCTCAAAGTCTTAACAATCCTATCAATCTTAATAATGATAATGTTATTCAAAGTTGGGCCAATTTAAATCTAGATGAATTAGAAGATAGGCCAAATCGTAATTCTACCATTAGTAGGATTACAACTCAAAACATTTCACCTCATAAAAGTTCTACTCGCATTCCGTCTAATTTGATAGAGATTGAAAGTTATCCTAGACGTGACTCCACATTTACTGATAATGAAAAATTAACTTACCATTTTCCTCCTGATCCTTTCAACTTGCAAGATTTTTCATATTATTATCCCCGGAATATTAATCAAAGACTTCATTCTGAATTGGTCCATAAAAGCAATCCAACTTTTGCTAATTACGAAGGTGCGGTTAGTACTACCAAACCTTTATCTGCTGGTGTACATTCTAAAGTACCTGTTTCTTCTCTTAGACCCATTTCTTCAGATTCTGTTGTTGGTAATAATAATAATTCGAATTCAAGTAACACTAAAGGGGTACACCCAAATTTGTTAAGAACTAGACCGGTTCCTACTGATTATAGTAATGATGTTAGTAGCACTGGACCTAGCCCAGCATCTACATTTACTACTATATCAAAGTGGAATTTGAAGTTTAATGGAAGAGGTAGCGTTACAAATTTCATTGAAAGGGTTGAAGAGTTACGTGATGCTTGTGGAATTTCTGATGATCGTTTATTTCATTGTGCTGTTGCATTATTTACTGGTACTGCATTACAGTGGTTTAGAGCGAATCGTTTAAATATACCGGACTGGAATGAACTTAAATTAAGGTTACGCAAAACTTACTTATCTTCTGAATACGACGAAGATGTCTGGACAGATATTCGAAATCGTACTCAAGGTCAATTCGAAAAGTCTAGTATATTTGTAGCTCAAATGCTTAATTTATTTAAAAAGCTTTCAAAACCACCCAGTGAAGAAAGGCAATTAGTGATTATTCGTAGAAATATGTTATCTCATATACAGGAACACCTTGCTTTACATTCTGTCTCCACTATTGCAGAGTTAGAATCTTTAGCACAATTAATTGAGAATGCTTATGTCCGCACTCAGCGAATTCGTCCTCCTCCTACAAATCCTAATTTGGTCACCGAACCTGAGTTAATGTACGAACGACCTCGCATTGAAAGGCATATGCCGAGTTCGAATGCCAGTTCAGCTAATGTTCGAGGTAGACAACGGACCACACCGACTGATGATCAGTTTTCCTCCGTACGAGACAATACGTTCTCTGGTCGAACTAATGTGCCAATATCTGATGATGGTGGGGTGGTTCAAGCGAATACCGAGGTTGCGAATGTTCCCAGTTCGCGATCACAGGTAGTTTGCTGGAATTGTGGAGAAAATTCTCACGTTAAACGAAATTGTACAAAACCTTTTCGCAGACATTGTTTTAAATGTGGTCTTCCTGATGTCACTTCACGATCTTGTACTAGGTGTAGCCCTTCCAACCCGGCGGGAAACGCTTAGGCGAACCGTTTAGGGGTCGACAGACTGGTTCGTCATGTAATTATTCGACCCAACGTATTGCCAAAGAACAAGAACTTAAGCCTATACTAAGATATATATTTGCCCAGTGTGAAAGTGACAATCGGCCATATTTGAATGTATCGATTTTTGATTTAGAATTTTTAGGTCTATTAGATAGTGGAGCTAACATGACTATAATAAGTGATAAAACTTGGAATATTTTTAGAGATTTTGGATTAAAGTTAAGTCGTAAATCTTATACTACATGTACAGTTGCTAATAGCCAGTCTTGTCGAATTTTGGGTTCTGTTAGTATACCTATTAAGTTAGAACATAAAGTTATAGTTTTGGATGTGATAGTTATGCCGAATCTTTCTCATCCCTTGATTTTGGGTATGGATTTTTGGCTTAAGATGGAATTAATCCCCGATTTGCGAAATAAATGTTGGAGTTTTAGAAATGATTGTCCTGATATTTTATCTGTTGATGCTTTAGTCTCGGAGGATGTTTTAACTATGGAACAACGGTTGCTTTTGAGTAAGCTTACTTCAAAATATTTTGCTTTGATGGGTGATAAGATAGGGAGTACTACTCTGGTAGAACATAAGATAGTTACTGAGGGTGAACCAATAAGACTAAGACCTTATCGCTATTCCCCGCCATTCAAAAGATCATAGATGATGAGGTGGAGAAGATGCTCAAAGAAGATATTATTGAATCGTCTGAATCTGCATGGTCTTCCCCTGTCCTGCTCGTTCCTAAGGGTGATAATAAGTGGAGATTTTGTGTGGATTACCGCTCTTTAAATAAAATTACCCGTAAAGATGCATACCCGATCCCTTTTATTTCTAGCATCCTGGATAAGCTTCGAAATGCTAATTTCTTATCTTCTCTTGACGTCCGTTCTGCGTATTGGCAAGTTCCCGTAGAGAAAAACTCTCGAGACAAAACTGCGTTCACTGTACCGGGTCGTGGGCTCTTTCAATTTAAAAAATGCCTTTTGGTCTAACCAACGCTCCTGCCACTTGGCAAAGGCTCATTGACAGGGTTATTGGTAGCAAAATGGACCCTTACGCTTTTGTTTATCTAGATGACGTGATTGTAGTTACTAAAACCTTCGAAAAACATGTAGAAGTTCTTACAGAAATCTTTGAAAAATTACATGCAGCAGGCATCACCTTGTCACCAGAAAAATGTAAGTTTTGTAGGCCAGAACTTAAATATCTTGGTTACGTCGTCGATAGACACGGGTTACACACCGATCCTGATAAGGTTAAGGCTATATTAAATATATCTTCACCTACCAATACAACAGAAGTTAGGCGAATAATAGGTATGGCCTCTTGGTATCGCAAATTCTTGCCAAATTTTTCTTCCTTAGTTAGTCCGTTGACAGCTTTATTGAATAAAAATCGAAAATTCAATTGGGATGATGTTTGTGAACGTTCCTTTCAGTCCCTAAAACAAGGTTTGGCTTCGGCACCTGTGTTAACATGTCCAGATTTTTCCCGACCTTTTACGGTTCAAACTGATGCTTCGTCCTATGGAATTGGGGCCGTTTTGACGCAAGAATTCGATGATGGCGAACATGTGATATGTTATATATCTAGAAGTCTTTCTAAGGCTGAACGGCAGTACTCCACAACTGAGAGAGAGCTTTTAGCAGTTATCTATGCCTGTGAAAAGTTAAGACCTTATCTTGAGGGATACAAGTTTCGAGTAATCACGGATCATCATAGTTTAGTTTGGTTGCATAACTTGCGGGAACCAACCGGTCGCTTAGCGAGGTGGGCCGTAAGATTACAGCAATTTGATTTCGAGATTATTCACCGTAAGGGAAAAGATCATGTAATCCCAGATTTGCTGAGCCGTGCTGTTCCAGATGTTAATGGTATTAATGTCACCCAGATAAATTCTTCGGACAAGTGGTATGATGGTCAATTTCGTAAAGTTTTGAAGGATCCTGATAAGTATTCTCAGTGGAGAATTGAAGGTGAGCTCTTATATAAGTACGTTTCAAGTCCATATCCCTCCTTATGTGACGAGAACGAATTCTGGAAAGAGGTAGTTCCAAAACCAAAACGAGCGGAAGTTTTAAGAGAACATCATGATAAAATTACGGCAGGTCATGGTGGCGTATTGAAAACTTATGAGCGTCTAAAACAACGCTACTATTGGCCCAAGATGCGCCAAGATGTAGCTCGGTATGTTCGTAAATGCCCCACTTGTCTGGCAAATAAGTCTGTGAATACTCCTCCTCCAGGTTTCATGGGTCGTCATCCGGCGGTTGATAAACCTTGGACAATGATTAGTGTGGATATTTTTGGTCCCCTTCCACGATCCACGTTAGGTTACAAATACGTCCTTGTAGTACTCGATACTTTTACGAAATTTCCTTTATTCTTTCCTCTAAGAGCCGCTACAGCTTCTGCCATCACCAAAGCTGTTGAAGATCAAGTGTTTCTTATGTTTGGGGTGCCTAAGTATCTCATATGCGATAATGGTACTCAGTTCCGAAGCAATATTTTTATGGATCGTTGTAAACAATATAAAGTAGAAATTATTTTCACTCCTGCATATTCACCTCAATGTAATCCTGTTGAACGTGTGAATAGAGTTTTGAAAACGATGTTGTGTTGTTATATTGAGGATAATCATAAGAAATGGGCTGAATTACTTCCAAAGGTGGGTAGTGCAATTAGGTCTTCGGTACATGAGGCTACCGGATTTACTCCTTATTTTCTTAATTTTTCTAGGGAATTTGTATGCTCTGGGGATCAGCATGATTTGCCTAATTTAAAAACTCAGACTTCTCAAGACCTCATGTTACGTTCTACCGAATTTGTGAAAATATTTAGAGATGTTTCTAAGCGTCTAGATTCTGCTCATAAGCGAAGTAAACACAATTATAATTTGCGACGAAGACCTGTCTCCTATAATGTCGGCGACAGAGTCTATAGAAAGAACTTTGTGTTGTCAGATGCCACTAAAGAGTTTAGTGCGAAGCTAGCGCCACCGTTTTTAGGTCCATTTGTAGTTAAGAGAAAGCATTCTCCTTTAGTTTATGAATTAGCGGATCTAGATGGTAAATTCAAAGGTACCTGGCACATAAAGGATCTAAAGGCTGTTAAGCCGGAATCCGATGATGACGAGTAGTTTCCTTTCAGTTAAAGGGAACGTAAATGTTGCTGTGTTGTTGGGGTTAATGTGGTAGTGTGTTGTTATTGGGAAATTTTAATGATGACCAGAAAGACAACGGGACTCGTAATGGATTACTTAACCTATTGAGTGTTAATAGTCTCAAGTCCAAGTAAATTGGAATGCATTTTTTTGTTGTGTTGGCGTTCTCGATGTAGACGTACATCAGAACACATTTTGAGGTTCTCATAAGAGACTCAAAATTAATTAGATACTTAATAGTTTTAGATTAACATGGGTTATCATACGTTTTGCGGATTTAGTTTCCTATTGGATTATTTTGTTACTAGTCTTCCATACGTAAGAGTTTTGAAATTTCAGATCTTTTTTTTTTGTTGTTTTATTATTTATTTGGTGGAAGCTGAACTGAACTTTAGTTCTGGTTTTCAGTCAGTTACTCTTGGGTTAGTGGTGAATTCAAAATTTTCTTCATTCATCATTAGGTGATACTATGTGTGTGGAAAGATGACCCCGCATAAGTATTGCTGGATTATCTAGTTCTAAGATACTTGTAAGTTTAACACTTATTTAGTAATGGTGGTGTGATGTGAGCGTTCGTGATTGGACATAACAAAAAAAAAAATAAAATAAATTAGTTTTATTATGTACTGAGCTTTATCGTGTAATTACGAAGTAATTCCACTCGGGGGTAAACGGGGAGCTGTTACAATTCATTTTTTTGAAAGAGATGAAAAATAACAATTAAATAATTTATCAAGATAAATTATTTATCGGCAAGGTTGCTAAATATCGAATTTCTATCATTTTCGATGTTTTGCTATCAAAACCAAAAACAAAATATAAATAAAATAGTAGAAATATAGCCAAAAAAAAAATTAGCATAGTCTGGCGGATTGGGCTCAGGTTTCGCATTTGCCGGTCCGATGCTCGACGCTTGAACTATTCGGTTATACGAGAAATTTGTCAAAACAGCCACTTGTCGGCCTACCTAATAAGATAGGTTCGCATCTACCAACCATCGCCTCGATCGGTGTATATCACTGCTCGGTGTATTTAGTGGGTCTTTTTCGAAAAATCCAGCGCAAAGAATAGTCTTTAAGCCGTGATTGGTTTCTATTTAACTATTTCGTTTAAATAACCCTTATAGGGGATCAAATATTACGGCTTCCGTGTGACCAGATCTAACAATTATTGTTAAAGTAGGAATTGTTAGAAAACGCCAAGATTGCGGAGTATCACACTTATAAGCACCTATTCATGGTAAGTTCCGCCATTTGTATAGCATTTTATTAGATTTCTTTTGGTTTTTTTTGTAGTTTGTCTTTCAGTTATGATAGTAAAGGAAAATTGGTAACCATAGCTTGATTCTTTTTGTAATTTGTTTTGTTTTGAATTGATAACGGTTCTTTCCAAAAACCTCGCGTTTAAGCTTTGGTATTTTGTTATTTAGGCGCTGTCCCGGGGTAGGATACCTTACCTACTCGTTTTAACGAAGAGTATCATGTGCTAAGTGGTAACGTGATGTTGGATACCCAACTGACCACCTGGAACCTGAAGACCGCCAACCAGGATTTTATCCACCTACACTGACCTAATTATTCGAACGACCAGTCAAGCTGGAGTTGCTGGATGTACGGGTAGAAGAGCCCCGGCAGATAAGTTTAATTTAATTGTATAACCTGATATTTGATTTTTCTCCACTCTATAAATGCTGTGATATCTTATTACTTTCGCTACTGTTACGTGCAATCATGGTAAATTAAGAAGCATAATTAATAAAATGTGTAACACATAAAGTATTAAGTTAAAATGTAAAAATAACATACGTAACATTCATTTATTATATTCCTTTATTGTAAAGGACCAAAGATTTAGTAGCTACTAAAAAGTGGGACTCTTTTCTCTTACTTTCCAATTCAATTTTCATTAGATTTTGTTAATAGAACAATAGTCGATAGATAACATGTCCAATCACCAGTATTGTGAATTATAAATTGCTTGTTTCATCGTCAATAAATGTATTTGATAAAATGTAACTTCTTTTCCAAACTTCCCGCCTCAATAATACATTGGTTATTCAAGTAACCCCGAATGCCCGGTCAGGCCGGAGTAACCCCAGAAAGAGGGAATTCTGGGTACTTACTTCGTTAACTTTCTGAAACATTTGTTCCCTAACTAAAAATTGGTCAACAACCACTCGTATTATTTGTTTTATTTCACTTCTGGTGGGATTTATTTTTTTTTTTTATTTTTTTTTTTATTAAGATTATTAAATGATCCCACCCTTAGTGAATCACGTTTTAATGTAACAATGGGCCACGCAATTTTCCTATTTTCGTCAACGATAACCGCATTATGAGAAATTACAGAATTTTCTTTTTTCAAACACGCGTACATATTTAAAACAACGCGTTGACACTGAACATGTAAATCTTTGTTTTTAAATTCGGCCCTATCATCATCATTTATTGCTAAGTCATTTGCATTTATTTGTGGCGCCAAATTATTAGATTCCCGCGCATCACCTTGGACTGTCGTTTCAAATGGTCTCCAAAATGCCATTTTAATTAATTACAATTAAATTATATTCATAAAACTCACCCCAACGTCTATGAACAAATATTATATTGATAACAATTCACTCAACTACACGAACAAATAATAAATATTATATTGATATCAATTCACTTAACTCACTCGACCAAGAAATTAGATATTACTATTATTTTAAATATTTCTTTAAAACAAAATTCACACACGCCCCTGAATCGAGACTGAATACTAATATCTCTGTATAAGCCACGCCCTAAATTTTTTATGTTACAGTGGTCCGCCTTAGTAAGTGACCCGTTACTCCATTATATTATAGACAATAATTTAACTTGATGATTGTATTAGCTCGAACACCTGTGCTGTGATGTGCTGCGTTGCCAGATATACAAAATTTTCTTAAATATAGTAGGCATATAAAAAGTTGTTTTAATTAATTTCTATTTTTACAGCAATTTCGAGCGACTTTTTTTAATGCTTACTAATAAATTTATATTATGTATTGTTTTTAAATATTTCCAAATTAGCTTTCTGAGAACATCACGAGCTAACAGTTTACTGAAGTAATGGGAGACATTTGTATAGTGAGCCCAACAATTTTAGAAAATATATCTGACAACATTGCTTTATTTCATGGTCATTACATTAAGAATAGAAAGAGTATACTCGAGATTATCTCCAACAAACTGTATCTACACAGGAGAGCTGCACAGCATTCTTCTAGCCTTCCAACTAAACATCACGAGCTAACAGTTTACTGAAGTAATGGGAGACATTTGTATAGTGAGCCCAACAATTTTAGAAAATATATCTGACAACATTGCTTTATTTCATGGTCATTACATTAAGAATAGAAAGAGTATACTCGAGATTATCTCCAACAAACTGTATCTACACAGGAGAGCTGTACAGCATTCTTCTAGCCTTCCATCTAAATACGAATTACAAACACATTGCCATATGCTCAGACTCTCTTCCCGCGATCCACTCAATAGTATTTACACTTATCATCCAATTATCCAAAATATACACGATATATACCAAACCCTCATTGCTTGTGATAAAACAGTCTCACTCATTTGGCTCCCTTCTCACATCGGGATCAACGGCAATGAAATTGCAGACCATCACGCCAAAGAAATTGCCTCTAGTTCCAGCGACCCAATCTTACTAAATCTTAAAAACGATCTCAAACTCGTTCTCAAGCATTCAATTGAGGAGTCCTGGTAACATTTATGGCGCAATAGCACAACGTCTTCACGGGAACTGCAACTTTCTGCTGGCTGGCTTTCCCTAAATCACTTAAACAGAAGGGAAACAATAATCATTAGAAGACTTCGAATCAGCCACACCAGACTTTCTTACAGCTATCTAATGTCTTCGGGAATCCTACCAACCTACCATCACTGCAATACTACCATGTCTGTTAAACAGAATGCAAGTCATATGCTGCCATCTACAATCAACTAGACTTAAGATTTCCAACCGAGATTAACAAAATCATTAAGTTTTTAAAAGCAACCAAACTATATCACAAAATTTAATGAAACGAATTCTGTATTAACAATTTAGTTTATATTATGTAATTTGTCGTTCTAGTACCAATTTCCACATCTGTCGAGGCACTTTAAATTTAAATAAAAAAAGCACACAACTATATTACTTGCCAACATTAAAATATTATTATATATTGATAAATAATTACAGGAAACCTTAGGCTAACATCACACGGTAAATTTATAATCGTTGCTTACTACTAATAGTAGTTTTAAACGTGAAGCACAAACGTCACAAAAGAATAAGCTCCTTTTAGTATCTGAAAAGTATACAATTATTTTTAAAATCAACCAAATAAAAGAGTTGCAACAATGAAAGTACTTAATACTTACACCAATATAGATTTTCCAAGACATGATAGTCAGGTTGCCTATCTGTAGGCCAGTTTCTCTGGTACAACGCATAAGAAGAATACTCAATAATATTTTCAACTGCAATGATTTGTCGCACCAATTGATACCATAAGCGTATTTTCCAATGTTGTAACTCTAAAAAAAATCACACTAAAATAGAATTATTAACATTATTATTGTGTTAAGAATAAAAAAAACTCTTGGTTTGAAAGCAACTTCCAAGTTTATTCGAAAAATTATGTTTTAAATTACAATGACGGCCGTTTCGCTGAATAGCTATCAATGAAATAAAACCCTTAACTGAACGCAACCCCTAACCGGAGGATACCAAGCGATAACATTGTCAGCCCATATCTATAAATTAAAATGCTCCTAATACAACGCCCTTTTTCTTGCCGAAAACTCTAGGAAGACAGTCGTCTCCCTATCGCAATTTATCGTATCCCTTTGGATGGTGAAAGATACAGCCAGCTAGGATAAAGTCTAGATACAGCCAGTAAAGCTAGGCTACAGTTGATATATAGCTAATATACACTCGAGACCCTTTGGAACCCCAAGAATAGAAATTCAATAGCCTAAGCCCTTCGGAATCTCAAGTAACCTTATGTGCCAAAGATAAGTACCTTTTGCAAAAGTTATGTCTTGTCAATTCTTCATTTCTAACTTGGTAGATAAATTAAAGAAATAAATATTTAAATTTTTTCATCAGTTTTATTTACAAAACCCACTGTTCGGTTTAACTTCTCATTAATTAATTTAAAAAAGGACGCCCTTAAACTCTTATAACCACAAACCTGACCTATAGTGAAACATTAACTTGGACCCGAACCACTCCTTGAGAGAGTTTCAGGCCAGGATTTGCCTTAAGGGTATTTTAGAGTTAGAAACTTGGCACCCTAACAGCTTTTTATAGTAACAAACGTAAAGTTACAATGCCTTACACAAGGCAGTGTAACACACAGCACAAGACATTCAATAATATCACTTACCTCTTCGGTTATTTCACTGGCATACCAATAATAGATACCCAATCTGTAAATCATAGTTATGGAATAACCACAAGCAGTTACTATGGCGATAACATTGGATTCTTTCTAAAAAAGTAAGAAAATAATACTGGAAATTTCACACCTCTACTTTTTAACCAATAAAATATCTTAATTTCCTCTTAAGTTCATAAAAATCGGAAAATTACTGCGTCTTATCCTACTAACAGCGCCAGTTAAATAAAATTCGTCAAGAAATTTATTTTTAAAAACAAATTTTATTTTAGAAAATATGAGATTTAGAATAAGAATGAATAATTTTAAGCAAATAACTATACCTACACGTAAAAATCTATGCTGACAAAGGTAATTTAATATTAATAATATAATTTACACAGAATGTCTTTATTAGCTGGTTTGGTTCTTGAGATATATCATGTTTTTTTCAATTCTCAATTTTAAAATGAGTTTTACAAGGGTTTTTTTGGAATTTACTTTTATAGGGCGCATCTGTAGAATGTAGATGATGTGTAAATTTTTTAGCTATTAAAAAGATGCATCTTTTGGTGCCAATTACGATTTTGTAGCTTGTTTGGTTCTTGAGATAATATATCATGGTTTTAGCAAACAAGCATTTTTTGAAATTACTCCTTTAAGACGCATCTTTAGCAGATAATTAATGGGTAAATTTTTTAGCTATTAAAAAGATGCATCTTTTGGTGCCAATTACGATTTTGTAGCTTGTTTGTTTCTTGAGATTAATCATGATTTTTACAGTCAAATAAAAAATGGATTTTGCAATAGTTTCTTTGAAATTACTTCTGAAATGCGCATCTGCGCATCTGCATGAATGAGTAAATTTTTCAGCTATTACAAATTGGTGCAAATTACACTTTTATAGTACCATTTGTCCTTGAGATATATCACGATTTTTGCAAGGTTTTACAAGGGTTTTTTTGAAATTACTTTTATAAGGCGCATCTGTAGAGGGTAATTGATGTGTACAATTTACAAAATATTCGTGTCCTCAAAAAAATTTCTGGAAATAATTTAAGCTCTTGTGATATTATAAGTGAAAATCTTTTTAAATTTATTTTTTAAATTTGATATTTTTTCACGTATTTGTACACGGCAACGGATAGCTAGATGAGAAGAAGATAGTTTGCAATCTTTTTCTTCGTCCCATCTACCCTTGAATTTGTTAAAGGAGCGTTCTTTTACTAGGTCAAACACCTCTGATGCTGATAAGCTGATGAGAGTGCCAAGTCCCAAAATCTAATCATAGGCCTTACTATTGTTAAATTAACTGATGATAGCAAGAGTATTGAGGTCTAAAAACATTCAGAAGTCGCAAGTAATCAAATTTTAAGTGAGATGGTTATAACGGTAACATTGGTCAACTGTCAGAGTCACAAACACAGAAATACTTATGAAGGTTAAGATAGAGATACGACAAAGTTCTGTTCTGTGGAACAAAGTATGAAAAAATTTTATCCACTTTCAGATAAGAATCAAACGTTCCCATTAATTTATGTAAGTTTCACTTGCTTATCTTATATCCTATTTCCTTTATTTTTGGGTAAAATTAATTAATACAAACCATCACATATATGATGAGTACGCCAACTTGCACCGAACTTTGTAGAAAATCCATGAGCATCATGTATCTTGTAGTATTATTAAATTTATCAATAAATCTGCAACATTTTCATTATTGCTAAATATTTGTTTATTAGAAACTAGATTAAATAAAATATACAACTAAAAAATGTATCTCTCACCTTAAAAGTTTTTGGTGCTCTATGATACAAAGCTTAAGAGTAACAATATCGCTGTTTTCCTGATCGCAATCGGTCTGTTCTTTAATATGGTTTCGATATCGGTCAAAATTTTTTAGAATATGTTGAATAATTTTAAATTGTCCCAAGATGTAGGCCATTAGGGTATGGAAAAAAACATCAGACCCGTAATTTATCAAAGCGCCTACCAGGCAAAGCAGTTCTTCGACGGCTCTGGCTTCCCGAAAATGATTGTACGGGTTAAAAATTGACAAAGTGTGGTATGGTATTTTTTGTACCACCACAGTTTTATGCGATACAGGATCATAGTTCGTTGGGTTCGTGTTGTAAAATGGATAAACCACGGCGAGATAAGCTACACTATCTAGAAATATATAGCATATTATAGATGTCTGGAAAGTATTTTGAATTAAAAAAATATCTTAAAAAATGGTATAAATTGGTTTTACAAAATTTTATTTTACATTAACGTCAAAGGCTAAAATACAATGGGCGAGTTTATATCGTAATATTTTTCTTATTTTTTTCATTCTTCGCCTGCTTTCGCGCTTGCTAAGAACGTTAGATTAATAGTGACTTCTTCGCGCGGCGAATCGCTTATATATACCTATCCAATCCGCCGAGAACTTCCAGATGATTCCAGTAGACAACGTGTTCCAAAACATTGGTAGCCACTAAGTTCATCGTCGTCTTTTAATATTGTTGAAATTTTTTACAACTTTTATTACATTTTAGAATATGTGTCATTATATTTCTGACAGTAGCTAATCAATAATGGTAGGTAATAGCAAATAGTATAGGTAAATATATAACATAAATAAATAATCGTAGTAATCGTAGTAATAAAACTCAAAGTCTATCCACAACATTTAATAGTAAGGTTCACAAATTTAATGCGACATGGTTCGGTCTTTAGACCATCATCAGGCTATAAAGAATCAATGGTTTCAGGAGAATCAAAAATAGTTATATAGAGAGTGAATAGTGTCGTCCGATTACATCAATGATTAAAGTTAAAACCTTTCAAATGTGACAACTAATTACAAATAGAAGTAAAATTCAAAATAAAAGCAAAAAGTTAAAGGTACATGATATTGCAATAAGTAAAAACTACGGCAAAACAGCAAGTCAAATATGTCACAAAATCAGTACAAACTCACCTGTATGTGCAGATCGTAGAAATTGTAAAATAATTTAAATTTAAAACTTAAACATCCATGAATAAGTGAAGAATAATGAATGAATAGGAGAGTTATGATGTAAAAAAAAGAGGAGAAAGGAACTTCAGAAGTTATTAAATTAGAATATGATGGGTGTGCGGGTTAAATTAAAGTGGATAGAAAAGTGGGACCAAATTCATACTAAGAATATTGTATCCCAGAGGAAAATTAAAAAGTTAAACAGAGTTAAAAGGTTAAAAGTTTTTCATTACCAAAAGAAACAAGAAAAATGAAGCAAGTGAGGAAGACAAATGGAATTATTGTAAAAAACAATCAGATAAAGGAGAGAGCCATGACGGAGGTTCGATCTCCTTGTTATAATCAAGAAGACAGGTCGATCCTAAACTGTAAGTAAAGGTTCCTGTTAGTCTTCTCAATCTAAGCAGTAAAGCTATGTATATTAAGATAAATAGCATAAAGTACATTTCAACTCGCCGAAACAGAAAAGCTATACCAGCGCACTTGAAGAACTTTATACGTATGAAGGACAATTATAATTAAAGTAAGAAAGCCTAAAGCGGAACTTGTCTAGTGCCAACATACACCCATATAAATACTCTTCCCCTTCTAATAAATGAGGTACCTAATACTCTTTAACATTGTAACCTTTGAACAGGCTCCTTTATTCTAGTGAATCTTCGTAGTCTAAATCATCTCCTCCGCTGACAGCAACACATTTTCTCTAAAATAATATATTGCCATATCTCCATTTGTTTGGGCTTGAATAATTCCTAGACTAAATCCCTATCACCAATATTAAAAAATTAGATTTTTGATTATCCTAGTATTTCCTTTATGTGGCTATTAATCCCTAGCCTTGTAACAAATTTCACCACTCTGAGATGAAATGTACCTTGGCTCTGGCAGCGCTCTATCCTGCATCCTGGCATTTCTCCCTTTTCAACCAGATGGGATAGTGTTATTAATTGTCGATTTTTTCACCCTCGTTACTTCTACAAATTCTTATACTTTTCTTATACCATTTTCATAATAAGTTAGACATATTTTCCCTTTATATTAATTATGTTGCTATTCTTTAATCCTACTGCACTTATAGAATAAAATTATTTGTGGGGTTAGTTTAGAAGATTATAAAAAACTCTGGGACCTGTCAACTTTGAAATTCAAATGTGAGCTTTTTAAACATAAATTTAAATGTACAGGGTGATTCAAGCAAGTCTGGCATCGTCCATGATCTATATTTTTATTGAAGCACCCTGTATATTTTTATGGTTTTAAATGCTCCTTAACAATACCATCTCAACGAACTATACCATGTAGTGTCTATTATGAATTGTACAGGGTGAAATTTTGAAATTATTTATAATTTTGTTCAAGGTAGTAAATACATAAAATTGTGAAAATAATAATGTTTCACACTTTAAATAATGGTTTTATTTTTAAGTAGCAGACCCCAAATTCTGTCTGCACATTTAAATTTATGTTTAAAAGCTCACATTTGAATTTTAAAGTTTATGTGTCGAAGTATTTTTTATAATCTTCTTAACTAACCCGACAAATAATGTTATTCCATAAGTGGTCTCCACACTGTAGAATATAGAATATCGTTTAGGAAACCAGACATTGCAGTGGAGAAAAATAAAATAAAAATAAATATCCCACATACTTTCTAGAGATCTATAACTAATATTGTGACTTACCGATCATAAGCGAAACCCAAAAGTAATAATTTATCTTGTGTGTTATTCTTACATTATTTTCATAAACTTTTTTAATATCTGCGTCCTGCGATTCATAAATTTGCTGTTCTCTTTTAATAATCTTTTTTATCAAGTTAATGCTAGAATCCTTCCATATATAATGTACTCTAATCAACCCCATGATGTAGACCATACTAAAAGTGGCTGTGCTTCCTGCAAGCTCTATGTCTAAATCTTTTAACACGCTGTTATACAAGCCAACCAAGTAAAAAAAGCTGCAAAGAGCGCTTATTAAATATGTCAACCAAGAAAATGCATAGTAGCATTTTTTGTAAAATTTATTTTCGGCAAGAAATAATGGCCAAACTCCACAACAGAGAGTAAAATAGATGGCAACTTTAAAATGCAGTGTTTTCGGAGTGTATTCCTAAAAAATTTTTTTTTTGGAAAAGGATGTTTAAATTTAATTTTTACTTACCAGCATTTTATTTAAAAATACGTTTGAAAACTTTTTACTTTCTTGTTTTATATGAATTAGTGTTAGGTATAATAATCAATAAAATAATACTGATCATAGAGGTGTGATAGTGATTTTTATGAGGGGTTTTATTTTTTTAATTAAAAAAATGTAATAATATTGTTAAGTTTTTTATGGAAACCAGGGTTACATACAATTCAATTCGTTGTCATAATTTTGAGATAGATGTAAGATACTTTTTGAGAACTGTCACGTTAGACAAATAAAGCTATTAAAAACTTCTTGTGCACATTATATACATAAAAATAAAAACATGGTCCTTCGAGTTGCGGATAAGTAGAAAATAAAAAGTACAGTTGTTATAGTTCAGAGTGCTGGCAGAAGACATCGACAGAGAAAAGTTGAAAAAGTGTGAGGTCTACAGTGAGGTATTTATTCTTTATTTTATTCTACATTCTTATTCTATTAGAGATTGAGAATTGTTTTGTGTGATATTAAAAGGGTATTAAAGGATAAAAACTATATTTAGTGTAAAATGTCAGAAACTGTCACTTTGAAAGATTTAATCAAATCTCGAAGTATTTTAAAAGCAAGACAAACTCACTTTAAAAAATTTGTTGATAACATTTTAAATGAAAACAGAGAAATAGAGTTCAGAAATTATGATAATCAATTAATTTTAGAAATTCAAAGTAGGTTGGAAAATCATGAAATATTATTGAAAGACTTTGACAATATCCAGAGTCAAATTGAAAATTTATCTGAAAAAATAGAAACGGAAGTAGATGCTCGAGAGGAATTTGAATCAATAAGTTACAATTTATTAGCAGTAGTTAAAAATATAATTGCAGAGTTTCATAAAGGGCGCGAGCAGCAAAGAACTTTAAATTCTAATTCTGAACTTTCGGTTAATGCGAACAGTAGGAATAGAGAAATAAAACTACCTGATATAGAATTACCTAAATTTGGAGGTGATTATAGCAATTTTTTAGAGTTTAGAGATTTGTTTAATAGCTTAATTAATTCAGATCAATCTTTGGCAGACATTCAGAAATTTCATTACTTGAGAGCTTCGTTATTTGGCGGTGCTGCGCAAGTTATTCGTAGTATAGAGTTCACAGCTGATAACTTTGAACTTGCCTGGAACACTTTATGCAATAGATACTATAATCGAGCAATACTTGTAGATAATCATGTGAAAGCCTTGTTTGATTTACCGGTACTTACACAAGAGTCAAGTAGTGAATTAAGGAAAATGCTTGATAACATTTCGAAACATCTAAAATCTTTAGAGAGTTTGAATCAACCGGTCAGTCAGTGGGATACTCTTTTATTACATATTTTTAGTTCAAAGTTAGACAGAAAACAGCTAGAGAGTGGGAAGAACAGCGTGCTAAAAGACAGGTAATAGGTGCTGAAGCTAATTTTAATGAGCATAGTGAACAGGGTTTGTTAACATTAGAATTTTTCAAAATTTTTATAAAAAGAAAGGCTGATCTTATAGAGACATTAGAGTTAAACAAGCATTTTAAAGATACAGTACAAGTTAAAGATGGTGGGAAGTCAAAATCTAATAACCGAAGTTCTCATTCGTTAGTATTAAATGAATCCGTGTGTGTCGTTTGTAAGGGAGGTCATACTATACATAATTGTCCAGAATTTGCACAATGCAATGTAAATGAGCGTGTAAATAAAACTAAAAGATTGCGTTTATGTTTTAATTGTTTAAAAGGTGGTCATTCAGTTAAATTTTGCAAGGCAAGCACATGTAGAAAATGTCAAGGTAAACATCACACACTAATTCATTTAGAAAAGGTTGAGAAGGCTGTGGCTATTGGAAATAATCCAGATCTTGATGATAATTCTAATTCTAATACACAAGTCAATATATCAACAACAAATCCTGAGAGCAGACAGATAGTGTTAAAGGCTGTCAATAGTAGTAACTCCGTACTTTTGCAAACTGCTGTAGTTCAAATCGTAGATTCTAATGGGGTGCCAAGGAGGTGTCGAGCTTTGCTAGATGGTGCTAGTCAAAGTAATTTAATTACGGAAAATTGTGTGGAAAGGTTAGGTCTTCAAAAACATAAGTTACTTTTAACTATATTAGGAGTTGGTGGATCATCGTCTGTGTTAAATTATCGTTGTAATATAAAAGTACAGTCATGTGTGAATGCATTTGAAACAAATTTGTCATGTGTTGTAATTCCCTCTATTTGTGTTAACCAACCAGGTGTTGAAATTAATGTCTCGTCATGGAACATTCCTAAACATCTTCTTTTGGCAGATGCAGAGTTTAATAGATCTGAAGAAGTTGATTTACTTATCGGAGCAGGAGTGTACTTGAGTTTATTGTGTATTGGCCAAGTATCATTGGGTCCTAAACTTCCAATTCTTCAAAAGACGAGATTTGGTTGGGTTATAAGTGGTCAATATTCTTTTAGCAATTTGGCTGCAGTAAGTAGGTGCCATGTCAGCACTGTTGACAATATTCAGGTTCAACTTGCAAGGTTTTGGGAAATTGAGGAATCTTATAATTCCAAACCGTCATGGACAATTGATGAAAAGGAGTGTGAGGAATATTTTGTAAAAACTGTAACTAGAGATACTGATGGCAGGTTTATTGTAAAATTCCATTTAAACAACCCATATCTTTACTAGGTAATTCCAAAGATAGAGCTATAAGGAGGTTTAGATCTCTAGAGTGGAAATTACAGAAGAATGAAAAGTTTAGAGATATGTATAGTGAGTTTATAAGGGAATATATCGAAGTAGGTCATATGTCTGAGGTTAAGGAAACATTGGAAGATACAGGTGCATATTACTTTCCTCATCATGGCGTGTTAAATGAGAACAATCAAACAACAAAACTTAGGGTGGTATTTGATGGTTCTGCGCAATCGGATACTGGAAAATCGTTGAACGATCTGCAATATATAGGGCCTACTATTCAAGACGATTTGCTTTCCATTCTTCTTAGATTCAGGCAATATAATATTGTTATTTGTGCAGATATTGTTAAGATGTATCGGCAGATTTGGATTCATCCTGATCAAAGACATCTTCAACGAATATTGTTGAGGTTTGATCCATCCGAAGTAATTAAAGAATACGAACTTAAGACAGTTACTTATGGGAATGCATCTTCTCCGTATTTAGCGGTGCGTTGTTTGCAACAGTTATCTAGAGAGAGTTTAGTTTCTTATCCGAAAGTTTCTAAGGTAATTGAGAAGGATTTTTATATGGATGATGTGCTTTCGGGTACAGATACTACTCAAGAGGCAATTGAATTATGCGATAATTTGAAAAATGTTTTAAAATCAGGTGGATTCGAGTTGCAAAAATGGGCTTCTAATAGTGAAAAAGTACTAGATCATCTTAAAGAAAGTAGTAGTTCGGTTATTCTAAAGATAGGTGAAGACAGTACAACCAAAACATTGGGTTTACATTGGATGTCTTCACAAGATTTATTGGTGTATCACATTCCAGAGCGAACTTCAATGAAGGTTACAAAGCGTGTGATTTTGTCAGAGATATCCTTAATATTTGATCCGTTAGGTCTTTTAGCGCTAACAGTGATTCTCGCTAAGGTACTGCTGCAACGAATGTGGATGATGAAACTTTCTTGGGATGAAGTACTCCCAATGGATATTAATACGAGGTGGAATTCATTTCGAGAGCAACTTGATTATCTTAAATTACTTCAAATTTCGAGGCATGTTACTTGCCAGAGTTCGGTTCATCTAGAAATTCACGGATTTGCAGATGCTTCTCTAGAGGCATATGGAGCATGTGTGTATGTCCGTAGTGTAAACGAGAAAGGAGATATTAAAGTAAAACTTTTACTTGCAAAAAGTAGGGTAGCTCCGCTAAAAACAATTACGGTTCCAAAGTTAGAGCTTTGTGGAGCGTTGGTGTTAGCTCAACTCATTAATAAAATTAAAAATTCAATGTCACTTAAGGTAAATAATTGGTTTCTATGGTGTGATTCAACTGTGTGCTTGAGTTGGATTAAAATGCAACCTAATCTCCTTCAAACCTTTGTAAGTAATCGAGTATCACAAATTCAAAGTTTAACAAATCCTTCAGACTGGCATTATGTTAAAACTAGAGAAAATCCAGCAGACTTGTTATCTCGAGGAGTTATGCCAAAGTATTTGCAAGATTCGAATATTTGGTGGGAGGGACCCACTTGGCTAGCTCAATGCTGTGAATTTTGGCCTGTTGGTGTTTTTGAACCTGAAACTAATCTTCCTGAGATAAAAAAGAAAGCTACGGTATTAACGATACAAAAATTAGAGTCCTTTCCTTTTTCTAAATTTTCATCTTTAATTAAATTGAAAAGAGTTACTGCATATTGCATGAGATTTATTAATAATTGTCGTGGGATAAAAGGTATGTGTGGTCCGTTGAGTGTTGTGGAATTAGATAAAGCCATGAAGGTTTTAGTTAAGGCTTCTCAGAGAGAATGTTTTTCTAGTGATATATCTCTTCTTAAAAAAGATAAATCACTGCCTAAACGAAGTTCTCTCTTAAAATTAAATCCATTTCTTGACAATGAAGGAACTCTACGTGTTGGAGGAAGATTGCAGCTCTCAGGCTTTAGTTATGAGAAAAAACATCCCGCTTTATTGGGTGGTTCTCACCACTTAACAAAACTTATATTTTTAGCTTATCACTTAAGATTGTTGCACGCGGGACCGCATCTTTTGCTTTCTTATGTTAGGGACAAGTATTGGCCAGTAAAGGGAAGAACTTTAGCGCGTAATACTGTCCATGAGTGTATTCGGTGTTTTCGAAGTAAACCTACGCAAAAAATGCCAATTATGGGCATGTTGCCTGAAGCTCGTGTAACTTGTGCAGCGCCTTTTCTGACAACAGGAGTAGATTATGCAGGGCCTTGTATCATAAAAGATAGGAAAGGAAAAGGAAGTAAGACGTCTAAATGTTATATTGCTATTTTTGTATGTTTTTCTACAAAATGTATTCATTTAGAGTTGGTCTCAGACTTAACGACAGAAGCTTTTCTGGCTGCATTTCGGCGTTTTATTTCACGTAGAGGTTTACCGTCACACATATATTCCGACAACGGAGCAACGTTTATAGGCGCTAAAAATGAGCTTTCTAAATTGGGTAGTTTTCTTTTAGAACAAAATAAAAATGTGCTTGAACTGTGTGCAAATGAGGGTACACAATGGCACTTCATACCGGCGTATTCGCCACACATGGGTGGTCTTTGGGAAGCTGGGGTCAAATCGTGTAAAGGCCATTTAAAGGCGGTATTAAGTAACGAAATAATTACTTTTGAGCAAATGTACACTATCCTAACACAAATCGAAGCAATTCTCAATTCTCGCCCTCTTTCTCCTCTTTCTTCGGACCCTAACGATCTCACTGCCCTCACACCTTCACATTTTTTGATTGGGAAGCCATTACTCACCATTCCTTGTCCAGAGTACACAGCAGTTCCAGACAATCGTTTAGCTATCTTTCAAAGACTTCAAAAGATTCAACAAGTATTCTGGTCCCGATGGTCCCGAGAATATATTTCCCAACTACAGAGTCGAAATAAGTGGAAAACATCGCAATGCAAGATAAGAATTGGTGACTTGGTGGTGATCAGAGATAATAACACACCACCTCTCCAATGGAAATTGGGTCGTGTGCAGAGTCAACATCCAGGAGCTGATAAAATTGTTCGAGTGGTTTCTGTGAAGACCCAACGAGGAATTCTGCGGTGTGCTGTCTCTAAGCTTGCAGTTTTACCGCTAGAGGAAGAAAACCATATTGCCAATCATGTTAATGACCAAGTAAATTAAAGAAGAATAAGTAAGAAAGTTGAAAGGATCCCGTTTCAAGGCGGGGGCTATGTTAAGTTTTTTATGGAAACCAGGGTTACATACAATTCAATTCGTTGTCATAATTTTGAGATAGATGTAAAATACTTTTTGAGAACTGTCACGTTAGACAAATAAAGCTATTAAAAACTTCTTGTGCACATTATATACATAAAAATAAAAACAAATATTATATAGAAGTTTTAATTATTTTTAACAGCAGGTAAGTAATGGCTCATTTAGAATACCCGTGTATTCTACGTAAATTTATGGCTGTCACTTCCGTTAGAAATCTTATAATAATGAGTTATGTAACATTTACTGTGATAAATATGTACTTATGAATAAATGCCATTGCCCAAAAGTCCGAAATAAGTGAATTTTCTTCGCTAATAAGTCGCTGCTACACATCGCTGCAGTGACAGCATGGTAATTGTTGAATTTAACTTTAAATTGGACTATTTTTCTCAGGAATCTACTTAAAAGGTACTTTTAACACGTATATCATACAATATTTTTTCTACAAACGATCAAATAAAGTAATTATACAGTTTGAATTAAATTTTAAAAACCTGTATTAATACATCCAAAGGAGATAATTTTAAATTGCATCGTATATTACGGACCCTAGCAACCATTGTTGATATAATTGTTTAAGAATCATCATTCTTCCTTAGCCATGGAAAATGGTAAAACAGAAGTGGAAGAAATTAATTTGTCAAATTGTACTGTTAATATTAATGTTAATAAATAAAATCTAAATATTTTGACGTTTGCTTTCAAAATCTGACAATTCACTTTTGACAGCATTGCCATAAACATTTTAAGGCACTCAGTGCCATAAAGTGATTTTTTATTTTTGCACTTATAAAAATCTTCATTATAAAGCGCATTTGCGTATCGTAATGTAACTTTTACGCACGCAAATTTTTGTTTTAAATGGTTGGCGATATGAGTGAAGTATCTAATGACAGGACTTTTGACAATGACATTTGTGGCTAATAGCAATTTATTAACTTTATTTTGCTCTTTAAGAAAATATTTGTGAATTTGAATATCATTTTTTACTTATATAATATATTATTATTGGTGTATTAGTAATTTTAAAATATTTGAAAACATTAACATTTCATAATTTAAATGTCAAAATTGTCAAATGTTATAAATTACACGATGCTACCGACATACTTTTTAAAATCAAAATTTTCGTAATTACATAAAAATAATAAATTAATTTAAAAAATGATAAAATGACAAAATATAAAATATATTATAAAGAACTTATTTCATATGGCTGTTGTGACACTCGTTCTTTAAAAAACTCATCGCTTCGCGATTCGTTTTTTAAACTTGAACTCGTGTCATAACAGAATTCCATATGAAATGCGTTGTTTAATATACTATTTTATATTTTGCACTGATAAAAATCCTCATTATAAAACGCATTTGCGTATCGTAATGTAACTTTTACGCACGCAAATTTTTGTTTTAAATGGTTGACGACATGAGTGAAGTATCTAAAGACAAGACTATTGACAATGACATTTGTGGCTAATAGCAATTTATTAATTTTATATTGTTCTTTAAGAAATTATTTGTGAATATGAATATCATTTTTTACTTATATAATACATTATTATTGGTGTATTAGTCATTTTAATATATTTGAAAACATTAACATTTCATAATTTACATGTAAAAACTGTCAAATGTTATAAATAACACAGTGCTACCGATATACTTTTTAAAATCAAAATTTTTGGAATTACGTAAAAATAATAAATTAATTTAAACAATGATAAAATGGCAAAATATAAAAAATATTATAAACAACTTATTTCATATGGCTGTTGTGGCACTCGTTCTTTTAAACTTGAACTCCTGTCATTACAGAATTCCATATGAAATGCGTTGTTTAATATACTATTAAGGCACTCAATGCCTTAAAGTGACATTTTTGAGACTTTTATGGAGTGCTAAAAATGGCAATTTTAACACTTTTGTAGAAAAAATGATTTAATTGGCAAAAGAAACTGATATTTATAAATCTTATTTATAAAAATGACTATCATAGGAACAGCCTTTAACACTGCTTAAAGGTTTTATCATTATATTGGCAATGTGATTTTCACTGCTTATATGTTGAATTTTCATGATACCCCGATGAAACATCCTCAAGAACAAAATGAAATCGTTTCTCGATTTGTTTGGATTTTATATGGAATTCCGGACTTCGAGCCAGTTTAATGGCACTAGCATTGACCATAAAAGTGTTGGAATATCAGTTAAATCGGAGATTTCACTCAATAAACATTTAATTCAAATAAGTTCTTTGGTGGCTTCACTGCAATGTATTCGGCCTCAGTTGTTGACAAAACAATAATTTTTTGCTTCGGACTGGACCAAATGATAACTGCATATTAACAGAAAATACCAGTTCGTGATCGTCTTGACTGTATATCACCTGTGTAATCGACATCACTGAAAATATTGATGGTTTCTGATCCTCTATTTGTTCTATAATTCAGTCCACAGTCGATAGTGTCGCGTAAATAGCGTAAAATTCGTTTAACATTTGTTGAGTTGTTTTGTCACCATCAGTTTATTGAATTTTTCAGAAATTACAATCTAGTCGTGTTGAAATCATAACGTACATAAGGCTTCTAACTGCTTTACGGTATGGAGTTTCATCATTTTCATCGTGATGAGTGCGAACCTCTTTAAATAGGTGTGGGAACTGCGTTTAACTTATGCATATTATATTTCTTCAATATTTTGTTGATATAAGCACTTTCATTAACAAAAAATTATATTATAAATTATATTAAAGATTCCCTTTTAATGCAAAGTTTAAAAACTTAAGAACTTTTACATATTAATATGATTTAATTTTTCTTTAATTTTTATGTTTGATTTATTATAGTTTATTTGTTAATATCCCACGTTGGTATTGTCAATTTATTATGATTTAAATTTAATGATTGAATACTATTTAATTTTATATAAAGTTTATTTGTTCTTCTGTAATTCTATGGTTGGGCGCCTTATCAAAATTTTAACTAGCTCAGACTATTTGTTTTGAAATTTAAATTTAAAATCTGACTCTTATCAGTATAACATCGAAAAACGAAATTCCATTGTTTAAATGCAAAATTCTAACCAAAATTCTTGAATATGAAGGTAATGAAATTACAAAACTAATAGTTTTTTTGTTAACTTACAGTGAAATCTTATCCTTATATTTACTAAAATTTTGTTTGTATAATTTTCTAAGTGACTTTTCCTAAGAAAATTTTAGATTCAAAATGCACAACTTTCTTGAGCTGTCAACTTATTTTAGACCTTCAAAATTTGAAATAAAACCATCATTTGTATTAAAATTACTATGAATCTGTTAAACTAATACTATTTTAGCTAATAACTACTATTTTAAACTAACCTAACCTAACCTAACTAAAATTTAAACTTTTAAAAGATTCTGTTATTTGTAGGTATCACTTATGCATTATATAAGATAAGATTCTCTGTGTTACAAAAGACTCACAACTTAAAATTTATATAAAACATTTACTTAACTATCCTACATACATTTTGTTACATAAAATGTCTTTGTTAGTGTTTGTACATTAAGTTTTTCAATATTTATTTCACTATGCACTATTAAAGTGTTCTATCAAAAACTTATGTGATTATGTCCAACATTATTGATATGTATTTCACCACACCTGCTACATGTTTTTAATTGTTCTTATGTCTTTTTAAGGTACTCATGAGCTATTGGAATATTTGTTTGTACAATATCGAAGACTATAATTTGTCTTTTTATAATTTTGTAAGTACCTACTTCCTTTTTAAAATAATAATTTAAATACTTTACTAACTAAAATTACATGTTGATTTCTTAAACGTGTGAAAACCATTAATACTTTTGATTTTTATTTTCTTTTTATGGTTTCAGATTAAACTTAGAATTTTAAAAGAGAACTAGGACAAAAAAAAAATTATTATGTAAAAGTGTACTCATTATGGATTGGAAATATTTAATTGTTATAAAATAGCAAAATATGGATTCTATTCAATATAAAATGCCCATTACATTCTTTGTTTATATTAAATGTATGTCTTGTGAAAATTATGAACTTGGAAACTTTAGATGTACAAAAGAAAAAGTAAATGCTGATTCTATAAAACCTAATAATATATCCTTTTATTGTAAATTATAAGGTAAGTTCTAATTATTAAATTTTTAACTATTAGATATCTATCTCAATATATTACTATTGGTTCCTGGGAAGTATGTGGTCTGCCTAGATGTTTGAACCGACAGACCTACTCTTTTTTTAGAACACAAATAGTACCTACTTGTTTTATATTTTGTAATTTTTACTAAGAATTAATTTTGATTCCTTAATTGACACCACTGTATTGGTTATGAATATAACTCTAAATAATTTTTTTTGTATAAAATTATGGATTTAAATTTTAGATCAATAGCTGCCAAAATTATAACCAATTAGTATCCAAATTTCGTTATTTGTTCTAATTAAGTTATTAACTTTAGCGGCAATTAATTAGATACAATTATTATTACATTAATAATTCAGTAAATTCAACAATTGTGTCCATTTTTATATAGATGATAACTATTAGTTGTTTTATTAAAATTGTTTAATAGAAAAAGGTCAAAAAACAAATTGAATTTAAAGCTCTTAAAAATTTGTTTAGACAACATGAAATGTTAACAATATTTTTAAAATACAGAAGATATATTTTCTTTTAAATAAACTATTTCCAAAATAGCCTCTGGGCGCTGATTATTCATTTTGGGCACAATTTATAGGTTATGTCATTGAAAGTATGTTTAATGAAATATTGGAACACGACAAAATATAGAAATAACAATAGGTAGAAGAAAAAATAAAGATATGTATATATGTGTAAAACATGAATAAGGTCCATAAAAATATAGGTACTCAGCTGAAAGAATGACTTTGAAAAAGAGAAGAAGATAAATTGAGGATAAATGAACGAAAGTAATTAAGAACAATTTTGGGACCAGTAAAATGCTCAGTATAGAATACTGAGAAGTAGTAGTACTTTGATGTAGCTATAACAGTTTGCTCCCTAAATAGTGACGAAGAAGTGAAAGTTATTCCTAAATAGCTGTACTTACTTATTAATTCGATTTCTTCACCATGAAAGAGAAACCTATGATTTTTTGACAGTCTGGGGTTACCCTTGGAGAAACATAGTATTTTCGTTTTCTTGCAAGGTCCACCTCTGATACAGACATCAACCGACAAAGACGACGAAAGACATCAACACCATTATTAGCCAAAAGCGTTGCTGATGTCCTCCTGAACGAATAGCCAGTATAGTTCTCGGAATTAGGCAAATTTAAGAATTTGGCAATTTTGAGAAGGCCAGCCCCCGATTGTCCCTTTCCCTATTACTTGAGCACAACATTTTCCTTTGGCGTATCTTAAGAACAAATGATTTGTTTTTACTTGCAATGGACGAAGTTTTATAGACTTTTGCAGAATTTCTTCATATGGAATTTTATCGTCTGGTTTATTAACGACTGTAAAATTAAGCTGGATGTTCTTTTTTGTATTGGGTACTTTTACAATCATTAAACCATCGGTTTGTTGGATGTCATTCATTGTAATATATAATTCTTCTCTTCTACAGGCACCAGATATTCCCAATATCATTGCGACCCACAAATTATGAAAAAATCTTCATTAGAGTATTTCTTTTACCTAAACTAGCTTACCTTGTAAATTAGAAATTCTTCATCCGGTGCTTCCATCAGAAATTTTTCAAATTGCTCCCGTATAAAAATGCTCGCTTTGTTAGGCCTATAGCCAACATTTTTTCTATTCAAATACGCGATCAAAGTTGAAAACTTTGGAAATATCAATGCCATCATAAAGAAAAACGGTGGATTTAATCATTGAATATTCTGATAACCATAATAAAAAAGGTACTCTTTAGCACATGGTAAAAAATAACTCACTATATTTTCTACAAATAATAAAAATATATTCAATAATGCTGGCTCGTAATAAATAATATACGATAAATTTAGGTTCCTTTAAATTGAAAATAAAAAAACTAAAGGAAACGCACTCTACTCCTACTCAACCTAAACACCACGTGTCAAAACTAACCCAAAAGTTACTCATACCGAAAATTAATTAAATCTGGAATGAAATAAAACAAACCGGAATTACCATAAATAATCATGAGCACAAGGTAACAAAATAAATAAAAAGAAAATTAATAACTTACCCTGAGATGGTTTATAGGGGTTACTTTAAAAGAAATGTGCAGTCGGTGGCCTCAAATCCTGATTTTCAGGTGAATCTTCTGGCATAAAACAATACCTGAGCGTATTAAGAACCAACAAGCCGTGACGATTCCTTCTGGAGAATAACCCTGAAATCCATAAAAAAATGACCAAAATAAGGGGTTTTAAATCTCCCACCAGCCGAACACAATTTTCTTCGTAAAATAAAAATTCCAATTTTGTACTACGTGACACTGATAAAAATTAATCCAAAAAAAAGCATTAGCCGACAAAAACTAATTCGCTTGGCTGCTATCTAAGGTGTATAAAAGAAAGTGAAGGCCTGTACACACGCATGATTTCAAAATAATAGATATTTTCGCGGAGCTGATCCCGAACACATTCAGAGTGATAACGCATGCGCACTTTAAAATTGGCCGTTCGCGGTGAAAATAATACTCACTCCAGATAAAAAATTCCGTGTTCGTGGAACACGCTAGTTCTCTTTCGAACTTGTTCGTAATACGTTCGACAGATTCTCGGACCGGAGCTGGGATATTTAATTCGGAACGAATCCTAACCTTTGTTTTGTAAACCTGTCTTTCTTCTGTGCCGTGATCCTAACCTTCAATTTGTTGCTGTTAAAAGTGTTTTTTTAGTTCTGACAAACGTAAAAATATATTTGATTAAAAATTTGGAAAGAATATTGGAATTTAAGCAAGGTAAGGTAAGACATAAGTGCTATAAGGAATTAGTAGGCATGTTGTAAAAGTGAGGTCGATATTTTTGTTGTTTAAGAATAAAAATGCACAAAATACCCAATTCTAACTACATCCTTTTTTTTAGATGATGCATTTAAGTTCAAGTGACGAAGATTTGGAAGAATTAGAAAGAAACATGGAAGTTCCAAAGAATGAAAATTTTTTTGAAGAAACGGTGCCTCAATTTGACAATGATCAGTTCTCAGAACATTTTAGGATAAGTAGGGAACGAGCAATGCAGCTATCGAATAGGTATGAAGCCTCAGAGTACTACCACTATCAACAAGGAGACTCTGAAAAAATAAGTCCATTTAAAACAATATTAGCCTTTTTATGGTATTCAAGCAATGAAGCTGCTGCTTTCAGGGATGTATCGGACAGATTTGGCATCACTATCAGTTCATTACATAAAATTGTAAAGAGAGTTACATATTTTCTTTCCAATATGTCTGTCGATATTATAAAGTGGCCAACTGATGATGAAAAAATTGAAATTGAAGGGTATTTTAGACAGAAGGATTTTGGTGGCATCATTGGAATAATAGATGGTACACATAATAGAATTGATAAACCACAGGAGGATCCCGATTCTTACCTGAACAGGAAACACTTCTTTTCTATCCAAGTAAGTACCCTAGTCTTTTAATTTTCATTATACAAAAGTTCTTCTGAACACAACAACTGTTGTTTTGAATTGAGCATGTTTCGCAAGATTAGTAAAAATAAGCATGTTCAGGCAGTTTAAAAATTAATGTTCATTCATACTTAGAAATTTAAGCTGTTTTTATTTTTGTTACTGTTTTTTTAGGCACAAGTTGTATGCGACCATAATAAAAGAATTCGCGACATTTTTGTGGGATATCCAGGATCTGTCCATGACAGTCGAGTTTTCCGGTCATCACCTTTGTATGACACACTGCAGGAAAAATGCGGTGACTTTTTTATTATTGGTGACAGTGGCTATCCTTGCTTGAGGCATTGTTTAACACCGTTTCAAGACAGAGGTAATTTGACTCGGCGTCAAAGAAATTATAATTATTTGCTTTCAAAAAATAGATATTTAATTGAGCACTGCGTTGGCCTGATGAAACAAAAATTTAGACAGCTTTATCACCTTAAGCTAAGGAATATTGAGTTCTCTGTACACTTCATTCGAGCTATTGCTGTTTTACACAATGTATCAATTGAAGAAGATTTTGTACTACCTGATGAAATACAACCACAAGATGAAGAGTTCGTTGCACGAGAAGTTGGAGAGGAACATATGGATGAAAGAAATGGAGTAATGAAAAGATTGGAAGTGATGAATGGTCTGCCTTTTAGAATTTAGGACTTGAAATGTATTTTTTTATTATCTCATATATTAAAAATAGTTAACCAGTTATAGTTTTATTTTTAGTGTCTTTGTTTAGTCCAAAAGTATTGGAAATAAAACGAGATCTTTGCAAAGCTTATGTATGTAATGCAAGATAAATGAATAACAAAAAATAACTAACAACTCTAAAACTTATGACAACAAGAAACAAAATATCAATTCTTAAACTATGACTAGAAAAACTATATCTAAAAAAAATAGGAATGTAATAAAAAAATAACTAGAATAATTCTTTGAGCACAGTCTCAATTTTTTAAATATGTAGGAGGCTTATTTTATATTGTGTCTTCTACATGTATCACTGGTACGTCTTTAAGCATATATTCTCTCAATAACTTATTTCTCTCTTCTAAAATGTCATTTTTTCTCTGTTTTTCTTGTAACTTCTTTTCTTCGATCTCCACAAGTTTTTTATAGAAATCTTCTCTGTCGTGCCTTATTTCTTTTAGAATCTCTGTACGTAATTTTTTATTTTTGTAATTAGGTTTTACTGATGCTGCTTCTGTTACCTGCACAGAGTTCTTTGTTTTCATCGAGGTTTTCATTATAATATTCTGCGGGTCATTCTCCTTTTCTATATTTGTGTTTTCTAAAACAGTATTTTCTGCCTCCATTGGCTTCACAGTATCTGAAGACAGCAATATAACTGGGTGTATATTCCTTTTTTGTCCCAAAATTTCATCCATAATCTCAGCATACTCAAAGTCTCTTCTACCTCGGCCAGTTTTATTGTTGTTATCAATATATTTTTTGTATGTCCTTTCTAAATGTTTCCACCGATTGTCGCAGTTGGCACCAGTGATATTTTGATTTGTTTTATACCTTAATTCTTTGGCTATTTCCTCGAACATTCTCTTAAGGTTTTTAATTTTTAATGTTCCAACTTGCTTCCTCAATTCTTTATACACATCCAGGAACATCAGTGTCGTATCACGTGTCCATTTATATGATTCATCTTGTTCTTGGAGGGTAGTGGTAGACGTCGATGGTAGTATCAAAAACTCTGAGATAATATCTAACAAAAAACAGTACGTTTATTCCACAGTAAAGTTAAAATCTGCTAAAAACCTACCTTCCTGTTCATTCATTTTAACAAAAATATTTGGTGTTCACTAGACTAACGTATAAAAAAATATAGTTTTTGTTTACATAACTAACTAAAAGCACAGAACACTTAGGTTAGGTTTACAAGTAAACAAATCATGTAGGTGCGTTCGCGGAGCTGAAAAATCCGGAACTAATTCGACTACGGACTTGCGCATTTGAAATATCCCTAACTTATTCAGTTTATGTTTTGAATGTGTTCGGGATTAACTCCGTGAAAATAGTTAATAGCGTAGCCGTAAGGTTATAATTTTATTATAAAATACTTCGTTTTAACGAACTATTACATAAAATTGTTGGTTTTAGCAAAATACAATACCATTTTTCTATATACCATTGCCATTAAAATAAAGCAATAATAGTATATTATTTAAAAAGCGGTAATGTAGGTCATAACTCACGCAGATGACGTTTGTAATTTATCAAGTGAGTTATGACCATTACCGCAAGTTGAATACTATACTTTATCTACGACTTTAACAATAAATAGATGATTAAAACGTTTGAATTATTGTGAAATCTATTAGATAGGTACCTTTGTCGCCAGATATTTTTCATGAAATTATTAAGTTGTTCTGGTGTAAATGTTTTTGTCTTTTTAGCTACATGCTTCTCTGATGGACGTTTAAGAAACGCAAGTAATTTCCAATAATTTTCTATATTTATTTCATTATTTAAATTGAGTGTGCTTCTCAACATAGAGTAGAAAGTCCACAGAGATGCTTTATACTTACTGCTCAGTTCTTTTAAATATACCTAAAGAACATTTTCTGTAAAAGAGTTTACATTCTTACTGATACACCAATTTTGAAAAAATTTGGTTGGCCGCTTTGTACTGTAGCATTAGCTACTTGCCTCAATTCTGGAGGTGTACATAATAATTCATCTTCACTCTCTGAATTCATCTTTCTTAACACCTTTATAATTTTTAACAGATTTGAAAACGTCAAAATATCTTTTTAAAAATATCAACTGACATTACTCCCCTCAATTACAATAATGGACTATTCCGTTTCATCGAATCGGCTCTTTAGAATGTAGGTTCTACAGCCACCTTTGGTATTCGGTTCTTAAATTGTGATTTAGATATTAATTCTATGGATTGAGTAGACATTTATATAAAAAAAAAATTAAAAAAAAGTTTGGTAGGCACAGGGGATCGAACCGCCATTGATTCCCTGGCAGTATATAGTTACTGTGACAGTTTGGTGTAATAACACACTAGAGAGTTATTATAACTCACGCTTTTTGTTTATGGATACTATTAATTCCTCAAAAGCAGTTGAATAATTAATGTATAATTTAATAGTAGATAAAGTTATTTATAATACAAAAATGTTGAAATTGAATGTGAACTGGGCATAATAAGAAGTCAGCTGTGGATATATTAACCGGACATTCCACTTGAATACACCAAAATTTTAGTAAAACGATAAAAATTATAATTGATGTATACGGGATAGCTCAAAAATGTTAAATATTAAAATCAACCCGTGACAATCTTGATAAAATGAATTAAACTATTAAATATGACGAAAATATTTAATTTTATAATTTATAATGATATCAATCGTGCAAAAAACATTATAAGGATGTCGAACGTTAAGGATAACCGATCTCAAACAATAATCTCAGACTATAATAAGACAAACAATTGTCTTCGATCGGTATAAAACCCTTACCGTTCTCCATACTTAACATACTATTACGGATTCTTACAATCTACAGCACGTGTTTTATGCGGCGTGTGTCTATGATCGAATTTCTCTAAAAATAGTTATTTTTTAAAATTTAAGCTTTGACATTTGATATGTATATAACTAACGATTGTTTTGTTATTAGTATGAATTACGTGCAGTTAAATGAAAATGAATTGTTTGTCATCGTAATGAAACAGTTTGCGTGGAATGTTAACCTTATATATTTTCACCTAAGCAAACATATTAATTATTCTACAGGACAGTATGTTGTGTCCTTGAATTATTAATCGTTTTTACAAGTGCAGGTTTATTATTAACCTTAATTATTTTTATTGTAAGATTTTATCATAAAATAAATATACGGTACTAAGTGAGACATTTACAAAAGACGATAATGTGGGGCCTTATTTTTACTGTTTGTTGTAAGGCTAATGTCTGTATGCACCATTTTCACGTTTTCTCGTAATTAGCTAACCACAACTAAATTCGATGCACCAAAGAATTTTGCACTCAAATTGTTTACTTTGATTAAGTGTTCATTTTATACCTACCTGAAAAGGTCAAACCTTACACAATGCAGCTTAAAGCTCTAATCTATTTAGCAAAAGCCAAGTATTAGCCAGGTCTCTCTTTTTTTTTAATAAAAAAATACAAATAAATATAAAATATACAAAATATACAAAAACCTTGTCACACTTAAGCTCTACAGCTGTCTTAGCAACAACTTTTTCTTACAACCAACCTTAAATAGGTGAGGAGGTAAAACTTTTAAGGAAGTCGGGATATTATTGTATATTATAGAAGTGCATTTAAAATTTCTTAATATAGTTGTATTTCCGCGTTGATATATTATGTAACCAAAGACATTGTTCGTTTTTAACCCCTAAATTGCATTCTCATTTCCCCATTTTGAATGTTTTCGTGTTTAAATATTTTTTCCTTCAAAGTTGAAACCTTAACAATGTTTTCCACCTGCTCCTTGCTGCTATTTTTCTTTTTCAAAAAAGTACAGACATCAGCCTATTTAAAATTAATTTATTGTTATGTTTTATTCAACTTTAGAAAGCCTAACCTTTCCTAATTATTCCTTTATCTCTAAAGCTAAAATGAGCCAAGCTTTTTCTAATCCAAATAGTTTCTCGTATTAATTTAAAGATATTTTCTGTGTTCGTCACCCCCTATTTCACGTGTAATTATACCTTATACGTATCTTATCAGATCAAAAGCACGCGCGCAAACGTGTAATATAAACTAACGAGACTCACATACTTCAATGTCATGTATTTCGTCAACTTAACTACTAGAAATAAAACTCCGTGCGATGTTAGTTGTATTTCTCTTCACTTTCGCAGTATCTGCAGACCGAATAATCATGAATACCACACGCATTTCGGTCGAAACAAGAATATCTTTGAGCAATTGTATTGTAGAAACCTGCAAGAAGTATTTTAATGAAGATTACGAGTTGATCACTTTTTCGTTGCCGTTGAAAGACAATAATAAAGAAACAAATTCCTATTTTGTTATTAGTCACTATGTGTTGAAAGCTTTACAAAAAGAAAGCCGCTGGTCATTTTTAATCAGAAAAATGAACTCACCACTTTACCATTTTAAATTCATAATCAAAACGACAGTGTATATTATGCAAATAAGAGAAAAGAGCGAATTTGCTTTAACTTTAAAGAAACTCAAACAATTATTATCTTGGAATCCGCACGCTAAATTTTTGATAGTGTCTACAACGTTTTTTAATAATCCGGATGAAGTGGCAACGGAAATTACGAAAATTATGTGGAATTACAACATTCAAAACGCCGCCATTTTACTGTCAGATCCGAAAAATAGAACGGTTTTTAATGTTTATTCTTGGGAGCCGTACAGTAACAGAAGTTGCGGTGATAATTTTGAAAATACTCACGTAGATCGTTGTTCATACGGGATTAACGAATTGAACAGTTTATGGTTTAATGAAAAGATAATTGGTGACTTGTACAATTGTACTATCAAAGCTTTATACACAAAATGGCCGCCATTCGTAATCGCCAATACTCCTACGTACCAAAAATCGCATCTACTACAACAACAAGGTAATTGTAGGTAATTTTTTTAACATAGGTCTTCAACAGTTTTCTTTTGTGTACCCCTACCCATCTCATTTTACCTTCTCGCTGGAAATAAAAATATATTTTATAAAACAGTCAAATGTACAGTACACCACAGGATATTTCTTCTTGACTTACTACCTACAGTACCTACTACTAAGAATCATAAAAATTTTCCATGATTACTTTTGCACCAGGCAACCAATACACTTTTTTTACTCACAGACAAAACATACGTTCGTATTCAAATATGAACTTTTTTTACTCACAGAAATTCGTATTCAAATATTTGCGGTAAACTAACAAAGTTTTGGAAATAAAAAAACATAAGTACAGGGTTTCTCATTATATTTTGACCCCCACTCACTTATTTTCCTTAATTTCGGGAATACAAAAAAAAGTTTAAAATAAAAGTTGTATTATTTCATCTGTACCAACCAAAAATGTAGCAATAGTCCGAATTTTGTATAAAGGGAGTGCCCAATAAAATGCATCTTCAATATTTTAAATGGGACACCCTGTATTTTTTTATAGTTTTCAGTAGCCCTGCTTTTTATAATTACAAATATATAACATAGTGTAGCATTAGTTTTGTTCTATAATAGCGTATGGTACTACTATAAGATAAGAAACAAATTCACATCTGGTTCAAAAACAGATTATATATTATATATTTAACAAATTATATATTTATAATTATATTAATTAATGATTTAAGATACAATACTACATTTAAGATTACAATAGATGCTCAAAGTACCCTCCATTGTTATCAATGCACAAGTAATATCTTCTCAAATTTTACTTGTTAAAATTTCTTATTAGGTAAATTTTGCTTAGCCCTGAATATTTTTATTATATATTATTAAAACAGTAGTAAGACTTATTTAATTTGGTCCTTTATCTGTAGTTATACGAGTAGAACAGTATACGCCAAAAAAACTACACGGAATCACTAAAGTTTCATTAAACTTGAAAAAATAAATAACAAAATATCAAATAATACCAATTTTAAGTTTTCCTTTTATACAAAATGATATCAAAGTGCTCGCCATTGCCTTGCAAGCAGTACTAATAACGCTTAACAAGATTGCTTAGCATGTTATTAAAAATAGGCTACTGCATAAAAATAATATTCTGACGAAACATCAATTTGGGTTCCTTCCGGGCATCTGTATACTAGTGATGTAATGTTTTCTGTTCTTGAAGATGTATATACTTCACTAAACAGTAAACTGTTCACTACTTCAATTTTTTGTGATTTTGCTAAAGCGTTTGACTGTATTAACCACAAGATTGTAATAAACAAGCTCGAATTTTATGGCATCCGTGGTCTTTCTTTGGAGAGGTTTAGTTCCTACCTCACAAATAGGAGACAACTGGTGCGCACAAATGGTAAACATTCTGGAAGCCTGCTGATTGATAGTGGTGTACCTCAAGGCTTGGTTTTGGGTCCAATTCGTTTCGCGTTATTTATTAATGATATCACTGACAAAAAGATTGATGGCAAAATTACTCTATTTGCAGATGTAACCTGGAGCGATTCATATATGAAAATATACCGAGGAAACTATTGCTCTACCTTACAAATTTAACTTACAACCCATTGCATTAAATAACACCTTAATACCATTAAAAAATTCAATTAAGTTTTTGGGAATTTATATTGATGACACCCTTAAGTGTTCCACTCATATTGCCATATTAACAAAAAAATTATCTTCTACGTGTTTTGCCATAAAAACCGTTTCTAAAGAGCTAACTTCTATTGCGTTAACAACCTACTTTTCTCTGTTTGAATACCATCTAATCTAATCTATGGATTAGCTTTCTGGGGGTTTTGTTGTGTACATCTTTTTGACTCTGTTTTTAAACTACCGAAAAGGGCAATACGTTATATTTTTGGCTTACGTCAGAGAGCGCATTGTGAACCCTATATTAAAAAATTCAAAATTATGACTCTTCCAGCACTATTCATCTTAGAATATGTTTAGTTCGTAAATCTAACCTTATCTCAAAGCAGGGACCACTCCATAGATACCCCACGAGAAACTCTCTGATTTAGATGTTCATTTGACTATGACCACCTCTAGTCTTACAAAACATTCTATTATTTATAATAGAATGTACAACTGTCTACCAACACACATAAAAGCCACCAATCCTTATATTAAATTCCGCAAATTGACTAAAGCATACGTTCAGGAGAGACCATACTATAAAGTAGCTGAATTCTGTGATATATCTTAGACTTGTGAATGACATGTAATATGTAGTATGAAGTATTTCATAAAAGGCATGATGACTGATTTTAAAAAACTGATCCACGATGTTTTCACGTATATACTTTATCTAAAATAAATGTTATTTTTGCAAAAAGAGTTTTTAAATGAGAAATTTACTTTTTAAAAATGCATTTTAAATTTTCCGCCAAAACTCTAGAATAGTAATGGCGTCTATCTATGACATCATCGATTCGTAAATACCTTAGACTAGGAAAGAGAGAGGACAGCGCATATCAATGAATAATGAAAACCTTATGCGTTTGATTGAAGCCAATTTTCAAACGAAAAAAAGGTAACACCGTCTCTAGGATAGGTAAAAAACAGAAAAATAAGTGAAATTTTTTTCTAACGCCATCCGTTTTCAAGATAAAGGGCGTTGAAGAAAATGAAAAATTACACATTTCTTACGATTTTGCCGAAACTACTGGCACCATTGCAATGAAATTTTATACGAATATGTTTTGGAAGCTGATATATCCCATGAATTTGTTTTTATAACTAACTCTCATAGAGGGCGCTAGTTACACGATTCATACAACGTATTATTCAACATAACTTTTTTTAGGGTAGAATTATTGGTCAAAACTCCAAGTGAACATAAACATCGTTTAATTCTACACCAAAAAGGTACTCTTGGTAAAACTCGATATTATGTACCGTTTTCGGAATATTTTGATTTGAAAATTATGAAGTAATAATCGCTCCTGGTATAAACTAATGATAAAGTTCGCTTTTCTCTAAGCGACGTTGAATAATACGTTGTATGAATCGTGTAACTAGCGCCCTCTATGAGAGTTAGTTATAAAAACAAATTCATGGGATATATCAGCTTCCAAAACATATTCGTATAAAATTTCATTGCAATGGTGCCAGTAGTTTCGGCAAAATCGTAAGAAATGTGTAATTTTTTATTTTCTTCAACGCCCTTTATCTTGAAAACGGATGGCGTTAGAAAAAAATTTACTAAACAAACCCCAATTATTTTTCAGTTTTTTACCTATCCTAGAGACGGTGTTGCCTTTTTTTGAAACACCCTGTATATGTTTGGTGGTAAACAAATTTGGAACTTCGAATTGTATTTTTTTAGTTTTTTTATTAATTTTCACGTTATTTAATTACCTGAATAGACATTTGAAAATGGTTAATTGTGCATTTAATAAGTGCAACAGTTAGAGTGCTAAAAAAGAGGAAGGAATTTCATTTCATAGGTAAGAAGTATTTTAAAACTTTTTCCTTGAAATTTATTTCTATTAATATTACAGCTTTCAGGTAATAGATGTTTAACTAAATCACATAATATGTTATGTATGATAACTTAAATTAATTGTACATACATTTTGAAAATCGTTTTTATTCAGTTTTAAAGATTATTTTTCATTTAATTGTTATTATTTGCTCATAGATTGAATAGTTTTCCAGTGGCGTGGAACAAAAACATATATTTAAAATAGATAAAATTGATTAAAATTGTAATATTTATTAAATAAATATGTTTTAAAATGATTGTTCTTTTTTTTGAGCAGTACAAATTTAAAGACTTTTTTAAATTAGATTTATAAAACGAAATAATAAATTTGATTATTTAATAATCGTATAAGAAAAATCGCATGATACACCTATGTCAATATTGTCCGCCATTAGTTTGGTGGTAAGTGGGTTACATTATTGGCTTTGTTCGGGTTTACTTGATTACTGTTTTCAAACTGTCAGGATTCTGCGCACAAAAAAATCCTGTGTTCGGGTTTTTCTTGTACGGTTTTCGAACCGTTCTATAATTTTAGTTTGGTGTTCGGGTTTTATTTCTGACGATTTGAAAACTGTCAAATCAGTCCAAGGTTAAAAGTAAGAATTTTTCGTGGACTAATTGACGCATGCGCTTGGTCATTTGTCAGTCATTGTTTGTAGTGTGCATTTTAAATTCAAATTATTCTTGGTATTTTAATTTGTTGAGTATATTATTATGGATTTATTGGCAGAATTCTCGTCAGATTCATCCTCATCTTTTTCATCGTTAAGTGATGATGGATTGGAGATGGTAGCAAATCTTTTTTTACCCGAATTATTACAGAAAAAAGGAAAAAATGAGAATTATGCCCAAGAAACAGTACCTCTATATGGTGATGAACAGTTTATCCAACATTTTAGGTTTGTGGACAAAATAATTTAGTTTTTGTATCAGATATTAAAAAATAAGGCGTTCGGGTTTTTTCATTTGTTGATAGTTTTCAAACCGTACATAAATAGTCCTTGGATTTAGTCTACTGCACATCCAGTTGTGCGCAGCAAAACGTTCTCAAACCGTCCGAAAAACGAAACCCGAATAAAGCTATAAATTGATTCCAGTGCGCAGTCCTCTCTCTTTCCTTGTCTAAAGGTACTCGTACATTTCAGCCTTTTTTCTGCAAGTCTATTTTGAATTTCTAGCAAATTTTTACCATGCCTTCGTACCACGAATACATATAACAAGGATGTGGAACTCCTATGCCGAGCTATAAGCGCCCGTGGCTGAATTTACGGCTCCTATCTGGGCGGAGTCTATTCCACGGTCGTTGCGTACTTTGTACTGCGCATTAGTTCGAACATCATACGATCATACTATTCGAAAACACATGCGGTTGGTTATCCCGCTCGCACAAAGAAAAAGACAGCCTGTTGCGCAGTACGGAGTACGCAACGACCGAGAATTTAACCCTGTCCAGATAGGCGCCTTTTCTCCTGCTACCCTCTCCACTCAAGTTTCACATCCTTGTTATATGTATTCGTGCTTCGTACATTGCCGCAACTTTTGAGATTTTTTTCGTCATATGACAAGTGTTATCAGTTCCTGAATATTTAAGGTTACGTTACCTTTAACTTAAACCATGGATTTTCATACAAATACAAACTGTAAAAGTACACGAAGCACACAAACTTCGGAATAAACATATCCTTATTATCATAAAATACTTCAATGATTATTTTGCTTATAGGATGACAGAATAGAATCAGCAGTTGTTTCACAAAAAAAGCTAGCAATAGAATTGCGAGCAAAAGGCTGAAATGTACGAGTACCTTTAGGTAAATACCATTTATACTATAATGCGACCAGTGTCATCTGTGGATTCTGTGGTAAAAACGTCAAACTTCAAACATTTTGCAGATTAAAAGAGGGTGGTTAAAAAAGTTTATTTTGTTTTTACTTATTTTGTGCGATTATAATAGTTATCATAGTCATGAATCCTAACGTGTATCGATGGTGTGCGGTTCTACAATGTAAGAATATATCATTAAAAACTCCGAACAAGTTATTTGTTTACGTTCCAATGTCAATGTCAACAATATTTACGAAAGTACGACGTCACGCTCTTCTGATTGGTGTTTCAGCTAATATGGCGGACTTAGTGCTTATATTTCTACTAAAATAAATGTAATCACACATGTAATATAAAAATGAGTAAATTCTTTAGAATCTCCGTATCTTATATAATTATAACATATCAATATTTTAGTGATTCTTACTGACTGTCATCAATGCTATTATTTTTTAGCTAGTAAGTAGTAATTAAGATTGAGTTAAAAGTAGTGATATGTTTATTTTTGTATGTTTACATTTAAATCAGGCATATCATTATTTTTCATTTTTGTTTGTGTGTATTTATTAATTTAAATGATTTTTATTGTGACCGATCAATTATTGTTAATTGATATTTAAATATATTAAGTTATTTTTATTAAGCTTAGTCCATAAAATTTATTAAATTTTGGTTGACAATAAAGCATATTTCTCTCTTTTTCTCATTCAGGCATGAGCGGAAATAATACTCAATAATAAATATTTTTTCTTGAGTTGTAAGCAGAATTTCGAATCTTTTTGACAGTTTTCAGTGTCCTTTGTTTTGGCGCATACCGTATATTCATTTACAATATGAAACATCCTACAGAAGAATTTTATCAAAAATCTTTTTCTTGCAGGTATTGAAGTAAATCTTCTTAACATGATAGCAGAAAATTTAAATCTTTTTGTATTGTACCAAGAAGATAAAGAGGATCTCTGGGGAGACATATTTGAAAATGGTACAATTACAGGAACTTTTGTCCTTTTGAATAATGAAGAAGTTGATATAGTTATTGGTGGATACAAAAAATCATATATGAAAATGATCTATATGGATTGCAGTCGTACTTTTATGCAAGAAACTTTAGTGTGGTGTGTACCACATGAACCAATTCTCTTGGGGTTAAGGCCAATGATAGACATATTACCCGTAGAAGGTTGGTTAGGCATCGCCATAGTATATTTTATAACCACCATAGCTGTCTGGTGTTTGGGTAAAAATAGCAGCGAGGAATTGGATACGTACAAAAACCTTTCTAACTGTATTCTTTACACGTTTTTGATGCTTATAGGTTTTGCAGCGAAAGCTCTACCGCTATCTGGCAAGAGTCGATATTTTATTGGATTCTTTATAATTTTTAGTTTATTTTTCAATATTCTATACACTACCTATCTAACTAGCACTTTAACAAGTAAAAATTATAAAGAAAAATACAGATCGATGCAGGACATATACAAAAACGATTTAAACACTTTCTTCATACCTTCGACGGAAAAATATTTTTTACCTTACTTTGAAGATGACGAAACAAACTTTATACAAGATGTTCCAATAACTGATATCCAGAAAAAATGGAAAGTTTGTATGGACCCAGCCAGTTGTTTGAAAAATGTGATGGATGGAAAACATAACGCGCTGCTAATCACTGAGTTATTTAAAGAATTTACATTTTCCAAGTTTGGACAACTACATAATAATCCGTACAAGCCTTACTGTCTCAAAAAACCGGTTTTAAAACTACCCATTAACATTATTATGAGAAAAGGATTTCCGCTGTACCATTTATTTCAAAAGTTAATGAACAAAATTCAAAGCGCCGGATTCATTTCTAAATGGGAAAAAGATATATTAGAAGAGAAAAAAGTTAATATCTACGCCGATAAGGATGGTCTCATGGAGTATAGTACTATTAAATTCAAAAATTTAATCTCAATTTTTAGCTATTTGATACTGGGTGCTATTTTGGCGATCACGGTGTTTATAATAGAAATTTTTATTCATGCTAAAAGAAAATGATAATGTTTAATTGTTTGCATAGTTTTGTAAAATGGTCAAATGAGTTTTTTACCTTTTTGGTGATAAATTTCTAAAATTTGTAGTGCTAATACTTGCTTTTGCTTTTTCATATATTCATACAGTGAGATCGTAATGGACTAGTTTAGTAGGATCATATTAATCAAAATGATAGCAATATATATTTAGGATAAGATACCTACTTACTTATATTGGTATTCATTTTTCAAGTAATTTTTCTCATTTCGTAAAATTTAGCAATAAATAATTAGTAAGTTTTAAACGTAGCTCCAACTAATAACCAATAATGAAGTGTGTTTAAAAGTCAACGTTGTCACAGTTTAGCTACGTTCGTTTCAAGTATTCTCAAAGAACTGGCGGCACAAAACACCGTGTTCTGTGACTAACTGATTGTACCAGTTGACAAGATATATGACAGGAGAGAAAATCGTGTTTATCTGTAATAAACAAACAAGACCCCTATTCTTGACGGTGATAGAATAGAACAGCCAATAGAAAGTGGGCGTGGTTCTATTGAAAATGCCAAAACCGTATTCTTGAAATTCGTTCTCTCACTGTACCGATAGAAGGGTTGCTCCCCGAGAGAACAATTACTTCTATTGGTTATTTTTGAAGAAACCGCTATAACACCAAGAGAAGGTGTAAGGGATTTTTATTTTCAAACCAAAAATAGTATAGAAGTAATTTCTTTCATAAACCAAACACAACCAAACAATAGCTTTATTCGGGTTTCGTTTTTCGGACGGTTTGAGAACGATTTGCTGACTGCGCACAACTGGATGTGCAGTAGACTAAATCCAAGGACTATTTATGTACGGTTTGAAAACTATCAACAAATGAAAAACCCGAACGCCTTATTTTTTAATATCTGATACAAAAAGTAAATTATTTTGTCCACAAACCTAAAATGTTGGATAAACTGTTCATCACTATATAGGGGTACTATTTCTTTGGCATAATTCTTATTTTTTACTTTTTTTTGTAATAATTCGGGTAAAAAAAGATTTGTTACCATCTCCAATCCATCATCACTTGATGATGAAAAAGATGAGGATGAATCTGACGAGAATTCTGCCAATAAATCCATAATAATATACTCAATAAATTAAAATACCAAGAATAATTTGAATTTAAAATGCACACTACAAACTACAATGACTGAGAAATGACCAAGCGCATGCGTCAATTAGTCCACGAAAAATTCTTTTCCTACTACCACATATGAAAGTGCTAGTTTGCAAACTTATTTGTACTTAAGAAAGTAGCTAATATCAATACACGTATTGAAAAGTAAATATCAATACACGTATTGAAAAGTAAAAGAATATAGTTTTATGATCTGTGACATTTACGTCAAATTTATCAATAGTATACACATGAATGACAAAGCAAGGACCATTTAATTTTTTTTAAATCTTCCTTGTGTCAAATATTGTATTGTAATTGCCAATACAAATTTTTCTGTATAAAGTAAGAATAAAGAATAAAGTTTTTTATAGGGTTTTAAATTTTTAAAAAATAAACATATTTTTATTCAGTATTATTATTTTTATAAAAACACTTTTAGAAAGAAGAACAGTTTATTCTTCTTTTTTATATTGGGTTATGTTCCGTGCATGTGTCGAATATGGATTTTTGAAGTTATGTTTGTGTTTCTGTTTACAATTATCTTTGCGTCTATTATTATTACATTACTTTTCAATTAATTTCACCAATTGACCATTTTACTTTTAATTTTTATAGAGCCCACAAAAAAATTAAAATGTCATTTATCTAATAAAGAATTTTGATGTGAATTCCTGAGAAAGGTGGTTATTTGATTTTAATTAATTATATTTCCATGCAATATATAAATTCGTTTAAATCCTAATTTTTAACATGACTAACAATTAATATAAATTTTATAAATAAATTTAAAATATTTATTATAATAAGAAATATTGGGGTCGTAGGAAAAATCGTGTACACAACACGTTGAAAAGTGTATTTCTTGTACTCGTTACGTTTCCGCACTCGCCACTACGCGGCTCGTGCTAAACTTCACTTGTGCGTAATACTTCACTTTCCACACTCGTTATGTAATATACTATACTTTTAACCTTGGACTGATTTGACAGTTTTCAAATCGTCCGAAAACAGTCAGAAATAAAACCCGAACACCGAATTAAAATTATAGAACGGTTCGAAAACCGTACAAGAAAAACCCGAACACAGGATTTTTTAGTGCGCAGAATCCTGACAGTTTGAAAACAGTAATCAAGTAAACCCGAACAAAGCTAATAAATTAAACTAACGAAAATGACAGAATATTTTGTTTAGTGTTTTACTCCTTATTTGATAAAGTGTCAATCAGAGAACAAAAATATCGATATGTTTATCTCTTTTTAATGACAACAAATAAGAGAGAAAGATAAGTTTCTCGGTTAATATTAAAGCATATCGACAACATCGCAAATTTTCTACCAATATTATTGAAACACGTCACTTACCACTTATGACGTATGTAACCATTAAATTTAAATTTCAAAAGCCGATTATGGCTAGAGGATTAATTTTATAAAAATTTTATTTGTACAGTTGAACCACTAAAAACCTATCTTATAAGATGCAAATATAAAAAAAATCACTAAACTAGTCCATTGGATGGTGCTTATTGAGAAGGAACCAAGCGTCAGTCAGTTATAATCTAGCGGTCTTAGGAAGCGTGAAAGCAAGCGAAGAGTAAAATAAGTCTATATAAATAGTGTTTTATTACAGTAGTACAATTAGGTGTGTATATAAACTAATTAATTTGTGTGCATTTTAATAAATTAATAAATAGTAGTTAGCTATTGCGTATAATTTAACCCACCTACAACAACAGTAGAAATAAATAAGAAAACCATTACAATATTATTTTCAAAAATTGTAGGTTACATTTTAATCATAGACCTAATATCAGAGGAGACGGAAATTGCTCAAACATTACCTATTTCTGGTCGATTGTGTCATCTTGAAATGGCCGACTGGAATTTGTTGTCCTGCGATGTTGCCTGCTCTTCATTTAAGGTAAGAGATTTGTGATTGATATTGAATCATTTAAAGTATTTGTTGATTACATTTGCGGAGTTATTTGGTGAAATTATAGTAATAATAAGTGAAATTTAGTGAAAGAAATGGTTCGTCATTGCCAAGTGTGCAAAAAACCGGAATATTTAAGCCATAATGTTTCTTTTCACCTAAATTAAAATATTGGTTTGTTTACCCACTTAAAAAAAAACAAGTTTCCTGTAACATATTGTTTTTAATTGTTTCTGAGTAATAAGAACAATATTTTTATAACATTGTAGGCGAAATACGTCGATTATTTAATTCGTCTTGTGGTACTAAATATGCTCATTTTTACCAAGATTACCTTTTTGGTGAAAAATTAAATGATTCTTAAGTCTAACCTTAATAAAATTATGTTTAAAAATACTTCACCTTTTATGAAACACCTTGCATATCCCTTAACTATTCTATACATCCCTTACAATGTAATCCGATCGTGAAATGAAGGAGTCACGAAACCCTTAAAGTAATATTTAAATATTTTCCTTTTAGTTATTTAATACCTATTAACAAAGAGATTAAAAATTAAATTAAATTTAAAATGTAGTACATTTTATTTGTACAATTAATATTTACAATAATTATTTAAGTAAAAAACAGTATTAACTATTCATAAATATATTCCCATAAAAATAACTAAATATTACGAGACAGGGATATTCCCATTTTTAACAAATAGCACGCCACTGACCACAAGCGTAAGCATAACTCTTTAATAATGATACAGCGTTGCCAGCACGAGGACGGAACAAAAGGAATCGATTGGTATCTTTGTCATACTCTCATGTAATCATTACGACAAAACAAACAGAGTTTTATAAATGGAATGTTGCGTCTCCCCTGATAATAGGTCTATGATTTTAATAATTTTTTGAGAATAATGCAAACAAAACAAAAATGACTAGATCTTGTTATGGTACTTACTTAAGATTCAAATAGAATATTGAAATAACATAATTTTATGCTGGCTATGTGACCAACTCTGTGATTTGACATTCAGATTCATTCATTCATCAACGTACCCCTTAAATAAGTTTAAAGGAAGCTAAAATAAAATATACAAATAAGTAATTTTAAGAAAAAATTAGTATATCAAATCAATTTAAAACAAAACTATATATTCAGGAAAAAAATCAAAGATAGGAATTAGCACTAAGGATACAAACTTTAAAATAAAAAAAACACCAGAATACCAACTTTTAAAGACCACTGTTAAGAAAATACAAAAATAAAATAAAATGATTTTATGATTTGAATTTAAAAATGAATTTAAAAAATGGCAACATAGAATTAAATTTTAAATTAAATACAAACCATTAGTAAATTTAGCATTAATAAAGTAGCAATAATATTAAAATTAGAAAAAATAATTTAGTAAATAAATTTTGAAAAGAACACTGTTGGTTAAATTAATTAAAAAATAAAAATCTAAAAGAGTTGTTGAAAAACCATTGGAAAAAATCAACAAGCAGTGAAATTTTTTCTTTTGAGAAGCAAATACATTTTTTCTCCTGAGATAATTAAAATATAAAACCATAAAAAATATTCAAATAATGAAAATATTATAAAACTACAAATATACTAAGTGACATAAAAATCCGAAAACCCAGTTTAAATGATTTTATTTTTATAAAATTTTGTGGGTACTTACTGAAGCATAATAAGTAAATGATCAAATTTTCAAAATGATTGCATTACTTTAAAGCCCTTTTACCTTTAAATAATGTGTGGATGCACCCCGATGTGTTACGCATTCTCCAACGCGCCTAGGCATGCTTCTGATCAGGTGGTCAATGGCCTCCTGTGGTATCTCATTCCAGGCAACCACCAACTCCTCTCAAAGTTCTTCTAGAATCTGAGGAGCTCGTTGCAAATTGAGCAATCTTCTACCCATCATATCCCACACGTGCTCAATTGGGGATAAGTCGGGAGATGTTGGTGGCCAAGGTAACAATGTGACATTATTATGTTGAAAGAAGTCTATTCTGACTCTTGTGACATTTGGTCGGCTATTATCTTGTTGGAAAGTAGGATTTGCCAGCGTGTCAAGTTAGGGTAAAAGATGGGGTCACTTAAGACAATACTGTTCCATTCCTGATCCCAGAGTGACTGTTCTCTGCACCACTCAAGGTGATTACGTCGGTGTTCTGGAGTTAAAGCGAGGGCCAAGTTTGGTCGGTATGAAAACAGGCCAAAACATCTTATTCGTCGGTAAACACAGTATAAGAAAAACAAAGTGAAGTCAAGTAAAAACAATATTCATTAAAAGTGTATCCAGTCGAAAATTTAATATTTCGCCAAAGTTCAGTACTTTGAAATGGAGAGAAGAACTTTAATTGCCTCGAAGAAGCCCAACACTCAACAGTGTGATTTGCATGGACACTGGAACTACACAAACCACTTTTATCGTCAATCAACTTCGAGAAGAATTGAAATATAGACAATTCAGATACTCAGAACAATAAACAACTAAAATAAATGCTTAAATGCATTTAAAGTATTTATAGAATAAATAGTGGAAGTTAATTCAACCTTTTAGTTGTTTATTGTTCTGAATAAGATGAACTTTCACACAGTAAGGGTTAGTACCATAAATTTAATTCAGATACTGTTTTAACAATTTTGAAACATTGTTTGAAAAATAATTTTTTCTACAAATGTGTTAAAAATTCCATTTTTAGCACTCCATAAAAGCCTTAAAAATGTCACTTTAAGGCACTGAGTGCCTTAATAGTATATTAAACAACGCATTTCATATGTTATGTTATGACACGAGTTCAAGTTTAAAAAACGAATCGCGGAGCGATGAGTTTTTTAAAGAACGAGTGCCACAACAGCCATATGAAATAAGTTGTTTATAATATTTTTTATATTTTGCCATTTTATCATTTTTTAAATTAATTGTTTATTTTTACGTAATTACGAATATTATGATTTTAAAAAGTATGTCGGCAGCACTGTGTAATTTATAACATTTGACAGTTTTGACATTTAAATTATGAAATGATAATGTTTCCAAATATTTTAAAATGACTAATACACCAATAATAAAATATTATATAAGTAAAAGATGATATTTATATTTACAAATACTTTCTTAAAGAACAATATAAAATTAATAAATTCCTATTAGCCACAAATGTCATTGTCAATAGTCTTGTCATTAGATACTTCACTCATGTCGCCAACCATTTAAAACAAAAATTTGCGTGCGTAAAAGTTACATTACGATACGCAAATGCGTTTTATAATGAAGATTTTTATAAGTGCAAAATATAAAAAATGTTTATGGCACTGCTGTCAAAAGTGAATTGTCAGATTTTGAAAGCAAACGTCAAAATATTTAGATTTTATTTATTAAAAGTATAATTTGTGCAATTTGACAAATTAATTTCTTGCGCTGCTGTTTTACCATTTTCCATGGCTAAGGAAGAATGATGATTCGTAAACAATTATATCAACAATGGTTGCTAGGGTCTTTAATATACGATGCAATTTAAAATTATTTCCTGTATTAATACAGGTTTTTAAAATTTAATTCAAACTGTATAATAACTTTATTTGAACGTTTGTAGAAAAAATATTGTATGATATACGTGTTAAAAGTACATGTTTAAGGCACGCATGTGAAGGTTTGCAGAATGAGCGAAGCAACTAATATCATAAATAACTTAACATTTTTTTCATTATAAAACTATTCTAAATTATACTTATTTACCATTTATTTAAAAATTGAAGTTGGTTCTTTCATTTCTGTGAAAGCCAAATTCGGTCTCAGCACATTTATTTATTATTTGAACTCACAGCGGAAAATCCCTAATAAAAATAAAATCAAATATAACTATCAAAATAAGATAACAATATTTATTATAAAAAAAATAATAAGGCGCCCGACATAATGGGGGAGTCCCTTCATGGTAGCCAACCTGAAAAAAGAGATGAAAAACCACTGCCTTTTTTTTGGGAATTATTCAACTTTGAAAGTATAGTTTTCACCACATTCAGTATACTGTAGAAGTTTTTCTTGTCACGAAGGCCTCATTTATTAGATATTGGATAAAATGTTTTTCGTAGGGATTTTCGGATGTTATGTTTTCACTAAAGGATAACCAATAGAAACCATTATAATATGTCATTTTCTATTTCTTTGTCTGTCAAGTATCTAATATATCAACAGCGTTTTGACACTTGTTCTCATTTTTTAACCAAAATCATCTTGTCTACTTAGTTTATTGGATTTCTGACTACGAATATAGAATAGAAAGGAAGGAATGTTGTAATATTTTAATTTAGCAAATAATCGCGACGGAAGTCGGCCATATTGAAGAACCAAATATGATTCATTCGAATCGTGACATTTGAAATGTATAGTTTTTTCATGCTGTTTTATATATTATTTTCTGATTTAAGTAGTTAACCCAACTCTTGAATGGGAATTACTTTTCATCTGTAGGGTTCTATTTATCTGAATTATTAAAAATTAACAAAATATTTTAATGACAACCACATTGTTATCATAGACGTTCCTTTATTTCTTATATAGACCAACTAAGTCAACTATTTATAATTACCTGCTTAGAAGTTTTTAATCTAAATTTATATTCCTACAACTTTATGACAATGTATATTACTGTACAGATAATTACAAGCGGAAAACAGTTATATTTTTTTTAATAATCAATACCAGACATAAGTTTATAATACCCTGTGTGTGACACCACTGGTAACCGGAAACTTCAAGTCAGCCATATGCAAGAACCATTGCGGATTTCGTCAAATCGTATTATACTCCTTCCTTTCTATTATTTATTCGTAGATTTCTGACTCTTTTCGGTATCAATTTATCCAGATCATGTAATGAAATTCAAACAAAAGCAGAACACAGAACAAATAAAATTCCTTAGAACATAAAATAGTTTATGTTCTAAGTAAAAATCAAAATAGCAATTTAACGAAAATTGACAATGATGGCATGAATGAAAATTGTCAATTGTCACAATTCATTACTGAAAACTTAACATACGAAAATATCCTACAAAAATCGATTTTTTCCAATATCTAATAAATGCGACCTTCGTGACACGAAAAACTTTTACAGTATACTGAATGTGGCAAAAACTATACATTCAAAGTTGTATAATTCCCAAAAAAAAGACAGTGGTTTTTCCAGGTTGGCTACCATGAAGGGACTCCCCCATTATACCAACTTAACAAAAAGCTTAGAAACTTTTATAATAAATATCAATTATAAAATATAAAAACAATCTATATTGGTTGAATTTAAACTTTATTATACAGCGTTACTTGAGAGGGTTTGTATGTCCGTTATTATTAAACACCCTTTATAATAAATTAGTTGTTAAGAAAGTATTTATTCGATATATTAAATTCGTCAACGATAATATGATTAATCAACTAGTTCTGCAGGTCATTATTTTATCATTTAGTCATAGTTGTATCAGTCAGTAGCCAGTACCTTTTGAGTGGTCGATCGAAACGGTAGTACCTACACAGATCATCGGAAATTAATTTAGCCGGTATACATTTAATATAAATTATTCCGGATTTAAGTGCGAGTATAGAAACATTTCGTGTGTATTATCTAACTGTTAATACAATATCAGTGTCGGTTTGTGAAATACTAGAGTGCTAGTGATTTTTAAAACTGAAATATGTGAATATGGACAATGGTAGTTCAATAAATGATGGTTGAAAAGCAGATGATGACTGGCCAATCGGTAAATTTATTTAAGTTATTCTTTTTTTTTATGAAAAAAATACAGTTTTTTTTACTTTTTGAAAGTCTACTTACTAAGAATAATAAAAAACTTCATTTTAACAAAACTTCCACTGTTTATTTAAACAGTGAAAGTTTTGTTAAAACGAAAAGTTTTTTATTATTCTTATATAAGTACCTATATACCTAATTTAAATTATATATTTTTGTATTAATTATAATTAAAATCCATGAAAATTTAATTCGATAATATATCCATACGAATATTTTAAAAGATTAATTCTAATAGCAAATACCAGTTTTTTGTATTTGCCGGCAAACAATTTGACTCAGACAGAAGCATAAAAACTTTCAGTGAAAAGCTTGTTACAGCTCGCATACGGTGTTTCTAGAGATGGGATAGTATAAGTTTCGCAGCAACTATAAGTTATTTTTATGGTACCAGCTATCTGTGATGATCCATAGTTAGTTAAAATTATTTTGGTTTCGACAACAAAGTATATATTCAAAATTTAGGTCTTCCGATGTAACTCCAATTTTGTCAAATATTTTTATTGATAATTCCAGATATACAAAAAATATTTTATTTTGGTAGAGATGGTTTTTTAGGTACTGAACGACAGCTAGATATATTTTTTAATTACATAAATACCTTGCAATCAAACATTAATTTTACGTTAGAAATTGAAGAAATTATTTCATTTAATTTTCTAGATTTAGAAAGGATTGTCTAAGTTATTCTTAATTATAATTTACTGATGTACCGGTATAAAACAATTATTTTGAATAGTTTTAATATATAATTATTTGTAGGTACGGTTAAAATTCTTACTTCGTGGAATATAAATTTTTTATCAGAGCTAAACATTCCATAAAATGTATGAAAAAAGTTTAGATATCGACAACTGTTTCTTTATAGTAGTTGTACATTTCAACTATTAAATTAATTTTACGATAAATATTTGATATACACTAGTCACAAAAAGTATCCGATAAGTAATTTATGAATAGTTTTTATTATTTTCATTTTTTTGGGAAATGATAGGAAATGAATTTGGAATGATGTTTCAAAGTAATTTATTTAATTAAAATTAAAAAATCAAAAAATAATGGGCATAAATAATGAAAATAACAATTATCCTAGAAAAATTATATAATACAAAGTAACAAAATAAAAAATTTAAACGATAAATTGAACATTTTAGTATCTGGTATTGCCACGTCTGGCTCTAATAACATCTCTCATTCTTCGTGGAAGGCTTCTTATCAGGCCACCTATGTAATCCAAATCCAAATTTTCCCATTCTTCTATTAAAACATTTTCTAGCTCATCAAGGTCGTCTGGAGCGATATTACGAGTTCTTATTCTCTATTTTATTTAAAAAAAAATTGATTTTAATCGTAGACTAACCAACAATGATGAAACAAAGCCAAATAAAGTTGCATTGTAACCCAAAATCGTAAAGTATCTAATATCTCAAAAACTATTAGGAATTGATATAGAGATGTAAATATGAACTTACCTTATGTTTTTATAAGGAATTGAATAAAAATAGAAAAAATATGGGTTGCTATTTGAAATAAGGAAGATCAAATTGAAAATATTTTAGTTAAACTCAGAAGTATCAAAAAGTCCTGTATACCAAATTTCATTAATCTCGCGTTTTTCCTTCCCCATAAACTTCTAGGTGGCATTCGTCGTAGGATACCCTGTATTATAACCAATATTATCTGAAAATCGTAACAAGTTTAACCCCCTGTATAATTAAAAAGGAGAATAGGAATATTAATCTATTGCAACCATATCTTTTTGGTAATTGTTAAGAATTATAAAACATTTTCGTTTTAATAATATTTGTTAAATTAAATACAGGGTAAGTCAAAATGCTAGTACATTATTTTCTTGGTAATTTTAAATCGAGGGGTGAACCACTATGCCAGAAATGTGACAGTATTTCGCAAAGAGTGTAATTTCTCAAGATTTCGCGTGATTGCGCATGATTTCGCAAGATTTCGCGTGATTTCGCAAGATTTCGCGTTATGATTTCAAAATAAAACCTACATAGTGCACCTGGGACGTCCTGGAACTGGTCTTCTATTATAACTTCCAGTTTCTCTAAACCTTCTTAGGACTCTAGAAACGTTGGATTGGTTGAGATCGTCCATTTCCAACTAAAACCACGATTTGAGCTGCTTGTTCTGGGGTTAAATTATTCATTTTTGATTAAAATGTTTCTAGACACTTCCAAATGAAAAATTAAACAAACGTACTGCACACAAGAAATTTTAAAATGTAAATACTACAAATAGGATTTATCAAAATTTATCCATATTTTGTTTTTCAACAAAAAGGCGATTTAAACTGTGAATATTTTGGGCTTTTTTACATCTTAAGGATACCATACACTGATATTAAAATATTCTGAAAAATGTAATAAGTATTTTATTTTATACCATAATTCAATTTTTAAAATTATGCGATACCTTTTGTGACGAGTGTACATAGCCATATTCTGCATTGATTGTTGTTGAATATTAAGTTCTGGGGATTGTGCTTTTCCTAGTTATCCTATCCATTCCTAGTGTAAATGGTTCTGACGTGTTTGATGTGCAAGATTTGCATCTCAATTCACAAGTTTCAAAACTGACGTAGATTCGGCTCAAGCTCGACCCCCAATCTTCTTCGTTCCTCACCGCACTTTGTTATTGACCCCGCTCTTATCCATCGGGTATGTAAGTTACAGTGGGACTTCGAATTTATGAAATGACTGATAGTCTCTATGTATTATTATATTCCATGGTACAAAACAAGATTTTCTCGCCAAAGAAATATAATACACTTTTAATGTTCTATATTTTCTACATACCTTGCAAACCATACATTCATATTATATTTTTTCTACGACTTCTACAGGGTGATTGATTAGTGTGAGAAAGCTCAGTAGATCTGTTATAGTAAAATTTACCAAAAAAAAGTAATTAACAAAAATTGTAGGCATCCTTAAACTCCACATTTTAAAATTAGTTAATATGCTTACAATATCTTCAAACTCACTATTAACTGGTTACAAAAAATTTTATCTATGAACAATGACCGTTATCCAAAACTTTGTTTTTTGCAGCAGCTAAAACTTATTGATTCGTCAGACATGAAATATAATTGGGCACATCAAGTTAGAAAAATGTTTTCAGAGATAAACTGCTTGGACATATGGAATACTCTTGATCCTACTACTTTAAGATCGCGAAAAAAGATTTTATTATCTAACTACTACAAATATTTACATAACCTAGATGCTTCTCTCGCGTCGAGATATTCCTTTATGTCAATTTACCATTTATTTGATATTTCCGAGACTCCTAGTGCTTATTTAGACCTAAAACTACCTATGCAAGTAACTCGTACTTTAGCACAATTAAGGTTAGCAAATAATTTTAGAATTAAATTTACTCTAAATGGCATTCTATACTCTATAGACCCAGAGTTAATTTGTACAGTATGCAACACTCAACAAAAGGAGTCAATACAACACATTTTATTTGAATGTCCAATATACTCAGTAATGTCGAATAACGTACCCTATCTCCAAAGTTTGGATTCATTTATATGCTCACTGAAAAATATAACGCCACCTATTGCTAAAGCGATATGTGCTTATATCTGGAACTTTTTGAAATTACGCTCCTTTATTCTAAATGAATAACACTTTGTATTTTTTTTTGTACTTAGCTATAGTTTGAATTAGACATCTCCTTGTACTCATTGCTGTAAACTCTTGTTTTTAAAGCAATTAAATTTATTATTATTATTATTATTATTATTATTAAATTAGTTAAAATCCTACAGGGTGTTCCATAAGATGATGGCACACCAAACTTATGTATTTTATTTTAAATTTGAAATCTGCTTAACTTTCACGTCACAACTATGTAAAGTTTTATTATGTTATACCGGATATTTAAAAAGTTATATCTATAATACCTGAAAAAAAAAAGTCCCCTGTATAATTAAAAAGGAGAATACGAACATTGACCTATTGCAACCATATATATATAATGGCTATACACCCCTATGTGGGGCTAAGCAGCATAAGCTTTCTAGATCCTATTTCTTGGGTGGATCAGTCCCTTTTACTTATTTTATCTTCTTGTCAATTTCTCTCCATTTTTTTCTATCTCTAGTTTTTCCCTGCCATTCTCCGACTCCGGCCCTTTGTAGATCTATTTCAACTTCTTGCAGCCACCTCGATCTTGGTCTTCCCCTTTTTTTTTTCCCGCCTGGATTCCATTGTACCATTGCATACGTCACTGCTTCATTTCCTGCTCTCCAAATATGACCTAGCCATCTGATTCTGTACTGCTTCTGTAATCACTTTGTTCTGTTTTGATTGGTCCTAGTATAGTTCTCATAATCTTCCTCTCGGCTATCCGTAGGTCTTACTCATCTTTTTTAACCATTGTCATTGTCTCAGCTGCATGCAAAAATATTGGCCTGATTATTGTTTTATATATATTCATCTTTGTTTTCTTGGTTAGTATTTTGCTTTTAAGTAATCTTTTATTTGCGAAATAGGCTTTATTGACAGCTAGTATTTTTTCTTTTATTTCTGGCTTTCTTTCTCCGGTTTTGTTTATTGTCACTCCCAGGTATTTGAAATGTTCTACTTCTTCAAACTCTGTATTTCCTATTTTAATTTTGTCTTTTATTGGTTTTTCCCCTAATCTTAAAATTTTTGTCTTTTCTTGATTTATTTTTAGCCCCATTGTCTCTCCTTTCTCTAATAATTCTTCTAGCATTTCCTTCATTAATTTTCTGTTCTTTGTGATTAAAACAATATCATCTGCATAGGCAATTATTTGTCCACCCTTTGTTCTCAAGTTTCCTTTGTTTATGTCTCTTAGAACATATTCTAAGGCTAGATTAAATAGCGTAGTTGATAAAGCATCTCCTTGTTTTACTCCTTTATTTATAATGAATTCTTCTGTCTCCCCTCTTTGCGTCTTTATGCTAATTTTGGTCTTACTCATTGTCATTTTTATTAATTTTCTTAGTTTTTGTGGGATTTTTAGTTTTTTCAGTGCTACCATTAACTGTTTTCTTTTAATAGTGTCAAATGCCTGTTTGAAATCAATAAAAAGCATTTCCAATTCTAATTTACTCTCGTTTGCTTTTTCCATTATTTGCTTTATCGTGTGTATAGCGTCTATAGTAGATTTTCCTTCTGTGAATCCAAATTGGTATTGTCCTACTACCTTCTTAGTGATCTTCGATAATCTTCTCCTTATTATTGATGTCAGTATTTTATACGTAGTACTAAGTAGCGTTATTCCTCTATAATTTTTACAGATTTGTTGGTCTCCCTTTTTATGTATAGTTATTATCTGTCCTGTCTCCCATTCCTCCGGCATTTTCTCTTCTTTCCATATCTTTTTCAGTAGCGTGAGTATTTTTTCTCTCAGCTCGTCCCCTCCGTATTTTATGAGTTCCATGTTAATCTCATCTTTACCAGGTGCTTTTCCATTTTTGCTTCTCTGTATTACTTCCTCTAATTCCTCACTTGTTGGTTTTTTTAAGATATCAATATTTTCTTCGTATGCTTCTCCTTCCATTTCCTCTTCCTCATTCATTTCTTCCTCTGGATACTCCTCTGTCAATAGTTTCCTATAGTGTTCTACCCATACCTGTTTGTATTCTTTGTCCTCTATTGGTATTGCAACCATAGTTTTTTAATTAAGTGTAGTGTGTAACACGTGGGAAAAGCACTTTTCCCACTTGCTTCACAATATACTATTAAGACATCTTGCTTATTGAAACAGAACTACCTATGCAGGGTTTAATTACTTTTTTAATTTTTTTTTAGGTGAGTATTGAAGAAAATATCGTCTGATCTTCAAACGGCGTTCTTCACGATCATCAGTTGGGCTTATTTTTAATAATAGAAAGGGTAAGTGATATATATATTTTATAAATTAAATACCTACACTGTAAAATTATAACCATAAAGCTTTTATTAGTAAAATAAATACGATGTGATCAAAATTAAAGGAAATAATTTTCTTTTGGTTATGAGTTGATTTGTACATTATTTTCTTTTTACAAAGTTAGAGGTAAATATTTGGTTAGTTTTGGTGGTCCTAGCAGATGTTACAGAATATTTCGAAATTTTGGCGGTTACGTACTGTAATATGTAATTAAAAAAATGGCGAATGTGCTTTTTAGATATACCTATTTGGCTTTTTGTTAGGGGTAAGATAAAAAGAGAAGTCTAAACGAAATTGCATTATTACCAATTTTCAACTAATGGGATTCGATTTAAAGAAAATTTTATTTAGAAACTAGTAAACATTTTCTTGTATGATGTATTTAAACTCATTTTAACTGATAACTATTGTATCCAAATTAGTAAGTAGCCCATTCATAACTGCCACATTTGTTAAATTAGGTAACAATTCAGTTAGTTTGTAAACAATTTATTTTAAAGGAAAAAATAGTAAAATTAGTTTTCCTAAAGTACCTTAGAAATGGTTTATGTCAATTTATAATAACACTACTGAAATCTTAAATTATATAGATTAATCACCTGTCAAAATATCACAGTTTTGCGTGATTTCGTCCAATGAAAACGCTTAATCTTCAATGTTCTGTGCTAAATGCTAGCCAATCATTCCGTTTTATACTGATAAAACCACTAGTGGTTTTACTAGTACCTATTGATAAAATCATGTAACTGTTAAAAAGTCAATAACAATATTGATCAATTAAACAGCGAAAATAGTGAAAAGTAATATAAGGTAAAAGCACCATATTCCGTCGTAGTTTATGGTTTTTGAGTTTTATTATAAATATTAGAGGAACGAATTAAGTTATATCATGCCTGGTATTTTTGAGGCTTGTATTGTTATGTCCTGAATGATAGGCATCTATTTTTTTACAAAATGAAATATCATTTTTAGTAAACAAAACTATTTTTTTTAAATTGTCAAAATCTCCTAATTCCGATGTATGTACATGTACTCAGGCCTTATTCCGACCTAAGAGGTCCTTTATTCCGACGTATATTTTTATATTGTATTATTTAAATAAAAGTGGTTGTAATTAACACAAAAAATATTAAACAGAAATATTTTTATAGATTATATCATTATATTTATTTATTAAAATAATAACAATATTTAAAATTAATTATGTTAGAAAAAAAACAGAAATTTGTAACTTTGTAACAAAAGCACTTTATCATTTACAAATTTAAAAACTTACAAAAAACTTTGGTAAAGTACGTTTCACAATAAATCGTTGACTTGGTACCTGCTCTTAACTGCTGTTGAGGGATTACTAATAAAAGGTGGTTAATATTTCTTCGAACATTTACAGAAAGGTATTATTTATTTTTGCCCAGGAAGATATATACGTATACGTAAGTTTCAACAGTTTTGTTTAATTTCAATTAATAAATAAACTTAAAATTTGTTTGTTTGTTTTTAAAAAATTTCGTGATTTTTTTTACAAAATAAATTTAAGTTTTAGTAAATGTTACTGAGTTTTATTTAAATCTATTTTGAAAACCGGATTACGGATCTGTTAATGTTAACTGTACAGTGAGAAATTTATAACCTTTCATTACTAATCCCCTAAGGTCAGGTACCGGAGTCAACGAATTATTGTGAAACGTACTTTATCTAAAACTTAAATTTATACATATAATTAAAAAAATATGGCACTTTTACTCTAAATCTTTTATCTCAGGAACAGAATAAAATCCTGTCTTATTTATAAGGCTGGAAGCACTTATGCGAGAAATAATTTCATTTTTGTTATTATACGTAAAGGCTGGCCATTTCCAATATATTCTAATTTTTTCCAATGATTTGATCAAAAAATTATTTTTGTTTTTGTCAATAACTTGGCCTGGAAAATATTTTTCTTCATAAACTACTATTACGTAATCATCCTAGTGATAATCGCTCTTTTTTTTGTAATCACTTTCTACCTGTTCCTCTTTTCGTTTGTCTGAAAACAATTTTGAAGTATCTTCTGTGTTTTTATCTAACTGTTCTTTCCCTACCGTTAAATTCCCATTTCAATAAGAAATGGCGGGATTAGGGCTCGATTCAGCATGCGTCGGAATATGGTGCTTTTACCTTAGTGAAAATTGGTGAAATGATAACGATAAATTATTAAATAAAGTGGTTTTTGTACAGAATTTTTCAAAAAATAATCTTCCTGTAAAATTTTACTTGAAAAATTTTTATTTTCTAGACTCAAACTTTTTTATTTTAGGCAAAACTACTCAAACAAACTGAATAAGATAAAACCACTCTAGTTTGTTTTCGTATATTTGCCAAATAAAAAATGGTGCAAGAAATAATCTTCTTAAAAAATTTTACTAGATAAATTTTAATTTTCCAGGCTCAAACTTTTTTATATTAAGGAAAACTACTATTACAAACTGAGTAAGATAATATAATTCGTCCTACGGAATCGTGATTTTATCACATTTCAGTTTGTTATTATTTTGCCAAATAAAAAAGTTTTCATGGAAACTAAAAATTTATCTATAAAATTTTAAGTTTTGTGGTATTACCTTTGACTAATTATTTTCTCTTTTGTTGCAGGGTAAGTCTTTAAAAACATTTTCTATCTGTATTGATCTACGATGTACTTCAAGATCGTCGAAGGCGGTTGATTTTGAAAATGGTAAGTTCAATAATATAAGAACTCAAATGATATAATTGAACTTCTGTAATTATTTTTACTTAAAATGTTTTCCTTGTGTACTGGGTGGAAATCAATTAGAAATATTTTTAGTCGGATTGTTGTTTAAATTTTTAAAAAAGAAATAGTTTCAATGTAGCACAATTAAAAATAATATAATCTTTAAGAAGGTTGGTTGTTTACAGAGTAAATTTATTTAAAAGAAATATTTAATATTAGTTCATTTATAATTTTGGATTTTCTAAAACTATTAGTTTACTTAAGGTATTGTTTTAATAGAGCAAAACGTATATTGTAGAAAAAAAAATATTAAGAAATTTAATTTTCACTCAGAGTTTTTTTATATAAATAATATATTTTATTTTTATGTTCGATTTTTGAAATATTTTAATAACCCAACTAAAAAAGGACGTTATACTTTTATATAATTTTGTGTATATAGGGACATACATCAATATAAAATTTTCCATATTGACTGTAAAGACAGTTTACAAAGGCGGTGAATTTTTGTTGTATCTAGGATGGAATTTAAATATATCAGAATACAAGATACATATTAAAAAAAGTTTTCTTTATTCATTTAATCATTTTGTGTATATATAGGTAGATTAATACTAATTTCTAAATTTTTACATTTTTGATATAATAAAAGCGCTGTCAAATTATTAAATAAATTTTTAGAATTTGGAAATAAGAATAAATTTTTAAGAATCCATTAATAACAGTTGTTAATATTTTATAAATGTCATAAAAAAATCTGTAATAATGAACATAATTAAATAAAAAAATTAAAATAATCTATAACAATATTTTTTGCAATTATGATCAAAATTTAGAAAGTATAAATTCTTTTTCGTAACGGTTTCAATCTTTTCCTTAAAAATTTTAGAATATATACTGTGTCCTTAAAATCTAAGAAGGATATTAACATTATCAAAAGTGGTCGACCATCATCAGTATTAATTTTTAACTATGTCCGGAGTTAAACATCAGTATCATTAAAATATGAGATTCTCATAGAAATCATCCATTTATACTATTTTATTCTTAAAAAACTGAAAATCCATCCTCACCTGGCCTACAGGACAATTAATTCTACATAATACTTTTTCCCCAATTCTCAAGACAAACCCAATTTTGCAAGTTATCCATACTTCACTTTATCTCAAATGGTCGACCATCATTATTATTAATTTTAACTCTGTCCGGAGAAAAGCCTCAGTATTATAAAAATATTATGAGAGCCTCATAGAACTGATCTCTTTATACCAATTTATACTTAAAAAACTGAAAATCCATTTTAACCTGAACTGCAGAACAATTAATTCTAAATCATATTTTTCCCCGTTTCTCAAGACAAACCCCTATCTTGCAAGTTATCCATACTTCGTTTTTCATGTCAAAATTATCAAGATCAAAATACTCCTAACAGTATACTTAGCCTACAAAACCTTATGTCACGATACATCAAAGTCTTTTCTCTAAAAATCTCGAAAAAAAAATTCTTGTATCACACTACGTCTTTTAAACAATACTCTTCTGGAAGAATACGAAACATTCCTTGATAATGGAGAAATAAATGAAATAATGTGGAGACTTTTGTTGCACAAAAGGTAACAAACAAGAATTTCACTGAGTAACAATCTAAAACGAAAAAATGTTTTCAGACCATAAACACAAGAAAGAATAATTGAAGGTGCTGTTAAATATACTATAAAATATAATTGGAATGGGAACTAGGACATCGAAAACAATATGACACAGAATGACAGTTTGATATTCCTGATGGGTTGATCCAAGATATCGTAGGAGTAGGTACTCTTGGGATAGGTAAATATTATAAGTTAATGCCTTAGTAGTTAAATACTACATTTCTTACTTATCTTTTGCAAACAGCTTTCTAGAATTTTATAGGAAATCTTCTTATTGGATATATCCAGATATCTTCCATGAGAGTCTTGAGATAAACTCGAATGCTGAGGACGATTTCTTCATTTTTATAAACATTGTAAGATATTAGGTATAAAGAAATCAAGGATTTAAAAGAAGACTGATTGTTCTAAAAAGGTAACTTCTTTTATTGTATGTTTTATTATTTTTATAAGTATAATGAGAAGAAACTACAAATAGCTGCTTTGCTTAATAATTTGTAGATATATAATAGGAAACATGAAAAAGCATCAGGTATCAATAGCATAAGTCTTTATGAAAAGATCTTTATGTTTCTACACCAGGTAACAAATCTAAATGAATGTTTCACTGAATATATTGGAAAGATGATAAATTTTTTCGTTTTGTTTTATATTTTACAGGTCTATTATAAGAAACATGAAAGACATTACCAAGTATCAAGGTCTCTTTATGAGAAGACTCTGTACTTGTTTAAATGAACGTATCACGGAATTTAGTGGAGATATATTAAATTACTACTTAAGTTGTTTTTATCATTTGTAGGTCTATTATTACAAACTTGGAAGACATTATCAGATATGAAGGAAGTAAATCTTTATTAACTAGACTATTATTGTTTTATAGAAGGTAACGTTTTTTAGAGCATGTTAATTTGTTTTGATAAGTTTAAAAATGGGATTGTGGAGCTTGGAATGATACGGGAATGTTGGTGGGTACTAATCTTAATTGGGGAGGTGTGTAATTAAGGAAGCATGTACTTACGTAGCTTGGGATCTTGGGATGGTAGCATACTAATACATTGTATTTGTTGGTTGTTGCAATATTTATATAACCATAATATTATGAGCTTATGATTTCTCATATGACAAGCCCTGTTGAGAAACTAATTCTTTACCTTAAGTCTTACTCTTTTCTAGGAGGTGACAGTTTTGATTCAGTGTTATTGTGTATTTATAGTATTTATAGTATTTATTAATACTATAATATGTGCATAGATTTGTATTGTTTGCAACTTCTGGAAGGTTACATGCAGATATTTATTGGTAGGTATATTATGAAAAAATTAAACGAGGATAAATTGAACAATGATTTCAGGTAAAAAAGTCGACCGATGGCTTACTACTTCATTGGTAAATTGGACAAGTGATTGGAGAATATAAGGAAGAGAGTGAATAAAAGACAGCCCGACATTTCTGATGTTGTTTTTAATACAAATGACTTCAGTGTGTCTAAAGGGCGGTTCAGAACGGCCACTTGGTCAGTGCTTGCACTGATCAACGTCGTTTATTATCAGGGTAAGTACCTACATGATTGTAGTCACTTCGAAATTATATAGTTTATATATTTATGTATATTTTTTTTAGTTTTTGAAAAAAATAGTTTGTCTAGTGCAAAAAATCAATAAGTACTATCTATAAGTATACCATTCAAATATCCCGCCTTTACCTATAGTGTGGTAATAGAGGGTTCTTTATTACCAATCAAAGTTTCTATTGAGTTGTCGCTTGATATCTAGACAACCGGTAATACATATTTATGTATATCTTTTTTTAGTTTAATTGAGATTTATTTACAGGTAGAAAACTTTTTAATATCATTTCATCACTAGTTTTAGAAAAAATAGTTTGTCCCGTGCGAAAAAAATTCAAATTTCCCGCCTTTATAATGTTTAGTTCATTATGTGATAATAGAGGGTTCTTTATTACCAACGAAAATTTGTATCGAGTCGTCGCTTGATATCTAGACAACCATTAATACATATTTACGCTACTTTGTGTCGTAGACCGAATATCAGAGACGAAATTGGCGAAAACGAGTAAAGGTAGAATGGGGAAAACAAACCAATCGATGAGTTCTATAAAAGGGAAATGTTGCCAAATTAACGAGCAAAAAAATACTGAAAAAGGTTAGTCGCATAAGGAAGCAGTTTTTCCAATATATTTTTGGTTTTTCTTATGTATTTTGGGCCCCTTTATCACCCGTGTTGTACCCGAAAGATATGGAGATCTTTTAACATATTTTTAGTTTGTAGTATTTTACTTCTTACAGTTGACGAAAAACTAAATGTCAGCTGAAATACTCGTACAGGAAAAACTATTTTTCATATAAAAACCAAAAAACGACAAATATCATGTTTAAATACTTTACTGGACTTAATCCTCCACATTTTGAAGCATTTTATTCATTCCTAAATGAAAATGTTATGAAGGATACCAATTTAAATATAAAAGGTAGCTTAAAGCAGTAATACAAAAACACGAAGCCAAACAATGCTAAATAATAACAGGAAAATATCTAATGATACGTGTATGTGTTGACAGCTGACATTTAGTTTTTCGTCAACTGTAAGAAGTAACATACTACAAACTAAAAATATGTTAAAAGACCTCCATATCTTTCGGGTACAACACGGGTGATAAAAGGGCCCAAAATACATAAGAAAAACCGCTTCCTTATGCGACTAACCTTTTTCAGTATTTTTTTGCTCGTTAATTTGGCAACATTTCCCTTTTATAGAACTCATCCATTCTCCATTTGTTTACCAGTTATTTGTGAGCTGTGTTTTAGAATAAATAAATCAACACAAGTACCATCTTTCACTAACGATCTTTACCTCACAAATTTAAAAACAGAAATAGTTGAATTAATATTGAATCAAATGGTTGATAATATTGTTTTCCCCATTTCCACTGACAGATACTGCAGCGCCAACTATCGGAAAAATTTCCGCAAATAATTCATTTTTTTACTTGCTCAAACATTACCTATATCTGGTCCACTGTGTCATCTTGATATGGCCGACTGGAATTTGTTGTCCTATGATTTTGCCTGTTCTCCATTTAAGGTAAGAGATTTGTGATTGTTATTAAATCATTTATAGTATTTGTTGATTAAATTTGCAAAAATATTGCAACCATAATTAACTTATATTAATATTTTACATAAATTATAAAACTCATGTTATGGAATGTTCCACCACAGAACTATTGCATTTGGTTAGATCATAGAAATAAGTTGCTCAATAAGTGACAATGCCGCACGGCTTGTCAGAATGATACCACGATCAGACGGGGTTATATAGTATGAAATTTGACACAGCCTCTTTAATCATTTCAAGCTTTGTTACCGAAGCAATTGCAACAAGATTTTGGAGATATTTTGGTGTTTTTTTTTTGATAAAATTATAGGTAATATTAAGTGAAAGAAATGGTTAGGCATTGTCAAGTGTGTAAAAAACCAGGCTATCTAAGCCCCAATGTTTCTTTTCAGCAGTTAAAAAATTTGTTTATTTACAATAATTTCATCCAGTGGCGAAGAGATGACGATTTCAATATCAAAATTAACAGGTATGGAAACTAATTCGTTAGTTGGCAATATAGGATTTTTTCAAATCTTCTGGTTATTCCTAATTATTTTGAATCGTAAATTACCACGAATATATGTGATTTTACCCCTCTATCTTGTTGTCTATACAAACTTGTTAACACCTGCCGAACTGTTTGGTTATTTAGGGATGCTTTCTTATAAGACTCGCTAAGATATAATAATTTTGCGTAATAATTTCAATGGCGTAACGAATTTCTGTTTAATAATAATATTTATTTTTGTTGTCATCACTGCAACAATCTTTTTATAATTACTCAGTATACTGTATGTTTAGACGCCATGTTCAAATTAATTTAATACTTTTAGATATCTTTACTCTTTGCGTTTTATAATTACCCATTTTAGTTGTAACCTAATATTTTTATTTTTTTAAAAAACACTTGCAAAGTTCTTGATCAATCTCAGAAACCAATCGAGCTACTTTAGACGCCATGTTCAAACTAATTTAATACTTTTAGATTTCTTTACTATAGACCCATCTCGTTAATGGCACAAATTGAATACTCGTGCGCGAACCAACTCCCACTCTCGTAGTTCCCCCTAAATATTCGTGCCCCTTATAAAATTGTGTTGGTATGACATGCAAAAGTAATCAGTAATCCAAATTAAAGTAAATCCAAAGAGAAGTCTAGGTACACACACAAGTCGTTAATGTTAAATACACAAAGACAAGAAAAACACAATAACAACTAGCAAGCGGCGTACACGAACTAAATAAAAATTAAAACTTCTCCTTTTTGTGGTTTATGGCCTGGGCTGCCGCGGCTATACGGCAAATAGAAGCTAACTTTTGACAGCTAAAAGTTTTATTTTCATTTAAATACACCTATCTCTTTATTGAATACTCATACGCAAATATTTTTGAATTTTCCCATTCCACTGCTAAAATAGGATTACTTCTTGCCATAGAACACAACGTATTGCTACCCAGGAATACCACAATTTAAATGAAAAAAACCCTTTTAGCTGTCAAAAGCAAGCTTCTATTTGCCGTATAGCCGCGGCAGCCCAGGCCATAAACCACAAAAAGAAGACGTTTTAATTTTTATTTCGTTCGTGTACGCCTCTTGCTAGTTGTTATTGTGTTTTTCTTGTCTTTGTGTATTTAATATTAACGACTTGTGTGTGTACCTAGACTTCTCTTTGGATTTACTTTACTTTGGATTACTGATTACTTTTGCATGTCATACCAACACAATTTTATAAGGGGCACGAACATTTAGGGGGAACTACGAGAGTGGGAGTTGGTTCGCGCACGAGTATTCAATTTGTGCCATTAACGAGATGGGTCTATTGTGGTATTCCTGGGTAGCAATACATTGTGTTCTATGGTAAGAAGTAGTCATATTTTAGCAGTGGAAGGGGAAAATTCAAAAATATTTGCGCATGAGTATTCAATAAAGAGATAGGTGTATTTACGTTTTATAATTACCCATTTTAATTGTAACCCAATATTTTTTTTAAAAACACGTGCAAAGTCTTTGATAAATCTACGGAACCAATCGAGCTACAAAATCGTGTATGACACAAAAATATGTGTCTTTTTGATAGCTTTAAATTAAAATGACACATCATTCAAATTTAAATTTCAAATTGGCGCCTTATAGAAGTTATGACAGAAAAACACTTACAAAGTCCTTTGTTAATCTTAGGAACCAAAAAAACACTCTACACCAGATACAAATAGTAAAATATTTTCCACATTCCAGCAATCATTTTATGAGTGTTTATCTTTATTACCAAGAAAATGTAAAAACAATTGTATTTTACTGTATACTTATATGAAATTTAAATAATTATATTCTTTAGAAAATAAAATAATACAAGTGGACCTTTAAAATTACTTTTATTTGAAATATCCACATAGAACATTTTAAAAAAGTTATTAATTGAATTAACATTTAAAAAAGTAGAAATCACACAAACATAAATTAAAAATTTTAATTTATACTTAACATAATGAACATCCTAAAATTATTAAGTAAAGTAGAAAAATGCGTTTTGTACTATAAGAAAAAGATCTTATCAAATGATACAATTTCTATTAAACGTTACTTTGATCTGTTTCGTCTACCTCCATAGACTCCACAGAACTAATTGTAGTTTGATCTGTGTTCGAAGACTCTTGCACTATTTCCTCGTGCTGTGCGGTATTAAAAAGATCCACCAAATGTTGCAACGTCACCGAACTCTTTTCCCAGTTTTCAGCATTTGAAGTTGTCGCCTGGTGGATATTTTCCTCAATAGTATTCTTTATCAGAAACTTGTGAACGTACGTTTTTCTAAAAGTAAAAAAATAGTTATTTACGTTGCAAGTCCGGGAAGTGACTTATTACGGTACGAGATAGATGTTTGTGGACGAGGCGACGAAGGAGCAAAGTCATGAATATCTAATACCGTAATCATCACTTCAAGGACGTGTATGGTACTATATTTTTTTCATACTGCCTTTGGTTTTAAACGCAATAAAATATGAAACTGAAATGACATATTTGATCATTTTATTATGAAGTCATGTAGACTGCTGTGAAAAATTTATGTTACTTGATTTATTCTTAACATGGTTGATTTGCTTTATAAATAAAAAATGAACAGCTGTTACCAAGTAACAATGTAAATAAAGGCAGACATATTAAATTTTTCTGCACCCACGAAATATCTGCGGAGAAAATGGATCTGAAATTGGATAAAATTGCTAAGAAAACTGCGGAAGCGATAGGGCAAATCATTCCAGTTATGTCTGCGAAAAGATATGAAAAAGAATATTTTTTTTGCAACTGGCGTGAACAACACAATTTAAAAAGTAGTGCTGATGAAAATGTGATGTTGGCTTACTTTTTAGATGTGGTAAGAACAGTTTTTTTGAAGAATATTCTTTTCAACAGTTTAAATCTTCAGTCAAAAACATTCAACCCTTCTTCATTATGGTTCAAATACTCGATGGTAAAATCAATGATTATGGTTAATGAGAATGTTAACGTATCAAGTTTCCCAAAGTTAATAGCTAGTTAATAGCTTTTTTGAAAAAACAAAATGTACACCATCAGCCAAACCAGTCGAAGGTGCTGACAAAAGAACAAATTGAAAGCTTCATGAGGGACGCTCCAGATAAATATTACTCAAAGTGATAGCATTACTTGAAGTTGCTGGAGGTTGCCGAAGGAAAGAGATCTATAATTTAGAAGTTAGTGATATGGAGGATACGGGTACTCAGCTAGTAGTTAAGATTAACCAGACAAAAACGCATATTCGACGAGCTTTCACTGTAATTAACAGTGATGAGTTTCACTATTTGGATGTGTTTAGAAAATACATGAATTTACAGCTACACGTCTCCCTGAAAGCTCTTTTGGTGAGTTATAGACAAGGAAAATGTCTGTCTCAAAGAGCTGGTATACATACTGTTGGCGGAGCACCTAAGAAAATAGCTTCAGGAGGACATCTTCAACGTTGTTGGCCAATGCTGGAGCTGACCTAAAAGTTCTAAAACAGCACAGTGGATGCAAGAGTTCTTCAGTTGCAGAAAAGTATATAGAAGAATCGATTGAAGGCAAAAACAAGATTGCAAAAATGATCCAAAGGGGCGAAACTTTTGTTGAAGTGCTACATCTCGGCCACATCCATTAATACATATTGCTGGTAACAGCACTTATACAATTAATGTCAATCTTCAAAAACTAGAATTAAAGCTTAGTTTATGTTGATTCACTTATTATTTCAAACAACATTGCGGGAACTGTAGAGTACTGTAAAGTACAAGTGTACCGTAAAGTAAGAAAAATGATAAAATAAAATAATCAAAATCAGGATATGAACTTACTTAGTTTGTCCGATCCTATTGACTCTCCCTATGGCTTGTAGTTCATCTGCAGGGTTTATAAGCGGTTCTGTTAAAATAACATGGGTGGCTTCGATCAAATTCAAACCTTTAGAACCTAAACTTAATGGCAGTAGTAATACCATTATATTTTTTGAAGGATCCTGCAACAAAAATAACATTTACATAAACATAGTGAATAGAAGAAGAATAAGATTACAGATAAAGTTGTAATCTATAAATGAAAAATAAATACTATAAGCATCAACACCAATCAATAGGTTTGTTCGTAAAGAAAATCACTGACAAGTTTCCATGTTGTGGATATAACAGATTGGTCACAACTAATCATGGACTTATCACTAACCTGTCAGTGTTTCTTTTTTGAACATTTACGGAAATTGGTATCACAGAATAGAAACATCGTACCAACATTCTTTTTTATATATGTTTTATAAATTCATCATCAGCGTTTCCAAAATAATCGACTTTTGAAAAAATTCCAATATGTCAATTTTAATTTTTGAATCGTCACAATCACATGATGTATATGTAACGAACACTAGGTCACTAGGATTAAAATTTTGACATATTCGGCATTTGTTTAAATACAACCATGTGTCTCAAGACACCTCATTGAAAAGGTGTTCTAATCGTCTTAACAACGATAAAATTATTAGGAATATTTATTTTTACAAGGTCGACCAAAACTGTTTATTTATTAGAATATTGATAAAAAATTCTGGTTCACTGAATATTTTTATGTATTAAAGTTATTTATTTAAACGGGAAATTATCAAAACTGTTATACTTAAGCGCTGGCATAACAGTTTTTTAGTGTTTATTCATTATTGGGTAACAATTTTGATCAAACTCATGATCTGTCTACCCTTTGACTTTGACCATCATGAATGGTCTTCTCTGATACCGGGGTCACTGGTATCTTCTTTTGAGCTCACTGTAGAGCTTCCTTTTGATTATTTGCCACCTTTAATTTTCTTTCAAACACTATTTACAGTAATTAATATTTCCATCCATTTGGTGGTACTCATTTTCTGACTCACTCAAGGTTACCACAAACATTTTAATAAAATATTTAAATTTCTTAAATTTCTTAATTTATTCCTTAATGATTCAAATTTCAATGAATCTTATTCATACTGTTATTTAATATAACCTTTTCTCATCTAATTTCTCCTAGTTTTAATTTTAATCTTTATGTCACATTTTTTCTCTATGTCACTGGTTTTACCATATACCCCATTCAATAATTCAATATTTAATATATAAGTTTGTTGGTTCGATCAATCATATGATCTAGTGAACATTACAAGTAACTAATTTTTAAGGTAGGTCTATTGTTAAAAACTTGTAATCTGCATAATTTTTTACCTCTCACTTCTGTTTTTTATAGCCTGATGATGGCCTGCTTATAGGCCGAAACTAGTCGCTGTGCCTTTAAAGGTGTACTTTTTTGTAATAAAAACCTGTGACACTGATTTTGGTATTTTCCTTTATTCATTGGTTTGTCACATTTGATACATGGATGATCTATTTCTTTTTTAATAATTGTGTTGTGTACTAGGTACTAATTTTTTGGATATTTATTTAACGTTAGGTTAGGTTAGGTTATGTATAATTAATAAAATTGACACATTTAATATGTTCAATATAAAATTATCGCGAATTTGAAAATAACAGTACGTTTTCAAATTTTAATATTCACCTCATTCCACCTTCGTTTTAAACCGGGGCGCAATCGATAACCGGGATTAGAAGGATTACTTATGCAGGTAATATTTCTATTAGCGAGATACTTTTTAAAAATACTTACGAAGGTGTTTTAACTTGTAGATACAATCGTAACGTATAAGAAAAAACTTTTTACTTGTTGTGTAACTTTAATTTCACTTCAGGTTACAAAACCCTTTTGAACATTTAGAAATCTCTATATTTATGCGAGAAACCAATCACTAACACTAAATTAATTACTAAAAAACAACAAAAATGTTTCTCAGTACACTATGACGTTCATTCCAAACCGATATATTTGAAATATTTTGTGTAGATAAGAGCATGCGCCTAACAGTATGCGCATACGTTATTATTGAGCCAGTTAGCGATTAAATTTATATAAATTATAACTTAACTCGCCAGAGTTCTCTCTGTATCAAACTATAAAGCATAAGAAATAAGGGAGTAGCTAATAAGGATTATAAAATAGTTACGTCTGTTCCCTCTCTGTGCTAATTTATAAAATATAAGAAATAACGAAGCAAGTAATAAAGATTATAAAATACATTGTGCTATAATTATCAAGAATCCAGTAAAATGTTCTTAATTTAAATTTAAAATTATTTGTATTTTACAATTAAGACATAAAATTTTATCACAACATAAAAAATTACCAACTATATTGTTAATAAAAACCATAAATGTATTTTACAACAATATGTTTCTCAAAATAGTAGCCACGTTTTGGTTGTTCCTTGTAGTGACATGTGAAAATGATTTGGGCAAAAAACGGGAAGAACATTTATTACAAATCGAATTTCGTAGGAAGACGCCTGGTGATGCTAAAAGTTACTATGTTCTTAACAATCAGTTTCTACTGCCCGTAGGCTTAAGATCTTTTCGATTAAACAATGAAATACCCTACGAAATCGCAAATGTGCGTTTAATGAGTACGATACAGTCGGCTATGGATATATACCATCAATACACTTGCATTAAGTAAATATCAGAAAACAAAAACATTTTACGATCAAACAGTGAAAATTTTGTTTCAGATTTAGACCTAAGACTCCCAATGACACCGATTATTTATTTATTGATGGTAATACTACTCACTGCGTTACTACCCCTTCGGAAAATGTTATAAAGATTGGTCTGGCTGATATTTGTCTACTAGGAGTTGGTACGACTCTACACGAATTTATGCACGCCCTTGGATTTGAACACGAACATATAAGACCAGACAGAGACGACTACATTATTGTACACGAAGAAAATATAATGAAATGTATAGTTAATACGGTCCTAGTATAATATAAGGTATGTTCATACAGAAAATCATTGACGAGTATCAAACAGATAATTTGTACACTTTTGTTATAAATGCGCGAGCGCCATATTGATATTGTGGTAATTCAAAAATTAAGTACTCCTATTTAATAATGGCTAGGCAAAGAATATTATTCCCACAAACAAATAAATTACTGACAAAACTGTTGTATATTTAAACTTAGATTAATAAAAAAAAGGTGGGATATAATAATCTTCGGACTTTAGTATTATGTTGACAAATCAAGACGTTGATGAGGTCATCTTTCCCTAAATGAAAGTCTTGATTCAAGTGTTTTTATATGGCTGTGTTGGCACACCTGTTGCAAATCTGTCATGTGACGAAATGTTCGGAGTTTCTATAGAATCTCTGGTCTCATCACGTCTCTTCTTAGACGATGAATTTTTTGAACTTTGAAGAAATTTTCAAGTATTTATTATATTGTATTTAAAAACTTGGAGGAGTAATATGAATTTAAGTTGGCAAAACTGTAGATCTCTGATTGGTCAGATAGCAGCGAGTTTCAAGCAGCACTTTTATCTTGATATCTCATAATAATTAACGGTTCTGACATGTAGGGGAGGCTGTCCTAAAATGACATACGAAAACTGTTTTAACCAAATAGTCTGACAAAAAAATTAAACAAATACACATAATTTCGGCATCTGTTTTATTGAAATGTTTAACGTTATTTATCAATTTTTGAAGGTGGGAAAAAATTCCTTTCTAGAAAAAATACGCTATTTTACAAAAAAGTTGTGACATACCCTACCTAAATGTAATTTATTTAGAACAAACGCAACATAAAAATATTTTTATTTTGAAAATAGACTTATGAACGATAAAAAACATATAATGAAAGCCTTTTAGCCTGGAGGTGAAAATACCAGATGACATTTAGACGATTTTGATTAAATCTAACTTTAACAAATGTCACATAAGAACTGCTTCGCTCTTTTGCTTACATCCGAACATTCTGTATGACCCCACTTTTTGCATTTTTGACATCTGATCCAACCTTCTCCATCATCTTCTTACATTTCTTCTATAAAATCCCTTTCTTCTTCACTGTCACTTTTTTCAATTATTTTCCTTGTCATCCTTTTTCTTTCCGACTCACTTCTTTCTGTCTCAATTTTATTTTCGTACTTCGACTTAATTTCTTCCATTTTTGGAGTGCAGATACCTGCGTTCTTCTCTTTTTCTCCCTTCTGAAGATGTTTCTTGTTTTGGAGGTGGAGACAGCTCTGAAAGTCGAATTCTCTTGACCTCATCATTTTTTTTTTGTTTTGTCTATGAAAATCGTAGTTTCTAGTTTCAATGATATGATTTCTTTCTATATGTACCTGCAGTTTGATCATGATCAGTATCTGCCGTTAAGTGAGGATGGTCACTTACCCAACTGGGCATAAAAATGTAATCTGGGAACACGTCTTGGTTAAATGGAAATAAGCCAGCTTAAGCGAAGCCAGAACACGCTATTGCAGTGGTTGCTGCCTTACCATAGGCTACAGAAAAAATCTTTCCTATCTGAAATAACCCTACCACACGACCAGAAATAGTTTTCATCCATCGGTCAACTTCTTGATTGTAGTAGGTGTCTAATGGGCCAAAAAAAGGTTACATCCAATGGTTGAATTCTGTGGTTGCAATGGGGAGGCAAACACATTAAAGTTATGCCTTTTTCCTTTGCATATTTTAGGGCCGGATAATATTTATGACTGCTGTGACCATCTATAATTGGCAATACTCTGTTTTCCATTGAAGCATGAGTAAACTTTGCGAAATGTTTCATCCAAAGAATAGCTTATCCACCCAGTTTCTTGGCAAAGCAGTAACGTTCCTACAGGAGCATCATCCACCAGTTCCTTCTTGCAAAAATTAATGCAGAAGGGATGAAAGATCCTGCTACATTCATGCAACATATCACGGTGGTATGGCTACCACGTTCGGCTCTGGTTATGCATTCCATCTGTTTTTTACCTTTAGTGGCAAATATTTCAGGTGGTTTTTGGACTGATGAGAGGCCAGATTTGCCGATATTATACATTTTGTAGGGTTCAAAATTATATTTTCCCATGGCTTGTTCCAGTCGTTGAAAAAAATTAGTCACTTGAGGTTGTGCTCTCGCTGCAGAGGTAGATTCTGGTTTTCTTAAACTAATTTCTGGATGACGAATACGAAATCCCCTTAAGCCACTCAAACCCCGCCATTTTTTCTTCTTTACAAAACCGATGTGGTAAGTTATTTGCTTCGGCAAACTCAAAAGACAATTTCCTTAGTTCGGTTACAGTAAGTCCAACCAAAGTTCAACCATTTCAATTTCCATTACCATTGGAGAAGTTGTAGGAAAACGTCCAAGGCCTTTGTCAATACCTTTTACTTTTTTGTTTTTATTCTGAGCTCGCCTTTTTAACGTAGCTTGAGGAACAATACAAACCACCCCATATCGCCCCTTTGCACTGCATCGATAGCTGACATAGAAACCTTACTCTTCCTTTTGTATTTCCCCATCATTCTGAAATAAAACAACAACAAACAACAAGTATATCATTATTTTCTGAAAAAATAATACAATTTAAGTCTATTGGAAGGTTTATCTTGTAGTGAATTAAGTTTTATATAGATTATTAATGTTTACATTATTTATTGGACATTCAAGTAAAACATGTACCAATGTACCCATTTTACCACAACTACAAAGTGCATCGTCTGTAATTTTCATTTTGTGCTTATAGGTACTTAGGTGTTAGTGCATGGTTAGCAAGTTTCCGTTTGGTATTTTATGAAACCATGGTTTTCTAGGGATTCTTTGCTGATGTTTACAAAAGATTGTTCCGGTTGTTGATGCACTGTATAGGTTTTGCCACATCTCATTTATTTTCTTTCTTTGATTTAAGAATAAATCGGACGGGGGTAGTTTAAGATTTAGTTCTTCTCCTGATGTTGGGGCTGTTTTTGCTAAGGCATCCACCATTTCATTACCTGTTATACCTGCGTGTCCCTTTACCCATAGATATATGACGACTTTATTCTTGATGTGTATCTCATTATGTAAATACAAGATCTTTGCTTCAATATGATTAACTGATCTATTCATTTTTAAGATTATGTACTCCACTTTTGCTGTCCGTACATATTATGAAATTGTCGTGGTTAGAGCAGAGTATGTATTTCATAGCTTGCTTATTAAAAGATAAAACAATTATGGGAAAAATTTGTGTCATCAAAAACAGTGGCGCTACCCTTATTAGATGCTTTTTATCCCAGTGATGGTCCCCCTACCTCTATAATCCGACACTTTGCTTAAAAACTGTCACAAATCACTAACAGGCAAAAAGAAATACTGCGCAGACTCGTCAACATGTTACTGATTGCTGTATGAACAAACCTTTATACACATTTATATATTTTTGTGTAAAAGAGAAAAACAGATTGAATATTTTTTTTTTATTAATTCTCTTGTAGCTTACGAACCACAATTTAAAAAATTATCAGAATACGATACGTTTGGCCTACCGTACGATTTTGATTCCATTCTCCATTACGCTTCATGGGCTTTTTCCAAGTCAGAGGAGCCTACCATCGAACCTCTGGTAAGAATCATATTCGATCAATTGCTTTGATTTACGATTTCAAAAAACTCTTGCTATTTTAGGATGGATATAGACAATTTTACAAAAGAATGGGACAAAGATTGGGATTTAGCAAAGGAGATATAACAAAAATCAACCAAAAGGTAGATTGTCCGCAAAAAACCAAAGAACTAGACCTTACGGACAGTTTATTGTACGCAAAAACGACGTTGCCAATAGAGCAAACATAAAATATTACCTGCAGTATCAGAAGAAATATTAAACAAATTGTTTATTATCATAAAAACATGTAATGTTTTTTTGAATATATTTAATTCATTAAACTAGTTTTTGCATTAAAAATCTTGAATATCAATATCGTCGATCGAATTAATTTTAATAAATTATTATTTCTAAGAAACAAAAATATAAAATTCCTCCTATAAGTCACGTGATATTGTACACCTATCACGCCTGCGAAACAAAACAAACTTTAAAACTTCATTCAGGCGTCCTAACCTCGTAAACTTTAAGTATTAATATAAAAACCGCATAAAAACTAAACCATCACTCAAATTTTCTTACAAAACACAATACTAACCTAACCTAACCTAACCTAACCTAACCTAACCTAACCTAACCTAACCTAACCTATTTGACTATTTCATAATTTAAAAACTATTTTAATGCATTAGGCGACTGGACTGATATTGAATATTGGACTTCGAAATACATCATCGTGTAGTTACAGACTCTAATTAATGTTTGCATCCCATCAAAACTATTATAAACGCGATTTATGAGCCTATTCGTTGTTCGAAATCATGAAATTTCATGACCTGTTTTAAACAATCCAGGACAGGAGTCATGATAACGTTACTTGTTAAGGGGTGTTCTTATTGGTTTGTTGATGTTCCATTTACACTTGATATCCAATGTTGCCAAATCAGCTATTAAAAACAAGTTCATCATAAAATAGTGATTGATGCCAAAATGAAAATTTCATCTCATCAATAGACATAGGACACGTTCCTCATTTAAAACGTTCTCTAAATATTCGTTAGAAATTTGGCAACATGTTATGTTATTCTTTTTATTTCTTGGTTGAGAAGTGTGCTGCCATGTTGTCACGTTAATAAAGCTAAATGTCCTCAAGTATGAATTACCACTTAATGCTTAATATTTTATTATTATTTTTAATAACATATTGTTTTTTTTGTAGTACTAGTTTTTGGTTCAAAAAAATATTAATTCAACTACTTAAAATTAATCTACAGGTATTCCAATACAAATAGTTATTTATTACACAAGACGATAAAATTGTATTTTATCTTAGAGAGTGCTTTTTAGCGTCGAGACGCTAATTATGCTCGAGAAGATAATGCGTCGTATGCAATACAACATTTTTTTCTATAGCAAGACTTCAAGTTCAGGTGAAAAATAGAATTTTGTATAGAATAGAAAATTGTAATTTTGGGCGCAAAAACGCAATTGTGTTGCTCCGTTGCTAGGGATATGAATTACTCTGTCAACAAATGTTGCGTTTTGGTTTTTGCGGAGAATATTGTTGCGTTTTGTGTACAAAGTGAATAATACATACGAAATGGTCGGAAAAGAATTGACATAAGCAAAAGAAAACCTGCCATCAGATGTAGAAAATGCAGCAAGTTTATTGTTGCCCCAAAAATCTAGGATGATGTATGAGAAAGAATACCAGTCTTTTAAAAAGTGGAAAAGCATTAAGAATATCAATGGCGTGAGTGAAAATATACTTCTGGTATACATGTTCGCAAATTCTGGAGCTGATCTAGTAAAACTTAAACGTTTAGGTAGATGGATCGAATCAAGTGTTTAAGCAAACGAGTACAAGTTGTGATGCTCCAAAAATAGATATTTCTAATAATGTTAATTGTAAAATTTCAGTTTTTTTAATTCTTAATTTGTTTGAATTTGTAAAAAACATTTTATCTTCTCTTGCTGTTAAAGTGTCACTTTATCTACCCTTGCGGTTAAAGTGATGCTTTACCTACTCAAAACAGTTGTTATAGCAACACTTTAACAATAGCTATGGAAAAAAAGATGTTAATAAAATTGTTTATATAAAATAATATTTTTAATTTTAATAGTGACGCATTAATTTTTTACGGATAGTATTAGGCAATCCTACGATCTGCCAAAACATAATTAAACATCAAAGTGTTTCAAAATATAATATAAGAACTTTCTCTCTCCAATATCTGGATATACCACGAGCAAAATTATTAAATACTGACTACGCAAAATTAATAAATATATATATAAGAAGACCCAAAAAACTCTTTGAAATACAATGTAAGACAATTGAAGCCGATTAAATACCAGTCGCCAAAAAAGGTCACGTAGTTTGGATTGCCTAATTATGTCCAAGCACGGTTCCCATCAACACAGTAACATAGCCAACCATAACAAACACACAGCTGTTGTTTTGCAGACAGTTTGACGCGTTTTAATGAGTATATTATGTCAAAATGATAAAGATTGTTTTTCAGTGAGATAGTCATATTTCGAATAAACTAGTCCATGGGGCAAGTTATAAACAAGTTTTCGAAAACCTGTCCACTACTCTATTGTTTCATTTTGAAATGTCATTGTACCTATGAATGGTTACCATTTTTGCAAAGAGGATATAAAATAAGAGAGTGTTCCATACCATATAAATAACCAGCACGATGTTTTATGTCAAATACTTGTGCCTGTGACTGCAGACAGAACTACTGTTATAAAAAGCAGAAATCTGACCACAAAGTATCAATAGCTTTGTTCGTAGATAAGCAATAGCGGTTTCACGTTGGTTACCAAGTTCTAAACCGGTAACTCTACGGTTTTGACTTCGTTGGTATCATAGAATAATACTTATAATCGGTTTAGAATAGCCACTGCTCTGGAATGTCAACATTTTTATCTTCAGCAAACAGACAAGTTCTTTAATTTAATACCCAACAATATCCAATGACCAGTAACCTTAGAATTCTTGTTAGACAACAAAACATGCTTTCTGTCTTTATATCAGTCTGTTAAAGCAACAGAAATAAAAAAACAAATATATTTTTTGAATGGTAAACCATACTAGCTTGGCAATTTAGGATTATATGCGCACTGGCAAAATTCACCGACACTAAGAGCCCCAATAAATCTTAAACTTTCATAGCGTTCAGATCGAAATTTTTGCAGTGGTGTATTATCTCTGCCGGAAAAGCTGAAGGTTATCTCTATCCTTTTCATCAATAGTTCCGCCAAGCTAGGATGGTTTACCTATATATTTGACGGTGGTGAAAGAATATTGGTTTGAAAACACATCCATTAGCAACAGAATTTTTTTTATTAGTTTTACGTCGCATCGACCATTAAGGTTATTAGCGACAAAGTTAATTACACTGGTGTCTTAATATCGTTAAAGAGATAACAGTGTATAAAAAAATGACAAAAACAATTTGCTATAAACAGAGTTTACTGATAGCATGAAACGCATATTTAAAATATTATTTTTGTACGCAATATTCTGAAATTTAAAAAATATCCACCTCAATTGTTGAGCAGTGTAGTAATTTTAGTAGTTAAATAGACTTTTCAAGTTATTTGCTATAACAAAAAAATGTGATTGAAATCTAACCTATCTAACCACTATAAAAAAAATCCACTTAAATGTTATTCAATGAAATTTTAAAATGAATTTGATTTTACAATGAAAATATAAAATTTGATTACAATATAAAAATAACCAACCATATTGTTAATAGAAACAATAAACATGTTTTACAACAATATGTTTCTCAAAATAGTAGCCACAATTTGGTTGTTCTTTGTAGTGACATGTGAAAATGATTTGCGGAATAACAAGGAAGAACATTCATTACAAATCGAATTTCGAAGGCAGATGCCTGGCGATGCCGAAAAATATTTAGTTCTCAATAAAGAATTACAGCACGTAGGTTTAAGATCTTTTCAATTGAACAATGAAATACCCTACGAAATCGCAAATGTCCGTATATTGAGTACTATAGAGTCGGCTATGGATATATGCCATCGATACACTTGCCTTAAGTAAATATCAAAAAACAAAAACATTTTACGATCAAACAGTGAAAATTTTATTGTTTCAGATTTAGACCTAAGACTCCCAATGACACCGATTATATGTTTATTGATGGCAATTCTACCGATTGCGTTACTACCACTGCAGAAAATGTTATAAATATTGGTCTGCCTGATCTTTGTCTAATAGGAGTTGGTACGACCCTAAACTTATTTATGCACGCCCTTGGATTTGAACACGAACATAAAAGACCAGACAGAGACGACTACATTATTATACACGAAGAAAATATTATAAAAGGTACTATACAGGATGTCCCAGGAATGAGAGGCTAAAGCTTGGGAATGAGTAAGTGGTGTTAAAATAATATCAGTACCAAATTTTCATCAAGTTCAAAGTTAGAGTCTTGGAGTTATGAATGAATAAAAATGTATTTTTAATTTCTAACTTTAAAGCTCTATAACTCAACAAAGGAGGTCTGTAGAAAAATAAATACCTACTGACATGATTTTATCACCACCTACTCATTCTATTTGGCCTCTAATTCCTGCGACATATTTATTTTTGGTTAAAAGCTAAAACATGAAAATGTTTTATTTCATTTGTAGGTTACGAATCACAATTTGAAAAATTATCAGAATACGATACGTTAGGCTTACCGTACGATTTCGATTCCGTACTCCATTTCAGTTCAGTGGCTTTTTCCACGTCAGACGAACCTACCATCGAACCTCGGGTAAGAATCAATTGCTTTGATCTACGACCTCGAAAAACTCTTGCTATTTTAGGATGGGTATAAACAATTCGACAAAAGAATGGGACAAAGATGGGGATTTAGCAAAGGAGATATAACGAAAATAAACAAAAAGTTATCTTGTCCGGAAAAAACCCAAGAACTCAACTTTACGGACACTTTATATTACGCAAAATAGACGTGGCCAATATAGCAAACATGAATATTACCTGCAGTATAATATTCAACAATTTTTTAATTAATACCGTAATAAAATGTAATGTTTCTTTGAATATATTTAATGCATTAAACTAATATTCTTTAATTAAAAGTTATTTTATTAGAAGTCATTTTATTTTTACTTTAACTTGTGGTGTCGGCATCAGTGCTTTAAGTGGGTGAAATATTAATCCAAGTTATTTGTCGTTTGATATGGACTTTGTCGACAATTTATCTTTTATTATTTTTAACTATGTCTATCTAGACATGTTCCAACAAATATTTTAAACCAAAAAAGAATTTTAGTGACTTATCCAACTATTACACATTAAAACCTCCGTTCTACTACTGGATTTTATGTCCTGATATTTTATTCGACTTCTTGATAATTTTGACTGGTAGTTTTCTATTTATATTGTGGTTATTTTTCTGTCGCCCACCATACCTTCCTACTCTGGGCTATTCCCATCCCAGTAACAACCATTCAACCTTAAACACCTTCCTACTCTTGGTTTTTTATTCCATTTAGTGGGAACCCTCCATCCTCTCCTTTGTCCTACTTTGGGTTTTTTACTCCATCTAGTGGGATATAATTTCTCCTTCCTTCCACTCCTTAACCCTTACCCTACTTTTTGTTTTTTATCTCAAATTCCTCTCTACTTTTGGTTTCCTACTCCATCTAGTAGAATTTTCCTTTACCTATATTTCACCCCTTTCCTCTCACTACTTAACCCTTGTCCTACTTTTGGTTTTTTACTCCATCTAGTAGACACAAATCCCAAATTCCTCTCTACTCTCGGTTTCTTACTCCATCTATTAAAATTTCCCTATCATTTCCCTATATTTAAATAATTTTAAGAAAATGTTTAAAACCACATACCATAATACTCAAATCCAATTCTCTTAGTATCAACTAAATTGAATATTACAATTTATCCCTATCTACGTTGTGTTAATATCCTCAATGTCTATTCTTGTGACTCTGCCTGATGATGGTCTAATTTAGACCGAAACTAGTTGCAATAATTGTACATTACTTGAATAAAAGTCTGTGGTTTTGACTTTGGGTTTCATTGGATCTTTTCTAATCTTCTTTAGATCTCGTCGTATTTATAAGTAATTAAATCTTGGTGAAAGATAAATTTGTAACGAACGGTATAACAAAAATAGTTGGTCGCATGGTACGCCGGTACTATCTCTGATGAGAATATTAGTTTTATTTTAAGATGTGTTTCGAATACTAAGAATGGGAAAGTATTCGATTCTTGTAAGGTTAGGGTTGTGTATTATTTGTACATTCACATAGTCTTTTTAATAATTTCTATTTCCTTTTTTATTTTATATATTTTTGTTTTTTTTAGAATCTTTTTTATTTTTACATTTATGCAACATTTAAGAGAAACCCTGAACTTTTATTTTAAAAGAAAATACAAGATCTATTTTGTTTGTTTTGATTTATTCAAAATATTTATTCAATCTCTTATTTATTAATGTCTTGTCTAAACGAAGAAACCAAAACCTTAAACTACAACCTCAGCGAAAACTGGGATACAAAGAACCGCCTGAGAACCGCGAAAACTCGGTTCTCGGATAAGTATTCGATTCCTAAAATGTTTCGAATACCATGTATCCGATTCTTAAAAGTATTCGATTCCGTCCGTCACTACTGTAAAGGGTTTCTCATTATATTTTGACCCCTTTTCATTTTTCTTCATTTCAGGAATCCAAGAAAAAGTTATAAAAGTTATATTATTTTATCTGTACCCTCCAAAAATGTAACAGACTGAATTTTGTATAAAGGGAATGTCCAATAAAATGCATCTTCAATATTTTAAATAGGACACCCTGTATTTTTTGTATTTTTGAGTAGCCCTGCATTTCCTGATTACAAAAGGTCTGTTCGCTGCTTATGCATGAAATTTATATTGTACACGACATTTATTAACACTAACTGGTCGTTGTCGATGAGTGTAGTAGGGTTGAGTGTAATCAGGAGTGAGAATACAAAAACTCGATGCGAACGTGGTAGCTCGAACCTTATCCAAAATGGAATTATGAACTTCCTTCGAGTAGGAATCGGATAAACTCCTAATTTTTTATCTATTGGGATGACAATTTGAATAAATGGAACAACTTAATTGTTTTGACGTTTGACATTTGATAGAATTGATTGATATACTTGTTTGTAATTACATTTTGAATTCTGATCTGTTTTATTTTTATTTTGGTTGATTCAGTTGATTGCTACAGTCTCTGGCTACAGTGTACAAACAGACAGTACTAATAATAATGCTTCCTGTTGTTAGAATTGGCGAAAACGAGTAAAGGTAGAATGGGGAAAACAAACCCATTCTCCATTTGTTTACGTGTTATTTGTGAGCTGTGTTTTAGAATAAATAAATCAACACTCGTACCATCTTCCACTAACAATCTTTACCACACAAATTTAAAAACAGAAATAGTTGAATTAATATTGAATCAAATATTATTGTTTTCCCCATTCCACTGACAGATACTGCAGCGCCAATTATCAGAAAAATTTCGGCGAATACAGAACATTCGTCGGCGTAGGAGAGAAATATGTCAATATGTCAATCTGACGATGATAGTAATATCGAAACAGATTTTGTAATTAAAAGCTTAAATTGTTTTTCAATATATTGTGAATTTTATAGTTAAAAAGTATTTTATTTAACGTTCTTAATAATATGGACTTTCACAAAGTGTTCATACAATAATAAATTTCATTAATGAAAACTTACTTTTTGCCACTTTTCTACAGTTGTTTCCCAAACCTAAGGAATTCAGCTGTTGGGATAATATCTCCCACAATTTTCTGTAAACTGCCTTACCTTATGGGACTACAAACTTTCCACAGGCAAAATCGGTGTGACTATCCATAAATGAACATACACATATGTCCAAAAGTTTGGAATATTTAGAAATAATGTATCTACGCCTATGGTTTTTTAAAAACTCTTGTTGATATTTATTTTAAAGCGTTTTTAAATCAAAATAATACTAAATTTGATTCGTTTTTGTATTAATTTTTATTTAATTGATTTGGGTGCTTTCACATTATTCCAATCCTTGTCCTTGTTTAAATTTCATTTGAGCTGTTTAAAAATGCCCAGAAACATGATATTATATTTTAATAGGTCTAGAGTAATTGCTTTGTTACAACAGGGCTTTAGTCAAAGTGATATCGCGAATATTGTTGGTGTTACTTAGGGTGCTGTATCAAAAATTCCAAGACACAAATGATGTGAAGGATCGTCCCAGAAGTCGATGTACAACAGCAGCACAAGACCGGCAGATAACATTGATAGCTCGAAGAAATCGACAGGAATCTACAAGTGGCATATCCAGAGAAATTGCTAGACTTGAAGGACTCAAGGCAAACAATTACACGAAGATTAAATGCGGTAAATTTGTATCGCAGAAGACCTCTACGTGTTCCCAAACTAACCTATCAACAAAAATTGTAAGGTTGCAATGGGCTCAAGAAATGTTACCACCATGGTCCTAACTGGAATTACGTGATGTTCTCTGATGAATCAAGAATTGGCTTGGTTTCTGATTCGCGAAGAACGCTAGTTTGGAGGGCCCCAATTACTCTACGAGAACTGAAAGATGCTGCTAGTGAAGATTGGGAGAGAATTCCGTAAGCCCAGCTCGACCATTTAATCGACAGAATGCCACATCGCCTAAAGTCATGCATACAGGCCCATGGAAGAAATACTGATTATTAATTTTATTTAAAAACCTTTTTTTGCTTATTAATTTATATTAAAAAAATTGTAATACATTGTATATTTTTCAACTCAAAAGAATAAATCAGTTTTTTTTGTATGTTTATCTGGCTTTCGAGATTTATTTAGTATTGGTTAGAGTTGTAGCAAAATAATGTTTACTTATATCAAAAAATTATTTATAAAAATTAATAAAAATATGAAATATTCCATTATTCCAAACTTTTGGACATATGTGTATTATCTACCAACGACTGTCTGAAATTTTGAAAGCCATTTCAAACAGTATCAACCCTACTTTTTTTCTCTGCAAAGAATAAACCAGTATTTTATGGTTATATCTGATGTCAATTAATATAGGTTTAAAATTATGAGGTTTATAGGTAGTACATAATTTTGTTTAATAGACTTTTCAAGTTTTTTACTAAAACCAAAAAAAAAATGTGATTTATATCTACTTATGCATGATCTTTGGTGCCTGAGTTATTCCAAGTTTGACCATGAGCATGAAATACCCCGTATAAAAAATCCAGTTAAATGTTATTAATTAAAGTTTTAAATTTAATTGGATTTTACATTGAACACATAAAATTTTATTACAACATAAAACACCAACCGTATTGTTAAAAAACCATAAACATATTTTACAAGAATATGTTTCTCAAAATAGTAGCCACGATTTGGTTGTTCTTTGTAGTGACACGTGAAAATGATTTGGGCAATAAGAAGGAAGAACATTTATTACGAATCGAATTTCGAAGGCAGATGCCTGGCGATGCCGAAAAATATTTAGTTCTCAACAAAGAGTTACTGGCCGTAAGCTTAAGATCTTCTCGATTTAACAATGAAATACCCTACGAAATCGCAAATGTGCGTTTAATGAGTACGATACAGTCGGCTATGGATATATACCATCGATACACTTGCATTAAGTAAATATCAAAAAACAAAAACATCTTATGATAAAACAGTTACAACTTTATTGTTTTAGATTTAGACCTAAGACTTCCAATGACACCGATTATTTATTTATCGATGGCAATTCTACCGATTGCGTTACTACCCCTTCGGAAACTGTTATAAATATTGGTCTGGCTGATATTTGTCTAATAGGAGTTGGTACGACCCTACACGAATTTATGCACGCCCTTGGATTTGAACACGAACATATAAGACCAGACAGAGACGACTACATTATTGTACACCAAGAAAATATTATGAAAGGTTATTTTAAGATTGTATAATAAATGAGAGGTCAAAACTTAAGAATGAGTAAGTGGTGTTAAAATAATGTCAGTACCAAATTTTCATTAAGTTTGAAATAAGTCTTGGAGTTATGAATAAAAATGTATTTTTAATTTCTAACTTTAAAGCTCTATAACTCAACAAAGGAGGTCTGTTGAAAAATAAGTACTGACATTATTTTACACTACCTTCTCATTCTAATTGCCCTCAATTCCTGCGACATATTTGTTTTTGGTTAAAAGCTAAAACGAAACGAAAATGTTTTAATTATTTCATTTGTAGGTTACGAAGCACAATTTGAAAAATTATCAGAATACGATACGTTTGGCCTACCGTACGATTTCGATTCAATTCTCCATTACGCCTCATGGGCTTTTTCTAAGTCAGAGGACCCTACCGTCGAACCTCGGGTAAGAATCATATTTGATCAATTGCTTTAATTTACTACCTCGAAAAAATATTGATATTTTAGGTTGAATATAAAAAATTCGACAACAGAATGGGACAAAGATTAGGATTTAGCAAAGGAGACATAACAAAAATCAATCAAAAGGTAGATTGTCCACAAAAAACCAAAGAATTGAACCTTAAGGACAATTTATTGTACGCAAAAACGACATTGCCAATACAGCAAATATAAATATTAACAGCAGTATAAAAATAAATATTCAGCAAATTGTTTAATACCATAATAAAATGTAATGTCTCTTTGAATATATTTAATTCATTATGGTACAGTAAAAATAGATGTTTGCCTCATGGTACGATGGCAGGGGGTGCATAAATGAATTTAGCGACCCAAAAAATCCCTAGGTAGCGGGTTTCTATAATTCCTCGAATACGATTTAAAAGATTAAATTCGTAGATAGAAAGACACGATAGTGCTCCACTCATATTATTATTATTATGATTAAAAAATTACTTTGAAGTTTTTGAAAATTTCAATTACATTTAAAGTCCACACAATCAAATATTTTTTTATGTCATACTAGTTCATGATTGTGTTTTTATTGCTTAGTTACCAACTATCTAATGTCGTACTTTATGGCCCGCACGGGCATAAAAAGAAATCTGTTTTTGTTTAACTTATTTAGTAACCTTTACTAATTATAATTACAAACGGAATATATATGTAAATATTCGATGAACATTATTTTGACGAATTAACATAAAATTGGCAGTTCTGAAAAGATCCGGAGATAGTTAAGTTGCCTGCAGCAAACGATTCATATTTCATTGTTTGAGTATCAAATTTCTGTACCGAAACGCCAGACCCGGAAGGTACACCTGCCAGCATTCTTGAAATACTGGATGGCATACTTCTTTTTTTAACAGTCACCTGAACTGATTTTATCTTATTTATTTTTATTCTACATTTGAACAGCCATGCATGAATATTGTTTAGGTGTCTTTGTAATATCTCTGACATTGTAATTGGATTTCCATGACTCGCAAGTATAACTGTGTCATCGGTAGAAGCTCACATGTCTGTTTCATTATCTGTAGGCAGATCTGCTGTATACAGAACATACAGTAAAGGTCTAAGAACACTACCCAACTAGCATTTATAGTGGCTAGGAACGAAACAGTCACTTTGAAAGCTACTATAAAGTGGTCGGCGACTAAAATGGGGAAAGATTTTTGGTCGCGGGGTAGTGTTTTGTGTAGGATCAGCCTCTAAAAAAGTTACTATGTTGTGCTACTATCAAGTGACACCCTGGTGGCGGCGACGTAACAGGTACGGAGATGCCTGGTGGCGAATTCGTGGCAGCCTAGTGTTTTTGACTGGCAAGTGGGACTTTTATTAATTCCTTTGTTTTATTACAGCGACCTCTTTAATCACTTTTATATACCTAATATAAATAAATGTAATAATAAAATACTGCCATGAAAATAAATGGTGAAAGAGAAGCCATTATCTTTTTTTATTAATTATACATGCGATTTTAGCGTGTTTCGTAAGTTATTTTAAGAACGCAGACGACTTTACTGACTAAAGTATTGACTTTATATAACAAAATTTTATAACGCCCCTCTAAATATTTAAAATTACATATATTTTTTTGAAATAGAACATCATCTTATAATTTAAAATGTGGCTTAAAACCGCATAACAATGGCAAAACAACTTCATACATTGGACCCTTAGACTATATACTGTGACGTCATTTTTCTGAACAACATACTGAAGCCAATATTATCTCTCTTTGTCAACAACGAAAACAATACCACAATTAGTTTATTAACAGGGTAAGATTAATGTTTACATATGATTCGCAATGTTCCATGCTATAAGAGACAGTGCAGCCGAAGATATACGAAAACAACCGAAGAAGTTTTATTCAAACGTAGATATGTTTGTAAACATATAGTCATAGAATACAACATATAGTTATTTTGGCTTCATAACAAGGACAGAAAATTGACGTCTATTTGTATATGGTCTAAGATTGGACCGTTGTTAAAAATACCTAAAAAAATTAGCTTTGGAGTGTATTTACTACAAAAATCGAAAAGGTTTATTTTATCTTATTGATTATTTACAAAAAAATATGGCCGTTAAAGCTCACAAACACTTAATAGTTCCAAATGCTTTCATCAAGTATCTGCATTTTTGATAGTTAGGCCGCGACTACCCGTTTTACACTTTAAAGTTTTTGGGTTCTTAAAGTTACAGTTGCCATTACTCAGAAGCGCCTTTATAGTGCCATCAACTATTTTGGAACCATATAGTCAACGCCTGTAAAACGATGTTCTCCAAGTCACCACCATCATTCCGCCCTGTCCTTTAAAGTTCCTGTTTCTTCGTGACGATGCGCCGAGGTTGTGCGTGCTGCTGGTATTTTTTTAATTACCAAGGTGTATCAAGTTATCGCTACCATAAAGTCGCCTATTTTAATCCCCGTGACTAATTAGTGACAAAAATTCGGAGGCGGCAACTTTATGGTGAACTATTAGGGTGGAAATTACCACTACCTAATTAAAAGTTATTAGTCCTTGTGGCCGGAACGACCCCGCCACTTAAGTTGTCACTATAAAGTGGCAAATACTTGAAGGTAGATAGAAGCATTTGTAAGTAACCAGCACTTACCATATAGTTTCTGGTCTTTTATGGTGACATTTTGAAGGATTTGGGTAGTTCCGGATTCTTCTCGTAGGTGTATTGTTGCCACTTCAAATGTGGGTGTTTATTTTCCACCAATTTTGTAGGCAGGGACCAACCACAGGAAGTGGTTGGTTATAAAGTAACCATTCCCTATTAAGTTATATTTTAATTAATTTAATTAGCAGCGTGGTTCCAGGAACTATAACTTAGTGACAAAAACTTTTTGAAAGTTCCGATTTTATGGGAAAATTAGTAGACAAACTTTCATTCATCCTTGTTCGGTAAGTTTGAAATAAGATATGGGTGGATGTTTCTTGATTTTGTAGTTTAAGCTCTGCCAAACGTTGTTGAAGGCTTGGCAAACATCAAGAAATGCAGAAGTACAATATTATTTATTTTCCAAGGTTAGATTAATGCTGTGTGCTATTATTTGAACTTGCTGCATTGTATAGAGTGTCCTTTCCAGAACCCAGATTGATGGAGAGGTTAATTCTTGTGTCTGAGTCAGAAATTATTCTTTGCAGCAATATAGTCTCTCGAGTATTTTAAACGTAATTGGTAGGAGACTTATAGGTTTGTATGTAGATAAAATAAACCTTAATGTTTAAATATTAAATAAACTACAAAAAACGGCTAGGAGAATGTTAGCCATTTCCTAATGTTTACATTAAACCATGTCCCACCCAATTTTGATTTAATTCGTATAAACAAAAGAAAACTTCATCTGTACTATACTAATCGATCACAATGCATTGTACTTACTTTAAAATTGGTAATTTTCTTATCTAAATTTACTGGGTTGACCAGTTCGCAGGAAATGTTATTAACACTAAGGGCATCTCTGAAACACTTCAATACGGTTATCCACGTAGAAAATAATAAAACCTTAACGTCAGCATCGTTCTTCTTTAGATCTAATAACACTTTTATAACACCTTCTATTTTCGTCGAATAGTTTCCTTTGATTTTCGAACAGTCTTCGTCCGGTACAGTATTTCCGGCTTTTATATACGAAATATCTTGGTGTTTTTGTTTATTTCTACACACCGAACATTGTATGTGACTACCGGAGGTCTGAAAAGGTGAATCCGTTTTAATCACGTTTAACAAATAATACGAGAACTAACCTGTTCTAAAAGCAGCTGAATACATTCCAAACAATAACTATGACCGCAAAGTAAAATGCTCCAATGTTGTTCGAGGGAGTTTTTACAAATGGGACAAGGATCCGGGCTTTGTCCTTCATACTGCTGTTTCCTCAAAGTTTCTAAATAACTTTGAGTGCCAACTAACTTTTCTAATTTGTTTGTATTCTGTTCTACTTCGCTGTTTAATATCGATCTTTGATATTCCAACTAAAAATGAACAATCGAGATTATGGGACACATTAGTGTATTGTATTTTGCACTTACTTCATGAACACTCAACAAATTTATGGTTTCGTGTTTATTTTCCAGTTCGTAAGTTAAATGTTTTAATGTTTTATCGGTTTTTGGTTTATCCACATCAGTTTTCAATTGTAACCTAACTTTACATATATCCAATTCGTCTCTAGCGCAAATTTGCTGATCTAGATACGTCCAAAGTTTTCTTAACTCCTAAAAATACAATGCCAATAACACAATATAAGGAAATTTGGTATCGATTAATAAATCCCATCGTTGTGTGAAGCTAACAAAAATATACCATAGTTTGGGTATATTCCATGTAAAGAACACAAGGGTGGAATGACTTATAGTGGTAAGACTAATGCTTGGACAAAGCATCATAGAGAAATCTCCTTCTATCTAATAATATATATAATAATTTTTAAATTATGCCTCTGTATTTGCATTTTTTATTTCTTTCAGGGTTAGTGTAAGTGTAACATACATATTCATAGTTGGATAATATAATATATCAAAACATTTTTTTTAATAAAAGACCCACAAATCAAACAAGGTTTGAAAAATTCTAGAAACCCACTTCATTGAGTTTTAAATTTTGAATTTTTATAAACTCATATTCATTGCGCAATCTATATGTTTTTTTTAAGGAGAAACCAATTGTTAACTTCACAGTTGAGTATAAATAAATAAAGATATCTCAAAACATCAAATAAAATATAAATAATACTCCACCTTAAATTCTTTTTTTAGATTTTCTATTATATTGATATGAATTTCTCCATCTTTTACATATTCTGGTTGAGCATGTTTCGTTCTGAGTATATTTTGTAAGTCTAAAAAACGATTTAAACGTTTAAACGATTCTAAAACCTTCATTTTTAGACACTTACTTCTAAAAACCAATTCCTGCAACGTAACCATCCAATTACCTTTCAGAGACATTTCTTCAAAAGTTTTCTCTCTTTCAGTCATGTTAAACAATTTGGCTTCGTATTTTTTCAGATGATCGTTAGCTAAACACACCGAACACTTTGCCGATTGTTTTCCTTTTTTCTGAGGTCTCAAATGGCAGTTCATGGCTTGGGTGACAATTTTTTTTGCAATTACAATTTTTTGGTTGCTTTCTGTGTTAACTTCATACAGACTTTCGACGACCTCAAATAATTCAGCCCTCAATTCAAAAATTGCTTCGTCCCAGACGGACATTAAATGAAGTAGAGACCTTTCACTTCTGTAAAAAAATATACTAAGATCTAGACACCACGTTTGCAAAAAAAATAAAAAAACTTACCTTAAGTTATGTTGAATGCCAGCATTATCACTTGCTGTTATAATTTTATTAATTAATTCGTTGTAGTAACCATTCAGTAACACCCAATCCAAACCATCCGAATACCATTGTCCTTCTTTGAGACTGTACTGGTTTTGCATCTTTTCTATATCCAGCATAATACTGCTAAAACTCTCAAATGCACTGGTGGACTAAAAAGTGATATTATTTGTTTATTTATTTGTACGTTTTAAAGTAAGTTAATATTAAGTTAAAGCCGAAAAAAAAAAACAAAAGAGCTAGACTACTAATACCAATTTCAGTAATCACATATGGGGAAGTGGCTTGGGACGCAAGGGTCAATCTGAGTACGACGAGGAAAATCTCTCGAAGATTCAGAGACTAGCCTGTTCATGTATCACTGGAGCAATGGGAACTTGCCCCACTGCTACAATGGAGGTGATTTTAAACTTGAGCCCACTGCACATTCTGTTAGAAAGTGTAAGGAAGAAAACGATATATATAATGATCAAATAAGGAATTATCAGGGAAAAACCTCGATCACTTCAATTTGATCAAACTTGGGAAATGCCCCAAGATGATATGCCAAAGAAATTCAACTTTGTGAGAAAACTCATCACAAAGTTGAGTAATAAATCTGAATGGGATGAAAACACTATACAGAATTTAAACCAGAATACCATAAAGTGGTATACGGACGGTTCAAAGCTAGACGAGGGAACTGGGATAGGAGTTTTTGGACCGAGAGCCAATACTCAGAAAGCTTGGGCATATACCCGAGCATCTTTCAAGCAGAAGTCCGCGCCATCGAAAGATGTGTGGAATTCAATATTGAAAGAAACTACCGTAGACAAGAGATTGTGATCATGTCTGATAGTCAAGCAGCCATCAAAGCGCTGAACTCAAATATAATCGGTTCGAAGATGGTTTGGGAATGCCTAGGCAAACTAAATGAACTAGGCCAGAAGAACACTGTCATCCTCCTATGGGTCCCGTGACACAAGAATAGAGGGGAACGAAACAGCAGACAAGCTGGCAAAAAAAGGAGCTGAAATCCCACATTTGGGACCAGGACCATCCTGTGGGATCAGCAGTAGGGTAATCTTAGGAAAACTAAGGGAAGAAATGGAGAAGGAAAAATCCAAGTACTGGAATCAGCTGGAAGGACTGAGGCAATCTAAGATACTACTGGGGAACTATGACCAGAAGAGATCTCTTAGCTGCCTCAACCTCAGTAAAAAAAGGCTCCGAATTTTAACGGGAATACTAACCGGGCATTGCCGGTTAAAAAGCCACATGAAGAAACTAGGGTTAGCAGATGAAGGAAAGTGCAGATTCTGTGAGGAAGAGGATGAAACCTCAATACACATACTCTCAGAATGCCCTGCCTTGCAGAATTCTAGGGCCAGATACCTAGGAGCACATGAAATAGAAGAGGGGGATCTACCTGATTTGAAAAGCCCGACGATGTCCTAAACTTCCTCAGGAAAATAGGACTCGAAGAGCTGCTATAAATCTGAGGAAATATCAGAACATGGCAAGTAAGGGGGACACAATAGATCCTATAGGTCGCAGTGTAATTATCACCCCTAATTTATACATACATACACAATACCAATGTCAAGAAAAAACGAATCAAACTACTGTAGTTAAATTATTATGTTACTTGCAGATACATGAACTAGTCCTGATCATAAGACAGGACAAAGTCGAAGACATTATACTGTAAATGAGGTTCTGGAAATCATCTCGATGAGGATAAGGGAGAACGGACTTACATTAGTCCCAAGTAAGAAAGATTAATGAAATGTTTGTTTGTTGTTCTTAGTTAGAAAAAAAGATTGATTTCTGATCTAGTACCTTGGGTAAAGGCTAAGAATAGAACTCCCCTTTTCCAAATTTTTAATGGATCATGGCTGATATAGGATATACACCACAGAATTGGGAAGACGAGAAACGATAACTGCATATATTGTTACGAAAGCAGCAATATAGTGTAAAATAGTTTTGTTACAAAGTTAATTGTTTCGTGTTTTTAATTTGCTTCATGGTGTTCATTATATATAAGTTCTTTATTATCTTCTTTACATTAATGATCATATAAAAGTAGGTAGAAAATTTAGAATGGGAAGAATTTGATTTTGATGTCAATGTTGAGATTGTAACTTTCAAAGAATTTAACCATTTGGTAGAAGGCGCCCCATGCTCTCTCTGTTCTGCTCCTGGTCTCCTATTAGTGGTTCCATTTTTCATTTATTATTCTCAGAAAAGTAAGCTGTGGTACTCTCAGCCCAGCATAGTTCATTGAAAAATTCTTACTGCATTATTTTGCTTTAATTTTAATACTAGCTCTATAATTGAAGTAAGAGGTTCGGATGTTCTTTTCCATTTTCATAATCTTTTCTTGCATCTGGTAACCAACCAAACAAACAAATCGATCAGCTGCTACTGTTTATTCTCACTCAGAATCTGCTATTTTTAATGCTGCGAATGCCTTTAATTGTTTGGCCATTATCATTATATAAATGCTGATTTAAAATTATCTTACATCTTACATTATAGTTTTAATTTACAACCTTTTATAAACTTAAGAACTTTATCTGCACAAGAGTTGAGAGATAACAAATCTAGTAGAGTGTTTGGAGGATATAATATTTGTTGCAACAATGTTTGATTCAGAATCTGTGTTTGTATGTATTTAAGAACGGGCATCGACTCGGATATAATGTGTGTTCTTTTTATACTGTTAGATTCAATATAATTGTAGGGTGTAATAATTCCAATTGTCCATGGACCTTATGGAAGTTTTATAAAAGTTAAACATGTCAGAGAATCTTTACCCTGTTTAATATAATTCCAAGATAGATTACAGTATTTGTAAATGTATTCTTTTACATTTATATTATACATTTCATGAAGATAAAGCTGATGGAAAAAGTAATATTAGATTTTTGAGGATTTAGTGAATGTCAAACTTTAAGTTTATTGATAAAATATGTGATGGTGTATTGGTTCAAAGTTACTGATGTTTAGTTTTGTAATATTTAATATTGGGGGTTGTATGGAATAAACACTTTTCACACTAAAGATATTAAACTATATTTTCTAAGAATAAATTAGAGTACAACACATAATTACTCTAAATAAATTAAATAAATGCTGTATCAGCAACATAGTAAACATGATCATGAATATCATATATTGAATCCGTCGTCTACGCATTGCTGTGTATTTATGTTTATCTTTTGTTTATTCAACCTTTGTTAAAGACACGATGTGGCATTGAACGTGACATACTATAAACAAACTACGGTGATCTAGGCCATCGGTATTTTCTAATAAACAATTTAATTAAGTATACAAAATATACGGGGTGTTCACACCACATTTTTATTTTAAGACATATTGAGTCTAGCTGTATGACTAAAGTCTACTCCAAAAAAAATTACTTTTGGATTGTTAGCCACTGACTTATGGCTTAAAATTATCTTCTAAACACTTACGTCGTTAATAAACTTTTCCATATATTTTTTTTCCAATTCCAGACAATCGTTTCTCAAAGTGTCATCTCTTAAAGTCGGTTGTTCTGGTGGATAGATACTAATTACTTCTGCTAAATTATACAATGTGTGTATAACCTGAGGTTTGTCGATTGTTAACTTTGCCTCGCATTTGTCGCCGGAAAATCTAGCTACTAACTGAAGGACTTGCCTATAATTATTAATAGCTTCTTGGTGGCAATTTTCAAGAAGATCAATACCAGCCAGACCTAAAATTGTATTCAAATACTGAAAGAAGCAACAATAAAATCTTAAGGATATGAATTTACTGGTGATTCATGTAAAACCAGATCATGAAGAAAAGTAAAAATCGCTTACCGTTATAAGCTGATATAATTAACCTAAGACAATCTTCACTATCATTTGTATTTTTTAAAATTAGCGCATCCAAAAGGTCTTTCATCGATTTAACTTGTTTTTTTGTAGCTAAATATCCTTTTACGGTATTCGGATGCGTACAAGCATGTCTAAGCCTTATTAAAGGCGCCAACAACTAAAAATATTATAAAAATAAAGCCTTGTGTTGACAGGAAGATAAAACATAAAAATGTGAATTCATTAAATAAATAAACAACTGCTGGGTATTTACTTTACCTGTTTCAAAGTACTTTTGTCCAAACTTTCAATATGTATGGATAAATCAAATTTTCTAACTTTAGACAAAAACTCTTGGCAAATCAATTCGTGTTCCCTCTTATAGAAATATTTTTCCACTGCAGAAAACTCTAGCAAATGTTCTAAGACAGTTTGTTGAGGAATGTTAATCTGAAATATATATTGAGCTTTATTATTTGTATTGTTTATTCATTTTTTGTATTTATTTAACATTACATCGCGTGTCAACTAATTAAAAGTTTGTCTTGGTGTACTGTTTGTGTAAATTAGGTTTGGTTTCAATAATAAAACATAAAGTAACAACACTAAACAAATAATTTTTGAACAAAATGTCCACGGTTTATTTAACCAACTACTTTTTTTACCTCAATGAAAACTTTGTCAAATATACGGGGGTTGTCTGAAAAGTTTCCGACCTCAACATGAAGATGGCAGCACTCGTAAACAAAAGTTGGGGAATGTGTTTGCGCATGCTTTGAAAGGTACCCACTAAAATTTCAGCCATTTTGGACGCGCAGTTGTTGTTTGACAATCATTTGAGTGAGTCGATGTGAGTGTTTTTATGAAAATGGAAAAAATCGAGTATCACGCTGTCATTAAATATTTGTTTTTGAAAGGCAATACGCCTACGCAAATCAAAGACGAGTTGGACGCTGTGTACGGGGACTCTGCACCATCATTTACCACCGTGAAATTTTGGGCTGCTGAATTTAAACGTGGCAGTACCAGCTTGGGTGACGATGAACGTTCGGGACGTCCAAAAACTATTGTATTTTCAGAGCAAATAAATACTGTACAATTGAAAATGTCTTTAATATCTTTTAACGTAAAAGTTCTTACAAAAAATATATGTCACTCTCTCTGACTTTTCTATAAAACTCTTGTTACTATGATTACATAACATAAAACATATAATATAGTAAATAAGTAGGTATATCTCTAACTACAATACTTTCCCTTTTTTATTTTACTTTATCTATGCATAAAATAAGATAAAAACAAGAAAGAAATCAAATGAGAATGTTTGAACAAATTCCCATCTTTTCATTCAAACTTACTAGCCTTGGTCTTGGAAGTGGCTTGGTCATAATGTCCGCTACCTGGTCTTCTGTTGCTATATGTTGAACATTGATAACACCTTCTAATACCTTTTCTCTAATAAAAAAATACTTTATTTTTATGTGTTTCGTTCGATGATGGTACTCTGGGTTATGACAAAGTCGTATAGTTGCCTGATTGTCTATATACAGAGAAGGAACTTGTTTTGGATAACCTATCCCTTCATATAGTCTCGACAACCATAAGATTTCTTTAACTGCCTCATTAGCTGCTACTAGCTCTGCCTCAGTTGTTGATGTAGCAGTCAACTGTTGCCTTTGACTTATCCATGAAACTGCACCGCCTGCATATGTAACTACAACACCTGAAGTGGAACGACCAGTTTTATTGCAACCTCCAAAATCTGCATCACTGTAGCAATCTAACTTGGTACTTCCATCCGATCTGTAACATATTCCAAAAGTAAGTGTACCTTTTATGTACCGAAATACTCTTTTTAGTCTGACTACATCTTCTGTACTTGAGCAGTCTAGTGTTCTTGACAATACACTAACAATGTAGGCTAAATCTGGTCTAGTGCCAACCATTAAGTACATCAATGCCCCTACAGCTTCTCTGTATGGAAAGTTATGATTTTGGTTACTACTTTCATGATTATATGCTTCTAAATTTACCATAGGCGTTGACACTGGCTTGCATTGACCAAAATTAAAACGATCTAGTAGCTTTCTTGCATATGCTTCTTGTGAGATTTTAAATGAACCGTCTTCAAAATGTTCAATTTCAAAACCTAGGAAATATGACGCTGCTTTAACAGTAATTTTGAATTCATTCTTCAGTTCATTCAGGAAGAATTCCGCTTCTTTCGGATCATTAGCCATTACCAATCCATCGTCCACAAACAATACCACCATTATTTTTTGATTCTGACAACCTCTAATATACAGACATGGATCAGCTTCACTCGCGATAAATCCTGTTGCTTTGAGAAAAGTGTTGAACCTTTTATTCCAACACCTTGGAGCCTGGCGAAGCCCATATAAACTCCGTAAGAGCTTACATACTTTCTTGGTTCCATCAGTATAGCCCTCTGGCTGCTCCATATATATGTCTTCATCCAGTTCACCATATAGAAAGGCTGTGCACACATCAAACTGCATAAGATTCATTTTTTCTGTGGCTGCAATGCTTAACATAGCTCGTATCGTAGTTAGTTTAGCTACTGGGCTGAAAGTTTCATTAAAATCCACTCCATACTTCTGGCTGAAACCTTTTATTACAAGTCTTGCCTTATACTTATCTATTGTACCATCTGGATTTATCTTAACTTTATATACCCATTTAGATGGTATCACTCTGGATCCTTTAGGTAGAGTTGTAAGTTCCCAGGTATGGTTTTCTTTCAAGGATTTTATTTCATTCTCCATTGCCTTCTGCCAATGCTCTTTATTCTCTCCACTCAGAGCGTCTTCATAAGTTTCAGGTGTGGTAACTTGAAAAACTGCTTCTTCTCCGTACAAAACGTAATCTTCTAAGTGTATCGGCTTGGACAACTTTGAACGATCTCTTAAACTTCTGGTAATCTGTGATATTGGATTTTCGCTTGCCTCAGCTTCTACTTCAGACTCATCACTGCCAGACACTTCTTCAGATTCTAATTCTGCTTCTTGAGTATTGTCCTTCTCATTAGACACATCTTGGTCGAATGGCTTTTCCTCAGTTTGAACCTCTATGTCTTTTAATGGCAATTTTACAAATTCGCATGGATTTATCTTCTCTTCAAATATGACATCTCTGCTAACAATGACTTTATTTTCTTCTCTTACCCATATTCTATAACGCTCATCTCCGTCATAGCCGATTAAATATCCTTTTATGGATTTTCTGTCTATTTTCTTACGTTTCTTAGCAGGAACGTGGGCATAGCAAACTGAACCAATAATTCTTAAATGTTTAATCCTGGGTTTCTTCCCTAACCAAAGCTCGTAAGGACTTACACCAACCACAGATGATTTGCCTGTTCTATTTAAAATATAAAGGGATGTTGTTACAAACTCAGCCCACATTGCCTCTGGAAAAACTACATTTTTATTTGAATATTTAAAAGTTCTTGCCATTTCAATAGTTGTTCGAAAATCACGTTCACAAATTGAATTTTGCTGTGGTGTGTAGGGGGCTGTTAGTCTCTGTGTAACTCCCTCTGCACTTAGAATGTCTCTAATTTCTTTATTATCCATTTCACCACCATTATCGCTTATCAGTTCTTTAATGGGATGGCCTACAGTTTTTGCATGCTGAAGAACCTTTTTCAATATTTCTTTCACTTCTGATTTTTGAGTCATCAGATAGCCATATCGAAATTTTGTATAACTATCCTTAAAAATAACCAGATACTTCTTCTTAGAAAATGACTCTGCAAAAGGTCCACATACATCTGCTGATAGTAGCTCTCCTGGTTTTGTAGATTTTTCTCTTCGACCGAATGGTAGCCTGTGCGCCTTTCCATATATACACGGCTCGCATAACTGTTTTTCTGATGGATCTGTTTTAATATGCAACTCTTTTTGCATTTTTGCTTGCACGTGTCTTATATCTTGATGACCCCATCTCTCATGGTACAGCTGTAGTCTATTATCATTGTATAAACAGACATAGTAGGACAACCCAATGCTTTATTTTCTTTGACACAATTTGGGACGACCACCAGATGTCGGTAAAGACTTGGTCCCAATTTTAAAAATAAATACTAATTTTACTAATATTTGGTAGATGGCGGTGCGTCAGAAAATAAATTCTCACTATTTTCTATAGGGGTAATCGCAATTGTTTTTGGAGTGTTTGTATTATAGTTATAGTTTATTTATTATTAAAAAACTTTACTTAGTGACAGAAAAACTTAATAGTGTTGTGATTGATTTTTTATTTTGAGGTAAGCATAAATCAAAAATGATTGCTATTCATTAGACATACATTTATATCCGGTAAATAATACATATATAAATTTTACAGATATCAGGACATTATAGTATGTTTACTACCAATGCGGTAATTCCACATACAAAGATTCAACTATCAGAATGTTTCGATTCCCATACGCAGCAGTATGTCAACAATGGATAATAAACTCAGGTAAGACTAATATTTTTTCAAATAAAAAATAATAAATTTATACCCTTAAAATAATTGAATTATATTAGAATTTTAAATGACACTAAGACGGATTAATTGTTTTTAATCAAAAATCAAATCAAAAACATTTTGAAATATATATAATATAATCAATGTCTATTTTTAACTTAATAGTTGTTAAAAATGTTTTATGTTAAACTATGTTTAATATAAAAGTCTTAAACCGGTGATTTTTAAAATTTTTTTTCATTACAATAAAGAAATAAAACATAAAATTTGAAAACATTAAATTAATTTTTTTTATTGAAAAGTAGGTAATGTATATCGATACCGTGGTCCTTGACACAGTTCTTATAAAACTATAATATGTACATTAAGACTATGACACTGGAATTTTGTTAATTTGAAATCAGCTGACTTGCATAAAGTTTTCTGTATTACGGAAATAAAATTTGTTGATATATTTTTAAAAATGGACCATCCTGGTAAAGACAAGTAGGTAGTAGAGTTAAAAAACTAAAATTTTTAAACATTTTTCTAAGAGCAACAATTTGATATAAACTTAATTTTTAATTTTGTTCGACAAACATCAAACAAAAAATCAACTGTCACTTCATAATAAATGGCAACGTTGTTATTCTTTTTTATGTATCTATGGTTATTACCATTGTAGCATTATTAAATTTTATATGTGTACTTGTAATTAAAAAAAAACGACTTGAATTCTCTTCACTTGGCTACTTTTTTAAAAAATTAAAATATTTTTTGCTTTAAAAGTTTTATAATTGAAAAATATTAAATAAATATAAAAATGTAATTCAATTTTGGACTGGCTTAATAAACATTTTCGTATTTTTTCTTGCAAAAAATAATTTTGATAATTTATTAGCTTAGACAATAAATTTTTGTTGCTATAAACAAGCCGTTATGTTAAACCCCATGATTCAACCTCTACTTTAATATAACAATAGGTACCGTTTTCTCCACAACAATTTTACCGTACTTCCGGTAATATCGATAATCTCAATAATTCTAAATAAACCAATAATTTATGAATATAAAAATTTGGTCACTCAACATTGTACAACAGTGTATACAAGATAAAATTCCTAAAAATGTAGTTAATGGCTTAAACGATTCGAAATAGTTTTAGAAAAAGTATTTTTATTTTTTCGGTTAAAAAATTACAATTGTTATTAGCAAAAAACTGTTGGAAAAAAACCCCACCAGCTTCTTCCCAATACCTCCAAAAAGTATAACTGATTGTTTAAATAATAAAAAAATTCTGAAAGTGCGGTAAATTTCAACAAAATTCTCAATTCACGGACCCATATAGCACATGTACGACCTACGGACGTACTGGGGACGTACGAAACGGACGTATCGTTCGTCCTGGGGACGTACGGATTAGGGACAGTGTACGTCCTATGGACGTAACGGGTACGTCCTGATTCCGCGTAAATGGACGTCCCAGGTACGTACACTTTGGTCCAAACTGTGCCTAATGTGGACAAATCTGGGACGTACCTGGTACGTCCAAATTTTTCGCAAATGGACGTCCTTGGTACGTACTCTTTGGCTCAAACTGTGGACAGTTCTGGGACGTATCCAGGAAATAGGTGAAAAGTAATCTAAATATTTTAATTAAATAAAACAATTTTTAATAACCATTTTTATTTCACAATGATTTATAAAATTTAAAATAAAACTAGGTAATAGGTAATAACAAAATAAAATAAAAATCATAAAATCAAAAGTAATAAAGAATTCTGTTAAAAAATACCTGAATAATACTTCCTTGATCTTCAATTAAAAGCTTTAATGCTTGTTTCATGGACCTTTCCTTCGCTCTCTTTAGCCATGATTTGAGAGCTAGTTCTGTCTCTCTGAACGAACCAGACGACTTTCCTTCATCAGCTTCAAATAGCATCTATTAACTATCTATTAAATCCATCAACGCTATCCCTGTCACTATTATGTGAACCATCAACTACTAGCAATCGCTCGAATAATGGAACTCTTTGCCGGGCATACTTTAGATGTTTACTTATATTTGATCGATTCATTGTAATATTAAAAGATAGCTTACCTTCTACAATTTCACTATTAACAGTTCACTATCAATCACAAATATGGTATGGTAATCTGTATTGTCTGTGTAGGTATGTATTATTTTAGTGCCAAAGCAAATATTCCTCCTTTTACATATCACACACACTCATAGAATATAGGTTAGAATAACATATTGTCAAAACCCAACCCAAACTTTGGCGCGTAATTTAAAAACATTATAGGCGCTTTTTCTCTAGCTAAACAGTTAGGTCTGTTGATTAACACGGGTAGGGATTGGTTTTTCTTTGTACTGTTTAGTATTTACACTTTTTCTGTAACAAACATGTTTACAAACATTGAAATCATTGTAATAACTACGTCTATTTAGGTGCGTACTGAATACGTCAGAAACGTACGTACTAGGTACGTACATTTTAATACGAACTAGGTACGTCCAGAAATGTACGTACTCAGAACGTATCCGATTGGCTTTAGGAATAAATATCTGAAATGGACCCAATATGTACGTACTGAAAACGTCCATTTGCGGACGTACCAAGTAAGTCCAGATATGTACGTACTCAGAACGTCCCCTCTGGTCCGGGGACGTAAAGACCCAAATCGGACCTAATATGTACGTCCCCAGTACGTCGTGTGCTATATGGGGAATTGTAACTCTATACTATTTTCACCATGTACTAGCGTGAAAAAATAATAAAAAGAAATCGAATTAGTGCTTTGAATTTGTCGCGCTTAACAATAATAATAATGATAGAATAATAATAATCTTTAATGTTTCTAAACAAAAAATTACAGCAACGGTTTGGTTACATATATTTTATTATTACAACATAGTTTAATAAATCATATTTATAAGTTTTAATTAAATTAGATTATAAAGTTTTTGGCATTTTTTTATTAATAGTAATTATTTACATTGCAGGAAATGCTTCTTTGGCGACCCTGGGTTCGAATATTCTTAAGGGAAAATTTATATGTAGCAAGCATTTCGATCCTGTACTTCTGAATTCCAAACGTTTACCAAAGACTGCTGTTCCACAAAAATATGATGATCAAATGCCGTTTTCTGAGTTATCTGTAGCAGCAGGTTTGCGACAGTATACCATCAACCAATAAAAATACTTTTGATTGTGACGAAAATGAGAGTTTGAGCGAAACGAGTACAAAAACCATCGATCCATTTATACTCCAGTTGATTGATATGCCCTCATCTCCTCTTCTTTTGGAAAAAGATCATAAAGAAATAACGACTCTTAAAAAGCGTTTACAGGAGTTTCAAAAAAAAATTAACAGATTAACAAACTAACATAAAAAAAGTAAAAATTCTCAAGAAGTAAAAAAAAACTCTAAGTTAGCAATACTACAAAACAAATAATGTTATCTATTTATCCATCTTAAAATATATTTTTAAGTGATATAAAATTTTTAGATAAAATCCTTGTGTATTTAATTTTAACGGAATATTTCATTCCTATCATAATTTTAGGCAATAAACCGCAGGTAGAAAAAGGTTTGAAACAATTTTAAAGATATAACGGAGAACAATTATTACTAACATATTTCTGCATTGTTAAGTACAAAATCCAACTATTTTTTTAATTTACATTTACTTTATGTATGATTTTTACTTTAATAAATGTTTTTAGTTGCTCAGAACGAAAAATGTAATTAGATTATTATTGTAGAAACTTTTTGTAAAAATCCATGTTATTATAAACCACACACAAAAATGTTTAACGAATATTTCCACGATTTATTAAAACATTTCTTTTTATAAATCAATCATAGTTGCTTAGAATCTGACGATGGTAATTATTATCCAAACAGCTCTCATTGAATTATTGAATTTTTTTAATAAATCGTTGAAATATTCTTTAAACATTAATTTTTTTTTGGTATTTATGATGATGTAATTATTTATGATTAAATATTTTTTGTAGTATTTTTTTATTTATTGTAGAAATCCTTACTTTTTGGAAATCCGTAATATGAAAATTAAACAAATACATTTTTAGTAAAAATTCCCAATTATGTATTATTCTAACAATCCTTTTTATAGTAAATGACAGCTTTTTCGACTAAATGAAAGATCGTCATAATGAAGTTACATTTTTTAAGACAACAATTTTAAAGATATATTATTAGCCCTAAGGAATAATCCTGATCCTAATTTTTACTATAACTTTATGTTTTATCAATATATAAACTGTTTGTTTTGATTAAGCTTAATTTTATAAATAGATAATACAATAAAATATTAAGCTATTCTAAGCATCAGTACGATATAGTTTTCAACTGTTTTTTCTATATCATTGCACAGCGCTGATCTTAGATGAAAACATTTCCGGGATAATCACTTTTTTTCAAATCCCAAAAAACGGTAAAATTTTTGAAAAATTGAAACGTACAAAGAAAGGTCATAAAATAGTACCTAGGTCCGAAGGTACTTTAAAATAACAATACTTTTTATTTTAATTAGCTAATATGTATTAAAAAATTAAATTTAATTTACTTTATCTTTACAACCCTGTAATTAATGAAAATCAATTTTTACAGATAATTTATGCTGACTTTATGCTCTCAGTACCAACAGAATATTTCTTTCTATGTTTAATTTTTTTAAAAATACTTACTCACTTTTTTAGTATTAAAAAAATCATTCTATTTAAAATGTATTGGCTAAAAGTTTTACGCCTACATCTCCATGAAGAAATTCGGCTAAATAATAAATTTATCGAACAACCCCTATTTTCTTTGCGATCAAAAACTGTAATTTATTTTGTATATTTACTCTATTCGTCACCAGGTACCACCACGTTACGGGCGTACAGAGCTTCAAAATTATCTACCATAAGGATTGTCCTACTATGTCTTTTTATACAATGCTATTATCAACAATGTTTACCTCAGGTTTTTCTTCAGGTTCTAATGATTTTATTGTTGCTTTGAATAGTGTGCCACCAATTTCTCTGTTTCCAGATAGTATTAGCTTTCCCTGATTTGAAAGCCAACACTCTGTTGCTGTAGATTTGAATACACTTTTTGGATGTTTATCTTGTGTTGCTAACACAGAAAACAGATTTCTACATAGTTTAGGAACATACCATACATCTTTAAGAAAATATAATTCTCCAGTGGTAAAATTTTTAACTTTAATTGTTCCACTACCTACAGCAGGTAGAACTTCTTGTCCCGCTGATTTTATAGTATATGGAGTTTCAAACTTCTTAAAATCTACATAATAAAAATCGGTGTTTGTCACATGTTTCGTAGCACCATTGTCTATCCACCAAGTACATGAATCTGTAGGAATGTCAACTGAAAGGGTTTCTATCATAAGTCCTATATTATCAACGGATGAAACTTCTTGAGTACGTTTTGGTCTACCATCCGACTTCCATTTTTGACAATCTTTAACCCAATGTCCAACAGAATGGCAATAATTACACTTATCTTTACGAGAACTACTTGGATGTTGAGTTTTAAAGTTACTCTTATTTCGAACTTTGTTTTTAAACTTGAATTTTTGATTTGAATCTGCAGCTAAAGCCTCCTGTGAAACGGAACTTTCTCTATGTTGTTTCATAAAATTTCTTTCAAATGAACAAAGTTGAGTTGTCAAATCTTCAAAAGTTTTATCTTCATTCTTCAAAAACATCCAACTTGATTTGAAAGTGATGAACAAATTAGGTAGAATAGCTAGAGTCTTACATACCAACAGTAAATCAGGTAAAGCATTTTCGCCTTTTGCTTTAAGACTTATGTTTAATTCATTCCAAAGAGCTTTTAACTTAGCGATGTGCATGGAAACATCCTCTTCGTCATTCCAATTAAACGCAAAAAAATCAGCACAAATCTTGTATAACTGATCTTTTGTCGATGCCTCAAACTGTTGCTTCAATGTATTCCAAACCCCAAACGCAGTCTCTTGATCCATTATTTTCTGATAAACAGCATCAGTAACAGAACTTGCAATCATAGACTTGGCGTAACTATTCGACTTTCTGAACAGATCTAATTTGGCTTTGTGTTCTTTTATGGCAGCCTCTGAATGAGTTCCTTCTAGCTCTTCAGGCTTGACTAATTTGCCATCAATAACGTCAAGGGCACCTTCATGATAGTCTAGCAGATCCCTTATCTTACGTTTCCATATGGGCCAATCTGACTGACCTTCTAACGGTTTTACGTGTTTGAAAAATTCCATTTTACTCTTTTGTGTTTGGCTTCAAAAATAACACACTCGAAAATATTATTTTGGCGTAGTACTTTAGACCAACTACACAATTATTGGTTCTAACTTTATATTTACTCTGAACCAGCAGTCTTTGGCATTTCTGGGTCCATAACCTATTGTATTTTCAGAGCAAATAAATACTGTACAATTGAAAATGTCTTTAATATCTTTTAACGTAAAAGTTCTTACAAAAAATATATGTCACTCTCTCTGACTTTTCTATAAAACTCTTGTTACTATGATTACATAACATAAAACATATAATATAGTAAATAAGTAGGTATATCTCTAACCACTGACGATAATATCGCTCAAGTTCACCAAATTGTGCTAGACAACTGTCGAATTAAAATTAGAGATAAAGCAGAGGCTATAAACATGTACAAAGAACGTGTTTGTCACATAGTGAATCAAGATTTAGGCATTAGAAAGCTGTCCGCGCGTTGGGTGCCGCGTTTGCTGACTTTGGACCAAAAACGTGTTCGAATGAACATTTCCAACTCTCTGTTGGCGCAGTTTAGGCGCAATAAATCAGAGTTTTGGCGCCAATTAATTACTGTAGATGAAACTTGGATACACCATTATACTCCAGAAACAAAAACACAGTCAAAACAATGGACTGCGAAGGGGGAATCGGCTCCAAAAAAAAGCAAAGGTTGTTCCTTCGGCTGGGAAAGTGACGGCCAAATTTGCAGAAAAAAAGAATTTTGTTTCACCAAGACATTGCGCCGTCTCACACCTCAGCGGTTGCCATGAGAAAATCCACGAATTACTGTTTGAACTGCTTGACCACCCTCCTTACTCACCAGATCTAGACCCAAGCGACTTTTTTTTGTTCCCTAAGCTAAAAGTTGCGCTCGGAGGACAGATTTTCGTTGTTTTAAAAAGTTTTATTTTTAATGTTCTTAGCTATTATGTATTGTTTAATGCTCATATGAACTTTTATGTTTTATTCATATTCAAAAATTAAATATTTGTTTCGTCAGACGCGAGCACTATATATTATTCCAATTTCTTTAAAAATATATAAATAAAAGGTTAGACAGATTGGTATGTATTACAATTGTCAGATCCAAGGCACACAGTTAATTATACTAGGTCTACTACCAATGTGCAACAAGTTAAACAATATGCAAAACTCTCTGATCTTGAGAGAGGCAAGAATGGGGTTTTATAGACTACAGAAGAAATTTTCGAGGATTATTTTTCCGAATAAAAGTGTCCAGCCTGAAGATTTCAAAATTACAATTTTGGTCACAGTTGATGTAAAAACAAACTTACCTGGTGCATCACATCTTTTTTGGCAGTTCTCCATAGAACATCTGACAAGAAATTAAGCAATGGCTCTTCATTTCCTGACAAATATGGTTCGTAAAGAATCTTATTCCACACTGTAAGATCATCATAGGGATGCATTTGTAGATAATCAATTAATCCATGAATATCTGAAAATATTAACAAACAGATACTACATTAGCATTAAATTGTTGGTGATATAATTAAATTAATCTGGTTTTGGTGTGGTTTAACTAAAAAAACAAAAAAAAAACTAGCAACTGAAATATAGAAGATGAACATAAATTTTTTAACCAGTTTTTCACTGTAAGCCTCAATTAAATCTATTTACTAATAAAGAATAATAAAAAACTCTTTGTTTTAACAAAACTTCCACTATTTGTTGACGGCCGTTTCGCCGTACTTATCTACAAACAAACCAACTGTAACTTAAATGTCAATCTGACGATACTAATCAGCGAAACGGCCGTCATTGAGGTTAAAAAAGCATTTTTTTAAATAAATAGTGGAAAAAGAGTTTTTTATTATTCTTAATAAGATGGACTTCCAAAAAATAAGGGTTAGTAAAACCAATTGTATTTACTAATAAATGCTATATACCTGAAATATTTTTAGAAATTGGTGTTCCAGTAACAGCCCACCGATAAACTGCTTCAATTTTCCTAGCCATAGCAGACACCATACGATCTGGTGTCTCAACAGTTTGTGCTTCATCGAGACATAATCTCCACCATTTAATTCTTGTTAAGGGGCTTCCGGGTGCGGAATATTTTTTCGCATTCCTTAAGTTAAACACCTGAAAATTCATAATCAGTTTTAATAGTCTTAATATACTGTACCTTCTTACTTGTCCATTTTCAGTTAGTCTAAGCTCATTCTGCAATACGTTGTAGGTAGTTAATACAACATCATACTGTTTTAACTTTGTGGGATATACAGGAGTAGCGCTAAATCCTTTATATTGTAGAACTTTAAAGTTTCCTGTGATATGATGGCATATTTCTTTTTGCCATTGTGTTTTTAAAGCATTTGGAGTCACAATCAGTGTAGCTTTTGAGTTTATGAGGGGTTTGTCCATCCAGCATTGAGGACAAAAATATTTTCCTAAAGATGTCTCATATCCTAAACATTCAATGTGTTGATACTTGAAGCAATTGGAACATTTAACAATATTTTCTTCAACAGTGCTTCCACAAATACATTGTATTATTATTTTTTTGGTGTTTCTTGAGATCTCTGGTTTAATTGTACTTATTTCTGATAAAATACTGTTGTACCACAAATCAAGGGCTAGAAATGTTGCACTTTTTTTAGCTTGTCTCTTCACAACTTCTTTTGTTACTTTCACTGTTTTAGACTTATCAACATAGTCTGTTTTGGAATCAATAATCATTTTTGGTTTTTTACTTTGGAATTCTACTATAGGAGAATCTGATATTTTAAATTCTTTTTCTTCAATGCTTCTTTTTGTTAGAATATTATCATTAGAACCTGAATCATTATCAGAATCAACTGAAAACTTTCTTTTTGTGGGTATTTTTTTTACTACTGATATATCCTCTGAATCATTACAATAATCCTCACATTTTGGATTAAGTAATATGCAAGCTAAAACTTCAACAGTTTTGCCTAGACCCATTTCATCAGCTAAAATACCTCCTTTACTTGTAAAAGAGCAATATGGTTTTTCATTTGTAACTTCACCTGTATATTTATTAAAATAAATTTCCAAATTAGACTCCAGTTTAATAGGAATATATAGTGGATGTATATCACCTAAACCAAAATTTAAGTTTAAGAAATAATTTGAAATATTACAATTTTTATCTTTTTAACAATGAAATGTAATACTTACTAGTATCTGAAATAGCACTCCTTTCTCTTTGTAGCATCCACCTAACAGAATTTTCCTGATAAGGTCTAAGTTTAGGTTTTAATTGTGGATGTTGAATATCTTGGGAGAACTGAGATTTGTTGTTAATTTTACGGTTTTCAATTAACTGAGAATATAAAGTTGTAATTTTGTTATTACCATGAAATTTATTAGTGTTTCCAAAATTATATTCTAAAATGTTAAATTTTTTAGATTTAACTATTACTATTAATGCTAAACATACCTTTAGTACAACATTGCCTACCAAAAAACATAATAAATAGGTTTTTTAAACAATTTCCAAGCTTGGGGAAAAACTTTTCTAGCGGTAAAGTTCTAAAATATAATTTTAAATACACATCTTCATTTTTGTGCAAAAATTGAAAGTAAAATGTTTTTCCATTAGATATTAAACCTAAAACAGAATAGTTAAGTCAACTACCAAAATAAATAAAATAAAATAATAAATAATCTAAGAGAATTAAAAAATAAAACTTTTTAACAAAACTTCTACTTCTTATTTAAAAAAAATAGCTTTTTTAAAGTCAATGGCAGCTGTTTAAAGCTATTTTATAAATAAAAAGTGAATATGGACTTCCACAGATTAAGAGTTAGTACAATAAACTTCAATATTTAAGTGTTAATGCAAATACCTGTTAGGAATGTTGTATCAATCACACTTTTAATAATAACCGAAGTAGTATCACAGAGCAATATAATATCACAGGTATGAGGATTTTCAGTATCATTTTCAACAATATTGAATGAAATCTTAGTAGTCTTGTATTCACTGGGAACCATATTATTTGAATGTCCAATAAATAACTCTCCTAGGTAAAATTGCTTATTTACATCATAGGTGGGTGCTGAAATGTTGTAGGATTTTATAGAATTGGCAGCATTTTTGCGTTTTCGTTTTGTAGTTACAGGAATATAATCAAGGTATTTTTGAACTACTTCGTTTTTTTTTGGAGTATTTTTATTTCTTCCCATTTTTATTAACTCAGGTTAAATCTAACAAATATACTTATGTTAACTAAAAAACATTGTGTTTTATTTTCTCTTATTGTTGTATTGCATTGGATTATTGTTGAGTTGCATTGGATTATACCACAATCACTGAACAAAAATAAATAAATAAATAAATAGTAAATACAATAAGAGTATATTATTATTATACCACTCAATACCACTTTTGTACACAACACCACAGAACACTAATGTCAGTTGATTTAAGAAAAGATAGGCAACTTCTTTACCAATACTAATAAATGTCAAAGAAATGTTGGCCTTTGGCTTATTCATACAAGTCTAAAGATACATTTGCTTTACACTTTCATCGAAAAAGGCCAGGTACACACAGGGGATTTTTAAATTTAAATCCAAATAAAAATTGCTACAAAATATATGGCAAACTTTCTATTTTTTAAGGTTGAATGAACAAATAAATGTAGATAAATATGTATTTTATTAAATATTACAACACTTTTTACTCAAAATAAGTTAGGCAGTATTTTTAAGATGGAAAACATGAATAAAAAATTTTCTATAAATTTGTATTTTTCTTTAACTGAATTGTTACAACCATCAGCATCATTGCAACTTTGAACACATCCTCGCACATACCTGTAAAATAATTATATAATTTCTAAACCTAGTATAATTATTAAATATAAATACTTAAATAAATCAGAAGTATTCTGTAATATATTCACGTTACTTTGGCATTAATTACCTATTTTCATAATAAAAACTACCACAATGTGACATTCTAACTATTTCTGTGTCCGTGGTCAGCGACCCACTATCTAGAGCGCATCCTCTTATTATAATAGAGTCTTGAGTATCATCTGAAACCAACTTTAATATTTTAAAACACAGTCCATACAAATAATTTGTGTTAAAATATATTAATTGAATGTTTTACCAAATACTCCAGCAATTTTTACACATGATGTAGCAGGGAAAAGTCCATCTCTTCCTTTCTTTCCTCCCATGCAAGGTGATTCGTAAATATCATTGGTAAAGTTATGGTGGAAAGGGTCTTCACAGGGTATAAAATCGTTATTGATTGATATGCATTTAAAACAATCAATGGAATAAACTTAAAATTAATATAATATGTAATAAAAGAAGTCTAATTTTTCTTCACCACTTACCAAAATTAAGATTATTATATAGTAAATTAAAAATTAGAAATAACTTAAACATAGCAGGTAAGCTGATCAGCAATATTATTTGAATGTTGTTAGCAACCACATAGTGTATGTAGGTTATAGCACTAAAGAAATAATCAATATTTTTTAAGAAAACTGGAACAGGGGTTATTGTCCTAAATATAAAGTCCAGTAAAAATAATTTTAGCTGACTTTAACAGAATAATAAAGGCCAAAAAAGAAGAGCTTTTATAACCAAAAATTACAAAAATTAAACTTAACCCAAAAATCTGAATATATAATTTATTTTAAAACCATATTAAATTATTAAAAATGAGTTTATTGAAGAAAGTAAGTAGTATTGATACTATTATCAAAAATATTCTCTAGTTTTATTTTAGGTTCTGCTACAAAATATAAAATCTCAAAGTAATGTAGTTCGCTATTTACAAACAAGTTCAGTTTGTCTCAAAACTCAGTCTGGAAAATACAAAATAACTCCAAAAAAAGACTTTCCACTTACATATGAAATGGCCAATCCTCCTCCTCAAATTGCTCATAGGAAATCATGGAATTCTTGGAATACATGTTAGTTGAAAATGTATAAAGATTTTATAGTACCTTTCGCAATATATTCTATTTATTGTAAATCCTCCTTACAACGTATTGTTGATAATAATAAATATGTGTACAAAGGATAAGGAGCTTCACATTTTATGTTTGTTTCAGCTAATGTTGATGGAGGTTTGAGACCTTCAGAAACAGCAGTTGAAGATATGTTTATCAGAAAGTTTATGGTAGGTACATGGCAAGGTTTATTTGCTAGTGAAGTCATCATTAAAAGGCAACATAATATTATACGTATAGCAGGAATTATTACAAGAAATATACATCCAAGAAAAATGTACTTTTTAATTGGTTATACTGAAGAATTTTTAAGTTTTTGGTTACAGTGTCCTATAAAACTAGAATTACAAACTATAGCTGACAAGAAAGAAATTGTTTTCAAATACATCTAATAGTATGTATGTAAATTGCAATATTAATGTATTAAATATAATATTATTTCATATGTTTTTTTTATAATATTGTTGGTTAAAGTTATAATAATTATTTCTTATATTGGTTAAATAGATTTTGGTGGAAAGAAACAAGATTATATTATGTAATTTACGATTTTACATTGCAATTATTTGCAAATAATAATTTGGTTTATTACTAAAGTAACAGCTGACATTTTAAATTATTTATGACATATCGAAGGTGTCAATTCAAAACCCTGTATCTGCAAAATAGCTATTTTCAAGGAGGTTAAAAAAATTAAATACAGTTTCTGTTTAAGAGAGGTAATTTTAATTGATGGAAATACATAAAAAACAGTAGATATGAATTAATTAGAGCAAAATTATTAAAGCAGTCAAAAATTGTCAGAATCTATAGATACGAGGTATTGAAGTGACACCCTCGATATGACATTTTAATTATTTACAAATACCACTCAATAGTGAGGGAGAATTAAGATTCATTCCTACCGAAAATTTCAAAATATTTATGGTCAAAAAAATAAATGCTATAGGTATACAAGTGTACTGTTACAAAATCGCCAAGTTCAGAAGTTTGCTTTGTCCAAACTCTAAATAATGGCGAATGAGGCTCTGCAGAATAATAGTTGCGTTCTATTTTTCGCAAGTAACTATGACTGGAATTTTCCATCTGGTTCGAGAAGCCGTTAGGGCGATTTATGTTAGCGACACACGCGTGAGGCAGTCAGTCATCAGCTAAAAGTTTTGGTTTACAGTGCGCGGAAAGCAAATGAACAGTGAAATAAGTGTTATATCAGAGTAGTATAAATAAATTATGACTGATATACCGAGTGGATATAAATTAAGTAATTTGACTGTGTATTTTATTAAATAAATAGACAGTAGTAAACCATAGTAGTTATCCCACCCACAAAAACAGTTCAAAGAAATAAGAAAAACATTACATTGATGTCAGGTGTGGGGTAATATAAACAAATACGTAAAAATGGTTAAGAAACTAAGTGACCTGAAAGTGACAGAACTAAAAGCGGAATTGGGAAATCGTGAGATGGAACGCCGGAAAGAAGAGCGAACTAGTGAAAAGACTAAAAGGGGCACTGTTTGGATCCAGAAAGATCAAACAATTAAAACTCTTCAAGCCAGAAACACTCGAAACAGCCACTAGAGCGAATAATTGGTCCGATACCCCTTGAAGATACGGATGACTACGAGCGGCTGAATTATTGGAGGTTGGACATGCGATATGGTCACGAACACCTGGAGCACTTACACTAATCCCAGCTGAAGAACCAAATGCAAAAATGTGAAGAAACTCCTTCAAGATAGTATGAAGTGGATATCGCCCGAATAGTACGATAAGCATCCATAAGCACCAGAGAGCATCCCAGGCCTTTATAGATGGTTTACGAGAGCCTGATATGAAAATTACGCTTTGTTTAGCTTATCCCAAAACACTGGACTATTAACCGCTGCTCTGGAATATGAAGCAGACATGAAGGCTTCAGTATACATAAATATCAGGGCCATTCAACAAGAAGGCGACGAAGATAGATTGGATCAAATCGTCAAATTGATAAATAACATGGTAGACAAGAAGCCGAAGAAGATTATATGCTGGTATTGTGGCGAGCTAAGACATATACGCAGTTGGTGTAAGCGCCCTAGGACTCCAGCAAACCAAGAACCTCAGTCCCAGGAAAGCTAGAACGGGCAGCACCAGCCCTGAATCGTTCCAATAAGACCATCTCATACTGATAGTCTCTCTCAGATGTGTATATGTGGATAGGGAGGTAAATGGCAAGAAATATACTCTGTTGGTAGAAACTAGAGCAACTAGAACCATTATACTGCCAGAGTTCTTAAAATGCGGACATGGAAATGGAATATTTCGAAAATTATAATTATTTGGCAGTTTCATGCATTAAACCTTAGTTTTTTGACTTAGGAACTAATTTAAATAGTAAAAAATCGGAGACTTCCCCTTATCATATCTTTATTTATTACAACACATGTGGCGAAATCAAAAACTAAGTGAAGAAAAATAAATAAAATCTAAACCATATATGTACTTAATCAACAAGTAGTCATGCAGGTAAACATATAAATTTTCTTATCAGTTTCTGATAATATCCCATCTGTTCGTCTCCGTCCCTATAAATAATATGGATAATAAAAATAAAAATTTTTATAAAAATTAAACAATTTTTCGATTCTTCCTCGTAATGCAGTTCACCTTGTGGCCTGGAAAGACCGCCAATCGATGCACAACCACCAGCTGAAACATTCAGTAGCAAATTCGAACATGAGACGGTTTTGAGTAATCGTCCAAAAGAATTATGACGAGGTTGTATTAGGTAAAGGAAGGATTATTTTACCGGTCGTCATTTTTAAATCCAATCAGTTTATGTGCTACTTCCCCCACTCGTAGTTTTGGATTTAAAAAACGAAAGTTGTAGGGAGCGTGTGTAAATACGTACAAATTCAGGTTTTAGTTTTTAAATTTTGTTAAATGTAAACAAATGGTAAGTGAATGTGCTTAGTTGATGAACGTTAATAATTGCGTACACATCTGCTCTATAAGAAGAAACATTTATATTTGTGTTGAAATTGTATGAAATCATACTTTATTATTGGTGCGTGGTTTTTTGTTTTTGTTTTTACGCAGTTTTTTAACTAACGAGATGCTGATTTGTATGTACCGGTAAAGTAATTTGTATATATAAATAATAACAAAACAGTAACGGGAGTATTGTATTATAGATATTTTAAAAAAGGTACTTTATATGTTTTGGTCAAAATTCGCATCTGTGTAGTGGAATTATAATAAGGTAAGATTTAATGATTCATTTTAGGAGTGTTGCATAAGTAACAAATGAAAGTTTTAAAGTTTAAGTCAGTATAATACTATTATATAAACGAAACATTCTTATATCTCAAATAAAATTAAGAATCTTGATTTTTTGAAATTGTAAATAATTAGGACGATTATTTTCAGTAGGTAAAAATCGTATTTTTTAGACTGTAGTTTATGATGTATATTTTTACTAAACATTCTCTACAGTTAGTGCTTTCTTGTATATATTGGTGTTTTATGCTGTCCGTTATGATTGCATCAAATTCAAAACACGTATTTTTCTTAATTCACAACAATATAAAAACGTTTTCCATACCTACACATGAAGTGTGTATTGTTTGAAGTGTTATAATAAATTGGTAGGCTAATATATATTATAAAAATGGTTAATTTCCAAAAATATCTAATATTTTTATTTGATAACTTTTTATCAGTAATTGAAAGCAACAATAGTAATTGATCCATTTTTACAAAATATGCTGTACAGACTTCTGACAACATCAGACCGTTATCCAAACTTTTTTCGTTTTTATATGAACAGATAAATCGATGATTTATAATGAAATTAAAAAAAAACAGTAATATTTAAAATTTTTAAATTGTAGGTGTTATCCATAACTCAGATGTGGATGGTACGAATAGTAGCAATAAAACTCAAAGTCAAACCACCGGATGTCAGAATGAAGAATTACAAATTCATTCATTTTTCATTGACACGTGTGTTCTTCTCCTTAGAGCCTGAAGATGGTCTTGTGATCGAAACATATCGCTGATGTATCATTATCATTAAATTACATACTGTGGTGTGTCTTTGAGTTTTATTGTTACTATTAAAATTTTTAGTTTTAATTTTTAATTAGATATATCATTTTGTTTAATTTTAATCTATTTACCATAATGCCAATTTCCCATTGGCAATAACTACAGCATGAAAATGCTTTAAAATTTAAAATCTATATATAATTTTTAAATATGTAAATTGACAGCTTTTCTATTTTATTAGTAAAATTATTCTCTTTTACTGATGTCAGGATTAATTATTTGTTAAAATATAATTTTTACTTTTAAATGTGGATTCAAGGATTATTGAAAACCACCCTACAATACAAATTAACTAAGAATATGAAACATAACTTTGTAAAAATCGTCAAATTGATATTTGAAGTTACATTTTCTGTAAGCATGGCTATCTGATTGATTAAGTAGTGTTAGATAGACCAATAATTGAAATAGTAAGACATAAAAGTAATAACGCGGAGATGTTAATAACTCTAAGGTATTATCCTGGATATATTTCCCTCTAAGATCAGTTTAACGGTGCAAATATATGGAAAAACCAGGACTTACAGAACCTACATTTATGTCTTAATCCATATACAGGGTTTACCAACCTTACGACAAAGTTCGGTATATGGGTTATTTTAGAAGATATCAAAAAATGTTATTAACAAAAATACTAGATGTCTTTAGGGTCCATATTTTGAAATTACCTTAAACTATACAGAGTGTTGTATAACTCCGTTACAAACCAAACATATGATTTTTTAAATGGGAACCCCTGTATATTATACCGAATTCAGAATGCTCACATTTTTTTGTAGATTTTGATATAAGGTTTTGATACGTTATACAGAGTCCTTCAGAAGTTATGGATACGTTTATGTGAAAATCGTAGGTAAATCAATGCTCTGTTTCTTATTGTACGTTGAATAAAAAAAAGTATTTTGCCAAACAGAGTTTCGTAGTATGATACAATATCACCGTATTCTATTAAATATTAATTATTTTCCCTTTTGTAAACAGGGTGGACGATAACTCGAACCTTTCTTTTTCTCTCTTCTTTCAAATGGAACACCCTGTATTTTATATCATAAATAGAATATCCGATTATGTAACTTTAATTTTTGTTAAGCATTCCCTATAACCAAAGAAAACGAAAATAAAAATTATAACTACACTTCAAATTCTTGGGTGCTGTACGGAAACTTGATCAATTTTTTTTACTCTGTTTATCGTCTAGCACAGAATATTGATTAGAAAAAAATATACTAATTAGGTTCTTCATTTCACTCCTTCCTAGAGTTGTCAATGTCTCTTAACAATAGAGGAAACAGCTAATTTAAACTCCTTATTTAAACTCCCCTACTAATTAGACATTCATAACCCTGCCTATTTAGTTTAATCATATATACCAATGTTAAGTGTATGCATGCAGTATTTAAACAAAAAATCATGCTCTTGTTTCTATTGTATCATTTTATATATCGTTTATATGAATTTATTTTTGAAATATTTAATTTTTCAAAATTCTTGTATCTGGTTAAATGACACTGTTTAGATTACAACACGAAATAACACATTTATTTACTGTTTATATTTATTTCACAAAAGAAGGATTTGTTTAAATAGACCTAATTTCTGTTGTCTTGTTTATTACCTTTAGGTAATACTTTTTGAGAAATGTAGAAAAATGACCTAAAGAAGGATAATAAAAAACCCTTCGTTTTAACAAAACTTCCAATATTTATTTAAAAACTGCTTTTTTAAAAGACTCAATGACAGCCGTTTCGCTAGTTTTGTTAAAACGAAGAGTTTTTTATTATCCTTAATAAGATGGACTTCCAAAAAGTAAGGGTTAGTACAATCAATTTAATGACCTAAAGACATCTCGCTTATATAACCAAGACCAACATATGAACACACGTTTAGCCCAAATGGTGAATTTGTTTACATGGCAATGATAGGTTCTTCTAATTATTACAAACAATTATTTTCTGGATTTAAACTTTGCTACCAAGGGTTTTCCTTGGAATTCTGTTGCCTCACAACAGATAACTGACAGGATGTAGCGCTCGATGTGGCGTTTAACCAGATTGGATTAGAATATGTAAGGATTGTATAGCTACAACCCTTTTTCCACCTCGACCTTTTCCAGATCTATTGTAGTAGTCAGGGGTAATTACTCTATAGAATCTGGTCATCTGGTTTCTTCCCTTATGTTACAAATATTTGTCTTGAAAGACCTTCACCTTCACAAAGAATATGTTTAGATGTTTTCTCTTGTTCCTGACAAAATCTGCATAAAGGACTATCTGTCAGTTTTAGAGCGTGCATGTGTTGTTGAGTCCGTTGTGTCCTTTTTTGACATAGGACCTGTTATGATTTCCTTTGCCTGGTGACCTTGTCGACCATTCCTGAGACTGAGAAAGACCACAAAGTTCGCTGAATCCAAGAGTGTTTGTTGGACAGAAAAGATCAGTTGACCATGGAGTCTGTAAAGTTGGGTACTCCAGGTGGTTACCAGGTATCCAATCATTGCCATGGTAGCTAACAGCGTGGATTACGGATTGTTTATCGAAGTTTACTCTTCTAGGCTTTTTCACGGTTGCCTCCGGACGCAGTAGCTACCGCTGCTCAAGTCACACAACATGGCTGCCTCCCCCATGCTGTCGGTTTTTTATCGAGGTTTACTCCTCTATTCCGTTTTATCCGCGAGCAAATATTGGGGTTCCCGTACAGGATCCTTATTCATTGCTTATCCCGAGAGTTGTTATCCCACGCCCCCTGGAGACACCCCATGAGCCATTAGGACCCGACGTGTCGGGTGTAAAGCTCCCTCCCCGGAAACTTGCATGAGAGATTAGGGGTGAATCACTTCCAGCCTCCCTCATCCAACCCTCCGCAGGCATGGTGAGGTGGTTTTGGTAGGTAGGCGTCATCCTAGCGGTGATGAGTCCAACACTGTTCGGGTCCTGAGGAGGACCCGTTCGAACATGAGTTTTTCCATCTCAGCCCGAAAAAAAAACCATTTAGTCTGTAACATTGTTGTCTTCATTTTCTTGGTGCTTCTTAATCCACTTTGGAGATAATGTTATTACTTTGATGTGACGCACTGTATATTAGAGTCAGTAAAGATAATCTGTTATCCGTATCTTAAGTTTCGGATACGTCTGTAAGAGGGCAAATAAAGTAAGGAAATAAATAACGGGATTAGGTATATGAAAAAAGTTAATTTATTGAAAATATGACCCGTCACATTACCTTGTTCTTACATTTAAATTTTTAAATTATGACCGAGCATTTTAATGCTTAAATCTACAGTTTAAAAGATTTCAAAAAAATTCTAAACCTCTTAATTTGTTTGTTTGTAAAAAACTGACTAATTGATATCAGATCTTCCTAATGTGCTTATCCGTGTTGGTAATTGGTATTTTGTCTGCAGTTGCGCAGAAACTGCATTTTGAACCAGATTTTCAGTTTCCTTAACCAATATGTTATTTTTATTCTTGGAGCATGCTATTCAATTTTAATTGATCCTCCAGCCGTAAGTTACGCTACCGGTATTGGGTGTTCACGAGCTTTAACGTAAGATTTCGATCTATCCGTATTATATATATTTATTACATATATGGTCATTGAGTAATTTCTGGTTTGATCGTTGTGCTGAGATGATCGTCATGTGGTTTTTCATTTTGATTTTCAATTTTTAAAAATCTTTCAGTTTCTTGGGTTACAGAAATCTTCATATGGGTTTTCCTCATTTAGGTTTCTACCTAACTGCTTTCCTATTTTGGAAACTTCTGCTTATTCTCCAAAAAATTTGTTTCTCTTTTTGGTAGGTACCTACTACTTTTTAGGTATATACTTTATGAAAGCGCACGAAAATTTTTACCACGAAAATATGGATTTCCAATTTCGTTTATTTAAAAATTAAACCACTTTTCCATCGTGTTTAATAATTGTTAGTCATTAATTAAATACTTTCACTTTTATTTTTAATTCCACAACTTAACTAATTATACTTAATTCCTAACATTTTACATCCCTTTTTTCAAATTTTGACTTTTTCCTTAAACTGATGTTCTAATCAATTTTAATATCTTGGTTTAATGCTTTTAAGTCTGCGTAATCAGGTAAGCTTTGCCTTCTTATTTTTGTTCTACTTTTCACCCCCACTTTATTAATCTATTAATTTACACTCACTACCTTTGTATATGACCTTTTTCTTTGTATTTGATTTTAGCCTGTTGATGGTGGGAGTCGCTCTTCAGTAATGTGAATAAAGTTAATCTTGTGGTTTGACTTTGTCTTTCATAATATATCTTTATTAGCCACATTAGAGTTGGTGTGACTGCCTGAGCCTGTTTGTTCAAGTAGGTGTTTTGCATAATTTGACTTATCTGATGCAAAACAGTAGGATATAGTTTTTTTCTGTTTTGTCTATATCATTGAACCGTTATACTGATCTTAGAGGGAAATATATCCTTTATTAGGGCTAACATCTAGGCTTTATATTGTTATGTCTTATTACTTCAATACCTGGTCTAGTCTTAACAGTACTCAATTAACATCAGATAGCTACCTCGTAAAAACAAAATGTAACTTCAATATGTCAATAATCTGACGACGATAATTTATCGAAACAGCTGTCATTGAATATAGAATAGCAAATTTTTTAGAATTTTTTTATTAGAAAAAATATCACATCAACCATGAAAGGTTATTAGTGGTGGTTTGATAAATGTACAGATGTATGGTTTATACAGTCATATAGAGTAAATAATATAAATTAAAATACATCAAAAAAATGATAAACATATATACATAGGGGGTCAACATTCATATAAGTTTGTACAGGTCGGTTGCTTTTAAAAACTTAATGATTTTCTCACTATTTTTACTCGCTAACGCGCACTTTAATTCACCGGGTAGATTAACTTCCCTTCTTTCTTTTTCATAAAGAGGACAGTCTATCATGATGTGTTGGACTGTTATGGTAGTGTCACATGCAAAACATATTTTGGGAGGTTCTTTCTTCATTAGATATTCGTGAGATATTCTAGTGTGGCCTATTCTTATTCGATGGAGTTTTACTTGATCTCTACGCTTTAGATTGTTTACTGAGTACGTCTTTAAATCTGGATTTATTTTTTGTAATTTGTTATTTGTTTGTTTTTTCCATCTTTCCAACCATGATATTTGGGTGATACTTTTTGCCAGATTTGTAGCATCAGGTAAAGGTATCTGGTGTAAGTCTGTTCTCAATTTACAGGCTTCCTTAGCAGAAAGGTCAGCATCTTCATTACCAGGTATACCAACATGAGATGGTATCCAAATAATTTTTACCTCTTTGTTTAAATCTTGTACTGTCTTCGAATTATTTTTTATCTGATTTAATATGGGATGATTTGGGTACATTCTTCGAATTCCAGCAATTGCACTTAGAGAATCAGTAAAAATTACTGACTTTGAATTTTCATCATGAACTAGGTATTGCAACGCTTTAGATATTGCTAAAAGTTCTCCAGAATATATTGAATAATTCTTAGGCACAGGAAATTTTTGGTAAGACTTCTCAGTAACAATTGCAACCCCCATTATTGTTTCAAGATTTGATGATTTTGATGCATCTGTATATATGGAGTGGTATGAAGAATATTCTTTTTTTAGTTCATAGAAATATTGACGATATGGAGACGAAAGTGTGTTTTCTTTGGAGTGATTCGTCAGATCGGTATTACAGAATGGAATTTTAACAGTCCATGGAGGAGGGTAGTCGATTTCATTACTTAGAACTGTTGGAAGTGTAAAGTTACTGATTCTTTTACTAAAAGATGGATGTAAATTATGATTTTTGGTAAATTCATTGTGAAAACGTAGGCTAGTGACAAAGTTTATTTTTAGAATTAATATTCTGAGTAAGATTAATTTTTGGTACAATAAATTTTTGAACTCACGCCACATATTTATATATATATATGTTAGCACTACAGACCTTGTAGGTCCATGGCTGATGCGTTTCCATTTCAGTGGTATGCTCTCGGAGTTCCATATGAAACTCTTCTGCGATAATCTACTATATTCAACTATCACTTTCGCATGGACTATCCGAGTGCCCACCACTTGGATCCGTTCCAAAATTTTCGTATTAATTCCCACTTTGCCTTTTAATAACTGAACCTTTCCATGGCTTGGTTGACGACTTGTCTCCATTTCACCTTGTCCTTTGCCTTATATTTCCACATTCTGACATTAAGTCTTTGTAGATCCTCTTCAACCTCTGTTTTCCATCTTGTTCTAGGTCTGCCTCTTCTCTGTCTTCCTCCTATGGAGCTATCTAGCAGTACTTTCGGTAGTCTTCCTGTTCCCATTCTTTCTGTATGTCCTAGCCATCTAAGCCTTTGAGATTTTATGATTCCAATAATACTAGGACCTTTATACAGGGTTAGTATAAAGTATGGAACCCCCTAAGTATCTCCTCGACGGTTTGATATTTTTAAATGAAATTACTTATCCCCTTCTAAGAAGATCCAAGGAATTCAAAAATGCTATCAAATTTAATGTACCATTTGCGGTTAAACCGGAAATGCTTATCAACTTTTTTAATTTAAATAGAACACCCTGTATATTTTTCCATTTTTGAATTCCTTGTGAAATTCTGCATACAGTAAAACTTTCCATTTATATTGTTATTGAATAATTGAGGCTTTAATCAATAATTTATCGTTTTTGACTTAGTTAGCCATGGATGAAATGTCAAATGGTGAGTACGGCAAACTTAATTTATGGAAACATCCTAAAAACTTGGCAACATAACAATTTATTTATTTTAACAAAAAATAACACAAAATTATATTAAATGTTCAAAATTACGCCCTTCTGCTATTTGACAATATCCTAAACGGTCTTCAAATTTTCGTAAAGAATTTTGCAAAAATTCGTTCGGCACTTGCAGCAATAAGTTTCGTATGCGTAACTCTAAGTCATTTAAATTTGTGGGTCTATTTATGTATACTTTATTTTTTAGATAACCCCACAGAAAAAAATCGAGAGGAGTTAGATCAGGACTACGAGGTAGCCATTCGATAGCACCCCTACGCCCTATCCATCGACCTGGAAAAACTTGATCTAAATACTGGCGCACAATTCTAGAATAATGTGCAGGTGCGCCATCTTGCTGAAACCATATGTCTTCAGCAGGAATTGCTGGGTTATTTGGATGAGGATAAAGTCTTGCAATAGCGGGTACAATATAATTTGTTAATAAATCTAAATAATGATGTCCAGACAGATTACCTTCAATGAAGAAAGGTCCAATAATATTATCGTCTATCATTCCTGTCCACACATTTATTTTTTGCGGATACTGCGTATGTACTTGCCTCATCCAACGGGGATTATTTCTAGACCAGATACGATAGTTATGTCTATTCACTTTACCATTTAAGCAAAATGTTGCTTCATCTGAGAACACAATTTTTTTGATAAAATTTGGGTTTGCTATACATCTGTTCTGAATGTTTTCGCAAAATTCTGTTCTGCGATCTGGATCATCTTCAGTTAATTCGTGACAGAAGTGAAATTTATATGGTTTCAATTTCTCGGATTTCATTATGTTCATGACGGAAGTCTGGCTTATGTCAAAGTCAAGAGCTAACTGGGTAGTTGATGTTTGTGGATTTTCTTCAAGTGATAGTAACACATCCAACTTTACATTGTCATTTGTGGCGGATTTTGGTCTTACTGATTTTGATCTTACTGGTTCATTTACTACGTGATGTGTTCGTAAATAACGCCTTACAGTTTTCACAACTGTTGATTTTGTGATTTGGTGATCTAGATTAACTTCATTGAATAGGTTTAAAACTTCCTTATAAGAATGCTGTTTGTCTCCATATCCTCGCATAATTAAAATTTCGATACGTTTTCCTTCACTTAAATACACCATAATAGAAAAAACAATAGTAACAAATAACAGAGAGAAATATTATTGCACAACTTATACTACACTGATAGGTAGATTACTCAATAATTAATTTATTTGACAATTAAATGTTTGACATTTCATCCATGGCTAACTAAGTCAAAAACGATAAATTATTGATTAAAGCCTCAATTATTCAATAACAATATGAATGGAAAGTTTTACTGTATGCAGAATTTCACAAGGAATTCAAAAATGGAAAAATATACAGGGTGTTCTATTTAAAATAAAAAAGTTGATAAGCATTTCCGGTTTAACCGCAAATGGTACATTAAATTTGATAGCATTTTTGAATTCCTTGGATCTTCTTAGAAGTGGATAAGCAATTTCATTTAAAAATATCAAACCGTTGAGGAGATACTTAGGGGGTTCCATACTTTATACTAACCCTGTATAATTCTTCGAGCTCTTTGTTCGTTCTTCTTATCCAAATTCCCTTTTGCATTATTCCTCCAAATGTTTTCCTCATATTTGTAACATTTCTTGTTCTTTTTGGTTTAATGTCCATGTTTCTGAGGCACAGGTAACTATAGGGCTAATCACAGTTTTGTAGATCTTGATTTTCGCGCTCCTTGATATATTCCTGCTTTTTAATAACCTATTTATTTATTCTTATTATTAATCAAAAAATTCTAGGTACGCTTTTCTCTCTCTTTTGATAGCATGATTAATCAACTTAATTTCTTAGTCCCTGATCAAATTTTCAATCTTTATCTATTGTTGTGATAAATATTTAAATTTTTTGTTTGTTCTAGTTTCTAAATTTTGGTAATTATAACATAAAATAAAAATTCTATTTTTCAATAAAACGATTTCGTAATTCGTTTTATTATAAAAATTCTATTTCGCTAATTATTTGTAGAGATAATGTACGTGATAAAACTTTAACAAGATTATAAACAAGTCAATAATCCTTTATAAAAATAGATCTTGCTGTCGCAGTCACGACATTGTCAGCGGTCCTTGATGTACTAGATTCGAGATTCGAGAATGTTTCGTTTATAGTTTTGTAATGTATGCCATTCCTCAAGGACATAATTTTTTTTGAGTGAGTTTTCTACCATTATTTAAATCATTTTAAACCTGTTCATGTGTGTCTGACCAACATAATTAAAAAGTAATTTAAAGTTTTTTATTCAGATGGAACTGTTGGGAATAAAATTCGCGCCACTGCGTGTACCTTTAGAGAGACGGCTTCAAACACTGTCTGCGGCAATATGGTTCTTCACTATGGCGTTCGGAGGCTTCATAGGATTATTACTATCTATTTATCTGGTTCTTTTTACAAAATTATGGTGGATAACAATAATATATTTAATTTACGCTTGGTGCATAGATAAAGACACATGTGAACGTGGTGGTCGACCGTTGAAATGGGTGAAGCTTTGGAGGATTTGGAAACACACCGTGGATTACTTTCCGTTAAAATTGGTAAAAACGCCCGCAGCAGAACTGGATCCGAAGAAAAATTATCTCTTTTGTTGCTGTCCTCACGGAATGCTGTGTGCCGGTTCTTTCAATTTCGGAACCGAATACAGTGGATTAAGCAGTACATTCCCGAAACACGATTTTAGAATAGCAACGTTACATCAACACTACCAAATGCCCTTCTTCAGAGAATTAGCCTTTGGATTAGGAGGAATATCCGCCTCTTTTAAATCATTAGATTATCTAATGAGCAGACCTGAAGGTGGCAAAGTTTGCGTTCTTATGGTGGGTGGAGCTGTAGAAGCTTATTTGTGTAAGCCTGGTACTTACAGAATTTATTTAAAAAAACGAAAAGGTTTCGTTAGGTTAGCTTTAAAAAATGGTACGCCACTGGTACCGGTATTCTTTTTCGGTGAAACAGATCTTTTTGATCAAGTGGAAGGGTCTTGGTTGAAAGCTGTTCAAGAAAAAATACGAAAATATATTGGTATGGCACCGATATTACCGATAGGAAGAGGATTTTTCCAATATTCATTTGGAATTATACCGAGAAGACATCCTGTAACTACTGTTGGTAAGTTCATATCTTTAATAATGGACAGATTAACGATCACCAAGTTGATGAATTTTTAAAAACACAAATTTTATTATGGTTAAACTCGTTAAACTCATCGAAGATAATTGGATTTATTAATAGTTGTTATTCAAATTTAAAATGTTTAATACTAAAAATTATTATTATTGAACATAAAGACTTTTTTTTAATAATCAAAATGTAGGCAGGTACAATGAGATATATTATACGGTGGTTAAAATCATGGACGTATAAACACAGATGGACTTATTTATTTACAAAAAATTTTGAAGCCAAATTTATTGGGATAGGTCAGTGCAATAATCATATTCTCAATGCATTCAAATGTTGCCGTGTTTTAGTCTTAAAATTTATTGTTTATAAATTGCTTGAAATGTTACTTCTTACTTTGCAGCCTAAAACCTATTAACAAAAATATCGAATGCTCATATAATTTAATAGTTATCAACAAAGCCCTATGACTGAACCAGTTCATTTTCGTTATTTGTAAATTAAGCATACTAAAATTGATTGTACTAACCCTTACTTTTTGGAAGTCCATCTTATTAAGGATAATAACAAACTCTTCGTTTTAACAAAACTTCCAATATTTATTTAAAAACTGCTTTTTTAAAAGACTCAATGACAGCCGTTTCGCTAGACAACTAGCATCGTCAAATTAACATATTGAAGTTACTATTTATTTTTGTAGCTAGGTACCTGATGTTTATTAGGTAGTTATAAGGCTAGACCAAGTATGGAAGTAATAAGACATAAAAATATTAAAGCCTAGATGTTATTAGCCCTAAGGGATTATCCTGGATGTATTTCCCTCTAAGATGTGAAATGATATAGAAAAACCAGGAAAAAACTATATCATGCTGATCTTTACAATAACTTAATATATTTGTGTTACAATTACGTCTTATCTATGTATAAAATGAAGACTCAATCAAAGCAAACACTTTAAAAGTGGAGAACTTCCCAGATTTATTTGTTCATTAACAACTTTAAATTGTGGATCTGCTAGATGTCTTTTAATTTCAAGTTCTTCTAGAAAATCTAAATTTTGTTTTTTATCACAACTGTGTAGTATATGAATGTCCTTGGTGTGTATAAGTAAGTTTGGATGTTCCAGTAGGTGTTTTGCATAGTTCGACTCATCTGGTTGTTGTAATCTATATGCTCTTAAGTGTTCATTAAATCTTAAATTAAACAAAATTTCTTTGTGTTTGACCTATATATACAGCATTACACTTTGGACAATTAATTTTGTAAACACCAGATTTTTTTAATTTAGGTAATTTTGTTTTTACATTTAACAATTTTGTACCAACATTATTTTGTGTTTTAAATGATATTATTGCTGATGTTGCCGAAGATATTATTTTTGAAATTTTATTGGAAATACTTCCACAATATGTAATATTTTTATAACTTTTAATTTCTTTAGTTTGTTTAGGAAATATTAGTTGTAGTGCCACTTTCTGTTCTTTTTTATTTATTAATGTATTTATCAAATGAATTGGGTAGCCATTAGATGTAGCTATTTGTTTTATGATATAAATTTCTTTATCAAAGTTAATTTTGGACCACCCTGTAAATTACGATGGTTAAAATCATGGACGTATAAACACAGATGGACTTATTTATGTGTTATAGGATGATTTGAATTATATGGTATGGTTACATCTGTTTGTGTTGGTTTTCTGTATATTGAATAATTTAGTAAATTATTAACTTTTTCAATTTTTAAATCTAGAAAATTAATTGAATTATTTTCTTCAACTTCTAAAGTAAAATTAATTTTAGGATGCAAGGTTATAATTAAAAAATATATCTAATTGTCGTTCGCTACCTACAAATCCTGCTAACAAATCATCAACATATCTATACCAAAATACAATACGGCTGTCATTGAGTCTTTTAAAAAAGCAGTTTTTAAATAAATATTGGAAGTTTTGTTAAAACGAAGAGTTTGTTATTATCCTTAATAAGCATACTTAGGTATTTTTACTTTCACATGTAATTACCAAAAATATACTGTCAAACGGAAATTTGCTTACGGGCGGTTTTTATTTCTTGGTCTTTCTGTATTTACGCATTACATTAAATTTGTACTTAAAAATCAATATACTACAAAAACATCAAAATTCAAAGTTTTATATAATAAATTTCTTTATTATTTATTTATTAAACGTATATACCATTTAAAAATAATTAAAAATAATACATATGTATGTGAGATTGTTAACCATATAAATAATACATATATTAATATAATAAATACAGATAAGGAAAGCAGTACCTACAGCTGATACAAATAAAACAATAAACTAGAAAACATGCCGTTCATAAATACGATACGAAATATGATACTTTAATATAAGTGACATAAAAATCAGAACATCCAGTTTAAATGATTTTATTTTAATAAAATTTGGTGAATTTATTTATTTTACTTAAATAAACAATTAATAAAATGTTCAGCCTTATCAGTTGAACATTCCGGGTTTTATACTGCAAAGAAGTGTAGACACCGTGGTTAGGTGTTGTCAGGCATGGCTTCGAGAAGGTCGTACGCAAAGAGCAAGGGGCTCTGGACGCCCCCGTAAAACAACAGACCGTGAAGATCGCCGCCTAAGATTATTGGCCTTAGGGGACCGTTTCTCCACTACCAGGTCCATTGCAAATGAATGGTTTACAGAACACGGAAGACCTATTGGCATGCGAAGTGTTTACCGACGAATAAGACGTTTTGGCCTGTTTTCATACCGACCACACTGGGTCCTCCCTTTAACTCCAGAACACCGACGTAATCGCCTTGAGTGGTGCAGAGAACGGTCACTCTGGGATCAGGAATGGAACAGTATTGTCTTTAGTGACTAGTCTCGATTTTGTTTAGGCATGCACCATGGTCGAGCGAGGGTTAGAAGACGACGTGGTGAAAGGAGAAATCCACGGTTTTTTGTTGACAGGCATGTTCATCAAACTGTTGGAGTCATGGTTTGGGGTGCTACAGCTTATGGTTCGAGATTACCTTTAATCTTCATTGGAGATAATATGAAATATGAATGCGCAGCGTTATATCCAAGAAGTTTTAGAACCCCATCTTTTACCCTATCTTGACAACCTGGCAAATCCAACTTTCCAACAAGATAATGCCCGACCACATGTCGCAAGAGTCACAATAGACTTCTTTCAATATAATGATTTCACATTGTTACCTTGACCACCAAGATCTCCCGACTTATCCCCAATTGAGCACGTGTGGGATATGATGAGTAGGAGATTGCTCAATTTGTAACGTCCTCCTCATACTCTATAAGAACTTTCAGAGGAGTTGGTGGTTGTCTGGAATGAGATACCACAGGAGGACATTGACCACCTGATCAGAAGCATGCCTAGGCGGAGAATGCGTAAAAGGGCTTTAAAGCAATGCAATAATTTTGAAATTTTTATCAGTTACTTATTTTGCTTCAGTAAGTACCCACTCATTCAAAATTTTATAAAAATAAAATCATTTAAACTGGGTGTTCGGATTTTTTTGTCACTTAGTATATGTAAGATTTTAACTTGGTATTCAAATGACCAAAAAGTTTAGTCAAACAATCTAAATCGGCATTGTGACTATTACCAATCATAAGCAGTAAATTGTCTAATTCTATGCATAGTTGGTAGAATGATCAAATCACTCAGGTATCCTAGTTCTTCTGCCTTCATTAAAATCGACTATTACAATAATTAGTTTCAATAGATCAGGCTAACAGACTGCACCATTCAACAAATTGTGAAAGAAACATAGTTCAGCTTTTTGAGATAATTCGAGTTCAAGATTGTCAAGACATAACTTCCCACAAGGAAAACCCATTGTATATGCTGCAAATTTTAAAAATTTCTATTGACCACCATCAATTAACTCAATATTCCTTTTATGGTAGGGATTCCATTAAATGCAAGCATTTTTAACACTAGATTGAAATTTTACTAACGAAAAATATAATTTAATTGATTTTATAAAAAGTTATGCTAAAGCCTTACTTTTTCAATGCTTTAGATGTAATTTCAGAATTGAAAGTTTGGGGTCTAGTGTAATACCTTGATCTTTTATGGTATTAGTTCCATAATGTGGATAATTATCAACTTAGGGGACCCTTCTAAAATACACCTACTACGAGGGTTGTCTTTTATATTTCAGGATTAGTGAACAAAAACAAATATTTATCATCGAAAATAACTTTATTGGTTTTCAAAATATTCCCAATGACGACCTATACACTTTTGCATGAGTTTGAACCAATTGTCGAAGCACTTTTGCCACTCTGATTGAGGTATCTCCAAAACATGCATTCTGAATTCAGCAACCACTTCTTCAGGTGTCGAAAAACGTTGACCTCTCAGTTTGTTTTTTACATACTAGTATAAAAAGAAGTCATTCGGTGCCAAGTCAGGGATATACGGAGGATGACTCGTGCTTCGACGGTTGGTTTTCCTGATTTCTTGGAAGACAACTGGCAAACAAATGGTTGTGTGCAAATGGTTATCTTTCACTCTTGTTTTCCTTATCTTTGTTCTTTTCCTTGTACTGCAGTTATTGTCTTTTTTCCTTTGTCGTCCAGTTGTTGTCCTTGCCCTTGCTCTTCCAGTTATTTATTCTAAATGTCTTTAATTTAAGTTATTTTCCGTCCGTTACACAACTAATCAGTTAAATGTATTAATTTTTCTTTATACATTTATGTTGCTATTAGTATTTAATAATCTTAACTGATTTCTTCTAATTTATAATTTGAATAAACTTTGCTTTTCTCCTTTTTACTTGAATAAATTATCTTTTATCTTTGACTTTTCTTCCAATTCACTCTCTATCAAAAACTCTCATCACCTCGCAACGAATCTTCCTCATCACTATCTCCTTTTCCGAAAAAACACGACCATTTGCTTGAGATTTTGTTTTGTTTTGTTGGATTGGGCTCATCTTGAAACAACCATACAGTCGACTGCTGTTTACTTTCGGGCTCATACGTGTAAATCCGCGATGTCATAGACGTGTTTCGAAGCACCGCGATCGTATTTTTAGAGCCTTTCCTTCGACCAATCGATACGAGCCTTTTTTTGAGAGATTGACACTAATTCCTAAGGTTGTCTCAATCTCAAGATAGGTCACATGACAATCTTGCAATATCAGTTCGCGCACAGCATCAATGCACGAAATTCGTCTTGGAGTGAACTAGGGCCACCATTTAATTCACCATACCATCGATAAACACTGGTCCTTGATGGAACTTCATCGGCAAAAATTGAATTAAGTTCATCCATACACTGTTGCTGAGTTAATATACGTCGAAAGTGGTAAAAAATAATCGCACGAGATGAATCTTTTAAGCTACTGTAAAGAACACAAATGGAGCTCGTATGTCAAAACGTTCTGAGTACGTATAACCTCAAAAATGACCAACTTTATGATCTGTCAGTTGCCAGATTGCAACTCTAGGGTTGCCAAATCCCGAAATATAAAAGGCAACCCTCCTAATAATAAGAAACAGGCATGTAACAAATAATTAGATTTTTTTACAAAACACAAGGTTAGCTTTATTTTAAATAATTTAAATTTGATAAGAGACCTTTTATTTTAGTATGCCTACTGAATAATTTCACTTTCAGATAAAAAATAACAAGTAAATGCTTTTTAAAAACACAATATATAAATATGTTAATGTAATTTAAAATCAACTTGGTTTTATACATTAGGTAAATTTAATTTTATTATTGTATGCTGATTATTTATTATTATAAAAAGTAAGTTGTGTAATGATTTAAAAGTATTTAAATAAAAAAAACATTAAAAAAAGAACTTTATAACAAAACTATTTTATTCAATAGATATTAATTTTTAAACGTAGGCGTGTATGTCACAGAATATTATTATTTATATTTATAATATTTTGGCCTAACAGGTAAGTCATTATCAGGCTATAAAACAATTATATTTAAGCGTAAAAAACCTGATGATGGCCTGCTTTTTAGGCTGAAACTTGTCGCCGATTTTTTTCCGTTTTAATTTTTATTAAATTCTGTGACATGGTGATTTACTTCCTTAATATTAAAACTTATACTTTAAGTTTTAAAATATTTTAGTTTGTTTTAAATAAATTTCAGGACTGAACTTGGCACATATTACGTCAAACAAATGTTATATTATCATAATATTGAACTTGGCTCGCATTTTACATTTAAATGTTTGTGATGGGATTGAAATATCAGTAGATAATGTGTTTCAAATGAACAATTGGTTAAATACGCCAGAACTGTTATAAAATTTAGATTGTATTTTGATTGATATATAAAAATAAGAATAAAAATATAGAGGACACTCGTTAGACAGTGAAACAAGTTTTAAAACTTTCGTTAAATCCAAACAGTGTTAAATAATATGAAAGTTTTATACATTGACTTTATTGTTACTTTAAAAATGTTTAAATGATTTAACATTTCTGTAAACACTTAAAACTAAAATGAAAAATGAAACAAAAAGCTGATTAATATTCTTGTTTTATTAATTAGTAATATTTTTGAATTGTATCAATAACAACAATGTAAAAAACTGAATTAGCATTAAATTACCAACATGCTATTTGGGTTATTTCTATTCAAATTACTAAAGTTTGTAGACAAAGACATTAATATTTTTGTCCTAAAATCACATTTTTTTATTGTTAAAATATCAGTATCAATTTTTGATGTTCAATAACCTTGGTTAAGGAAACTTTCGAGATTGTATGACACACATCATTTTATTAATTTTGTCACGTAGATATACCTAGTTTATTGAACTTTTTTAAACGATCCACCGTTATGCTGAAACAATATAAAAGAGCTTTAATAAGCATTTTTTTGTTTTGCAACTTTAAAATAAACATTTAGGTAAACAAGACAGGAATAAGAAGTTTATACAAGGTTGCATATTATTGCAGTTTCTAAAATAACTTGTTATTTCTAATTCATACACTTTAAGTGTGGTAGAAGAAATTTATCCAAGACTATAGCATAATGAACTCATTATATATCTGTTTGCTCAACACTAATAGTACCCGTTAGTTACTAGTCCCTTAATTTAACTATAATATTATATATTATTATTATTATTTTATTAACAATAATGTTTTTTTTTTAATTTGAACGTGTAAATCACTAAATGCTTTCAATTCAGTTTTTTACATAAAAAAAAATAAAAAATGCCTGGTTCTAGACCAGAATTGAACCCGAAATCCTCGGTTTAAATGCAAAGAGAATCTACATTTTATAAATTGAATTCAGAAAGACGTTAGTTTTCATCTTTTGATGTTAATTCTATCTTTTAGATTATTTTATGTATTATATATAAAAGAATTTTTAAAATAAAATAATAGTGTTTCTAAAATTATGGGAAGCTACAAAATCTACAGGTTTCTGTATCATTATAGTCACTACATGCAAAGGTCCAGTGCGTAACAATTAATCAATCAATATTTTTTAAAGAATCAACCTGGAATTGGCAAAATTTTATGAAAAAGGTTGCTAAGATTTTTAGGTTAAGGAATATTGTTTTCATTTTTCTTACCGTAAAAAAATAAAACTTCTTTTAATATAACATAATAAGAAAAGAATAAAAATACAAAAATCTTCAATGCATAGGTACTACCATAAAGTCAGATTTTGTTTGGAAAATTGGGAACACTGACGTTTCTAATAATGTAGCGTGTTGAATTAACGAATATAAAAAATTATTTAAAGTAACAAGTGTAAAATAATAATTTAATAAATAAATATTGATTTCATAATGATTTGGTCAAGTCTTTTCATTTTTTATATTAGTGAGCTAATGTTCTGGGGTTCTGTTTTATTTGAAAATAGGTTTAGTTATTTTCAAACAAATTTGATCTTCTTTTTAATGAAAAAAATTTCAAAAATAATTAAAATTTATCCAGTAAACTTTTAAAGGACGAATGGTATTTGAGAAGATTATGTTTTGACCTATTCTCTATAAAAACTACTTTATTTTATAATTTGTTAATATCTTTTTCATTAACTTCACTAAATCTATTTTTGCTGTTAGATTCCATTTTTTATTACAAATAGTAAAGATTCAACCACTATAGAAATTTGAGATTCAAATTTGAAAGCCAACTAAGATACGAGTATTCTGTGTTGCCTATCTATGATCTAATTTATCAAAACATTAATAATCAAGAGAAAGCACTCATAATCTTTTGATCTTTCAATAACTTTAATAAAAACAGTATGAAGATACTGATTCTTCTTAAGGTTAGCTACTGCTAGATTATCATGATAAGTAAATGGGAGGGGTAACGACATTCTGTGGTATTATAAAGAAGAGGGCAACTGAGGTAAGGAGAACTAAAATGTCAAAGGAAGCTGGCATTAGAACACGCAAGTGTTTTTAGTTAACTTTTTTTTGGCACCCTCTGTAATATGAAATGACGTTGCACCTCCTTTTGACTTATCCTGTACACTAATAGTATTGACAGTGGTCAGTTGTCCTGAGCATTGTAAAAACACAGTTATAATTTGAATAAATATTTATTTTTATACCTATTCACATAATTCTACTAAGGGAAAATTATCCAAATAAAAATTATTAGTAATATCTATTTGAAGTTTACCTACAAGACCACATTTAAGTGTAGGTACCTATCTAAATCTGTTAAATGCATACAGCACCAGGTTAGTTTTAAAGTACCTGCCTATTTGAATTTTTACTGTCGTTTAGATGAATTGAATTGTGATAATATTAACAAAATATATTTTAGAATATTTAAATAATATAAAACGACTAGAGATTTATCAGTATAAAACAGAATGATTGGCTAGCCTTGAGCATAAATCGAGATATTTTGACAGGTGAAAAAAACAATCTACCAAAATTGGTAAAAAGTATCATATGTGTGAAATAAGGATTTAAAGGCAGTTAGTTTTGATGCCATACTTTATCAATTAATCATATATATTCCAAGCAATATTAAAATAAATAATTCGTTTTACTTTACCAATATACATTTATTAACTTTGTACATTTATGTTTTTTTAGTTGGAGAACCTTTAGAGGTACCGAAAATTGAAAACCCTACGGTCGAACAGATAGATGAATACCACGAAAAATTTGTAAAACGAATGACTGCACTATTTGAAGAACACAAATATAAGTACTTGGAGAATCCCGAAAAGAAGGAACTAACTCTTGAATGAAAAATATCGATACAATCTAAATAGATGTCTTTACGGTATCATGACGAAATTTTGTACTGTTATAATAACGAACTGTTGAAAAAAAAATATTGTGATATTAAATTGTTTAATTGTTAATTGAAAAATTATAGAATTGTTTGATAATGTTTTCTAAATACCGGTTTTTATGTCAATTACATCATTCACCTTGTCCATGAACATGGGAATTTGTATTTACTTTTATCTAATTCAAATTATGTTGGTTTATGAAGTCTAATCATTGAGATAAGCGTACGGTTTGCTTAACCACGTTAAAATACTTTCAATAAATGGCTTCTATTATTATTATTTATATAATATTTGGAAGCTGAAGCGTACTTAAAAGGTATTAAAATCCACGTATCATTATTTATAAATTATGTATCATCATTCTAATTTTTTTATCATTAAAAATATCAGTTACTTAACATCATTGAGTAGTAAGTATAGGTGATGTAAAAATTATAGTGCAAACTTAAAGTTGTCGGCTTTTTCTTTGACTTTAATGAAAGGAGGCCGTCATAGTCCAGTCAATATTAAAATTAAAAATGCTTATGCCCGGTTTCTGCGGTACTTTTAACTGCAGTTTATCGATTCGATAGAGCTATTGGTTCGATAACTCTTAGAACTGCTGTTCTGAACATCGAATTGTCAGATAAACTCCGTTTAAACTTAACTAGCCGGTGTGTAAATGCCAAACGCAACTATTGTTCTTTTCGAATTTGCGTCGAATGTGGTAGGTGCATTACAGGGCCCGATAGGAAGATGGTGTATTTTCCTATAGGAGTATTCATATCCACTGGATGAGAATAAGGGCCCAGGAGTCAAAATTATTTTAAAATTATTGCTATGAAATAACTCTTTCTGCAAAGCAACCATAGCATCAGTATAAGTTACAGAGCGTCACAGTTCCTAGAATAAATAATACATGTTTATACTTGCGCAGTAGACTTTACACCTAGACTCTACGTTTAATTTAATTTAATACTTTTATTTTTCTTTACTTTTTTCGTATTATACATTAAGTACTTATTGTTTTTGCCACGTAATAACAATCAATCGAAATTGGTGTGAAGGTATTCGTATATTGGGTAAACACAACAGTTGCTCAAACAAAGATTAACGCAGCATAAAAGTGAAATCTTGTACGTGATCTACACTATAAGAACAGTTCACATAATAGTTTTGTCAGATTTAAAACAAAGGACTAGAAAATATTGTTCCTCAAACTATGTCAAATTTATAGGAATAAAATAACCAGTCGGCACTTAGTTAAAACTCTGATGCAAAGTTAAAAGTTTATGCCAATATGAGAACAAAAAAAATTTGGCGTGCCACTAAAATTTTTCGACATACTAATATGGATACTATAATATATTAATAATATACGGTACAATATGTATTTCTTATGTAAATTCCACATTTTTCCGTTTAGTCAAGATATTGGAGGTTTAAAAAATAACGTAATAAGTAAAACATAACAACAAACTTACTTTATTGTAAATAAAAATAAAATAAAAACGTTAAACAAAAAAACTTAAATATTTTCTTATTATCTAAAATTCAAATGATTAAACAGTTAGGTACTTATTTAATGTGGTATTTGAACTTGTATTTTTTTTAATTAATTCATCTATATTGGGATTAATTTCGGAACTAGCCAACAGAATTAGATTTTTTAAATGCATGTCAGTTAATCGTGACCGATATTTTGATTTTATTATGTTCATAATAGAGAACATTTGCTCACAAACGTACGTTGAACCAAATCTACAACAATATCTCAGAGCTAACTCGTGTAAATTAGGAAAATTGTTTGCTGGTACAAATTTCCAAAATTCAATATAATTGGGATCAGTAACAGTTGAAATAATTTCCCTATATTTGGTTTTTAGTATAGTGTGGTTCTGTAAATCAATAATTTCGATCTGTATTTCAGCTGAATAACAATTGATATCTTGCAGAGAAATAGAAAAATGATTTATGAAAAGGTCAACATTCATTTTGTCTTTTTGAAAATCTTCTAGCAAAATAGATATAAGGTTTTTAAATCTGTCATAATTTGGAGTTCTACTGACCTTGTTGGCTAATTCCTGCATTAATGTGAAATGTGTCAATCTCTGTTCTCCAAAATCGTTACAAAAAAGCATAAGTTTATTCACAAAAGAAGATATATGACCAACTAGAGTAGGAAAAATACAATTTTTTCCCTGTATATAATCTTAAATTTAATAGATTTAAATGTCTCATAATATCAGTGAGAAAAGCTAAATCCCAAAGCCAATCTTTATCATTAAGTAACGAGCACTCACTGGGTAGTTCATTGTTTTCTTGCAAATATTTTAAGACGCACTCCTTCAAGTTCTAAAACCTTTCGAGTGCATTTCCTTTGGAGAGCCAGCGCACACTGCAATGGAGAAGTAACTCTCCATCTTGCTCCGTTTCTTCCGCGAACATTTCTCGAAATTGTAGTCGATTCAATGCCCGAGCTCGTATTTTGTTAATGCAGCGTGTTACAGGGTCAACAACAGATGTCATGTTTAGGTCCTTGGCAGAAAGAGCTTCCTGGTGAATAATACAATGTTACTTAAAAACTTTTCTTCCCAAATAGTTTTCCAGTAATGTAACAAACCCCTTTAGTCTACCAACCATGCAAGGAGCTCCATCTGTACAAACACTATCTAATTTTGACCATTCAACTTTGTTGACTTCGATTACGTTTTTAAGCTGTTCAAAAATGTCCTCTTCTGTTGTTGTGACTAGTTGGCGCAAATCCAGAAGCTCTTCGGTATTTTCAAAATTATCATTGGTATAACGAACAAAAATGCTTAACTGCGCATTTTCTGTGTTGTCACAACTTTCATCCAACGCTAAAGAAAAGAACTTGCAGGATTGTAATCCACTTATAATTTGGGAAACAACATCCTGGCCCAAATCATCTATACGGCGCATGACTGTATTTCGGGATAATGCAATATTATCGACCATATTTTTGATCTTTACATCTCCCACATTTTTAGCAAATATTGCCAGACTATTTTTAACTATCTCCTTTCCATCAGAGTAGGCTTTTTTCTTCCGGGCTAACAGCAGAGAAAGTTCATATGATGTTTTAACCATAGTTTCCATTTCATCAATTCTCTTCTGAAACAGCGACTGTTGGCTGGCTAGGGTTTTCTTTTTTTTCAATAAAGTCGGCTCGCAAATGTGAACCAATAGGATATTTGTTGCTGAAGTCCTTATGCAGTTGTTTATAATGTCGTTCCAGGTTAAATTTTTTCGGAACTGCTACAGACAATCCACATATCAAACAAACAGGCTTTGAAGTATTACGATTAGTAAATAAAAATTGTTCTTCCCAAGCAGGTTGAAAATCGCGAATTGCAATATCATCTTCGTATTTTCGTTTTGAAGTCGAAGGCTTACTCGTGGACATATCGAACAAATACTTTTAAAATTTTAAAGAAACAATGCGCGATGACAAAATGTGCACATACAACGGGGCAGTTTAAAATAAACTAAGCAAGGGTAACGCAGTCCTATTGCACATTACGACAGCTAGGATCACGTGCAGCAATCGCAGCAATATCGCTCGCCAGAGGATGCAATGATGCCGCATCTATCGTAACTTCCGTAAACCTACCAAGTTTTTTCTAATTATTTTTTGTTTTTCAAGTTTTAATTTTTTTGAAAGTTTTTTAATCCAAAACGCTACGCGTGCCACTGATAGGACTCAATCGTGCCACAGAGTGGCACGCGTGCCGCGGGTTGGCCATCCCTGACCTACATGAATATTGGGAAATATTATTATTTCTTGAAATTTTAGCTTCACCTTTTGTGTATAATATTGCATTGTCACTGATTTATTTAATATGCTGATAAATGTTTAAATACAATCTTATTAACTACAGTGTTGTGATAAAAAATATTTGTTCCATCTTCAGGTCAACAAAGTTCGCAGATACTTGAAAGATTTTCTTAATCTGTAACTTATTTGTCATGAGAATTAAGAAAAATAAAAGTTGATTAAAGATTTTCTACGATAATTTGGTTTTATCATTATGTCGCGTGAAATTTTAATATTCAATGAAAATTATTATACGACAAGAATGAATTAAAAATCCATAACCAGAGAATATTCGATAACTCTTAAATCTATAGGGGAGTACTTGAAAATGAATTTGGAGATATTATTTTGGTGGCAGATAGTAACTATGCCAATACCACACACAAAATTAAAAGTGTATAATGAAGTAGATAAATAAATTAAAGTTTTCCTTGATTTTATAACAATGAGAGGTATTTTGAATGCCACTGAATTAACATTGAATGGATGATGGATATTTTTTTATGAATCCTTCCTCTCTAATTTTAAAAGCTAAAAAATAATAAATTTATTATTAGTCGATTCAACGTCATAAAAAAACCCATTTTCAAACTTTTCAAGCATTTTCGAGAAAAATAAAACTTAAGAAAATGACAAAGCAAAAATACCTTTGAACTGCTGCTTTCGAATTTTTTCTCAAAATCATATTTATCTTTTAGAAAATTACTCTGGACCCACTAACGTTAAAATTGCAAAATTCCAAATAGTTACCAACAAAATTGACTACTTTTGACTGATTGCACCAGTCGATTTAGCGTCTAAAAAAAACCTTATTTTCGATATTTTCAAGCATTTTGAATTGCTGCCTTTAATCGATATATTTAAATGGATTAGCGGACAAAATATACCAAGGATTTCTTGGTGACTAAACATTGGCTCACTATTTGAAAAAAGATGCGTAACCGCATTCTTGAAGTAGGTTATTGTGAAATAAATGCCACTATTTACACTAGCGAGTGGAAAATTAAAATTTTTCTAAAAAACTGGCGTTTAAAAGATTAGAAATTAAGTATGTAACATAAAAAGCATTAAAAATATCCTTAAAAACAAATATAATAAATTAATATTAAACGTTGTTTAATGAGAAACTATATAGATTGTCATATTGAATTGTAACACATTCTGTATCAGTCTCTGGTCCACTCCATTATTCATCCTCCACCAAACATATAAACATTATTTATTTGTACAACATATAAACAGAAACTAAAACTGCTTCTCCTCACAACAGTATTTATACTACTCTACTGCTTCTAGTATGTTCGGGAACGATTCGAACATTTCAGGCCCAGAGTCTTCGCGTAGGTTCTTTTGTGTTCGAGAAGCTTCTGGGTCGCCGTTCGGCAGCTCGCAGAGTAAAAAACCTTCAGTGGTGGCTGTCTTAATCTTTTAAGAGAAAACACGCATCACAGCATGTTTTACGTATTGCATAGATTTAAACAAAGTATTTAGTATGTAGTGCTAGTAGGTTATGTGTTGGTTGATGGAGTTAGTAGGTAAGATTTGAGCGGGTAATACCAAAGAATACCCCAACTAACAAGAAGCGAAAGGCGGCCTTTTGGCAAGGCACTTTTTGGCCATAAATTCGTATGGCCAAAAAGTGTGAAGACTAACTGAAATTGACAAAAGCGTTTTCTTTTGAGATCGAGTTGTGTGTTCTATTAAAATGTTATTAGGGAGATCAACTTGTCACGTATGTTTTTTTAAACAAACTGCTACACTCTCGATGTGACCTGAGGGCACCAAAAACTGCTCTGACTATACTCGGGGCAATGCGAATAGGTTAGTTTCAAGCGGTTAACGTTCAAGTTCAAGTTGAAATGGGTAACTATGGAGAAGGTAAACATGATTTTGTACAAAATTTGGATTTCATATTTTGTGGTGTTTTTTTAAAGTATTTTTAATTATGTGAAAATATCACGCACAAGCCTCTTTGGCGCTTCAGTGATTCTATGTTTATTCATGTATTTTTTAACAATTATTACTTTTTCTTTACCTGGGTTTATGGCTTTGGTGATAACCAATTAGCCAGACTTTTTTATTTATTTATTTTTACACGTTTGCTCTCAACAACTCACTTTCACGTTATTAATTTTATATTTTTAGTAATAAAATCTGTGCTTTGTTATATGTTTATTTATTTTTTATTTATTTTTGTTTTATTTTTTTATTTTTTTTTCTGCACTTAAAGTTTTCATTTTTTGTATTATGGCGTACAGTTTTGTTAGTAAGTTTACATTTTATATTTGCATCTTTTTGTATGCAAATACACTACAATTTACTTTGTATACCTATTATATTGTAATATTGTAACATTAATAGGAATAATAATGCATATGTTATTATTTTTTTATAATTCATATTTATACCTGTATTGTAAAAGACTGATTATTATAATACGTTATGGAAAACAGGAAAAAACAATTACAAATAGAATGAAGTGCTTGATCAGTTGATGGAAGATAATGCAGGGGTTCTAGTAGGTTCCAAATTGGACAGAAGACATACTGGTAAATCAATTTTAAAGCTTTTAATGTAAATGTCTAGAGAATCTCTTATTTTGAACCACTTTCTACTTTCCTGTTTAATCCACATTTGTTGGGCTTTTTTAATTACTTTTTGTGCTTCCTTTGATTGAGTTTTACATTTTATATTTACATATTTTGGTATTACATTTTTCTTGAGACATTCTTGGTTAAACCAGATGTTTTGGGATGCCTTACACCTTTTCTCATGTAACTTCTTATACAATCGGGTTAATTCTTCTCTCGAAGATGACTTAATGAAATCTATGGTACTAACCCTTACTGTGTGAAAGTTCATCTTATTCAGAACAATAAACAACTAAAAGGTTGAATTTAAAGCTCTTGGGTACAATTTCTAATAAACTAATTCCATTCTTTTAGTTAAAATAATTTAGGAATTGTTAAATTGTTTTCTTATTTTATAAGGGAAAATTTAAAATGGTTTAAGTTGAAGTTACTATAACGTGATCCTGATAATAATATATTTTTTATTTGCATTAAGTACCACATAAATGTTTTCCATAAATAGAGTAAATGTTATCTAATTGAATTGCTTACTTTAAAAATAATAAAAAAGATAAGATATACTGTAAATACGAGTACCTACATTATTATTAAATTTAGAAGTTTATATTGTGATTAGATAAAGTAATTTAATAATCTATGGAAATTTGATGAAATTTGATGCGTTTTTGAATGAAATTACTAGTTTCGGTAAAATATTGTTTAAAAATGGTCATTAATCAGCATATGTTTTCATTTAAAAGTCTTTATTTTCAGTTATTCTACCACTAGTAATAAATATTTTGTATGATTTTGAAGAAGTTGCCCTCTAGTAATCTGCTTAGTTTGAATTCCAAACATCTAATCTAAATAGCACAATTGATCTCTTAATCAATCTTCTTCCTTTCATTATTTAGTGGTGTGGTTCCACTAAATATAATTTTAATTGTAAAAAAGCAAAAACTTGTACTTTAATAGATATTATAATTAAAAAACTGTATAAAATTGCATGACAATTTTTGTCTAACCGAATTATTTATCTTCCATATCAATAATTTTCCATCTATTGTTTTATCCCCAACAATTTGCATGAGTTCCTTATAATATGCAGAGGGTTTTTTATCACCTAATTCTGAACTAGACAGTAATTTATTTAAAGCTTCCTCTGACAATGTTAACCTACTCAGAATTGTATCTTTTAAAAAATTATATAAATCACTTGTCGGTGGTTTAATATTAATAACATCATAAACCTCGCTAAAAATTTCCGGTAGTAAGTGTGCTACTGTAATGTGATATTTGCTTTTTTCCGCTTTGTTATAGATAAAAAATTGACTTTCTAACTGTTTGAACCAAAGTTACGGTTTTGATGACCAGAAAGCTGGAAGTCTAATATTTTTTAAATTTTCTAAGGAGTCAATTCCTTCCGGGAAAAAGTATTTGTTTCTGTCATGTCAGTAAAATTGTTTAGTTTGTTATTTAGTCGATTAAAAGATACCGGAAATGGTTATATGCAACTCCCCAAAAAACGACAAACCAAATGGCTTATCTGTCTAAAATCTTTGCGAGAAGATTTGGGTCTGAAAACCTCTATACGATTTTCGGCTAGGGGAAACTTGACTTGGTGACGGCTCCGGAAATAATTCGATTCGATACTGATCACAACGAGTCGTTGCTGTTTGATCGGTTCGATCGTGGTTTGATTCCACTAAATATAATTTTAATTGTAAAAAAGCAAAAACTTATACTTTAATACATATTAAAAAACTGTATAAATTTGCATGACAATTTTTTGTCTAACCCTGTTACTTATCTCCCTTATCAATCTTCCATAGCGACGTTCTCCTGGTTTTTATCCAGCTTCCTCTTCGACTTGGATCCTTTTCTATTCTTCTTTTTTATCAGAAAGAACTAGCACTGACAGGAAATGCCAAATGACTGTCACTCAAGAAAAATTGAATATAACCCTTAGAACATAAAATAGTAAGGAAGTATTGCTCGTTCAAGGACAGGTGACCGGGATGGTTATCCAAGATGGCTACCGGAAGTTACTTTTTAACAGTGGCGTCCTATATTTTTATTTGTAGAAAAATAATGTCCTTATTGAAACATAGGTACCTATTATTATTCAGTATGGACCCTAATCATTATTTTTATTAAAATAACCATTTTAATAAGGAAAGTAGAGGAAAAAAAATAGTATAACATTGCCTAAAATGGGGGTACTAGATTTAAGGAAATAAAACCAGTTATATACTACACAATTTTTATTAAAATTTTTTATTCTACCACTATTGGCCCTTAAATTGAATTTTGTGTAAACATGTCTAATTTTTTGTACATTATTTATTTTACTTTTACATATATAATAAATTCTTGTTTTTAAATATACTTCACAAATGCTTTTTATAAGTTGTTTCCTACGAGGACTTTCAGAAGTAGATGGTAGAGTTTCAGGAACAGGAACTGGTGAAATAGTTTCACTGCTAGTAGTTATTATCTCTTCAGCATAAGGGTCGTTAGTACTTACCTGCATAGAAAAGGTATATATTAGTGAAATATATGTTTAAGTAAAATATCTGTAAATAGATTTGAGAAAAAATATAGATTTGGTCAATGTTATTAAAGCAATTTTTGGATGTAATAATTACTTACATATTTCATTCTTGCGATTTTAATTGTAGGTATAGCATTTGGTACTAGTCTAACAATTACTGAAGAAGTTCTATCAAATGATTGTTCTGTAAAATGTTGTGAGCCTAAAAAGCTATTCTTGTCTGGACTCCAGTTATCTTTATCCACAATATTTAACCATTTCCGTCTAATATTTTCATCCCGTGGGAAACTGTGAATGTAATAATGTGTTAATTAATACACAAATACATTTATTGTACAACTTTGCTTTAGAATACTCTATAGACATAAAAATAATTGACATATATAGTTATGAGATTAACCAAAAAATTGTAAAATAATGATAATTAAAATAAAATATCCTCTTTCCATTATTGATACGCCTATGTCAATTTAAGTAGATAGGTTAGGGATCAATACAAAGTATTAATTAAATTTAAACATAAAAATATAGTTTACGTATATATAATGTATATTTATTATAATAATAGCTACTTACCCATAAATAATTAATCCAAATTTTTAACAGAAAACTAAATTTTTATAACTTGTAAACAAAGTATGAGTCATAAATGGTTATCCAATATGGCCGACTTCCGTCGCCAGATTTTAACATTGTAGATATAACACAAACTCCTTCCTTACTATTTTATGTTCTAAGATATAACCATATAACCACAAAATAAAATAATGTCATAAAACTGTCAACTTGAAATAACGTCAAAATTTGATTAGAATGTAAGTCAAAAAGTAATAGGAGTTATTTTGTGTGCTCGTCGTAACAAGACAAGTGCACCACACATTATTTTCGGTAATAATTATAATGTAAACTATTAAACTCTCGTGTCATATTGTGTGATTTATAATAAAAAAACCCTTTAAATATCAGCATATTTATTTTTTAAACAAAAAGTTGATTATTTTATTGCCGCTAAGGATATTATTATAAATAGTCCAGTTATGAAAAAAGCTATTCGAAGAACCTAAAATAAAAAACAAATATTATTAATACAAGCAATTTTTCGTTTATTTAACATTTCTGTTGTGTATTAATAAAAATTAGTACTCTACTAGTTTTTATTGGTGTTCCAAAGACACTAAATAAAATTTAATTATATTTTATTTTAAAATAAGCGATACTTTTTGTGACGAGTGTACCTATTATGATCAAATCGAAACAAAAATTATTTGATATGTTATTGTTGCCTTGTCTTTGTCATGTCATTATATTTAAAAAAAAATATAATGCCAGTGGTGAAAACAATGCTATATGATTCACGGTAGAAAAGTGTATTATTGCCTCGGATCCATTATTATTACCTCGACAATAATAACTCCCTTTTCTACCTTGGCGTATAATTACTGTTTAAAACATACGTTATCTTGCCATTTTCTGTTTTCAATGCACTGCTGATAATCCATGGTGGAAAAACTGACGGAATTATACAGTGGAATCCACACATCGGGAAACATTTTGAACAAACAGTTATCGATACATTTTCTCAATCTAAAAGATGTCTTATTCACCAAACTGCTCATTTCCAAGTAGTTGTACATAGCCAAATCGCATATGGCTTGAGCATTTTTCACTCTTATTAGAGTATACTCGTCAAGAGAAAGTTCTATATTGTCATTATTCTTGTCAAGCAATTTATTTAATAGATAACAGTCTTCAAACCCACAATTCATACCTGTAACATATAGATTAAAAAAAATTGTATTTGATAATGTACAGAAGAAAAAAAGAACCTTGTCCGTAAAATGGTACCATAGCATGTGCAGCATCTCCGATAATCAAAAATTTTGATCCAACATGGTACGGTGAACATTTGATAGATATAAGTTGTGAAGGACGGGTTTTTAAAAATACGTCTAGAATCTGTTCTTTTCCAATTAAATCAATTGCATCAGGAAAACTGTTTTTAAAAAAACTTAAAACTTTCTCATTGGTTGTCAATTGGTCAAAAGTTTTAAATGACATGAACAATGTTACTGTCCACGAAGAGTCCTGATTTGGTAGAGCTATCATCATATAATCACCCCTAAAATAATTAATTCCATGATTATTGTAAACTATATAAAGTAGAAATTGTATTTATTTGAATATTATACTTGTTATTTATTTGTACATTTGTTGATATGAATATCAAGTAACAGTCAAAAAATTAATTGATTTGATGATAAATAAATAAGATTGTCAGTAAGATACATTCAAAAGAAAAATAGTAGTTTAATTTGTTCTTCAAAGCTGAATATTAAGTAAACTCAGATAGACCTATTTATTATTTTTTTCACTACTAGCCTCTAAACCTAACTTTATGGTTCTTTTATTTTTAGTTAAAAATTAGTACCTAAGTATTTTATTTATTTTCCTTTAATAAAAGATTTTTTCCATAGAAATTCTACCTTCACAGATAAATATACAAATTACTTCGACAATAAACCCCGTACACCAAAACCTTACTACGAGAGAATTCGAGTTTATCTCCAGCATCTGGATATCGAATTTCCAGACATTCTTCCATTGGATTTAGACCATCCTCCTCCCTGGACCATAAACATTCCCAAAAGCAACATAGACTTGAGTAGATTTAATAAACATGAGACTTACCCATCCATCATTAAAAATAACCTCAGCTCAATGCTAAACGGACAATACCAACAGTACGCTAAAATATATACTGATGCATCTAAATGCGAGATGGGTGTAGGTGTAGCAGTTGTTACAGCCAATGTCACTCTTCAGTTCAAACTTCCCACCACATCTAGTATTTTTTCTGCTGAACTTTACGGGCTTTATAAGGGCCTCCAACACATAAATTCTGTAAACAACCCCAAAACTCTCATTCTCACCGACTGTCTAAGCGCTATATTAACTCTACAACACATCTACCCCAAAACTCCCATAGAAAAAATGATAAAATCTGAACTGCTGCGGACTCAAGAAAACTCTAAATGCGTCAACTTTTTATGGATACCGTCCCACATTGGTATTGCAGGAAACGAAGAAGCTGATGAAAGTGCGCGTAACGCTATATCTAATGACGAATCAGAAATCGAGCGTCGGAGTGTCGCAAGTGATCTAAAGCCATTCTTTAAAATAAAGTGTTGTGTAAATGGAATCGGGAGTGGGAATGTTCTCGTTCAAAATTGAGTCACATCAAAAGTGATGTATCTCCGTGGCAACCTACAACTAAAAATCGACGCGCGCAAATCATCCTTACACGTCTACGGCTCGGTCATACTCGATATACTCACTCCCAACTGTGTTCAAATGGTGAGCCACCTATGTGCACACTTTGCAACGTAAAAGACGATGTAAACCACTTTTTGATAGACTGTCCTAACCATAGTGTTCACCGCGTCACGCACAATATCCCTAATAACCTAAAAACACTTCTCGGAAAAGACTTTCCATACCGTCGGATAATCGACTATCTACATTCTATTAACATGTTGTATAAGATTTAATTAAGTTATTTAAGCCAATATTACTGTAACGTCGCTAATAACCTTTGGGTGGATGCGACTTTCTTTAAAAAAAAAAAAAAATATTTAATAAACTAATGTGGGAACATTGATGTTACATTAACGCGGTATTATTTTTTCGTCCTTACGAACCCTAAAATCAATCCCGACTTACTGTATATTAGACACAACCTTATCACCGCTACCAAACCTTCCCCTAACAATAGAACGCACCTGAAACAAAACCCTTACAAAAACGAACGCAACCATCCAACCGGAAACTATTATCAACCCCCTTTATAAATTAAGGCACACGTTCTGTCTCGACCTTTTTCCTTCGACAAAAGTCATAGTGGCAAGTTCAAAATTTTATCCACAAAATTTAGAAAACCATTTTTCTGGCTGCATCACAGAAGATGCAGCTAGTACGGAAAAATATATCCGCTAGTACGGAGAGATATACCCGTTCGTAGCAGCCCTTTTGACGAAGAAGTATTTCAAATTATTCTTTTATATCAGTTTGATTTATATACCCTCTGGCTATAATGTAACGTTTATTTATTTTTACTAGTCTTTTTAATTTATTTTTATACTATTTAAATCACTAACACTGTTTAATTTATATAACACAATTTATTTAATTTATGTAAGACAATATTTCTAATCGCATTTATCTAACAACATACTACATACTAACTAACTCAAATATTCAAATCGGTCCTTAATATATAGGTAAGTATTGTTCCAGCATACTCCGGTCTATTCTCGATCGTATCGAGTCTAGATGCTTCGCTCGTCGGGCGCCGTATATTCTCGAAGACTCTCGCATCATCTGTTTCCTTCGCGTCTGGTCATAGCGCCAGGGGCGTACTCGCACAACATTGCCCCCTCCTTAAGAGATAGTTCCTCCTGGAACTTTTACGGAATTGAGACTGGATGGAGATACTTGCAACTGAATCCTCGTCTACAATTTCCAGTTGCATGGAAATAACATGGAATGGTCTTTGATGTCAGCTGGACACGGGGCAAATGGCTGCATACCAACACTTGGACTTCGGTATCTTGAAAGATTACTTCCACCATATTTCGGATGACCCTCCAATCCAATGAGTTGCACTCTATTTTTGGCATGGCTAGCTTCTGTACGTTGGACTCCAATATGTGCTCTCTCAAGTTAAGTAATGATTCCCATATATTTCGATAAGTGGGCTGGTCTTGGTAGGTATTCTTGGTAATCAGATAGAAGAGGCAACGGGAGTCATCTCGAAGTATCAAAGCCTTCCCAGTGGCTGGTAACTGATTTCGAAGTTCTGACAATCGACCAAACTTCTTTCGAAAGACAGACGGTAATCCTCGGCCGTCGCTGATAGTGGCGGAAACGCTATGGGCTAATGAGTAGTCATCAGGAAGTGTGAACAGGTCTTGCTGTTTCTCAATAGTCACGCCGTATCTAGCTTTCCCAGTACCTCCATATGCACCCATAAATTCTTCGAAAGCAAGGTCGGGTGTATCTTGGACTTGATTTACGACTTCTTCTTCCTGGTCATGATCTCCTTCAAATTTCGCCAGTCGGTTTCGGTGTACTACCTTAGGTTTTCCATTCGGGGTCTTTATTATACGGTATATGACGTCATTGATTCTTTTCTTGATGATGTATGGACCCTCCCAAGATTGTTGTAACTTTGGTGAGTACCCCTTCCGTCATTTCGGGTTATGGAGCCAGACTTTGTCACCTTCTTGGAAACATCCTTCTATAGCTTGGGTATCATACCGTTTCTTCATCCTGTCACTGGCAACTTGGAGATGGGAGCGAACCAAACCATGCATGTCGTCCATTTTTCTACGTAACTGGATTACATAGTCTTCTCCAGCTATATCCTCTCCAGGTCGGCATCCAAACTCGAGGTCGCATGGTAACCTCATCTCGCGTCCAAACAAGACTTTTGCTGATGTTTGACCTGTTGATTCATTGACGGCGGATCGATAAGCCATTGCAAAGAGCGAAATATACTGGTCCCAGTCTCTTTGGTGATTGGATACTACTTTTGATAGATATTTGCCAATGGTTTTATTCATGCGTTCTACCATTCCATCTGATTGTGGGTGCAATGCTGTAGTTCTTGTTTTCTTCATTCCTAAATTGTCGCAAATTCCTTGAAAGAGTTGACTTTCGAAGTTCCTTCCTTGGTCACTGTGAATCTCCAAGGGCACTCCATATCGGCAAATAAACTCCTTCACTAGCACGTCTGCGACAGTTGCTGCCTCTTGATTTGGAATGGCGTAGACTTCAACCCACTTCGTAAAATAATCCATTACCACCAACATGTATTTGTTCTTATTCTCAGTAGTGGGGAACGGTCCAGCAATATCTAAAGCAATTCTCTCAAATGGGCTACCAACGTTATATTGTTTCATGGGAGCCTTTCCTCTTTTCTGAGGTCCATTACTAGCAGCACAGATGGTACACTTCTTACACCAGTCCTTAACATCATCGGAACTATTCATCCAATAAAACCTTTCACGAACTCTCTGCAGGGTTTTCTTGACACCAAGATGACCTCCTGATGGACTGTCGTGTAACTGTCGTAGTACTTCGGCTACTCTACTCTTTGGTATAACTAATTGCTTTCTGTTAACGGAACCGTCATCATTTTCAATTATTCTCTTTAATAAATCGCCTTCCAAAATGAAAGACTCCCACTGAGCCCAATATGATTTAAGGACTGTAGAGAATTTTGACACTTCTTGCCAAGTAGGTCGACGATCTTCTATCTTCCATTCTCTCATTTTCTTTAAAACAGGATCATTATCTTGTTCTTCTTTAATTCTAGTAGGTGCCCAGTCGTCGTTAACTACAGTTGTTCGTAGTATTGCAGTTTCTTTTAATTCTGTCTTACTGCAGTGAGAACACTCGTCTGGGCACGGCCTTCTGGAAAGGGAGTCTGCATTTCTGTGACTTATCCCAGCTCGATGTTCGATCCTAAAGTCGTACTCTTGGAGTCGTTCGATCCACCTGGCAATTTGACCTTCAGGGTTCTTAAACTGCATTAGCCATTTTAGGGCTGCATGGTCCGTCCGGATTAAGAATTTTCTTCCATAAAGATATTGGTAGAAGTGTTCCACCGATTTCACAACTGCCAGAAGTTCTCTTCTCGTAACGCAGTAATTCCGTTCAGGTTTGGAGAGCACTTTACTAAAATAACCCAGGACTCTCTCTTGTCCATCTTGAATCTGTGAAAGGACTCCTCCAATTCCGACATTACTGGCATCTGTATCCAAAATAAATTCTCCTTCCGGTTGTGGGTAGCCTAATATCGGTGCTGCGGTTAAATGCTTCTTTAGAGTTTCAAAAGCGGTTTGACAGTTTTTATCCCAGCAGAACTCTCTCGTTTCCTCTGTAAGGCGTGTTAATGGCTTAGCAATGTCTGAAAACTTTCTGATAAATCTGCGATAGTATGTACATAGACCAAGAAAACTTCTTATTTGATGTTTATCAGTTGGTTGTGGCCATTGTTTGATAGAAGCGACCTTGTCCTTATCTACAGACACGCCCTCTTTGCTGACAATATGACCCAGATAATTAACTTTGTCTTGGAATAACTGACATTTCTTTGGATTCAGCATCAGTTGGGCAGCTTGAAGTCTTTTAAAAACATCTTCTAAGTTTTTCAGATATTCTTCAAATGTCTCCCCCAAGACTATGATGTCGTCTAAGTAGACCAGGCACGTTTTCCAAGACAACCCCCTCAATACGTTCTCCATCAGCCTTTTAAATGTCGCAGGAGCATTACATAGTCCAAATGGCATGACATTGAACTGAAATAATCCAGAACCGGTGGTAAAGGCTGTCTTTTCTTTGTCTCTTGGGTCCATTTCTACCTGCCAATAACCAGACTTCAAGTCTAAGGTAGAAAATAATTTGCTTCCAGCTAGAGTGTCCAGGGTATCGTCGATTCGAGGCAGACGATAACTGTCCTTCTTGGTAACATTGTTCAACTGACGGTAGTCTACACAGAACCTCGTAGTTCCATCCTTTTTTTTGACCAAGACTACCGGAGAGACCCATGGACTGGTAGAAGGTTCTATCACTCCATCTTCTTCCATTTCTCGGACAATCCTTTCAGCTTCTTGCCTCTTTGCCTGTGGTAATCTTCTAGCTGATTGACGAATTGGCTTGGCATCACCCGTGTCGATTTTATGTTTTACAGCAGAGGTACCTGTCTTACCTCCCTTTGGTACAAAAATGTTGCGATACCGATGAAGAAAATCTTTCATTTTTCTTTTCTCTTCTCGGTTTAAAGATGTACCAGCAACCGCCACCATTTGTTCAAACTTATCGTTGGAATTATCGGGAATAGCTGTCTGTCGAATTATAGATGTTACTGGTACGGAGGTTCCAACTTTGGTCTCTTTCTTGATCGTAATTGGGTGATCATTGACATTTATAACTCGTACTGGAATTTCTTTAGCAGAAGTGACCAATCCTTTTCCTATCAAAATTCCTCGACCGACCTCCTCATCATGGTTCCATGGTTCCATCATCACCGGTATTCCTTCGTCAATAGTTCCTTGCAGTCTGGCCACTATGATCGTTTCGCTTCTACCAGGTACCACAGTATCCTCCTGGACAACGGCTGGCACGGTTTTGTCCTCATATGGATGAAGGAATATTTCTTCAGAACCGACTTTGATAACTCTGTTCTTGAAATCCAGTTGGAAACCATGTAAGTTCATCACATCCATTCCTAATATGACATCTTCCTCAATATCAGCGACAATAACAGTATGCGTGAACTTCTCTGAGCCAATTCCTATTTGAACCTGGACTTCTCCAAGGATGTTAGCTCTATCACCTGTGGCAGTTCGCAGTCGTAGCCTTGTTGGTAAAAGCTTCTTACGGCTATTTATAGTTGTTGGCCGTATAATCGTTCTGGTCGCTCCAGTATCCACCAATAGTGTATACTTTTACCGTTGACTTCACCATCTACATATACACTGTCGTCGCGGCATTTCAAAGAGGCTATTAGTATGAGAGGGTCTTTGGAAACGTTCCGGGTCGAAGCTGCCCCCTCTAGGCCGACCCGTTTTAGTTTTCCTGTGGAGTAGTTTCTTGATTCGTAGTGACCCCAGGGCGTTTACATGAATTGCGAACATGTCCTATTTCACCACAATTCCAGCATCTGATGGTCTTCTTCTTTTTCTTATCAGTAAAGTTCTTCATCATGTTTACTAATTGGTCTAACTTATTTTCATATTCCTCTTCCGTTACGGACCTTACTTTACTGTATCCTCCACAAGCTTTCGAAGCCGCTTCATACTCAAGCGCGGCAGACAAGATGTCCACTAATGTTTTGTGGTGGGCTAAACGGAGTGTCTTTGCCATTTCGTGGTCACGAAGTCCATCAAGAAATGCTTCAACAGCTAAACATTCCATCATTTGTTCTGGAGCTGAAGGGTAAGCAAATCTTACCAATCTGGCAATATCTACTTCGTACTCTTGAAGTGTCTCCTCTCGCTTCTGTTTTCGAGTCTTCAACTGCGATCGGTGCAAGTTCTCCAAGTGTTCGTGACCATATCGCATGTTCAAGCTTTTCTTCAGTTGCTCAAAATCATCTGTGTCCTCCACTGGTATGGTCTGAAGAACATCCAAAGCGTCTCCTCTCAGAGCGATGGTGAGGTTTATTGCCTTCTCTTTTTGGGACCATCCGTTCGCTCTTGCAGCTGTTTCGAACTGTTTGAGATAATTTTCCCAAGACATCTTTCCGTCAAAGGTTGGGGCCTTAACACGAACAGAACTTTCGTTGCCTTCCAATTTCGGTTTCCGCTCCACTTTGAAGCTTCTCATTTCGTCCTTGTTTTCCTCTCCTAAATCTTCCATATCTTCTTTACCTCCTCTTTCCATCTCTTCCATTTGTTTTTCCATTTCTCTTATTTTCTCTTCAATTTTTTTTTCGAATGAAGACATTTTATTTTCCATAGAAGAAATATCCAAAGAAACTTTGTTTTCCAAAGAAGAAATGTCAGAAGAAACTTTATTTTCCAAAGAAGAAATATCAGAAGAAACTTTATTTTCCAAAGAAGAAATATCAGAAGAAACTTTATTTTCCAAAGAAGAAATATCATTTTTTAAAGAAGACATATCAGTAGAAACTTTGTTTTCCAAAGACGAAATATCATTTTTTAAAGAAGACATATCAGTAGAAACTTTATTTTCCAAAGAAGAAATATCACTCTTCAAAGAAGACATGTCGGAAGAGATATCACTCTTCAAAGAAGACATATCGGAAGAGATATCACTCTTCAAAGAAGACATATCGGAAGAAACTTTATTTAAGGAAGAAATAATTGTAGCAGAAGAGTCGTCTACGAAAATATAATTTTCTGGATCTAAACCATCATTTTCCAATGCTTGCTTAAGTCGCTCCAACAACTCAGTCTTCCTTCCTGTTGTTTCCAATTCACGATCCTCCAGCTCTTGACGCAATTCTGTCACTTTCAAGTCACAAAGTTTTTTCGACATATTTATTTATTTATTTTTTTTTTTTTTACCTTATTTATTTACAATATCCCACTTCTGACACCAATGTAACGTTTATTTATTTTTACTAGTCTTTTTAATTTATTTTTATACTATTTAAATCACTAACACTGTTTAATTTATATAACACAATTTATTTACAATACTTTAATTTATGTAAGACAATATTTCTATTCGCATTTATCTAACAACATACTAACAACATACTACTAACTAACTAAAATATTCAAATCGGTCCTTAATATATAGGTAAGTATTGTTCCAGCATACTCCGGTCTATTCTCGATCGTATCGAGTCTAGATGCTTCGCTCGTCGGGCGCCGTATATTCTCGAAGACTCTCGCATCACCTGTTTCCTTCGCGTCTGGTCATAGCGCCAGGGGCGTACTCGCACAACAATAAGTTTTAAGGGTGTAGCGTGTTCGGTTTTCATTACTTTATTACTTGCTTTCCAATTCAGTTTAATTACAGGGTGTTTCTATATTTTTCACCTTAGTTTCTTTGTGTAGTTTCAGTTGTTTAATCGTAAACGTATAAAAAGATAGTGGCGCCCTTAACCCTTATATACCACCAATCTCTCAGCCCGTACATTTTTGGGGGTATTATTGTTACAAAACTTTGTAGAATTTGGTCGAAACTTATATCACGATTTAAAAATGTAAAATTGAAGACACACTTTTTCAATGCTAAAATAAAAAAAACATCGTAGCTTTCTTAATTTTCCTCCCTTGTATGTATGTATAAATTAGAGGTGATAAGTCCACTGTGACCTATAGGATCTATTGTGTCCCCCCTTACTTGCCATGTTCTGATGTTTTCTCAGATTTATAGCAGCTCTTCGAGTCCTATTTCCCTGAGGAAGTTTAGGACATCGTCGGGCTTCAAATAAGGTAGATTCCCCTCTTCTATTTCGTGTGCTCCCAGGTATCTGCAGGGCATTCTGAGAGTATGTGTATTGAGGTTTCATCCTCTTCCTCACAGAATCTGCACTTTGTTTCATCTGCTAACCCTAGTATCTTCATGTGGCTTCTTAACCGACAATGCCCGGTTAATATTCCCGTTAAAATTCGGAGCCTTTTTTTAATGAGGTTGAGGCAGCTAAGAGATCTCTTCTGGTCATAGTTCCCCAGTAGTATCTCAGATTGTCCTTCCAGTCCTTCCAGCTGATTCCAGTACCTGGATTTTTCCTTCTCCATTTATTTCCATAGTTTTCCTAAGATTACTCTACTGCTGATCCTACAAGATGGTTCTAATCCCAAATGTGGGGTTTCAGCTCCATTTTTGCCAGCTTATCTGCTGTTTCGTTCCCCTCTATTCCTATGTGTCCCGGGACCCATAGGAGGGTGACAGTGTTCTTCTGGCCTAGTTCATTTAGTTTGCCTAGGCATTCCCAAACCATCTTCGAACTGATTATATTTGAGCTCAGCGCTTTAATGGCTGCTTGACTATCCGAAATGACCACAATCTCTTGTCTGCGGTAGTTTCTTCCAATATTGAATTCCACACATCTTTCGATGGCGCGGACTTCTGCTTGAAAGATGGGTATGTGCCCAAGCTCTCGGTCCAAAAACTCCTATCCCAGTTCCCTCGTCTAGCTTGGAACCGTCCGTACACCACTTTATGGCATTCTGGTTTAAATTCTGTATGGTGTCTTCATCCCATTCAGATTTATTACTCAACTTTGTGATGAATTTTCTCACAAAGTTGAATTTCTTTGGCATATCATCTTGGGGCATTTTCTAAGTTTAATCAAATTGAAGTGATCCCTGATAATTCCTTCTTTGATCATTCTATATATTGTTTTCCTCCCTTGGGTTGATAAACAATACTTTCCGCCCTATTTTTGGTGCCCATATGATTGGTTTTCCGGTAAGGTAGGCGGAATTTTTTTTGTAGTAATCACAGTAGTTAAAATTGGAATATTAAGTCAAACAAACGTTAGTACATGTTTTTTTTAAAGTGTCTTCAAGAAATATTTGAAAAACATGATTTGGTGCCTCTTGCAAGTGGAAACATTGGGTTTAAAGGTTGGTTATGCTCTTTTATACCGTTGCTGCTTAAATAATTTAGCTTTTTTATTTATAGGCTCAATAAATATAAAAATCTTTATTTAGATATGTATCTGTTTCTAATTAATTAACCTACCACTGGCTAATAAGTCACGAATCTCTTCTTTTTTGTTCAAGAAAAGCCTCCAATATCGCTCGCTGATTGTTTTCGTTCTGCTGTAAAAAGTCATACGTAATAGGTAAAATTACCATAGACTTGCCGTAGCTAAGCGATTGATGCAATTTATAGTTCCTTGATTGTTTGGTAAAGGCAGCACTGGTGCTTGTTTGGTATCGTTTTTTTCCCTGATTTATAATACTAATTTGCAATTTTGAAGCAAAACTTGTGAAATATTCGCTATCGCTTGGCGTGTGCAAAATGCGTAATAACCCGGTGAGAGTGACCCGGAAAATTTTTAATTAAGTTTAAAACAAAATTAAAAAAAATAATGCTAGCAGTGAAAAAAATGCTGTATGAGACAAATAAGAAAGTGTATTAATGTCTCTGATTCATTAAAAACAATAATAACTTAGCTTTCCACCTTTACTATTATTGTTCCAAACTTTACTTTATCGATTTCTATCAAACAAAAAAACTTTTCTTTATTTTGTATTCTTAATGGAAATATTAATTGCATATTATTTACCTCGGCCATATGTGAAGATGATTGGGCTGCATTTTGTTGCTGTTTTCAGGAGGAATATTTAATTCTAAATATCCATGCTCTATATACTTTTGGGTGTATTGAAATTGCGGAGCTTGCTGCATGAAAAGGCGTAGTTTACTATGAGCTCCATCTGCTCCTATAATTAAGTCTGCAGTTTTCTTAACTTCTTTGGAAGTTTTTAAGCTGGAACACCATTAACAAATTATTTAATTATATTAATTATGAAATATTCTAAAACAATATAATCTTAGCGATGTGTTTTAAGCACTAAAAATATTTATAAGGTAAAACTTACTTCAGTAAAGTTATTGTTCCTTCAGCAAAATCGCAGTTAATCAAGCTATGCTCAAAATATTGTTCTATATTAGAAAATTCATTTGTAGCTAAAAATTAATATTTAAATATTTGTTTATATGAAACATAAATTATTTTTTACCTTCCAATAATTTTTTGTTCAAGTAATTTCGCCCCACAGAAAAGATACACTAAAATATATTAATCTGTTAAAATAATTTGATATTATAATATTCCAATTTGATATTCCAGTGGAGTTACCATTTAAAATATCTACAGTTAGAGATAAAGTAGTTATTTTGTATTTGTATATGTTTTTGTCATACTTACATTTTGAAAAATCGGATCATATATTACGGATTTGAAATCTTGTGAAATTCCATGCAGAAATCTTCCCTTCATCGGTATGGCAGACTTCAAAATATCTTCTTCTAAATCCACGCTCCTTAAGGCATTTCTACCACGATGAGACAATGCCAAATTTATAGATTTTCCTCTTACTTCCTTTGCGGTTCTTGGATCTAAAACAATAACAAATTTCTCTAAAAAACTGAGATTATCAATTATATTATTGGAAACTGTTAATGTATTAAATACAGAAACCTTTAATTGGTTAGACTGGTTATTAAAATAATGTAATCTACAGAAGAATTAAAAGAATAGAAGCAAATAAATAAGGATGGAAGCAACTAAAGAACCAAGAATAAGAAAAAGGCCACCTCCTACTTTCATAAAAACGACGAAAGAATTTACCAGAATCAGGAAAGAAGCAGAAGTGAGAGGAATTAATAAGACTTACCTACAAATTCAATGAAAAATTAGGAGTGAAAGTAAATCTGCAAAACGGGGACGACTATAGGAAACTGACAAAGTACCTAGAAGAACTGATCTGACAGGGTATAAACTGGTGTAAATTTATTGACCCAACGGAAAGGAACGCCAAAATAATAATCAAACAGCTAGCACCTGCCGAAGACATAAAAGGAGACCTAATTGGACCAAAAGAGAGGATAATTAAAATTACCCAATTACACATTCATCGTTGAATATCGCAAAGAAGACTAAGAGCACATGAAGAATGTCGAATATATACTAAGTGCAAGAATACAAAAAAAAAATCGATGAGGAAAAAGAACGCCAAGACAATGTTTTAACAACCAAGGACATAACCACGGACTGTCAACCTGTCAGCTACAAAGGATTCCCCATAGAAGAATCCAACTCCAGCTGCAAGGAAACCAGGGTGTGAACTCTGTAACAGAATAGAAAAGAGATTTCTTTCTATTTCAGGAATTTTCTTGTAATGTTACTCTGTATGTTTATTCGGAGGTTTTCGAGTAGTTTAGTATGCATGTTCGGAAGATAGAAATAGAAACAATTAAAAGGGTCTGTCTATGGCTGATCTGTGGTTTCTATGGCGCAAAACACAAAAAAGAAATATTGTTACCGTAAGGTTTATGTCCTAGGTATATCATAAAGCATTGTTAGGTTATTGTTTTTTATTGGAAGTTTTATTTTTAATTAAAAATGAGGAAGTATTTTATTAATTTTTTTTGTAAACAAGAATTTTTTCTCTATATAGATAATACTTAATTGATGCTATATATTAACGCGGTATATATGTTCAGTCATTAACCCTCGGCAATTGTTATTGTTTTTTTAGTTTGTCATAATTTTGTCAAATAAAGTCTATCTTTGGGTTTATTAACGTTTATTTTGATTTTACCACAACTACCCAGCTACCGTTGTCTGAACTCTCAGTAAGTTCTAAGACAATTGTCGTATGTCTTGGATGTCCCTTTTCGACCTTTTTCTTCTGCTTCTTATATACAATTCGCAATTACCAAATCCATTTCACTTAATTAATAAAAAAGCACAAAAAACAACTAACAAAGCAAGAACAAAATAAGTAATAACAGCTTAAAATGACAATATTGACATTTAGGATGTCAAAATTACTGGTAGATAGATTAAAAATTGAAATAATGTTTTCAGGTTCAATAGTACAAATTTCTCTATATACGAAATTGCCCGAAGGTAGGAAAAAGTCATAGAGAGTAGCAATTGTTGATAGAAAGAAATTTTTTTTCTTTGCTATTTCTTTTCTATTTCTATATCTATCGAGTTACAGAATACGCGTTCAGGACTCAATTACACAAACGTAACAAGAACAAAAACAGAAGAAAAGAAAAAAGAAGACATATTCCAGATGAAAATATTCTCGAAACACATGAAAGAAATGAAAAATGTTTCCCTAAATTTCAGAAAACATAGGAACAGAAAGGTCAAAAGAGGAGGGACCACTTATGAACTATCCTTCTCATCAATAAAACGATGGGACGGATCCTAGTAAGGAGAGATTTAGCAAGTTGATCCACTCTTTAAGGTCATCACAGTTTGTCGGCTATGGATTCAACTTTCTAGATACAGCGAAAAACACACACTCGAGAACGTCGAGAAAATGAAGACCATAGAATATAGCTGCATAGTACTTTTCCGATCAAGAAGAGGACACCTGAACACTATCACTGAACCATGATAGTGGAAAGGACCAGCAAGAGCCAGAGGACAGTTCTTCCCGGAATGTATGTCTCCTGAGGGATGCATTCTGGAAGGGACGGATTTGGAAAGAGTGTGTGTATGTACTAGGGAGAAATTGGAAATGGTTCCTATTATTAACAACAACCTAGAATTTTTGACTATAGAATCAGTTTAAACAGGATACTTAGATACTATATGTTCATAATATGGTTGGTAGCTAGGAAACTAGTAGCAGATACTAAGGGTAACTTTCTGTTTTTATGATTTGATGTTTACATTTCTAATAAAAAGTCTTAAATTTGATTTACATTAAAAACTTACATAGAGAAAAGTTCTTAATGGACAAAGAAATAATTTTTAACATGGGTTAGTTATTAATAAGAATTTTAAATTATTTTATGGTATGGTATATATATACAAGCTGCACTATATTACCGTCAAGACCAATTTAAAATAATCTAATGGTACCTGCTCAAAAAAGTGCTAAATAATTAACTCACCTTGTCTTTTTTCATAAACCTCCACATGATAACCTCTTCTTGCCATGAACCAGGCACATAACGAACCAACCTATAAATATTTTGTATTATTACTATTATTATTAACTTATTTCATAATTTTTAAATTTACCAGGCCAGTTCCAATGATAATAACACTTTTTTTGCTATTTTCACTCATTTTATCCCACCGTTCTGCAAGATGACGCCGCTACTAATAGAAATCGAGTTAAACTGCACTGAAAGGTTTTCTGTAGTTTTTTAGTTTGCTTGTATTCTTAAGTTTCATACTAATATACATTACATTTGGGGTGAAATAAATATCGAGTATAATCTAATTAACAAGTATTCATTTCCATTCACTTACATTATAGCGTGATTACGAAAACTCGTAATAAATATTAATTTAAATCTGTTTCATACTATTTAATTCACTAATTAACCTTAGATTTTGTTGGACACCTGTTTAACTGCCTTTTTGTTCTTGGCAACTAAGAGTTTTTTCACTATGACTGTGACTACGACAGATTTTCATTTTTCCCTAAATATTTTTCAAATTTGTAACGGTTCTTAATACACTGCTCACACAATAATTGAAGTGGATATTTTTTAAATCTCAGAAAATTAGTAGATACACGAAGGCTTAAGTCAAGAAGAAGTTACTACACGGCTAAATGTGTCCCAAAGTGTTGTTAGTTGTGCATGGAATCGATATTTAGAAACTGGGTCTTCAGCGTACAAAAATTTAGGAAGACGAGAACGAGCTACAACTCCTGCTCAAGACCTGCAAGATGAAACCGAACATTTACTGCTTGGAGAATTAACAGCTTCTTTAAGCATGATATCAAGAGTAATATCAAGTCAAACTGTTATGTAATTTAAAAGCCAGAAGGCGTAGTTCACATTCACGGTTGACTGCGGATCAGCGTGCATGCAGATATCGGTGGACGAGAGAACACAGTCGTTGGAATTTTCAGAACTGGAGGTACTGTTTGTTTACGGATGAGTGGAGATTTCGGCTGAATATGTGTGATGGTCGAATATTGGTGTGGAGAGAAAGGGAACAGCAATACAATGAACGTTTGATGGCGCCAACCACTCTTTTTGGTGGTGGGTCACTTTGCGTGTGGGGAGGCATATGTTATGATGGTCGCACTGATTTAGTGGTGTTAAAGAATTTGATAATGACGGCTGTACGATGTAGGGACATGGTTATAGAGCCTCTAACTATACCATTTCTATTCCCTCCTCGATATCCACCTTTTGGACCTCCAGATCTTTGGCCTCTTCCGCGACCACCTCCTCTGCGTACACTGTCGTAGAATTGTATGTCAATGTCCAATAAATGTTTTTGTCGTTAAACACGTTGAGGATATTCAGAAGCATCGTATTATTCATCGTCGGATTCCTTATCTTTCTATTTTTTTCTAAGTTCAAACATCTTTTTCCAGTGACTGGTGTCCTCTCCTTCACCGGCTTTTCTGATATTGAATTGAGGCATAGCACGACCAGCGCGTTGAGCTTTCTATTCATCTAACGTTAATTCTTTAGGTTCTTCTTCTACCGGTGTTGCTTCCACTTCAACTTCTTCCTTTTTTTCCGTATCCACAGGATCAACTTTAACTTCTTCTCCCCAGCTTTCATTAGAATCGTTATCAGGCCTAGATTCATCATCAATAACATCCTTGTGAGATCCCCAGATGTGAGCTCCAGCTCCGTCACGCTTGTATACCGGCTGTTTTATTGTAACTGTTTTTTTTTATGAAAAATTTGTTTAAATTATTTTTTTGGGTATATTGTAACGTGAAAGAATAAAGATTAACTTATCTTAAAGAATTCTGATTTATTATTAACCAATGACAAAAGAAAATTTTAGATATTTTAAATATCCACTTCAATTGTTGAGCAGTGTAGTTTATGTTGTATCTATGGACAACTGTAAACAGGGTAGGAGAGGTATGCTCAAATAGTGGTACAATTTTTTTGACATCACCATTTACCATTAGTTGCGCACTGTACCATACGCAAGCAAATTTGCATGATTTTTAATGGATGTTCTGGTCAAATTTATTGTGCTAACTCTTACTCTGTGGAAGTCCATCTTACTAAGAATCATAAACAACTATTCGTTTGAACTTAACTTCCACATTAAATTAAAATATTAGCTTTTAAATTAAAATGACAGCTGTTTGGCTACAACTAGCATCGTCAGATTGGCATATTTAAGTTATATTTTGTTTTTCAGATGTAATTAGTCCTTAGGGATTATCCTGTATGACACGCTTTCAAATATGGTTTAAATTGGCCAGTATTGCAGAATGAAAAATTCTTCAATTCCTTAAGATATTTCCAGAATAAGAAAAAGAGTAACCAGATTGTTGTTGCAGGCTTCGACCAGGGCCATGTGAAATTCTAAAACTATGCCTAATGTGATACCTGGTTTCATAACTTATTGCCTATTTTATATTCAAATTTAGGGGTCCGGAAAAAGTTGCATATCCTGAATCTTCGTTTGATTTAGATCCAGTGGGTCATCAAGGCATTTTTAACGTTGATTTTAATGATTACCTTCTAGGGCAGGCCTGTCCAACAAAATTTTGTGGACGGCCGGATTTGTAATTTTGTAACTGGGCCAAGACAAATTCAAAGTAAAATTAAATATAAATAAAACGACAATTTGAATGTAAATTGCTTTTTATTTTAAAAACCTTATTACTAATGAGACGTTTGACATTTTTTATGTTTGCACAGTGTATCTATGTCAGCTGGTATTTTAGAAGTAGCTATGCGCAGAATCCCTGTCAGATGATTGTCCGATAAAGACGATCTCGTTTTCGTTTATTATATTTAATGCGAGAAAAAAGCTGCCCGCAAATATATGTAGGTACTACCAAATAAACATATTTGTTGAATAGCTAATTTGGTAAGGTTTGGGTATTGGTTCCAATTAATATTTTTTAGAAAACTCAATTAATCCGTTTGGAAGGCAACCTTGATATGCCGTTTTTAGAAGAGAGTCACTTTGCAGTTCAATCAATTCCATCTGTAAGTTCAGCACAGCACCATCAATTTCAACTTCAAATAGATTTTGGAACATGTTCTTGTTAGAAATGTGTAATCTGAAGTCTATGAATCTCTCTTCAAACTCATTCCTCAATCTTTGCAATAATGACACGTACTTGGCTATCTGTATCTGTAGAGTAGGAAGGGTGAGTATAGACCCACAGCACTTAGGTCACAATATGGCCCATTGTATATCCTCCCAAGGAGTCGCCCTCCTAGGACATTGTCCATCTTGCCTTATCCAGGAAAGAAGACAGGTCACCAGGGGACATCTCCTTAATGTCGGCAGGTGTAGGCCAAGACTCACCGAACACACACTCTCTTTTCTCTGGACATTCACATAAGACATGCCTGACAGTTTCATCTTCCTGTTCACACCTCCTGCATAGAGGTATGTCCACTAGCCCCATAATATGGAGGTGTTTCCTTAGTTGACAGTGTCCAGTCAGAAATCCCACTGTTAAACGTAGGTTCTTTCTGGTCATCGCCAAATATTTATTCGTATCCAGCTTCTCAGGGTTGCCCAGGGTAATCCTGGCAAAACTACATCCTTTGGTTTCATCCCATCTCTTAAAGGATTGAGTACGGGTGTAAAGTTTGGCTAGTTCCGCAATTGTCGAAGTCGTCAAACCATGGGTGTCGCCTGGTCCCAAAATTTTTAGTCCAGCCGCCATCCTGGCCAGAGAGTCAGCAATACGGTTACCTTTGCTCCTGTCGTGCCCTTTCACCCACCTTAGTACGATATTATTATCTACCGAGGCGTTAGCTAAATCTTGGTGGCACTCTAGTGCTAACCCTGAGATAATACGTTGTCTATTCAAGGTTAGTAGGGCTTGTCTACTATCAGTGCAGATTATTATGTTTTTGCCAGAAATTTCTTTTCTGGTTAGCTCTTTTGCGGCGATTGAGATACCAGCCAGTTCTGTTTGAACCACGCTGGTATTTTTTCCCATTCCCCATTTAATCCTTAGGCTAAGTGATCTGGAGTAGACTCCACATCCTGATCCTTCCTTGGTTTTTGAGCCGTCTGTGTATATGCGTATTGCATTTGCAGCATCCGCCTCAGTGTTCTGTTTTATTTGTATTTTGTAGGGTTTATTAATCACAAACCTGGGTTCAATTGCGTCACCGGTTGCCTGTAGCAGAAACACCACAGTGAGTGCTTTCCTCCACAGGCCCAGCCTCAGTTGACCCATTCCTACCTCGTGGTTTACACCAACCGTGCGCAATCGTAGCATGGCCATTAGCGCAACCTCTTTGACGTGTAGGTCGAGAGGTGTCAGATCAGTAACCAATTCCATTGCCGCGGTTGGTGTTGTTCTCATGGCTCCTGTGATGTTCAGACAAGTCATTCGTTGTATTTGATACAGTTTTTGGATGGCCGTTGCTTGTAGAGTTTTAGATCCCCAGGCAACAGCTCCGTACGTTAGCATATGTCTTATTATTGCTGTGTAGATCCAGGTGACTACACGGGCCGAGAGACCCCATGTGCGTCCCACTGTCCTCCGACACTGCTCATGTCCGCATATGTCCACATATGCTCTTTTTGCTCTGTTCTAAATGTGCGAGTTCCATGTTAACTTCCTGTCGAGGATAATACCGAGGTATTTTACCTCTTCAGCAAAGTTTAGTTTGCTTTTGAAGATTTCGGGGGTTTCAAGCCCGATAAGCTTCATTTCCTAATGAGAAGGACCATCTCTGTCTTCTTGGGATTGATCGACAGTGAGTTTTCCTTACACCATGTTTCTATTAACTTGAGGCCATCCTGCGCTCTATCGCACAGTGTGTTCAAAAATTTGCCGGTCTGCAAGATAACTATGTCATCTGCATATGCAATTGTGTAGAAACCATTATTGTTGAGGTGATTAATCAGGGTATCCAGGACTTGACTAAGTCCAACATTTCTTGATTTTGGGCAGATAGAGTCTCCCAAAAAACCAACTGTTTTTGTCCCACTTGTTTTTCTAACAATATGAGCTTTTTTGTGGGAAGCACGCGGGCCGCATTGTGGCCAGGGGGCCGTATGTTGGACAGGCTTGTGAAAGACAATCGATTTTGTGTTTGCGCTTGTAGCAGTGGAAGCTTGTACACAGCTTTACGCCGCAAATTACACATCGATTCAACAGATTTTACCTAAAGTAAACTAGAATTTAAATAATTAGCATCTGCAATAAAATCATTATTAGAACAAAACAGTATAGAGAACAAATACAAGTAGTTTTGGTTATTGTTAAGGTATAAACTGCAATAAAACATTTTTTAACTTACATTAAAGTATTTATTTACAAGATTTACATTCCTTTGTTTACTCACATTTTCAAAACTGATTTACGTACTTATTATTCTTTCTCATATTTCGGGAATGATGAGTACAATATGTACAGTGTAGACGTTTTAACGATAAATTATAAATTTACGAGATGAACACTTTCTTAATGTTGAACGATAATTATAATGTAACTTATTGGTCCAGGATTTGAGAGAATCCATTGAATAATAATATGTAACTCACGGGCGAAGGGCAACAGCAATAAATAAATAAGAAACACCTAAACTAAAAAATACAATTATTCATTATCACATATACATCTACGACATTATGAAAGCTGAAATGAAGTTGTTTTGATAACTACTTGAATGAAACGATTTCATTTAAAAATAATATAAATGTACTTACTACTTAATTATCTATATCTAAGCATTATTGTGATCTGAATAATTAAAATAAAAAGAAAATAATTACGAGAAAACTTAGATTAAAAATTTCTCAAATCCAGTAAATGTTCTCAATACTTCACCGGTGGTGATTGATTAGATACATATTTTTTTTTCTTTTGAGCGGTTCTTTGGATTTAAAATCTATCCTACTAAAAAAGATGGCCCTGTTCTATGAAGCCCTTTAAAAAATTTAAACGAAATTAATAAAAAAAAACGGTCTAGCTTTGTTTCGTGTGTGCAACTACCGTGGTCGTGGGTGTCACTTTGAAGCATTGTAATAAAAACGCGGTGTAAATCAAGAAGGCTACGATAATAGCCATGAGCGCATACATGAAAAGATTCAACTCTGGTTGTCTGAACCTATTTTTTCGGAGCCATTCGAGGACATCCGCTTCGGAATGTAGATCTCCCCGGTAGATGCTCGGGAAGCGCCGTCGGAAGTACACTATCGCTGGAAGGTTGGTTACTCCCCATTTTCTAGCGTATCGGGCGTCCGCCATTTTGACGAACGTTATGTCAAAGTTGTCTGTTTCGCTGTCAATGTTTTCCAGTTTTTCCAAAATTAGTTTGCTGTCATCGGAATTTAATTCATCTGAAAAATAACAGTGTTATAGAACAATCACTTAAGTGAGTTATTGTTAAAGATTAGGTTAGGTTAGGTTAGGTTCTATCTGATTGGTCGTTCAACGTCCCTTCCACTGCGACCTGAAAGATCTATTGTGGGTCACCCTTAGGTTATAGTCGTCCCTATGCCTCTGCTGAAGCTCATCATGGTCGTTAATGACACTTTTATGAGGTCCTTGGGCTCGATTTGATGCAGACCAAATTTATTGATCCCAAGTTCCTCGAGCTCTAGGCAGTTACACAAGATGTGCTCCACTGGTTTAACCTTAGCCTGACAGAATCTGCAATCCGCACTCTCTGCCACTCCAATTGTTTTCATATGCTCATAAAGGTGACTATATCCAGTGAACAGTCCTATCATAATCATGCCTTTAAGTGTCTTAAGCCCTCTGGATCGAACAATTGCCTAGGAATGGCTCTCTGTCTATAAATATTCCTTCAGCACCTTTTCTAGCTAGAAGGACCACTTTTTCATCCCCTGCAATACTGGTACTCCCAGGTGCCCAAAGTAAGGTTATTTTGTTATTTTTCCTTAGGCGTATAAGATCCTGAAGACATTTCCAAACTAACTTGGATTTGATTCCAGTGACTTTGACGCCGCCTGACTCTCGCAAAGGATTTTTATATTTTTGTTCCTGCAGGAACGCTTAAGCAACTCCTGCAGACAATAAAATTATTGGGTTTGTTTCATCAGTCACTGCGATCGGAAAATATTAAGTTTAAAACTTCATGGTACATATTACAGATTTGGTCCAGCCAGGCACACTAGTGTGACCTTTACAAATCCATTATGCTACCTTTGTACATGTAAAGCACATCATTTGGCCTTGCTCTTCTTCATAGAAGTGCAAAGATGAATATCTAATCAGAAAACAAATTATGTATAGTATTTAAAATTTGACCACGGCGTTCGACAGTGCTCGTTTCGGAGATATTCCTAGTAATAGAATAAAAGGTACCGGTGAATATTACAAAGTTAGTCCACGAACTGAACGTTAATAAAGTAACCAAGGTTAAAGCAGGAGACCAGCTGACTCATTCCAACAATCTAACTCCAGGAGGAATCAGACAAGGCGATAGTCTAAGCCCCTTCCTGTTTATGTATGTTATGCATCAACACATTAATACAGTGTGGTAACCTCTTATGGAATAAAATTATTTGTACAGGGTGTTTCATTAAAATATAGATCATGGACGAAGCCCAGACTTGCGTATATCACCCTGTACATTTAAATGTTTAAAAAGCTCACATTTGAATTTGAAAGTTGACGGGTCCCAGCGTTTTTTATAATCTTCTAAACTATCCCCACAAATAATTTTATTCCATAAGTGGTTTCCACACTGTATAATAGATCTAGCAGGAAATATCTTCCCCAACAATCCCAACTTTCAATCCATTATATTTAGAAAATAAATCTGAATCCCATTGGCTACCTACGTTAAGTAAAAAAATATAATTTGCTTACAAAAGAACACTGTAACGTATTCGTTTTCCTCCAACAGTTTCTCCAACATTTTTTTGTTGACTTCTTCTATTTCGTTTTTAATTTCGAACACGTCTTGAGATGTTAACCATTCCAATACTCTATCGGCTTGGCTTAGATCGCCATCGTACAGCATGGGTTTCTTTTTTCTAAAATACATCAATGCTGGAAGCGTGTGAAGCCCTTGATCGGCTGCCGCTTGAGCACTGCAAATTTTTACAAAGTCTATGCCGAACAAATCGGCTTCGTTGTCGATTTCTTCCAAATTTTCGAGAATCATGTCACATTCTGGACAGTCTTCATCATCTGTAAAACCATAAATCAAATTAGAATCAAAGTATTTAAATTTACCTAGTTTTTATCAACTTACAAAAGAAAACAGCCAAAAACGGTGAAGAGTTTAATAGTCTAATAAGCATTCTTTCGTTTACTGACTCAATTTGATCTTCCAGCTCTCTATTATCATCATCTGTCAACCATTCTAAAACGGATTGTTCGTTTTGCAAATCTCCTTCGAACAGTAAAGGATTTCCGTTTCTGAAATACACCAATGCAGGGAATGTTTTAATGCTGTATCTCTTTGCTAATTGCGGGTCTTGAATTCTTACTAAGTGTATACCGTATATGTCACATTCGTCATCTATCTGTTCTAATTCTTCAAGGATTTCTTCGCAGATGTAGCAGTTTTGTTTGTAAAAATACACTGCTAAATACTGCGTTTCTTCTACCATTTTCTCCAACATTACCCTGGTTATTAACTCTATTCTGTCTTCTGTTCTTTGTTGGATAAGCCATTGTAGAACTTCCTCTTCCTCTTCAACGTCACCTTTAAAAACAAAATATTTATATAATCTAATCGTCTATTATTTAGTTGATTTTAAAATACCTTCAAATACTCCTCCGACTCCATTTTCAAAGTACATCAATACTGGATAGTCTGTAGCCCCATATTGTTCGGCTATACGGAGATCTTGAGTCTTGACGAATTTAATACCATGGCGTTCGCAGTCGTCATCTATATTTTCTAGTTCTTCGAGGATCTTGAAACATTGTTCGCAACCGTCACTGTCTGGGAATAAACAAAAAACAGTAGACTTGGTATTTTGAATCAATATAATTGAATCATTGTCATTATACTATCGGTACCAGAAAGCCATAATACGAGTAGATCAACAAAAATCGAAGAAGATAATTACAAACATAGAAGTCAGACAAGAATGTGTGCTTTCCTCTTTGCTATCGTCACAAAAAGTATAGCATAAGTAAATTATGAATAAAGTTTTGATTATCCTCTTTTCATAATTTCTGGCTGCTCTTATGTTACATTGAGCAAATCGCTCACCTGCGCGTCTATAAACTCGAGTACGTCTATCGGATCCAAAAAGTGAAATTTTTGATTCATCGGTAAAAAGAATATTAGCCCAATCGTTAATATCCCAATTAACATGCCCTCTTGCGAACCTTAAACGTGCTACACGGTATGCTCTGGTTAACAGTGGAGCAGCAACAGGCATTCTGGGTCTGATTCTAAAATTCTTTAATCTTTTTCTAACCGCTTTGATAAATATTCTAACATTACGGACTCCAGAGAGAGCATTTTGCAGTTGCCTGGCTGTAACATAAAGAGTTTGCATAGTCTGAATTTGTAAATAACGGTGATCTGCAAGATTAGTACACCTGAGACGTCCTGGAAGTGGTCTTCTATTATAACTTCCAGTTTTTCTAAACCTTCTTAAGACTCTAGAAACGTTGGATTGGTTGATCCTCAAGACTTCAGCCACATATTGCTGAGATCGTCCATTTTCAACTAAAGCCACGATTGGAGCTGCTTTTTCTGGGGTTAAATTACTCATTTTTACTAAAAATGTTTCTAGACACTTCCAAATGGAAAATTAAACAAACGTGCTGCACGCAAAAAACTTTAAAATGTAAATAATGTAAATAGAATTTATCAAAATTGATTCATTTTTTGTTTTTCAACAAAAAGGCAATTTAAACTGTGAATATTTTGGGCTTTTATACATATGAAGGATACCATATTACCACTCATATTAAAATATTCTGAAAAATATTTTATATTCCACCATAATTCAATTTTTAAAATTATGCGATACTTTTTGTGACAAGTGTATTTAATATGTTTTTAGAAGAATTGTAAATGTATGCATATTTATTAGAATCTTATTGACAGCAAAGAGGGACCATAGTTCTTGGTTGGTCGCATTGTCCAATGTTGTGAGAGGTGTAGAATGTTTGAATACAAACAAAACAACAATCATGGTGGTTAGCAAGAACAAAATTGACGAAGACAGAATTTACGTTAGAAGAACACCTTTAGATAATAAATGAAGAATGGGATCGTAGTAGGAAAATAAGAACTAGTAGTCGCAGATTTAGAGAACTTAGTGGGCGCGGCAGCAATTCAATACCTAAATCCTGCAGCACGTATTAGTTTTTCAAATGAGGTCCTTTTTTGGCTATTTCAGCATTCAAAATATTCATTCAGCATTCAGTAATAGTTGTTGTTGATTGTTTTTCCATGTTCCAAGTAGTCAATGAAGATTTTTCAATGTGCAACCCAAAATATAGAGAGCATTACCTTCTCAGTCGATGTTTAAGTCTTGGCCGCTTTGGAAGACTTACACCCTTTGCAATCCAATCAGCTGCTGACCTATTTGATTCTGGAGTGAAATGTTCGATCCATGTTTCATCTATTATGATGTACGGACGCAAATACAAGTGCATTACTTCTAAATAGCCCCTGGGAAATATGCTGTTTGGACGTGTTCAGGCAGATCAACTTTACAAAAAAAGTTTGCTCAAATGAATCACACAGTAATATCGCAGTAAATGTCACAGAAATAAAGATTTATGCACCTTGAAAGCCTAGGTTCATATCCTACCATTTTCCAAGCAGAAATATATGTCATTAGAAATGTGTGAAATTTAATGTTGAAAAAAAAATAGTCTGGCAAAGGACTATTTAATGTTAAAACAATTGGTCTTATACCAGGAAAAGCATTATAACTAAATCATTAAGAGAAATCGTTAAATTTTAATATTGTTAATGCAGAAAGGCCAGTTATTTTTTAAAGCGTGCAACATTGTTTCTATATGAGATGGCTAGGGAAAAAGATACCAATATATCATACAGTTCATTTTGCTGCGAGTCTTACTTCGGTATGTATAGGTAGTTATTTTAATAGTATACATGCGAAAGTACTAGTGATAAGTAATTTTGAGTCCAAAATAAACTTTTTCTTCATGCAAAGTAATAATTAGAATGAATAATTTTCGTTTTACCCAAGCTATAATCTTTCCGGCTAAAATGTGAGTCGTAGTCATGGAAAAAACATTAAAGCTAAACTGCTAATGGCCATAATCCTACTACCGCAATAATGCGTATTAAAAAATGTGAACAAATTATATCTCGAAATATTTGTATACCAAAAATATAACAATTAAATAAATAGATATCAAAACGAGCAAAAATTATTTCAAAATTACTTATCAAAAGGGTATACAGAGTAGTCAATAATGTGTAGAAAGTAATTTATACCTATTTATTATGGCATTACTAACTACAAAATGCTTAGTAAACCAATTTTTTAAATAAGAAGTTTTTAAATATTTTATTTATTATATTAACTTTATTGGTTTACTTAAGCCAAATATGAATACTTTTTTTAAACTAGACAGGCAAAAAAAATTACAATAAATATAATACTTTTTAGTTAACTTCCCTTTTATTACATATTCCTTTTTTTACTTACTTTCTTTTTATGAACAACTAAAATTTGATTTTGACGTTATTGAGAATAGTTTATTTTGTTCTAGTAAAAATGCAATAACATATACCTCGTTTAGTATAAATGTGGTTTCACGTCACAACTGTCAAAACGGACTATGTTGCCAAAGCATTTAAAATAGTATTAGAATCTTGTAAATGTCAAATGAATTTTCTCTAATATCCTTCTGTTTATTTGGCTACAATATTATGCTAGGTTAGTTACACAGATAAAAACCACAGATAATTTAAAAAAAGTTGATGATTGATAGCACAAGAAAAACTTATTTGAGTGTTATAATTTTATATTTTAATGACTCTGATCTATTATCTATTAAGGTACTCGTATGTACAGAATACGAATAGTAATAATAGAGTGAAAAGTGAAAATATATGGTAAAACTTGAATTTTGTATAATAATTTGTTTAAACAATGAAAAAATAAAATGCACAAAATAATTTTGGGTAAATATTGCAATTTATAGTTTAAAAAACAATATCCCACATCAATCATATAAATTTATTCACTGTAACTCTAGTCTACAGTGAAAACCCCATGCGCTCCACTATAAGGAAAACATAAATACAGTATGGAATAAATGAAATAAATTCAATGCTTGGACAGGTCAAATTTGTTGTATCTCTGTATCTGTAGAGTAAGAAGGGTGAGTATAGACCCACAGCACTTAGGCGACAATATGGCACATTGTACATCCGCCCAAGGAGTCGCCCTCCTAGGACATTGTCCATCCTGCCTTATCCAGGAAGGAAGACAGGTCACCAGGGAACATCTCCTTAATGTCGGCAGTTGTAGGCCAAGACTCACCGAACACACACTCTCTTATCAACGATAGCTCCGGACATTCACATAAGACATGCTTGACAGTTTCATCTTCCTGTTCACACCTCCTGCATAGAGGTATGTCCACTAGCCCCATAATATGGAGGTGTTTCCTTAGTTGACAGTGTCCTGTCAGAAATCCCACTGTTAAACTTCCCGGTCATCGCCAAATATTTATTCGTATCCAGCTTCTCAGGGTCGCCTAGGGTAATCCTGGCAAAACTGCATCCTTTGGTTTCATCCCATCTCTTAAGGGATTGAGTACGGGTGTAACGTTTGGCTAGTTCCGCAATTGTCGAAGTCGTCAAACCATGGGTGTCGCCTGGTCCCAAAATTTTCAGTCCAGCCGCCATCCTGGCCAGAGAGTCAGCAATACGGTTACCTTTGCTCCTGTCGTGCCCTTTCACCCACCTTAGTACGATATTATTATTTACCGAGGCGTTAGCTAAATCTTGGTGGTCAAATTGTTGATCCTCAGCTATAATACAATGGGAAAGAAATAAGTTTTCCAAAATTTTGGTATTTTTGAATTTTTATTAATTCTTTATTATTAATAATTATTTTTCATTGATTTATTGTGTTCCCAAATAAAATAAAATTTGTTTGTGATTTTAAATTAACTTTTATTTAAAAAAATTATACAAGATATTGGAAATAATACGTTTCCTAGTAGGAAATTGCAAGGTGTATCAAAATCAAGAAAAAATTGGAGTAACTATTTAAACAATTTAAATGTTTGAACGCGACAACAGTTATACTGATCTTAGAGGGAAATACATCCAGGATAATCCCTTAGGGCTCATAACATCTAGGCTTTAATATTGTTATGTCTCATTACTTCCTTACTTGGTCTAGCCTTAATTCCTTATCAACATCAAGCACCTAGTTACAAACAAACAACATGTAATTTCAATATGTCAATCTGACGATGCTAGTTATAGCGAAACAGCTGTAATTGATTTTAAAGCGAATTTTTCAAATAAATAGTGGAAGTTTAGTTTAACTGTGCAGTTATTTATTGTTCTTAATTATGCCAATTTTTATGTACTATATTTATTTGCTCGTGTTACTACCATTATTTTAGTTTTGTTAAAGTTTATAATAGGTAACAATAATGAAGAAAATAATGTTCCAGTCATGACAAAATTACGAGAAAAGTTAATTGATTTCTTACTAAAATGTATAAAAAAATTTGGCTAAAAAGGTTTTTGTCTATGAATTTTTGTCATCAGTCAAAAAATCAACTTATGAAAGTTACTTCAAGCGTTTAGTTGTTTATTGTTCTTAGTTTAATTTCTATTTTTAAGAGCAAAAATTTATTATTTTGTCCACCTGTTTTACAAAAAAAAATATTCATATTTCTTATTTATGGCTACTCTATTCGCTAAACTACGGGGATTTGAATATACCATTAACTTTAGACGAGGTTTGATTTTCTGAAGAACTCTTCTTCGAACTCTTCTTAGGACGTTGTTCCATCATTTCGTCACATATATCGCATAGTGTCTTGTTCCCTAAATACACATATTATTTTTGCAATGTTAGCAAATTCACACACAAAAACCAAGTGTTATAAAAGACAATACAATGGAATTCACCTGTTTAGATTTCTTCTACGTTTTACAAGGATTAGAAAAAAAACTGTTATACTTTTTAAAAACTAAATTTTTTTATTTATTTATATTAAAATATTGGTTTTTTAAATGCTTATTTATTGTAATAGTAGACAAATTAACCGGAAAATTGCATATTATTTTGCAGATAAAGTCAGTTCTCATTCTCTGCATATGAAGAAGAATATCTAACAAATTATAATGTCTGTATCCGAAGAACCAAAAAAATCCTAAAAACTCACCGAAAATGGTTTCTTAAATATAAAAGGGAAAACAAAATGAAAATTAAAAACTTCTTTTTATGTATATTCTCCATATTTGTATTTATTTTATATCTGAAATTGATTCTAGTAACATTTATGTTGTGGTAATCCATCTTATCTTTCTAAACAAAACTGTCATTGAGTTAAAAAAGCAATTTTTTAAATAAATAGTGAGAGTTTTGTTTAGAAAGTTCTATTTTTAATGTTCTTATTATTATATCTGTTAAATGTTCGGGATTATTGGTTGATTTTGATTATATTGTTCTCAAACTTTTAATTTTTCCTTTAATTTACTTTGACGACAGCATCCTTTGTTAGTTGATACATTTAAGATGGTAATATTAATATAAATGTATATTTTTATTAATTTTTAAAATGTCTTTTAAATTTAAAATTCATTTATTTATGTATTATTAATATTAATTAGTTGTTTAATATATAATTCGTTTTACTTATGTAGTCACCTTTAGCAATGTTTGCAAGTGTTGTTTTAGTGTAATAATTAACATGATTAATTTTATTTATGTTTACGTTTAAGCTATATCTTATTTCTTTTGCAATATTAAGTAATTTTTGGACATAACTAGATTTTATAGCATGATGATGGTCTCCATGTTAGGGAGAAACTTGTTGCTGTTTTCTCCATCTTATTTTAATTAAAAGTCTGCTACATTGACTTTGGGATTCCCTTTTGTTTTTATTTTTAGATCATTTTCAATCAGAAAAACAGTCGGGAACAACTTTATTAACAGTTTCTGCCGGTCGTAAAGTAAGTTTTAAATTATTCTAAAAATAATACAGTTTTAAATATTTTATACTTACTTTAACGTGTTGACAAGGCAACGGTTATTGAAAGAAAGTATTCAAACAGATGCTAGCTATTTTGTGGCAATGAGTAATTTATGATGTGCTAATCTTTAACCTACATTAACCAATAAATTTGAACAATATAAGTTACAATACAAGTTTCACTGCCTTTCAGAAACATTTGCTATGGAAACTTCTTTTAACGACAACTTATTGCATGCTTGAATTACTCATATTGCCAAAATCCTTGGACACCTTTATGTTTGTCAAAATAATTCTTATAAACCAAAAAGTTACTGAAAAATATATTTAGTTTATTTATGCAGTCAATACAAATTGGCTGAATTAAATTTTAATGAACAAGAAAAAAAATACAAAATAAAACATATTGTTTAACAAAAGGATTATCAGAATTTGAATTCGGAAAAAAAATTTAGAGCGAAATCAAAAATGCAGTAAGGTGTTGACTCCCCTATACATGGAAACAATTATTTTTGGGCCGAAGTACGAGTTCCTGGATGTACGAGTTCCTGTTTGATATTGCTCGTCCAATGAAATTCTACATCTTCTCAATAAGATTCATGTCTGGAGAATTTACTAACCATTGTAATCTTTAAATATTCCCAATTTCCAGTGCATTTTGTACTCTTGTTGTGCGTTGGGGTCTAGCATTGCCATCTATAAAAATGAAATTCTCTTCAATTTCATTTCGGAGAGGATAAATAATAGGTTTAATAATGTTTTGAACATATCTATCCTCTGTAATAGTGCCTGGAATAGGGATAAGCTCCTCCTTGTTATGGAACAACTTCCTTTGCAAAAGGATCATTTCTTGTATTAATTATGCTAGGACGCCTAGTTCTACGTATTCAGTTAACACTGTTAGTTTTCTGTTATAATGGATAATCGCACTATTCGGATAACTGATGCGCGAGGAATCCTCATCAGACCCTCATCATGCAAAGCAACTATTACTTGCTCTATTAAATATTGAAATTCTATTACCAGACATAATTGCAAAGAACACCTTAACAACAACTAAATCGATATGAACCACTTTTTAAAGATTTGCATCTAAAATTATAGGACATTGTTTTTGTAAACTTTTTAGATATCCAGCACTGGTTAAATAAATAAAGATTAAATGTACAAAAGAACAACCCAAGAAAAAATTTCGTTTTAAACCAAAAATTTTACCGATGTAATTAATTGTTCCTGAGGTTAAATTTCTGATTTTGTATCTTGTTAAAAAATATCTTTCTACCAATGTTAAACTATGTAATTATTTTGCTTTAAAATAATGTTTTTACATTTTTTTTATTGTACCTTTCATATACTCCAAAAAAAACTTCGAATGGTTTTAAAAGATTTAAAATTCATATGGTTATATGGTAATATGTCCAAGGGGTGAGAGAAAGTTTAGTGAAAATAACTTCAAACTTGACAGAGGTAGGAGAATATAGTTGTTTGGAAAATATATAAACGTTTTTTTCTGGGGATGAGTAAAAAGAAGAAATCATATCATTTAGTCTCCTACTGTTATTTCGGTTCTTCAGACATAGACTTTGCAAGTTTTCAAATGATCACACTGTATATTTACTTAATTATAGTTAAAAGCTTGACTTGTAAGCATCCCAAATTTACTTACAAAAGTATACTGCTAACGCTTCCTCATTGTCTATCAACGTTAGCAATTCACTGCCATCATAAGCTTCGATTACGTCTCCCGATGGGTCTTTTTGTGTTAGCATCCATTGCAAAATCTGTTGTTCGTCGAATAAATCCCCAGCGTAAATAACTGGTTCCTTGGAACCCAATTTGAAGAACAAAATCGCCGGAAGAGCGAACACTCCCAATTCTTTCGCCATCTGTTTGTCTTCTATTTTAACAAAGTTGATACCGGCGGCGTCAGCTTCGTCGTCTATGTGTTCAACTTCGGAAAGGACCCTCGGACATTGTTTGCAGTCGCTGCTGTCTGAAACAGTTAACTTAAAGAAAACTTATCTAAGAAAATAGTACAGACATTAAAGCGAAAAGTAGGGGCTTACCTTCGAAAAATGTTACTGTTAACTGATTTACTTGAAATTTTGGGATTATTTTGCTCTTAAGTTCAAAAGTTTTATTAACCAGACCCCGCAATGAAAAAAAGGCCTACAGCCATTTTATCACCAAAAAAAGTATTTAATTACAAAAAGTGTTGTCTAACAGAATTACATTGCAAAATATTTAAATTATAAGATTTAAATTTTACGTTCTCTAATCATCATATTTTTAACCCATTCGATCTTTAATATCTAGCTTGCGATTATACCTAGAGCATTCAATAAATCCTCAAGTTGTTCCTTTTTTTACCTGGTACAATTTTGTTTATTATGAAATTATTGTTAAAATACGTATTTTTTGAGATATTTGCAAAAACGTGAAAAAATTTCCGAGTTTTCGATCAATAACTTAGACTGTTTTTGAAAAAAAAATGATTCAACACTTTTTGCTTAGAATTAATAGCGTATTCCATTGGGTAAAAATGCAGCACTTTCTGCTTTGAGTGCAATAAGTTTCGCACGAGGTCTCTTGGTCGTGCGTCACCAGTTTCTACATAAAACATAAGTTTCTAAAGAATGTAGCGGATAGATCTGTGTTTCGTGTTTTTATGATTTTAATTATTTTATTGCTTGTTTCAACATTGCTTTCTTCAAGCAGTAATAGTAATGTAGAATATTATTCCTTGATGTCTCAAAAAAATACAAAATAGCCTACATGTTGTATTAAATAGGAGGGTGTTAAATGATTTTATAATACACTGCTCAACAATTGAAGTGGATAATTTTTAATTTTCAGAAAATGGCGTACAAAAATAATATAGGTTAACTCTGTTTATAGCAAATTGTTTTTGTCGTTTTTTTTTTCTTATTATACGCTGTTTTCTGTTTAACCAGAATTGTAGGAATTCGATTTCAAAATACTAACATTTTAGTCGCGTAGAAGTGCTTGCAGTGACTTGTAACATTGTTACTGTAGTCCATAAATCTGTTTACCTAAAAAAAATGGCGCTGCGGCGATTAGAAACAGTGCAACTCGATTAATTAGTACGTTGAATACACGAAGGCTTAAGTCAAAAAGAAGTTGCTACACGGCTAAATGTGTCCCAAAGTGTTGTCATTCGTGCATGAAATAGAGAGTTTGAAAGTGGGTCTGCAGCGTACAGGCATAGAGGACGACGAGGACGAGAACGAGCTACAACTCCTACTTAAGACCGCTTTATAGCTGCAACTGCAAGAAGAAACCGAACATTTACTGCTTCGAGAATTAACAGCACGAAACAACTTGACTTGACTTACAACTTACATTGTACTGTGTTTCTCCATCTTATATTTTGCGGTTCACGTGGCTTTGCTTATCTTAATGTGGGAATTTATCCTAATTTGGTATTATTTGTGGTCATGGGTTCTTCCATTTCTTATTTTAATGTTTTTTGACAATACTCTTGTCTCTTACAAAATTTTTCTGATGGTCTCCATATTAATTGCGAAGACATTCAATTTGTTAACATTCGACCGAGATTACCCTCAGGTCTATAAAAGAGACTGCGTGGTTTTGTTAACTAGAAACCACATGGTTTTTTTGCTACAATGTTGTCTACGTAATTTTAAGGTCTTTAGACCTTCTCCTACCTCCGTTAATCTTGAAGGCTATTTCCTCATATCATCTGAGCAGCTTTTCTCAAGATCATCATCTTGTGATGAAATTGAGTTACTTTGCTTATCTTTTCTAACGTTAATTAATTTTTCCTTAATAAGCTTATTGTGTCTAATAAAATTTATTTTCTTTTTTTTTTTCGATGTCACCATAAAATACGTTGGTTATAATCATTTTATAATTTAACCTTAATGTTTTTAATTCCTCCCTTCTGGAAAACTTTGTTGCCGCAACACATTCAAGTTTATGAGTTTTATGTATTATGTACAGGTAAGATTATTTAACTTACTCTCATGTTAAGTCTAATATTTCTCTATGGTATTCTTCTTTTAAGCCTGATGATGGTCTTTAATAGACCGAAACTAGTAGCTTTGTTACAGCAGGACAAATTTTTTATATTAATAAATAACTTTGTGACATTGACATTGGTCTTTTTCTTTTTTTTTGGGTATATTGTAACGTGAAAGAATAAAGATTAATTTATTCTATCGAATTTTGAAGAAAAGGACAAATTTTTGTAATATCTACTTCAATTGTTGAGCAGTGTAATTAAATAAATAAAACTACAACATATTATATACTTATTGGTTCATTTGAATAAATAATCTTAATAATCTGATTACAATTAACTACGCTTTTATTCTAAAATGCGCTTCTGGAGTTCCTTCAGTAATTTTCTAATTGTAAATAAAAATTAATGTCACCTTAAAAATTTAACATAACCTATCAAATCGATAAGAAATTTGACATTCGTCCGCAAGACCAAATGCACAATCCATTGACACTGCACTAGTGCGGTTTTTAACTGCACGCAACCAGTGTCAGTTTTGCCTCCAGTGTAAAACTTTTTTTCCAATGGAATTTGGCAATCCAAACCACGTGATCCAATATGGCCGTCCAGGGCAAATATTTGTGACAGTTCAGGTAGAAAACCATTGTGTCGAAAGTTTTTGCTGTGTTTAGATCAATTTTTGTAGTATTTGTGTAAGATTTTTTGGCTATTTTGAGATGGGGAGCAGGTCTTTAAAGAAGTTATTACAAGAACATCCTGCTATTAGTAATGAAAACTTGCAAAATATTATGTTTACTTACTAATGTTATTAAGATGATTGTGAAACAAAATGGTTTCATTTTGAGTGTATCAATTTAGGCACTGTTCCTAATGAATCTTGGTATTGCAATAATGGCTCCAAAGCAATGACTAGGTAATTATAAATAAAACTTTATTTATTTTAAACTTTAATAATACTTATTTTGTTTTATTTTTCACTTTTAATTAAACACATAAAAGCTAAGCTGTTATGAAATTTATTGTAGTAACCCTTACTGTTCTTACTAAGCTTTTATCAAACACAAACACCTTCAATAAATTCGAAAACAGATCTTTTACCATTTATCTATTACAGAAAGCCACGATCATATACAAATATAAACGTTGTTTACTTTCAATATTTGCCCTGGTAGGTACGCCATATTTGACAGGTTGTTGGATTGCCTAATACGCTATGAGTCAAAGTTATTTCGACCAAAAAAAAGCCACTAACAATGTTTCGGAGGTATAAAGAGCTTCAATGCCTGTACTAAAAATAACATAACCACGAAAACTTACATAAAAACACTGCTACGTAGTCGGATCTCTGTCGAATTTTGTCGAACATTTTTCTATTGACTCTTTCGATGTGATCGGTCAGTTCCATGTTTTCAGGATCATTTAACCAATCCAATATTTCTTCTTCGTCATCTATGTCTCCGTCATAATTGATAGGTTTGCCTTTTCTAAAGTATGTTATACCTGGTGGATTTCGAAAGCCGTACTTTTTAGCCATAAGTCTATCTTTCATTTTGACGATCTTTATTCCATACTCGGATGCCTCGTCATCAATTAGTTCAATGTGTCGAAGAATTCTCGGACTGTCCGGATCTTCTTCTTTATCTAAAATAATTTATGAAAAATATGTTTAATCGCAAATTTAAACATATTTGCTACATGTGTATATAAATTCGTTGACTGTTGCAATTTTACTTAGAAACAGTTTTTCAAATTAAATTTTTGACCTATTTTTAAGGATTTAATCCACCTTATATATACTAAGTGACATAAAAAATCCGAACACCCAATTTAAATGGCTTATAGCATATAACAAACTTTATTGATGTGAAAACCCCACTGTAAATTTTAATTTTACCCATCGATAACCTAAAGGAGAGCTTTGATTGGTTCTCAGCTGTGGGTAAAATTGACAGGAACTTTTATCCACTGGAATGAGGACCGGACATATTGGGATTTTTAGATTTTCCCATTATTACGTTGGCAACAGTTTTCAGTTGCTACGGTGACATAACCAAAAATTCAAAGAAACAAAATCACACAATTGACAGAAAAAACTTACAAAGTGAAATTCGTGGGTTTTAAGGTAGTTTTTTGTGACTGTGACTGAAGAAAATGTCGACACAAGAGAACGAGATGTCCTGTACGCCACCTGACATTCGCAATATTGCAACGACTGGAATAGAAAATCTTCTACCACAAAAATCACGCACAAGTACGAATATGTTTATTAAAAGTTTTTATATACTTGATCGTAGATAAAGTTTAGTATTATACTCGCAAGCAAAGGTTTTATCCACTTAAATGATTACATGCACTCGCCTGCGGCTCGTGCAGCAACTTTCATTTTCGTGGATAAAAACCTTCTTTACTTACTCGTGTGTTTATGAAAAGTTTTTTAAGTGGCAAGCAGAACAAAATACTTTGAGAAGGCCGTACGCAAAGAGCAAGGGGCTCTGGACGCCCCCGTAGAACAACAGACCGTAAAGATCGCCGCCGAAGATTATTGGCCTTAGGGGACCGTTTCTCCACTACCAGTTTCATTGCAAATGAATGGTTTGCAGAACACGGAAGACCTATTGACATGCGAAGTGTTTACCGACGAATAAGACGTTTTGACCTGTTTTCATACCGACCACACTGGGTCCTCTCTTTAACTCCAGAACACCGACGTAATCGCCTTGAGTGGTGCAGAGAACGGTCACTCCGGGATCAGGAATGGAACAGTATTGTCTTTAATGATGAGTCTCGATTTTGTTGTTTAGACATGCACGATGGTCGAGCGAGGGTTAGTAGACGACGTGGTAAAAGGAAAAATCCACGGGTTTTTGTTGAAAGGCATGTTCATCAAACTGTTGGTGTTATGGTTTGGGGTGCTATAGCTTACGGATCAAGATCACCTTTAATCTTCATCAGAGGTAACATAAACGCGCAACGTTATATCCAAGAAGTTTTACGGCCATATTCACCAACCGCTGATAACTTTTTATCAGTCTGTTAAATTACTTGTCAGATGTTTATTTCCGTATTCACCATGAATTTGTCAGTCTGATAAAATTTAAGATTAAAATATATTGAACTGAAAACTTAATTAATTACTTCTTTGAAGTGTTTTGTATACATCGGCCATATGAATAGAATATATTTTCTCAACCAATTCTTGAATTTTCATCCTCCTTCTCCCCAGACTCAAGTATCGAAGAAGAGGGTTCACGAATTCGTTTGGTAAAGCCAAGAAACAATTTTCTTCAGATTTATGATGTTTAGCTAGCTGCTTCATTATCTCATATGTAGCTTTCAATTGACCTCGTGTTTTTAGACCTGTGGTCTGGGTAACATTGAACTCTTTTGCCATTTTCTCCCAACATTTGGTCTTCTGCTTGTTAAATACAGCATTGTTTTTTTTTATTATTCTCAATAATTTTAAAAAACTTTTCTATTAAGCAGACTAATATCTCTTTTTCTCGCTGTGTATAATTAGCTGATCTTTTCCTCTCCATTTTTTAATAAACAAACAACACATCGACAAAAGTGATACAAGATAAACAATCAAAATAGACTACTTTGAGGTTATGCTGAGTGATATAAAGTTAGGAGCGCAGCAAAAATGTTCTCAAAATGTATGGATTGTATTTTTATCAGTCTGTTTGTTGTCAGCAGAACCAAAATTGATGGTGAATACCACTTGCTGTTATCAGACCGATAAAATTTAACAGACCGTTAGCTATTAGGCCGCCAAATCGATTTTGGTGAATATGGCCGTTACAACCTCATCTTTTTCCCTATCTTGACACCCTGGCAATGCAATCATTTTAAAATTGCAATCATTTACTTATTATGCTTCAGTAAGTATGTATACAAAATTTTATAAAAATAAAATCATTTAAACTGGGTGTTCGGATTTATATGTCATTTAGTATACGTTCCAAAACATAATTATTTTAACTTTTTTAATTAAGAAAGGAAGTTAGATATTTTTTATAACTATTTAGTTATCTTAGAAAAGAGGATGACCGGCAAAATTGATGAATTAAGTCAAAACGTAGCTGAATCTTAATTACACAAGAATATTTTTATTTTTTCTGCTGTTGGTATAATAGTTATTTGTATATAAACGCATTTAAATAGCTTTTTTTTATCAGGAGCGTGTAAATTAGTAACCATGTAAATGATAAAAAAACGTATTAATGCAACCAACATTACAATACACTAACGATTTACAAAACGTCCAATAGATGACACTGTTACTTGTGTACATTACTTTCCGCCCTAGTAATATAATATACTATATTATACTAATACTTACAAAATATTACAGCTAAAAATTCTTTGGTGTCTATGTAGTTAAATAACTTGTCTCTGTTGATTTCTTCAATACTTTGATCATTTTTTTGATCTGTCATCCATTCCAAGACTTCCGTTTCGTCCAATAAATTTCCTACAGATCACAATTTCGTTTTATTAACGCTCTTGAGCATCTTACATAACAAAAATTTTATAAATGTTGTTTTAAAATGTTTTAAAAATGTTTGTACATACCTGACTTCCGAGAAAAAAGTTTTGGAATGTATTTTTTTATATCTTTTATATTCTTAAATCACAGTCGACCTTTTTACGTATAAAAATAAATAAAATATTAAAAAACGTTGTTAAAAGGTAACAATTTTTTTTATTTACAATCCAAAAGAAAACAAAAATGTACAAGTGGTGTTGATTGAACATGCGAGGTGTGTGGCAGTGTCGTCTCCCGAATGCAACTGAATCAGATAGTTTTGATCTTTATTTTTTCTGCAAACACGTAAAGCCATCTTTGATTTAGAAGAAGTCGGGATTCATTATCAAGCTAAGATGATATTTATTTACACGGTTTCTACATGTTCCACACAGTGAGACAATATAAATATAATTTTTTTTCTTATAAAAGTGGATACGGAATTATTGAACCCTACAATTTTGATTTGAAACAATTATTTCCAAAAACTAGTTTATAAGTGACAGCTATGTCTCACCGCGTTTTAGAAAAACTGACATAACATAACATAACATAACAAAAATTATGTACAAATTAAAAACAAATTATTAAAAAAAGCTAAATATCTAATTTTAATATAGTCTGATTCACATATACGATTTTTTATAAAGTTTTTGAGTATTCACTGAAAAGTAAGACCAAGGTGTTCTCCGGATTATTATTTAGATCATTTAAGGAAAATTATTCAAGATTTTCGAAATGTCAGAAAAGATTTGAAAAGATCATTAAATTTGCTTTAAAAAAGTCCTGAATCCCAGAATTGTATCTTCAATATTTATAATTTTTACAAATAGTGTCAAAAACATGTAGTCTGACTTTTACACAATGATGCAGTAACCAAAAAAAATATTTAAACATATTAAATATGAATACTTATCAATGACAAAATTTATGTTGTATTGGGATACGTAAATAAACAATGAAAATAAGTTAAAAAATGTCTATCCCAATTTTTTCATAAGTTATGCTCTTTTTAATTAACAACTTTTTCTGCGGTAAATGTTAACGGAAAAACCGCGATTATTATTGAATTAAAGTCTTAGGATTTTTTTGTACTTAGTCGATTTACTCTAAATAGACTAACAAATCGATTTCCGTTAAAAACATTCAGAATTTTGAATTTTCCAAATTTTTATTTACAATTGAAAAAACGTCAAAATTTAAGATTCAAAAATAAAAATTTTTAGAGATATGCAAAAAAACTAAACCACCACGTTTTTTACTTTATAGTTTATAACTTTTGTTATTTTTTTCGGCATCTTTTGGAACCTTTCCTTACATGATCTACATAATAATCCAGATTGAATGACACCTTCGTCGTAATTTTTTGTGACTTCAAAAATTTTATGAAAAATCGTACATGTGAACCAGACTAATATAATTTTTTCAAAATCAATCACGTTTGATGCAAATAAGAAAAATATTTTGTGCTCAGATGAAAAAAGCGTGATTATTTTGATTTTAACCGAAAACTTACTTATTTACACAGAAAAATAACAAAGTTAAAAACTGCTGTAAAAGAAAATCATGAGTAGATTTTGTTGCTAGATCAGCAGATTAAAAAAATGACATACAAGACGTATAGAATTTATAAAGCTATCTTGAATTTCTTCAAGATTTTCGATTTCAAACAGTTTCTGTTCTTTTTAAAAAATTAATTAAATTAAATAAAAGTTTAAGTGTGTGTGCCGTTCTTAAGCCATAGCAACATCTGTTTGGAGTCGTATGCTGGTCCTTCGAAGATCATCTTCAACCAACGAGATCAATCTTGTCATGGAAAAGTTGATGATTAGTGCTATACCTACCACCACCAGATATATTTACCAGTGCCAAAAAATCCTTTCTTGGCCTTTCCTTTGCCCTCTTTTCCTCCGTTTTTATCCTTGTTACTTCTTTCTTCTTTGGTTTTGATCGGATGGTTTGCTTTGGATATTGACTTCAGTGGAACCGGATCTATTTTCTCCGCTTTTTTGGTAGATGTGGATTTAGCAGCTACCTGCATAGGTTTCACGTCATATAGTGTCGTTCTTTGACGAATTTTTTGATATTTACAGTAAAAATTAATTTCAATTAAAAGTAAGTTTTATTTGGGAAACAACGCCAGAACAACAGTTATATTTAATGGTCAATCATACACCCCCTAAAAATTATCACATCATTGGTATTTTAGGAGATTTTTATTTTTAATTTCAACTCTTCGGCGCTGTATTTGCAGGTAAAAAGAATTTGTGGTTTCTTATTATGAGCAAAAAACAATCGGAAGAAGATCGGAAGAATTGCTAAGCTAAGAATGTTATAGTTAATAAAAAATTAAAAATTATTTTGTTTGTCACAGTGTCAAAGTTTCGTCTGTTCCTATAAAATTCGTCTGGGATACTCTAGGATGTTAAATAGTAAATTCAGAAGGATTCGACAAAAATAGGAGCTTTAAATATACAGCAACAATACATACAGAACCTGTTTGGAAGCATTTGAGGACCAAGGACGCTGTGATTGGAGTCGTCGGTAACACGTTAGAATTTAATTAGTTGCTTCCTATTTCTTATTTTGATTTCATGGTAACTTCGAGCTCATGATAGTTACTTTTATGTTTCTTATCTTTTAAACTTCCACCGAGCTTCCACAAATATCTTAATATCAAAATTAACTAAATTGGTGCAATCATTCTGGATTCAGTTTACAGTCTTTGGAGATGAAGAGGGCCAATGATCATAATTTGAAACGTTCGTTTTTCTGACTATATATTCAATGTCAACTTTCTCTCAAACAGAACTCTTTTTTCTTCAAACTACTTTTTTCCTTTCTACAATCAAATCTTTCAGCAAAAAATCGGCATTTGGTCGATCGCTTTTCTTACCAAAACTGACGAGGCCACATTCACTCTCAGAGGAGTTTTTAATAGTCACAATTGGGATATTGCAAATCCCCATATTTTCCGAGAATCACATTTTCAGTATGAATGAATGTAGATAAATATATGGTGCGGTATCTTTGGAGATGGTTTGTTGGGTCCATATAAGTTACCAGCAAATTTGAATGGTAACTCATATTTACAATTTTTAGAAACAACTTTATTCGATCATCTCGAGGAATTGCCACTTAATCAAAGAATATATGTGGTTCATGCAGGATGGAGCACCACTTCATTATCAGATAATAGTGAGGAATTACCTCGATAACCAATTTCCTCATCGTTGGATTGGCAGAGGTAGCGAATTTCCTTGGCCGCCTAGAACTCGTGAAGGTAACCCCCTAGATTTTTATTTTTGGGGTCATATGAAATCTTTAGTATATTCACAACAAATAAACACTCGTCCGGAACTATGGCAGCAAATTGTAAATTTTAGTATCAACCCAACATATTTTTCAAAGTAAGAAGATCATTTAGCCAAAGCTTATTGATGTAAACGGGGGTCACATAAAATATTTGTTATAAAAGGTTTTTAGGTATTTTTTGTTTCTGATATTCCCGATATATTAATAACATTGTAGGTACCTACTTCTATTTAGATTATAATTTTCAGAACCACATTTTGTTTTCAATTCATCCGTTCATTTAATAGTTGTGTTCTTTATTGTTGTCACGGATTAAAGTTTCATTTGCGTATTTAATGCAATTCACTGGTCCAAAACATCGACATAGTTGTCAAACATTAAAATTGGGCAATATCTCGAGAAATATTGACTTTATAGTTATGAAAAAACAGTAAAAAGTATTGGAGAATCGAAAAATTGTGTTTCTATTCCGCCAGTGGCGTAGAATTGGGGAACGATTAACCTTTTACTTGCCCCTGTCGTACGCCTCTGGTGGTAGCCAGAAACGTTTGTTTAATATAATTTTGTAGGGTGTATAATGTCTAAATTTTTTACCAAATATGAAATGAATACGTAAAACAGTCTTAAAGTATTGAACCCAAGTTTTTAATTTTTAAACAAAACACCCTGTAACTAAGTGAGCAGCTACATTTTATTTAGGTGTTTTGGGTTAAATCAGGATTCTAGTATTAAATTATTTCCAATTAGTAATGAATCACCCTGTATATGGATATTGATTGGTTGCTTAGTGATACGATAACTTTAGTGGGGTGTACATTTTTAAATTAATTTTTACTAAGGTAAATATCTAAAAAATTACATTTTCATTAGCTTCTGCAACTCACCTGTTTAGATGACGGTTTGGATGCTGGTTTGGCTTGCAATTTTGGAACTTTGCTTGGTGTTGTTGGAGGTTTCGGACAGCATTGGTACGGTTGATACTTAGTAGGATTGGTGAAAGCAGTTTTAGCACCCATGCCGATGTAGAAGCATCCATCTCCTGCAGCATGAAAGAAACATAATGTCAGAATCCACCTTAATACATAACTTATATAAAAATTATAACAAATATAGCGTTACTGTTAGTACAATCGACAAACTTGGTGAGAATAGTGAGAGTCTGACACTACGCCTATTTCAAGCATCGCTCGGAAAATTGCATGCAATTTTACAGGCAGGGTTCGCTAATCCGAAAGCTGGGTACTACCGTCCAGGACTGCCGGACTCTCGATTGTATTGAGGGATTTGGTGGAAGGCACCGGAACTCTAACTATAGTGTCACTTTCGGAGCCATTAAAGTCAGATAATTCGTTTTTAATTTAAATCAACACCTTGTTTAGGTTATTCTTTTCCTTTGTACTTTTACCAATTCCCACCATAAATGTTGTGAAACTTAAAAATATCTTCTACTTTATATACTATTACCAGAATATACATTTTTATCCTAAACTTAGTGAATATTGGTAATGTTCTATTGTTTTTGGGTAAGGTTAATTTTAAAATAAAAAATCTACAATTATGCATATAAACCTTTATATGTATTTAAATATTACAATAAAAGCTCTATTCATCCTAAAATTAGATGAACAGTATCTTATCTGATTTCAATTATTCCGAAAGAAAGTTTAACGTAAGTGAACCTTTTTGGCTCACTTTTACCTGTAAAAGATCCCTTCAAGATCTTTAGATTAACGTTGTTTTCTTTATCATCATCATCATCATCATCTTCGTCATCATCATCCTCATCACTATCTCTATCATCGGCATCATTATCTTTCTCCTCTGAGTTATTTTCATCATCATCATCAATTTCATCATCATCATCATCGTCATCATTATCATCGTCATCTTCATCATCTTCGTCACTGTCATCACCTATAGAATTACAGCAACATGCAGCCGACACATGCAAAACACACCTCACTTTCCTCGCATGTATAAATTAAGCCAATATTTTAAATAATTTAATTTTTTTGAGTATTTAAGATAAAATTAACAACATTGCAAAGAAAGATTATTTAAACGTTTATATATATTCTTACTTTGTTGTTCTATCATCCATTCCAAAACTTTGTCCTCATTTTTAAGGTTGCCTATAACATGTAAACTCGATAGATATTAGTGAAACTATTTCAAAACTGAATTCACCGCCTTTCTTGGCTATTAATTCAAACCACAATATACATTTAACTCTTGCAGATTAATTAAATAATTCATAAAACTTATATTGCATATTAAACAACAGTTTATTAATTTTATTTAATATTTTGTTTAAATATTATTTTTATTTATGAGTAAATAATCATTATCAGATTACGAAGAATATTAATGTTAAAAAGAAAACATGAAGAAGATGAAAGAGTTGATTGTAAAAACAATCAAAAAAAGCAGAGAACCATGAAGGTAGCTGGATCTCCTTGGAATCAAGAAGACAGGTCGATCATAAACAGTAAGGAAAGGTTTTTGTTATTCTTTTCGATATAAACAGAAAGGCTATGTAAACTAATATGAATAGCACAAAGAGCAATTCAAACTGGCAGAACAGTAAAACTGTAGAAGTGCACTTGAATAAGAACTTTATACGTATGAAAAGTAAAGGGATTATTAGAGTAGGAAAGTACAAAACGGAAATACTCTATAATAGTCTATCTGATATATCTGATTATATCCATTTTGTCCTTTACGATGTTCGGGCTGTTTCATCGATATGTGTAGATGATAGTTTTGTCTTTTTGAATTTCATAGAAACACTTTTCTTATATTTCTTATATTCTTATAAGGAAACGTTGTAGATTTATTTCGGTCATGTTAAAGACTCAAAAAAAGTTCCAATTGTAGGTATGTACTTGTATCTGGGCAAAATATTAATGAGACTATTGTTATCTGAATATATTTACTTCGAAAATTTAAAATACCACATCTACCAACTAAAAATATTGCGGTGTTGTAACGTTTTACTAAAAAAAATTATTTTATTAAATTAATTAAAATAAAATCGACTTTTTAATATGCCACTGTGTACATAGGTATTTTAGTTTTTTTTTAGTTCATCAGAATAATTTTCATCAGTGATTTGTAATAAAAAAATTAAGTTATTTTATTTTTTTAAAGTTGAAATCAAGGTACAGTCATAAACAAAAGTTGTTTTATAAGTTTGCCAAATATTGGAAAGTTTGCTGAAAAATGAATTAAATGCAAACTTAATATGATTTTTTTTACAAACTTACATTAAAAATAAAATCATAAAAAATAAATGTTGTATTTAAATAATTTGGTTTCTAAGATATTGAAAGATATTAATTTAGTGGAAACATCATTGACTTTTGCTTCTTATTGTATCGACAAATCATCCTTAACAAGAAATAAGGTGTAATATTAAAGCCATAAGGAATTATCCTGGTAATATTTTCCTCTAAGATCTATATAACTGAACAAAAATATAAATGACTGTCAAGCTGATCTTTAAAACATTCTGTATTAGTACTAAAACCTACATAGAATGAAACATTTACTAACTGTAAATATGGTTAGTTTCATTTTAATTACTTTAATACATGTTATATTTTATATTTTCCGAAATAAAACAAAGTTTTACTACAAACACATTAAGATAGTGTAAAGATCAGTAGGATATTAGTTTTCCCTTGTCTTCCTTACTTTATTGCACTCTGTTACACTGATCTTAGACGCAAATATTTCCAGGACAATCCATTAGGAGTAATAACATATAAGCTTTAATATTGTTAAGTCTTATTCCTTCAGTACTAAATATTTTTCTTCTTCCTTCAGCATTTAGTTGCCCACTCCTGAAAATATTATGCCCCCCCTTATTTCTTTCTCTTGATTATATCTTGTACTACTTGTAACGGCTAATGTGACACATGTCAACACCGGCAATATAACTAACTAATTCATTTACTAAATATTAGTTACTAAAAATCAAATGGTAATACAAAAAAATCAAAGTATTATAATTTCGACAGAGCTTTTAGTCTAGAAAATTGGTAATAAAATAAATTAAAAAACTGTTGTTTATAGCCTAATTTACAATTTGTAGGTAACAGTTCATTTATAAAACTTGTCCAAAGTTAATAATTCACAAAACCCAGAAGCTTGAATTCAGTTTGTTTATAAAAAATGCTTTTTACTTTTCTATAAAGTAAAAGATGTACTAATTGTTAAAAAAAATATGTTAAATAACTTTGGGATATTTTTTGTCTACTTTTGTATTTTGGATATTAAAAAGTAACCTCTCTTACCGTCATACATGATAGGAACTCCCGTTTCATAATATACCAATGCAGGAAAACTGAAAATTCCGATCTCGGCAGCCAATTTAGCATCCATAGATTTTACAAATTGAATCCCATGTTTTTCGGCATCATCGTCTATATTTTCTAGTTCTTCCAAGATTTGGCTACACTCCTCACAGACGTCGTTATAGAAAAGAACGGCTAAATGTTCAACGTCGCTTATTAGTACCTAAAATTGTACAAAGAGAATCCTAAAAGTTTGGTACTAAAAAAATAACGTGCATGAGCCATGCTACGTGAAAATCCAATAGGTAACTCAGCTGCTTCAAGATTCAAAATAATTATTTTTTTAACATATGTCAATTTGACGATGCTAGTTGTCTAGCGGAACGGCTGTCATTTTTGTTAAAACAAAAAGTTTTTTATAATTCTTAATAAGATGGACTTCCAAAAAGTAAGGGTTAGTACAATCAATTTAACTGGAAAATTAGGTGAATTCAGAATCTGTAGGGACCAAGTGAACTAAGTGCGTGAGAAATAATATCAGGAATTTTTACTGTAAATCTTGACACCATAAAATAAGTTCCAGAAAAGGACCTACATCAAACCAGGATAAGCAGAAGGCAAAATGAATCTAACAGCTGGAATCTTTTATTTTTAACTTAATATGCTAAAATAATATGTTTTTGATAATTTTTTTTATTATTTTTGCTTTATTAAATTAAATAATTTACTAACATTTATGATTCGACGCTTATAAAACTTATTTCCAATTTTTGATATTTTATTGATTATAATGAATCGGCCAGTAATATTAGACTTAAATTGTGCTAGTATTGTTACTTTGGTTGAGGAAGACCACACACAAACTGTCGTTGCTGCTCTTGTTGGAGTTTACCAAAGCGATATTCACCGAATTGTAAGAAAATATCAGGAAACAAACTCTGTTCTTGAGTGTCCGAAAAGTGGTCGGCTCAGGATTACTACAGATGTCCAAAACCGTTTCCTCGCATTAACGGCACAAAGGAACCCGATTATGACTACCCCAGTCGTTAGAAGACAGCAAACTCTCGTTAGAACAACAGAAAATTCGTCTGGAATGGGACATGGAGCATTTGAAATGGAATAAAACAGATGGAGGAAAGTGCTTTTTTCAGACGAGACCAGAATTGGTGTAGTGTGTGATAATCGTCGGATTAGAGCCGGGATGAACCCAAATCAAGAAGATAGACATTACCAAGCATTCCAAAGAATTCCATACTGAGGTGGCAGCATAATGTTTAGGGGTGGCAAAATGCCAAATAATAAAACTCCCTTAATTCCTATCATCGGGAATATGATGTGACAATTGTATATGAAGCTGCTGGTCCAGAATTCATTTTCATGGACGATAACGATCCTCATCATCGAACGGTACATGTAGAAAATTTCTTGGAAACCGAAGATATCATCAGAATGCATTAGCAATCCAACTATTCGGACATTAATCCTAAAAAATATGGATGGGAGATGCTAAGAAAAAAAATGCAGGCTCGGTAACAACCTCCAGAACCTTACAAGACCTCAGAGAAGCAGCGGCAGAAGAATGAAACGGACTAGACCAAAATTACGTCAATACGCTAGTGAGAAGCATAAGACATCGAATTCAGGCCTGAATTGACGCAAGGGGCGTAAATAATCACTATTCATGATTGTGAGTCATTCATTTTTATATTTAAATAATTATTTTGAATTATTTTTAAGTTATTTTTAATTTTACAGTATTCCTAATGTCTATCTTTGTACAATGATACCAGTCACTACTTAGGGGTACTAAATTTAAAATGATTTTATTATATTTAGTGCATATCCAATCATGCAAAATATTTTTGAGTTTGATTTAAAATCATCTTTTAAAACATCTTATTACAACTGAGTTATTGGATTCTGCAGCAGTGAAGGGTACTGTACAAGAATAGTTTAATGAAATGTACATGTCTACTAAATGTATTCAATGGAAACATGTTTAAATTTAAAATACTTTTAATATTAAGTTTTTTGGATCGAAGCATTAATTAATACCACTAATTTATGAACTTTCTCATTATGTAAATTCGTATAACTTTACGACAATCTATTTTATTAGTTAATTAGATTAATTTTGTAATATCGATTAGAAGTGCATATTTCAAGAAACATTGGTGGATGAAACAGTAGGCGTAGTCATGAATGGTAGACCAATAATTAACAACATCAGATATGCCGATGACAATGTCCTAATTGCGAGCAATCTAGAAGAAGTACAGAGACTGCAAGACAAAGTAACAATAGTTAGCGAAAAATATGGATTGTCTATTAATAATATCAATAGGACGAAAGCGATGATGATTTCAAAAGGAAATTACAATACAGGCAACCTGACCCCAGGCAACAGAACGGTGAAGAATGTGCAACACTTCTGCACTGTAATTAATCATCATATCACACATAAGAGCGATATATTGTCAAGAATTGAGCAATCTAGACAATTGCGTATGAAATTGAAAAAACTACTAACAGCCCAGAATATCTTATTGAAATGAGAATGGTCAGATGCTAAGTTTTCCCTGTCTTGTTGTATGGCCTTGAGGGACGGACATTGAACAAAGAAACTACAAAGAGGATGGAATCATTTGACCTTTGGGTTTATAGGTGCATGGACGTACCACGTTAAAAACTAACAGGATTTAGATGGAATGAACAAAGAGTTGTAGGTTTTATTCACCATCAAGTAGGCGTAATAGCAAATATGGGACTCAGCAACTCAATACGCAGGGGAAAATAATTGGAGTAGAAGCGTTGGAAGACGTAGGATCTCTTGTCTGCGTAAATGGTTGGGGATCTCAACCGTACAGATATTTTAAAAGTAAAAATAACCAAGATGATCTTCAACGTCCGAGGGAGAATCTGATATCATGAAGAAGAATTTTGTAACATTTCAATACTTAACATCTCACACCTATTAAAAACCTTGACATTTTAGAATATTCAATTAATGATATTTAGTTTAACCGGAAACTAATAAATTGATCAACGTGTTTCCATAAAATAATACGATAAAATTAACTAAAAAGGTAAATTAATAAAATACCTACCTACCTGTAAAGTTTTTCTATCCACGTTTTCGATAACATCGGGGGTAGAATCCCTTAACGTTAATATCCATTCTAGGATGGCCTCTTCATGCATCAAATCGCCGGTGTAGATTTCCCTAAATCTATTTCGGTAGAATACAACGGCTGGTAGTGAAGGTAAATCGTATTCTTTTTGAATACCTTCGTCCGATATCTTGACGAAATCTATATCTTTGTCTTCACATTCATCGTCTATATTCTCAAGCTCTTGTAGAATTTTGTGAGATCTTTTGTCACCTTCTTTATCTAAATATAAAATAATGTTATACTAACTCTAAATTGTTTTGGAAAATTGATACTTACAGAAATAAACGACCACGTGCTCATTTTCCCCGAGGATTTTATCCAACATTTTGCTGTTGACTTCTTCAATTCTATCGGGAATTTCTAAAGTGTTCTCGTCAGTTAACCAAGCTAAAACTTCATCTTCGTCTTCGATATCTCCTGTGTATACCAAAGGTTCTTTGTTTCTAAAGAAAACCAATTTAGGGAAGTTTTTGATGTTGTATTTTTTAGCGATGACTATATCTTCGGTAGTAACGAATATTATACCATTTTCGTCAAGTTCATCGTCGATATTCTCCAATTCCTTAAGTATTTTATCGCATTCTTGACCATCTTCACAATTACCGGTGAAGTAAACTACCACGTACTCGTGTTCTTGTATAAGATCTTCCAGTATTTCATCGGTTACTTCTTCGATAGTTGCTGTTTGTTTCTGTTCTATGAGCCATTTTAGGACTTCGTCCTCGTTCATGAGTTCTCCTTCGTAAATTGATGGGATTTTGTCTTCGAAATACACCAACGTAGGTAAATGATCTATACCGTATTCTTTGGCTTCTGCATCGTTGTCTATTCGTACTATGACGATACCTTCTTTCTCTAAATCGTCATCTATGTTTTCGAGTTCGTTTAGCACTCGAATGTCTTGCTTATCGTCCTTGTCATCTGAAATAATAAATAGTATATAGGCTGTTTCACTAATAATTGTCCATATAGTAAGCTGAAGGACCTCGAAACAAAATATGATGATTTAATTCAGAAGCTCCTGACCGAGATTGATTAATAAATATGATTTTGATGGTCTGTCACAAAACTCCAATTTAATCTAAACTAATTTAAAAATCCTTACTTATAATTAATTTGGTGCTGCGCACGTCGCTTCTGTCGGAACGCTGTGATTCATTCATAATACCAAATTTAAACATAATTTAGTTATAATAGCTATCGTAATGTGCCTAATTTTACGAGCTACTACCCTTGTTTTTCACTTTCCTCCAAATATTTTTTATACTTTATACTTTTTAATTTGGCAAACAGTTATGGTATCTAAGAACTTTATATTATTGCAGTAAATATTATAATAATAATAATAAATGACTTTATTGCTTCAGTACAGTATACATAATAATATTTTATAATACTAACATGAGCAAAAGGCGACGTTCGTTTTTTGATGTAGTTCCTACACGGTCCTACAAAAAAGCGCGCTCTTCCACGCAACCTATACTATATGAATTATGAATTCTTATAATTTAAAACAATCACCATATTACATGCAAATTAAAATTATTAAAATTATACAAAAATTATACAAACATGTAAATATAGAAATATAACAAGATACATATAAAATATATGATCACATCCTATAATAAATGTAAAACAATACAAAAAAAAAACAAAGACAAATAAACATACAAAGCCCAACCAGATTTGCATTGACATTAAAATTTATAACTTATGAGACCATTAACCAAAAAATCTCTTATTTGTTTCTTAAAAGTATAAGGAGAGTTAATTAAAAAGGATTTTGGAACCAAGTTATACAATTTGGTTGTTACATATGAAAAGCTATAATAAGGAGGTATTATGCTTAGGAATACTTAAATTATTTTTGAACCTGACGTTTATTTTGTGCGATTCTGACCTTTTTTTTTATTTTGTTGTAAATGTAACATGGTTTTTGGGTTAATAGGATTTTATGAATAAATACGTAGGCGTGTAATAGTCTTGTTTTTTCAAGGTTTAACCAGCCTAAAGAAATTAGATGGCTTGAAGTTGGGTTACGGCGTCTAATGCCAATATTAATCGGACACAGGCGTTTTGAATTCTTTGAAGACGATTTTTATTAAATTGTGATAATGCTGGACCATAAATAATATCTCCGTAAGTAAGCTGAGATAAAACTAAACCTTCACATAAAACAGTTTTTGAATGTTTGCTAAGTATTTTCCGAAATGAGTATATTAGTTTCAAATTTCCGAATGATTTTCTCACAATCGAGTTTACATGTTGGGAAAAGGTAAGATCTTCATCGATATAAAACCCCAGATTTTTTTCACATGTGGAAAAATCGAGATTTTTGGATTCTAATTTAACTACTAATCCACTCCTTACTCGGAATTTGCTGACTGTCGACCAAACAGCATGGCCTTGGTTTTTACTGGATTTATAGAAAGACAAAATTTTTTAGATACTTCCAAAATATTACTCAGATCCTCGTTAATCATTCTAACTGCTTCATCTGACCCCGTATCTTTAAAGTCCTGGTAAAGTTGTGTATCGTCGGCGTAGAGGTGGTAATTCATATATTTAAGATGGGTATATAACTGATAGGTGTATATTGAAAAAAGAAGTGGCCCTAAATTTGAGCCTTGAGGTACACCTCGATTAAATGGAATTAAGTTGGAAGTTGTTTTTAAGAGATGGACTCTTTGCATTCTGTCACCTAAATAAGATTGTAAGAAATGTGTAGCACCTCTATCAAAGCCCAAATAATGGCAGAGGGATAAAAGCATAGAATGACTAATTGTGTCAAATGCCTTGGAATAATCCATAAGTACTAGAATACAAAGCCTGTTATTGTCAATATATGAATAAATATCATCTAGTACCTTTAACATAGTAGTTGTACAGCTATAATGTGACCGGAAGCCTGATTGATTTAAGGGTAGAATTTTAAAATCAGATGTGTAAATTCGTATTTGTTCTTCCATTATCTTTTCCAAGACCTTCGATAGTGTACATAAAATACTAATGGGTCTTAGGTCAGCATAGTTAACGACATTCGAAGTTTTAGGCAGAGGTATAACCTTTGACTGTTTCCATAGAGCAGGAAATACTAAGTTTTTAATGCAAAAGTTAAAAATGTGGGTTAAATAAGGCAAAATATAGGGACAGTAATGTAGAATCATAATAATATTGATATTATCAGGGCCAGTAGCATTTGATTTTATAGAAAAAAGTTTTTCATATATTTTAAATTCATCAACTGTATTAAAATTGAATATGCCGCAATTAGGAGAAATATTAGACAAGTAAGCATCCATGGTGCTTTGATCTGGAATATCCAAACCTCCTATACCATTGATAAAATAATTATTTATTTCATTCGGATTTTGTAAATTTTCTGGAATACCTGGCTTATTAGAATTAATTACCTCAAGCTTTTTTAATTCTTTCCATAAATTTCCTTTTTGATTAAGCCGGAATTCCAAATAAGCCTTTTTCTCCCGTTTAGTTGCACGATTTACTTCATTTCTTAGTAATTTGTAGTATTCCCAATGGCTAACATTTTTTGTTTTGTTATATTTTTGTAATGCACGATCTCTTAACGTCATCATCATTCTTAGTGTTTCTGTAAGCCAGGGAGCTCTAGGTTTTGTAATTTTTACTTTTATATTTCGGGATTTGCCAACCCTGGTGTTGCAATCTGGCAACTGACAGCTCTATCTCGGTCCAAAAATGGAATTAAATAGTGAACATTTTCGTGCTCAGCAACAGAGCATGGATGAACTTAATTAAATTTTTGCCGATAGAGCCCCAAGGACCAGTGTTTATCGATGGTATGGTGAATTCAATGGTGGCCGTAGTTCACTCCAAGACGAATTTAGTGCAGGTCGTTCAACATTAGTTGTTGTTCCGAAAATATCGTCATGTGACCTATCGTGAAATTGAGACAACCTTAGGCATTAGTGGGACCAGCATACATTCAATATTGCATAAATATATGACGGTAAAAAAATTTGTTCGCGTTTGGATCCCACACAATTTGTCAACTGCTCAAAAAAAGCTCGTGTCGATTGGTCGAAAAAATCCTCAAAAAATACGATCGCGGTGCTTCGAAACACGACTATGACAACGTGACAGCCCGTATAAGCCCGAAAGTAAACAGCAGTCGACTGTATGGGTGTTTCAAGATTAGCCCAATCCAACAAAAGTTGTTCGCGCACGAAGCACTTCCAAGCAAAAGGTCGCCTTTTTTTTCGGAAAAACTAGACATGTCGCAACCGTACCGCTTCTGCGCGTAGTATCATTCAGACAAGCCGTGCGGCCTTGTCGCTTATTGAGCAACTTATCTCTATGATCTAACCGAATGAAATAGTTCAGTGGTTAAACATTGTATTGTTATGCTTGTCTTAGCGTGGCTCATCATTTTTGTTTTGCTATAATTCATTTAAGGCGAAGAGTTGCAGATGCATCATTTAGTTGTTGTAGCCATTCGTGTAATTCATGCAATTTATTTACCACTAGAACTGTCATCTGCAGGTCTGAGATGGTTTAATATTTATACCTTTGGTGTCCCATTCTAATATCTTAAAAGATAGTGTCTCCTTGTCTTACTCTTCTTTGTAGTTGTAGGGGGGACCAAAGACATAGATTAACGAACCAATAATATGACATTTATTTTTGTATTTATTCTACAATGTTGGTCCAAATATGTGCCTTAAAAAATGGTAGGATTGGCATTTAAGTAACGCCTTGATATTGTAATATTATTATTATTATATTATAATATTATTATATTTCTAGTTTAGAATCGCGCAAAAAATTAAGAAGCAAATCAATAATTATCTTCTCCTCATTCGCTAAGAGTGTAGTGTAGTGGGCATAGAAAAATTATAAGATATAAGGGAGTTTGATAATTCTTTACTTTGTAAAGATCGATCTTTACAGGCGAATAAAATGTGATTTAGGTCTTCTAGTGATTCATTATCGCATGTGCAATACGGATTATTATAGATACCTATTTTATGGAGGTGAGCTCTGAAACGCCCATGATTCATCTTCAATCTCGTAATAGTTACTGTAATCTAAGTTTAAATGGAAGCTTTTACTTGAAAAGAATGGATGTAGTTGAAAATAATGATTCTTATAAGTTTTGGCAATATCATGGTAAAATGTTTCCCAGCGGACGCGGATTAATGATATGTACACGTTTATAAAATCTGAGAGAGATTGGAGATCAAGATGTTAAAGTATACAGTTAGTTGGAGGAAAAAATCTTATATCAACAATTAATCAGAGCTAAATCATATTTTGAGTCAAGGTTCTTACAGTTGCATTAGGAACAATGTTACCATATTTTTAACATTACGTAATTACATTCTGCATATTTAGTATACAGTACTTACAAAACAAAACTGCCAAATACTTCTCTGAATTAATAAGCAGATCCATCATTTCGTCGGTGACGTCAGGGATTTCGCTATGCCTTTTCTGGTGTAGCAACCAATCTAAGACTTCTTCTTCTTTCGTCAAGTCTCCTTCATATAAATGAGGGATACGTTTTTCGAACAGGACCATACTGGGAATAACGTCGATGCCGTACTCTTTGGCTTCTTCGGCATTATCGATTTTCACAAAAGCAATATTATTCTGGTCACACTCGTCATCGATATTTTCTAGTTCCGTCAAGACTTTTTGGCTTTTCTTTTGATTCTTATCGTCTGAACAAGCCAGGGAAAAAAACAGTTAGATATCAGTAAACAGCACAGACAAAGTATTCAAAAACAAACTCAAAAATGTGCAATTAAAAACTTACAAAATAGTACGGCGACGTGGGACTTTTTCTTTATGATAATATCCAACATTTCATCGGTGATATCTTCGATTTCATCGTGTTTAACTTGGTGATCCAACCATTTCAACACTTTTTCTTCGTCTTCGAGGTTCCCTTCGTACAGGGTCGGTACTCCGCCTTCGAAGTAAACGAGGGAAGGTATTTTTTCGATACCGTATTCCTTGGCTTCGTCATCGTTATCAATTTTTACGAAAACGATGCCGAGCTGGTCGCATTCGTCGTCGATGTTTTCCAATTCGTTAAGGACCTTTTGGGACTTTCTATCGTCGTCATCGTCTAAAAAAATACGAAAATCTTATAACAAAAAAAACAGACATTCAATCGTGGAAAATAAATATTTTTAATTCAAAGAGTTAAGTAATTCAAAGAACCATTTTACGTCAGGGTATTTAATTTACAAGATACATTTTGGGGATCAAAATTAGTTAGTTAAAAAAGCAATAAAAGCAACAGGTTAAGATTAATGAACTATCTTCTACCGATATTATTATTAATATCGGTGTACCGCAGAGTAGTGCTTTGGGGCCACCTCTTTTTGTATTGTATTTGACGTACATCATTTCAATAAGTGTGATGATATCTTGACTTTAAACATCCGCCAAAATAATCAGTACGCATGTATACTTATCATTAGTTGTCCTGGTTATCCTTGCAAAAGGAAAGTATGAAAATGTCCTCTGTGATATCGTTCAAAAAGCACTGAGCATTGCGAAGCAATTGTGTGATTCGGTGGCAACAAAAAATTTTGTCGTCAAAAACACTTAAAAATATGGAAAAGAAGGGTTTATAAAGACACTGAATCGACTGATGCAGTCCGATGTTTAATAAGAAGTGTATAACATAAATAAATCTGGTTGGGAAAGTATTGAGGTTGAAGTAGTACAGCGAAACTCAAAAGAAGTCAATTATCTTGGAATTATACAGAATTTTGGCATTTAACGTTATTTTCCCATTCAACAGTTTGATATAATGGTTCTACACTATTTTTATGACTCATAACCTTATTAAGAATAGCAAAATTTGAAGGCAGCAAATTCAAAGATATTTACTTTGTCAGTTTTTTAAGTAAAAAAAATTTGTAGTCCAAAACACTTAAAAATATGGAAAAGAAGGGCACATTCATCTAGAAAATGTAAGAATGGAAACAATATACAGAATGATTTAAGAAAAACCTCGTTCACTTCAATTTGACCAATCTTGGGAAATGCCCAAGATGCCAAAGAAATGCATATTTGTAAGAAAATTCATTAAAGAACCAGGTTTTCAGAAAGCTTGGGCGCATACCCAAGCATCCTTCAAGCAGAAATCCGAAAGATTTGCAGAATTTAATATTGAAAGAAACTACCGCAGAGAAGATATTGTGATCATGTCGGATAGTCAAGTAGCCATCAAAGCGCTGAGCTCCCAATCAATCAGTGCAAAAATGGTTGAGGAATGCCTAGGCAAGCCAAATGAACTACGCCAGAAGAACAGTCACGCTCCTATGGGTCCCAGGACACATGGACACATAAGCTGACACAAAAAGGAGCCCATCTGGAAGCATCTTATAGCATCAGCAGTAGGGAAATCCTAGAAAAACTAAGAAAATAAAGGCTGAAACAAGCTAGGACACTTCTGGACACTAAGGCCAGAAGAGATATCTTAGCTGCCTTAACCTTAGTAAAAAAAGGCTCCGTAATTTAACGAGAATATTAACCGATCAATGCCGGCTAAGAAGTTACATTAAAAAACTAGAGTTAGTAGATGAAACAAAGATGATAAAGATTCTGTGAGGAAGAGGACGAAATCTCAATACACATACTCTCGGAATGCCCCGCCTTGGAGCAAATGAAATAGAAGAAAATAAACTAAGTAAAGTAAAAAACTTAAATAGATATAATTTGAGCAGTAAATGAAAAAGATTATTGAATTATTTTACGGTAAAACAAATTATTATAATTAAAAAGTCTAACAATGAAAAACTATACCAGGGAAAAAATTGGGAGCAACAAATACTTGTTTATTAGCACTTACAAAAAAGCACCGCTAGAAATTTACTCTCCTGTATCAACTTGTCCAACATCTCGTCTGTTACATCCTCGATTTCATCTTTTTCGAGTTGCTCCACTAACCATTGCAATATTTCTTCTTCTTGTTCTAAATCTCCATCATACACATTAGGTATACCTTTTTCGAAGTAGACTACAGCCGGTAAGGAATCTAAACCGTATTCTTTCACTGCGTTGGGATCATCGATTTTTACAAACTGAATACCATACTTATCGCAATCGTCATCTATATGTTCCAAGTCATCTAGAACATTGTTGGAATCCTCTGAACCATGGTCGTCTAAAAAAAGTTAGATATTTTGTAATATAAGTAATATATTTATTGTTAATATACTATTATTATATAAATGATTGGAAGATTTAAAAAATGGCTAACCAGATAGAGCACACAAAGCTACTAAAATATATCAACATTCATACTGCATCACTAATTTTTCAAAATAGGCGTCTCTAAAAAAATAAATATTGTCACTCTACTTTTAGATAATATTTAATTAAGAAAATCATAAAAAAAATTTAGCAAATACATTTACTCCTAAATAAATTATTTAAATACATAATCTGCATAAATGACAAAAGTTCAATTTAGAATAAATTAAGTTTCTATTAAAAAAAATTAACAAAAGACAATTAATATTCAGTCTGCTCTCCTCTTGCTCTTATACAAGCTTCTATTCTTCGGGGAACACTGTCAATTAGATTGTTTATAAGCTGCTGAGGAATATTCTCCCGAATCTCGGTAGCAGCAAGAATAAAGGCTGGAAGACCCGCATAACCCCGATTTTGTTGTCGAACTCTTATTTTTAACATATCCCATGCATGTTCGATAGGATTTAGATCCGGAGACTTTGGTAGCCACTGTAAACTAACAATATCCTTGGTTTCCTTAAACTCAATAACCCGTTGGGCGCGATGTGATTGTCGTCTGTAAACGAGCAATGTTGTCCTACAGCACCTCTCCATAAACGAACAACTGGGTTTAACACGGAATCGATGTAAGTATTGTAACACCCGAATTTGGTTTCAAGTTTGGTATTCTAAAACTTTAGCCTAGCCGAGCAGGTGTTAGGCTAAAGGAAGGATTTCGTGGCTTCGGCCTTCGCTGTATTTGGCGTTAGTTATAGTCGTCCCGACAGTGGAGAACCTGTGGACCCTATGTGTCCTTTTGACGATAAAAGATACAATATTCGTCTGATCAATTAAAACAACACAAATTCGTTTGTCGAACGAATCCAAACTCCCATAAAATCTCTTATGAATTATGTTAGTAATTCAATGACTACTTACCAATAATAATATTAAAAACCGTCCCGGTAATTGTCGGATTTTTCGGAGTGATTAGTTAATTTCACTTCCACTATTCCACTCCCGAACACTCTAACTATATATATCGCCGTTGATTCGATTAGCCTCTAGCCTTTGGAACACTCCAAATCGAATTTCCTCATCGTTCGTTTTTTGGTCCCCAGGAAGAAAGTCTTTTCCCCCTAGTACCGCATGAAACTACCCTTTTTTCCTCATTCTGCTCACTAGACTCTTTTTTTATTGGCTAGCAGCCCCGCTACAGGTACTGCTTGGATACGCCTCAGTAGCTGAGCCAGCAAAATTTTCCTTACAAAATTGTTGCTAGCTACTACGTGCCTTTTTTAACAAAATTGCAATTTTAGTAATTCTTTAGTCCCATGTCGTATATTGTTTTTCAACTACATTCTTGAGAAATAACTTTTATGCTGACAAAATATCCTGTCGCTAGGGACTCGATTGAGCTTATTACGCAATAGGTTACTTAGTTTTTAAAAAATCAATTATACCGAGGAGCTGCGATAAGTTGCCTTAGCTTTTCAGAAACTATTGCATCTTTTTCCTCAAAATCAACCCGGGGCGGGGAAGTGGGGTTCCTTTTAGATTATTACAGTATACTTGACCAGTCATGTTGCCAGGGATCAAAGTAAGAGGTGTCCGACCATTCCACATTATAACTCCCCAAAACATAGCACTACCGCCTTGAAATGGGACAACTTCTTGGTTATTAGTGGATCTAGATTGACGTCCTGGAACTCGCCTAATATATATCCGGCATTCGTCCGACACCAAACCAATCCTGGTTTCATCCGAAAACATCACATTCTGCCATTGATCCAAACCCCAGTTTTGGTGCTCACGGCATCAATTCAAGCGAGCAACCTTATTATTATTTGTTAATTTTAAACTTTTAAAGGTCTACGGTCCCTTAAATTAACCTCATGAAGACTTCTTCTAATGGTTTGACCTGTAACTTCAATTTGGTGTACTTCCTGAAATTGCTCTCTGATGACCTCGGCAGAAATGTTCGAGTTTCTTGGGGCCAATTCAACAATAAATCAATCTTGATTACTCTTGGACGATATTCCAGATTTCCGAGTTCTAAATACCGCCGGTAGGTTCTCGATACATCACTTTGGTTGACCCATTTCAATAGGTATAACTATACGACCCCTATTTATCGTTGAAATCCCTTGAAAAGGCATTAAAAATAAAAAGTATAATAAATACAAAAAAAAAATCGTAGGTAAAGGACACGGCTGACTAAACAATATTTTCAGGCGATCAGAAGGCACTTGAATGTTATCACTTGCCAGTGTTTTTTCTTTTTTAACGATAGTTTGAATAAAAAATATATACACAAAATATATTGTTCAGAATTAAGAATTATAGGGTTATGCAGTATAAATGTTGATGAGTCCACTAAATAACGTAATACTAGGTCATAAAGACATCAAAAAGAAAATTCGACAACATGCGCAACTAATAGAGGTTATATTTCTATTTTGTTGATAGCGTATTAGGTTTATGTCGGGGTAACTTTAACCTGTTATTTTTGGGTTACGGTAATTAAAATTTCACTAATTTTTTTTTTCATAACGCGCCTAAACCAGTATAACATTAAAAATGTATCAGAACTTCTTCTTATTTTTTGGTTGTTATGTAAAAATCAAGTTTTCTGAGTTTTTCTCATTTTTAAAGATTTTATAAATGTTGGTACTTACAAAAAAGTACGGCTAAGTGATCAACGCTTGTAATCAGAGTCGTTAGAGTTTTTAGAGTAACATCTTCGATGGTATCGTCTTCATCTCCTGTACTTTTATGTTGAACTAACCATTCTAACACATCCTCTTCTTTGGTTAATTCACCTACAATATAAATGTTTATTAATCTGAGATAATGATTGATTTTAAAATAAGATACCTTCATAAATAATCGGAGTTTGATGTCTATAATAAACAAGAGCCGGTAAAGGTCCCAAGTTGTACTCGTCAGCCAAAGTTTCGTCATTAATCTTGACAAAACCGATACCCAGTTGATCTGCCTCATCATCGATATTCTCGAGTTCCTGCAATACTTTGGAACATTTTTTGCATTCTGGTTTATCTGTAACAGTTTTTCACACTTTACCATGACATTAATTAATTGGAAAAAACAATATAAATAAATATTCAGCAACTCCTACTCAATCTTAACTGAAATTCACACGTGTAAACATCATTATTATCTACAAAGCGTAAATAAAAAACATCAAATTATTAGTTGTCCAAAACTACCAATTAATATTTTAAATTACTATCCTTGATTAAAAATATTAATTAAATATACATTATGCATTCAGTACTTTTTATATAGGGGGTGTTACTTTTTAAGTGTAAATAAAAAAAATGTGATTTATATGATGATTAAATTCATGTAGGATCAAGAGTGTTTACTTACTGCTTCCCGATTTTGTGCACGTGTCAGCATCTGGACCTGTAGTATATAAGTGAGTGGTTAAATGTATTACGGACAAAATTAGAACATCGAATTTTTAATTTGGGAATGTGTGTGTATATTTGATCGTTTTTATAAGAGATTCGAAATATTTTCGGAAAAACTTTGTATTTTGATAATCTCATGGACAAAATAAAAGCAACACATTATTTCATAAGGACTCACATATTGAACATATTGTCAGAAAAACGAACGTTTCAAAATATGCTCTTTGGTCCTTTATCTCCAAAACACAGTAAACTGAATTTACGACGTAAACTGATACTGTACAAAACATGCATACTACTACAAATTAAGTACGCATCGACAGTTTGGTGACAAACAGCTAACATTTAATTTAACAGACTAAAGCCCCTTGGTTTCTAAGTAACGCCAAATATCCGACGCAACCTCATGGTGGACTCTATAAGCCACCAAATCCAAAAGAAAACCAAGAGAAGATTACTGAATTCACTAACCACACAAACCCACTCTTAAGGAGGGCACTAAACTACGACCAGGACGCACATCCGAGGGCTAAGAGGCCCAAAAGGCCCAAATTGGTTCTTCGGAACTCACCTGTAGTCTACTGAGATTATTCTTGCACATCAAAATTCAGCTGTATAGCACAATTTCAAAAAAAGGGAAGTTGTTTTGAACTAACCCAATCAAAATTCCCAATAATAACTTAAAAACATTTAAATAAAGCAGCTTCTAAATAAGGTAGCTTGTTTAAAATTGCGCAGTAAACATGTCAATTGATTTCGTTCCTTGTGGCAAACAGTCTACCAGCACAACTGACCGTACATATCTTGCGGGCTACGGATAATAGACAGATCAGGTTCCACATGACTATCCCACCTCGAATTTCAGTCCAATATAGAAATTCTAAGAATACGAGCTGTGAGTATTTGAAAAAGGATAAGATTGGCAGGAGAGATAAACCACCTAGATAGAACATAGTAGACCACATAAACATGAAAACTGTCCAGAAAAATCTAGGAAACAGAAAACTAAAACAGTCTGGTGGAACAATCACCTAAAACGCTTAAGATGTGAGGTTAGAATGCTAGTCAATAGAGCTAAAACCATACAATAATGGAATTAACATAGAGCAAAAGTCAACCAGTAAAAAGTAGAAATCCGTAAAGCTAAAAGAAATGTGTGGAGGAAGTTTATTGAGGGGATAACAGAGACTCTCCCGAATGTTCCAGAATATACAAATTCTTAGCAAAGAAAGGTACTGTATGGCAAGAGATAAATCTTACACCGAGACTACGGGAAAGCTTACCCCTGCAGCTCAAATTTTTGATCAGTCAGTTGTTAATAATAAACCAAGCAATGTTAGAGAAGTAGCGCCATCTCCGAATGACTGGAAATTAGGTACTGGCAACATACATAACCAGGCACAATCAAATTAGATGGGCCATAAACAAATTTAACCTATATAAGTCCCCTGGGCTAGATGGGATTTATCCCATTCTAATTCAAAAAAGACTGGAATTGCTAATCCCAATTTATGTTACATATTTAAGGCTTGTATAGCTTGGAGACATGTACCATAACTATGGTAAAACGTGAAGATCATCTATATACCCAAAGTAGGAAAAATACACGACATAACACCTAAAGCAGACAAATAAGTCTTTCATCATTATTTCTTAAAACATTTGAAAGATTGGTAGATAGAAGTTATATAAGATACGAATTACTGAGAGTACATCCTCTTAGCAATCGTCAATATGCATATCAACCAGGAACGTATCAACGGAGGTGGCACTGGATGACCTAAACAGACTATTAGCAAAGACCTTGGAGGAAAAGGAAAGTAAAATAGCTGTATTTCTTAATATAGAAATATCGTCCATATCATTAGTCAAGCACCACAAAACAAAACTTCTGTTCAAGGATAAAGGCCTATCTAGAGAAAATGGTACTAATGTCCTCACTGGGAAAAGCTACCTTAGTAGTAAAGAATGTCCCCAAGGAGGGGTGCCATCGCTCCTTCTCTGGGCTGTTCTAGTGGACAGCTTCTTACAGGATTTAGAAGCCAAAGACATTTATTCTCTAGGCCTTAGTACCTTAGTGGCTAGGGTAGGCAAATAATGTCCCTAGGAAGGGTGCTATTGCCCCTTCTCTGAGCTGTCCTAGTGATAAGCCTCTTACAGGATTTAGTCTAGGTTACGCTGATGATCTAGTAATAGTCACGAAAGGTAAATTTACGTGGATCATCAGAGAAGACACAAAGCGCTAATAATATTGTTGACAGTTTGTGTAAAAAAGAGGGTCACAACAGGTTCAATAAGGGCTAAAGCTGGAAGATAGTCCTATATGCAGATTCTGCCAGTCAGTGAATGTAAAGGTCTTTCAAAATAGAGATTTTTAACCATAGGCAAAGGAAAAGTCTACTCTATATGCTACGAGGCAGAATCACTGTACAGTTTAATGAGTCTTTTAGAAAATACCAGACGGGACCAGATTCTACAGCGTAAAGAGGGTCATATACCATAATGGAACTGTAAAAGGTCAATGTAGTAAAAGGCGTGTAGCAACACAGTCCCTGCATCTAAACTAATTTAAATCTTGCTGGCAATTTAATAATCTTAAGGCCAAGAGCACGTCATCTACACAGCTGCTTTTGGTACAAGGTATTTCGCCAACGGAATGTATGTACCTATATAAAGGAATACTAAGGTAAAATAAATGGTTTAAAAACTTATATTAAATTATTTGACTTATTTGTTCCGAAAATCTTTCAATTATACCCCGTACAATGACATTGACTCGTTAGTTGATCACAACTAAGAATATTAATATTTTTAAATTCACAGTCTACACACATTGGGTTGTGATATGTTTTTGTAACCTTAATATAGATGACCTATTTAAATAAAATGTGTTCTATTAGAGTGTCTGAGCGCCAGTGTTTCTGTTATAAGATAGTTTTATTCTGTATCTAAGACAAAAACAATAAAATTAAATAAATATTTAAGAAAACTGTATTTGATCTGTTGAATTCTAATGATAAGAAATATTGCCAGGTTTTAATTCCTATTCCACGTTCATTTTAATGTAAAACCTTTTGATGTTTTAGATATAAATACATTCTGAGCACATCTGTAAACAAAAATCTGTAAAAATTAACATGGCTAACCCTATACCTTACAAACTATGTAGTCCACCATTAATATGTACTGTTCTAATTACGAGTTTGTGAATATTTTGTGTGTCTTAATAAGCCAATAAAAATTTTAATTACAAAACTAATTTCAAACAGCTCCAAAGCACATTAAAATAAAATAAGCATCAAGCACTTACTTTTCACATGTTGAAAGATAGTAACCTAACCATAAATTTAGAGGTAATATTTTTTAAGATATAGAATAATGTAATTTTTAAATATTTATCTATAGAGTTCCTTTCATATTAACTTTTTTAATTAAAGTAGTAATTCTAAAGATTTTTGGAATGCTGTAACTAATAAAATTTACTTACAGAACAAAACAGCAACGTAGTCGGTGCTCTCAACTATTTTTTCTAAAATTTTTGCGTTAACTTCTTCAATACGGTCAGGCAAATCCATAGCTTCTAGGCTGGTAAGAAAATCCAACACTTGTTCTTCATCCATCAAATCACCTGTTTAGTTATAAAAACAGTTGGAATTATTTACAGTATAAATTGTTTTATATTTAGGGTTTTTTAAATAAGATTTATTCTTACCTTCGTATATAATAGGTTCCTTCTCTCTAAAATACGTGAGAGCAGGAAACTTTGTAATGCCATATTGTTTGGCAAGTCGTTTATCGTTAATTTTGACAAAATCCACTCCGAAAGAGTCCGTATCATCGTCAATTTGTTCCAATTCAAGCAGTACTTTATCGCATGTGGTGCAGCTCCGAGCATCTGAAACAAAAAACGTCCAATTAACTAGCAGTCCAGTCTACAAGTTCAAAATCAGAGATTCACAGGTTTGGCTTGTTTTTTAAAAGCTTAGTTGAAATCAAGCTAAGCTTTTAAATATACCAAGCCAAGCCTAGCTATTTTATTTTTCAAGCGAAGCCAAGCTTTAAAAAAAAAGCTTGAGGTACAAAGCTTTTTGAAGTCAAGTTTACAAGCTAACAAGCTTTTGAATAAATTATTTATATAAACTGTTTTCTCTTTCTTAAATGGTATGCCTTCTTGTAATGTTTTAGTAAATAAAAAATAATAGCATTATTCTGTTTTCATAATTCATATATCCGATATATTGTTATAAGTGTCGCTGTTCAGAATGGTCTTTTTTTTTATTAGAATTATTGTGTCTCGACGACAATGATCATTGACACATGGTTCAGTTACATTAAATTAGGTGTATACTATTAAACTAACTAACAATACAATACAGGTATAAAACAGTTGGATTAAACACAAAGAGAATAAAAAACATAGTGAAAATTAAAATTATATACGATAATATAGTCCAGTATCTTGTAGAAATTTGATAACCTTTAGATATTTAGTTGGCTGGCCAATAATGTTTCTTAAATTTCCTGTTAGGTCATAGTCACTTAGTTTCCGTCTGTATAAATTACAATTTAAAAAAATGTGTTTAACCGTGAGAGGACAAGAGCAGTTGTGGCACATAGGAGGATCCCCAGATGACATTAAGTGGCCGTGTGTTAATCGGGTGTGTCCTATCCGCAATCGTCTTATAACTATTTTCTGCCTTCTTGTCATGTGAGCAAGGATGACAGCATCTGTAGATTGTCGAACATCATGCAGTTTGGAAGTTGTTCTACCCCAATGAGTTTTCTAGGTGTTTCGTATGGTAGCTTTAAAGAAGGTTTTTAGATCTGTGTCCAACTGAAGAATTGTAGTAGCCGAGTTTGAGGTTGTTACGTCTCTAGCTGCGCGGTCGGCTGCCTCGTTGCCAGAGATACCCACGTGTGATAGAATCCATATCAGAGTGACCGAAATTGCTTGAGAAGCAAGATACTTGACAGTGTCATGTATTTAAAGGACTAGCGGGTGAGTGGAAAATCTATTATTAATGGAATGGATAGAAGACAGAGAGTCAGTGCATTTAGCCGGATTCTTATGTCTAGTCGTAATTGAGTTCAGAGCTTCAAGAATACCGAAGAGTTCTCCAGTGTGGACACTTTAAGTAGGGGATAAGAGACTTGATTTAATTACGCGATTGGAGGTGGTAACTGCACAACCTACTCCTTTATCTGATTTTGAAGCATTACTGTAAAGTACCAGGTCGTAGTTGGCTAGATTTATTATTTCAAGAAAATGCTGGTTCAATAAAGAACTAGGAGTATTACGTTTATTGAAATTAGTGAGCGTCGTATTAATTTGTAGCATAGGTTTGGTCCACGGAGGTGTAGAAGGAATTGTTATCGGTGTGGTGATTGAAAGATCTATATTATGTAAAAGAGTTCTTAAAATTTGTGGAAAACTTTGAATTTTGGACTGAGGTGTAGTAACTTGGTTGTTAATTATATAGTGAACTGGATTTGAGCGATGGGATGAGGTTTTGGCCGAGTATGTAAGAAGGAGTTGTTGACGTCTTAACCAGAGGGGAAGTTCATTAGCTTCACAGTTTAGGCTTTCTACAGGGCTAGATCTGAAAGAGCGATTCTTAAGGCAGTATTGTGCACATGGTCTTAAATTGGCATACTATTAGTTAAATTATGTCTAGATCATTGTGACAAAAAAGTAAATTAGTGCTAAAAAGTTCCAAAAATGATAAACAAAGACCCTAGAAAAGCCGTATTGGGTTTTTTGCTGATGGTTCGTAAAATATTTATTTGTTGTTCAACAGGTTACACCCAATTACAGAACAAGAGCTTTAAGTAATATTCTATCTTAAAATAAAAACAATGACTTAAGAATATATATCTAAATATCAGATAAGTATGTATTAGTATAAATAATACTTTTTAATGTCTTTAGTATCACATAATGGTGAATACTTCATAACATTTGTTCGAGGAGTCACAGTGTAAAATATATCAGTACATCTAAAAGCTAATCTTTATTTAAATTTATTGTACTAACCCTTACTTTTTGAAAGTCCATCTTTCTAAGAATAATAAAAAAATCTTCGTTTTAACGTAACTTCCAGATTAGCGATACGGCTGTCATTGTGATTTCAAACACAATTTTTTCAATTAAACTTGTTGGAAGTTACGTTAAAACGAAGAGTTTTTTATTATTCTTACTAATCTTTAATGTTTAGAAATGAACAGGCTCCGCTCGTTTGGTCTCATACAGCTAGAGCCTACCGACTTTAGACAAGTCTCGCCAAAATCGATCTTGGACTTTGTTAAGAAGTGCAGACTGGATGGCGAATTGTGACCCTTAGGGGTGAGCCACAATGGGCCCTAGTTTGGCCGCAGTGGAGGGTTGGGAAACGCCCCGCTCACATTGAACCTAACCTAACCTAACCTAACCTAACCTAACCTAACCTAACCTAACCTAACCTAACCTAATCTTTAATGTTAATCTTATTTAGCAGGTTTATAAATTATAAAATATTATTTAAAATCTTATACAGAAATAATACAGAAGAGTATTGACGTTACTCTTTACAATGTCGTACCTCAATGAATCATATACGCTGTTTTTCAAGAAAGAAATGTCTGGAACATTACATTGGAATGTCATTTTTATCTGTATCATAAGCTATTAAATAATATGATATGGGGTTGTTGCACTTACTGACCATATTTTCCTATTCCGATAAAGCAAATTCGATTAAATTTTGAATTTAGATTTATTTGATAGTTAGTCCAATTATGACCTACACTGCGGAAACACGACCTATTAAAACAAGGGCAAAAAGACTCATGGAAACCTGTGAAATGAAAATAGTCCATGGTATCACAAGAAAGACATTATGGGACAGACAACATAGCCAAACCTAAGGCAAAACTATAATATAGAGAACATAAATGAATTGATACTGGAAAGGAAAAAATAGTGGTTTAGGCAGATAAGCAGATTGGGAGTAGCTGGTAAGGATAGCACAAGATAGACCCCAAACGGCTGAAGGAGTATTGGAGGGCCAAGGAAGAGATGGGGTGATAACCTGGATATATAATTAATTAAGAAAGCAGCAAAAAGAGAAGAATATTTTTATATTGAATCTGAATTTAGAAGAAAAAACAGATAAATTTATGCAGTGTCCTATAATTAGTTTATAGAAAAGAAATACAATATTATCAATATAAAAATAACAGAATAGTAAAAATTGATCTGGCAATTTTAAAGTGTCGTATATCCAGCCCACTTCAAATTAATTGGGTCCAATGTTAAGAAAACAACAAAAATATTCATGATTTAATAACAATTGATTAATTTCTTTGGTTGTAAATAAAAAGTGTGATCTCTGCCAAGTCTTGAATCAGCGTCCATTAATGTGTTAAGAAATAGAAAATGAAGTTGTTGGCAAAGGAATTTTATTTTATTGTATTACAAAAAAGAATTCAGCTAACGGTACATTCTAAGGATTCGCGAAAAGGTTATTTATATAATTAGCGATTCCCGAGTTCATTAAATGTTGTCATGTAAATTAAATGTATTCAAATTATTGCATCTAAAAATATAGCGGATTATAATTCAATGTTTTTTTAACAATTTAGCACTCCCACTACACAGCATCTGAATCATATATAAACTTGACCTTGCCAAATCGACTAAAAAAATATTCCTACTAATTCTATTAATAATTGTGTGTTTTATCCAACAACAATTGTTTTAATCTATAAAACAATACTTGTAAAAGATAATAAATACAAAAAACTTTTTCTACGACATTAATTTTCTCCAGCTGACCGAATTAATTGTAACGCCGATAACGCTGTGGGAATGAGTAGGTGTTGCAATTATATACATTCACCGTGACAATTTTAGCGCAGCCCAACACCCGAAATTTTCACTAACGTCGAGGTAATTCAATCGTCAAATAGTTTCGACTTGAAGTGATTTAGTTCATTCATAAAATCTCCGTAAAACTAATTTGGGAAAATTTTTGGAATGTCTAACATTCGGTTTCTGTCTTTTAAATACAGTTACCTACATGTGTATCATTGAAAGATAGTAAACGAACGTGTATTGGTAGGTATTCGGAGTAGAACACGACATATCTGTAGTTATTTTTGTTTTAGTTCTATTTATATAGAGGAGTCCATGTCATATTGTAAAAGGAACATTCTTATTCTTTTAACGACTCGACACATTTGTTTTCAGTGCGATTTAACATGAATAAATCGGTACTGGCAAATTAAAAAAAAGTAAATAATGGTAAAATTATAAAACTTCGCGGAACAAATTTAAATAAGAATTTAAATGTTAAATTAAAAGTAGCTTTTGATGCAATAGAATAGAAAAAAAAATTGAAAAATCCTAAAGTCTAAATAGAATTATATATATATATAGAAGTCCATAAGATACAGTAAAAAAAACGACCAAGGACCAAGGAATTTAAAATAAATAAAGAAATTAAGCAAGGAGAGTGCTAGAGCTTACAGTTCCTTACATTTACAGTTCCAATTGATATAGGAAAGTAAATACAAATTTACTTTATTTTTCTATAAGAAATCAAATAAAAATCAAACAAAAAATGGGAGTTTAAAAAAAATAAGAAATCGTCGTTTTCTCAAAATTTAACTCAATGTTGTGACCACCCTGTATTATTAATTTCTTATTTAAACACTGTAACTTAAAATATAATCCTTTAGGTGCAACACGATATAATCATCTTTAAATTTTATCAATTAATCAATTGAAATAATTAACATTTTAATAAAGGTCTTATTGGCATTTCAAAATAAAACTAAAATTTCTCTAAAACTGTCAATTTTATGTACCTGGTACCTTACATGAACTGATGAATTAATGTGACCAGAGGCTCTCCACAGGGGGATTTGCATCCCCACTTATGTGGAGTCTCACTGTGGACAGTCTACTTTGTAGATTGACTAGGGACGGCATACCATGTCAAGGGTATTCCAACGACATGGTTATCCTGGCAAAAGGGAAGTATGAAAATGTTGTTCAAAGAGGACTGAACATTGCGAAATAATGGTGTGAATCGGTGGGACTCAGCATCAACCCCACCAAAACCACACTAGTAGCCTTTACAAGGAAAAAGGAACCTAATCTAAAAATCATAAAAATAGGAGAAAAAATCGTCGATTGGAAAACAGAGATAAAATATCTAGGGCTAATCCTAGATAGCAGGTTACTCTGAAATAAACACGAAGACGAAGTATTACACAAAGCAACCAAGGCCCTCATGGTGTGCAGGAACATTGCAGAGAAGAAAAATATCTCAGACTCAGATACTGACCTGTTCATGTATCACTGGAGCAATGGGAACTTGCCCCACTGCTGCAATGGAAGTGATTTTAAACTTGACCCCACTGCACATTCTGCTAGTAAGTGTAAGGAAGAAAACAATATATAGAATGATCAAAGAAGGAATTATCAGGGAAAAACCTCGATCACTTCCATTTGAAAATTGGGAAATGCCCCAAGATAATATGCCAAAGACATTCAACTTTGCGAGAAAATTCATCACAAAGTTAAGTAATAAATCTGAATGGGATGAAGACACCATACAGAATTTAAACCAGAATGCCATAAAGTGGTGTACGGACGGTTCCAAGCTAGACGAGGGAACTAGGATAGGAGTTTTTGGACCGAAAGCCAAATACTCAGAAAGCTTCGGCACATACCCGAGCATCTTTCAAGCAGAAGTCCGCGCCATCAAAAGATTTGTGGAAATCAATATTGGAAGAAACTACCGCAGACAAGAGATTGTGATCATGTCGTATAGTCAAGCAACCATCAAAGCGCTGAGCTCAAATATAATCAGTTCGAAGATGGTTTGGGAATGGCTAGGCAAACTAAAGAAGAACACTGTCACCCTCCTACGGGTCCCAGGACACTTAGGAATAGAGGGGAACGAAACAGCAGATAAGGAGCTGAAACCCCACATTTGGGACCAGAACCATCTTGTGGGATCAGCAGTAGAGTAATCTTAGGAAAACTAAGGGAAGAAATGGAGAAGGAAAAATCCAAGTACTGGAATCAGCTGGAAGGACTGAGGTAATCTAAGAGATCTCTTAGCTGCCTCAACCTCAGTAAAAAAGGCTCCGAATTCTAACGGGAATATTAACCGGGCATTAAACTATATTTATACATACATACATACATGAACTGTCCCTTAAATTTAATCTTCTAATAAAAAGAAAAGAAAATATGTAGTATTTCATTTAAGGTGGTGAAGTTGGTGTCAATTTATTTTAGTTGAATTCAAAAATATCAAATTCAATTAGTATAAATAGTTCCCTATAAACTTCTAGGTGAAGGTTGGTATGGGGCATCCTCTAGTATTATGGTCAACATAGCAAAAAGCATTAAAGCAAAAGGGGGCAATACACAATAATGGGGTTTTGAGAAATGTTTGAGTCTGGGAGAAAACCCTTGAGAACTAATGGCAAAAACAAAATGCTAAAAAATGGCATATCTGATAAACAGTTACAGAAATACTTTACTGAATTATTGACTAAAGGACTTAAACAGTTACAAGAAATGATCAGAAAATTTAATTACCCTGAAAAGGACAACAGTGTGTAGCCTCTTTCTGAGATAATCTGGTACACAGATGGCTTAAAGACATTAACACGTACCGGTGCTAAAATATATGGACAGTCCCCCAGATGTAGCATTAGATACTTCTACTAAAAGTAAACTTCACAATATTCCAAACAGAAATTTACACTATCGAAACGAGAAAGCAGACAATATTGCACGAAAAGGATTATCGACCCCATTTGCAGGTACCCGAACCAGTGCTAGAGGTCACGAAGTCAACGTTAAGACAATCTATAAATCAATGGATGCATAGAAAACATCTAAAATATTGGCGAGATTTATCAGGAACAAACTGCAAGCTGACAATAAAGGAACTCTCACCAAAACTCACTGCGGGAATTTTAAACCTGAGCAGACAAAGCGCTAGACTTGTAACAGGCCTACTAACAGTTTAACCTCCACACTATGGGCATCTAACAAGAGTACCCAATATTAATAATAATAATAATATCGTTTTTATTGATACAGTTAAAAACAAATTACACAAAACAACATGCTGTAATACATAATATCGTTAGCTGCAGAGCAAAACGCAAAGTTCGCTCTCTTTCATCACGAGATATTAATATACGAGTGGCGTTCTTCCACTTAACCATACATTCAACTATGCAATAAAGAGTAAGAAACGCCTACGCACATTCTATTTGAGGGCGAAATCCTTTGCTGGTGGAGATACAGACTAATTGGTCCTGAAGAACCAAATTCAACTCTTACAGAAAAAACACAGTAAGAAGGCTTCAAGATCTAATAACATTCACAAACCTATCTACTGACTAACTTGCGAAATGTACACTACAATAAGCCAACGGCTTCAGTATTGGGGCTCCCCTAAACCATTAATTTCGCCTGACTACCAACCAACCAACGGTTAAACCCAGTAATATTACTAGAAACGATAAAGATAAGGATATAAATAGTAGGAAGACTTTGTTCTAGAGTCTTGAAGAAAATGTTTTTATTCTCTGCTAAAGACATTTATTGTATTAGATTATGAACAGTTAACAAATAAATTTGTTACAAAATTTCCACTATTTTGAAAGCGCTCTGATTGAAGAAACAGTTGAAAGTTTTGTCGCAAAGTTATTTGTTAAGAGTTTTTGAGATCTAGGTGGTAGAAACCTTAAAAAATACCAAGAAGATAAACATATCCAAGTGTGAATATCTGCTATTCTGTTTTATACACGAAAACTGGCATTTGGGCTGACAGATAGATAGTGCAGATAGCTGATTCTGTCAGGCTGAAGATGAAGCAGCGAAACATATTTTGTGCAACTTCCCACAGCTCGAAAGACTAAGGAAAAATGAATTTTGAGTGCATCAAATCGAGCCCAAGTACTTCAAAGGGTTGCCAACCACCCTGATGAGCTCCATAAGAGACTGAAACTTAACTGTAACCTTTTTATCGATAACTCACATAAAACTACTACTTTTTAATGTAACAAAAAATAATAGAATAAAGCTCTTAGCTACGAACATTATGAGGAGATGTAGATAGTCAAAATTAGAGAGAATCTGAAATCAAAATTTAAAAGAATATACACATATGTCCAAAAGTTTGGAATAATGGAATATTTCATCTTTTTATTAATTTTTAAAAATAATTTTTTTGATATAAGTAAACATCATTTTGCTACAACTCTAACCAATATTAAATAAATCTCCAAGTCAGATAAACATACAAAAAAAATGAATTATTCTTTTGAGGTGAAAAATGTACAATGTATTACAAATTTTTTAAAATAAATTAATAAGCAAGAAAAGGTTTTTAAATAAAATTAATAATTAGTATTTCCTCCATGGGCTTCTATGCATGACTGTAGGCGATGTGGCATGCTATCAATTGTATGGCCGAGCTGGGCTTGCGGAATTCTCTCCCATTCTACACGAGCAGCATCTTTCAGTTCTCGTAGAGTAGGTAATTGGGGGAGGGTTTCGCTTCTTAATGCGAGTTTTAAGAATGTCCCAGGTATGTTCAATGACGTTCATGTCAGGGGAATTTGATGGCCATCTTAATGTGGATATTCAATCTTCTTCCAAAAAAATTTGCACCGCAGCTGTTCGATGTGAAGGTGCATTGTCATGCATAAACACAAATCCATCACGTACCGCCCCCCGGAATAGACGCACAACAGGAGGCGTCCATGTACCCCTCATAATACCACTCCAAACCATAATACTCCCACCTTCAAATAGAACACGTGGTTGGGCTGTTTCTAATCGGGCTTGTCGTCCTGGGGCCCTCCAAACTAGCGTTCTTCGCGAATCAGAAACCAAGCCAATTCTTGATTAATCAGAGAACATCACGTAATTCTAGTTAGGACCATGGTGTAACATTTCTTGAGCCCATTACAACTTTACAATTTTTTGTTGATAGGTTAGTTTGGGAAGACGTAGAGTCTTCTGCGATACAAATTTACCGTATTTAATCTTCGTGTAATTGTTTGCCTTGAGATATTCAGTCCTTCAAGTCTAGCAATTTCTCTGTATATGCCACTTGTAGATTCCTGTCGATTTCTTAGAGCTATCAATTAGGAGTGTGCGAATAATTCGAATTTACGAATAATTCGTATCGAATCGAATAATTCGAATTTACGAATTATTTGAAAATTTCGAATTATTCGAAAAATCCACGAAATATTTGAAAATTTTCGAATAATTCGAAAATTTTTCGAATGATTCGAAAATTTTTCGAATAATTCGAAAATTCACTAATGATCCGTGAATGGATGAATAATTTAAAAATTTTCGAACCCATCGTCAATTTTTTTGATATTTTTCGAATTTTGAGATGTTCAAACCTCTGATTTATCATGCTAAACATTTTAAGTACTTCGTAAACAAATAATAGCATTATCATGAAAAATATTGAAAGTACAAATTACAGATAAAATACTAAGATATTCTTTTTGAGTTGAATTAATTAGTTAAAAAATTTAAGAAAAAGTCTTACAATAATAATATTAGTAATATTTTGAGTAATAAATTAACTTATTATGGAATATAATTCACAAATCACTCGGAAACTTTGAATTAATTCTTTATATTTACGAATTATTAATTAATTAAATAATTAATTAAAACAGAATCGAACTTTTTGAAAAATTCAAATTATTCGAAAAATAACGAATAATTCGAAAAATTTCGAATAATTCGAAAAATTTCGAATAATTCGAATATTTACGAATTTTTCGAATAATTCGTAAATTCGAATTTCGAATCGAATAGTACTATTCGATTCGATTCGATTCGAACGCTATTCGCACACCCCTACTATCAATGTTATCTGCCGGTCTTATGCTGCTGTTGTACATCGACTTCTGCCACTTCTGGGACGACTGGGACGATCCTTTACATCATTTGTGTCTTGGAATTTTTTTTTTAATTTTTGATACAGCACCCTGAGCAACACCAACAATATTCGCGATATCACTTTGACTAAAGCCCTGTTGTAATAAAGCAATTACTCTAGACTTATTAAAATATAATATCATGTTTCTGGGCATTTTTAAACAGCTCAAATGAAATTTAAACAAGAATTGGAATAATGTGAAAGCACCCAAATCAATTAAATATGATCGAATTAATACAGAAACGAATTAAATTTAGTATTATTTTGATTTAAAAACGCTTTAAAATAAATACCAACAAAAGTTTTTAAAAAATCATAGACGTAGATATATTATTTCTAAATATTCCAAACTTTTGGACATATATGTGTAGATATTGAAAAAAAGACGATAATAAACGTCACATTTAGTTAATGTTATAAACAGAAGATATTGATATGAATAACTATAGAACTTAAGTAAGATGAAGTTGAGCTTGAAGCAAATAAGTATCAAAACCAAAATGCAAATTTTATTAAACTTATAAACAGAATTAATTCAAATATGAAAATAGATATGAATATTAAGAAAACAGACGTTAGTAGTGGACAAAATTATAGAGAATTCGATATGAACATTTAAGAAAATAAAAATATGGAAAACAAAAAAGTAGTAAAGGCAACATTAAAATAATGCTTAAGCTAAAGTTATTGAGATAAATAACTACAGAACTGTAGCCAGGTGAAGTTAAGCTTGAAGCAAATAAGTATCTACCAAAAATAAAATGCAAAAGTTACTAAACTTGAATTAAAAACTAAAACGAATATAAAAATATAAAGAAATGAAATAATCTAATAAGTAATTATAAAGGTCACCGCAATAAAAGTACATAAAATATGTATGTAAAAAAGTAGATTTTAAAAATGCAGCCAAAAATTATGGATACAAGTAAAAATTGGGTCATACCTAAAAAGAAATGAACTTAAATAAATTGGAAATAGGAAAAAGGAGCTAGTCACAAGATAAATATAAACTAATAGTAAACCATCAAGAGAAAGAAAGAAAACAAAAAAAATATAAACCAAAGTAAAGATGTGGAATAAAAGAAGAAAAAACTAGGAACTAAAACCAATGGTAAATGCGGGGGAAAATGTGGAAGTACAGTTCCAAGGTTCAAGTCCAATCCGATGGCTGCAAAATAATATAAGGGAATACGAAGAATGTTGATTACAAAATCTTAGCCAATACATTTATAAAACTACACTGTTTTCGTAAATAAAGTGGATTTTAACATTTGATATTTTTGTTTCAATATTTTACTGCAAAGTGTATTTTATATTTTAGATAAGTACAACTAATGGTCGCCAATATTCGAAACGAATAGGCACAAGAAAAAGAAGAAAGAAACAACAAACAAATGGAAGTATAAAATTGAAGTAGTATTATCAGGGAGAGTAGTTTTAATGATAAAATCAATGCTCACATGAGGTAATTATAGTAAAACCATAGTAAACATTGCAGTGTTGATACAATGTAAAGAAACCATTAACGAACCCTGAGGAAAAGAATACAATTAATATTGTACTGTATTATTTGCATTTAAGTTTCAGTTTGTTTCATTACCTTTTAGAAAGTTTGATTAAGATTATTGTACCTCGACTACATTTATTTTTATTGCACTTCAAATTAAACTTTTTATAAATTTATAATGTTTGACCATATGTTACAGTTGTTTATTTAATTGTAATATTTTACTTACAAACATTATATTGTTTACTTGACTTTGAATCTATAACTTTATTATTGTTTCTGCTTCTATTGGCAATTTATTGCATTTTACAGTCTGATGATGGTCTGGTGGGACAGAAACTAGTTATAACTTTTCAATCTTAAATTAAACATTGTGGCATCGACTTTGAGTTTTTCTTTTAACCTTTTGGTTCTACCCACATTAGAAAATAGATGACTTACATGATTTAATTTTTATAAAATTTAATGTTGTACTACTTTTAACACTGATGTTCCTGCTTCAATTTAGTAAGTAACCACTTTTTCATCTTGGATAGAGATTCATTTTTAAATATTCTTAGCTATTATGACACCGCCACATTTTTTCTAAAAATTAGGAACAGTTATTCTGAGACACCCGGTATACATTTAGTGAAATCTATTTGAAGTTTTAATTTTTAAAGAAATAATGTAAAAAAACAAATTTTCTTTACAAGAAATTCGACTAAAGATTTGTAATAAATCTGGCAACCCGATTTTAAAAATGACATTGAAGTCCACACAAATTCAATATATTTTTAGAAAACTTAACATAATGTATGTTATAATCTGAATCTCCATTATTTAAAGGTTTTTTTTTAAATGCTGTAAAAGCTTCTGGAAAGTTTTTAACTGATTTATAGATTAATTAATTTTCTCAAATTAGCAGCATTAATAATAACAGATTAAAGCTAATTTTTCATGTTAATTTTTTATATATAGTATGAGGTGCGATGATATTAACAAATCGTCTACTTTTTGCTTTTGGTTATAAATAAATAATCAAACAAGAATTTTCAACCTTGTCAGTGGGTGTGAACTGAACGTTCTTAAAAATTATTTACACAATTGAGAGGTACAGGGGCGTAGTCGATACCGATATAGCATATAACGTTAAATTAATTTTATTTTGATTATACACTTGTTGATAAAGAAGAATACCCAATACATCTTATAACATAAAAAGGAAAACAACAAAGCCTATTGAAACCAACAAAGGATTAAGACAGGGGTGCAGTATATAGCCTACACTTTTTAAAATGCAGGTTGTCTCAGAGTAGATTTCAGTATTTAAAATACATACGGATTTTGGTTACCATGGAGCAGTGGACGAAAACGCAGCGTATTTACATGGTTAAGGCTCGTAGATGATGCAATGTGCAATGTTAGTGCACATGTGGCTATATAAATTTAAAGAAGATGTTAAACATCCAAGTAAACCAAACACTATTCGCACTCCTCCCAATATTCCCGATAATCGTAATCCTCGGCGTTCACTTCGCAAACAAGCCCTAAATTTGTCTCCTGCCACTATCCAGCGTATTTTAAAGAAGTATTTACGTTTTCACTCATATAAAATTCAACTAAGTCAGTACTTGAAAGAAACTGATCACTTACTCAGAAAAACTTCTGCTAAGGAGATGATGACTCGTTTTTGGGATGAAGGTGGCGTGAATGGGATTATTTTCAGCGACGAAGTTTACTTTCACCTCAACGGGTACGCACAATGCTCGCTATTGGTGTCCTGAAAATCCACACAGAAACAGTTACATTCCAGAAAGGTCACGGTTTGGTGTGGCATGTCTACATCGGGGATCATCGGACCTTATTTTAAGATGCTAGACAACTTAAGCTAACTGTCAACAGTACGCGATACACTGGCATGTTACGAAATCGGCTACGTCCAGAATTGGTCAAATTTCAAGGGTATAATCCAGACGATACATGGTTCAAAGACAGTGCTACGCCACATATAGAGAACATGTCAATAAACAGAAATGTTTCCAGTAACACTTATTTCCGAAAGTGGCGATATTCGTTTTTCCCCCAAGATCCCCAAACCTAACTCCTTTAGATTTTTTCTGTGGGGGTATTTAAAGAACATCGTCTAAGCTAACCCACCACCTACCATCGAAGAGCTAAAGCAAAACATCCGCAACTCTATTGGCGACATTCCAGTGGATTTATGTGCGTCTTTCTCAAGTTATTTAAAAAATAAAATTCGCATGTTCTGTGTGTATATTTCAATAATACATGTTTTTCTAACAAGTTCTGAAACAGAGTTTTATTGATTTTAAAACTAAAATCTACTCTGAGACGCCCTGTATATTTGGACGAAATTATTAGAATCTGGTAGTTCAAAACTATAAATAGTATCAAATTAGACAGGTATACAACAAAGAACGTAATTCTATAATATACTGATGATATTTGCAAAACGTCGCGGTGCCTCGGAACTACAGTAGTCGAAAAAATTCGATTTTGAGTTATTTGCATGAACAGGATCGCAAAAGATGACTCTATTTTTGAGTAACACTAGGATATTGTTGAGGCACCATTTTTATTATATAAACACATATAATTAAGTTAATATACACTTGAATCTCTGAAAGATTACCCTTGCGTCACGATTCAACGATCATATCACCGACACCTTTTCTATGTGCTGTCCTTTTCTATAAATATCAAACGATAATATTAAATTATAAACTGTTGTCTTCTCTATCCTATTCGTATGCTTACATACAATGACGCACGGGTAATCTTTCAGCGTTCCAAGTGTATCTTACTGTTTCCTCAAAATCATCGAATAATTCTAAGGAAGATAACTATTTCAAGTTAGTGTTCTAACGAGTTTATTGCCAATTTACCAATAGAAAAGCATGATTTTGTTTTGGAATATTTAAATGTTTTTAATACAAAATTCAACATTAGTTTTTTCAAGCCGAAGAAAGACTTATGTTCAATTTGTGGGGCATTCAAGAATATGAATAATAACGAAAAAGCTGGCTCACATGTTGAAAAAATAAGGAAAATGTTTTGTCGCGTATCGAAAAAGAAAATGACAAGATTTTATTATCGGTTTTTGATTAACAGGTTGTAACCCCGCTGCCAAACGGAAATGTTTCTTTGTTTTACTACAAAAGTAAATTAAAAGTATCTAACTTTACGGTTTACAATATAGTCGACAAAACTGACTATTGCTACATGTGGGCCGAGATTGAGGCAAGAAGGGGAGCCAACAAAATAGCGACGTGTATTTTCAAGTATATTGAGGAATATGACATTGAAACAGATTTTGTTTTATAGTGATAATTAAAAATGTAAAGTAGAAAATTGTTTCTACTATTACTACTATTAAGTTTCTTTACCTTGGGTGCAGGTAGAAACAATTTTCTACTTTACATTTTTACCATTGACTGCACCTTGTATCTGAAATTATTTTCAGTATTTGTTTATATATAGTGATAATTGTTCAGCTCTAAACAAAAACAAATACTTGGTCAGCATGTACTTGTATGCAATAAAAAATCTGGATGTGGAACTGATAGTTCATAAATACTTGATTGTGGGGCACACGGAAAATTAGGGAGACTCAATACATTGTTCCATTGAAAAAGAAAAGAGTTGTATTTTGAAAATTAGTCCTATTTACGTGCCAAGTGAAATAGCCACCATTGCAAAATCTGCCAAAAAACAAGGTGCACCATACTTTGTAACGCGGAAATGGGCATTGAATATTTCAATGATTGGAATAAAATCAATGCACTTATGGAAAAAATTTTACCATCAACGAAAATGGCGATAAAGTGATCTGGACAGAAATAAAGATAGTGAAAAAGGAGGAATCTAATAAAATAGGTATTCTATAAAATATCTTATGACAAAAAATTTTTAACCATTGATATAGACAAGAAGAAAAGAAGAACCAAATCAGAAGATATTTTATTATTTCCAGCTTATACTTAGGCCCCAACTATTCCTGCCAAAAAACATAAAGATCTGATTAGTCGTCTATGCAAAGATAAGATGCCTAAAAAACATCAAGATTTTTTTATACCGCTTAAAACATCGAATAACAATATTGATTCTGACAGTGAATAAAATATTTTTTGTATATTTATAATATTTGATTATCTCCAATCAACTCGCCGCATTTTCTATTGAAAGTATCTTGAACGCTCTGGCTTTGGGATTAAAGTGCCCAAAGCAACACTAATACAAGTACTGGATATCCTTTTTCTTGTTTCTAAGACTTAATGCAACAGTAGGACAAGTCTATATTTTTATCAACAGTAAATACACAAGAGCTTTTTTTTTACCGGAAAATTTTTCAATTCATCGAAAGATTTTGCCAATTAGATAAAATTAGATTAGATTAGATAGATTAGATAAAATCGCTCGACCTTCGGTCTCGCGATTTTATCATTTCAGTTTTTTTCGTAATATTACTGATGGAAAAATCTTGAGATGAAGAGAAAAATTTATCCATTAAAAAAAAGATCGCGTGTATTTTGCTAAGATAAATTAACGACTAATTATATAAAGAAACAATAAAATTTATTCATTCTAAAACAATTAAACTAGTTAAAAGAACAGTTGTTAAAAATACAATTATTAAATATTGGTTGGGGAGTACTGATTTTAATGTTTTCTTCTCGTGTTTCTACGTATGTTGAATATTCTGTTTCCGAGGGTCTCAAATTATTTATAAGTTGTTCATGGTGTTCGGGGTCAATTTGGAGGTATGGTTTAATCGATTGTGATGACGAGTGTCCTGTTATCTTAATAAGCTGTTCATCGCTAACTCCTGCTTTGGCTAATTGGGAAACGCTGGCACGATTTGAATGGTTAGTAACTTTATTATTGATTATGTCCAATCCAATTTTTGCAGCAGAATTTTTTGTCCAAACAGATATGGTATTAATACCTAAAGGAACATTTTTGTACCAACCTTTAGAATTTTTATTTTTCCAAAAAGGATTTGGAGTTAAAAATAATCGGTCAGAAGTAATATGTTCATTTCTTTTTTCTACTAGCAAATGGAATAGTTTTACAGGGCAAATACTTTCGTCACTTTCATTTCTAGTCAACCATTTGCTGTCTGTTAACTTTTTCGAACCGCCTTGTGCCGTTTTCGAAAATATGGTGTTATATTCAATCCTACCCGTAGGAAGACCATTTTGGTTCTTTTCTACTTTAAAATAATAAATTTTGCAATTAACAGCTTCTCCTCCTCTCCAAGCCAATTCGTAAGAAGCTATATGAAAGAATCTTTTTCGCAGCCCTTCAGGTTCATTTATATTCCATAGTGTTGCCATTTTTATTATATTTTCTTTGTCTATTGCTGAAGAACACGTCTTTCTTTTTGTTGGAATCAATTGAAGTTGTTTTCTTTTGGCATTTCTAGCATCCCGAGCTTCTTTAAAGGTTATGTCTGTAAAAGGATCAAATTTCAAACCATATTCGTTAAAATATTTCTGTTGTAACATTTTAGCAGTCGTGTTCCATATTGTTTTGACCGCAAATTCTTTGTAATCTTCTCCATTCTTTTTTCATATTAAAAGCCCAATCTTTTAATATTTTTGCTAGATCTTGTATTGTAGTATTCTCTTCCAACTTATAATTTCGGCTTTGACAAAACTCCATGAATTGTTTCCATATTGATAACTTCGTATTTTTTGTTGACTTCGGTATTGACTCTTCAATATTTTTTGTAATTTGTTCATGTGAAACCTCTCCAAATCGGTTCATACTTTATGTTTTTTGCAAAGAAAAGGTAGTATTGTTTTATATTGTTAAATTTGACAATTAAATACCTGTCAACAATAATGCAAAATTGATACACACCTACTAGATTGAGGAACATGCGATAAAAAAAAGCGATAAAAAAGGATGCACCTTTTTTATCGATGTCAAAATGACAAAATAGTTTGTAGGTATATGACATTTTAACATTGGAGTTAATTTATCAAAATAAAAACAAAAACAAATTTAGGACACACATAATTCCATTTCAGAAAACATTCTATATCTTGATTGAAAAAACCATAAACGTCAAAATATGACCAAATAAGTTATACTAATTAAAAAACAAACGACAAAATTTAAATCTCAATTTCTGATGAATTAAAATTTTCGACTTTCCTACTGTAGCTCTAGGGCGACGCTAAGGAGGATGATCTACAAAGTGGACTCCATTTACTAAATAATATATAACATGAAAATCCCTCGTCAAAAATGAACAACTATGGCATTTGTTGGAAACGATGTAATAAGAACCAAAATCGTAGTCAATGATATTGTTTTAGAACAGGTCAGCCACTTTAATTATTTAGGATGTGATGTTGCATACGATTATGACAAAGATGTACAAACAAAAAATAAATATATTTGGACATATTTGTGGTTAAATTACTCAAAACCTAAACCACAAAACAAGAAAAGATACGTCTACAAAATTTTTTAAAACAGTTGCCGTCCTTACATTATTATATGGGAGTGAATCATGGATATTATCCAAAAAACAAAAAAGTCAGATAACGAGAAGAAATTTTTTGGAAGTGTTAAGGGCTGCACAAGGCTGGCTTGAATTCGAAATATAGATATTTAGAGAGAACTGCAGATATTTGACTTTTTATATGTACCTATCACACTGCACTGATTGCTTGAAAAAATAAAGTTTTATAAAAGAAGATTTTTCAACAAAGTTCCCAAAAATTAATTTTTTTATTAGCAAGACCAAGGCTACTAGCCACTTATGCACAAGCTACTGTGAGTACACACGTTGCTAGTTTACAAGCTAGCCGGCAGTTCAACTTTCCGGAGCGTTTTTACAAGCAGCTAACGGAGCAAGTGATTAGAGGACTAGTTTAGGACCTACTTGAGAAAAAGCAGGCCGCCCGTGTACTTGAGCCTTTAGTGGTATTCCTTAGAAACGATATAACTCACAGCGCTTAATTCCATAAAGGAATGAAGTCTCTTTAACCAGTACAATTTGTATGGTATCGTATATACAGGGTGATTGATTAATGTAATATTGCTAAGATGCCCTTTAATGATAGTAGTCACATAACAAAATAATTTAGAATATAACAGAGTGTCCGATAATATATTGGCAGACCAAACGTTTTTTGGTATGAAACATTTTGTATTTCTTTTGATATCTAAAATATTTCTCACTTCCCCATTACAACAATGCAAAGTTTTATTTGGTTATAAAGGGTAAGGTGCTATAATAATTTAATAATAAAATATAGCACCACAAAAAGGACCTATTGCGACTAAATTTTTTTATAATATTTATTCACTTATTTAAAATACAAGTTTTCTCATTTTCTCCATTATATACAAAGTTTGTACTAAGTAGTATACAGTCCTTTACTTTTTTAAAATAATTGTTAAAATATTCAAGATTATTGAATTTGTTATTATTTCTTATATCAAATTGATTGTATTAACCTTTACTTTGTGAAAGTCCTCTTACTAACTTACATTGAAAATAAAACTTTTTGTCAAAAACGACAAAAAAATGTTTTTTTTGACATATGTCAATCTGAAGATGCTAAGATGCTAGTTTTTAGCGAAACAGTTGTCATTAAGTAAAAAAAGCAATTTTTACAATAAGAAGTTTTTGTTAAAAAATTTTATTTTTATTGTTCTTGTTTTTTATATTGAATATATGATTAAATTTCTCAGTAATTGAATGTACGCTGTATATTATATCGCTATCGAAAGGTAAGATTGGCATACTTTATTTTTTAATTCAGTATTCACTATATCTAAATTTATTAGTTGTTGAGATATTTTCATTTTTCAAAGCGAATTATTATTTTAGGTGTCTAAATGTTTACAAATTTTAAGTAAGTCATGACGGAATTGTTTAAAACCGACACTTCACCATAATAGTGATTATTTATCCGGTGATTAATGTAACAAGGCAAAAATTATAAAGGACGAAAAATCTTTATTTTTAATGGATTAAACAAAAAACGCAACACAGAAAATTTATATATAGGGTGTTCAAAATGGGACATTTATGCACTAATTTTGTAATGTGAATCTACAATTTGTGTTTTTAACTTTTATTGCTGTCTATTTTCAATACTTTTTGCTATCTGCTACTTAAATTCCTTACGACCCCATAGTTTTTAAATGGGGTAAGTTTAGAGGGTTCAAAAACCACCTCCAAGGCTTTGGCGCCCTTGGGTTAGATATAGATTTTAATCCTTGGGCTATCACCTACATTGTGTTAAAATTTTAAAAAGACAATCCATGCAAAACCAAAGAATTTCATGGATCAAATAAACCGGTGAACTTTTGTTGCAAAAGTTACTTTACTTTTTATTAGAATTGTACGTTAAAATATGCCAGTCTATATTAGAAATGTTTGATTCCTATTAGTCAAGAAATGCTATACTTTTTTGGAAAATAAATGTTATCTGAAATGTAACGACTGATCATGGTTTTCCGTTTATGAGTTAAAATCACTATCAAAATAGTTTCTTTTAAACGTTTTGGGGGAGTTCCAGCTACCGTTATCAAGAACTTGAGTTTTTAAATATTTTGGCCCCTATCTGACACTTCGGAAACATTTGACAACTAGACAATCAATAATATTTTGAAGTTTAAGGCTACAAAATGTTTGTTGTCAAATTTTAAAGGTGTATTCGCAGTAGACCATGTCCTTTGTAAAATGTGAAATTAAGAAAATATTTTATAGTATGATTCTAACAATATCATAGTCCAGTAGGGATGGGATCCAGTGAAGTGCACGCTCCAGAAACGGTTTTCTTTGGTATAGCGCTTTTTTGCCCATATCGGAAATGTAGTTAATAGAACGCGTTGGTGTTATTTTTTTTGTGATGATTATTTTTGTTTTTAAATTATGTCTAAACGGTTTTGTAATTTTGTGTATTGAAATGTGTATTGAATAACAACAATTCCAATAATAAATCATAAGAAACCTGGATCAAAACTTATGATACCATGATGATAATTGATTAATTAAAGCACTTTCTTTGGTTTTTCGTTGTTTAGATTGGGCTCTTTCAATACTATTTGCGCCGAATCCCATTGAACATGATGCCCTTCTTTCCAAACATGTTTGCAATGTTTCCATATCTTTAATATACTTTTTGTGTTCATCTATTCGTATTTTCAATGGTCTAGATCTTTCACCTAAATAAAATTTATCGCATTCACAGAGTATCCCATGTTTGCAGTTTTTTGAAGATTGTACTTCGTTTTTTGGTTTAGTTTTTGTTAGGATAGATCTCAACGTATTGTTAGATTTAAAACTAGTTCAAATATTCAATTGATTACCAATTTTCTTAATCTTTTCTGATAAATCCTTAACAAACAGTATTGTTATAAAAAATTAAAACCACATATAACCAGAAAATATAAGACAAGCTGATAAATGCCCAAACCAGTACCAAATATTTCTGGTCTCTAGCCAAGTATAGGCAAGGACTTCACTAACTCATAGGGGCCTATTACAAATGAAAAAAAATGTCATTCAACTCATTCAACTAGGGAGTCCCTTCTAGGGTGGTTTTTGGGCGGGGAGTGGTTAAAAATGGGTGAAATTTCAAGAAGTGTTTACCTACTAGAAGCGTCGGTGGCAAAATCTACAACTTTTCGCTCCTTGATTTTCACATGTAACCTTATTTTTCCGCAGAAAATGCAAAAAAACCGACTTTTTCGGTTCAAATTTTTGATTTTCGAACGGATAAGTCAAGCATACCTTTTTGTTTTTATGAATAACTTGAACAGAAATGAAATAGCTGTTGGTATTTTTTTCTGTGGGGTTATCTCAAGAATAAAGTACATGCAACACAGCAGACGTCAAAGAAAGAATAACTACAGAAATACGCTGTTTTACCTCAAACTTTAAACACAGTTCGAGACGACTTTTATAGGAGACTGTCTTATTGCCAACAAGGTAGAGAACATTTTGAGCATTTGTTTTAATGTAAAAAATCAATAACGTCAAGTATTTTATGTATTTACTTGAACAAAATTATACATGGTATAGTTCATTCAGATCGTATTGTTAAGGAGCTTTTAAAATCATAAAAACATACAGGGTGTTTAATTAAAATATAGATCATGGACGATGCCAGACTTGCGTGTATCACCTTGTACATTTAAATTTATGTTTAAAAAGCTCACATTTGAATTTCAAAGTTGACGGATTCCAGCGTCTTTAATAATCTTCTAAACTAACCCCACAAATAATTTTATTTATAAGTGGTTTCCACACTATATAATTTACCTCCCATTTTACAGTGCTTTAAAAAATGCAAAAAAAGCGAAAAGTACAAAAACTATTAAATTTTTGTTATACATTTTTATAAATAGCAAAAACTTACTACACCAATGAATTCTACGGAAAAAAATATAATAAACACGATTAGTGGAACATGATTACAAAATTTATCAATTTGCAGTATTTCTGTAAACATTCGATGCCATAGGTTAATTTAACTGCAACGTTATTACATATAATCGTACTCATAATAAGATTCAATTATGTAACTTGTTTTTGGAATTTTTGAGTTTATTTTTGGTAGTCACAAAGTCAATATCCGCTTCTTACTGATTCTGATGGCCCAATTCTAATTAAAATTTAGATTTTTCGACTTTGTTCCTTCAGTTTTTATTTTTTAGAGTAATATTTAAGCTGTCTAGAGTTTTATAAGAAACTAGATAAAAAGACAAAGAAAATGAGCCCCATATGAACCCTGAAGAATGATTTTATATTAATGAATTTTAAATTGATTTTTCCGGAAAAATAGAATAATGAAATAGAAGTAAAGGCTTAAGAAAAATTAAGATTATGTGCGACACAAAAATGTATGTTTTTACCATCTTTCAAAAAGATTGACTTATTAGTTCAAAAATAAAAAAACTAAAATAGAGAAAGTTGGTTTTTTCCATTTTCCGCGGAAAATTGAGGTTATTATGTATTAAAATTAAACGAATCAAAGTTATAGATTTTGCCACGATCTACAACTTTTTTATTAGACACTTTTTATTTATTTATTTTATTTATATTTATTTTGATTTTGTTTACTTATTTTATTTTGAGGTCGAATTCTGTACAAAAACGGTAAATTTTGAAATTTCACCCCATTTTTACTCCCCAAAACCACCCTAGAAGAACCTCCCTAGTTGAATGGAACTGTTTTCATTTTTTATAAGCTCATCTACCATAATCAGTCGTTACATTTCAGATAACAATTTTTTCCATTCTTAATTTTTTTGGTTACTGCACTCACGGGCTAATTAGAAATTAGACAAAAAAATATTAAAATTGTTATAACTTAAGCTTGGTTCATAGGCAAAATGCCTTTTTTGCCTATTTTGCCTATTATAATAGTTTTTTGCACTTTTTGCCTTTTTTCGTAAATTCCGCATATTTGTGCCTTTTTTAAAATTTCATGGTACTACCCATGATATTATTCTATTATTAAACCATTCTACAGTGTGTAAAAGCCAAATGGAATAAATTCATTATTTCGGTTACTGTACATATTTATAAAAAATCCCGAAACACGTCAAATTTAAATTATAACTTACATTCTTTAACGTGAAAATGCAACCCTTACCTTCAACCCACTTAGAATGACAGCTACAACCCCCAATTATTTAAATGGGAAGTATAGGCTTGTGATATATCATTTGAAAGGTCTCTTCATTCTCAATTCAAAAATGTTATTGTTTTTAAATTTAATGCAAAAATTAACATAAAAAAATTAATATCATGTTGTTACCGAAATTCGCTACAATACAATCAAACACTAAAATGTAATGCAAAACGTAATAAAATGTAGAAAACGAAAAAGAACTATGAATGTTAATGAAGTAGATGTTCAAAATGTTCACCGCGAACGTCTTGGCAACATCCTAATCTCAAATAAAACTGTCTTCTAACATTATTTAACATATCAGGCGTAATCGACCTAATCGCAAGCGTTATTCGTTCTTTTAAGTCATTTAAATCAGAAGGTTTAGTTTTGTACACATGGCTCTTCACATATCCCCATAAAAAGAAATCTAATAATGTGAGATCAGGTGATCGCGCTGGCCATTCAATCGATCCTCGCCTCCCTATCCACCGATTGGGAAATATTGTATCGAGGTACTGCCGGACATTAAGTTGGTAATGTGGTGGTGCTCCATCCTGCTGAAACCATATCGTATTCGCTGGAACTTGAGGGTTACCTGGATCAGGACATAAATTTGCCAACGTTGGAATGACATCATTTTGAAGTAGTGCCAAATAATTGTTGCCATTCAAGTTGCCCTCAATAAAAAAGGGACCAATGATATTGTTCCCTACAATCCCTGCCCAAACATTAACCTTTTGAGGTTATTGAGTGTGTTCTTCTCTCATCCAGTGAGGATTTTCCGTGGACCAGTAGCGGCAATTTTGCCGATTAGCATGACCGTTAAGTAAAAAAGTACATTCATCAGAAAACATAACGTCTTCTAATTGAATAATATTATTATCCAACATGTCCATCATTTGCTCACAAAAAAAAGTTCTCCTATCAAAATCGTCTTCCATGAGCTCCTGAGTAGGTATCATCTTATACGGATGCAATTTATTTTCTTTTAAAATGTTTGCTATCGATGTATGGCTAGCATTGAATGTAGTGGATGCCTGTCCACTCGATGTAGGTGGGTTTTCCTGAAACTCAAGCAACATATCTAATTTGAGTTCATCACTCAGTGCATTGGCAGCTGCTTTTTTTATCTGCCTTACATGACCAAACTCGCGAAACTGCTTTTCTATTTTACTTATTGTTCCTTGGAATATAGGCGGTAAATTAGGAAATTTCTCATGAAATAGGCAAGTTACTTCCTGTTGTGTTCGGATGTTATCTCCGTAACCAATCATTTGTAAAACTGTTATTTTATGCATTTCCGTTAATCTAACCATTTTTCAGAATTGAATTGAACAAACTTTATACTTTCGAGTATATTTTAGCGAATTTCGGTAACAATATGATTTTAATTTTTTTATGTTAATTTTTGCATCAAATTTAAAAACAATAACATTTTTGAATAGAGAATGAAGAGACCTTTCAAATGATATATCACAAGCCTATACTTCCCATTTAAAAAATTTGGGGTTGTACCTGTCATTCTAAGGGGGTTGAAGGTAGGGGTTGTATTTTCACGTTAAAGAATGTCAAGTTATAATTTAAATTTGACGTGTTTCGGGATTTTTTATAAATAGGTACAGTAACCGAAATAATGAATTTATTCCATTTGGCTTTTACACACTGTATAATAAAATTTTGGGTCAATAATAAAATATCAATTGCCGCATATATGTTTAAAGCTGTTGTTAATTTAAAGATTTTTTATCCTAATTTAATTCATTGCACTTGTGTAGCCCACGGGGTAAATAGAATTGCTGAAGAAATAAAAAATCTGTTTCCGTTGGTAAATAATTTTATAAATTTTATGAAAAAAGTTTTTGTAAAGGCTCCGTTGAGGGTGCAAATATATAAAGAAAGATTTCCTGGTGGAAAGGAACTCACTTATATCAATGACAATTATAAATAAATAGTTACCACAATTACCTTATTAGAAAAACAAGAGATAAATTAATGTGTCAGTATTAATAGATAATTTAAAGACAAAAATTAAATCGGCACCTGGAAGTAATTTAAAAAAAAATGAAATATGTTTTCGACAAGAATGAAGGTTTTCCGTTTTTAACTAATGTAGCTAAATTTTTGAATGGGACATTTTCCGAGGAATTTCAAATTATGCCAGATTTATTATCCGCTCTGAAATATGCTTCAATTACATCTGTCGCTGTCGAACGTTCGTTTTCAATGTACAAATTAATTTTAAGTGATCGAAGACATAGTTTTAAGACCGAAAATATTGAAAAACATTTAGTTGTTTCTATTAATGATAAAATTTTAAGTGATTACAATGTTTAATTATTAATTAACAGTTATTTAGTTACTAGTTTATTTATACTAATGTTGTTATGATTATGATGCTGCCTTAAGTTAATATTACGTTAATTCACTTTGTACAATAAATAATAAGTTATATTCCTTTATTGCCTATATTTTACCTAAATGTTAGTATTCCTGCCTTTTTTAATAGAAATCTTTGCCTATATAGGCGCCTTTTTCTTCAATTTTTGTTGCCTATAAATCCGAGCTTTAGTTATAACCAACCCGGGTCTCCCCTATTTTAAAAATAAGCCATCGTATTGCAATACAGCAAAAGTCACCAAGCTACGATATCGCATACTTTAGAAAAAAATTGGCAGAAGCTTGAAAACGCCAAAAATAAATTTGTTAATATGATTCTTTTATTTGAAGTTTTATTAATAAATATCGTACAATCATAAAAATGTTGTTGAATCTAGCGATAAAAAACTAAAAATAAATTTAAAAAATTTAATCCGTAATCTCTAGAACCCCGTATTAAAATGTGTCTGTAATATTAATAGAAAACGGGTTTGATACTAGTTCACTTTCTATTTTAGAAACAAGAAAAAAGGTTTAAATGCTACCGTGGAACACACGACAAGACGGGCAGCCAAATATTTTTAAAACTTTATCTTAAATCGTCCAGCAAAGGTCAGTTATAGGGAAATAATGAGTTTTGAAAAACTATTTTTAATGTCGACTCGATAAGCCGACAGTACTATCAGTTTTTGTGTTTTTTTTTATTATTTTTGTCGGGAGAAAAGCCGTTGTTGCATCACATTGCAAATTCGTGTGCGGGAGTATTTGTTAAGCGAGCCAAATCTGGCCATGGGACACATAATACACTCACTAGCAATACCGCGCACGCCACACTTGTACAGTTTTAAACTGTTTACTTACACCAGAAGACGGCGACATAGTCCTTTTCTGAGAGGATGCGCTCTAGTTGCTTAGCAGTCACTTCTTCGATAACCGGTTCTTGTTGAGTGGTCGCTGGCCGTTTTGCTTCGGCCGCCACTACGGTGACTACGAGGAGCAGCCACCACCACATGCTGCTCTTCACTAAGTGAAGGAATCGGCATCGAGGCGCTCTCCCACCACCCCCACCACTCGAAAAGTTGGACGTCGAGACGCTATTCGCTTCACGACGTTATTCTAGCCGTCAGGTGGCTCCCACATGGCACCATTGACAGCCTCAGTTCGTTCAGTTTCCGTTTTCATCGCTATAACGCATGTTAAACTTTGTGCTTTTTAAATTCTTTGGCAAGGATTCCCAGTTTTTATCGAACGTACCTAAACAAAATTTATTCGCGTGGCAAAATATAAATTTTAATTTTTAAAACAATATTTTAATTTAGGAACAGGGTTAGTATCTTAAATATGCTTAAAACTTTGTAGACTTTGGTCGTTTTAATATTACACAAATCAGCTCTTCAGCTATTTCATTTAATTCAATCCGTGCCTTATAAAAGTATCTCATTTTAACACATAATCTCGTTTTTCCGCGGAAAATGAAAAAAACCGACTTTTTCAGTTTTAGTTTTTTATTTTAATTCAGTATGCTGGACGACGAACTAAAATACTAGCTAGACATGTCATTAAACTAGAGAGTCGCTTCTAGGGTGGTTTTTTGGGGGGAGGGGGTGAAATTTTAAAAAATGTTTCCCTACTAGAAGAGTTGGCAAAATCTCCAACTTTTATCTCATTGGCTTTAACATATTACCTCATTTTTTCGCCAGTTCGCCAGTTTTTTATTATTTTTAGTAAGTTTTATTAATGTAAGTAAGGGTTAATACAATAAATCCACAATTTTGTATCTCAATTGGTTTATGATATTGATCATTTATTTGGCAAGTTTTTATTGGTTACAACTGCTATAAGGCGCCGCTTTAAGAGGTAAATTATGTGTTATTTTAAAGCTATTAAAAATAAGAAGCATTTTAAATCTTTTAAAGAGACGTACCTATCTTTTGGTGCCAACCACGATTTTATATCTCGATTGGTTCCTGACATTAAACATGAATTTTGAGATTTTTTTTTGTTGTTAACTTCTATAAAGCAGCGTTTAAAAATATTAATATGTCATTTTAAAGCTATTAAATTGCGCATTCTATTGGTTTCATAATTTCTCTTGGTATAAGATTATGAGATACAATTTTTAATTAATTATCAGGAGCAGTAAATAATACATCTATATGCAGAAGATGTGAACAAGAAAAAAACTAATCTGCTTTCTTAACTAAAGAGAAATTCTACCATAACTGGCCAACACTAAGACAAGCCCTCCTGTAGGACGCGTTGTCGTCTACTTTAAATCAGTAGGATGGATGAAGAAATAAAGATACACAAAGTGATTTGCTCCTGACGTATAAAGGATATGGAATGATTCCTCTTTGAAATATAAAATAAATACCAAGGAAAGTACATTATCTATCTTGTTAAATATGTGAAGTACCACTGCAGTACTAATTTCAAATTTTAATTAAAATTATAATACTGCATTTGTAACATGTATAGTGCATATGACAAGTACTTAATGTAGTAAGAACATTAAAAATAGAACTTAAAAAATATTTATTTAAAAAACTGCTCTTTGAAACTCAATGACAGCTGTTTCGCTAAAAACTAGCATCGTCAGATTGACATATTAAAGTTACATTCTCTTTTTTAAGTAACTATCTGTTGATGTTAATTAAGTAGTGTTAAGACTAGACGAAGTATGGAAGTAATAAGACATGACGATATTAAAGCCTAGATATTATTAGCCCTAAGGGATTATCCTGGATGTATTTCCTTCTAAGGTCAGTATAACTGTGCAATAATATAAAATAACCAGGAAAAAACTATTTCATGCTGATCTGTAGATCCAGATATAATCTTCCTGTTAAGTTTTCATCAAAAAAATATGGATCAATAATTGTATTTCTCACAATACCAGCCCATACGTTAGTTTTTTGGGGTCTTTGCGTATGGTACTCTTGTATCCAGTGTGGATTTTCATCAAACCAATAACGGGTGTTTTGCCGGTTAACATGACCGTTCAAATAAAACGTTGCCCCGTCCGAAAATAAAACGTTATCAATGAAATTGTTATTTTGGTTCATCATATACTCGCAGTATTCAGTTCTTCGGTCAAGGGCGCCTTCAGACAATTCATAGATGGTATTTTACCTTTTTGAAAATGTTTGATACTGAAGACTTTCCAATACCAAAATCCCTAGATAATCCTCGCACTGTACAGTGTGGATTTTCTACAGCCAATAAAATTATGTTCATCAATTTTTGGTCTACCTTGCTTTGCTGCATCCCTCACATGTTCTTGACATATGTGAATCTGACGATGCTAGTTATTTAGCGAAACAGCTGTAATTGTAATTTTAAACCTAATTTCTTCAATTAAACTTTATGGACGCACTGTATAGTTCATTTCATAGAAACGGGAACCTAAACAAAACAAGATAAAGGGATAAAAAACTTCTGTAGGCAACTAATTCCTGAACAGGAAATGCCACTGATATTTGTTTTCCAAAATTTCGGTTTTAGTTTCTCTGATAATGTAAAAGATAATACTCTACTAATACGATGGTAGATTTAAAGTCGACTTTTATTTTTGATGCTTGTTGTCTTTATTTACCTTTTGCAAAGTAAAAATCTGATAGCAGTTGTTCTAAATTTACGAAATCTCGAAAAAAAAATTATTTTTAATCTGTTTTCTGCATAAATTGAAGATTATTCTATGAAAAATAATACATAACTTGTTGATATGTATTGTAGATATACGATGGTTGGCAGAACCACTGTTTTCAAAATTGTAAAGGAAAATAATGAACATGGGGAAATTTAAAAACCAAAAAAAACCTTCGACAATAATAATTGACGAATTTAGAATTTCTGTTGGTTCTCTTCTCATTATATGACCGAGCCATTCTAGTCGAAGTGCCCTTATGTATTTAACTGTTTTCCCCATTCAATCTTTCTTCTATTTCCGCATCTTTACATCTTTTATGTTTGGGCCTAGCATCGTTCTAACGATTTTTCTTTCAAATCTTTTTAAATCTTCTTCTTCTTCTTTTTGATTTATTATGGTTGTCTCCATAGCATATGTTACGACAAGTTTTATGAGAGTTTTATAGATATTTAATTTTATATTTATTTTTAGCTGTTTACTTCTCAGCAGAGCCTTGTTTTTCCCGTATGCTTGGTTACCTCTTAAGATTCTTTCTGCAACTCTTTCTTTCCCTGTTTTACCGATGGTCACCCCTAGATAATTGAATGTTGCCACTCGTTTGTATTTGTGGTAGGTTGTAGTTAAGTGTTTATCTGGGTTATTTTCAGTACTCTTGGTCAGTTTCATATACTCTTAGTCTTGTCTTTATTTATTTGCGAGCCAAATTTTCTTGCTTCTGTGTCCAATCTATCTATAGCTCTGATAAGTGACGCTTTTGTGCTTGATATTATAGTTATGTCATCGGCATACGCAACTATTTGTATGTGGTAGGTATTTACATAAAAGATGCAATTAAATTTTATTCTCCGCTCATGATTATATATTAATCAATGCTAATCAGTTATCGAGTACGAGTATATCAGTAGACCAGACCCTTATCTCTTAATCCTATTGCTGCATACTCATAAAATATATGATCCACATGTATAGGGTTAGTTCATTATTTATTTTACTGTAGTACCTCACAGATCTAGTGAGACTTATTTGCTCCTTATAGTTTATTTTAGCTACTTTTTCATTTTTCATTTTTTATCGAAGTTCGTATTTCTATGAAATGAACTATAGATTACAACCAAATAAACCGACCTATGCAAAACACCTTAAACATCCAAACTCACTCATACACACCAATTACATTCAAATAATATACATTTGTGATAATATACTTGTGATAATATAATATACATTTGTGAATTTCTAGAAGAACTTGAAATTAAAAAAAAACATCTAGCAGATCAACAATTTAAAGTAGTTATTGAACAAATAAAGTTCTCCACTATTAAACTGTTTAGGTACATTGATTGAGTCTTTATTTTATACAGAGATAAGACATTAATTGTATTACAAATATATTAAGTTATTGTAAAGATCAGCATGATATAGTGTTTTCCTGGTTTTTCTATAGCATTGCACAGTTAAATCGATCTTAGAGGGAAATACATCGAGGATAAACCCTTAGGGCTAATAACATTTAGGTTTTAATATTATGTCTTATCACTTCCATACTTGATCTAGCCTTAATACTACTTAATCAACATCAGGTAGCTTCACTATGTCAATGACGATGCTAGCTTTTAGGGAAACAGCTGTCATTGAGTTTAAAAAAGCAATTTTTCATCATACCTCTCTGAAAACACTATGTTTACATGTTTGTTTGGCGCACGGAAAAGGGGCTTTTCCTGTGCGCCCGCACAGAAAATTTTTTCCCGTGCGCTAATGACATTAACTGGCTACTAATAAAACATACTATTGAAAGTTCCTTAATAACCGCAAACAATGCTTGTTTATTTTCCTTAGCAACGTTAAACAACGCTTGTATATTGTGACAGTTTTTCGAATTTGTATTCAAAATATTTTTAAAATGATTTCTCCAGAAGAAAGAATATCACTTGAAGCTGCGACAGTAAGTGCACAATTACTGCCCTGGAAGTCTTGTGAGAGATATGAAAATGAATACCGTCTATTTTGCAAGTGGCGTCAGCAAAAAGAAGTTAACACAGTAAGTGATGATACTCTTCTCGTTTATTTGTCTGAAAAAGCCAAATCCATGAAAGCTTCAACTTTATGAAGTCGATTTTCAATGTTAAAAAGTTGTCTAGCAGTAAAAGAAAATGTGAATGTTAGTAACTTGCCAAAATCTATTGCATTTCTCAAACGGCAAAGTGTTGGTTACATACCAAAAAAAAGTCCAAAGTATTAACTGCAGACCAAGTCGCCAAATTCATACTTGAAGCACCAGATGAGAAGTGGTTATTAACTTAAATAATTTTAATATTTGGTATTTTCGGTGCATGCAGAAGAGATGACTTGATTCGATTAACTTTGGAAGACGTGGAAGACAATGGCCGGTTTTTGGTGGTATTCCTTCGAGATGGCAAAACTCACAAATCAAGAAGATTTACCATTAGAAAGGAAGGATGCCCCTTTGATCCATGCAGTTTTTATCGCAAATATATTAATCTAAGGCCTACAACTATGAAAACTACAAGATTACTTATTGTGTATCGTAATGGTAGATGTTATGCTCAACATGTAGGTTGCCATACTATAAGTGGTACAACAAAACAGATTGCTGAATATTTGAACCTAAAAAATCCTGAAGAATATACTGGACACGGATTAAGACGATCTTCAGCGTCTTTGCTTACTCTAAAAAGACATTGAGGTTGGCATTCGTCGATAGTAGCTGAAGGCTACATCGAAGAATCAGTAAGCAGAATGATTGAAGTTTCTCGTAAATTGTTCAATCATTCAAGAATAGGAAACACAACGTCAACACCAGAAGCCATTGTAGTTGGGAAAGACCAAGAAATAAATACTAATGTACCTTCGACTTCATCAACTACAATTCTACAAAATGAAATGCTGCTAAAGAATTGCACATTTACAACACAAATTGTAACATAAATATTTCATTTAGTAAAAATTAAAAATTAGGTGTATGGTTTTGTTCGTTCATGTTTAAAAATAAAAGTTTCTAACATTGTGTAGATTTTTTTACCTTGTTTTTTGTTTTCAGAGAGGTATAATGAAAAGTATCGTTCATTACACGTCCATAAATGCTTTTCCCGTGATTGCGTGACTTTATCACACGCAAACGGAAAAAGCCTATTTTCTGGACTCCTAATGAAATATATTATTTTAAATAAATAGTGAAAGTTTATTTGTTTAAATAGTTCTATTTTTAATATTCTTAAGATGGAGTTTCACAAAGTAAAGGTTTATAAAATTAATTTTATTTTACTTAAAGTAGTTTAAACAATAACAAAAATTAACTTCTATTTTGTTATATTAAAAGTTTAACCACCCGTTACGTTCAAATTCGGTCAGCAACCAAAATAGTCTCTCCTTATTGTCGGATGTCACATGGTCAGCGCTGAAAGTTGGCGTAGCTGTTGGATCTTCTTTATTTTTTAACACTCCTCCTTTTTTACCTCTGACTACAAACACCAACATGAACGTCATGAATCCTAGTACTTTTTTCATACTAAAAGGAAATTCTCTCAAATAATTTTCATACGAAAAAGAAGACGTATCCACTTTAAAATTAGATAAGGTGTTACTAAACACTTCATGATAAAATTTAATCAGTTTTTTAAAATTGCTTTTAAGCACTTCGGTTTCCACACTGGTAAACAAAAAGAAAAGTAAGTCTCTTATTGGAGAATCGTAGATGTAAAATTGAAAGTCGACTATTTTTACATCGCTAACTTCGCCTTTAGTTGCCTTTACCATTATATTGTTTACCCAAAAGTCTGTATGTACTAAAGTAGCAAACGGTTCTCTAATTGTGTAATCTGGGACAGATATATTACGCATAGATTTTCTAATACATTCACCAACGGATTGTGGTAATTGCGAGTCTTTTAGTAAATTCACTAATAGATCAGTTTCTTTACTCAAATCTATCGGCGGGGGTGGTACTAGAAAGCAAGCGCAGTTGCTCTTTACTTTGCGTTCAAATGTTTCGGGATCCTTAAGTTTCAAAGCTATTGCAGTAGCGTGAAGTTGAGCTAAATTCTTGATAATTAATTGGGAAGTCGGTAAGTCGAATCCAACGTATCGATCTAAGTTCTTGTAACCTAAAAAACAAATAATAATAATAAGTTTATTAAAGATAATCTTGAATAAGAACATTAAAAATAGAACTTTTTAAACATAACTTCCAATAGGTTTGTTCCCGAAGCAAGTTCCTAATTGTTATGAGCAAATTGAGTCTGCAAAGTATAAATTAAGAGCTCCAGCATAGCAGCTCTCTGAATCGTGGCTCAAACCGGCAGTTGGTTTTTCAATTTAAATTGTTACCGAACAGAAAGACTGACCGGTAGGAATAGCGGAAACGCAATTTTAATCCAAAAAGATATTGACCACACATTCATAAACCGATACAACACCGAAAATGTTGAAAACGCTGTAATTAAAATAACGATGGCTTCGGCAATCACATACACACTGGTTTCGGTTTATCTATCACCTTCTAAGGATCTTCTGCAAGAAGATCCTTAGACAAAATTTTACCCCGCGACCAAAACAATATTATCAGAGGCGACTTGAACTCCAAACATACAAATTGGAATTCAAGGCGCATAAATGTAGAAAGAAGAACTCTAAATACACATTCGATTCGACACGATTATCTAGTTGCTGGTCCTGACGAACCGACTTATTTTGCTACAGGGATCCCAGACCTACTCGATATTTTCATATTAAAAAACGTCAGAGTGAACTTCCAAATTGAGGCGAAAGCGGAATCAGCTCGGACCACAATCCGATTCTTTTAGAATTGGAGAACTGGCAGCCGAATCTGATGCGCGCAATACGATCACGAGTAAATTGGATCAAATACTCTGAAATACTTTCAAAAATCAACCGACCCCTTCCTTTGCTTAACAAAATTAATGACTTAGATACAGAAATTGTCCAAATTACAAATGAATTAAAAACACCGTTATTTCGGAGTACTTCATCCAAATTATCTCCAGCATCAAACCCAGTTTCAATCCCTCCCGGGATTAAACATCTAATCAGAGTTAAAAATAAAGCCAGGAAAACGGTTCAATTAACGATGAACTGATTAGATAAAAACAGGGCTGATCAGCTAACAAATCAAGTCAAACGAGAACTGGAAAAACTTCGAAACGACCGGTGGGCTGAGACCCTACAAACGATTAGCGATTGTAATGATCCGAATCCACTGTGGGTATAAAACTGAAGAACAAAACCAACGACCCCCTTCAGGGAACTTCAAGTCTGGTCTACACAGACCAAGACAAAGTCTTCACTTTTGCGGACTCCCTAGAATTCCAGTTCTCGCCAAACAGGAACCCAGACGACGACATCGAATGGGAAACTGAAGTTGAACATGCAGTAGAACACGACATTGAAACACTGCCATTCAAGGCAATACGCCCGACCACAATTACAGAGTAAGAAAACATCATTTTCACACTAAAAATAAAAAAAGGAGAAGATAATATTGTAAACCTCCAGCTTAAACAGCTGCCTCGCAGCTACACCAAACTTTTGACAAACATCACTAACACAATTTTAAAATTACAAAAATTTCCCAACAAATGGAAAAACGCCATCGTTATTTTAAAAGAAAAACCTGGGGAAAATCCGCTTTTTCCTCGAAACCATAAACCTATCAGTCTTCTTAGTTCAATTCCCAAAGTGTTCGAGAGAGTTGTTCTCGATAGAAACATAGATGAGAATGACGAAAGACACATAATCCCGGACTACTGTTTGGTTTTAGAGCTGAACAGTTATGTTAGCAGCAGGCTCTAAGATTGACTGAAAACATCTTTGATTACTGGACATCTTATCGCGTTTTCTGGACATAGAAAAAGCCTTTGACAAAATTTGACATGAAGGGCTGATTGATAATTTAAAATTAGTAAATTTTCACTCGGGTTTGCTAAAACTAATCAAATCTTTCCTCAAATCACGAACCTTTTAAGTTAAAGTCAGATCTTCCATTTCACCGATAAGGAGAATTGAAACTGGAGTTTCTCAAGGTTCGCTTCTCTCTCCGATTCTACAGGGTGTTTCAAAAAAAGGTAACACCGTCTCTAGGATAGATAAAAAACTGAAAAATAATTGTGGTTTGCTTAGTAAATTTTTTTTCTAACGCCATCCGTTTTCAAGATAAAGGGCGTTGAAGAAAATAAAAAAATTCACATTTCTTACGATTTTGCCGAAACTACTGGCACCATTGCAATGAAATTTTATACGAATATGTTTTGGAAGCTGATATATCCCATGAATTTGTTTATAACTAACTCTTATAGAGGGCGCTAGTTACACGATTCATACAACGTATTATTCAACATAACTTTTTTTAGGGTAGAATTATTAGCCAAGTGATTATAAACATCGTTTAATTCTACACCAAAAAGGTACTCTTGGTAAAACTCGATATTATGTACCGTTTTCGGAATATTTTGATTTGAAAATTATGAAGTAATAACCGCTCCTGGTATAAACTAATGATAAAGTTCGCTTTTCTCCAAGTTTGCCATGTAAAATTGATAACCTGGAGCGGTTATTACTTCATAATTTTCAAATCAAAATAGTTTTACCAAGAGTACCTTTTTGGTGTAGAATTAAACGATGTTTATGTTCACTTGGAGTTTTGACTAATAATTGTACCCTAAAAAAAGTTATGTTGAATAATACGTTGTATGAATCGTGTAACTAGCGCCCTCTATGAGAGTTAGTTATAAAAACAAATTCATGGGATATATCAGCTTCCAAAACTTATTCGTATAAAATTTCATTGCAATGGTGCCAGTAGTTTCGGCAAAATCGTAAGAAATGTGTAATTTTTTATTTTCTTCAACGCCCTTTATCTTGAAAACGGATGGCGTTAGAAAAAATTTTTACTAAGCAAACCCCAATTATTTTTCAGTTTTTTACCTATCCTAGAGACGGTGTTACCTTTTTTTGAAACACCCTGTATACAATTTGTAAACTGCAGACCTCCTCGAGTTTATCGGATTTACCAAAGTCTTTACATTTGCGGATGATACCGCGATTTTATCAGGCTCTTGGAAACTTCCCAAGTATCTCCAAAAAACGACCGATGCCTATATAGAATGGGCGGAAAATGGGAGATAAAAATTAATGCGGAAAAATCGCAATTAATTAATTTTAGTAAAAAACGCGATCGACCAAATGTCGTCTTTATGTTGATTTTACAATGGAAAAATGAAGTTAAATATTTGGGTGTTATGTTTGACAAAAAGTTGACATGGCAATTACATATTGAACATATAGTAAGAAAAACGAACGTTTCTAAGTGTGCTCTTTGGCCCTTCATATCAAAAGACAGTAAACTGAATTTAAAACATAAACTGACTCTATACAAGACTTGTATACTTCAGCCAATACTCACTTTCGTAGACAAGAAACTGTGCAGAATAGAGCCTTAAGACTGATCACTGTAGCTCCCTGGTTTCTACGTAACTTTAATATCAGACGTAACCTAATGGTAGACTCCATCTGCTACCAAATGCGACTAAGAAACCAGGAAAAAATTAAGGAATTTACACGACATACTAACCCACTAATGAGGAGGGCACTTAATTATGACTTGGACGAATATCCGAGGGCTAAGAGACCCAAATTGGTTCTCATGGACTCAAATGAAGTTTAGAAAAAATTAACATTTTTTCGTTTCATAATTTTCGAAATTCAACGTAGCATTTATGCAAAATATTTATAGAAAAGGTAAAAGCTAGCCTAAAACAAATTTCAAGGATCTCAGAGAGAGAGCAGAGCTCAGAGCAAATTAAAATTTTTTGGTGTCCCGCAAGATTAGTAACTTGTTCAAAACGAGATCGTTACTCGTACTCTGCGGTACTCGCTTGCGCTTTCAAATAAAATGACTTCTTTTATCACTTTTTAAATAACGTTGCTATTATTGCAGTATGATTATTAATTATTAGAAGATCGACAGGGTTCAAAAAATGAGAGCTGTATTAAAGAAACGATACAGCAATATAACGAAACAACTTTTCAAAAATGTCAGCGCACTTTTGTTTGGAATCTACTTGGTACATTATTTTGCGCATTAAATAATATTAGTAACATGTTTGAAACTCGCTTTTGAAACAAACTTAAAAATTGCTTTTTTTAACTCGTTGACAGCTGTTTGTAGGTAATTTCTTTATTTCATGAATTGAACTATCAATTTGAATCTATTATTAATAGGTTATCTATTATTTGTAATTATATTGCACTATTGTTTGATTCAAATATTAATTCATTATATTCTATTAAAATTTAATTAAAACGGTTTTATTTAAATATGAAGAATAATAAAAAACTCTTGTTTTAACTAAACTTCAAAGTTCAATTGAACAAATTAGGTTTAAAATTACAATTACAGCTGTTTCGCTATATAACTAACATCGTCAGATGTCACATATCACAAGAGTTTTTTATTATTCTTCGTAAGATGGACTTCCAAAAAGTAAGGGTAAATACAATAAATTTATTTAAATATGGTTAATTTTTGTAAAATACTTGAATAATGTACAAGCGTTTTCTAAATAAATAAATATTATGTAGATAATCTAGTACCTACTATTTTTGTTTTCAAGCAAAATTCTGAGTAGATATATTTGTCCCAAGTAAGTACTTTAAATATTTTATTATATAAAACCAAATACTAGGGTTTAATTAAAAGATTAAAATTTGGCATATATTTACCTTGTACTTTTAAATTTTCCAAAACGATAAGAGCATCCTTATCTACTACATTATTAACACCATTAAGGTTGTTTCTTCCTCCAAAAAATTTGGGAAAGGGGTTGTTTACATTGATTTCGTATTTTTTTTGAAATTTTATTATTTCCGGCACGATAGTGTTATAGAATTCCTTCTCTGCGTTAAAAGTAACTTGAATGTTGAAGACTTCTTGATAAAATACGCTATTGGGTATTTGTTTAGCGACAACGTTTAGTTCCTCAATTTCGCCAAGGTTATTCTTTATTTTTAAATCGATTTTGTAGATTTCGCTCCCGTAATTTTCTCCAGGTGCCGTTAGATTCGCGATATGGGTTTCAATAATTTCGCTGCCGTCTGGTATATAATCTTTTATTACTTGGTCTAATTCTTCTATTCGTTTTTCAGACATATTGGTGGGGTCTGTAGACAAAGATATTGTTAAAAAAAACAAGGTTGATTGTTTGCTAATTTGATAAGGATTATGGGGGTTTAAAAAATTTACAAGTAAGCAAATACTTGAAACATATTTTTAAATAAAAACAAATTATTAAACAAAGTTACAATTAAATATTTTTTTATTTCTCTCTCTTATTAATTTATTTATTTATTTAGACTGTAAATTACGACAACAATAATAATACTATATTATTTATTAAAATGGATAAGTATACAGCGTGTCCACGGATGCTTGTTCTGAAACCCCAAAAAATTAAATAAAGTTCAAGTTTTATGAAAACCGTATTATTTTTTGCTCAACTCTAGTGAGTGACGTTTACGATGTACCAAGTAACTTTCATTTTTTTTTAAATAATTTCCAAATTGACAATTTTTAACGAATATTTTACAACTATGTTTTACAACTAGTCAACAAAGAGTATACATGGTCTGGCAAACCTTTGTCGTAGTTCTATTTATTTATAAGGTATATGTAAAAAGTAATTTAAATCAAACATTTTAAAATTATATTCATGTATACAGGGTGGTCCGTTAGTAAACTAGGCAATTGACTTAATTTTTTTCAAATTGAATGCCATACTTTTTTCCACGTTATTAAAACCGAAATAGTTAGTACTATATACTCCCAAACTATACAAACTATGCAATTTTTTTTGGATAACTCCCAGCCATCTCGGAGAAAATGATCTTTTTCCCAAAAAATTTGAATTTGCACGTCCATTTTTAAAAAACCGCAACTTTATGGGATTTGAAGATAAAGCTTTCAAAATACCAATGTTCAAAGACAAAGGACTGAAGATTTTTTTAGACTCCGTTTGAAATTTTTATTTTCTACTGGGTGGTCTTAAATAAATTTTACATTCCAAAAACTTGAATTGAAGTTTTTTCAAATGGGACACCCTGTACAAAAATCCATCATTGGATACTGGATTTTATCCCCTTTGAACTTTACTATTTACTGTCCTCACCTAATTTCCGGAAATTGCACAACACAATGCGTTGGAAAGTGTATTTCTTGCACTTATTACGTTTCCGCATCTCATGATAAACTTTACTGGTGCGAAATATTTCACTTTCCACACTTGTTATGTAATATACTATATTTCATAATTTAGCCCTCACTGTTAAAAACTAAAGGACAATATTTGAACATTAACAATGCGATTTTTAAGGAAACACTAGGTCTATTCTAACACAACAGAAAACTATTCACAAATCGGTCAATCCCATTCTAATGAATTTGACAGATTTGTGAGTAAACGTCTGTTATCAGTTGACCATTATTTTACTGAAAAATTAACTAGATCTAGAGTACCTAACTAAGTAAAGCTTTAATTGTTTTAATGTTTTAATGTTAATATGCATTGAACGTTAATTAATTTTAAAACAGAAAATAGACTATTAAGAACAGTAAACAACTAAAAGGTTGAATTATCTTTCACTATTTATTTTACGAATAAATAGTGAAATAGACTATTTGACAATGCAAAAAATAATTCGTGAATTATTGTCATTAGCATACGTTAAGATTTTACAATAATTGGTGAGTTGAAAATATTAATTTATTTGTTTGAAAATCCGAAAATAAAATCGCATAGTTAAAAATGTTTGTCACGTGAAATAAAATGTTCCTGATTGATCGAGTTTTTGATGGCCTTTATCTGCTTGCAGTTTTTTAATTTTTTATCATGCAAGAGGGTTCTGTAAAAGTATACAGGAGAAATCTACCCCAAATCGACGCAATCATGGTGGGAATTTTAAATTTTAAAATTTAAAAACAGCATTGTAAGCATGCATAGTGATAGTTAAATTAAATTATAAGAAAGTAAAATAATGATGAATTTGCTCAGTAAGCAAGAACTTGTATATGTTGTAATATTTATACTATAAGCTATGTCATTAGGAGCCCTCCGAGAGTTGCAACCACTTTCGACGCCCTTTAACATTCTTAGAAACACAAATATTTTTTTTACTGACGTATTTGTATATTTTGTAACTGCACACCATCACTGATAAAATGTAAAACTAATCGCACTTTCATTTTTTAGTTGCAAAAAGTGCATGTGGGTGATACAGTAGAAAAGAGTAACCTTTACCCTGACGTCATACCTATAAACCTCGAAATGTGTAAATTAGACAAGTGCACATAATTGTTTGATATGTTTCTACTAGTAGAGGTAAGTATTTAAAGTTTGTGTTTACTACTGTTGTTAGTGACGTTAGGGAAAGGTAAATTTTTCCGACTGTATGTACCATAGATCAGAATACAAGCTATTGACGTCACTTATTCATCTATTAGAGTTATATATTATCAAAATACACATATGTCCAAAAGTTAGGAATATTTAGAAATAATATATCTACGCCTATGGTTTTCTAAAAACTCTTGTTGATGTTTATTTTAAAGCGTTTTTATTTCAAAATAATACGAAATTTGATTCGTTTTTGTATTAATTTGTATTTGTATTTGTATTAATTTAATTGATTTGGGTGCTTTCAAATTATTCCAATTCTTGTTTAAATTTCATTTTAGCTGTTTAAAAATACCTAGAGACATGATATCATATTTTAATAGGTCTAGAGTAATTGCTTTGTTACAACAGGGCTTTAGTCAAAGTGATATCGCGAATATTGTTGGTGTTACTCAGGGTGCTGTATAAAAAATTAAAAAAAATTCCAAGACACAAATGATGTGAAGGATCGTCCCAGAAGTGACAATAGTCAATGTACAACAGCAGCACAAGACCGGCAGATAACATTGATAGCTCTAAGAAATCGACAGGAATCTACAAGTGGCATATACAGAGAAATTGCTAGACTTGAAGGACTGAATATCTCAAGGCAAACAATTACACGAAGATCAAATGCGGTAAATTTGTATCGCAGAAGACCTCTACGTGTTCCCAAACTAACCTATCAACAAAAAATTGTAAGGTTGCAATGGGCTCAAGAAATGTTACACCATGGTCCTAACTGGAATTACGTGATGTTCTCTGATGAATCAAGAATTGGCTGGCTTGGTTTCTGATTCGCGAAGAACGCTAGTTTGGAGGGCCCCAGGACGACAAGCCCGATTAGAAACAGCCCAACTACGTGTTCCATTTGAAGGTGAGAGTATTATGGTTTGGAGTGGTATTATGAGGGGTACACGGACGCCTCTCCTGGTTTTGAAGAGAAGAATCACTGGTGCTGTGTACATCGAGGAAGTTTTAAATACTGTTGTGCGTCTATTCCGGGGGGGCGGTAGGTGATGAATTTGTGTTTATGCATGACAATGCACCCCCACATCGAACAGCTGCAGTACAAAATTTTTTGGAAGAAGAAGGAATATCCACATTAAGATGGCCATCAAATTCCCCTGACACGAATGTCATTGAACATGCCTGGGACATTCTTAAAACATGCATTAAGAAGCGAAAACCTGCCCCAATTACTCTACGAGACCTGAAAGATGCTGCTCGTGAAGAATGGGAGAGAATTCCGCAAGCCCAGCTTGACCATTTAATCGATAGCATGCCACATCGCCTACAGTCATGCATACAGGCCCATGGAGAAAATACTGATTATTAATTTTATTTAAAAAACCTTTTTTTGGCTTATTAATTTATTTTAACAAATTTTTAATACATTGACATTTTTCAGCTCAAAAGAATAAATAATTTTTTTGTATGTTTATCCAACTTCAAGATTGATTTAGTATTGGTTAGAGTTGTAGCAAAATGATGTTTACTGATATCAAAAAAAGATTTATAAAAATTAATAAAAAGATAAAATATTACATTATTCCAAACTTTTGGACATATGTGTAGTATTTTTCAGCAAATATGCATAAGAATTGAAGAAAAAAAATATAATGGGTTTTTTGAACTCTACTACATAATACAAAATAGATTTTAAAAACCCTTCAAATATCTTTAGAAAAAACAGAAGAAATACTATCCAATTGAAACTCTTTGGATATAAATCCAGAGTGGAAATTATTAACTGAAAATAATAAATCAGCAGTATTTGAATGAAACTATTAATAAAGTTTTTTTGACTAAAATTTTGTTCGTTTTGTAATTGGTAAAGTAAGTAATATCCTGTCGTTTATAATCAGCTTTGTTTTTTCCTTTAAATTTCTAATATTGTTCAACATTAACTAATAAATAAGAGACGAAAATGATAAGAAATTTTTTAGGATAAAATTTTTTCCTTTTGCAATTTGTAAATTAGGTTATATCCTGTCGTATATAATCAGTTTTGTTTTTTCCTTTAAACTTCTAATATTAACTAACAAATAGGAGATGAAAATGATAAGAAATTTTATAATGAATCAGATTAATTACTTACTTTTTATATATGTGTTTACACTGAAATGCTAAAATGCGTTTTCTACTATTGTTGTTAATTCAAAGGAATTATCTAAGTTGCTATTTGAAATACTGCCTTCGAATTCCTATCTTATCGCTTCGCTTTCATATCAAGTAATTTTTAAAATTACATCTATTACTTTAATTAACCAGGATTATGCGCGGTTTATTGTTAAGGCACGCAGCTACAGTTAGAGAGGGGAACTTTTAGTCGAACAGCTTAGAATACAGGAAGCTAGAAATGCTTAGATACAACTAACAGTGACGTGCAAATATAAAAATAAATATATATTGAGATGGTTTGATTTTATAAATTTATTATTTATTGTTTTGTTTTAATTGGTTTTATATTGTATATTTAAAAAATGAAATAATTTAATCATTAATTGTTGTATACTTTATTTTTTTAAATGAACGCCCTAATAAAAATTTGCTAGCCCAGTAAAAATTTGATTTATTTCGAAAACCCAACTCAAAATTCAATTTGACTACTCAATAAAACATCCAATTGTAATTACGGTTATTTAATACAAAAATTTTATTAACTATTAATTTCTTTCAATGGTTTATTACATGCAATAATTTATCTAATACAATAGAAATACCTTGAGAAATGCTTATATTTGTCCTTGATTTAATTTTAAATGACTATTTAAAATTAAATCAACTACACAAATAAAATGTTTTTAATGAACGTACCTCATATTTCGGTTGGTAACAATGTCGATAGGCAGGCCGGCAATTCTCCATACACCAGATTTCCAGTTTTTGAAACGGCTGTCCAATAAAGATGAAACGAATCTTATTAGAATTTAGATTGATTTTGATGGATCGCACTTTTTGGTAAGTACTTTGATTCTATTTAATCACTTTGGTAATAATATTTTTGTTAAATAATGTAATTAAACTTGATTTTTGATTAAAATTGTGGATACGATATTGCCAATTAGCGGAATCAGAGCGAATAAGAGGGAATAAGAAGACGAAAACCAAAATGCACAGCCTTTTATACCTTTTCCCTAATTATGACATTAAATTAGCAATCAATTGTTTCAATTTGCAAAATTTAACCTAAATCTACATAAAATGATAAAATTTTTTAACATAATTGAATGTTTCTTTGATAATATATAGAAAATCTGTATTCTTACATTCATGAAAAAGTTATTTAAATTATTTTTTTCTCATTTTTTCCCTATAAAATTGATTTGACATGTGCTTATTTTGGCATGTCCATCTCCTTGAATTTATGTAAATAACATAAAATGGATATTAATTTGTGCATAAATTTCTTGAGATAGTTCTATTATAACTTTTGAATAATAATTTGACTTAAAAGAATGAAAATTGGGCTTTTTATTTTTATCTAAAATATGAACATAATAGCAACTATTATATTTGTTTAAGTGAAATTTTCTGATATTATCAAAGATTAACAATCTTATTACTAATGTACAAACTTAAATTACTATTTACATACATTTCTTCTAACTAAATTGCTTAACATTAACTTTTATCAACTGTTGTTGAAATAGTCTTTTAAGTGGTCACTATTTGAGTTTTGATAATGAAGAAGGGCTACACTGTCTATCACTGTAACATTTATAGTTCATACACTGATTTCACCCTTGTCTGATAGCATTTATTAACATAGTTTTTGTAATTTTAGGTATTTCTCAGATTATGAGGTTTTTCCTGAATACATATGTTATCTGTTATCGAAGTACTACAAAATGTTTACATGCCCCAATGTAAGTACTTCCAACTTATAACTAATATTTAAACATTTAACTACCTAAATTACACAATTGTTTATTAAACATGAATTAAATTAATAGTTTTAATTATATTCTTTTGGTTTTAGATTCTGACTTTTACTTCCAGAGAAAGCTATATGAATTGTGACTTGCTTGATTGTTTTGAAATAGTATTACAGAATTCTATCCAAGATAAAGTTGTCAAATACATTGTTCCTTTATTTGAATGTTTAACATTTAAGATTACTATACCAAATATTTTAAATGGAATAAAGAAAAGTGGCTGATATATTTATGAAAATTATTCTAATTTCCTTTTATATTTTCATACTGAGGTAAGTTTTACATTTTATTTATACTGGAGCTTAGCTATTCATCTCAATATATAAAGTGTTCCAGAAATGGTGGGTACAAATTTTCAAATAGTTAAATCCCAATGAAAATTTATAACTGTGAGGGTCAGTCTATATCTATTTAAAAATTTGTAATATAGAAAAATATGTAACTCCGCCTGCATGACCGTTCGAGTAACTTAGCGGTTATGTTGCCGGTCCCAAGCCCGGATAAAGGAGGAGGGTTCCAGGGTTAGGTTAGCTCCCTGTCTAGGGTAAAACTAAATCTGCTCATAGAACCAACGCATTGCCTCGGAACCAGACGGATACATTGACGACGAAATTGGCGAGGACAACGAATAGTTATAAAGAAACAATTGTCAGACTGGGAACCTGGAACATCAAATCATTGAACAGCAGAGATCAGGAAGTCACAAAAGAACTGACAGACAAAAACATAGACATTTGCGCCACACAGGAGACGACGAAAAAGGGAAAAGGCCAATTATGGTTCGGCACTTACATATTGATATACAGCGGGGTGGATAAAAATGTCAGAGCTAAAGAATGAGTGGGACTGATGGTACATGAAAAATGGGTCAGCAATATCGACCAATGGAAATACATATCAGAGCGAATGGTAACTATCAAATTAAGAAGACAAAAAAATTAACATCATCAGCATACACAGCCCAGAAAATTGTAAACCGGAAGAAGATTGTACAAGGTTTTACGATACCCTACAACAGACCAATAATGACATATATTGCTAAGACAAGACCCGATACAAACAAAACAAGAAGAATGCTAGAAAGAAACGAAATGAAAATATTAAGGAAAATAATAGGAATCCAGAATCCAGAGTCCAGAATCTAGAATCTACAAATCTGTAGTGAGACCAATAATGACATATATTGCTAAGACAAGACCCGATACAAACAAAACAAGAAGAATGCTAGAAAGAAACGAAATGAAAATATTAAGGAAAATAACAGGAAAGTCCCTTCTATAGATCGTGAGAGAAGTGAAAATATAATGCGCATGTGTGCAGTCGACAACATAAACACCTGGACGAGACAAAGAATAGAATAGTGGAATCAACATATCACTAGAATGGACGAGAACAGGATAGTAAGGATTGCACGAGACAAATCACCAATAGGGCCCATGAAAAATATGGAATGACGAACTGGAAGTATGAGGATGTGTTGGAAGAAAACAGGCAAGTTGGCCTATATAAAAGAAAAAAAAGAAGAAGAAAAAATATGTCTACGTGACCCACTGAGGTTTAGAATCGTTGTTTTCTAAGGAGAAAACAACTACTTCCTGGACTATATTCCCCACCGGACATTCCGTTACATTTCAATTGAAGACGTAATGGCGATAATGCGATACCTAAGAAAAATATGCAAGTGTTGTTCAGATGGAGCTGAGTGACATAACTGTAGCAGTAAAAAAACCAAGTACCAAGTACAAACCATCCATTGGTCCAACCAAGTCAACGAAAACAAGCCTAATTAGGTCACACCCATCTGTCATTTAGGGAGAGATGCATGGGACGACACAGAAGACTGTAGACTTTCGAAGGAGTTACTTAGCTACCCAAACGAGTAGATACACAGTCAATAGATTTATGGAAATGGCCGGAAAACAACTCGGATTAGTAAAGGGGAGGGATTCTAGCCGGTCACGGATGCATCCAAAAACATATATACAGGATAAAATTGACACACTTATATGCAGAGGATGTATATGTAGACAAATATAATGCAATAGACAGAGTATTGAGGTTGATTTTAATACCTACTTTATTTGATGTTTGCTCTTATTTTTCTATCATATTCTTTAGATATTCCTCGTTTTCTGTAACCAGAACAACGTCGTCTGCAAATCTTAGATGATTTAGTCCTTCACCATTGTTATTTATCCCTTTACCCGACCAGTCCATCCTTTTAAAAATGCCTTTAAGAGCCAAAGTAAATAGTTTAGGCGAGGTTGTATCTTCCTGTCTAACACCTCTCCCGATCGGTAAGCTGTTAGTACATTGGTGCATTTTAATGGTTGCTGTAGCAATTTGGTATGTGCTCTTAATCAATTTAGTATATCTCTAGTCAATTTGTGCATGCACGAAGAGATGAACAAGTAGTATTAAGGCTAGACCAAGTATGGAAGTAATAACAGATACCAATATTAAAGCCTAGATGTTATTAGCCCTAAGGGATTATCCTCTAAGATCAGGATAACAGTGCAAAGATATAGAAAACCAGGAAAAAACTATAATATGCTGATCTTAACAATAACGTAATATATTTGTACAATTACGTCTTATCTATGTATAAAATAAAGAGTCAATGCCAATCAAAGTATACACAACAAGTTGCAGCCATATTCCAATATGACTTCATTGACAATGTAAGTGATAAATACTTGTATTTGTGTTTATATTATTTAATTTTAAAATAACTAGTAAAGCAAAGGTGTTAAAAAATATAACTATAGTGAGACAGTGTATGATGTGCCGGAAAATCGACCATTTGAACCCTAACCTATCTTTTCACTGGCAAGTTGGAGTAATTAATTTAGTCATAGGCGAGTAATTGAAAATATTTTTAAACAATTACTTAATTTAAACTATTACAAATATACATTATTGTATTGTCTGTTTTAAACTTTAAGCTTATTTTCATTACACAGTTAGTTAATAAGTTTTAATTTTAAAGATTGTTCAGGAATAATTCCCGAATTAAATCAATGTAATCTTTAACCACCCTTATTTCTCCGTCTATGTTATTCTGCTGTCGGCCGCCATATTCCAACAATAGTCCCTGATCCTAACCATGTTGGAATGTAAACATAAGGGAGTGTTTATTATCTGCTGATGATAAGCATAAATTGGTTAATTTTATGATTTTTCTAATTTAATTTAAATTAAAATGAAAATTTATTAAATATCACGTTTAAAACCTAAAGGAGATTTTTTGATTCTGCAAGGAGCGCAAGAAATAAAGTTTTTAGTAAATTTTGTGGAAGTTTGACCACTTGGTTTAGTTTACTGAATATATTTCAAAAAGTAAGGTTTTTAACAATATAATTGTTATAAAGCAGTTAAAATAGAATAAAAAAAACGAATTTTTCTTTGGTCAATTTTTATTATTCGTCAGTTCCCAAAGGCATCCAGTAATCTACAATTTACAATTTTAACAGATAACAGTTCATACTTTGTGATATTAGATCTTAAAAGAGAGCACTAAAATTAATATTCACACCATAATGAATATTTTACATCATTTTATATCAAAAAAGTAAACGGGAATATTATCAACATCGAATTTATTTATTTATATTTTTTTTGGGTATTTTGTTTGTATTTTACCGAAAAGGATTCACATTCAAAAGATGATTTAATACATCCATGAAAATTCATTTAAGTATACATTTTGAAGAAGTCGATTTGATACATAAAAAACACTCGCTTTGTATGTGTCTGTATTATAATTACAGACCGCTGTAGCACCATTCAAGTAAACATTATAAGATCCGACTTAATTTTAATAGCAATGCGATATTTAAAATTAAATTCATTATATTTTATTTAAAATCACCCACAAGTGGAAACTCGCATGGATTTTTATTAGATACAACTAGATATTTCCGGTATTACAGAGAGGGCTTAAATTTTTTTGAGTAAAAACAACATGTTTTATTCGCGATCACCACGGAGTGGGCGACATCTACATTTAGAAATTTGTAGGTAAAACCACGGGAAAACAAATATTTTGTCATAAGATCCTGTATTGATAAAGTGTTGATTGTTTCTTTGTTATTGTATATATTTTGATATGAGTGGTAAGTAAAAAAAAATGTTTTTCAGTGCCAGAATTATTTAGTTGCAAATGTATCCAGGCATTGTTTTCCAGAAATTAGCTAAATCATAGGGAATTAGACTGAAAATCAGGAAACAAATATATGTAAGTTTGCAGTGAATTTACTTTGGAGTATTTCACACTTAGTAAAATAATTTTTGTCAACAACACTAGATAAATGAAGGTTATGCTGATGTAGGTAAATGACGTTTGCTTTGTTTTCCCGGAGTTTTGGAGCGCCACCTGGTGCCAATGGTGATCGCGAATACCAAAAAAATGTAGTACATATTTTAGGTACATTTGCACGTGCCAGAGTACTTGGTAGAACAAAATGCGCACTTATTACTTGTATTTACTGTCATGCTTTTTTTGCTAATCATTTTTCCGCTGCCAGATGCTGTTGATTAGAACTAACTAATGGTGGAATTCTGAGCATTTCCTATAAGTTACAGAATCTGTAAAGTATATAGGGTTTGCCATTTTTGATTACAAATGTTCTTAGAATCCCACTATAAGATGTTCAGATACATCCAGAGGAATAGTGGAATGGCATTAATTATTATAGCAGATATTTAAAGGACTATTTTAATAGACTATTTTTAACTGACAAAACTGCATAGCAACGGTACGTTTCATATTGACAGTACGTAACATCTCAGCGAAAAAATTAAGACAGATCCGTTACTAAGATGTCTGGTATTTTGATAGTTGTCAGTTTCACAAACTTCATTGAAGCGTCTTCATAATTTTGAAAAGAAATAATGAATTCAGACGAAATATTAAGATTCGGGTGCCGGTCAGGCGAAGAAATCAGAAAATTGGTTTCGGAAAATGTCCCATTGAAGACGCAGGTCCAAAAGCTCTATTTGGAACCAATTTTCGGAGTTCCTACGGGTGAGAAATTTTACACTTGAAAAATGTGCTACCATAACGGAACTAGCAAAAATTCTCGAGGATCACGCCTTTAATATGAAAAAAGGCAATGGCGAAGACTATAAAGGGTCGTCTGTAAAGTCAATATGGAATACAACAGCAAAAAACGGTACTAGAAAAATATTTTACGGAATACGGCATACAAATCGACCCTTTCACGTATATATCTTTCATATGTGTAAGATTGGCTAGAGGCACCAAGCGAGCATTTTCCACCAAAGAACTATTAAAAATGATCAAAAGCTACAATGAAGAAACCTCCGATGGAGCACAAAAAAGTTTTTTTACCTTTGCTTATTTGAACTTGCTTGGACAGGCAATGAGGTAAACTGCAAGATTAACTTTTTCCAGAAGGAAATTGATATTGTGGGAGAATTTACTGGTCGAATTGAATACAACAGCATTTTTTTGAAAACAACTCAAGGAGGGGCAAAAAGTTTGGCAAGCAGCAAATGGTTGGTAAGAAATTCATCAAACGAATATTCATGCCCAGTTAGACTATTCTTGAAATTAATGGAAAAAAGGGGAGCAAACATTTTATCAGACATACTCTTCCTTACCGTTGACCCCAATTGGAAGAATGGATCTTGGTTCAAAAACTGTCCAATTGGAATAAACACCGTCTCTAAGTGGACAAAAATGTCAGCTGAAAAAATTGGAATAGAATATAAAATAACAAATAACAAACCATTCTCATCGATCTTCAGCTGCGACAGCCTTGTTTAAGCAAGGTGTTGCTGAACAGGAGTTAATTAAATTAACGGGTCACTCAAATGCAAGCTCGTTAAAACTTTATCTGCAGCTGGATTCCAGTCACCACGAGAAGTTGATTGAGAATCTCAGGACAACAAATGAAGCTGAACCTTCGAGTTCCCAAATGTTACATGTCGATAATACACAAAATCAATCTTTAGTAGAAAAGAACGGGCAAAGTACTATAACTTATAATAATTATACATTTAATATTACTAAAAAATAAACAAAGAATATGTTTCGTTGATATTGTCTTGTTTTTCTCGTGAAAGAGGCTTGTTGAATACCATTCGAGAGAAAATTTTTTCCCGGCCAAATTTTCTTCTGTTTTTATTCAAGTTTGTTGCTCATGAAATTTTGACAATATTTCATTCGCGTAAATTGCCAAAAAGGAACAAACTTGCTACGAAAAAAGAACTGCAAAATATTTATTTGGTACAGCTAGCTAGGTAAATGCATGAAAAGTAATATAGTAAGTCAGGGAACCAGAAAAATATTAGAGGAAATATTAGAGATATTAAATTGCATCAATTGGGGAACATCTATCTGATAACTGCACCAGTTCTTTTCAATAGATAGTATAAACCATTTTTGATAAAATATCTAGGTAAACGTAAATATATTCTTCTAGCTAGAACATGTTCAAAGAAAGCAGGGATTTTTTTATCAGATGGCAAATAATCAATCCAAATATAAAGAAGACCCTGTAATTGGTGGCAGACGCTAAAGTTAAATGCAGAGCATGAAGAATCTTTAAGAATTTAATAAATGTTAAATTAATTTTTGAATAAGCAACATTAATTTAAAAAACTGAATGTTTTTAATACATACATTTTTGCACATGCCAGTGTAGCACAAAGCTACAAGCCAGTAACGTAACTTTTATTTGAATGCCGTCACATTATGCTGTGCCAAATACATTGGCACCTGTCATTGAGACTTTATTTATTTTAATGTTTTTTTATTCTTGGTTAAAAAATTTAAACTCAATCCTTGCTACATATTAAAAATTACAGGTGAGTGATTTTATATATTTTTTTACTAATGATAAGCTCGTCATAAAAATTACAAAAGGAAAAACTACTAAGTGATGACAAGGTAGAGAATAAGATATAGTGACTAGCTTGCCATTTTCTTATTTTTGTCAGTTTGTTTTTCCCAATCAATATAAATCAATTTATTGTTTTATGAATTGAAAGTATATCTATAGTACGTCCTTTTTAACATAATTACATTTTTTGTACATTTGATGATAACAGCAAGTAAAAGTAATGCAATGTAAAGTTTTTAGATCATGTAACTATTGGAAATTCAGAGAACGTTCAGACAAGAAGAGGTTGAAGTACCAATTTAATGTAAAAATTAATTATTATACAATGTTATTGCTTATGTAGAAATATTGATATAAAAATATTCAACCAACGTAGTTTTAATTTTACCCCTTTATTGTAGTTACTATTTTCTGTTAAAAACAGTAAGAGTGAAGGTATAAATATTTGAATTTATGAAAAAAGCTGGACAAGGTATATCTGTTAAAATTGAATTACTGCAGATATATTGATTGTCTTTATATTGTAAAAAAATTCCAAATTTCCAAATGTTTGTATATAGTAGGTATGAGTTTTCTATTCAATGTATTGGAATTAAATAATTAAAGTAGGTTAAATGACCTAAAAACCAGAAAGTATGATATGTACATTCAAATGTTAAAAGCAACTAAATAAATGATTTTTTTAAATCTTAATAATGTAATTATAACATAATTTATATATTTATATATATATTTTACAAGGGGTTAACTAACAAAACAAAGGCTGGCCCCATTTCAACACGATATTTACAAAATTTTTGAAAAAATTATATAGTTTATTGACTTTTTTTAAAAGTTTTTTGTATTTGATGGAAACATTGTCGTATTTTTTTTATTATTAAAACAAGAAACTGAAAATTGTTTTTTAACCATAAATCCTAAGAAAAAGAAAGCTTTCTCGGTTCTTTTGATCCTTTTGCTTTCAATTTTTATGACCTTGATCATTGGCAAGTGACATTAATTCCATTTATTACACTGGGAAAAATATTGTATTTTACACTTTCTAATATTGATAATTCGTCTTCGGTTATGGAATCTACAGCTTATCAAAGCATTAAATTAGATATACTTATAAGCTTACTGATTCCATGGCAAACCGTTTATAAAGAAATTATAACGGTTAAAACTGTACACATTCATTAGCTATTAAAATTATTTAATTGGATTTCCTTTTGTTTTTCTCATCAAAGAATATTTCATCAATTTAATCCATATTTAGTTAGAACAATACATACTGTAAAATAATTTATCATGTTTAGGATTAATATTAAAAAAATATTCTTTATCCTTAAATCAAGATACTTTTAAATTAGTTTGACTACATCCTGTTAAGTTAAAGTCTGAGTTAAAGTAAAATTTAGGGCATTAGTCTTAATATCATTACTATTACTTGTAACTTCAATTGAAATCTAACATTTGTTTCCACCCAATACGTTTTAAACTTTTTATTTATAATTTAGTAAATGCAAAGATCTCCGACAGAAATGTCTAAAATTGCCAAACCCGATAAATGAACACAGGTATCTTAAAAACTGTAGTATAACAACAAAAACATAAAATACAGTTTTTTATCGAGACACTAAATTGTATCTAGAATTATTTGCAATGGGTTGAAAAGTCAAAAATTCCAAAAAATGCATACACAAAAACAAAATCTTAGAATACATTCTACAAACGTTTTTTATCCAAAGTCATATTATATCCATTAGGTCAAAAGATTCAGTAGTTTTAGTAACACTACATTTGTTATTTTTAAAATCCTGAATTAAAAAAAATTCTTATTGATTATAACATTAGGTACTATGCAAAAATTGTGAAGAAAATCCGTTTGTAAATTTCTTGCCATTATTACATATAGAATTAATACAAAATAATGTTATTAATGACATAGGGTACGGTAATAATATTATTTTTAGATTGTATACAATCTTAAGACCCTGTAGCTAAAAGAAATCACCATATATACCAAAACGAATGATCAAGTTGTTAAAATAATACTTGTCCAATCAGAACATATTAAATTCCTATGTTTTTAGGGTGAATATAATATAAAATAATAAAGATAATATAGATACAAAGCCAACAGTTTTTATAGTACAGACAGTTGGCCACTTTTTATGAGTCAGAACAAACCAGTATTGAGCAAAACTCTAATTGATTGTTTTCTTTATGGGAATATATCGAAAATCAATTTACCTGTCAATTTTATGGTTATGACAAAGATAACATTGTTATTTTGCATGATGTTTTTAACGAATAGTGGCAAATAGAGAAGAATTATGTTATACAGCATCAAACAATAATCGAGAATTCTAAAGAAAATCCTAGAGCTCGAGGATTCTTCTGTACAGTACGATAATGGCACTTAAAAGATTGAAGTATACAATTGGGTAATATATTAATACCTACAACAGATCCTACCTATAAATTATTTTTAAAATAATATCGTATTTATTTTTCTTCATTGTGTTTTATAAAAATCCTTAAATTTTTAATTGTCTTATTACACAGTTGAACCATTATTTGACCTTGACCGCGGATTCAGATATTTCTATCGGAGTATATTTTCAACAAAATGCATGCTGCAACAAAAACAATTTTATTACATCTGCTAACATTTTTTTTTAGTTATTTTAAATTGTTTTAATAGTATACCTAGGGATTCGAATTTTTTAATAATCATTATCGCCTAGTAAGATGTCCCATTTGTTTGTTTGAAAAATAAATAGAAAATAAAACAAATAAATCAAAGACATTTTTGCTGCACCATTTCTTTAAAAAAAAACAATATTTTTATCTTCTAAAAATTCCTTTGTTGTATACAAAACGTAACTATAAAACAATTTAATGGTTACATTTTGTTTCATTATAATATTTACAATCGTTACTGGGTCACCCTGTAAGTTAAATAAGATAAGCGTCAATACTCTCTTTTTCGATCATCGTTTATATTTATCAAACATACCATTGGGACAAGGAGACGTTATAATCTGAACTATTCTAGAAAAAAAAGTATTGTCTTAAATGAATGGGACAAGTATGAAAAATATTACACTGGTAATACATTTTTTAATACAGTTAAGCGATAGACACGTTGACAGGAACTATTAATCAGAGAGCAGTACTTTTTCAGAAGATTAATGATATCAAATTAACAATTTTATCATTCGTATTATAATGTTACCAAGATTTAAAGATTTGCAGAAAATTTTAGCATTTTTAAATTGCTACCCTGTACTTTTTTAAATCTTATTAACAGTTATGTGTGCATCTATATAAGGAAAAAAAGTTTTAAAAATCGGTGATGTTGTATGCCATTTAATATGCACCAAAATTACAAATTACATAAAATAACTGACCAACTGTATAAATACTTTATTTTTTTCTATTACCAGTTTTTTTAAATAAACGTTAAATAAATTTGAAATTTTTCCAAGTTCAAGCTTATAACAATTCTTAATACTGGTTACCTTAGGCAAAGAATAGTCCGACTTTCATTTCTGAAATCGCCATGTTTATAAGATGGTTGTCATTTTCCAGAAAAGTGCTCACAGAACATAATTATACTTATTATATTCTATGGCCATGATTCACTTTCCTTTGAATATTGTATTGAAAATGTCCTAATAATAAAAGTAACGTAAATTATTAACGAATATGAAATTGATTGTGTTAACCTCTACTTTTTGGAAGTTTAACTGTGCAGTTATTTATTGTTCTTATTAACGAATAGTTAAAAATTGAGAAAAAACAATTATTATGGTTATAATAAGGGAGCAAAGTGCTGCTACTTTTTCTCTCAAAGGATAAAGTTTACGGACCCAATCATTCAAGGAAAGAAATAGTACTTTTTCCGTAGACCTCTACAAAAAATAACATTTTTCGTACTAATTTTAGAACGAAAAATGGCGTATTAGTTAACATCCAAATTTTTCGTACGCAAACCTTTTTCGTCCGCACTGAATACGTCACAGAATTTAACTGTACGCAGCAATTCGTCAATAACAGGCTGATTTTGACATTTTGCAGTTTAAACTTATGAAACAAATTAGTTGCAATTTAAAATTAAGAAAATAGAGGTTCATTCTGAAAGCCATAGCGATGTTAATTTTTGGTAATACACCTCCGCAATTGCGAGAAATTGCAAATGAAGTTTCTTTAGATTTATTACCTCAAAAGTCAAGGGTACTTAATGAAAAACATGAATTATTTTTAAAGTGGTGTCAAGAACACAAGGTGAAAAACTTTACAGTCGACACTTTTTCATCCTTAGGACATAAATAACTATTCTCTCATGTTAGCCATAACCAGCTCCCTCAAATAATGTGATTTTTAAATAATAAGTATTGAAAATAAAAATGCTGATCTATCGACTCCGAAATTCGATATACCTATTCTATGTTATCCCAAACACCAGATTACTGATTACACATGGAGCCAGCTTAATAGACTCATACACTACGGCCTTTGCAGATCTATTATGCTGCCCTTGTATTTTAAGAGTGTAGGCACAAAATTTTAATTTAATTTTAATTTTAAATGCAATCGTTTTTTTCGAATCCTGATAAAACTACTAATTATTTAAAAAAATATATACTTAGAAATAAAAGTCTCTATAGTCCCGAGGGCAGAAAGTCAGTTAAAATTCATAAAATATTTATTTAAATTGTTTATAGGGGTGTAAAGTTAGAGAACACTGAAACGTATATAAGCTTAAAAATGGACTGTATTATATTAAATTTATTTTGCCTAAAATGCACAGTCAGGTGATTGTCAAAGCACTAACCTCATCTCTAGAAGCTCGTCGGATAAAAGGGTACCCTTCTCTTCTTTCTTCTGCTTCCAACCACTTTGTTTTTAACATAAAACTCGGAAACACAAAATTAATTGTTACTATTAATTGGTTCACTAATTGTACTAGCCGAAGGCCGCAAGCGTACTGTTCCTCCGTCCTTGTATATCTGCCCGGCTTATTGCTCGAGGTACCTTTTCAACCTTGACTGTACAGTTTGTCCCCCGAAAATGAATAAATATTTAAATTAAGTAAAATTTATTAAATATTAAACGAAAACGAATGAGTTCTAAACAGTAATTTTTAATGCATAATAACTTATTAGACTCTCTGCCCTAAACAATATATTTATAAAGAGATTCTAAAAGAAAAAAAAGAAAAAATCAAAAACCGGAACCACGGGGAAAAAAAATAAACACCATGTCCATTGCAAAATTTTATAACTAGACAATATTTTATCTCTGTTGCACAACTCATCGAAATGCAGAAATATTAATTTATTTTTTAAATCCAGTCCAAGTAATCTTGTTAGGGTTGTATTTGATAAATTATAGTAATATAGTATTTTTTTGTATATTGTACAAAAAAGTATATAGAAAATTTAAATTGTAAACAACGGAACACAAAACATTTGATCCGATTCCGACTCTGTGGGCAAGGCATACCCCACTTTTCTTACAATTTAAAACATACCTCACGTCGTAATTATGCCGTAGAGCGATTAAAAATTGGGATAGAGTAGATATATCTCAACTCTGGGTGTTAAAATTTTGCGCCTACACTCTTAAAGCACCTGACTAGGCTAGATATGCCTTTCCACTATTTAAGAGACTCTCTTTGCACCCATCCCAAAAACCAACAAGTTCACCAGCTGGTTATACCACCGCGACTAATGGACAACTAATGTGGAATTGTAAAAATTAACGATTAAATAACAATTTACTGCAATAAAATAAACTAGAATATAAGAATTTAAATAAACGTTAAAATTTATCCTTTTGTTATACAAAACATAGTTTAGGTCGTCAATGCCGTATAAGTTATTTCATTAAAGTAGTAGGTCACTTTTGACGTACTTTTAGTCCCTAGGAAGGAAATGTACGATTCTGCTCCCTACAATGTAAATTGAGAGTGTACACATAACTGTTAAATTGATTTAGGTAAATTTGTTCTGTCTAAATATATTCAATAAAAAATAGTACTGCTCAATTTCCGTACATAATTCGACGATACAAAAAGCTGTCAAGTTGTCGAATAGTATTTTTTTGGGTTTATATTAAATATATTATAAGGATAAGTACAACACAGATGACATGATACACACTGTACTATTATCACAGTGAAACAAACGTAAATGGAGACAAAGTTTTTTTTTATTTTGTTTTATACAATTATTAGTAAAAAGCGATTTTGTTTTAATCCCATAAGAATGAATAAGTATATTATTTATAAGGCTCGATTTTTAGATATTCATTAAATATAACTTTTGTGTAAAGGTTTAACATAAGATTTCGTAAAGAAGACATTCATGTATCTATTTAAATCGAGTAGACTGCGTAAAAGAAACAAGACGGGACATGACATCAAAAATTTATTTCGAGAATCTTTGATCCCTTTTCTGTTTTTCTTTTGGTTGTTTTTATCGAACAGAATGAATAAAAGATAACACAACCGTTATTAGGACGAAATGCATAATATATATTATCTTCTTTACAAAAACTCTTGTGACAAAATAAATACTTTAAATACATCATTAGACTATTATTGTGCACAAAGAGATAGATAACGCTTAAAATAAAAACGCAACATGCACGACGTTCTTTGAACAAATGAAACGTTTCTACTTGCATAAAAAAAATATCTGATGATGTAAATGTTTGTCAAATTTTTATTTCTTACACTATTTGAATCACATTTTTAAGTTTATATTTATATAAATATTGATAGGATATGAACGGGTTCACCAACAACCAACTACATAAAAAAACTTTTTTACATTACTTGAATTGGTTTCAGACTTGGAACAAAAAAAAAACAGGAAGGAAAATTTGCGACGGAAGTCGGCCATCTTGAAGCTCCTTGTATAACGCATTGTTTATGTTTACAGTATACTGTACACAAATTATTTAGAACACTTATTGTATTCGCACACTTAATTGGTTTAAATTTATTATAAATTAAATCCCTGATATAATTTTTATTTTTTTTTGGTACGTCAATGTAAACGGAAATTAAAATTGACAATTAGCCGCCATATGTAAGCTCCTTTCTGGATTCAAGGTCATTTTGCATATACTCCTCCTCCTTCTAAGGTTTCAGACGACTCCATATTGCGGTGGATCAATTATAGTGCGATCTAGCAGAACATTCTAAAACTAGGTACGAGGTAGAATACTGGTAAGTAGGAAACTGTAATTTTAATGTCAATGTTGCCATATATATTTCAATTGGTTCATACAATATTCGGTCGGTAGTTTTGGGTTTTATTATACATTATTTATTGACAGCATGTTGTACAAGGAAGCGTTTTTCATAGTTAAAATGTTTTTGATAAGTACATATTTTTTGTAATTTGTTTAAAAACAAACTATGCAAATGGAAACCAAAAATACTTGTAGACTATAGTAAACCTCATGTTTCTGTATTCTTCTCTTCTCCTCTTAATCTTTTTCTTTCCAATTCATCTTTTTCTTAGATCTTTTTCTTTTTCTTCCTTTATTTTCTTACTCCTTATTGTAAAGGTTAAAATAAATTGTTTTTAAGCGAGTGTCACAAAAAATGATGTTTTACGGATCTATTAACGTCCCTAAAGTGTATCTTTTTTGGCCGCTTTTCTACTTTACGGCCGCTGTTTTACTTTACGGCCGCTTTTTTACTTTACGGCCGCTTTTGCAAACAAAGTCATTATGAGGGCAACCTACTAGACACATTAAATTTGCTTATTTGAGTTATTTCCTCGTCCGATATTAAGATTGTCAAAATATGAAGGCGGCCTACTAGACACACTTAATTTGCATGTTTGGGTTATTTACTCATAAAACAAAAGAAAAGTTTCCGTTGCCAGGCTGTTTATTTACAAGCTTTCCGTTTCTGTCAGTGAAATGAAATTTAAAGTAAATAACTAACAAATAATAAAAACCACATTTACGGTGTATACTGTGATAAAAAACAGTTCAAAAGAAAAATGAGTGACAGTGATAGTGACAATCCAGCTGAAATTTATGAATCTAATCTTCTAGTTTCGTCTCTGTTTAGAAACAAAATTGTAAAAAAAAGTTGTTACCTATTTGATGAGACACTCGCTTAAAAAATTTTGTGTGCACCTCAGCCGTATGATCTTTTTTGGCCTCACCTGAAATTTGCTTGGCCTCGGCTACGCCTCGGCCGCAAATTTCAGATTCGGCCAGAAAAGATCAACATTACGGCCTTGGTACACAAATAACTATTATGGTATCCTAAATATTTGTACATACCCTAGACATCTGAGTTCCTGTACCCCACTAATGCAATCACAGTTCTTTTAACTATTTGTTGTTCTTCTTTTCCACCGTTTTAAGATATTTTTCGCTTGCTTTTTCTATTTTTAGCTTCTTTTTTAGAGTTTAAGGATTTTTACATAGAGCAATATGTTCAATTACATTCTTAACCTATAGACTTATTGTTTATCAGTTTTAACAATGGTGTTTTCCTTTTCTAAACTATTACAGAACTGACAACATTCTTTAAGTGTTGACATCATCCCGGTTGTGGACATTTCATTAGTATTTCATCTTATTTTTTATCAAAAATCTTTTCTTAAATTTATTGTACCCACCCTTAATTTTTTGAAGTCCATCTTATTAAGAGTAATAAAAACTCTTTCGCTGATTAGCATCGTCAGATGATAAACGGCCGTCATTGTAATTTAAAACATAATTTTTTTAAATAAACTTAGAAGTTACGTTCTCGAAGAGTTTTTTATTATTCTTAATCTTTTCTTAGTTTATGAAACACAATTATTTCTTCTTTTATTGATCTCGGCCCTTTTGCGTGACAACTATAAAATTAAATAATTGTTCCTAGTTCATGTTTTCTTTTCATTTAGATGGATAATTTTCAGAAACAGAAACATAAAAAATGAGATTTAGTTTCGATTTTCCTCATATTTTTGGCGCTATTTTATTTCGGGAGAAAGGAAAAGTAGAAGCTTTCCAGCAACGTATATTTGATTGAAGATTTTTCTCAGCATAAGCTATCTTCATTCATAAGTCTCATAATTTTACTGTTAATATTGTTAAATATACACAAGATAATCATGGATTACCAAAAAAGCATAATTTATAGACCTGAAAAGGGAAGTAAATTTAAGCATAAGCTTACGTGGACCTGCTTATTTCCTGAATATTGACACAATTTAATTTTATAATCGCAAATTATCTAGATTTTCACAATATTTTCACTTATAATATCACAAGAGCTTAAATTATTTCCAGGAATAATTTAAGCTTGCGTGGAAAATAATTAATCCAATCTGACGTCTGTCACAAAGTCTCATAATTACTAGTTTCAACCTCTATAGCATAGAGAAATATTTTTATTTGTCTTTTAAATTGCCATGGTAACGAGTCAAAATTAAGAAATTTTATTGGATAAAAAGTAGAGGTGTGAAATTTTCACTACAATTCCTCCATCGTTCTAAGTTTAGTCCATTTTTAAAAAGGAATATAAATTTTTCTAGGTACAATAAAATAATTTGTTAACTCTTTTGAAAGAAAAGAAAATAAAAAAATCTTAGCAACAATAGTTGGTCTTTGGTGATAATTCCATTCTCATCCTTATTGCGAACTTTTTACAATTTATCAGTATGGTGAATGGAATGTGATTGATGATGATACACGTCGTTATTATTTACTGCTTTTTAATAAAGTTTGTTTAATTATTGTTGAATGTACAAGTTGGGAGGCACATTGAATATTATTAAATTATACTGTAACGTTAAGAATTCTCCAGTTTAAAACTTTCTAATAAATGTGCGCGAATTTAACCAATACGAATATATTTTGTACGAAAGACTTTTTCTATCAAAAGTATATCAACTTATCTGTTTTGTTTAAACTTAATAAAATGGCTTCTAAAGTTAAATTTTATGAAAATTTTGTTTTTATTAATTTAGAAATTGTTCCTTGTACAAAATACATTTGTATTTGTCGCTGGGAACTTTCTGGAAAATTGGCTCTACACTGCGTGGAATTCATTTAAGGACGGTCCAAGTATTTACACACACTTTGAGTATGAACACACTTTTTCTTTTATTTTTAAACTTTTCACCAGTGTTTAAAGTAGGTAGTTTTATTTTTAATATTTTTACTGATTTGGAAGAGGATTTTCTTGTCGAATGTCCGATTTTAGTTTGACAAATTCTTTAGCGACTTCGTCGTTTGTGCGTTGAGATAAAATCCTTAAAATCGTCCAGCCGGTTTCGTCCATTTGGATCCTCTTCCCTAGTGACAGCCAGCATGCACACGAACCCTGCAAAATTTCATATTAACGATAAATGAAAACCAAAAGGGTAAATCCGAATAGCACAAGGGCTTAAAATCAATTTTATAAAAGACAAATGATTTACGGATACATTTTAATTTTGTTATACACCAGTAAATTAAGTCAAAATAAAATGCAAATTTCCGATCGGAATGAAACATAACCAGTTAAAAAGTTGTAAAAACTTTTGTTTAAGAAATGAGCTAATTCGGAAAAACTGATTTTCGTGACCTTGACCTTGAATATCTTTTGACCACGGCCCGCTGTTGTATGTGACATTTCTACCAGTCATTACAACACCAAAACGAAGGTTTTTACAAATATTTAGCTGGTTATTTTTCATACTGAGGTTAAATCCTTACTTCACTGGGTATTAGGAAGTTCCGTTGAACTTTGGACTCACGGAATTTAGCAATGATTTTTTTTTATTAGAAAACCCTATTGCTATAGAATATTTCAAAAGAAAAATTCCTGGATTATACACATTTGAAAGAGAAGATCGTAATTAATTGTGAAACGTCTACCAGATGCGCATTTTTCATTGTATAGTTAAAGCTGTTAATTCAATTTTAGGATAACTGATTGGCAGTAAGTTTATCCGTTTTAATCGATGTAAGGTGTAAAACAAATTTGAAATAAACATTTTCATGATTACAAATGCAAATAATTTTATATATATTCATGAAGGTAATCTTTTACAAAATTAATATAACTAAAAGAAAATAAACACGATTGACAACGCCGCTAAAACTATAAACAGATCACAAAACTATAATAATTTATTTCTCTCCTTAGACCGTGTAGTCATAAGCTTCCAAGTGTCAAATGAAAATAATTATGCTTTAGAATATTTCGAAAAGATGGTAAAATTTAAGTATTTTCTTCCGAGTTTTTGCATGAAACAGACTTGCAGTTAGTTTAAGATAATCTTTCCAGTTTAAAGTCAAAATATTTATCGTAAAATGAAACTCGTGATTTTTAAAGTAACTAGTGAATGATCCAACAAAATTTTTATTTTAATCTACTTTATTTACAGTAATCTATCGAACAAATTTAAAATTAACATAAAACTCCGTGTGTCGCAAAATACAAAGGAATCTAAAAATAGAAGCTTTTATAGAAACACCTATAGACTGTGGAAGTGTGACGTCACAAAATGGCGGATTTTGACGTTTGGGTAAAAACAAACTAGTTTTGCTGAGGAGTTTTTGCGATTTTTGTTATTTTCCGAATAATTTTCCAGCTTTCAGTAGTTTTAGAGGTTTTTAGTTTTGATTATAATAATGTCTGCCGTTGTGAGCTTGAGTGCAATCTTAGAACAATTTAAAGAAGAAGTTACTGTAGTTAAGAAAGGTGAAAAGAGTTATGATAGTGGCCATGTTTCGAGAGTTATGTATGATGGTTCTTTGGGTATTTTATATATAAATTTATATAAAACGCATACGTCTTCGTGTTTGTTTTTACCCAAACGTCAAAATCCGCCATTTTGTGACGTCAGAGCTTCCACAGTCTATTAAAACGACTATTTGAAAAAATGTTAGTTTTTTTAATGAAATAATAGACGAATTTGTCAAATTATTGTTTATTCTGTATTCAACTGTTATTAGACTTGAACAAAACATATACTTACTTTTTCTACAATATCTTTTAGTTGCATAATGGCCACACCAACCAGTCTATCTTCTCTCGCGAAATAGTAGTCTTTTACACAAATATGTAATTCGAAGCAGTCCAATTGTTCTTCATTTCCAATAATACTAAACAAGTACATATAAAGTTAACAGCAGCATTAAAAGTACCAAAGAATAATAAAGTCTTATACATTATCAGTAGGTACCTACTAAACTTTAACAAGTATACTAAAAAATTGAGCTACATCACCAAAGAGGATTCTAAAATTAGATGATATGACAGGGCAATAAAAGGTAAATGTTTCAGTATTATTTGAATAAAATATGTTACATACATAATCACACTTAAACTTAACCTAACTTTTTGTCAAGTCTGACGAAAAAAGCAATTTTTTCTTGGATAAGTTGAAACATAAGAAAGCGTTGAAAAAACAAAGCAATCTTTGTAAATATGAAGGTATTTCAAGGCAAATAATTCTTGTGTATCGGCGAAGAAAAACTAACAGCTAGAAGCTGTTAAGGGTGAGTTTTATGAATATGTCAAAATATCAAACTGGACATCGTATAGAGTAGAAAGGAAGAACGAGTTGGGGAAAAGGTGTGTACCAACACACTTGATACAAAATTTAATTAAAACTATAACTGTATCAGGTAACAAACTTCAAAAGTCGAAATTGCTAAAATTTACTTTGTCGATTTTAACATGAAAAAAGGAAACGCAATAATATCCCAGATATTGGGAAGAGGACTTCTGGTCGGAAAAGCTCTTGTTAGATCAGCCAAAGAGGTACCAATCCGAATCATTAACATGAATGATCATCCAGTTCTTCTGCGAAAGAACACCGAAATCGGAACTTTGGAACCGGTAACGGCCGTGATTCACCAGGTAGGAGCCTTTGAATCAGACAGAACCAACGACATAGAACAATTAATGACTAGGTTAGACCCATCTTTGTCAAAAATAGAAAAGAAGCAGGTAAGAGATTTAATTTACCGCTATAAACCTGTCTTCGGTTCTGGAAGTAAACTGGTAAGGACCGACATAGTCAAGCACAAGATTGAGACTGGCGATGCACGTCCGATTCGTCAGGTACCCCGACGATTGCCTCAAGTTAAAAAGGAAGAAGCGGACAACGACCCCAAACCATTGCAAAGCCCTTCCTACGGTCAAGATAGCAATATTAAAACACCAAGCAGGCAGCTTATACGTAGAAGCCCTGATTGACAGAAAGAGATACAACATGCTGGTGGATACTGGAGCCACAAAAACTGTGGTACGGCCGACAGTTGTCGTAGCTAGGAAGATGTCGCCCACCAGTTGGAGACTGCGCACCGCTACTGGGGAACCTGCCAAAGTCTACGGAGAGGTTAACGTTTCTCTACAGTTTGGTTCAACTTGTCTTTCTCATTCGATATTGGTGGCTGATATCGATAAAGATGCTATCCTCGGTATGGACGTAATGCACAACTGTTGTTTCCGCTTGGATTTGGGACGGCGGATACTTCATACGAAAAAGGAAGAATTGCTTCTACATCGAAAACATGAAGCTATCGCCCCGTTGAAACTATCTGACGACATCGAGCTTCCAGCGACGTGCGAATGTGTTGTAACAGCATGACTAGAGGAGGTAGAACCGAATGGAACCCCAGCTATGGTAGAACCCAAGAAGTACGGTGCCGGAAATTTTAAAACAACTTCATGATGACATATCTGGAGGACACCTAGGTATTACAAAGACGCTGCAAAAAGTCCGGGATAGATTTTATTGGGTTAATTGCTCCAACGATGTTAAAGATTGGTGCCGCAAATGCACGACGTGTGCTGCTAGCAATGGACCTAATCGTAAACCTAAAGCAGAGATGCAGCAATACCTTGTCGGAAGTCCATTCGAAAGAATCGCCGTAGATGTGTTGGGACCACTACCAACCAGTGAGGTTGGAAATAAATACATCTTCGTTGTGATGGACTATTTTTCTAAATGGGTGGAAGCCTACCCTGTTCCCAACCAAGAAGCCCCTACCTTGGCCGATATTCTGGTCAACGAGTTCATTAGTCGTTTTGGGGTACCGTTGGAGCTGCACACAGATCAGGGAAGAAATTTTGAAAGCAAGCTATTTCAAGAAGTCTGCAAACGATTAGGTATCCATAAAACTAGAACTACAGCGATGCATCCACAGTCTGATGGAATGGTTGAACGAATGAACCGAACCATTGCAAATTATTTATCGAAAGTGGTCTCAGAACATCAGAAAGATTGGGATAAACATATTCCGCTATTTTTAATGGCTATCCGATCGGCTGTCAACGAATCTACGGGTCAGACACCTGCGAAAGTCCTCTTTGGTAGGGAAACTAGATTACCTTGCGATTTGATATATGGGAGCAAGCCTGGTGAAATAGCAACCAGTGAAGAATACGTCGGAGATCTTCAGAAGAAGATCGAAAATATTCATGAACTGGTGCGCCACAAACTACAACTCTCCAGTGACCGGATGAAAAGGTACTACGACTCACGAGCAACAGGAAACACTTATGAACCTGGGGAATTGGTCTGGCTCTATAATCCTCGACGGAAACGGTGTGTGTGTCCGAAACTTCAAAAGAAGTGGGAAGGTCCATATTTGATTAAAAAGAGAATCAATGATGTGATCTATCGGATTGTTAGAGTTCCCAAAGGAAAACCCGTCGTAGTCCATCATGATAGGTTGGCGTTATATCAGGGTGACCACAGTAGGGAGGTACAGCAACTTCGGGTAGAGGGTTCGACCAGTTCCGAAGATGACCCTGAAGTCTACTCCGGAGAGTTATCACATTCCGGGAGGAATGAATCTAAGGAGGGGGCAGTGTAACGGGTGACATGTGTGACGGATGAATGTGACGGATGATTGTGACAGATGCGCGAGAGGAATACATGTGTTTTGATGTAGCTGCTTGCCATAAAGGGTAGAGTCCGTGAATGAGGAAGAAGGTTTTGACAGGAACTTGACATGATTTATAATTATTTTAGGTTGGTAGTTATTCGCGAGCATTCTAGTAATATTTGGATTTTAGTAAATAGTTATTTCTAGAAAAATCGAGATGTCAAGTATTTTGATATATAAAGCGAGTCATTCGCGGTAGTGGAGTTAGTGTTCGTTCAGCTTTTGTGTAGTTTAAAAGTAAAAAGTGACAGTTGTTAACTTGTAACCAGCTGAATTCTTGTATTCTTACAATTTGTAAATAAATTGTGTTCAAAGTCCTCACAAGTGTTTCAATAGTAAAAATTTTTACTTACAAGTGGAATGTTTCGTTATATTTGGGAGACCAGTTGTTGGCTTTGGATTTGGTGGCATGTTTCCTCTTTTTGTCAGCTAAATGTGGTCCAATGAGGTTTATTTCGACAAAAGGTCGGAACATACCAGAAACTACGTTCCATTTTAAATCGTTAGCAGCAACAACTAAAAAAATATTCAATATACGTATGCAATAATGGAGGAATCGTAGAAAAGATAACTTTTAAAATCTAGTTTTAAGGTTACCTTTAACTGTAACTTTATGTTCTCCAGTTCCGGGATGCGTGAACAGATCTACTTGAATTGATACCTCGCCGACGCTACTTTCGATACCATCTATATTATCTGTAAAATATTAAACGTTAAGAATCTCAATTATGAAATTTTCCGGGTACTACTGTTAAAAAATAAAGCTGTAAACGTTGTAACAATTGAAAAAGTGCATGCTTCCTAAGTTTTTAAAGCTGAGCTAAATAAACTTTCAAGTTTATTTTTATTGCCAATATAAGTGTTGAAATTGTGGAAAAATAATATAACTAATGAACTGAGATATTTATTTAAATATTTTGTTTAACGCAAAAACCCTCAAAATTAGTTTAAAAAGGTAATATCTAATAAGATCATGGTCAAGATGGACATGCAAAAGTAAAAGAAAATTTAAAAATGTATATATAAAATAGTATTGGTGCTTAAATGTGTCGATGAAAATTTCAGTGGATGTTCTTGTTGATATTATCTACAGAGAGATTTATTGTTATAGCGGATCAACTATGTAAATTCTTTTGATTCAATTGGCCGGTATCTTTTAGACTTAGTTAGTTACTTTGTGATTTGACCTGAATTTAAAAGCAAAAAATCTTAAAAATTAATGATTTTTCTAAATATGTAAAAACTTGCATTTAATGTACTGCAACTTTTGTATTGTTTATATTACACCTAATATAGGTACGAAGTGACATAAAAATCTGAACACTCAGTTTAAATTATTTTATTTTAATAAAATTTGGTGAATTTATTTATTTTACTGAAATAAACAATTGATACAATTATCAGCCTTATCAGTTGAATATTCCGGTTTTTATACTGCTTTTTTTGAAATCCACTAACAATCCAAAAATGAATATTGTAGCTGTGTAAAGATCCAACTTTTGCGGATTTTGGTTCTTGACATTCTTTTCGATTGGTCACGATGCCTAGGGTACGGAGACCTGTACGATTTCGTCAACTTAGTGAGTTTGATAGGGGTCGTATAGTGGGACTTCGGGAAGCTGGATTTTCTTTTCAGGAAATTACAGTTAGAGTGCAAAGAAGTGTAGACACCGTGGTTAAGTGTTGTCAGGCATGGATTCTAGAAGGTCGTACGCAAAGAGCAAGGGCTCTGGACGCCCCCGTAGAACAACAGACCGTGAAGATCGCCCCCTAAGATTATTGTCCTAAGCCCTTGACTTTTTCTGCACTGCCAGGTCCATTGCAAATGAATGGTATTGCAGAACACGGAAGACCTATTGGCATGCGAAGTATTTACCAACGAATAAGACGTTTTTGCCCGTTTTTAAACCACACTGGGTCCTCCCTTTAACTCCAGAACACCGACGTAATCGCCTTGAGTGGTGCAGAGTACGGTCATTCTGGGATCAGGAATGGAACAGTATTGTCTTTAGTGATGAGTCTCGATTTTGTTTAGGCATGCATGATGGTCAAGCGAGGGTTAGAAGACGACGTGGTGAAAGGAGAAATCCTTTTTTTTTGAAAGGCATGTTCATCAAACTGTTGGAGTGTGGGGTGCTTATGGTTCGAGATCACCTTTAATCTTCATCAGAGGTAACATGAACGCGCAGCGTTATATCCAAGAAGGTTTAGAACCCCATCTTTTACCCTATCTTGACACCAAGATCTCCCGACTTATCCCCAAGTGAGCACGTGTGGGATATGATGAGTATGAGATTTCTCAATTTGCAACGTCCTCTTCAGACTCTAGAAGAACTTCGAGAGGAGTTGGTGGTTGCCTGGAATAAGATACCACAGGAGGACATTGACCACCTGATCAGAAGCATGCCTAGGCGTGTTGGAGAATGCGCAACACATCGGGGTGCATCCACACATTATTAAAAGTAAAAGGGCTTTAAAGCAATGCAGTCATTTTGAAATTTTTATCATTTACTTATTATGCTTCAGTAAATACGTATACAAAATTTTATAAAAATAAAATCGGATTTTTATGTCACTTGGTATAGTTTTAAAAAATTAAATTAAAAGAAAAGCTTCATAGTAATCTGTAGTAATTTTTACTAGAGTGGTATTAGTTCTGGCAATAGCTTTAAGATTAAGGTTATTAAAGATCTTAGGTCGCAGTGCAAAGACTTGGTTTATACGGCCTAAGACAATTTAATTTAATCTAATCCGGCAAGGAAGAAACAAACTCTTATAACCGTTACACGCAGAATCTTTTCTTGTAGCATGTATTAATAAGCTATGTTCCAGTACTTTCCAGTTTATGGTTTTCCTCTACTTGAAGTAATTTTATTATAAAAGCTACTTTTTTAATTACACAGGGACGTTTCGTTCAAACCTTAAGTTGTTTATTATTCTTAGTAAAATGGACTTCCACAGAGTAAAGGTTAGTACAATAAATTTAAAGTAGTAAATGATTTGTTACAAAATTATTTAGAACAGTAAACAACTAAACGGTTGAGTGAAACTTCCACTATTTATTCATAAATACGTTTTAAATTCAATCATATATTCAAAAATAGGTTTTAAATACAATATTTATTCAGAAATACGTTTTAAATTCAATTTATTCAAAAATACGTTTTAAATATAATATTTATTCAAAAATACGTTTTAAATTCAATATTTATTCAAAAATACGTTTTAAATTCAATTTATTCAAAAATACGTTTTAAATTCAATTTTATTCATAAATACGTTTTAAATTCAATATTTGTTCAAAAAGACGATATAAATTTTATATTTATTCAAAAATACGTTTTAAGTTCAATTTATTCAAAAATACGTTTTAAATTCAATTTATTCAAAAATACGTTTTAAATTCAATTTTATTCATAAATACCTTTTAAATTGAATATTTCTTCAAAAAGACGAAATAAATTTTATATTTATTCAAAAATCCGTTTCAAATTCAATTTTATTCAAAAATACGTTTCAAATTCAATTTAATCAAAAATACGTTTTAAATTCAATATTTATTCAAAAAGACAAATTAAATTTTATATTTATTCAAAAATACGTTTTAAGTTCAATTTATTCAAAAATACGTTTTAAATTCAATTTATTCAAAAATACGTTTTAAATTCAATATTTATACAAAAATACGTTTTGAATTCAATTTAGTTTACTGTTTTCAATAAGATGGACTTTCACATAGTAAGGGTTAGTACAATAAATTACAAAGGTATTTGTATCGTGTTTTTTAAAAATGTAGAAATTACTCTTTATTTTGGAATGGAAAAATATACCTGTACTTATACTTCAGGGAAACACTCCAAAGGTACAATGCTATTTCCAATTATAAATTTTTTGGTTTTAAAGTTATATATTCTAACAAAATTATTATTAAATAAAAAAAATAAAAAAAAGATAAAGGATTTTACCACCCCAATACATAATATTTCAACGTTTTAATAAGGACTAGTCAAAGAACCAGATCTAACGCTAATAGCTACGAGCTAGCCTCTAAGTTAAGCAAGCTAAAAAATTTCTTATTGTTGCTATATATATATTAAAACGATTGATTGACAAAAAATCCTAAAATAATTTGCGCAAAAATTGTTTATTTGCTGAAGATATCCATCGTTAATGTCTACAAATGTCATTTTTTTAAATTGATTGATTATCGTATATACTATTAGTAAGTATTATAAAATATATTGGTTAAATATAGTTGTAGACATTAAAGATAAGTGACGACTAAGAAAATTTAATTCTGCAAAAATGCTGGTAACTAGCAACTTGTTAAAAGTTTTGTTGTTTGAATCAAACCTTGCTGATTTTCGTTTTCCTTTCTCTTTTTAGCTTTCAAGGGTTCCTCTAAAGCTTCTAGTCCGGATTCTGTTTCAGACTCGTCTCTTATAGAGAGTTGTCTTTGAAGCATGGTGTGTTTATTGTTTAGCGGCACTTCGATAAGGAAGGAAGAGTAAGAGTTAAGTTTATAGGTTCGCTATAAAAACTCGATGACAGTTAAATGTCAACATTGAGAGACAAACTTGATTTGTTAATATGTAATTGTAATTTACATGGCCGTATCTAGGGTGATCTATCTAAGGTGACACTGGCCTCAAGGTCCACGAGGGAGCCAAAAAATAGAAGCCACAACAAAGGCCAACTCTTCTATTTTTTAAAAAGTTCACTGTACTTTAGGTGAAGAGGGGATGGTTCAGATAATACATTACGGGCATACTTTTTCTTTCTTATCATAGACAAAAGTCATTCTGCCAGATATTCTGCCTGTTGTTTCATTAAATCAGTATATTTTGCCTTTAAAGGTTCATTAACATTTTGCCTTTTTCTATTACACTTTTCTTCATCAATTTAATCAATCAATTATTTTCCATAAACAAAAAAACAGTGCATGGAAAGAAAAAGGATGTGCATACCTATTATACGCGTGGTGGTTTTAGAAGAAAATTTAACTACAGATTTTTAATCAATAACTCTGAGATAGATATAGTTAATACATTCTCCTATTTAGGGGACGAATTTACTTCTTCTGGACCATTCCGCCAAATGAGCGAAACGGCTATTGGTGTGGTTTTGAATCTGCTTTCTCAGTCTAAGTGCATCTCGTGTGATGCTCGAATTAAGTTATGTGATTCCATCGTTGTCAATATGCCTGTATGCCCACCTGGGTTCTTGAGTACCCAAATGTAGTTTTTTTTTGTTTTTGAGAGGGGAAACCGCTTGGCGAACGATGCTTTTATCGTTGGGTATCGCATGGAACAGTATCAGGTGCTACCACCGACTAAAACCCCCTTCTTTAGCTTTGTAGACCTGCCTGGAACTACGGTCAGGTATTACTTCAAGCAGGTCAGCTAGGGTTACGACTTTTACTCATATTTCCTTATACAATTATATACCCGTTTGTTTCATAAGTTCCCTTCTTTTCTTGCTCATTACCTCTTTCGCCAACCGTTTCACTAGTGCCCAATTTTCTATGTTAGCCATCATTTTGTCGATTAGGTTATGTGGAGCTATTTTTCCGATCTTGCTCTCTAGAAATGCTTTACGTCCAGGATTAGGCGTTTCGTCCACTGTCCTTTTTCGTCATTTTCTTCCCATATCCTTTGCCATTTATCCAGGGTAGAACTTCTTACCTCGGCTCTGTTCTCGCCTTTCTCCACTCTTATTCTTTCTTCTACTAGCAGTACAAACGGCGGTATTCTTGCCACTACCAGCAGGGCCGCAGTTGAGGTTGTCCGGTACGCGCTGACTATACGAATCGCTGTGCTTCTTTGTACTGAGTACAGTATATTTCTATACACCTGTTTTTTTTAGGGCCCTTTCCCATATTTGAGCACCATATAGAAGATAGAATTCACAACAGAGCAGAGAATTCTTCTAATGTTTTATTTTGGGCCACCGATGTTTGGCAGTATTCTGCTGTTACCTATTGCCTTGTTCGCTTTGCCGCCGTCTTTCGTACGTGTACCCCCATCCTCATGTTTCTGTCCATGTGTACCCCAAGGTATTTCACGATTTCCTGGCTCCTGATGTTCGTTTCTTCCAGTTGTACTGAAAGACTTTTAATCTTCCTTTCTGCAGCTAGGACCACCACCTCCGTTTTTTGGTACGCAAGCGTCAGCTTCTTCATCTGCATCCATTCTGTAACGTGCTCTATGGCGGCACTTGTCTTATTATTTTCTAGGGTATCAACGTCTTTGGCTGTCACTACCACTGCCCTATCGTCCACATACCGAACTAGTTCGACACCTCTGGGAACCGGTAATCTGAGCACTCCATCATAGTAAATGTTCCATAGAGTGATGAGACCTAGGACGGACCCTTGTGGAACCCCGCATGTAACATTCAGTTTATTGTTTTTACCAATTAGTATCACTCTATTTTCCAGATAGCTCGCTATGATATTATATAGGTATGCCTCTATGTTCCTACGTCTGAGTTCTCCTAATATGCCCTCCCACGGTGCGGAATTAAATGCATTTTGTACGTCTGGAGTTACCATTGCACATCTTTCTCTGCCTATTCTTTGGTATGCTTCGTCTGCTAATTACCTGTACCGTTGATTTATTTCCTCGGAACCCATACTGCTCAGGTGATAAGTCTCCTTTTTGTTTAATCTGTTGTTTTAGTCTCCCTAGTATAAGTTGCTCGAATAGTTTAGCCACGACATTTAACACGACCTAACCTAACTGGCGACTAAAGTAAGAGTCAATGTTGTCTGGGTACCCGGCCACACGGACATAGCAGGCAACTGTAAGGCGGACGAGTTAGCAGGAGCTGGTACGACGCTCACGACTATATCCGCTAATACAAGACCATTGGCACCTATCGCTGAACGAAGATTGCTCCTCCGGAAAGAAATATTCTGCCAAACCAACCTGAGGTGGCGGGAAGAACCTTCTTGCAACTCGTCAAGACAGATATGGCCAGAGCTTAACCTGCGACGCACCAAAGATATTCTATCTCTCTCCAGAAAATCCATCGGAAACGCGATTGCGGCCATCACTGGATACTGGCTTGGAGGATGCCATGCTACACGCATGGGAATTCCACAAAGGAATGACTTTTGCAGCAGTTGTCAAGACGAAGAGAAGGAAGAGACGATGGTCCACCTACTCTGTCACTGCCCTGCCCTATCCAGACAAAGATTCTCTGCTCTGGGACAGCCCTATTTTGACGACTTATCCGATCTTCAGTCGGTTGGTATCAAAAGCATCATGCTGTTCATTGACAGCAGCTACTGGTTCTCACAATAGTGGTGGGGGTGGCAACCACCCCATACGGCATCACAACGGGCCTCTGGCCTAAGTGGGTTCCATCCCGAACCACCGTGTTAACCTAACCTAACCTAACCTAACCCAAATATAGTGGAAAAAGTGCAAGTTGCTTTTTTCAAGCGAATTCTTCTTCGTCCGCAAAACTGGTTGATAAAAATGGAAAACTATCGTTATCCAAAAGAATGTTCTATTAAAATCAGAAAGTGTAGTGCTTCTGATAAAAAATACAATTGGATTTTGTAACTATATATATATTTTCTGCTATATACAGTCTCACTATATTTCATCAGTTTGATGCACGCCTTTTTACCAATAGCAAAGTGTTGCTTCTTGGAAAATTTAAAATGTTGTGTCACCGAAATGACTTAATGAAACTTGCCAACTCCAGATATCCAGATATTCCCATCAAACTTTCAAATGTCTCCATACATTAAGCCTTACTTGACATTCAAGATCAGCAAGTCCGTTTGACTAAAATAAATGTGTTCAGGATTTATTATAAAGGCATTTACTATAACATCGGCACAACTGAAATTTGCTCACTATGCAACACACATCATGATCAAACTTTAAAGCACATTTTGTTTGACTGTCCTATACTGTCCCTAGTAAGACCTAAAGTAGATTTCCTTGAAAGCTATACGACTTTGTCTAAGTCTTTGACCGACATGCCCTGCGTGCAAATGCAGATGCAAGATGTGTTTAAGGCAATAAAATTAATAATAATAGAAGTCTCGCACATTTGGCGCCCAACGTGTGGAAAATTAAGTATTAAAATATGTTTAATTGACTTCATAAATAGGGGGCACTGCTTAGTATATTGCCACAGGCGCAATAGTACCTAGATACGGCATTGGTAATATAATTCTCTTCTACAAGTAACTATCATCGAATTTTTTTTTGTGTATAAAGTGATGGAAAATGTAGTTTGTATGAATAACATTATCTTGATAATACGCTTACCTTCATTAATCTGCGTAGTAACAAAAGTCTTGATAAGCGTATCAGTTGTCTGCGTATACAACGACAAAGCGTACCGGAGACTTTGCAGCTCCGGACTTTTGTCTAAGAAGGCTTTTTTCAGTCCGTTACCTCCAGCGTGGAAATATTGCTTGATAGTGTCCAAAGCTACATCGAGTACGGCACATTGCTTCGGAGATAAATTCTTTTCTACTTCTTTGGAGATGTCCATGACTCCGCTTAGAGCGTTCTTGACGTCCTGTTTTCCCGTCATGTGATTCTTGAACAGTTTGGACATATCTTCTATCTTTGTGTTCGCTGCTAAATTCTTGGCGTTATCCGTTAGACTCTTAAACATCATCTAAAATAGAATTAAATACATAAAATGGTTCGCTTGGTGATATTTTTAAATAATTTTAAAGATTTACCGTTTTGTCTGTCATGGGAGGTAGCACTACGGTTTTTTCCAGAATCCTCATAACAATCTTCCACAATTCCTTTAATAATCTTTTAAGGACAGTTTTCTCGCAAGATTGAGCGTAAAGGGATAAAGAACCATCTAACAGATCCATTAGGGGCCTCAAAACTTCGTCCGCTTCAACGGCAACAGCATTTCTTTGTGCCGGTTGGTTTAACTGACCTGGTTGTCCTCCACCCTTAATGGCCAGTAAGAGATCCGCCAGTTCTTTGACGCTCACTGTTATTCTGTGCTCCAAACTAAGACAATAAATAGAGTAATAGAGAGAGAAATGTTTTATACCCACTAAAAAGTTTAATTTTCAGGATTAAAGCGACACTGTCAACATCGCTTGTAAGTGATATTTAACAATAACATGCGCGTAATAGGATCTCATAACATAAACGTGCGTTTAGATAAAAAACTTAAATATCCTTGTTTAATCAAATAGCAATAAAAATTTTATCTACGTAATACTTTATTTGGTCGATTTAAATACTTTTAGTAAATGGAAAAACGTTAATAAATTATTATTAGAGACATTCAATTTAAATTAAACGAGTAATGCGCCCCTAAATGTCGGCAACACATTATACAATTTCTCAAAAATAAGTCTCATTTTCTCATAGTATGTTATGGAAATAAACGTCATGTCATTTACACTGTCAAGGTTTGTATGCGAATGAACATTTTTTCAAAAATGTCTTCTAGTAGTGAAAATGATGACATTATGAGCACTCCGCCGGAGTGCCGGAGATATTGAAAAAGCTCAAGCTGCTACACAAAATTTGTTACCGCGAAAATCCAAAAAAAGATACGAAATTACCTATCAAAAACTTATGGATTGGCGACATCAGCACAATGTAAAATCATTTTCGGACAATGTTTTCCTTGCATACTTTCAAGAATTATCAAAAACTATGAAACCATCTTTACTATAGGCCATTTATTCGATGCTGAGAACTACACCAAACATTATCATATCAAATTATCCAAAACTAATCACCCTACTGAAACAGCGATTAGATGGATTTAAAAGTAAAAAAATCAAAAATCATAGAACAAAATATATGGGCGTAGAAAAAGTATAGTATGTTATACGAGTTGTAATCCCATTACGAACTCCTGAATTTTTTTACTTCGCGTGTAATGGGTTACTTACAACTCTGGTTACGTAATATACTATTAAAGATAAAAACAAATAACTTAATTAGGAAATAATATAAAATATACTATATAGATCGCTACAGAAATTGTAAAATAAGGAAAAATATCTCTTAGAACTAGATCAGATCTTTGTCTCTATACCTCTATTAACATTACTTTGAATATTTCCCTCATGTTTAAAATGTGTCATAAGAGCAATGCAGTTATCGAAAAATTACAGCGAGGCATCAAGTCCTCATAACAACACATTTGAAACCGTATCGCTAGACGCCAGTAAACAACACAAATAAATGTTAGATTGACAGCAAAAATAGAAAAAAATGTCGCGTTTTGGTGAGTGCTCTATTCAATCTATTAAGGAAAGTATTAATTAAAGTGAACAAAAAATTACCAAATCTAACAGACAGTATATATGGTGACAGTTTATGGATTTTCTTTATTCGTGGAATATTCCAATGAACTACATTCGTGCATAAAAATAACAAGATAATTTTGCATTCAAGCATGATATCTTATACAAATTGTTTTCGGTTATTTTCATATTTTGTAAAAGAGCCCTCGACCTATTTACAGAATATCACGAATGCCACACAAAATATCTAAAAAAAGGTTTCAATGCTTGGATATCTTTTTACTTAAACGACAAATATAGCCTGGAAATATAAATAATTCCTTAATAAACTGATAACATTAAAAAAAATAAAAAAAACTAAAAAAGGTTTGAATGCTTTGATATATTTTATTCAAAAGACAAATCTAGCCTGGAAATATAAGTAATTCTATAATAAAATGGCAAAATACAAAGTCAACTTGATGTGGATACCAGATTAGGAAAAATAGGAAATTCATTTATCAAAATAGAATTTTACGGGGTGGTAAAATATCTAGGAGAGACTGTGGATAAAAAACGACTTGGAACAATCATAATGTATGAAACCTTAGTGGTGAGCTGGACTTGCCGTAAGATATTTCAGAAGACATGGGGTTTGAATCCGACAAAGATCTTCTAGTTGTACTAAACAATTATCAAACCCATGGTCACTTATATGTGTCACTTGTATGGTAGCGCAATCTTCAACATTCAACGACATGTGCTAACTTTTAGAAAGTGCAGCTAGGTAGGTACAATAGGGGCAATTACAAAGTGTACTACGTGATGGTTGGTACAATAAACTTTATCTAAATTGGGCTGAAAATTTGACAAACCTGCAAGCGAACTGTTGTGCTAATTCATCCAAGCTACCGTTTAGGGTTTGCTGTAGCTCTTTCAATATATTCGCAGCATCTTCTTCCAATTTATCACCGCCCATTGATTCGAACATTTTCTCCAATTGTACTCTTAATTGTTGTATATTGTTCATTAAAATACAAGCCTAAAATAGTAACAATTTAAAAATTTATCAAATTTACCTATTAGGTACCTACTATTCTCTCTTCCTTCAGATGCTCGGGGAATTCTTTCTTTACTATATCAGCGTAAGCAATTAACACTTTCACTATCGTTTTAGCGAATCTCTTCATGTATCTCTTCCAGATCTCGGGATCGGGACACTCTAATTTAGAAACAACGTCGAAACATTGAGTCAACTGTGTAAAGACGTCTACTACTGAGTTTGAAAAAAGCGCATGTTCACTGCTTTTCTGGAACTGTGAAAACAACAACATAAAATTTAATTCTGATGGTTTAAGAACAATAGAGAAGATCAAAACAATAGTAATTTAAAATGTGTTTGTTGACTTACGCAGTCCTTCTTGTCTCTATTAAAGGCACCGTGTAAATATTCTAAAGATACGTCGTCGTTTTCGTTCAGCCATTGCATAACGAACGGTTCGAACCACGCTGGGTACTCGGGAACAGCACCTTTGTATGGAGGAACGTCTTTAACGTAATTTGAATACAACCATTTTACTTTAAAATGTAGATTCATGTAAGCCGAAGATTTACATAACCTGTGCTGCTCGTGTTCCTCTAAAGCGTACTTCATGTCAACGGCAAACAGACTCCACATTGTAGCAGCAGATAGCTAAAAACAAAAACAACAATTTTTCAATTTAAGGACGTAGATTAATAGCAACTTAAACGTTTACCTGTCCAATATTCAGTTCTTGTGGAAACTGGTTAAGCACTGGTCCATAACTATTTTTATCTTCTTCGATAACCGATACGATGAGGGCTATTAATTTATGCCAAAAGTCGACGCTCTCCAATCGAGGTCCGTGGTCGTCTGGATCTCTCTTAGGTTCGTTTGGATCCGCTTGAAATTCCCTATTGTATAGCTCGTATGTATTTTCGAACAGAAATTGGTAAGTTGAACGTAAACAGGCTTTAACGCAATCTTTGACTACCGTAGAAGCACGAGGTGGACAGGCCAATTCCTGAACTTTCATCCGAAAAAATGTGATGCTGGTTAGAAGATCCACGGTCGATTTTAAATCTTTCAGCTTATCCACGCTGGACGCCGGGAAATTGTTTCGGTACATCGAGAGATCTATACGTAGAGAATTGTGCAGCTGATCTAACAGTTTGACGAACTTCTCTTTCTGCAAAAAAATCAATATATAATCAATATACATCTCAAAATATATACACATCAACATTTATACTGCATCACTTCAAATTTTTCAAAATAAGCGTGTCTAAAAAAAATAAACATTGTCACTCTACTTTTAGATAATATTTAATTAAAAAAATCATAAAACAAATTTAGCAAAGACATTTATTCCTAAATAAAAAAATTAAATACATAATCTGCATAAATGACAAAAGTTCAATTTAGATTAATAGTGCGATTCTGTGCCAACTATAAAAAATATCTGTAAGATTTTACAGGACTGTAAGAAATTTGCAATTCTGAGAGCAACTGTAGCTTACAGATTCTCGTAGATATTTACGAATTTTGTAAATATTTACGCCTGCCTTGGGAGCAGTCGTTAGCTTACAGATTATGTATTTTGAGGTTATGTTCATTTTAAAAATCACCCAAAATCAAAACAAACATATGAATAATCAGACATTTATAATTTTATATATTTTATCCATAAATTTATAGAAATTTTATTAGAATTTTTTGAAGAAGATTGAGGGATGAACAAAACCCATTCGAGCTTCCAACGAGGCATTTTATTCAACTTTTTCGATTGAACCAGCAATGCGTGATTAATTTAATTATAGGTTCGGTATTATTCGGCGTTACTTCAAATAACATTACATTATTATCAAAAGATTGATCTACATTTTCATATTCAAAAGTTTTTGAATGTTCGAGTTGAACTTGAATTGCTGACTCGGATTGAACTTCTATACCTTCATATCCAGTAACGTTTGCACCCAATACGATAACTTTTCCCCAAACTGTTAATCCTCTTTCCTCTGTGGGTGTCATTTCCAAATTCAATTTTGGTCCTTGGTGCAATCTTTAAAGTTTAAAGATTACTTTAAACCTCTAAAAATAAAATTTACAACTCTTATAAATTGCGTTCAATTGTAAAGTTAATTCCTTCCATTTATTATGTAAATAATCCGGTTTGATAGTAGGGTTTAAGGTGTTAGTTCTGAATATTGTATCATTTTTCATCAATGATAAATAAATATCAAATTGTTCTTGTGTGGTATTTCGCAAACGTTTTCGTTTTTTATCTTGAATATCACTTCGAAACAAAACCATAAATTGCAATAAACAAATAAAATATAATATTTTGTGAATAGTTACCTCATTTTATTTAAAAAGAACCAAATTGCAAATAAAATATACAACGAAAATCAAAGCGCTCAACACCTTAACCTATAAATTTTCAGCTGATAAATACGCGATCACACCAATAACATGAGTGAAGTTAGTTGTTTCTATAAAAGTAGTTCAAATTATCAACTATAAGCGCACCGCTTACAGACGTTTGTTCAGAATTGCACTTTTTATTTTGTCTGTAAGAACGCGCGTTACAGACCCTAAAATTTACAAATCTATAAGCTTACAGGTGATTGCACAGAATCGCACCATAAATTAAGTATCTGTTAAAAAAAGTTTAATAAAAGACAATTAATATTCAGTCGGCCCTTCTCTCACTCTTATACAAGATTCTATTCTTCGGGAAACACTCAATTAGATTGTTTATAAGCTGCTGAGGAATATTCTCCCAAATCTCGGGAGCAGCATGTCGTTGTTGTCCATAAACAAGAAATGTTGCCCTACAGCACCTCTCTACGAGTAACTGGGTTTAACACGGAATCGATGTATACTTGACCAGTCATGCTGCCAGGGATCAAAGTAAGAGGTGTTCGGCCATTCCACATTATACCTCCCCAAAAAATTGCACTACCACACTTTACCTAGCTGCTCGTGGGACCAGTTATGGATACCGAAAAAAAGACGAAGAGATCGGAAGCGTACCGTAGAAAGATGAAGCGCGCCCGTAGACTTCTTGCCGGAGATAGTGGAACCGTAGAGGAACAGCCAGCTCCGGCTTTGACACCAACTCCGTCAGTGAAAGAAAAAGGCGGCGGAAGGTGCATCGAGGGCTGCTGTAACTACTACACCGGTAGGACCACGGCCTAGGGGGCCCGAGCTAGCCGCCACATACGCCTCCAGGGTGAGGGATGTACGGGTTGCCTTTCTTCCCAGTGGCTACCCCAGCGTTACCCTTATCTCTGAACAAGTGGACCTCATCCATGAGGCTCTACTTGATAACATCTACGCGATGCAGGAGGGCACAGGTCCCGCTCCAAGATTATCGGAAAAGCGGTGGACTGGTCGTGTACTGCGTCAACGGGCCTACCCAGGAATGGGTCAAAGGCCAGATTAATGCCATGCGACCGTAAAAATCTGCGGAACTTAGGGTCATCGACCCTAAGGACCTGGAGAAACCGGTCCATGTCATGACATGGACCTCGGGACCACAGATGTCTACAGACAGGGAAAATGCTCAGGGTCCAAAATCCGGGGCTCCGAACGGAGCACTGTAGAGTCCAGAAGGAGAAGGCGGACTCTAGAAGCCGCCAACTCATCCTGGCAATGGACAGGGCTTCCTGGTATTTCGTGTCGGAAAGACAAAACTATACCTCAACTTGGGCAGTATAATGCTGAAGGAGTTGGGAAAAAAACCCGAAGGGAAAACTCCGGACACTGGAGGACAAACTGGGGAACCAACAGTCCAACAACCCGTGGTGGGGGCTGGCGAGTTACCTGGGCCGTCCTCCAAGGGTATGGAGATGGAGAAGACTCCCTGCAGTAAGGAGGGATCAAGGCTCGAGGCGACGGGTGACCTGCCTGCGAATTCAGCAGTCCTGGCAACACAGGCTATGGTGACCGCCGAGGTGCAGGGAGAAACGGAAGAGGTACCGGACAGGAAACCCGGGTACCTCTAGGTAGGTAAAAAAAATGAATATAAAAATACTACAAGCAAATATACATCATTGTAAGGCAGCCACGGCTGTATTACAGAGATGTATACTCAAACAAGACATAGATCTTGCCCTTGTGCAGGAACCCTATGTCGTTGAGAGAGCGGTTAAAGGGCTACCTTGCACGGAGGCCACGACTTGATTTATTCGACAAATGGCCACCCTCGGATATGCATAGTAGCCAAAATAAATGTAGATGTTTTTCCACAATGGGACCAATACACAGGAGACCTAGTGGCAATTTCACTCAAGATTCAAAGAAATAACATGTCGAGGCAGATTGTTATCGGCTCGGTATACCTACCTTACGACCAACCAGGTCCCCCCTCTTCCAAAGAGGTGAGAGAACTAGTTTCACACTGAAGGGACAAAAGGATCGAACTCCTTCTAGGGTGCGACGCTAATGCTCACCATATCATATGGGGGAGCACAGATATTAACTCAAGAGGGGAGTCACTCCTGGAATATATTGCTTGCCATAATCTAAAAGTGGGAATGACCTCACTTTGGTGACTGAGGAGGTCATTGATATCACACTAGGTACAAGAGAGGTGTACAGGTGGGTGGACGGATGGCATTTCTCTAGGGAGATGTCTATGTCCGACCATAGACACGTCCTCTACAACCTAACCTGTGAAACTAGTAAGGAAGAGGTTAGATATCGCAATCCTAGGACCTGTGATTGGAACTCCTTCAGCGAGTACCTTGAACAGGAACTAAGCGAATGCCTGCCAGCCCCAAAGAATGTGGCTGAAATAGATTTCCTCTCAAAACAACTGACTGGGAGTCTTATGGAGGCCTATAACAGAAACTGTCCAAAGAAAAAGAAGAGGGCTGTTAGGAACACTGTTTGGTGGACCAAAGACCTCTCGAGTCTCAGGACAGAAGTGAGAAAACTCTTCAACCTGGCCAAGAGAAAATATGGCTGGGAAGCCTATAATGCTAAGAGGAGAGAATATGGCTATGCGATTCGCAAAGCCAAGAAAAAACCCTTGGAGAAAATTCTGTGAGGACATTCACAGTCTTCCTGAATGCTCCAAGCTAAGAAAAACTCTTGAGAGGGACGCCGTGGGTAGGGTAGCCGAGATATGAGAAACAAAAATTTTATATTTTTAACTTTAATAATTTACTTTCATTATCAAACTAATTAAAATAAAGTTCAATAGGATTACCAACCTTACTGACAGTTTACGGTACTTGTCGCCTGTCAAAGAGAAAAAGTGAACGAAGGAGTTTTGAAATTACTTACCCCAAAATTTGATGCAGCAAATCTATCACTGGCTGAAACGGCCGACAAGGCCGTAGTGTGTGCGTAGTATGCATTGATATTAGCTAGTAAAGTACTCATAACAGCAGGTACTCCTGGGCACAGATATTTTGTTGAAAGGCAGTGAAAATGTCTAAAACGAATATATTTAAACATATATTTTATATGCTTGTTTTAATTACTTACGTCATTGCTTGATAAATTAGCTCTATTCCATATCTCATAGCGAACTCGTCGACAATTTCTTCAGCGGCATCATGAAAATAAACTTTCCAAGCGTCATCACCTTTATTTTCAGGTAAAGTAACAACTCCGTTATTCTGTTCGCACAAGTAGTGGAAGAGGTTTTCGTGAAGACAGGTGTACTGGACGTGATAAGGCGCCACCTAAAACATATATTCATGTATGTATAAAAGTCGGCGACAATTCGGAATGGCTAATTAGAGTTTCGTAATATACAGTAGCAAAGCACGCGATGTAAAGTGTAGGATTTTATGGGAGTTGAGGTATTAGTTGGTCACCGATAACCTTGCTTTATAATCATCATAAATTATTTGGACCATTAGAAGCATGAAAACTACTAGAAAAAAAACCGATTAAGAAAAGAAAAATCAAAACAAAATTTCCAAAAGAAATGTCTGTAGAGCCGTGAGAAGTTTTTATCATCTAACTAAGCAATAGCAATATCAGACGCCGTGACTACTTTTATAAAATTAGAAGAAACATTATAAAATTTCTAAATAACTTAAATTATATAAAATACAAATTTGGCAAGAAAATATTATATGAAAATCTCACAGAAATGTTCCAAAAAGACTGAATATTTGTGCATCACAGGACCACAACAAAAGTTCATACAAAAAAAAGAATCAACAAGAAATAAGTGTCTGCAGGGAAACAAGTATCTTAGGGTAAACATCTCAGAAGACGAAACATTGGATGCGGCAATTAAGGAAAGGAATTTACTTGTACACAGAGCCATAAATATACTAAATAGTGTACTCTGGGGTCAGCGTTGAGAAGACGCTAAGAGACTGGTTCGTAAAATTTCAGATAAACTTAAAAATTCTTGTGAAAGTTCACTGACAAGTATTTTTATTATTCAGTTAATTAGTTCTATTCAGCGGGTTAATACTGTGTTTATTCTGGGGACCTTACCGGAACAGCAAGGCTTGGAGGAGGTGCAATTGAAAATTATTATAGTGATAAATACCAAAATATTTTAGTTTATTTTGTCTTACAATTTATTTTCAAATTTTTTATATTCAATTTTTGTTAAAGTTATTTGCATTTGTAATAATTATTGGTAAATAAAATCAGAGAACGTTAAAAATATACCTTTTCTTCTCCCTTAATTTCTACAGATATGTGTAGGCGAATAGCACCAGATACAGCGGATTTGTCTGTACGTTTTTCTAAATTATACCAAACGTCCATCTCTCCTGATAATGTGCGTACCTGTAAAGTAAAACAAGTAAATATATTGATGGATTTCCAGTATTAAAATAAATATTATAAACTGATTAAAAAACTTCACTATCTGTCTGGAATCCAATAGAATATAAATCTTGGGCATTCCTTCTAATTTTTGATAGACGTGCGGTATCGATTAAAACCAAAAAAGACCTATTAAGAATAATAAAAAACTCTTCAATTGAACGTAACTTCCAAGTTTATTTAAAAAGATATGTTTTAAATTTCAATGACGGCCGTTTCGCTGATTAACATAGTCAGATTGACATTTAACTTACATTTTGTTTGTTTGTAGCTAGGTACCTGATGTTGTTTAGGTAGTATTAAGGCTAGACCAAGTATGGAAGTAATAAGACATAACAATATTAAAGCCTAGATGTTAATAAGCCCTAAGGGATTATCCTGGATGTACTTCCCTCTAAGATCAGTAAAACTGTGAAATAGAAAAACCAGGAAATATATCATGCTGATCTTTACAATAACTTAATATATTTGTGTTTTACAATTACGTCTTATATATGTATAAAATGTAAACTCAATTAAAGTAAGCAGTTTAATAGTGGAGAACTTCCAAGATTTATTTGTTCATTAACTACTTTAAATTGTGGATCTGCTAGATGTCTTTTTATTTCAAGTTCTTCAAGGAAATCTAAATTTTGTTTTTTTATCACAAGTGTGTAGTATTTGGATGTCATTGGTGTGTAAGAGTGAGGTTTGATGTTCAAGTAGGTATTTTGCATAATTTGACTTATCTGGTTGTTTTAATCTATATTATGCTCTTAAGTGTTCATTGAATCTTACTTAAAAATTTCTTTGTGTTTGATCTATACAGCATTACATTTTGGACAATTAATTTTGTAAACACCAGATATTTTTAATTTGGGTAATTTTGTTTTTACATTTAGCAATTTTGTACCAATATTATTTTTTGTTTTAAATGATATTAATGCTGATGTTGCCGAAGATATTATTTTTGAAATTGTATTGGAAATATTTTCACAATATGTAATATTTTCAAAACTTTTAATTTCTTTAGTTTGTTTAGGAAATATTAGTTGGAGTGACACTTTCTGTTCTTTCTTATAAACTAATTTATTTATTAAATGAATTGGATAGCCATTAGTCGTAGATATTTGTTTTATGATACTAATTTCTTTATCAAAGTAAAAAAATGTAACTTAAATGTCAATCTGACGATGCTAATCAGCGAAACGGCCATCATTGTAATTTAAAACATAATTTTTTAAATAAACTTGGAAGTTACGTTCAATTGAAAAGTTTTTTTTTATTCTTAATAAGATGGACTTCCAAAAAATAAGGGTTGGTATAATAAATTTAAGAAATGCCTAGTTAATAATTTTAAAGAAATATTCAAAATTTATTTAGACCGATTTGCGGCAAGGGAAATGTTTTCTGTAAGAAACGCTGAAACACGTCAATTTTAATATAGAGGGGCACATGTTTTGAAATTAAACACAACTTTGTCACATCAACCCCTAAAGGGTGGTGTCAACAACCCTTAAGTTTTAAATAGGAAACATCATTTGAAACCTTCTTCTTTTCTGAATTCGGCACTGCTTTGTTTTTTAAATTTTATCGATTCCTTAAAAAATATTCAAAGTTGAAGTTGCAAGAACGTATTTCAGTCGTTATGAAAAAAAAAAGTTTTAATACTCATATTTATCTATGAAAAACAAATGCAAAAAACCAAGTAAACTTTAAAACGTTTATTTAATTAACCAACCTTATTTATTTTAACTTTTTTGCGCAGTAAATACAAACATAATTAAGAATTTAGTAAAACAGCTTTTTTCATTAATTTTATCAACTCGTTTGAAAATTATTCAGCAAAAACGCATGGCACTTATTCCGATAAGAAATGTTCTGACAATAATAAGAAATGGTTGAATGTGAGAAACAATATCAACTTATCGGTTAGTTTGAAACTGTCATTGTGAAAGTACTACCGAAAGTTAATTTTACAATGGTGTATTCAGAACGAGTAGAAATGATAACTCTTTTTTCCAAAAACTATGACTGTGTCCACCGTACAGAAAATTTGTTTAAAGAACGACATCTGAACAGAAATATTAACAGAAAATACATATTGGAGTTAGTTGCAAAGTTTCGAGAAACTGGTTCAGTAGCCAACAAAAAACGGGATTTTCAAGGTGAATTGCCAGTTAGAAATAAGGCTACTGAGATTGAAGTCTTAGGACAAATTGCTGCAGACCCAACTTTGAGCACGAGAAATTTAGCTATTGTTTCTAACACCAAAAGAAGTAGGTACTATTCAGCGAATATTGCAGCATCATAAATTTCACCCATATAATATTCATTTGTACAACAACAAAATTTATATATAAGCTGGTGGTCACCAATTTGAACACTTACTTAACTAAATAACATTTTTGAATGCTTGACTTTGCTTTTTTTTAACTAAAAATTGTATTTAAAGTATTTAGGGTTTGTATTTACTGCGCAAAAAAAGTTAAAATAATTAAGGTTGGTTAACTAAATAAACTTTTTAACATTTAACTGGTTTTCTGCAATTGTTTTTTATAGAAAAATATGAGTATTAAAACATTTTTTATCATAATGACTGAAATACGTTCTTGCAACTTCAACCTTGAATAATTTTTAAACTTTTTAAAAACTCCCAAAAGTTTTGGGTAAACTGCCGCCGCGGACCAGCCCCCCAAGTAAAGGTGTGAGGTACCGTGACGATGTACTGAATGGTCACGAGGAACGTGGCAACGAACGGTCCCCTGAAGGCAGCAGGTGACACCCCCATGCATATCAGCCTTTCCCTGGTATGCAGGCTCTGTTAAGGAGGACACAACTCTTTTCAGCTACTCGTGGGATCCAAAATGGTCAATAAAACAAATTATGAAAATCAGAATCCGGAGGCTGAGCGTTCACGCATACCTCCGAAACCAAAATCGGAGGCTGAGCGCACACCTCTTGCGAAGCTGAGACAAAGAGGAGGTGGTACCTCCAAATCGAAACGAGTTACCAGCGGTCGGCAAAACTTGGGCAGCGTCGCCAGTTCTTTCTCCAAAAGAGGCCAGGAACGCGTCGTCCCCCAAGAAAAGAAGCGAATGCGCTCTGACACATCTGTGGGAATACCCATAAGAGGAAAAAAGGTGCAAATACTATAGCTAATAAGAGCTATAGTGAAGCAGCTACCAGCACGGCAAAGTAAACGCTGAGGGAAGGTCTTGTAAAGAGGCAGTTGATGGAGGCCCTGGACAAAATCCTGTCCGCCTCCTAGGACAAAAAGAAACCACCCACGTTCAGGTCGTGGTAGCACTCTGGTGAAATTATGAGAGTAAACTGCGACACTTTGGGATGGTTAAGGTAGACGGTGGCAGGAGGCATTGCTCGATGTGATGCATGTCGACAACCTCCCCAAGCTGAAGAAAGCCACCCTCTGGATCCCGAGTGACGCACATGCTGACCTCGGTGAAAAAGAGGATGTGCTGAGTCGGCTTAGCACATCCCGAGCTTCGTGTGGATGATGGTGTTCCTTCCATTACGAGGCAAAAGAAAAACCTTAAGGGCATCTTTTCGTCTTCGGAATTGTGGATGAAAAGATGAAAGCCTTAGAGAAAAGGTCAATGAGGCTAAGCTAAGCGTTCATCTCATTGATTCTTAAAACAAAGAAAGAAAAACAAGAAGACAGATAATGTCGAGCCATCCTCAACGTCAACGACGACGGCGAAGCCAGCTCACCCCTAACCAAATAAATAAAAAAACAATCTTCGCCTTTACTTTGTGGAAGTTCATCTTACTAAGAACATTAAAAAAAGAATTTTTTAAACAAAACTTCCATTATTTGTTCAAAAAAATTCGCTAAACGCTAGCAAAACAGCTGTCATTGAACTTAAAAAAGCAATTCTTTAAATAAATAGTGCAAGTTATGTTTGAAAAGTTCTATTTTTTAATTTTTTTTAATTTTCGTCATGTTGCCGAAAGAGGATACAAGGAAGGTAAATATACTTCAGTGTAATCTTCAACACAGCAGAATGGCTTCGGCAACACTAAGTCGCCACCTCAATGTGTTAATCCAATCTGAAATCTGTCTGTATGCTGAGCTTTCAGCGTTCTCTATGGTTTCAGCTGTCAAAAAATTTCCACTTAAATATCGTGGCCCCACGAAAAAGTTTCCGGAAATTTTCTTAGTGCCATGGTTACAAGTCAAAATTAAGGCATTTTATTAGTTAAAAGGTAGAGGTGTAAATTTTTTTAACCAAGTACTACGCAAGCTTAAACTATTCCTGGAAATTTTCTTTCAGACACGAAAAAATTTCCAGGAATAATTTAAGCTCTTATAATATCTATAATAATTATATAAATTGTATAAACGAAATGCTATAATTTGTTCATTAAAAAAATAAAATACAAATGGAAGTGATTCGGTACATTTGAAAGTAAGAAGAAAGCTATGAAAAAAGAAACACCAATACTTCTTAAACATGAGCTTGCGTTAAAAAATCTTAATAATTGGAATACTTACTTCTATAATAGTTTGTCCTAAGAAATCATCGGATTCTCTTGTTAGTTTTTGCCGCAACTTACTCTTTAAGTCATTATCTTCATCCCACACTCTGACTTTGATTCGATCAGAAGAATTGTGACATTCGCTGAAACAAATATAAAGATGAATAAAAAGTAAATAAATTGGCAACTACTAATAATTTAGTTTTATTTCACATGTTGTAATGTGATAGTTAACAAGGATAGAGGTGACTAGATCAACATTTGTAAATATGAAGAACTTATTTACTAGTTGGAATATTAAGTTCCGGTTGCTTCTGTAAAAAAAAATTAATGTATCCTTCTGTGTAGTTATACACAGTACTCATTCAAATAAAGCAAAGAACACAAATTAACAGTTCCCTACTCGGTAGTTATACCGTGTGTGATAAATTTGGCAACAAAGTTAGTCACTTTCTCTTCGTTCAGAATACGATTTTAACCTATTGAGAAAAATATGAGTAGGTACTTCCTATTCGTTTTATGGAATGTTCCCTTATCTCAGTTTTACTCACATGATGAGAGTAGGACCCCTGGAATTTGTTAGCTGCAATTTGTTACAGATATAGGAAGTTGAGGTGGACCTAAGTCCAGTACAGGGTATTTATGGATTGGCGATAATTATGCTAAATACTTTTACGAAGTTGTCAGTTTGATAGGTTAGATTTTTCTTTCCTTTTAAGTTAAATGTTTTTTAATAGTTTGATCGTCATTATGTAAGATTTTTCTTTCCTTTTCAGCTGAATGTTAGTTGTCACTTTGACCATTATTAGGTTATGTGGTTTAGAGTTTCCTAGAACGTTCTATGAAATTCGAGACAAGGATGAAAAATCTAAAAAAATATAAAGGCGGACCACTTAATTTTAGTTAATATTCGAAAAGTTGTCAAAATAGTTTATGAAAAAAGCCAAGTTGTAAATTCTACCGCTGTATCTTTGTGTGTTTGTAATAAACTAGTGCGTTACAATACTTACAAATAAAACTTTTCGTCCCAAACTGGATTCAACTCTTGAGGCATGGTTCTTGTGCGTTTTTTCACTTTCCCCACTTGAACTGTGACATACGGATCTGAAGTTCCACTCTTGTCTTTGGCAATCAATCCTTGTGCAGACTTCACTACATTACAAAAAAATCTATTAGTTTTGCATACAATTTTTCATAGATCCAATCCAAGATATACCTTAAACTGTTTAAATATTATTCGTTTTGTAAAATATTTAAGATATATCTTAGTTTTATCCTGTAAATATTTACTTGTTGAAATAGTATACAGGGAGACACTGAATGCAATAATATGCAACACATCACAACATTCAAGATACAACACTTTTGACAGAAGATTAGAAACACACCCCGTTGCATGCAGTATGCTGGCAGAAGGCGGGAAAAATAGAAAATACACATAAATATTAGAGTAAATCTTTAGTTTCACTTCGTACATTCACCTTGTGTATTAGCTATTAATAAACATGTATGTCAGATGACCATGTTTCAGTTGTGTTTACAGAAAATGTGTTTGTTCTTGTTTTACCTGCTCACCCTCTGGCCATTCTGTTGGAAGAACTGACGTCCTGTGAAAATTCAGCAAACGAGTTTTAAATATTAAACTTTTATTTAGTTAATTAAATAAAATTATTTAAGCTGTAAATATTTCTGCTGAAATTTGTAATAAAACATGAGCTTAGAATTGTTTAAATTGTTAGCTTATATTTTCATTTATATATTAAAAATAAATTTCTCTTGTGTTTTGGTATGTTTAACATTAAAAGGAGAAATCAAACGGATTTGTAAAAAATAAAACACTACTAAATCAGCTAAATACTGAATACTGATAAAGAAAGAAGTACAAAGTATTTTAATAAAAGACTAGATCAAAGTTCCTTCAATAGAAGTTAAACCTTTCGACTTTAAAACTCAATTGTAATCTAGAAATCAATAAATTGTCATATCAAAGACACTTCACTGAATAAACTTTTAGCTTTCAATCGGCGTTAAATGAATACTATGAAAAAAAAATACATAAAAACTCTGAAAATTACAATCTACCTGTGTATTAATGCTTTAGCTTTCAATAGTATAAAATTAGACACAGAAGCAATTTAAATTAAACATTGTTTTCCATTATCTGTTTTATTCCGATGAACTAAATTAAATCAGTTGATAAAAATTGCAATAATAATGTTAATATACTTTTTAATTTACAATTTAGTTATTTATTCATTTTATTAATTATAGAAGTGTTATTTAATTGTTATGTTTTGTATTTAGTTTATTTTGAAGTAAAGTAGAATATGTCATTTAATGTTAAATTAATTTAAAGTAATACCAGTAATTAAGCAAAAGTTTTTCATTGTTAACATTTGTACCTATTGTTAAAATTGTTTTTTTTTATGTCTTAAAATTCCAATAAACAAGAAAATATTCATGGTTCTAGCCATCTATCAGAAAATAATATCGTAACAAACTTAAACTTAATGAAAATTGTCCCAAAAATCATGGAGAAATGATTCCAGAAAGATAAAATTGAGGTCAACCAGGATTTTTAAAATATCTAAGAACGATTCTGAATTAAAAACTGACTTGGAACAGTTATACAGAAGGATGATTAGGTAGGTTATCTAAGGATCCTGGAAAAAGTTCCACTAGTAACCTCTAACCAACCACGATAACCAAGTTTCCTGAATTAAAAACTAACTTGGAGCAATTATACTGAAGGGTGATTAGGTTGGTGATCTAAGGATCCTGGAAAAAGTTCCAGTAGTATCCCTTAATCAACTTTTCTAGCCATGTGTAGAAATCGAGATATAGCAAGAAAAACACAACTTTAATTTTCATAAGAAAATAAAGGAAACAACAGGAAGATATAAGTAGCGAAGTCCAGGAATACCAGAAATACATCATTATCAAGACGATCAAAAAACTTGAAAGATGGTAGCAGTACATGGAAGAACTTTTCGGAGACGAAAACATCAATAATATACCCGCAGCGGTTGGCGAAGAAGGGCCTATCATCACACAGGAGGAAGTGGAATCAGCTATCAAACGACTAAAAAACAACAAAGCTCCTGGGCCAGACCAGATTCATGGAGAAGTCCTCAAACTACTGGACCCAGAACATATATAAAACTGCTGACCGACCTCTTCAATAAAATTTACACAGGCGGTCAATTGCCAAATGACTTGCTGCTGTCGACATTTATCCCGCTTCCCAAAAAGGCGAATGCAACCAAATGCTTCAACCACAGACTATCAGCTTGATGAGCCACATGCTAAAAGCTTTCCTTAATATTATACAAGCACGCGTATATGGTAGACTCGACGAAAGAATAAGTGACACACAGTTTGGCTTCAGGAAGGAACTTGGCACTATTCTTAATACAGGTCCTGATTCAACAAACACGGGACATCAAGGCAGACGTCTTTACATGCTTCATAGACTTTGAAAAAGCCTTTGACAAAGTCCAACATGATAAACTGATGTTAATCTTACGTGAGTCCGGAATTGATGACAGAGATACAAATATAATATTAATAATAATAATATAATAGACCGTGTAGAGACTGCATGCAACAGACATGGTATAAAGATAAAATGTAAAAAGACACACACATTAATTATCAGTAAATCCGCTATCGGCAACCTAGCAACCTAACAATGTAGCTCTTACAATGGCCGAGACCGTTACATATATGCTGCACCTTAAATAAGGACTGGGATCACTCTCGAGAAATAAAACGCCGAATCGAAAAAGTAAGAAGTACATTTAACAAGATGAGAAACATACTCTGCAACCTATCCCTTAAAATCCATACTAGAATAAGAATTCTAAAATGCGATGTACTCTCAAACCTTCTATATGGAGCAGAAGCGTGAACTCTTACCAAGGCCTCATGTAAGCGCATAAATACATTTGGTGTTATCGCCGCATGCTCAGAATCCCATGGATACACCACGTGTCCAACGATATGGCATTAAAATGCATCGATATACAACTAGAATACTTAAAATACGTCAAACGCAGAAAATTGGAATAATTCAGGCATATCATGAGAAATAAAAAGTACCACCTTCTTCAACTAATCCTACAGGGTAAAATAGAGAGGGCCGAAGGTCAGCGAGATGAAGACGAATATCGTGGCTGCGAAATTTACGAACATGGACTGGAATGACATCGACAGCTCCATTCAGAGCGGCAGTGAATAGAGTAATGTGGCCCAATGTGATAGCCAACATCCACAGAGGATAGGCACTTCAAGAAGAAGAGGAAACTAAAATTTAATGATAAATTGTTGAGGCTTCCAATACATTTTTGAGGTTAGGTTCTATGTGAGTGGTCGTTTCACATCCCTTCCACTGCGACATGAAAGGTCTATTGTGGTTCACCCCTAGGTTATAGTCGTTCTATCAGCCCTATGTCTCTGATGAAACTCATCAGGGTCGTTGGTGACACATTCATGAAATCCTTGGGTTCTTTCTATCGAAAAAAAAATTTTTTTTTAGTGGAACAGTAGTTCTGTGTATGTGGAGTTGTACAGAATAATGCACCATGTTTAAAAGAAGCGCTAGAAAAAAATTAACAACATTCTAACAAGGCGATCCCTAGTAAAGCCGTAATGCTAGCTTTTGTTGAAAAATTTTGTCACACTGGTAGTGTATTACATCAACGTAAAGGCTCTTTAGGTCGTGGACCAATGCTAAAGAAGGGTGCGTGTTTAACAAAATTATTTGGCAGAAAGCCAAACGTTTTCGATCAGTCGTAAAGAGTACTATTTGGTCTCTGTTTCTAGCCTCTGCTCTTTTCTATTCTATATCATTACTCGATGCTAGATTTGACAGTTTTTTGACATCCTTGACATCCTTCTTCGATTATGTCCATCTTTTTACCGTACTAACTGAACCAGTTAGCATTCGTTTATAGATTTAAAAAAAATACTCTAACGCCTTAGTAGAGTTTGTAAACAAAAAATGCGTTGACAAATTATAATTAAACCTCACATACATTGTTAATAAGTATGTATTAACATTAAAGAAATAAAATTGGTCTGATAGAAGAGCCACCTCAAAAGAACTTGAAACGGTTACGATAACATCACGCTTAACCAAACTATTTTAATAAAAACTGCGGTTTTGATTTAATTATTAACACAAAGTGTTTTTTGCGTATAAATCTGGTTAGGTATTAGAAATTTTGGTCGTTTTACTAAACGCTGTGGTATATAAACTCTCTAGGGATGAATGTTTGGCTTTACATTCATGAAAGGCTTTTATACGTACGGAATCTAATATGGAAACTATTTAGCGCAACACTATGAAATAATAAAGGACCATATTGTGGTGAGATTGTATTATAGCGTATTTACAGTGCGACGGTAGAAAAACTATACAGGAAAAAAATCTTAAAAATAGTACAAAGAAAATAAAAACACTTTTTTTAAAACATTGCACAACTAGCTAGTTTTAGTTAGCTAGCTTAGCTGTTTTGGGTCAAAACTAATTCTTCTTTGCGATTTTATCGTAAAGAAAAGTTTTTGGTAGAATCTAGAGAGAAACTTTAAAGTTTACTTAAATCCCGTAATAAAAGAGTTTGTAGATAAACGATACCTACTCAAATAAAATTTATGCATTTTGTTAAAGAGTAATACCGGACAAGTTGATTTGATCATGAAATAATCATCACAAAATACCCGTGTAATTAAAAAACGTTTTAAACGTTTTAAAACCGATTTATTGTCTACTTATTTATTAAAATTGGATATTTTAGGACGTGGAAACGATTTTTTTCATAATATTTCATATACATTTTTAATAAATTAAACCTAAATTAATTAAAAGAACCTTTGGAAACAAAGAAAAACTTGCTGTTGTATTTCTGGTGAAGTATTTCCTGAAATGTTGTAAGGCGATTAAACAATGCAAGCTCAAATAATCAACAAAATGCGTATTTTATTTTTTATTGATTTGTTGATATTTTTTAATTGCATTGTTTGTTTACTTCCTGGGCAGCCTGAAAATGAACGGAAATATTGACGAATAATGCGAGCTCAAAACAATCATCTTCTAAAATTGACCAATCAAATGCGTTAGGGTTGTTGGTGGTAAAATATTTTTAAATAGATGCTGACATCTAATTCTTGAGATTTCTGTTTTCAAGTGTATGTACAATTTCTCTATTTTCAAGTTTAAAAAATATAATAAATAAAAAAACCCAAAATAAACAACAAAACTACCACTATTTCATTGTACAAAAACTAACTACTCTTTGGAATTAACATCCAACGTTAGTTTAGCAGATATATTAGACCCTCTTATGTGAGTGGTCGATCAATGTTTTTTCCACTGAAAGATATATCGTGGCTAACTCCTAGGTTATAGTCGTTTTATAAGCCCTATGCCTCTGATGAAGCTCATCAGGGTCGTTGGATGTCTCGAGCTGTTGGCAGTTGCTGTTGCCCAGCTGTTTTATCTGTAGTCCGTACTCTCACAATTCGTAGTGTAAGTAGTGGACATTTTGCAAACCACGGGTTTTTTCGTTTATAAGGAGTGTGGTACTTCAAGTTCTAAAGCAACAAGTTCAGCTGTGAATATGGATGAAAATGGGTTCAGTTTGTATAAAGTTGTAGTTGTTGTAGTTAACTAAACTGCATAATAAAATTGTACTGATCAGGAGTGGGATTACGAATACTTAACTCGAACCGAGTACGCCATTTTAAAACGATGCTAGAGATTATGAAGGCTACTCGATGCGATTCAGTCGATATAATGTATGTAGCTATCGACAAATCAAAAAGTAAAGTTATTATTTTAGTTATTTTTTGATGTTGACTTTGGATATAATCATAGAACACTGGTTTATTCTTTGCAGAGAAAAAAGTAAGGTTAAAAAGGCTTTCAAAATTTCAGACATTCATTGGCAGATAATATTTTTATTTATGGAAAGTCACACCGATTTTGCCCGTGGAAAGATTGTGGGCTCACAAGGCAAGGCAGCTCACAGAAAATTGTGGGAGATATTATCCCAACAGCAATGAAATTTATTGTATGAACTCTTACTTTTGTGAAAGTTCATTTTATTAAGAACTTTAAATAAAACACTTTTTAACTATAACTTTCACGATCAATTGAAAAAATGTTTAAGCTTTTAATTACAATGACAGCTGTTTCGATATTACTATCATCATCAGATTGACATACTGACATATTTCTCTCCACGCCATGGAATTTTCTGTATTCTAACAACAGGAAGCATTATTATTAGTACTCTCTGTTGGTACACTGTAGCCAGAGACTGTAGCAATCAACTGAATCAAACTGAATAAAACAGATCAGAATTCAAAATGTATAACAAGCAAGTAAATCAATCAAAACGAAATTCTATCAAATGTCAAACGTCAAAACAGTTAAGTTGTTCCATTTATTCAAAATGTCATCCCAATAGATCAAAAATTACGAGTTCTACTCGAAGAAAGTTCATATTCCCATTTTGGATACGGTTCGAGTTACAACACGTATCGAGTGGACTGTTCGCATCGAGTTTTTGTAATCTCACTCCGGATTAAAAATTCGCCACACTCTCATTACACACATGTTTATTTTAATTCAATGCGATTAATTTTTAGCCTGTGACCAAAACCAAACTAGATATTGATACAGTGTTTAGAGTACAAAACATGTTTGAATCAGCAGTGTATAAAACGGTATGTTTGTTTAATGGTCGACCACTAATTTTGAAAACTTGAGGAAGCCAATATCGCTCCAAGGCATGTTTGTAAACAATGTTGAAGTTTCGTTACCAAAATTTGGTGTTTCAAAGTCAACTATTCTATCAACAACTTCTCGAAACAGGGAATTCCAGCACAAATAAGATTTACTGACGAGATATATTCTTGTATGCGCTCTGAAACTATAAGGGAAATGGATATAAAGTACGAGTATAATTCTAGTTTAAGTTTAAGCATTTTGTACTTCAGACTAGTTAACCGTACTGATCAAAGCCTTGAGGAGTTTGGTGGTTAGATTTCTAAATACAATGTCAAGGTCATGTCCGACCTTTTTGGGGATTACAGTAATAATTTTTCATTCCAAACATCAGTAACGTTTACTTTAAGAAAAAATGTATGATTAGAAAAAGAAAATACTAAATAAAGTTCGTTAACTCATATTTTTTAGATCATGAAAAAGTTGATCCACGGGCGCTTTTAGGGAAAAATTAAATTCATTAAGAATATTACTATTCTAGCTTGATTAATTAATAAATATATGAAAATGTAGAACAATATAGTATGCTAAATTTAAAAAGATTCAAAAGAAAGTCACTAATTTTATTAAAAACACTCCATAAAAGTGATACCTAATTAAATGATACTGGATAATCAAACGTTGAATGTAGTTTTTTGAGGATAGTCAAGGATCTTAAAAACATAAAAAATGTGAAACCAAATAAAAAGAGAAAGAAATAGCTGGAAGCCCTGAACCAAGACCTGTCAAATATTGGCATAAAAGATTGAAAAGAAAGGACTAAGGATCGAAAGAAGTGGAGACAAATTACTGTACTATAATATATAATAATTTGTAGTCGATGGAAAAATTCATGATCTTTTTTATATTTTTGAACCGAAACGTGACAGCACTAGGTTTGTTAATAAATCATTGCCAAAGTTTTTAATAAATTACGAGAAATAAATTATATTGAATAATCAAAGGTCGAATTAAGTTTTGTAAGGTTGTATTTCAAAGGTAACTATCTATTTGGGAAAATGGGCTCACATAAATCTAGAAAAAGAGGTACAATATCTACAGTATGTCAGCTAGTCAAGCAGTCATGCGCTGAATCAGTTTATGAGCAGTTTAAAAATGGTCTAGGAATTTCTTATTTTTAGAATGTAAGAAACTAGTCCTGAAGACAAAGTTTCTCAGGAGTGTTTTGGAGCTGAACAATCGGAAAGGGAATGATAGTATCATTTATTGGATAACCAAGTAGTTTTGCTGGAAATTCCAGAATTCGACAGGAACAGAAGCGCCATTTCCTAGAGTGGACCTTATTTATAGAATTAATTGAGGAGGAAGTTGATAAAGGGGTAGATGGAGCCAACGGCCCAATTTCCAACGACGACATCTGAATGGCTTGAATAAACCAAAAATATTCTTGAAAAATTAATAAAGAAGACATTACGAAAATATTAATATCATTAGATATTTGTAAGAATTGTTTGACTGAGCATAATCCAATAAAAGTTGGTACTTAGTCAGTTATAAAAAGAAAATAGAAATGTTGGAAAAAGTTTGTGAAAACTTTGGTATTTTAGAATATTCCTTATGAATAATTTTGCATCGAGAGGTGGATGTTAATAAGCTGATTTTTCCTGTGTTCTACATTTGCTTAAAAACAATAAAAAACAGTTGAAGAAAAAACAAAGTCAATATTACAATGTGACTCAAACAAATGAAGTTAGTTACAGCAACTAGTTTCGGCCTACAAATATGCCTACTTAGGCTGAAACACAAAAGTAAATGTATTCAATTACCATATTGATAACTCTAACATTTATACAAAAATGTCAAAACTTGATGTTAAAAAAGGTCCTGGTCCTGATGGATTACTTCCCACTTTTCTTAAGAAATATAGCTTTATTTTATCCCGTTAGCTATTTCATATGTAATAAGTCTTCCGGATTACTCCGGAAAACATCCGGATTACTGGAAAACATCATATGTCACTCCAGTTTATAAACCAGCTAGAAAATCTGACATCACAAATTATCGTCCTATAACTATTCTCAGCATCATTCCCAAAATATTTGAAAGTATTATTACTGACTGTCTCTCCTATGACTGCTCGAGCATTATATCATCCCAACAATTTGGTTTCACATATAAAAGGTCTGCTAAATTGGGTTTATTCACATATATTGACTTTTTGGCTGATGCATTGGAGAAGGGTTTGCAAATTGATGCTATTTACACTGATTTTTCCAAAGCTTTTGACAGGGTCAATCATAAACTCTTGTTACATAAACTTTGTTTGTATGGTGTGGATGGTCCTGTTTTGAAATGGTTAGGTAGTTATCTATCGGATAGATTGCAAGTGGTGAGGGTTAATCATTACTATTCTACTTTTCCAGTGACTTCTGGAGTTCCCAAAGGGTCTCATCTGGGTCCTTTATTATTTAACTTGTTTATTAATGACATAATGTATTGCTTTCAGGGTAGCAAAGCTCTTTTATTTGCTGACGACCTCAAATGTTTTAAAATAATTAATGGTGATGATTTTGCAATCTGATTTGGATAGCCTATCAGATTGGTGTGCAAGAAGTGATATGAATCTTAATTCATCCAATTGTCATATTATGCGTTTTTATCGAATACATCACCCAACAGCTTTTGATTATAGCATGAATAATGTCAGTTTAAATTGTGTTTCGCAAATTAAAGACCTTGGTGTTACATTAGACTCCTCACTCACGTATAAGCTTCATATTACTACTGTTGTTCAGAAATCTATGAAGATGTTAAGCTTTATAAAGAGAACAACTTGTGATTTTACTAACATCAGTGCTATTAAGTCCCTCTTTTGTTCTCTAGTCAAAACACACCTTGAGATCTCATACTGCTTTTTAATATAATTAATGGAATGTGTTATAGTCCCGAGCTTCTCTCTAAAATATATTTAGTTGTTCCTCCTCGTGTAACTAGGCTAGTCCTAACCTTTCATGTTTCATTTCATAGGTACAAATATGCAATGAATAGTTTTCTCCCTAAGACACTCAGATTAGCTTCATTGAGAACATCTCAATTTTTAATGTGTCAACTTTCAAGTTTAAAAAATATCTGATGGAGCTTAAACTTTGATATCAAATTTTCGAGTGTTGGCTGAAGTTATGGTGTTGTAACCCTATACTATATGTTGGGTTTTGGTTTTGCTGTTTTTTTCATAAATTTAATACCTGACATATTTTTTTTTCCTATTTTTAGAGCAATTTAACGCTGTATATTTATTGTGAATTGGGCTTGCCCGAGAATAAATAATAAATATAACCAAACTACTAATAGGAACTATTTTCGAATCACCTGAAAAAATTGGGTATAGCAGGAACAAAAGATTTCTAAATTACTCGTCATGCTCAGATAGTCTTAGGTCGTATAAGCCAGTTAAAATTTTCTGCACTTAGACCTATGAGGATCGTTTGTGCCTCCCTTAATATACTTGAACTGTAGGTTGCCAATACTAGCGAAGTTAAGCAGCTTTCTAGAAAACGAATTCCTAATATGGTACAGAGTCAGAGTAACCTTCTAAAAATTTAAGCTGTTTGAAGAACGCACTCGCAAAGCATATGTTTCTTTAGTAACTTACTTAAAGGAAAATAAAAAAATATAAAGTCTTGTTTGCTTATGTGAAGAAAGAAAATTGATATCAGTACACAAAACCTTATATTTAATTTTATATGTATTTTATATTATACCTGAAATAAGTACCTATTCATAAAAATAAATAACAAAAATACCAAATTACTTATAGAGAAATTGTACTTCTTATCCAAACCAATACCTACGCGCACGTCAATACCTTATTAAATTTTCAAACTACCCTTTATATTGACCTGAAAGAAAAACATCGTGTTGTATGTTAAAAAACAGTATTTGAATGACGGGAAGTGTTGCATTGTAGGTAAACTCTGTTTCGAAATCAACAAAGTAAGCGGTTTTAATAATGATGCAAGTTTTGAGTTGTTATCTACTTAGGCAGGCCTGTAGCTACATTTTACGGGCAAGCAAAATAAAGAATTGAGAAGGACGCGACAGAGAAAAGATAGATTTCATTCTTCAACAACTTTTGGTTTTGCAAAAAACTGAATAAATTTTTGTTAAATTGTATAGAAGGAATAGTGAAAGCAACGTTGTGCTTTTGACTCGAGAACAGCATTAAATCTCAGGCAAATTATAGGACTCTTCTGAACAATTTAAATGACTTTTTAAAAAATTATTATCAAAATTAAGTTAAAACCGTAAAAAAATACAAAAAACTAGTATAATTAATTTAGAACACATCTATTGATTTCTTAGTCAACATATTGCTTTTTCATAGCTCAATTTGTGAATAACCAGAAGTCATTATAAACTATTATTGCTCTCCAAACGATTATCCCGTGACTTAAGTACAGCTAAGAATCTAAAAAGACTATTAAACTGCAATTATTATGTATTTTTTTATAAGAACATGTTTAATTTAGAAGTTTGCATGCTGAGGTTCAAAGTCTGCATTGTTTTGTGTCATCAGAATCGGTTTTTAAGTAGTTACGTAATTACTTTGTAGAAATCAGTATTGACGTCTAGATATTGATTGAATTAATGACTTCTTTCTTGAAATATTGAATTTACCATTTTGGAGTGTATAGAATGAAAATTCGTTCATTATAGATGTATTACTATAGAAGAGATTTAAAAATTTTGTACTTGTTTAACTAAAATTTAATGATCTAAAATATCAAAAACATTTTAACTCATCACAAAACATATTTTAAATAGTGTGTGGTCAAAAGCACAAAAATAGCGTTGCTTCACCCACTCGCTATCTGCGTTCAGCTTTTTTGCAAACATGCTGTTTTCTTCGTGTAACTTTAGTGCAAGACAAGTTCTGTAAGCCTTGTTGCAGAAAAATAGTGTTATTTTTTCATTAGTGATAAAAGTGCGTTAAGCAAAATTTGAAATTTGTAGATAGATAGTTTGAGAAAAAGAGTAGTATGTTTACTTTTTTTGGGGTAGCAGAAATTTTTTTGTTAGGAGTGTTACATTAGGTTATGTAAATTTTTAATATTAAGTATTAGTTACCTACTAATATTTATAACATTTTCGTGTTGTCTTACAGTATCTATTATTTTATACAAAAATAAATAAAGTGTGTTCAAAATTATTAAAACGTAACAAACTTAACAAAATATATTTTATTTGAAAAGTATTTTTTATTTTAGTTTTAGAAATACAATATTTAACTGAAAAATAATCGTTTATACCTAACAACATCAACAGACTGACTGACAACCTTTCACAAAGTAGTAAAATATATGGCATATTGGTATATATTGTAAAAATTTCTCACTTTTAAACAAATTTATTTAAACATGTAGTTTCTTCTTGTTAGTACAAACATTCTGGTATCAGAACTAACATTATGTAAATCTTTCTTCTTTGGACTTTAAATTAACGTTAAGTTGCTCCAGATTAATTTTCTTTTTCTAAAATGTTATTTTAAGATATAAAACTGTCACTAGAATGTTCCATTTTGCATTGATTTTGCAAAATAACGTTTAGATTTATTAAATTCATATATCTTTTTTTGATAATAACATTATATATTTTAACGAAATCCCGTCCATACCATATTAAACCATCATCTTACACTGCATTTCATATTATTTTTCCTGTGTTCCATTGAAAATTACCATTTTTATAGGTGTTGAAAATCTTATGACACACGAATCTGCCAAAAGTATCAGTAAATCTAGTGGAATTGTTATTTTCTTTTTTACCATTTATTTGGAGCAGAATTTCTTACAAGTTTTCTTAATGAATCCATAGATTAGCTCTTTGCTACACTTTCTTTAGTATTAATTTAAAGTAATACCACTATATCTAAATGATCTAGTCCACTTTGAAAAGAAAGAATTTTTACTGTCCACCATTGTCTGAACGTAGGGCTTTAACCAAATCCCATTTTGAAGGGATGTACTTGTACAGGTTCTAAGTTTATTCTGTATCTATAAAAGTGGGAACAGGAAGTCATGAAGCTTAATTAACAATTTGGAACCCATTAGGTAATTTTCTTGGTCCAATTTCTACGTAAGGAGAGTCTATATTTTTAGCTAGTATTTGCCAGTACTCTTTTAGGTAGGATTTTCGGTTAGTTGTGAAAGCCCAGCAGCTTGGAGATTATTGGTTTTGTTCTGCTGGCCACTTATATTAGGCCGCAATCAGTTTGTTGGATTTAACAAGGCTTTACTCAAGAGATCTAAACTGTTATAAATTGAGCAAGGAATTGGTATATAGAAACATTCACGGCTTCTCGAATTTACAGTATTTTTAGACATAGTACTGGAAGAGCGATTTTCAGTTAAACTTTAAGATGGTTACATTCTTTCAATTTAAGATAAAGGAAGGCAATTTCTCTTTAATGACCAGCGTGGAAGGAAAGATGACATTAAGATCAATAAACAACTATTCGAGTTAGTACAATAAATTTAAGGAGGTCATTATTAAAATAAGAGTCCCAGCCACTTTTTTGGGAGGTGTAACTGTGGATGTGGGGAGGTTTTACGGACTATGTGTAATAATTAATTGGACAATGACTGTCAAATAGAGCAATAGAGTCAATAGTTATACAATTTTTAAAACAATAGGGGATAAATTGTTCTGATTGATGATAAGGTTCGCTCTTAATTTTCTGGAATTTTTTGAAGGACTTTGAAGGACTTTAACCCTCCAAAATTTTTGATCAATAAGCTAATAAATTGCACGCAATTTTGGAATGTATACTGCACCAGTAAAGCAGTATTCCAAATAGTGTTAGAGCACTAAATATGTCCATATTTTGGGATATTAGCAATAGACATTTTAGATTTGTAGGCTTTTTTTACATACTGTACGGTAAAGTGCCATTTGAGTCCGGGAAATGGCACTTTACGGTACACTTGTACTTTATAGTACTCTTCAATTCTCCTAATGTTGTTTGAAATAATAAGTGAATCAACATAAACTAAGCTTTTATTCTAGTTTTTGAAGATTGACATTAATTGTACAACTGCCAGTAATATGTATTAATAAAGTTGTTGATGTAGCACTTTAACAAAAGTTTCGCCCCTTTGGATCGTTCTTGCAATCTTGTTTTTGCCTTAATCGATTCTTCTATATACTTTTCTGCAATTGAAGAACTCTTCCATCCACCGTGCTGTTTTAACACTTTAAGGTCAGCTCCAGCATTGGCCAACAACGTTGAGGATGTCCTCCTGAAGCAATGACCTGTATACTTTTCTGGTTGGTCTAGTTTTAAAAACTTAGCTATTTTCTTAGGTGCTCCGCCAACAGTATGTATACCAGCTCTTTAAGACAGACATTTTCCTTGTCTATAACCCACCAAAAGAGTTTTCAGGGAGACGTAAGTAATGCTCTCACTGTGAGTAATAGATATTCTTTATTTGGAGCGTCCCTCATGAAGCTTTCAATTTGTTCCTTTGTCAGCACCTTCGACTGGTTTGGCTGACAAGGGTTGAATATTCTTTAAAGAAACTGTTCTTACCACATCCAAAAAGTAAGCTAACATCACATTTTCATCAGTACTACTTTTCAAAATGTGTTGTTCGCGCCAGTTGCAAAACAGCGCATATTCTTTTTCATATCTTTTCTCAGACTTAACTGGAATGATTTGCCTTATCGCTTCTGCAGTTTTCTCAGCAATTTCATCTAATTTCAGATCCATTTTCTCCGCAGATATTTCGTGTGTGCAGAAAAGTTCAATATGTCTGCCTTTATTTACATTGTTACTTGGTAACCGCTGTTCAATTTTTATTTATAAAGCAAATCAACCATGTTAAGAATAAATCAAGTAACATAATTTTTTCACAGCAGTCTACATGAGTTCGTAATAAAATGATCAAATATGTCATTTCAGTTTCATATTTTATTGCGTTTAAAACCAAAGGCAGTATGAAAAAAAATAGAGTACGATACACGTCCGGGAAGTGACCTATTACGGTACGAGAATATCTAATCGAGTACCGTAATAGGTCACTTCCCGGACTTGTAACGTAAATAACTATAATATATTGCTTATTCAATTCAACCTTTTCTCAAAGAATTTGTTTCTTTCAGTAAATATTTATCTATATAATTATTTATTTCTTTATTTTATATTTTACTTCTTCCACGAAGAGCCAGAACGTTCTATTTCCAGATTTGATATTTTCCTATTCCTATTAATTATACATATATGTTTCTTCATATTTCTTTCCATAAATTTTGCTTTTGTTACAGTATTTTATATAATTCGGTTGAAATACGTAACAATATAACACAATTATAGTTCCGCACCAATACGACAGACAGTTATTTCATAGGATGTCAGACAGCAAATTGCTTTTCAACAAACTGGGACCATACTGCATTATTAAATGACAGTATATATTATACAGTTTATTGATGTATTGAATAATTTTATGCAGTTCACATTACATTACAAAATATTTCCTGCTATGTCATTGTAAATTTTGCATTTAAAAGTTATTCGAATTTCAAAATTAAAATAAGATAGTGTCTAACTGAAAGTTTTAATGTAATTAAGATGTTAATTACTTGTTTTAAGATTTTGATAAATAGATGGGTCGTAAAGTCGTAAGTGACAGTCCCTAATTAATTAACTTATTTAAATCAAGTCGATTGATAAATGGATCCTTGCGAACCTAGTGTAACACTCCTTAATGTTCAACTGATAGATTTTTCTAACTACTTTTCGTTAGTTTTTATTATATTTCTAATTTGGTGGGAAAATTTACTTGATTAGATTATATATTGGTCAAATTCCAATTAATTAAATCTGAACATAATACTGTTATGTATAAATTTAAAAGAACTACTTTAATACATTGGAAGGTAAGCAACTAAAAATACACAACGAAATTTTAACATATAATTTAAAATAAATAAACCTCAAAGTAAATTTTTTGTTTCTGGTTTGTTTATATTAAAAAATCCAGTAAAAATAAATATTCTTAACTTAGATCAATGCTGGAATAGTTTCTGAAAAGTACTAGTAAAATATTTTATCTTGGAAAATTTTAGATATAATCGAGAAAATTAGAAGAACAGATTTTTGCGAACGTGTTCAAAATGTAGATATAGTTTGTTCAAGCATCCTTTACCGTTATGTCATAATTTGTGACGTATTCTGCTTGAATATTATTTTACACTCAATCTAAAAGTTATAATCAATGACATATAATGAAGCAAAATATGACAACTGAACTGTCAAAAGTATGTCAAAAGATTTATATCGATATTAAATAGGAAATTCATTTTATGAATGAGAGATAAAGTTGGACGTAACAGCAAAGGATGGTTGAACAAACTATACTCATTGAAAGTGGGTACGTTTTAAAAAATATTTGTTTTTATGTATGCTACACTTTTATTATTCCTTAGATGTTACTCAGCTAGGAGCTGTTTTTAAAAACGGGCAATGGGAGAATGAAGCTAAAAAACAGCTTAACCTACCAGGAAACCTTGCATGGAAGAAAAAACTTAGTCCACGCGGTGAGCAATATAAAACTTACCGCAGGCCTTTTTACTATTCTCTGCATTTTGGAGTTTCATCGCAAAAAAATTAGTAAATTGGAAAGCCAAAAGATTCGTTTCTGCCCAAATTAGTTTTTAAGAATTTCTCTGTTTATAAAATTAGAAATATGCTCTCTAGAAGGTTCCTTAACTTTTCTAGAAGTATTGGCATTATTAATTAGAATAGGGTAGACAAACCCTTGGACATATTTTTCTGTAAAGTGACGCTGATTACACTATAAGGCCCCACTTTTGCAGGTGATTATGGACTCAGTTGCGGCGAGTTTAATTTAGCAAAACATACAGAAGACAGGAACTTGGTTTTAGAAAAACATGTAAATGTAGTTGTAAATTGTAGATGGAGCTGCCTTTCATAACTATAGCAGCAAATGATAAAATCAACAGAAATTTTACAGATAAATGAATTAATTTAAAATAACCTCAGAAACAGTACTAAAATGTCAGCGATCCCTGACTAAGTTAACTGGGGACAATAAAGTCACAGTTGGCTGGAATAAGACGCAGGCTAGCTTAGAAATTAAAAAATTTGCTGACTCTCTGATCAAAAACACTGTTCGATCTTTTGACCCGAACCCACTATAAGCCAAACAAAGTCAAAGATAACTAACCTAATTACTTAGTTACTTTGCTAACCAAACTAGTACAAAACCAAAAGATTTCTGCAAATGAATCCTACATCCAGGAATATTGGCAAACATTAGCCATTAGAGACTCCCCTGCAGTGAAGTAGTAACCTCAGTAGAAAGCTCAATGATATTGTAGTCTGTGTTGATGAAGCTTTTGGGCATTATTCTTCCCAATTTACAGATATAGATGCAGTTACAAAAAAAATGAAAATGTGTTAGCTAATACGTACACATCAAGAAATTACATACACTCGTCACAGAAAGTATCGCATAAGTGATTTATTAATAAAGTTTTTATTAACAAAATAACAGTAACAAAATACAAAAATTAAACGATAAATTTAACATTTTAGTATCTGGTATTGCTTTAATAACATCTCTCATTATCCGTGGAAGGCTTCTTATCAGGTCACTTATGTAATATTCCTGTAAGCTACTGAGACGTGGATACAGAGAGAGAGAAAGAGCCACTGAGAAGAATATGATAGATGCCTTGAAAATATGTTGCTGGAAAGAATGCTAGGAGTGTAAAGGAAGCAGTCCATCCTTCAGGATATCGAGAATAAGCAGAGTCTGAACAAGTAGAAGCTCGAATTCTCACCTTTTTTTGAAGACCTCGTGGAACATCACCTATGCTAGACCGACCAAGGTACACTCTTTCTTGGAGTGTGCCAGGAAAACACTAGTACGACGGATAGTAAGACGTGCTACCAAACCTCAACTTAGAAGTTGAAGAAGTACATCTTAATAGGAATGAACATGATTGTTGAAATAATTATGCACTAGGACCCTTCCTTTACTTATTTGTATTGATATAGATATTGTACCTATTATTTTAAGTAATAAATTGACGTGAATTGTGGTTGCTTGTGTTCCAATGCATTGAGCAGTGTTTTTCTGTATAGGAAAATTTCTTAAAATAACTTGTTTTTAAAACTGGAGCATAAAAAATAATTTTTTAATTAATTAAGGTATACTTAGTTCTAGAAACTGACCAATAAAATACTTTTATGAACTTGAATACAAATTAGAAATATATTTCCAAACGGCATTCATTAGAACTGTTTCTAGTCGTTCGAGTAGAAATGGAAGAATTTAGATTTTTTGATTAGTCAATAATTTTAAGAGTGCGTCCCGATAGAATGCAGCTGCCAATACCTGTGATCGCAATCTTGCATGACCATTTCGATGTGCCTTCTATTGTCATTTGTTCCGCTTGCTCGATTGAATCAATATGTGTATCTGGGTCCACTGAAAATGTAGTTCTGCGTTTGACCATACACCGGAAACAAAACATTTTCATATAGTATTAAATAAAAAAATAAAAAAATCCCTTGAGCCGATCGATGGATAAATGAACAACATTGTTTTGTGATTGAACGTATGTGGTTTTTGTAGGATAATATTTGGAGCATTTTCACATATCACGACAGCATAAAAACATAGCTGCAAATGTTAGATTTGAATCAGATACAGATACATTTAATTAAAGTTAATAGACATGCGTGGTTTACTTCAATATGTTGAGAAGGTATGCTTAAAGGTTATATCAATTTTTTTTTTAGTTTAATTTTTCTATAATGTAAACAATGCATGTACTCGTATTAGTTTAAGTCTCAAATTGGAAGTGTAGGTTGTTAAGGTACTTCCAGACGATACCAACTATCATACAGACTTCTGTAGAATTTTGTTTAGGAAAAAGTCTGCAACATCATTTCCTCGTTATTTATGGACGTATATTTACATGCATTTCCACTCAGACTTAAAATTATTTTAAACAAAAGTTTGTGTCGTGTGGATCCATTCAAGAATTATTCGTTGCCAGGAGATGAAAAGTTTGACAGTGGTTGCTTTATAAAATGCCAAGAATAGTTAAGAAAGAAGATTTGGATTTGAATACAAAAGGTGAAAGAGTTGAAAAAGATAATTCAAAAAGTAAAAAAAGCAACAGAAAAAGTTAAATCAATTGTAAATAAAAAGAGATAAATAAAAACATCATCAAAATAACCAAATTTAAAAAGAAATCAACAGCGTCAACTATGTGCATAGATTTTAACCAGTATTTTTTTATAACTTTGTTAATAAAGTGTAGTTACAGTTTTAAAATAAAAAGCATCATTTTATTCCCTAAGAGGAACGAGGGTACGACTTCTATGTTCCACCCATATTAGTCCCATTGTCATAAGACTCTTACATTCCTACTTTCCTAGTCATCGGCATCCAATTTTTACATAATTTTTTTTTGCAATTCCTTCACTTCAATAAAATATTCTTTAATATTGCATTGTTTCTCACGTTGGGCGCCAAATTTGGGAGCCTTGTATAACAAGTATGTATATACTTTTGTTTTCATTGATAGTTTCTTGGCTTTTTATTTTATAAATAGTTGATTGATTAGGCAGTTATAAAAAAAAGCCAAAATGTCAATCAAATTTTTAAGGTGAAATAGTATATTGATTTATTGTCCAGACTTTTATTCTGATCAAGTAAACAACTGGCAAATTAACTTTTGTCTATGAAAACAAAAAATAAAAAATATGCACCTAACATATCTGAATCTTCTGCTCTTCATCTGTCGTACAAAGAAATTATTGAAAAATAGAAGAGTGGGTCTTTGTAGTGATTTCTATTTTTTGATGCCCTTGCTGACCTTGCGGCAATTGCCACTGCCACCTTTGCCTTGCCCTAGATAAGGCAATGGAAAACAAATAAGTTGAACATAGCAATTATATGTAGATTGCGAAGAAAATGTTGCTGAAGCTATGTTAAGAAAACGAGTGGGTAAGTGTGAGTTCAAGTTAATTAAAGAAAAACTAACAAAAGATGATTAGCTTTAAAATGTGTTAAGAATTTAATAAGAAAAGACAATTGCGATAGTAAAGGTAGTTAAAATTAGTTAAGGTAGTTGCAAACTTCAGAATAGAAGATGAATATACCGAATACGTGAAAATCATGCTTGGATTAGGGCAGGGATGCATACTGTGTAATCTTATCTTCAACCTCTACAATAAAAGAATATTTACTAAAGCTTTGCATGAAATTGAAAAAGATATCCTAATAAATATATATTGGTTGAACAACATTATATATTTAGACGATATCATTGTTTTCTAATGTCAACCTAGAAGATCTACAAGCTCTCGTAAACAGAATTGCGTTCTACAATCAACAATATGGTATTAATATAAACATAAAGAAGACAAAACTTATGATAATTAGTAATAACTACATAACTGACGCACAACTCTATATCAATGAATTGCAAATAGAAAGAGTCAAATACAACAATTCGATAAAAAATGAAGAATGGACCAATATCCAAGAAATAGAAGCACGCATTGGATACGCCAGAATAAACTTCAACCAGATGAATCCATTTTTCAAAAGTTCATCTTTATGGAGCGAATCTTGGGCTCTGAATGACGATATGTGTAGGAAGCTAAAAGCATTTAAAATAAGAATACTAATGATCCCTTGGACTGATAGGATCACAAACGAAGACGTTCGTGAGACAATTGTCCACCATTATGGGAAGTGAATCCAGATACGCTCTCCTACAAACCATCCTGCAAGGATAAATATTTGAAAGGCGAGGTACAGGAAGAAGAAGAACATCCTGGTTAAACAACTTTTGAACCTGGTTCTAGAAATTATCTCTGCAACTCTGTAGGGAGATGCTGCAGGTAAGGTCAAGATTGCTATGATAATAGCCAACATAGCTACATTAATAAGAAGGTAGTTAGGGTTACGCAGGAAGTAGTTGGTTATCAGATTAGATTAGGTAGAAGTTTCTTCTAATATTTATTCAAAATTCGATATAAAAATTAAAGTAAATTTTGTTTCTTAACCCTAGTTAATACAATAAATTTAATTTACAAAAACATTTAAGTTTAATAACAACCTTTTTTCAAGATATCACAGTGGCATGGGATGTGAACTGTGATTTTCTTTTCTTCCAAACAGGACCAGCATAGGTTTATCTCTGCTTGGCCTATAAGATTCATAAGACAACCTGTATATAGAGTAGAAACAATTCTGCTGTAATTTGGAGCTTAGAATGTTCGGAGCAGAATATGGCTTGAGTTTTGGCGTCTCTCAGAGACTGTCTTATAAAATGTGGAATTTTAACTTTATTATTAATCAAACCTAATTGTCATGAATAATACTGCGAAGTGAAAGTTTAATATTATAAAACAACATTCTAGTGCTTTTAAATCTCTTGGTTCCAGTTTAAATATTTGTAATAAATTGCTAAAAATTGCTGCTTATGTCGCGATATGTTTAACAGTGTACAATAAAAATGTGAACTGGAGGATATGTGAAAACACTCCTATATCATTGTTGATTTATGTTAGGTTACATAAGTGTATTGTTTTAATATATAATATATTTATATTAAGTATTAGATACAATTAAGAAAACAACTTTGAGATTCGTTTATTTTTATACAGTATTCGTACAAATATTATAAACTAATCGTGTATTGAAAAATAAAATTTAATTTTTTTTGTGAAAATCTAGTGATAATTTTATTAATTTTCCACATATTTTAAATCCTAAACTAACAGTGTATGTGAATCGCTTGAATTTAGAGTTAAAGAGTTCTATTTTAAATACAAATAAAATAAACTAAAAAAAATTAAGAAAAGATTAAACTTCTTTCTTGATTGGCCAGTTCCAGATTTCTTCTTTGGAGTTTCTTGAAGTTTTGTGTAATTGGTTTTGGTTAAATTGATAGTTCAGAAAAAGCTTGCGTTTTAAACATGTTAGTATTAAGGTGAGGTATATTTTTTATCAGAAAAAAATTTATGATTTTAATAAAATTCTGTATGTTATCGATTTTGAGTTTTTCTTTTGAGATATGGATAGTTTACTTTGTTACAAATTATTTTGTTTTTTTTTCGGAAATTTTAAAATAATTCCGTATTCAAGTATGTAATAAATATTTCTTTTTAGTTTAGCTCAGGAATAATCAAAATTAAGAAAAATTATTAAAAATCAGTTATTTTGATAAAATAAATCTATAATATGCAGGTGGAGTATGTTATTTGGAATAAAGTCAATTATTATTTTAATGTAATATTTTGATGGCTATTTTTTTAGTATCTTTACATTAGGTGGATTATTTAACATTCCAAATTCTCTTGAAGTTCCAAACAATCGTTTTGAATAGAAATTTTTAAGAACACATTTTAATTAGATACTAGCACAACTGACATCTGTAGAATTCATTTAACTAAAATGCACATAAACGGAAGTTACATATGGAAAATAAAAAATAAAAATTCAAGTTGTACAACTTATATCCGTTATTTTAAAAAAGAAACCCGGTCTCCACAATTGGTAAATTAACTCGAAAATAATTTGGGTTTGTTAACTGACTAAACACACGGCCTTTGGAGGCTTTCTAGAACTGTAATTTTGAGGTGGTTCAGTCCTCATTTAATTGTTTTCTCAAATAATTTTACATATGCGGTTCCATTTTCTTCTGTTTCTTGATTTTTCCTCTGAGTTTTTGATTTCCATTTCACAGAAATCCTTCTTCATCCAACTATTTTGACGGTCTTTTTCTTCTCCAACCCACTGGATTCCACTTAGTTATTATATTTATGGTGATTTCTTCCTTTATTCACCATATATATTTTGTTTCCTGGCATTGAAGAAAAAAATGTTTACACATTTCTTAAGATTTTGTCGAAACTACTGGCAAAGTTGTGAAAATTTGATATGGTACTATTATAGAAGGCAGCAGTTACACGTTTAGTCCCAATAGTATTATTTGACATAACTTTCTTAAGGACATAATTATTAATTGAAATTCGATGTAAACTTAAACTTTGCTCAATTTTACACCAAAAGATGCTCTTGAAAATTATAAAGTAATAACCAATGTTGAAAAAAACGTGTCAATTGCATCCTCCATAAGAGATAAAAACAAATTAAAATGAATTAAAATTTAGTTATAATATTTCCAGCAAAGTAAACCTTCGGCAAAATCGAAATTGGGCAGTTATTTTCTTTCTTCAACGCCCTTTTTTCTAAAAATAATCTTTTCTATTAAGAAAATCCCAATTATTTTTCTGTTTTTACCTGCTCTAGAGACTGGGTAAACTTTTTTTGAAACAACCTGTATATTAAAGAAAATTTCATTAAAAATGTCGTTAATAGCACACACTATTAAGCCTTTTTTGATTCTGAAGTAAACATATAAATAAATAAAAATAAAAAATTTTGAGGTTAGATAAGTCACATTATGTAAGACACATACTTGAACAAAACATTCAGAAAAAAAACATAATATCCAGTGCCGCATATTAAATTGGTGATAGACTAGTATTTCAACTGTTGTTTTTATTTCAAATAACAGACTCTCTTTGTTTTAAACCTGATCCATTTAACAAAACTGAAATGCTTTATTATATACTGATAAGTTAAGTTAAAATATACCAACCTTAATAAACCTAAACAGAAATCAAATTATTACATAAACTTTTAATCTGTAGTTGTCTCTAAATTTGTCTTTATTAAATTACCATAGAATTACACCCAACTATTAATATAAGAAAACAAACTAAAAGAATATAAAAATTAGTTGGAGGTAGAAACTAAATGTAATAAAAAATGTTAACAACTACATTTGTATTTTATGAACTGTGGATTAGACTGGTTTTAAAAGAAATAGCCAGGAAAAATGTTTATACAGTGTGGAAAAGCCAAATGGACTGGGTACTGTACGTATTTATAGAGAATTAATTGACATTCTTTGAGGTGAAAATTTGATCACCACCTTCAACCCCCTTTTAGTATCAGTTACAACCACCAATGGGAAGTATTGGTTGTGATATATCGTTTGAATGGTCTCTTTATTCCTTTTCCAAAAATATTTTGATTAGTAGTGTAGGTACTCTAACAAATTTTGGTACTAAAACTATTTTATTAAGAATAATAAAAACTCTTCGTATTAACAAAACTTCCACTTATTTAAAAAACTGCTTTTTTAACTCAATGACAGCCGTTTCGCTAGACAACTAGCATCGTCAGATTGACATATTGAGTTTAAAAAAGCAGTTTTTTAAATTAACAGTGGAAGTTTTGTAAATAGGAAGAGTTTTTTATTATTCTTAATAAGATGGACTTCCAAAAACTAAGGGTTAGTACAAACAATTTAATTATTATTTTATTTTTTATGTAAACTTTTGTAATTTACAAAATTTACAAATTTAAACATTTTTGGATAGAGAATAAAGATACTTTTCAAACCCATACTTCCCACAAAATTGGGGTTTGTAACTGTCACTCAAAATTTAAATTTGACATGTTTCCGGATTTTTCATAAATACTCACAGTAACCCAAATAATGAATTAATTCCATTTGGCTTTTCCGCACCGTGTATATACAGGGTGTACCAACCTTATGACAAAGTTCGGTATATGGGTTGTTTTAGAAGATATCTTTTGTGCTGTATAACTCCGTTACAAACCAAACATATGATTTTTAAATGGGAACCCCTGTATATTGCAACAAATTCGGACTGCTCACATTTTTTTGAAGATTTTGATATTAGGTTTTGATATGTTGTACAGAGTCCTTCAGAAGTTTGTTACATTCAACGTTTATTTATTTCACGTAATAGGTTAATAATTGTGGATTACAATAAATATTACAAAATAACTCTGTTTTCATAAACTTTGGTTATAGGGAATGCCTAACAAAAATTAAAGTTACATAATCGAATATTCTATTTATGATTTGAAAGAAGAGAGAAAATGAAAGGTTCGTGTTATCGTCCACCCTGTATACAAAAGGGAAAATAATTAACATTTAATAGAATACGATGATATTGTATTATATTACGAAACTTTGTTGGGTAAAATACTTTTTTTCTCCAACGTACAAGATACAGAGCGTTGATTTACCTACGGTTTTCACACAAAGGTGTCCATAACTTCAGAAGGACTTATCAAAATATATCAAAATATTCAAAAAAATGTGAGCGGTCCGAATTCGGTATAATATACAGGGGTTCCCGTTTATAAAATCATATGTTTGGTTTGTAACGGAGTTATACAATACTCTGTATAGTTTAAGGTAATTTGAAAATATGGACTCTAAAGATATCTACTATTTTTGTTAATAACATTTTTTGATATCTTCTAAAACAACCCATATAGCGAACTTTGTCATAAGGTTGGTACACCCTGTATATATACAATAAATAAAAAACACCGTGTCCTAAAAAAATAGAGAAATAAATGAAGAATTTAAAAAATGGTTACAAAAAGGGAATATTAAAAATTGAGCAGTGTATATTTAACAATGCTTTTAAAAGGTTAATTAATAAAAAAATTTAATTTTATTGTTTTTATCACATTTAATTTACAATTCATAAATAGTTTATTACTTATTTGATTTCTGTGGAAAAGAAGAAAGTATTTTAAATCAAAATACCATTATTCAACGTATTTAAATATTTACAAACATCGCATTATTGTATTAAATTTTTATTTCAAACAGTTTATTTTATTAAAATCATTTTATTATTCATTCTTAAGGTTTCGTATATTTTCCTCAAAGGAGATTATTTGGTATTTTATATTGAATAGATACAAAAGCGGCTAAAAATAAGTACATTTATTAAATACATGGACTGTGATTTATTTATCTCTCGTTGTTTCCAAAAGAAAACGTTTTATCTTTTATCAAATCCCCGGCAATCCCGGCTTCATCCGTTTTTTACATCTAAGCAGTTTACTTAAGGATAATACAAGGATTTTCTTGAATATTTAAGACTAAATTCCTTATTATTTATCGTACTGTTTATTTGCGATCAAAACAATAACGCCATGTCTGTTTTTGTGCTGTTTCTATAGACCCACTCAACAAGTAGTTTTATTAACTCCGTACAGAAATTAACCAGTTGCACATGTTTGGCAAGCTTTCAAATTCCAGAAGAGTTTTTTAATTCACATACGAGTTTTAAAGGTTTTTCAGTACTTATTAATCAATTAAGTAGGGGTAAATTTAATAGCAAATTAGTTATAAGGTGAATGTTTGGCTCAAAATGGAGCATTGCAGTCGCAGAGGTGAGTAAATTATACAGGATGCGGCAGATAAACGGTCAATTGAAAATATCGTATCCATTTTTTCGATTAAGCCCATGTTAAATAACGAGAAACTTATGAATAGAGTTGTTTGTGTCAACGAAATAGAACCATCAGCACAATTACACAATTAAAAAAATTCAGTGAGCGTAGTTTTTGATAAATGTACACTCCCCGGCAAAAAAACCGGCCACTACAAACTGGCCGCAATTTTAAAGTAGGCTTCGCCGCTAACCACTCATTTTATTTCGATGTTTTATTTTTAATTATTGTAGATTGACTTCTCATCAGTAACGATGTTATTTATTCGGATTTGAATTTAAGTATATGCAACAATGAGACGAAACTTATTTCCGAAATTTGTAACACCCTGTGGCGTGCAACTGCTATAGTAGCTATTGTCAACTTTTTTTACTGGAGTTTCACTTTTATAAAGCGAACTCCTCGGAAGAAGCTGTGAAAACACAACAAATAATCATCAAAACATATATTTAATTAGAAAAGTAACAAAAACATGGAGATTTGAAAAAATTTTAAGAGGCTAATATCTAGTGTGGCTTTCCCGCGTCAAAAATACTGCATTCAGTCGATGTTTCATCGAATTAAAAAGGTTTGTAATAAATTCTTGTGAAATGGCAGCAAATTCTTCCTGAAGTGCAATTCGCAGATTATTAAATACTAGGGACAGTCCATAATTAATACATTAAAGAAGTGTTTCTAGTTACACTCTCTGAAGATGTATTAAATAATTTTTAAATCAAGCTTGGTACTTTTATAAAGAAAAAATAAAAATAACTCGTGGGCTATACGCCTGTGTCACATCACAGACCTAAAACTGGATCACAGATACGTAAAATGGTTATATGGTTAAGGCCCCTATGCATCAACAGTCGGTTCTAATTCAACCCACAGTCAGAAATTGCAAAATTAATATTCACCTTAGAACCAAAAGAAATAGAAATGATTCTGTCATATATTAACTTAAAGGAAACTTTGCAACGGAAGTCGGCCATCTTGAAGCTCCTTGTATGACGCATTGTTTATGTTTACAGTATACTGTTAAAGAAATATTTGCATATAGATGTCAAAAATAAGCGCCATCATTTACAAACCCTAATATAATTTTTATTCCTTCAACGGAAACGAAAATTAACAATTGGCCGCCATATAGCTCAAGGTCATTTTGCTGGTTCGAACTAGCGGATTTAAGACACTCAAAGGAATGTGTAAGAGATATTTCCAAAACGAGATCTGAAAAACAATTATTGGACTCACAGAGAGTACGAACATCAGAATCTGCCAGGCTGATGATAAAACGGCGAAGCCTACTTTCTGCAACTTCCGATACCTGGAAAAACTTCACAGAAGAATTGTCAACTACCCATGTTTGTAAATACATGGTAAAAAATGTATTTTAAATTAATAAAAATGAGTATAGGAAAATATTAACAAGACATTTAAATTAAATACTATAAAATTAACAAATATACAAGGTTTTTCAATAAAAAAAATCCAATTTATAATCAATTTCTTGTACCTATAACCAGAAGTAGCAAATAGACATAAATATTTTTATTAGAATAACTTCTTAAAATAATGTCATTATAATTTTCAATATTTAGTTACTTTTAGTTATATTTATTTTTATTGACCATTTATCTGCAGTAGTTTAACATTAATATTTTTAAACATTTAAACGTCTACGAATTCCACGATTATTTATTACTAACAATATTAATAAATTTGCTGTTTGAATGTTTTGATGTCTTATATTGACTTTGTAAAAGATAGCGTGTTAGCACTGGCTCTACATATTTATCATAAAAGTGCGCTACTTATTGTACAATTAGGGCTTTTATTTTCTAGGTTAAAGCATCTAAATATTTCTAGAATTTATTGTCAGTATTCGGTTGACAGCTTACATGCATGGAATTAAATTTTATGTAAACAAATTCATCAAAAAAATTGCACACCTATCCCTGAACGATCAAAAAACATGAAAAATAATTTATAGTGCAAATGAAACGAATAAATCGTAGTCATTGCTTAAAAAGTAATACATTATGCCTGTAAATGTAATACATTTTTATTATAACAATGATATTTGTTATATATTATTTATAACATAACACGGAACCCAAATCAAGTGTTCAAATTGTTTATCCTCGGCTAAAAAACAATGACAGACATGTCGCGAACTCCTCTCGTACTTTCTTTTTAACTTCCGGAGTTCAATACGTCTACTTTCTTTGAGTTCGTTGATATTTTGTAGTCTATTTTGGCACAATTTACTTTTTAAGTATATCTATTAAAATAACTTAAAAGGAGACAAATCGGGTGACCAAGGCGGTCATTCTTTTGTTCACCTTCGACATTATTCAAGTATTTGTGCACGCAGACAGCATACTATGGAAACTGCAGACTTAAATCATTTCTGTTTGCAAATAACCGGTTTAATTCAAGAAGCAAGAAGTCCAATAATCTAAATATCTTTCTCTGAGTGTGAATAAGGTACTCTTGCATTCACTATAGATTTACCTTAGCTCAGTAGATACCAATAAGTTTTTACGATTGACATAACCGTTTAGTGGAAATGTAGCTTTATCAGAGAAAAAACCATTTTTTTTAATATAGGATTAGGATCCCTGTTATTTTGGTTAATTATAATTTCACAAAATACAATTTTATTGTAGTGAATCAAGTTGGTCCAAATCGCAATATTTTAAAGTGACCATTCAGCTATGCACAATTATTTAAGGACCATCCTGTATATTTCATTTTTTGTACCAAATGGTTTTTTTTGTTTTGTTAATAATCAGTTTAAAAGTTTTTTAAATTTTGCTACTTTTAATGAGCAATACTTAAAAATAACAGATACGGAAAAAAACTTCTATTAGAAATTGGTGTACAATTTTTTCAATAAGTATATTGGTAATAATTGATAATATATGGTTATTTTCTGTATTTGTTTTTGTCGTGTGGGGTAAAAAGAGCATCTAATATCAAATTTAAAGATTTACTATAGATTGCACCACCAAAAATTTTAAAAACTTAACTGTTATTGCACGTTGAAATGGTATTTTAATTTAGCAACTTTGCGTGAGAAGTGTTAGCAAAAAAGCATGTATATTGTGAAACATCCAACATACAAAAGTGTATTGAGAAATATTAAAGAGATTTTGTTTTTTTTAATAAAGTAACAAAAGACAGTCAATTTTGTACGTAATTTTTTTTTGTAAATAAAACCTTCGTAGATATATTTACAGTACAATAAAAACAAATTAAATGTTTGTTCATTAAGTGCCGCATTGCAATGAATTCCACTCGGTTGTATATTGATATCCTGCAACGGCGTTTGGTTAACAAATGATATGTAACTGAAACCTACTGAATTCAGTGCATGAAATTTGGTACTAAGTGCCATTAATCTGCATGATGAACGATCCGGTGAAAAATACATTATTGTCGATAAATTTTACTTTTACCTAAATTTAGTCTGTATTTGTATGGATGCAACTGTAAATCTATCATTCAATTTTTAGATATTTTTATATCAATATAGCTACACAGTCAAAATGAATTTAAAAAATAAATACACTGCCGAGCAAAAAAATCAGGTCACTTTAAATAATTTAAGAAATGGCAAATAATTTTAAAAATAAAACTAATCAGGGAGTCATGAGCATAGTAGGCGATAAAATGTATATTATTGTATATGGATGTTATTTGTCATACTTGGCGTCTGTCACATTCTGACACCTTATTAGCAACCCTTGTTAACAACAACATTTAGCACTAATTACGAATTCATTTTGCATTGATAATTTTTCAATTATATTCTCTAAAATGGTATGTATGATTTATTGTGTAAAGTTTCATTGATATTTATTGTTTATTTACTGGTCCAAAATGCCTCTATATGCTATTATTGTGGCACGAGTTGTAGCGTTCATACAAGATGGTAGAGGACAACGTGAAACCACCAGAATTGTTGGTAAGAGCCTCTGTGCTGTACAAAATGTATACCAACATTACCAGGAGAATGGTCTTATAACCAGACGATCCGGATCTGGCCATAAAAGAGCCACTAGTCAAAGAGATAATAGATTTTTGTTAATGTCAAGTTTGCGGATTAGAACAGCTTCTGCAGTTTCGCTACGTAATCAACTTCAAGAGGTTAGAAACATTAATGTTAGCGAGTAGACAGTTAGAAGAAGGCTTCGTGCTAGTGGAAGTTTGGCTACAGGGCTAACATTGAACCGCCAGCATCGAATTGCAAGATTGAATTTTGCTCGAAATCACTTGTTATGGAACGATGACGACTGGAGCAAGGTACTCTTTACAGACGAGTCTCGTTTTTGCCTCAATGAACCAGACGGACGTCGAAGAGTATGAAAAAGACCTGAAGAAAGATACGCCCCCGCTTGTTTTGACCATAGACGTAAATTTGGTGATGGGTCTATTATGGTTTGGGAAGGTATTACTTCAGAAGCACGTACAGAGTTGGTTTTAATAGAGAGTGGCTCTCCAACAGTTCACAGATATGTAACAGAGGTCCTGATAGATCATGTTGTACCTTTTATGGTCACTATGGACGAGTAATTTTTATGCACGATAATGCAAGGCCACATGCTGCCAGGATTGTCAGTGAATATCTAGATGAGGTAGGAATTAGGAGGTTTGACTGGCTAGTAAATAGTCCAGATATGAACCCCATCGAACATGTCTGGGATGAGTTAGGGAAGCGTATTCGAAGGCATACACCAGTCCTAAGAACTACCTAGGAGCTAAGAAAATTCCTATTGCAGGAGTGGAATAACATGGATCAGAATGTAATCCTTAATTTAATTCAGAGTATGCCTCATTGAATGCAAGCGGTCATTAATGCAAGAGGGGGTAATATACGTTATAGTTATATTGTTATCATTTATTATTATCAATTTTTTAATGATGTTAAGTTATATTCCTTTATTTCCTCCCCAATAACAATATTTGTTTAAAATGTCACGGTTTTTTCAAGAATAAATCATTTAAAAATGAATTAAGTTGTCTGATTCCATGTTGAAAAGTTAGAAAAACGCAGAAAGGGGTTCGGTCCTGGCAATTTGAGCATTGGATGTGTTTCAATACCAGCTCCGATAAACTATCAAGTTAGTGAGAATAAAAGCAAAACAATACAGTTATAGTGATCAGTGTTAAAGATTCCAACTACAGCAGTAATACTCTTGAAACTGTGAGTTTTTAAGCAATTTTTTGCATTGAAACCATAACAAACTACTTCATAATACCAGTTTAAATCAACATTCAAGATCCAGTTTTTTTCCTTATAATTCATTAATAAACTTGTCCCAACATAAATTGGGCAGGTCAGTAATCAGAACTTCAATGCGCCACAAATACCAAAATGGATGAACCAGAAAACATGAGTACTCCTGACCAGGGAGGGACTCAACCTCAAATTAAATCATATGCAACAGTCACGAATTCACCAAAATTCCCTAGCAAAAAACAAGCAATCGTATTCCATTCATTAGACAACACAAAGTTAGAGGAGTATTTAATCTCTCTGGGAGGTATAATTGAACCGAAAAATATCATATTTTCTTCCAGGATATCTAACAATCGCATATGCATTTACTTAGCAAACGAAAACTTAGTCGATACATTTATGAACATCCATAATGGTTCAATAACCGTTGGTCAAACTATTATTAAGGCTCGTCGATTAATAACACCTACGGAACGACTACTACTGTCTAATGTATGTCCATCAATTCCAAATATAATAATAGAAAATGAACTCACAAAAATTGGCGTTAAACTAATGTCGCAAATAACATTCCTTCGGATTGGAACTTCACATCCGGAATTTAAACACATTCTAAGTTTTCGTAGACAGGCTTATATCTTACCTATAAATCAGATACAAATACCTGATTTCATTACCGTAAATCATGAAGGGACTTCCTATAGAATTTTTCTCTCACTGGATGACCATTTATGCTTCAACTGCAAACAGAAAGGACATGTCGCAACAGAATGCCCACTTCCTAATACCCAGCCAGAACAATCACAAGCTTCACCAACAAATACAACACTAACCACATTCATACCATCTTCACAATCATCCGCACCCGAAATACAGCAACCATTAGTTTCGGAAACAAATACAACAATTTCACCTATTATTTCATCCATCCAAACACCAATATTGCCTTCTCAAAACACACCTGTCACAAATTCGTCAACTGAGATATCTTTAGGAAAAAGTACTACAAGCGCGGTTACTTCTGACAAAACTATTTCTGAATCAATTCCTCTAAAAATAATTACCCCTAACTCAACCAAGCGACCTCTATCTGAAACTCCTTCTCCAGTTGAACAAACCAACAAAGCCGAATTTCCCAAGCCCAAAATATCAAACATCCCAAAAAAATTAAAACTAAAGACCAAACATCAGTTACTGCAAATGTTGAAAAACAGATGGAACCAACAAAAGTATTTTTTGAAACAGAAATAAACAAGCAAGTGTTGACATACCTACAAACATGTGATTTTCTTGAAAACGTGCAAGGATCAACCGACCCACTGAGTGTAGCTAAAATATATACCGAAGATATAAAAGGCCTTGTAGATCAATTGCAAGCCATGTATCCCTACTTCACCGATAAAAAAATGAAAAGCAAATGTACAAGAATCACTAAAAAAATCATAGCACAATTAAATGTCGAATCTATTAACCAAGAAGATAGTGATTCATCAGCATCATCATTAAGTTCAATACCAAAAACCTTGGATATCCATTAAATTCACCACTATATTACAATGGAACGTGAATGGGTTATATACCCATTTAGAAATGTTCAAAATATTATTAGCAGAACATTTACCTTCAATAATTTGTTTACAAGAAACCCGATTTTCAAAAAAGATCTACGCCATGAATAATTACTCGTGCTATTATAAAAATAGAACAAACCAACAGATCGCAAGCGGAGGTGTAGCAGTGTATGTGAAAGATGACCTAGACACAGAGCAGATACAAATTCAGACCAATCTTGAGGCGGTTGCCGTTTGCATTCATGGACCAATAAAACTATCCTTATGCAATATATATTGCCCACCAAACGCTTCACCCAACAAACAAGATATTGAAGACCTACTAACTCAACTCCCACAACCAAGACTTATAGTTGGTGATTTCAACGCCCATAATAGTATTTGGGGTTCAAAAAATAATACGCCGTTTGGTAATACACTGGAGAAAATCATTAATCAAAGTAACTTAAATATATTAAACGATGGACGTCCCACTAGATTTAACACATCCACATGCACAGACTCAGCAATCGATATCTCTCTTTGCGAGCCTACTTTATCTTTGACGTTTAACTGGGATGTTCTACCAGACCTTTATGATAGTGATCATTACCCAATCATTATCTATGGTAACTCTGCAAATCAAATCCCACCTCCTGAAAAATGGAATCTAAACAAGGCCAATTGGGAACTTTTTAACGAAGTGATACTTAACAAAATCAACGAGAACAGTATCAACGACATTTTAAACTCCGACACAGACGGGATGGTCGAAAAAATATCTGATATCATTATTACTGCTGCAGAAACCACAATCGGAAGAACAGCAATTATTAAAAAACATCGAGCAGTTCCTTGGTGGAATAATCAGTGCTCAGAAGCCATAAAAAATTACAAAAAAGCTTTTAATAAATACAAAAGAGAGAAATCTCCAGAACATTTATGTCAGTTCAAACGCTTAAGAGCCCAAGCCCGACTGACGATAAAAAAAAGCAAACGAGATTCGTGGCAACAATATGTATCAAGTATTAATAGTTCAACTTCAGCTAAAACAGTGTGGAATAGTATTAAGAAAATTTCTGGAGTAAATTACCAGTCAAGCATAAACTTTTTGAGATATGAAGGTCACACCGTCAATTCGCCTGAGTCAATCTGTGAGGCATTAGCAGAATCGTTTGAAAAATACTCCAATGATAGCAGCTACACGAACACTTTTTTGAACTTAAAAAAAAAGGAGGAGCAAACAGGTTTAAATATTGAAGTAGATTCTCAGGACCCGATCAACGAACCAATAACAATTCACGAATTGAATCATGCACTACAGTCATCCAAAGAAACAGCAGCGGGACCAGATAATATACCAATGGTTTTCTTAAAAAGACTTCCAGACGTAGCCAAGGACCTGTTACTACAAATTTACAACAATATATGGAAAAACAACACTTTCCCGCAGATCTGGCTTAAATCTATTATTATACCACTGCACAAACAAGGTAAACCTAAATCACTTGCAAATTCGTACAGACCAATTTCGCTCACGTGTGCAATGGGTAAAATACTAGACAAAATCATTAACGACAGACTAATGTGGACTCTGGAAAGCCGAAATCTTTTAATCAAAGTGGATTCAGAAAGCGAAGATCAGCAGTGGATAACCTAGTAGACCTGGAATCGGAAATACACGAAGCTTTTGCTAGCAAACAATACATTCTAGCTATTTTTCTTCATATATCAAAAGCCTATGATACGGTTTGGCGTCACAAGATTTTACAAACATTGGATAGTTGGTCAATAAAAGGTAATATACTGAGATTTATCCATAATTTTTTGAAAAACCGCTCATTTATGGTAAGAGCTAATGCACATACTCCACCTTGAAAACCCAAAACAATGGAGTACCACAGGGATGTTCCTTGAGTGTAACTCTATTTTTAGTAGCTATAAATGATATTATCAATAACTGTAATTATAATATTAAGGCTAGACTTTATGCTGACGACTTGGTAATATATTCTAGAGGGCGGAACATAATTTCAATGCAGAACCGATTACAAGAATTTTTAGTCAACTTGGAAAACTGGTCAGAAACTTCAGGACTGCAATTTTCAGCGCAAAAGACTAAAAGCATGCTATTCGCTAAACGCAACCCGAGTGTCATACCCCCCAAATTCACATTACGTGGGCAACATATTTCGTATGTAGATGAAATAGAATTTTTAGGAATGTGCTTCGATAATAAACTTACGTGGTTAAAACACATTCAAACTCTTAAACTGAAATGTCAAAGACATATTAATCTAATGCGAACAATATCATCAAAAACGTGGGGAGCTGATAGCATTACATTAACCAAAATATATAAAGCCTTAATAAGAACAAAACTTGATTATGGTGCCATCATATACAATTCTGCTAAACAACACATTCTTCAGCAGTTGGACACGATTCAAAACAATGCAGTGAGAATTGCTTTGGGGGCATTCTGTTCAAGCCCAGTTGAGAGTTTACTGTGTGAATTAGGAGAACCAAATTTATTCCAAAGACGAAGGTATTTAACACTTTGCTATGCAGCTTATACCGCTGCTAATCCAGAAAAGCCCGTTTACCGAGACATATTTGCAAATCGTTTCAGGGATATGTTTCAATCGCACCCACGATTGGACCCTCCATTCCATGTACGACTACAAGTGTACCAAAATACACTAAACCTTCCTCTACCACTTACATACAACAAACACACTCAATCCCTGCCTCCTTATGGAATTTTGCAATCCCTAGCTGTGACTGTAGCTTAACTGAATTTAGCAAATCGACAGTGAATCCCGCAACTATTAGAAAACTGTTTCATAGTAAAATCATGGATTATCAAAATTACACACATATATATACCGATAGTTCCAAAACAGAGGAAGGTGTGGGTGCAGCAATGGTTCTCAAGAATTTGCAGCGGTCGTTTACATTAGCATCGACAAATTCAGTCTTCTCCGGGGAATTGTTTGCTATTTGGAAAGCACTGGAATACACAAATAAGGCAAAAATAAATAAAGTATTAATATTGACCGATTCTTTAAGCTCCATCAGAGCCATACAAGAATACCAGCAATCTCACCCTATCGTCACATACATAAAAAATGAACTTGCTACAGCCAAAATAAACAAACTAACTATCAAATTTATGTGGATTCCATCACATGTGGGCATCACACAAAACGAAAAAGCCGACGAATTAGCGAAAACTGCTGCATCTGACTCATCTTCAGAAATTGAAAATAGGACCCCGCTCACAGATCTCAAACAATATTATAAAAATATTATAACCTCTAACTGGCAACTGAAGTGGAATACTTCAATATCAAAACTCGCCGAAGTAAAAACTTCTGTGGATAGCTGGAAGAATACCCCAACGAATCGTCGACACCAAGTAATTTTATCTAGGCTAAGAATCGGGCACACGTTCGTTACCCACTCACACCTCATAACAAATACCAACCAACCTATGTGCGAACAGTGTCGAACTCAAATGTCGGTTAAACATTTTCTGGTGGAGTGTCCTTTATTCCAGCATGAGAGATCGCAGTGGTCAATCAAAAACAATTTAAAATCAATTTTAGGGGAGCAATGTAATGTTGGAAACTTGTGCGCGTACCTTAAGGCAATTAACATGTATACAAAAATCTAGGTGCTTATTTAACATCTTAGTAATAATACTTCTGTATAATAATACTTCTGAGTAATAAAGTAGCCATCGCTAATAACCCATTGGGTTGATGCGAATTGTCTAAAAAAAAAAAAAAAAAAAAAACGCAGAAAATAAATTTACAATTTGCAAATATAAGGTGATACATTTAATTTTTTAAATTGTTTGCAATTTTTTAAATAATTTAAAGTGACCTAAATTTTTTGCACGGTAGTGTATTTCAAAAAATATTTGAAGTTTTTTTAATATTAGAAAAATCCTTTAAAGTGGTTTAAAAAAATAAGGTATTGTGCATATTATAAAAACGACCACAATGTTGAAATATCAAATAGAAATTAATTAAGAAAAGTTAATTAGAAATCAAGAAGACAAGTGCTGATTTAATTCACTGACGCACGCATCCTAGTCGTTTCGCTCTTGAGCGGCCCATATACAAGAAGAGGGATAAAGTGCAATTAACTCACTAAACTACATTTCTTTGCGTGGAGTTAAATGTAATTATGTCTCCAAAAAACGATTTAGCTTTGTATTGGCGTTTATAGTAAAAAAAGAATTATTAAATCTAATAGACATTGTTAAGAATGAATAGAAGGTTGGCTATAAATAAGAGTTTCAAATTCTCACGTTAATATCTCTTAGAAGAATTGCGAATGGATCGTTCCAATTTGCATAACTACTTGAGGATGGACCAAAATACATTATTTTAAATTATTAGCCTTAGAAACTACACACATTCACATTAAAAAAGTCTAGGAATATTTTAAAAGATCAAAGTCAGTTTTTTTAAAGTTAATTTAGAAAAAAATAATACTTGTTTAACATAGGTACTTACCGACTTAAAATTCGATCCATTCAAAATATTGATTTATTTAAAAATGCTCTAACTTCCGAAAGCGGAGGCTGATTTCTTTGAATTTTTTTGCAACTTGTAGATAAAAAACTGTACTTTTAAGTTTATTATTCTGACGTTTAAAAATAATTTTATATTTCCCTCATATACAGGGGAGAAAAGAAAACAATGTTGTCCTCTACTTTTGACTCACCCTGTAGGTTAATTCTGCTAGTAGATGTGCACATATTGTACTTTATTAAGATGTCTGATTTGTTTCCAACATTTCGTTTTTTTATTTACCCAGATATCTTGATTGGTTTGTGAAATGTGACGGTTTAAAGAAAATGAAATATTTTTAATTTTTTATTCAATTTAAACAAAGTAATTCATAATTTTATAAACAATAATAAGCAAATTATTAACAAAAACTAGAAATTCAAATATTAATAACGGGTATTTCCCCCAAGAGCGCGAATAACCGCCTCAATACTTCGTGGCATACCCTCTATTAAATGTCGAATCTCCATCTGGTCAATCTGATTCCATTCATGGACCAAAGCATCTTTCAATTGAGTAAAATTAGTTGTAGTAGGAACTCGGTTTTGAACTTACCATATGAACTTATCATATACCAGACGTGTTCAATTGGATTGATTCTGGGCTACGTGATGGCCAGTCATCCTTTGAATTTCTGTTTTGTCCAAATATAGAGATCAGTCCTTGCAGTATGTGGACGAGCGTTGTCATGCATAAACATGAATTCATTTCCTACAAATTGTGCAAATGGAATGACATGTGGTTCTAGGATATTACGAATATATGGGTCAGCTGTCATTGCTCCGCACCAACAATGACTAAATCAGTACGAGCGTCCATGCTTATGCCGCCCCATACCATTACCGATCTTCCTCCATACCTAAGTCTATTAGAAAATTTGCTTGATCGAACCGTTCGCCTCTTCTTTGGTATATTCTTTCACGGCCATCAGGTTGTTTTAAACAAAACCTTGACTCGTCAGAAAATAAAATTTTACTCGTCATCTACATTCCAATATTGATGCTCCCTGGCAAATCGAAGACGCGCTGTTCTGTGATTTCCATGTAACTCCGGACCAGTTGCAGGTCTTCTGGAGCGTAATCCATTTTCTCTTAATCGCCTTCGGATAGTTATTTCGTTAACAGCTACTTGACGTACTTCTTCTAAACGATTTCGAGCCATGCTAGCAGTAGTATTTCTTTCTCGCAAAACATTTAATGTTACAAGCACTTGTAGCTCGTCTTCGGCCAGATCCTCTTTGTTCCGAAAAACTACAAGTTTCATTGAAACGTTTTACAGCTCTCTGGACGCTACACCTTGTATTGTACATCACGATATGTACCGGATGGTTGTAATTTTAATTTATTTTTCTTGTTGGTATATTTGATTGTTTTATCTGATTACCGTATGTCTCGTTGTTTAACCGAAATCGTTTCTTTTTGGAACTTGGCATACTGTCCAAAATATATATTTTTTATTTAAACTGTATTAGGTTTATTTTACCTGTGTCAAGTACCGTCCGTGTTTTATTTATTTCTGGGCTGAACACAATTACCCATTTTGTCTCCACTATCTAAAGGCTACCTGTGGCATGCTGGCCTTCAACCACTTAAATCCTGAGGGTGGCGCCCGAGATGATATAAACTTTATTAGTTGGAAGACCGTCCCGATCAAAGTTCCGTCCCAACAAGGTAAGTTTGGATCTATCTAGGAAAGCGCCATTACAAATTTGGCGCCCGAGATGATATAAACTTTATTAATTGGAAGACCGTCCCGATTAAAGATCCATCCAAATAAGGTAAGTATGGATCTATCCAGGTAAGCGCCATTACACACGTAATGTTCTAGCAGCGTAATATTGAGACCTACCGTCTTGTACTAGAGCAACTGCTCGTGCTGCATCAGTAGGTGGTAAAACCATGATATTCTAGTGATAGCTCAAACAGCAATTATTACCAAAAAATGAATATTTGTTATGTAGACAATTAAACTGTAATTGATAAATAATAAATATTGACAGTTATCAAATTGTGAGTTTGCCACAGCACTCTACTAACATTTTGTAGTTTATTCTCTACAGTCATTTAAATAACGAACGATCGTATCTGAAATGTTTCATTTTTTTTAAATCGTTACATTTCACAAACAGATCAAGATATCTGCACATCTACTAGCAGAATTAACCTACAGGGTGAGTCAGAAGTAGAAGAAAACGTTGTTTTCTTTTCTCCCCTGTATATGAGGGGAGTATGAAATTATTTTGAGACGTCAGATTAATAAATGATGCATATTAAAATACATTTGAAAGAAAGAAAAATAAACAAATCAATTTAAAATAAAGAGGTTGCCCCAATTTTATACCCAGCAGTGTAATAATTTTGAGCGGCGTATTATAGTAAATAAAAAAAAAGTTTTTGGAATATAAACTTCAAATCCGATTGCTTTATTAGCTGAGCCAGTTCCGATACTAAATCGTCCTAACTTGCTGGTAAATTATTTCTTTTTGCCAAATCATGCCTTAAAATATAATTAAAACGATATTAAAAAGTCTAAAATTTTAAAATTATGTCTCAACTAAACTGGTAGTTACTTTTAAACAAAGTTTATAAAATACAATGCACCCTAATTCGTAGGAAGGTTAAAACTAAGGGTCGTAAATAAAAGGAGATGGTATAATCCCTTGAGTAATAAAGGTAACGCAAAAGCAAATAATAAAAAGGGATGGGGTAATCCCTTGCGGATTAAAGGTAGAGTGTGGGGACGGAACTAATAAAATAAAAAAACACAATGGTTCCTTAAAAGATGAAGTAAAGTTGTTTTTAAGTGACGCTGATTGTGGATAAGGACTTGGATTTATCATTTGGTTTGGTACTGGTTTACCAATGGTTAAGAAAGGGGTCTAAATTATAGGATTAATTTATTTTTTTAAAAAAAATTTGGAATAAAATCTTATAGCTCGTAGAATTTTATTTTTAAGTTACAAATTAGCATTGTAAATATTTAGAAAAAGTTGGCAAAAATAAATTTAATTTAAAATTATTTACACATAACAAGTAGTGTAATTTACACACTACATTTTATTGCAATAATTGTAAACAATGGTCGTGTAAAGTTAAGCAATGCAAAACTTGATGAATTTATACATCTGCTTGGCATAGAATCATAAAAAATTGCAGATGGCACAAAAATTTCAAAAAACTCAGTTTTTTCGTGTGTTAATAAAAGACAAATAAGTATTATTCGTATAAAATTGTAAATGTCAAGATAAATTAATGCAAGATTAATTACTTAATTTACAATTGTTGTCTCTGCCTAAGTCTGACGTCACTTGAGGCGTGGTCATCTTTTCAAACAAATCTATTGCGCGTGCGCGTGTTTGTCGTAAGAGATTTTCGATTTTTCGTTTACAAACCTTACCTTGCAGATTTTCTTATAAAAAGTCTTTAACTGAACGAATTTTTAATAACGATTACCTAATATTAACAGTATACCACAAAATAAAAATCTCATGTGACATTTTACAAGCGTTATAGATTTGTTGGAAATATGTATGGGAGGAGCCTTTTGCTGTGACATCAGATCTCATCCATTCCTGATTTCTTCTAAGTAATTATTCCAATTTCTATTACCATTTTTATGCTATATGGTTAATCCATAATCATTGAAATCGTTTTCTAGAAATTTGTGAGCTTAAATTGACATTGTTCAATTTAATTTCTTCTAATTAAAACTTCTTGTTTCAAATAAACAGTGGAACCTGGATAAGTGAGAGTTCAAGGGAGCATAATCTCATTCTGGCTTTTAAGAGGTTTCTCACTAACTTGCTAATGAAGGTAAATGAGTAGCGTTTCTCTCTTAAAGAGGTACGCAGCAATAAAAAGTCACAGTAAATGACACAGCAACGGTATTTAATTTGGCGAAATAAAATAGTTACTATGTTATTTTATATAATCATAAAATGGCACATAAATTTTTAATTTGACTCTCGCTTATGTCCATGAGGGAAAAACGACTCTTTGTTACAAACTCTCTTCTCTTCTAGAAGTTTTGGGAGCTTAATATGACAGGTCTTGGCTTATTACTGTCGCTTACAGAGTTTTCGCACTTCTCAGTTCTCACTTATCCAGGTTTGACTATTTTTAATGTGTTGTATATTAGTTATTATCATTATTTCTTATTATAATTTCAATGCCATTACTCAGTGCCGGTTTATCAATTGCAATTTATCTGTCAGATAGTGCTTAACTGCCAGTTAATCTGAAAAGGTTTATCGACAACTATCCTTCAAGTACCATATGTTGAGGGCAGCAGACAAGGCCAGAGTTCGAGCAGCATGGTTGGGGAGATTGATGTGTAATGTGAAAGGGCCGGGAGAATGGAAAAAGAGAGTTATTGGTAGGACGATTGAGCAGAGTATGCTGCACGGAGCGGAAGTGTGGGGTGAAAGAACGGGATCCATGCGAGTATAAAGCCACTACTGCAGGTGCAGAGGGGGATTTAGTTTAAAGTGATACAGGGGCACAGCAGTTGTGCTGTCAAGGTCATACCCTTTGGACCTGATGGCTAAGGCAAAGATCAACGGTGAAAGGGCGCCACAAAAGAGAAAGTTCAGGATTGAATGCAGAAGAAAATGGTGAGAAGGTGGGTGAGGTATGAAGGTACAATTTGTTTTTGAAACTGTTGATGCTTTCAGCTTCGATTGTTTCATTGGGTAAGCTATTCCAAACATTAAAAATTTTGTTGCTCAGAAAGCTCTGTCTAGTACGGGTTCGAAATGTTTTCTTCTTCAGTTTGAGTAAGTGTCCTCGCAGTCGACCTTCAGTATTAAGTGGAAAAGCTGCTTGTAGATTGCTCAGGTTGTATTTTATGATTCGGCTTTCCTTAAATGTTCTAAGGTTCGCGATCGATAACGTTTCTTCTTAAGTAGGTCTAACGCGGCCAAAGGAGATGCTAGTGGCGCATCTTTGCACTTTTTCTAACATTTCCTGATCACGAACTAACTTCGGATGCCAAGCGGGACCCGCGTATTCGAGGATTGGGCGAATAAAGCACTTGTAGAGTCGACAGTAAGTTTCAAAAGATGCTTTGGAGAATAATTTGTGCAAGAGTTGTAGTACAACAACAAAGAGGGAAAGATGTGGATAAGCGACTTCATTCCTAAAGAAAGAAATTTTCTGTTAAAACTCGCGTATCAACAGAAAAAGATATTAAAAAAAGCAGCTGGTATAACTTGAAAATTCAAAGAAGATGCTTGAAAGAAAATCGAAAGAATGTTTAACAATTGCAGTAGTACGAAATTTCTATATTCAATAATCCATCAGCTCGAAATATTAATCTTCAATAGTTTCCAATATTTACAATATAGTTTTTCATCCTATATCTTGCGTATAGAAATCATGGTCATTGTTCACTCTTTACCTTACTGTATAAGGCCTTTGTTCATGTTTAAGAACTTCCCCATGGCCATCTGCACAGTCCATATTATTAAAAAACTTAAAAAGGCCAATGGTGGAATTTCTTTGTTTATTTACAAAATGCTCATTGTTGCTTAAAACCATGTAAAAAAGACAACCTATCAAGTCCATTACATATATTCATCACTATTTCCAACATTCTTTACCCGTCAGTTAATTAACTGAAGGATAAGAATTAGAAGAAAAACTTGACCTTTATCTAGAAGTTTCTATTATCCGACGGATAATTAATTAGCTGATAAAATCTGCAATTGACAAACCGGCCCTTTCTCTATTTACACTAGCACATATACAGCTCCAAATTATTAAAAAGTAAAAACAACGAAAATACAAAATTGTTTGAGGTAATTCAGTTGCTTAATTATTTTTTGCTATAATGAATAAAAAAAATGAAATACCTTAAGTTGATCATTTTATACATGAATTAATTCCCAGTTCTCCTCGAATAAATGCGGCAATTAAAAACACTTTGAAAACGTATTTATTAAATAATTTCAGACAGTTTCAATATCTACGAAGGTTTTTTTCTTATAATTTTGCGACTACAAGATACATTTCACATACAAGAGATACGTAAACATAAAAATTGTACAGGACGTTCAAAAAATTCGATATTTGTTAAATTTAACATTATAAATTATAATTCTGTTTATTTTTTGTTTCAGGTGAAGCCAGTTACTTGTAATCGGGATAAGTAGAACGATCCTGTAAAATTTTACCAACAAGCAATCATTTTTTTCCTCCAACAAACCTGTGATGTTTATCTTTGCCGACCATTTTGACGTGCCGTCCAGAACGGATTGATTGACAGCCTTCATGTGACCTGCGTGATTCTTTTCCTCCACCCCAAATACGTCCCTATATTGTTATCGTAAAAATGATATAAAAACATTATATAAATATTCAATAACTAGTCGTCTAAGACAGCTGATTCGGTAAAATCCATTTAAAAGAAGGTGGAATTTGAGTTAAAATAATTGAAACCTGTTTTTTATTTCAATGTAAACTGTGTCTATAGCACGTAAGAGAGTCTCCTGCGAATCTATCTTATTTCTAGTAAGATCGTAACGCGCTGTAATTTGTCCAAATCTCATGGGAGTCATGGAAATTGGTTTTGGGTAAACAGCCAAGAATAATTCCCAATTTATTTTCTAGTAAAGTTTAAAAGTTACGGAATACTTTTTGTGGAAATAAATTAATCATTTTTCGTAAAATCACTTCTTAGTTTTTTATATTTCAATTAAAAATTGAAGTTTTCTTATTAATACTGAAATAAAGAGTAAAAGGTATCACAGCACAATTAAATTTATTTGAATGAAAAGCTAGATTATTTATTTAAGAACTCTCGTGGCGGAGGCCACAAGAACAATTTATCTTTGTTCGGGACGGGTTCTAACCGTTTTCAACTGCAAATCGCAAGCGCATTAAATATTTTAGAACGTCAAATAAAAAGTGTGCATGTGATTTGGAGTTGGAGACGGTTCTACCAACAAAGCTACTAGCAATCTCGCTGATTATTTTATGTGATTAACTAACAGTATATTGGTTAATATAAAAAAAGTTCGCTGATCAACTGATTTCTAAGCCCCAAAAACGTTTCAAAAATAATTTTTTTATTTATATAAGCTTCATTAGATATTTAAAGTATATAATGAACTTTAACAAAAAACTAGATGCTAAAATGTTTATTTTAATATTTCAAATAACTTTCCATTTGTCCTCAGAAATGAAAATTTTTAAATTATACTAACTTGTAATGGTATTATTTTAAAGTTATCAGTTATTTATTTTGGTCCCTATCTTGTTGAACGTTGAGGTTGGTTCTTCAAAAAGAAATAAGAAATTCTTTTTTAATATACTAAATTCAAAATAGTAAAATCTTCTTGACTTATCTATGTATGTATGTATGGAATTAGGGGTGGTAAGTACACTGTAACCTATGAGACTTATTATGTCTCCCTTACTTGCCATTAGCTCTGATGTTTTCTCAGACTCATAGCAGCTCTTCTAGTCCTACTTTCCTAAGAAAGTTTAGGACATCGTCGGGCTTCAAAATAGGTAGATCCTCCTCCTCTATTTCGTGTGCTCCCTGGTATATAACCCTAGAATTTTGCAAGGCATGGCATTCCGAGAGTATGTGTATGAAGGTTTCGTCCTCTTCCTCACAGATTCTGCACTTTGCTTCATCTTCTAACCCTAGTTTCTATATGTGACTTCTTAACCGGCAATGCCCGGTTAATATTCCCGTTAAAATCCGGAGACTTTTTTTACTGAAGTTGAGGCAGGCCCGAGATCTCTTCTAGTTGAAGTTTCCCAGAAGTATCTTAGCCTGTCTCAGGCCTTCCAGCTCATTCCAGTAGTTGGATTTTTCTTTATCCATTTCTTTTCTTAGTTTTTCTAAGATGGCGCTGCTGCTGATCCGGTCCAAGATCCTTCTAGACTTTGCTATAGTGTTCGTCTTTCGTGTATTGGAAAATGGCACTATTTGGAATGATTTTGGATCTTCTACAAGTACTATAAATAATATTCGATGCTAAACTCTTAGGTAATTCATCCTTAACTTTAAAAAGAAAAACAATTCGTTTTAGTGTTCCAAAGGCAAATCTGATGTCCAAAGTTGGAAATGTTTTTTTTTTGGAAGATTTTATATTTTCATTATTTAGATATTGAAGGAATGACTCTATGTTTGCATATAAAAAAGATATCACCAACATAACGTCTATAAAATATGGGATTGAAATAACTTCTTACCATATTTTTTGTTTGAGTGTTTGAGTTTGTTTGAGTCAGTTGAAACGTTAATAGAATATTAAATAACGTGTGTGGTAAGAAGCATTTTACGCACGAAGCCGCGTAGCATTTGTATAGCATTTAATTACTTAATATTAGTTATTATAATTGTTTATAGTGACAGTGAATAATAACGTGTGCGCCCACGGACAGACGCATGCTCAAATATCTAAAAAAAATTCAAATATGTCAGTTTGGAATGGACGCCTTGTTAGTAAGACACATTTACGTCGTTTGTTTGTGATTAATTTATTGTTGGTTATAGGTTTTTCGGGTAATATTAACCTTTCGAGCATTCTAAATATTTAAAATGGTTTCGTATAATGACTGACGTGAAATAAAAGATACAGACAAGTAAAAAGTGTCTTTGTAAGTATTTTTAAAAAGTATTTTGGTAATACAAATATTCTAAATATTTAAATAATTAACTTGATTACATAAAAATATCGTAAATTAATCTGAAAAACGTAATTAAATAAATATACCGAAATAAATTCAACCTCAAAAATATAAATCGGAAAATTTTAATAAAATGGCGACGTCTATTGACAGTTGAGTGGTTGCTAGGGAAGCCGTGCGATTTACTTTACAGCTGTGCGTTATAAGATAGCTTACATAGATTGAGGACTGTATGTTATTGACGGCTTACAGGTGTTGTTGTAGGTAAAATATTTATTATTTTATTTAGTATCTAGATTTTTAATAAAGTTGATTATATACATTAAATATATTAAAAAGGTATATTTAAGGGTCATTTCAAAATTTATTTTAATTTAATATTTTATTTTTTATGTTCGGAGAAAAAACAAAATTTGAAGTAAATGTCAAAGTTGATTAGTTTAGAGTATAAAAATTTATGTAATGTAAACAAAACTTGTAGTAGGTTAACGATAGATAAGTAGTGTAAGTGAGAGGGAGTAAAAAGTTTCGTTGCCAGGGGATAGAAGTTGATGTTTGAAAAGATGTCAGAGAAAAGTTAAAAATAATTTAATTGAAAATGATTAAATTGAACTGATAAAGTTTTAATTAATGCAGCTATAAAATATTATAAAGTAGAAAAGCTATAACAGGTTCATGGTTTATGCAAGAAGCATGGTATTTTTTGGTTCGAAAATTTTGAAAAAGAAAATTTAGAGGATGAAGATAATTATATGAATTTAAAATTGAAAATAATAACATAACATTAAAAGTAATAATGGAGTAAAATTAAATAGCAAATTTATATAAGACATGGAAGATAAAAAAGGGGTGTAGGTACTTATAAGAGTAGAAGGTTGGAAATCAAAGTACCAGGAAGTAAAAGAAAGAGTCAGAAGAGGAAAGGGACATATAGAAGGAGTTTGAAAATAGTGAAAATAGAGAAGGACCCTGCGTTTATTAAGGTTAGTTAAGGTAGTTAAGATTAGATAGGAATTAGTTAAGCAAATAAATATGACATAATTAAGTATCAGTTTAGGTAGATGAGAGTTTGTTTGCTATTATTCAAATTTCAATACAAAAATTATAATAAATTTTGTTTGAACCCAACCCTAATTTATTAAAGAAAATTTACAAATTAAAACTTTAAAATAAATTATCTCAATATTTTTAAATTCTCGTATATTTTGGGCTGTAATAAATAAAAAAATACCATCTTGTTGGGGAAAATTTATTTTAAAAAATCATTAAATATTTAATACTAGAAACTATTAATTTTTTCACATTTGTGCTAGGTCTCTCATGCGAGTATTTTTTGTATCTAGTAAAATAATACCGTTATAATTCACTCAAATCTCTTGGGAGTCGTGAGAATTGGTTTATAAGAAACCAGCGAAGGGACTGACGAATAAAGTTTTAAAATTTCCAATTTATTTTTTCCACAACAACGTAGTATCAGTATATAACGACGATATTTGAAAAAAAATGTGTGTTAAGGGAATCTTCTCGATACTTTTCCCATATAAAAACTGACAGTTTTATCAGTATCTTGTTTTGTGACTATACAAATTGATTTATGATACCTCAATATCTTTTTCCTGGTTAATACCATCTTTTTATTGAATAATTTATTTTTTGCATTGTTGCAACAACAAAATTTGAAGGATACTTAATTTGTTAAAAAAAATTAAATGAAATATTCATTGTTTGTATGTTTAGAAGTAATTAATATAAACTTTTACTTATTTCTGATGTGTCGAATTCGATCTAATTGTTCTAAACATGTGCTAGTTGAAAGATGAAGAAGATAAAAGTTAAAATAGTGTCTGTTTGTTAACAACATGCAATAGTTTAAAGTGACATGCCAAGAACCAATTCATTAAATAAAAAATGTAAAAGATGTTGATGTAGTACCTGATTGTCGAATTAATTTGAAGATATATTGGCGTTTTTGGGAAAAAACAAATATTCTGAAAAATGCACAATAGGCGAAAACAAATTTTAATAAAACCGTCTTATGAATAAATATTTTAGGACATGAAATTTTGTCGTCGCCTATTTTTTATACAGTTTAATCATAATTTATTGTTTTAATGATTTACAATGAAAATTTAGTTTAAAACCTACCGTATCAGTTCGAAAATCTCAGGTTTTTCCCTTTCGCGTTGTTTCATCCTGTCTTTCATGGCGGTAATTATACTGTTTGCTTTATCTTCTGCGCCATGTTTCGAACTTTTTTCAGCGGCTCCTGTAAAAGAAACGTTAAAACATAATTACGACGTTTCATTATCTAATTACTCATTACTGTGATTACAAGAAACGCTTTAACCATTTATATTCTAGAGATGCAATTACGAGACCATATAGTTTATATTCACTACGTTGCATCTGTATTTCTTCTCTCCTAAATATGCGAGCTGCATGTTGGATGATTATAATTTAATACCTTGAAGCTGTTAGGTAATAAAATAAGCTCGTTTTGTACGTTCCAAAACGATTGTTATCTATTTTGTTGTAAATTTCGTTCGAAATGATTCACTTCGGCATGTAGTTTTGCCATATATATTAGTCCGAATTGATAAGCCTAAAGCTGCATATTAGGAGTCAAGTATGAAAGTTTTTGTTATCAGCTTCAAGAGTAAGTTACAAAACCATTTCCCAGGTTACCAGGGTGACCCATTTAAAATATCAAAGTTGTTTTTTATTGGTTAAAATGTAATCTGTTAATTTTTGATCGGTACAGATAAAAATAATACATTTATTTAAAACTTTTTTTTATTTAAAACACAAATGCCCGCATCAACCTCAAAGGGTTATTAGCGGAAAACATTCACAATACAATCAATAATTTAAATTCTATGGAATAAGTCAATGTCTTTAAGAAATTGGATGGTCTCTTGGATTTTATTTCTGCAACTCATCATACAACTAAGCCTATGTTTGTTTGTTTCCCTGGAATAAAGTGGACATTCTACGATGATGTGCTTCACTGTTAAAATGGTTAAGCAATTTGTGCACACTGGGGGTGACTTTTTATCATTAGATATTTGTGTGCTATATTTGTGTCTGTCATCTCGTATTGGTAGTGATTCATAGACTAGTGGTTTGATTTCTTTTAGTTTGGATACATTTTGATTCCAGAGTTTTTGCTATACCTCGTTTATATAATTCTTAATTATAATTTTATGATCAGTATCTGGGTACTTATCGACTATCCGAATTGATGTATCAGAGGTTGCTGCCTTTACTGTTGTATCTGCAATTTTATTTCCCTTGATTCCCACATGTGATGGAACCCACATGAATTTAATGTCTTTTTCCTGATGCTTAAGATATGAGAGTTGTTCTTTAATTTTGTGTAAAATCGGATATTGAGGGTATAGTTGACTCATGCTGTTTAGAGCACTCAATGAGTATAAAAAGTTTTTCCTGATGTGAGGTGCACATTTTAAGAGCTTCTAAGATCGCTATTGTTTCTCCAGTAAATATGCAACATTGTTGGGGAATTCGATTAGTTAATTTTTCATTATTGACCACATATGCTGCTGCATACCCTTGATGAGTTTTTGATGCATCCGTAAAAACTAGGTTATGACGATGATAGTTTCCAATTGTTTCTTTATATTTATTAAGTAATACGGGGTTGGGATAAAGTATGGAACCAAGTAAATATCTTTTAAACGAAAAGAACGATATTTATGAAAATTTGCAGGTAAGTGCAATGGAACAAAACGCATCTGATGTACATTGTTTTGATAATAATATAATTCCGGTTTAACCGGAAATGCCATCAACTTCTTTAATTTAAATGGGACACCCTATATATTTTTACAGATTTTGAAAGAGCTTGTTATTTTGAATTCATATATACTGAGTTTAGTGTAAAAAAAATTGTGAAAACTAGGAATAACTCACTGTTAGTAGTACAATAGATGTACATTTCATTATTTTAGAATAATGAGAAACAAAATTATTTCAAATGTACAAAATGCTCGCCGTTTACTTACTGACAATATGCCATCCTGTTATTTCCAAGACTTCTCCAAGTATTAGTTCACATTCATCAATAATTCTTTGTCTTAATTCCTGTAAGTTTGTTGGTCGTCTAACGTAAACATGTGATTTTAGATAACCCCAAAGAAAAAAATTTAACGGGCTAAGATCCGGAGAACGAGCAGGCCACTCTATGCATCCTTTACGTCCAATCCATCGATTTGGAAAACTCGCATCCAGAAAATCCCTAACCCGTCTATCATAGTGGGGAGGTGCTCCATCTTGTTGAAACCAAATATTTTGTGGTAATTGCCCATTCTGTTGAAGTGCAGGAATAATTTCGTTATTTAGTAGATCCAAATACTTGTCACCATTCAAGTTTCCGTCGATAACAAATGGTTATAAGCCCATTTGTTATCGACGGAAACGCATCTGATGTACATTGTTTTGATAATAATATAATAAGCTTATTTTCGACAATTCCCATCCAAACATTTAACTTCTGTGGATGCTGGGTATGTGCTTCATGAATCCAATGAGGATTCTCATTTGACCAATACCTTGAGTTATGGCGATTAACTGTTCCATTTAAACAAAAAGTTGCCTCATCGGAAAAAACTAAGCTAGAAGCAAAATTTTCGTCGACATTACAGATGTCCATTAGCCGTTCGCGAAATTCCAGCCGTCGGTCAAAATCATCGAATAACAATTCTTGAACTAACTGTAGGTACCTTATACGGATGATACTTTTTAGTATCTTTCCTACAGAACGTCGACTGATACCATGGTTTAGTGCCAAATTTGTGGTGGAAGTTTGAGGTGATTCTTCTAAATCGATTGCAATATTTTGTTTAACAGTTTCGTTCGTTGCAGTCTGCGGTCTTCCAGGTTTTAGCAAATTTTTTACCATCCCAGTAGTATTAAAACGTTGTAATGTTTTAGTTACTGTTGAGCGTGATATAGGATTTCTCTCCGGATGCAAATTATGAAAAATATGACACACTTCTTCATGAGTTCTAACACGATCTCCATAACCGATCATCATTAAAATTTTAATACGCTTTTTTTCACTTAATTGAACCATTCTAAATTGTGCAATTTATTTCCGTCAATTAGAATTTGACACTTGAAGAACAAAACACGTACCAAACAGTACTTGTTTATTTATTGCATATGCATACAAACAACATCAATTAGTTTATCTAAATAGTTTTTTGCTCTAATGCAAAAAACTCAAAGGAGGTTGGTTAAAGTGCTATATTCCTCGTTTTTACAAATGTATGTATGAATTCAAAATAACAAGCTCTTTCAAAATCTGTAAAAATATATAGGGTGTCCCATTTAATTTAAAGAAGTTGATGGCATTTCCGGTTAAACCGGAAGTATATTATTATCAAAAAAATGTACATAAGATGCGTTTTGTTCCATAGCACTTACCTGCAATACTTTATCCCAACCCTGTATATGCGGACTGGTAGATGATTTGGGATAGTGAGAAAGAGATAGGTTTATAGAAGGTATATGGATGGTCCAAGGTGGACAATTTATACCAAAGGGGAGTGAGTGATTAAACTGTTCAATGTTGAGGCCACTTCGTAAGAGTCTTTCTCTCAAAGGGATTGTTTTGGTTGCTTTATTCTTTAGCGATTTTCTGGGTAAGATGTTTGTAAATATTGTTTTGTAAACTGGATTAGTGGAATTAGATGATATTCTCGCAGCGTAGTTTAATGATAGCTGCTTTCGGCGTAGTTTTAAAGAAAGTTCACCAGAAATGACTTGTATGCTGGAGATGGACTGGATCTAAAGGCCCTTATCGACAATCTTAATGAATATGATTGAATTGTATACAGGGATTTAAGTAGTCTTTTGCTTGCTGTATCGTAACATATAACACCGTAGTCTAATTAACTTCTTATTAAAGACGTTTAATTGTTTATTGTTTTTAACAGATTCTTTGCTTTTTGTTTTGAAACTAGGAACAGAATAATACAACCACAGCTCTATAACCAACTCCATAAGAAGAAGACAACAACAAGGCCGTACTTCGGAAGTTGCTTCACTTCCAACCACAGCTCTATAACCAACTCCATAAGAAGAAGACAACAACAAGGCCGTACTTCGGAAGTTTCTTCACTTACTTCCCAATTTATTTTATTGATCTTATTGCAACTATTAAATATACACTTTTGGCGTCCATTTTTGCAAAGCACTCTTCATTCATATACCATTCCCGTTGCCACGCTAAATGTCTACTCATTCTTTAAAAACACAATGACCTCCCTACCCTACAGAGAATATAAATCTTAAATCATGGCCCTTCAACATTTGTTATATTCTATAAAAAAAGTCCCCCAGCTCTACAAAGATTTGCCCCTCTAAGAGCACAATGTATCTATCCAGTCGATCTCCCATTCACGTAAAAATTTTCTGAAGAATACTTATAAAATGGGGGAAATTATAAATAACCAAAGGTTATAAAAATAGATATTTAACCTTGTGAAAGCAAATCTGATCCAAAGCATGCCTTGTCGATTGTAGGCTGTTTTCAATGTCAGAGGAGGGAATCATAGCTACTGAATTTCTTAAAATTCTTTTATAATAACGAAAAGCATATAAAAGTAAAATTGTTGTATCACAAATTCAAAATTATGATGTTTCAATAACAGATTTATTGTCCATTTATAGCAAAAAATAAAAAAAATACAATCATCATAGTATAGTTTTTAAACACCTTTGCTTCATTAATTAATTCAAATAGGGTATCAAATTATCATTTTGATTGTTAGTGAAATAATATTGAAATATGGCAGCAGTTGTCAGTTGTCAGAGCTGTCAAAGATATTTTGTAAAAGTATCCAGAAACAAGATAACTTATTTTTGAAAAAGTATCTGAAGTTACTTAGGGTATCTAGTTACTCTTAAGTTACTTTTTTAGATACTAAATAAGATACTTTTATATACTGCGAGCATAAAATTGGGCTCACCCAGTAATTTGAAGATATTGTAGACATTTTTATTTTCGGATTTTTCTCGGTTTTCTCGGTTTAGTTTGTAGTTCAAAAGTTTATTGAAAGTAATAACATGAACAAGTTTAGGAATTTTAAGAAATTCAGTAGCTATGATTCCCTCCTCTGGCAGTGAAAACAGCCTGCAATCGACAAGGCATGCTTTGGATCAGATTTTAGATTACATTTTGTGTATCCATCCTTTGACCATCCTTTGACCGAAGAACTGAATTCTGCGAGTATACGATGAACCAAAATAACAATTTCATTGATAACGTTTTATTTTCTGACGAGGCAACGTTTTATTTGAACGGTCATGTTAACCGACAAAACACCCGTTATTGGTCTGATGAAAAATCCACACTGGATGCAAGAGTACCATACGAAAAGACCACAAAAAACTAACGTATGGGCTGGTGTGAGAAATACAATTATTTGTCCATATTTTTTTGATGAAAACTTAACAGGAGCATTATATCTGGATTTCCTACAAAATACATTAATTCCTGATATGATCCAGCTTGTTCCTGATATTCAAATACCCACTAATGTAGACTGCAGAATCTGATTTCAACAGGATGGCGCACCGCCACATTTCGCAGTAGCTGTGCGCGATTTTTTAAATACAACTTTTCCACAAAGGTGGATAGGAAGAAGGGGACCAGTGGAATGGCCTGCTAGATCACCTGATCTGAGCCCATTAGACTTCACAATGTTAGAGACGAAAGTAATGCCCGGTTCAGTCATTGTCTAACGGTCAATGGAGAACAATTTGAACATTTATTGTAAATTTTCGTTTGTTTGTTTGTTTTTGGAAGTGTATCACATTAATTGCATAACTACATTTTCCCATTTAATTTGTTTATTACATTCAGTAACATATTACTTTTCATAAACAATTTTCATATTTTTTTTGCATTTTTGCTCTTCCTGTACCAATTTTAAGCAACATATTCCCAATAAAACTAGGGTTAGATGAAGGAATACTGCAGGGTTTACTGGAGAAGTATACCTTGCTAATTTTGCAGTATCAACCATTGTGTTAGTTAAAGTTTATATTTAAACAAGCACCAAGAAAACAAGAAGTTTAAGCAACGTATTTTACATTTTTGGAATCAGCTCAGCAAAGGCAATTTGGAAATTAAAAATTAGGGGGGGGTTTCATTTGAAAAAACACGAAAGTGGTTCACATTTAGCCAATAATGAATTTATGCGTTACTTTATGGACGTACTGTAAATTATTTATCTGGCGATGCTGCATTATTACAAAATAATTCATAGTGAGTGAAAAATAAATCTTGGCAAATACACATTTTGTAAACAACTCTGTATATTGTATTTTATAGGTCAATGGGTTAAACTATTATCAGCTTTCAATTTGAATTGTTGTATTTTTAAATCGAGGTATTGCAGATTTGATGATTAATTGCTTGCAGCTTAATATAACAACGATTTCGATCTCATTATTTACCCGTTATTAGTTATTTCCCTTTTGTAATTATCAGTTTTACCGAATGCATACCGTAATTACGTTCCCCTAGGTAATTATCTTGAAGGATCCAATCAATACCTTTCGACAATCTGATACCACTTTAAAATGATCAACATCGAATTGCGACACATCGCAACCCAGTTTTTGCATGAAAAATAAAAGGGAAAAACGTTTTTCAGTTGTGTATGTGATCGTTCTAGCGTGTACGCGAACTCTATAAACTATTTTCCATCCTCCTAAAACCAATTTAATTATGTATCTGCATTCCGCATCAAGTATTTTCATAAACACACGCGATTTAACGTTGCTGTATAAAGTTGTTGATAAAATAAAAAATTTTCGCGTCTCCGTAATTGTCGTTAACGTAATTGTGGGTTTTATTTTTACCACTGAATCGTTCGTTTTCATTTTATGTGAATATTTATCAGTCAATTTGTTCGGTATTACAGAAATTAAAAAAATATGTATGTTTTATGTTTGAGTTTGGTCGAGAAATCAAATTTTATTCATAACGTTTTAATCCAAAATCCACTGACAGAGGTACAGCAGTTCTGTTAATTTGTTGCAACAATTCTTGTTACTATTTTTTGTTTTAAAATTCTGTTTAAAGTAGGTGAAAACGTCGCCAGTAGGCAGCTTGGTATTACTAATTTGAATTTGACAGCTGACGATTCTAATTAGCTACATCATAAAGTTATCTTATATTTATATTTTTTGCTAATAAATAATAAATAGGAAATTTAATTATTGGCGAAAAAAAATTAAAGTTAACTGTCTTTCTATACTTTTAAAAATCCTTTTCAAATAATCATTATCCTCTAAAATTGTTTGTTTGGGTTTCCGGTTCTGGAAAGTAAATTAAAACAGTTCCAGTCAACGGAATTGTGCTCTAAACATTTATTTTAAAACCCTTGACCAACACCCTCTTTTAAACTTTATTTTTCCATTACCACATTCTATATTGCTTCGTTAGTTGTCCCATTGTTCATTAACTCCGGAAAAAAAATCGAACTGCTACATCACGAAATAATGAAGCTTCATGGTAAATGTTTAGTTTAGATTGGATTTGTTAGGAGACCTTTTTAATCCTATTTCAGCATGAAAAATCGTCGGTAAAGTCTTTCTAATCCAATGAGAAAGAAACAACCTATACCACCACTATATATTGTTGTAACTAAATTGGGCTTTGGGATTAAATCATTCAAAGTTAGTTTTAGGTGTGGAACTCCTCAATTATCTGGGGAACGGCCTGCACGATTTTGATAAATTTTTGTAATATGGCCGATATTATTGTATTGTTGTCGGACTTTTCGTTGTTCTGGAAATCTAATGACCTTTGTTAAGTTCAACGCCACACTGTATATTTTTGTTGTTTTTGAAATCCCAGAAAAATACTGAATATTTTTCATGTAATACTCTCTATACCGACATGTTATTAATTGTTGTTGGTGTGTATTAAAAGTCACAATGTATCGTTTATCTGAAAGAGCACGAATTGGAATCTTAATAATATTGGGATATGGTGATATTCGTCAGCAAGAAACGTGTAAAATCTTTAATAATTTATATCCTAACCGAAATTCCATGTCAATTTATTAAAAAAATTTAAACCAACTAATACAGTAAAAGATTTACCTAAACCAGAACCCAAAAAAACTGCATCAACTGAACACAAATCTTTAGATGTTTGTGTCATGTTAGAAGAAGATGTTCTTTTAAGCACTAGCCAAATATCCAGGGAAATTGATGTTTCGCAAAACACTTAATGACCATTTTACGTAATGACAATATTAAATTCCATCCATACAAACTGAGGTTAGTTCAAGAGTTGGTAGAAGAAGACTTTGATAGACGTAAAGAGTTTGCAGACATACTGATGGAAAAATGGTGTGACTCAAACGATCCAAATTTTGTAAATAATATTATATTTCTGATCTCGGAATATCACGGTCACGTCACAATCCTGGTTGGATGCGTGAACACCACACCCAGTATCCAGAAAAACTTAATGTATGGAATGGAATATAGACAACAAAATGATTATCTTCTTTAAGAAAACTTAAATGTTGCGAATTATTTAAATTTATTAGAAATCAGTGTTATACCAGAGTTGGTTCGGTTATTTCTAAATCCAAGTGAGTATTTGCAATTGCCTTTTAATTTAGAAATTTTAATATTTAAAACTTTCAGATAATAACAATACCTCAAACACCAATATTTAGCTGCAACAGGATCGAGCTCCACTTCACTATACGCCCTTAATAATGTGTGGTGTTTCCTAGAAGATGGATTAGAAGGCGTGGTTTTATCGAATGGTCACAGCGATTACCCGATATGAATTCTCTAGATTATTTTTTGTGGGTCACTTAAAAAACACTGTTTATACGAAAAAACCTGACAATATTAAGGAAATAAAGGACAGCATTACCGTAGAGATAAGAAGAATTGAACAGTCATGCATTTTGCATTTTTAAAGATCTAATAGCTTGTTGCATTGAAGAAAATGTACAACATTTTTCTCATCTACTGTAACAGCCTTTATTTTATGTTTTTTTATAGTTTCCTAGCTGCTTGGACCTTCTTTTAACATGATGTAAATATGCAAATATATGATTTGCCTTCAGTTGTTGCAATTTTTCTGTCATGATTTGGGGAAACCTTTTAATAATACAACTTTATTCATTACAAAATCAAGTACAGTTTAACTATCATATAATAAACAGTTTAAAATAAAGTAAAAGATTGATAAGTGCCGATGCACATAACAATAAATAATAAAATTAATAATACAAAGTTTAAGGATAATAAAAAACTCTTCGTTTTAACAAAACTTCCAATATTTATTTAAAAACTGCTTTTTTAAAAGACTCAATGACAGCCGTTTCGCTAGACAACTAGCATCGTCAGATTGACATATTGAAGTTACTATTTATTTTTGTAGCTAGGTACCTGATGTTTATTAGGTAGTTATAAGGCTAGACCAAGTATGGAAGTAATAAGACATAACAATAAAGCCTAGATGTTATTAGCCCTAAGGGTCTTCCAATGGGAAGTCCCATTTCTCCAATTTTAGCAAATATTTTTATGGATAATTTAGAAAACAAAATCTTTAATTCTAGTTATAAAAACAATATTGTATTTTGGTATAGATATGTTGATGATGTGTTAGCAGGATTTGTAGGTAGCGAACGACAATTAGATATACTTTTTAATTATATTAATACCTTGCATCCTAAAATTAATTTTACTTTGGAAGTTGAAGAAAATAATTCAAATAATTTTCTAGATTTAAAAATTAAAAAAGTTAATAATTTACTAAATTATTCAATATACAGAAAACCAACACAAACAGATGTAACCATACCATAGAATTCAAATCATCCTATAACGCATAAATTAGCAGCTTATATTTCTATGATACATAGGATATTTTTAATTCCAATGGACAAAATTAACTTTGATAAAGAAATTAGTATCATAAAACAAATAGCTACATCTAATGGCTATCCAATTCATTTAATGAATAAATTAATTAATAATAAAGAACAGAAAGTGTCACTACAACTAATATTTCCTAAACAAACTAAAGGAATTAAAAGTTATAAAAATATTACATATTGTGGAAATATTTCCAATACAATTTCAAAAATAATATCTTCGGCAACATCAGCAATAATATCATTTAAAACACAAAATAATGTTGGTACAAAATTGTTAAATGTAAAAACAAAATTACCCAAATTAAAAAAAATCCGGTGTTTACAAAATTAATTGTCCAAAGTGTAATGCTGTATATATTATTGTGATATAATTATTTGTGAGAATGTTTATATTATTTAATTTAGATTATAATGTTTATATCAATTATTTCACGTTGGGCTAACCAGATTTATAATAAATGTTTATTATATGTGTAATTATTATCGTTTCATACCAATATCAGTATAAATGTTGATTAGAAATATTATAATTATTTATCTCATTAATGAATTGTTAAAATAAATGATTTAAATGAAATATTCTTTATTAATATCGTTAAAACGTTTTATTTTTTATTTATCTCAATAGATGGCGCTGTATTACTTTTATTTTAAATAATTTTTATTTTATTTTATAATGGTTTAGAGTTTTATATACAAATAATATTATAAGTTTAGATATTATGATTTAGATTATAATGAGCATGAAACTTCTTTTCTCTAGAGTTAGGATTCAGCTGTCAATTCTAGTTGATTATAATTATTAATTTGTTTGATATAAATTTATTATATTTGTTAAATTTTTCCTACCTGTATACTTTTCTAGCAGCCTATATTATTGAACAAAATATAATAAAACAACTTGTACAATATCGTGAATTTATTATTATTCAAACTTTTAATCGACCCTTAAAGTATATCAAAAAGAAATTACCTTTACGCAAATATACAAATTTGTTCACAATCGTGAATACATATAAATTGTCACTTCGATTAAGAGAAATATTATAAATAGTTTTTTTGAATTTTTGAATTTGCCTCGCAAAATAAAGTTAGTACTCACATTGACATTGCATTCCTAAGCGTAGAGATCGTTTTTACAAAATGGCGAATCCAGCCGACCGCTGCTACAATCGTCCCAGAATGATTCCACTTTGTATCAATTTAACTGTGTTAGAATCTTTTACAAGTAAGTGATGGTTATAAAGTGTTGTTAAACTTGTATCAGATGTGAAAATTTACCATACTTTTAGGTATAACTGGAAATAACATCTTTATGACCAGTCAACCGGCAAAATTTACAATTATTCCATACAGAAGCACGTATTTCAGAGATGACCAGGAGACAAGAGAGCTTTTTTGATTGTGCACCGATTATTTATATCTTTTTCAAAACAATTGAATCCCTAACGACTGTTGTTATGCAAGGTAATAATTTTGGTCTACAATACAAACATAACCTATACTAAAATAATATTAACAATATAACCTTTTATAAATTAAGACATATTTTGAATAATATTTACTTAAATTATCATTCTTATTTATAAAAATCAATATTCACATGTATCCATAGTTGATATTTTGTGTATTTGTTTATTAATTTGCATAAATGTTTATGTTACAACTTCTTATTATTTTAGGGCTTTTAAATGTTATTCTGTGCTTATTTTATTGAAAACTTAATTAAGATCATTTAATAATCCTTTTAAATACTATTTTAGATACTCAAAATGTGAATTATTGAAAATACTTATTTCAAAATTAATCTGCACTTTGACATATAAATTTTGATAAATGTTTTTAAAATTTTTTTGATAATGCTGTAAATATTATTCTTATATACAATTTTTAATCAGAATACAGTATAAAATAAAATGAAAACATTATAATACAACCTTTTGTTAATTAAAATAATACAATTTTAGATTTGACGTTTAGTCTTTACATGTACATTATTGTACTTTCTTTGGAGCACCACACAGATAAATTCCATGTCTTTTAATACCATAGGCACTCTGTGTTTTCAACACTGAAGTTGTCTTTTTGTGCATTCACTAGCAATTATGATTTTGGAGCACATTTGTACTAACAAGAGGCATAATTCAAAGTCCTATCTTTGACCGTATACTTTAGTACACAACACTCAAAAAAAGTAAGTAGTTTTTCCTTATGCTAATTTGAACAACCTAACTAAATTATACAATTGTTTGTTTTAAATTCACTATAAGTAATTTTATTATATTTTGTTGTTTTAGATTTGAGTTTAAGAGTTTAATGGAATATACTATGAAAATTTGTAATCACCTTTACATTATTGGAACGATTCATCAAAATCATAAAGAAAGAATGTCATATAGATTCCAACTCTAGATAATTATTTTTAAATTATAATATCTACACTAATTACTTGTCATAATGTTTAAAAGATTAGTAAATCAATTAATAATATCATTTTTAAATTGATAATGAAATTGGTGAGTTAGTTTATATCATTGTTTGATTATATTTGAATTATTATTCTTTTAAACAAACTATTATTATTTTTAACTAAATTATTATTAATTAATTCTTATATTTATTATTTCATTATAACATTCCCAATTACATTTTCAAAATTTTATTATAATTTGGTACAAATTATTTAGAAAATTTTCTGGAAATGTAATTCTATTTTATTAAAAATTCTTATATTAACATTTACACTAGTCACTAAAATTACTTGAGGGTAGCCATCTGTATAGTACGTCCACGTTAAAAATTCCCCTTGGAATTCCAGTATCAGGGTATACCAGTAAATAACTATTGATACCTTTTTTAGTTTCCACTTTGTAAGGACCTTCAAAAGGTAATTGCAATTTAGCACATACATTGTGTTTTCTATTTGGAACTCTTAAAGCTTTTATGATTACCAAGTCACCTTGTTCAAAAGTAGTTCTTTTATTTATACGTTTGTTCCTTTTTTCTTTACATTTATTTGCATTTTTCAATATTTTAGATTGTGTTTTCTTAATAATTAGATTATATGGTTCTATAACTTCAGGTTGCCAAGGTCTATTAGGTGTTATATTTTTCATTATTCTAATTGGTGATTCTCCTGTTACTTCATGTGGTATACTATTTATGCAATTTTCTATATTTTTAAGATTGTTTTCCCATAATTGTTGGTCTGCATATACTATTGATCTTAAATATTTTATTACTTCTCTCACATATCTTTCAGCCAAATTAGTACGAGGGTTTCTAATGCTAGTAAAAATAGGTATAATATCTGATTTTAATAGCCATGATTTTAGATTATCATTATTAAAATATGTTGCATTATCCATTAAACATTTTGATGGTGTTTCTATTTCTATGATGAAGTTTGTTAAACATCTCTTAACGGTTTGTCTATTTGTTCTCTTGCATGGATAAAGAGTTACATATTTTGAAAAATTATCAACTATGATAAAAATGTGTTGGTTTCCTTCTAAACTTGGTACTAAATTAGAAACAAAATCTATGGATATTAATTCTAATGGTTTTGTAGTTACTATAGCTTTTGAGATATTTACATTATGAAAATTCTTTTCTTTATTTAGTTGACATAATTCACATCTTCTGATAACTTCCTTTGTTGTTGTTAAATCGTTTCTCGATATATAATTTTCCCTAAAAATATTGTAAATTTTTCTAATGCCAGCATGATAATATTTTAAATGTAATTCTTTAATTAATTTTGATGTTAATTCTTTTGTGACCACATATAATTCTTTATTATTAATAATTTTGTATATAATTTTATTTGAATTTACCTTTGTTCCACTTTTTTCTGTTTCATCTAATTTCTTTTGGTCTAGTATGATATTATTTAAAGAGAATATTTCTGTGTCTTCTTTCATAATGTTTACTCCTACTTGTCTGTTATTTGATTTCTTAATTTTCTCTCCATCCATTCTGGTTATAGCATCAGATACAATGTTTTTCTTTCCCGGAACATATTTAATTTGAAATGAATATTCTTGGAGCAGTAATGCCCATCTATGTATACGGTTGTTTCCATATTTATTTTTCAAAATTGTAGTAAGAGCTTGATTATCTGTCTCAATAATAAATTCGTTGCCAAATAGGAAAAATCTAAGTTTATTTATGCAGAATATTATACTTGCTAATTCTAATTCTCCATCTTTCTTTTTAACAATCACTATTGGATTAATAAATGAGGTATTACTATGTTCAATAATTTTATCGTTGAGTAGTTTTTTAATGGCTTTCTGCATATCATCTTTATATTTAAAAGGTATAGGGTAAGTTTTAACTCTAAAAGTTTCCATGTCCTTTATTTTCAGACTATGAGTGTAATTTTCTGCAACTCTTGGTACTTCATTATATAGATCTTGATATTTTTCCAACAAACATTTAATCTCCATTCTTTTTTCATTATCACAATCTAAACTCACTTCATTCCATTTATTATTTTCTTTAAAATCAATTTCATCTTCTTATATCTCATTCTTATCCATCACTTCCATTTCCATTCCAATTTCATCACCATAAACTTTTTTATTATTATATTTATTGTAATTATATTCTATATTTTCTTTTTCTTCTCCACGTACCATTTTAATGTTCATCAATATTCTTTCTTCTTCTGATTCCTTCTCTTCATTAAATTTTATATTTATTCCATTTAAACTTACCACTTTACTCTCATAATTAATTTTAGCCTTATTTTTATGTAATTCATCTGAACCTAGTAAAATATCCAATTCCATGTTGTTGACGATTAATAATTGTATTTTAATACGATTGTTTTCAAAATTTACTTCTATTATGATTGCTTTATTTACCTCAGTTATTTTCTTTGAATTCAAACTTAATAAATTTACTTTTGGAACTTTAATTATATGATTTTGTAGATTTAATTTTGTTATAAGATTTTGATCAATTAATGATGTTTCAGAACCACTATCTATTAAAATTTTAATATTAATATTATTAATTTTTGGTGCTACCTTCCCCCCTGCTCAATAAAATATTCAACTTCTTCTTCACCTTCTTCCAATTTCTTTCTATAAGTCTCTTTATGGTATTTGTATTTTTCATCCTCATATGTTGCTTCTTAGCATTGTTTTGTTCTTTCATTCTTTTAAATTTTCTAACATTGGTGTTCATATTCATTTCTTCCTCTTTATTCTTTGTCTCCATTAGTTTCCTTCCAATCAATTGTTCAAGTATGTTTTTAATTTTCTTGGTTCCTTCTACATCTATAATTATACTTGAATTAATCTTATTCTTATTTTCATCCAGGTCACATTTTAATTTATTTATTTTAATCTTCTCATTTTCAACATCTTTATCTCTGTTTCTGTCAGCTTCTTCTAAATTTTTATCATTTGTTTCTGATTTTTCCTTCTTTTCAAATACTTTTTCTTCTTCATTAAGTTTCTCCATATTCTCTTCTTGGCTTGCACTTTGTATCTTCAAATTCTCTTTTTCTTCATCAATATTTTCTACAATCTCTTCTTTTAAATATTTTCCATTGTTTCTATTTAAATTGTAATCCAATTTGTCCAACTCTTCCTCATTTTCATCATATTTCTTCTCAAACATCTTTTTCATTTCTTCTTTAATTTCTTGTTTTACACTTCTTATTTCTTCCTGTAATTTACAGTTTTGTTCCCCCATTTCTCCCCTCAATTCATCAAATTTCCTATTTATATCTTCTTTATTCTCATCCAGTTTCTTGTTTATGTCTCTTCTCAAATCTTCATTATTTTTGTCCAGTTTGTTTATGTCCTTTTTAAGATCTTCTTTATTTTTGTTCATTTCTTTCCTTAAATCTTCATTATTTTTATTATTTTCTTTCTTACTTTCATCCATCATTTTGGTTAAATTTATCAACATTTTCATCACTTCACTCTGATCCTCTTTTTCTTCTACTCTTCTTGTTCCTTGCATTTGTTGTTGTTCTGGTTCTTCTTGTCCATTTTCATTACTTTCATCCCGTGCTTCATAATCTCCAGATCCCTGATTTCTTTCCTCATCTACCTGAGTACCTACTTCTTCTCCTGATTTTTCTCCTATCTGTTTTCCATCTCTTAGTGTCATCTTGTCCATTTTTAATTAATATTTTATTTATTTGTTGTTTTAAATATATTGATTTTATTATTTTATTAATTTATGTTTATTTTATTTGTTAAAATTTAATTTTAAATTAAAATGTCAAATTGACAGATCGCCTCACGTTGGTAGAGCCAAATTATAGTGATATAATTATGTGAGAGAGAATACTTTTATATTTAATTTAGATTATAATGTTTATATCAATTATTTCACGTTGGGCTAACCAGATTTATAATAAATGTTTATTATATGTGTAATTATTATCGTTTCATACCAATATCAGTATAAATGTTAATTAGAAATATTATAATTATTTATCTCATTAATGAATTGTTAAAATAAATGATTTAAATGAAATATTCTTTATTAATATCGTTAAAACGTTTTATTTTTTATTTATCTCAATAGATGGCGCTGTATTACTTTTATTTTAAATAATTTTTATTTTATTTTATAATGGTTTAGAGTTTTATATACAAATAATATTATAAGTTTAGATATTATGATTTAGATTATAATGAGCATGAAACTTCTTTTCTCTAGAGTTAGGATTCAGCTGTCAATTCTAGTTGATTATAATTATTAATTTGTTTGATATAAATTTATTATATTTGTTAAATTTTTCCTACCTGTATACTTTTCTAGCAGCCTATATTATTGAACAAAATATAATAAAACAACTTGTACAATATCGTGAATTTATTATTATTCAAACTTTTAATCGACCCTTAAAGTATATCAAAAGAAATTACCTTTACGCAAATATACAAATTTGTTCACAATCGTGAATACATATAAATTGTCACTTCGATTAAGAGAAATATTATAAATAGTTTTTTTGAATTTTTGAATTTGCCTCGCAAAATAAAGTTAGTACTCACATTGACATTGTTCACGTGACTCGATGCATTCCTAAGCGTAGAGATCGTTTTTACAAAATGGCGAATCCAGCCGACCGCTGCTACAATCGTCCCAGAATGATTCCACTTTGTATCAATTTAACTGTGTTAGAATCTTTTACAAGTAAGTGATGGTTATAAAGTGTTGTTAAACTTGTATCAGATGTGAAAATTTACCATACTTTTAGGTATAACTGGAAATAACATCTTTATGACCAGTCAACCGGCAAAATTTACAATTATTCCATACAGAAGCACGTATTTCAGAGATGACCAGGAGACAAGAGAGCTTTTTTGATTGTGCACCGATTATTTATATCTTTTTCAAAACAATTGAATCCCTAACGACTGTTGTTATGCAAGGTAATAATTTTGGTCTACAATACAAACATAACCTATACTAAAATAATATTAACAATATAACCTTTTATAAATTAAGACATATTTTGAATAATATTTACTTAAATTATCATTCTTATTTATAAAAATCAATATTCACATGTATCCATAGTTGATATTTTGTGTATTTGTTTATTAATTTGCATAAATGTTTATGTTACAACTTCTTATTATTTTAGGGCTTTTAAATGTTATTCTGTGCTTATTTTATTGAAAACTTAATTAAGATCATTTAATAATCCTTTTAAATACTATTTTAGATACTCAAAATGTGAATTATTGAAAATACTTATTTCAAAATTAATCTGCACTTTGACATATAAATTTTGATAAATGTTTTTAAAATTTTTTTGATAATGCTGTAAATATTATTCTTATATACAATTTTTAATCAGAATACAGTATAAAATAAAATGAAAACATTATAATACAACCTTTTGTTAATTAAAATAATACAATTTTAGATTTGACGTTTAGTCTTTACATGTACATTTTTGTACTTTCTTTGGAGCACCACACAGATAAATTCCATGTCTTTTAATACCATAGGCACTCTGTGTTTTCAACACTGAAGTTGTCTTTTTGTGCATTCACTAGCAATTATGATTTTGGAGCATATTTGTACTAACAAGAGGCATAATTCAAAGTCCTATCTTTGACCGTATACTTTAGTACACAACACTCAAAAAAAAGTAAGTAGTTTTTCCTTATGCTAATTTGAACAACCTAACTAAATTATACAATTGTTTGTTTTAAATTCACTATAAGTAATTTTATTATATTTTGTTGTTTTAGATTTGAGTTTAAGAGTTTAATGGAATATACTATGAAAATTTGTAATCACCTTTACATTATTGGAACGATTCATCAAAATCATAAAGAAAGAATGTCATATAGATTCCAACTCTAGATAATTATTTTTAAATTATAATATCTACACTAATTACTTGTCATAATGTTTAAAAGATTAGTAAATCAATTAATAATATCATTTTTAAATTGATAATGAAATTGGTGAGTTAGTTTATATCATTGTTTGATTATATTTGAATTATTATTCTTTTAAACAAACTATTATTATTTTTAACTAAATTATTATTGATTAATTCTTATATTTATTATTTCATTATAATATAGGTCAAACACAAAGAAATTTTGAAGTAAGATTTAACGAACATTTAAGAGCATATAGATTAAAACAACCAGATAAGTCAAATTATGCAAAGCACCTACTTGAACATCCAACCTCACTCTTTCACACCAATGACATCCAAATACTACACATTTGTAATAAAAAACAAAATTTAGATTTCCTTGAAGAACTTGAAATAAAAAGACATCTAGCAGATCCACAATTTAAAGTTGTTAATGAACAAATAAATCTGGGAAGTTCTCCACTTTTAAAGTGTTTGCTTTGATTGAGTCTTCATTTTATACATAGATAAGACGTAATTGTAACACAAATATATTAAGTTATTGTAAAGATCAGCATGATATAGTTTTTTCCCGGTTTTTCTATAGAGGGAAATACATCCAGGATAATCTCTTAAATCTATTAACATCTAGGCTTTAATATTGTTATGTCTTATTACTTCCATACTTGGTCTAGCCTTATAACTACCTAATAAACATCAGGTACCTAGCTACAAAAATAAATAGTAACTTCAATATGTCAATCTGACGATGCTAGTTGTCTAGCGAAACGGCTGTCATTGAGTCTTTTAAAAAAGCAGTTTTTAAATAAATATTGGAAGTTTTGTTAAAACGAAGAGTTTTTTATTATCCTTAATAAGATGGACTTCCAAAAAGTAAGGGTTAGTACAATCAATTTAATACAAAATTAATCAAATTTATCACCGAGTGTATTTTTGCTACACACTGGAAAATTATAAGACTACCTATTTATTAAATATTGTGGGACTAAATATTTTCAACTAATTTAGAAATTTTATGACGATCTTGAGTTAGAAGGAATTTTTTTAGTATTTTCTTAAATATGTGAATTTTAGAGCTGCATTTTATTTCAGGTGGAGTATTAATATAGGGCTTAGGGGCTAGATAAGCAAATGATCGCTGGCCAATAGACTTTTGTTTGAAGGGGGCACTTGGTGATTTTTCTTTTGTATAGAGCTAGTAGAATAATTGTGTTTACTTCATAAAATTGTATTTTTTTACGATGATTGCTAACTATTCGTAGGTAATACAGTTGTCGGATTTCTAGCGCATATTTGATTCAATATGAAGACTATTTGAAGCGTTTTTAAGAATTATTTTTAAAATTCTGCGTTGGATTGTTTCAAGAGGGCGTAGATGTGTTTTAAGTGCGCTTCCCCAAATACTGATACAATAGCTAATATGAATCTCAACTAGGGCATAATAAAGAATTTTTAATCGTTTTATATGTAATATATTTGTTAAGTATTTAAATTTTTTAATTACAGATCTTAATTGTTTACGCACATAATTTATATGTGTATGTTATATGTATGTGTTTATCTAGGTAAACATCAAGGTATTTTATTTGATCTTTACTTTGAATTGTAAAGTTTATTCAGTTAACGGTGGGTTTGTAGTGGAATGCAACATAATACGTTTTTTCCAGATTTAGGGTTTAGTTTATGGTTCAACCAGTTCTGTAGCCCAGGTAGTATTGATTCAACTCTGTTTTTTAAAGAAATCCATGTTTTATCTTTTAACAAAAATGCCGTGTCATTTGCGAAATCAATACCCTGTCAAACAGACCATTAACATAGATGTTAAATAGTATTGGCCCAAGTATGCTACCTTGGGGGATGCCACAGCTTATTGATGAGCATGTGCTGCATATGTTTCCCAGTTTAACATACTGTTGCCTTTGACTTAAGTAGCTTTTAAAAAGTTGATTTACATTTCCTCATATCCGAATGTCTGCTAGAGCGCTTAAAAGTTTTAAGTGACTTACTCTGTCGAAAGCCTTAGAATCTAGGAAGACACTTGGGCAAGGTTAACCTTAATTCATTGATTCGTTTATTTTTTCAGTTAGAGAAAGTATAGTATCTTCAGTAGACACGTTTTTTCTAAAGCCGTATTGATTTTTTGAAGTTATATTGAATTTATCTAGATATGAATTTTCAAAAACCTTCGAGTCTGATGTTATTAAAGATATGGGGCGGTAGTTGGTTGCTATTTGAGAGTCTCCATTTACTGTACCAGTTTTGTTAAAATTTTTTACTAATATACTAAAGGTCTTAAGGATATAAATTATAAAAAATTATTAATATTAAACAAGTTTATTCTATCTTAGCCATCTTATATTGCAACTTGAGCGGATATAATAAAAAGTAAAATTTTACTGTCAAATATAGCCAAACATTTGTTTGGGTTTAATTCCCAATGACTTACCGCATATTCTACGGCATGTGCTGTATTGCAAATTCTCTCCAAATGATCGTTTCCTGTAAATCTTTTATCCAGCGTAACTTCTAGATATTTGACGCTTTAATAATTTCAGCATAGAGGGCGGGCATTTGGAGTTTCTCTTAACTGTTGCTTTACAACGGTTGCTCTGTGTTACACCACCTAGTAACATTATTAAGCGCTCGTTGAATCACTTTAAAAATAATCTCTTCATGCATTATTTTTACCAATATCACCAGATCGTCTGCATAAGCTTGTACCTCTATTCTCTGGTTGTCGGGGTCAGAGATCAGGTCGTCCACCAATAGCGACCACAGGAGAAGGGAAAGTACTCATCTTTGTGCCTTCATCTGCTTGCCTTCCAGTGATATTAGAGAAGCCTGTTCTCTAGCATTGCTCTGGTCCAGTTACATATTGTATAAGGATGTCGCCTAGATATAGATATAGATAGATATAGATAGATATCAAGGAAGGTTTAATCACATCCATTAATATACAGGGTGGTCCGTTTGAAATAACAAAGTTCATTAGATTTTCAGAAAAATGGAATAGCCCCTACCAAAACCTCGGCCGTTTCCGAAGTAATTAAGACGTTCCATATATAAAACTCACTCTGTTAATAAAACAACGTAAAAGCATCTTCGATTCAAACCAAAGTGACAAAAGATATCGGTTTGCAACTAAAAGGAATTTCAAAGGATCGGTATTCTCTATTCTCCCAACAAAAGCAATATTGGAGACATGAGACAGGATATTTATAGTATTTATCCACAAAAAATAAATAGAATACCTTTAGGAATTTTACTTACTTTGAAGACAATCGGCGTTTAATAAGTCTTTACACTTTTCATGGCACTTGACACCGCATTCAGTACATCGAACGCCTTGTCTAGCGATCCCCCACAGAAGTCCTTCGCATTCGTAGCAATAAGTTGGCGAAGTCGCCGTCCAAGGGACAAAATTGTGTGGAGTCGTGCTGCTTATGGGGTAGATAAGAGCTTGAAGGGTTTTCTTGTAAACGTGCATTTTCTGAAAAAGTAATGTGTACGTATTGAAAAATATCTCATTAATTATTTATTTAGGTTAAATAAATAAATAAAATCATGTAAATTGTTCGAGTTACATTTTTCTGTAAACGATTGCGGGTAGCACGCACGTTGATTTAATGGGAGAAGCTTGAAAAATTTATACACAAAGACTTTCTTTGGGGCATTAGTTTTTTATCAAATCAATCAACCGTATCTTATTTATAATCTCGAAAAGAAAAAATTACCTAAAGCTCGGAAGCAGGTTTAATTATTGTTAGTGAAAGTATTGAATAAAATGATTTTTAGTGGGTTTTGTTTTCACAATCTATATTTTTCTTCAATGATCGTGAGTTTGGTATAATTATTATCGCATTAAATATATTTTTATGAGTATATAGTGAAAATTTGCTAAGTGCACTTTAACCTATAAATAAATCTGTTGCAGTTATACAAAGCAGTTCATTTACAACTTTTCTAACTAGGAAAGTGAAGTCGGTTTAGATTTTTCTGATATAAACAGTTGTAACATGTTTATTGCCCTGTTACTTTAGATTACCGTTGCCACAGTTATAAGTTAACTTCCTATTCGTCGCTCCATTAGCCACTTCCTTTCGCACGCCTAACCGAACTAATCTAGTGAGACAACTGACAGCTCACGCTTATAAATATCAAGGCTTCGAACAAATCAGCCCTTTTTGCCGACTGTCTCTCGTCGTAGAAAGACACCGTTCTCGAAACTGTCGTATCTACCGTATTGGCTGTATGAAAAGCACACCCTCCAAGGCTGTACCGCCAAGAATATCGCTAAACATATCGCAAGAAATACAATTAGGAATCCAAACAAGTAGCCGAGTCTTCCTTGGAAACTTTAGAGGCTCAAGTTAAGTACCTTCTGCTCTTAGAAGTTTAGTTCTTTTATTTACTTTCTTTGCTACCATTCGTTGATGCTGCTTTTCTAAGCGATTCCAAGGATGGCTTCAATGGGGTGTTTGTACCTCTCTGGGCTAACTAAGCGTTCATAAAAGAGCTTCCCAAAAGCTTTTAAGCAACTGTCAAGTGTTCCACATTAAATGTACAGGGCTCAGGGAACGATTGTAACCCACGAATGATCCCTTATGTATATTCTACACAAATTACTACATTTTAAAACTTTAATGTAGTAAATTTATGGTTTAAGTACATGGTTTGCTTATATTCAAAGTATAAGAACTTTAATATTATTATAATAAGAATATTTTAAATATTAAGTGCCTTATGCTCTCCATAAATCGTGTTATTTAATTAGTAGATTCAATAATGACAGTAAATATTTCTTTTAGGTCCTAAGTAAGTAAGGTTCCATGACACAATGATTACTCTAATTGATGTATATTTTTTAGTTGTTTTCTAAAGTAACTAATTAGAAAATTGAAGAGAATAAAAGATTTTAGGAAAATAGGAAGTAATTTTGTTTTTATGCGTTTTAGGTAATTTTATCTTTTCTAAGTTAATGCTTCTTTGTAATAGCTAACAATAAAATAATGTTTTAATATTAAAACAGTTTATTTCAGAAAAATGTGCAATTTTGTAAATTATATATTGTGTTCTATAATTATTAACATCTAATAATAATAATTGATAGTTATTATAAAAGTAATATTTGTACCATTTACTTCAATGTCCTGCCTAACTGTTCAGCTAGGAAACAATTTAAACAAACCAATAGTGGTTTTTTACAATAATTATTTTAAACCATTTTTGAACCATTTTAAATCAATAAAATACATTTGCGTATGTACCATGGCTTACAATTTTAAAATTTTCACGCAAAATTAATACATCAAAACATAATCTGCGTTAAAAACATTTTTTTTATTTCGATCACTTTTTGCAATAAGTTTACTTCAAATTTATAGCTAAATCCACGATATTTAGTCTTTGATTACTAAAAATAAATTTTATCAATAAAAAATTTATTGTTTTGATATAGTACTAAAAATAAATTTGATGAACTAAAAATTTATTGTTTCGGCAAAATTCAGTTGAGAATAGGTACAAATATTTTTTATATAAAATCATATTTTCCTCTAAAATAAATTTTACTTTTCTGCTTTATTCAATTTTTTGAATTATCACTCGGTCTGAGCTCGTTATTTAAATAATTAAGGCTTCCTTATTTACTTTAAAATTTAATCAGAAACTGAAATTTTCTCTGCGATGTTTCACAGCATTTCTAAACATTTTTCATTATTGCGAGTAAAGGATAGGACGTCATCTCATTTAAATTTTCTTTTTTTCTGGTGAAAATTATAAGATTTGTAATGGTTAGAGAGATGACATAAAGAACACAAAAAGACGGGTGTTATTGTGAAACACGGTATGGTCAGATTACTACAAGATTTTTTTCGCAACCTCAAGCTATACACAGTAACGAAAACTAATGTTTCTAGCAATTTGAATGATGTTAAACTTCTAATGAAATGGGTTTTCTTTGTAATAATTTTTTTAGGAAAATAAGTTAAAACAGAAAGATGGAAAAAATTCGGTATCTCCTAAATGGAAAGTCTTTTTAAAAACAATATTTTATTTAAATGTTCTACATGTTATAACAGAATTTCATTAAACAGGGTGATATACAATTAAGATATTATTGTCATCAGCGTTTTCTTAAATGTAATACCCTTTATTTTGTGACAAAAAGAAATCTAACGTACAGAATTTGAAAAATCAAATTTATTGTTTAAATTAATAAGTTGTTGCATTTAATAATAGCAAAAACGTAGAAAGAATTCTTGTTGAACATTATTTATGGTTTCATGAGAATTATTGTTAATATCTTTTTGAATTCCTTTCTTAATTTTTGCTGGTCTAATTTTATAAACTCCATTTACGAGCCTTGCATAAAATAATCAAATGGAATCTGACAAACTCGCTGGTCACTTCCTTTAATCCAGTTTCCTAGATAGGTTGACCTATTAAAATTTGATTAAATAAGGTGTGGTGATTCTATTTCTAATATTACCTGCCCCTCTGTATGCCTTTTGCGGACTGTGTGTTTAATGCTCATGGGGTTTTGAGTTGTCTTTTACCTAGTATCTACACTTCTTCGTATGGAGGAGTCGGTAAAATACCTTGGTGTGTGGTGGGATAGCCAACTATCCTTCAGGCACCATATGGTGAAGGCAGCACAGAAGACGAAAGTACGGACAGCATTACTGTAGTGTGAAAGGGCCGGAAGAATGGAAGAGGAGAGTAATTGGTAGGACGATTGAGCAGAGTTTGCTGTACGGAACGAAAGTGTTGGGTAAAAGATCGGGGATCTAGGAGAAAGCCATTACTGTAGGTGTAGAGAGGGATTTTGTTGCAGATTTCTGGTGCAGTGGTACAGGACAGTGGGTGTAATAGCAGCAGCTGTGCGTCAAGATCATACTCTTTGGACTTGATAGCTAGATAAGAGGGGACCTCCAGGATAGGATGGAGGAGGATATGTTGGGTGATCCCCGAACATGGGTCAAGGGTGCGGTATCTACATAACATTGGAAAGAAAGACTAGAATGTGTAAGAGGCGTGAGGTGTAAAGATGAAGAGCACCACTTGTTTAGATGTTTCAAGAACAAAGAAGTGTTAAAGAAGTTGAAGAGGAAACTTGGAGCGGCAGTGTATTGGGAGAATATGGAGGAATTATTGTTAAAAGGGGAGGAGTGGATGTAAGCGAAGCAGTGGAGAGTATGGTTAGGGGAAGGGAACATTCTTGATGGCTTGAGTGGTATGAATGTTTTGTGAAGAGGGTGTGAGGGACCGCCACCAGTCTTAAAGTATGTTGAGGTAGTGATTACGAGGCGAGGGTAACAGCGAGTTTTGAGGTGGGTTTAGTTGGTAAGCATCCTCTCGGGGATGAGTCCAACACTGTTGGGTTCTGGATAAGAACTCATCGAACATGAGATTCCCATCTCAGTCCAAAAAAAATATCTACCATTCTTTCGGCTAGTCTCGGTATTTAGTGTGAAATTAGTTTTCTTTTTAAAGGTGAATTGTCTATTCATTCCTGATTTCTAAGCATCTCCTCTGACGTTGATTGCTAGCTATCCTGCCATTTTTTTGGGAGGTCGCCCGATGGGTCTTCTTCCGAGTAGGATTTTTTTCTTACTAATGCTAGCATGCTACTCCATTCTACTGACGGGTTGGTTTTATTATGTTCATATTTTTCTTATAAATCTCGTCGATTTGACATTTCGTCCTTTTATCTGTGTTTTTTGCCTATAGCTCAATGTAATTTCCGTTATGACTCTTTGGATGTACAAGCAGTTATTTTTAAAATTATTTTTGTGGGTCTCAGCTCTTGTTTCTGTCCCACAAGTCATAATTTATCGACGATTCACACAATTTATATATTCTGGACTTGCTATGTATAATGATGTGTTTGTTTTTTCAATTTTTTTGTCATATCGCAACAGCTTTTTTTGTTTTCTTCTAACTTCGTTCTTCAGAAATCCTATTCTTGTTAACTTGTATACCAAGTATTCGAATTACATGTTTGTTTGATGTTAAAGTTTCCAAGTGCTAACTTGTAGCTTATCGACATTCAGTTTGTTTTGTTATATCTCCAAATTCTGTTCTTTTATATTTTAAGGTCCTACTTTTAGGGTTCTTATAAGTTGGTCCATAATCGAATTAAATAAAATGGAGATGACGGACACGTGACGTGTTGTTTGGAAATGTGTAGTTGGATATTATTTAGTGGACTAACTAAGCAGATTCTGGAGTGGGATAGGAAAGACCTACGCATTCTTATAGGACTGCTTACGGGACACTGTCGTCTAAGATACCACCTGAAGAAAATAGGTCTGAGTCAAACTTCAGACTTCCGCTTCTGCAGTGTGGAAGACGAGACTGCAGAACACATATTATGTTCTTGCTCCGCCCTGGAAATTACTAGGCACCGCATTCTTGGTTTCCCAAAATTGGAGCCAAACGACTTCAAACAGGTCTCGCTGCAGACAACAATTGACTTCGCAAGGAGGATTGGCTTTTATGGCGATTTTATAACCTTAGGGGTGAGCCACAATAGACCCAACGGTGGTCGCAGTGGAAGGGTGGTTGAGCGCCCCACTCACATTGAACCTTACCTAACCTAACCTTCATTAAAAATATAGATCATGGACGATGCCACACTTGCGTGTATCCCTGTACATTTAAATTTATGTTTAAAAAGCTCACATTTGAATTTCAAAGTTGACGGGTCCCAGCGCTTCTAAACTAACCCCACACATAATGTTATTCCATAAGGGGGTTGCCACAGTGTATATCCTTTTTATGCTTTGTTATATTCCAGAAACTTTATTAACTTCTTTAATTAAAGCCCTTTGTTAGATCCAGAAAACAGACATACAGGTGGGTTGTACTCCAGTCATTCCCTAACTAGTTATCTTAACATAAATAATGCATCTGTAGTGGAGCTGTTCCTTAGGATATATTCTGTATTTTTTTCGCTGATTGGTAATGGTTTTAGCCTTATCAGAAAAAATAATTTAATAATGTAAAGTGGGATGACCTAAATTTCGTTATGGATCTTTCTGGATACTTATCATCAAATAAATTATACATTTTATCCACATTGACAAATATTTAGCAAGCCAACTTAGGTAGACATAATGTAATATTGAGGACGATATTAACTGGAGGAACTTAACGGTGGACACAATATGTAGATGATTTAACCCTTTAACTATATTAAGATGAAAGGCACTGATTTCATTCAGCGGTCACTTAAACTATGAACTTTTTTCGCATTTTTATTTATGTAAGTAGGTAGTGATATCTTTTTTTTATATCTATGTATCTTTTATGAGTCAATTATTCGCTTTATACTTAATTTTATTTCTATTTTAAAATAATTAAGCAATTATATTAATAAGTCGCCAATTAATTTCTAAGATAACTGTACTACTTAATTGTTATTGAACGTCAATAAAAAAAGACATTTCAGTAAAAAACCCTTATTAGGATCAGCTTGTTTTTATCTATCAAAAAAATGTCACAAAATATAATATAATAACATTTTGTTGTAGAATTTAAAACATTAAAATAAAAAATTGAGGGGTTTCACATTTCTTCAAATGGTTTTTCATTCAGGAAATATCAAATTTTTATTCATATTTTACTGTTACATACAAAAAAAAACAGTATAACTTATAAAATCCTGAAGATATGTACACCATTTCTAATTTTCGCACTTGTTTACAACCAAATAAATGTTTCTTTTTTTATGATTTTATCGCTCGAAGTAATATTTCAAAGGTGAGAAGAGTGTTGCTGTCAATATTGGTTTTTAAATCGTTTACTTTTTCATAACTTCGTATTCATTAAAATGATACTTTTTATTTAGGTATTTTATTTTGAGGTCTTTTACATTTTCATCATGTTTAGGAAAATAAATGAAAGAATAAAATGAGGATTTTATTATTATGACTATTAAATTGCGGATGGTTCTGCTGTATATTACGTTTCTGGAATATAAGAAGGCAGGCTTTATCTTCTATATTTCTATAAAGTCATTTTAATTGTGTGTTTTTTTTTAACTTTTATAACACAAAATGAGGAAGTTCTTTGAAATAAGGATTTTTATGACTTTAGCAGCATTAAATCTAAATTTGTAACAATAGAAAACATTATGACATAATTAATTTAACTTTTTTATTTGTGAAGTAGACATTTATGTGTACTATTTTTCTTTTATTGCTCATCCATTATCGACAATCATTCTAGCGATTATAATTTTATTTATTGCTGCTGTAAATACTCCTGTAGTGGTTGTTGCAAACCAGTCATTAAGTTCTTTAGTCAGAATATTCGTCTTCTGTCTACGTCTCTCTTATGCTAAACTTTACATATTATACGGTGCATTCATAAAGTAACGCATAATCTAACCATCAAAAGTTGTTTACATTCGAAGCTCTGAGAAGCAAATGGTAGCTGTTTCTTCGGCCGTATACTTCTCACATGTCAACTGTTCCGCTTGATGAACATAAGATAGTTAATTTTAAATATTCCATTACTATTTGTTTGATGCAAAACCAACAAACAAAGACGAATTATTCTCCTGTCACATCTGCTCTTGTGTAAAACTTCCAAGAGCTTATTTGATTTTCTTCAGTGATTATTTTAAATAAATTGTAGTACCAGTTTAATTTGTGTAGAACCTGGTTGGTTTAATATAATTCTTATAGGCTCAAGATTATAAGTAGATTCACCTTCAATATCCTACGTTTGTAACTTTCCACAATATTTACTTAATGACTTAAGTTCACCTTCAGCGTCTTCACGTATGTATTTTCTGTATGGTGAGGTAGCAGTTACCTTATAATTTTTGAATGTATTACCTATATCTGATTTAATATTTTGTAACTATTGTTTTTGGTAACAAGATGTACGCCCTTATATTCAAATACAATTGACAAATTTATCAATGTACCATTTTGTCTCTTGCAGCAGTCAAATAATTTTTTTGTTTTACATTAACTATTTGTCCCAGTTAACAAGCGGGACCCCACTATTTTTCTTAGATAGTATTTGCATCAGGGTTAATAGATTTTTAAGGTATCATTTGGTTGCATCTCTACCTATCGGGGGTTCAGTATAACGAAGGGATTTGAGATTTGAACCAGCAGTTATCAAATCACTGGGGCAATGTAAACTCTCCCACGGCTGGGAAATTATAAATAATTTAAAATTTTACATATTTTTTTAAAAACTGTTTGTTATCTAAGTGACAAAAAATCCGAACACCCAGTTTAAATAATTTTATTTTATAAAATTTTGTATAAGTACTTACTGAAGCACAATAAGTAAATGGTGAAAATTTCAAAATTATTGCATAGCTTTAAAGCCCTTTTACTTTTAATATGTTACGCATTCTCCAACGCGCCCAGGCATGCTTCAGATCAGATGGTCAATGTTCTCCCGTGGTATCTCATTCCAGGCAACCACCAACTCCTCTCGAAGTTCTTCTAGAGTCTGAGGAAGACGTTGCAAATTGTTGGAAAGTTGGATTTGCCAGGGTAAGATAGGGTAAAAACTGGGGTTCTAAAACTTCTTGGATATAACGCTGCGCGCTCATGTTACCTCTGAGGAAGATTAAAGGTCATCTCGAAGTATAAGCTATAGCACCCCAAACCATAACTCCAACAGTTTAATGAATATGCCTTTCAACCAAAAACCGTGGATTTCTCCTTTCACCATGTCGTCTTCTAACCCTCGCTCGACCATCGTGTATGCCTAAACAAAATCGAGACTTGTCACTGAAAACAATACTGTTCCATTCCTGATCCCAGGGTGACCGTTCTCTGTACCACTCAAAGCGATTACCTCAATGTTCTGGAGTTAAAGGGAGAACCCAGTGTGGTCGGTATAAAAACAGGCTAAAACGTCTTATTCGTCGGTAAACACTCCGCATGCCAATAGGTCTTCCGTGTTCTGCAAACCATTAATTTGCAATAGACCTGGTAGTGGAGAAACAGTCCCCCAAGGCCAATAATCTTAGGCGACGATCTTCACGGTCTGTTGTCCTGCCGGGGTGTCCAGAGACCCTTGCTCTTTACGTACGGCCTTCTCGAAGCCATGCCTGACAACACCTAACCACGGTGTCTTCACTTCTTTGCACTCTAACTGCAATTTCACGAAAATAAAATCCAGCTTCCCGAATCCAGCTTCCAGCTTCCGAATCCCGAATCCAGCTTCCCCTATCAAACTCACTAAGTTGACGAAATCGTACAGGTCTCCGTACCCTAGGCATCGCAACCAATCGTAAAAAATATCAATATTAATTTTTGGATTGTTAGTGGATTTCAAAAAAAGCAGTATAAAAACCTGAAAATTTTATTAATTAAAATAAATAAATTCATCAAATTTTATTAAAATCAAATCATTTAAACTAAGTGTTCGGATTTTTATGACACTAAGTATATTAGCTATTTCCGAATGAAACTTAACTCATTCTTTTTCACCTTTTACAAAAACGTAATACTCGTAAATTTGTAGCTTATATGAAGAACCTACAGTTTGTACAAATAGAGACCAATTTATTCAGTTTGAATCAAACTGAAAAACATTTTAACATTGCGGTTTCCCTTTCACTAATAATTTTTAGAACAATTTGCTTTAACTATAACTAAACTAATTATATCTAAAAACTTACCAACTCTTCATCATTTAATGTAGCTCTGGGTACAGCAGACGTCAATCCGGCGTTCCTTTTGGTAGCAGCCATTGTCTAAGAAAATAAAAACGTTTTCCAATTATTAACCTGTTTATTAAATTTAAAAAAAAGGGTGCAGAAAAAGCGTTTTCTTTAATAAGTCTAAGCTTTAATTAACGAAATTCTTACCTGAGGTGAAATTATTTTTTTCATAAAATCCTAAGCAAGTTCAAGTTAATATTCCAATTGAATGCGAATTTTGTGCAAAAAAGCATTGCTTTGGTGTATTTAAAGCCTTACGTGCTAAAGTCCTTATTAAAAATATGTAGTTTATTATTAGGATTAATCAAAAACCAGGGGTCATTAAATTTACATCAGAAAATAATGTAAATTTCATGACAATTTATTTGAGGATGATAGTTGTGAGTCTTTCAATACTAGTAGACAATCAAGTAATCCTACTTGACGAGCATTAGACAAGGATGTATACAGTCTCCACTGTTTTCCAAGCAGAGAATTTTGCAATGGAGATGTGTCTACAGAAGATGTATAAGCGTGACAAAACTTTAAAAATCGTATCCGATAGCCAGGCGGCGCTAAAGTCACTGTAATAAAATCGGAACGACTCCAAGTTAGTTTGGAAATGCTCTCAGGATCTAATACGTTAAGGGAAAAATAACCAAGTAACCTTACTTTGGGCCGCTTCCCGTCTTGAAGTATGCTAGGGTAGTGATTTTGAGGTGGTGGTAACGGCGAGCTTTAAGGTGAGTTTGGTTGGTAGTCATCCTCTCGGGAATAAGTCCAACAATGTTGGGTTCTGGCTAAGAACTCATCGAACATGAGTTTCCCATCTCAGCCCGAAAAAAAAATCTTACTTTGGGCACCTGGGCATACCGACATTGAGAGGAACGAAAAAGAGCACCTTCTAGCCAGAAGGTGCTGAAGGAATATTTATAGGCCCAAATTCATTCTTAGGCATACCGATTAGCGTAGCCAGAAGAACAATATCGAACTGGGTAAATCGTAGACGTTCTTACTGGTTCGAACTAGAGGGTTTAAGACACTCAAAGGCATTTGTAAGAGATCTCTCTAAGAAGAGGTCTTGAGAGCTGCTGAATATAAACTGACAGGGCCTACGAATAGGACTATTGACACAGTCGCCTTGATGGGCATATGAAAACAATTGGACTGGCAAAGAGTGCGGATTGCAAATTCTGCCAGGCTAAGGATGAAACGGCGGAGCATATCTTGTGTCACTGCCGAGAGCTCGAGAGACTTAGGATCAATAGATTTGGTCTACACCAAATCGAGCCCAAGGACTTCAAGGAAGTGTCGCCAACGCCACTGGTGAGCTTCATCAGAGGCATAGGGCTGATAGAACGACTATAACCTAGGAATGAGCCACAATAGATCTTTCAGGTCTCAGTGGATGAGACGTTGAACGACCCCTCACATAGAACCTTACCTAACCTAACCAAACCTAACCTAACCTAACCCAACCTAACCTAACCTAACCTAACCTAACCTAACCTAACCTAACCTAACCTAACCTAACCTAACCTAACCTAACCTAACCTAACCTAACCTAACCTAACCTAACCTAACCTAACCTAACCTAACCTAACCTAACCTAACCTAACCTGGCCTAACCTAACCTAACCTAACCTAACCTCGCCTAACCTAACCTGGCCTAACCTAACCTGGCCTGGCCTGGCCTAACCTAACCTAACCTAACCTAACCTAACCTAACCTAACCTAACCTAACCTAACCTAACCTAACCTAACCTAACCTAACCTAACCTAACCTAACCTAACCTAACCTAACCTAACCTAACCTAACCTAACCTAACCTAACCTACCCTAACCTAACCTAACCTAACCTAACCTAACCTAACCTAACCTAACCTAACCTAACCTAACCTAACCTAACCTAACCTAACCTAACCTAACCTAACCTAACCTAATGGCGAGCTGATTAACTTGATTAAGAGTATTTTTGTGATCATATTCAGGATCTCTAGAGAGAGGAAATGGAACTGATTATGAATGTTCCTAAGACAAAGTTTATCATATTTACCTGTCAGCCATGATACAACGCGTTATTACAGGTAAATGGACAGAACGTTGAAATGGTATCTAATTTTAAATACCTCAGATGCTACTATAACGAGCATCTCGACCCAAAAAAACGTACAAGAAGATGAGATCACGGGTCTGTGCTGTTGTATGTAGCAGAAGTCTGGACACCAAGAGCTACCACAATCAACCGCCTGGGAACATTTGAAATGTGAAATAGACGCATGCTAAAAAGCACTTGCGTAGGTTTGCACAGAAATAAATCAGTCTTGGACAAAGCAAATACTGTGAAGTTTTGACGAAAACTGGCATACTTTGGCCATATTCCCAGAGGAAATAGTTACCAAACCTCACAGTTTATAATGAAAGGAAACATAAAAGGCCGTAGAGGAATAAGAAGATAATAAAAACATTCACAAATGGACAATTGAACAATTATTTAGAAAGGCTGAAGACAGGGATCAGCTGGTCACCGTTTTTGCCAACGTCAGGGAACCTGACAGAGCACAATAAGAAGAAGAAGGCTGGTGCTAGAAGCAGGTAACGCGAACCCTTAACTCTTTTCCATACACTTTTGTAAGAACTGTGTGAATCCTCAACTAGTTTTCATTCTTCGGACGACTTTTTCAGTTGATCTACTTTTCAAAAAGTGTTTTGTAAAAGCCTCCCATCTCCCAGAATAAAGACCTAAACAGGGACATTGACTTCACCACACTACCAAGCCTTCGTCAAAGAAAATAAAGAATTTCTCGAAGAGAATCGTCTGCTCTAATTATAAGGAGTGTAATGCCGCAAACTACTTTTAAAATGTATGCTTTTCCAGCAAGATCTAAAAAATCCTTCTAAACCCCAAGCAGCAAACCTAGCTCTACTTTCTGGAATGCAAGTTCCATGCAAGTTCCGTCAACTGGCAAGCCACCACCCGTCAATTCCGCCCTTTCCGTAGATATTCTTTAGTATGTATAACATTCTCCGCGGTCATATTAATTATTTCAAGAGAATCCAAGAAAATTAGCTCACAATCGTCAGCCCCCAAAAAATGTATTTTCTCTTTTTTCTGCAGATATCTAGACCAATCCCCAAGTACAATTTAACTGTTATGATGTAGACGAGGATACATACAGGGAGTGGTAGATAATAACAAAAAGTTTTAGTTTTTAGAGTTCTAAGAAAGAAATAAAAAAAACTCAATCGCAGGATTGTTATAAATATTATTTAAATGGTTTTGTTTTTGTTAAAATTCTATTTTTATTTATCTGCAATTGTAGGATTTATAAACGATTTTTATACTGCCAAAAAATAATATTGTTTAAGACTTGACAATTTATTTCATAGAATGACATTAATTCTTTGATTATTTGGAATCCTGAAAGTTAAATTTCGGTTTCAGTAGATAAAATGTGTTGATAAAACGGTAGAAAAGGTTTCAAAAAGGGGAAAAAAATAAAATACCGCAATTTAAGAAGCTGTTTGTCAACAAAGAAGGGGACCTTTTTTGAAGAAATTTACGTAATATACTTTATCTGAGAATTTTTAGAAATTCTGCAGGATTCAAATGTATAATTACAGATATAAAAAATAATTGTACGACTTAGTTAAAGTTTTCTTAAATTTGTTAGCTACTCTTCACAAAAATACAGATGAAAAATAAACAACACCGTCAGCAAAAATCACTGTTGATTTAGTAGTTGTTCAGTAGACTTTATTATAAAATAAACTTTTGTATTTACCCTACATTTATGTAGACAACGAAAGAGATCATAGAAAGCTTTGTAATAGCTTTTGCTTTAAAAAATATTACATTTTCAGAATTCGTTCACTGCAAGTTAATTTAAAACAGCACATTATTTTTTTATATCCTCGCATATCCAACAGTGACACATTGTTATGCTTGGTCACTCGCCTTATTGTTTGCAGTTTTTGGCATTTTTGGGTAGTTTTGATTCAAGTATTATAGCTTTTAAGAGCCTTAGAAAGCCTGGGTGTAATAGAACAGTTAAATTCAACTCTGTTTATAAACGTGCATGTATAAAAATTTTTGAATATAATCAAGAACAGCTTTACAGTGGGGTTTGAAGAAAATGTAATTGATTCTATTCTAAATGCAATCTAAATTTCCCAAATCACCACTTTACAAAAGACAATTTGCCTAATAACCAATTTATTCATTAACTGATAGCATAGAAAAGACACTAGTGGGCCAAGAAATAATCTTTGCATAACTTTTGATAACCCCTTCACTTAAATCCATGAAAAGGACACTGGAAAAGAGAAAAACAAAAGATCGCAGGTTCAATAGATATAAAAAATGGACCAGAAGGACCAGAAGGACCAGAATTATAACAGCTAACATAAAAGGATAAGTGAGAATGAGTTCGTAGTAAAAGAAGGTTCTTTAAATAGAGATCACGAAATCCAAGTTCTTTTATTAATGTTTCAAAGTATAAATAAAAACAATTCCATAAGAAACCGACAAAAAACAACGTCACCTTTGTTGGTACCAGGTCAAAAAAGTATAATAATAGATAAGAAAGCAGATTTGCAAAAGAAAGAGCGGTCACGATTTCTTTGTTCAAAACCTTTTTGAAATCTTAGGTATACAACCTAACCTAACCTAACCTAACCTAACCTAACCTAACCAAAAAGGATTGAGATCTATGATCTCACCAAGATTAAGGCAAGCTCAAAAGTTTGGCCTGGAATAGCATTGACCATTTCAAAGAGAGCAAAAATATGTTAAGCTAACAACAATTCTTCTCACTGAATACTTCTATCTGAATTATAACCCCAATATATTGGCCAAATTGTTTACTTAATTCGGAAAATAACTTATAGAGAGCTGTTCAACTTTGCTGGCATTCTAGAATTTCAAACGCTCAGTAGTTTTAAGCGTTATAATGAGGTTTGGAACCTACGTGAGCTGGTAGTTTGATTATTTTGAAAGCCAAAGAAATAATTATATTTTCTGATAAAATTATTTCTTTTGTGTTTTATTTTTTACCATAGTTATTTTATACTTTTTTATTACCCTATACGTTGGATATTTGATTGTTTTTGCTTTTTAGAGAGCCAAGATTATCTAACAATAAGCAGTTTTGTATGATTTTAACGATAAAATTTATAGCACAATATGGATATAATTTGTGGCTACTGTATAATTAAATAAACCATTGTTTTTGACAGAAAACAACCTCAACGAGCTTTCTGTCACTTTACAATCCTGCTTTAAATTAAACCATTATTATGAATAACAATTATACTGAAATATCAACCAAATAATTATTTGATGTCAAAACGTTATTGTCCAACAACTAATAACTTTTGCATGCGAATCTAATTACGTTAATTGTTTCGGTAAAATCGTAGGTTATATTAATTTGTCACATTTCAGAGTCAAACTTCTAAAGTTAAATCTAATTTCAACATGCGAATATTTTAAATGAAATGAAAAAACTATGCAGTATAGAAAACTAGTATTAAAAACTGTGATTCAACATCGATAAAAAAGCTATGGAGTTAAAAAAATTCTACCATGCAAGTTATTTTTTAATTATTATACATTTATTTACAGCACTTTAGCAATACTTTTTTCAATACCAAAGAAAAGATTTAGCCCAATGAACTCTTGCACACTTTTCACAAGTGACGGTTTTTTCACTGCTTCCTATAAGACATATAAAACAGGGTTATTCTGATTCCCCTGCGTAAGCGTATAAGTGTTTTGACATATTATGACAGCATCATATTATTATTGGTTTAGTTGCTATATCTAGTTATTCTTGAGTTATTTTTAATTTAACTGTTTGATTCATTACATAAATAGCTAAACAGTATTACATCAGCACTGTGAGCAATAAAAAGTTACGTCATTAATGATGTCATATTACCCATGAACCTTCATCGTAAATGCTGTAAGCGAAATGCATATATATTATACTCCTATATGGACAGTTCCTATAAGTGGAAAGTTTCCCATTATGATGAAACATGCTCTCTCGCAGTCAGTTAGTTCTGCGCATATTTTGTACGCATGTAGCAAAACAGAAAAATTGTGTTGGGTAAGCATGCGCGGTATGGATAAAATCTACGAACGCGAGAGAGAAAGAAATATTGTCGGCACCGTAGTGTAATAATGTTCTTTGCCGTATCAATTGTCCATATTCGCGAAAACTTCAAAGTGGACGACATGTATTGGGATAATATAAAAGGTCAAATGAGGGTGAACAACACATCAGTGTGCCATTAACCTTGTAGTGTAGTGTATTTGGTTTTTTAGGGCTGAGAGAAAAACTCATGTGTTATGTATTAAGACAAAAAAAATCACAAAAAATAGGAAGTTCACACGTACACAGCAACAACGATAAATGCAAAGCATGAACTAAAATTTTGTTGTTCACTCTCGTAGCGGCTATATTGTAAATTGACAGCGCCATCTAGTGATCATTGATTTTCGCGAATAGGAAATGGTAGGATTTTTTGCATAGTTCTAAATGGTGGCGCTGTTGTCAAAGTAGAAATATTATCAGAATTCCTTACAAAATTGCAAAGTTGACTAGGGGACAATAACAATTTTCAGTACCGGACCTATTTTTTTTAAATTTAATAATTTCAATAAAAATATAATAAAGAAAACATTATTTTTATTTCTGAATAACATTTATTTGGACAATCTCTGTATGAATAATGCCCTCCACCGTGCTGTTTAGTCATTTTATAGGAATAATAGTGTATAATTTTATTCTTATGTAGGTATGTCCATCTTATTCTCGAGCTTTTTATGGCTCTGTGTCAAGCTTTCGTATCTGTATGAATTTAATATGTGACTCAACTATCAATGTTCGTTTCTAATAAAATAATTTGAGGTTAGGTTCAATTCACATCATTTACCTTTGTATAAGAACATGTTTTTTGCCTGTACACTCTTTTTAAGTTCGGTTTTTAACTGGTGAACTGCTCATATTATTTTTTGGACATTTTATTTAAATTCACTCACTTGTTCAAATCTTTTGTAAAAAAATAACAACTAAATAGGTCTCCTCGTCACTTAGCACTCCCTGGCGTGAAAAAAAATCAGACATCCTGCCATTAGGATGAACTTTGAGCCTGCTGACAGTGCAGTTATCGTGAATTAGACCGTGGCCAGTCCTTCTTCTTCTTCTTCTTCTTCTTCTTCTTATTCCTCTTCCTATATTTATTATAGCGTGGTTGTCTAAAAAGTGTAAGTTGAGCCCCGATATTTGGGAATCCTCTGCAGAGCTGGTTTGGAGCGTTTTTGGGTGTTTGACGGTGATTGGTTTTATGGGGAATTAGGACGGGGGTTTGGGTAAAAGTTGGGAAGGGGGATGAGTTGGGTTTGCGGGAGAGTGGTGTTATTTGGTTGTTGCTTTGTGTGTATGTTTGTGTTTGGGGGAGCGGGTACAGAGCTGGGACTGTATTATTCCCTTTCTGTCAGCAATTCGGAAAGTGTTATAGGAAAACGGAAGAAGACCTATAACCTGGCAGACTGTGAGGTTTGGGAGTTTGAGGAATCAGTCGAGGAATTTTGGAGTTCGTGGAGAAGTCACTTGGGTTAAGATTGAGTAGTGAGAGATACGTCGGATGGTTTCAGTTTCCCCCGCAGGCGGGGGAAAGTTTTAGGTGGGTTTTGTTGTCCACAGAGATGAAGGTGAGAGTGAGGGTGTTGCGACGATGTCGCATGATGAGGGTTATAGTTCAGCTGTAAGGCAGCTTGAGCGTTTGAAATATTTAGTATTTCATGGTATCTGTTTAGTCGTTCTAAACTTCGATGTTATTTAAATATTTATGTATACTTTAAATTCAATTCCATTCTTACCTGAAACTTATAAGGGTTTTATATGATTACCGTTGGTATTATAATTATTTTATTTACCCCCTACTATTAATATAGAAAAACATACTGCAATTGATTATATAAAAGAAGTATTTTTTGAAAGTGCACATGAAACTGTTAAATTGAAAATAACTCATGAAAAACTAGATATAGCAAAAAAACCAATAATAATATATCATCTGTCAAAATAATTAGCAAGCTAACAAGGTGGTCCGAATTGTTAGTACTAAATATCGGCGTGAGCGTGCTAAAACAAATCGGACCGACCGTAAGTCGTGTTAGCGTGAATCGGGCCGCAGCCCTAGTTGGAGCTCAGTGTTTTTAAAGCTACCAGGGCCTGTAGATATTCTCAAATCACTACTACGCGAGAATCATTTCATATGTTATTAAGAAATCTTGGTACAAACAACTTTAAAACTAATTGTTCATACAAAACTTTTACTTGTATGCAATGATGATTTTCAAATCCAGTACAGTCATCCACATCTTTTCAGATAAAAGTATCCATAATAACTTTTGTAATACTGGTATTTAGGAACAATCCAAAATCACGTCAATTTATGTTGGAAGGGACAAGCATTATGGCTTATTTAAACTTACTGGAAAAGCCACCCCCTCCGAAAATGAAAAACAAATAATTTATAAGTGGGAATACTCTCTACACATTTAATAGTGGACGTTTTTTGGAGAGAATAAAGAAAATGAAAAAATAATTTCTTCTTCTTCTGCACTTTAGGGATTAGACTTGCAGCCTGTCCGCCTTCATTCTAGTTTCCTACTTCTGTAGTTTGACCAATCTGTTTTGTCTCATCCTTTCAATGTGTTGTCTCCACTTATTCTGTGTATTCTGTAATTCATTGAACACATGTTCAAGTAAATGTAAATTTTAATTTCTTATACAGTGTGGAAACCACTTGTGGAATAAAATTATTTGTGGGGTTAGTTTAGAACATTTTAAAAAACGCTGGGACCCTCACATTTGAATTTCAAAGTTGACCCAGCGTTTTTTATAATCTTCTAAATTAACCCCACAAATAATTTTATTCCATAAGTGGTTTTCACACTGTATGTTTCTCAGAGTGCAACGAATCGTCCTTGTTAAAAATTTCATTTTGGGACACAATTTTCTTTGGCTAGCTTATTTTCGAAGTATCAAACTCTCGCTTCCAAATATTAAATTACCTGCTGCTATTATTTTATACTTGTCTTGTTTTGGAATGTATAGTGCAACACTTTATTTAGTATTTATGTAGTTGTTTTGTAAGATGTTTGTAATATCGTGTCCTGTATTTTGTATAAAATCGTTGAAGATTTTTTAAGAACAAAACTGAATTTATCCCTTACTTCAAGATACCTGAAATTGTATAAGTAATTTTGTTTGTCAATTCGAAGTTAAACTGTTCTGTTTGCATTTCTCCTAAATTTAGTTTACGGAATGTTAATTCGTTAGGAATAATTTATACAAGAAAGGGTCAATATGACTGCTTGTATTGGGATAATTGGCAACCACTTAGTTGGTCCTTTATTTGTGAATAATTGATTGTTGTTTATTGTACAAATGATATTAAGAGACTCTTGATTTTCATCAAAATTATTAATCCAATAATATCTCAATGCCATTAAAAATACAGCGGAAATTGTTAAAGTCTTGCTTCAATTTTCGGCAAGCAATGTGTCTAAATGTGTCACCTAACTTCGATCGAATTGAATAAGTTGTACCCTATTGATACGGACTAGACGTAACTAAAACTTTTGCGAATTAGCTTAAACTAACTATTCTTACTGAATAGTTAACATTGATGAGCAATACAAGTTAACACCAAGTAAATTTGTAGTCGGACTAAGATTATTCTGACTACATCTACATTCTATTCGTTAATACATATTATAAGGACTTTATTATAATATTCTTCATTTATATAAATGAAGCGAAACAATATTTAATATAATAAGTTAAAAAAGCACAAAACAGATGCAAAAGCAGTGAAAAATAACTTGCTACATTACGAATCAGCTGCGAACTGAAGCCAGTGTAAAAAATGGTTAGTTAATACAGTTATCAGTCTGAAAATACATTTACCTTTTTAAAATTTATTTTAAATTTATTTTCAAAGATCTTTGCAGTCTAATAGAAAAAATATTTCTTAAAAACAATTTTAGGGCAGGGTTTCTTAACCTATTACAATACATTTGGAAAAAATGGATAGAGACAAAAATTACAAAACACTTTCAATGAATATTTTTATCTAGAATATACGAGCTAATCAAAGTTTGTGGAGCCATTTTTGATAAAAGTAACGATGGAGACTTCAAGAAAAAAGATATCAAAGTTCAAAAGAAATTTACAAGCGTGAACAGAATTTTACACAAAGATCGTTATTTTGTTTTGGTGCATAAATTTCTGATTTTAAATTCAGAAATATGGAAATTCACTTTTCATATGTTTGTTTCGAATTTTAATGACTACAGTTTGTATAAAAAATATTTATTTAACATTGTTTTATTCTCAGTTAGTGTAATAAGTTTATTTTCTACTGAACCTCAAACCAAGGAAACTTAAGGATGCAGTAACGCTATCTACATACAGTGTGCGACAAAATAAACGACACTGAACAGCTAAAGCTTAATAAAAGCTTTATTAAACATAATTAGCAGTACGCATAACGCCTAACAAGACTGCTTAGTATGTTATTAAAAATTGGCAGCTGCAGTCTTCTGAAAAAGGTCAAAATTTTTTCACGGATTTCATCAATAGTTGCCAGTGGGTTTTTTACAAAAATGGTTTGTTTCTGCATACCCCATACGTAACTGGGCGACCAGTACAGCATTTCCGTTGAGTTAGAAAGCTTCCTGTTGGTCGAACTTTTGCAAGGACTCTTAACAAGTCCTTATTAGTCGGTTCAGGTTTGGCAACTATTAACAAATCAGGTCCATTTGACCGTCCATTCCTGTATGAGCGAAAATAATACTCAATGATCAATATTTTTTCTCGCATTTTGAATCTTTTTGACAGTTTGTTAGAATAAAAAATGTTTAAAAATACCATGTCACTATTGTCACTTGTGTCACATGACGCAGTCTTCCTGATTTCAGTGTCCTTCGTTTTGGCGCATACCTTATTTGAGTTACAGTTCAAATAGAGGAAAACCTCTTTGGAGGAAAACATTTTTGGAGGAATGTTTCAGGACTGGGATAACACAAGATACTTCTTTTAACCATTTAACCAAAATATTTTAAGGCTCTAGTAAGGTAAGAAGCTAATCCAGCATAAGCACCCCTTTGGAAGGGGAGCTAAGGTCAAAAATAGGAAATTCTGTTTATTAATTAAAGTTTTTCCAATCAATTTTAGTTTATTTTTACCCCTATTTGGACATGAAAATGTCTTGAGATTTACTATTTATTGTTCTTTAATATACTTTTAGTTATAATTAAAAGTATTTTAAACAAAATTTTTAAGATTTCAAAAATATTAAAGACGACTGATAAATGTATGATTAAATTCCGCATGATCGCATCAAATAAATCATACGTTTAAAAATTTATCCACAAAATAACAGTATACGTTTTAAACACGTGTGATTTATCTTAAAACGACTAATATTTTTGTTAATAAAATGCTCAAGCAACTGAAACATTTATAGCTATATATTAACTTTGGTGCTTGTTGTGTAGCGAAATATTTATTATAGAAAAAAACAGACATTCCTCTACGAGAGAAATGGACCAATACCTTGAGCACCTGGAGGATTCAAGCGGCGCAGGCGAAGGACACAACCATCAAAACAGAGAACAAACAACACATAACAGATTAGTTACAGTAGGAGAAATATGTAGGTGTATTTATACAGAAATTAATACAAATATCTAACAATTATTACGGAAGATATTTAGATAGCAACAGGGCTGTTTGTTTTACGTTTGTGTTATTTAACTTAATAATCAATTGCCACCATTTAATAACAATGATGATGTTAATACGATCTCATCAGTCTCTATATAGTATAGAAGTTTTTTTTACTTTTTATAAAATTATATCATATAGGGTGGAATAAAGTAAGAAACCAAGTTAATACGATTAAAACAAGAAGGCTGCTATTCTTGGAACTTTTCTTGTTATTACAATGACGCATAATGTATTTAATGCCATACACACATCAAAAGAATCTAGGGGACCCATATATTAATACACCCGTTACAAAAATGATAGGAAATGAATTTGGAATTATGTTTTAAAGTAGTTTATTTAATTAAAATTAAAAATCAAAAATAATGGACATAAATAATGAAAATAACAATTAATATAAGGTAACAGAATAAAAAATGTAATCGATAAATTTAACATTTTAGTATCTGGTATTGCCACCTCTGACTCTAATAACATCTCTCTTTCCCCATCAGGTCACTAATGTAATCCGAATCCAAATTTTCCCATTCTTCTATTAAAACATTTTCCAGCTCATCAAGATTGTCTGGAGCGATATTACGAATTCTTATGCGCCTGTCCAGGTAGTCCCAAATATGTTTAATTGGGTTTAGGTCTGGACTAACTGCTGGCCAATCTAAAACTTGGACACCAACCTCTTAAAGGTATTCCATTGTTTTTCTGGGAACCTTCCAATGATTGGAACAAATGGCACTGCACTTAAAAACCTCCCTTAAATACCGATCAGCTGTCAGTAATCCCCTGCGAAACACAATTAACTCCCACAATGCCTCCCCATACCATAATCGAACCACCTCCATAATTTCTGGCTACTCTAATGTTACACTGAGCAAATCGCTCACCTGCGCGTCTATAAACTGGAATACGTTTATCGGATCTAAAAAGTAAAAATCTTGAGTCATCCGTAAGAAGAATATTAGCCCAATCGTCAATATCCCAATTAACATGTTCTCTTGCGAACCTTAAACGTGCTTCACGGTGTGCTCTGGTTTATAATGGAGCAATAACATGGATTCTGGGTTTGATCTCAAAATTTCTTAATCTGTTACTAACCGTATTGACAGATATTCTAACAGACCATTTTGCAGTTGTCTGGCTGTAACATGACGAGTCCGCAATATCTGAATTCTTAAATAACTGGTCTTCTATTATAACTTCCAATTTCTCTAAAACTTTTAAGACTCTGGAAACGCTGAATTAATCTAACAATTATTAACAATATTTTAACTATGCTTGTCTATAAAGTAAAAATTATTGTTTCTTTGTTGGATTTTGATTCAGTTTTGCAATTGCCAATAATAAAGAGACACCACTTAGATCAGAAAACGCAAAGTCGTGCTTTTGGGATGCTTCAAGCTGGCTGAAGTCAAAGAGACGTTGCTGAGGTCCTCTACAGGAACAGAAGTATGAATAATCTTTTGTGGTTAAGGTTTCAAAAAACTGGTCATGTTGATGAACGTTCTATAAGGATAACCAACCAGATTAAAGACCGTTTTATTATTAAATATTTCCGCTGATCTCCAGAAGTCCATCTCTGTGGCTATTAGTACCTTCAGACTTTACAGCTGTATGTTTGGTGTTATATATTTTTCTTTTATTGTCTTAATATATGGAATTACCTTAGACATATACAAGACAGCAACTTTATGAGGGTCTTTTAATAGAGTGGAATGGAATATGGCAGCAAGACATTGATGATTTGATCATAAGTTTGCACAATAGCTGTAATACCCTCAAGCTAAAATCTAATACTTTCTTCCCTAGTATAATAAATAACTATTTACTTTTATTAGCTTTGTTTGACTTATATTTAAATTTTATTCCAAATACATTATTTGACATCCTTCTGTAATCTCACATTTTATTTTTGTCCCCTAAATTATTTTGATGTGTATATTTTACGAAACATTTTCTTTACTTACATCAAATTAAGATTTCAATAAACATTTTGCAGCTAATGTGGCATTATCTGCCAACCTTTTGTTAAATTAAAACAGTTCATCCTTAGTATTTTATAGTCAAATAAGAAAAAGACTTGTAATTTAACATAATATGGAGGTCAGTTGAGAAGTTATATTCGTGGGGATGCGGGTACAGATATTCAGCTGTATTCTCTCGGCCATTTCAAAAGGGTTACAGGGAAATATAGAGAAGGGACAGTTTATATAGCAAATGAAAGAGATTTAAAAAGTTAATAGTATTCTTCGGGGTGGTCATTTGGATTTACTGTACTTGGGAGCAATGGATATTTTTTAAACAGCTCCAGTACAAAGATATGGTATGGGCGATACGACGTTGGTACTTGCAAAAATGAAGCTCCGACAGAACGTCTTAAGATAGAGAGAGATTGTGCTGCAGAGAATAGCCTTGTAGTCTAAGACAGAGCCGATAAAGATCTTGTACGTAAGGAAAAGTGTGGAAGGATGAATACTATCCAGCCCAGCACTTTGACCAAATTCTCTACAAAAAGTCTAGAGTGGCTGTAATCGAACAACTAAAAGTGTGAGTGATTTTCATTCTTAAGGTTAAAAGCTTCGCCCTGCAAAGCATCAACAGGAAGTTAAGGGAACCAGGCATTGGTAGGAAGCTTCTCTATTGTGGACGGTGGAAAAAAACGGTGGCGTCAACATACAGCTGAATATAGGTGTGTATTATGTGGCTTTGAGACGATCCAATGCATGTAAAAAGGACCTTTAGGCCGAGCGCCCACCAAAGTAATGTGACGTGTGGCGTGGCAAGTGAAGTAGCAAGTAGCATGCCTCTAGCACGCTATTTTGTATCAAAACAATGTAATTAATAGATTTAACGCCAAATAAAGTGATTTGACTGTGATATGACAAACTACATGTTACTTCGGTGTCATTCAAATGCAGCATGTTCCATTTTTTGCCACGTGTTACGTTTTTTTACCGACTCAAGTGACAAGTGTTTTGAAAAATATTGTTATTTTAATTATTTTATTAATTTTCTATCTTTTCTTTATTAGTTATTATTTGCGTTATTACCATTGATTAAATTTACTAAAGCCAAAAAACTTTCGTCATCAGATGAAGAGGAAGACATATTGACAACTGGTGTTACTAGTTTCTAGATACATAGGTAGGCGTTGTGTCACACCATTCGTCATTTTGTAGTTACGTGTTTGCTATATCACTTGTCACATCACATGTCGCGTTACTTTGGTGGGCGCTCGGCCTTAGGAAACATCAGCTAGATAAGTGACAAGACCTACAGAGAAAGTATTAATATTGTATATCATCAATGGTGAAGTGGACAAGGACATGATTCTTCATTGTGGCTATGACTGTGGACTAAGATTGTTTCAAAATCCTTATTAAATTATAAAAAAACATACCCAGCACCCACATTAGTTGAACTGATTGTTTTCTCAACTTTCTGACAAAAATAAAGTTTTTAATGAATATATAATATAGAACAATAAACAACTAAAAGGTTGAATTAACTTTCACTATTTAATCGTAAAATACTAATGTAATGACGGCCGTTTCGCTATAGAAATAGCATCGTCAGATTGACATCTCTATAATATAGAGATGATATCATTTTTTTAAATGACTTTCTCATTTTCAGGAAGAAAATAAAGAGTTTTTTGAGCATTTTCAGTGTGTATAAATAGTAAAATTTTTACAAATATGGAGTTCAAGGTCTTACTAATAATTCCCTATTTTATTTTAATATTCCGTTCATGGTTGTTATAGAGATATTGATAACAATCTTAACATGTAATTTCAAATATAATTGATTAGAGTATATTGATTAGAGTATATTGAGTAGAATATGAACCAATAGTACGTTCCTAGCTTTTTGTACTTTTATGAAAAGTTTTAAGGATATCGTCCTTGTCGCTTTAAAAATATTTACTTTGTTTCATATTTTATTCCAGTTCTGTCCTAGTTTTAAAAATCAAGATAAATATAAAAGTTAAGTTTGTTTTATACTTTTTGCAAGATCTGGAAATTTATAACTAAGTACACATACTATGAAATTATAACAAGTTTTTTCCGATTCAAATAAAATAACAAATTACTATATCTATATAAAGTAAACGCAAAAGAAAAAGCTTTGCACGTCATAGAATTTAATTACGGCATTCATCAATATTTAAAAAATATAAATGCCGATTTATACTATGTTTTTCCAAATATTAAATGAAGAGACGATTAGTATCGAGAAGTGTCATTAATTTGTATACAAATAAATATTTAAATATATTTTCCGACTTATCTTTTTCTTTTTAGATATGGCAACACCACAATTATGACGTGCAACGCTTTTCGTGTTGCGTTTACTCTACATTAGTGGATTTTTGTTGAAAATGACTATACAAAATTATAATAAGCAGAGTAAATTAATCTAAAGTATGAATTATAAATTATTGAATTGTACCTGTTGCTATCTATATTATAAAGGAAAATATTCTTTGGTAATAAGAAGGTTCCACAAAGGTGTTTTACAGTTTTTATTTTTGAAGTAAAATGTACACCAAAAAAAGGATGACGATACTGGAGAACATCTAATTATACAGAGGCAGCGATAATTAGGATCCAAATAAAGCATGTAATTATATTTTTGACAGCAGAAAATCATTTAAAATATAATATTTACTAAATATAACTAGGGCCTCAGTTATTTTAAAAAAAAATACAATTCAATTTAAAAACGGAATGAACTTGTTTTAAGTTGAAGTTGTTGTTGTGATCAAAATATTTGTGATTCCAGAAAAATTTTTATACAAGAATTTTGAATGTGAATTGCATATTATGCATATGAGTTTTAAATGTTTTTACTTCTAAATTGTTAGAATTTTTTTCGCTGCCTCGGTTTGAAAGATTATACACGAACAATACACAGCAATGGATAGGTATGGACAAAGGAAAAAATCTGTTTGTATGAATTTACCAACGGTTGTTTTTGTTTTTCAAAATAATAATTTATTTAAACATTACTCTTAACAAAATTATTGTTGTGTAAACGTAGGAAAGTAGTTAAATCTTTTGGCTGCTATATTCGGTTTAAACAATTCCATATTTTACAGCTACGTTACTATTCAAATAGTAATTAGCACAATTGCATTTATTTCTTGCAGTTGGCAAGATATTTATGTTAAAATAGCCGCAATCCTCTGTTCGTGTTAATACTCTACAGAAGCGTTAAATTTCGTTATTATTTAGCATTATAATTGCTCTGCAGAGTGATTTTCATTGAAGCTTTATAGTTTTTCTATTTTTTTTAAAGACATATATTTCTGATTTTAAAAGCTCTTGATTAAAGATTAACAACTTAAAGAAAAAAATTAATAATTTAATGAACTTATTCTTTGTAGACCTAAGGCAAGAATTTGACAAATAACCATATAAATACAACAACAAATCAAGATCCAAAACAAAATTGGGTCTAATCTTCGAGCAGTGGCGAACAAAGTATACAACCAGATCAAAAATGCCATTAGAATATCATTTAAGATATATAATGTAACGGAATAAATATATGACCATAAATAGTAAAATACGAATATACAGGGTGTTTCAAAAAAAGGTAACACCGTCTCTAGGATAGGTAAAAAACAGAAAAATAATTGGGGTTTGCTTAGTAAAATTTTTTTCTAACGCCATCCGTTTTCAAGATAAAGGGCGTTGAAGAAAATGAAAACTTACACATTTCTTACGATTTTGCCGAAACTACTGGCACCATTGCAATGAAATTTTATACGAATATGTTTTGGAAGCATCAAAAACTTTTTCTATTGGAGCAAAACTCTATTTATTGTTGACTTATTGTCATAACAATCAATAAATGTCAATTTTACATGGCAAACTTAGAGAAAAGCGAACTTTATCATTAGTTTATACCAGGAGCGATTATTACTTCATAATTTTCAAATCAAAATATTCCGAAAACGGTACATAATATCGAGTTTTACCAAGAGTACCTTTTTGGTGTAGAATTAAACGATGTTTATGTTCACTTGGAGTTTTGACTAATAATTCTACCCTAAAAAAAGTTATGTTGAATAATACGTAGTATGAATCGAGTAACTAGCGCCCTCTATGAGAGTTAGTTATAAAAACAAATTCATGGGATATATCAGCTTCCAAAACATATTCGTATAAAATTTCATTGCAATGGTGCCAGTAGTTTCGGCAAAATCGTAAGAAATGTGTAATTTTTTTATTTTCTTCAACGCCCTTTATCTTGAAAACGGATGGCGTTAGAAAAAAATTTTACTAAGCAAACCCCAATTATTTTTCAGTTTTTTACCTATCCTAGAGACGGTGTTACCTTTTTTTGAAACACCCTGTATAAAACCTGCATCAGACCAATAATTACAGGCGCCGTTGTGAAAGGAGAAGCTGTAGCGTCTAAATCAAAAAAGGAGAATAATAACAATGGGGATAAGAATTCTGAGAGATTAAAAGGAAGGGAATACCCAGCGGAAACATTAGTAGAAAATTGAAAGAGGAAGATGTCGATGATGAAAACACCATGTAGAAAGAATTGGTCCAGAGCATACTGAACACTTGGTCAAAACACAAGAGACAGAATAAAAACTCCCTGTTGACTTCTTCTCATAGTACCATGACCCGTTAACGATCGTTGGTTATATCATTTAGGCTACCATGTTGGCAATAATTATTCTGTTGATAACTTTTCGACTGTAAACTGCCCCAAATTCTTTAGTCACTATCTCCTCCGCTTGCCTGTCATTTTGCCCTCTGTAATAAGGTAAAGCATTTTATATTTTTCCAGATTCTTCTTAATATAATCAAAATATTCTAATTTTTGCCATTTGATAGTTTAGACTATTTCCAGATCTTTTTCCATGCCATTGAGGTCTGCATTGTTGCTGATTTTGTCCAATCACATTTCGACTGATTTTAGGTAAGTGTCTATGCATACATGCCATACAAGACCACCCAACCATTTTTCTTCTCAATTTTATAGTTAGGTCGTGATTGGTTAGCAATTTTTTCATTTTTATAAAGGCGGTTCTGGCTTTATCTATTCTCGACGCTCGGGCCCCATTGATCGTTGTTGGTGCTACCTAGATACATCAACTTTTGTCTTTTAAGATGCGCGCCCTAGATCGTGATACCATTAGGTACTCCCTTAGAATGACAGGTACAACCCCCAATTTTTTAAATGGGAAGTATAGGCTTGTGATATATCATTTGAAAGGTCTCTTCATTCTCTATTTAAAAATGTTATTGTTTTTAAATTTAATGCAAAAATTAACATAAAAAAAATTTATATCATGTTGTTACCGAAATTCGCTACATAACAATCAAAAACTAAAATGTAATGCAAAACGTAATAAAATGTAGAACACGAAAAAGAACTATGAATGTTAATGAAGTAGATGTTCAAAATGTTCTCCGCGAACGTCTTGGCAACATCCTAATCTCAAATAAAACTGTCTTCTAACATTATTTAACATATCAGGCGTGATCGACCTAATCGCAAGCGTTATTCGTTCTTTTAAGTCATTTAAATCAGAAGGTTTAGTTTTGTACTCATGGCTCTTCACATATCCCCATAAAAAGAAATCTAATAATGTAAGATCAGGTGATCGCGCTGGCCATTCAATCGATCATCGCCTCCCTACCCACCGATTGGGAAATATGGTATCGAGGTACTGCCGGACATTAAGTTGGTAATGTGGTGGTGCTCCATTCTGCTGAAACCATATCATATTCGCTGGAACTTGAGGGTTACCTGTATCAGGATATAAATTTGCCAACGTTGGAATGACATCATTTTGAATTTGAATAATTGTTGCCATTCAAGTTGCCCTCAATAAAAAAGGGACCAATGATATTGTTCCTGCCCAAACATTAACCTTTTGAGGGTATTGAGTGTGTTCTTCTCTCATCCAGTGAGGATTTTCCGTGGACCAGTAGCGGCAATTTTGCCGATTAGCATGACCGTTAATTAAAAAAGTACACTCATCAGAAAACATAACGTCTTCTAATTGGATAATATTGTTATCCAACATGTCCATCATTTGCTCACAAAAAAAGTTCTCCTATCAAAATCGTCTTCCATGAGCTCCTGAGTAGGTATCATCTTATACGGATGCAATTTATTTCCTTTTAATATGTTTGCTATCGATGTATGGCTAGCATTGAATGTAGTGGATGCCTGTCTACTCGATGTATGTGGGTTTTCCTGAAACTCAAGCAACACATCTAATTTGAGTTCATCACTCAGTGCATTGGCAGTTGCTTTTTTTATCTGCCTTACATGACCAAACTCGCGAAACTGCTTTTCTATTTTACTTATTGTTCCTTGGGATATAGGCGGTAAATTAGGAAATTTCTCATGAAATAGGCGAGTTACTTCCTGTTGTGTTCGGATGTTCTCTCCGTAACCAATCATTTGTAAAACTGTTATTTTATGCATTTCCGTTAATCTAACCATTTTTCAGAATTGAATTGAACAAACTTTATACTTAAATTACAACAATGACAACTTAAATCAAACAATTTACTACTGCTTGTTAAAATAGCGTTGCCACGGAAATTCTTTAAATTTTTTTAATGGTTACCATCTAAAAACCACATTGCTATGGTTTTTGTACACTTTCTCATTATCAAGACCTCAACGAGAAATAAGTTTTAAGTATATTGTAATAAGTTTCGAGAATATTTTAGCGAATTTCGGTAACAACATGATTTTAATTTTTTTTATGTTTATTTTTGCATCAAATTTAAAAACAATAACATTTTTGAATAGAGAATGAAGAGACCTTTTAAATGATATATCACAAGCCTATACTTCCGATTTAAAAAATTGGGGGTTGTACCTGTCATTCTAAGGGGGTTGAAGGTAGGGGTTGCATTTTCACGTTAAAGAATGTCAAGTTATAATTTAAATTTGAATTGTTTTGGGATTTTTTATAAATATGTACAGTAACCGAAATAATGAATTTATTCCATTTGGCTTTTACACACTGTATAGTTACACATTTGAATAAAAAGTTACACACTTTTGGTTTTTAAAGTTAAAGTTTGGCTTTTTTTTATTATTAAACAATACTGTTAATAATATTACCAATACAAATATTAACCCTGTTTAACTGTAATCAATAGTCATTTTTACAGTTTCCTTTTTTTGTTATGAATTATTTGTTGGTAATTTCATACAAACATTTTTATCAAATTACATAAAAAGTATACTAATTGTCAAAAAATATCAAGTAAATATTCATAGCACACATTTTTTAATGTATGCTCATTTTTTTAAAATTGTAGTTTATCACAGATCACTCGTTTTGTATACAAAAACAATCGCTGTTGTTCTTTTTTTTAAACTAGAACTGTTTTTTTTTCATATTTATTGCTTTCTTTTTTACTGTAATAATATCCACAATTTTGACTATCAACTACATCACTTTTAAAACAACAAACATATAAATTTTGTTGTTTTTTTAACCTATTAATACCAGTTTTTGTTGGCCTGAATATTTTTTACAACAATATTTTGCAGATACCAATTTATTTTGAGTAATTGCAGTAAAAGCTTTTTAATTTTTCTGGATCAACTATAAACTATGCTATCTTTTTAATTCCACATAAAAAATTAAAAATTTGTTTATTTTAGCTTTTGGATATTAGTTACAAAAGACAGATAAATTAACTTTGAAAATCATCAATCCTAATGAACATCACATTCACATATGTCGTTTTAAATGGATTACGGTGTCAATATATTTGAATATGAGCATCTCCTATTTTTATTTATGGAAAAATAGATTTCAAAACATGTTACGACCATGTGAAAAGTCGTCCCATTCGTAATTAATTAAAAGGAAAAAGCTGCTTCTAGTTTTATTATAAAACAACTAACATTGTTATTAACGACTGTTTTATAACTTTCAGTGCTTTCAGTAGTTTATGTTTCTCTATAATAGTTTATATAATTTAAGATAAAAGTTGCAGTGAATGTAAAGCGACAATTAGTATACTTAAACAATGAAGTTATGAATCTCGTTTACGTTTTGATCAAAGATGATAAAATATTTACTTTTAAGTGAAACAGTCGTTACTTACCAAATCTGACACCAAAGGAATGGATTTTCTCCGTATTGGTCGAATGTCAGGCATACTGTCAATGTTGCTGTAAAACGGATTGTCACCTGGGTGGCTGAAATTAAAATAAATAACTTAAATAATTATTGCAATGCAAATATTGATGGAACATAAAAATATGAGTATGGAGAAACAACTGCGATATCTTTTTTGTTCGAATTAAGAAATTGTAATATTTGAATAGTGTTCCAATTTTGATTATTGTTTTTAAACACCGTTATAATGGTCGGTAACCCTCAGGAAAGAAAAAGTGCAGTTGAAATCGGTTCTAAATCACGACTGCAATGAGAGTAATAATTCGGATGTACTCAGAAAACTTTTAGTTGGTTTAATAATTATGTTCTTAAGAACCTTGAAAAACCAGCAAAAGATACTTATCCGTCAAAGGTCAGAACGTTTTTCCGGGTATCTTTTTTTTCCGAATTTCTTTTTATTTCTGTTTGCCTTCACCACTCGAGCATACGTCAACTGCTCGAAATAAAAGTAGATATCAGACATATTATCCAGACCATTCTAAACTTCAGCAACGTTTTACAATTTCTTAAAGAATAGCAGCTACTAAAGAAACTTACAATTTGATTTCTCCTTTCTGTTGAAAATAAAGATTTTACTCTGAAGCTCTATTTATTCCGGCTTTGATAGACGCCAACAGCTCTTTAGTGATATAAATAAGGTCTTTAATTTTATTGTATAATAATGATAATCGTATTATTTTATTATTTAAAAATTATAATATTTAGAACATATACTAAGGGCAGATTGTTCAATCTTCAGATAAACAGATAGATAACTTTTATTCGATGGATAGCAAGGTTTTGAATTTTTTAACAGTTGGATAAGACTTAACTGTCGAATAATTTTGCTAACTGAGGGATAAATCTATCTGCCGCTTCAACCATCAGATAACCGCGTTATTCGATTAATAAAAATTTTTACGCTAGAATCCCACTAATACCTATTATAAATGTGAATGTTTTTAAGGATGGATGTTTATTACTGGTTCACGCAACAACTACTGGATGCATTTTTTAGAGAAATGATTTAACTTATACTCAAGATAGTGTCACTGTCGTTACGCGCATCGAGTCCTTTTATGTTCGAGCAAATGCTCAGCAACTTTTTCTCTATTTCGTTGAATTCGGGAGCATTTGAAGGCCCTCCACCAGTTCTGTACATGTCTTGCTTTTGCAGAGAAGATTTCTTTTTTGTTATTTTTTTTAATCCTTCCTACTTAAGTTTTAAAGTTAGGAGTTAAAAGAATTTTCTAGTTTCTTCCATGCTGCCTCTTTATCTTTGTTTATCACAGCGTCCGTCTTTTTGTTTTCAATTATGGCTTTGAATTTACCTACTAAACTGACAAGTAGTTGGATTTCTGCGATATTAAAATTTGCTGAACGCTCTCTTTTTTTAGATTCCATTATTTCCGTACACTTTCGCAACAATTTATTTTAACACAATTATTAGACGTCTCACGTTTCGCAACAACAAACAAACAAGCATCAAAGCACGAAATAACCTTAAAATTGAAGTGACACTGACACTTGTTTGACAGAAAATTTTTATCCTTCTCTAACCCATAAGTTTGAAATATCTTTGTTTCACCACTTTGAAGTACGAGTTGCCAGAGTTCAAATATTCCGTCAGATAACTATTCAATAAATAAAAAGACATTGAAAATAGGGGACTAATTATACGTCCAATAAACAGACAGATAATTTTATCCGCTGGATAGTTAATAGACTTTTTATCTGAAGTTTGAACAATCGGCCCTTAGTATATTAATTGCTTGAATAAAAGTTGAACATTGTAACAACCCTTACTTTGTGAAATTTATACACACTGTTAGTTAATTCTATAAGTTAACTTTTTATATAAATTGAAATAAAATATTTAAATAATTTGATTTTGTATCTGTGTGTATGTATGAGTTAGGGGTGATAATTACACTGCGACCTATAGGATCTATTGTGTCCCCCCTTACTTGCCATGTTCTGATAATATTTTCTCAGACCTATAGCAGCTCTTCGAGTCCTATTTTCCGGAGGAAGTATAGGACATCGTCGGGCTTCAAATCAGCTAGATTCCCTTCCTCTATTTCATGTGCTCCTAGGTATCTAGCCCTAGAATTTTGTAAGGCAGGGCATTCTGAGAGTATGTGTATTGAGGTTTCATCCTCTTCCTCACAGAATCTGCACTTTGCTTTATCTGCTAATCCTAGTTTCTTCATGTGGCTTCTTAACCGGCAATGCCCGGTTAATATTCCCGTTAGAATTCGGAGCCTTTTTTTACTGAGGTTGAGGCAGCTAAGAGCTGCTACTACTGGTTCCCCAGTAGTATCTTAGATTGCCTCAGTTCTTTCAGCTAATTCCAGTACTTGGATTTTTCCTTCTCCATTTCTTCCCTTAGTTTTCCTAAGATTACTCTACTGCTGATCCCACAAGATGGTTCTGGTCCCAAAAGTGGGGTTTTTGTGTGGGCTCCTTTTTTTGCCAACTTATCTGCTGTTTCATTACCCTCTATTTCTATGTGTCCCGGGACCCATAGGAGGGTGACAGTGTTCTTCTGGCCCAGTTCATTTAGTTTGCTTAGGCATTCCCAAACCATCTTGGAACTGATTATATTTGAGCTCAGCGCTTTGATGGCTGCTTGACTATCCGACATGATCACAATCTCTTGTCTGCGGTAGTTTCTTCCAATATTGAATTCCACACATCTTTCGATGGCGCGGACTTCTGCTTGAAAGATGCTCGGGTATGTGCCCAAGCTTTCTGAGTATTTGGCTCTCGGTCCAAAAACACCTATCCCAGTTCCCTCGTCTAGCTTGGAACCGTCCGTATACCACTTTATGGTATTCTGGTTTAAATTCTGTATGGTGTCTTCATCCCATTCAGATTTATTACTCAACTTTGTGATGAATTTTCTCACAAAGTTGAATTTCTTTGGCATATCATCTTGGGGCATTTCCCAAGTTTGACCAAAATGAAGTGATCGAGGTTTTTCCCTGATAATTCCTTCTTTGATCATTCAATATATTGTTTTCTTCCTTACACTTTCTAGCAGAATGTGCAGTGGGACAAGTTCCCATTGCTCCAGTGATACATGAACAGGCTAGTCTCTGAATCTTCGAAAGGTTTTTCCTCGTCGTATTCAGATTAGCCCTTACGCCCCATGCCACTGCCCCATTTGTGATTAATGGTCTCACTATTGCTGTGTATATCCATTGCAGAATACGTGGGTTACATCCCCAGTTCTTCTCTGCAATGTTCCTGCACACCATGAGGGCCTTGGTTGCTTTGTGTATTACTTCGTCTTCGTGTTTGTCCCAGAGTAACCTGCTAATTTGATTTTACATCTTCATGTATTTTTTTGTGGATAGTGGACCAGGGGCCTACTTTGCACTTTTCGGTCAATTTTGCGTTGCGCAAGTATAGTTTGCAAAGTTGAAAAGGCAAAGCGTAAAGTGAAAGGTATAAAAATTGAAAATTTTGCAAATATGTTTTGCCACGTATTGCACGAATTTTTGTAAGTCAAAATTATTTGAAAAACTTTTCGATCATTTTGACAAAAGAATTTTCTCCAATCAAAAAAATGATAAGACGAATTATTTAATCAAAGGATGAACATAGCGATGAAGAACGGCAGTCGCGGAGGAAAGTATAGAAAAAATGAGTGAATTTTGAAATAGAAGATCATTTTCTGCTTAAAGAAATATTTCGATGATCAAAATTACAAGTAGAATAGGCTGTAAATGCTTTGATCAACACAATGCCAAACACCCATGTTTTTTGCTTTTGAATGGTGTAAAAATATGCAAGGTGTTCTATTTAAATAATTCAAGTAATGTTTAATTGAAAATAGGCAATAACTTTCGCTTTATAACTGGGAATTTTTTCTTAAGTAATTGGGAAGAAACTTTTTGAAATTTGAAACCGTACATTTCTATCTTTCTATCTTTCTGGTTTAGTCAAAAATTACGTTTAAAATGTGTCAGCTTCAACTGGGACGCCCTATGAGTTTTTAATTATTTAAAGACAATACGAAATTAAGACGTAAATCTGAAATATATTAATGTTTTTTTATTAATATATGAAAAATACCCACCAATTATTTTTTTTTGGGTTCATATATTTTCTTTAAATATATACTGGCAGCAATAAAATTACCCTAACAACTCTATTTTTACTTTCGTCTAGAAAGTTTTAAACGGAGGCTGAAAATTTAACTCCTATAGTAAATCTGAGCTCAAAGTTCCACTTCTTTTTATCTCACTTCTTTTTGCTAAACGACAATTTCCCGAACTGCATGTCTCACGGTCCTATTTTATCTACTTCTCTGTTACAGGACAATCGGAGCTTTTCAGTGTCTACTACTCTTTTTATTCGAGATATATTTTTCTATGTACATTAAGTATTAACTTCCATCCCATCCTCTTCATTCTTCTAACACTGAGAAGTGACAAGATTCAATTTCCCTATGCTCTCTTGACCACTTTAAAATTTAAAATTTATGGCTTAATTTTTCATCCTACCAAATGTCATTTTCAGTCCTAATTATAAAAAGGTCTGACACATTTTTATCCGTCGGATTAATTTTAGCAAGTAAGACAGGAAAAGCATTTTATCAACGGAATTTTTTTTTGTTTATTGTAAACAATTCTAAAAATATAAATAAAGAAATGTTAATTTTTCTTTGAAAAATATGTACAAGCACTGTTAGTTTACCTTTTGTCCTTTAACTCTCGTTAGAGTATGGTGACATATGTCTCAAATGCCCGGATCGTTTTAAATTTTATAAGATTTGACGGATTCAGGTCCAGGTTATCTTAAATTTTAATTTTTGAATGGCTATCAATTGCTATAATAGATGTGTTGGACATTACGTCAGTAATGATGGCGTAATGACGTCATCGACGATTTTTTAAATACAAACTGAAGTCACGTGACAGCTCATTTGAAAGGTCTCCTTATTGCAATATAATAATTTGAATATTTATTTCTACAGGGTTAACTAAAACTGTTGGTTTATTAAAACAAATAATTTAAAATAAATGTTTACTTAAATACAATTAAATTACAACAAATTTTCAAATTGCCGACCTTCAGCAATGATACAATGAGAAAGGCGAGCAGTAAATTCTTTCCTAACGTTTTCGAGGACTTTGTGCAATTTCCGTTCGGATTCGCTCCTTTAACTCTTCTACATTATTCGGTTGATTTTGATATACTCTGCTCTTTAAATATTCCCCCAAAAAAATTCTAACGGAGTCAAATCTGGAGACCTTGGTGGCCATTCGATAGGCCCCCTTCTACCTATCCACCTTCCTGGGAAAACGTGTGGGGGAGCCCCATCCTGTTGGCACCATAATTCATTTCTATTTGGAAATAGCTGATTCAGCTGTGGCAACAGATAATTTTGAAGAAATTCCAGATAACTAACAGCAGTTAGGTTTTCCTCAAAAAAATATGGCCCTACAATTTGATTGTTTATAATGCCGGCCCAAACATTTACCTTCTCGTGATATTGTGGATATTGTGTCCATTCAATGTGGATTTTCACATGCCCAATATCGACATGTCTGGCGATTTACGTGACCGTTCAGAACAAAAGACGTTTCATCTGAAAAAAGTACCTTTTGTATGAAACCCGGATCTCTGTTACATTTTTCCATAACGATTTCGCAGAATTCGACTCTTCTATCAAAGTCATCTTCTAATAGCTCCTGGACCAGATGTACTTTGTATGGATGCCACTTCTCCTTTTTTAGCACTCTTACAACAGTTGATTGGTGGACGTTATTATCTAGTGCGACTTGCTTAGAACTGGTATGAGGATTTTCTTGAAACGCCAGTACAACTTCCAGTTTTTTGGCTTCGGATATTGATGTTCTACCACTTTAACATGGCCCATTTCTCTAATTTTTTTTTAAATTTTACTTACTGTTGATTGGTAATTGGATCGCGATTGGGGTATTTGTCATTAAATAAATTACGACCTTCTGCTTGAGTCCTCACTCTATCTCCATAACCAATCATGGTTAAAATCTCGATTCGTTCTGTTTCTGTTAGTTTCATTTTTGTAAATGCTGTTATTAATGTCGGCAAAAAACTCGTAGAGTAAAAATTTGACGTCTATTATTTGACAGATTTACAGATCATTGAGTAATGACAATATTGATTTAAATATTTTTGTAAAAATAATTCCGAGTACTTACTACAATAATTAATTTCAAATTATAATGTAGCATTGTTTTTATCAATGTATTTTTTTTCGGAACCAACAATAAACACTATTTTGTTTTATTCCCAGTGGTGGTCCTTAGTGTATTTTAGTTCAGTGAATGAATATTTATTGTAATTCCATGTTATTTAACATAGTTCATAATTTTGGTTAAACCTGTAGAAATAAATATTTAAATGATTACATTGTTGCAAAGGCAATAAGTTGACCTTTCAAATGAGCTGTCACGTGACCTTGGTTTGTATCTAAAAAAATCGTCGATGACGTCATTATGCCATCACTAATGACCGGTGTTGATCGATTTGGTCCCGGCAGGTCATAGATTAAAATGTGTAAATTTTATCTATAGGCGTATTGGGTCCCAATGGTACTTAACTACCTGAAAATTTTCTTTGGGGAAATGTACCTCTTTTCGGAAATCCAATCCTCCCTCTTTTTAATATATCTGAATGTTTAAATTAAATACTATTTTATTCATTGTTTATATTTCATCGAGTACATTTCATATTTCAGATCAATTTGTCTGTTGTTTTAAACATTTTAAAATGAACCATTACAACAAATGACGTAGCAAATATTTTTTTAGGTTAGGTTAGGTTAGGAATTTTTAAATCCTAAAATGTATACTTTTACAATAATATTTCAATGCAATAAATATATCAAATTTTTAAATTAGTTTTAATCCCTTTTTTTCATTTGGTTTACCAACAGGTGGCTGGGACCGAATCCATACATTATTATTCAGGTAGGACAAAAGTTCGGGACCCAATAAGCACGTTATTTTTGAACTACCTGCTACTTGGGACCCAATAAGGATATGCCCCTAATGACGTAATGTCCAATACATCTATAGCAGTTCATGGCCATTCAAAAATTAAAATTGTCGTGTTTTAAGTTTTTTTTTAAAGTCGTCTGTGTCTGAAATAATGAATTTATTCCATACATTTGCATCATACTGTATATGTATGCATATAAATATGTTAGTTTACATTATAAAATATCTGCTACTTAAAATTTAAAACGAAATTCCATAACAAATAATTAAATTTAGGTATACGGTTGATTATCGAGATGATCCTGTAGAATATTAATTATCTATCCCTTAGGACCACGTTAAGCTGACTTCGCTAAAGCCACCTCGATTTTATTCCTATTGGTTTTTTGTCATCTTAGGGTATTATGCCATATTTTTATCTTAGCCAATAAATAATCCTACAAACCGTATATATGACAATGATAAAGTTTACTGTGACATAGTAGGGAAATATAAAACATAGATGATTTTAACCAGATAGCAGAGTGGTGCAAATATTATAAAATCTGCCCGACTTTATAGTATTTATTTGAAATAGCTAAATTAACAGACAAATCTTACTTAAATCTCTATTTTATTCGTGATATTTATTATATTTTAAAAATAGTTATAGATAAAAATTAATAATTACGTCAATCAAACACCATTTCAGGTACACAGAACAATAATCAATGCCATCTTCCATTCAACTCCTCATTTTCTAGCCATTAACAATTTCATTTAATTGTAAAATTTTCTGTTTTTCCTAAAAGCCTTTCTGTTCTCTTTGCTAAGTCATTTTCCATTAATAGCAAGCTACCAAATTTATGTTTAGAAAATTATCGGTTTAACGGGTTTCATGTTTAAGCTTCCCGAATATTCCGTTTTAAACATGTCTCTTAAATCATCGGATCACTTTTTTCAAACTTAACTGTCTTCGTCCAATCTATTGTTGCAAAGTCGTCAAGTTCGGAAGCCGGCCCTGTTCAAACTTTAAATAATGGTAAATGTGCCGGTTCTCTTAGAAAATACCCCATTGTTTTATTTATCGGAAATGGAATTTCTTGACTGTTCGGCCTCGAAAGTTCGATGCGTTATTCGAACGGTATATATAAGCGGAACACGCGGCAGGCAGTCAGTTATCAACAGTGACCAGAGCGCGGAAAGCAAGCGAACAGTGAAATAAGTATTTATAAATAGTGTTAAATCGGACTAGTATAAATAAGTTAGGACTGATATATACCGGGTGTATATAATTTAAGTAATTAAAGTGTGTATTTTATAAATAAATAGATAGCAGTTAGCCATAGAGTGCAGAATTTATCCCACCCACAAAAGCAGTATAAATAAATAAGATAGGTAGCACACCTGAAAATCCAATCCAATATTATTTAGGAGATGAGAATACCAGCCGCATCAACTCCAATTATTTCAAAATCTGTTGCATCCTGAGCACACTTTGGTAGTGAAGTATTTAAAAGAAACTTTAATCTGTCAATCTGACACTAAAAGCAACTTCTAAACAGCAGTCATTGACGAAACAGTTAGGCTAATATAGTGGATCTTTTGCTGCAAAGTAATTTTTTCAGTATTCTTAATATGTTGTTACGGATTAGTACAATTTTTTTCGCATTATCTCGGATTTTCAGAAAATACAAAATAATATTTTAAAAGTAACAACTATCACCTGTAGGACAGTTAATTATTGTTGGCAATATCGAAATTTAGATTTCAAGATTATATCCTGTAAACACTTTGGTTTGTCATCTACATCTCACAATTTCCGCTAGCTCTAAATTTGTGTCGTCTACATTGTTGTGTTGATGACAGGTTTATATGAAAATTAATAATGATTTATTATCTGTTGTTAGTTTTTCCAATTAAAATATTGCTAAACAAGTAATAAAACACCTCAATAATCATAAAATTAATTTAAACTCATTTATACTCAATTATAAAAAGTGAAATACATTATATAAGCAATTAATAGCAGAAAATACTCAGGTTCAGTTACTATGGAAGTCATTACGGATGATGATTTAGAAATGACAAAACAATTTAATAATATTCACAAACAATCGCTGATGTATTCTATGTTTCAATTGGTAGGTGTTCTGACAAATAAAGTAAAGTAAGTAGTAATTAACTATGTTCGTATTTTATGAAAGTATGTATTAAGCTAGTTATCAAAAAAGTTTATCAAAATGTAATATGGGTGTTACAGCAACAAAGAGAATTAACAAAGTGGTTTTTGAGCTGGCAGCTCATGTCTGACAATATTTTCTATGTAAAACGATTAGTAGAAAAACAGAAGACAAAAGTAACAAATCAAGGGTTACATACAACTTTTATCGACCTTCAAAAGGCATATGACAGAGTAAAATTATCAGAAATACTAAAGGAATGCAATAACATTTTAAGAAGCTCTACAAAATCTGTATAATGGATCCATTTCTAGGATAAAAATTAGTCTCCCCAACTTGTCTTAAAATTTAATTTGCTAAAGCGTTTAATATATGGAAAGAAAAGTTCCACTGAATGGTTACTAAACTTAATGCCACTTGTCTTCAGTTTGCCAACGTTCAAGTCGTAATAGATAACGATCAGAAAGACATGAAATAAATGGCGACGAAATTGATAGAAGAATGCGACAAATGAAGACTTGCCCTAAAAACTGAAAAGAAAAGCCCATATTCGCCTGCAAAAATTTTTATTCACCGCCTTCTTTCAAAGGAAATACCTTGTTGCAGCTTAATATACATTAAGTCTTAAACCAATCATTAGGAAACGTGTGAGATATGAGATTTAACATTAATTCCATTGCCCTGGTCGTTGTAGTGTTCCTAGTGTTAAGGGATGCCAGCATTTATATATTATATATATCCAGTTTTTATATGAATGCTGTCTGATTTGCTTTTAAAACCCATGCAACAGCTTCTCCTGTTAGCATAGGTCTTACAATTGCCGTGTAGACAAATACAGCAATTTTAGGAAGACAATTGCTGCATGAATCTAGCTACAGGCAATTGAAATGCATGTAATTAGAGGAAGCATTTTAAAAATAGAAGTGAATGAAAAACCATATGCTTCCAAAGCAAGCTCTAGAATGGATAACAGTGAGATTCAAAAGATACCAAAGATAAGATGAGCACAAAGACGCTTACAAAAGGAGAATGGAAAAACAAGCGGGAATGAAATATTTGCATCCGACAACCCGGTAAAAAGTTTTGAGTCGTTATATATGGTCGGTTTGCAAGATTTCTAAAAAAAACAGAGTAAATATAAAGCTTATATTTTCAAAAGTGTATCAAACTTTCTTAAGATTCTAATTTTCCAACATAAACTGATAATATACTAAGTGACATAAAAATCATATGATTTTATTTTTATAAAATTTTGTGTAAGTACTTACGGAAGCATAAAAAGTAAATAATAAAAATTTCAAAATGATTGCATTGCTTTAAAGCCCTTTTACCTTTAAAAATGTATGGATGCAGCCCGATGTGTTACGCATTCTCCAACGCGCCTAGGCATGTTTTTGATCAGGTGGTCAATGTTCTCCTGTGGTATCTCAGTCCAGGCAACCACCAAGTTCTTCTAGAGTCTGAAGAGGACGTTGCAAATTGAGCAATCTCCTACCCATACCCATCATATCCCACACGTGCTCAATTGGGGATCAGTCGGAAGATCTTGGTGGCCAAAGTAACAATGTGACATTATTATGTTGAAAGAAGTCTATTGTGACTCTTGCAACTTGTGGTAGGGCATGCTACCTCTGATGAAGATTAAAGGTGATCTCGAACCATAAGCTATAGCACCCCAAACCATGACTCCAACAGTTTTATAAACATGCCTTCAACAAAAAACTGTGGATTTCTCCTTTCACCACGTCTTCTAACCTTCGCTCGACCATCGTGCATGCCTAAACAAAATCGAGACGCGTCACTAAAGACAATACTATTCCATTTCTGATCCCAAAGTGACCGTTCTCTGCACCACTCAAGGCGATTACGTCGGTGTTCTGGAGTTAAAGGGAGGACCCAGTGTGGTTTGAAAGCAGGCAAAAACGTCTTATTCATCGGTAAACACTTCGCATGCCAATAGGTCTTCCATGTTCTGCAATACCATTCATTGGCAATGGACCTGGAAGTGGAGAAACAGTTCCCTAAGGCCAATAATCTTAGGCGGTGATCTTCTCGGTCTTTTGTTCTACGGGGGCCTGACAACACTTAACCACGGTGTCTACACTTCTTTGCACTCTAACTGCAATTTCCTGAAAAGAAAATCCAGCTTCCCGAAGTTCCACTATAAGACCCCTATCAAACTCACGAAATCGTACAGGTCTCCGTACCCTAGGCATCGTAACCAATCGTAAAGATTGGAAGAACCAAAATCCGCAAAATTTGGATCTTTACTACTGCTACAATATTCATTTTTGGTTTGTTAGTGGATTTAAAAAAAAGCAGTATAAAAACCGGAAGCTTCAACTGATAAGTCTGAAAATTTTATCAATTGTTTATTTCAGTAAAATAAATAAATTCACTAAATTTTATTAAAATAAAATCATTTAAACTGGGTGTTCGGATTTTTATGTCACTTAGTATATTATAATTAATACGGCAACACATGTAACTCTTTTTTTTATTTTAAATTACCAACTAGCTGGGATATTAAATTTTCAAACTTAAGTTTGCAACAAGATGCACGGTCCCAGCTAAATCACAAGGTTTAATGAAGCACCCTAATTACATGCAATATAAACAACGTCGGGGCTTTTTCATTAGCTTGTTGGAACGGTCTTACCATTTCGGGTCACTAATACGGCTTTTACTTCTTTATAATGGGCATTTTAAAGTACGGTATAGCTAGTTGTATGTTTTTTCTTACAGAAATACTTAAAGTTTACTAACGGAAGTAAATTTTAAAAGCTTTTGTTCCTTAAACAGTAATTTAGATGAACAAAATCGTTTTTACAAAACAATTATTTTTCTGAATTTGTTAAATATCTTCACTATTTTATTTCACAACTAACAGCTTCTTTTCGTGGCTCAAAAGCTTTTTCTTTAATTGTTTTTTCTTTTGTTAACTTTGTTGAATACGTGTCAATCGCATGAATTGGATCGATGTATTACCATTACGAAACGCCTTCTGTATATGAATCTGTTTATCTGTAAACGTCGTTTTAATTGTTCTACTAAGGATTTTAAAACAGTTGATTACGCATTCCGTTCGAGATGTGTTTCTGACAAAGCATTTACTTCCACGTTCAGTTCTAAGACCTTCTTATCGTTCCTACATCATTCAAAATACGCCCTTTCACTTTCTCGAATACCAGATGCGTACGTATTTATTTGTTAAAATCTGTTATTCGGCTTTAGGAGAGGTTTGTGTCTGCAAAAGGTTACGACTAAAACATTTTCAATACAAAATTTTACGTCAATGTTTACCTAGTGTCTTTTTAGATAAACATATCATTGAAAGAAATGTCAATGAATTAAAAAAGCTTAAATCATGTAAGTCATCCATTCTCTAATGTGGGTAGAATCCAAAAGGTTCAAAGAAAAACACAAAGTCGATCCCACAATTTTAATTTAATAATGAAAGTTACTTGCAACTAGTTTCGGTCCACAGAACCATCATCAGGCTAAAAATACAATACAATGTCAATTTTGAATGGAAGACAGTAGTAAGACTTGTGATTGAAACAAAAAAATTGTAGTCTTGAGTTTTGTTTCCACCGGCTGCATGCCACTCAGCTGACTGCCAATTCGACTCTGGAGTGTAATGGTGAATCCATGTTTCGTCCATTGTCACATACCGATGCAAGAAATTCTATTTATTGCGAGTAAACCGTGTCAAACAGGTTTCTGAATCGTCTATTCGTTGTTGCTTTTGTTCAACTGTGAGAAAGCGCGGCACCCACTTGCAAAATACCTTTTCCATGCAAAATCGTAAACGCACTTCCAGTCGATATATTCGCGATCTCAGCAATCTCAGAAACTTTCGTTTCGCGGTCATCCATCACTATTTTCAAAACTTACTGCTTCATTTGACCTCCCCGAGAGTTCTGCGTCACTTGTATCACTGTTTTAGATGGAGCAGAGCCTGGATAATACTTTTCAAGCCATTGCTGAGCTTGCACTGTATTTTTTACCATTAAATAAGTAGTAATGTTTTAATAACACACGATATTCGTTTTTTTTCCATTTTTTGAACAAATGCAAAAGGAGCGTCACTCACACCACAGTAGCTTTTTGTTTATGGTTCGATTGACATGAAATTTGACATAATATGTCACTTGAAGGTTGGTACTTTTATAAAATAAGATTGATTTGACATGAATCACGCCATCTCTGGATTAGTCCCGGGACTTATTGAACGACGCAATAGAAGTACAGACCCACGCAAATGATATGGTGATAGTGGAAGAGGAAAAGCAAGATGTTTCTTTGTGTGACAAACAATTATTGATCAATACAGGTAAAGGATCATTTATTAGTACAGTTATAGGAGGATACTTTTCATTGTTATAAATAATAGAATTGCCGATTTTTTATTTTAAAGTAGCTTTATCTCAACCAACTTGTCTTAACATTATATTTACCCTTCGGGTCTCCCTTTGGACTCTACTTCAGTTTGAGCAGGGTGTGGCCTTAATCCTCAATCTAGAAACAGTATTACGCTGCTAAACCGAAGTTCAACTGGAAATATTTTTAGTTCTCCCGAAATCGCAAACGGTCTATATATGGGATGAATTAATCTTGTACCGGTTTATTATTGGATAAAGAAACATCTTTTATATATTGGCGTAAAGAATTGGGGTTAATAGCCTATGAACCGGCTGCAAAATTAGTACGTTCATCATGTGGTTAATTTTTCCGAATTTTTATGAATAGGAATACACTTATAACGGGGTGCCGATCAAATAGTACCTGCAATTAATTAAAAAAATTTCCGTTTACTTGTTAGTGAAGTATTATCCATTTCACAGCCGTGTATCTTTTTTTGTCAAAGGTAAAAATGCCTTTACGCACGCCCGGCAACGGCGATCTGCCGGGTAGTGTGGGGCTCAAGTCTTCCAATACCCACTAAAAAACCCCTCGTATATACTGCTGCGTAGAAAGCTATGGACCATCCGAGGACATACATCATACCTTTCCTCAGCTCCAGATATCATCTACTCCAATTTTTTTTTCATCCGCTGCTTTTTTGCGCATAACATTTCTAGCAAAGCCTGCCCTCAGATCCCAATTCTCTTTATTAGTTACCATTAGGTTATAATGCGACCATCCGTGGGCAATACAATATCGTGTGCTAGACGGTGTCTGCTTCTTGACAGTACATGCAATTGTCATTTTGTGACTTACCGATCCTTTTTGTGTACCTAAAAGATCCATGGCCCGAGAATACTTGAGTTAGGTAAAAATCAACATTCTTATGTTTACAGTCAAGCTAAGATTTTAGAATAGAAATCAGTTTCTTTGTCCATTGTGACGTTCTTGTCAGCTGGTCCCATCTAGTCTGCCATAGTGTCATGGTCCTCTTCTGTTCCTCTTTCTTGATTATCTTAGTGTTACCCTGTTCACTTTTAGTTCGATAAAAGACTCTCTTTTGCCAAAAATTCGGTTGGTGCAGTTCCTGTAATAACACATATAGGTTCGAAAGAAACTGTCCTATAAGAACTACCCACACGTAGTAGCACCTTTCTCTGTGTGCTAGACATTATATTTGAATATTTCTCAAATTCCAGATCCCTTCCTAAACGGGGATCGCGTATAGTAACACCGAGTGGATTGTGGTACATAGTCTCTTATTACTGGATGGGCCGTTGACGTTCGGCATCAGCTTCGCCAATGCGGAGGAGGCTCTTTCAGCTTTTCCGATGGTATTGATAATATGCTGGTTGAAGATAAGCTTGTCATAGATGTATACTCCAAGACATTAAGCGAATTTTTTATGCTGTAACTCCCTCCCTTGCACACAAAATGTCAGATGTCTTTTTCTTTTACCTTTAATAATTACTATTTCTGACTTATCAGTGACTCAAGCTTGTTCCTTCTCATCAATGATGTTACAGTATCGACGGCATCATTGGTATTGTCTAAGCCGTGTATCTAGTAAATTTGAAAGGCATGGGTGCAGTTCCCCACTTGGTCGGAGCTTCATCATAGCCAGGTGTAAACAGGTTCGATTTCAAAACATTTATACGTTTTTAACGTACATTTATTTATTATATTATTTCAACAAGCTAGTTTTTCTGCAGCCGCTGCTAAAACAGCTATTTATGATTTATTGCCGACAAAGTCAAAAGAGAGGTATGAATTGGTCTACAATTTATTTCAAAAATGGAGCAGTGATAAAAAAGTGAATGTTATAAATGAAGAAGTTATTATTGCATATTTCATAGAAAAATCAAAAGTCTTAAACCTCTCAGCCTATGGAGCAATTACTCAATGCTCAAGTCCACAATTAACATTAAAAATAATATAGATATAAGTAATTGCTATAATTGTGTAATTCACAAGTAAATCATTTCTAAGAGCAATTGTTATATGTAATTTATAATAAAAAAGTTAATAATAAGCAAATATATGCATCCAATCCTTTTTAACAAAAATTAACGGCCACAGAAAAAATATTGTAAGTAACACGTAGGATTCCAGGACTCGCCTACGGCTCGCCCTGGAAACTTCCTACTCATCCTATAAAATATCATTTTCGGAACTTGTTACGTAAATGACTATTTTGTCTATCAACTATGGTTGCCACAACAGATCTTTCAGCTCACAGTGGAAGTGACGTTGAACGACCACTCACATAGAACCTAACCTAAGAATTTAATGACGATAGCCTTAATTTTGACCACATTTAGTACAATTATGACATCTTCGGTCACCGCAGAATCTCTGCTCATCCAAAAATAAAAGCTTTAGTGATTTTAACATTCCTTAAATTAAATCTGAAACAAGGAAACCCTTAATTCACAGAGAATGACAGACACAATCAATCATTAAAGTTGTTTGGAATGGTTTTTCAATGAGATGTTATTGCTCCATTAATACATATTGCTGGCAACAGCAGTTGTACAATTATAATATCAATATTTAAAAACTAGAATAAAAGCATAGTTTATGTTGATTCACTTATTATTTCAAACAACATTGGGAGAATTGAAGACACTGTAAAGTACAAGTGTACTGTAAAGTGCACTTTTATGTACAGTATGAAAAAAAATCTGTTAGCACTACATAAAATCCGTAAGTAATTAATAGAGAGAATTTGGGATTTGGAAATTGCAACTGGCAAAAATGTTTTTGGTACACATGTCCCTGAAGTATAATGAAATTTTCAGCTGGATTCATTGTTTATTTCGTTAGTGGCAGCTGCTAAGCTGCTAGGGTTAAATAATTCCATTGTTGTGATTTAGTAACGAAAAATAACTACTGACAGCCTTGTCAACGATTTCGTAGTAATAGAACCGATAGTGTTTTGTTGATAAAAATTTAGTAGTTGCCAATATATTTACAGTTGTTAGTTATTTCTGTTCTTTTAATTAAAAACCTTGTCGTGCTTTATTTGTTTGAGGTCTTCAGTTTAACGCTACAGATATTACGTAAGCAATTACAGGAATTAAAAGTTAACTTTCCCACTGTTATTTAAGCAATGTTATCTGTTTAGAACTTACCCATTGACTCGAGCTTGATCTCCTCTGATCCCAGATTCTTTCTGTAAATTAAAAATAATCCTGTATTAAAGAAAGTTTATACTTTAAACCTGTAAAAATATTTCAGAGGATTATAGCTTATTGTTTTCATATAAATCGGGATGTACACTGCTCAACAATGGGAGTGAATATTACAAAAATATGTAATTTTCTTTTGTCATTGGTTAATGATAAATCAAAATTCGATAAAATAAGTTAATCTTTATTCTTTCACGTTACAATATACCAAAAAAAAATAATTACAATAAAACAGAAAAATTGAAAAATGTTAAATCATTTACTGCGCAGGTCATAAAGTCCTTTCACGAAAATTAATATCGTGTGGGTCCACTCCTAGCTTGCCTTAGTGCTGTCACTCTATTTGGCATGGTCCTTGTTAAAAGGTATGTTTTCCCATATTCTCTGCAAGGCATAGTTTATATGATATATGATAGCATGTAACGTATATTTAAAATATTATTTTTGTACGCAATTTTCTGAAATTTATAAAATATCCACCCAATTATTGAGCAGTCCTCTTAGGGAGATACATTTTATATCAAATATGAGAAAACTAAAATTAAAATATTAATAAAAAATATGTATACGCTTTGTTTAGTTTATTGTTAGCGAGCGTCAGATAAATATAATTCCATTAAAATAATAAAACTATTTGTGGAATTGCTACTCGCAAAATTAAGATTAACGAAAATAAAGTAAGGCTCTAATGAACTATAGAAACGCGAAATGTAAAAGAATTTGTAGAAAAGTTAATTGTATATTTTGTTAATTAGGAAAACCAAGAAAAAATAAATAAACAAGAAAAAATAACACAGAAAACGGTTTTAAACGAAAAATGTTTTTATAAATAGTTCAACATAAAAAAAGAATTGTTAAATATAATTACGTATCTAGAACATTTATTTAAACAGTGTGGAAAAGCCAAATAACTTATTTATTTAAAATTATCCACTTAGACAATTATTAAGCAATGCATGTCTTTAAAGCGGATATTTGCTAACAAAGGCAATTAATTCACCAAGTTTAATATTCCTAGTTTTAAACATTTCACATTTAACAAATTGAATTAGTCTATAAATTTCTCCAATGCCGATAGCGTTACTTTAATATACCAATCCATATTTCAATTGAAGTGCCGTACATGCGACTGTAATAATTTTTTGCCAAATAATCGATAATATCCAGTAGTTACGTAAGGCCAAATATGGAGATTTTTTTAATCTAACACGAAGATTCATTGCAGATAACTTCATAAATAATGTGTCCAGATATTTGCATGTAAATTGCGCTATTGTTATTTTCGCTAACATAAGTGAAACAAACAAAATAATCACTTTGTCAGCAAATCAATAGGAAATTTTGATATTCCAGCAAAATTTCTTAATAAAAAAGTCAAGATTTCCTATTCACTTGTTTACTATAAAGAATAGTAGACACAATGTCAACTAGAAAAATCTGGAAGCGGATTGGACGGGTCATTATAAGCGAGATACCAGCGCGAAGCCAGTCAGCTTTAATATAAAGGTCTTAGGAAGCGCGAAAGCAAATGAAGAGTAAAATAAGTCTATATAAATAGTGTTTTATTACAGTAGTATTTATAAATTAGGATTGATATACCGAGTGTACATAAATTAAGTAGAATTTATGTGTGTAAGTTTGTAAATTTATTCACTTAAGTATGCATTTTAGTAAAAAAATAAATAGTAGTTAGCCATAGTGTATACAATTTATCCCACCTACAAAAACAGTATAAATAAGTAAGAATAATATGTTTCAAAGATAAATTTGACCAGAAATTTAGGAAATAAGAGAAAAATAGAGGTTAATAGCCGTAAAAATGGACGTATTATGTAGAAATTGTAATTCTTTTAGGCTACATCGAGAAAAAATAAATCTAAGTAGACTGTAAAAGACTGAAATAAAGGAGAAAAGGAGGTTTTTGAAGAAAAAATTTGCATACAAAGATGAATGACAATGTGCGGAGAATACAAGTAACAGCCATAAAGACCGTAATTAATACGCTTTTATACCTCAACAAACAGCAAGTGGGACATACATTTAATGAGACGATCTTACTGGTTCGATCTAGAGGGTTTAAGACACTCAAAGGTATTTGTAAGGAAGTTTTCTAGCAAGAAATCCCAAGAGCTGCTGAATATGAGCAGAGAGAACCTACAAATTGGGATAGGACTTAATGAGCAACAATTGGACTAAGAGAAAGTCAGGATTCTGTCAAGCACAATATTTTGTGCACCTGCCTAGAGCTCGAGACACTAAGGAATAAATTTGGTCTGCATCAAGTTGAGCCTACGGTGTATAGGACTGAAAGAGCAACTGTAACCTAAGGGTGAGCCTCAATAAATCTTTAAGGTCGCAGAGAAAGAGACGTTTAATGACAACCCACCTAAAGTCTATCCTAACCTGAACTTGACTTTTATCTGAGAATGTTCAGGTGTTACGTTTTTCCTAATTGACACCAAGCTAATGCTTGGTACGTAATGTATAATGAAAATACTGTAGTAGAACTTAAAATTTCAATATTTATTGATATTGAATTTTTGCAAGAATAGATGCATAAAAAAGAATAAGTATAGTATTAATCTGGGCTCTGATTCTAAGTAAAATTTCGACTCGAAATTTTCCGCACTGACAGTCGAAATCTTTAGCGATTCCGGGTGATTTCGACTTTTAGTAATATCTGGGGATAATTGATAAATGATATTGGCATCGCATGAATATTGTATTGGCAAACATAATTTATATTTTTATTAGCTTTTAGCACGTGCGTTGTATTTCCTCTTTATATTTATTATGGTTGTGTTAAGGTTAAGTTCATTAGTTTATTTTTTATTGGGTTGTTTAATTGTTTTTATTATTATAATATATTAAAATGAATTATTTGGAAGACAAAGGTGACGGTGTAACCAAAAAATATCCTTTCGACAAAAGGAAAATATGTTGGATTATATATAAGAGCATCCGGATTTTACAAACAATATTCTGAGAGAGAAAAGCCATGTGGGAAATCTTAAGCACCCTGTTAAACGGGATCAATGGGACAAAGAAATCAAGCCAAAAATTACAGGGAGTAAGTACAACTATTTTACATGTATACAGCAATTTTTTTTTTCATGGATTTGTAATATACTAAGTGACATAAAAATCTGAACACCCAGTTTAAATGATTTTATTTTTATAAAATTTTGTATAAGTACTTACTGAAGCATAATAAGTAAATGATAAAAATTTCAAAATGATGGCATTAAAGCCCTTTTTCCTTTAACAATGTGTAGATGCACCCCGATGTTTTACGCATTCTCCAACACGCCTAGGCATGCTTCTGATTAGGTGGTCAATGTCCTCCTGTGGTATCTCATTCCAGGTAACCACCAACTCCTCTCGAAGTTCTTTTAGAGTCTGAGGACGTTGCAAATTGAGCAATTTTCTACCCATCATATCCCACACTTGCTCACTTAAGGATAAATCGGGAGATCTTGGTGGCCAAGGTAACAATGTGACATCATTATGTTGAAAGAAGTCTATTGTAACTCTTGCGACATGTGGTCGGGCATTATCTTGTTGGAAAGTTGAAAGATAGGGTAAATGATGGGATTCTAAAACTTTTTGGATATAATGCTGCTATAAGTCTATTGTAACTCTTGCGACATGTGGTCGGGCATTATCTTGTTGGAAAGTTGAAAGATAGGGTAAATGATGGGATTCTAAAACTTCTTGGATATAACGCTGCGCGTTCATGTTACCACTGATGAAGATTAAAGTTGATCTCGAACCATAAGCTATTGCACCCCAAACCAAAACTCTAACAGACATGTAGTCTTCTAACCTTCGCACGACCATCGTGCATTCCTAAACAAGATCGAGACTCGTCACTAAAGACAATAATGTGACCGTTCTCTGCACCCCTCAAGGAGATTAAGTCTGTGTTCTGGAATTAAAGGGAGGACGTAGTGTGGTCGGTATGAAAACAGGCCAAAACGTCTTATTTGTCGGTAAACACTTCGCATGCCAATAGGTCTTCCGTATTCTGCAAACCATTTATTCGCAATGGACCTGGTAGTAGAGAAACGGTCCCCTAAGGCACATAATCTTAGGCGGCGATCTTCACGGTCTGTTGTTATACAGGGGCCCCTTGCTCTTTACGTGCGGCCTTCTCGAAGCCATGCCTGACAACACCTACCCACGGTGTCTATACTTCTTTGCACTCTAACTGCAATTTCCCGAAAAGAAAATCCAGCTTCCCGAAGTCGCACTATATTACCCCTATCAAACTCACTTAATATCAAAAAAGCACCCTAATTTTCAATCGACGAAATCGTACAGGTCTCCGTACCCTAGGCATCGTAACCAATCGTAAAGAATGTCAAGAATCAAAATCCGCAAAACTTGGATCTTTACTACGCCTACGGCTACAATATTTATTGTTGGATTTTTAGTGAATTTCAAAAAAAGCAGTATAAAAACCGGAATCTTTAACTGATAAGGCTAAAAATTTTATCAATTATTGTTTATTCCAGTAAAATAAATAAATTTACCAAATTTTATTAAAATAAAATCATTTAAACTGGGTGTTTGGATTTTTATACTTAGTATATATTGTTTATAGGTATAATAATAAAGTTAACATTTTAGGTAGGTATTTATTTATTTATTTATTTATTTATTTACATCCAAACAGGTAAAAACCTAATTACATGAATGAACCTAATTATATGACATGATTTAAAAATAACAATTGACTACCACTAGATAAACCCAGAGGAGTAAAGGACAACACTGACCATTAGTTTTGATATATATTTATATATGTATATCTTACTACAAAATTTGACGAGTTTCGGTAATATTTTTGGTAACATTAAATTGGTTTGAAAAATGAAGTTAAAAGAAAAGCTAGTATCATAAAAAAAACCTTAAAGGGGGCGTTATTTAAAAATTATATTAACAAAAAGCACCAGCAGGAACTCCTTTGTCACCTGACATAAATTTATACCCCTAGTTGACTGCAATAATGCTCTAGAAGATCAATATTATTATTCTGTAAGTTTTCACATTGATTTCTTGATTATGAATTTATTATTAAAAAACACTTTTTTTAGATGCCTTCAAGAAACATTAATAAAGAAAGCTCTCTGAAAAAGTCATAATGTGGTGCTTCCAAGACTCATGAGCTCTGATGAATGTCACACTCCAAAGCAGCAAAGAGTTAGGTGATTATATTATTTATTTTCATTGACAGTCTCAAAAAGAAGTTTAAATATTACTGGTGATCTCTTCAAGCAGCATCTTTTTAATTTTCATAAATTTTCAAACTTAAGCTTTCATATTCATTTTAATTATATTTTTTAGTTGGGTGACAAATGTCAGTTTCATCAATGGCAAAAAGATTTGACAAAAATTGCAATACCCTGAACATGGAAGGGGAATCTATAAATAGAAAGCTGTAAATATTAAATCAGAAAAGCAAGAAACAAACAGCATTCTGAAAAATTTTTAAGAATAAAGTTGGTATATAGGATTACCCTGGACTACTTTTAGATAAAAATTATTTAATAAAAATGCACATAAAATGCTATTTTAATTTTTTACCTGATGCAGGCATAGATTATGTTATATAAACTTTATCTCATCTCTATCTATCATCTTTATCTCATCTCTATGCCATGAAGAATAAATTCCTAAATGTCATAATTTTGAATTAAAATTCTCATTAGACTAGTCGCGATTTCATGACGACATAATATGGTCACTTCGCAATAGCTCCGCCAGGTGCGCACAGTCGCATTTCGACTCCGCCATGAGAGTCGACATTATTTCAAGTCGAAATTATCACTTAGAATCAGAGCCCTGGATACGATTTCACTTTGTTAATTGATCACCAAAAAGTGTATTAAGAGTATTAATTTTACATGACACGTAACTAGCATCTTTTAAAAAACAAATAAAATCTTTAAAATTATTGTAAAAGCTGGTTTAATAATTAAAATATAATTATTAATAAATTTTGTTTTTAAATGATAAAAAAACAAAGTTAATTTAAACTGAACAATATAAACGTACAAAACGATAACTAATTTGTATTGATTTGTTATTATTTTAATTAGTTATTATTGGCATAAATACAAATTCGTTACCAGCCATGAAAACTCGCTGTTTAATAATGGAATTAATGAAAATGCAGGTCTATATAAACGCCATTTATAAAAAAATAATTTTTTATTATGTAAATGTGCCTTTCAACATCATAAATCACTGAACCAATTTTAGAAAATGTAACTACGTGTTTAATTTCACTGCGTCGTCAATATTAATTTAAAAACTGTTTTACATTTTATGTTTAATATTAGAAAAATTGTATTAAATAGTCAGCTACAATTGATTTGCACACTCACATCAGTTTAAGTCACTTTGAAATGTCACATTTTTTAAAACTTTCTATTTGTTTGTACCTAATTTGTTTGCGTTACAAAATAGTATGTGCAACTCGTTCGCCGTTGTCTATTATCTACTCAAGCTTCGCTTTTGTCGGCAATAGACAACTTCTATACCAATTAATTAATTTGGTTGAAGTCTGATCTAATACAAGTTTCGCCATAATTACATTAACATATCGTCTGTAATACATTTGTCAATAATTGACGTGGATATTATAAAAGTTGAAATTTTTCTCCAAACAAAAATAAGCTATTTTTGTAACTAGTGTGCGAAATGCTAATTTGGTCACCGTACATAAACAAGACTAGTAGAACAACTCACCCTTCGGCACCCCTCGGACTTTGATGTCGATGCTTCAAAGTAAAGCCGCTATCGTACGAAAACAAGCACGTGTCTCCTATTTACGTACATAAGCTGTGGGCCCGACATTCCCCGAAATTGGTGACAGGGTAAGGAAGGAACGTTTATGGGCGTACCCTAGAGTTGGAATTCTAGTCTTTGTTGATGTTCGGTGCTTTGGTGATCGAGAACTGATTTCGAATAGTCGAGATCACCAAAGTATTTCGCGCATGAGATGCAAACAAAACTTTTTCTACAAACGCTTAGCTTAATATGAAAAAAAGTATTGAACTGGTTTGAACTGTTTTTCCAAATCAAGTAATTAGGTACTGTAACTATGGAAATAAAATGGCATTTGTTGACAATTATTTCAAAGTGACAGTTCTTGATAATTATTTTCATTATTTTGGAGTGAATTCTTATTTGCGTCAATTTCGTGCGTGATATTTATAACTGTGAAATAATGGAAATTTCGAGCGACGATGAAGTAAGCAGTACCCCACCTAACTTGACAGATGCGGCCAATTCAGTAATTTCAAATCTCTTACCGGAGAAATCGAGGCGCCAGTATGAAAATGCATATCAGCAATTTAAAGAGTGGTGTGAAGCAAATGAAGCCAGAAAAGTATCCGAAAATATGCTGTTGGCATATTTTGCAGAGAAGTCTAAGAAACTGAAGTCTTTCACGTTATGGGCAATATATTCTATGTTGAAAGCAACACTCAATGTGGATTTCAAGAAATTTACCAAGTTGGTTCCATATTTGAAAAAATTGTCAGTTGGAAACCATCCTAATAAATCTAAGGTGTTGACTAGAGAGGAAGTTAAAGAATTCATAAAAGAGTCAGATGATGAAACCTATTTGTTGGTTAAGGTAGATTTTTGATGATTGTTTTATGTGTTTTTTAAATTACTGATTTCCTTTTAGGTTGTTTTAATACTGGGTATTTCGGGTGCTTGCCGCCGTGAGGAACTCATTAAAATGATGGTCGATGGCATAAAAGATAAAAATTTCATTTTGATTGTTAAAGTACCCGATACAAAAACGCATACACAACGAATTTTTACAGTTTCAAATTTAGATTATATTGACATTTACCGAAAATATGCGGCTCTTCGTCCAAGTTATGCTACCAGTCGCCGATTGTTTTTGAAGTATCAAAATAAGAGATGTTTTAACCAAGTTGTTGGAATAAATAGTATTGGAAAGATGCCTAATATGCTTAATAGCAAAACACCTAAAATTACCAAATCCTGATGCCTACACGGGCCATTGTTTTCGGAGAACATCAGCCACACTCTAATACTGCTAATACGGGGGGCCGATATATGTGTTTTGAAGCGACATGGAGGTTGGAAATCTTCGACCGTGGGCGAAGGATACGTGGAAGATTCTATCAACAATAAAATTCAGATATCAAATAAAATTTTAGACTGTGAAAATTCAGGATTAAGTGCTGTCACCTCTACGGCAGTGGATAGTCTTCCAACTCCCAAAACTAGGATATCACGGGCTGAATCTGACTTATCTGGTTTGGGAATAAATATTGGTTCGTGCACTGGCTGCACCATTAATGTTAACATTGTAAATAATAAATAAAATTACGTAGTGTTAAATTTTATCACAATTTCAAAGCCTAAATAATTATTGTTATACATTAATAAATAAATGATTTCTTGGATTTTTGCTTGATTGAGGAACATAAAGGTTAAAATATAAAAATCCCATATAGTTTACATGCAGTGTGCGAAGTAAGTACTTCGCGTACGGTATCATAGTAACAAAGAAAAATGAAAAAAGGGTCACTTCGCATATTCTTGCCAATGCTCGAACCTTCTCAATTTTTGACGTTTATAGAAAAAAGTATTTTTTAGGTACTTCGTATAATACATATAAATAAATCGAAGAAAATAAATTCTTTAAAAAATTTGATAATAAACAATAAATTGGAAAACTAATATTTATCTTTTGTTTATTTAAGTACAGCACTAAGCTACAATAATGCTGAATTTTTGAAAAACTTACAACAAAATCGCAAAATCTTTCAGTTAGCTGATGCATACTGACATCGATCTTTAATTTTCTACCAATATCGCTCGATTGGATTCACTATCATTGCTATCAACACCACAAAATCTTTTGATAAGTTTAAAACTTCGCCTAGTTTAAAACGCTTATGCGACACTGGGGAATTTATCAATTCTGCAACAAGTAGAATCCGGTATCTAAGAAAACAGTCATATTACCTTGACATTAACGTACTTAATACGCCTTATAATAAAATAATCCTTATACAGTGTGAAAAAGCTAGATGGAATAAATTCATTATTTCGTTACTGTACATATTTATAGAAAATACCAAAACACGTCAAATTTAAATTATAAATTTACATTCTTTACACTAAAAATTTGATCCCTACCTTCAACCCCTTTGAGTGACGTTAATACCCCCAATTTTGCCACCCTTCAATTTTGCTATGATAGTTTTTTAAAGGATTTTAAAAAATAACACTGATTTGGTTTTTACTTAGGTACCTACTGTCTTATTATAAAGACTAAAATGGGAAATACATTAGTAGGGTAGGTATTCTTGCGAATGATAATAAGATTATTTTATTTTTGTTCATTTTTGCAATCATTTTTTTTTATTAAGAAATAATGATGGTCATTGACACAGGTACATTTGATACACAGTAATGTAAATACAAATTAAAACAGTAGAGATAATATAGTATAGATATTACATATTAGTCTGTTTTAGAAATTTTATTAATTTGTCAAACTGATTCACTGATCCTAAAATTTCTTGCATACTTCCCTTAACATCGAGTTGTTGTCGGGCAGTTGCATAGTGGTTACAATCTTGGAGGATATGTTTAACAGACAGTCTAATTCCCACACAGTATTGGCAAGTAGTTGGTTCTTCACGAGCCATGAGATATCCATGGTTGAACCGATTATGTCCTATTCTTAACCTTCTAATAGTGATTTTGTCTTTTCTGCTCATGGGTGGCATTGTCAAGAAGTTGGTGTATGGTTGGACATCATGTAGTTTGGTACTTAGTTGATTCCAGTGTTGGAGCCATTGACTTGCTCTGAGATCTTTGTGTAATTGTAGATTGATTATGGGTAAATCAGATGAAGAGCCTCTTTTGCAGCTTGACCGGCTTTCTCGTTTCCTGGGATACCTACGTGAGCCGGAGTCCAGATGATTGTTATAGAGACCCCTTTTTGAGCAAGCAGATGACACTTTTCATGGATCTTCTGTACAAGTTGGTGCTGCGAGTAGATCTTCTTTATGGAAGCGAGAGAATCTGTGCATATGGCTACATTTTCATTCTCCTGTATTGGAGTCTTCAAAGCTGCCAAGATACCGTAGAGTTCACCTGTATGTACGCTGCAGATCGTAGAGAGTCTTCCTTGTAACAATGTTGTTTGTGTTGTGGCAACAGAGAAACCAACTTTGATGTCATCTTTGGAGGCGTCAGTGAAGAGGATTTTGTCATATTGGGTGGCATTAATGGGTTCATTGAAGGCTTGTCTTAGGATTGAAGTGAGGGTATCGTGTTTGCTGAATTTCCAAAGAGAGGTGTTTGGTATCACTTTTGTCCATGGAGGGAGATTAGATGCTGAGAGCGAAGTGGTGTTTGATAAATTAATGTTGCATAGTAACGACTCTATATATTGCGGTACTAAGTGTAATCCTTGAAGAGAGTTTTGGCTAGTGTGATGCCTGGGTGAAAGTATTTCTAAGACTGGATTACTAGGACAAGCTGATACTTTGGCAAAGTATGAGAGAAATAGTTGTTGATGTCGTAAGTGAATAGGAAGTTCACGGGATTTGCAGTAGAGGCTCTCTACTGGACTAGATTTAAAAGCACCTAAGCATATTCTAATGGCAGTGTTATGGATAACTGTTGGTTAGGTTAGGTTAGGTTAGGTTAGGTTAGGTTAGGTTAAGTTAGGCCCCTATTTCCCATTTGAAAAATTGGGGGTTACAACTGTCACTCAAAGGGGGTTGAAGGTGGGTATCAAATTTTCACTTTAAAGAATGTCAATAGGGTATTTTACTCTATATGAGAAAAATTCAAAAAATGTATTATTTAGTTAGCTCAAACAAATGTCATCTTTGGAGGCGTCAGTGAAGAGGATTTTGTCATATTGGGTGGCATTAATGAGTTAATTGGAGGCTTGTCTTAGGATTGAAGTGAGGGTATCGTGTTTGCTGAATTTGCAAAGGGAGGTGTTAGAATTTGGTATAACTTTTGTCCATGGAGGGAGATTAGATGCTGAGAGCGAAGTGGTGTTTGATAAATTAATGTTGCATAGTAACGACTCTATATATTGCGGTACTAAGTGTAATCCTTGAAGAGAGTTTTGGCTAGTGTGATGCCTGGGTGAAAGTATTTCTAAGACTGGATTACTAGGACAAGCTGATACTTTGGCAAAGTATGAGAGAAATAGTTGTTGATGTCGTAAGTGAATAGGAAGTTCACGGGATTTGCAGTAGAGGCTCTCTACTGGACTAGATTTAAAAGCACCTAAGCATATTCTAATGGCAGTGTTATGGATAACTGTTAGGTTAGGTTAGGTTAGGTTAGGCCCCTATTTCCCATTTGAAAAATTGGGGGTTATAACTGTCACTCAAAGGGGGTTGAAGGTGGGTATCAAATTTACACTTTAAAGAATGTCAATAGGGTATTTTACTCTATATGAGAAAAATTCAAAAAATGTATTATTTAGTTAGCTCAAACAAAAAGAAATAGAAATCCTTATGTGTTAGTTTTAGTTAACAAAATAATAAAATCATTATTAAAATTCACGTTAAAATAGTAGCCGCCATGTTATTACGTCATTCGGCTGTGTGACCGTCACAGACTAATTTCATAATATATAGAAAGTGGCAGTTGTCAACTTATTTTACTTGCTTTTTATAACCTCCAAATATGATTTTTATTAAAAAAATGTATACTTTTGTATGGTAGATACGATGAAAGATATTTTAGATGGGTAATGCATATAAGTTCTTACACGAATGATCTTCGCAAAAGTACAAACGGGTTTCCATGTAATTGTTGGAGATCTCTTTTTGCAATTTTTAACAAAGTTTTTCTCAAATCTAAATAATTTGGCACTTGAATCCACAATTTGTTCGGTGTTTTTAGACTAGTGGTATTGCATTCCGGAGTAACATGCCAACAATAAGTGTAATAATAGCTCAATTTTTATTTAATGATTGAGATACAGAAAATCAGCGCATTTGTTTACACAGCGAACTGACGTAATTTTCGTCAAATTACGCGCGAAATTTGAAAATGTAAATTTTAAATGCATTTTTAGGGTACTTAGAGGCTGAATAAAAATTTTGTGATTTTTTAGTAATTTGTTAGCATTGTAGAATCCAATTAAGACACTTTTTAAAAATGAGTGTAATACCCTATTTATAATTTAATTGTGACGTGTTTCGGGATTTTCTATAAATATGTACACTAATCTAAATAATGAATTTATTCTATTTGGCTTTTCCACACTGTATATGAGTATAGCTTTTAAGAAGAATACTAAACAATTAAATTTGTAACAAAATTTTTAACAAAACGTTGAAAATTATTTACTTCCTAAAATCAAGTAATTATTTATTTACACTTGCAGTAAATATTTTATACTACCTGGAACAAAGATAATACTTTTTCCTTTTTTGTTTACTATAAATTTACCAACTTTGTGTCGTTTTGAATAATTTTACATGCACTGCATAAAACCTAAAAAGGAAACAAAAAACATATCGTGTAAATTTATTTTAATTATGATATAATATTTGTTCACTTTTATGCTAAACATTTTCTTGTTTACTAAATTCAACAAACAAGTATGTAGATACTAAAAATTGTTTATTTACTTACGTTGGGTTCAACTGTAGGTTGAGTTGGCGATTTACCCAAATTATTTTTTTCTTCTGCTTTTCTCTCCTTCAACGTTTTTAATAGTTTCCATCTGCTTCCCATTTGTACCCCCTCTTTATCGTCCTTTTCTTCTTTAGCAGGAGTGGAAGATTCTAATTGTATAGTAGGCACTGCTGTAGCTTCTTCTTTTTGTTGTGTACTAACGATTAGTTCCAATTTGGTATTTTCATCTTCTTCTTTTTCTTTGTTGACATGACATAATGCGAATTCGTCGTTGATGGCCATCTCGGCTTCATCGTATTCGTCAGTGCTGTGAGGACTGTCAGGTCCGGAGGTAGCACCGGAAGAATGTTCGTCTTTTTCGTGAGGACTGTACACTTCTAGTCTATCCAACTTTATGTCGTTATAAAGTTCCTCTTCTTCGTGATGGTAGTTTTTAATTTTTTCAAACAAGGAAGCTGCGTTATCTAGTTGAAAGGAAGATCTTTTTTCTTGACTTTCCTTCTTTTTGTGCACTTGCAAGGTGAGTAGATCATTTTCCTTCTCGCTCAATACACCTTCTACTGCTCTAGCCTTCATTCTTAGCTCTCTCAGTACGAAATTCATTCTTTCTTTTACTTTTTCGTCCGGTTCTAGTTGATCGTCATCACTGGGTTCAGGTTCTTCTATTAAAGTGGTACCCATTTCAATTTCCAAGTGATTCTGCCGTTCCATTTCTTCCAATTTTCTTAGTTCGTAGCAGTACCATTCATCTTCGCTATCTATACTGTCTTCAGTGCTTTGTCTTCGAGAAGAAACCCTCGAAGTACTTCTCCATGAATGCGTACTTCTTACGTCGTCGTCATCTCTACACCCGGGGATTTCAAGACTTTGTTGTTGTTTTGGTAAAAAACGATTGGTGTGAGATTTGATGCTAACGGTAGACGGACTATCTTCCGAAACTGGTTCTTCGCCTAAATCAATAATAATAGGTTTGTTGTTATCGGAACTAGTTTGACTATCGGTGGACTTTTGTTCCGAAAGTACTTTTTCAATTTGCGGTATGGATTCCGATTGATTGTCCATTTCTTCGGTGATTTCTTCGATAATAATCTCATCTTCTTCGTTGATAACGGGATCGTCGGAAAATGAATTCGACTGTCTCTGTCGATACCTTCCCAAAGCTCTTGAGACGGCGAACTCCATCGAACCGGTTCCACTTCCTACAACAACCATCATCTTGGTTTCTTTAAGGATAATGTCATTATTTTCGGCAAGTGTTAGATTGTTTTTATTCACTATGTTACCTTCACTATCCTCTTCGATATTTTTTATCGCGGTGTCATCACTTCCTGGTGTATCCGTTTCGAATAGAGGTTGTAGGGTAAATTTATCCATTGAATGTTGATTAAATTTATTCGACTTACTATTATCTGTAAAATCAGTTTCGATATTAGATTCGGAAAAAACGCTGGTGCTGTCTTCACTTTTATCTTCTTCAGATTTAGATATATCCGTGGACCATTCAGTTTCTGATTGTTCAGTATCAGAATAAGATGATGAATATTGATGAGATAAACTACTTCTTCTTTTAGCTTTTTGAATTATGTCAGAAACAGTAGAAACGATACTATTCTTTTTCTTCTTTTTATTTAAACTAGTTTTAATTGCTTCTCGTTTAATTCCTGGCAAAGAATGAGATCTGTTTCTTTTGGCAACATTTAAATTAGGCAACCATTGACTTACCGAACTCATAGCTGACTTTAAAGTGTTGGCTCTCTTCACTTTCTTAGTAGGTTCTGTGGTATGCGGTCTCGTATCTGTACCGGAAGAAATTGTAATATATCCTGATTGAGTCATAATTATTCCACCGGTGTCGTAAAACAAATTTTGTCCGTGTTGCGTTTGAACTACGTATTCCGGTAAATTTTTGTTTCGAAGATCCAAGTCGAGGAAAGGTATTTCTTGTCGTTGATTCCACTGTTCGCGCACTTGGTTTTCGTAAGTGGGTGGTTGGGGTTGATACGTGCGATTTGGAGAATATCCTTCACGCATTTCGCTCGCCCATTCTTCCCTATCTTCGTAACGATTATCCTGTCGCGAAGAAGTCGGGTAATAAGATAAGGCGTCAGTTATATTTCCAGACGGAAACATGGTTCTGTACATGGCTGTCTTGTATCCTTCGTGATTGGAAAAATCTTCAGCGTCTCTGTTAGTTGAAGATTTGTGTCTGGAAGAGTTTACTTTTGGTTCGGAATAAGGATAAAAGTTCTTTTGGAGGTTGAAAAATTCGTTGTTTTCGTAAGGCTCGACTAAGTCTGGAAAATTTGTTTGGCAATTATATTCGGCACCGCTGCCGGTGTACACGGAGGTATACGAATCCCGGTTACTACCGGCCACTGAGTAAATTGCAGGTTGATCGTATCTACACATCGACATACCGGAAGCTCTTTCTTCACTAGTTGTGACTGTAACTTTCTCCTTTTTCCTATTTGGACTGACGTTAATGTCTGAAGCAGGAGCTGGTGCAGGTACAAAATTTCCGTATCCGTCAGCGTTTTCCAGGCCAGCTGGTGATTTCACCGTAGTAAACGCTGAAAAGTGATGACCTCCTGGTAAAAAATTCGAAGGGTCCGATAGTTTGGTATCTAAAGAGGATTCCGTAAAGTGTTTCGAACCACTAGGTGCAGAACTGTAGTGGTTCTGAACCGGAGAAACTAACCTACTACTTCCATGTCTTCCTTCTGCGTAAGAATTGGATCTGGAGTATTTTGGGGATCCGGGAGATTTTTCTAAACTGGACCAGCCGCTCATCGACGATAAACCTGAATCAGATTTCGCGGCGGCCAAAGAATGGGATTTGCTTCTTCTAGGTGAAGATTTTGTTGACTTGGGAGAATGGGTTTGGTTAATTGACGTAGCGGAAGCATCGAGGAAAACATTCGAAGAACTCGCCGCTTTGTTCATGTGCAAGAATTCTTTAGTAGCGTCAGGTGCGGGGGGAGGTGGAGGACTGTGATTTTGGGTTATAGTAGAAGATCCAGTCGGTTCAACGTACCCGTCCTGCCTGGTTCTGATGCTGCATATAGACAGAGTGGGAGACGCAGTTTTTTCAGATCTCACACTATAAACATTCGGAGTTGTTGAAGATACAGTTTCATAAGAGGCCGGTAATAATGCATTTAAGCTAGGACTCATGCAATAAAAAGGATTTTTTGGATTTTGAGCAGCTATAGCGGCCGCTACGGCTGCTTCCACCTCTTCGGCGTGTTGTACGGCAGCGCTATATGCTAACCTCCCCGTAACTGTAGTAAAAGGTTCACTAGACGCAGTGCCATCAGTTTGCCTTCTTCGAGGTGAAGTAGGACTTCTGGATTCGGCTCCTAAAGTTTCGGCAACCTCTTTATCGGCATCCGAAAGAGAAAATCTGGAACTAGATCTCGATGAGTACGAAACGTTGGAGAGAAGACTGGGAAGGTCTGATTTTGCTAATAAAAGGAGTTCATTTTTGTCTTTGATGCCACTGGAAAAACTCCATTGATTATCTGGATACATCTGTTGAAGAGTTTCGTCAATGTTCGATAGATCTTCAGCTTCTTTAACGTCGATTTGTTCTTCTTCTATTTCGTTGATAGAAATCGGAGATTCCATTAATTTTTTCCGTAGCTGTTTTATATTAACGGAATCTTGATGTAATTTACTACTCAGTCGATCTAGTTCATCTAATTTTTCTATAGCCAAATGATCTATAGAGTCTATTTTAGTTAGTTGAGCCAAATCCTGTTCGTTTATGCATGGAGAATTCCCTCTGTAGTCCTTGTAGTCTAACGCAGAGTATATTTCCACATTTTCGTCTGTGTTTTTTGCTTTTCTCTCACCGTTTTCACTACTATCTTCCCTCTCCTCCCAAATCATTCCCAATTGACTGATTCTGTAAGCCGGATCGTCGCACACTAAATCTTCTCGATAAGCTTGATTGAGACTTTTATAAAATGCTTCGTCAGGGACGTGAACTTCATCGATTCCGGTGTCCATCTCTAATTGTTGAATATCCGTTTGTTGATTATGAATTCTCGTTACGTCCAGTCCTTCTTCTAACCCATCTTCTATAGCACCATTGCCTAGGATTTCCCGAATCACCTCTAGTTCTCCCAGTTTTCCTTCTACTAGAGATAAGTTGGCCGTTTGTAGAGTAGAAACTCCACCCGAGGTGTAAAAATCTAATAACTGCGATATGACGCTCTGTTGCTCGTAGAGTAAACTTTCCAGCTTTTCCAACCGTTCCCACATTTTCAAATACTCTTGAGATAGAAGGTCTAGGGCTCGCCATGCGTACTTTAGCTCGGTTTCTAGGATATTAAGACGCGTCCCTAGCCTCTCCATATATTCGTTGATGACGTAGTCTACGTTAGCATCGTATTTTTGCGGGATTACGGCGGGGGCCATCATTTCCTGGTTGCCACTCATCGCTCCGCAAGCTTCCTCCATATTTTCCATCGGTCACATGCCAGATTTGATTTACTGAGAGAGCGTTTTTCCATGGGTATATGTAATACTATGTTTTCGTTGTGGAAATAGGGTGTATTGGTATTGATTGCCATGTCGGAGGGCCGTTTTGACGGAAGTCATTGCTGATTTATTACATGTACGCAGCGGCGAACCCAAAACGGAGATAACAAGGGGATTTGTTACGTTGCTCGGATTCTTCGTATGTTGTACGGTTCGCTCCAAGGAAAATCCGGAAACTAAATACGTTCATTGCTGATATTTCTTCTTAATGCATCTGAAAATAAAGCAAATAAATTATTTTCGCCTTTTTAAGTTCAGTCACTTTGGCATTTGTTTCAACAAGGTTTGATCATTTCTTGAAAATCGTCTTAAAGCTACAATATGTACCAGGTGGTTCAATAATCCAATATCAGAAACTATTCGTGTTATAACTTTAGGAAAAAAATTCCTTTGTAAACGTGGCCAAGAGAAGAAAAGTTCAAAAATCAGTTTTTTGGGGAATATGCCCAGTTATACCAAGTGTTAAATAAGTAAACTAGAAAGAGGCCTAAATTCTGAAAAAAATGGTTCGAGTACTATTTAAAATTTTTTCAAATAAAGCGTGGGGGAAACTGGAAATGTATGTGTGGGTAAATACCTATAGAGTAGAGTATGTCCTTTGAAGAGGCTATCTACCATTGCAGCTCGGTTAATGTCAACTTTTTCAAATATTTTAAATATTGAAGAGTTACCTACTTTCTGCTGGACTGATTTTTCCACCGTGCTTTCCTGAATAAAATAGAGTTCAAGAATTTAGGAAACTTACCAACAAAGAAACTTGGCACTACATTCCAACAAAAATGAATCCAGTAGATTTGCCATCTCGAGGTTGTTCTGTAAGAAAATTTTTGGAATCGAGATGATTGGAAATATTAAGTGGTTTAGTTAAACAGATTCCCAGAAAGGTCCTTGAAAAGCTTGTTTAATTTACGAAGATCATTTAAAAGTCCTCTGTGATTGTGAAGCCTGTATTAAACTCCCGACCTTTAACTTATGTGTCAGAAGATGTCAATAACTTGGTTCCAATTACTCCGGCAATGCTTTTATAAAAAATTAAAGAAGTCGGAGTGACAGATAATTATTTAGTAGGTGGAAAAAGAAGAAGGACACACAGAACGATTTTAGTAAAAGATTTAGAAGAGAGTATCTGGGACAACTTTTGTTAAGGAATACAAATTTTACGAAGAACATTCTAAAATTGGGGGATATCGTTTTAGTTGGAAACGATAACACGAAAAGACTAGACTGACCACTCGCACGGATAATTGAAATTATTCGGGGGAAAGATGGAGAAGTAAGATTGGTCAGAATCAAAACTGTAGATGGCAACATATTAAGATCAGTTCAAAGAAAATTTTCGTTAGAGGTTGACAGTTTAGAAGAAAATGTCCAACTGAATAAACAGAAAACGTCAAAAACCAAAATAGAGATATTGCAGTGCCAAATAACGCCATTTACTAATAAAATCGTCTTTATTTTGACATGTACGCAGGCGTTGTGTGAATCTGGACTTAAAAGCAAGGCGTATTCAAATACGGCCTGCTTTTATTAGTGAAATTTTAAAATCGAGTTTTAACTTGCCTTTGTTTAAATTTCGGCTGACATTTGAAATTTTTGATAGTGTTTATAGGTAAGAGGTATGGTAAAAGTATTATTCTATATTCTATAAGTGGTATATGCTGTTGTATGTTCAAGTATAATATCGTGAAAGAAAAATCGAAGATTAAATGTCAAATGTTAGGTTATGTTTTTATGAATAAGGACAACTTGCAATATCTCTGTATTTAAGCACAGAATAATGCCAGTCACTATTAAAATAAAGTCGTCTTTAATACTGCCAGACGTTATTGCAATATCTCTCAAATGACATTACAACGTTTCCCAATTTTACCGTAAACATTTATGCATTAAATTTATCCTAAAACTCCTTGAATTTAGTATCGTTCATAAAAATAAATACCAAAGTGACTTTAAATAACTAAATTTGTATATTGTTACATTACAAAATATTTGAGGAAGTTTACTTTCAAAAGACATGTCTTGTTAGAAGTTAAAGAAATTTTCTCTGCTTATTTCATTAAACTTTGTAACAAGACGAACTTAACATTGTAAAAACATTGTAAACTAACTTCTCATTACGTTAAGTAAACAATGTTTTCAATTGAATTCCACTGTTTATGGTTTAAATCTTATAAAGTTTGCTTACTAAAATTCCCTAGCACATACGTGTGGACTTAGTTAACCGCTCCAAATATAGCCAAGCTAGTATGCGAGTTTACCAAGGGACATTGCGCCTTCAGAATAAATCAAAATAATAGGGTTGAAGTTGCAACTCTTGCTGCTGTAGTAGAACTTTAAAATAAATATTTATTTTTGAACATTTGATTTTATTAAACTGCCATTGTTCTCTCAATTGTAAATTAAATTTTACAGCGAAGTTTGTAACAGAAAAGGATACAATTTTAACTAATGTTTTACAAAAGTTTAGGAAAATAAATTTTTGAATTTATTTTAAATCAGTTTATAAAATGTACTTGATTTATTTTGTTTTTATTCAAACTAAAACATATTTTAATCAAATAAATGTGTGAAAGGGACAGTCTGTGGTATGTTCACAAAAGTTTTTTACCCAAAACATTATCTATGCCTTTTTCTGGATTTTCTCGGCAACCCCAGTTAGATTTATATCATATTTATGACAAAATTCAGACCCGAAGACCCATTTGATGGATCATTCTTTTACGCATTGTCAAATATAGTTAATGTACCCTGATAATATGATTTATTGACGGAATTGATTTTGTAAACTTGTTTAAAAATGTAAAAACTTGATTATACAGTCTAATAATAATACGAAATTGATTGTACCAAACTTAACAGCTTTTAGTTCGCTCGCTATAACTATGAAGTTGATAAGAAAAAAAATACGCAGGAATAAAGGATATTATGTTGATTTATGCAAAGCTTATTGGAAAATCGCTTTGAGAAAATGAAAAACTCGATATAAAGTTTATTTAAAGGTGATAAGGTAGGCCCTAAAAGCTTTGAAGCTTTTATAAGCTACACGCTTTTATTAAACGATCTTTTAGAGAAAACCAAGAGTTATGTCTAATTTATTTTTTCAAATTTTTTTAGAAAATTAAATTTAGTAAAGTTGTACAAATCACCTAACAAAACTACTGTTTACAGAGGTTACGTAAGAAAAAGGTTTAGAATATTGATTAAAAAAGGTTAAAACTACAGGATGAACAATGAAACACCCTTTCTTCCACCATTTTGTTAAAAAATTAACTCAATGACAGCAGTTTGTATCAAAGAATCGTCGTCAGATTGTCAGAAGAAGCATGCTTTTTGTTGTTTTATATTTGATTTTTAACATACCAAGATTTAAAAAAAAATAGGACAAAACTATATTAAAACATTAAGGAGCTTGTTATTGGGGATTTTTTCTACTTCTGATGACAAAATATTATCTAATATTGGGACTAAAATGCTAAATAAAAGTTGCAGAGGTAATTGAATTGTAATTACAATATGCAAATAAAATAATTTCGCACCCGTCGATTTTTGTTTCTATTAAGCTTGTTTTAACAATACTTTTTTTTACAGTGCGTGTCATGTGACCGTGGCCAATATCAATTTTGTTTTTTCAAATACATATTTCATGTTCTATATCTAACTTTTAATGTTTCTAAAATATTGAGGGTTATCTCTGTATCTGTAATTCTGGAAGGGTGGGTCGCCCCACAGCACTTAGGCCACATTTGGCCCATTGTGCGTCCTTCTGAGATTGAGCCGAACCTATTGGCTCGTCAACCATCCTACCTGTTTAAAGTAGGTGATAACGTCGCCTGTAGGCAGCTCCCTCAAGTTGGCATGTGTTAGCCAGTTCTCGCCGAATACAGAAAGTCTTGTTAGAGAGAGTGCCAGACAGTCACAAAGGACGTGCTCAACTGTCTCATCCTCTTGTTCACATCCTCTACATAGTGGGCTGTCCGATAAACCCAACCTGTTCAGATGTTTTCGTAGGTGACGATGGCCAAGTAAGTATACCTGTGACCAACCGCAGGTCCTTTCTGGTCATGGCCACGTATTTCTTGGCTGCTTTGCTATTCGGATATTTCAGAAGTTCCTTGGATAGTATGCAACCTTTTTTTTCGTCCCATTTTTCCCTGAATTTGTCAAGGGAGCGTTCCTTTACTAGGTCAACCACCGCTGATGCCAGCAAGCTGACAAGACTACCAGGTCCCAAGAGCCTTTGGGAGGCAGCTTTACTAGCCAACGAGTTAGCTATGCGGTTGCCCTTAGAAATTCCATGACCTTTTATCCAGCTTAGAGTAACCACATTGTTGTAGCAGGCTTCCGTAAGAGCCATGTGACATTCTAATAGTAGACCTGATGTGATCCGTGGCCTATTCAGGGCTAATAGTACTTGTCTGCTGTCCGTAAGGATACGGATGTTTTTGCCAGTGATTCCTCTTATGGTAATCTCTTTTGCGGCTATGGAGACGGCAGTTAGCTCTGTCTGAGCTATACTTGCATTACAACCCATTGCCCATTTTATATTTAGGTTTAGGGATCTGGAGTAAATTCCACATCCTGAACCTTCTTTTGTCTTAGATCCATCGGTGAAAGTACCTGTTGCCAATGCATTTTGAGCGTTGTCATTAATGGTTATCTTGTAGGGCCTGTGAAAGGCATATCTTGGTGAAATCGATTCTGTATTTGCTTGTAGCATTGGAAGCTCGTTTATAGCTTCGCGCCACAAACCACACCTCGACTCACCAGATTCTGCTACAAGTTGTCATCAAGTTGTCCTTGATATTATATAAAGGGGGGTGAGACCGAGGATCACCTCCATCGCTCTAGTTGGTGTAGTTCTCATGCCTCCTGTTATGTTAAAGCATGCTGTTCTTTGTAAATGGTCAAGTTTGCGGACGACTGTCAGCTGGTTTGTTTTTACTCCCCAGGCAATCGCGCCGTAGGTTAGCATAGGTCTTATGATTGCAGTGTAGATCCACTCCGTGACCTTTGGTGACAATCCCCAGGTACGACCAATGGTTCTTCTACACTGTTCATAGGCTATATATGCTTTTTTGACTCTATTTTTCAGATGAGAGTTCCATGTTAACTTGCTGTCAAAGGTGATCCCTAGATATTTCACCTTGCAGAGAAGTTTAATTCAGTTTTTAGGAGTTTTGGAGCCCGAAGGTTCACAAGCCTCCTTTTCTTTGTGAAAAGGACCATCTCTGTCTTTTGTGGGTTTAATGACAGTGAGTGATTCTATGATATTGAGGGCCTCTTGCATTCTAGCACAGAGTGTTTTCTCAAACCTTCCTGTTTGCAGAATCACTAGGTCATCTGCATAAGCAATAGTGTAGAAGTTCTCACTACTTAGGCGGTTGAGTAAGGAGTCTAAGACCAAGTTCCACAGTAGAGGTGAGAGCACCCCTCCCTGTGGACATCCTTTGACAACCAGGGTTTAAAAATATTTTGCAAAAAGTAACAATTAATTGAATAACCTTATTAAATACAGAAATTTGCTATAACACATTCAGTTTATTTTTGTTAAGAAAGTAATTTTAATAAAAAAAACCTAAAGTTAAATTAGTTTTGCTTAATTTATTATTAGTTTAAAACTTTGTTTTTGACAACTCACTATAATTTAAATTTTGTAAATATTATAAATATGGTTTATTTAACAGAAATGCATATAATTACTATGTTTTCAATAATTGTTACAGAAATGACACTTTATTATATCTGAATTTTCCGAATTTCCCACATTTTTCTCAAGAGATAGTTAGTAAAACAGAGAAGCAGTTGCTCGAACTGGTACAAGTAAAGCAGATACGAAAACTAGCTGCAAATTCACTAAATGATAATACCAAATTGGAAAATAAGCTTGATTTTGCAGAAAACCTGCGTATTTCTAGTATAAAACCAGCTCCAATGTTTGATGATAGCTATTCATCAATTATTAAAATATTTAAAGAAAATAAAATACCTCCCTATAAAATAATACCAACTCAAGAACTTGTGGAAGACGATTTCGATAGCAGAACGTATTCTTGTGATCAAATTAGGGAAATTAGAACATGTCTTGTTTTCTGATGAGTGCATCTTTATACTTTAACCGTAAAAATTGCCGCTATTGGGCTAGGAAAAACTGCACTGAATGAGGGAAGAAAATACACAATATCCTGATAAGGTTAATGTTTGGGCGGTAATAATTAGAGATCGAATCTTAGGGTAAATTTTTACTGATAATATTTTAAATAACGAGAATTAATTGGCACTCATCCAAAATGAAGTTTTCCCAGCTTTAACAAGCTTATACTTTGATGCAGCAAACCTACAAATCCCAGCGAATATGATGGATAGGGAAGCGCAGATCAATGGAATGTCCAGCACGATCCCATGATGTTACGCCATTAGACTTTTTAGGGGGATATATTAAACATATTGTTTACAAAACAATTAACTTAGAGGACTTAAAAAGTTGAATAACGCTTGCAACTAGATCAGTGACGCCTGATATGTTAAATAAGATGAGAAGAAATTTTAATTTACGATTGGGATGTTGCCAAGATGTTCGCGCAGGACATTTGGATTCATGACTACACTAACATTGTTACTTTTTTCAACATACATATATAGGTTTGCAATATTCTGAACAACCTCAAAAATTAAATAAAATACATGGTGGTGTATTTGAAAAAACAAAAATGGTATTGGACACATTCACGTCAATGGATGCGAGCGTTGTTGTCTGTTTCACACTGTATAATATTAAACTTCTTACTCAGTATTAAAGTGGGTCAGTATTTATATTGTACAACAGATTTATTTTGCATCCTTTTTTTATTTGCGTGTTTGTATTGCGAGAACAAAATAGAGTTTAATATTATTTCTCTGTTTTTTTTTGTAATTACTTTTTACGATTGGTGATAAAACTTTGTATGTAGCACGTTTGGAATACTTTCTCGCTTGGCTAATAACCCCAATCTCGTTGAATAAATGAATTAATTAAGTGCTTTGATGCTTAAGTTACTACTACAATGTCAATTTGAAGAAAATTTTAAAAGTATACAAGCTGTACCTTTACCTAAAAATTTATGAGAAACGGATAATACTAGATGAATGAAATTTGGTGTACAGGGGTTTTCGATACTTTTGAATTCAACTAAAATATTTTCAAATTTATAGCACTTTCGGTTGTACCGGAAATTGACACCAACTTCACTATTTTAAATGGATTAATACAGTTTTTTTTTCCTTTTTGGTTAGACGATTATATTTGGGCCATTTTATGTGAGGTATCAGGTACCTAACATTTACAGTTTTAGAGAAATTTAAGTTTTTTTTAAAAATGCCAAAAAGAAGCTTATTAAAATGTAAGTAATTTCAATTGATTAATTGATAAAATATAAAATTATGACATCGTTTTGTATAAATGGCATAAATTACAAGTTTTAATGTTTAAATAAAGAATTAATTATACAGGGTGGTCACAACGTTGGGTTAAATTTTAACTTCAGGAAACGACGATTTCTTCTTTATTTTTTAAATTGCAACCCCAATTTTTTTTATTTTTATTTTATTACTCATAGCAAAATTAGGTGAGTTTGTATTTACTTTTCTATATCAATTTTTATGCATTTATAAGATATGGCGGAAATTGGATTTACCAAAATTGTAATTTAGATTTCCTTCCTTTATTATTGTTGATTTTAGTTTTATTTTTTTATTAGTTTATTACAAAACATAAAATAAAATGTACCTAAATATGTAGAATTTGGTGATCTCTTTGATTTTCATAGAAATTCTATGAGAGGTCTAGGACATTGTAATGAAAATAAACAACTTATCACTTACCTATTGTAAATGCGGCAATTATTTTAAACTTGAGGACATCTTCGAGTTTAATAAACATTCTTAAGATAATTTAAAATATAAAACAATTTAAAATTACGATTTGGAAACTTGTTTTCTAGGTAATGAATTTTATTCCACAGAATCTTTAACTTTGTTATTTTAACAAACTTACCAAACTTCAAATGATATAACAATGTTACCAAGATTTATACTTCATGAATCAAGTATTTGAAAATAAAACAGATATACTTTTAGTCGATTTTAATTTTTTCAAATGTTCAGCTTTGTTTTTTGTAGTTTTCAATAGCTAGTTTTTCGCATTGTTCTGTTATAAAGAGCACAAATATCTTTAAATTTAGCAGGGTATAAATATTGCCCAAAATCTTCTTCGAATCGTACAGAAGCGTTTTTAAAACTAGGTAAATTGTACTATCCAAGTAAGCTTTAATCTACGGAAATATGTCCTTCTGATAATGAAGGTTTATTTTGAAATTTTTGATTTCTGTCAAATTTGTTGTAATACCATGAAAGCTAATTTTTTATTTATTTACCTATTTATATTTTGTTTATGTTTATTTTAACTATTGTTGTTGTTAGGATAAAACTAAGTATTAAAAGTTTTTTATTTAGTTTTTTCACTATTTTATTTCAGATATTAAGGTGAGTTATCGTAATTTATAATACACTTTGATCTGTGTCAGTTGCTCGGGAAGAGGATGTAAATATTTTTGTTTTATTTAAAATGTATAGGTATCTAGTTTAGAATAATTGTGTTTGAGAATTGTTGCTTTTATTTATTTTATTTTTATGAAAGGAATATTATTAGGTATATTTATTTTTTTTATAATTCATAAAAATATTTGCTACACATTTCAATCATATATATATATTTTATATTTCCTATATAATAAGGTACATTTTTTAATATTTCTATACAATATAAAAGAATAGCTAGATTTTTTTAGTCTGGCAGTATGGCAACATTAGTTGGTGATATCTTTACATATTTCCGAAATGAAGTCAATAATTATGGTGTTAATTTATTTAAAACTGTATAAATATTGAGGTTGTGGAAATTTAATTGAATTTAAAAATGATGTGATTATATAAAACAATGTATTTGGAAACCATTTGATGCTGCTAAATAATATTTACAAATATTTAATAATAATATTTACTAAATATGAATTAATTCTCGTATTTACAACATAAAAGCGTAGGGTTATGTTTATTTTGGGTTGAAACTTTTAGCATTTTTTGTGTCTAGTTGTTTCAGCGGAAAAAAAAATCATTTTCGTAATTATTTTAGTGTCCTAGATCCCTCATAAAGTTTTTATGAAAATCAAGGAGTTCACCAAATTCTACACTTTTTCCAAATAAAATACTTGTAATTTTTAATAAATTAGTTACAATAAACACTAAACACAACTAAATACAAAGAATTTTTATTATTTTTGTACATCGACCTTTCTCGTTATGATATTTGTATTTAGGGTGTCAATTTCCTGTATGACTAGAAGTGCTATAAATTTGAAAATATTTTAGTCGAATTAAGAAGTATCGAAAACCCCTGTATACCAAATTTCATTCAACTTCTAGGTGAAGGTCGATACGGGACAACCTGTATGTTAACAGGGAAACTAATCATTGATCATTATCATTAATCAATCTGAATATTCTTTTTATTTTTCAATTCTAGTAGCTCTTGTCAAATTAAAAATAAATATCTTTTTTATCCATTAAATATTTTGTAATTAACTTTAAACAAGGCAACGCAAAAATTTTCTTATTCATTCACACTATTTCAAATATTTATTTTATTTTTTTAAATTTTCCATTTTTGGAGTAAATCAATAAGTTTAATAATATGTATATATTTTTACGCCACCTTATCCTTTGTAATTTAATAAAAATTTGAGCTACTTACCCTTGTCAATAAATCGAGCTTCGGTCATTAGGTGAAACTAATTTAAAAGTAATCCATTTAATCCACGTCCATTTGGATCGGCGTTTAGTATCACTTCACATGTTTTTTAGGTCGATGTTATCCACTCGTTGTTTTAAATTCTCTGTTAATAATCCGAAAAATGAAAACGATGCACCACTCGCTCGTTAGAGACGCACTATGAGAGTGTGTATCAATAATTCCAATGACTTTTGGCTTCTATGCATTCGAATAAAAACGCAAATGAACAGGTAATTTTATTTGCAATAAAAATGTTTGCCAAAAGTTATTTAAACTATTGATCGATAGTATGTTGTTTATATTGAAGTTTGTGAAAAGTGTGGGGAATTTCAAGCCAACAAAAATAAGAACTAATAATTTATTAATAGTGATAATAAATAAAAAAGCGTTTTTAATGTTGACAGTTGATAGTATTAACTGCAAACTTGCTGAAAACATGCTGTGTAGCTAAAAGTAGTCACAAACTTTTTGTATTCAAATTATAGTGTTCATGGTAATACCTCACATTATTGTGACGTCACTGTCGCCATTGCTTGAGATAGGTCATAGGATTTTATCCAAACAAACTTTGGGGTAGATAGTTTATGTTGAGGATTTTTGTATTATTTATTTCTTGTTTTTGTGAAGTTCTTGGGACATTATAGTACTATACAGGGTGTTTCTTAAGTAATCTAAAATATTATATGGGGCGCTTCGTTACTCAATTTTAAGACGAAAAGTTCATATAAACATGTGTGATAGGTGTTGTCGTTTATGAGATACAGGGTGTTGTACGTGAAATTAATTTTTCTTGGTGACGCTACTGATTTATATTTTTTTATTATTTTATTACAAGCAACATGTGTTAAACATAAAGAATAATACATTTCAGAGCAAATGTTCAAAATGTCCACCTCCAGCTAAAATGCAAGAATCCGCTCGATGTCTAATGGATTGTCGAATACGTTCGAAGATACCAGGATTGTTACGAATAACATTACAGCCGTCTATGATACGATTTTGAAGATCTTGTACGTTTAATATCAGTGTTGTGTAAACAAGCGATTTCAAATATCCCCACACAAAAATCCAGAGGATTGTGTCCAGGTGATCTAAGGGGCCACGGGTGTGGAGATCCTCGTCCGATCCAATGGTCTGGAAAAACATTATTTAAAAACTCGCGTACAATCACTGAAAAATGTGGAGGAGCTCCGTCATGCATGAACCACATGCGCCTTCTAATAATAATAGGTACATCTTCCAAAAGAAGTGGAAGTTCATTTTCTAGAAAATGTTGGTATGTCTCACCGGTTAACCGTACAGGAAGGAAAAATGGTCCAATTAAATAATCATCGATGATGCCAAGCCAAACATTGACCGAAAATGTTTGTTGAAATCGTTTTACACTTATGGTATGTGGATTTACATCTGCCCATATGTGGTCATTATGAAAATTCATAATCCCATGTCTAGAAAAAGTTGGCTTCATCCGTAAATAGAATATTGGCCACAAAATTCGGATTGTTCGCGATTTCACGTAAAATCCATTGACAATACTGTATGCGTAATGGATAGTCAGTAGGTAACAAATGTTGAACACGTTGAACGTGATATGGATACAATAAATTATCTTTTAGAATATTCCAAACAGTTTTGTTACTAACATTTACTTCATCTGCAACTTTTCTTGTACTCGTTTCTGGATGTTGGTCAATAATTTGAAGAATCTGGTTTTCCAATTGGGGATTTCTCACAGTTCTGGGTCGTCCAATAATATTCTTTGATTTAGCAAAAGTTCCAGTTTCTTGTAAACGAATATGTAACTTAGTAAACGTATCTGAACATGGTAAACGATTATTTGGATAACGCTGGGCATACGTACGTCTAGCTTCTAAGGCATTACCATTCGCTAATCCGTACAAAAAATGCATATTAGCCATTTCAACATTAGTAAACACTGGCATAGTTATTAACTAAACACAGAGTCAATCAAATAAAAATGTACGATTTTTGCGTTGGTTTTCAAATTTGACACTTGTCAACATTATTTCAAAGGCCACTTAGAATAAGCATGCATCAGAACTGACTTATTACAATAAATTCAACACCCTGTATCTCATAAACGACAACACCTATCACACATGTTTATATGAACTTTTCGTCTTAAAATTGAGTAACAAAGCGCCCCATATAATATTTTAGATTACTTAAGAAACACCCTGTATAGACACATTATTATCGATAAGGAATAGTTTATATTACTTAACCTCAAAATCAAACTTTTTCATACAAAGCAAAATAAAACTTCCTTTAATATAACTGAAACTATTCTTTAACGATAATGTATAATTTAATGTATATGTATACCACTATAAGGTCTCAAGAACTTCACAAAATCAAGAAAATACACAATACAAACCTTTTCAGAGTAAACTAACTACCATAAGGCCAAAGTTTGGATAAAATGCTATGACATATCTCGAGCAATGGCGATAGTGACGTTTCTAATAATTTGGCGTATTGTGTAGATAATTGAAAATCTCCTAATTGTAAAAAAATAATAGATTAAGTATTTACGATATTTTATTTCGATATTGTTTGTTTGGCAAAACAATGCCGCTCTAAAATAACTAAATTTTAAATAAGGTTTATTTTTTAAATATTGTTTTATTAACACTGACGAATGACGACATTGTAATATTTGTCGTGGAACGCTTTTTGATTTAATTTTATTGTATCTAATAATGTTTGTACTGTCTATCGTCTATCGCTCTAAAAATACATGAATAAAGCAATTGATTTTCAATTTTGGATAGATAAGGAAATTGTTTTTTTATTTTTTTTAACCGCACATTCTGTCAAATGGATTGCGATTTAATTATAACCAAGTAGACTCTGTTTTTTCTACCTTGGTTAATAATGAAATAGTTTACCAACACATCAAAAGTCAATAAAGTTAGGTTCTACAGCTAGTACTGAAAAAATATATTGCAATGAAATTAATATTCTAAAATTTAGTAATAATAATTAATGAACTACTAATTATTACTTTTATTCGCTGATGACCTCATCCAAGCATACATGTATAAAAGTGTATTTATTTTTCAAAACTTTTTTTTGATCTGGGTGAAGTTTACAATTACATTTATTATTAATTTTACTTGCAAAAATGAATGCTGATATGTTAGATGTAATATAGAAGAAGAAGATAAACAATACGAAAGAACAGTATAAAAAAAATTCAAGTTGCTATAACCATAATAATAATTGGAACTGCGGGGTCAAAAACAGTTTATATACAATTGAGAACTTGAACTATGTACCAAAGGGGTAGTTATGTGAAAAATTCACTTGTCTGACAGAATATTCAACATTCCACAAGATTATCAGCATCGTATTGTTACGTTCTAGAATTCCGTTACACTAAAAAATTTGTTAATTGTTACTTTAATTACATGAAAGCCAATAAGGAAAGTAGCAGCCAACAATATAAACACCAGATTCGTTAATTAAAAGAAAATAATAACTCCCTTAAGAGGATTATAAACTTGAGAGTACAATGAGCGTATGCCCGCTTATTTTGTCACAGTTTGAGAAAAAATCACTTACCACTATTGATACTTTAAAGTAAAAAAACAATTGTAATAGATAAATTTAGGTCACTTATTATTTTTTGTCTAAAAGTAAAATTTATTGTACTAACCCTTACTCTGAGGAATACCATCGTACTTAGAACATTAAATTGCTTATGCAATTTTAAATAAAATAAATTAGGTAAAGTTTTTGAATTCTATTTCATATAATGGTATTTTAAAACAAGTGAAAACTTTGATTGAAAAATAGTATGTATTTAACAACTATTGAAGAACTCCGTGAAAAAATTTTGACCCTTTTCAGAAGAATGCAGCAGCCTATTTTTAATAACATGCTAAGCAATCTTGTTAATAATTATGAGTACTGCTTGGAAATCAATGGCGAGCACTTTGAACACATTTTGTATAGAAACAAAACTTAAAATTCCCATTATTTGAAATGTTGTTATTTAATTGTTTATGTTTAATAAAGCTTTAGTTTATAAGTGACGTCTGTTTTGGAGCATACTGTATTTGCTAATTTGAGAACTATTTGTAGAAGTGAATTTATATTAATCCGGAAGGCACCAAACATAATAATGTACTCTATAATATATTTTAAAGATAGTTTAAATAGTATTAACTATAATAAATTGCTCTAAGATACTTGATTGCTTAGTATCTTATACAGTGCTAACATCATTGCCTGTTTTCGCTTGGAATGTAATGAGTGAATATTAAACTTAATCCTTAAATCTGTTGTTCTTATGATATTATAGTCAGGCCAAACAAAATTTATTTTGAAATATAAATTTCTTAAAATAAATCCAAGGTTGTGCCCAAATAACTAAAGCAAATTCAAGTATTCATCTATTTTGTTGTATACATGAGTCGAAATGGTTTTTTTTTATTATGAAAGGAATTTGTTTGCAAACGATAACTAAGAATTGTAAGCTAATCCAATATATTTTATTTCATTGCCCCTACTTAAGAGTTCCTCATGCATTGTAAAATCAAAGATAATTGAATCTTTTTTGCAAGATATGGACATAACACAGCATTTTTTTATGTTAAATGGAAGCTCGTTAGCTTCACACCGCCGGTAAATACTATTAATGTCCCTTCAGAATGCCACACAATCTCTCAGTGTGGACTTATATAAGACTAACCGTAAAAATGTTCAATTATTTTATTATATTATTATAATTATAACATCATAATTGTATTGTATTATTTGGTCTCAAAATATAATTATTCACTTACGATCAGAAAAAACAAAAGTTACATTTGAAGCGAAAGCTTGATATCAAACATAATAATATATCGCTTGCCAAAAATGTATCTGTATAAATTATGATTCATATAAATCCAGATATCGCTTTCCAGATATTTTCTGGAAAATGGAAACATATTTTCATGAAGAATGTGCCTAAGCGAAAGTGAATAATACCAACTGTTTGGCGAGAATTTTTTTTTCTTAAAAACGATTTTTGCTTTTTCCTCTCCAGATATCATTTTATTTAAATTGAAACATTTTTTCATGTAGCTTAAGAAAAGTGAAGCATATTTAGTTAATGTGATGTAAAAATTATTTGGATCCTTTGGTAATTCTTTTTAAACAATGTCTAAATGGTTAGTTCGGGTACAGTATATATTTATAAAAAAATGTCAAAACAGGTTAAATTTTAATTATATAGTGAAAATTTATAATATTAAAATCTTGTAATATCTCTCATATTAATGAGTTAGTTGATCACCGCGAATGTCTTAGCAACATCCTAATCTCAAATAAGACTCTCTTCTAACATGATTTAACATATCAGGCATAATCTGATCGTGAGCTATATTAGTTCTTTTAAATACCTATAATATAAATCAAAATTAAGCTTTGTACACATTTTTCTCTTCACATAGTCCAATAAAAAATCCATTAATGATCAAGATCAAGTAACCGCGTTGGCTATTAAATCGATCTTCGCCCCCTATCCACCGATGAAGAAATATTGTTTCTAAGTACTGCCACACATTGACTCCATCCTGCTAAAACCAGATTATATTCACAGGAACTTAAGTTTCCTGTGCACAAAGTCCACAAGGATTTACATCACAAGATGAAGAGAGTCTTATTGGTGTCGATTTAGTGGAGTTTTGGTTATTGATTTAAAAGGAATATCCAAATTTAACTTCCAAAGCATTAAAAATTTTCATTCCGTTTGCAACATCATATCTATGTGAAGTTGGGTTTTCATCTGTAGCTGTGATAAAGAACAAATATCGCTCAAAGATCAATGTGGAACAAGAAATGAGAGTCGCAGTGTCAAAAGTCTTATTCCCCTGTGTGGAGATCAACAAGCTCACCCTTCACATTGATTTGACTGAGTAGGTAAATATCGTAATTATTTTTTGTTTTTTCTTAAGTCTTGTTGTTTTTCTTTTAATTTCTTTTATAATAAAAAAAGTCAATTTTGTATTGTGGTGTTTTAATTTTTGTTACGACCAACCTAACCTAACTACCTATTTCTTTCGACTTTTTCCTCAAATAGTTAACTAGGAGAGGGCGCCGTGAAAAAATATTAAACTTGTAACTGCGCCGCAGTAAGTTTGCAGTAAGTTTTGAACCAAATGATTTTAATTGGTTTTGTCTTAATTGTTGTCATGATATTTTTAAATGGAGAACGAAGTGACCTTACTAAAATACGAGTATTTATCTCAAGCCTATACTTCCCATTTTACTAATTTGGAGTTGCAGCTGTAATTCGAAAGGTGCTGACGGTAGGGGTTGGCATTTTCACATCGAAAAATGTCAATTTATAATTTAAATTTGACGTGCTTCGGGATTTTTTTATAAATAAATAAGTAAGTTAACTGCAGGTGATGGGAAGAAAGTAGTAGTCTAAAATAAGTATGTAAAGGGCTATATTAAAAATAATAAATAAATAAAGAAATATTTAAACGAAAATTTACATTTTGATATAATGGAGACTTATTAGCTTCACGGTGTAAACTTTTGGAAGTACTGGATTTAAAAGCCCAGTATTTTGAAGCCGCAAAATAAAGATTATTCAATTTTTTTTTATTACACAAGATGTCAGTTTAAAAATATGAAAAACCGATGCATCTTCATAACTCTTAAAAGAATCCAGTATTGTGGAGAAAAAACTAATTTTTCAATTTTTTAAAAAGTTATTTAATTGTTAACTAACACATTTTTTTGCAATCTCGGTAGACAAATTAAACATTTAAAAATTTTACTAAAACTTTTGTTTTCAATAAAAATTTGGCTATACCTGATTTGATTATTAAATTGTTTAAAACAAATAGGGAAAGTCAATATTGTAATGTTTTTCTTATTTTTTTAAACTGTTTTTAGAATAAAACTAAACTCCTTGGCGTGGCGAGTCGTTTATATATATAGCCGTTCTGATGCTGCTGGAACTCCCGAGAAAGTTCTTTTTCTAGATGTTTCCACGTTCTAGATCAACGAAGAACAATCGAGTATAATGCCGATAAAACAGACGAATAGACCCGCCGCGTTTGCCTTTATTTGGGGTTTAGTTAACCAATGCCGTAGATTGAGGTTGGCGAGTTTGTAACAATATTTAAAAATAAATGTCCTTAGTATCTTGTTCTCCAGAGAAAATATTCTACTTTTTTATGTTTTAATTGATTTTATTTTTTATTTTGATTGCATAAATAATTAAGACATAAATCTGTTTTTTTAAAATCATAATTTACGCTTGTAAATCTTTTAAAAATGTTTAATTAATTTTATTGTTTATCAATTTAACAATTTGTTATAAACAACTGTTCCTAAGGCAGAAAAAATTTATAAAACAGACATACTAATATAAAAAAATATACATTCCAATATACCGTCAAAACTTTGACAATTATTATCAAATGGCTTTTTATTTCCCATGCAACTTTCTTATTTTTTTCCATTAATAATATCCTTTAGAAAATATTACAAAAAAGTATTTAATTTGGCTCACGAGTCAAGCTACGATTCAATTTTATTTACTTGGATGATCTCTTAAATAGATTACTTTCAACAAATAATTAAAACTCTAACAAGTGTTAAAACAATTGTTAATTCAGAAAAGAAAATGTTTTCCTCATCCATCAAGGACTTTCCTTTGACAATCAAACAATGTCTGAGTTGTCGGGAAATCAACAAAAACTTACATTCTTAATGAGAAATTCTTTTCTTCTTCCATCTCCAGTCAATTTCCCGTTTTAAACCACCTGTTTTTAGTTGGCATCCAGTAAGGACAATAATAAAAATGTCACTAAACGACCAACACGAACGACACTATTGAAACGATGTTCGCTTTTAATGCCTAAACCAAATGAAGAATTTAACTGGTTTTTTAACAATTAATTTAAATTATTACCAGTATAAAAAAAATAGTTTTTTGTAAAACGATTTGTAAAATGACTCATTTTGTAATACGAGAGTTAGAAATGGTTATTTTGGAAAAAGTTTTATACAATATTTTTTATAATTTGCATTTATTTATGTTTTTTTAAATAAAATTCTTCAACAATTAGTACTTTTTATTTTCATTAAATTAAGTTGGTACTTACTAAAATGTCATATGTCAGATGTATCAAGTTTGAAAATAAATTCGATTTGAATATTAAATTAATTTAAGAAAATATAACTAATATAAGATATAAATATAACCAATTTAAAGAAAAATGGAAGAACCTGAGTTAATTTCAAACTTGTCCAATAAAATGCCCACAATTACCAACTGTGACACAAAAAATAACTAGACTCCGTTGACTGTTACAATGAAGCCTATTGTAAACGCTAATTATCAAAAAACTATTACCACACAAGTAAAACAAATATGTAAGCAGATCTTAAATAGTATATTAAACAACGCATTTCATATGGAATTCTGTTATGACACGAGTTCAAGTTTAAAAAACGAATCGCGAATGAACGAGTGTCACAACAGCCATATGAAATAATAATAAAATATTATATAAGTAAAAGATGATATTCATATTTACAAATACTTTCTTAAAGAACAATATATAATTAATAAATTGCTATTAGCCACAAACATCATTGTCAATAGTCTTGTCATTAGATACTTCACTCATGTAGCCAACTGTTTAAAACAAAAATTTGCATGCGTAAAAGTTACATTAGGATACGCAAATGCATTTTATAATGAAGATTTTTATAAGTGCAAAATATAAAAATATGAATTTTGAATTTGACTCAATTGTGCAGCATTTAAATTCTGTTACATCTACTTTTCGCAGTAATTAGGTCAATAAGGATTATTTCAGTGTCACAATCTTAACTGTTGTACCGTCACAGTGATTTAGTAGTGGTTTATTTACCTGGAAAATGAGGTTTGAACTTTAAATATTACCTACAAAATATGTAACTAGGAAAATTAAGTTTTACTTATGAAACATAAAAAGTATATTACGCATAAGTGTGGAAAGTGAAATATTACGCACGAGTAAAGTTTAGCAAGGGCAGCTAGTGCGAAAACTTAACTAAATCACGCTTTCTAACGAGTTATGTACTCTATTTTTCCCATGATACTAATATTTTTAATAATTATGATTTTTTTTACTTTCTTTATAAAATTTATTTTAATTGTTAATAGGTTTGTTCCAACCAAGCAAAGAACCGTTATAGAACGGTAATATTACCACTCACGAGACTAAATTAGTGCACTGCGCAACTCACTACACCACTGCGCACAAAATTTACTATTTTAAAACGGTTCTCTGCTTGGTTGGAACAGACCTATAGTCAAATAAGCAGCTTTTCCAGGAATTAACATCAAAATTATTTAGTAGCTAATTCGTGGGCTCCATAAAATTTAAAAGTAAAATGGGGATTAGAACAATTGGTGAAATTAATTGGATTTTAAGAAACTGTATGTGTCAGTAATATGTTTTAAACATTTTCATTTACGTTTAATTCCTATAATTCTCAATTTTTTTGTTCATGTTGCTGTTGAAGGATTTTTCTTTGAAAATAAACTTATATCTATGTGTATATTTGGTTGCATAGATTAGGCTACTTATACAATTAATTTTACATTTATTTTATTAAAATACTATATTTCTCTTGATCAAAATGAACAAATCAAAATGATTTGTTGACAAAAATTAAAAGTCTTTTACTCATTAATCTTGCTGAAATTATTACGTTCTGTGCTTTTTAAAAAATATCACACTAGTGTGATATTGCTTCTTCTTTTCTTATTTTTTCGAACGCGTATGATATTACTAATTTTCGAAGTTTCGAAACTGTTTATTAGGTACAGTTTTCATAGGGGGTCGTAGAAAAAAGATTTTATAACTTTTACATTTTATGTTCTTAAGGTGTCTTAAGTCATCAAGCATACCGTTATCTGACCCTTCTGTAAAACTCCACCTTGGTGATTTCGGCCTGTAAAACTCTAAAACTCTACACTATCACAAATTTTCTACGTTATTCATAAGTCCCACTGATTTGCCTTAAAACTTTTTTATTGGTCTTCTTTTTAAAATTTTATTATTTGGGTTGTAGATAAACATTAGATATTTGTATTGATTACCATATTTATCCCCTTATCCTCTTTTCAATGCTCCCTGCTCTCTAAATTGATTAGTCTTTGATCTAAAATCTGTCCCAGATCCAGAAGCTTGGATTTTCTGTTATTACGGTATTATACAGAACAATTTCTGTTAGATCAGCTGGGTCTAAATAAATTTATCCAAGTGTGACAAAGATCTGAAGTAAAAAATTTAAAAAATTAATATATTTGAAGAGAAGAGAAAAATTGAAAAACAAAATTAAGTAAAACCTTTGAGGGCGTTAATGCCTGAGTTTTTGATAGAAAAAGGAACATACTAATTACTTTTGTAAATTTGCTTATCCTTTATTTAAAGATCAAAAGAACATTCGGAGAAACGCCGGCAGATTTAACAACTAAACGAATTTTTTTTATCAAAAAAGCTCTACCGTTTTCATTTTCACGCTAGGCGATTTAAACGTTTTATTTATGAGATTTGCTACGAATTTCCGGTATTTTAAACTGAAGTATACGTTGAAAATTATAATACGTTTAAATATTTCAAGAATGTAATAAACACGAGCAGTTTATATTGTTATGTGGTGTTAAGAAGTTTATTTCTCTGATATTGAATAACCAAAATTGTTTTATTTAATTGTTGGGTAATATTATACGAAATTTATTTTGAATTCACATTGACCATTGGCCTATTGGCATGAAACTTGAGGGCTCCAAAGTGAATAGTTTCTTAATATTCAGTAAATTAAAATATAACGATCAGGAGAAGTAATGATTATGTGATACACTCTAGACCAGCTTTAGTTCTAAATACGAAAAGTCTCAATTATCTCGAAAACAGCTTGCAAATGCAATGGTTTGCAAGCGCTTGCAAAGAAAGGATTCTCAGATATTATTTATACGCATTGCATGATTCATCGTGAAGCTTTAGCATCCAAGTATCTAGGCCCTGATCTAAATATTATTTTGGAAGTGGTTGAGTACATAAAAAGTAGTAGTAGTATCTACAATCTGAGAAGCGAATTGGTTTCTGGCAGAATTCTACAAGTTATTTTTAAGCATTGTATCATCCAGCCAAGTAGCTTGGCTTGAAAACAAAAAACGTGATTTGGCTTAAAAGCCAAGCTTTTATAAAAGAGAAGGTTTGGCTTGAATTGATTTTGAAAAGTCCAGGCTTGACTTGTTTATCAAAATTAAACATAAATGTCTTTAATTTTAAATTAGTAAAAGACAGCCCAAAAAAACAGATAACAGTTATGTGCACTTTGTGTACAAGTAAATTAACAGTACTTTAAATGAAAAATGGGGCAACTGCGTCTTACTTATTTTACTAATTTTCATATTCTTTGTCATTCCACAAGTTAAAAGTTGTGTTGTGTAGAAAATTTCATTGTGTTTTATTTCCTTTGCAGAATTATAAAAACAGAATAATGCTTTAATTTTTTATTTACTATAACATTACAAGAAGGCATACCATTTGAGAAGGTGAAAACAGTTAATATAAATAATTCAGTTAAAAGCTTAATAGCTTCAAAAAGCTTGGTTACTCAAAAACTTGGCTTGGCTTGAAAAAAATAGATATGCTTGGCTTGGTATTTTTAAAAGCATGGCTTTTCAAGCTAAACCTGTAAATCTCTGTTTTGGAGAATGCTTTCTTACTTGGTAGATATCTTAGAAAAACTTAGTACTCTTATTCTTCAACTCCAGAGAAAAAACTTGAATGCACTTGATATAAGTTATAAGAATGATTCTTTTTGGAAAAATTACATTTATGGAAAAACATATTAAAAGAAACCTGCTTTGGTGTGTTTTCCACTTAGTAAAGAAGTATCTAGGATTTTCCACCAGAAGTGAATTATATAATGGTAAAAATAATGGGACCATTCAGAAAAAATAAATTGTCAGTACAAGATAAGAGTTAAAAAAAATTGTAAAGACAAAACGTGGCGCGTGCATTTCTCGGCAGTAGCTGGTATTTTTATCATGTATACTCTTTACACTACCTAAAAAATGTTTTATCCTAAAGTACAGAAATTTCCCATCTCCATATTTCCTCAACTACATGTACCTATCTTGTATGCAAAAAAACTAAAATAAATCTTCATTTGGATATAACATTTTGTCTAAATTTAAAAACATGGAATATGTTTTAACCCCTGCGGACTGAACTTAAATATTTTCGTTGCATATTCGAGATGAAAATCTTCCAAAAAAGACCTTCGTTTCTACTGTTTGCCGTAAACAGGTTATCCTTTCAAAATTCAGGTCACTTGACACTCTCCGGACACAAAATTTGAATAAAAACAATTCCTTTTTTTAGATCACGACGTACCAAACGAATATTGATTGAGTAATAAAAACACACTTGTTGCAAATAAGACAGGCTATCTAGAGATATAAAAAACACGATTTTCCTGACCTATAAACTCGATTAACTCTGAATGTATTAACTTTGTGTAAAGATTAACTATTTTATAATAAAAAATAACTTTCACAGTTAAAGATTTGCTAGTTACATCCTAAAGTTTGTATTTTTTTAATAAATTCCAAAACAATTTTGACCATTTTCTAAATAAAAAACAACTACCCCACGGGTATTTCGATAAAAATGTGATATTTTAAACTGTTCCTATACTACTGTTTCGTCATTATTGTATCGTCATCAGTACGAAGTAAATATTTTTTCTTATCCTATAAAGAGGGATGTAATTCAATGGTAACCAACTATAAATCTAGGTTAGGTTAAGTTAACCAGGTGGTTCGTGTGGGGGGATGAACCCCACGCAGGACAGAGGACAGAGGCCCGTTGTGATGTCGTATAAGGTGGTCACCATCCCCACCACAACCCTGAAAACCAATGGCTGCTGTTAATGAGCAGCATGAGGCTTTTTATGCCAACCGATTAAAGATCAGATAGATTGTCCAAATCTTTCTCCGGATAGGGCAGGACAGTTACAGAGAACATCGTCTATTTCTCTTTCTCTTCCAGATAGCTTTTACTAAAGTAATTTTGTTGTAATAGACGTGCAGTATGGCGTCTTCCAAGCCAGTGGCCAGTGATGACAACAATCGCTGTTTCAATAGAATTCCTGGATTGGAATAAAATATCTTTAGTTCGTCGCAGGTCAAGCCCTGGTCATATCTGTCTCTATGAGGTGGAGGAAGATTTCTCCTACCATCCCAGGTTAGCAGGACGAAGCACTTCCTTTAGAAGGGCCAACCTTCTTTCAGCGATAGGTGCCCCTAGTCTAGTATTAGCAGATATAGGTGTGAGCATCATACCAGCTCTTGCTACATCGTCCGTTTTACAGTTGCCTGCTATGCCTGCTCTAGCGAAACGGCTGTCATTAAAGTTAAAAAAGCAATTTTTTAAATAAAGATTGGTAGTTTTGTTAAAACGAAGAGTTTTTTTATTATTCTTAATAAGATGGACTTCCAAAAAGTAGGGGTTAGTACAATCAATTTAATTAATGTTTCACGGCAGGAAGAATGAGTTTAGGGACTTGATGGCAACTTGGCTATCAGTTAGGAAAGATATTTCATTGGATTTAGATCCAGTTTGAAGTATCCATTTGATTTTTTCATTTATAGCTACCATTTCCGGTTACAGAACACTGCAGTGGTCCGGCAGATTAAGGAGTGGACACTCTGAGAAGATCCGCATCCTACTTTCCTCTCTAGTTTTAAGCCATCTGTATAGAAGAGTGTTCCCTTGGCTTGACTAGGTTCGCCGTCCAATCTTCTCGACTATAAATCAGACTTTTCATAAAAATGTATATTTGCTTAAGTATGAGAAAGTTTATAAAATATTTAGAATGAGGAAGTCCTCTCTCATCGAATATAAATAAAGTAAAACGAACTATAACCAAATTTTTAGCTCTTAATCTACATATTTTCTAGATTAAACAAGAGGTGGAAACGGGATAAACTCCATATGCCTTCCTTCCTTCAAAATGCAAGTCACAGTGGTGCCAGAACTAGAGCCGGATAGATAATAAAAAATCATTTGGTATTGGAGCTGGGGTCTATGGAGGAAAATAAACGGCGAATCTGAACCAGACTTTGGGATCCCTATATCCTATTTTCCAAAAAGAGATTTTGCAATAGAGGTGTGTCTTCAGGAGCTGATTAAAAAAATCATTTCCGATAAGCATTCTGCCTTAAGTCACTGGAATAAAATTGGATTTACTACAAGTTAGGAAATGCCTTCTAATGCGTCTAGGGGAAAATAACCAAATAACCTTACTTTAGACACCTGGACAAACTGGGATTAAAAGCAACGAAAAAGAAGGAAAACCATCAATATTCAGTCAATACCTGTGTAAAAAATGAACAAAAGGAGGCAGATTGACGTAATTTATACTGAATTGTAAAAAGGGCCTTCACCAAGTTAATCATAAAATACTAATAATGCCAATTATTTATTAATTGTAGATGATCTATACATTTTGTTCTTAATTTTATAGTAAATGTTTTACAAATTTAAAGAATTTGATAAATTTACTAAATAACGATAAATGTTTCAATGAAGAGTTGAAATTATGTCTTCAAGCGATAGTTCCATAATATGGATGTGTATAACATTAAGTACACCAATGAACAAATTGCACAGAGTACCATCTTCAGAGGACATTAACTAGCTATGCTATGTTTCTCGCAATTTGCCAGGATGTATAAACTAAATTTAAGGTAATTGCCGAGGTTTAACATTGACAAAAGGATGTTTGTAGATATGGAAGCTCTAACGCGTAAATGAGTCGTTTTATTTCCATATAGACCACTCTAAGGTGGTAACCAAAGGTGGTTTTTATTTGTAAGGAAACGGATTTAAAGGCATTACGCCGGATACTTAACATTTCTCCAAAGTATTTGCTACTTGTTGTAGGCACTTATATGGTTATGTCTTATTACTTTCATACTTGGTCTAGCCTTAATACTACCTAATCAACATCAGGTACCTAGTTACAAACAAACAAAATGTAACATAAAATTAACAACAGAAAATAAAAATAAGTCTATTTGACATCAGATATTGTAGATATTTTATTGGCAGATTTTGGTGAAAGTGAAAGATAAAGCAAAAAGCACAAAATGCCTTTAAAATGTCGTCAAAGGTTTATTATTAAGTAAAATTTACTGTATCAATTGCACACGTTGTTTGAAAGGAAGTATTTCTTTCCAGCTGCAAGAAGTTTTGTGTTTTGTTTTATCAACTCAAAGAGGTTGTTTCGAATTACTTAAAGTTATAAAAAGAAGAGTTCAAAAGACATTTTTAATTTAAAAGAAACAAACAAAAAAGTAAAATGGGAAATCTTTTTACACTAAAACTTTTGTACCAAGTTTTCAACAAAAACAAAAAATGTGGGGTAGCAACGGCCCGATCCATTTTCTTTAAACACGAACCAAATGATTTTGATTGTTTCTCCAAGAAACATTAATGTTCGACTGTCATTGTATATGGAAGTTGTGTAGTAGAACGACAAGGCAATACAAGGTACAACCGGGTCCTATTGAAACGTAATAAATTGCAATGGAAAGGATTCAATAGATATGTATTATCATTGCAAACGCTTTTCAATCACGTTTCCGTTTAGTACGTGTCGTCCACAGCTTACTTGATTGATTGATTGAGTAACTACGCCCATTAGGATCCGTATCTAGAATTACAGATACTGTTTGAGCTCAAAGAATCAAAAATGAAAAATTTCAGTGCGGAAATGTTCCAAATAGAAGCAAAGTTTACCTTATTAAATCTGTTTTAGTTTACTTATTATATTAAATAAAAATTCTTAAATGAAACAGATCATACATTTCTCTCTAATGTGACTCTTGATAAATCATGAAAGAAAACAACCAATGTCAATGTCACAAAATCTTTATTATAACTGCAGGCGTTAGTAACAATCTACTAAACCTTAAACATTCAACTTCAGTTGTTTCAAACTTTTTCTACCTATTTGCTCTTATGCTAATTTTATTTGGTAAGGATATTTGTAATTTGTTTATAGCTATATTTTGTAATATTTTCACTTTTTATAACCTGAAGATGGCCTCCAAAGGCCGAAACTAATAGCTTTTTACTAACGCCTGTAGTTATAATAAAGATTTTGTGATATAGACATTGGTCTTTTCCTTTCTTGATTTCTTGACTATTTTCTTAATTATTTAGAACAAAAAATTTTTAATTAATATTTTGTTAAACTTGACAATTCATGAAATCATTTCCAACTTTCTCCCACTTTATTTATTGATAGATAGTTAATTTTCTAATGTCTTAAGGATTTTAAGGTTCTACTATTTTGTACCTTTTAATTCATTCAGAATTACCTTTGCAATTTTTAATTTGTTTCTTTCTTTGACTGCCATTTAAGTAATTTCTATTATTTCTTATCAGCTTGTATTAAAACCTATCGCCAAAGTAGCACCATCAGCAAAAACATTCAAAATAATGTTGAATAACACAGGTAGGTTAGGTTCAATGTGAGTGGGACGCTTCTCTGATCCTCCACTGCGGCCAAACTCAGGCCTATTGTAACTCACCCCTAAGGGTTACAATTCGCCAACCAATCTCCCCTTCTTAACGAAGTCCAAGATCAATTTTGGGGAGACTTGTCGAAAGTCGATGGACTCAAGCTTTATGAAACAAAACGACCGAAGCCTATTTATTTCCAAAGCGAGACTCTTCGGATTCGTCTGCCACACTGCGTAGGTGACTTCTACCCAATTCCAGTAGATGTGCTGTTTGCTACTCGAAGGAAGAGATATGAACGCTTGCGAGTGGGTGAGTACCGGTATATTCTCCCAGTATAGAAGGGTACTTTTGCTGCCCAAAAGGAGATAATGTCCTTGACGGTGCTTTTCGCCATGTCAAGAAATGGTTCCGGCCCAATAAACGCAGAATCTATTCCCTTCTTTGTCAGAGTGTCTACTGTCTCATTGCCGAGAGTATTATTACTCTGTGATTTGTTTCAAGTTTATTTAGTGTTTGGATACAACTCCACACCAGCTTTTAATCAACCCTGTTATATGCTATCCTTAGATGACCAACCAAATCACTAGGTTTTAAGTTTTGTGACTGTTGCAGTGGTAACGGGCCAGGTGCAGTCTCTCTCATAATGCAGTAATACAGCTGAGGGAAGCCCAGCATTGTGAATACCAGGTAGGCCAATCGTTGTACTTTCTGCAACTTGGCACATGCTGTTAAGGCTGTTCTCCTGCTAGCGAAGTTGAGATCTATCCCATAAAATATTTCTGCACCTAACACTCGCTTAGTATGAATACCTACAATTTAGCGCCAAATAGTTCAATTTACTGTACTAACCTTTACTTTTTGGAAGTTTTAGAAAAGCAATTTTTTAAATAAATAGTGGAAGTTTTATTAAAACGAAGAGTTTTTATTATTCTTAGCCAAATAGTTCTCTCTTATTTTACCTCTCTATGTGACTTAACTTTATCTCGCACGTCTTGTGCAACATGGACTGGTCCCAAATGTATTTTAATCCGTTGATAATGTCACTTTTCTTTAAATCAAATATGACAAGAAAAATAACTTTAGCATGTTTCTGTAGAAACGGGAGTACAATGTCACCTATGTCACCGAAGACGGAACTACGAATAGAAATGAAAGCAAATATACTCCCGCCAAAACTTATTAATATTTTTAACACAGCCATAGGATGGCGCTGATCGTTGCGTCTACTCATTTTAATTGTTCTATTTTTCGGAAGAGGTCTCTCTACTAATACTATTAACGACAATACTTTTTAATTTAACAGATCTGTATCAATCTGTATTTGGTGAGAAACAGTTTTAAGAAAATTAAGAGACAGTAGTTCTGAGAATCAGGAAAAGAGCAGGAGTTTTGTCTTCAGTTTTTTTAGTTTTGTTGGTGTATATCATCTTTGGTTTTGTGCTTCCAAATAATTCTGTCCCTAAAATGGATTCAAACTACCAACCTCCCTTATCTAAAAGGAAATGTTGTGTACCTACATATACAAATCGTAAAGGCAAAATGCATCGTTTTCCAAAAAATGAACCAAGTGTGTTTAATGAGATTTTAAAGATACAGCCTTTAAATTATAAAGACTTGTCAGTTGAAGACATTTATAAAAAATATGTATTTTGAGAGGAACATTTTTCTAGTAACTGTAAAGTTTTAGGTACCAAAAGAGGTCTTATAAGAACAGCAGTTCCAACTTTAAATTTACCCGGTAAGTGAATAAATTAAATTGTAATTTATAAAGAAAGAAAACCTGTACTAGCAGATCATGCAAACGTTTTTATGCTGAAAGGACTGTATAAACAGTGGAAGCAACCATTAGCCTTTACATTTAGCGAAGGACCTCATAAATCCATGGCATTAAAAAATTTGCTGAAGGTTCTAATCTGCAAATGTCAAAGTATAGGTTTGAAGGTAGTATCGACAGTTCGTGACCAAAGTGAAAATAATGTTGGAGCTATTAGACTGCTAATGAGTGAAACGAAGGAGGAATACTTAAAAAGAAAAGAAGAGAATAGAAATTTTGGTTTTGTGATCAACGACCAAGAAATTATTCCCATATTTGATATCCCTCATATTTTCAAATGTTTGAAAAATAATCTTTTGAAACATGACTTGTATTTTAAGCAAAATAAATAAATAAATGATCATTTTTTGATGGTAAACATAAATATTTACTTTAGTTTCGTTGAAATGTAGCTGTCTATTTTATCGCAGAGTACTTTTTATTGACAGATAGATGACACTAGATATAAATTTAAGGAATCTGTATTATCGACAATACTTTTTAACACAACCGCTGCTACTCGATGTCGCATACGGATCTAGACAGTAACTAGGTTCTTGCCATTCTATTCGTAGTTCCGTATTCGGTGACCTATATCATGAAAATTTGACTTTTAGGTTTCATGAATATCAAAATTACGGCCGATTTCATAAAGAAACTTAAAGGATACTTTAGCATTAAAGTATACTTTAATACATATTATTAATTTCATTACCAACTTAAAGTATTCTTTAAGCCAAAATGATACTTTAAAGTTAAAGTGTGGATTCTTCGATTTTAAATCTCAATTAGCCATTACATAACATTAAATTTTATATTTGTGCCAGCAACGTTTGCTCGTTTTGTGTTCATTTAATCGTTGATCATAAAAATAAAGAATAATATTCAATCTAGTTCAAGTTCATCTGATGAAGAATATATTTATATTAAAAGACCAAAAGTGTAGAGGAAAATAAAAAACTGTTTTGGAAAATATGCAAATAACAGTTTCAGATTTTATGGAAGTATCTAGAAGTTTAGCTAGCAGGATTATCAAAAAAGTGTATCTATTGCTATTGCCTCACTAACCCGAAAACACATTCGCATGTATATGAATATAATCGAGAAATGGAAGAAGTAGTTGAAACATTTTATTGAATAGCTTCATTTCCCAAGACCATCGGCGTATTTGATTGCACATTAGGTAAAAGTAATTCTCCTGGTGGACATGATACAGAAATTTTCAGATGTAGAAAATCTTTTTTTGCAAAAAATGTTCAGATAGTAAGCGATGCTAAATTAAAATTTAGAGACATTGTTGCGAGATGGCCAGGGTCGGTGCATAATTGCAGTTTAAAACAAAAATTAGGTATTAGGTGTATTTGGTCAGTATATGCTAATTGGTGACAGTGGATATTCTCTAAATAGAATGACTAAATTACAACAAACCAGAACACCTGCTGCAAATGTATATAAGGACTCGAAACTGTAGTAAAGCGTCAATACGGTTTATGGAAAAGACAATTTCCCGGTTTAAGGTTTGGCATCAGATTAAAACTAGGAACCAGAATGGAAGTCGTAGTAGCAACTGCAGTTCTTCATAATATATTTACGGAAAAGATTAAATAGAAGAAGACAATGAGGATGTATTACATCCCATGGAAAATAATCAAATACTGCAGCAAACATTAAAAATTTGATCATTAATGAACATTTTGATAGATTGTAAATATTAATAATTAAAAATCACAATTTTAAGAAATACTTACTTTATTAAATTGTCATGTTGATAGAAAAGATCATTAAATAGATTTTAAATTGAAATTAAAATGATTTTAATAAATAATATCGAACAGGATCGAAACTAGCGTAATAAAAACTCTAACACCTTAAGGAATAAAAACATTAATAAAAGGAAAAAGCAATTTTTATAAAATTTCGTGGCAAACCGAATCTGCAATAGAAATATGAAAAGAAAATTTACCGTAAGTTCTATAAGCCTGTCCCGATTAAATTTCAGGCGATTCATCGAAGGTTGTGGGTACCGCCATTATATTAAAAATAATGGAGAATTTAAAAAAAATCGCGTTAAAGAAATGTGTTCAGATAGTAATCAACTTGAATATGGCTTGATTACTTTTATTATCATCCGTCTCAATCCGTTCAATCAATGTATTGACGGGACATTACAAAAAATAATGATGCTTTGTTGTTAAACACCAAAACAACAAAAAAATATAATTAATGGAATTGAAAATCTAAATAATTGTGATGAAAATTTTCTGTGTTTAGGAGGTGCGTTTAGAAAACAACGGGAAATTAAATTTTTTGGAAAAAATTGCAATTTATGATCTATCAGAGATTTTAACAGAAACTTAAATCAACTACTCCGACAAATACGGCAGCCGTTTTTAAAGTATCAGATATTTGGTGGTTTAAAGACATTTTTCGAGATGAATACGTAGTAAACGAGATACTTCAAAATATTCCCATTCCCGTTTCTAGTTATATTGACTAGTTTCATTCATTTTATCAAGATAGATACTTTGGTTAGGTTGGGTAGTAACTAAGGTGCATAACAACAATGAAACATTGAGTTTTTATTTAGTTGTCAATAATTTTAAGTACAATTTTGATTATTATAAATTAAAATATGAGCGAAAGTGAATTTAAAGAAATTGAACAGGCTTGGGAAGAAGGGTGTTCCGCAATTAATCCCGAAAAATCCAAAATCCGTTATCAAGAATTTAAGAATCGATTAAAAGACTCTTATGGCATATTTCGTTCAACGTTAAAAGCTCCTGGAAGCCTCTGGGCAGAATATTCAATGATTAAATCCACCGTTTTTCTTTATGATGGCATTGATATTTCCAAGTTTTCAACTTTGATCGCGTATTTGAAGAGAAAAAATGTTGGCTATAGGCCTAAGCGAGCATTTTTACATGGGAGCAATTCCTGATGGAAGCACCGAATGAAGAATTTCTAATTCACAAGGTACTGCATGCTAGTTAAGGTGAAATAAATACTCTAATGAAGATTTTTTCATAATTTGTGGGTCGCAATGATATTAGGAATATCTGGTGCCTGTAGAAGAGAAGAATTATATAATATTACTATGAATGACATCCAACAAACCGATGATTTAATGATTGTAAAAGTACCCAATACAAAAACGAACATTCAGCGTAATTTTACAGGCGTTAATAAAATAAATAAAATTCCATATTTAGAAATTCTGCAAAAGTATATAAAACTTCGTCCATTACAAGTAAAGTCAAATCATTTGTTCTTAAGATACGCCAAAGGAAAATGTTGTTCTCAAGTAATAGGGAAAGGGGAAAGGGACAATCAGGGGCTGGCCTTCTCAAATTGCCAATTTCTTAAATTTGCCTAATCCCGAGAACTATACTGGCCTTTCGTTCAGGAGGACATCAGCAACGCTTTTGGTTAATAAAGGTGTTGATATCCTCGGATTAAAGCAGAAAGCTATGTAGAAGATTCTCTTCAAAATAAAATAGATTTTACCGAAAAAATATTGTGCAATACTAGTAATACTACTAATGTATGCGATTCTGCAGAAGTTTCTGTTAGAAGTGAACCCACAGCCCAATCAAGTGGGATTTCATTAAATAATTTAACAAATTGTACCATTAGTTTCAATATTAATAAATAATTCGTTAATTTTCTTTATTCTTAAAAAAAATAGAGATTTTTTAACTCTATGGTAAGTGACTTACCGTCAAGTTGCTAGTAAATGTCACCTACCTACTGACGTAAAATCTTACACGGTAAACAGTCAAAAATGATCAATCGTGCAAAAAATATATTACTGACAAATCTAATTTTTCATAAATTATCAAAGTGACTTAAAGTAGGGGAGAGTACCCCAAGACGGGACACGTTCTACATATTTGCGAGTGCAGGGATGATTAAAAGCTTAAAAAAATAATTGAGCTAACCAGTAAAAACTTTATTGTGATGGTTAAAATACAAAATTAAAAAATAACTGGAAATATTAATACCACCTAAAAATAATTTTTTTTTTAAATGTTGTTTTTGTCCCATCTTAAGTAATGGGTTTCCTAACATGGGACTTGCAACCTCCTAAGATGGGACGTTATTAATCACAACCAAAACATGTGAAAAAAAGTTCATCTAAATCTCCACAGTTTTCATGAGCCCACGAAAGGCACGTTTTGCATTGGTACCAGGCTTCCTTACTTGTTAAATAAGATTCTTCGCAAACGCAACACAATTCTTTGTCCAACTGGTTTTTCTTAGTCTTTTCCTTGTTACTCTTTCCTTTTTTGTTTAAATTTGCACGTTTATCATCGTTTTCATTGTCTATCTTTCTCTTCACCAGCCGTTTTGCTTTATTTTGAACCATATTTTCTTTATCTTCAAGTTCCTCCTTGTAAGGGGTATCCGTTAATATTGTTGATGGTAAGGACCTCCTGTTTGTTTGTTTTTTTGCCATAAAAGTTAGGTGCAGGAAGAGGCTTAATGGTAGATAATTTAACGGACTCATTGGTAGTGTTAATGGCTGCAGCTGAATTTCTACCTTGCTCATATCCACTGCGAGAGTTCTTGGTCCGAAACTTTTTCTATGACTTTAGCCATATCATTTTCTTTCCATTTTCCTCTATCAGTTTTTCTTACATATTTATATTTACTAGCCGCTGGTGCCATCTGTAAATAAATATCCACTTTAGCAAATGCATTTAATTACAAAATAATAATCGTACCTAAGATGGGACATGTCTCATCTTAAGAAACTTTTATTGTCCCATCTTAAGCACAGGAGAATTTTTAACAAACTAACTTAACCTCACAAAAGTACAATGAATAATTTGCAAGTATTTAGTGTAAAATATTAGTTTAGATATCATTTTATTTAACCAGCAAATTAAAATCTGTTTGAACTTACCGTTACGTGATTCTGATATAATTTTAAATATATTATTTATTTTAAGAAACCACTGCACAAACGTTTTTCCTTTGTCATGTTCTGAAAGCTACTACGATGCGGTGCATACCGACAGAGGAGTTAATGCGTCTGACGAATGTTCTATATATAAATCCTAGATGTCACTACTTTTACTAGTTTAAAAATAATAAGGATGTCTCATCTTAGAATGCTCTCCCCTATTTATAGTCTAAACCAGTAGTGCACTTTCAAAATAATAGACAAACAGTGACACAATATATCAGAAAATCTTTATTTTTAACAAATACGATCATCACCAAAAATATCTCATCGGCATAAATATTTTTCTTCCTATCTACTTTAGACAAAAAATATTTGGATGTCTATAAAGAATGAAAATGAGTGAAAAAGATTGTTTTTTTTTTGTGGCTAAAATAAAATTTACTAAAATTCTAAATCAATTTTTTAATATCTATAATATTAATAACTTGTTTTTCCGGCCTTAACTATTCGATGCATTCCTTTGATTAGATTATTAATTTCACTTTGGAAACATTATTCCATTCCTTCTGACAGTTACAATTAATTACTGGCGGTTACTTAAAGGATTATTTCTTTGATTTATGACTCTAAAAAGGTACTTTCAAACAGATTCAATTGTATTAATATCTGAAGAGGAGATTAACCGAACCAAAATCGCTGAAATTGAAGTTTATTTAAGCAAAAAGATTTTCTGTGATTAATCATGATAATTGTGTTGTCAAAGAATAACAAATTCAAATTAATCAGAATCAGATGTGTGGTCAGAATGCAGATACTTCTTGACAAGGCAAAAAGTAGTTACAATCCTAAAAGAATGATTTTTAACCATAGCTACAATCATAATTTTACCGCCTGTGCTTACTTAAAAAAAGGTTTCAATCAGATTTTTCATTAGAGGCCAATACATGTGTAGATTCCATGCTTATTCAGGCGTTCTTCATTGTATACCCTCTACTGTTTTAAATAGTTGAATTTAAAACATTAAACTTAATAAAAACACCTTATCTAAAAAAATTATTTTCTTGTTGCGTAACGCTTGAAGCGAGAAGAATTTTCTTGAAAAATGCACGTTTTTTAACTAAGTTAGTCTTTTGAATTCCCTACTGATGGACCTCCGTTTCAAATTCACGGTATTCTTTCTGGTATTTAAATAAAGCCCAACAAACTTTTTATTCAAGTTATTTTCTGCGGCGTTACCGTCGGCGAAATAGTCTCGGTAGCGCGTCCCTTCGGCGTTGAATTTGCAATTAAAAAATTTGCACATTCGTATTCAGGTCAATATTTAAGTGTGAACTAACAGCAGGGCGCCAATAAAAGATATGAAAGAAGAAAATGAGATGTTTGTGGCTGAAATGACGGGATGCGAAAGAATGTAGTGACCTAGTTATTCTTTTTAGAAAGTATGATTCCTTTGTCTTTAACACGTTAATATGAAATGCAGATAGTGATATTCAAAGTAATAGAAAATTACGAGGTTAACGCTTTGCAATAATAGCGTCAACCTTTGATTTAAGTTGAACATGAAATGCGAGTCACAAGGTCTAATGATATACTTGATATTTAAAAAGTAGTTTTACTACTTTTCACAGATGAAAATATTTGGCAAATATTTTTATAGATAAGTTGGAAAACAAATTCTTTTTGGTGGACAAATAAACCTTTTTAGCTAGCCTCAATCTGGAGTATTTATCCAGGAAGATCATAGTTGATTCTGTTCCCAGGAATGAAGTTCCTTTTGGGAAAGGGCTATGGACTAAAGAAAGATGTATTCACCCCTTATTTTATGAGTCTATCAACCTCCTCATTACATATTACCCCTTTGTGACCTGGCACCCATTTCAAAGTAATCTTGTTGCTTCTCACCAGTTTTTTAAGTGATTGATTACATTCTCAAACAAGCTTTGACTCATAACCTACCGTTAAACATATAAATGTGTGTGTATTTAAGAATACTCTCCTGGACACTAACGTGTATTTCATCACGTATGTTTTAGATAATATGGTTAAAAATCAGTCATCTATACTTCCAGACACTTTGCTATATTATTTTGCAGACGCTTTAAAGCTTTCAAAATAATTAGTATGCTGCTTCCCTTTTATATATGTTCACCAGAAAACTATTTTAAGCATTTGACCACAAGAGAGGCCGATTTAATTGGCCCTTTATCCCTTAAACTCAATCCTATTAACTTCAATTTGTAAATCTGGCGTTATAATTATTTTTCGAAACCATTAAATTATCAAAGTTTTGTATGTTTTGTGTTTACCATTTGAACAAATGTCAATTTTACTAAATTTATAAAATACAATTTTCCTTAAAAGGAAATTTCAATTATAAATGATTTTTAAAGTATGGAAATGCTATTTCTAAACCCAGTAAAAAATAATAACAAAACAAAAATATTAATATCATTAAAAGTGATATATTATTAAAAATGAGTATTTAGATTTTTATTTTTTTATTATTTATTTTTAGGCTGCGGTCTAAATTTTCATAATTCAGACGCTTTTTGGTAGTAAACTGCTTGTCACTTACTAACATATTGCGAATTAGGCTTAAAAATGCTTTTTGGACTAGCAGCTGCAAATATTCTTCTCAATTGGACAATATTTTTGTGCCCTTAAATCCGTTACTGTTGGGTCTTTCAACCTTGTACCAGGGCGAATAATTTAGTATGTAGTTGAAGTAAAAAATATAGTGCAAACTTAAAGTTGTCGGCAGTCAATATAATAATTTAAATGCTTAGTTGACGATGCATTTTATTTAAATTTATAATTTCAGCTAATAATCTTAAAAACGAATTTAATAATATTTAATTAATAAATAAATTTATCGACTGTGCATCTATTATTTTTAACCCGCAATTATGGAGCGCCATCTTGCTTTCTAAGTTAAGATACTTAGCGAGAATGTATAGAACAAAATACATTTTTAATAAATCGAGCTTTATTAGTTTCTTTCAATCTAAAATATACTTCTTCTTTCCTATGCTATCCGAATATCTTAAACGTAATAATAGCCAACTAACACTACCTTATATTTAGTTTTATTAAGAAGAAGTACAAATATAAATTCCCAGAAATTTATTATTTTTTACCCACTGTAAAACTGGACAGTAAAAATTGCGTGATAATTATTTTACGGACAGATCTTAAATAAGTAGAAAAGAAGTTTTAATTTTATGAGGTGATGCACGGATGGAATGAGCGGAATCTTGTGGAGCAAGGAATAAGAGAAAATTCAATATATACGAGACAATGATAAAGAGCAGCCTTCTATATGAAGCGGAAACATGAAGAATTACGAACAGGCCAAAGAGAAAAGTGGAGACGGTTGAAACGGATGCTCTTAGAAGATCTATGGAAGTATCACGAAAAGAGAGAATAAGGAACGACGATTTAAAACAACAAAGGGGAATAGAAGACACGATAGTTGAGGAAAGAATGCCAAATACTGGATAGCTCTAAAGAATGCTACGTTGACAACCAGTGAGAAGGAAGAAACGAGAAAGACCGAAACTGGAGGGGTAGAAAACTATACAAAAGTCCATAAGTGAGAGAAATCTTAGGTTAGGTGAAGAAGAAGGACGTTCTAAACCGACATATATATCATGAATATGTCTTTTCACCCAATAATTTTGCTTAATTGTCAGTTCTTTTTTTACAAAATGTTCAGCAAATTTAACATACTAACACTTTCCCAAAGACATTTTAAACATTTTTAAATAGAGCGTTGCAAAAAAATAGTGCTTAAAAAGTTCTATAGCTTGAAAGCAACCCTTGTATAGCCGTGCTCAAAAAACGGAACCAATTTCTTTATCATCCAACTATCCTTCTTTTTCCAGATAACAGCAAAATAATGTAAACCATTTTTTACTCGAAATTGTAAAGCATCTGGATAATCACAGACTTATTCATACAGACAAAGACAGGAAATAGCTCTGCGCTCGCTCTTGTACCGGCATATTTTCAAAGTGGCAGGTGGCTGGCAAATTAGAACATTATTTAACAAATTACTGACGGTTTCATTTATATGGATATTTTTTAACTAATATTTTCTCTGTAAAATTTTCGGCTACTTCTAAAGATATATTTTTTTAATCAAAACCAAAACTAAAGTGTATAATTTTTAACATAAATCTTTAACCCATTTCTTGTAAAGACATGGAGATATTTTACAAATATTTACCCATGCCCTTACATAAAAGTAACGGTAGACAGAAGCAACATACTATTTGGATTTTGAAAAAGCCTTTGACAAGTGAAACATGACAAGTGACATCAGCTGCTTGTCAGCAAAAACATCGACTCCGACGACGTTAGAATAATTAGTAATCTATACACGGACCAAAGTTAACAGAATGGTCGCGTTCATCGGCACAAGTCAAAGATCGTAAAGTAGCGGATCGTAAAATAAATGTGATCTTTTAAATGGCCGCCGATCAGTGAGCGATCAGCAAAATGAACCGTTTATGCACGCAACTCGGGATCGCTACCTGATCGATCAGGTAGCGAGTGTGCCGATGAACGCGACCAATGATATAAAACCAACCAACAGAAGAAATGGAGATCCGTCGGGGTGTGAGACAAGGTTGCATACTATCACTGCTTCTGTTTAACCTCTATAGCGAAGCTGTTTTTGGGGAAACCCTAGAAGATAAGTTGGTGAGAATAGGTATAAATGAAGAAGTAAAGATGTTGTTCTAGAAGATGGGGAAATTTGATGTTAGTTCTTTATTTCCTAGCGTACCGATTCCACAAACTTTACAGTATCTAGAAGAATTACTATTCTTGAATAATCTGAGTGTTAAAGGGGTAAGTTGCCGAAATGACAGCTGTCAATGTTAATCCAACTTTTTCGTTTATTTTTATTTTGTTTTTAATCATTTGTTTATTGTATTTGTAATAGAATACACAGTTTTTGTAAGTTTTGAATAAAGTTAATTATTTTTTCTGATTTTTTAAAAAAACGTTACGCGTCTTTCCCCCAATTACCTTATTTTATATTTTATTCTTTTGATCGAACACGTTATTCAAGTAAACATTTTCATTTTGTCAAAGCCAAACTATTACGAATGTTATTCTAAAAATTTGTTTAACTGTTTGTTATTAGAAAATGTAAGCTTTTATGTAAATTGATTATCGATTCTACTTCACTAATGACTATTGCTTAAATTGATTGTAGTAAGTATTTGTAGGTATACATCGGTTGAAAACAAAATTGTATATTATGATTATGAATATTTAATTCTAACGGAAAAATAAACAAAGATATCGATTTTAGTGGTAATGAAGTTCTTACCGAAGTAATTAATCAATGATTAACAATGTTTATTTTTATTAACAACCCCTTACTTTGTCATTAAAATACTAAACAAACAATTGCTTAACAAACAAACCAATTGTCACTGACAGTTGTTCTAAAAATAATTTCAACTTTAGAAGTTGAAGAAAATAACTCAACTAATTTTCTAGAATTAAAAATTGAAAAAGTTATTAGTTTACTAAATTGTTCAATATACAGGAAACCAACATAAACAAATGTAACCATCATCCTATAATACATAAATTAGCAGCTTATAATTCTATGATACACAGGGCATTTTTAATTCGAATGGACATAATTAACTTTGATAAAGAAATTGATATCATAAAACAAATAGCTACATCTACTGGCTATACATTTGATAAATAAATTAATTAATAAGAAAGAACAGAAAGTGTCACTACAAATAATATTTCCTAAACAAACTAAAGAAATTAAAAGTGTATTACATACTGTGAAGTATTTCCAATACAATTTAAAAATAATATCTTCGGCAACATCAGCATTAATAAAGTTTAAAACACAAAATAATGTTGGTACAAAATTGTTAAATGTAAAAACAAAATTACCTAAATAAAAAAAATCTGGTGTTTACAAAATTAATTGTCCAAAATGCAATGCTGCATATGTAGGTCAAACAAAGTAATTTTAAAATAAGATTCAATGAAACTAGATAAGTAAAGTTATGCAAAACACCTCTCTGCAGAACATTCTCAAAATGAATTTAATTGAAACGTCTACCAGAAGATCTTTAAAAAGATTCGTAGTTTTCCCTATAAATTACAGATTGGGCAACACTTGTTAAGACAAGAAAAGAAATTAAGAGTTGTTTATTGTGCTTCGGTCTTGGCAATGGTCTATGAACAACCCCTATTTTTTTCTAATGTATGGTTTCCAGACGAATGTCACATCCATCTGAATGGATTTTGAACGACCAGACATCATAGTAAAGAAACCTCTTCATAATAGCCGTGTAATGATTTGGTGCGTAGTGTCAGGTAATGGATTATTGGGCCCTTACTTCGTGGAAGACGAGCGTAGAATACCCATTACACTAAGTCAAGTGCAATATAGAGAATTCATTTTCACAGCATTTTTTATTGATCTCAGACCCAATGGTTCCAAGAGGATGGAGCTATTTATCATACCACGGGAGCATCCTTAGATCCGATTCGAGATAATTTTGAAGACCGTGTAGTTTCCCATAACACGAATTATCCTTACCTACCTGATCCTATCCTGGTCTAACAACTCGACACTAGATAAATGACGTTTTCTTTATTTTATAGTTTTAGAACTTCACCTGGTGGTAATGGTGATCGCGAATATGCTGATGTTTAAGTAGACAGCAATATTAAGACAGCGATATTATTAGCCCTAATCGATATATTGGTATATCGGTGCAATAGCTTAGAAAATCCAGGAAAAAATATCTTGCGAATCTTTACAATAACTTAATATATTTTCTATACATAAAATAAACAGTAAATCATAACAAAAAGTTTTATACTGAAAAACTTACAAGATTTATCGTCTAAGTGACTGTTTAAGTGTTCATTGCATCGAACATTTTGACCTACTTACAAATCATTACATTTTGGACATTTAATTCTGTAAATTGCTAGATGATATAAAAGATACTTTATTTAAGAAAATTGACAATGGAAAAACTGTGGCACTCATATTGTTAGATTATTTAAAAGCCTTTGATATTATTATTCATCTAATATTATTGGCTGTTTTGAAATTTTGTGGTTTACGTTATTAATCAATACCGCTTATTTAGAGTTACCATGCTAATAATAGCAGTCAGTTTATTGGAACTAATGTAGGAGTGTCAAATATGAAACCTATTGAAAAATTTGTCCCATAGGGTCTTCTATTAGGCCTCTCTTTACATTCCATATATGTGAGTAATATTATTAATTGTATGAAATATTGTTAAGTTTTTTTTTTGTATGCTGCTGACACACAATTGGCTCAAGATATTATTAATTTGGATCGTATTATTATCCGAACTTTTAAATGGTTACGAGCTGCTTATTACCAACTAAAATTTTTGCAATGCTTTGGGAAATGTAGTCACCATATAAAGGGCAGAATGTGTTTCTAAAAATGCAATAATATTGGATTTAGAGCTAGATATTTTTTTAAGATTTACAAATTTTACTGAACTTTAAAATTGTTGATTTCACATTGGTGTATTCTTACGGAAATAATTAAAATTTTGGTATGTGATGCATTAGGTTAGGTTAGGTTAGTGGTCGTTTCACGTTTCACTGCGACATGAAAGATATATTGTGGCTCACCCCTAGGTTATAGTCGTTCTAACAGCCCTATCCCTCTAATGAAGCTCATTAGGGTCGTTGGCGACACTTCCATTGATACAGACCAAATTTATTGATCCTTATTATCTCGAGCTCTCGGCAGTTACACAAGATATGCTCCACCGTTTCATCCTCAACCTAACAGAATCTGCAGTCCGCACTCTATGCCAGTCCAATTGTATTCACATGCCTATTAAGACGACTGTGTTCAGTCAGTAGTCCTATTATTATTCGTAGGTCCTGTCAGGTTATATTTAGCAGCTCTTAAGACCTCTTTTTAGAAAGATCTTTTAAAAATACCTTTGAGTGTTTTAAATCCTCTAGCTCGAACCAGTAAGAACGTCTCCTCCGATCTACCCAGTTCGATATTGTTCCTCTGGCTACGCTATTCGCTATGCCTAGGAATGGCTCCGGGCCTATAAATATTCCTTCAGCACCTTTCCTGGCTAAAAGGTCCGCTTTTTCGTTACCTTCAATGCCGGTATGCCCAGGTGCCCAAAGTAAGGTTACTTTGTTATTTTCCCCTAGACGTATTAGATCCTGAAGGCACTTGAAGTCGATCCGATTTGATTTTAGTGACTTTAGTGCCGCCTGGCTATCGGAAATGATTTTTATAGTTTTGTTCCTGCAGTCACGCCTAAGCATCCCCATTGCGAAAAACCCGCTTGGAAAATTGTGGATAGGTTACCCAAGTTCTGGCTCAGGTCCACCTTATGCGATGCATTAGTTCTGTCATTTTAATTATTATGATATAGTCTAGAGCCCTTGTTTCGAGAATACAAAAAGCTCAGAACTCCTGTCTAAGGTTTATAAACGGCATTAGGAAGTTTGACAGAATATCTCATACATTGAATTCTGCTAACCGGCTTTTTCCCGAGCTATTGCAGGGTGGTGTAAGGCAGCGGTTGATGCTCATCTACACTAGATAATTTAAAAGTTAACAGAGATTTATTGACGATATCCTTTTCATGAAATCGTGCATTCGCGTGTTTTCACGTACTCCTTGGCTTGTCCAGGCAGGCAAACGTCAACTTTTAGAAAAGCCCACTATAACTTTCACGTTTGAGAGAGGAAAACTCTCCATAAAAGACGTCTCGACACTAGGTGTACTTCGTATATTTTCAAGGAAAATATAGACACCTGCAGCAGCTGAAAGTTTGCTACTCAACTGCCTACATGTTGACAGAGTTTTCTTAAAAATGTTGTTATTATAATGGACTTTTACAGAGTAAGAATTAGAGTTTCTAATTAAATTGATTAAAAATTTTGTTAAAGATTTTATTGTTTCATTTCCTCAATATTTATGTTAAATTGTTTTACGAATAACGTTGTAATAAGACTGTAATCGATATCAGTTTTCTAAACTTGTCTAAGTTCGGGCAATAGCCTATCGATTGTTAGAACTGGTGTAAATTTTAAATAACTTATCGTATCCCCAAATCGACATGATCACATTCTGATCGCACCAACAGCCATGAAGTTGTTTCCAATTGCTTTTTCCACTTAAAACAAACTTCTCCACATTTATAAATTTAGTGAGTTTTCTCCTAGCGAGATTTTATCGCACCCAAAGAAGTAGGTGGAAATAAAAGAATAGGAAACAATAATGATTAAAAATTGGAAAAACAAATACCGAAGTTGAAGAAAAAATAGAGGTCAATGTCGCAGATTTTTTAGTTAGTACTCAAAAAAATGTAAAATTTAGTAATAGCGAGTAGTTCCGGCCTATAGGAAGACCAGGATTAGGCTAAAAGTGAGCACAAGAATATACATTACAGAATTAGAAAAAATTACATGAAACGTACCTTAAATTAACATACAGTGTGGAAACCACTTATTTGTGGGGTTAGTTTAGAAGATTATAAAAAACGCAGGGACCCTTCAACTTTGAAATTCATATGTAAGCTTTTTAAACGTAAATTTAAATGTTCAGAGTGATACACGCAAGTCTGGCATCGTCCATGGTCGATATTTTTAATTAAACACCCTGTATGTTTTTATGATTATAAAAGCTCAACGAACTATACCATGTAGAGTCTATTATGAATTGTACTGGGTGAAATTTTGAAATTATTTATAATTTTGTTCAAGATAGTAAATACATAAAAAACTTGACGTAATTGATGTTTTAAATTAAAACAAATGCTCAAAATGTTCTCCACCTTGTTGTTGGCAATAACACAGTCTCCTATAAAAGTGGTTCCGAAATTTGTTTACGGTTTGAGGGGAAATAGCCCGTATTGTGTAGTTATCCTTTCTTTGAGGAATGCAATACTAGTTGGCTGTGTTGCATATACTTTATTCTTGAGATAACCCCACAGAAAAATTCCAACGGCGTAAGGTTCGGCGATGTAGCTGGCCACTTGATAGTACCTTTTTGTCCAATCCATTTATTGGAGAAAATTTCATTCTTTACAATTAAAGCATAATGGGGTGTTGGTCAAGATATGTTCATCCAGTAGGTTCGGATCTATTGCGTTGGGATATAAGTTGACCAACTCAGGAACAACTTCGTCTCTAATCATGCTTAAATATGTTTCGGCCATTAAATTTCCATTCACAAAAATAGGACCAATAATATAATCACCTATGATACCTGCCCACGTTCAACTTTTGAGGATACTGAGTATGTGTCTCACGCATTCAATGAGGATTCTTCTCTGCCAATATCTACAGTTTTGTCTGTTTACTTCCCTGTTCAATGTAAATATTGATTCATCGGAAAAAAAGAATTGTACCAACAGCTATTTCATTTCTGTTCAATTTATTCATAACTCCTTCGAAGAAATCCATTCTACGATCGGGATCGTCTTCGACAATAATTATTTTCAAATTTTAAACAAATCAGCAAAGCAGTAAATCAAAAGATTAATTTTTAACCTTCTCCTTAATGAACCCGGGTCAACGTTGAACTAAAGTTTAGTTTTTGCTTGTATTTTGATAGATAATGCATTTAGTGTTTATTCCTTTAGTAAATTCTCCTAAAACACTGTATTCAAACATAATATACAATAACCAGACAATAAATAAACAATATCAGCGGGCCAATGGTGACCCTGTTTTGGTAAGAATAGTGTTTATAAATATTTAGTTCCGGAAAAGGTTAATAGTGAAATTATCCTAGAAACGTGACAAACACTTGCTAAGAAAAAAACATTTAAGCAACTAAAGAAAATGTTAAAAAAGTATAATCTTTGATCTTTTTGGTCTCAAGATCCATAAATTCCTTTTTTGCAATTTTCATACTAATCTCCTTACCCAATTTATTTCCACCCTTATTCTGCTCTTAGAATCTCATTTCTTTTTCTCCTTCTTCTCCTTCTTCTCCTTCTTCTCCTTCTTCCTCCTCTTCTTCTTCTTTCTAGCATGATTAATCCTGCTAGTAGGCTACTGCCTATTCATTGCAATCAAGTCTTCTCCGGAAGATAAGGTCCAGCATTCCCGCCATCGTTTTGGTGATCTACCCTGTGGTCGTTTTCTTACTGCATTACTCGTTTTTGCACTTTTAACGAGTTTGCTGTCCTCCATTCTTTTTACTTGTTTATTTCATCTTCGTCTCTGTCTGACCCACCTTCCTATGTCCTATATTTCATATTTTTATCTGATATCTTCACTGCTTATTCTGTCGTGTAGAGTTTTGCCTTGTATACTTCTTACTGTTCCTATTTCGACTTATTTGGAGGGTTCTAATTGTGTCTGGTCTTGTTTCTGCCGCATATGTTATAATAGGTCTTATTGCTGTTTTATATATTTTGACTTGGCTTTCAGTATTTAGATATTTATTGTTTCAGATGATATTTTTTAGGCATCCCGAGATTCTTGCTGCTTTCATTGTTTGTTCCTTGACCTCGTTGGAGAGATTACCAAATCTTCTTATTTCTACTTAAAGATATTTGAAGAGATTTACCAGTTCTAAAATCTTGGAATCGATTTCTAATTTACATCTTATCGGGTCATTGGATGTTAATAGGCACTTAGTCTTGTTGGAATTAATAAGCACATTTAGCTCTTTAGCTTTGATATTAAATGCATGCAATAGTCTTTGGATATTGTCTTCAGAATAGGCGACAAGAACAGCATCCCTAAAAAATATGCTTGAAATTTGAAATCTTGCTGTTCTGGAAGGATTTTGTATTATTTTGTCTATTATTAAATTAAATATAAAAGGGATCAGTGAATCTCAACGAAATCCCATGTTTATAAATATGTGTCCTGTGGTCAATTGCCTCGTTTAATTATTATTATCAATCATTTTTTTTTCTTATTTAATTTTTACTTAATTTTTTTTTATTTTTGTTGTATTTTTATATACTAATTAGTTTGAAGTATAAATTTGTTCTAATTCTGTAATGTTAATAATTTCCCTGATTTTGATTCTGATAATGGCCTCCATATAGGTCGAAACTAGTTGCTGTTAACTTTAATTGTTTGAGTACTAAATAAAAATCTGTCGTATTGACTTTTTTCCCTTTTATATCCTTCATATTAGTTATTTAAAAATACCAAATATTTTACAACGTAGTTTGAAGTTAAAAACGAAATCATTATCATCCAAGTTTATAAAGTTTGTAAATTGATAGGTTTCATCCATTCTGCGCCTCATTGTTTGTGACAGGACGTGTGGGAAGTGGTTGGACGTGAATACCTTCATTTGTTGGAGAATCATTATATAAGCTGAACTATGGTAATTATTCATGTTGGTAGTTGAAAGTTCCTGTTATGTTAACGGGAACGTTTAAAACAATATTTGTAGGTTGGAGAAGAATTTATAATTTCAAACAGCAAAATAGAACGGTAACAAAAACAGTTAAAAAAAAAACAATGATTTTATATGTGATACAGGAAATTGTAAATGAAATTAAAGCCTATACATTTTGTATTCTCAAATACTAGGGCGTAAAGTGATATTTTCAATGGAAAATATTGTATATAATAAGACGTGTATTCGCATTTTAAATGTACACTATTTTTCCTACCACCATCTAACGTATTAAAAAATTGTTAATAGCAGATTGTGTGTATTGAGTTGCCTAACCATTCTTACATTTTATTTGTAAAGACTACGGTTTGTTTTAAACTACAGTAAAACCTGTGTCAATGGTCAGTTTCAAAATTCCCCAAACTGATTATATGGAAATTCTCATGGTATTTACGGACACCTTTATAATGCGGTCGTGGCCAAATAATCTCAAATTTTTAAAGCCCATATCGGTTAAAATATTTTAGTCTATTTGTTGATGGAAATACCCAATATTAGATATTAGATATTTAAATAGGTATCTACCTACCTAAAAAGGGATGAAATTATCTGCATTATTAGTAGCTCGGTCTTTCTGTTACATACATATTTCGTTAGCTTAAAGCTTTCTCCATGATAGAAAGGTTCTTATGTTGCTATAAAAATATTTCGCAAAAGAGGAAACGTTTGTCGCTAAAAGACAAAATAAATATAATCGCAGAAAATGAAGTTAATATGGTTTAAGTTCGCGAAAGTTGGCCGAAAAATATGGGGTTGGAAAAACTTAAATTAACGATATTATAAAAAATAAAAGTGAGTTAAAAAATAATGTTGAGGAAGGTGTTAACTTGGAGCAAAAACGAAAGTTTTCGAAATCAGAAGGATTGGCTGGATCAAGTCGGATCAAGTCGTCTACAGTTGGTTTTTCAAAGCCAGAAATAAAGCAATTACAATATCTGGGCTGCTACTTAAAGAAAAAGTACTCGAGGTAGCAAGCAGTTTGAAGATGGACAATTTTGCAGCATCAAATGGATGGTTGGAAAGTTTCTGCAAGCGTCATAATATAACGTTTAAATCAATTTGTGGTGAGTCTGCAGAGGTTAATTTGGACGGCATAGAGGATTGGAAACCAAGTTACCATTGATATTAAGGAATTATTCTCCACGAGATTTATACAATGCTGACGAAACAGGACTGTATTATCAAGCCGTACATAGCAAGACATTTGCATAAAAAAATGAAAAATGTGCAGGGAAGAAGACAGCAAAACAACGTTTGACTATTTTGCTTTGTGCAAATATGAAAGGTGAGAAAGAAGATCCATTAGTAATTAGAAAAAGTAAAAATCCCCGCTGTTTTAAGGGGTAGTCATGTTAATAAATTATCTTTAGAATGAGTTTCTATCAAAAAGTCTTCGATGACAACAGAGATTATGACAAGATGGCTGCATAAATTTGACAATAGAATGAAAAAACAGAATGGAAAAGTGATTCTTTTCCTGAATAATGCGACGTCACATCCTAAAGTTCCATTAGAAAATGTTAAAATAATCTTCCTGACACCCAACACCACATCACATTGCCAGCCCTTAGATCAAGAAATAATTCAGAATTTTAAATTGATTTACCGACATTTTTTATTGAAAGACTTCTAGCGTTTATTGACAGTGGATGTGATTTCGAGAGTTGCGAAAAAAACATAAATTCATCCAATGCACTTATCTGGATTACAGCTGCTTGGAAAAAAGTATTTCCTGCTACAGTTAAGAAATCGGCTTCTCTGATATTATCCAAGAAGATCCACATTTTGATGATGAGGATAATATACCCCTTGCCCATCTTTTTTCTACAGTTCGTAACAAAATTTTAGATTTGGATGAATTTGCTTCCTTTGACGCTGATATACCTATCTACAGAGAGCCCTAACTTCAGTATTACGGACAATATTGAAGAACTGTGCGATAATGATGAAAAAGACAATTCTGACAAAAGAGATGTGGACCAATGTGAAACTCCAAAATCTACTTTATCTAATACGAGCGAAGTGTGTGAAAAATTCATACGTAGAAAATTATTTATTGTGCAAAAATAATGGTGAAATATTTGTGGATGTGTCTCGAATTTTACTTAAATGGGAAGCTATTTTAAAAAAGCTTAACATATGTTTTTTTTCTAGTATATTATATATCTAGTTTTATATTTTGTATTATGTAGTACATAATTAAAGTAGTTTTCCGTTTATGTATAGAATTATATTTGCTTTAATTGATAAAATAAACAAAAATCCAATTATTTTTTATTTGTCGACTGCTAAACCTGACAATAGCTGCCACCTTTATATAACGGCCAATAGTTATTTCATTTTTAGTGACCGTTATTGACAGGTTTTACTGTACTGAAATTATTTAAAAATAATTATAGTTTTAAGCTGTAACATCAATAATTTTTTTTAATTAAATGAAAATTATAAAAATAATATAACTAGACTGATGTAAATTGACTCATTTATGAGCCCATTCTAGAGTGGAAATGGTATTCAACAAAACCAAATTTATGACAAAATTAGGAAAAGTGACAGAATCAACCAGTCGTGTGAAATACAAAGACAAATAACTTTAGCTTGAGCAGCCTTTGGAAATATATTTAAGGATAATTAAGGCTTTAGCTCGAAAAAAAGCTACGAAGAAGAAGAAGAAAAAGACCCCAATAATGCTAATTTTGTGGAGCGTATATTATCAAGTAACGAAAATACACGAAGACAAGATAAATAACTGAAGACAGCTTAAAGAAATTACCTCTGTTTACAATGAAATTGTTTTCTATTAATTCTGTTTTACTTTGATACCTACAATGCATAAACTAGCTAAATTACGACACACATAAAATTTTTATACAAACTTCTAAAATATACGTTTGAGTCTGTATCATAAGCCATGGTATTTAAGTGTCACGAGTCTAAGGGTAATTTTTAACCATAGTTCCGGACAGTAGATAGTGAATTTTATAGCCTGGTGGATAGGAAAAAGTCGACGTTTCGTTGAATATGGAATTTAAAATATTTCTTTTTCATTCGACACTTCTAAAGCTTTTATCTTTTATGAAAAAATTACGTACATTATCATGACTTAGATATTTTTGTTTGGCAACAAGAAACGGTGTGAGAGTAAGTTAGTTTATGAACGTAAAAAAGCATAAAAAGTTTAGTTTCTAGGTCAGTCAATAATAAACAACTTAAGTTAATTTTAAAACGGCAGTATCTGTGGTTGTAATTTAAGAAAGTTCAAGTCTATTAATTCGTAGGTACCACAATGAGAATTCTTTTCACGATTTCTGTTGGTTCTCTTCTCATTATATGACCGAGCCATTCAAGTCGAAGTGCCTTTATGTATTTAACTATTTTCCCCCCATTTAATCTTTCTTCAATTTCCGCCTTCGTCTTAAATCTAAATGTAATACCCTATATTTAATGGAGGATATTTGTATTTCTGTTTATGGTTCCAATGTTAAAATTGGATTGCCAAAACTTTTCCATTTTAGCAGGTAGTTACAGTTGATTCTGTTATTTAAAGTAAATATAGTGCTTTTTTTAGTTGTAACTATGGACTTATAAACACAGATTATTTTCCATAAAATTGTGAAGCCAAATTTATTGGAATAGGTTAGTGCAATAGTCATACCCAGCAGGAATAATTTCTTAATCTTAACAACAAAATGACTATATTTAAAGAATGCTACGATAACAATATCAATGTTTTATATTTAATAATAGTGTTTGTAAAAATACAATTTTATATTAAATTAAAAAAAAAACGATTTATGAAGACCGATTGTTCTTTAGTCTAATTGTAGTCAGTGTAACAAAAATAAGACATCAAAATTAACACCATGCTAGCGATTTTAACAGGGGTAGAATTGTTGCCTATTGAGATATGAGTTTGTCGTATTATTTGTACGGCAATGACGAAAATACTTTCGATGCTTACCAAAAGATAGTTGCAGCAATCTTTTTTTTCGATCGTTGTAATGGCACCAGAACCCTTCGTAAGAGAGCCAACGCATTTGATCACCACACCATAACTACTAAGAGATGCTGGACTGAGAAAATTTTGTAAACAATCCCTTAAGAAACCGACAAGAGAAAGAACAAAGTCACTTTGATGTCGGTGCCAGGGGTAGCAGGGGTAGATAAGGTAATTACTGAAAAGAACATAAAAAGGGAGGTCAGATTTCAACGTTCTTGCCTTCGACATGTAGCCAAACGTCTGATATGGTGGTTACTATAAAATACAAAGAAATGAGTAAACTTTCTATGCCTTTGACAAGTAGCCAGAAATCTGATTCCAGCTCAGGCTCACCTGTTGAAACTAGTCCCAAAAGTTCGTCCAGCTACGAAGATTTTGCTAAAGATCAAGACTTTAAGTGGTCATATTTTCTAGAAAAACCACAACAGCAAATTACATCCACAAAAACATCCACTCAACTCAGAACTGCATTGCCCAATTTAGCCTAAATTGCCGATCTGACTGATTGAAGATTTTAGACTAGTTTCATCCGATGATCCAGCTAATGAAGTGGATGAGAAACATCAGAGGATGGACGGGACTAGGGTTCGAAGAACTCATCAGAACTGCAGAAGATAGAGACAGTTTTGCCATGGTAATCGCTAACCTCCATTGATGGAGATGGCACTCGAAGAAGAAGAACCATATTTTTTACAAGAGATTACTCCAGCTGAGTTTCTTCTTCTTTCTATACTGAAATTATCAATTCGTAGCCCTAATCTCATTCAACAAAAGACATAGAAGAGTTTGTACCCAATGTCGAACTCAAATCATCATTAATTTTGATGTTTAACATGTATATTATTAAGGTTTTCTTTTGAGGTTATTTTTTGACACTTTAAAGACTATTTTACCATCAAGAGAAAACTAACTATTACATTGTATTAATCGATATTTTCTTAACTTATTGATTAGCAATTTATTCAGTGAATCTTATTTAAAACACAAATAAAAATGCAGAGCAAATAAAAACAACAAATTTGACGGATTTTTGCTAAGACTTTCTCTTTTTAACGCTTTCAAACTTTAATTATAAAAAGTTTCTTGCACATTGTATAAAGTATAAAAAATAATTTATGGACGATAATCAAAGACCTTTCACAATACTTTGTATCTCTAATGTGTTTATATGAAAATCGACTAGTTGTATAGGACAAAACTTTTTTAATTAAACCACGTTGAACTTTCTTTGAGTTCGGAAAACTACTTCAAAGATCCTTTGTACTCTTTTATATTCTAATCTATGCAGTGGAATAAGCAGTATTTTTTTTGGCCGTTCAAGAGGAATCTTCATTTTATACATTCGCCAAATAATCAAAAAAATGTATAGTTCTTTATTTATACGAAAAGATTCTCATTATATTTATGCTTTTCTTGACTTGTCGGGAAAGACCACTAGAAAAGGGAAAATAAGTCTTTTTAACGACTCTACAATAAAAAAAATACAGGGGAAGATATTAGTAATGACGTTTGAGAAAGTCTCTGTGGAAAGCACTCATATATTTCTTTATAAGTAGGTCAGGCAGTTGGGGAAAATCGGCCAGGGCTAAACAAAAGAATATCCAGTTGACGGATGTACTATTCTACTTTTTAGGAAAAGAAACGTAATAAATTACGCAAAATGTTCAAATTGAATTAAAAAAAAATTGAATGCGAGAAGTAACACAGATGTAGAAGCAGTTCGATTTAGGTTTTGTAGGATAACAAATGTCAGATGAAGAGATTCGGTCCTATTAATGCAATTTAACAAGATTTAAATACTAAAATATTTTGAACAAGAAACAAATAACAAATAAACCAGTTTCTGCATAAAATAGTTTTGTTACGCACTTTCTTGTTTCGTGTTCTTAATATAATTAATATTCACAAAGTAAGAGTTTATAATAAGTTGCATTAAAATAGAAACACGTTTTTAATATAAGTACCGTTTGTAAGTTACGCCGCCGCAGCTCTGCAGTTGCCGTATAGCACATGCGCGTAATGTAGCTATATCAGATGGGAAGCCACAGAGGCCATTACGACGCCGTTTGATCGAGTCTTCGTTGCTTTACGTGATTTTAAAATGCCGCCCACTATCGAGAATCCAGAGTGTGATTCCTGAGTGTGATTCGTTTTCTCTGTGCTAAACGCTTAAAAGCATTTGGCATTCATCGTCAAATCAGGGAAGTTTATGGTGAAAACATTACCAGTGGCATACTGAGTACAGGCGTCGTTTTGCCCCAAGATAAAGCTCGTACACATTCAGCAAACCGAATGCAAGAGCTCATGACTTTATTTGGCTGGGAACAATTATTAGACCATCCTCCCGATCTAGAGCTCAGCGACTACCATTTGTTTCTGCACTTAAAGAGGTTGTCCAGTATGGCGGCAAGCTTCTTTGACGATGATTTACAAAAGCTGGTCCCAAGATACGACCTTAATAATAATGGAAATTATGTGGAGAGGAAGAGAAAAGAATTTTTATATAAAAATTGTAGTAATAACGTTTCCATATATAACAAAACAACCACTGCACCAATAGTTCATATCGATTTAGATTATCAAACATAAGTACCTAGTGTTTTTTACAGGAGAACTTTATGCTATCCTACAATCCCTTATCTACATAAAAAAAATACATCTATAAAATATGCTATCATAATCACAGACTCTTTGAGTTCTATTGAAACTATATAATAAAAAACTAATAAAAAACGAACTTTTTCCATTACAACAATTGAAGTTCACCGTCCAACTATGGGTTCCCTCGCATACAGGAGTCCCTGGAAACGAAAAAGCAGATCGCATCGCTCAAGAAGCAACAAAGGAAGAATCAATTGAAGTTATATGAACTGAAACCAACAATAAAACCGTGGCAGCATCCTTCACCTAATAGATACAAACAAGTCAAAATAATGCGTCTGCAACTCGGACATTCCAAACTTTTACACATTTATGTAATCACTTCAACAGACCCACCGCAATGTGAATTTTGTAAAACTCCTCTTACTGTTAAACATGTAATGGTAGAATGTTCTAGATACAACACAGCAAGAAACGATAACAAAATTACAGGTAGTCTAAAAGAATTACTTGAACATCAGTGTGTCAGTGATAAATATTATTAAATATATAACGCAAATCAATGTACTAAAATATTTGTAACACTAGGTAGTGACGCATCAATATAATTAACTTTGTCACTAATAACCTTAATGGTTGATGCGACGTAAATCTAATAAAAAAAGAAAGTACTGTACTGCTTACAGTCATATTTTTCTGACCTGTAAATATTTACGTTTATTACGAAACACAGATTTACTCAGAACTAAAAGAAATAAAAATGTTGTAAAATAATTTTTATGGGATGTACTGTTTAAAAAACTACATCTATATCAGACAGAATAAAAAGTTGGTTTGTTTTTAATTCCTGTATGTCCTTTGATTATTTTACAATATTTCCATTGCTTGATTATATTGGTCTTTAAAACGACATAAAACATATTCGTTACTTTTCAAAATTTCCGGCTCCTAAATTGTTTTAAAAGTCACCTAAACAAGAAAACTGTGTGTTTTAAATATACACGTATTAACAGGTAAAACAAACGACCACAGTTTGCCATAAATAGCATGACTACATCAGGAGGTCTCTTATAATATTCATTTTACACTTTATCTTGTCAAATATTTATCAACCTTTTAGATGTTTCTTCTAATTAAAGATGCACTCAAAAGTTATTTGTTCAAATAAACCGTTCAATTGAGAACGGCAGTGTAATCCCTGCGGTAGGTTATTATTATTATCAACATGCTGTAAATAATAATTGGGTTAGAGATCGCGTGTGACGCGCGCGTCGGCGTAAAGAGGCATGTGTAGCAGTTAGGGTCGAACTTTTCAATATCATTCATAGAAATATATTCTTTTAATTCGTTTTTACAAATACTTGTGGATCATAAAAGTATAACGACCCCTTTTTATATACTTAACTTTTTATGGTTTCTCTATTGGCTTTTTTAAATTACGACATAATTCTTATATTCACGTAGAGGATTAACATTATTTAAAAGTTACAAAAATAGCATTGAACCATTATAACCCAGTCGCAATAAATAAAGATATAAAAATAAAAGTTATTTTTTTAGTATTATTGCTTATTACTATTAAAAAAAATCTGTACCTCGATTTCTATCTTTTTTCCACTTTTAAAAAAGATGCATTAGCTTCCATTTCTTGCTTGTGCTCCTACTACATTCCAGGTCGCCAGATCGCTTTAAGAGAATACATTTTTTCTTTACTAATTATGTTCATTATTGTTGTATATCAGTTGCTGAAAACACAATTTTCGCATATTTTTTTCTTGTTTAAATATAAAAAATCCACAACATTTTTATACATCTAGGAACATGGAAACTAATAAGAACAAAATAATGCCCAAATTTCGATTACGATCATTTCTTTGTCAGCTTTTATTATTTGCAGATATAACGTAAAAAGTTAAAACAGAAAACTTTGTTCTAGTACAAGTAAAAGTAATGCTTCTTCTTGTCATCATGAGTAGTTAAATACTCACATCCGACAAGACACAGAAAACTAGAGTCCTATCAAAAAAGAATCGAAAATAAACCAGTGTGAGAACCCCAAGACCAGTACATTTACATTTTATGTGAATCTACTGACTTAACCATAAAATAAGCTGCTTATAAACTCATATATGAGATCAAGAAACGCTGATTTAACAAAAATCTCGCCAAAACTCTGTAGGAAAAAATGCTACACAATAAATCGTGCTAAAAAGATACCGTCGAATATTCAGAACACCTACAAAGATTTGAGAGTAACGAAAATAGCAAAAAATAAATCCTGTAAATAGAATGTACTAATTTAAAAATCATGTAGTTAAACACACATAGGTATGTTTTCTAATATAAGCTACAGCTACAGCTGTTAGAAATACTAGATCACCCAGCCTAGTATTCGATGCTACAGGACCTCCTGCAGCAACACCAAATGAAGACACACCAACAGTTACAACAACCGCTGATCCCTTCCGAAATAATTATCTGAATGACGCCAATCACCTGGATGATGTAGAACGCGCTATGAAAAGGCTGAAGATCTATGAACCACTGGAGGAAGAGGGCATTACTAAATATTTAATCAAGTATACTGGCCAAGCACCCAAATTTACGCCTTTGCTAATGGTATACAGATTGTAGCAAAATCTTTATAGATAAGTGTAGAGTTTACAACCAGCACGAAGAAAAGATTGTTTAGTCAAAGAATACAGATTTAGAACCATCCCACATATTTTACAACAGATCTAAAAGTATTTGGAAACTACATTGCGAACACTATCGACCGCTAGAACAATAAAAAAGTTCATGCAGCAAATCAAGCCTTCTATGATATCAAAAGTAAACTGATCAGTAGAACAACTAGAATTAGACTACAAATCCCTGGTGAAGATAGGTTAGGTTAGGTTAGGTTAACACGGTGGTTCGGGATGGAACCCACTTAGGCCAGAGGCCCGTTGTGATGCCGTATGGGGTGGTTGCCACCCCCACCACTATTGTGAGAACCAGTGGCTGCTGTCAATGAACAGCATGATGCTTTTGATACCAACCGACTGAAGATCGGATAAGTTGTCAAAATAGGGCTGTCCCAGAGCAGAAAATCTTTGCCTGGATAGGGCAGGGCAGTGACAGAGTAGGTGGACCATCGTCTCTTCCTCCTCTTCGTCTTGACAACTTCTGCAAAAGTCATTCCTTTGTGGAATTCCCGTGCAGCATGGCATCCTCCAAGCCAGTGTCCAGTGATGGCCGCAATCGCGTTTCCGATAGATTTCCTGGAGAGAGATAGAATATCTTTTGTGCGTCGCAGATTAAGCTCTGGCCATATGTGTCTTGACGAGTTGTAAGAAGTTTCTTCCCGCCACCTCAGGTTGGTTTGGCGGAATATTTCTTTCCGGAGGAGCAATCTTCGTTCAGCGATAGGTGCCCCTGGTCTTGTATTAGCGGATATAGTCGTGAGTGGTGAAGATAACATGCTTAGAAAATTCCATTAAAGAAGAAGATCCAATAAGGAAATTCATTTCAATTTAAAACTCAAAGATTTCGGTTTCTAAGGACTCGCAAATTCCTAAAATTATTGAGATAGGTTGGGTAAAATTAATCAAAAAGAGCTATAAAGATAATGAGACAACATTAGCAAAGTCAGAACAGGTAGAATTGACAATTCCTTCATAATACATAAAATTTTGGTAAGAAATGCTTGAATAATTGTAAAAAATTAGCATTAAAATAAAAAATCTATAAATTTTTATATGTAAAAATAAGAATATATTAAAGGAACCATAGGGGTAATATTTAGCTATAGATTTTGGGTATAAATTATAAATTAATAGATGGAGAATATGTATTAGAGTTTCAGGAAAGTAGAAAATTAGATGTTTGAGGTAAAATTCTAAATCTCAACTAATCATCTATCTAACTCAAAATTTAAATTTGTAAAAAAATGTAAATTGTAAATGTAAAATTTTTGCAAAATGTTAAATTGACAAAAAATCGCGTTTTTTCTCATACCTTTAAAGTAATAAGAATTTTACGACATTAAAAAGGGTTTAAGAATAGAATTAAGATATTAATTTTTCTGTACAGGGGAAAAATGATTCAAAAACTTTTAATTAAAAGAGAAATTTGGATTATAAATTTGGAAATTTGACGTTTAAATTCAGAATTAGATTATTATTACTTAAAATAGATACAAGTAAGTGGGTATAAAACAATAAAAATTGGAGAGTTTCTTGGTCAGAAACAACTCGTCGACCCGTTTGGTAACGTTAATATTTAATTTTGTTTGTCAGTGAGTGAATATTGAGTGCTACGAAGCAAATAAATACCTTCATACCAGTAAAAGATTATTAAATCCAGTATCCAGAATTAAAACATACGATATCCCACAAATAGAGTATATGTCAATAAATTATGTTCTAACATTTCTTTATTAAAATTGAATTTGATAAATAAAGATATTTTTACAGGAACATTTAAGGCATTTTGTTGGGCAAATCATTTCGATATATTCGTTAATTATATTAAAGGTTATTTTCATTTGAATTTTTTTTTAGGTACAGAGATACTAAACTCTAGTATGTAAATAAGATTTCGTGTTTCTGATAACTGAGTTAGCATTCTTAATTCAATATTGGGACAAATAAACAAATAAAATTTAATAAAATATTTAGGTTATTGTTTATGCAGAATATTTGAGATTTTTGAAATCAAGCCATTGCGCATACCAAATTGTAACGCCATCTTGCACTCAATCAAATATAACAATTATAATTAATAAACATTGTTTCAATCGAGTTTGATTTGGAAACGTATTTTTTTTATTTTAAAATGTATTTTATTCCCCAATTTATTCAAACTTCAAATCAAAATTTCTGCTCAACAGAATAATTTGTGCAAAATACTATAAATAAATTTTCAATGAATGCACGTTTAATTTGGAAGTTTTTGTTGATTTGAAAACTAATGACCTATTATTATTTGTATTTAATCCTTTCAATACATTGTAACTGAAGTGAAAAATGATAAAATATATGATCGAAAATGTTGTTAACAATGGACGTAGATTTTTAATAATAGAAGGCTGTACTTATTTAAGCTATGAATTATAACATAAACTTGGGAATAAGTGACATAAAAATCCGAACACCCAGTTTAAATGATTTTATTCTAATAAAATTTGGTAAGTTTATTTATTTTACTGAAATAAGCAATTGATAAAATTTTCAGCCTTATCAGTTGATGATTCCGGTTTTTATACTGCATTTTTTGAAATCCACCAACAATCTTGACATTCTTTACGATTGGTTACGATACCTAGGGTACGGAGACCTGTACGATTTCGTCAACTTAGTAAGTTTGATAGGAGTCGTTGCAGTTAGAGTGCAAAGAAATGTAGACACCGTGGTTAGGTGTTGTCAGGCATGGATTCGAGAAGGCCGTACGCAAAGAGCAAGGGGCTCTGGACGTCCCCGTAGAACAATAGGCCATGAAGATCGCCGCTTAAGATTATTGACCTTAGGGGACCGTTTCTCCACTAGCAGGTCCATTGCAAATGAATGGTTTAAAGAATACGAAAGAACTATTGGCATGCGAAGTGTTTACCGACGAATAAGACGTTTTGGCCTGTTTTCATACCGACCACACTGGGTCCTCCCTTTAATTCCAGAACACCGACGTAATCGCCTTGAGTGGTGCAGAGAACGGTCACTCTGGGATCAGGAATGGAGCAGTATTGTCTTTAGTGACGAGTCTCGATTTTGTTTAAGCATGCACGATGGTCGAGCGAGGGTTAAAAGACGACGTGGTAAAAGGAGAAATCCACAATTTTTTTGTTGAAAGGCATGTTCATCAAACTGTTGGTGTTATAGTTTGGGGTGCTATAGTTTATGGTTCGAGATCACCTTTAATCTTCATCAGAGGTAACATCTATCTTGACCTTGGCAAATCCAACTTTCCAACAAGATAATGCCCGATTACATGTCGCAATAGTCACAATAGACTTTTTTCAACATAATGATGTCTTATTGTTACTTTGGCCACCAAGATTTTTCGACTTATCCCCTATTCAGCACGTGTGGGATATGATGGATAGGAGATTGCTCAATTTGCAACGTCCTCCTCAGACTTTAGAAGAACTTTGAGAAGAGTCGGTGGTTGCCTGAAATCAGATACCACAGGAGGACATTGACTACCTGATCAGAAGTATGCCTAGGCGCGTTGGAGAATGCGTAAAACATCGGGGTGCGGCCACACATTATTAAAGATAAAAGGGCTTTAAAGCAATGCAATCTTTTTAAAATTTTTATCATTTACTTATTATGCTTCAGTAAGTACTTATACAAAATGTTATGCAAATAAAATCATTTAAACTGGGTGTTCGGATTTTTATGTCACTTAGTATAATATCGTAAATAAATAATTTTTTAAATTTAATTAAACGATTACTTTCATTAAACATGACTACGACATTAAATTAAAATTAAAAATCTACATAATTTTGTTTGATATATTTTTAGGGTCATAATTAATCTAGTAATTAAAATTATAAACAAAAGCTTGAAAAAAGGAAATAAAATTCACACGACAAACACACACACACACACACAAGTTGTTAGTTTAGAATCACGCGACGTGTATTTATATATACCGACAATAAAACTGTATGCGAGGAAAATACATACAAAAAGATGAGACACATTTTACCCTAAATAATACCTGATTTTTGTGGCAGTTCTATCACCTATTCGTTTACTACCTTCATCGAACTTGATCGCAAGAAAAATGGTTTTTGGCGACGACATATGCCATTCTTAACATGCTTTGATAAGAAATCGATAGAGCCACGCAGTGTGTCGTTGGCATAAACAATCGTTTGATACAAAATAAGACTTTCGAAATTTTTTTCCCCATCTTTTAGGGTATTTTTATACTTTATGAATCTTTTTAAACAAAACAATACAATTGGTGATTTTAAATTTACCATTTTTTTAAATAAACAAAAGTATTTTACATTGAAGAAGAAAAAGAAGATTTCTAGGTATTAGAAATATTTAAATATTAGGAACATACATAATCAGATTAACAAACGGAACTTATTAGTCCCAAACGCCTTTATACTTACGGTGAATTTATGAATGTACCATGTAATAATCTAAAAGATCTATTAATATGTACTAAACTGTTAATTTAGAGAAGTGGAACGACTTCATTATTTTTCCATTTTAGGGTCTGAGGACGAACAGGAAGCTAGTTTAGTCTTTATATACCTGATGATGGCCCATGGCCGAAACGTTGTGATGCCAATTTTAATATAAACAAATATATATTTTGACCGATACCCAGGAAAAGATTTTAAATTGTTGGATTCAAATTAAATAAATAAGTAGGTTGTAAAAAAGCAAAAATGAAATTGAGGCTTGATAATTCAATTAAAAACTTCAGTAATATTTGTGGATATTCTTGAAAAGAAATATATTTTTTAAACGTTACATTCAAAATTATTACCAAAAAATTGCCACAAAAAATCGTTACTGATACAGTGCACGAATTTTCTACAGAATGTACTTTTCTTCTTCTGAACTCGTAATACCGAGCGCTGTCAACTGCAATTTGGCCTAAGAAGGAAACTTAAAACATCAAGTAACACTTTTTATTATACCTTGTGACAGTATATTTTATTTTTTAGAAGTTTTTTTTCATAATTTTACTGACTGTTGAATGTTTTTATATTTTGCATTAAACAGATCTATACGTGAAGGTTTTTTTACTCAAAGACTTCGTATATAAAATATTCAAAATTTTATCTCATTCATGATTCAACTGATTAGTGTATATTCCATAGAGAACTACCTTTGAATGCATACAAGTTTAATGCATGACATTATTTTGATGTGCTAGCTCTATGTATTAGTCTAAAACTTACAATACTGAGAAATATTAGCTGCAAATATTATATATTCACTCGTAAGTAAGTGCAGAGTTGCTAAATATCAAAGTTATTAAAGCAAATTTTAATACGGTGGATTAGACTCGAACGTAATGTCTGCTTACTTTTAAAATATTACATGCGAAATACAAGTTGATGAAAAATATCTGTCAAAATAATAAGGGATGAAAATAGATTATTTAAATAAACATATTTGTAAATATTGTTACATAGGACAAACTTTTAAGATTATTTGTCTAAAATTTTTTAATACAAATTACTTTTATACAAAAATTAAATACGAACTAATATTTTTATAGATAAATTTTAAAAATGAAATAATAGCCTAGTCTGCTTGACCGATACAACTTTATTAACCAAGGTAGAACATTATTAACCAAGGTAGAAAAATACAGCGACTACTTGATTAAGAACTAAATGTCAATCGATTTGGCAGAATGTGAGGTTAACTGAATAATAAAATAAAAAAATAATTTTCTTTACTTATTCAATAGTCCACCTACCTATTCAAAAATTAAAATTAATTGATTTATCAACGTATCCATCGTAGCGAGTTTAACAACAAAATAGTTATTATCAAATCAGAACAAAAATTATTGGATATGTTATTGGTTGCCTTAAAAGTTTGTCCTATGCAGCAATATTAATAAATGTGATTTTTATTTCATCCCTTATTATTTTGACAGATATTTTTCATCAAGATGTATTTCGCCTGTAATATTTTAAAAATAACCAGACATTATGTTCGTGTCTAATCCACAGTATTAAAATTTGCTTTAATAACTTTGAGATTTAGTAATATTTGTCAAATGTCATGTGAAACCTTAGAACAAAAAGATATAGGAATGACCTTGAGTCCAGAAAGGAGCTTGCATATGGCGGCCAATTGTCTATTTTAATTTCCGTTTCCATTGACGTACCGAAAAAAAAAATTATATCATTATTTTTAATAAATTTCAACCAATCAAGTGTTCTAAATAATTTAGTATTTATAAGAACCGAATGATACGCCTATGTGCTCATTTTTGACATTTATATGCAAATATTGCTTTGACAGTATACCGTAAACATAAACAATGATTCATACTAGGAGTTTCAAGATGGCCGACTTTCGTCGCATATTTCCCTTAAAGTTAATATATGACAGACTCCTTCCTCTTTCTTTTTGTTCTAAGTGTGAAACGGTAGTGACTAGTGACCCGTCCAAAAATTTTAATAGTTTTGCTATTTGTGAAAAAAATACTATATGAGTCACGGTAAAAAAGTGTATTATTATCTCAAATCCGTTAAAGACCTTGACAATAATAATTTACTTTTCTATCTTGGCGCTTAATTACTATTTCTTAATAGCCCTTTTATACATGATATAAAGTTTAAAAAAAAACGTTATTTTTTTAATTCTTTTGATTCGTTTAAATTTTCAGGTTTCATCTTTAAGAAATTATCATAAGAATTATTAAAATATATATAATAGATCGATAATGTCTTATTCTGTTTAGTTTATGTACATATAATAAAAAGAGATCCAACTATTAGTTATTTATCTACCCTAATAAGAAAACTTCCATTGGCTATTGAATATTTTATTTCGTTGTAACATTATTATTTCCTAAAAGTTTTATTAAACGAATAATATAAATTTGATTTGGTATTTTTTTCTGTTTGCAACATCCAACAGTTTTTTTGGTTTCGTAATAAAAATGTTGATCTAATCAAGTTAAAGTACCCATTTTTTTTGTTAAGTGTCAATAAACCTGATAAACTTATAATAAATAAATACTTAGAACTTTCTCAAACTATTCAAGTAATGCCCTAACTTGTTTCTATGAAGAACTTAAATTTGATGAGATATTAATTCCCACAGACTAGCGAGAAAAGCTGTAGCCGTTAGTCTCAATTTCAGAAAATAAACTTTATCGACGTGTAAAATTGATTTAAAAATTGTGTAAGATTATTTCATAGATTCTTGTAGCGTGAAAATAATTTATTAAGTTTAGATAGAAATATTTTGCACTTTACAGACTTCTTCATCGAATAATTCAACTTATAAAACAGTTGTAAAGCAAGATAAAATTGAAAATAAATATTCCGATACAAGTTATAAAATTTATAAAGAAAATTTTGTGATAATAATTATAATATAAAAAATTTAAAGTTTAATACAATATTCTCATAAAACAAAAAGTTCTAAAAACGTTTTGATATTCTCTTTATTAAAAATAATATTGACAACACAAGTTTTTCTTTTCTGTTTTTCTGCAATTTATCAAAAGTGTGAACAGCATTACATTTTGAATATTTAATTCAGTAATCTCTAGATATCTTTCTTTTTGGGTTATTTTCTTTTTACACTTAACTATTTTGGACCAAAATTATTTTGTTGGTTCATAGTGTCGATTAGAAAATACTAGAAAAACAATGGAGGAAGTCAGTTATCAACCAGTGCGCGGAAGTCAAGCGAACAGTGAAATAAGTATAAAAAATATTGTAATATCAGAGTAGTATAAACAAATAAGGACCGATATAGCTTGTGTATATGAATTAATTAATTAAAGTGCATATTTTATTTAATATATAAACAGTGGCTTGTTATAGTGTGTACAATTTATCCCACCCAGAAAACTGTTCAAATAAATAAAAAAACAATACAGTAATGTTATTACCATACAAAGAAAGAAACCGAGTTATATCTATAGAGATCTTGAGATGGAAACTGTGATTCTAAGGATAACCAAATTCGCCAAAATATGTAAAAATTTATTTATTTATTTATTTTACCAATTTTTATTTTGTGAATGGTCTATTATATTACGAATGCAGAATAAACATTAGTTTTTGTACAAAAATAAATGGAAAATTGTATAATAAAAAATTTGAATATGGAAATTGAATTAAAAAATGAAAAATTAGACTGTGTGCACGAATGAATAAATATGAGTAATTATTTCAGGTTATTGAATATTGGATTGGATACTCAATATGGAAATAATAAATAGGTTAAAATTACAAAAATCCGATTAATTTTTGGGAACCGCAGATATATACTGAAATCAAAATGAAGATTTATGGACAAACAAATATGTCGCTAAAAATGAAAGATTTATGAAGAATTGCGGGAATATCAAAATGAAACGAATAAGAAGTAAGAATGCCAATATCAAAAAACAAGAAATTTATAGAATCAAAAGAATAGTTGTTATATGCGCTGAATAATAGTTTAAAAAGGGAACTAGCTGGTAGTGAAGATATTTAATAAAAATGATTGGAATGCAAGGGATTGAGTTCAGTAGAAGTGAATAAAGAAAAAGAAGAAAGACTGAAAATAGTACATCGCGGTATTTAGAGGTTAGATAATTGGGATAAGGTAATTTAGTTAATGGTGAATTTATAAACTTAACTTAACGGAGAATTAAGAATCAAGTAGTAAGATTGTGTTAATAAAAAACAATTATTAATTGAGAATTATGATATAAAAATATTTTTTGTTTGACATTTGATTTATATTCATTTATATTTAATAAACTGGGAATCTATAGAAAACGCAAAAAAGTTCAGAACAGAAAGATCATTACAAATGATTCTGGTTGAAATATTTTGGTGTTTCCTGTCGACCTATGTAGCAAAAAGTTCGATCAAATTAGCTGTCAGCTACCACATGACTGTCAGTTACATATATAGCAGGCATTTCTGACATTCAAAACCCGACCCAAAAGCTAGGATGCTGCATCGGCTTAAAATGTTATTCTTAACCTAAAATATAGTTTGTTTTCGTCCTTCTTTGTTGATATTGCGTTGACAGTCTGTAAAAATAGCACTTTTAGCCCATTTTTTTTCTTGATGTTAAACATAACTACACTATGAAGTTATGATTATTGTAACAATAACAACTTTTTATTAAAAATACAACAATAAACAAAGAATAATAAAAAACTTCCAAAAAGTAAGCAAAGTGAATACATATTCCAGTTGAGGCTTTATTTACCTGTCTGACGGAGTTTCAATATGCTTTAAAATCAATAAAACAGTTTCTTTTTAATTTAAATTGTATCTAACAATCTAGATCAACCAGAGAGTCAATATAATTGATCCTTTCCCTTACAGGTCGACGCTGGTATTTAATAAATTGAATTCATTATCATCCCTCTCAAGGTCTTCAAACTTACTTTTTTAAAACAATGATAACGAAAACTAAAAAAAAATTTTTATTAAAATTAACGTGTCCCGGCATCTAGTGGCCACTGACACGGGATCTGTTATACAATTGATATAAACAAATAAACTTTAAATTAGATTATACAGTTAAGAGGCTTTAAGGAATTGAATCACTGCACTTAACTGGTTAGGTATCCCAAGAATGTTTTTGAGAGTTCCATTGAGTTTGTATTTGCGACGGGTTAGGCTGTGATGTTCATCGTTTGCCGAGCTGCTGGTTTTAAATCTTGATGGAGTTGAATTTGTTCTACTGGCAATTTTGAGAAACCAATCTGTTGCGCTGCTTGGTCTGCGCATTCGTTGCCAGTAATTCCTACATGGAAAGGGATGCAGATGATGTACACACATGTACCTCTAGTATGGTGATGGTGGCACATGTCGAGTATATCTTGTACTAAAGGATGTTGTAAGTAGTTGTTTCTGATGAAGCATATTGATGAGAGGGAGTCTGTGCTTGTGGCAACTTTACTGTTGTCCTTTACGGGAGCCTTCAAAGCTTCTAGTATTCCATATAGTTCAGCTGTGTGTATACTGCATAAGACAGTAAGTTTGTGTGTTGCTATTGTTTTATCTAATGTAGTAACAGCACATCCTGTACCATTTACTTCTTTGGAGGCGTCGGTATAAAAGATTTTGTCGAACTTATGGTGGTTTATTAGTCCTCTGAATTTTTGCCTGAAGACTATGTTAGGCGTTTCGTATTTGTTGTAGTTGCTTAGGCTTGTGTTCAATAGAGGCGGTTTTTGGTCCATGGGGAGTTTTAGAAAGTTTTACGGGGGTTGTAGCAGTGAAGTTAGTGTTTCTTAAGATAGCATATATCATTTATGGAGATGAGAGCGGTGATCGAATAATTTCAGGAGCAGGTTGTATATAATCAATTAATTTTTAAACTGGGTTATGTGGGTGGACAGATATCCTGGAAAAATATTATACTAGTTGGTATTCTCGTCGTATGAAAAAATGTGGTTCAGAAGATTCAACGTATATTATGCTTTCAGCTGGGCTGGATCTAAAGGCGCCTGGACCTATTCGTAATGCTGTGGTTTGGATTGTGTCAAGAGATTTAAGGTAGGCTTTGCAGGCGCTCATATAAAGAATGCTTTTATAATCTAGCTTGGAGCGGACCAGTGATTTGTAAATCCTCATTAATATTTCCTCTTCTGCTCCCCATTGGTGATGTGCTAACGATTTTAAGATGTTCATCCGATTTAAACAATAAGCTTTGGTTTCGTCGATATGTCGTCTCCATGTGAACTTTTTATCAAAAATAACACCTAAATCTAAAATCTGGCAATAGTCTTTAAATTCAATCATTTGTTCAAAATTCTAAAATAACCTACCAATAATATTGAAATAACTATTCGAATGCGCAAGTACAAACAGTAGCTGCCAGCTATATCTATGAAACTACCACCTGAAAGTTCTGGTTAAAAACCGACCTTTAGGAAATTCCTTATGCTCTTAAGTGTTACTTAGTGCATAGTGAAATGCAAATTGCATTTAGGAAATCCTAAATCCGGATTAAGTATTTCCTAACTTTAAGAATTGGTTTGGTAAAATAAGGCATAAGTGTAATAACATGTTGAATTAAGTTTATAAAGAAGCAAGGGCATTATACTCACGTTTATCACCCTGTATATTTATGTTTTATATGTGTCTCAGCGTTTTCTTATAATTATGATGGACAAAATTAAAAATTAATATTGCTTTGGGACAATGTTTATTTGGTTGGTCGTTATGCAAAAATGAGTTCGATAAACGGAGGAAAGTAACGGTAACGAACTATAAGTTGAAATTCTCGCTGCAATATGGACACTTGCCAAACCGTAAAAGCTTTAACATCTAGAACACACTTGTTGGAAACAGTCGGAGGATGACCTCGTAGGATTTATAGATTAACACTTCCGCAAATTCCGTAATTACCTTCAGCAAATCGAAATTCGATGTTATACCAGCTATAGCGAACAAATCGATTCAACCCAAAATAAATTTTTTCGCTAAACGACAACACAAATAATGCAGATTTCCTGTAATTTTATTTAACAGAAACTTTAAAAATGTTTTCTTTGGTATTCGGATGTGTGTTACATGGAGAAAGGTTAAAAAATATATCTTTTTTTAATCCATTAAAAAAGTTATTTTTTTATAATATGTTGATAAAACGTGGATACATGCTGATCTACAGTCCTAAAACAAAAAGTTTCTACAAAAACTAGTTTTGAGATATTTAAGCTTTTACCTCTTCAAGTATTTGACCAAAGAAAATTCGAAACACAGATATAAACATTTTTTTTTTTGTTTTAAATTGATTCAACCACGAAAGGTTAAGAGCAAGGAACATTTGATTGTATTTTGTTGATTATTTCAATGGCTGATAAAAAATTAAAAACTGTATCAAAGATCACCAAGGTACTTTCTTGTAGTTCTAAGTAGTTGATATAGAGAGTCAAATAGAGGGCAGTCTACAAGAATATGGTTACATAGTTAACTCACTGTCACAAGCAAAACACTTTGGTTTAGGTAATTCCCTTAACAGATAATTATGTGTTATTTTGGTTTGTTCTATTCGTAATTTGGAGATGATCACTTGCTCTCTTCTATTTGAAGGAATGTTTCAAACTTCAGATATTCCTGATAATTTTTATTTTGGCAATTTTCTATTTATATAATTATGTGAATAGGTATAAAAATTAATATTTATTCTAATTATAACCGTGTTTTTATGGTGCTCAAGACAACTGACAACTGTCAATACTATCTAGTGTACAGGTTAAATCAATAGGAGGGAAACGGTATAAAAATAAAAAAAAAATCCATTCAAAACATTTGCATGTTCTAATGTCGTTACCCCTCCCATTTACTTATCCTATTGTAGCTGCAACCTTGAGAAGATATAATTTGGTAAAGTTATTGAAAAATCAAAATATTACAAGTATTTTCTTTTAAACAATGTATTTATTAAATATTATTATGTGTAAACCAGTTTACGTTCGGTCCCTTAATTATTATTGTTTTCATAAAATAGATTGTGGGTAGGCAACATAAAATACAAGCAATTTGAATTTAAATCTTCTGTCATCTTTACTTTTTATAATTAACAATGCAATTTAGCAGAGAAAATAGAATTAGTGGAGAATTATTAAATAAAATGGTTTTTGTACCTACAGAATGGTTCGCCCTGTAAAATTTTACTACTTCATCTGAAGTGGGAGTTCACTAGATTCCCAATACATAGTTTCAATGCGGATATAAATATTTTATACATATTAACAAAAAAAGTTTGATGTTGAAGTAGATTAGACCATTTTTTCAAAGGTAATACCACGAGTCCTTAAAATTTTATCGATAAATTTTTATTTCCGACGAAAACTTTTTTATTTGGCAAAAATACGAAAACAAACTGATAAAATATCGAGTCCGTAGAAGAAGTGATTTTATCTTATTCAGTTTGTTTGAGTAGTTTTGCTTAAAATAAAAAAGTTTGAGTCTAGAAAATAAAAATTTATCTGGTAAAATTTTATTTTTTGAACCATTCTGTACAAAAACCACTTTATTTAATAATTTATTGTTATCTTTTCACTAATTTTCACTATTTTACTTTTTACTATTTTTGCTGTTTAATTGTTCAATATTGTTATTGAATTATTGACAGTTACATGATTTTATCAATACTGGTAAAACGACTAGTGGTTTTATCAGTATAAAACGGAATGATTGGCTAGCATTTAGCACAGAACATTGAAGATTAAGCGTTTTCATTGGACGAAATCACAAAACTGTGATATTTTGACAGGTGAAAAAAATTATCTTAGTAATATAGAGAAACTACGACAACTAGAACTATAATCTGATCAAATTTGTACGATAAACCTTGAATTAAAAGGGTTATAAAAACCCAGAACTCACTCAGTAGGTATGATAGCCTGTTTCACAACAGCCTTTAAAATGAACTTCTTTCCAAGGGCACCGAAAATTATGATCCAGGGTTCATTCGATTTGAATTGACCTAGCAACTTTCTCAAAAATTTCTGTAATTCCTCGAAAAAATTTGCAATAGTAATTTTTAATCGCCAAATATTCAAATTTCAATACCCACATATCTTAATTTCATCTCTTGCTGAATTATCGTGTCATAATTCACTAATTTTTGTATTTTCACTTTGCCTTAATATTTCTTTTTCTCATTAAATGGTTAGTTTTACTTTTGTAAAATGGCTTGCAAATGAACAATGCCCGGTTTTTTAGTAAATTTACCCTTCACCACGATCAATAATTTGTTTAAAGTATATTTATATCCACGCCATTCGAGAAATTTCAAAAAATAATTAATAAAAACCGAGTAAACTTATCTGGTAATTTCATATTTGATTAATTGTTTTTAGGTACACTCCGTTAACTTACAACGGTTATTTATGAAAGTAATAGCTGGTAGGGAATAGAGCAATTTGAGGTCAAAAAGTTTTAACTTGTCGCTGTAAATAATAAATGATAAGCGGTAAAATTGGTACCGAGAGATTTTAATTGTTTCCAAATGATTTGTCTTTATGGTTTTATCAAAAAATAATTATAATGTACTAAGAAACCTTCAAGTTTCATCCAATGAAATAGTTCATTGATGGTAATTTTATTGAACATTACCAATCAGAACAACATTATACTTAAAACAACCTATGGGCTGTTTTCACTCTATTATTAAATGATTATTTTGATTGATTATTGATTTTTAAATGTTTAATATTTTGAAATGCCGCGATTTGGTCATAATACTGATGAGAATATTAACTAAATTATAGAAGCAAATATAGCAAAAAAAAACAAAAATTGGAAAATTAACAACTTCTGAAGAATTGCCAACAGCTATACGAAAAAAACAAGACAAGACTAACAAAATAATACAGTATGACCAAATAATAACGGACAATGTAACAATCGCCGAAACGTTTGGAGAACACCTTCAAAATAACTTCCAAAACAACCTTCCCGATTCCCAAGAATACCAAGTAATACTCAGAGAATATAAGGAATTCTCATACCTCAACACCTAAAGTATCCGACAAATTTGGGATCATCCTTAGCTCCTTTAAAATCAAAACTGTCCCAGACCGAGATTCCATCCCTAATATCCTTCTTAAAAACCCTCAACCGTAACGATCCTTGCAGGTGCATTAACTAAATTTATTGTACTAACCCTTACTTTTTGTCCATCTTATTAAGAATAATAAAAAAACTCTTCGTTTGCAGGTAACTTCCAAGTTTATTTGCATCGTCAGACTTACATTTGACATTTAAGTTACATTTTGTTTGTTTGTAGCTAGGTACCTGATGTTGTTTAGGTATTTTTTTAAGCTAGACCAAGTATGGAAGTAATAATACATAATAATATTAAAGCCTAGATGTTAATAGCATTAACTAAACTAAAAAAGAAATAAAATAGAATTTGGTGATAATTTCCAACCGATTTCTTTATTGAATAATATTGTATTTGATTACGTCATACTAAAGAGGCTGGTACTCGCAGAAGCAACTCTTAAACTCCTCCCGGAGGAGCAGATTTCAGAAAAAAAACCTCCTATAAGGAAGGCCTTTGATGTTGCTGTTGGCAGGAAGCTTCAAAGCACAAATTGACATACTAAATCATCTGGCGATAAATAATACAAGAATCGAAACTAACAACAGAACAATCAAATACCTGGGCTATATTATTGAAAACAAAATCCTACACAACAGTCACATACAAGAACAATTAAACAATGCACCAAAGGCAATTGGTTTCTTATACCCGCTCATTAGAAGGTATAGAAAACTGTCTGCTGCCAATAAGACTCTGTTGTTCAATAGTCCGCCTAACTCCCCTATATGGCTGTTCCATATTTTTTATATTTTGCACTTATAAAAATCTTCATTATAAAACGCATTTGCGTATCGTAATGTAACTTTTACGCACGCAAATTTTTATTTTAAATGGTTGGCGACATGAGTGAAGTATCTAATGACAAGACTACTATTGACATTGACATTTGAGGCTAATAGCGATTTATTAATTTTATATAGTTCTTTAAGAAAGTATTCGTGAATATGAATATTATCTTTTACTTATATAATATATTATTATTGGTGTATTAGTCATTTTAAAATATTTGAATACATTAACCTTTTACAATGTAAATGTCAAAACTGTCAAATGTTATAAATAACACAGTTCATATGGAATTGTTTAATATACTATTATAACGCTCTGGAAAAATTTGACGTTACAGGTGGTACAGTATGAGGATGGCTGTTTGGAACGGCAGGTACCAAAAACTACATGATTTATCCGCAAAACAGGCCTACAGGCTTTCCCACAATAAGTGGGAAAAGAAGGACCAAGTTCTACCAATACTCGATAGCGGAGACGCTAAAAACGACGATACCGCGTAGGGTAGATCCTAAAATGGTATAAAAAGATATTTTACCAAGATGACAAGATTAATAATTTTTGTATAATTTTTTAAGGAGTTCAAAATACTTCTTTCTTTATAAATAAATTTTAATCTCTTGTTTTACAATTAAGTATAACTTCACACCAAACTCTTCTTTTGATGTCATATATTATTAGTTCGAGCGATCTGTCCTTTGAAAGTTAAAAAAAAGGAAATATTGCAGTCTGAAATCCAACGGTTGTAGGTTGTAGAGGGGCTTATAATACTTGGGAAAAAAATGTGCCGCTTGAATTTTTGTCATTCATTCTTTAGGGATTGAAAAGGGTGAAAATTGGGGATAATCCGATTTGCGGCTAAAATTGACGTCCAAATAAAAAGTGGTCTACAAAAAAGTTGTAGATCATGAAAAAATCTAAAACTGATCATTTTTGCACATAACCTCAATTTTCCAAGAAAAATGCCAAAAATCGGGTTTTGCGTTTTTAATTTTTATTCAGGAAACGGATTCATCGATCTTAATGAAAACTTACTTTTTTATGTCCAAAATAACCTCAATTTTTCTCAACCGTGTAACTTTAAAATTTTCCGAGAAATTTCATTTTTCCGGAAAAATCATGTTTTTTCACTTGAAAAGTCTAATAAATAAAAAATAATCATCGTAGAAGGTTCATCCCGGACTTATTTTTTTTTCGTTTTTACGTCTCCTTTTTAATGAAATAACAAAAAAGTACACTTCTCATTTAAAAATTTTCTAAAAAATGCAAAAAAAAATTCTTTTGTAACAACGAAATGTACGGAAATGGTTAAATTTTTGTCACTACTTGTCAAAAATTGGAAAAATAAATTACACCATTCGATTCTACGGGAAAAAATTCTACAAAAGAAAATGTGTTTTACTATTTCATTAAATTTATTCTTACTTACAAGTATTGCTGTAAATTCTATTAATAAACTTTATAACCCGATCTTGATTTTTATGCATTTTACTAATCTTATGACATTTTTTGATTGCCTTTTTAATGTCCTTTTATGTGCCAAGTAAATTTCTGCACGTTACAAAACGTAAGGACAAATTTGCTGTGAATTTATATTATCTTTTAACTAAATAATTTAGTTATTTCAAATAATTTGCAATTGGATGAGTTGAGATTCGAACGTTATGAAGTATTGTCTAATAGGTGCAATTTTGTGTTAGAAGTTACCACCTATGATTGGAGCTGCTGTGCAGCAACTTTGAGAACGAAATATAAAATATTTGACATAAAAGAGAGTTTCAGTGCAACCTACGTGGCCTGAAAGAAGTTAAATAAAACTTATGCTGATGTTTCCTTTTACAAAAGAAGCCAAATTAAACTAGTTTCAACTTTGACTGACAGTTCGGTTGAAGTTGATTTGAACTGACGCCTATACAACTGATCCTTAATACGATAGACTTACAAAAGGGTTGGTACAAGAAATTGACTTGAAGAGGTATTTTTTTTATAAAAATTCTAAGAATAGAACAAAGAGTTCATTAGACGTTTGTAAATTCTCTTCTCGATAATTGTCTAAACATAGTAAAAATAATTAAATCGCTTAATCAGTGTATTTCAGATCTTTTAGACATCACAATTTGCGGCAAATTATAATTGAAACATAATTTCCAAACACAAATTATGTGGTTAATTACAGATAATATCAACGATGTATATAATTTGTAGGACAATGTTAGTCTAATAATCAGTCTCGTGACAAGGGTAATTTGTTGATTCATTCGACATTAAAATACTTACCAGTGGGGCATTTTTTTAAACTTAACCAAGAAATTTATTTAATATGTTATAAAATTACCATCTAATATTTTTACATCTGATATTAATCAAAATTAAAATGACACTATTTAAAATCTCGATTCACAGGAATGAAATAAAAGAAATAAAAAAAGGAAACTGTGTCTTAAGAGCCCCATACGTTAGAGGGAAAGAATGCGCAAGTTCATTAAGTGTGATTATGTCTTCGAAAAACGATTTAGCCTAAATGACATTTGCGGCTATAGAAATAAAAACATGTAGCAGAAGTAGTTTAAAATGGATAAAAGCTTAGTTACAAAGCTTCTTTTTATACCCCCAAGTGAATCTCTGGGGAGAATTGCTAGTGGATTCTTTTAATTGGTATATTTACTTAGGTGCAGATGAACCAAGAACCAAAACACATATTTTAAATTATTAGCTCTTTACTGGGATCAGGATCCACTTTTCTCATTTTGGTAACTCACTATTAAAAGGCTCTGATTTTTACCTATATATTTATATTTTTTATCCATATTTATTTTATTTTTTCTTTAAACGGGGGTCTAGGCCATTTCCACTGCGTGGGTGGTTTTAACAAGGAAGGACGACTAAAGAATGCAGAAAATTAAGTCAAATCCTTTTAGTATCCATCAGTATTGGAGAAGATATCAAACAAGAAAATCTACGTAAGCAGCACTGTACAACGCAGTCAACCAGATGAATCACGCCAGGGCTAATAAGGAGGTTGTGCGAGTTGCTTCTGGATTTACACAGATGATCTATTGAATTGAAATGGATAAGTGGAAACTATAAAGCAGCTCTGACTAGTAATTTATTAGATATTTTATATTTTTACTTGAGTACTGACGGCTTAAAGACTGAGAGACATTGGAACCAATGTATATGGAGCTGTGAGTTTCATTAAAACTTAGGTAATGTATTCATAAATTTTCATTTGCATATTTTATACAGTTGCGGAGATACTAAGGATCAATAACCTTACAATAGATCTTTTAGAACGCAGTGGAAAAAGCGACCACTGGCATGTTCTAGCCTACACCTTATTTATATAATAATTATTGAAGTTTAATTTTTTTAAACTATAACTTCACTATTGAGGATAATAAAAAACTCTTCATTTTAACAAAACTTCCAATATTTATTTAAAAACTGCTTTTTTAAAAGACTCAATGACAGCCTTAATAAGATGGACTTCCAAAAAGTAAGGGTTAGTACAATCAATATAACTTCACTGTTTTATTTATTGATAATAATTCCATGTTTTTTAAATACTTTCATAACTTGAGTTAAAAATTGCTATAATTATCACTTATAATATAACAAAAGCTAAAATTATTTCCGAAATTTGAGGGCACGATTATTTTATTCGTACCCAAAAGAAAATTTCCAGGAATAATTTAAGCTTGCGTGGTATTTGGTAAGAAAATTTCGCACCATAATTTGGAAAATAATAATTAATCCAATTTGACGTCACAAAGCCTCATAATTACTAGTTTAAACGTCTGCACCCTAGAGAAAATTAAACATATTTTTATTTGTCTGTGGTCTGTACGTTAAGGTTTCAGCGTTCTATGCTGTCAAAAAATGTCCACTTAAATAAGATGGCGCCACGAAAAAATTAAAAATGTGTTTGGCGACACCGTAACTGAATACACTCATGTACACGTCTAGGCATTGACAAGGGGTGTGTTCGGGAAGCACGCTTTCGAGCTATGTAGCGCCAAGAGCCATATAACGCAAACGAAGAATAGTACTAGATAGCGCCAAATGGCGCAAATAGCGTGCTCCCCGAACACATCCAAAATAAGATGATCAATGTCTTCTTGTGGTATTCCATGCAACTTGAATTTTATGCATTCACTGTGCCAGAGCTTGTGGAGAATGGTGTAAATGTGACTGTCTCTATGGGATTTAAATCTGATGAACGGGATGGCCACGGCAAAACATTAATGTCACCTTCTTGAAGAAAGTTCATAGTTCGACAAGCAATATATCGACGGCCGTCTAGATAAGGCAGTAAAGTGGTTTGCAAGACATCATCAACATAAAGTGCAGATGTCATACTGGCTCGAATACCTACCATAGGCAATAGTCCCTTAAACTGTCCTTTTAAGAACAAACCCGATATCTCGTCGCTCTCTACGGTGGCGTCTTACCATTCTACGGCCATTCTGCATGATTAAATAAAATGACGATTCATCGCTGAATGCTACATTATGCCATTATTCCACCCATTGCTACCGCTCTCTGCAGTAATTTAAACGTTGGTGGCAATTTTAGGTCAACGGTAACACTAATTGTGGGCAGTATCCAAACAGTCCAAATACTCGAATGCCACGGTATAGTGTACGCATAGTACTGTGGTACTCCTTGGTTGGCCAGGTGGTCTTCTTCGTGTTTTTTACCTTCGTTTGATGTCTTAGAACTCGTGGCATTTTGTTACACTGACTACATTTAGACTGAAGAACAATAATTAAAAATTTCTCTTCATAAATTGGTTTTATTTTTAGAAAATTTAAGATAAAATTTTATTTTTTCAAAAACTATTAAAGATCAAACATTGATACTGTTATCATAGCATTATTTAAATATAGTCAATTTATTGTCAAAAAGTTAAGATTAATAAATTAGTTCTTCTGGGTGTTAGACTTGTCACTAAGATGTTATACTTAGAAATAAAATGATGTAACATAAAAGGCGTGCATTGTTGTTTATAACTCATATTTACTTAAATAATATTATAAGTATAATTACTTTAGTTATTTTAAAACATTTTCAGCCATTTTTTGTGTTTATTCTGTTTATTACTGAAGCATGTATTGAAACATCCAAACAAATTGTCAATATTTTCCGTAAAGTCTACAAATAATTTACACAGTATTAAAATCATACGAAAAATAGGAATTAAGTTATTTCCTGCTGGCGCTTTAATCCCTGCTGCTGTTAGAATAACCCGTTAAAAAAAGCTTTGAAATAGAAGAGGGATTTGCAATATGTCGTGCTAGTACAGGGAATTATACAGCCTTGGGATGTAATATGTAAAGCGCGTTGTTTCTAAATACAGGATGGCCAACAAAACAACTTCATACTGCATAGCTAACACCATATTGGATATTTTGTCAGTGAAAAGTTTCTATTCATTACAAATTATTAGGTTTTAGAATTCACAAGTAATATTGTTACATACAATTAAGATAATATAAACACACATGAATTTTCACTTATAATATCACAAGAGCTTAAATTATTTCCAGAAATTTATTTGAGGACACGAATATTTTAAAAATAATGGGAGGTTGCATTGATTGCATAATACCCAGTGGATATAATCACAGAATATGCCTCATCAAATACTTTTTGTCGTCTCAGAACAGCCTGATACAATGTAGTCTATGTGTTCTTCACCTATACAGCAAATAGGACACTACTTCTCGTCAGCATTAATGGTTTATGGTTAGTAGTTAGTATCTCTGTCTGAGCGCTTGGCCTTCAGTTGCCATGATTAGTGTCTCTGTCTCTCCTTTCAACCTGCATTTCAACTAGCTAGCCGAATGAGTATTACCTATTAATGGTGCAGTTCTTGACTTTTTGGAGGGTGCTACAGCTTTCCATGCCACATCCCATATTTCGTACGCCACATGTTTCTATCCATCCACCCGTTGTCTTGGATAGCTGTTTTTTATACTCTGTTCGATCCTATCTTTTCAGGAGTTTGTAGGTCTTCCACGCATTCTTCCATTCTGCGGTTGGTACAGTAGTGATTTTTTGGCCATCTGTTCTGTTTCTGTTGTGTAAATTCGGGATTTCCTATAAAGGATCTTCTCAGAAGGTCCATTTCTACCTCCTATACTGTTTTCTCTGCAAAAGTTGCCAGCACTTAACTATATGTGAAAATGGGTTCTACCAGATTGTCAATTTTGAGTTCAGAATTTTTTCTGACCAAAGGAATGAATTCAAAATTTAGACATTATATTTTTTTTTTAATTTTTTTATATCTATTATATTTATTTGCTTTGCTTCGTAACTTTTGTCATCATAACGATGCTTATTTCATTGAAATAGCTGCCATTGGCTATTAAATTCAATTGTTTTCAATTAGTAAATCGAATAAAACCAATAATCTGTTGTTTATTTTATACTCTAATGACTTAAACAATATAAAGTGATTAGCAAAATCAAAAAAAGCCAGGAATAATGAAATTACAGTTAGTAACAATAGTTTAAAATTCCGCAAACCTACATAAACGTAACAATGGTATAATTTTATAGGTTTTGACTTGACAAAATATAAAGAAAACTTTTATATACGTCTATTTTGTCCCATAAATTTCTTTTTATTTTTGTAGTTGAATTTTTATTAGAAATTAACCCGTTCCGCGGCACCAAACTGTAAAAAGGTAAGCTTAAAAATTTTCAAAGCGAATTGTTGGTTGAATTTTAAAGAATAAAAACTATTACAAGGTACAGAAATGTATTATTTGAATTGCGGATATTGTGTCAGTTGGACGGGCAGTATTTATGCTTTAGGGTAGTTTTTAAGCCACAATTAAAACGTGTATAGCATTTAGACGATTTCATTACTTATTGTGTTCTACTGCGTGAAATAAAAATACATGTAACCCTAAACGTAATCAAAATAAACACCATAAGCTTTACTTATGACCTTATATAGGGTCAATACAACATTTAAAATTAGGTGAAATTTGAGGGATCTTTAGATAGAGTGAGATATTATGCATTGTAGCACAGCTCAAAAGAAAGGAGTTTTTATAATTTTTGTAAGTTGTGATTTAAAAAAAAGCAAAGAAAGTGTTTATAGTGGAACTGTATATTAAAGGTTTTTTAAGTCGTCAGATTTCTATAGTAATAATAGTATGTTGTGTCACAAGGGCGACTACTTAAAAAAAAATTAAAAATGTTATGGTTAAGATTCGAACCAGAGCCCTCTGCGTGAGAGGCAAACACTAATCCGCTGCGCCACGACCAGGTTCATACTTTAGCTCGCCTTAATCATGAGCTATTCAGAATCGGATACTTTTGTTAAAAATCGAATGCCCTCTTCTTGTAATACTGTTTTAGATTAAAAACAGTAAGCAACTAAACGGTTGAATGAAATTTATTTATTTATTCAAAAAATACGTTTTTAAATTCAATTACAGCTGTTTCGCTAAAATTAGCAACGTCAAATTTGCATATTGCAGTTACATTTTGTTTGTTTGTAGCTAGGTACTTGATGTTGATAAGTAGTTAAGGCTAGACCAAGTAAGGAAGTAATAAGACAATATTAAAGCCTTATTAGCCCTAAGGGATTATCCTGGATGTATTTCCCTCCAAAATCATTAAAACTGTGCAATTATATAGAAAAACCAGAAAAAACTATATCATGCTGATCTTTACAATAACTTAATATATTTGTGCTACAATTACGTCTTATTTATATATAAAATGAAGACCCAATCAAAGTAAACAGTTTAATAATGGAGAACTTCCAAGATTTATTTGTTCATTAGATTTTTTAATTTGTAATTTATAGAATTTTCTTTGAGAAAAGCTCTCACTTTGTAAAATTGGTCAAAATTTAAATTTTTTCTGAATTAAAAATGTCAAATCCAAGGCACAATTTTTAATTTCATCGCCTGAAACAATATAGCTTAAAAATCACCGCACTCGTTACAGTAACGCTCGAAAGTTCAATACACTCCCCAATCATTTGGTTTTGTCTCCTTGATACACTTCTTGATACACTTCTTGATACACTTCTTGATACACTTCTTGATACACTTCTTGATACACTTGTTGATACACTTCTTGATACATTTCTTGATACACTTCTTGATACACTTCTTGATACACTTCTTGATACATTTCTTGATACACTTCTTGATACACTTCTTGATACACTTCTTGATACACTTCTTGATACATTTCTTGATACACTTCTTGATACACTTCTTGATACACTTCTTGATACACTTCTTGATACATTTCTTGATACACTTCTTGATACACTTCTTGATACACTTCTTGATACATTTCTTGATACACTTCTTGATACACTTCTTGATACATTTCTTGATACACTTCTTGATACACTTCTTGATACACTTCTTGATACATTTCTTGATACACTTCTTGATACACTTCTTGATACACTTCTTGATACATTTCTTGATACACTTCTTGATACACTTCTTGATACATTTCTTGATACACTTCTTGATACACTTCTTGATACACTTCTTGATACACTTCTTGATACACTTCTTGATACACTTCTTGATACACTTCTTGATACACTTCTTGGTACACTTCTTAATACACTTCTTGATACAATTCTTGATACACTTCTTGATACACTTCTTGATACAGCAGGAAATTTTTTTGCTAAGGACGAAATTGAGAATCGTCTGTTCTCTTTCACTTTACAGTCCACTTTTTGAATGAGATCATCGGCAATGACTGAAGGTTGCCTACTTCGTTCTTCATCATGAACGTTTGTGCGGCAATCTTTGAAGGCCTAACCCATTTCCTCATCATTTCTTCACTCATAATGTTTTCACCATAAACTTTACTGATTTAACGATGAACGTCAATTGCTTTTAAGCGTTTAGCACAGATTAAACGAATCACAGCACGCACTTCACAGTCAGAGGGATTCTCGATAGTCTGCGACATTTTAAAATCACGTAAAGAAACGAAGACCCGATCAAACGGCATCGTAATGGCGTCTGTGGCTTTCCAACTGATGTAGCTACACTACGCGCATGCCCTAAAAGGCAATGCAGCGCTGCGGTGGCGTAATTTTAAAGCAGTACTTACTTTAAAAACATCCCTCGTATTATATTTAGTCTGTAACATTTTATTAGAGGACCTTCTATAGCATGTTTAAAAGCAGAACATTTTCTAGTATTGTAGCGGCAATAATTTTAGCATAGGTAAAACTTGGAATTTTTACACTATTTTAAAATTAAAAAAGGCTCGCTGGAATCGAGTACTTTCAATTAGATTTGAGGCTTTTGAATGAGCATCCATCTTTGGAATTAATTTACTCATTATATTCGTTGAAAATAAGAGGCGAAAATTACAATTTTCCAGGAAAATTTGACAGGCTAACAAATTGTTTTCTTTTGTTTTTTTCCAATCCTCTTCACGAAACGAGTACCTAATTTGCAAAAAGAAAGGTGTAACATTTAATTTTTCAATTCGTTAAACGCGATTTTAAAAAGGTAATTTTCCTAGTGCATATTAAACGACTGCATAGTATTGAATAAGTACATGATTTGCATATTTTCCTATGACGAAATATAATTATCTCGTTCCCATTTTTAAAGCTGAAGCACTCGAGTCTCCTTTAAAGTTAAGAATAAGAGAAAATCGCTGCCAAGTCCGTCGGATCTTTAAATGTTTCAAATTAAAATTGAAGGTGTTTTAAAATTGACATTTCGGAAAATAGTAATGTTTTCTGTAACATATGTATTTAAATCAAGAAAAATGAAATAACAAAATCGTATAAATATTTTTATAAATATAGATATATTTTACCGACCAGCCTAACGAATAAATTGTTGATTTGGCTGAAACAACCGTAAAGCTATTAGGCTTGATCTAAACAAAATCAAACCTACACAGCCTATTCAAAATCACAGAATGTGCTCTGTTTCGTGTTCTACACTATGTTTTGGTGTTCCCCGTGCTCAAATGAAAAAGTAAAATAGATACGGACGTCACATCAACCCCATCATGCTCGCTTGTGTTTACTTCTTTGACAGTTTGGTTCCTAGCAGCGATTGAAGCGTTTGAATCTAACCGGGAATTTATTGACATAATATTAGCTCAGATGAAATAGCCAATAGGATTGTAGAACGAAAACGTCAACCATTGATATGGAAAAGTACAGCGATACAGCAACCATTATCACTTACTACCTATTTAAATTGTTTGTGGAAATGGAAGAAATTTTTTTTTCTATGAAAAATAAATAGCCTTCAATAGCTTGTTTCACAGAGCTTTCAACATTCCCCTATCTTCCTCTGCTTTTAATAATGAAATAAATATTATTAAACAAATTGCTATTTCTCTTAAGTTATACCACAGCTTTTTAAATAGATTTAAACTTAGTTACACTGCGATGTGTGCGCTGTGTATATTGGTCAGTCAGGACGCCTTCTAGATACTAGAATAAAAGAACATCTCAATCATGTTAAAAATTACAAATTCATTATCTGTCTTTGCCAACCATATCATTGCTGAAAAGCACAATTTTTCAAATTCCAACGTTTCGAGATTACATAAATGTTTTAAAGGTCCCAGGATGAATTTACTTGAGATGTTAGAGATCAATGAAGCATCAAGAGACAGTGCAGTTATATGTTTGAATGAACAGTTGAAACCAAAGGACCCTTACATATTTCTTAGTCTTCCCCTTTAACGGTATGAATTTGTAACTGATTTTACATTGTCTTCCATTATTTGTTTTCTGTTGTCCACTTTCTTCAATAATTGGTTTTGATTTCTTTCTAATGTTACTAATTAGCTTCGTATATTTTACTAGGTTGTTTATCTTCATTTTAAATTAATTTTAATTATGATTGTCAACATAACCTCACAAACCTTTTGTTCTTCTTCTTGTGACTTATTCTTCTTGCCCTCTGTTTTGACGGACTACAGTTACACTGGAAAGGTTTTTTAAATCTATATGTCTATGTTGAACTCGCCCCCCCATTTTTCTTTCTTTTTAAAACATATGAAGAGTTAAAAAGTTAATTTTAAACCATAAATTGTATACATTTTATCCTACATGTTCTTATATTTATTTTTTTATATTTTTATCTGTTAGTTCGTTTGAAAATGTTTGTAATTTTATATTTTATGTTTTAATTGTGGTCCTTATACTTATATATGTATGATTTTCTTCTCTTTTTAATTTGTACAACTAAAATAACCTTTTTTATAGCCTGATGATGGCCTCAATGTTAGGCCGAAACAAGTAGTTATTATTTTTTTCCATCAAGAATAAAATTATGTGACATAGACTTTGGGTTTTTCATTTGGTTTCCCAATAGTCACATTTGAGATATGGATGGTTTACTTCGTTTGAAATATAAATTGTGTGTGAGATAAATAATATAGTAAAATTATTTATGCTTTAAAACCAAATAACCAGTAAATTTGTATTATGATACGCCTCTGTGATATAAAGAAACCTCGTCCGCCCCTTTTACATGCTTTGTTGTTTATGTGGGTTACCTACAAACAAACGCTGTGGTAAAGAATATATCGTTATTTATCTATTTTATTTTTTCATCTGAGTTCCGGTGGCATGATATTCTCTTAGAAACCACAAAACCTAATGTAGTTAATGCTGCCGTCAAAAAATTAGTGAAAGGAGTTCAGCACCTAGGTTGCTAAATCTAGGTGCTCTAAAAGGAGATAAAGAAGAAAGAGCTACAGCCAAGGCCTCTCACACACAGTAATACCTTTCGGTGGTCCCACGGGAAAATAAGGAAGGCAACAGAGGAAGAGCTTTAGGGTTTTAGTCGGTGTGAGTCACTACGATGCATAAAGCATTTTCTTCCTTTCGTGACCTCAAGAAGAGCCGTACCAAACAGGAACTGCCGCAGGGTTTGTTTGAATTGAGCAAAAACCTTTCTCACATAAAATGTGCTTTTTAAAATTAGAAAGCTGCTTAGTTTCGTTAGAAGCATTGAGAATCTAAGGTAAAAATTGGCCTTTAAAACAATCCAATCCTTTTTTTGATTTTATCTGGATCTGTTGAAAGAAAATGATTTAAATAGTCGTAAAACGTCTCGAAAGAAATTTAATGTGTACATAAATTTGTATTTAAAAATTGACACTGACTGAAACATTATGCGAACGTCGCGATTTTCGAATGAGAACAAAATCTCGATGGCTTTTAAGAAATCGTATTCATCATTCTATTTTGCGAAAAGGTAAAACGAAAAATGGAAATAACCAGAGAGTAGGACTTTCAACGTTAATTTTACTTACAATATTCCTTTTGAGATGAACCGCGTTATAGTCGATTCTAGAATATAAATTCGAAAAGTTCTCTAAAATTAAAAAGTCTACAAGTAGTAAGACTCAACAATGCACAAGTCATTTATAATCTATAACTTTACTGCCATTGTAAATCCTACATCTTTAAATAAGCTAAAATAAGCCGTCTCCGATTTACATATTTTTCAGATTCAACCGAAACTACATCATTCAAATGTGAATAGAATCTGAATGTTCGGTATCTGAATATTTAGCATTATTTTTGAAGTTATAAAAATTTCAAATAGCTATCATAAATCACGGGCGACGAAAGTCACTTGTGTAAATCTCGGAGAAAAAAATTGACAAATATAACTTTGTTAATCAATCATAAACGTTTTCAAGTTTGTCGTGCTACATATTTTGCGAAAAAAGTAATATAAAAGTCGTTATTAATTATAAAAAAACTGGAAACTTATACTCCATGTACTTTATAAAAAGCTTGTGGCAGTTTCAAATTGTTAATGTTTAAATTACGAATAATTTTTAGACAAATTAGAATCAAGCTTAAAAACTTATATAATCTTACAAATAACTATCAAACAAAAAATTAAAATCCGCATCTAACCTCAAACTTAGAAAAATGTATGTTTTTTAATTTTTATATATTTATCTCTTGTTTTATATACTAAGTGACATAAAAATCCGAACACCCAGTTTAAATGATTTTATTTTAATAAAATTTGGTGAATTTATTTATTTTAATAAAATAAACAATTGACAAAATTTTCAACCTTATCATTTGAAGATTCCGGTTTTTATCCTACTTTTTAAATCCACTAACAATCCAAAAATGAATATTGTAGCCGCAGTAAAGATCCAAATTTTGCGGATTTTGGTTCTTGACATTCTTTACGATTGATTACGATGCCTAGGATACGGAGACCTGTACGATTTCGTCAACTTAGTGAGTTTGATAGGGGTCGTATAGTGGGACTCCGGGAAGCTGGATTTTCTTTTCGGGAAATTATAGTTAGAGTGCAAAGAAGTGTAGACACCGTGGTTAGGTGTAGTCAGGTATGGCCTCGAGAAGGTCGTACGCAAAGAGCAAGGGTTTCTGGACGCCCCTGTAGAACAACAGACCGTGAAGATCGCCGCCTAAGATTATTGGCCTTAGGGGACCGTTTCTCCACTACCAGTGCAAATGAATGGTTTGCAGAACACGGAAGACCTATTGGCAAGTGTTTACCGACGAATAAGACGTTTTGGTCTGTTTTCATTCCGACCACACTGGGTCCTCCCTTTAACTTCAGAACACCGACGTAATCGCCTGGGATCAGGAATGGAACAGTATTGTCTTTAGTGACGAGTCTCGATTTTGTTTAGGCATGCACGATGGTCGAGCGAGGGTTAGAAGACGACATGGTGAAAGGAGAAATCCATGGTTTTTTGTTGAAACGCATGTTCATTAAACTGTTAAAATTATGGTTTAGGGTGCTATAGCTTATGGTTCGAGATCACCCTTAATCTTCATCCTTAATCTTCATCGTTATATCCAAAAAGTTTTAGAACCCCATCTTTTACCCTATCTTGACACCCTGGCAAATCCAACTTGCTAACAAGATAATGGCCGACCACATGTAGACAAGAGTCACAATAGACTTCTTTCAACATAATGATGTCACATTGTTACCTTGGCCACTAAGATCTTCCGACTTATCCCCAATTGAGCAGATGTGGGATATGATGACTCTAGAAGAACTTCGAGAGGAGTAGGTGGTTGCCTGGAATGAGATACCACAGGAGGACATTGAACACCCGATCAAAAGCATGCCTAGGTGCGTTGGAGAATGCATAACACATCGGGGTGCATCTACACATTATTAAAGGTAAAAGAGCTTTAAAGCATTTATAATTTACTTATTATGCTTCAGTAAGTACTTATACAAAATTTTATTAAAATGAAATCATTAAGTCACTTAGTATATATGAGCGATTAGTTTATATTAAAACTAGGTGAGCCTGCGAGCTTAGTACTGTCACATTATTTGCCATGAGTACTGTCCAAATTCTAAGATATATATGCTGCTGATGGTTTGCGGACTATCGAGCTAAAATGACTGGCAAGCATAGTATTTATCACATAGGAAAAATCTAGGGATATTTTTTAAAATCAACGTCTAATAATGTGTTTAAAATTTATTCCAGCCCATGCGATTTTATAGCGTTACTCGCACATTAATTATCAACTTCACATTCTAAATTGGATATCTTTAATCAAGAATGGATTTCATCAGCATTTATTGATATAGGTATAATAAGCAATGTTGCTGTTAAACCAGTAGAATCATAGCACCTGCTTACAATGTAGTAGACGATACTACTATCTTACTTTGTGTAAAGATATTAATAATGAGATGATCATTTAACAATGCTGTAGAACGGTTTAATCTTTATACAGAAGAAAATACAGAAAATTATTTTTATATAGACATATTGAAACCTGACAGACGTTTTCTTTTATCTGAAGAATATGCAGTTAAGTATCCAGAAGTCAGGATAAACAAGAAAACTTCATGTACTGATAAACCAATTGTTGCTTTAAACTATTAGACGTTCTTTAATCGCAAAAAAAGTTAAGAGTATATACTGAAACATGTTGTTTGCGCGTAAAGAACTCTACCCAATAATTGAAATAAATCCAATAGTGTTTCGAGCACAGAAATCAGATTATGCAAACATTATTGTCAATACAAAAACAGGGGAAAAAGAGGAGTAAATCAAAATTATTGACAGGGAGAGAAATCAAGTGTTTTCTTTTTTGAAAATTGATACTTTAAAAAATATAGGAGTAGAATAATAATTCTAAACATAATGGAAATTGTAATACAAAAAAGAAAAGGACTATATTGGTAGTGAATAGATACCTAGATGCATTTTAAACACATGGAGCACAGAGAGTAATCATAATAAAAGTTAAACTGTTGTCGCAAAATATTCTCCATTTTAAAATATAGTGCAGACTATGCAAAAAAGATAAATTTTTCTGCTGACCAGGTTAAGAAAGTGTAAATAATAAAAGTAAAAATCCTAAAAGGAAAGATTTAAATTGTACAAGACGATAAAATTGAACTTTATCTTCGAGAGCATTTTTTAGCGTCGAGACGCTAATTATGCTCAGGAAAATAATGCGATTTTACCGTCGTGTGTATACAACATTTTTTTCTATAGCAAGACTTTAAGATCAGGCCAAAAATAGAATTTCAAAGATTATTTTTTGACGTTTCTTAAAGCCAATAAAATGTTTCTTCATTTTTCACAAGCATAAGTTTCAACCAATTATGTCATTATTGGCGAAAACGAGCAAAGGCAAAGGGGAAAACAACCACATTCTCCATTTGTTTGCGTGTTATTTTTGAGCAGTGTTTTAGAATAAATGAATCACCACACGTACCATCTTTCACTAACGATCTTTACCACACACATTTCAAAATAGAAATGGTTGAATTAATATTGAATCAAATGGCTAATATTATTGTTTTCCCCATTCCACTGACAGTTACTGTGGCGCCAACTATCGGAAAAATTTCCGCGAATTATAATGGGAATAAATCTCTTGTGATTATTGTCCGGAATAATAACTGTACACTTGAAACGCTGAAAGACTACCCGTGCGTCATTGTATGTAAGCATACGAATAGGATAGAAAAGATAACAGTTTATAATTTAATATTATCGTTTGATATTTATAGAAAAGGACAGCACATAGAAAAGGTGTCGGTGATATGATCGTTGAATCGTGACACACGGGTAATCTTTCAGCGATTCAAGTGTAGCTTTTATTTGCCAGGCAACTGTCAGATACTTGTCAAAATAATTGCTTAATTGTGTCAAGGCGAAATATATTGTAAGTAATAATTAATTAGATTAAATTTTTCAATAATTTTATGATAGTTTTATTGATCTTTTTTATTGTAAAAATTTGCGAATCAAAAAATAATCTTGTCAAATGTAACTCGAGAGTTCCATAAATTAGAAAATAATGTGACAGATTTTGTTCAAACTTGTTGCCATTTGGCAATAGCCACTCGAGCCCTGCAGGCTCTCGTGACTATTGCCTAGCAACAAGTTTTCAAACAATCTGTCAAATTATTTTCAATTTATTCTTACTCTCTTGTTATATTATTACTGAAAATTGTAATTTTAGGCAAAAAAATCGCCATTGTGTTGCTCCGTTTCTAGGGATATGAATTACTCTGTCAACAAATGTCAAACAAGTGTTACGTTTTGGTTTTTGCGAAGAATATTGTTGGGTTTTGTGTACAACGTGAATAAATACGAAATGGACGGAAAATAATTGACACAAGAAATGGATAACCTGCCATCAGATGTAGAAAATGCAGCGTTGGAAGCAGAAAGTTTATTGTTGCCACAAAAATCTAGGACGATAAGAAAGAATACCAGTCTTTTAAAAAGTGGAAAAGCATTAAGAATATCAATGGCATGAGTGAAAAAATACTTCTGGAGTATTTTTCTGAAAAGTCGAAGAAAGCGATGCCATCGTCATTATGGTCGTATTATTGGATGCTAAAGCATACGTTGTTGGTGAATGAAAATTGTGACATTTCTAAATTTAGCAAATTAACCACCTTACTAGAAAACTTGAGTGGAGGATACAAAGCTAAAAAGTTTAAAATCCTGGAGGCAGATGTCATTATTAAATTTGTTATTAAAGAGTCCTGATGACGTCTATTTGTTGATGAAGGTTATTGCTATTTTTGGTGTACAAATTGTACAAATTAGAAGTGTTCAATGTGGACGACAGAAAATCGGTGATAATCGTTTCATTATCTGATAATAAAACCAAGCAGGATAGGTCGTCTGAAAAGAAAAGTGGAGTGAGTTTCTTGGAAATTGTGAGAAAGTGTATTGCCTTGCGCTCCAAAAACGTACATCACAGTAGGTTTTTTGTGAATTACCGACAGCAAAAGTGCACTACTCAACCGGTGGTGATTAACACCATAAGTATATATCCCCAAGAAAGATTGCAGATTTTTGAAGCTTGCAAATTCTAAAATATATACGGGGCATTGTTTCCGTCGTTCTTCAGCTACTATGTTCGCAAATTCTGGAGCTGATCTAGTAAAACTTAAACGTATAGGTGGACGGAAATCGTTATCCGTTGCAGAATCTTACTTTGAAGGGTCAATAAGTAATAAGATTGCTATGTCCAAGTGTATACTTGGTGGGCCTAAAAATCAATCCAGTACCTCGAATCAAATGTTTAAGAAAACGAGAACAAGTTGTGATGCTCCAAAAATAGATATTTCTAATAATGTTTATTGTAAAATTTCATTTTTTTTAATCCCTAATGTAAATTTTATTGAATAAAAAAAAGTTAAAACATTTTATCTTCTCTTGCTGTTAAAGTGTCACTTTATCTACCCTTGCTGTTAAAGTGATACTTTATCTACTCAAAACAGTTGTTATAGCAACACTTTAACATAAGCTATGGAAAAAAAGCTTTTACAACTTAAGAAATTTAAGGATCGGACAGAAAGTTTTAAATTCAGTGGTATAATTTTAAAAATGATATTTTAAGAAGAAAGGATTAAATAATGATGCTGTAAAAAGTTTTATAAAGATTCAGTAGATTTCTAAATATTTAAAAGTTTGTTATCAACGGTGCTAATCTATAAAAGTGTGAATAAATTAAAAGTGATTAAATATTCAAAGCTATTTTCATTGTTATTGGATTATACATTTTTAACGACCAGCTAGATTTAAAAAATCAAGATTATCGAAAAATCTATTAATATATTATGTATCAGTTCAAACATTTATTAGAAGAGTACATATTTGAAGAGTAATACTTTAAAAATTGACGTTTACTGATATCCTACATTCATAATGTTCATCCGATTAAAAGCAAATACCCGCTGAAGTAGCTCGTCCGCATCCAAATCTGACATAAATATTAAATCTATATCTAAAATATTAAAGGCATTGATGATTTAGTGCTAAAAACCCCATTCGCATCTGGAACAAGATGTCTAGAGAGTTGAAAGTTTCTTTTGATTAATGAGAAACTTTAATTAATTCATATTTTCCTAGTGCAATGCTGGTAACATGTGGATCCATGGTAATCATCAAAAACTGTGAGAATAAACTAAGAATGATAAAATATTCAAAGCTATTTTCGATTTTACTGGATTATACATTTTTAATGATCTGCTAGATTTAAAAATTCTATTAGTAGAATACGTACTTGAGGAGTAATACTTTGAAAATTGACGTATCATGTGTATCTATATCTAAAAATTTTAGGACATTGATGATTTAATGGCACAAACCCCAGTTGCGCCTGAAGAACAATTTTAGATTATTTATAAGTTTTTACTTGTTATGTTAGTGTTTTAAACTGTTTATTAAAATTATTTCGTTAAAAAAATTACGAAAAATAGTTTATTATATTATTTTTCTTTAATTAACTATTAATTTTTGTAATAAATACATTTTTTAAGAGATGTTTTTGATATTTTACTGTTGCTGTATAAAAGGTTGATAGCTTTTAAATGTGTGTTACAGTATAACATGCAATAACAATTAAGGAAAATACGACACATGCTCGTTCTTGTTGTGTTTAACAAAAATAACGATAATGTATAAAATTAATTACCGCAGTGAAAAAGTCTTTGGGATGGTGAATATGTAAAAATGTGTGTTATAGGATCGCATGCTGAAACAACTAAATGAATGAGAAGAAATTAATGAATTCAAACCACTCAGCAATCAATCCCTTCCGAAAAAATTACCAAAAAAACTAAATTTTAAAAGTCGTAAGATCGCACAACAACTAAAACTATTTTTGGCACTGTTTCGGTAACACACGTGGTTCCGCAAATTGTTGTACAAACAAACTAAAACTAATAATTATTTATTTTTAATAATCCGATTGGGTAATTTAAAAAAAATAATTTGTCTAATCGTTTTTCTCGAAAAATTCGAATCTCCAACACGTTCGATACAATCACATGAGTGAATAGTTTTTCGATAGTTCGTAGCCGTGCTAAAAAGACAGCAGGATGTAGCCAAACTGGTGTTCTGAAAGCTAACTGGGAGCCTCAGACTTGCGCTCGTAAGGCCGTCCCTTATATTGATTTCTTCGTGTACCCCGCGCGCGCTTTTTACACACGTCGGTTCGGGGGGTGTGCAGGTTACTCTTCTTCGCTCCTCTTTAAGCTAGCCGTTTGTTGCTTAATTCTAAAATACAAACTTGTGGCGTTACTATCATTTTCGTTGTACGTCAAAAAATAATTCGATAGGTTTTATTGTGTGTTCCAAATCGGTCGGGGGGTGAAACTGCGGTGAGACATCAACTCCCTTTAACATTTATTAACCTAATAAAAATTAATTGGTTAACACGTTCCAGCCTAACTTTTTTGTTGCAGGGTAGAAAACGACCAAAATCATCTAAATTACTTCCTACAGTAAACGGTATTTATACATTGTCCTGTATAAATATAGGTGCACGTCATCAAAGTGAACAAATCGCTCTGTTCGTTTGACTTTCTGCGTTCGTTTGCTACTGTCAATCAGTATCTTTTTTCACTGTAAATTTGGTAAATGTTGAAATTCGTAGGCCGCAAGTTATTGCAGAAGATAAATAAATGCTTTAAAAAAGATTTTGTAATTAATTTTATATCAAATGCAACTCTTGGACTTACAAAATATTAACTTCAAATGAACATAACTCATGCTAAAATATTTTATATGTTAGTAAAATTGCGCTATGTTGCCACGTGACTTTGACAAGATCCGCCATTTTCTCTGGATGGCACACTGATTTTCTCCGTATTGCTTACGTGTGTTTTGTCTGTTTTCAATTTGTTATTGCCGTCCAGCCTTAGCACCCCTTTAAAAAAAAAGGGTCAAAGCTTGAAATTTATTTGGCTAGCTCATAAGACAGATAAAAGAAACAAAGTTCTAACAAATCAAGCACTATCTTTTATTATAGTTACGATGTCCACAATTATATGTGGAAGACAAGATAAAAATAATAGTTAAATAACGATTCCCTTGTAGTACTATAAGGTTTACAACACAGTAAGTATTAATCTTATTATTATATTTTATTAATTAGTAAAATAATCTCATGTTATTTACTTATTTAAAAAAAAAACAAATCTAACTATGAAATATGTAGAAATTTTTAAAGATAGATTTTCTTTTTGTAGTTTAACTGGTATGGTGGTCTCTTCTGGGAAGTAATTGAACAAGATGTAATCCAAATAAAAATAAAAACGATCTTACTTGAAGAGTCGAAATTCCGAAGGTTGCAGATACTTATGTGGTAAGTCTTTCAAATGGTTTTCATTTTCACTTGTCTTTCTTTGATTAATGGTAAATAATTCCTTTCTATGGTTTCAGGTGGAGATGTAGATGCAGTTAAAGGTATTCGTATTAGCAAGACAGAATCACAGCTACAGAGTGAACTATGCAGAAAGATAAGGCTGCAGGTACAGTTCTATGCACTCCTACATGTACATGTGTAAAAATAATATTGAAATCACTCTACACATTAGAGTAAGCCAAAAAGAAAAAGCCTAAAATAGCAGAGATTATACTTAACTAAGAAGTTAAAGGAGTTAAAGCAGACTTACCGATGTTGGTGGCTTATATAAGACTTTACATAAAAATCCCCCACAGGGTTTACAATACTTATTGCAATATTTATGTAATATAGTCTTATTATTTGTTAAAGTGGGTTTTTCTGTTTGTTTTAGACCAGTTTTAAATCCGTAAAGTACGGATAAAATTTAATTAAAGCCATGTGCTTCAAAAGGTCAAATTAACAAAAAAAGGAAAGATAATGTCACCAAAAAAAGTAAGTCTATAAATTGATAATTTGGTAGTTATTTTATTTTTAAATTTAGTTTATTTATTTTTAAGAAGATGGTCAAATAATACGTCCTTGAATACAGAAAGAGTTCTGAACACAGAATTCTACTCTATTACTGTGGTTCTGATTTATGATTGACAATTGAATTGTGAATGTTACCATCAATTAAATAAAGAGGTTATTGTTTATGTTTGTGTATTAAATTTATTACTCGTGTTTACTTGGTGTTATACCTTAGAAAAATAGGAGAGTTTTGTAAAGAAAATCTGCATTTTAACTTTGGTAAGTTCCTAACATTATTGAAATTAATGAAATGAAATCAACCCGTAACATTGTTTTTAGCGTTTTTTCCTGTTTTTAGTGATATTTTTTTGTTAAAATGTCTCGTAGCGACTACTATACATCCCTTAGTGGCGATGTTAAGAGCCGGTATGACGAAAAAATTAAAATTGTTGATAATATCGACCCATACGCAATCCCTCTCACAGATTGCAAGTTAGATATAATGTTAGTGCCAAATATTACAATAGTAGACCTTATGAACTATTTAATATTGTCTCACAGCTTTTATACTGGACAGCAGTTTAAGGCTTATAAAAGCACCCAAGCTTATAAACAATATGAAGCTGGGTCTATTCAAGAAACTGCAAAAAGTGCAAAACTCTGTATAAACAAATGAAATTAATGAGTTTGTTTGCCACCTAGCAAACATAGCCGACCGTCAATGACGTCATTCTGGAATGGTCAATTGTAGTCAAATAACAAGAAGAATATTAGAAAAACTTCGTTTGACATTTACGAGTCTCTAACGCCCGGTTTCATAATCAACTTTAAATATAAAGTAATTTTAAAGTGAGGAATTGTGTTTCATAATACAACTTTAAAGTTAAATGATACTTTAAAGTGACTTTAAGCTAAAGTCGGGTAGACCATCACTTTACCGCTTTAAAGTGGGCTCATAACCTTACACTTTAACAAATTAAACGTCAAACGTGTGTTGCTTGCTTAGACAAGGAAAGAGAGAGGACTGCGCATTCGAATCAATTTGTGTAACCCATTTACCACCAAACTAATGGCGGTCAATATTGACATAGGCGTATCATACGATTTTTCTTAGACGATTATTAAATAATCATTTTCATTATTTCGTATTACAAATCTAATTTAAAAAAGTCTTTGAATTTATACTGCTCCAAAAAAACAACAATCATTTTAAAACATATTTATTTAATAAATATTACAATTTTAATCTATTTTAAATATATGTTTTTGTTCCACGCCACTGCAAAACTATTACATCTATGAGAAAATAATAACAATTAATTGAAAAATAATCTTTAAAAACTAATTTAAGTTATCGTACATAACATATGTGATTTAGTTAAACATCTATTACCTGAAAACTGTAATATTAATAAAAATAAATTTCAAGGAAATAGTTTTAAAATACTTTTTACCTATGAAATGAAATTCCTTGCTCTTTTTTAGCACTCTGACTATTGCACTTATAAGCTACACAATTAACCATTTTAAAATGTCTATTCAGTTTATTAAAAAAGGTGAATATTAATAAAAAACTAAAAAAATACAATTCGATGTTCCAAATTTGTTTGCCACCAAACGTTTCAAAATTGGCTTCACTCTCACGCATAAGGTTTTCATTGCCATGCGCTGTCCTCTCTCTTTCCTAGTCTAAGGTTGCTTGCTATTCACAAATTGCAATCTTTTGCGTGTGTTTATGTGAAAACGCCAAAAGCAGTAATGTTGGCTTCGAGCAGTTCTTCAAGTTCTTCTGAAGATGAAGTTGTGGAACGAAGGCCTAAGGTTTATCGAGCACGCATTGATCATTTAAATAAATGGAACGATACAGAATTCTTTTATAGTTTTCTTTTAACGAAAGCTACAACAGTAAATGTACTGGCAGAAATTGAGCATTTATTTAGGTTACCAACAAATCAGTTAGTGTGCACTCAATTTCTTGTACAAATTAATAGTTATTTACCGTTTGCGTATCCAACGCAATAGCTTCGTTACGACCACGCTACATCAAAATGTGTGAAACCTTAGTTGAAATGACTCATACTGCTGAGCAGTTTTATGCAATTGCTCGTGTCCCCCGAGTTATTGGTACAATTGACTGTACACATCAGAATTCAATCCCCAGGTATTAAAATTTATAATCACAATACAAACACTATAATGACAAATATGACAGAATTATTAAAGTAAAGTAAACAACATGGGCTTTTCATGGATGCCAACATAAATTTCTAGTAGAAAAATTTACTTTAACTAAAGTTCTGTAGGCTGGCGTTTATGAAACACGTCAACTTTAAAGCCGCTTTAAAGTGCACTTTAAATTAAAGTGGACTTTAATTAAAGTTACTTTAAAGTCGGTATTATGAAACCGGGCCTAATATTATTTTAATTGCTTGGCAACATAGTCCCGTTCCGACAGCTGTGACGTGCACCTATATTTATACTGGACAAGGTATATGTAGAAGTTTGATGACAACAAAATCGCAATATTTTCACTTATAATATCACAAGAGCTTAAATTATTTCCGGAAATTTTCTTAAAATATTCTTGCCCGAAAGAAAATTTCCAGGAATAATTTAAGCTTGCGTGGTATTCGGTAAGAAAATTTTTTCCATAATTTGGAAAATAATAATTAATCCAATCTGACGTCTGTCACAAAGCTTAATAAGTACTAGTTTAAACACCGTAGAGAAATATAACTAATATTTTTATTTGTCTGTGGTCTGTACGTTGTCGTTTCAACTGTCAAAAAATGTCCACTTAAATATCGTGGCGCAACCAAAAAATTTCCGGAAATTCTTTAAATTACCATGGAAACGAGTCAAAATTAAGACATTCGACTGACGTCTCGTGATTTTCCCAAAATTTCAAGAGCAAAAATTGGCAAAAAGCAACAAACTTGAATAAAACCAGAAGAAAATTTGGCCGGGAAAATTTTTTCTCTCGAATGGTATTCGACAAGACTATTTCACGAGAAAAACAAGACAATATCAACGAAACATAATCTTTGTTTTTTTTGTTAACAATATTAAATGTACAATTATTATAAGTTATAGTAGTTTGTCCGTTCTTTTCTACTAAAGATTGATTTTGTGTATTATTGACATGTAACATTTGGAACTCGAAGGTCCAGCTTCATTTGTTGTCCTAAAATTCTTGATCAACTGGTGACTGGAATCCAGCTGCAGATAAGGTTTTAACGAGCTTGCATTTGAGTGACCCGTTAATTTAATTACCTCCTGTTCAGCAGCACCTTGCTTAAACAAGGCTGTCACAGCTGAAGATCGATGAGAATGGTTTGTTATTTTGTTTTTTTGTGTCTATTTCAATTTTTTCAGCTGAAATTTTTGTCCACTTAGAGACGGTGTTTATTCTAATTGGACAGTTTTTGAACCAAGATCTATTCTTCCAATTGGGTTGAACGGTAAGAAAGAGTCTGTCTGATATAATCTTTGGGCTTATTTTTTCCGTTAATTTCAAGAATATTCTAACTGGCCTAAATTTTCGTTTGATGAATTTCTTACCAACCATTTGCTGCTTATCAAACTTTTTGAACCACCTTGAGTTGTTTTCGAAAAAATGCTGTTGTATTCAATTCGACCCGTAAATTCTCCCATAATATCAATTTCCTTCTGGAAAAAGTTAATCTTGCAGTTTACGGCCTCATTGCCTCTCCAAGCAAGTTCAAATGAGCAAAGGTGAAAACACTTTTTTTGTGCTCCATCGGGGTTTTCTTCGTGGTAGCTTTTGATCATTTTTGTTAAAATCTACTCTGTAGATACCCATATTTATTGATATATTATTGTCATAAAAACTTTTGTTAAAATAAAACAAAAATGTGTCATTTATATATATGGTTATCTACAGAGAAGATTCTAACACACCTCCTTAAACAAAATTTTATGAGCGTCCCTAAGTGTCTTTAATCCTAATCCGTTTGTACAAAATGTATGCTTAGGCAAAGGTAACGATTTTGTACAAACATCAGCAATCATATTTGTAGTTGACAAATACATAATTGTTATTTCACCTCTTGGAATCAACACACGAACATAATAAAACTCTGCTAACAATTTTTAATAGTTCTGCGGTGGATAATGCTTTTGAACTGAGTTTTCTTTTTTCTGGACAACTTTGAAGCTGCCTTCGCTTGGTGTCTCTGGCCAATCTTGTACATTTGAAAGATATATCCGTGAAAGGGTCGATTTTTATGCCGTAATAAAATATTTTCGATACCCTAGTTTGAAAACCTCGTAAGTACCTAACACCTGATTTTAAAGGAGCAATACAAAAAACTGCGGTATTTTAATTGCGAAAACAATTGCTAATTAAATTTTGTGTTAATGCATTAAGTACAAAATTAAGTACAAAATTTAATTAGCAATTGTTCTCGCAATTAAAATACCGCAGTTTTTTGTTGCTCCTGTAAAATCAGGCGTTAGGTACTTACGAGGTTTTCAAAGTAGGGTATCGTTTTTCTTGTACCATTTTTGCTGTTGTAGTCCATATTGATTTTACAGACGACTCTTTATAGTTTTCGCCATTGCCTTTTTTCATATTAAAGGCGTAATCCTCGAGAATTTTTGCTAGTTCCGTTATGGTAGTACATTTTTCAAGTGTAAAATTTCTCACCCGCAGGAACTCCGAGAATTGGTTTTAAATAGAGCTTCTGGACTTCTGCGTGTTGAATAGGACATTTTCCGAAACCAATTTTCTGATTTCTTCGCCTGACCGGCACCTGAATCTTGATATTTCGTCTGGATTCATTATTTCTTTTTAAAATTATGAAGACACTTTAATGACGTTTGTGAAACTGACAACTACAGAAATACCAGACACCTTAGTAACGGATCTGTCATAATTTTGTCGCTGACAATGGGTACATTCAGGAGGTCCCAGCGGCTAGCCACTCAGCATGTGGTGGCCGCTGTTAATTAGCGCCTTCGTTTTGGCTAAATGCGTGGCTAGCTCACTTACAGTCAATTGTTCTTTTGGCGTTTATATGTCTGTGGTGTTTATGTACAGAACTACAATAAAAAATTAAAAAAAAAACTTTAAAAAAAGATGTAATCATGCAACCAATATTAATATCAGTAAGACCAGAAGTGTGCTTGTGAATAGAATTCATATTCATATCGTATTCATCTTGATAATTATTAACATCAGTTATCACATGGAGAAAAGCAATATTAATCACATTCCAACAATCAACACAAACATACGTATCCCACTAAGAATAATAAATAACTGAAGGGTTGAACTAAACTTCCACTATTTATTCCCAAAATACCTTACATTACAAAATGTAACTTCAATATGTCAATCTGACGATGCTAGTTTTTAGCAAAATAGCTGTAATTGCATTTTAAAATGTATTTTGCGAATAAATAGTGGAAGTTTAGTTCAACCGTTTAGTTATTTATTGTTCTTAGTAAGATGGACTTCCACAAAGTAAAGGTTAACACAATCAATTTCATACGTATCCCAATTTCGAAATGTCATTAATGTCAAAATCGCGATACGCTTTTTCCAAAGAGCGAAGAATTTCTAAGCTGAGCAAAACATTCAGCCGCTGTTGAATAGATTTCACGTAGCGCTACATTCAGATAGACTTCTTTCTAAGCGATCTCAGCTGCTGGAGCTGAGAATGTACCCAATATTACGTATTGTCAATATGTTGCTATGCAGTTTTGTCACTTAAAAATAGTCTAGTGAAATAGTTAGCTAAAATAAAAGATTTGTTGAGGCAGCAGCCACACTTGGTAGCAAACTGTTTGAAAAGTGCGCTTGGAACTAATATTCTTTACTATTTCCTCACTTCGCATGTTTCAGACGGTTTGATATCTCCTTTAACTGCTGCTTCAACAGATCTAATATCACTCCCAAACTTGAAAATGTTTTGTAAACAGATTTTGAATCCAATTGAAAATTTACACCTTTTCTGTTTTGACTGATTTCAACCCATTAAAAAGTTTGATACCTATTTGTCATTTCCATTAGGTTAAATTAATTGGTCAAGGGAATACAACTTAATGAGTAGGATTGCATGTATACGCTACAATTTGCGGATGACCAGGTGGTGATCTGAAACGACAGGAGATGAAGAATAAACGTACAAATACCTATATATAGGATCGAAAGCAGCACCACTAAATGTTATCGACAACCAAGAAATAAGCTCGTATTTTCGGTCGTTCAAATAAAAATGTCTATATGCGATCCTTTGGAGCAAAGAAATATTAAAGAAATTTAACATCTACGAAACGAAAAAGCAGCCTACTTTATGAAGCAAAGAAATGGAGAGTCACTGGGAAATACCGCAAAAAGTTGAAGCTATAGAAATGGACACCATCAGGAGATCATCAAGAGTATCAAAAACTTAATCCATAAGAAACGAACTAGCAGCAAATGGGAAAAGAGGGCACTATAATGGAGGACATAGAAAGAAAACTAATAATATGGCATGAATACATGAGCCAATGGATGACGAACGATTGCCAAAAAAAAACAATAACACGGCAGTCCCCAGAAGGGAAAAAGCCAGGAAAATTACCACTAAGGTGACAATTGGACATCATAATAAGGTTTGACTTTGACACGCTGTTTAAATTGTTTATAGGAAACCACCATACGGTTGAAGAAGTCGAATCAAAGTTGAAAGTGGGTTCATTATTGGTGTGGTATGCAGATGGGTCCAAGATAGATGAATGGGTTGGAGTGGAAGTAATGGTATCGAATTTTCGGTTATTCAAATCCCATGGTAACTCCTTAACTATCTTTCAAGAAGAGAGACCCTACAGGCATCACTGCTAGGCAGCTTTAGAGTCAAAGCTAGTCTGGGAATGTATACAATCCCTTAAGACACTGGCAAAAATGATAAGGTTACCTCGATGTGGATGGCATGTCACAGAGGGATAATAGATATAGAATAGAAATAGAATAGAAATAGAATAGAAATAGAATAGAAATAGAATAGAAATAGAATAGAAATAGAATAGAAATAGAATAGAAATAGAATAGAAATAGAATAGAAATAGAATAGAAATAGAATAGAAATAGAATAGAAATAGAATAGAAATAGAATAGAAATAGAATAGAAATAGAATAGAAATAGAATAGAAATAGAATAGAAATAGAATAGAAATAGAATAGAAATAGAATAGAAATAGAATAGAAATAGAATAGAAATAGAATAGAAATAGAATAGAAATAGAATAAAAATAGAATAGAAATAGAATAGAATGAATCTTTATTCATATAGGAAACACATCTATAACAACGTTTACAAATATCACAGATATAATTAAAATAAATAGTGTCAAGTTAAAAAAATTATGAAAGTAAAGAATCAAATTATGCAAATTACATAATGTTTAACTAAGAACAATAAACAAATAAACGGTTGAACTAAACTTCCACTATTTATTCGCAAAATACATATTAAATTTTTTTTAAATCAATTCTAAAATGATCAGTGTTTGAGAAAATAAATCAACCATAAATGAAAACTAGGTCGACCTATTTCGGCAGCGCCTCATAAAATAATGATAAATTTAATAAATTCTGGTATATTATTTTCGTTCGTCAACTTTTGAACCTTATTAAATATTAAGTTTTTTAATTATTTTTCCCCTAGTACAACTGCAAGCCGTTCCTGGAGCTGGTTCACGTCACGAAAAATTAGTATTTATACTTTACATTAGCATATTGTATAATAAAAACTTTCATACACAATTTTTAGCATGATAAAGCTTAGGTAGTTCTGAATATTTTTTGATACCGGATAAAATAAATCATTCATATCTTTATATGCCTAATACCAACAAATCAAAATGTATGTTAAATGTTAATAAACCCGGGTTAAGTCTCTTTTTCGGAATTTAATTTTAATTACAACGCAAAGGAATGGGTTTTCCTAATTTTATTAGCACAATAAGGAAATGAATTTTTAATCAGTGTATTTACAGCTTTCGTGGTTTATTTAAAATCTTTTTCCAGCATCATTTGTAATTGGCCAAGAAAATACATTGTTTTCCTTTTATATTACTACAGTGTAGTTAAATTTTGTTTGTAAAAATTGATCACAAATATTAATATCTTTTTATTACGTTACATTCTTTTTATGTTCTGTTCGTATGGACATAAAACGTTTTAATAGTTTTAGGTAAAACTATACCTTGAGATACTAGGAAGAGGAAAATACTTACTCTGTTCAACAATATACGTTTCATGCTATCAGTAACTGTTTATAACAAAGTTTTTTTGTCGTTTTTTTTTTCGATATTTAGATCTGCATTGTACAGGCATGGCTCAAGACCGCTTTATAGCTGTAACTACAAGGAGAAACCGAACATTTACTGCTTCGAGAATTTTACAGCTTCTTTAGGCATGCTACAGGAAGAGTGATATCTAGCCAAACTGTTAAAAGAAGGTTGCATGCATGTAATTTAACGATAAAAGTAATAATAATAATTTTATTGGCATATTAAAATAATATAGTTACAATGCAATGACATAAAGTAGGAGAAAAACATAATGTGGCCAAAAGAAAGAGTTCAGTTTCTAATATGCGAGGCAACCTGTACAAAAAAAACTTAATCAGGTCAGAGACAACCAAGAGACGCCCAAGTACATGTTAAATTTTTGTTCTACAGTAATGAATTGGTCCACCAGAACCGGAAAGTGAGTTAAGATGGCGCTAGCGCTTCTCAGGAAATTTAAAAAAGCGCGGGCAAACCCTATTCGTTTATTTTCTTATTTCTTTCATTAAAAATTAAATACAAAACTAAAAAAAAGTACTTTATTGAAAAATACAAAAAGTAGTTTTATATGAAACATAAATGATGTAAACAATTTATTATAATTATCATTAGCTAACATGATTGTGGTCCTCGAAATAATATATGGCCTATTGGACAAATTACAGGAGCAATAGAATCATACCGAACGTGAAATATGGAAGTGGTTCTTAACTTTTCAAAGAAATGACAAGATATAGACTAAAAGGATGCATACAACAACACATCGTTTTTTAACTATCGTTACACACAAACTAATCACTAAACAAAAGTCTAAAATAATTGTTCTATAACCCACTGTTACACAGTTTATAAATAAGAACTCTAATTATTGAATTTATTCTAAAAACGCCACAAAAAACACAGTTAATACAACTCGTCAAAACAATAATGGCGACTGAATACTTTGGCAGTTGACACGTCACATCTCACATTTACCACAGAATATGAAATAAACTTTATTTTCTAAGGTTTGCCGTTGTGTCAAAAATTCCATGCTCCTAGTGCCATCTGCGCTAACTTTCCAAAAATATGACAGAGATGTGACATTTCATACACTTGCGAACTAAACAAGGATAGAGCTAGCAGGACTATTTTATTGGACAGTCGAACAAAAATGCTCATGTACTTGATAGAACTGCCAAACTTTGTGTTGCCATGGTTACGTCGTTGAAAATACCGTAGCTGACTCTCCAATCAGAATTAAAAGACAGCTGGTGTTATCGCGATAATACAAGTTGTCTTTGGTTTGCGATTGGTCAGATTATGTGAGAATTTTAAGATGAGTGAAATAGTCAATAAAATAAATATAAAAATTAGTTGCCAGTGTATTGTGATAATTACTTAAGAAAGTTAAAAGTTTAGTTTGAAATAAGAGATAAAATTTATGACTTCAATAATGTGGAATGAACTTTAAAATCATAAAAATGATTGCTACGTTTGTTGGATGTTAAATCGAGGATTTGAAAGTAATAAAATTATCTACATAGATATTTCAATTGGAAAGAGTGCAATTTCTTTTTATTAAATAAGGTCCTATGAAGAATTTTGTCATATTTATATAGGTACAGGAATGGTGAAGGTTTTAATATGTTAAAGATGGAAGTAAAGGCAGCCATGATATGATTTAAAGAAGTAGCTACACGCATTTCTATTTAAAAACTAATCACAAAGACAAAGATAAGATAGTTTAGTTGTGGAGATACATTATAAAAAATAGTTAAATAAATAATAAAACAGATCCAATTAAAATTAAGAATCAAAAAATTTTAAACAAGATTAAATTAATAGAAGAAATGATGATTAAAAATGATTTTCATTATTTTTTTAAACAGAAAAGTGTAGTTGTACAATCACAAAAATAAAAATTAAAACTAAATACACTCGTCACAAAAAGTATCGCATAATTTTAAAAATTGAATTATGATATAAAATAAAATTTTCAGAATATTTTAATATGAGTTTATGGTATCCTTTAGATGTATAAAAACCCAAAATATTCACAGTTTAAATCGCCTTTTTGTTGAAAAAAATGAATTTTGATTAAAAATGAGTAATTTAACCCCAGAACAAGCAGCTCAAATCATGGCTTTAGTTGAAGATGGACGATCTCAGCAATATGTTACTGAAGTCATGGGAATTAACCAATGCAGCGTTTCTACAGTCTTAAGAAGGTTTAGAGAAACTGGAAGATATAATAGAAGACCAGTTCCAGGACTTCTCAGGTGTACTAATCCTGCAGATGACCGTTATTTAAGAATTCAGACTTTGCGAACTCATGTTACAGCCAGGCAACTGCAAAATATTCTCTTTGGAATCCGTAATTTTAGAATATCTGTCAATACGGTTAGAAACAAGGTTTCTTCAATTATTTGGTTAGTTATCTATTATAGGGTTACTGTCATTTTTGAAAAGTGGATAAAATAAGTGTTTCTGTGACGTATTACTCAATCAACGTGGTTTTTTAAAAAAAGCAAGATGGCTGCGATACTGAAAACTATGAAGTCGTACAAACTTGAATTATCTTTTTAAAAATGTAGAAGATAATGCCAATTAGTATCCCAAAATTTTATAATTTTAAATGTATTCGTTTCAAAAATAAATCATTATTTTGCACACTGCACATTATACTGTAGAAATACCTCATACTCGTACTTCATCTTGAAGTACAAATTTTAAATTGATCGTAAAATTTATTTTTGATTTATTTCATTTTTTGATAGCTTGAATTTACTATTCATAGTAACTCATCGCGTGATAAACAAAGCGTGAATTTTTCTAGTAGATTTCTGATCGAACTATGATTAGATCGTAAATTTTCAAAAGCACTCATTTGTTCAGTGAAATTTTATTTTAGTTCGGAAAAAATAACGAATTACCCAGTCTTTGTTCGAGCCAATAAAAATTCTTTTGTATGAGTGGGCATTGTGTTTTTTGGGTACAAAACCAATCTACGTTAACAATACTTTATTTGTAGATGAAAGACACTTTATTTAATAAAAAATAAGTAATTAGATTCAAATATAAATAGTTTTCGTCAAGAAATATTGACGGTAAACACTGCTGCATCAATTCATATCATTTTATTACTCTCTAGACATCACAAACCAAAGAATCTTTTTTATTGAGCAAATATTGAAAAATGAAGTAAAAGAAAACTTTTCTTTTCCGGTTTTGCTTTCTAAATAATTGGAATTGTGTCTATCTTTTTTTAAACCAATAAAAACCAAGAAAAATTAGGTTTTCTTTGATCCATTTTCATTCAATAAAAATGAAAGGTAAGATCTATAAATAATATTACGTTTTTAATTTTATAAAAGATATTTCGGAAGGAATATTTTAAGTAAATCATTTTCTGAAAAACAAATATTTCTTCCCGATTGAAAATTTATTCCTTTAGGTATTGAAGTAGAACTTTCGCCATGGGGTAAACTTCCGAAACAGATGGTTGACAGAAGGCAACATGGCTCTTTACCTCCAAACTGTAAAGAGGTAACACGACGAACCAGAAATGTGGAGCCAAGAAAGCGGCTATAAAGTTGAAACTATGCTTTGCTTTTGCGTTGCCTTAATTGACTTTGAGCTTTACAACTTGACGCGTAGAATGTGCACCCTCATGAATACATTTTAACCCAAAAATGTTTGAACATAGAAATAACTTTACCACTTTTAGTGTTAGAAATTAAATAAAGTTCGTAAAAACGTGAATCGTTTAATAAAAACCTATCTGTATCATCGAATATTTTAAAATTAATAAGTCGTTCTTCATAATTTTTAATATTCCATAAGTTTTATATCAAATAACTTACAAGAAAACTTTATTCCGCAGAATATATTTTAATATGTATGTGCAACAGCTACTACGCGAAAGTTTACTAATAATAATCGACTAGACTTACTAAAGTTTATATGAAAACTTTAAAAAGGCATTAGAGAGGAGGATGTTAGTTTAAAATTTTTTTAAATCGGTTAAATATTGGAATAATTTATTTTAAATGTTCGGCAATATAAGCAGGGTTATTCGTGAAATGCTCTTCAAAGGCTTAAGCTACTTCACGTTTGTCGGTAATTTATTGTAGCTGTTATGTGTGATTTTGATTTTTTTTGTAAATTTAACTTAAAAAACATTGGACCCAATACTAATTGAGTAATCTCTTTAATAAAACCTTTAAAGAATAACTAAAAAAATGAAATTTGAGTGTGTCTTGTTGAAAATTATCAAATAAAAGCACGGATTTATGTATTTGCTCTATTTAATTAACTATAAGAATCACTTTACTGACTTTGATATTATTACACAAAAGTAAAGAATTATAATAATTATTATTTTAAGCAAAGTGGTAAAAAATGAATGTTTTAAATTGATTGTATTCACCGGGACAATATACCTTGTCACAAATTAATAAAAACAATGGAGAAATTGCATAAATTCAGTTTCGAATTGCTCCTTCATCCACCGTATTCTCCAGATCTGGCCCCAGCGACTATTTTCTCTTCGGGGACCTCAAGAGAATGCTCTCTGGGCGATGGGGCACTATGTCATATTTTTGTGTTATTTATTTATTTTGTGCTATAGAAGTCAGTGCAAAAATGTATCGATTTTTACCCTATCTTTACAAAAAAAACGGTGAAGGTTGTAATGCAAAATACATTGTAATGGATGCTTTCACTTAACTTGGAAGTAAAATTGTACAAAGTAAATTGCTTGGAAACAGGCTAAATCCCAATCAGGATGTTCTAAACGGATTCTACATAAAATACACAACTGATTATTCTAAATATCTAGGGCTCCAACAAAGTAAGGATTCGTATAGGTAGTAAACTATACTACTCAACAATTGAAGTGGATATTTGTTAAATTTCAGAAAACTGCGTACAAAAATAATATTTTAAATATACGTTTCATGCTATCAGTAAACTCTGTTTATATTTTTTTTTTCTTTTTATATGCTGTTTTCTCTTTAACCAGAATTTTATGAATTAGATTTTAAAATATTAAAATTTTAGTCGCGTAGAAGTGCTTGCAGTGACTTTAACATTATTACTGTAGTCCATAAATCTGTTTACCTGAAAAAAAAGGCGCTACGGCGATTAGAAACAAGTAAATCTTGAAAACGCCTTAATAAAAAAATAAATATTAACTAATTATTATTAAAATATCGCTGCACCATTTTTTTTTTATTTTTAAAACATGTCTTTTTAATTTTACGTTGAGTTAAATTTTTTTACTTAAATTAATTTGAAAAGTCCGCCATTTAAGATATTTAGTCACAAGGGTAAATGTGAAGAATCAAATAATGAAAGCTGAGCTTCGTGCATCTCACATTACGCACCACGTCACTTGCACTGAGTTTGTTTATACTTGGTATTTGTTCATTGTTGATTTGTTTGTGAATTTATTTTGTGATATTCCGTATACTGTTTTTTATTATAAATAGAAAAATGGCATCGTTTGTGAAGGCAAATTCAAATAATTTACCTCATGTGGATATATTTTTATGGTTCACGAATTTTTGAAAAAAGACCAATCTTCTATGTACGGGTACGACTTTTGTTGGACTCTGTCAAAAAAGTACTGCAGCTACTTTTAATTTACCCTTGTGACGTATTTGTACGTAGTGTTGCATACATTCTGTAAATTTTTTTATCGTTTTTTTCTGTTAAATTAGAAGAAAATAAAAAAGTAAAATATATTTTCAATATTATATTATCTCTAGTTTCAGAAAAAAAAATAAAAATGCCGTCTTAAATTTTTACTTAAACACCTCAGTACGTTGGATTGTAGATTGCAGAAGGGGTCGATTGGGGCAGTACGTTGGATGTATGGAGGCTTAAGTCAAGAAGAAGTCGCTACACGGCAGAAGGTATCCCAAGCCGTACATAGAATCTACAGGGTGATTGATTAGTGTGGGAAAGCTCAGTAGATCTGTTATAGTAAAATTTACAAAAAAAGTTTTTAACAAAAATTGTAGGCAGCTTCAAACTCCACATTTTAAAATTAGTAAAAATCTTACAGGGTATTCCATAAGATGGTGGCACACCAAACCAATATTACCTTAAAATTGTATCAAGTTTAAACCCCTGTATAAATAAAACGGAGAATAGGAACATTAATATATTGTAACCATAGTTTTTAATAATTGTTAAAAATTATAAAACGTATTATTTTTCATAATATTCCCCCGTTACCAAAAAACAGTCCCTATATTTTTGAATATACAATGCCAAAAAAGTTCTCCTCTACAATTACGCGTTTGAAAGCTAATCATGGTACTTAGCCAGATTAAATATAATTCCTTCTGGATTATGTGTCTGCGATAATTCTACTCAATGTGACATAAATCATATTCTTTTCAAGTGCAACAAACACTCAAACGAGACTTCTCAGCTGTACGCAAAACTAGCCGATCTCAATATTCAGACACCCTTAAACAAACATGTATGAGCTGATATGTAACTTTCTTTTTAAAGTAGATTTTAAAATTTAAATATATTGTTACATAATTCTGTGGCTAAAGGACTAGCTTCCAAGTCAATCCTCTACACACACACACACACACACACACACACACACACACACACACAAACATAATTTTCATAATTTTCGTTAAATCAAATACAGGGTAAGTCAAAATGCAAGTACATCATTTTTTTGGCAATTTTAAATAAAACACCCTGTATTTTATATCACTATTGAAAAGTGCTAACGTTATCAGTTATCAGTTTTTTAGAAATTTTTATTTTTTCATCAAAGTATTCATTTGGTAAATGGGTATTTTAACGTTTACCAATAATTAGTGTGAGTTGGGCCTGATTGGTTTGTCAGAAACTCACAGTTCGACATTATTGTTTAGTAATTCAATATTGTGGTACACTGTAAATTAGCGATAATTAGGTATTATTGAGTAATTCAGCAATTAATTCAATTTAAATTAGCAATAATTAATTTTACTAATGATGAAATGATAGATATGATGTGGATTTTAAAGGAATGCAATAAAAATTCATTACTATCATTTGGAAGGTCATTTTGAACACCTTACTTAAGTAAGATAAGTTAAAATTACTATTAATTTTTTATTGTTCTATGTGTTGTTATGATTTTTTTTTTTAATTTCGTCGGTTATTTTTTATAAATTTTATTTGAAATGAATTGTTTTCTTTTCTAAACGTTATTTGTGAATTAATAAACAGTGATATCAAACTGTCAGTTTCTGACAAATCAATAAAGGCCAACTCACAATAATTATTGGTAAAAGTTAAAATATCTACCAAATTAATACTTTGATGGAAAAATAAAAATATCTAGAAATCTGATAACTTTAGGTATAGGAAGTACTTCATAAAACTTGAAGTATGGAGTTAGTACTTTTTGACAGTGATATAAAATACAGGGTGTTGTATTTAAAATTACCAAGAAAATAATATACTAGCATTTTGACTTACCCTGTATTTGATTTAACGAATATTATGAAAAAGAATATGTTTTATAATTTTTAACAAATAATTAAAAACTACGGTTGCAATAGATTAATGTTCGCATTCTCCTTTTTAATTATACAGGGGGTTAAACTTGATACAATTTTCAGGTAATATTGGTTATAACTTTTTAAATACCTGGTATAACATAATAAAACTTTACATTGTTGTCATGTGGAAGGGTGTTTTATTTAAAAAACAAGTTTGGTGTGCCACCATGTTATGGAACACCCTGTAAGATTTTAACTAATTTTAAAATGTGGAGTTTAAAGCTGCCTACAATTTTTGCTAAAAACTTTTTTTGTAAATTTTACTATAACAGATCTACTAAGCTTCCTCACACTTATCAATCACCCTGTATATTTGGAAACTGGAAAATTGGAATCCTTTAGATTCTATTCTCATACTGGGAAACAATATTAACAGCATGATAAATATAAATTGGGCAATGTCTCCAAACAAATTTAAGATTGATTTATTAAATTTCCTGAAAAATTATGAAGTTTAATTACATTTAAAAAATAATGAAAACAATTTCAATTTTAATTTTTGTCTGTTTTTTTACTTGATTTAAAATAGACACTTTATAATTATTGGTATTAATTAGTTTTAATTTTTTTATTTAATGCTTTATTTTTATATTACTTTGTATACATTTTCTGTTCATGTAATTAGGTCGTGAGACCTGTTTGGACTTAAATAAATAAATAAATAAATAAATCACGGTTTTATAAGAATGAACTGGCCACCATGTTCACCCGATATGAATTGCATTGAGTATGTCTATAGACAATTAAACCGACTCGAACAGCCTCCCATAATCCTAGAACAGCTCGCCAATGCCTTGAAGATAATGTGGGAAAACATACCATAGGAATTTAGTAATAATTTAATAAGAACCATGCCAAATAGAGTGACATCACTAAGGCAAGCTACCTACACGATATTAATTTTCGTTAAAGGACTTTGTGATCTGCGTAGTAAAGGATTTAACATTTTTCGATTTTTTCTGTTTTATTGTTACTGTTTTTTTTTTCATAAAAAATTGAATTATTTAATTATTTGGGTATATTGTAACGTGAAAGAATAAACATTAACTTATTTTATCGAATTTTGATTTATTATTAACCAATGACACAAGAAAATTACAGATTTTTGTAATATCCACTTCAATTGTTGAACAGTTTATATGTTTAAGATGTAGTGTAATGGTTTGTTTGCCATTTTTTTCCGGTAACTTGACCAGACATAAAAGTCGATTAAAAGAAAATGATTTCCCAAAATTTATAACCTATACGTTAGCCGTTGCTTCCTGTGTTGCTCGCGAAGTAATTTAATACTTTTCGGTTTTGTTGAAGTTATTGACGTACTGGATTTTCTGTCATTAAAAATATATTTTGATTTTATTATACTTAATACTAACTTGTTGGAGTACGTATTAATATGATTAAAGATAGGAATGAAAAAATTTATAATTTTATTTCTTAATGAGGAGAAATTATAAAGTATAAAAAAATAGCTTTGGACCTTTTTAGGGGCCATTATCATGCTTCAATAAAGAACCTAATTTTTAAAATAGTTAAATAAAATGTATAGAATGTAAAATTAATGATAGCAAACAGTTTGAAACAATGTAAATCGTCCAATGTAATAATGTAAGTCCAAATTACTGGATGTAATAGGTCAGGTAGAAAAAAAATTTCTACATTCCTCCACAGCAGCCCTATATGCAATGCTGGGCCATTGGACCTCGTGCCAGCCAGGATTGATTTCGACACGCAGTCTAAGAAGAAGTCGAACCAGATCTGGAAGAGGACTCATTGTCTAAAATGTCTACCTGGAATTCTTTAAGTGTAGAAAGAAGAGGTATTCTTACAAGGTTAAAAAAACAAGCAATTGGATTGTTGAACTGGATAAAATATCCAAAACTATTCAAAATCCAATTTAAGAGATCGGAGAGACAACAGTTCAGGAAAATCAATCTGAAAATCAACTTGATAAAAATGACAGTAATAAATCAGATAATGGGTTAGTAAACCAATGTGAAATTCAACTTGAAAACATTGAAAGTAACAAAGAAAGTAAAGTAATAAAAAGAAGTATAATAAGTCGTAGAAGTAAGGCTTCTTTTGCTGAGAGACGCAAATTGGAGATAGAATCAGAAGCAGAAGCAGAAATTTTAAAATTAAAAGAAAAGTTTATTTTAAAGAAACCAGCTCGAGAAAAATTAAAAAAATATAAAATACTAGCAACTAACAACTAATAGTTGTTTTGCATAAATACATAAATCGTTTACTGTGTAAATTTTTGTTTGCTGTTTATTATTATTACTATTTCTTTGATCTTTATTTTTCTGCATTTGTCATATTATTATTTCTAACCAATATTCCTTTTTAGTGGATTACAACATAGCCCCACGATGAAGTGAATTTTCCAAGCGATTTTACAGTGTAAAACTGCCTATGATGAAAATAATACTTCCGCTTACATCAGAATTTTATAAAACAGGAAATTTATTCCATTTATTTTTAACGTGGTTGAAAATTTCTTGACATATATTGAATACTGTTATTGGTGGCTTTAAAGACAAACAACTTATTGTGCATGTTTCTGTTTTATCACATTTGCTGAAACACAGAATAGAATGGATTATCTAGATCATCTATAGAATTCAAATTTTGTTGGTATTATTTGTGACAATTCCAAAAAATATGTACACCAAACAAACACTTAGTATCCCTTAGTATAACACAAACCAATAATGTTATAGGTACTATTATTTAAGTTAAAGTAAATCATTATTGCTAAAAATTGATGGACATGGATGATGAGCTAGAAGTTTTTATTAATATCTAAGAATAACTTGACATACAGTAACATAGATCAGAATTCTTCTGGACCAAGGAAAGGCCCCTTCCTTCGCAAGTAAAGCAGCTTCCTCACTACCTATTATCTTTGTTATTTCTTAAGAGATTTCTGACCTTCCCAATCTTTGACTCATAAGCAATAGAAGCTACGGAGACACTTCTAAATACTAACCTCTTTAGCATATACCTTCCCCTGAAATATAGTTGGGAAGTTATCAACGGAATTATATAATCTAAAAATCCGGTACCAACAACTCAAGCACTTTTGGGATTTGGCAACCCTGGTGTTGCAATCTGGCAACTGACAGCTCTATCGTAAAATTGGACATTTTTGAGGTTATACGTTTTGACATACGTGAACATTTTCGTGCGATTATTTTTTATAACTTTCGACTTGGATTAACTCAGCAACAGTGCATGGATGAACTTAATTCAATTTTTGCCGATGAAGCTCCATCAAGGACCAGTGTTTATCGATGGTATGATAAATTCCATCGTGGCCGTAGTTCACTCCAAGACGAATTTCTTGTAGGTCGTCCAACATCAGTTGTTGTTCCGAAAACCATTGATGCTGTGCGCGAACTAATATTGCAAAATCGTCATATTGCATAAATATTTGGCAATCAAGAAAATTTGTTCGCATTGGATACCACACAATTTGCCAATCGCTCAAAAACAGCAGTCGACTATATGGGTGTTTCAAGATGTGTACAATCCAACAAAAGTTGTTCGCCCACGAAGCACTTCCAAGTAAATGATCGCCTGTTTTTTTGGAAAAACATGTCGCAACCGTACCACTAGAACAACGCAGAACAGTCAATTCTGAGTGGTACACAACCATTTGTTTGCTAGTTTTCTTCCACACATCGGCTCAGAAAACTGCATTTTTGAGCACCCAAAACATCGATTTGATGAGTCATCCGCCATATAGTCCTGACTTGGCACCGAATTACTTCTTTTTATTCCCCTACTTAAAAAACAAACTGAGAGGTTTTCGACACCTGAAGAAGCGATTGCTGCATTCAGAATACATGTTTTGGAGATACCTCAATCAGAGTGGCAAAAGTGTTTCGACAATTGATTCAAACGCATGCAAAAGTGTATAGATCTTCATGGGGAATATTTTAAAAAACAATAAAGTTATTTTCGATGATTAATATTTGTTTTTGTTCTCTAATCCCAAATTATACAAGACAACCCTCGTATCAGTAGTTTTTCTGGCTCATTTAAACTGATATTGAACAAAATATATCCGGAATAATTCCTTAGGACTAATAGTATCCACTCTGTTTGTCTTATTATTCCTTTAATACCTAATCTGGTCTTGATAATGATTATTACAAATTTATTAGTTGTCTTATAAAACAAAATGAAACTTTGATCTGTCTTTGGACTCACTTTGTACAGTGCGTAATAAATAAATGAGTAAAGTTATTGTACTAACCCTTACTTTTTGGAAGTCCATCGTACTAAGAATAATAATAAACTCTTCATTTTAATAAAACTTCCACTATTTATTTAAAAAATTGCTTTTTTAAACTCGTCAATATGACAATGTTAATTATAGCGAAACGGCTGTCATTGAGGCAATTTTTTAAATAAATAGTGGAAGTTTTATTAAAACCAAGAGTTTTTATTATTCTTAATAAATGAGTAATTGAGTTTTTAATTTAATTTAAAAAATCAGGTGATTTTTGCAAGATATCTAGGTAGAGTTTATTAAAAGCCAGTAATTCACCAGAAGAGCAAGGCCAAAAGCATGCCTAAACAAAATTGAATTACCATTCAAGGCACCCAGTTTTACTTTGAACTCACCTTTCATGGTTAGCTGTTAAAATTTAATTGATTTCACTAGATATATCTGACATAAACATTGATGATGACATAAACAGTGCTTTTATCTTAAACTCAATTTCAGAAAAAGATCTACTTGTTGGCGTACAAAAACTAAAACCCAAAAGGGCAGCTGCGGTAGATAATATTCCTCCTTACATATTAAAAGCATGTATAGATTGGTTAGAAACATAAATAATATTAGAGATTGCATCGCACTGCAAAAAGACCTAAACATAAAAAAGTGCTGTGTTGTTAGCTTTACTTTAAATAAAATGTCTATAAAATTTTAATATCATATAAAAAACGAAATACTAGAAAGAAAAGAAACTATAAAGGACCTTGAACTAACCTATGACAGTAAATTATCTTTTGCAGAACATTTTGAAAATACAGTAAAGGTTTGTAATAGAAATTTGGGTTTTATAAAAAGAAATACTTCTCATTTTACAAATGAATTATCATTAAAAATTCCATTTTTACACTAGCTAGGTCAAAATTAGATTTTGGAGCAATATTGCTAACATCGCAACCAGAAATATACCTCCAGTTGTAGGAAAAAATCCAAAATAAATTCTTAAGATATCTGTATTTCCGGAAAAAGAAAAAGTAGCCAAATTATTTAACTACCAGAGCTAGTGAACTTAAAAAGGAATTTAATATTCCTTCAATAATTGTTAGGCATAAAATGATGTTAATGACATTTTTGTTTAAAATACTTAATTTTAAAATTAACGATGAAAAAATTTTAAGTTTAGTTAGTTTTAATATACCAACGTTTTATACTCGATTCCCACTGATGTTCAGGATACCATCTTCTTCAACCCAATTATCAGCTCGTTCTCCTGTCAAAGCTATGCTTCCGCTAGCAAATAGAATTAACTATCAAAAAAACTTAGATTTTACAGTGAAGGAATGAATATTTTGAATACTGGTGCAATATAAAATTTAATGTTACCAAAAAATAAAAAATAAAAATATTACCGAAAATATTACCAAATTTTGTAGTAAAATATACATACAGGGTGATCCGTTAAGGGTAGCGAGTGGCCATATCTCATAAGATATTGGTCGTATATATTTGAGAAAAAAAATCATGATAAAAGTCGCCAAGAGAAATTGCTGTAAATTATTTTCGAGTTTGTCAAACGTCCGCTAGAGGGCGTAACAACCAACACCAAGTAGAAAAATGGGATTTGTATAGAATTTTGCATAATGAAAGTATATCGATGATATCATTTTCATATTTACTGACCATTTCCCCATATTTTTTGTCTAAAACTTTTTATTCTATCTATCAAAATAAAGCGGTGGTGGAGGTTCAATTGTTTTTAAACTAACCAAGATTTCTCCAGTTTCTTTTGACCGATTTTAGCAAACTTAGGCTCATATAAAAACGCTTATTTGGTTTTAAATTTTTGACTTTTGCTGTCGCCGCTAGATGGAGTTAACTGAAATGGTAGCCAATTTTGGAGTTTTTTTCAAAAAAAATCAAATGTAATAGTATATTCATTTTTATATATTTTAAAAGAGGATAAATTTCTCTTTAATTTAATGAACAGAATTGATCATACACCTATTTTTAAAACGTTAATATTGACCGAAATATAATTTTATTACATTAAAAAATGGCACGCCACTGTTTTTTATCAAAATAAAAATCAACTTTTTAATATCTTATTAGTTGCTAACAAAAAGAACCTCTTGACTTTTTCTCGTTAGACAAACGGTTTTGGATTGAAAAAATAAAATAAAAATAAATAAATAAATTAGTATGTTTCGAGATATGGGCGCCCCATGTAAACCTATTTTATTTTTTCAATCCAAAACCGTTTGTCTAACGAAAAAAAGTCAAGAAAAGCTTTTTGTTAGCAACTAATAAGAGATTAAAAAGCTGAATTTTATTTTGATAAAAAACAGTGGCGTGCCCTTTTTTAATGTAGTAAAATTATATTTTGGTCGATATTAACGGTTCAAAAAGAGGTAGATGATCAATTTTTCTCATTTAATTTCAGAAAAATTCATCCTCTTTTAAAATATATAAAAATTAATTTACCATTACATTTGATTTTTTGAAAAAACTCAAAAATTGGCTACCATTTCAGTTAACGCCATCTAGCGGCGAAGACGAATATCAAAAAGTCAAAATTATGCAAGCGTTTTGTAGTGTAAATTATGGTCTTTCATAATATGAGCCCAAATTTGTTGAGATCGGTCAAGCGAAACGTGAGAAATCTTGGTTAGTTTAAAAAACAATTGAACCTCCACCTCCTCTTTATTTTGTTAGATAGAACAAAACGTTTAAGACAAAAAATATGACGAAATGGTCAGTAAATATGAAAATGATATGATCGATATACTTTCATTATGCAAAATTCTATACAAATCCCATTTTTCTACTTAGTGTTGGTTGTTACGCCCTCTAGCGGACGTTTGACAAATTTGAAAATAATTTCCTTGGCGACTTTTATCATTTTTTTTTCTCAAATATATACGACCAATATCTTATGAGATATGGCCGCTCGCTACCCTTAACGGACCACCCTGTATAAATATATATATATCAATACTAATGGTCAGTGTTGTCCTTTGTTGTTTATCTAGTGGTAGTAAATAGTTACATTTAAGTTATGTTATATAATTAGGTTCATTCATGTAAGTAGGTTCTTACCTGTTTGGATGTAAATAAATAAATATCTATACCATTTTTTAATTTCTGAAGCAATATTTGCTATCGTATTGCATTTTCTGTTCATCTAATATACATCCATAAAACAAACAGCTCGACTAACATGACATATTCGAACAATCGTTGTTATACCGTCAGAGGCAGAAGCGCTGCATAAATTATAAAACTCTAGAGAAATATGAAAGTTTCTAGTACCGAACAAATGAAACTTTCTATTGTTTGTATAAAAAAAAAGTATGCCTTATAATTTAATTTACTGACGGTGACAACACTCAACGTACCATTGGTTATCGTGCGCTTATTAATTGTTGTGCTCGCTGAAGAAGTCTGAGAAAATTAAAACGGTCTTTTAATTTATGTGCCTTAATTAATATCGGCGAAGGACAAACGTTTTTTTTATGTAATGGTATTAATTTGTTAAATGTTTTCAAAGGACTCCGTTCAGCACATAATAAGATGCTGTAAACATTTTTAATTCATCGAGTTTTGAAGACACTTTATGAAAAAAATTTTATTGATCACCTAAAATTATTATTTGCTTTGTCAGTGTTCCCATTTACCTGAGAGGTGTGGGGGTAATATTTTTATTTAATTTTTAATCGCATGCACAAACTTCTTCGTCAATTATACTAAGTGTATAAGTAATTTACTGAAGCATAATAAGTAAATGATTAGAATTTCAAAATAATTGCATTGCTTTAAAGCCCTTTTACCTTTAAGAATGTGTGGATGCACCCAGATGTGTTACGCATTCTCCAATGTCCTCCTGTGGTATCTCATTCCAGGCAACCACCAACTCCTCTCGAAGTTCTTCTAGAGTCTAAGGAGGACGCTGCAAATCGAGCAATTCCCAAACCATAACTCCAACAGTTTGATTAACATGCCTTTCAACAAAAAACCGTGGATTTTTCCTTTCACCAAGTCGTCCTCTAACCCTCGCTCGACCACTGTGCATGCCTAAACAAAATCGAGACTCACCACTAAAGACAATACTGTTCCATTCCTGATCCTAAAGTGACCGTTCTCTGCACCACTCAAGGTGATTACGTCGGTGTTCTGGAGTTAAAGGGAGGACCCAGTGTGGTCGGTATGAAAACAGGCCAAAACGTCTTATTCGTCGATAAACACTTTGCATGCCAATAGGTCTTCTGTTTTCTGCAAACCATTCATTTGCAATGGACCTGGTAGTGGAGAAACGGTCCCCTAAGGCAAATAATCTTAGGCGGCGATCTTCACGGTGTGTTGTTCTACAGGGGCGTCCAGAGTCCGTTTCTCTTTGCGTACGGCCTTCTCGAAGCCATGCCTGACAGCACCTAACCACGGTGTCTACACTTCTTTGCGCTCTAACTGCAATTTCCCAAAAAGAAAATCCAGCTTCCCGAAGTCCCACTATACGACCCCTATAAAACTCACTAAGTTGACGAAATCGTACATTTCTCCGTACCCTAGGCATCGTAACCAATCGTAAAGATTGGAAGAACCAAAATCCGCAAAATTTGGATCTTTACTACTGCTACAATATTCATTTTTGGTTTGTTAGTGGATTTAAAAAAAAGCAGTATAAAAACCGGAATCTTCTGAAATCGTCACTTGTTCCTATATATTTTTTGTCAATGTTTTTACTGCATTCCAATTTAATTATTTATTATATATAGTGGTTTCACACCCCCGTTTTGCTTTTTCCTCTGCATTTCTGATTCCTAATGCATGTATATCCTGCTTTACTTCATCTAACCATCTTGACCTCGGTCCTTCTCTTCTCTTCCTTCCTGCAGGAGTCCACTTAGTTATGATGTTTATTGTGTTTTCTTCCCCTGCCCTCCATATATGTCCCAACCATCTCAGTCTTTGTCTTTTTATTTTCTTGACTATAATTATTCCATTTAGTTCCTTACTTATTTCATAATTTAATCTATTCCTGTATTCACCTTCTCCTGTTTTCGTTGTCCTAGTATTGCTCGAATTATTTTTCTCTCTGTTCTCCTCAAATTTCCATCGGCTTTACTTATTACTGAAAATTTTATTAGTTTTAATTTTGTTTTGTTGGTTTTTAGGTTTACCCGCTTTATTTTTCTTGTTATTTTTTGGTCCTCATACTCTTCTGATTTATTGTCCATCTTCACTAGGTCAACTGGCTTTTCTTCATGAATTTTAGTACAAGTTCTACTTTTAGTTTTTTTCTTATTTGAAAACTTCATAGTGTGTCTCTTTTGACACGTAGTACCCTTAATTATTTCATTTCGATAGCTTGTATATTAATTTTCTGCATTTGTGTAAATTTTATTTTCAATTATCTTGTTTATTTTTGTTTTTCTTTCTCCTTTTTTATCAAATTGGTTTACTTGTTTTATAACTGCACCTTTTATAATTATGTCTATGATTATATCTTCCTCTGATGGTATCACAATCCTTCATTCTTAGTCCCAATTCCTAGTTTCTCCTTATTTTTGGCTATGACCATTTTGTCATTTGCAAAACCGTATAGGGAATAGCTATTTATACAACTAGTTGCAAAATGAACGTGTTTGCATCGTGTTTATATACAACATTTTGAATTTATTTTAATTGGTTATTTTTTAACTTCGGCCTATTTCTGCTTGACAGTATCAAAGCCATCCTTGTTTGTTTCCATGGAGATACCATTACATCACATATTTGTCACAATAATCTCCTTTATTAATTCGTTCGTTTTGTTGTTAAAAATGAACTAATCTGAGTCTGAATAGACGTTGAAGAAGCTGCAAAAACCGTAGTAGCAAATTTGCTGCCAAGTAAATCAAAAACAGCGTGTAAAACAGCTTATTCTAACTTTCAAAAGTGCGTGCGGAGTGGTGAAGAAGATAAATATTGAGAAAACGATATCAGAAAAGGCTCTTCTTGCTAATTTTTATAGAAAGAAAAGTATTCCAACCGTTGACGATGTGGATATCAGCATGTTTACAAATTTGATTGCTTTTTTGAAAAGGAATGCATAAGGATATCAGCCAAAAAAATCAAAAACTTCTAGTAAGGAAGATTTCAGTAGATTTTTAATAGCAGCTGATGATCATATATATTTAGACTTAAAAATAATTTTTATAGTTGGGATAGCAAGAGGTTGCCGAAGAATTACTAAATATGCGCCCCGAGGATGTTAGTGACTGCGGTTCTTTTATTAAAATAAACATTTCAGATACAAAGACAAAGATTAAGAGAATTTTTACAATAACCAAAGGTTATGTTGCTGGAATTAATCTGATTGTACTAGTCCGAAAATGCATTCAAATCATATAAAAAACAATCGGTTTTTCTGTAGATATATAACGGAACATGCACCATTCAACCTGTTTGCATCAACACATTTTATGACATCCCAAAAAAAATAAAGACATTACTTGGCTTGCAAAATCCTGAATAAAATGCAAATTGCTGATATACAAACGTTGAAAAGACATGGTGGGTGGAAATCCAACGCTGTTGCTGAAAATTATATTGATGAATCTTTCAATAATAAACGAAAAACAGCTGTGAAGATACTTGGACAAAATACCTCGGCAAATGTCGGCAATATCGCAGTTTTCAAACAAAGTACATCGACAAGCATAACAATGGATTCAAACGCGGCTCAGTTTGTTAACAATGATGGGGATGACATATCATATACAAGTAATGAACAAAATGTACCAGTAATCCATGGCAATACGTTTCAAAACTGTATGTTTAATTTTTGTAGTAAACTACTAAAAATTTAAAAATGAAATTTGATTTTATCAAAGAGTGACAAAATGAGATTTCATTTTATCAGTCTTTGATGATAAATTGAAAACAAGTGACAAAATGAACCACATTTTGTACCTAGAAGGAGTGTCAAAAATTATAATATTTCGTAACTGAATTACAAAAAAATATTTGTTAGTTTTTTTAAAGATTTTTTTATTATTTTTTTAGAGAGATTTGTAACGATTTCATTCAAATGTATATTAGAAAAGGATTGAACTTAATCTTGCTTTCTGGCTAATACATCAAAGTGTTGCAGAGGTTCTAACCCAATTTTCCATAATTTCAAGCATCTGGTAACCATCTTTCTGCAAAATATTTTTGTTTTTCGTCTATAATTTGTTTATATATTTAGCTCTTTCATTAAGCAGTACTAATTATCAAAGGACATTGATAATTGTTCGAAAAAACTTTATAACAAAGTTCAAAAGTTTGTTGCTTGGAAACAGACCGAGTTTTTTGCCAATTATAGAAAAACAAAACAAAAACAATTTATTTAAAGGTGCAAAAGTCCCTAAATGCTTTCCACACAAACTTTTTACTGTTAATAGTATTATTTTGGTATATTTGCATCTATCATTTCATTAATATTCCCATCAGTACATATTATAATCAAATCATGAAATCGGAGTATACAATATTTGAAATGTTAAAAAAAAAATATCCATGGCAACGTACTTAATAGAGTGAAAACAGCCCATGGGTTGTTTTTTAGGATAGTTCTGATTGGTTTTGTTCAATGAAATGATCTCAAATTAACTGATTTCCTTGAATTTCTATTAAATAAAAAAATTATATATATTTTCCAGTCTTTTGTACTGTTTCTTCTTTTCAGGTTAAAATTTAAATTAGCCTGGTTTTTTTGGAGAGGTTTATATTTAAAATAAATAAATTCTTTGAGAATCAATTATTTTATATTATATAAGATATTCTTATCTGTGATATTATTTCATGAATTATTCATTTTTTTATCAAAACAAATTAAGGAACCGTCAAAGTATTCTCAACGTTTTGTTTATGGATTTTGAGTGAGTACTTTCAGTCTTTTAACTGTATATTAGAAAGAATTTCACCTTAATATTGGATATGAGCATGATTTTTGATAAAAATAATATAAAAATACCTCATCCTCTTCAGTTTTCCACTTCTAGTTTACTTTTAATTTAGATAGTTGATCTGATAACTTTGAAGCTACTCTTAGTTCCAACTCCCTAAACATATTTCTAAAATAAATATATTATGCAACAAACATAACTTAAGCAATATAAATTTTAACTTTAATTACTACATTACGAAAAATAAAAAGGTTATACAATCTTTTTTTCGTCCAAAAACTAAGTGATAATTCTAAATTTGAAGTATGGCAAAGAATCCTTACATTATTTCTGAACAAATTGCTAATTGTACAAACATTTCGTAAAGGTTATGTTTAATAAGTGCTAAATAAGGAAATATCATCCATATACATTCAATAACGTTAAGAAACTCAATAGGGATTACTGGGGTAATATGTTCTCTAACAAGAGAATCTACGGCCACTGCTGTAATCGAAAAAACCACTCTTATCTTGAAATTGATGCCATAAAAAAAGACTAAATGAATATGGATATAATAAGAGTTGTTTATGGTCCAGTGGGATGTTTTATTGGTGAAATATTCCTAAGAAACATTATGTTGAACTGGTATCATACCGCATGGTTGATGCCGACCTAAGGAAATTTAGTGTATTCAATAAATTCTAACATTGATGCAGCATGATACAACGTGATTCTATCATGAAAAAAGGGTGGAATGTTTTTACGAATTACCCGGTATCTATATAACTTTAGCAATTAATATTAATAAGAATTTTTCTTAAGGATAATAAAAAACTCTTCGTTTTAACAAAACTTCCAATATTTATTAAAAAATTGCTTTTTTAAAGGCTCAATGACAGCTGACGATGCTTCATAGCGAAACAGCTGTCATTGAGCCTTTAAAAAAGCAATTTTTTAATAAATATTGGAAGTTTTGTTAAAACGAAGAGTTTTTTATTATCCTTAATAAGATGGACTTCCAAAAAGTAAGGGTTAGTACAATCAATTTAAGAATTTTTCTGTTCTATTTTATTATTCCTTTGGATTATTTTTCCTATTTTTTTGTAAAATAAATTATAACAGAAATAAACATAAACAAGTATCTTCAATTGATTTGAATGTGATACGTAATATTATTAATAGTTTTTTTGTATAATAAATATCAAACCACAAAAAAGGCCTTTCTTAAATGTTTAAAATGTTTCTTTGCATCTTTACTTTGAAGTCTAACTAATCCAAAAGTTGATTAAATTTATTTCGCCTTATTTAAATTATTATTTTAAAATTAACATTTTACTTTTAAAAAATGTTTGCTGATTGTAAGAAAAATTAATTTGTTTTTTGTTGTCTGAGTCCGGTACTGTCTTTATTATTTAGGCGCTTTGAAAGTCAACCCTTTATGAATTCGGAACAAACAAATTAAACTCGTTGGCCATTATGATTATGCGTTTGACCTAAAATACCAACCCCCTCGTAATATAAACGATAGAAACTTGGAAAACACACAAAACCACGATATTAAAACATACTTATGAATATTGAGAGCAACTTACATGTAGTATTAAGCAATGACATAGTTATCTTAAAAAATAATTAACAAAACAATATACAATAAACTGTTTTCATCCTTTATTCTTTATCAAACTACCATTTTTATGAGAACTGTATTATTGTTAGGATGTAAACTATTACTCAAGAATAAAAGAATGTTTCAATTTTTCTTCGCATGAAAATAATTTACGACCTAATAATGGAACCTTACAAATAACGTATTTCAAGTAATGTGTGTATTTAATTATTGCCGAATCATAGAACACATTAATCATTGAACGATTACTTATAACCCGAATATTAAAATTATACTGTCATAAACAATCATTAAACAAACATGAAAGTTTCATTCAAACGTTTAGTTGTTTATTGATCTTAGTAAGATGGACTTCCACAGAGTAACGGTTAATACAATAAATTTGCAAAGAGAATTCCATACATGCTCAAATTTTTTATTAATTTTGTAAAATTGAAATATGATGATACAACTCATTTTATATGCATTTCTCTATATTTTGGTTACCAGATAATTCACATTATAATTATGTAGAGTCTTTAGAACAAGAAATCTAATATCACTATTCCAATTTATTCCAAAATCTAACCGACGCCGACGTCGTAATTAAGCATCAAACATTACGGCGCAGTCTACCAGTGTATCCTAGCGTTGGCCGGACGATGTGTGTCATACTCTGCCTCTAATCAACATAACATCCATGTTTCATAATAATCCCAGCGACGGTTGATGGTAAACGAATTATTTATAATACCTTCGCACTCCATCACTCTAAATTTTGACCCGTTTGTGTACCTGCATGGGATATATTTCATACTATGCCCATAGTTATAAGCGAATACCTAAGTAGGTCATACATGTAAAGAGTAGTCAAATAAAATCGACACTAAATAATTTCTGGCTGTACTTTTTCATTACTAGCCTCTTAACCTAACTTTATTGACTTTTGTTGAGATAGTAAACTTGTTCATTATCAACCAAGGTAGAAAAATACTGGGACTGCTTGATTAAGAACGAAATCTCAATCTATTTCACAGAATGTGAGGTTAACTGATGTAAAGACAAAATTAAAAAAAAAACATATTTCCTTACTTATTTAATAGTCCACCTCTCATGTGAAACGGAAGTGACTGGTGACACGTCAAAAATTTTTATTAGATTTAAAAACTAATATTTAAAAAATAGATTGCCAGTAGTGCAAAAATGCTATATGAGCCACGATAGAATAGTATAATATTCTGCAACAAAGGTAGAATTAAAATTTCATGCGAGTAGAAATTCCACGAGTATCACGAATTTTCATTCTAACCGAGTAGCAGATTGTACTTTCTCCACTATCAAAGATGTTAAATCTATGAAAAGTTTGTAATACTTTTCATATTCATTCTTTGATATTTTTGGTAGTCAATTTTCCAATGTATATTTACATTCATTGGAATTTCAGATGGTGTATTTTCACAATCTAATTCTGAATCACTGGAAAACTACATGATCTTTTAAGTATTCTCAAATCGAAACCAGACAGTTATAATTTCGACAGGTTGGCCAGTTGACAATTTTGACTACAATGACAATCAACTACGTCAAGACTAATGCTATTATTACTCACCAGTGTGAGAATATTATTCTATCACAAAAAAGAGTATGTAAATATATTTAAATTACTGGGGAGCAGAGGTGTTGCAAATTTTTTTTCAACCAAATATTTTCATAAAATTCCAGCATTCTGTAATCAAATTTGATTTCAGAATTGGCAAATTCTGTGATGATCGTGGAAAAATAGTATATTGTATATAGGAAAAGCTTAACATTTCCGGACGATCGTAAAAATTGCCAGTCGAGGCGCAAGCCGAGACTGGCAATACGGAGTTCGGGAATGTGGCTTTTCCAGTACTAGGTCTACATACTATTTTTCCGAAAATCGGGAATCATTAAAATTACTGTAAATTATTACTAATCATGTTAAAAATTTCAAATCAACATTATTATTTTTCCCTTAAATAAAAGAAGCCATGAAACATTGTTTCGTAACTACGGAAACGAAGTACATAATTTTAAATTGTCTAACTTGACGAGTGAAAAGTTTATTTGTGGCGTCTTTCCAAACAGTTGATTTTTTAACGTTTTAAAAAGCCAAAGTAACGTGTAAAATGATGAGTGATGGTGACTGTTCCATTTCTGGAACCCCCTAGAACTCACGGAGGCAGTGAATGCTGCATCATTGGAATTTTTACCAGTAAAATCTAGAAATAAGTATAGCTATGCATACAACTGCTTCATGGACCACCGTACGAATAAAAATGCAACTTCTTTCCCGGAAAATATTGTAATGGCATACTTCTTGGAGCTTGGTTCCAAGATGAAATCTTCAACTTTATGGGCCAACTATTCAATGCTGAAGGCAACCCTTGCAATTAGACATGATGTGAATATATCTAAATATTCAAAACTTCGGGCATTCCTGAAACGGCAAGCACATGCCTATAAGCCAAAAAAATCCAAGATTTTAACTAAAGAAGAAATAAACAATTTTATTCAGGAAGCTTCAGATAAGGAATATTTAATGATTAAGGTAACTTACAAAACTTCAAATTACATTTGGATTCTTTACATGCTTATTTATTGTTGTAGGTAGCTGTAATATTTGGAATTTCCGGAGCTTGCAGAATGGACGAGCTGGTTAAAATGGCTGTACAAGGTATACAAGACCTACTATCTAAACTTTTAGTTACCATACCGGATTCAAAAATCAATACATAAAGATCATTTATAGTAAACGAAATGTACTTAAATCTATACCGCAAGTATGTCTCTTTAAGACCAAGAGACATGAATACCACTCGGTTTTTTTAAGTACCAAAATGAAAAAGGTTGTAGACAAGTAGTAGGAATTCACCAATTTAAAAACATGCCTAAAATAGTGGCCAGTTATTTGAATTTGCCGAACTCGAAAGAATATACCGGCCACTGTTTTCGTCGGTCTTCTACCACAATGCTTGTTGATTCTGGTGGAGATATTACTAGTTTAAAGAGACTGGGTGGATGGAAATCAACAAACGTCGCTGAAGGATGTATAGAAGAGTCTCTTACTAATAAGGAAGAACTGGCAAATAAAATTTTCACAGCAGAAAAAATCAGAAAAGTAAATCTAATATTTCTAATACTGCAGTTAATGCCCAATATTAGTTATTGTCATACAAATAAAATTATTAGTTTGGAAAATATTCAACAAAATAATGCTATTAGTTCCCAAGTTCTTCCAGTTTTCAATACTTGTACTAATAATTGTCAAATAACAGTAAATATAACAAATAATAAGTAATAATTTTAAAATATAATGTTAACCTTGTTTGTGCTGAAAGTTATAAAAATAAAATTGTTCAGGAGAAAACCTGTTAGCATTTATGTTCTAAAGTTTACTGTATGGAAATAACATTTCCTTACAGTACAGAAATGAATATTTCCTAACTTACTTATATTATTTTCTGTTGCCAGGACAAAATCAAGTTAGAGGAAAAATTGGGGTCAAGGTGTCGGCTACAGGCCACCGACACCAGGGTTGTAAGTTGAGGGGACCAGGCAAATCCCCGAGGAAACTTTGACCAAGTCCGTCTGTGCGCGTTCGCATCCTACACGAGGTGACCCTGCTCTTACAAAACACAGCGGATCTAGACAAGGTAAGTCGATAAAATCCCCCAAGTCAGAGGTGTTACGCGACCCGTGCCTAAGACTGGATGGCACCGGGGTTATGGTGTCGTGAACGGAGCCTTCGGGATACCAGGCAACCTCCCGTAAGTATGTAGCCTTACTGCGATAATGCGGGGCTCTGTCGCAGTGGACCTTTATTTCCCTTGCTACTCGTGGGAACAATATGAGTAAAAAAATAGAAGACTACAAAACAGGCCACAGGGGGGATAACTCCCCTGTTCACCAGGGTACTGGCGCTACCATGGAGGGAGATAATCCTACTGGTCGCCAGGTTTCTGGTGAATCAATGGAGATCACCGAGGAGGTGGAAAGGGAGTTGTTATCATCCCCTCAATCCTCTAAAGGTGAAACCAAATTAGGGGAGGACGAAGCCGTGAAAGCGGTCAAACGCCTCGACCTGAACAAAAGGGCAAGGTTCTCCGGTGCGACGAGAAAACGTCTAAGCCGGTTACTGAAGAGCGGCATCGAATATGATGTCGCGTTGGCCCAGATCCTGAGGGAGCTGGACGAGAAGGGAGGAGATAAAACTCGACCCAAGACCTCGTCTGATCAGCGCTTGCCGAAGGTGGGGCAAGAAGGGAGAAAGGATCCCCCTGCCTCTTCTTCTGGTAAGCGTTCTCGCTCGGATGGCAGCACCCCGGAAGCGAAGGTGAAGAAACCTCGCACCGGGACTGTATCCGGGCAGACCACTGAACGCTCGTTTAGGGACGTGGCACAGGGAGTCAGAGTGGGAATTATCCACCTCGATCACCCTAAAGTCCGTCTCTCTAACGAGCAACTGCGCCTCGTACAGCGGTCGATTATGACCGCACTAGACGAGGTGCCGGACGACGGACCCCAAGTCCGTTTCCTGGGTAGCACAATCCGCCCGGGAATGCTCATCCTTGAGTGCGCCGATGCGACGACGGTTGAGTGGATGGAGCAAGCCGTTAACGACCTGCATCCATGGCACGACGCCAGACTCAAACTGGTGCATAAGGAGGAAATACCCAAACCCCACATCTGCGTGGCCTACATTCCCGAAGAAGGGGAAACACCTAGATTGGAGGGGAAAGTGGTACTGAAACGTCTACGGACAATGAACCGAGGCCTGAACACTCCGGAATGGAGTGTGCTACGTAGGGAACCTACGGGTCCCGGTCAAACGTGGACGTTTGCAATCGACGATGAATCGATGCAAGAACTGGAGAGGCTAAATCTCCGCCCTTTCTACGGGTTTGGTCGGATTCACTTCCGATGCAGGGCCCGGGGAGGACGAGAGGAAAAGGCCCCCAAGGAAAAGACCACCGCGTCTACTGCTGTTGGCACCTCGGTAGCCTCCGTGGGGTCAAAGAAAGGGGTTAATCATCCTGCTAGGACTCCGGTAGAGGACTCAAGGAGTCAGTCAACAGCTGCTTCTGTAACGGCCCCGAAGGACAAGAAGGGAAAAACCCCTCTGTCCGGAAAGGCGCTGAAAAAGAGAGCACCAAAGGGGGGGAAAAACCTAACCCAGGGGGAGAGGGGAAGAGAGATCCTCCTCCTTCTCCTCCTCCTCCTCCAACGGTAGTATAAAAATGCCGTCCCATATTGGTGTTCTTCAGGCCAATATACAACATGCCAAAGCGGCGTCATTCCTCCTTGGCAGGGTTTTTGGCCGAGAAAACATCGACGTGGCAATGATCCAGGAACCCTGGATCTCCAACACAGGCCGAATTAGCGGCCTTGGGAACAGTTCGGGTAAGCTGGTGGTCGGCTCAGGCGGCAAGCCTAGAGCTTGTCTACTTATTCGAAATAACATTAATCATTTTTTGTTAACAGGGTATTGCACAGCAGATGTAGTTGCGGCGCAACTCTCGCTCCCGGTGGGAGAGAACAGGCTCGAGCTAGTAGTCTGTTCGGCGTATTTCCCGGGGGATGAACCAGGACAACCTCCTCCAGCGGTAGTGCGGGACCTAATCGCCTTCTGCAAGAGGAACAACAGACAACTGATCATTGGATGTGATGCAAATGCCCACCATCTGGACTGGGGAAGTACCAACACCAATGCAAGGGGTGAGTCACTCTATAATTATATATTAGGGGAGGGACTTTCAGTTAACAATGAAGGTTCTGAACCAACTTTCGTGACTAGGGTCCGTAAGGAAGTTTTAGATATAACAATTAGCACTCAGCTTATGAGCACCAAGATTGTTAACTGGCGAGTCTCCACCGAACCTTCCTGTTCCGACCACAGACATGTGAGATTCAAGGTGAAGGTCGGGGAGAGGCCTATAGTCCAATTCCGTGATCCTAAATGCACGGACTGGAGTGGATACCGAAGGTCCCTCCGAGTGCACTTGGAGGAGAGGATTGGGTCTATAAAAAACAAAAATGATATAGAAGCAGCGAATGAGCATATGCGAAACGCAATTCTATTATCATACCAGGAGAACTGCCCACTCAAGGAGAAGAGGGACAATAGAGGGTCACCTTGGTGGAGCAGCAGCCTGGACAAAAAAAGGAAAGAAGTTCGACGTCTCTTCAATCGAGCTAAAGTAGCAGGGTGCTGGGATATCTACAGGACTGCTCTAACGGAATATAACAAGGCCATCAGAAGGGCAAAAAGGGATTCTTGGAGGAGGTTCTGCCAGAGTATATCTGATGTACCTGCCGGAACAAGAATCCACAAGATTCTCTCTAGGGATCCAGCACAGGAAGTCGGCTCGATAAAACGATCGGACGGTTCCTTCACGGATTCCAAGAGACAGACGTTGGAGCTCTTACTACAGAACCACTTTCCTGGCAGTCTGCTTCTGGAAGACCGGCAGCCGATCCCCCTTCCTTTTGGGTCGATGATACGACCAAACAAGGAGGATTGGGGGGCGGCAACGAAAATGGTTACCCCATCAACGGTGAAGTGGGCGATGAGTGCGTTCACCCCATACAAATCACCGGGAGAGGATGGCATTTTTCCCGCGCTGTTGCAAAACGGTGAAGAGGAGTTGCTACCTCTGCTAACAAAATTATTACGGGCGAGTCTAGCGTGGGGTTATCTTCCGGTGAGCTGGTCGACCGCAAGGGTCGTATATATACGTAAAGCGGGGACGGTGAATAACTCCCTCCCTAAATCCTTTAGGCCGATCAGCCTCACATCGTTCGTACTAAAGACTCTAGAAAGAATTCTAGATAGGCACATTAGGGAGGGGAACCTTAGGAATTTTCCTTTGAATCCCCACCAATATGCTTACCAGGTTGGGAAGTCCACGGATTTGGCACTTAACAACCTCGTAGGAAAAATCAGCCACTCTCTTGATAACAAAGAGATTGCGCTGGCAGCCTTCCTAGACATTGAGGGAGCATTTAACAACGCACTACCTCACTCCCTATGTGCTGCTCTTCAGCGCAGGGGAGTAAACAGGATTATCTGTAACTGGATAAAAAACATGCTTGGTAATCGGTACGTAGTGTCATCACTGCGGGGAGAGACTGTTCGATTCAGGGCGGCTCGGGGGTGCCCACAGGGGGGTGTTCTATCGCCACTTCTGTGGTCACTCCTGGTTGACTCGCTTCTTGGGACTCTCTCCCTGCGGGGAGTGGATTTCCAATGCTATGCGGACGATCTGGTTATAATAATAAGGGGAAAATTTGAGGAGACCATCTCGGAGATCGTTCAAATGGCCCTAAATATAGTACACAGGTGGTGTGAGGAGGAGCAGATGTCGGTAAACCCCCACAAAACAGTAATTATTCCGTTCACCAAAAGGAGGAAGCTGGATAATCTGCGACAGCCGACTCTGTACGGTGAACTCATTCCTTTTGCGGAGGAGGTAAAATATCTGGGGGTAATCCTAGATAGAAAACTTACCTGGAACTCCCATCTGGAGAGAACAATAAACAAAGCCAGGGTATCCCTCTGGAATCTCAGAAGGGTCTGTGGAAAATCATGGGGGATGAATCCCAAACAGATTTACTGGATTTATCAAACGGTGATAAAACCAATGGTCACGTACGGCTCAGTGGCGGGGGGGTCGAAAGGACTACAACAAGCTGCTGCAGCGAAGTTGTCTGGTCTGCAGAGAACTGCATGCGTGGCCATTACGGGCGCTATGTCCACCACTCCGACGGCGGCAATGGAGAGACTCCTAGGTTTAACTCCACTCCCCATTCTTTTGGAGAAGGAGGCTAGGATGGTCTCTTACAGAGCCAAGTCGATAGGTAACCAGATAACGGGGAGGCACTTTGGGACCACGCGGGACTAGTGGGGAAGTTAAATTCCCACCAAGTCCTTGGAATGGTATCAGACATGCTTGCCACACGAGTACACGTGGAAAGGGCCTTTAACGTCCTATTCCCAAGTAGGGACGAATGGAAAGGAGGTGCAATCTCCTTCTCTGGGTCCGACTGCGTTGTATACACGGATGGCTCGAAAAATTCACTGGGTGTGGGAGCCGGGGTGTATAGCAGAAATCCGAGAGTTGACATTTCAATAAACCTTGGTAAGTACGCTACTATCTTTCAGGCGGAAACGTTTGCTATAGATTTGTGCGCAAGGGAGTTGATTGCCCAACCCCTGGTAAACAAATGCATATACATAATTTCGGACAGCCAGGCAGCGTTAAAAGCACTGAATTCTACCCGGGTTGATTCAAAGCTGGTGTGGAGCTGTATCGAATCCCTTAACAACCTTGGAGCAAATAACAGAGTAACGCTACTCTGGGCTCCAGGGCATGCGGGAGTGGAGGGCAATGAAAGAGCTGACACTCTGGCAAAAAAGGGAACGGAGTCCGCGTTTATTGGACCGGAACCATTCCTTGGCATAGCAAAAAGCACTGCCAAGGACATTATCTCCAGCTGGGCAGCGAGGGAAACCCTTCTGCACTGGGAGAATATATCGGGGCTTACCCACTCGAAAGCGTTTATATCTCAACCTTCGAGCAGAAAAACAGCACAGCTCCTGGAATTGAGTAGAAGTAACCTACGCATTCTTACTGGACTGTTGACTGGACACTGTCGTCTGAGAAACCACCTGAGGAAGCTTAGTCTGAGCAATACGTCGGACTGTCGCTACTGCAGTGTGGCAGACGAATCGGCAGAGCACATTCTTTGCTATTGCCCCGCGTTAGAAATGATCAGGCTCCGCTCGTTTGCCTCATACGGCTAGAGCCTACCGACTTTAGACAAGTCTCGCCAAAATCGATCTTGGACTTTGTTAAGAAGTGCATACTGGATGGCGAATTGTGACCCTTAGGGGTGAGCCACAATAGGCCCTAGTTTGGCCGCAGTGGAGGGGTGGGAAACGCCCCGCTCACATTGAACCTAACCTAACCTAACCTAGAGGAAATATTGACTTTTTCTTTCAAATATTTTGTCAAAAATGTTATTATTTCTTATCGATTTTCGGAAAAATGTATTATTGTCTCGAAGCTTAGCTTCTTAGTCTTTAATGAACCTCGACAATAATAACTCACTTTTCATAATTCATAATTACTATTTTATAATACTATCTGTATATCTTGGAAACATATATCAGGAAAAATAAAGCATTCTGTACCTTATTATTATATAAGAAAAAATAACTGGCAGTAATAGAGAAATAAGAACTGGAAAATCTGAACAAAACCTCAAAATTACTCTTTAAATCTGCTGCAAATAACGTTAAAAGGATGAAGAAGTATTTTTTGCATATGAAACGCACCCTAAAGACGATATGTCAAGCATAACCAGTAGTTGAAGATTAAAACAATGTTTTAGCTTTTTTGTGAATTTTTAATCAAGTGATAAGTAAGATTACTAATTAATGGAACAAATTACCGTCTACAATCACTGCACTATTGCTATTGCAGGGATAAAACTTTTAGAAATAAATAATTGTGAAAAGGAACTAATATCAGTCAAATGTCTACTTTGTTACCTGTTCTTTTGGTTTTTAAAAAAATTAAATCGTAATCTACAGGGGCAACATAACATACATATCTAGAGAATGGATTTATCGATTGTAGATCATGAATTTATAATGTTGGATAATTCAGTTGCAAGGAGCCACAATCGAACTAAACAGAAAATGGACATTGGGGGAATAATCAGTCAGACTACCGACATTCCCTCTGGGATGGATCCAACATCTAAGTGAGAACTATAATTATAACCTAAAAATAATTGCAATTAATCTGAATCATGAGAAAGAATGAATTGGTTAAATTTTTGTAATTAATCTAGATGACCTAAAAAAATTAGTTTATAGTCAGTATTTTCTCCGGCATATAAAAACATTTATATTTAATTCAGATTTTTAAGTTAAGAAAGACTCAGTTTAATTTGGCATACTACCATATACAAATAAAATGGTTTCTCTTTTGGGAGAAAGTTTTCTAGATAAAATATTTTTTTTATATTAATTATTGTTATAAATTCAAGTTTAAAAGCCGGCCTTGTCCAAAAACTTAAATAATGGCGAATGCTCCTTCTAGAATAATCCCGTTGTTTTCTATTTTTCGATGATGATGTCGACTGGAATGTTCGGCCTGAAAGATTCTAGAAGGCGCAAGGGTTATATCTAAATTAGTCATCAGTTATAACATTCTTAGTTAACAGTGAACAATTACTGCGCGGAAATTAGGTAAACAGTAAAATAATTACACATAAATAGTGTAATATCCTGGTATAATAGATAGCAGTTAGACATAGTGTATATAATTCTATCTACGATCATTGCACAATACAAACTTCATTGATGTGAAAACCCCACTGTAAATTTTCATTTTACCCATCGATAACCTAAAGGAGAGCTTTGATTGGTTCTCGGCTGTGGGTAAAATTGACAGGAACTTTTATCCACTGGAATGAGGACCGGGCATATTGGGATTTTTATATTTTTCCCATTATTACGTTGGCAACAGCTTTCAGTTGCTACGGTGACATAACCAAAAATTCAAACAAACAAAATCACACAATTGACAGCAAAAACTTACAAAGTGAAATTCGTGGGTTTTAAGGTAGTTTTTTGTGACTGTGACTGAAGAAAATGTTGACAAAAGAGAACGAGATGTTCTGTACGCCACCTGACATTCGCAATATTGCAACGACTGCAATAGAAATTCTTCTACCACAAAAATCACGGCACAAGTACGAATGTGTTTATGAAAAGTTTTTATATACTTGATCGTAGATAAAGTATAGTATTATACTCACAAGCAAAGGTTTTAATCCACTTAATTGATTACATGCACTCGCCTGCCGTTCGTGCAGCAACTTTTATTTTCGTGAATAAAAATCTTCTTTACTTGCTCGTGTAATAATATACTATATTCTACCCACAATAGACATCATGAGTCTGCGCAGTATTTATTTGTCTGTTCTCAGTGATTTCTGACAGTTTTCAAGCAAAGTGTCGGATGTTCGTACAGAAAATTCTGACAATCCGAGGACAGTCAAAACTGTTTGCGGATATATCTCAAGTAAATTGTCCAAGATTTGTTCTGTGAATAACAAATGATTTGTGACGATACCAATAATTGATTGATTTGAATTTTTCTACTTATTCTATGATGGTAGATAGTGTTTAATCAGTCAGTCAGTTTTTAGTTTAGTATGCGTTAAAGTATGCATCCTCTACAGATTGCGATGTTGGAGATATATTTGAGGAGAGAATAAAACCCAAAAATAAAAACTTTATTAATCAAACAGTGCTACAATATAATGATGAAGAATTTATAGAGCATTTTAGAGTCAGTACGGCAGTTGCCAATGAATCATCAACACTGTCAGAATACCAAAAGAATACACACAAAATTTGTGTTACAAATTACCGACAGATCAGGGACAAGTCCATGATTAGTTGTCACCAACCTGTTATATCCACAACATGTTGGAAACTTGTCAGGGATTTTCTGTATGAACAAACCTAACAACATTGTGTTATTCTGTAATAATTCTTCTTTTTGGTCTTTTGCTTAGGTTCTTCCAATGATGTATCCAAATTCTGGATACAATTGTTTATGTTACTGTTACTTTCGACATTCAAAATCATATACAAACTAGAAATAATAAATACCAATATTCCATTTGATTGATTTGACTTTATATTGAGTGGGTTTAACTGGTTTACTACAAAAGCTGAGTTGAAGTCAATTATATTGGATATTTATTTTTTGTTCAATGATATGCGACACTTTTTACGAATCGCGTGACATTTTATTACTTAAAGTGGTTTCTTACAACGCGATAATGATATTGAGGCCATTTCCCGTACCTCTGCTTCCGGCCATTAATTTTTCCGAAAGTGGACACACGAAATGCTTGTAAAATGTTTAAAAGCTCATATAGAACGAAGTACTTCAGTTTTTTTAATTTGAAACGCAGATTTACTTGTAGAATATTTTTTTGTTTTCCCGCATGGTGAATATTTCGTTAAAACATCGTTTTAAGCAATATCAGTAAGATTTACTCCAGGTCAGGGAAATCAATTAAATTTATACTAAATGTTAAAAGTTAATTTATAAAAAATAGGTAAGTTACTATGATTCGTTTTCAAACTAACAATTAATGAAATATAATTAAAACCTAGTCAAAATTAATATAAAAACAGTCGAAACGGACACTAATAGAAATCTGAGAATTGTGCTATGCCGATGATGTGGTAATAATAGCTGAAGATGAAAGTAGGAATAAACAATAAAGAGTTGCAACAAGTGCAATGATTGAAATACCTGGGAGCCATAATATCAGAAGATGGATGGAAACATCGAAGAAGAGATAAAACAAAGAAAAACATCAGGAGGTAAGTTGAATAATGGGATCAAGCACTCATTCTGGGGAAAGAAGGAGATACCTAAAGATATAAAAGTGCAGGTATTCGACGGAGCGGCGACATGGACACTAACAGAGGGACAAAAGAAGAAATTGATAGCCATAGAAATGAGATTTATGAGAAAAAGAGAAAATAAGACAAGAATGAATAGAATAACGAATACAATACACAGACTGAAACTAGGGGTAAAATCAAATCAAAATGGAAGGAAAGCGTCTAGTTAGACAGGTTCTAGAAGCAAGAGCAGTTAAAAAAGGAGGAAGAGGACGGCCAAGGAAAACGTAGTTAGAAGACTCGAGAGGTGTCGTGGTGAAAAGAGAAATGAACTGGAATGATGTGCAAAAAGCCAAACAGAACAAAAAGGAATGGAACACGATGTAGAAGAGCAAAACGAGAGAATTCAACTCCCACAACCACCTTAGGCAAGGCTTAAGACACGGATTAAGTAAGTAAGTAAATAACTTTTAAAAAAAGTAAATACATTCGTCACAAAAAGTATCGCATAAGTGATTTATAAATAAAGTTTTTATTATTCTCTTTTGATTTTTTAGGGAAATGATAGGAAATGAAAATAAATAGATCATCCATGTATCAAATGTGACAAACCAATGAATAAAGAAAAATACCAAAATCAGTGTCACAGGTTTTTATTACCAAATGTACAGGTTTACAGGAACAGCGACTAGCGACTAGTTTCGGCCTATAAGCAGGCCATCATCAGGCTGTAAACCTGTACATTTTGTAATAAAAACCTGTAACACTGATTTTGGTATTTTCCTTTATTGATAGGAAATGAATTTGGAATTATGTCTCAAATTAGTTTATTTAATTAAAATTAAAAACCAAAATATAATGGGCATAAATAATGAAAATAACAATTATTCTAGAAAAATCAAATAATACGAAGTAACAAAATAAAAAATTTCAACGATAAATTTAACATTTTAGTATCTGGTATTGCCACCTCTGGCTCTAATAACTTATCTCATTCTCCGTGGAAGGCTTCTTATCAGGTCACGTATGTCATCCAAACCCAAATTTTCCCATTCTTCTATTAAAACATTTTCTAGCTCAGTAAGGTTGTCTGAAGCGATATTATGAGCTTTTATGCGCCTGTCCAGGTAACTGCTGGCCAATCTAAAACTTGGATACCAACTTCTTGAAGGTATTCAATTGTTATTCTGGCAACGTGCGGGCGAGCGTTATCGTGCATTAGAATAAAATTCTTTCCAATGATTGAAACAAATGGCACTACATTTCCTCAAGAACCTCCCTTATATACCGATTAGATGTCAGTGTTTTTTGAATAGAGAATGAAGAGACTTTTCAAACGATGTATCACAAGCCCATACTGCCCATTTCAAAAACCGGTAGTTGTTACTGTAAATCAAAGGGGGTGGCAGGTAGGGATCAAATTTTCACTTTAAAGAATGTCAATTTATAATTTAAATTTGACGTGTTTGGAAGTTTTTTATAAATATGAACAGTTACCCATTTGGCTTTTCCACACTGTATTATAACGCTATTCCATAGATATTCTTCTCGGACTAGTAACTATTTTATATTTATAAATGAAATCAATATTAGATTAAAATCACTGTCATTAAAACTAATTATTACAGGGATTCTAACGTTATCAGAATGGTTATAGAAATTCTCTACCTCAGTTATTTTTGTTATTGCATTTTTCCAATGTCCCCTTGGGAAATTTGTGTTAATTACTATACCAGAAAAGTTTGGTAATATGAGTTTAAAGCGCACTCCTACAAAAAAAACGGAATTGGATTTAAAATACAATGAATAAACATCCTGAATTATTACACACATAAGACTTTTTAAAATTGAATCGTTTTATACTCGTAATAAATCTGGTTTTTGCTGCACGGTTTCTGCAGGCACCATATCATTAATCAAACCGACATATTTGCTATATATTTTTGTGTTCGAAAAACGTTATTTGCTATATTACGTATATTAGTACGGATTTAGTTCTAAACGAAAATGATATAAATGACTGATTACAAAAATTCTATGAAATTTGGGATAATATTGTAGAACAGTGTGTTCTAAAATTTGTTACCTCAAATAAAAGTTTATGGTACTAACCCTTACTGTGTGAAAATGCATGTTATTCAGAACAATAAACAACTAAAAGGTTGTATTAACTTTCACTATTTATTCTATAAATTGCAATTACAGCTGTTTCGCTATAACTAGCATCGTCAGATTGACATATTGAAATTACATGTTTGTTTGTAACTAGGTACTTGATGTTGCTAAGTAGTTAAGGCTGGACCAAGTAAGGAAGTAATAAGACATAACAATATTAAAGCCTAGATGTTATTAGCCCTAAGGGATTATCCTGGATGTATTTCCCTCTAAGATCAGTATAACTGTGCAATGATATAGAAAAACCAGGAAAAAACTATATCCTGCTGATCTTTACAATAACTTAATATATTTGTGTTATAATTACGTCTTATCTATGTATAAAATGAAGACTCAATCAAAGTAAACAGTTTAATAGTGGTGAACTTCCAAGATTTATTTGTTCATTAACTACTTTATATTGTTGATCTGCTAGATGTCTTTTGATTTCAAGTTCTTCGAGGAAATCTAAATTTTGTTTTTTATCACAGGTGTGTAATATTTGAATGTCATTAGTGTGTATGAGTGAGTGTGGATGTTCAAGAACGTGTTTGGCATAGTTTGACTTATCTGGTTGTTGTAATCTATATGCTCTTAAATGTTCATTGAATCTTATTTCAAAATTTCTTTGTGTTTGACCTATATATACAGCATTACATTTTGGACAATTAATTTTGTAAACACCAGATTTTTTTAATTTAGGTAATTTTGTTTTTACATTTAACAATTTTGTACCAACATTATTGTGTGATTTGAATGAAATTATTGCAGATGTTGCAGAAGATATTATTTTTGAAATTGTATTAGAAATATTTCCACAATATGTAATACTTTTATAACTTTTAATTTCTTTTGGTTGTTGAGGGAATATTAGTTGTAGTGACACTTTCTGTTCTTTCTTATTAATTAATTTATTTATCAAATGTATTGGATAGCCATTAGATATTGCTATTTGTTTTATAATCTCAATTTCTTTATTAAAATTATTTTTGTTCATTGGAATTGAAAATGCTCTATGTATCATAGAATTATAAGCTGCTAATTTATGTGATATAGGATGATTTGAATGATATGGTATGGTTACATCTGTTTGTGTTGGTTTTCTGTATATTGAATAGTTTAATGAATTATTAACTTTTTCAATTCTCAAATCTAGAAAATTAATTGAATTATTTTCTTCAACTTCTAAAGTAAAATTAATTTTAGGATGCAAGGTATTTATATAATTAAAAAATATATCTAGCTGTCGTTCGCTACCTACAAATCCTGCTAACACATCATCAACATATCTATACCAAAATACAATATTGTTTTTATAAGTAGAATTAAAGATTTTGCTTTCTAAATTATCCATAAAAATATTTGCTAAAATTGGAGAAATGGGACTTCCCATTGGAAGACCTTCATTTTGAATATATACTTTCTGATCAAAAGTAAAATAATTTTGGCTAATGCATACATTAAATAGGTCAATTATATCTGATATTATACCTGGATGGATATTTCTTTCATCTAATAGCTTTTTAACTAGAACTATACATTCTTTAGGAGGTATTTTAGAGAACATATTAGTTACATCAAACGATACTAATTTAGTATTATTTTGTAAATTACATTTATTTAATTTATTTATCAAATCTAATGAATTTTGTACTGAATATTTAGATGTGTAACCATAATTATTTAGAATAGTATTTAATTTTTTAGCTACCTTAGTATTAGGAGTGTTAACATACGAAACTACAGGTCTAATCGGTTTTGACTCTTTATGTAATTTAATAGTTCCATATAATTCTGGACATTGAGGATTTTTATTAATTAGGTATTTTTTATCATAGTCATTAAATATATAATTTGAATTATTTACATGTTCTTTTATTTGGTTAGAAAATTTTTGAGTTGGATCGTTTTTTAGAATTTTGACATTACTTGACATTATGAAATCATTCACTTTAGATTTATAATCTTCTTTTTTTTTTTAAAAAAAATTACTGTTGAGTTACCTTTATCTGATTTTGTAATGATTAGGTTATTTTGATCTACTTTATTTTTGATTGATTTTAAAGCTAAAATGTCATTTTTAATAATTTGACTTTGACTTTTGAATTTATCTGGTTTTATGTCTCTAATAAGATTTGCTATTTGCATTTTTTCATAAATGAAATTATTTGTATTAGTTCTTAAAGCTATTTCAGAATCTGTAGCTAAAATTTCTTTTATACTATTTGTAAATTTGGGAGGTATGCAATATTTTAAACCCTTATCTAAAAATGTATTTTCATTATTTGAAAAAATGGTGTCTGATAGATTTACATACCGAGGAGCAAAATGCACTGGTACGTGAGTATTTACTGTGTCATTATGTTGTGTATAATATGTTTTGTGTTGGACATTCATTAATTTTTCTAATTTACTTATCTGTTTTTGATACTTTTCATGTTTCAAAATACTGACCTGTTCTCTAATTTTATCATCTAGGCAGTCAAATTCTACAGAATGCATTGAATAAGTTAATTCTGAATGAACAGTTTTAATGTAAATGTCTAGAGAATCTCTTATTTTGAACCACTTTCTACTTTCCTCTTTAATCCACATTTGTTGGGCCTTTTTAATTACTTTTTGTGCTTCCTTTGATTGAGTCTTACACTTTATATTTACATATTTTGGTATTAGGGCTAATAACATCTAGGCTTTAATATTGTTATGTCTTATTACTTCCTTACTTGGTCCAGCCTTAACTACTTAGCAACATCAAGTACCTAGTTACAAACAAACATGTAATTTCAATATGTCAATCTGACGATGCTAGTTATAGCGAAACAGCTGTAATTGCAATTTATAGAATAAATAGTGAAAGTTAATACAACCTTTTAGTTGTTTATTGTTCTGAATCAAATAAAAGTCATAAATTTCCATCGTGGTTCACAAAAGAACTTAAAGATCTACTTAAAAAAAAAAATATAGGAAATTAAGATGTATATCACAACTGTATGAAGTTTAAACAAACAAGGCGTAAAGTTAAGCAACTGATAATTAAAAATGAAGAACGAAATAACTTTAATAAATTAGAGGAAAATATACTAACAGAGGTTAATACATTTTGGAATTACACAAAAGGTAAAAGAACAAATTCAGGTTATCCGGGTAATTTTATTTACCAAGGTGAAATGGTAACTGTTGAACAAATTGCTGAAGTATTTGCAAAATTTGTCTCTTCAGTTTACTCGTTTGATAAAGCCACTTATAATTTAAATAATAAAAATGAATATATTGATATTTACAGTGATACTTTTACTTTAGATATAATAACTGATAAAAAATCTAACAGAAGCATTTAAGAAATTGAAACCAAAAAAATCAGCAGGTACCTATAGACAATATACCACTTTATATTTTAAAAGGAGGTAGTGAATGGCTAATGGCTCCGCTGTTACACATATTTAATTTATTAATTCAATCAAAAACATTTCCTGCATTGTGGAAAACATCTATCAATACACCTATTTACAAAAATTTAAACAAAATGGATATAGAAAATTATAGGGCTATATCAATAATGTGTACACCAGCGAAGTTATTTGAACAAATAATCTATTCAAAACTCTATAGGTATGTTAACCCATACATGAATTTATGGCAATTAATCTGTAGAAACAAATTTATTTATCTTTAGTGATGAAGTTCATAATTCGTTGGAAAAAAATACAGTTAGATGTAATATATACCGACTTTAAGAAAGCGGTATGGTACATCATGATGTTCAACTTAAAAAGATTAAAAGGTTTGGGTTGATTGAAAATTTTCTAGAATTAATAAAAAGTAACATACAAAATAGAAACTTTGTTGTGAAACATGACAAGAATACATCTGGAAGATATGAAGCCAATTCAGGGGTACCTCAAGGATCAAATTTGGGGTCCCCACTATTTTTAATGTGTATTAATGATCTGGTAAATGTTATAAATTCTGATTATTTAGTCTTTGCTGATGATTTTAAGTTATTTAAACAAGTACAGACTGTTAGAGACTGCGTTTCTCTGATAAAACAAAATTTTTAAGTTGAGTATAACTAATAAACTCTATTTTAATATACATAAATTTTATATTATGACAGTCACCGGTCAAAAAAATCCCGTTATTTTTGTTTATATGATGGAAAGAGAGGTACTAGAAAGAAAACAAGAAGTTAAAGATCTGGGTGTTACTTATAACAACACATTTTCTTTTCACAACCACATAAAAAGTATTAAAAACCATGCAACTAAAATTTTGGGATTTGTTATAAGAAGTTGTAAAAGTTTTAATAACATAAATACAAAGAAAGTATTATATTACAGTCTGGTGAGATCAAAACTTGAATTTGCATCTATTATCTGGTATGGTGAATATAAAACCATACTGAGGGATATTGAAATCATCCAGAACAAATTTCTTAGGTACTTATATCATGGAAAGTATCATAAATGGCCTGATTATAACTTAATAAGAACTTCTCAGTTGAGAAATGAGTTTCAAATACTTTCATTAGAGCAAAGGAGGGATATAGCAGCTTTAGTATTTTTACATAAAATAATTAACGCCAAAATAAATTCACTTGAAATACTATCTCTCATCCCTTTTAATGTTCCCGTTAGAAACATTCGTACCTTCCCGATGTTCAAGATACCATTGGTTCTGACTACATGCCATTCACCACTTGTTACTATGCTTCGACTCGCTAACAATTTTAACCTTTTAATTGATTTGAAGTGGGTATTATCATTGGTAACTTTTAAAAATAATAGTTTGCATCATATAATTAATTTTACAGTGTGATATGGTTGTTAATATAGATACTTAGGATATTGGTGTTTAGTTTCTAGCAATTATAGTAATTATTTATTATAATAATACATTATAATTTTTTTTGTTTTTGGATATATTTAATATCGTATTATGTAATCACGTAATTAGTTTGTAAAACTTGTGTGGTTATAAATAAATAAATAAAAATGTGTGCCATATAATTCAACAAAGTATTGAAAATCTTGAAAAGCGTTTTACGCGCTGATGTGGGCTCTTAATTATTGACAGTTTAACGAAAAGTATGTTATGCACATCAAAATAAATATATGGCGCAGTCAGCAGGATAATTAATGTTAATTATTTAAAAGTAATCGATCATTTACGTCCCACGAACATCTTCCTTAACGCCCTTTAACAACCTTTCGCTTTACGTTTCATACTAATTTGAATTATTCATCGAAGTCTGCAGAATGCCCTTCATACTTGTTTACCCTACAAGTGGTGTGTTTGCATAGCGCGAATAATTATTTAAATACACCGTAAATAACATTTTAATTTGCATCTGTCATCTCTAAATTTAGGAAGAAAAGTTTTTCGTTTACATGAAGCCTTTAACGTTTTAGTACAATAAATATTAATATACATACCGGGTTGAGTTTCGCATTCTTTGCTCTTCTATGTTGTGCCAATAGTTTGGATAATCTTAAAGTTCTTTGTTCGGATGTCAAGCAATCGTCAGTTACGGTTATTATAGAGGTGGTGCCATTATTACATTCTTCTTCTTCCGGAAATGCGGGTTTTGGTGTTACAGTCGATAACGGTACTGTAAGAGCTACCAAAGTTTCGCTGCGCACGCTCCATGAACTGCTGCCGAACTGTTTCATGTTCATTAAATCGCCAAAGCTGCCTAAATAATTTATTGCTTTGATTGACTGTTTTTTTTAATATTTTATTATCAAGAAACTGCAAATTTTGACTAATAACCAAGAAAAATTAAATAGAGAATAAGAATAATAAATAATTAATAGTTTGAAATTAACTAACACGTTTAATACAAAAATTAGCTTTTAGAATACACTGATATCTGTTTCGCTAAGAGCAAAACAAAATAAATGCTGGAGAAACGCGAATACAAGGAAAAGGACAGAGGACAGAAAAGGAAGAAAAAAACAGAAGAGCCAAATAGCATTACATCTGAAAAGACAGAAAGGTTTATGAATAATTAAGTAAAAAATAATGCCGATATAAAATATGGACCATGCATCTTACAGACAAAAGTAGCTGGAATCCAACTTGTCCAAAATGGTTGTTTCAGATTTATAGCAAGTCTAATTGGGACAACAGACGTTTTCTCTTTTTCTGTGCTATATAGAGTCCAATTTTAAACAAAGTTTATAAATATGTACAAATACAGCTAAATCATCTGGAACAGTGGAAAGTGTCGTGCAAAAGGCATCGACAATGACAAGTGTGGGAAAAAGATCTACATACAAAATTTTTCCTAAAAATAAACGGAAGTTATTACTCGTCCAAAACAACATAGAGAAACACAATTATTACTTTAGGAACAGCCTATAGTAAAAGGTTTATTATAATATTTATTGAATATAAAGCAGCAATTGAGACATGACTTGTGAATTGAATTGTTTAATTTTTTAATAGAAGCAACGATACCTATTGCAGAATTAAGTTTTCCCCTTACCAGAATATATACATACATCATGTTCTTTAGATGCCTTAGTGTCAGCATCTTTTTGAGTATTAATAAAAAAATCTGCACTGAATAATTATTCTTATCATTCTAATCACTGAACGTACCTGACGAAAAATTTAATAACGTTAGTAAAGGTTTAGATTTTATAAAATAAAAGTGATAATAGTGCCTCTGTTTCTATTGATCTTTCACTTTTGATTATTTTTTTTTTGGGGGGCTGAGATGGGAAACTCATGTTCGATGGGTACTTATCCAGAACTCAACAGTGTTGGACTTACCCTTGAGAGGATTTTTACCAACCAAACCCACCTCAAAAACTCGCCGTTAACCCGCCTCGGAATCACTACCCTAGCATATTTTAAGACGTCCCTCACACACTCTTGACCCAATCATACTACTTGCCTTCTACTAAGCATTTTCTCCACAGCTTCGCTAACCTCCACCCATTCTTTCTCCCCTCTCAATATTATCTCCACCATGTTCTCCGAATACACTGCTACCCCGAGTCTCCTCTCCAACTTCTCTAAATCCTCCTTGTTCTTCCAACATCTAAACACATGAACCTCATTACCCTCCACCTCACGCATATTCCAGTATCTCTCTTCCCAATCTTGACCAATGCCCAGTGAGCACTTGGGTCAAGGAGTAGTTCACCTCCCCAAACTCACGGTTCATACACTCACTCCTAATTACCATTTCCTTCTCCATCCAATCCTGAACTTCCTCATTTGTGGCACCCTTCCACCGGTGCTTCTTTGCCTTAGCCATCAGGTCCAAAGGGTATGACCTTGACAGCACAACTGCTGCTATTGGATCCACTGTCCTGTACTCCTGTAGCACTCTCAACAAAATCTGTCTCTGCACCTGCAGTAGTGGCTTTATCCTCGCATGGATCCCCGTTCTTTAACATATGATGCTTGAAGGATAGTTAGCTATCCAACCAAACACCTAAATACTCCATCCCCTTCACCATCATCCTAACTTTCCTTGTCTTGCTTCGTCCTTTTACGAACAATCCCACCATCTTATCTTCCACCACTTCCAATCCGCATCGTTCTATCTTCTCCACAATCTTCCTACACATCTTCTCCGCCTTTATTTCTATCTCCGTCTCTCCCTTTGCCGTACACACCAGGTACACAACTTCCGCATACACCGTAATCTCACATCCCTCTTCGCATACAATCCCACAAAACTTCTTATTTGAATATGCCTTCTTATTTGTCCCCTACTTTTTTTTATTATTTAAATGAAGCTGCTATGCCGGATCTTTTAGCAGGAAGACAATGTCCCTCCTATTCGGGTCAATTTAGATTCATTTCCTTTTTTTGTATGCAAATATTTTATGGTTTAGTGGTTCTCACAATACCGAGGATGAAAAACAAAATAAAAAAAAATATTTGTATGCGAATTAAGCAAACTTATTATAAGCATGTAGAATGTAAAATCTACCCATTGGCGCAAAACTTTTGATTTTTATTATTATTTTTAACTCGGTAACAATATTTTTTGGTTTATTTAACAGAAACTGAATATTGCAATGCGTCTGCTTTTAAAAGATTGGGACAGCCGCCACTGAAGGTTGTTTGTACGGCGAACTTTCGGGCCGCTTCAAGAACGAAGAACATACGCGAGTACTCTGGGACATTCTCGATGATACGAGAAGCAGTGGCGTCTGTATATTTACTTATATGCGGAGAAGCAGTTTTGAGTTTTAGTTCAGACATTATGCAGATAATCAGTATAGGTGTAAATAGTGTGTTAAGCTGTTTTAGTGTATAGGTAAATCAAATATTAAATTGTTAAAATAAATAAACGTTACAATATCATGTGCTATATTTTTTTATTGTTTGTATTTTTATAAGAAAGTGTTAAATAAACATAGTAATACTAAAAGAAAATAAAAAAAGAGGCCACAATAAGGGAAAACCAAGAAAATAATCAATAATTAAGAAGGTTGATGTAGTTCACAGATAAATTTTTAGTCAAAAGAAAAATATTTAAAGAAGAATTTCACACTTTCTGGGTTTTCTAAATTAAACCAAGACTTTTCAAAAAATAAATTAGATACCATGAGATTTATAAAATTTTGTTAATAGAACATTTAGAAGTTTTTCCATTTGTAGGATAGTGAGAAACAACCATTAAAAAAAAATAATGGGCATTAAGTAAAGTTTTTTTTCATTTTTTCTTTTTTCATAAAGAATTCCGTTTTAAAACATAGGTCACTGTATAAAAGAAAATAGCTGAAAACCTGACGATGGGATTTTTGACATAATTTGCGGGTAAACAGAATACGAGTATGTGTAGGTAATAATTAAATTGAGGTCTGTTACGGACTAAACGTGAAAATTTAGGGTTCACAATAATGTGAAAAATATTAATCAAGGGCTTGTTTACACATTTTGCAAGGGTGGTAATCACAATGTCAGCTTCTGCACTGATTCATGTTGATTTTTCTCAATATAATTATGGACTTTTAAAACAATGTTGTTTTGGATTTACGACCGATTTCATAAACAAACTTAAAAGATACTTTAACATAAGTATACTTTAATAAATATTATTGAGTCCATAACCAACTTAAAGTATTTTTTAAGCCAAAAGGGTCCTTTAAAGTTAAAGTGTTGATTTTTCGACTGTAAATCTCTAAAGGGGCACTTAACTATAATATAAAGTCAAATTTTATATTTGTGCTAGCAAGGTTTGCTAGTTTTGTGTTTTTTTATTCGTTGATCGTAATAATGATGTTTAATAATTTTTCAACGCCTAGTTCTGGTTCAGGATCATCTGATGAAGAGTTTATTTATCTTAAAAATCCAAAATAAACCAAACTGATTCGAAAAATATGAGATTTACTTTTATCAACGATTTCGCTTAAAAAACAAACTTTTTTGCATTCTATAAAATGCTTAAATTTTTAAGATTCCTGATGAATTAAACTTTATTATTTTTTAAAATTTGTATATTTGCAAAATAAATCGCTTCCACAGATAATATAAACGCCAGAACTTTTAACAAAACTTAACTTATTGAAATAGGAACGAAAAACTCGGCAAATATGACAAGTTTCAAAATCCATGAATTCCAGGTTAACCAACACATTAAAAAATATTTAAAAGATACCACCAAGGAACTAAAACATTGTTATTTCTTGTATATAAAAAAGTTGTTACACTTTATCATTAATGGGAATAAAAATCGTTTTTATGCACACCAAAATCAGTCTTACACATTAATATAGAAAAATAATGAACATGGTAATCGAAGCACACTATTTTACAATATTAAAAATCAAATATTTTCAATATTTACAATGGTCAGTAGTCAAAAATATGCAGTTTCTCAATCCCATAATCCACTTACCACCTTTTTCGTTAACAGCGTTACTGCTAGCTCTCAACGATCTTGATAAATTGGGACTCGTCTGAAGATGATCGTCGGAACTTACGAAAAGTTGTTGATCAGTAGTCGTGCACCTCACTAAATCCGGCAAACTTTTTAAAATCTCGTTTAAATTGGATAAACTAGAACCGCGTCTTATTTCGTTGGGTGTCTCCTGGTTAATTTTCTTAGAGTTTTTCTTTTTTATGCGCGAAAATCGCGGAAAGTGCTTAGGATCCATTTTGAATTTTAGTTCGCTATAATTACTTTACCCACATCACTTTTCGATGGTTTTGCTGTGCCTATGGTAAGACAACTTATTAACATACTATGCAATACTTTAGAACTTTACATTTATTCACTAGAGAATTCTAGTGAATAAATAAACAAAGAGGTAATAACGAACACAAAAATTATCTTTAAGTTAAGAACCAGCAGTTGCCAGAAAAATAACGCTGGAACTGGTCACCAAAAGGAGAGAAGATAATCAAAATAAGAAATAAGTCCATGGTCCAAGGTTTGTAGGTATATTTGAAGCTTAACGAATGTAAGAACATTTTAATTTATAGACAAGGGCGTTAGGAGGCGCTTAAGCATAGCCAGGGGAACAATATCGAACTGGATAGGTAGTTCTTACCAGTTCCAGCTGGAACGGAAAACACTCTAATGCATTTGTTTGTGACGGAGCTGGCGAGGAAGACAAAACAGCAGAGTAAATTTTGTGCAACTGCCAAGAGCTTGAGAGACCAAGGTATGATAATTTTGGTCTGCCCACTGGCTTCGTAAAAGCTAGGGTAGAGCCACAATAGACCTTTCAAGTTGCAGTAGAAGGGACTTAATAAACGGTAGGATGGATAATTATAGATTTATGATGCGAAACATTTCGATGGTGGGTATCTTTTGTTTTAAAATAGTTCAAGTTTTTGATTCTCTGTACATTTATACTAAGTGACATAAAAATCCAATCACCCAGTTTAAATGATTCTATTTTAATAAAATTTAATTATTTTACTGAAATAAACAAATGATAAAATTTTCAGCCTTATCAGTTGAATCCAAAAATGAATATTGTAGCCGTAGTAAAGATCCAATTTTGCGGATTTGGGTTCTTGACATTTCTTACGATTGATTACGATGCCTAAGGTACGGAGACCTGTAAGATTTCGTCTACTTAGTGAGTTTGATAGGGGGTCGTATAGTGGGACTTCGGGAAGCTGGATTTTCTTTTCGGGAAATTGCAGTTAGGGTGCAAAGAAGTGTAGACACCGTGGTTAGGTGTTGTCAGGCATGGCTTCGAGAAGGCCGTACGCAAAGAGCAAGTGGCTCTGGGTGCCCCCGTAGAACAACAAACCGTGAAGATACCCGCCTAAGATTATTTGCCTTAGGGGACCGTTTCTCCACTACCAGGTCCATTGCAAATGAATGGTTTGCAGAACACGGAAGACCTTTTGGCCTGTTTTCATAACGACCAGACTGGGTCCTCCCTTTAACTCTAGAACACCGACGTAATCGCCTTGAGTGGTGCAGAGAACGGTCGCTCTGGGATCAGTAATGGAACAGTATTGTCTTCAGTGACGAGTCTCTATTTTGTTTAGGCATGCACGATGGTCGAAGTAGAAGACGACGTAGTGAAAGGAGAAATCCACGGTTTTTTGTTGATAGGCATGTTTATTAATCGATTGGAGTTATGGTTTGGGGTGCTATAGCTTATGGTTCAAGATCACCTTTAATCTTCATCAGAAGTAACATGAACGCGCAGCGTTAGAACTCCATCTTTTAACATATCTTGACACCCTGGCAAATCCAACTTTCGAACAGGATAATTCCCGTCTACATGTCGCAAGAGTCACAATAAACTTCTTTCAACATAATGATGTCACATTGTTACCTTGGCCACCAAGATCTCCCAACTTATCCCCAATTGAGCACGTGTGGGATATGATGGGTAGCAGATTGCTCAATTTGCAACGTCCTCCTCAGACTCTAGAAGAACTTCTAGAGGAGTACATCCACACATTGTCAAAGGTAAAAGGTTTTTAAAGCAATGCAATCATTTTGAAATTTTTTATAAAAATAAAATCATTTAAACTGGGTGTTCGTATTTTTATGTCACTTAGTATATTTAAAAATTTATTTAATAATATTAATGAAATGAACAAATTTTAATTAAATTCCTCTTAAACATTGCAAAAAATTTGGTCGGTTAGAATAAATCCCACTGCCACCCTTAAGTGCAAATTACTTTCCTGCTTTCGTCCAATTATCCGAACTTGAAGCATGGATACAAGGCCTTATTTCGTGTGTATAGTACTTCAAAATTTATTATATTTTTCAATTATCTTATTTTTGAAAACAATTTAAACCTAATACTCCCCACAGTAATTTTGTGGGAAAAAGTACAAAAAATATAAAGGAATAAAGGAGACAGACCAGATGAAATGCTGTGTTTACTTAATTTCCCTGCAACATTAAAATTAAGTACAACCTCTTTAGATATTTAAATGTGGAATGAAATCTCTTTATACTATTTCTGTGAAAAAATGAATTATTTTTATTCAAATATATAAGGGGTTGGGATAAAGTATGGAACTAAGTAAATATCTTTTAAACGAAAAGAACGATATTTATGAAAGTTTGCAGGTAAGTGCAATGGAACAAAACGCATTTTTTTGATAATAATAAACTTCCAGTTTAACCGGAAATGCCATCAACTTCTTTAATTTAAATGGGACACCCTATATATTTTTACAGATTTTTTTACAGATTAAAAACGTTATACAGAGTCCTTCAGAAGTTATAGACACGTTTATGAGAAAATCGTAGGTATATCAACGCTCTGTATATTATTGTACGTTGAGGAAAAAATAAGTATTTTGCCTAATGTTATATAATAAATAGAATATTCGATTATGTAACTTTAATTTTTGTTAAGCTTTCCCTATACCCAAATTTTATGAAAACAGAGTTATTTTGTAATATTTATTGTAAACCATAATTATTACCCTACGACGTGAAAGGAATAAACGTTGAATGTAAATTATATAGCAGTTAATCAAATAAATAATACTTACATATATCTAAGTGATATTATGGGTAAAATATTTAAAAGAAAATTGTAATTAATGTAACATGTATTAAAAAACTCAAAAAACAATAAGATTTAAAAATTTTGATATAAATTTGATTAAAGTATAAATTCAATTGTTTAAAAATTCTACATAGTAATTCGTTTTTTTTTTAATTTTTAAAATTTTGTTTCTCTAAATCCAAAAGATTTGCATATATTATACTCAAACTATTTAGATCATTTTTTTTTTGTTAATACATCAATCTTTCCGAGCTATATAAGCTGTTTCTAAAATATCCTCTTTTTATAATTTCTTTGGTTAAAGTTTCGGCCATCTTGTTAAAACCCTATTCTGATGTGTAAATTAGTAGGTATTTGAATAGAAGGTATTTGGAATCAGGAATTAGAAAGTCGAGATGTTTTGCTTTATCAATTTTTCATTCGTTTTTTAGGTTTTAGTTTTGTTTATAAATTTTTTCTTTAAAAAATAAGAAAAAAGGCCCAATTAAATGGCGAGGCTAGACGAGACCGATAACGAGACAAGACCGAGACTTAAACGAGACTTTTCAGAACAAAAACTAGACAAGATTTTTGAAAGTATCTCCCCATCTCATTGAAGCCCTAGATAGGAAAGGGCTTGTAGTTACACACTCCTTATATAATTTAATCATGGATTTAATTAAACGTGTTTCATTTTTTCATTAAACTAGATTAATTTTCCTAGTACATTTATAATTGAAAAAGATAGATATAGAGATAGATAAAAAACTCCAATCATCTAAAAACATTTTTCGTTATCGACAAATCATCCTAAGATTATTTATAGATAATAAACTGTGGATTTCGAATATTATGTTATAATTACTAATTACTTTTCTAACAAAAATATGAAAGATATTGTGAGAAAATAACAACCACTCGCGAGCAGCCCTCTTACGTGCGAGTATGGCGTTTTTTCTCGTTGCATTCAAGTTTCCGAATTTTCCGGAGTCTTTTTTCGACAAGTTTTTCCGTTCTTTTGTTGGAAAACTAATTGTCGTTTCCCGAAAGACGGACAAGAAAGAGGAGGAGGTTTTTAAGGCATGTGGTCTACCGACATTTTAAACGAATATAGAAATTTTTATCATTTCTGTTGACAGTTTTTACCAACCACTTTACCAAATCGAAAAATAAAACTACTTTTATAACCCACAGAGCTACTTTTTAACTCCTGTGAAAAGTTACAGTAAAATAGAAAACCAGTAAGTTCTTAAATACAGGGCGATAAAGTTTATTATTATTATTGTTGTTATAGATGCCACCAAACTAAGATATGTATGAAAATATAAAATATCTAAGCTTCACAGTTTAAATTTAGTTCTCGTTTATTCTTATATCTGTTATATTTGGCCCTTCACATCGTTTGTACATTTTTGTACTAGAATAACGGATACAGGGTGATCATTTTAAGACTTAAAATGGCTATATACCAGAAATCAAAAATATAGAACAAATCGCAGATATAATTGCTATCCCCTCATCTCAGGTTATCCCAACATTATCTGAAAGCTCTTAGAAATGCTATTAAATGGTATCCTACAAAGCTACTTTTCTACCAAGTAGTTTCTTATCCCTTGGAACTGGGGTACATGGAGGGAAACCAAAGGTGGACCTGAGCCAGAACTATCCACAAACTATCCACAATTTTCCAAGCGGAGGTTTTCGCAATGGAGATATGCCTGCAGGAGATGCTAAAGCGTGACTGCAGGAACAAAACTATCTAGTTCCGATAGCCAGGCGGCGCTAAAGTCACTGAAATCAAATCGGATCGACTCCAAGTTAGTTTGGAAGTGCCTTTAGGATCTAATACGTCTAGGGGAAAATAACCTGGACATACCGGCATTGAAGGTAACGAAAAAGCGGACCTTCTAGCCAGAAAAGGTGCTGAAGGAATATTTATAGGCCCGGAGTCATTCCTAGGCATAGAGTACAGCGTAGCCAGAGGAACAATATCGAACTGGGTAGATCAGAGGAGATGATCTTAGTGGTTTGAGCTAGAGGGTTTAAAACACTCAAAGGCATTTGTAGGAGATCTCTCTAAAAAGAGTTCTTAAGAGCTGCTGAATCGGAGCAGACAGGAGCTACGAATAATGATAGGGGACACAGTGGCCTTAATAGGCATATGAAAACAATTGGATTGGCAGAGAGTGCGGACTAACCTAACCTAACCTAACCTAACCTAACCTAACCTAACCTAATCTAATCCCTTAAAACATTATGTATTTAAATTAATAAGGTCAGCTAATAATTTAAAACAATTTCCCTTCTTTCCAAGGTAACAATAGAGTCTATTTTTAAACGCTGGATGACAATTTCCAAAAATGTTTCTCTGGAAATACACTGGGCGTCATAGAAAGCGGATCTCCCAAATAATTGCAGATATTTTAAAATAGTATATTAAACAACGCATTTCATATGGAATACTGTTATGACACGAGTTCAAGTTTAAAAAACGAATCGCGAAGCGATGAGTTTTTTAAAGAACGAGTGTCACAAAAGCCATATGAAATAAGTTGTTTATAATATTTTTTATATTTTGCCCTTTATACCACTTTTTAAATTAATTTATTATTTTTATGTAATTACGAAAATTTTGATTTTAAAAAGTATGTCGGTAGCACTGTGTAATTTATAAAATTTGACAGTTGTGACATTTAAATTATCAAATGTTAATGTTTTAAAATATTTTAAAATGAATAATACACCAATAATAATATATTATATAAGTAAAAGATTATATTCATATTCACAAATACTTTCTTAAAGAACAAAATAAAATTAATAAATTGCTATTAGCATTGTCATTGTCAATAGTCTTGTCATCAGATACTTCACTCATGTCGCCAACCATTTAAAACAAAAATTTGCGTGCGTAAAAGTTACATTACGATACGCAAATGCGTTTTATAATGAAGATTTTTATAAGTGCTAAATATAAAAAAACATTTAATTATATTGTGATATGCATTGAATAAATAACCAATAAGGCCTAAACCGACCCTGTAACCTATGAAACAAAAAATTCTGATAACAGGTTTTTATGACTAAATATTTTTTCGGCTAAGCAATTATTTTAAGGAATATATCAACTTGTTAACGGTTTTACTGAGTTTTAAAGGTATCAGTTCTACAGTGGTCTTCTTAAGGTTGAGGTAAAAAAGAGGGAAAATTTTCAGAAATCAGTTGAAAATGTAACATTGCTGAAAAATGGTTTAAGCCAAAGACAAATGGCAAGGCAATTAAATGTTAGTCGTTCGACTATGCAAAGGGCCCAACAACGATTTATTGAAAGTGAATCTAATCATCGACGAGGCGGTACAGGTCCAAAAAGAAAAACAACAGCCAGGGAAGATCGTTTCCTCACAGTTGCTGTATGAGGGGACCAGGCCCAATCCCCTAGAATGCTCCAAGGACATCTCCTGCAAGATCAAGGACCAGCAATAAGTATTTCTGAAAAAGTGGAAAATTGTTTCCACCTGCATCCAGGGTAAGGAAACTTAACAGTTTCTATAACAAGCTTGACCGTTTTCTATCAAAAATAATATAATAAGTAATAAGTATTTCTACTGTTAGGAAGAGAATAAGGAAACAAGGATTAACAGCTTGTAGTCCAGCAATAGACCCCCTACTTTCACAAAAGACGCAGACTTGACTTTGCTCGTGCGCACATCAATTGGATAGTAGATGATTGGAAAAAGGTATTGTTTCCCGATGAGTGGAGAATGTCCATTTATGGCAAAGACGTGTATAGACGGGTTGCTGACTGGACTCGGGCCCCACGAGTTTCCTTTGGAGGTGGTTCAGTAATGTTATGGGTAGGGACTTCTTTTAAAGCACACACGGAACTCGTACTGATCGAAAGAAGTGCGTTAGTGCAGAAAGATCCGTAATGGAGATCCTACAACCTCATGTGATGCCATATTCTGGATTAGTTAGCGATGAAGTCTTACTAATGCAGGATAATGCTAGACCACATATATGGAGCTTGCTCAAACGTCGCGTAAGACGTCGTATACCTGCTCCAAAAACATGTGAAGAGCTTCGAATGGACATTTTTCCCCAAAGAGATATTTAAAACATGATCAATTCCATGCCAAGACGAAAAAGAAGTGTCATCCAGAATCGAGGTGGTAATACCCATTACTAAAACTGATACCAGCTTTATCTTGTATAAAATTAATTAATAAAAAATAAATAAATATTTTTCAAAAAATTTGTATGGTTCAAATAAGGGTGGGTAAGGTTCTTATTTTCGATTTAATCTTTACTCCATAGATTAAATGCGACAAAAATGTATAAAAAGTTTTTAAAATATCTGCAATTTTTGAGTGGCCCATTTTCTATGACGCGCAGTGTAGCTCGACATTCTTTTTCAGTTGCTCTATTGAGTTAGTCAGAGAAATAAATAAATCAAGAAGAGACAGGCCCGAGGATCTAGAAGATATCTTCTTTCCCTTCTAATTATTGATTTTTTTATATAATTCTCTTTTCCTCTGATAGTTATTTTGACATTTTCGCCCCGTACAATATATTATCCAATCTGCATTGCGGTTAGCAAAAAATGAATTTAAACTTGTAGTAGTTTAGTAAAATGACAGATTGAGATTTATTTGTTTAGTAAATTTATATTTGGTTTATTTATTACGTACATTGATGTGTTTCGATTTAAATAGATAAAATTTATGCATTTTATAATTGAAAATGTAGTTATTTAGAACAATCAGATTACGTTCATACACATTTACCCAAAAAATTAAATCTCATACTATGTGATTCTCTTAAAAATGTAAAGTTTGCATTGCACAGTAACCCAATTTTAATTTCGTTGTAAAAAGTTCAACTTTTTCGAGAATATTCATCAAAAGTTATGCATGTGTGTAAATGCTTTTTAAATTGAATTCTATTAAAATTATAAAAAAATAAACTTGCAATACTTGCAAAACAAGTAGTAAAGGGACTAGCATCAGATGCAAACATGATTAAAATTAAAAAAAAAATTACTAAGACAAAGTATTAGGATTACATTCACTTAAGATACGAAGTAATAAAATTTAGAAAATGAAATGAGTACTCAACAGGAAGATTTTACAAAAAGTACAAAAAGTTTTAAGAATTGTTATAATAGCCAAGGTATTTACCATCAGGAAACCAAGTGATTCAGATGCGGAAGAAACCCCTGATTTGAGAATGCGAAAGACTAACCAGTTAAAGAACATTCATACTTATACCTTCTGACTTAAGGACTTCGATTATATTGCCTCCAATAAATCTTCCTACCGGCCGGCAGGGCCGGAGTGGACTTTTTACTTTTACATTGAGAAGCAATTGAAATATTGATAGATAGATATAAATTGTCTAAAAATATGTACAAATGTGCAAACAGGTATGTAGTTAGTATTTCTAAACATAATTTTGGGTACTAGGTAACTTTTATTACAATTTGAAATTTTAAGGAAATAATATGAATAATATGGTTACCTACCTTGCAATATACATTAATTACCTTACTACATACCTTATTGTAGGAGTTTGGGTATATACAGGGTGTCCCATAACTAATGGACAATATAAGAACTGTAGAAAGGGGTGATAAAAATAAGTCGTTTGATACAAACATGCACCAGTAAAATGTTAATAGTAAGCGAGATATGGGGTGTTAAAGTTGACAAAATATTTTTGAAAATTCGTAATATTTAGAAAACAACTGAATGTATTGGTCTCAAAATTGGTACACTATGGTTTTTAATTGTAATAAGCATGATATTGCCTTAATTTTTAATAATACTTCTAGATGGCGCTGGTTACACAGTTAAAATTTGATAGATCGGCAGTATTTTTTTACCCCCTGTATAATGTGCACTTTATTACAAAATAATAAAAACTGCATCCTTTTGAAACAAAAAAGGTATACTTGTTCAATTCCCATATTTTAAGTCGTTTTCAAGATATTGCTATTTTAATATTGCATTACACTGCAACTTAATTACTAGAATATTTTAAAGAGGGCTGTAACTATTAAAAGAACTGTCATTAATTTACTAGTTAAAAGCGAAAAGTTGTCATTACTGTGTTTTTAACTTCTGAACTAACAATAACTAACAAATAATGAACTAAGGGATATGATTTGTGTTTATGCACAAGTAAATTATAATAATGCATGTGGTGTAGTTAGATGATATGTGCAGTTATATCCAAACCGAATTGTACCCAGTCGTAAAAAATTTCAAAGATTGTACTTCAATTTAGATGGAAGCGGCTCTTTTCGTAAGAAAAATTCTGGTGGTCGACCTAAAATATGATATGGAAGATGAAATTTTAACAAGAAATATAGAAAATCCTGAATTGAGTACTCGGCGCTTGCAGGTGTAAGTAAATCAAGTGTGTCAATAAGTTTACATACAGAATAATTGTATCCATATCATTTCAGGCCTGTACAAAATTTATTACCCAATGACTTACCAAGGAGACTACAATTTTGTCAATCAATGCTCGGTAAGATCAATCAAGATCCAATATTTTTAAAAAAGGTACTGTTTACGGACGAGGCTACATTCACACGCAGAGGAGTATTTAATTGGAGAAATAACCACTATTACGATTTTATTAATCCTCATCAATACAAAGAAACTCATTTTCAGCATGAGTTTCCAATCAACATCTGGTGTGGAATCATTGGCGATAATTTCATTGGTCCATTTGAACTCCCTAACAGAATAAATGCAGTAAATTATTTAGAATTTTTGCAAAATTATTTAGGCATTTTACTTAATAAAGTTCCTTTAATTGTAAGGCAGGATATGTGGTTTATGCAGGACGGTGCTCTCCCATATTATCCATAGTCCGGGAGCATTTAAATAACAATTTTCCGCATCGTTGGATTGGACGGGGCAGTGAGTTTCCTTGGCCGCCTCGTTCCCCAGAATTTAATCCTTTGGACTTTCATGTATGGGGATATCTAAAATCGTTAGTCTACAATAGTGAAATTCATAACCAAAACGAACTATTAGCAAAAATTCATGAAGCCGCAAATACTTTAAAAAATGGCAACGCGATGTTTTTTAAAGTAAGAACATTTACAAAAAAGTTTACGAAAATGTATTGAAGTAAACGGTGGTCACTTTCAACATTTAATGAAATAAATGTTATTATTGTTTTTTTTCTTTTATTTTTCCAATTAAATTGTATTCTTTGAACAACCAATGTCTTATTTAGGTAATAATTTTTAAATGCCGGAGTGGCAAGCAGTATTAAAATAGCAATATCTTGAAAACGACTTAAAATATGGGAATTGAACAAGTATACCTTTTTTGTTTCAAAATGATGCAGTTTTTATTATTTTGTAATAAAGTGCACATTATACAGGGGGTAAAAAAAATACCGTCGATCTATCAAATTTTAACTGTGTAACCAGCGCCATCTATAGAAGTATTATTAAAAATTAAGGCAATATCATGCTTATTACCATTAAACACTGTAGTGTACCAATTTTGACTCCAATACATTCAGTTGTTTTCTAAATATTATGAATTTTCAAAAATATTTTGTCAACTTTAACGCCCCATATCTCGCTTACTATTAACATTTTACTGGTGCATGTTTGTATCAAACGACTTATTTTTATCACCCCTTTCTACAGTTCTTATATTGTCCATTAGTTATGGGACACCCTGTATATGCCCTTATAACATAAAATGGCTTAGTATTTTCCAAAATGTGGCGAACGTGGAGTGAATCTGACGATGAAGCAAACGACAACGAGCAGCAAGAAAGTAGTACAGCAAGCAGCAAGAGAAAGCATTTTTCTAAAGAAATTGTAAAGAATGTATATTCAACTTTAAGAAACGATGTTTCCATACAAGCAGCTTTGGAAGAAACGTGCAGGTTAACGAAAAAACCAAAGTCTACCATACGCGATATTGTTAAAAAACCGATAGTCAAGAGAAAGAAAAGATGCGATTCTGGTACTGCCACAAAACTTGATGTAAGTGATAAAGACCTAATTCTACAAAAAAATCTATAAAATATATGAAGAGCAAAATGCACCAAAATTGGACACCTTAATGAAGAGACTAGAAATGGACGAAAGTGGCATACAGTGTGGCAGAACAACATTGTGGAAGACTGTGAAAAAACTAGGATTCAAATTTAAGAGGATAAACAAAAAACAAGTGCTGATGGAATCGCATCGACTTCGGAAATGGAGATTAGAATATCTTACGAAAATAGATATGTCAAGGAAGGTCGATCATTTATTTGGACGAAACGTGGTATGATACCCATGACACGCCATCAAAAGGTTGGGACGATTCAAGTGGTAAATGTAACACAAAAGCACCATCCAACAGAGGTAAGCGGATAACTATTATACATGCGGGATCAAAAGACGGATGGGTTCCAAATGCTTTATCACTGAGTGAAAAAAATATAAAAGACTCTTCTCTTGACTACCATGACAACACACCTGCAAGTTAATTCCCAATATTCCTCCTCAAAGTGTTATTGCTATGGATAACGCGAGCTATCATAGTAGGCAATTAATCAAACACCCTTGTTCAAGCGACACCAAAGCAATTATTCAAGAATTTATGCACGCCAATAATATTTATTTTCATGAAAATTATTCAAAAAAAGTATTAAAATGGTTTAATATAGAGAAAAAATATGTTTGTGATGAGTTTGCAAATAGCATGGGACATTCAGTTTTAAGGCTTCCACCATATCACTGCATTTTTAACCCTAACCTAACCTATAGAACATATTTGGCATCAATTGAAATTACATAGACGTAACAACAGTTCACCGACTTAATAGTTTTGTATTAGGCATTATCACCAGGGAAATAGATAAAATACCAGTAAATAATTGGAGCAACAGTGTAGATCACGTAATTAAAGTTGAACAATTATGTACCACACTTTCAAGTAATGTTAAGGAGTTAATTATACAGTTAGGGGATGATAGTGATAGTGACACTGATTTAATTGAATAGGTCCTTATAATAATTAAGTATAAGTTGTAATATTTTTAGATACTTTTCATTTTATATTGTATATTGTATTTTTAAAAGCTTTTTAATTATATATTTTTTTAAATGACTAAGTATGTATAATTTATCATCACGTGACTTTTTGACGCAATGATCAACGACAAGTATTAAACGACAATGTTTAAAATAGTATATTAAATAACGCATTTCATATGGAATTCTGTTATGACACGAGTTCAAGTTTAAAAAACGAATCGCGAAGCGATGAGTTTTTTAAAGAACGAGTGTCACAACAGCCATATGAAATAAGTTGTTTATAATATTTTTTATATTTTGCCCTTTTTACCATTTTTTAAATTAATTTATTATTTTTATGTAATTACGAAAATTTTTATTTTAAAAAGTATGTCGGCAGCACTGTGTAATTTATAAAATTTGACAGTTGTGACATTTAGATTATCAAATGTTAATGTTTTAAAATATTTTAAAATGAATAATATACCAATAATAATATATTATATAAGTAAAATATTATATTCATATTCACAGATACTTTCTTAAAGAACAATATAAAATTAATAAATTGCTATTAGCCACAAATGTCATTGTCAATAGTCTTGCCTTTAGAAACTTCACTCATGTCGCCAACCATTTAAAACAAAAATTTGCGTGCGTAAAAGTTACATTACGATACGCAAATGCGTTTTATAATGAAGATTTTTATAAGTGCAAAATATAAAAAAATAATTTATAGTATCCCTAGGTATGTAATAAAATATGTGATTATCAATGTTTCTATTTTTTCCTATACAAAAAGTAAATTCCACCCTGTTTCGTTCAAATGTTATAGCAGGTAACACCTGGCTAAAACGACGGCCGACAATAGAGGACAAAAGGGTCGTTTATTGGCCTTAAGAAGTCAGAACGGTATAAGTATGAATGTACTATACCTGCATAATCGCGAAGATGGAAGAAAAGATAAATTTGATGAAGCATTGCTTAAATCCATATAAAAGAAATTAAGAGCTTCTTTTAGAGAGAATCATGCTTGATAGTAAAAGTTCAACTCCTAACAACTATATTTAAAAATAAAAATAATTAAGATAAATACAGATCAACAAAAACCTAAAAAGAATGATCACTATAAATATACAAACATAAGCCAACTTTTTAATTAAATTAACTTACTATATCATAGTTATAATGAACTTCATACCCCATACTACATATTATGCAGAAATATAAGATAAATTATAGAATTTAGCTATGCAAAGTCGCTTTCTTATATGCCTTAGTTAATTTTCAAAATTTATATATTAATAAATAAAAAAATATTTTTGAATAACAATTTGAATGTTGTACAAATTTTACTTCTTTTAGAATGTACGCTATGTTTTTCTAGCTTAAGAAAATTAGAGTTAAAAGTAAATAGATTTCAATAGGAATTTGAAAGTATATCTTCAGATTAATGAGATAAAATTTATATCAGACGGCTGTTTGGAGTATGTTTTCATGTAAATCAAATATATTCGTTACAAAAAATATCGCGTATCAACTATGAATATGAAAAAAGCATGAAAAACGCCTTAGAAAAAAATTTGCTCCGATAACTTTAATACCAAACGAAATTATTTTATAATTACATTTCGGTAAAAAATATTTATCTATACGTTAATCATACAGGATCATGTAAATATCGTCAAATTTATTAAAAAAAACCAAACCATAAGGTGAAAAATTATAGGGTTTCATTAAATGTTTGGAAAGAATTTTCCATTAAGGCCCCTTCCAATAAATTTGTCAATAACAAGGTGAATACAAAAAATTTAAGGGATACGAAGAATTTCTCACTATAGTTTCAATAGCTGCACCAAAAACATTATTTCAAACTCTTGTCATTTGATTAGTAAAAATTTTAAATTCCATAAGAGTACTGTTAGATTCGGCTTTCCAAATATTTTGTATTTTGTCAACCCTAACCTATTCCAATTTAAATTGATTGCTCTTGATTTAGACTAAGAATTGACAGAAATTATTATTCTTTTGGGGCCGATGTTACAGGCCACTTATTAACTAGAAGAGATGTCATTAACACTTATTGTTTGCTATATAAACTATTCTTTGAAGAACATTAATCGGAAAGCAACAGAAAATAGGTAATAGTTTTCTAATCTCATCATTTTGCAGTTTTCAATTACCAGATTTATGGAGTTTGGAAGTTTTGGGTATATGGAATCCTTAAGAAATAAATACAAAGGAACAAAAAGACGTTAATTTTGATTGATAAAAATAAATATTTATTTTTTTTTCCACGGGGTGAAGGTTACTCAAATCTCTTGAGCATGGACCTATTTTAGGATTTACTAACTCCTGAAAAGATTAATGTATTTTATAATTTAGACCCTTAACAATTTCAATTTAAATCAATATTGATCACCGATTTTATTTGATTAATCAAAGCACTTCACTTGAAAATACACCCAACTTGGAATAAACCCGAAATCGACCGCACTGCACTGGATAACAAAATACTAAACTACCAAATAATACCTTCTACCAACAATAATAATTTGTCTACCAGCAGGGTCTCGGTGAAAGGTAGTGATAAGGATAAGGATTACAATAAATCGAGGTTATGGTCTCCTTGAATGTGAAATTATTTTACTAAATGATGTTCTCGGTGATATCCCATATACATGTTATGAATTTTTAAAAGGGTATAAAAAAGTACTAAGATAAGCGAGGAGTTTTTGAAAGGTTTTTTTAGTAAATTATGAAACAATGTAATGTTACTCAACCATTAGAATTTCTTTAAAGTGAAACTTATTTTTAAATCACATTTTATTAAAAAAAATTGATATTAAAATATCGAATCCTTCTACCTCAATAAGAAAAGTTTTAGTTTTATGTAGTAACAGCATTGGGTACCTATACATTTGTTAGATCAAACAAAGCTTTTTCGCAAGGTTTTTTTTGCTTGCCAAAAAGGATCATCATATAAAAAACTTAATTATAACAATTTACAAGTCACAGTTAAGCTTTAATGATAGAGACACAGATTTAAAATTTGGAAAATACCAAAATCAGACTTAAGTGGACTGCAGAAGAAATATCACAAGCAATATCACTTTATTCTGCATATTACCAACTGCTAGAAAGGGGATATACTTTTCCAGCTGTACCTACCCTAAGAGCATGGACTAAACAAATTAAAATTTTTCCAAGTCACTCGGCACTATTGCTATTAATATCAAGGCTAGCCTTACCTCCTTATCAACATCAAGTACCTAGTTACAAACAAACAAAATGTAATTTCAATATGTCAATCTGACGATGCTAGTTATATCGAAACAGCTGTAATTGAATTTTAAAGCGAATTTTTCGAATAAATAGTGGAAGTTTAGTTTAACTGTTCAGTTATTTATTGTTCTTAGAAAAATATTAACCATACATAAAAATCATTAACAAATCCTTGGTAAACCTGATTTTATATAGTAACATAGAAGATTTTCTTTTATTTACTGGTTTTATTTACTGCTACAGTCAAAGATAGAAAAATGGTTGATTCTACAATTAAATTTAATTTATATTCAGTGCAGAGCAATAATTGTAGCTTCTTGTTTCATTTTGAAAAACAAGACATTATTAAACTCCATAAAGTTTTGCAAATACCAACAGGATTAAAACTAATGATTAACATGCATGATACAACAAGTTACATTGTAAATTTGTTGTACCATGGAAGTAAATTATAAGCATTAAAATCTGATTGGTTAACGTTATTTTCTAAAATAGCGTATAAATAAGCTATATACGGTATAATTTTTACTACATTTTTACGTTATACATTCTAACGGAAAATTTTATAACGTAAAACACCTTACCGCAAACTCTCTAATAATAAAATTGTAATTTAAATTTACTCTATTTCTTATTTTTAATTATAAGATCTTCTCCAAAGCTTAAAAATTTTTTTAATATGTCACTAAATGACACGAATTAAAATATTCTTAAATATGAAACTCCCGCGTCAAATCACTCTCTGAGCTACGTCATGCGCTTGAATATCATACCTTATTTTATCGTGAAGTGTAGGTACTAATTATTAGCAGTAATACCACTAATGATCGAATTTTCGCGATAAGTCTGTCGATTTACTGCTAAACTCAGCACCTTGGTTGAATTTAAAAGTAAAATAGAGACTTGACAGGTTAATACAGCTACAATATTTTTTTGACAAATGACAAACTGTGCTTTGCGATCGGTATTGGTTACGGCGTTGAAAACACCGAACTTGACAGATCGATTAAAATTTATAGACATCTGGTATTATCAAGATAATACTTGGCTTGGCTTGTGAATAATCAGATTATGTGAAAATTTCAAGATGACCAATATAGTCAACAAAAGTTTCACAGGTATTTAGATTGGTGTTAAATAAAACCTATCAACAAATAATTGCAATAAAATATTTATATAGCCATTAATTTAGTTTTCTATCTCCAACTGTGAGTAATTGCCCATAAAAATTAAAAAAATATAGTCTGCCTTGTAGCTAATAACCCCAAACTGTGAAGTCTAACATAATTCATTAACTTGACATTAGTACCAAACGATGTAATACCAAGAATGTGAGGTCAATTACATGACAAATGTAACTTGACATTAGTACCAAACGATGTAATACCAAGAATGTGAGGTCAATTACATGACAAATTATTATGGCGTCTTTAAATTAACAGGAAAACCCGAGAACAAAATAATGGTCCGTAATAATTTACTACCCATCCAAAAAAATAATATTTGCTGCTTATTTTATCGATCTACGAAAAACAAATCACCAGAAAACGTTGCTGCGAACCCTAAGCCGTCAAATAGTTGTATGAGAAGCATCGAACTAGAAAAAGGGGCCGTGAACTGAGGACTAGGACGAAAACAGGATATCTGGAATAAATTCATAGCGAGATATATATTTGACCTAAAAAATAAAAAAGGAATATATAATCTTAATATTAAATAGGTCATCAACTTACAGAGTATGTCACAAATTGAATAGTATTGGTATCGATATACATAATTGGGATAATTTACTTAAAACCAAATGAAAAACAGAAATTCAATGTAACAGAATTTTATTAAAATTAAGATGGATAAAAATGTCCAACTAATTAATGAAAAACAGTTATATTTAAGGGAAAAAATAACAAAAAGAAAAAATATACCTAAACATAAAAGAAAATGTTTTTGATCTGATTGAAACCCAGAAAGAAACAGGTACCAGATCTGGGGATGTAGTCAGGATACCGGCCAAAGGTAAGTAAAACTATTGGTCAATTACCGAGCTTTCGAATGTATTTTAAATTCTTCTTCGGGATACTATGAAACAAAAATGAACATTAGTAGTGTTGAAACTAAGTTAAAAAGGACTTACTTAACGGAAGTTTGAGTAAGCTGCCTTGTTAAACTAACATTACCAAGAATAAAACACAGCACAATCATTTCAGGACAATACAATTAAAAAATAAAATTATTAATAAATATAACATTTCAAAATTGGTAAAATAATCTTTTATATTTGTCACACATACTAGACCTGGAGAAACATTTGGTCTAAGGTAAATCTAAATAGCGATAAGTTGACAATCAATATCCGTTTTCTATAAAAAAAAGGAAACAAAACAAATTAAAAACTCAAATTAATCGAATTCTTAAAACAGCTATCAGGTAGAAAACAATAGGTTGGTGTTAATCAAATTAGTATAATTGATGTCCCTTTCAGTGAAAGTTTTAAACCTTTTTTTAAATTACATCAAACTAATAAATCCTGATTATTAAACTAAAATGATAAGGTAAAAAATCTTAGTGAGGGGGGGGGGGTTTAAACGTTGTCAAGGAAGAAACATAGAGATATAAATGGAATTGTTTCTATAGTCTGATTGTTTAAAAGAAGGAGAAGAAATAACAAAACAGCATCAAAGCAATTAAATAATGATAATTAACTCAAATCAATGCAGTATAAAATATGGTAATAGCAAAAAATTTATTAGTGAAGTACATCAATGTAATAAAAAAGAAGTGAAAGTTTGTGAGGTTATGTTCAGGTTATAAATAACAATTAACTAAGGTTAATTTAATAGTAACGATTAACAAACATTGTAAAATGTACGAAGATTATTAAACAAAGAAAGAAACCAAAAACAATTATAGAAGAAAAAGTGCACAATGGAAAATAAATAAAAGAAATATGGAAGAAACAAAAGTAAAATCTAAAACAATCACAAATAGTTAAAAGGGAAGATTAATTTAGTTCTTCCTTATCATATTTAAGATATAGAAGGTTTACTTAATTTTCTTAACATATAAAAATTTGTATTAAAAACAATGGATATTCTAGATTTTATAAGTTCTACGTATTGCATAATAAGTGGGTTAATTCTTTACTTAAAATGTCATTAAACAAGTAAAAATCGATACACTTTACTCCATTTTAATACTAAACCAACAGGTGGTATTGTATTGGCGTATTTAACTTTCACTGACATTTAACTACTAGACCAACACCAGACACCGAAAGTTCGTATCATATACCTAGTATACCTACACGTTACGTCACAAACATTCCGAATTACAAGACACGACCATATCACACAGAGGACGGAATGTCACAGAGAAACATTTATGCGCAAAATGTGTGTATTGTTACTGAAAAAAAAATAATAAACTCCAACGAAGGTTGTGGATGTGGTAGACACAAAGACCACCTCGCGAGATCGTTCCTCTCCTCCTCATTGATTTATCCGCTCAGTTGGAAACTAATGTACAAGCATGCCGACCATGGGCAAATCCATTGGTATCAAGCAAGGCTGGAAATGAAGGTAGAACGGTGGATGGATGATACTCTGTGGCGTATCAGATAATAAAAAATAACTAGAAATAAACATAAAAATTGTTGAAGGTGGATAGAAAAACAATAAAGAGATAAAGTCTGGAAAAATGAAGAAAAAATTAAAAATAAATGTTAGGAATACGAAACAAATAATATGTAACAAATCTTTCACTGTTTTTTTTTTCAAAAACTCAAGGTTTTAATCAATAACATCGGTTTCGAAAGATTTATTGTCATATTAAAGTCACAAACCACTTAATCTATAAACGTTTCACGAGAATTTCAAGTTCAGGGACGGTTTTTTAGTTCGTTGTGACCACCTGTAGAGGTCTCTAATAAGAATGCATCACAGAACAACAGGATTTTAGTGATAAAAAAGAAAAAGAAAAGGTTTTGTGAGAAATAAGTAGTTTTTGTTGACATTTTTCCTTTAAAAGAAATTTGAAATGTTCTTTGATCATTTACTGGGACACAGCCGAAATTAGTTCCAGAGAAAAGATACCAACAAAGAAAATAAGGAACAAAACACAAAAAAAAGACAAAACAAAAAAGTGCAATGAGGAACTGGAGGAAAATAAGAAGAAATAAAGAAGAAAATTAGGAAGAAAAGGCTATATTCAAATGAAATGAAATGACTTCGATCAGTTAGTTTGTTTTATAGTCTGCGCTCTTTCATTAGCAGTTTTAGGATGGTGGAAGATCTGACAGTTGAATCCACTTAAACAGACGATAAATATTATGAATTAATTCAAGACAATCTATCACCCAAAAAAAGTCCTAACAGAACACTGGAATGGAACCATCAATATCACCAATTAAAGAAGAATAGTAGCAATAAAACTAGAAGTCAACTCTTTCTCTACTATTTGTACCATCCACATTTGACGATGAAACAACACCAATGCCTTATTGAAGAACTTTAAAAGGTGTGGAGGAATACTGTAACTTTAAGCATTTTTCTATACTGTGCTATTAGCTTTATATTAAGGCGTTGCTAGTATTAAATTATACAACATGTCAATCTGACTATAACATAATTTTTCGAAACAGTTGCTTTTGAATAAAAAGGTGGAAGTTTGATTACAAAGTTATTTGTTTCGTTTTCTTAATATGAATGACTTCCACAAAGTGAAAATTGGTAAAATTAATTCAAAATAACAGTAGATGAAACTATCATTGTTTGTTTGTTAAGAAGAAAAACAGTAAAACCTGATTTTTTGGTATTTATGATAAATTGTTATTATGAGTTCCTACTATATTAGAATATTTATTGATAACATCAAAAAATAATTATTTTGTTATGAATCCTTATAAAATATTTTAGGTCTGTCTCTGATATTGTCAATGGGACGCATTTAAAAGGGATATGTTTTCGCGTTAAGTGGTTAACTACATGAAACTGGCAACAACTTTAGATAAGGACAAAGTATTTCGTAGACCGTTATTAAAACATTATGGTTAATTGATCAATAAAGCTCTGAAAATGGCTGTAGGTGGTTTGAATACGTCCAACTACTTCAAATCCAAAATAATCATAAGAACAGAAATGGTTCGACACTATATAAAATATATAAATTAAAAATGAAAAATATGTTAAAACAGGGATCATAATAGAGAACAATAAGATGTTTCAGTGTTCCAGATACTCAGTTACTTAAAATTTATGATACGGACAAAAATACCCCAACTAATAAGAAGTGAAACTCTCAGCTACTGTCAATTTCTTTTTTGTTTTAGCATGTCTGAAAGTGTCATATATCTAGTAAGATAAATATTTATTCAAATTTCCAACTGTCATTTGTCATTTTCAGCTGTCATTTGTCAGTTTTCAACTTTCAAAAATTCAACTGTCACATGTCATTTTTCGACTGTTAAATATCATTTTCCATTGTCATGTCAAATATCACTTTAACTGTCAAGCAAGATCACCTGATCTTACCCCAGTGGACTTTTTTTATGGGGCTATGTCAAAAATATTGTTGACAAATCTAAACCACATGATTTAGATTACTGAAGAAAACGAATAACGCTTGCGATTAGACATTAGAAGACATTTTTATTTAAGATTAGGATATTGCGAAGACGTTCGCGGTTAGCATTTTGAACAATTAAATATTACATAATATCAGATATTTTATTTTTATTATATTAATTTTTGCAATAAATGAAGAATGAAGAGACCTTTTCAAACCATACTTCCCATTTAACAAATTGGGGGTGGTAACTGTCACTCAAAGGGGATTGACGGTAGGGATCAAATTTTCACTTTAAAGAATGTCAATTTATAATTTAAATTTTACATGTTTCGGGATTTTCTATAAATATGTACAGTAACCGAAATAAAGAATTTATTCCAATTGGCTTTTTCACACTGTATGCTTTTATACAGTTATTATTCTAGAAGTGTTGTTCTTACATGGTGATACTAAAAATGAAACTGAGTTGCTAAAATTTACTGTAATTTAAAGTTTTACAGGCGAAGCAGTGTTATAGTAGTTTTCACAATAAATGGTATTGACTGAAGGATGATAATAAAACCAATTGGACCCTTAAGTTGTAAAATCCGAGATGCACATCATAAATGTAAAAGGACCTGATTCAGGTAATTTTTTTTTCAGAGAGGGATTATAGAGGATTACAGCTTACACTTCTTGTTCATTTTGGTCTTTGTATTTCAGTTACGGCGTGCAATAATTTTATAACATTCATTTGTTATTACAGACATTAATAGCGTAATAACGTACAGAATAGGCAGTATGTGTCGTCCGTGGATAAAAAGTAATAGTGCTTCTTCCAGTGGTTCGTTCAAGAAGAATCACTTATCTTGTGACGCGAAAATGTATATAGTTCCTTATTTCAGCAAGGATATAACGCGGGTGCTGCAGCAAGAGTAACCAGTAATTTGACGAAGGTGCCTTTTACTTCAATTAGATGAATTGTTAAAAATTCCATGGAATCAAGAAAAAAGCGTAAAGATTCCAATGTAAGAAAAAGTTCTAGACAACTGGGAAAAAGATTTGATAAGGCGAAAAATCTACACTATGTACGATGAGCGTGTCCCTACAATCAAAAGTCTGAAACAGCGGCTCATCAATGACGAAACTCACATCAACTGTGACCTCACTACTTTTTGGCAAGCTCTGTCTGCAATAGGCTTTAAATATCGCAAAATTGACAAGAGACAAGTATATAATAATGGAATCCACACGTTTAATAAATGGGCGTTCTGAATTATTACGTCAATAAGAAAATACCGGTCTGAAAATCGGCCAATACTCTACCTCGACGAGACGTGGTTTGACACGCATGAAACCCCTTCCAAAGGATGGTCTGATTTCTTTGATAAGTGTTAAACAAAAGCACCATCAAATAAAGGGAAGAGAATCAATCAGAATCATATTATACGCAGGATAAAAAAATAGTTGGATCCCAAACGCTATGTCGCTTTCTGCCAAAAATATTAAGGACTCTTGTTTTGATTATCACGAAGATACGACAGCAGAGCTTTTTGAAGATTGGTTTAAAAATTGTCTATTACCCAACATTCCGCCAAACAGCCTTATAGTAATGGACGACGCCAGCTATCATGATCGACAATCTCAAAAAATTACTGGCTCAAAGAATACGAAATTGGAGATTCAAAACTTCATGGCTGCAAATGACATATATTTTGAGGGAAATTATACAAAAAAAGAACTTTTACAAGTGCTGCAGTCATTTTCTTTAAAAAAATCGTATGTTTGTGATACAATTGCAGAAGAATTAGGATATACATCAGTGTTACGACTACCTGTTCAATCCCATAGAGCTTATGTGGCACCAACTTAAATCGAGTGTGCGCGGAAAAAATACTTCTCCGACCTTAAGTAGTAATATGATAGAATTAATTAGGAACTATATGAATGACATTCCTACCGAGAGTTGGAAAAGTTCTGTTAGTCATGTTATAAATGTTGAAAACTCGTACCTTTCTGTAAAATCAATTGCGCCAATTATAATTAATTTAGATGAGGATAGCGATAGCGACACTGAACTAAATATAGAATAGAATTGTAACATTTAAATAAATTACTTGTATATCTCCTATATTATGCAGAATTCAAATTTCTTAAGTTCGACCCTGTAGTACATTTACATCTTTTACCTGATGATTTTTTACACAATGAGATTAAATCAGGTAAATTGTTGCAGTTAATAAGCCAATACCATATACTGTGAAAAATACTATACAATATTATTGGTTTTTGATATTTTTTTCAATTAATTGTACCAAAATTACGTTGGTAAATTAGGTCTTACAAATACGGATAATTAATAAATTAGAATTATAGTATTTCATTGTTTTATAATGTAATCTAATAAAATATTTTATCTTATATTTATTATTTCTGAAGGAAGTCTTGATATAATATTGCGGTAATATAAAATGCCGAGCATGTTTGCTCATTTAATTTTTATACTTGTTGCATTTTCCAACGGCTCGAGAAAAATCAGAATTATGTGGATTATTTTCAGTATAATTAAACTTCTTTGAGGAATGTAATATTATCCGTCGTACGCGTATGCTTTATTTTAACCTTAAATTACTTTCCGCAAAGAGTGAGTAAAACATATCTTGTAAGAGATAAATACGCGTTCATTTCATTTCATACCAGACATTCGTTCTTAATGCACCACATGCTTTTCCATTATTTGTCTCCAAAATGGCATTTTTCCAAACAAAACGTTGTAAATGTGAGAACAGGAATGAGGCATGTTAGAGCAACAGTTTGATATACAACCTTTAATTATATACTGAGTGAAGTTAAACAAGAAATGTATGACCCAGTTAACTATTTCAGTAATATTTGGCAGCAAAATTGTCAGTTTAACTTATTTAAATAAACATATAAAATCTGTAACAAAGCACGTCTGCTTAATAATAGAAAGCTTTTATTTTTACTTTCATCCAGCGGGAAATTCATTGTGTGACACAACGTTTACAGTTTAAAGTTATTTTAGTCGCCTGCATATTTGAATCTGTAATTAATAAACTGGAAAGTTGGTAATATTGATCTTTCTCGACTATAAAGCTAATCTAAATTCCTATAATCGGATTATGCAGCATTAAACAAAATCAATAATCAAAAAATGTGTATGAAACGAAGTTTTTATGGTTTAGGAATTTTTTACACTTTGTACGAAGTGAACCAGAAATTTGTATGGTATTTATTTAAAAAAAATGTATGATTTTATGCAATTGAACTGAAGCAAGCAAAAAGATAAGGAATGTTTCACATTTTTTAATAACACAAAAGAGTTACTTAATTTGAATATTAAACGTTTAAAGAACATATGTTTACAAAACAGGGATAAGACAAAGGCGCAACTAGTTTCGGTCTTAGATCATCAGTCTAAGTAATGATACTATTTGTTGTTGTATGTAGGAGATGTTTTATACAAAAATATTTAATATTTTTAAGAAATATAATATCGGTAATATTAATTTTGTGAGATGAACCCACTTGTTTTTTTCTTAACCCAATAAACGTGTATCCAAAGATGTAAAGAAAATATTTATTTAGATAACTGATCTATATGTTTATTTTTACCAAAACAAATAAAACATAGTACAAGATATTCTAGAAAATATGTGAAATTATAAATTTTGATTGGAATGTAATAGATTCATAATTTCAATATTCTTTTCCTTTCTGGCAGACAAGTACGAGGGTTGTCTGAAAAGTTTTCGACCTAACAAAGATACTAGACATTTTTTCTTTAAATTAATTTTTATTTTTCTACATAGTCTCCTTGTAAGTCCATACACTTCTCCCAGCGATGCTCCCATCTCTTCAACCCGTCCAAATAGTACTCGGTGTCTTTCTCTGCAAAATAGTTGTTTACGAAGGTGATGGCCTCCTCATTCGACGAAAATCTCTATCATCCGAGCGCAACTTTTAGCTTAGGCAACAAAAAAAAGTCGCTTGGGGCTAGATCTGGTGAGTAATTCGTGGATTTTGCTGCAAATGTGGCCGTTTTTCCGCAATTTCTGCCTTCAGCTTGACAAGTAATGATGCGTAGTATGCTCCTGTAATGGTTTTTCCTTTTTGAAGATAATCGATTAAGATAACTCCATGACTATCCCATAAAACAGTTGCATCACTTTCCCAGCCAAAGGAACAACCTTTGCTTTTTTTTAAGCAGATTCCCCCTTCGCAGTCCATTGTTTTGACTGTGTATTTGTTTCTCGAGTATAATGGTGTATCCAAGTTTTATTTACAGTAATTAATCGGCGCCAAAACTCTGATTTATTGCGCCTAAACTGCGCCAACAGAGAGTTGGAAATGTTCATTCGAACACGTTTTTGGTCCAAAGTGAGCAGACGCGGCACCCAACGCGCGGACATCTTTCTCATACGTAAATCTTGATTCAATATGTGACAAACACCTTCTTTGAACATGTTTATAGCCTATGCTATCTCTCTAATTTTAATTCGATGGTTATTTATCACCATTTGGTGAACTTGAGCGATATTATCGTCAGTGGTTGCAGTATTTGGACGTCCCGAACGTTCATCGTCACCTAAGCTGGTACGGCCACGTTTAAATTCGGCAGCCAAAAATTTCACGGTGGTAAATGATGGTGCAGAGTCCCCGTACACAGCGTCCAACTCGTCTTTGATTTGCGTAGGCGTATTGCCTTTCAGAAACAAATATTTAATGACAGCTCGATACTCGATTTTTTCCATTTTCATAAAAACACTCACATCGACTCACTCAAATAATTGTCAAACACCAACTGCGCGTCCAAAATGGCTGAAATTTTAGTACCTTTCAAAGCATGCGCAAACACATTTCCCAACTTTTGTTTACGAGTGCTGCCATCTTCATGTTGAGGTCGGAAACTTTTCATGCAACCCTCTTATAATTGTCCTCTCTGGTTTTAAGGAGAAAAGTGAATACTTTCCATAGTTGTATGAGAAAAAACAATACTTTAAGGCTATAAATATTGGCGGGACTGTAACAATAGTTAAGTTAGTCATTGGTTATATGTTTTCAGTTAAAAGAATATGGTTGATCCTTATCAAAAGTCCAATTAAATAACACATATTATTTTGATATTACCTACTGAAGTCCAAAATATGCTCGAACGTTAAGAACACGCCACTATATCCTTTTTTATATTTATATTATATTGCATACAATAATTATTTAAGTTTTTATTTACTTCTTTGTAGTAATTGATAAATTTACTACCACAACAGATGGTTTCATATCTATATTCAAGTTATAAATATTTAACTGCATTTTACTGGAGTGACAAGAAGGTTATTAATAAAATAACAGGCATTCTCTCGTAGCAACTATCGTAAATACTTAATACCACTTCTTTGAAACTTTTGTCATTTGTTTCTTTGGCTTAATAGCAAACACATAAATAAAGAAAAATGTTCGGTCACTTACCTTTGGAACGTTCCTTCTTCTAATTATTATAAAACTTTTATTATGCTTAGAATGCTAATTTTCACCTAGATTTTGAGGACTCAAAATGGTTATAACGAAAGGAACCGAATTACATGAGTGAAATTTTAAAAAATTGCAAAACTAATATAAATATGACTTTTTTGTTTCGAATTTTATTATTTATCAATAAATGCTGATTTCAAATACTCCGATGTAATAATTAAATTTTTTACCAATAAAAATAATTGTCTCTTTTCATTCAAATGAAATTATACTTAATATAGACCAGGAAATATTTGTTTTTTAAGTAGTAGAAATGTGTATTTTGGATAATGTTTATTATACAGTGTGGAAACCACTTATGTAATAAAATTATTTGTGGGGTTAGTTTAGAAGATTATGAAAAATGCTGGGACTAGTCAACTTTGAAATTCAAATGCGAGCTTTTTAAACATAAATTTGGTGATACACGCAAGTTGGCTAACTCCAGAACAACTTCGTGTCTCATCATGCTTAAATATTTTTCGGCTGTTAAATTTCCATCTACAAAAATAGGATCAATAATATGATCACCTATGATACCTGCCCAAACGTTCAACTTTTGAGGATATTGATTATGTCTCACGCATCCAATGAGGATTCTCCTCTGACCAATATCTACAGTTTTGTCTGTTTACTTCCCCATTCAATGTGAATGTTGATTCATCGAAAAAAAGAATTGTACCAACAGCTATTTCATTTCTGTTCAATTTATTCATAATTCTTTCGCAGAAATCCATTCTCTCGCGGTTTTCTCTTTAATGGTTTGACATGTCCAAGTTCTCTGAATGGTGCATGAATTTTAGACACAGTAACTGAGGGATACCTCTAAGGATACCTCTGATTAAATAAGTTTGCCACTTCAACTTGACTTCTGCAATTATCGCCGTAACCAATCATTATTAAAATTTCAATCCGGTGAGTTTTAGTTGAATATTTCATTATTACTTCGCAAGATATTAGTTTTTGATTAAGAATTGACAACTACGATATTTAAATGTTAACACATCAACAACTGACAGACATTATTTACCGATTTAGTTTAATTATATTGGCATAGTTGTTATCCATACAGTTTTTACCTATTCGTGACAAAAAATGTTCACAAAACCCAAAATATTGATACTTAGTGAAGAAATTTGAGGTCTACATTCAGCTAATTAAAAATAAAACCTTTATTTAAAGTGTGAAACAATATTATTTTCACAATAATAATTTCAGAATTTCACGCTGTACAATGGACTAGTTTAGTGATTTTTTTTATATTTGCATCTTATAAAATATGTTTTTAGTGGTTCAACTGTACAAATAAAAATTTTATAAAATTAATCCTCTAGCCATAATCGGCTTTTGAAATTTAAATTTAATGGTTACATACGTCATAAGTGGTAAGTGACGTGTTTCAATAAGATTGGTAGAAAATTTGCGATGTTGTCGATATGCTTTAATATTAACTGAGAAACTTATCTCTCTCTCTTATTGGTTGTCATTAAAAAGAGATAAACATATCGATATTTTTGTTCTCTGATTGACACTTTATCAAATAAGGAGTAAAACACTAAACAAAATATTTTGTCATTTTCGTTAGTTTAATTTGTTGTTTGGTTGTGTTTTGTTTATGAAAGAAATTACTTATATACTATTTTTGGTTCGAAAATAAAAATTCCTGACACCTTGTCTTGGTATTATAGCGGTTCCTTCAAAAATAACCAATAGAAGTAATTGTTCTCTCGGGGAGCAACCCTTCTATCGGTACAGTGAGAGAACGAATTTCAAGAATACCGTTTTGGCATTTTCAATAGAACCACGCCCACTTTCTATTGGCTGTTCTATTGTATCACCGTCAAGAATAGGGGTCTTGTTTGTTTATTACAGATAAACACGATTTTCTCTCCTGTCATATATCTTGTCAACTGGTACAATCAGTTAGTCACAAAACACGGTGTTTTGTGCCGCCAGTTCTTTGAGAATATTTGAAACGAACGTAGCTAAACTGTGACAACGTTGACTTTTAAACACACTTCATTATTGGTTATTAGTTGGCGCTACGTTTAAAACTTACTAATTATTTATTGCTAAATTTTACGAAATGAGAAAAATTAATTGCAAAATGAATACCAATATAAGTAAGTGAGTATCTTATCCTAACTGGAGGTCTGGAAGAGTAGTCTTCATACCGAAGCCTGGTAAGGCCACGTATGCTGAGACGGGCTCCTTCAGACCTATCAGCCTGACCTCCTTTTTTCTTAAAACTTTAGAAAAACTGGTGGACAGGTACCTACGGGACGGTGCTTTGAGGGTAAAACCTCTGCATCGAAACCAGTTTGCGTATAAGAGTGGGGTGTCCTGCGAAGTCGCGGTACACAAGCTGCTCCTGAAAGCGGAGCAGGCACTCTTAAATAAAGAGATAGCCCTAGGTACGTTTCTGGATATTGAAGGGGCATTTAATGTTGCCTCCTTCGATTCCATACTTAGGGCCATGCAGAACCGTGGCATAGAACAGGACATTGTAAGATGGACTGGTAATATGTTACGGGAAAGAACAATAATAGGTACGCTCTTTGAGGAGACGAGGATGGTCTCAGCCACTAAGGGGTGTCCGCAAGGAGGGGTGTTATCTCCTCTTCTGTGGAACCTGGTGGTTGACGAGCTCCTTTGTAGACTCAATGACGAGGGTATCTATGCCCAAGCCTTTGCTGATGACGTCAGCATAGTTGTAAACGGTAGATTCGGGGCCACTGTGTCCGAGAGAATGCAGCTGGCACTGAGGATTACCGAAAAATGGTGCAGACAAGAGGGATTGTCAACTAATCCGGCAAAAACCTCCGTGATAGCGTTCACCCTCAGAAGGAACCTTGACTTGAGGGAACTTCGTATGTTGGGCCAAACGCTAAAGTTTAAAGGGGAAGTCAAATACCTAGGGGTAACCCTAGATAGCAAACTAACCCTTTCCAACCACATTAGAAACACAACAGATAAAGGCCTAAGAGCTCTCTGGGCATGCAGAAGAGCTGTGGGCAATACGTGGGGGCTTAAACCCAGTATGATGCACTGGCTTTATACGAGGGTGGTGGCACCCATCATAACCTATTGTTCTGTTTTGTGGTGGCATAAAGCGAGATGCTCAGTAGCATCTAGACAGCTAGGCAGGGTACAGAGAGTAGCCTGTCTAGCCATAACCGGGGCGATGAGAACAGTGAAGCACTGCCAAGGAACTGTAGCTGAACTGGCACAACGCCACAAGGTTATCCTTGAATGGGTACCAGGACACACAGGGATTCTTGGAAATGAAAAAGCTGACCTCCTAGCCAGGGAAGCTTCAGAAGGAACCCTGATCGGACCTCTTCCCACATGTGGGGTCTCATACCAACATGTAAGGGAAACAATAGAGGAACGACTAAGGGAACAACATAAGAAACTCTGGATGGAACTGCCTGGACTCAGGCAATCCAGATTATTCATAACAGGTCCATCCAGGGAGAAAACTACAGAACTACTCAGCCTAAGTAGAACCCAATTGAGAAAGGCAGTGGGACTGCTTACAGGACACTGCCATCTCCGAAAACACATGAACATAATAGGACTCGCTGAGGACCCATTATGCAGAAAATGTGGTGAGGAAGACGAAACTCCTCTTCACGTAATATGTCACTGTCCGAGCCTTAAGTGGCTTAGACAGAGACACTTTGGCATTCAGTTTCCTGAGCCAGAGGAAATTGTGAAAGCGAATATCAGGGACATTCTAGAATACATGAAGGAAACGAACCTGGTATGATTACTTCAGGGGGATACAATGAGCCTAGAGCTCCAGTACATGCATGAAACGCACCCCAGAAGAATAGAATAAAATAGAATAGAGTATCTTATCCTAAATATATATTTCTGTCATTTTGATTAATATGATCCTACTAAACTAGTCCATTCATAATAAACCTTACATGGTATAGTTCGTTGAGATCGTATTTTTAAGGAGCTTTTAAAATTATAAAAACTTACAGGATGTTTCATTAAAAATATAGATCATGGACGATGCTAGACTTACGTGTATCATCTCCTGTACATTTAAATTTATTTTTAAAAAGCTCACATTTGAATTTCACAGTTGACGGGTCCCAGCGTTTTTTATAATCTTCTAAACTAACCCCACAAATAATTTTATTCCATTAGTGGTTTCCACACTGTATATAGATTTGATTAACGTAAGTCCTATAAGACAATTACATTTCTCTACATTTCGACTTTTTAAGAACTTTCTTACCCACCTTAATCCACTTGAATCTCAAAATGCTAATAATTCCAGCGAAAATTCAATTTTTTAGACGACAACTTCTTCTAGAACTTTAAGCTGTTTCTAGAACAATGCTACACATTTGATCTGTATCTGAATGTTAAGAATGGTTAAGCCCAGTAGCTTCACCCGCACTTATAACTATTAGGTCGTAATAGTGTAACCTACTAATTTGAAATAGTGGACGACATCCTTCAGGAGAGTCTTTCTTATGTGACACATCTCGGCATAGAGGTGTGTTACTAATTTTCATCCTGTAGGTTTAAATGTTTTAGAGACCCCAATGACTGGTTGGAATCCCCGTCTCAGTATAGAAAGTCATTTTCTTGTATCGATTTCGATTATTGGTTTTTCATAAGCACTTTCAAGAACTTGATCAGCTTCTTTGCAAATTTTACATTCATCAATAAAATTAAATCCTGTTTGGGTTAAATATTTTGTCAGCAGCTTCAGTGTGGTGTTATCTCCAGTCCCCGTACGTTCTAGGGAATTATTAAAAAAATGTCTACCAATGCCCTCCACTAGTTGGAAGCGTTCGATGAGTTTAAATCTACATCAAATTTCTGGGGACACAAGTATTGATTGGTATTTATCCATTAAAGTTTTAATGATTAAACTGTAAAATATAGAACTCTTACTTTAGGGATTAATTAACAAAATGTAAACATAATGTTTGAGACCTACTAACTACAATAAAACGTTGTAAAGCAAATCGTATAAATAATACAGTACAATAAACATAAAAATAGTATAAACGCCATCTCTTATCGAACCGCAAAACTAAAAGAAGAAACCATGTTTGCAAAAGTCGGAAACTGTAGATGAAAGAGCTAAAAACTATTAGTTTTAGTTGTCTTAAAACACTGAGGGTCGGTTTATAAATACGTAGTTATAGCCAAGTTAGCTACAAATTTATCCCGTAACATAAAGGTCCTGCCATGGTCCTGCCTATTTGCGATACCTAAGAAGTGTGCGACATCTACATTTGGAAATTTGTACGTAAAACTTCGGAAAAGACAAAGATTTTTTCATCTTTTCAAGAATTATTCATCTGCAAATAAATTAAATCAGGGGTCATCAATTAATTTCGATCGGGGGTCTGTTTTAAGAAATTAAACAACCCTCGTGGTCCGTATATTGAAATTTTTTTTTATTAACTTATTGTTAATAACAAATTTGGTATGTGTTAATGTGAAAAATGACATTTTTTGTTGCGAATTATTTGTCTCAAGTTTGGAGTAAAATTGGTGCAAGCTATTGACATTAAATCCTGGAGATGTTCATTTGTAAGTCGATATCTAAATTTATTCTTAATAAAGTTCATCTTTGAAAATGCTGCTTGACAAATATATGTTGATTCAAACAAAGTAAGAAGTTTCAAAGCTAACTTTTTTAGTTCCGGATATTTATTAGAACACACAAATTTGATCCAGAATTCTTCACTGGAAACTTCCGCATGTTTGTGTTTCAAAACTGTGTTTTCTTAAAAATCGATTATTTCCATTTGAACAGTAGCTTTATCACTACCGAAAACAATAGCAGCTTCGTTGCTCCATTCACTATCAGGGTGCAGAGATTAAATGCTGCTGATGATATCCACAATATCCACAACAATTTTATTAAATTATGAATATATACACAGCTCGGGTCAATCGTTTGGCCACGAAAGTTAGTCACGGATCGTGCGCAAAACTTAAACTAAAAATTACAGAGACTAGTAAGATTGACGCGAGCCTCTATTAGTGCAAGTTACTGTGTTGTCGCGGTCCGCTATTTGGTGACCAATGTGTTAAATGTTGTTTTCTCAGAAACTACCCAAAAAAATAGGGAATTAGACTAAAAATCAAAAAACCTACAAGGAAACATAAGTGCATTTGCAGTAAATACTTTACTTTGGAAGATTTCGCACCTAGTTAGATCATTTTTGTTAACTCAACTATCAACACTCAGCACTAGCTGAGCGCCACCTAGTGGCAATTGTGATGGCGAATCTTTTAGCTCTTAGTTAACTGACTATCCGCGAAAATCAATGACCACTAGATGGCACTATCAATTTGCAATATGGCCGCTATGAGGACTACAAGGTTAATGGCATACTGATGTGTTTGTTTACCCTCATTTGACCTTTTATATTATCCCAATAGATGTCACCCACTTTGAAGTTTTCGCGAATAACATTTGTCTACGCATTGATTAAAAGTAGGTCTTCGGCGATAAGACAAACAATTTTATCGATAGTTTTATTTCGTTATCTTAGTCTTAGTTGTAAAATAGAAATCACATAGGTATTTATTTCATATTATATAAGATTCTAAAAATAGCTTCCATTAAAAGAAGATTCCTTTAAAAACAAAGTACGACCGTCAAAATGTTTGACAGTTCCGAAATAATACAAATATTTCCTGGGTTATGTATAGCTAAAATCCTCTGAAATTTTATTAAGAATATTGTAAATAAATTATTCTCACACACGACAAATAAAAATAGATACTACTTACGTCCAGCTGCATGATAATCTTGTTGTAAGCCCACAACCATCTCTGCTGAGCAGTGATTTGTGGTCTTTGTTCTTTTACTTCTTCTTGGACATCCGGAATAACTAAGCTCGTTTCTTCAGGCACCTATTAATAATATAATCACAAAACATATTTAATAACAAAGATATAAATATGATTTCTAACTTACTTCCTTTTGAACTTCCTGTAAATGGTCTTTATCCAGCACATCAGCGTGTTGCTCTTGAGTTGTAGGCGACTGCCTTACAGACAACCGACGCCCGGGTATACTGGGTTCTGTACCGTTTTTAATTTGATAGTTTAAATAAGGATCTTCATAATTCTGCAAAAAATAGAACAAAAGGTATCAAGTAGACAAACAAAATAAAAGGTTTGCTTACTTGGTAGGATTGCTCGGCTGAAGATCTTCTAGATCCGGTAGCCGATTGTTGCGCCCTCTGCATCGCAGCAACCGCTGCTGGATGATAAGGATCGATTATTAAACTAGCTTGCGATGGTTCTCTCATACGCAACATATGAGGTTCACTACTTCCGTTTTCATCTCGATTTTCTACGTGTATCACAGACAATGGGGAATCCAGTTTTATTGCTTTGTTTACTGCGTTTTGACCTAAACACAATACAACCAAACATAAATTCATTAAAAAAAAAACACGATTTGATGATTTGTGTAGGTAAGGTTTTATGGTTTCTTACAAAAATCAAATTGATTTTGTGTTGGTAAACAAGAAATGGACACCTTCAAGCAAAAATATAGAAACCAAGCCCAGGATTGAATCAGGGTCAGAATAGAAAGTACTAAGAGCAGAATTTAAAACTTCCAGCTGGTTCTATAGAATAGCAAAACATCAGAGGCTGCATGAGATCCAAAGAAAACTTGGACCAATGGATTCCCAATGCGTTAGATTCTTAAAATCCCACAGAAACAGCACAGAACATGTAACAGTATCTGTTAGCATTTTAAGCGCCTGGTATCCTAAATACGTAGGTAATTAAATTAGTACCGCGAACTCCATCTTTCCGAAAGAATTCTTAATAATAAAATAATGAATACGGTCTCTATAGTTGAAGTTCAAAGATGTGATAATGAGTTGCCATCATCGGGTTCAAGGGTTTTAATTATTATCTCCAGACGCATTTCTTCTATTGGTTTACTGTCATATACAGAAAGTTGGAATATTACACAGTAAACTTGAAGCATCTTGTAAACTTGGAGCATCTTGTAAACTTGAAAATATCTTAAACTTGAACAGCTCGTAAGCTTGAACAGCTCTTAAACTTGAAGATCTCGTAAACTTGAACATTATTTAAACTTGAATATCTTTAACTTAATCATCTCTAAGAATTGATGATCCCTCAATTCTACATCATCCATAGACTGGATAAAATTAAGCATGATATCGATAAACCCACCTTTCCAAATTAACTGATAGAAAAGCATTATTTGAGAGATAAATTGCATGATAAACCTGCCCTTAGAATCAAATTTCAAGCACTTTGCCAAACATGTATTGGGGATTAGCTTTACCAAGAAAGCTACTAGTTTAAAAAAAGTAGATGTTGCTGACTGATAATTTATTTATATTGTTTTATAGCAAATATTTTGTGTTAATTGTATATCATCATAAAAATAATCTCTTTATTGTCCATTCCAATTATTTTGTTTATATATTTATTTCTTAAATGTCTTTATCTGCCCTTGCAAATGTTTGGCCTTTGCTTACCTATGCCAACCCAAAGTGTTGACCAATCCCATTACCTACATTTCTTTCGATGGCATATCCCCACCTGTTTATTAGTATCAATAATATTTATATAGAATGAAATTATATTTTTGGCATTTTATATATCGCGGCCAAGCAGTCGCGGGTGATTTTACTGGCTTAGAAAGGAATGAACTACTATTTTGAAATAGGTAGGTAATTGGAAGATAAAATGGAGATTTATAGAAATTAGATTAGTTTAAATATAATGGCAGCCGTTTCGCTATCGATTATTAACATAAACTGAAACTTACCGTAACTAATACTACCTTCAGTCTCTTCTTCAACATACTCCTCGATAGTTTCTTCAGTTTCTAAGTAACTATCTTCTGGTACACTTTTATCGTTCTCGAGTTGATTTAGTTGATTCAACTGATTATTACCATAGTAATTGGTATCTATGCAATTTTGTTGTTTCAATATCGTTTTACCATTACTTATACCATTGCTCAAATTGTGCACTTGAGCAGCTACAGTTATACTAGGAAGCGCTGTCGTGGTTTCTATTGCTCTGAATGGCGTTGTCTGCAATATTTAAAAAAATTCGTCAGATAATTGATTGATCGTGGATAAAACTAGGAAGCATCTGATTAATTATCTGAAAGCATCCGAAAATAAGTTTAAATAAAATAGGCGACTGGACTGATTGAATATTGGACTTTGAATTACATCATCGTATTGTTACAGACCCGAATTAATTTTTGCATTCCATCAAAACTATTATAAATGCGATTTATGAACCTATTCGTTGTTCGAAATCATGAAATTTCATAACCTATTTTAAACAATCCATGACAAGACGCCAATTTGAATTCATAATGACGTCACTTGTTAAGGAGTGTCCTTATTGATGTTCCATTTCCACTTGATTTTCAATGACGCCAAATCAGCTATTAAAAACAAAAAAATTTCGTCCTTTTGAATATTATTTTGACTTTATTGGTGATATAGAGTTCGTATGATCAATAAAAAAAAATTAAAAGAAAATTAAATCGCCTAATATTCATGTATATCATTTAAATATAAATTAAAAAAAAATAGTCCACTCGCCTATTATATATGTGTAATCATGAACAAAATATTTGTTCGGTGTATTATGAGTTGCTTGATTACTAAACTTGATAAATTCGTGATATTTTATTTTGTGAAAAGGGAAGTTTGGGACATTACGCCGAAAGCGGATTGTTCCATCCCAGTTGTCAAGGTAATCAAAAACAGAATTTGTTGATTTGTCTGTTGACAACTAACGTCAATAAATCACGCAATATTCTTTCTCGTTTCTTCGTTCCTCGATGGAAAGTGATTCAGAAAATGAATTTCTATCGTCGGAAATTGAAGAATAAAGGCCAATAAAGGTGCTTTTGAATTATTGACTAGTTAGTCAAAGCGACAGTACGAGTTTTCATAAGATCGTTTCTTAAAATGGTGTGATTAGAAAAATGTCAGTGGCAAGGATGCCGCCAGTGAAAAAGTGCTTCTTGCAGAAGAAAAGTTCAAAATATGGAAATCCTTAATGCTTTGGTCGAATTACTCTATGTTGATAAATAATAATCATGACATAAGCAGATACTACAAGCTTGCGAAAAGCGAAAAGGTGAAGGATATCGTCCGAAAAAGTCAAAAGTATTGACAAGGGAACAAATCGACAAATTTCGCGCAGAAGCCCGAGATGAAATGTATCACTGCGATTTTTGATGTTTTTGGATCTTTTATTCGAGAGGAACTATGCGATTTGACATTAAATAATATCGAGGATTCCGGAACTTCACTAGTTGTGTATACATCAGACACCAAAAATAATGTGCCACGCAAATTTGTTGTAAGTGGTGCCATCGGAATCAACACATTTGATAAGATTCCTGCCAAAATTGCTGAATTTCTAAATTTGCCTGATTCCCATCTTTATACATTGTTTTCGACGTTCCTCAGTAAGTTCGTTTTCGAAATCTGGTGCTAGTCTTACTACAATTAAAAGACACGGTGGGTGGAAGTCCAGTACAGTAGCAGAGGGTTATATAGAAGACTCGCTACAAAGGAAACAGAACATTACAGATCAAATTTTGCCCAAAACTTCGGTGGATAACATTGTTGTTTGCCCTAGTACAAGCTTCACCAAAATAAATTCTGTTACATCTACCAATGAGACTGACTATGGAATTTCTTATCAAAATTGTAGTTTCACTAATTGTACGTTTAATTGAATAAACATTTTTAATTATGTTTTTATATTTTCTCAACAAATAAATCACTTTTAACACTAGTGTCAAAAAAGGGCATCGAACCTTAACGTTGGTAGAGCTTACCTGGTGGTCCCCAAGAAGTGGTTTGCTATTCAGTATATTCTTTTGTGCGATATCCATATTGTGTGTCGTCGAATTTGTAAGTGTAGTATCTACGTTCGGTTCGACGTAAACCGATTTCATATGGTACATGGAGCTATTAATCGAAGAAACTGCCGTATCGAAAGAATCTTTGAGACTTTTGAGTTCATCGTCGCGCGATTCTAAACTATCTATATTTTGCTGGATCAGCTGGTTTGTATTAAAGTCGCCTGCAAAAACAATAAAATTACCTACTGTAAATAAAAATTCACAAAATGGATAAAGATAAGGATGTGGGTACCTAAACAAGCTCCCCAACTAGGTATAATAATCAGAAATAGACGAGGAAATTTGGCACAAAACCCAGAAAATTTATGAAAAAGTTGGATCGAGATGAGGTTTATTTAAACTGAAGTTTCGGAGATAAAACTATTGATATAAGATTTGTTTCAACAAGTAGTTGTAGATTGATTGCAAATCACTTCATGAACCACCCAGTTCGTGTACTGTTTAATGCGCATGTCAGTACATGAATCAGTTTCGAATCAAAGATCCTGTTGGAACGATTTGAAAACCGTTTTTTGTATTACTGACATATACATACCTTTATTAGTCTATTAAAATATTAAGAATTAAATAGATTCTACTGTAACTAGACGAATTACATTATAAAAAATCCACATAGGTATGATTTGAACTATTTTATTAGTAAATAGGTAGATCTTTTGCAATTTCTTGTACTTATCCTTTCTTTGCGGAAATCTCTTATGCATATTTAGAATACAAAATTAACAACAGTTTAATAATTTTTCTGCTACGTATGTTATTAAACCAATGTAAATATAATACTGTGGCATAAAAATCCGAACAACCAGTTTAAATGATATTATTTTGATAAAATTTGGTGAATTTATTTATTTCACTGAAATAAACAATTGATAAAATTTTCAGCCTTATTAGTTGAAGATTCCGGTTTTTATATTGCTTTTTTTGAAATCCACTAACAATCCAAAAATTAATATTGTAGCCGTAGTAAAGATCCAAATCTTGCGAATTTTGCTTCTTGACATTCTTTACTATGCCTAGAGTACGGAGACCTGTACGATTTCGTCAACTTAGTGAGTTTGATTGGGGTCGTATTGTGGGACTTCGGGAAGCTGGCTTTTCTTTTTGGGAAATTGCAGTTAGAGTGCAAAGAAGTGTAGACACCTTGGTTGGGTGTTGTCAGGCATGGCTTCGAGAAGGCTGTACGCAAAGAGCAAGGGGCTCTGGACGCCACCGTAGAACAACAGACCGTGAATATCCCCGCCTAAGATTATTGGCCTTAGAGGACCGATTCTCCACTACCAGGTCCATTGCAAATGAATGGTTTGCAGAACACGGAAGACCTATTAGCATGCGAAGTGTTTACCGACGAATAAGACGTTTTGGCCTGTTTCCATTCCGACCACACTGGGTCCTCCCTTTAACTCCAGAACACCGACGTAATCGCCGTAAGTGGGGCAGAGAACGGTCACTCTGGGATCAGGAATGGAACAGTATTGTCTTTAGTAAGGAGTCTCAATTTTGTTTAGGCATGCACGATGGTCGAGCGAGGGTTAGAAGACGGCATGGTGAAGGAGAAATCCACGGTTTTTTGTTGAAAGGCATGTTCATCAAACTGTTGAAGTTATGGTTTGGGTGCTATAGCTTATGGTTCGAGATCACCTTTAATCTTCATCAGAGGTAATATGAACGCGCAGCGTTATATCCAAGAAGTTTTAGAACCCCATCTTTCACCCTATCTTAACGCCGTGGTAAATCCAACTTTTCAACAAGATAATGCCCGACCACATGTCGCAAGAGTCACAATAGACTTCTTTCAACATAATGATGTCACATTGTTACTTTGGCCACCAAGATCTCCCGACTTATCTCCAATTGAGCACGTGTGGGATATGATGGGTAGGAGATTGCTCAGTTTGCAACGTCCTCCCAAGACTTTATAAGAACTTATAGAGGAATTGGTGGTTGCCTGGAATGAGATACCACAGGAGGACACTGACCACCTGATCAGAAGCATTTAAACTGGGTGTTTGTATTTTTATGTCACTTAGTATATAATGGTGGAAAAAAATTGCTGCTTATTTTGTTATTTAATATGCATTTGAAGTTTGAATTGGCTATTGTTTATAATTAAAAAACAACTATATGAGTAAAAGCTACTGATTATATTGGAACTAGGTAGACCAAAGTAGTACCTAGACAAAAATTTCGTTGCACTTTAATTAAACAAAGAAATTTAAGTTTTCTTGTCTAAGCGCATGTGTATGTTATGAAATCTCATTACGTGCATGTTATTGATAGATGTGACATAAAAGGAATGTCGACAATGGGATTTTTGACGTTTACAGACATGGGCATAGAAAAAATAATTTATTGCATTTAGAATCCATCTATCCATAACTAAGCTTTTCCCAAAATATTCCCAAATTAACTATAACCCTGGGTCGTCATATAAAGTAGTACTACAAGTAGTAATAAACCGTGCATTGTTAAATCCATATGAAGAATATGCTGGACTAAATATTGTTTCTATTCTGCTGTATCTTAGCTATGTGTTTAAGAGCCATCAAAGTGCTATTTGCTCTTATTGATCAACTTGAAACATTCACACAGCCGATTGAACTTTGACTATTTCACAACATGGGACTTTGAAAGGTCGTCCATTTTGCTTGGGTGCCACACATATCTTTTATTGAATGTTAGGTTATGTTGTGCTTGCGGTTTTGCAATCCTTTTTTGTTGTTATTTTGTTATTTTATTGCTAATAGCGTATACATTATACTCTTAGTAGTGATATTAACTGTTATTATGATCAAAAACTTAAAATAATAGACAATGTGGACCCATATTTCTGTACCTCCCTTGTTAAATATGTTGGCAATGTGCCTAATTGATTAAGTTAATTATTTTAGTCAGCAGTTTATTCTAAATTAGGTATATAATAAACAATTATTAAACAAATTTTAATTAGATTTTCTTGTCTTTAACGTCTTTACCCAAACATTTTGTCTCTCAATAAAGTGCCGACCTGTCAATGACGTCATTCCCGAATGGTGAATTCTTGTAGAATCTATCTGTATGTATCATGTCCATATTTTTTTAAAAACTGGCAAATAGGATACATCTTTTTTAAACTTTCCACTGGCTCTGAATCTTTTTTTTAAGTACTGCTCGTAACAAATAACAACAAATAGCACAGCTGAAACTTTTTTTTGTTGCCCTGGATATCATCGCAAATTTTTACGTTTTAAAGTGCCCAGATTACGAATATATTTATGAAAGTTCTCAACGTTCTCGTATATTCATGATTTTTGCATATATTATATTTGAACAATTATCGGCTTGTTAAAAATAAAATTTAATTTTCCAGACTTTCGCGCATACGAACATTACGTGATCTCTACTCTCAGACCCCTTGCTTCACAGGACAGCTGAGATCTCAGTTATTCGACAATATTGAGGAGGTACTTGCACGTGAATCTGAATTAATTGTCATGGATTAATATTTTGTTTCAATTACTGAATGTCCATTTTAATTTGTCTTGTGTTCTAAAATATGAGTTCGTTGCGAAGAAAGTATAAATATTCTACTGATTTATTTTGTTGTATATGCAGTGTTTATATAACAAAAAAAAAGAGAGAAATATTACAAACTTTGACAAAGAGAATATTTCGATTTTAAAACAGACAATACCTACACGTGGATAGCCAGACTTACAGCCTTCGATATGTCCGGTTCTACGCAGTGAAAATCTCTCTCGTCCTAATCACGTCTGAACCTACAAGGCCTTAAACAAACAAAAGCAATCTTTGGCCAAAAATAGCATGATTACATAATTAGTGAATATAAATAGACTATGCATATTGACAGGTATCACTGGACACAGTCGGTTAAAGAAGCATTTGAGAACATTTGGCATAGCTAAAACAGTAGAGTGTAGATTTTGTTAGCTGTGCTTTAAATAACTCCAGAAAATGGCATCTGATAGCAGATAGAAGAAGCCCAGTCTGAACCCACATAGCATTCTGAACTTCTTTAAATGAATGGATTTAGAATAATAGTTTAAAACATTGAAAAATATCAATGACAAGAAAAGGGACATACAATATACCAAATAATACCTAAAAATCCTAAACTCGCACATACACACATAAAAAAATATTGTATCAATAATTCTTGCTCAAACCTTTTTTCCTGTACACATCGTCATCGTAATACGTTTGATTGTAATCGCAATTTTGAGCTGTCCTACTGTAAAAATCGTTCTGGAACGCCGCATTACTAGTTGAAACTTGGGGATAAGCTACATTCTTTTCATCATTAGCTACGTTTGATATCGAATAAACATTTACATCTTGCGCTACAGGTAGATTATCCGTACTTTGATATGCATAATTGTAGTCTTCATTATAATTTTCTATGGCACTTATAGCTCCTAAAAAAATGGTTAAACCGTTAAAGATATTATTTGGACGCATTGAATAAACAAAAGTTACCGAATCTCATGTAAGTATTGTCCATCTGGGTGTCCGCATAATCATCAGCCGAGCTCGTTCTCTTCATCAACCTGCTCCTCTTTCCCTTTAAGTTAGGATTAGGAGTAGGTAGTTTACGTCCAGGAGTCATGGCTCTGGTGGGCTCTAACGTTTGTGCGAGCCTCGCCATGATTCGGGAATTTTTGGTAGGTGTTGGAGGAAGACTGGCTCCACGATGGGTAAAGGATTCCGGGGTTTTACAAACTTCTTCTTGGCTTTGTTGGGAAAGTTGTCTCCAAGAGTTTTTTTTGGTCGGTATTGGAGGCATTCTTCTGCGACCGGTGGACATCGGCCTCGAGGAATCGTCGTAAAGCGGGTAGGCATCTACAAAAAAAAGTAATTTTAATAACATTTACCAAGTCTGGTTTCGAAATCTTGGATTTGCCGGAATATTTACCTGCATTTTGTAAATTTTGTATTGAAGGTAGCTGCTTATTGGTAATGTTTTGCAGTTGAGTCGGTATGGCAGGTAATTTTTTAGAAGTTCTAGGTTTAGGAGGAACATACGGATCAAATCCTCCGCTGTCCCATTGACGATCTTCATCTTCTTGACCGAAACGTTCCTCTTGAGACGAATAGGGTAGAGTGTCGTAATATTCGTCCAGGCTTTTATTTTTTTGGAACGTTGGATACCTTCAAAAAATAATAATTTATTTTAATAATATATATTTTAACACACTTGGGTAAAAGTTTAGTTGCAGAATCACAAGGATACGGGGGTACAACTTGAGACTCCAGACTTTTCGAAAAAAAAACAATTTTAGCAACCAGAATAGTTTTGTCATAATCTAACCTAACCTAAACGAACCTAACATAATATAGGTAATCTAACAAAATTTTGGGTCTTCTATTAGCTACTGTTTAAACGATATACACTGCAGTGCGATATTATTGAAAAAATGCAAAATATGAAAACAATAAAGTTAATGAGTGTAAGGTTTGTTTTTACATTGGTTTAAAACTTGTTTCTAACGTTTGGAGTATGCGTATTCGATATTTTGTGATCGCGCATTAGTTTGAAACTGACTTCCAATCACTATTCGGATGTTTTTACATCGTTTCCTGACAGTTTGGTAATTAATTTCCAGCAGATTGTTGGCACATCCGCATATTAAACTTTATGTCAAATAGTTTCTATATTTTTTGTAGTTTTTTTTCTCCTGCTTTTTTTATTTATATTATTATAAATCTACTTAATCTAAAAAGACTTGTATTCTGATGAATATTTCTTTTACTTCTTTTTAGATAATATCTTAAGGATTATTTACTCATACACATTTTGTATACAGTTTTCACATTAATCAGAGATCAGTTCGGGATTTATTTCAAATGTGACTTGCGCACACGAATAGTTTGAAATTTGTAAGAAATAAGTTTCTGATTTGATGTAAAAACAAACCTGTAGTGTATATATAATTAGGAAAATAAGCCTGTAAATCAATTTTTTTATACTGTACGGTAAACTGCCATTTCCGGACTCGTTTGAGCCCGGGAAAGAGCACTTTACGGTACACTTGTACTTTACAGTACCCTTCAATTCTCCCAATGTTGTTTAAAATAATAAGTGAATCAACGTAAACTAAGCTTTTATTCTAGTTTTTGAAGATTGACATTAATTGTACAACTGCTGTTGCCAGCAATATGTATTAATGGAATTGTTGATGGATTTATAGTGTTTTCTGTAATCGCGGAAGACGTGTGGCTGTGATTTAGCACTTTAACAAAAGTTTCGCCCCTTTGGATCATTCTTGTAATCTTGTTTTTGCCTTCAATCGATTCTTCTATATACTTTTCTGCAACTGAAGAACTCTTCCTTCCACCGTGCGGTTTTAGAACTTTAAGGTCAGCTCCAGCATTGGCCAACAACGTTGAGGATGTCCTCCTAAAGCAATGGCCTGTATACTTTTCTAGTTGGTTTAGTTTTAAGAACTCAGCTATTTTCTTAGGTGCTCCGCCAACAGTATGTATACCAGCTCTTTGAGATAGACATTTTCCTTGTCTATAACCCACCAAAAGAGCTTTCAGGGAGACGTGTTACCGTAAATTTATGTATTTTCTTAACACATCCAAATAGTAAACCTCATCACTGTTAAGTACAGTGAAAGCTCGTCGAATATGCATTTTTGTCTGGTTAATCTTAACTACTAGCTGAGTACCCGTATCCTCCACATCACTAACTTCTAAATTATAGATCTCTTCCCTTCGGCAATCTCCAGCAACTCCATGTAATACTATCACTTTGAATAATAGATATTCTTTATCTGGAGCGTCCCTCATGAAGCTTTCAATTTGTTCCTTTGTCAGCACCTTCGACTGGTTTGGCTGATGGTCTATATTTTGTTTTTTCAAAAAAGCTATCAACTTTGGGAAATTTGATATGTTGACATTCTCATTAACCATAATCATTGATTTTACCATCGAGTATTTGCATCATAATCAAAAAGGGTTGAATGTTTTTGACTGAAAATTTAAACTGTTGAAAAGAATATTCTTTAAAAAAACTGTTCTTACTACATCCAAAAAGTAAGCCAACATCACATTTTCATCAGTACTACTTTTCAAATTGTGTTGTTCACGCCAGTTGCAAAACAGCCCATATTCTTTTTCATATCTTTTCGCAGACTTAACTGGAATGATTTGCCCTATCGCTTCCGCAGTTTTCTCAGCAATTTCATCTAATTTCAGATCCATTTTCTCCGCAGATATTTCGTGTGTGTAGAAAAATTTAATATGTCTGCCTTTACATTGTTACTTGGTAACCGCTGTTCATTTTTTATTTATAAAGCAAATCAACAATGTTAAGATTAAATCAAGTAACATAATTTTTTCACAGCAGTCTACATGACTTCCCGATAAAATGATCAAATATGTCATTTCAGTTTCATATTTTATTGCGTTTAAAACCAAAGGTAGTATGAAAAATATAGTACGATACACGTTCGTGAAGTGATTATTACGGTACTCGATTAGATATTCTTGACTCGGCTCCTTCGTCGCCTCGTCCATAAACATCTATCTCGTACCGTAATAAGTCATTTCCCGGACTTGTAACGTAAATAACTATAAAATAAGAGTTAATAGCTAAAGCTTACTTATTGACGACTGTTTTTGATGGATATCCAGCATAATCGTAATTAGCATCATCATAAAGGGTTGTTTGCCTTTCTAAACTTGGTCTTCGTCCTAAAAAATTAACTTTTCAACAATGCTGTGAAATATTTTAACATTTTAAAAAGAATAAATACTATTTGATCTAAAAATAAATACCTTTAGAATATTGTGTCATCACTGTTTCGTTAGCATCTGCGTAATAAGTACCGTCAAAACTATCTGTGCTCTGGTTGTAGCCCACACTTTCACAACTCATCCAATTTTCTTGACTGCAAAATTTGTTAAAAAGTTAAACCATTACTTTTAATTATTTATAGTTAGATTTTTGTTAATACAATCGTAACCAAAATGATCGCATAATTTTTAAATGTTCATTTTAAAGACATATCTACATTTATTTTTGAAACTGCCTACCTTATATATTTACTAAAAAAATTATTTTATTAACTGCCTTTGTACTGCCTTTATGTTCCTGCTATCAGATATTTTAGAGTAAGTTGTAATTTGATAATTTATTGTTCATCACCAAAACAACCCTGTAATGGTAAGATACATAACGGTAGATACTTACCTAGAGTAGTTGGATCTACTTAATTTTTGATTATGTGGTCGACTGTTATAAAAAAGTGGTTCGTTTTCAATGTTACTATCTGGAACTTGGTTGGAATTTTGACCACGTTGGTTGTTTCTGTAAGTACCGTAATTATCTGTAGACGTAGAATGATGCTAAAACAAAGTAAGTAAATAAATTATTTTCAGCAAACAAAAATACAACGGCTACTAACAAATACTCCTCTAGCTTTAAGGCATTAATATGTAGTACTAGAGATAGACACCATGCCAGTCAGGCTGGAGCGGGAGTAATGGATCCGAGTTTTTGGTTATGCAGATCCCTTGGTAACTCCCCATCTATCTTTCAAGTGGACATGGGAGAACTCAAAGGAGAAATATCTATACTTTTGTACAGCATACTTCAATACGGGCGGCGGTCCCTCACACACTCTTCACCCATTCATACTACTCGCCATCAGAACATTCTCAACCCATTCTTTCTTCCCTGTTAACATTATCTCCACCATGTTCTCCCAATACACTGCAACCCCGAGTGTTCTTTCCAACTTCTCTAAATCCTCCTTGTTCTTCCAACATCTAATCACATGACCTTCATCATCCTCCACCTCACAACTCACGCATATTCCAATCTCTCTCTTCCCAATCTTGCGTAGATACCCCACTCTTGACCCATGTCCTGTGAGCACTTGGGTCAAGAAGTAGTTTACCTCCCCAAACTCTCGGTCTACACTCACTCCTACTCCTAATCGCCATTTTTATTGCACTTTCATATCCCTTCCACATTCTGACCATTTCCTTTTCCATCCAATCCTGAACTTGTTCTTTTGTGGCATCCTTCCACCGTTGCTTCTTTGCCTTAGCCATTAGGTCCAAAGGATATGAACTTGACAGCACATTAGCCGCTATTGCACCTACTGTCATGTACCCCTGTACCACTTTCAACAAAATCGCCCTCTGCACCTGCAGCATACTCTGCTCAATCGTCCTACCAATAACTCTTCTCTTTCATTCTCCCGACCCTTTCACATTACACATCAATCTCCCCAACCATGCTGCTCGTACTCTCGCCTTCTCTGCTGCCTTCAACATATGGTGCTTGAAGGATAGTTGGCTTTCCAACCAAACACCTAGATACTTTATCGACTCCTCCATGTGAGTTTTTCTTTTCCTTCACCATCACCCTAACTTCCCTCATCTTGCTTCATCCCTTTACGAGCAATCTCACCATCTTATCTTTCGCCACTTCCAATTCGCATCGTTCTATCTTCCCCATAATCTTCCTACACATCTTCTCCGCCTTTCTTTTTATCTATGTCTCTCTTCTTCGCATAAAATTCCACAAACCTCGTCAAACACACACTTCCAGAGCGTCGGTCCAAGTACCGATCCCTGAGGCACTCCTACCTCCGTTCTATATCTCCTCCCCTTGATTCTATTATAACCCCAGCCGATAGGTAATCCTCCACTAAATTAACCAACCCCTCACCCACTCCAAGCCTTAACAACGCGCTCAACACCGCCCCATTGCTGACACTATAAACGCGTTGCCCATATCGAAGAACACTAGTAGTGCCAGCTTCTTTTTTCTCCAGCTGCCCTCCCTAGCCTTTTCCGCCAAATCCATCACTCCACCTAGCGCAGAGATACACGATTTCTTCTTCGTAAACACATGCTGGTTTTCTCCCAAACACCCATTTCTCCTAACGTCTTCCTCAATCCTTCCTTCCACTTTTCCTTATTTCTCTTATTTTACCTCCTACCCTACAATCCCGCACTTCCCGACTCATGTCCTTCCGCCTTCCTTCTTCAATCGTAAAAAGTTTTTCTATAATCTCCTTCTCCCACTCTTCTTCTAGCATCACGTTTCTACTTCCTCCCATCCTTTTCACCGCTATTTCATATGCCTTCCCCACAGATTGTTTTCCAGCTCCCCCAGTAATTCCTCCCATTTTTTCTCTTCTCCCTATCCACTCTTCGCTCCAGATCCTTCTTCTCCTTATATCCCTCTCTTCTTTTTACCTCATCTCTTCCTCTCAACATCCTTCTCCGTTCTTTCTTGCATTCCTTCCACAGTTCCTCTATTCCCTCATTCCACCAGTAATTAGCCTTCCATGCACGCCTGTTGTCACCCCTTTCTTCTTTTTTACAACTCCTTATTACATCATACAACTCATTTACGTCATGTACGAGCCGGGTACCTGAATGATCAAAATAGACATCAAACCGACTACAGGTTTTCTCACTGGATGTTTCCATCAATTCCTTGCCTTTTAGAAAGCCAATTAATTTCGCTATTTCTAGAGTTCAAGTAAATTACGGAAGGTCGAAGTACAGTCTAACTGGCTTATACGACCTAAGATAATCTTATCAAATCTAGGGACAGACAGAGAAGAAAAGTTGTTAAAGAATGTCGTGGCTATTGAGACATAAACATTCCTTTTCCCATTTCACACCCCGCAAAGATGTGAACCTCGTTTTTTTAATCGATTTCATTTTTGGTTCCCTTTCTAAAGACCAGACAGGGTCAGTGGTCTACTTGGACGTATGGTATCAGTATGGGATCAGTTCGCACTGATCCGACCGAATGAGGATGTAAATAGTTCCCTTTATGATGAAAGTGATCAAGTCTTGTTGAAATGATGACTATAACAATACATTAAAACATTGAACTGTGCATTCTATTGGATTCGCATGGATAAACCGAGAAAACTAAAGATATAAGGAGGACAATGTCAATAACTAAACAAGAACTAACAGTGTGTTCACGTTAATGCACCTACATACTCATCCCACCTTCTCAAAATTCCCTCCTCCATCCAATCCTCAACTTCCTCTCTTCCACTTCCATTCCATTTATACAAAGTACTTACCAGGTGTTAACTTTTAAATTGCCATGTATATGTAGCATATATACGGCTGAGCTTATTGCAATCTTGGAAGTTGTTACCTGGTTAACAACCCTTAATTTACAAGAAGCAGTTATATTGACCGATTCTAAATCTGCCCCAGAGTCTATTAAAAGTACATCATTCGAAGTAATGAAGTGTCCCATGTTATGTAATATGAAAGAGTTGATTGCTGAGTTAAATATAACATTTGTTTGGGTTAAGAGCCATATTAGCTAACGAAAAAGCTGATAGGTTTGCTAAAGAAGCTGTTCAAAATGGAGTTTTTCGCAACATTTACCCTCTAAAAGATTTGTATAATATAATTAAAAATGGCACTATGTTAAAATGGAAACAGCAATAAAAAGAGGTGGTTAAAACCTCTCGAAATACGTATTTCCAGATACACTCAACTTTACCTTCTCCAAACCAACATCTATTTAGTCATAATACCACCAAATTCTTTTTTGCTACTATCTTTAGCCTTAATACGAATCATGGACGATTCCCAACGCACCTGGCTAAACTTGGCCTAGTACAACTCTTGGCCTGTAGTTGTGATATTAATTCCTCTGGAGATCTGAACCACATATTTTTTGGTTGCAAAAAATATTTAGATAAAATCAATGAACTAGTCCGCACACTTATTAAACAAAACTATTCATTGCCTCTAAACCTACCACATATTTCGGCAACAGCTAACAGTAATACTCTGAAGATTTTAATTAGCTTCATTAAGGAAATAGGAGTCCAAATATAAATACAGTGCGGTCCATATGTATGGAATAAATTCATTTGTAGCGTTATTATGTACTATATCAAAAAAAACCTGAAACAGGTCGATTTTTATTCTTAAATTGACAATTTACAGTATGAAAATATTATCCCCCTCCAGCACCCCTTCGGAATTATAAGCACCCCCTCGAAAATTTTAAATTACAAAGGGGGTCGTGTGGCACCTTGTTGGAAAGGGATTTTAGTCCTCTGTTCAGCAATATAAAGTTTTTTAAGTTTGGTGCAATCATAACTGAGAAATTTGATTTTTAAGATGTAAAATTTTGATAATGTCTCTAACACAAAACTTTACGTAATGATTAGAATGTGTTTTTCAATGTATTTGACACTTAAATTAAATGTTCAAAATGACCACCATTCACTTCTTGACAATAACCGAGGCGATATTGGAATTCTCGTACAACATTTTGTATGACCTCGGGGGTTATTTTGTTAATTTCTTCCGTTATCCTAACTTTTAAATCAGCAATATTGTTTGGTCTATTAAAATATACTTTAGATTTTAAATAACCCCATAAGAAGTAATCGAGAGGAGTCAAATCGGGGGATCTAGCCGGCCATTCGATCGCCCCACTTCTTCCAATCCACCTATTGGGAAAAACCTCGTTTAAATAATTTCTAACAGTACGTGCAAAATGCGGTGGAGCTCCGTCTTGTTGGTAGTAAATAGATCGATCTATCTCATTTGGATGATTAACATCAGGAAAAACTCTTTGTAATGGAGGCACTAAAAAATCTAGATAAACCTCACCAGTAACTGTGCCCTCAAAAAAATAAGGGCCAATAATTTTATTGTTAATGATACCAGCCCAAACGTTAACTTTTTTAGGATATTGAGTGTGAGCCTCACACATCCAGTGAGGATTTTCTCTGCTCCAATATCTACAGTTCTGTTTGTTAACCGTTCCGTTTAAATGAAACGTCGCTTCATCAGAAAAAACTATTTTGTTTATGAACTGCAAATCTGCGTTCATTCTATCCATCATCAATTCACAGAATTCTTGCCTTCTATCAGGATCATCTTCATTTAACTCCTGAACCAACTGAAGTTTGTAAGGGTGGTATTTTTCTTTATGCAGAACTCTAAAAATAGATGATTTACTTACATCATTGTCGGCGGCAAGTTCTCGAGTTGTCTTATGCGGATTTTCCTCAATCTCTAGAAGTACATCTAACTTTTTTTCATCAGTAAATTAAACATTTCTACCTGGTTTTTCAATATTTTTTACATGTCCAGTTTCACGAAACTTTTTTTCAATTTTGCTAACTGTAGACTGCGAAACGTGTTGACCAGGGTATTTATTATTAAAAATTTCACAAACCTCCTTTTGAGTTCTGGTTTTATTACCACAACCAATCATAATTAAAATGTCTATTCTTTGAGTCTCGGACAAATGAGCCATAATTAAATTTAATACGCGCACAAATATTATACTGACGTCTTTTAGTAACTTTAAATACCTAAATGACAGCAGCCTACTAGATTAATATCAATTGTTTATTTAGTTTTTTGACTATTATTTTAATATCTTCAAAGTTTTTTCCCAATATTTAGCAGAACAGATACGAAAATACCTGATTATTTCTAAAGTTATTTTAATAGACCAAACAATATCGCCTCGGTTATTGTCAAGAAGTGAATGGTGGTCATTTTGAACATTTAATTTAAGTGCCAAATACATTGAAAAACACATTCTAATCATTATGTGACATTATTATCTTCATTCTACGTAAAGTTTTGTGTTAGAGACATTATCAAAGTTTTACATCTTAAAAATCAATTTTTTTTTAATTCCGAAGGGGTGCTGGAGGGGGATAATATTTTCATACTGTAAATTGTCAATTTAAGAATAAAAATCGACCTGTTTCAGGTTTTTTTCATATAGTACATAATAACGCTACAAATGAATTTATTCCATTTATTCCATGGACCGCACTGTATATACATAAATACAACAATCTGTGGCTAATGGACTTGCTTTCGAGCCATTATCTTTCACACCACACACTTCCACCGTTATCTCTTTACTATAGTCATCAAAGAGTATGATTTTGAAAGCACAGCTGCTGCTATTGCCCCCTCTGTCCTGTACCCCTGCACCGCCCTCAGTAAAATCCCTCTCTGCACCTGCAGTAGTGGTTTTATGGCTGCATGTATCTCCACTTTTTAACACATTTCCGCTCCGTACAGCAAACTCTGATCCACCGTGGTATCAATAATTATCCTCTTCCATTCTTCCAGCCTTTCACATTACACATCAATCTCCCCAGACATGCTTGAAGGATAGTTGACTATCCAACCACATACTTCCCTCGTCCTGCTTGGTCCCTTTACTAAATTTCATATTTGACAAGTGACAGTGAAAGTCACAAATTATTTAAGCCGTACAAGTTTTTTTAGTGAAATATACACCTCATTAAGAACAAAAAATATTTCATCTACTACTAGTACACCTGTCGGAAGAAGCTTATACTGCCAGAAATATTTGGATAGCCTCTTTCAACTGTGCTTACCTGATGGTGTCGCCTATGGACGTCAGGACTGAGATGCTGTTGATTTTGCGCAACTCCCAACATTTGCTGCTGATTATACGCGTTGGGTGTATCAGCCCGTTCAGAAGAATTCTCTCTGGATGTTTCGAGTGATCTTTGTGGAGTATTAATTTGATAAGCTGCCGATCTAAATTGTGAAGCTGAGGAATTCGGGTGTTGGCCTACGGGGTAGTTGAGGTCTGAGGTGTAGTCGCTATCCTCGCTGTACCCCGCTGAAATGTCATTTTCAAATTGATTATCATGAGCTGGAAAAGAAATAAGGGGAACTATAAAGAAGCATGCTGGCAAAGTGATCGGAAGACAGTTTAGTAGTGTGTGCTTCGTGTCACTGAAAATTGTTGTTGCACGTGCAAATCTGACAGAAGAAAAGAAAGTCGTATTTTAGATTTGTATCTTAATTTTTCTAAAATACCTAAATATTTTGGTTAGTTGGTTTAGAACAATAAACATCTCAAAGAAAGTGATGAAAAATAGTTTTTAGAGGTATGATACAATAATATAACATTTAAGGAGTGATAGCATCATTCAAAACAACAGGAAACAGTTTTTAATTATACAGGATGTCTCAGGATAACTGTTCCTAATTTTCATATATATGATGAAGGGCATTTAAATAAACATAACTACTTCCTGGGCTATATACCTCAACGGACATTGAATTACGTTCCAATAGAAAACGTGATGGCGACCGACTTCGTCGATACTTAAAACCATCTCTGCCGATTTGCAACGGGAAGAACACTACTCGTAGACCGGCATATAGCCCAGGAAGTAGTTGTTTTTTCATATAAAACGGTCAAGCTTGGTATAGAAACTATTAAGTTTCTTTAACATGGGTGCAGGTAAAAACAATTTTCTACTTTTCATTTTTACCATTGACTGCACCTTGTATCTGAAATTATTTTCAGTATTTTTTTTTATTTGAAAATGTCTTTTGAAATTTCAAGGAAAATTAGAGGTATTTAAAAACAATCTCAGTTTCTGCAACAGATAGTTACTTAATAAATTGTTTAATTGAATTGTTTAAAAATGAATCTTTTTACAAATAATGTTGAATTAGCAGACATGCAACTTGCCTATGGAGCAGCTAAAGGTAATGCCATTGCTCAAGCGGTGAATAAAATCTGCTCTGCTATTTGAAAGGTATTAAAAGAATACAGGAAGCATCCGTACATTATTCAAAAAGTGCAATCTTTAATTCCAGCCGATTAACCGAAAATAGTTCAATTTTCGAATGGTACTTGAATAAAATTACGTTAAGTAAAAGTTTTCTGGAAGTATTTGGACTGAGATTGTTGATAATTATCTAGTTGGACCATATTTCTTGTCTATACGATTAAATAATCATGTGTATATGATTTTTCTGGGATGTATAACCGGGTTCTGACGGTGCAATTCATCAATGCAACTTAGTTGCGGCAAGAAGTTGCTTCTCCTTTAAAAGTAGCAGGTGCGTTCACAGCATGTTCACACTGTTGCAGCAATTTCTTATAAAAACAGTGATTTATTGCCATTTGCAATAAAAATAATTAAAGATCAAGAACAGATAACGAGATAACCTCGTAACTGTCATTTCAGTTAGTCACATCAACAAAAAATTTAAGTTTGCTTAGAAAAAGTTACCAAGTTGCTGCAACTTGTGACACGGAATAAGAACCAGTTCTATTTTGGTGCAACTCTATTGCATTGATGAGTTGCATGGTGGGAACACCTAATTTGCATTCAACTTTAAATGCCCTTAATAATTTCTCCAAATTAGGTATAGTTATTCTGATACACCATGTATAAATCATACAGTTATTACAGAAAAACATTACAATTTCTACATGTAGGATTATTTTAGGATTATCCATATTTTAACAATATATACACCAACAACACTGAAGAGAAAAGTAACTAACATAAATTTAAGCTACATAATTGTATGTTATCAAATTATTTATTATGAAGTTAATATTATATTACAAATAAATCGTTGTTTTATAAATTATGTACCGTTGTTTACTGATAATATAAATATTTGTCAAGGACAAAATAGTTAAATATTCTATTTTGTAATAATTTTGACAGATTTAGTTGATGTGTAGATACCGCATAAAACCTTTATTAAAGAAAATACTAGTAAAGGTACGTATTAATAGTGAAGTTGTAATACCTAGTGTTACCCAAGACCATCCCTGTAATCAATTAATTTAATTAATCAATTTAAGATGCCTTATAACGCACAGCTGTACGCACGGCTTCCCTAGCAACTACTTAGTAACTGTCAATAGACGTCGGCATATTATACAAAATCTCTTATTTACATATTTAAAAGGCAAATAACATTTATTAGATTTAAGATTAGATTTAATATTTTGAGTTATTTGAAATTATATATTTGTTTCCTTTCATCAACCCACTTCTTTTATATGTCTAAATAGATCATAATATAATAATAAATGTATTTAATTGCGTTTTCTAGATTAATTTACGTTATTTTTATGTAATAAAGTTAATAATTTTAACATTTAGTATACTTTTTAAAAATATTTAAGGTGTTTCAACTTGTAGATACAATCGTAACGTATAAGAAGATACTTTTTACTTGTTCCGTGACTTTAATTTCACTTCATTCAATTTACAAAACCCTTTTGAATATTTAGAATGCCCTATATTTTAATATTACGCAAGAAACCGATCGCTAACACTAAATAAATTACTAAAAAATAAAGAAAAAGTGTTTCACTACACTATGCCGTTCATTCCAATCCGGCATATTTGAAATATCTTTTGTCGATTAGAACATGCGTCTGACAGTATGCGCATACGTTATTATTCAGCCAGTTAGCGATTATATTTTTGAATCAAATTTTTCTTTTGCGTCAACAAGCAAAATAACCGAGGTACCATTAATATTTAATAGCTGTACTGTTACTATAAACAATAATTATAATAACGAATTTGAAGTAAATAAATGTTATACAATAAAATCATAAAACATATCTATTGTTACTGTTGTACAAGTATTATTAATAATAATAATAATAATATTAATACAACTACAAGTAGGTCGTAGGCAAAGTATAGTATGTAACTCGTGCTGTAAAGCATTTTACGCACTCACTCGTCTTCGTGCGCAACTTGTCCATTCGTGCGTAATATACTAGAGATAAATAAATTGTATAGTGACTTCTAAGTGATATTTATTAAAAAGTCAAGTAACAATATTTGCCGATTTGCCGAAATTTACAAATGACCAATGTCCAACAAAATCAAAAGACATTTTTATACAGTAGCTGGACTAAGTCCAGAACATGAATTATTTAAAGACTGTTGATAGCAAAAAAGAAAAGAAAATTTGGAACAATAATTCAAGCATTTAAATGATTGATTTGTTATAGTTTGTGTATCTTGGAGTAAAAGCGATACATTCCCGGACGACAATGTAAATTGTTTGCCGAGGCAAAGTCGAGGCCAACAAACATTGGAGTCTGTGCGAGGCGCACATACTATTTTTTCTGAAATCGCATCAATACAAAAATTAAGAAATTTTTATAAATGCTTAACAATTTTTGATAACCATCTTATTGCCTATAAAATCGTTTCCTTGACAAACACTGATTGTTGATTTTTTTGACAAAAGTCAGTTAGTGTTTGGTGTTAGTTAGGTAAAATGGACAGCGATCATGATGTTCAGAGGTGCAGGACACCACCAGAACTACTACATACTGCTACAAATGCCATTTTTAATTTATTGCCAAATAAATCCAAAGCAAAATATGAATTTGCTTATAAACGTTTTATGGATTATTGCCAAGAACAAAATACAACCTCGCGATCTGAAAATGTAATGATTGCATACTTTTCAGATTTATCGAAGAAATTAAAAGCTTCTACATTGTGGTCAAATTACTCAATTCTGAAAAGCGTACTTAGTACCAGAGAAGATATTGATATAACAAAATATTTTAAACTACGTGCCTTTCTAAAACGTCAAAGTAGCAATTACAAACCAAAGAAATCAAAAGTGTTGTCACTTGAACAAATTGAAAAGTAACAAAGAAAACTTTTCGACAGGATTACACCCTATTTTTAATAATTTGCACAACTGCAATATAACTGTAAATATTCAAAAATAATTAAATAAATACGAGTTGGTTGTTTGAGGATATTTATTGAATTTACTGTACATATAAAACTGACGTAGGCTGAATTTTAAGGCCTAGGCCGGGAAAAATTTTTCTGTACTGTGCGAGAAAGTTCGTTGCCCAGCAACAAACGAATTTATTAGAATTGCGTAATTTGGGGTCCGAAATTAGTCTGAAAAAATAAGTATTGCAAAACGATTTCAGTAAATTGTATATTGTGTATCTAGGAGTAAAAGCGAACAAACATTGGAGTCTGGGAATGTGCTTTTACTCCGAGGTGCACATACTATTTTTTCTGAAATCACATTCAATATTGCGATTTTCTATTTAAAGTTGTGAGCTTTCCTAAAACGTCAAAGTGACAACTACAAACCCAAAAAATCAAAAGTTTTGAGCCTTGAGCATATGGAAACCTTTATTAATAATTGAACGACGTACAAGATTGGGGATCTTAACTTTTAATTAAAATACCTGATAATAAAACTAATAAACCAAGGTCTTTTGTAATAAATGAGACATATATACCCTTTTATAGGAAATATGTAGCAAGGAAGACAGATTTTTCTAGGCCTATGCTGGGAATATTTTTCTCGTACAGCACGGGAAAGTTCGTTGGCTAGCAACGGAATATTGTACCAGATTAGCGTACTTTGGGGTTAAAAATTGATCCAAGAACATAGCCATTTCCAAGCGATTTCAGAAAATAGTACATTATTCAATGAGCGTATTATGATGGCTATTATTCACCATGTAAAGTTTACGGCCACGAGCCGCAAGAGAGTAGCCTAAATCACCAAGCGAATAACAGCCATTATTTTCTTATAACTGGATTCGGGTAATAATGTGACTCCTGTTCCTGAGTCGATTTCGAATCTTTGAGGTTTTCCTTGAATTAAAACTGTGGTGTAGAATTTTTTTGAATCTAGAAAATGTTTGTTGTCGAAGATATCTATAATTTTGTTGACTTCTGGAGAATAATGTTCAAATTCAGTTTCAGTAACCAGGTGTGTTTCATTTTTGATTTCTTTTTTGTTTGCTAACAATGTACTTATACACACTTTCCCAATGTGACCAATTTTTCCACAGTCATTACATTTTAACTTGTTGGGATCAATTTTGCAATCTTTTACTTGGTGATTGTTTCGTCCACAACGAATACACAGTCTATCAATACCTAATTCAAAATAATTGATGGGTGTTCTAGATTTCGAATGAAAATTTCGGCGAGACTTCGAATGTATCTGATTGCGTTGTTGTTGAAAGGACGATCTGGACGATCGTTGAATTTTATTTACAGGATCTAACGAAGAGATGCTAGATGAGGTTGTCGTAGATAATTCTTTGCAATCTAACTTTGATGTTTCTAAAGCTAAGGCTTTCGATAAAATATCTTCAAATTCATTTTCGCTAGATTGAAGTAATTGTTCTCGAATTGAATTGTCACGAATTCCTCTAATGAACTGAGCTTTGAGAAATATGCTTGAAATGTATATCTTACAATCACATGGAGAATTGAATTCGCAATTGATTGTTTGAACTCTTAAGGTAGCAGCATATTCTGAAATTGATTGATTTTCTTCTTGATAACTTGATAAAAATCTGTGTTGTGAGATGAGTATGTTTTTCTTTGGACAAAGATGTTTTTCTAAGGTGTCCATTAGTGTTTCGTATTCAAGTATTATAAGCTAAATTATTATATGTTGAAGGCCCTACTGAGTTCAGAAACATCTGAGCAGTGTATATCTTATTTGCAAAAACATTTCTTCTTCTTCTTCTTTTTGGGAGTTAAAATTTTCAAAAACGGGAACTAATGAATTCATATTAATTCCAGTAGACGACTGCTGTCCTGATATTGGAAGACTTCGAATTTGATCAATTAGGGCTTGTTGACTGGCTGTCACGGTTGTCAAAAATTTTTGAAATTGTTCTTCATTCATTTTAAAATTGATGTATTTGAAAATTAATTACTGTTGATAAATTGAATTTCGGTTTTAATCCTCGTCGCCAATTTATTGTGTCTTTATAACTTGAATAATATCGTATAATTGCATTTACTAATAAATAACGATGACTGCCTTTTTGATATATTTTATTCTACATTACTTTTTCTATTGCTAAGAAACCATCTTTATAAATAATCATAAGCGTAGGGTCATAACACATTATGCGCGAGTAGAATACTATACTTTATTCACGACAACGAAACACTTTAGTTTTATTTAAAAAATTTTTGTTATATTACATAAATATTTTTAGAAACACTATTACATTATTCTAACAAATATTTGATACAATACGTTATTGTTCATTTTTGCAGAGTAGCTTTAAAAAAATACTATAATTTAAACAAAAATATATTTCTTTAGATATACCAAAAAATATCACAAGATGATATTATTTTTAATAGGGTGTTTAACTCCAAATTTGACCCTATTTGTTTTATGTTTCGAATTAGACTTACTTGATTGTTTTCCATATAATTGCATGATTTTTATTTTTTATTTGCTTATTTACCAAAAATTAACATTTTTACGATTTTATGCAATCTACAATACAGATACATCACTGATGCTGGGCTCCTAGTATGACATTGTTTATGTTTACAGTATACTGACTGCAATATTTGCATATAAATGGCAAAAATGAGTGCATAGGCGTATCATTCGGTTCTTATAAATACTAAATTATTTAGAACACTAATTGTATTCACACATTTGATTGGTTGAAATTTATTAAAAATAAACACCTTGATATAATTTTTTTTTCGTCAATGGAAACGGAAATTAAAATTGTTGTTGTTTGCTCATATAGTACTAAGTATTTATAAGGTTTTTTAACAGAATCTAAATAGTATATTATGTTACTAGGAGTAGAAGGCCAACATTATAGTTGAGCCCAGGTTCTTGCACTGCCGAGGCGCTAGCCGAGGCTGTGCAAACTGGGCGAAACATATAATGGGCCTTCTGCTCCGAGTAACATATACTATTTTTTCTTCAAGCGTAATAATAATATGCATTTTATAAAAAATATAGAAGGCTTTGTTTATATCTCAACTAATTAATTAATACAAACGAAAAATTACATAAAGTGTTACCTATTTATTGACAGTAATATTAAATGTGCAGTTTTGAATACTGCAGTTGTTTAAATTTAAGCCACTGCCACCGCTTTCAGCTTCGACATTTACAATTTTGTCATTGGTATACATCATATTATTAGTAAGTTGATTGTCGATTATTATGTCAGCGAATCCAGTGCCAATTAAGTATTTTTTGTGCAGTTTGTGTTTTACTGGAAATGGAATCATCTAAGTACCATTCAGCAACACTGATGGATTTCCATCCACCATGCCGCTTTAAAGTAATATCACCTCCGTTGTCAACTAAAATAGTTGCGGAAGTCCTCCGAAGGCAATGTCCTGTATATTCATGAGGATTTGTTAATTTCAAAAACGTAGCAACGTCTTTTGGTACGTTTGATATTTTGTGGATACCCATTACCACACGGTGACATTTATCATTCTGGTATTTAATAAAAAATCGCTGCAGGCCAATATCATCCGGATGAAGAGCCGTATACTGTCTTACCAAATTCAAATAAAAATCGCCAATTATAGTAAACGACCGTTGTTTTTTGTTTTTTGTGTTTATGATTTTAACCAAAATTAAATTTCACAAATCTTGGATTTCGCTAGACTTTAAATTAACAAGTTTATCGCATCTAAGGGCTCCTGTGACTCCAAATATTAATGTAACCTAAAACAAACGTTGAAATAAATAAAAAAAAAGGTGGTAACACTGGGATTAGAACCGCTGATCTTCGCGACCGAAGACAAAAGCTCTGCCACTGAGCTACCGTCATTAAATGTTACAAGTAGGAAATGAGGTAATATTTGCTGTCAAGTTAAATATTGATCTGCGAGTAGATATCACTGTCAACGGTTTAATAAACTTAATAATGATTAAAAAGAAATAAGAAAGTACCTACCTTTGTTGCTAAATAAACATTATTCGGTGCATCCTTGAGAAATTTATCAAATTGATCTTTTGTTAATACTTTTGATTTTTTCGGTGTACAATTTTCCCCTTGGCGGTTTATAAATTCAATTAATTTGCTATATTTTTTTATTTTAACATTATGTTTAATGTTTAATTGACTTTTAATCATTGAATACTGTGCCCATAGAGTAGAACTTTTAAACTTTCTGGACAAATTCGTAAAGTATGCAATCATAACGTTTTCGTTATGCGACTTCGTTGGAATTAGAGTTTCAATACTGGAATTAGCTATTTCAACTAATTCCGGAGGCGTACATTGTAACTCTTGAGACATTTTTGCAGTTTGAATTAGGTAGGAACACTTTCAGAGTCTGACACTTTTCAAAACTAACAAAACATCAAAATTAAATAAGGAAATTGACAGTTCCTGCCTTCTTGATTATAACACCCATAAGACGTTGCTACCGTTTTTTATTATTTTGTTACTAGTATAATAATGAGAGTTCATTATTGTACTAGTAAAAAATAGGCTATTTCTACTGTTTGTGTTGAAGAACATAATGCAGTTTTTATTATACGCTTGAAGAAAAAATTAGTTAAACACCCTATTGTACTTATTGATAATTGTAATATTAAAAACAAATGGTGAAGTTTATTTGTGTTGTGAAATTCACGTCAAAACTAATGTTTTTGTGCCTTGAAATATTTGAATAATGTTTACAGGTACACTGATTCCTTTGGTTTACATTTGTTTTTTAACACTATTTAACAAATGAAGAACGAGTGGATAAAAGAGAAAACAAAAGTAAAGGATGTTAGACAAGAAGTAGCAAAATAGAAATGGAGATTTGCCGGACACAATATAAGACAAGACGAAGACAGATGGACCAAAATCCTTATAAATTGGAGACCGTGGGAATATAAACGAAGTAGAGGGAGGCCCCAAATGAGATGGGCAGACGACATCAAGAAGCACGTGGGATCTAGATGGTTGAAGGTAGCGACAGACAGAGAAGAATGGAAAAGATTTGGGGAGGCCTATGTCCAAAGACGGACCGAAGAAGGCTAAATAGATAGAACAAATAATATTAAAACACTGATTAATTTATTCATACGAGCAATAAATAGTGTTGAAAGATTTGAGTTAAATTTGACACAACCGCTGTTAATTTTTTTTTAAATGTACAGAACTGAAGTGAAAATATTTAGTGGTTTACACTATAAAATTTTAAAACAGATGGTTTGTAGCAAAACAATGTAATATTAAAGCTAAATCAAGGAAGCCGTCATTAATGAGTCATTAATCACTCTGCAGTTATTAATGGGTACTATTAAGGTAGAGCAAACAGATGTATTATGACTTCATTATGTATTAGCCTGGGATAAAATATTTCATTTATTTTCGTTGACTAAATATAAGGTTTTATTATTTCTTTTAAATTTTAATACATCATAGTAGAATTGCAGTGATATTATGGAATATCGGAAATAACTTGTACCTACGCCAATAATCTAGGATAAGATATTTTATCGCATATACATATTTAAATTGATTTTGCACTTTACTTCTGATATTTTGCATTAAATTAACGTGTTCTATATATTTTGACCTGTATTATTATCGCCAACTAAACTACAAAGGAAAAATCAATGTAATAACCATTTTGGGTACTAAGAACTTGATTTTAGTAAAAATTAAAATCAATTTAATAATAATTACAATATTATTGTATATTTTAAAACGACTTTCTGTTGAGAAATATTACATGAAGTAGATATTGATTTTTTTATCAAATGAATAGTTAAAAAGGTATAAAAATCAGTTAGTAGGGACAAAGAAAAAGTTACCTATAAATAAAAAACCTAGTTTTATGTTTAAAAAATATACGCTTTTACATTTTACATTGCCCAATAATTGAATTGGCTAATTTTAAATTTCCTAAAATTAACATAACAAAATGTTTTTATTAAGAATAATAAAAAACTCTTCGTTTCAACGTAACTTCCAAGTTTATTTGAAAAAATGTGTTTTAAATTACAATGACGGCCGTTTCGCTAAGAAGCATCGTAAGATTGACATTTAAGTTACATAAAAAGACATCTAGCAGATCCACAATTTAAAGTTGTTAATGAACAAATAAATCTTGGAAGTTCTCCACTATTAAACTGTTTACTTTGATTGAGTTTACATTTTATACATAGATAAGACATAATTGTAAAACACAAATATATTAAGTTATTGTAAAGATCAGCATGATATAGTTTTTTCCTGGTTTTTCTATATCATTGCACAGTTATACTGATCTTAGAGGGAATTACATCCAGGATAAACCCTTAGGGCTATTAATATCCAGGCTTTAATATTGTTATGTCTTATTACTTCCATACTTGGTCTAGCCTTAATACTACCTAAATATCAGGTACCTAGTTACAAACAAACAAAATGTAACTTAAATGTCAATCTGACGATGCTTCTTAGCGAAACAGCCGTCATTGTAATTTAAAACTTAATTTTTTCAAATAAACTTGGAAGTTACGTTGAAACGAAGGGTTTTTTATTATTCTTAATAAGATGGACTTCCAAAAAGTAAGAGTTAGTAGAATAAATTTAATTAATAAATAATCACTAAAATAATTTGAGTTCTATTTTTTCCATATTTTGACATAATTGGTAAGGTTTTTTTACTTCTTAAAACAAACATTTTCGATTTTATCTAGCCTAGTAGCAGCAGAACGACATCACATTAACCAAAAAATGAAAGACTGGGTTACTTTAGATAGTTTATTATACAAACAAATAACACAAAAGTATTAAACAAATTCATATTAAAAATATTTAAAAAAAAGATAAAATTGCTTTAACTATTAGAAGCACTGAAAAGGTTTTTTACTTCTTCTTTAATACGCTCTCGTTCTTGAATTTGCTCTTCTAATATATCGAGGAACACTAAAATTTTTCAAAATAACTATTAGATTAAGTTGTTTTCATATTTTAGTCGCTAAGCTTATTAATTAGGGGGTAGTGGCAAAGCACCCAAAAAGCATTTATGGTTAAAATATAAGCTTCAACTCTCGTAGATTTTCTTTGCAGGGTTAAAAATATGTTTCTGTAATAAACATAAACAACATAATTTTCTAATGATGATAGTTTTTTCACTTCCCCATTGTTTATATGTTTTTTATGACTCTTCGACCCCAGATAACTTTATTTGTAATCTTGATGTATTTCGCAATGTTGTATAATATACACTGTAAAGCTCCTGTATAAGTAAAATTATGTTTCACATTATGAATTCCAAAATGTAAGTATTTTGTGTTTGAAGTATTGCTCTAACGTATGAACAAACCTTACAAAAGTAACCTTATTGTTTTTATCATTTAGAGGTTGTAATTCATCTGTTTGAGTGGTTTCTTAAATGACATAAAGTTTTGCTGACTAGAGAGCTTAAACCATTTAACGTCGTTAAATCTCTAGTCTTTCTGCTACAATATTGTTGCGGTATTAATTTCTAGAGCTTGTCTAAGATTTAAGTAGTTATTTTGGGCTAAGTATGAATGTTGAGTGATTTCAGGAAGCGGTGTTACCTGGCACAGAAAGGTGTCATTGATATAGGTGCTACCAATAGGTTTGAATATCTAGCTTTAGTTGTATTTGTATGTGTAATGTTTAGAACTGGTTAATATATATCTAATCTATTCCATCTTCATCTGTTTGACGTAGTCCATTTATTTAACAGTTTTGCTTTTAGGAAATATCTGCGTAATGTCTAAAAATTAACTGGCAAGAAATTTTATTACAATAAATAGTTTATAGCTACCGTTTATGGACTTATATTTGTAAACCTTGTAAAATACCTCATTTCCTTTGTTTTTTAGTATTGGAAGCACACAATTTATTTTGTGACGCTATGCAAAATTCTATCTAAACTGCTAAATATTTCTATTTATAATGTTATTTAAAGTGGATCCATTTGACTTATAAACAGATTGCTGGCAAATTTTTACTTTCAATATACAAAAAGTATCGAATAAGTTCGCATAAATAATTAAAATAACAATTATTCTAGAAAATTCTAATAATACAAAGTAACAAAATAAAAAAGCCACCTCTGGCTCTTATAACATCTCTCATTCTCCGTGGAAGGTTTCTTATCAGGTCACTTATGTAATCCAAATCCAAATTTACCATTCTTCTATTAAAACATTTTCCAGCTAATCTAGGTTGTCTGAAGCGATATTACCAGTACTTATGCGTCTGTCCAGGTAGTCCCAAACATATTCAATTGAATTTAGGTCTGGACTAACTGCTGGCCAATTTAAAACTTGGATACCAACCTCTTGAAGGTATTCCATTGGTATTTTGGCAACCTGCGAGCGAGCGTTATCGTGCATTAGAATAAAATTCTCTCCAATGATTAGAACAAATGGCACTACATTTTTCTCAAGAACATCTCTTAAATACCGATCAGCAGTAAGTGATCCCCTACAAAACACAATTAACTCCGTGTGGCCTTCAAAACAGATACCTCCCCATACCATAAACGAAGCACCTCTATAATTTATGGCTGCTCTTATGTTAGAAGGTGAGCGATTTGCTCACCCGCGCGTCTATAAACTGGAATACGTTAACCGTTCCAAAAAGTAAAAATCTTGACTCATCCGTATAAAGAATATTACCCCAATCGTTAATATACCAATTAACATGTTCTCTTGCGAACCTTAAACGTGCTACACGGTATGCTCTGGTTAACAATGGAGTAGTAACAGGCATTCTGGGTCTGATTCCAAAATTCCATAATCTGTTTCTAACCGTATTGACAGATATTCTAACGTTACGGACTCCAGAGAGAACATTTAGCAGTTGCCTGGCTGTAACATGACGAGTTCGCAAAGTCTGAATTCTTAAGTAACGGTCATCTGCAGGATTAGTACACCTGGGACGTCCTGGGAGTGGTCTTCTATTATAACTTCCAGTTTCTCTAAACCTTCTTAAGAACTCTAGAAACGCTAGATTGGTTGATCCCCATGACTTCAGCAACATATTACTGAATCGTCCAACTTCAACTAAAGCCACGATTTGAGCTGCTTGTTCTGGGGTTAAATTACTAATTTTTGACTCAAAATGTTTCTAGGCACTGAAAAATTAAGCAAACGTACTGCACACAAGAAATTTTAAATTGTAAATAATACAAATAGGATTTATCAAAATTGATTCATTTTTTGTTTTTTAACAAAAAGTGAATATTATGGGCTTTTATATATCTAAAGCATACCATACACTCATATTAAAATATTCTGAAAAATCTGATATTTTATTTTACACCATAATTCAATTTTTAAAATTATGCGATACTTTTTGTGACGAGATTAATATTAAAGCATAATAAATTTTAAGTTTGCAGCAATGTAAATTGTGTGGATTGTGCTGCCAAAAACTGGTCCAACAGATAATGGCTCATATGACAGTCAAGATAATTGCTAATATGTAGAAATATCTCTTATATTATTTAGCACTTCCTGAAGCTGCATTTCTGTTAATCGCTTGTTAAATACATTTTCGTTGTTATTGCTTTATGAAAATTGGGTTATATTGATTGTGGTGCACTTGTCTTGTTACGACGAGTACACAAAATAACTCCTATCTCTTTTTGACTTACATTCCATCCATATTTTGACGTTAATTCAAGTTGACAGTTTTTTTTATGACATTATTTTATCTTTTGGTTATATGGTTATATACAATTTTTCTTGAGTGACAGTCAGTTGGCCTCTACTGTCAGTGCTATTTCTTTCCGATAAAAAAGAAGAAATGGAAAGGATCCAAGTCAGCAGGAATCTGGTAGATATATATATATCTCTTATCTATGGATAAGGGGTCGCCATGGGAATTTTTATTATGATGAATAAATAATTCTGTTAGAATACGAATGTCAAGGAATTATATACAGATGTGTAATTACATATACTCCAAACTACAAGTTTTTATTTTTATACACTTAAAAATTATATTTAGTTTAACCCCACCACTAAATTGATCTATTGGAATATTTTCCTCTCCTTCAAGGTTGTGATACATGGTTTTGATTGTTTGTTGTTTTCTTAATTTATCTTTGTAGGTACTCGTCATTTACCAAAATTTAGTGTTATTTGCCCAGAGGATTTTATTTAAATTATACACTTTTTGTTCTACTGAATAAAAAATAAGTACACTTACCGCTACATATCTAATAGAAATAAACCATAATTAGACCTGAATAAAGAAACAAAAAGTCCCAGAACTTTCACAAAAAATACCACTACCAGCGTTCAGATTTACTCAAAGTTGTTATTTATAATAGAACTAAATATAATAAAAGCTAAAAAAGTGTTAATTTGTTAATATTTAGCAATGGTAGGTAAATATGCTTTATATTAATGTCAATATTATCTATAGGTAAAAAGTTAAAAAAGCTTTTGAAGCATTAAATGCGTAATTTAAGCATAAAATTTGATAATAAAAATAGAAAATTATAAATAATAAATACTTACAGTGTCCAAGATATATCATCTGTCTACGGAAATTGTCCAGTCTGCCATCCTGTTCGATGGTCATGGTACTGTTGAGCATCTCGAGTTTTCGTTGGAGATCCATCGCTTCTATATTTTCTGCATCTAAGATTATACATACAAATATTTAAAACGGGCTATTTTATCAAAAACGTTTACGTAAGCTTGGAGAAAATTGACCCTTGGCGATTTTACTTTACATTTAAACGTTCTAAAACTGCAAGCGTTTTATAAAAGATACTTTGAATATTTAGAAAACTGGAAATATATATAGTGTAGAAACCACTTATGAAATAAAATTATTTGTAGGGTTAGTTTAGAAGATTATAAATAACGCTGGCACCCCTCAACTTTGAAATTCAAATGTGAGCTTTTTAAACATAAATTTAAATGTATAGGGTGATACACGCAAGTTTGGCATCGTTCATGATATATATTTTTAACCCGGTATGTTTTTATGATTTTAAAAGCTCCTTAACAATACGATCTCAACGAACTATACAATGTAAGGTCTATTATGAATTGTACAGGGTAAAATTTTGAAATTATTTATAATTTTGTTCACATGTACATTTAAATGTATGATTAAAAAAATCACATTTGAATTTTAAAGTTGACGGGTCCCAGGGTTTTTTATAATCTTCTAAACTAACCAACAAATAATTTTATTCCACACTGTATATATAAGTATCAATTATATTAAAAATAACAATTAACGATAAAAATTCAATAATTATTATATTTTAAAATAACATATTTATTTTGTAAAATAAATAACACCAAGGTACATACAGTTGAAACAATACATTTAATTCCAAGACAAAATATTTCGACAGTAAGCTTGTTCGTTTATATAACTATCAACCAGGAGTGCATTGACGCGAAAGTAATTAGTCATATTTTAAAATATAATCGCAGAAATTATATTTTAAGATTTGTATTTCAGAAAAAACCTAGTGATTCAGCTAATTCAATTAATATAAGTGGATTATTAATGGTTTCTGTTAAAAATGTTTAAAGTAAATGCAATTTAGGTACAATGCGAAGAAACGTACCTAACATTTTGACCTACATTGGCACCATTTCCCTAAAATCATTATATTAATTTAAAATTAAAAACTTTTTTGTGTTTTTTTCTTAAATTAGGTATAATAAAGTACTGATTTCTTCCATGAGCGCCAACCAAAGCTGCTCACTATTATTGGAGCAGATATTCTGTTTCAAATCTGTACTTTGTGCCGACCAATCCATTTTTACCACACCGAAGGATTTCAGGTATTGTGTTACAATCCTGGCTCATGTGGCATCGTGTTGTCTTGCATGAAAATAAAGTTTTCACCCACAATCCCAGCAAAAGGCATTACATGTTTGTCTAGAATTTCGCATCGGTGAGCATTCAATGCTCCTGTATCAATAAGCAGAGATCAGTATGGCCTTCGAATGACATTCCTGTCCAAAACATTACCAAACCTCCTCCAAAAGCAACAAGTGCAAGCAACATTGTAGAAGTGCTTAAATTCCACTCCTAAGCATTTTGAAAATGGTTTTGGATTGCTCCAGCCGCAAAGAACCGATTTTACAAAGAAGTGCGTTATTAAGAACGGTCTTCTCTGGCCGTCGTGATCGTAGTCTCTAAGAATCGTTGGTATGCTTTTTGGACCACTTCTCTTTGACTGACATATTTCAAGAAAAATAACGTACCAACCCTACGTGCATTTACCGAAGTCATAAACCAATTCTGCAAACTTTTTACCATTAATAAGTAACGCTGATTGCTGTTTCTGTATTGTCCGATTTTAGTTTTAGTATAATAAACCGTATAAACTTCAAATTATTGAAAAATGTTAATAAAATTCCAGGTGGCCTCTTTTTAATAACGAGCAGTGAGGTATATTTAGAAATACTTGTGTAAATGTCAAACGATGTATCGACTATATTTGTTAATTTTTACTTTCCAGTGATTTATAAATTTATTCTTAAGAACTTACCAAAAGGAAGTTCAAATCGGCAATCTAGAAGTAGCGAATGACCCGTTGGCATTTTAGTACCAATGACTTCACCATCTCTCATTACCAATTCAGCTTCCAAGGACCTCCATTGACCATTTCCTTCCTGTATGGAAAAAATTAATTTTTAATACAAAAACATTATCTATGCTTAGTTTAAAGCTTTGTATAAAGATCAGTGGTATTCATTCCATAGGATTTTTCAACAGCTTTATCACTTTTTACTCATTCTATATTATTGCTGTACTGTTTCAACAATTTCTACCGTTGACTATTTCAGGAAACGTTTAAGTCCTCATAAAATATAATAATTTAGTTAACAAAACTATAAGAAGATGCCAGTGCTGAAGTGGTATACATTTAGGAAAAATCAATTATATTTCTAAAAGTAAGATTGTAATGGAGTTATTAAACTGAATAAAGTCTTAATACAACTCCGCCTGCATGATTGCTGGGTGGATTGAGTAACTCTGTGATCTTGCTAACTCCAAGATTGTAGCACAGGTAAATGTTTTCAAATATCTTGAAGCAGAAATAACAAGGTATGGTAATATCTTCAACGAGGTCAGGGAACAAACAATGAAAGCAGCAAGAATTCCGGGATGACTGAAATAAATCGTCTGGAAGAATAAATATCTAAATAATGAAAGCAAAGTCAAAACATATAAAATATATTTGGCAGAAACAAATAGAACCCTCCAAATGGTAAGAACAGTCGATATGAAAACACTAAAAAGTATACAAGGCAAAACTCTACACGACAGAATAAGAAGTGAACACATCAGACAAAATTGTGGAATACAGGACATAGAAAGGTGGGATAGACAGAGTCGAAGATATTGGAACAAATATATAAAAAGAATGTAGGACAGCAGGAAAACGAGCACAGGATGAGAATGCTGGACCTCATCGTCCGGAGAAGACTTGTGACTTAATAATGCATCCTATTGAAAAAGTCAAATGAAAAAGTTGTTGGAAAAAAAAAACTAATAATAATTTTTGCCCTAACCTCAAAAATTTAAAAAAAAAAACCAAAATACCCTTTTTTGGCTTTTAATTTTTTCTTTTACAAAAATGGTTCGATTGAGTTGAAAGTTTGATCAAATATACTTCGTGCTATTCTAATAATACTGTATTTTTTTCATTAAGAAAAATATTCACCCGTTATAATAAAATTTCACTTAAAAAAAAATGATTATTTTGAAACATTTCTTTTAAAAAGGTTTTCTGACGGCTCATTTTTTTCTATTTTGAAGAAATGAAATAAAAAATATGTAGTTTAATTGAAAATAAACAAATTATTGACGTTTTTCATTATACTTTGTATTATTTACGTGGAAAAATTGTTATTTATTTAAATTATAATATTTTTATACCAGTGATATTTGTAAGCATTAAGCAAAATGAATCATGCATATTTAACAATTACGTGAACATTTTTAAATAAATCAAAAAAACAGAATTCGAGTCCTAGTAATTTTTTTTAATTTGTATTTTTCGTCATATATTTTTTTTTATTTCTTTACAATATTTTTCACAATTCTTATTCAAATTGAATCAAGAAACCATTATTTCTTTCCAAAAGTTTTTTTATTAAATAAACACAAGATCGTTATCAAAACTCAATTTTTTTAACGTATTTAATGTTGGGATATCACCATCAAAATCTTCTTTAAGGGAAAATTGGCACTCGGATGTTTTTTTTAAGTAATACACGCAATAACTTATCAAATTTTATATAAATATATGGGATTTTTTTTTAAACATCAGGATACACAATAAAATGACCTCTGTAAAGCTACCAGAACCACTTTGGAATTTAAAAAAATTTTTAGCCCATAATATTAGGCACTTTTTTAGCCCCATTTCCGAGTTTTTTGCTCTTCAATTGTGGTAGATATCTTGGAGTTTACTAGCTTAACACCCAACCATAAAAACAATTTAGAGAAAATCCAAATAGACAATAATTTTAAGCTCTAATATTGTTTGATGCAATCTGAATAGGTATGCGCCACAATAGAATCTTGCGAGTCGCAGTGGAGGGCCTTATAGACCCACTCACCACAAACCCAACCTAATCTACACGCCATCTACCAAATTCTGTTTGGAATCAGTGGGAATGAGATCCCGCAGATGTTAATTGCTTCATTTCCACTACCGCTATTTGACTACAATAAAGTTCTGATATGAAACGTAGGTCTTGTTCGTAAATTCCAGTTTTTCATAGAATTTCAATAATCCTCTGATGATTAACATAGTCAAACGCTTTTCGATAGTCTATGAAACATAAATTCATGTCTCTACACCTTTGTGTCGATACATTTAAGTGCTTCCGAGTCTATTTCTGAATCTCAACTGGGTGTTGTCCATCTGATATTCGCACTTCTTGTAGATTCGCGTATGAATGATTGTTAGAAAGGTTTTTAGGACATGGGACTTATCATTCTATAGGCATCACATCGTGAGGCATTGAGTTTCTTTGACAGGGTTACGAATGTTGATTCAAGCCAATCCGACGATATCTTGCTTTAGCTAAAAATTGTGTTCTCTCCGAAGAGTAAATTGGAATGTAACCTAATTACGTCAGTCGATATCTTTGTTAGACTTATAGAAGGTTAAGGTCCAAATAATTGGGAGAGTACCAGCTATTCAGCGATGTGGTTATCTTTTGAAGTAAAACTAGCTAAATTGAATTAGAAAAAATATTTCTATACAAAAATATTATACTGTACCTCATTAGAATATTGTATTGTTTGCAAAGGTATCCAGTGGTATCCTATAGCTCTATCCCAAATCATTCCTTTACTCCAGACCTCTATCAACAGACCAGTATCCAAGTTATTGGTCTCGCTTAAAAAGACATATTTTTAAGTATTAAGTATTAACAAAAAATTATATTTTTAACACAAACATTAAGGTAAGTATATTTAATCATTTCAATTATGAAATCATACAAAAAGGATGTGTTAAATTAGACAAACTTACAATAAAAAGTCTTGTTCCCAACATGGCGTTGCTCCTTTCACGGTAACTGTGGTTGACTTGACGTTTTGCAATTTGAGAGTTACGTAAGTATTAAACTGTTGTGCTGTAAATTAAAATTAGAAAAACTTAAACAACCTATGAAATTTAAACTGCTATTTTTATTAAATACTTTATACTAACGAACGAACTTTCTAAGAATAAATAAACAGAGGTTGATTTTTGTTCTGACCCAATTATAACCACCAAGCTACAGATTCTGCAACCAGCAGACTACGGTTTTGCTTTATGCCTTATGATTTTTCTTTACGTTAAAAGAAGTATCAATTTTTATCTTGAGTTCAAAAATCAGGCTATTTTAGTGATGTCAGTTATTAACTTGAACAATAAATCTTGCCCAATGGCTATTTATTTAACATTTAAATTACTTAAATGGAATTTTGCCACTATTTGCAATATTTTTTTGTTCTTCATTTGACTTAACATCTCCCTACCAAGACACGAGCAGAAAGGATAGTTGTATTGTTTAAGAATTCTTGTAATAAATAATTGATATAGAGGCTAAAACATTCCTACAGGTCTATTTTTCGGGGTAGATCAATACCTTATTCTTTGTTTAAATTATATCAACTATTTATTTCCTAATTTGGTCATTTGTCTTTTCCTTCAGGTGTGTTTATGACTTGCAGGGTTTTATGTGTTCGATCTTCTTTACTTCTATTGACGTATCTTGTATTTTTATTTCTCTTTATCTTAATCTCTTTCTCCAGCTCCTAGAACTTAGTCTTAATTATCTTATTTATTGTTGTAATCTTAGTCTCCATTTTCCCGATATCGCATTTTAGAGGGGAAATTTTATTTTCAACTTCAGCGTCAATGTCATTTTTTATTGACATCAGCAGTAATATTGTTCCTCAAACCAGAAATCTTCTCGTCTATCCTAGTAGTGTATAGTGGAAATACAGTAGTTCATACCCGAAATGTTAACGGAAAGAAATGAGAATAAGGTGGATGTCTTGTCGTTGAATAAAAATGTTTCCGGATCCAATCCATCACTTACCAGCGCCATTTTCAGTCTTTCCACTAGTTCACTCTTCTTTCCGGATGTTTCCAGTTCGCGATTTTCCAATTACGATTTTAGTTCTGTCACTTTCAGGTGGCTTTGTTTCTTAGCCATTTTTAAATAATTATTTATATTACCCAAACCTGACACCAATGTAATGTTCTTCATATTTAATTATACTGTTTCTGTGGGTGGGATAAATTATAGACATTACGACTAACTATCTGTCTATACACACACAGTAAATTTTACTTAATTTATACACTCGTCACAAAAAGTATGGTTTAAAATAAAATATCATATTCAGAATGCCTTTTGCTGCTCCATTGTTAACCAGAGAGAACCTGTTAATTGGGATATTAACGATTGGTCTAATATTCTTCTTACTGATGAATCAAGATTTTCACATTTTGGATCCGATAGATCCAGATTATAGACGCGCTGGTGAGCGATTTGCTCAGTGTAACATAAGAGCAGCCAGACATTATGGAAGTGGTTCGAAAGAGAATAATAAAAACTTTATTCATACTTTTTGTGACGAGATATATCAATCCTAATTTATTAATAGTACTGTATTATAACACCAATTTATATACTTTATTCTTCGTTTTCCGCGCTTCCCAAGATCGTTAGATTATTACTCCACTCCTTCGCTCCGCGAGTCTGTGATACATTTTAATTTTTGAGTTTTTGTGTGTTTTTTTTTTATTTAAAAATAAACCGCATCAACCATGTAGGCTACTAGCGGCCAGTGTTATTACCAACACTTTGATATTAACAGTTACAATTTATGTAAGATGTTTAAACACTTTAAATAACTTAAAATAGTTTCATTTGTACACAAACGAAACACTTTATTTAGTTTATTGGGTATGTTGTATAATATACGTTCTGCACTATAACTCGGGCACTCCACTATTATATGTTTAATGGTTAACGGTTCTTTGCATAAGTCATATTCTGGTGGTGGATCCCTGGAGATCAGATGTCCGTGGGTAAGTCTGGTGTGGCCCAGCCTTATTCTTGTTATAATTAATTGAGAGAAGCGACTAGAAAGGCTGTTATTCCATGGTGCATAATCTGGTTTGACTTCTTTTAATTTTGACGGCTTTTGCTTCCAATTTGAGGTCCATTTTTTAATAAACTCTTGCTTATAGTGTATTTTTAGATCATACGCGAGTGGTTTTAAAATGACCTCAAGGTTTAAATCAGATGCTGCTTTCCGGGCGTGTTTATCAGCTGTTTCATTCACTGCTATGCCCATTATTTGTCAGTATGATTCCTAAATATTTGAAGCGATCCACTTCCATAAATCTGTAATTCCCATCGATTCTTATTATTTTTGTTTTTTTTTTCTTACAACTTCAATCCTTAATGTTTCTTCGTTTATTTTTTTGAGGATATATTTATTCTAATGCTAAGTTAAATAACGTTGCTGATAGTGTATCTCCATGTCTGACATCTTTATTTCAAATTCTTCAGTCACGTCTGTCCCTGTTTTAATTGTTATTGTCGTTTTGTTCATTGTCATAATGTATTAGTTATTCTAACTTTAGGTGTATTCTTACTTATGTCTTATGTTTAAACCCCAAGAATTCCCCAAATATATTCCATTATGTTCTGATGCTTTTCCCAGTAATACCTAGTGTACAAAAGCAGTCTGTAAACTCAGTGGCTATCAAAATTACTTATTAATTAATTAATTACTGATTTCTTTGACATACATCTACTAATAACTTCGTTAATTAATTTTTTGCATTCAAAACCATATTTTATATAAATTTTTATAATTCCTAAAAATTATATTTACCTTGTATTCCAACGTAGCGGGCTTTCTTTACTGAAACAAAAAATATCGATTTAATTATGTAATTATTGCTATTATATTCTTTGGTAAACTGCATTTATTTGAAACCAACAATAAATTATGTTACGTTGACTGTGTTCAAAATAATTTAAATTTATAATGAAGTTTTTGTATTGTCAGTTGCAAATAAATATCAACTGCAAAAATGTTAAAAGAGAAAAAATAATAAAGTGCACTTTTACTTTTTAATGAAAGATGCAAAAATGATTAACATAGTCGGTAACCTAAAGAATATCTTGAAAGGATCCAACTAAATATTTATTTTTATGTTAACTTTTTATCACATGCAACTTCAAGACGGATTGCGATAGGCACCTTAATGGGTATAACATGAAAACAATTGGATTGACAGAGAACGCAGATTCTGTCAGGTCCAAGACGAAACGACGGAGCTTATTTTATGCAGCTGTCAAGATGCTGAGAAAGGATCACCCTGTTGGGCTTCATTAGATGTATAGGGGCTAAGAAAACTATTGTAGTATAGGGAAGAGTCAAAATAGATCTTTCAGGTCGAATAAAGGGAAAGCAATTGCGAAAAAAACTTGGATTTTAGTTGATAAATTGTGGCATAACGAAAACTTAGCAGCTTACCCTAATATGTTCTGCTACGGAATAGTTCCAATCAAATCTAATTGGAGTTGGCAGCTAATAAAAGTCATTAAATCGTAAAATGTTGTAAACAAAACCCTAAATCAGTAGTACACGTATATCGGTATTAAGAAATTTCTTTTAATCATCATATTTTCATCTTCTTAGGTAAGGGATAAGTAGTCATAATACGATATTTAGAATATTCTGTTTTTCGATTGTAACGAGAATAATTATTGTGGTCTTTAGGGGTGTTAAAAGATTAAGGTAAACCTACTCGTATGTATATAATTTCTCAAAGAGAAAAAATTATTGTTTTAAATGTTCATGATGCACTAAAATATCATAATGCATCAGCAACTGTTCGTAATGTGGTGACCAGGTCCTCCAATATGACCGGTGTTAGTGAAAGAATCGATTTTTAAGTGAGCGAAAACAGGGAAATGTGAACCAAAAAAACACGTAGAAAAAAAGTCCATTATGGTCGATAACTTTAATAGAGGTATCATTAGAAGACAAGTCCATTCTTTGTTCTTAAATAAAGAGATTCCGTCTTTGGACAAAGTAATGACTGTTATAGCAGAAGTAGATACGATTCCCAAATCTGGACGAAATACGTTATGGAAACTCCTAAAAGAAATTGGTTTTAAGTCGCATAAAAAACGAAATTTTTTTAATGAGACAGAAGAAATTATTTACTGGAGAACACAATACTTAAGAAGTATTAAAAACTTTAGAACTATCTTTTATTTAGATGAAACATGGTTAAATGAAGGACACACTGTTTCTAAAGTATGGATGGACACCAACAGTATTTTAAATTCCCGTTAGGCATTTTTGGAGGAATATTCAACAGGATTAAATACTCCTCGAGGAAAAGGTTGCAGACTAATAATCGCACACATTGGCAGTGAACATGGTTTTGAAGAAAATGAGTTATTATAATTTGTGTCAAAGTCAACTAAAGATTACCTAAAGTTAATCCCTAATTACAGGGTGGACTCTTTGAAAAACTACAACTATGACTATGTTTCAATAGAAATGTATACTACTTTTTTATTTTTTATTATTTTTCATGAATCACTCTTGCTTGGGCTTTGAAAGAATTCACTGTGCTGCCAAACTGCCAAACAAATGAACGATAGTCCTAAATTAAAATCTATATGAAGACAGAAATAGAATCAACAGGCAAAATATAAAAAAAAATCAGCCAAAATCATTCTAGGGCAAAAAAATAATATAAAATTGTTTGCTGGTATAACTTTTGATAATAAAAGTAATTATTTTAATCCTTCCAGTAAAATGCCATCGATAATAATTGTCCAACCTTTTTTTTACATGAAAGATTACTCATAAATTTTACAGAACTTGTGTGGACATCAACACAAATATGTATAGTAAAACTTTGACAGCTCTATATATTTAATAAAAAATGGTAGAAAATTATGTTTAGGTTAAGAATAATAAAAAGATTTAAAAATGGATTCCTTGTTTGTAATTCTCAAATGTGTCAGGTATTCCTTAAATTATTGTTGTCAGTATGTAAAATGAGATTGGCAATGGTAAAACTTGAATTTTAATTGTGTTGGTGAATAAGCGTGAATTCGCAGTGCTCAGTTTTTGCTCTGACCTTAGAGTGTGCATCTTCTGCGTTGGATTTTCAAGTATTACGGACGCAATGAAAGTATTGGGCATCTAAGTTGGAGATAACTGCAAGAAAATGTTAATTTAAAAGGTAAATAAAACTCATCATCGTACTTGTTTTGTAAAATACTTTTACTTTACCTGTCTGTAAGCAAAATATTTAAATTTTTGTTTGAGATCGAAAACGACGAAATGAAAATGTTTGGAAAAAATGTAGATTTGGTGATCTCTCCGATTTTCCTAATAATTTTATTAAAATGAATTTTTTCCGCGAAAATGCTTAGAAATAGTAAAAATTGCTAAGAATGCAGGTTCAAAGTAAACATAACCAGTTTCTGGCGGATTTTCCGAGCGACTGTAAGACTTTCGCGGTCAAAAGAATGATTACTAAGTTTTCTGGAAAAACCGCGTTCAGAAGAATTGATATCAATAACAGAGAAACAGAACTTCTTTACAAAATGGTTCCGACAAAAAAACATATCCAAAGTTCTATCATACGGAATCTGGTTCCATCATCTCCTAAAACTTCCACTCAGCAGTTAGAAAATAGGATTGCCCTTCGATATATCAAAGGTGTTATTGAAAAAATTAGTAGGTTCTCAGAACTGCCAATATACAAACCATATTCAATACTGACAAAAAAATCTCTCAATTGGTCCGCTCTGTAAAAGACAAACTTCCAAATGAAAGTCATGGTGTATATGAAATCCCCTGTAGTGACTGTCCTCAAACTTATACAGGTCAAACCAACCGTCGAATTCAAACATTCCCTATCCGTAAAACATTTAGACTCAAACAATGCCCTAGCCCAACATAAAATTCAAACAAGTCATACTAATACTGATACCCGAACCTTAGCCAATATTCGTTCCTTAAAACCTCGAATAATTAGAGAAGCAATAGAAATCGAAAAGCGCTCAAACTGTATCAACGAACGGGATTACGGACAACGGTTACCACCAACATAGAAACCTCTAATTATCCGCCAACAATCATTCCCGCCCAATAGTTTTCTGCCTTCGGTTCCCCCTCCCCCACCGTTCCTAAGCATATAAACCCGACACCTACTGAAACTCGTCAGTTGTCCCTCAGGAGTAGGCAGATTGAGGCCACGAAATCGTACTAAATCCTACATATCTTCACATATCCGTACTCTCTCTTGATATTCAAAGTGGGAGTCGAAACGTCTAGACAAAAATTCTTCTGAACGCTGCAATTAGCATTGTCTGTCAAACTTCAAAGCGGTAGTGGGTCAGTGATTAGAGCGTTCGCCTTGTAATTAAATGTAAAAATAATAATAGTTTTATCTAATGTTGTAGAACTTAATAAAAAAAAATATCGGAGAAAACGTTGAAGTATTTAATTCAGGATTGACAATGTATATATCAAAATCAATACAATACATACTATGATTATAAATAATTCTGTCCATGAAGTATATATGGTTAACTAACATAAGTATTCTATATACTACAACACTCCCCCTTAATTATATATAATCGAAAAATTTAAATAGCAAACAAATTTAATGATTTGACAAATTTAGAAAATCTTTCACCTCTTAAATTCTTCGTTAAAATATCTGTACACTTTTCGTTTGTTGGTATGTACTGAACTTGATGAAAAATAAAATATCGGGGAAAACTTATACATTGAAGTATTTAATTCAAGATTGACAATGTATGTATCAAAATCAATACAATACATACTATGATTATAAATAATTGTATATATATGGTTAAATAACATAACAAATGTTCATTTGGTTTGATTTACTTGTACGTGATTTTACGACTATTTATACAAGTGTATAATGAGTTTTTCCAATAAGAGTTTTTTTTTTAATTATTCTCTTTTTACTACGATCTAGTGGCTCAGAGATTAGAGCGTTTGCCTTGTAAGAGACAGGACATTGGTGCAATTTCCGCGTACGACAACCTTCTATTCCAAAAATGTAATACGTTTATTTTTATTTTTATTTATTACCTATCTCAAACAAAAGTTTTATACAATGTCAATTTAGTTTAATTTAATTGTACGTTATATTACCACAATTTATACAAGTTTATAATACAAGTTTTTCAAATGAGAGTTTTTAAAAAATGATTCTTATCTCATCATTAACATTAATACAAAATAGTTTTTATAAATTGTTAAATTTGGTATATATTTATAAAGTTTCTATAAATGGGGTATTTTCAGTTAAAAAAATAATAAAACCATTATTAAAATTCAATTCAAAGGTTTCAGTCTTTTTTGTCTCATCTGTATCACTTTAAAATAGTAGCCGCCATGTTATTACGTCATTCGGCTGTGTAAACCTTAGAACAAAAAGAAACAGGAAGGAGTCTGTCATATATTAACGACGCAAGTCGGCCATCTTGAAGCTCCTTGTATGACGCATTGTTTGTTTACAGTATGCTGTCAAAGCAATATTTGCATATAAATGTCAAAAATGAGCGCATAGGCGTATCATTCGGTTTTTATAAACACAAAAAGATTTACAACACTAAATGTATTCACATATTTGATTGGTTGAAATTTAATCAAAATAAAAACCCTAATATAAATTTTATTTTTTTACGGTACGTCATTGGAAACGGAAATTAAAATTGACAATTTAGCCGCCATATGCAAGCTCCTTTCTGGACTCAAGGTCATTTTGCATATATTCCTTCTTTTTGTTCTAAGGTGTAAACTAAAGTGGCCGTCACATACTAACTTATATATAGAAAGTGACAGTTGTCAACTTATTTTACTTTACTTTTTACTACTTTACTTATTTTACATGAATGATCTTCACAAAAGTACAAACGAGTTGCAATGTAATTATTGGAGATCTCTTATTGCAATTTTTAACCAAGTTTTTCTCAAATTTAAATAATTTGGCACTTGCATCCACAATTTGTCCGGTGTTGTTAGTCTAGTGGACTTGCATTCCGGAGTAACATGCCAACGATAAGTGTAATAATAGCTCAATTTTTATTTAAAAACATTTATGAATAAGATACTGAAAATCAGCGCATTTGTTTACGCAGCGAACTGACGTCACGACCACAAAATACATCATTTTCGTCAAATTACGCGCGAAATTCTAAAATGTATGAATGAATGAATAAAAATTTCGTGATTTTTTTAGTAATTTGTTAGCATTGTAGAATCTAATTGAGACACTTTTTAAAAATTAATGTATTGTTAAAAATAAACATCTATATAAATACCTTCTTAGTTTTTAATTTGTCGTAGATAAAGAATAGTACGTTACTCGTAGGTTATCGCAACGTTATCGCACTCGTCTTCTCCTCGTGCTTACAATTTTTATTGCTCGTATGTAATTGACTCCTTAACCAACGCGTTACGTAATATTTTATAATTTATTGCGTCTTGTTTCAGTGATTACAAGGCACAAACATTTCTGCAACTGATCGACTAGTGTTAATTACGTCCAATAATACCGAACGACATCTGACACGACAAGAATGAAATTCATAAAATGTCACTTAGTCGAACGTCATTCACCTTGTAAATTATCACCATCTGCCAGTTTCAAGCACTAAATTGGTATAATACGAAACAACACCGTTTATCGATCCGGTAGTTCATTGTTCACTTTGATTTATTGCAAAACTTTACAGGTTCGATTCTATCTAGTATTTGTTCGCATCCTACGGCGAATTTTAAGACATCCGCCACATCATTTTCTTATCAAATCATCAATCTTCATTGATGAACAAATGCGTCAAGTTTATTTTTGAACATGTGTGAAAACAAGTAGAAAAAAATAGAAATAAATAGGATTCTATAAATTACTTAATTGACTTGCCCAGCTCAATGAAAAAACTTAGATAATAGTCAACAGACTCCTCTACAAATGATGAGACTGACCTTTGCTCTCTTTTACAAAACAACAATAGAAAATGTTTCTTATACATCATTTTCTCTCATGTAGAAGAGTGTAGCTTTATAATAAAGCTCGTAGTTTTGTTAAAATTTAACTATACGTGTATTGTAACGAGTATTGGGTTAGATACTGCAAAGTTTTTTTGTTAAGTAAAGAAACAACTTATCCCAGTTTGTGAAATGGAAAATAAAAAAAAATTAATCCGAGTTTAAAATATTTAAAAAATGATTAGGGATTCTTTAAGAATGGTACAAATTTCTTTATTGTTGTGTAGTTAAGGTTCTTAAGTAGGAAATAGCGTGTCACGATTTGTTTTTTTTCTTTTCGGGCTGAGATGGGAAACTCATATTCCTTATCCAGAACCCAACAGTGTTGGACTCACCCTCGAGAGGATGCCCACCAACCAAACGGTGACAACACCATAACTTCAGCCGAATTTGATATCAAAGTTTAAGCTCCATCAGATGTTTTTTAAACTTGAAAGTGGACACTTTAAAAATTGAGATGTCCTCAATGGAGTTTGCTTATCTGAGTGTCCTAGGGAGAAAACTATTCGTTGCATAGTTGTACCTATGAAATGAAACATGAAAGGTTTGCACTTGCCTAGTTACACGAGGAGGAACAACTGAATATATTTTAGAGAGAAGCTCGGGACTATTACACATTCCATTAATTATATTAAAAAGCTGTATGAGATCTCTTTGCTTTCTGCGAATCTCTAGGGATGTTTAATAAAAGCTCTAAAATATCATAACGATGGAAAATACGCATCTTAAAGGCAATGTATTAAATTATGTTGAACTGATTCTAGTTTAGTTTTATAAGTAATGTAATGCAGAGACCATACTGGAGAACAATAATCAAGGTGTGTTCTGAATAGAGAACAATAAAGGGACTTATTACCACTGATACGTGAGTCAGGAGTCTAATGTAACACCAAGGTCTTTAATTTGCGAAACACAATTTAAACTGATATTATTAATGCTGTAATCAAAAGCTGTTGGGTGATGTATTCGATAAAAATGCATAATATGACACTTGGATGCATTAAGATTCGTACCAAACGAAATGTAACTTCAATATGTCAATCTGACGATGTTATTTCTAGCGAAACGGCTGTCATTGAATTTAAAACGTACTTTTGAATAAATAGTGGAAGTTTCATTTAACAGTTTAGTTGTTGACTGTTCTTAATCAAGGAGAATCTTTTGAAAAACAATAAAAATACTTAGTAATGCTTTTTATTTGCTTGTCAAAAACACAGCCGCCAAGGCTATTCTGCCAAGGTACACCAAGGTTATACCGCCAAGGTACACAACCAACGAACGAAAGTGTGATAAAATTTTGGTTGAGATTTGATTTTACTACTAAGGAGTTGGGAAAAAAGATAAAAGGACTGGTTTGGCGTTGTTTTTGAGTGGTTTTATCGTCCTGGGTGAATTATTGAGAAGTTGTGACTGGGAGATAATGGCTCGATGCAACAGAAGAGTGTCTGTTGGGGATAGCGAGGTCTGCTAGACGGGAGGTAGCAGAATTCGTTGGCACTGGGCTTAAATTTCGCGGCTTATTTGACATCGTGGGAATTCTGGTACAGAGCTGTGGCTGTATTGTTCCCTTCCTGTCAGCCATTTGGTAAGTGTTATAGGGAAATCACTGGAGACCTATAATCTGACAGAGCGCCGGGAAGGGGTAAGCTAGGCTAATGGGGTAGTTCGAGAAATTGAGAAGATTCTTTGAAGGAGTTACCCGGGTTTTGTAGGAGAAAGACTTATGCTTTGTTGCCCACCCGGGGTAGCGAATCGCTAGGGATGATGAGTCGAGGAATTCGTATTCCTCTTGGAGGGTATCTCGTGGGGTTGCTTAAAGTAGGCGTAGTGGCAGATATGGTGTTTTTCTTTTGGGTTTTCGGGAGCGGCGGTTGATTAGTCAAGAAACTTTTAGAGTGTTTTTGGCTAGGGTATTGTCAGAGAGTAGGGTGCGCTGGACATAGCGCGATTGTAGATTTTTGAAGCGTTCGAGGACTGGAGTGATGTTGGTGTTTTCGTAGACTACATTGCTGGGGCTGAGACTATTTTGATATTTACATTATCTGGGGATGGCTCATTCACAAAATTGGATTGTGCTTGTGGTGCTGGTGGAGGTGGTGCTATATGGAATAGGTTTGCAGTCTAGGAGGAGGCAAATAAATGTTTTGTAGGTGTGCAGAAGAGTGGTGGGTTCTTTCCTCCTCTCTTTGATGGGATTGGCTCGTCTACGGACTGAGTATAAGGTGAATTTTACGTCCAACAGAGGGTGCGAGTATATCTCACCCCCAGGTAGACGGCTTCGTTGCGGAGTTCGAGCCTCTCTCCCCAAACCATTATTCGGAAGTTTCCGGGTAGAAGTTTTTCGTGGAGAGTGTCTGGGTGTTTAAAGAAGTTCAGCTGGGATTTATTAGAATTGAGTGTAACCCTCCATTTGCCAGAACAGTCTGAAAAGGAGTTGAGGGTACGCCAAGGAACGCCAAGGGTATACCGCCAAGGTACGCTAAGCACACCACCAAGAATACCGCTAAGGATGCTATAAAGTAATAAGTAATAAGTACCCTAAACATTAAGAATACCGTCCAGACGCTAGCAAATTTAAAAATCCCAATACCGTCCAGAAATTAGCAAATGTAAGAAATAGTGTTAAGCTACCTAACACCGCTCAGAAGCCCTAAGAACCCAAAAAGCAACCCGAGAAACCCTGAAAACTTGACATAAGTACCCCTTGATCATAAGTCTAGGACTTGTCCCTCTTTGACTTCCTTCTGCTAGATTAAATCAATGAATAAACATTTTAATTTTTTTCAGCTTCATTTAAAAAACCCTATTCGGCTGTAACAGCTGGAGGGTGTCTCGTGATCGGTTTAATTTAGATAATTTTGACATTTACTGTTTAATTCAATAATTTACATTTATTTTAAATTTTACAAGGTGTTTCTATCATTTTACCTTAGTTTCTTTTTTTATTTATATTTGCTTTAATCTTTCCGCAAACGAATAAAAAGATAGTGGCGCCTTCAACTTAATCAACCTAAACTATAGTGAAACATTAAGTTGGAGTCGAACCACTCGTTGAGAGAAGTCTTTAGCCGAGATCTGCTCAGAGTTATCCATGCCAGGATAAAGCCACTACTGCAGGTGCAGAGGGGGATTTTGTTGAGTGGTACAGGGGTCCAGGACAGTGGGTGCAATAGCAGCAGCTGTGCTGTCAAGGTCATACCCTTTCAACCTGATGTCTAAGGCCAAAAGGCAACGGTGGAAGGGTGCCACAAAAGAGGAAGTTCAGGATTAGATGGAGGAGGAAACTTAACTTGTTTATTAATAACCTAATGTATTGCTTTCAGGGTAACAAAACTCTTGGAAGTAATAAGAAATAACAATATTAAAGCCTAGATGTTATTAGCCCTAAGGGATTATCCTAGATGCATTTCCCTCTAAGATCAGTATAACTGTGCAATGATATGGAAAAAACTATATCATGCTGATCTTTACAATAACTTAATATATTTCTGTTACAATTACGTCTTATTTATGTATAAAATAAAGACTCAATCAAAGAAAACAGTTTAATAGTGGAGAACTTCCAAGATTTATTTGTTCATTAACTACTTTAAATTGTTGATCTGCTAGATGTCTTTTTATATCAAGTTCTTTGAGGAAATCTAAATTTTGATTTTTATCACAAATATGTCATTGGTGTGTATGAGTGAGTATGAATGTTTAAAAACGTGTTTTGCATAGTTTGACTTAACTGATTGTTGTAATCTATATGTTCATTGAATCTTATTTCAAAATTTCTTTGTGTTTGACCTACATATACAGCATTACATTTTGGACAATTAACTCTGTACCAACATGATTGTGTGATTTGAATGAAATTGATGCAGATGTTGCCGAAGGTATTATTTATGAAATTGTATTAGAAATATTTCCACAATATGTAATACTTTTATAACTTTTAATTTCTTTAGTTTGTTGAGGGAATATTAGTTGTACAAACAAACAAAATGTAACGGCTGTCATTGTATTTAAAACGTATTTTTTAATAAATAGTGGAAGTTTCATTCAATCGTTTAGTTGTTTACCGTTCTTAATAATATGGAATTTCACATAGTAAGTGTTAGCACAATAAATTTCATTCTACTTGATAATAAATACTCTTTACCATTAATTCAAACCGTTTGCCATGCAGTTTTTCTATATATTGCTCCAAAACAATTTTTGAACTGTTCCTTGGTAAGACACTAGAACACTAGCGTCATAACACAAATGTTTTAGAAATTTGCTGACCAGAAACCCAGCAGGGATTCTGTTCTTGATTAATTTTGAAAAAAATCCTATAAGTAGAGCTATCTATTTGATAGGCTCTAAATTGTTATTAGGTAGATTATTAATGATATGCATTGTTTATTACCCAATCTTCTCGATTTTAGAACAGTTAATCTATACTCCTATTGGCTAAAGAATTTAAGAACTTGGTTTGGTACCACAACGATAGACATTTTCAAGGCAGCTGCTTCAAAGGTTCAAATTTAAATGCATAGCTAAAAAATTAAATTGGAAAAATATAATAACATGAAGGATACAAATTTATTGTACTAACCCTCACTTTTTGGAAGACCATCTTACTAAGAAATATAAAAAACTCTTCATTTTAACTCAACTTCCAAGTTTATTGAAAAAATTAGGTTCTAAATCACATTGACGCCATTTCGCTAGAATGAGCATCGTCAGATTGACATATTTAATTTATATTTTGTTATCATTGGAAAAAACGAATCTACCACATGAACAACCAAACCATTACATCTTGAAAATAAAAAATGTTTTAGCAGATTTAAGGAAAAGAAAAGTTGATATAATTTTGGTTTGGGTAAAAGCTCATATAGGTATTTTACCCAATGAACACGTTGACAAATTGACAAAACCCGCGATAAATACTGAAGAAGATTTAGACTACAAGTTTTGCGGTGAGGACTCTGCAAAATGAAGCAATTTAAAATATGGGAATCAGATAGGAAAGAATTTTGCACAAGTCATATTGCACAATATACATTAATACAGCCAAACCTACCCAAAACAACTTGGTACAATAATCTAAACATGCCCAGGAAATATATTACTACGGTAATAAGAATGCGGTTAGGACACGCCAGCTATGGACAACATTTGCATAGGATAAATGTCAAAGAAACTGACTTACTGTGGAAAAATGGAAAACTTGGAACACATACTATTAGAATGCAATAAAAATAAGACTTTCTGCTATGAGCTGTATAGAAACCTGATAAAAGCTTATTTCTTTGCCCCAATAAATATACCTTCAATGCTCTGCAGAGAAGCTTTACCTCAGACTCTCGATCCAATCTTCAAATTTTTAAGGAACACCCAAATACGTCTATAGGTGGTGAATCTTAACAGACTTGGAACCTTTGTTTTTAACCTTTGTTTTATATTACCTTTCTTTCCGAGGCCTTGTCTTGTATGTCTAAACAAAAATGCCCTGATCGGCCCCTGGGCGAGAAGTATGTTTACACGTTCTACCTTTTGTAATCTCCTGTAGATATATTAAGTCTGGCTAAATGACTAATGTCTATGCCAAGAAAGAAGAAAAAAAAAGTTACATTTTGTTTGTTCGTTATTGTAATTTAAAACCTAATTTTTTCAATTAAACTTGGAAGTTGCGTTAAAACGAAAAGTTTTTTATTATTCTTTATAAAGCATTTGTTTAATTTTCACGTTTGGGACACTTTTTTCACTTTACCCATAGCTTAGGGTTTTAACCTTAAAGGAAAAAAGTAATATTATCTTTCAGTGCAGTATTAGTATTTTAGTAACATTCAATTTTTATTTTCGGACTTTCGAAAATTCGAGATTCTCTAATCTAGATCGAGAAATTGTCCTCGAGAAAAACGAACTCTAACAACTTTGTTACTCAAAACTTGAAATACTTTTCAACAGTCTTCAGGTATTTATAATATAATATTTATTCACTATGATAAAAGATACAATTTAAATTATTACATTACAATACTATAGCGAATAAAGATAACTTACGAGGTATTAATATACCTGTATGTAAGTAACAGTTCTAAATAATCAATTATTATAAAATCATTTAAAATAATTTTTCCCCTACATATACACATTCATCAACCTATAATTATTGTTCCATTTATAATTTTAATACACTTTTTTATTTTATTTTTACATTTATACTTAACACTTTTCCATCATTTATTTGTTTTAATCTAGCAGGTGTTGTATTTTTTCCCTTGGCAACTCAAACAATAACTTCTTTAGTTTTTTTTTAATTGTATAATCATTTATTATCCCAGGGTGTTGTTGAAAGAAAAAATTTAACATATGTGGCCCAAGATGACTTTTTTGTCCTACCGATTTAAGCATCAGAGGTGGTACATAGTTATTTTTTTGTCTTGTGTCATATGTATGATTGCCAATGGAAAGTAAAGCTTTGTTTGTAAATTGATAGCAACATAACTGAAAGAAGAATAATTGACGACAATCCATTAATTCTGTTTCTTGGTATAGTCGGTCGCTGGAATAGAGTCGATTTTTATTCAGAATAATTTTCAAAAATCTTCTTTGAAGAACCTCCAGCGAGTTCAGATAGGTTCTGCATACGCCTCCCCATCCTATAATTCCGTATCTTATATGAGACTCTACCAAACTTTGATATACTATTCTCTTCTGTGTGAGACTTAAAATTTCTGAAAACTGCCGAAATCTATATAGTATAGTCCTTAATTTTTTTAACAAATAATCAACGTGGGAATTCCATTTCAGACAGCTATCTATGACTATACCCAAATATTTAATTTTTTTCACACACTCAATTTTTATGTCTTGTTCAATCGCAAGCTTGAAAGTTGGAAGAGAAGCTAAATGGTACATAAAATGTTTTTTTAAAATTTATAGAGAGGAGCCTATTATCAAACCACTCTTTGAGTACTTTTAAATGTTGCTCAACTTTATTTTTCAATTTGAACCAATTTTCGTCACTATAAAATATAACAGTATCATCTGCAAAACTAATAATTTTATTGTTTTCTTGTAGTTGAAACAAATCATTCAGATATATAATAAATAACAAAGGCCCCAGCACTGTACCTTGAGGAACTCCACATATAACTGTTTGTTCATTGCTTTCGTGATTTTTTACTTTTATTTTTTGTTTTCGCTCATTTAAGTAGCTTGCAAACAAGTTATACGCAGCACCTCGTACACCTATGTTCTCCATTGTTTCCAGAAGGAGGGAGTGATCAACGGTATCAAATGCCTTCCTTAGATCGATAAATACACCTATTGATGGTTTTCCTTTGTCAATTGCTTCATAAATATGTGTTGTTAATTGCGCAATGGCGTCTTGTGTTGATGTTTTTTGTCTAAATCCGAATTGCATTCTGGATAAAATTTTAAACTTATCAATAAAATCAGATAACGTCACTTTCATAATCTTTTCAACAATCTTGGCAATATTAGTAATAAGTGCTATTGGCCTATAATTGCCCATGTCACTACTGTCGCCATTTTTTAGTACAGGTATTACGACAGAGATTTTAAGAGCTGAGGGAAATATACCGAGTGCAAAGATTTTATTTATTAGATATGATAAGGGATCCGCTATATATTTTGATATTAGCTTTAGTGTTTCAGCTTTTAAGCCATCATATCCAGGAGTCTTATTATTTTTTAGTTGGGAAATTATTTTTATTACTTCTACAGGATCAGTAGGGGATAAAAACATAGAATGGCAATTTACAGTTTTAGGAAGTTGAAAATTTGGATTCTTTTTTATTTTACTTGCCAAGTCTTTACCAACATTTATGAAAAACTCATTGAAATTCTCTGATATTTCTGATTCTGAGGTGATAACCTTATTTAGTTTGTTTTTAATTTGTTTTATTCCAGGCTTTTCGGCTTTTGTTAAAAGTTCATTTATCGTATTCCACATAGATTTTTTGTTATTTTTATTATTCTCGATTTTGTTTCGGTAATATTCATTTTTGGTTTTTTTGATAAGTTTTTCAAGCGTTTTTTTATATCTTTGATACTCTAGTTTTAATTGATTATCATTTTGATTTTTACACAGTTTTTTATACATTTTATTTTTTTTATCAATAGATTTTATTATGGATGGTGTAATCCATTTTGACCTTTTTCTAATTTTGCTTTTAATCTGAATTCGATTTGTGCATGTTTCAGCTACGCTTGTCAAAATATTTATAAATTTATTAGTTGCATTTTCCAAGTTATTGATTGAGTAGATTATGTTCCAGTCCACTGATTTTATCATTTTTACTAATTTAAGAGAGTCTAGGTTTGTTATAATTTTATTTTCGTATTCATTTAGTTTACTGTTTGGGTACGGAAAAACTATTTGTAAAGATGTTGTATAGTGATCTGTTATATTCGTATCTATAGTAAATGGAATAATTGTGTCATATTTGAAGTTTTTACATCTAATAAATGTGTGGTCTATGCAGCTTTCTGACTTTTTTTGAACTCTGGTCGGCGTATTTATTGCCGAGATAAATCCAGATCCGTTAAAAACATCTAAATATAGTTGTGTTGGGTCAGTATTAGTTAAAAGATCAATGTTAATATCTCCGATATATATAGAAACATCAGAATCTCCTTTATCTTGATCCAGCCTGGTGGTTAGATTATTTATAAAGCCATACAGATCTAGATCTGATGGTGACCTATATAATGCGTTTATCTCTATTTGTTTATTACAAAAGTTACTTTTAAGTTTAATCATGTGACTTTTATCAAATTTAATAATCTCGTGAGATATGTACAGTTCGTTCTTTATAAATATTATTACACCATCACATTGATATATATCCCATTATTATATAGCGTTTTGTAACCCGGTATATTATATACTGTTAAGTCATCAACTATTCTCGTCTCAGTCAAAACTATACAATGAATTGTGGCTTCTATACTATTAAAGAATATTTTAAATTCATCAAAATTATGTTTTATGCTTCGTATGTTATTGTTTACAATGACAAAATTCTGTAAATGTTCATTTATTTTTAAAATTTTATTTAATTCATTTGAGTTATTTAATGGAAAAGTATCAAGCGAAGATATCTCAAAATCACGTATATAATCATTCATCATAAGTGTATTATAATCTGGTACGGAAATATATATAAATAACGTATATCTTAAACCTAAAATAAAATTCACAAATATCAATAAGTTAATAAAAAAAAGTATATATAATTAAATAAGACAAGATAGGTGTTTACTTTCCAGTTAAACGTGGAGGATTTGACCGCGATGATCCAGAAACTGGAAATAATTCGAAAATTCCAATTATAAAATAAGTTTTTTTCACTTTCATTGTACTTTTTATTTACTTATAGAAAAAAACAAGATTCAATTTTCGTACCCACTTAAAATGTTTTTCCATATTGTACATTAGGATTTATCGATCTTCATATATGCTTTTTCTAAGGTTTTATCCAATTTAACGCTCCAACACTTTCCGTCGTTGTTATTTTAAACTTTTTATATACATAAAATCCGTCTTTGACTGTCGAGCAAAAAATCTCCAATACTAACAAACACAGTTTGAGTTATCGACATTTTTATATAATGGTTGTACAACAAAAGAATCTTTTCAGCGTCTTGTATATCAACAATTTTTGCTTATAAAAAATTATTCATTTTAAAGAAAACAAGCTTATGCTAGATTATTAAAAAGTAGATCAAAGGCAAAGCGCCAGAGCCAAATGAAATATTCTACAGGTCGGACATTTTTTAATATGTTTAGGAGTATCCCCTGGATGTAAATCCAAACTTTTTGCATGATTATTACTGAATATACATAAGTTGTTTTCCACAATAGTAACCATTTTATTTGTTTGTATGGACAGCTGTATTGACATTTCCGTGAATAATTAATGACATGTTATACCAAGTTGCAGCTCTTAAAATATAGATGTTGGGAAAAGTTTTCAATAAAATTTCCTGCTTTACAAATTTATTTACCATTTTTAATATATTATGAATTGGCCCGGGAAGGTGTGTGCACCTTCTCTCTTGAGTGGTGGGAACACAGAGACATAGATAGGCCAAACAGTTCATAAGGAGAAATTTGGCAAATTTCACGGCAGTAAGCATGGATTCCTCTAACCTCAGCAGCTGCTCATCAACATATTATCAAGTTTAAGTGTGGCTTGGTTATCATTTAGATCCAAAGACTATGGTTGTAAGTTGGTCAACAATTTAAACTTTACTTCCACCTATATCAGAAAAACTACTAAATCCAATTTTTTGCAAACAGGGATGTATTGCTAAATGTCTTTGCATTACAAATATTTTGTTCTGCAGCGTGTACGAATTGTCAAGGCCGGTCATTCTCCAATGTTGAATCATCAACAATTGAAGATTCATTTGATGCTGATGAAGAGGCATGCTATGTGTCATTATTTAGGCCTTTTACTTTTATCCAGAATAAACAAGAAAAACAAGAAGAAAAAGATTAAGAGGATAATCTGATAATTTCGATTTTTATCAATTTCAATCCTTGCCAACAGTTTCAAATAAAACATAATCACACCAGATCAGTGGAATATGAACTACATTAAAAAAGGCGCATGTACACTACCTTAAAGGTGGCGTGGAAACGTTTGCATATTATAACGATATAGAATAACTAATAGATAATTAAGTAAGAAGTGAAAATCTTCGGAGATAACCGCATTACAAAAGATAGTTTGCATATTAACTCGACAAATCCGCTAGAAGTGTTCTACAATGCTTTACTGAAAGCAGAAAAAAGACACTAGTAGCTAAAGAGACAGCCATTAGCACTGCAAAAGAGGAACACAGAGGCTTCACTAAGGCAATGAATAGAGTCAATGTTAAGAACCAGAATTATTAGAGCTAATATAGCAGAAGAATAGGTGACCGTGGTCGCAGTAAAAGGATGTCCTCTAGGATGTGTTATCGCCTCTGCTGTGGTACCTGGTCGTCGACGACCTTCTATCAAAGCGGCATAAGTCTGGTTTTAAGGTTCAAGGTTATGCAGATGACTTGGTCTCCACTATTAGGGGCAAGCATGATAAAGTTATCTCAAATGTAATGCAAATTTTCCTAGCAGAGAGAAATGGTGCCAGAAGGAAGGCCTTAAGGTCAATCCAGGCAAAACAATCAGGAGACGCAGATATTCTTTAACCGCTCCAAATAAGAACAATATCGAACTAACACTTTCCAAGGAGGTAAAATATCGAGGGCCAAATGCAATGGTCTTGAATCAAAAACTAACTTGAAAATCATTGGGAAAAAGTCTTACCCAAAGCCTTAGTGGCGAGCAGAACTTGCGCAGGCATTTGGGATGACTTGGGAGTTGACCCCGAAAATGATCTTCTGGTCATACTAAACGATTATCGAGTTATGGACATCTATGCTTAATTAGTATGGTGGCCAACATTCAACAATGAACGGCATGTGCTAAGTTGCAGAAAGTGCAAAGGCTGGCTTGTCTGGGAATAACAGAGACAATGAAAATGTCCCACAGCAGCCTTAGAGACGATGCTAGTTCTACCACCGCTGCAATTTTGTTTTATGAGAGAGGCTACTGCTGACTTAAAACTTAAAATCTATAAATTTGGTTGGTCATCTAAGGATCCAGGAAAAAATTCTGCTAGCATTCCATTTTATTTATTATTATTTGTATTGCCTTAAAGAAATACATCTTGTGCCCAACCATATACAGAGTTTAAAGAAATACTTACAATATAAAATAAATAAAAATAATTACAGAAAATAATATAAAAAAAAATACAATATAAAAAGTAAATTACAACAGAGTTGGCGACTTGGTAAATAAAAAGAAAAGGTTCGGTATTGGGTCCTATATTGTTTTTGCTATTTATCAATGATATTGCTGACTTGAGCATCGGCGGAAAAATTTGTTTATTCGCAGACGACACTAGCTTTTCTTGGAGTCACCCGGATATCACCGAACTGCATAGAATCGTTTCACATGACTTAACCATCATCAAATCATGGTGTGATTCTAACCATATGTGTTTGAACGTTTCTAAAACGAAAGTTTTACCATACACATCTGCAATTCAACTTATTATGTTGAATAATTCTACTCTAGAGGTCGTTGACTCTGTGAGATTTTTGGGACTAGTCGTTGACAGCTCTCTAAAATGGGATGTACACATTGACGCTTTGTCAAAAAAACTAAGCTCTTCTTGTTACGCACTGAGAACAATATCTAGGGAGCTTTACCTGTCAGCTTCCAAAACAGTCTATTTTGCCCTCTTCGAGTCACATCTCCGATATGCACTTCCTTTTTGGGGTACATGTTGTGTGACTCAATTTGAACGTATTTTTAAATTACAAAAGAGAGCTGTTCGGTATACGCTGAAACTAAGCAGTAAAACTCAATGTAGGGAATTCTTTAAAAAACATAAAATATTAACACTTCCATCCCTATTTATCTTTAAATCCATTTCTTTAATTCGGAAACATTTACCTGAAGTCTCAGACAGACCATCTCATAACTACCCTCTTAGAAGTGCAGAGTATGACCTTTATTTACCAAAACCTCGCACGGAACTAATCAAAAGCTCTATTTTTTATAACGCTAAGAAAATGCACAACAATCTACCCTTGGAAATAAAGTCCATTTCATCAATAACCGCATTTCGTATCGCTTTAAAATCATACTTGGTGGAGAGAGCTTTGTATGCAGTTGACGACTTTTTTACATAAATTATTTTGGACCATCTCACGCACTGGAAAGTTAATTTGTGATATTTATCTATTTTGTTGTTTGTTGTTTTTTTTTTGTTGTTACTCTGACTAAATTAAAATTTTAAATTTTAATTTTTTTATTACTTATTATTTATCAGTCTCATTGTATAATGTATACATAAAGTATACATTTATTTTATTTTATTTTTTATTATTTTTTTTTAATTGACCTTTCGCAATGTTTTATATTGTGAAGTTTTATATGTTTGTATGTTTTATGTTTTATTTACTTGTAAATACTCTTGTATTACTGTTTTGTTCTATGTGATTTGCTTTTTTTTTTAAACAGCTTTGTCCACAAATTTAAAAAAATTTTTCGACAATAAAGCTTATTATTATTATTATTATTATTATTATTATTATTATTATTATTATTATTATTATTATTATTATTATTATTATTATTATTATTATTATTATCAAAAGACTTATGCACTTACTCAGCTATTGCTGGTAATATTTACCTATCCCGAGCGTAAACGCAAATGGGATTAGGCTCAAAATTTACATATTTAAAAATTTTCTAACAGTATGACATGTGTTTAAAATTGCCGCTTTTTGCAAGTCAATAAAAGTGTTTTTATGAAGATCGAGTTTTTTAAGACTGTCTTCAAGACTTTTGGGAATGAGTCCAGTTGATGATACGATGATCGGTACCACTTCCACTTTTTCTGCATGCCACATCTGTCCCACTTCTATGGCAAGATCGGTGTACTTTGCCATCTTTTCATTATACTTATCCAAAACGTTGTTATTGTTTGGAACTGCAACATCGACTAACAGCACCGATTTAGCTTTCTTATCCACAAGTTTCATTAAGTCATTGTGGTGACACAACATTTTAAATTTTTCAAGAAGCAACACATTGCTAGTGGTAAAAACGTGTGCATCAAACTGATGAAATATAAGGAGACTGTCTTATAGCGGAACAATAAGATTCTAGTTGCAAAATCCAATTGTATCTTTTATCAGAAGCACCACACTCGCTGAGTTTAATAAAACATTTTTTTGGATAACGACAGTTTTCCATACTTAAAATTTGTATCAACCAGTTACAAGATTGTTTAAAAATTAGATAGGATAGGAGGGTTGATCCTGTTTCCAACTTACTAAATAATCCGGTATGTTTTGCGGAAGAAGAAGAATACGCTTGAAAAAAGCAACTTGCACTCTTTCCACTATATTTGGATACTCAAGGCTCCAGATGGGCATACAGGCCGAAAGCGTATTGACACCACGAGCTGCACTTAGACTTAGAAAGCAGATTCAAAACTACACCAATAGCCTGTTTTGACAATAGCCGTTTCGCTCAATTGGTGGAATAGTCCGGAAGAAGTAAATTCGACCCCTAAATAGGAGAAGGTATTCACTATATCTTATCTTAGAGTTATTGATTAAAAATCTATAGTTAAATTTTTTTCTAAAGCCACCACGCGAGAAACGCATTATTTTGGAGTGTTTACCACTATACCATTATCAACAGCATATCGTTCTAATATGGAGAGTTCAGGAGAAATATCGATATCTGATTCACACAATACTTCAAGATCATCTGCGTACAATAAAATATAGATTTCCGTTTGTTGATCAATGGAAAAACCGCGTGAATGTCTAACGTAGAAATAATCTTCGATATTAAACAGAAATAGTGAGATTAATAGAGGACTAAGAGATTTACCATGTAGAACTCCAGAAGATACTTCAAATGTTTTCGAAAGTGTATTGGCCAACTAATTGTTGCATTTTTATACAAACTACGGATGGTGTTTATGAAGTTGGAACTTATGCCCAGGGAGTAAAGTTTTTTCCATATTCAACCATTAGATACACACCATGCCAGTTAAATTTGAATTTGAGACGCCGTTTGAAGTGGTTATCGGAAACCGCCGTAGAGATGAAGAAGTCGAACTTGAGTTGGAAGAGGGTTCACTGGGTCCAAGATACGTGCTGTAGATGTAGGTGTGCAGGAAAGTCTAAGTTCTTGGGACTGTAAACAATCCCTTAAGAAACTGGCATGAAACAACAAGGTCACCTTTATGCCAGGTCACAGATGGATAAGGAAGGTAATGATAAAGCTAATAGACTTGAAACAGAAGAGGATAACACACCTTTCGTTGGTCCGGAGCCCTTTTGTAGTCTAACAAAAAGTCCACCTTTCAACCAAGTCAAAATTTTTGTATCCTTGAATGTCTAAATTGACAGGACTAATTTAAGCAATTGCCTTAATTCTCTACTACCTACAAAAATGATTTTTCCTAATTTTGTCGTACGCTGTGTGGTTCACGAAATATTAAATGTGTATTTGAAGATGGTGCCTGACACAGATGCCCTTTCGGCCCGCCAATTTGGATTTATTAAGGGGGCACCACTGAACATATTTAACAAAGAAAATCCGTTCTGTAACATATTACAAAAAAATTAACCGCGCTCGCTTGGAACGTTCCCGTTTTCCTTCCTTCTTTGTCTGGTGAAAATAAAAACGTAAAACAACATTAAATTACTGCTCCAACAATATCTCATTTTTGAAGAACACTACAGGGAATTGTACAAAGCCCAATATTCAACGTTTATTATTAGCTCCGACTTGCTATATAATAAATCTTTATTAGATAGCTTGTCAGAAGTAACCAGAAAATACAGTATTTATCTCCCACTGGGTATCAATCATAAAACCATTTAATAAAGTTGTCTTTTCCAATTATTAGACTATTTTCTGCCCTTTCGTCTAACGTGCCGGCGAATTAAATACAGAAACTTCGAAGGAAAATAATTTTTAAAAATAATATTATATGCTATAAAGGTATTGTTTCTAAAATCCATTGTATTTATAATTTTATATGTGTACAGATATGTTAAAAAATTCTAAATATTTTTGTTTTATTAAATTTGTGTCTTTAATGTAAGTTCTCTTATTTATTTATGTATCTCTTACCTTCCGGTTTCTTATTTGGTCGCTATCTGATCTCTGATCTCTAAAGTGACTTAACGAGCACTTACTAGATGGTGTGACAAAGAAAAACTCTCGGTCAACCCTAGTAAAGCAACAGTTGTTAGATTCTCCAGGAGACGAAAACTGGAGAAACTCCAAATGCCCATCCTCGATGGAGAAACTAACTAAGGAAGCGAATGCAGCTAAATATCTAGAGATTACGCTGAATAAAAGACTTACATGGAACGCTCATTTGGAGAGAATTTTCAATAAAGCAAAGCTACCCCTTTGGAAATTCCATGGAATATGCGGTAAGTCATGGGGAATGAAACCCAAACGAATAGATTGGCTATATCTGACAGTAATAAAGCCTATAATTCGGTATGGTGCTCCGGTCTGGTGGGCTAAATGTCAGCAGAACTCCACTAGGGGAAAGCTGAATAAGCTTCAATGGCAGGCAGGCTTAGTCATAAGGGAGCTATGTCCACCACTCCAACTGCTGACATCGAAATTTTAATAGATCTTTCTCCACTTCACACTCCAGCACCGAGAGAGGTGCTGGAGCTGGGGTACATAGAGGGAAGCCAAAGGTAAATCTGAGCCATTTCCTCATAGCAAACATAGGAACAATATCGAACTGGGTAGATTGCAGTAGACCTTCTTACTGATTCGAGCTTAAGAGAAAACAATTGGACTAGCAGGAAGTGCAGAGTGCGGATTCTGTCAGGCTCAGCATGCAACCGCGGAGCATAACTTATATAACTGCCAGAGCTCAAAAGAGTAAGTATCGCCAATGACCCTGATGAACTTAGCACTGACAGAACGACTATAACCTAGGGGTGAGCCACAGTAGATCTTTCAGGTCGCAGTTGAACGACCACTCACATAAAATCTAACCTAACATAACCTTATTTAGTTTTATCCTTAATTTTTTATGCCTTTAAAATTTTATTTGGTTCAACAGCTCCCCGTCTTCACTTTGGTTATCTCTTCATTCTTGACAGGAGTTCATTTTACCTCTTCTTTCTTCTAGTAGAATTATATTTCTTCTTATTGGTTTTTTTTTCTTCAGTTTTTTCTAACATTCTATTTTATCTTTGGTTCTCTATCTCTTTAAGTATTTGATATTATTATTTATTTATTGAAATTGATTGTGTTAACCTCTACTTTTTGGAAGTTCATCTTACTAAGAACAATTAATAACTGCACAGTTAAACTAAACTTCCACTATTTATTTGAAAAATTCGCTTTAAAATCAATTACAGCTGACGATGCTAGTGATAGCGAAACAGCTGTAATTGATTTTAAAGCGAATTTTTCAAATAAATAGTGGAAGTTTAGTTTAACTGTGCAGTTATTAATTGTTCTTATTTATTTATTATTTCATATTTGCTTTATTTATTTTATTTTTTTTATTTTTTGATATTATTAGCAGCCTATTTCTACTTGATCATTCCTTTTTATGTATTAAAATAGGTACCTATAAAACAAATATTTGGCACTGTTTTTTTATTTGATTTGATAGATTTTTTTCAAAACTCTTCTCTTGACCTTCTTAAGGCTCTGGAAAATCTAAATTGATTGATTCTTAGTACTTTAGTAACATATTGCCGGGATCACCCTTCTTCAAGTAAGGCCAATCACTTGAAATTTAATATTGTCCGTAGGACAAGTAGTGTTTTCTTTAAGCAACTCATTTGAATTTACATTTGAATTTACAAGTGGTATTTTGTGGACTATATCACGAACAAAGTGACACTAAGTTTCTTGATTACAGCACGAGTCCAGAGGTGTTTTCTTTAAAAAACCCAGTGAAAGTTAACGGTTATGGCAATGGATCTAGCTCCTAAGTGAATTAGAAACAAAACCAAACAAAAAAAGGACAAATTAACTCCTTTCTAAAGTAGATTGGGGATATAAGAAGACCAAAAATGCTTCAAAAATGTTTAAATATCCTAACAAAAGCATGCTGCTCAGTGCGTATATTCACGTCCTAAATATGTGACTTAAAACATGGTATGTTGCAAACACATTTTTTTCCTGTCAATTTTTTAGTGCCCCAAAACATTAACTAAAACTTGTACTAAATCATTGATTGTTACAAATGGGCATAAGATGATGAAGATGATGATTTAACTGATACGTAAATGATAATTCTTTCAAAAGCTAAACTCCTAACAAATTTTGTACCGCCAGTATTAATGAAACAAAAACACATTATTATTAATTAATTACCATTTTCTCTATTTATAAATATTCTACGCTTGTCGTTTTAAGCCCTTGGTTTTTGCTGTTGCTTCGAAGCTTTTATTTTAAATATTTTTGCATGTTTAAAGAGTATTCCATATTTATAATGTATTTAAAATTAAAATCAACACAAACACGTTGGTTAAAAATTCATGACTGCGCAATTTTTATTATAAAAACTTGTTATTCTCTAAAGCTTTATTCATAAAATAACTGGCTGCTTCTATATTTATAAAAATCAATCGCCGTTTTCGTCGCACAAAGCCAAAAATAGTTTTTTTTTTGTTTTATACGTTTCGATATTGCGGTAGCATAAAGAAAATAGGGAAATCGAAAAAATGTTCCTGTAAAATTAGACTTTTTTTCCTGAAACACTTCACTTTTTGTTTGCGAATCATCTGCCAAATGTCAAACTAAAACAAAAACTACCACAAACTACATACGATCATAGGTATTTGAAGTGAATAATTGTAAATTTTCTGAAATTAACATATGAAAATATTTTTAAGATAATTTCCTGTACTATTGTTATCGGCTCCTGTATCCTATAGAGAGAAAAATGTGGTTTCAAAACTGAATATAAATGTGCTTGAACAATAAATCAAGAAATCTTAATCACAAAAACATCTTGCGGCAAAGATGATTAGAGTGTAGCTTGAGCAATTCATTTATTAGATTCAACAAATCATAACTCAATTAGGTAGGCGCTAAGACTGTTGTAGCGAATGGATCTGCAACAAAAAGATATAGTGGAGGAAGAAAACGAGCTACAATTCGCATGCAAGACCATTTTGTCGTCCTTACAAAAAGAAGAAACGTATCACAGCTTACAGAATTAACAGTATTCTCAGGAAGAGTGAATTCCATGAAATTGATTGTGGTAACCTTTACTTTGTGGAAGTTCATCTTACTAAGAACAATAAATAACTGAACGGTTGAACTAAACTTCCACTATTTATTCGAAAAATACGTTTTAAAATGCAATTACAGCTGTAATAATAACTAGCATCGTCAGATTGACATGTTGAAGTTACATTTTGTTTGTTTGTAGCTAGGTACTTGATGTTGATAAGTAGTTAAGGCTAGACCAAGTAAGGAAGTAATAAGACATAACAATATTAAAGCCTAGATGTTATTAGCCCTAAGGGATTATCCTGGATGTATTTCCCTCTAAAATCAGTATAACTGTGCAATGATATAGAAAAACCAGGAAAAAACTATATCATGCTGATTATACTTTATTTTTTATTTTATTTTATATTTTGAAGTAAGATTTAATGAACACATAAGAGCATATAGATTACAACAACCCCACCCCACCCCACATCTTGGACCGGAACCATCCTGTGGGATCAGCAGCAGTGCAAACTAAGAAAAGAAATGGAGAAAGAAAAATCCAAGTACTGGAATTAGCTGGAAGGTCTAAGACAGGCTAAGATACTTCTGGGAAACTATAACCAGAAGAGAGCTCTTAGCTGCCTCAATCTCAGTAAAAGTAAAAGTCTCCACCGGATTTTAACGGGAATATTAACCGGGCATTGAAGGGTTAAGAAGTCACATGAAGAAACTAGGATTAGAAGATGAAGCAAACCGCCATACACATACTTTCGGATGCCCTGCCTTGCAAAATTCTAGGGTTAGATATCTGGGAGCACACGAAATAGAAGAGGAGGATCTACCAATTTGAAGCCCGACGATGTCCTAAAATTTCCTAGGGGAACACAATACATACACACATACATACATACATACAGTAGACCTTACATTCGTCAGCAGCAGCTTAGTAAGAAGAAGGTACTCTTGGGCAGTCAGCGACCATAGTGCAATACTATGGGAAGTATCAACTGGCCATTACCCCCGACAAGCAACTAGACGAACTAATTCAGTTGGTTGGAAAGTTAAATCTTTTGATCCAGATGCTTTTACAGTGGCATTAGACAATGATTCGATCACCACTGGCAGTGCTGAAGAGAAGACAAAGGAAATGATGAGAAGAGTCTCCCAGGCCTGTGATGCTACCATGCCTCGGAAACGTGACGTGAATCAGCGATCGGCGGTGCACTGGTGGAATGATACCATCAGCGCACTTCGTAAAGAGTGTCTTAGGAAAAGAAGATTATCCCAGCGGGGCTATCGATGGCCTAACTCTGCAGTACTAAGGAAAGAGTACAAGAAAGCTCGTCGAGAACTGAATAAAGCTATCAAAGAGAGTAAAAGACGCTGCTGGAAGGAGCTCGTCGAAGAAGTAGAAAAAGACCCGTAGGGTAGGCCGTACAACGTGATCATGACCCATCCAAAATGCCAGCCAATGCCGTCACCTACTTGCCCGCAGCTCCTAGAGAAAATCGTTTTCACACTGTTTCCTAGGCAACTTGAGTTCGCCTACTTATCACCGCAGCTCAACTACGAAGACATTCCACCTGTCACGGAGGAGGAACTTATGAAGGCATGTAAACGTGTAGGGAATAATAACTCGCCTGGATTGGATGGAATCCCGAATTAAAAATTAAATTAAAAACAGCTATTAAAGCAGCGCCAGCATTATTCTTAGAGACCTACGATTCGTGCATCAAAGAAAGGATCTTTCCCAGAAGATGGAAACAGCAGAGATTGGAACTACTTCCAGGGAAAAAAGCCACCGGATGTGCCATCATCTTACCGCCCGCTCTGTATGTTAGATACGGCAGGTAAAATATTAGAACGCATAATTCATCAATGGATAGAAGCTTTGGTCGATCCACTCCTAGCAGACAACCGATATGGATTCCGGAAAGGACCAGCAACACTCGATGCAATCAACCTGGTCGTCAATACAGCCAAGGAGGCAATTGCCGGAAAAAGATGGAAAGATGGCACGGTTTGGTGGCTGCTTTAGACATCAAGAATGCTTTTAACTCCGCCAACTGGAACTGCATTATGTGATCTCTTGACGACAAAAAAGTACCAGAATACCTGCTTCGCTTTGATAGCTACTTTTCGTATGACACAAAAAACGGCCCGAAAGAGTACGATATCACTGGAGGAGTACCACAAGGCTCAGTTCTTGGACCACTTCTATGGAACATTATGTACGATGGACTCCTGAGAATCGCGTTGCCATCAGAAGTCAAGTTAATTGCTTATGCCGATGATGTAGCTGTAGTGATGGTGGCGAAACACCTGGAGGAGATAAACCTGGCCTTCGATATCACATTTAGCCGGATTAACCAATGGATGGAGATGATGAACTTGGAGCTAGCCAAGCACAAGACTGAAGCTGTGCTCATTGCCAGCAGAAAGGTGCTAGAAACAATCAAGTTAGAAGTCGGAGAACAAGAAATCACATCACAACCATTTATTCGATACTTAGGAGTGATGCTTGATGCCCGACTTAATTTCAAGCAGCAGGTCGACTATGTCAGTACCAAGGCGTCAATAGTGAGAGCGAGTCTATCACCACTGATGCCTAACGTCGGAGGACCAAAGCAGAGCAGAAGGCTGCTGTTGTCATCGGTAGTCACATCGGTGCTCACATATGGAATATCCATTTGGGCCGACGCACTAGATACGTAGGAATCATGGATGAAAGCGGGCCCAGTTTATCGACAGAGTGCTCTGAGAGTAACCAGCGCTTTTCGCACAATATCTGAGGAATATCTGTCATTTCTGGAATTCTTCCACTTAGAATCCTAGCCAAAGAAAGACGGGCTCTGTACCATCGAAAGAGAACCACCTCACTAAGTCAGGATGAAGTGAGAACTGAAGAGAGTATAGCACGATGGCAGCAACAATGGGATGCTGCAGAGAGAGGCAGGTGGACGTACCGTCTTATACCGAAGATAGCCGCCTGGCTGAACCGAAATCACGGAGAGGTCAACTACTATCTCACACAGATGTTGTCGGGACACGGCTGCTTCCGAGGTTATCTTCACCGCTTCAAACACGATGATTCCTTGGAGTGTCCGTCCTGTCCAGGAGTCGCTGAAGATGTGGAGCATGTATTTTTTGAGTGTCCTCGTTTCAGCCAAAAACGTAAAGAGTTAGAGATTATCCTCAACAAGAGAATCAAACCAGAGACGATAGTAGAAGAAATGATATCAAGTGAAGCTGCCTGGAATGCAACAAGTCATTTGCTACAGAAGTACTTACAGAGTTACGTTCCATAGAAAGAAGAAGAGCAAAAGCTAGAACACAGAAGGAAGGTAGAAACAACACGTTAGTTACCAGAAGGAATAGCGATAGTAATTCCTCCCCCCGCGATGTAATGCCTAGGCGGCGGACGCCGCGGGAGATTAGAGGCCGGAAGACAGGAGTGGTTTTAGTGAGTATGACGCTGCGTCGTGTCTCTCATATCCAGACCTCTGCCTGGAATGCGTAAAACGCATTACCAATTCTGTAAAAAAAAACATACATACATACATACATACATACATACATACAAGAAGAAAGTTACAAGCATCCCATTTTAGCGGTAGACGCCTTGATACCCATCCAGGATTAACAAGAAAGCAACGTTTCGAAAATTGCGAAAGCGTTGTCTTTTTCTGAGATATCAAGGTTTCGTTTCTATACGAATGATAGCTATACATTGGTGTGGAGGGAAACAGAACAGAGTAATAGAACCAATAGTTGTTCCATTTTTGGTCTCATAAGCGAACAATTTGTTCTTATTGATTGACAAAACTGATTCCTTTAATCGTCCACTCAAATTTGAGAACGTGTTAGCTGTATTTTCTCCAATAAAGCTGATCAAGGTCTTTGGAGACAATTTTATCAGGTACAGGACTAAGTCCTGCCACTTCCCCCAGGGGGTTTGCGGACGGTTAGCTGTGTGGCTTCTGTCCGCAAATACGGGCTTGACAACCCCGGGGCCCTAGTCATGTGTGTCACGTCCTGTGCCGTGTTCATTTTATGTAAAAGGTAATCCTAAAGTCTTGACACCGTGCTGATGGGATGAGTGCTCAGCCAACAGTGAGTCGCAAACGGTTCCCTCCAGACACCGGGCTAAATCTGGTTGTATTAAAGCCTTGCCATGATAACCAGGCTCTGTCGTGGTTGACCTTTATTTCCTAGGATACTCGTGGGACTAATATGAATAGTTCAAATAATTTAACCTTCTTTTCCCCTTAAGCGGGTCCAAAAGACCCAGAGTTGAGTCTCCAATTACAGAAAATATACTTATTAACTATAATAGATTTTTTATCATCAAAAGAACCTTAGATAATTTTACTAACGTCTCACCATCTTTAATACATAAAGCATTAAATAACTATTTTGGTAGCCTTAAATAAATCAAAAAGCTTTTTGATGGATCCTTACTTATAGAAGTAAACAACAAAAAACAATCTGAAATGGCAACCAAGTTCACTAAACTACATGACTATGAAGTTTCCACCGTGCCCCATACACAACCTTAAACACCATAAAGGAAGTTATAACATGTAAAGACCTAACGGTCTGCTCGGACGAAGAAATAATAAGCAAACTAAGCAATCAAGGAGTAATTGGCATATATGGAATTTTATCTAAGACTGAAAAAGAGCCCACAAGGACTTTTATAATATCATTTAGCACACATACCCTTCCCTCTAAGATATACGCCGGTTTCCATTCAATTCGCGTGAGACAACATATCTCAGATGCTTCTCATGCAATGAGTTTGGACATACAGCTTCCAAATGCAAAAATAGCCCCACTTGTCCCTCCTGCGGACACCTTTTCATGAAGATAACCAATGCCCAACTCCAGTGAAATGTGTAAACTGTGATGAAAATTACTCACCAAGATACAAAGGTTGCTTAGCATTCAAAAGAGAATTCGAAATTCAAAAAATAAAAATCAAGGATAATATTTCTTACTTTGACGCCAAAAGAAAGTACACAAGCCAAAGCCCCTCTTTCATCTCTAAATACACCTCAGTAGTCGCAATAAAACCTTCTACCACCTCAGCTCCTTCCAAAGTATCTATCTCCATCCAATGCGATTTACCTCCTCCCAAAAAAACCTTACCTGACCCATCCTCTTCTTGTCCTTCTAATTCCTCTTCCCATCCCGAACCAACAAAACCCCTCTCAAATCCCTCTCTTACATATAACACTCTATTTTCCCTTCCACAAGTCGCCTTTCACAAACTCTCACAGTCAAAACACTACTCCATCACAAAAAAAAACATTCTTGCCCTTCTCAATCTCATAAATCCAAAACAAAACCCCCTATCTCAAAAGAACCCCAAACCAAAGACCACAAATATAGATCTTCCTCCAGAAATTCTTCCAATTCATCTCTATCAGATATAGACATGGACAACCCAAGTCTATCTCATAAGTAAATAACTTAATAATCAACTCTCATAATACACTCCTCCATACATATTATAATCAAAATTCCTAAATTAAAATCCAAATCTTGCTCTCCTGTTCTGCAATGGAATACAAATGGTTTTCAGCCAAGTAAAGAGGAGTTGAATCTTTTAATTAAAACCTATTCACCCTCCATTGTATGTCTACAAGAGACAAGTTTCCGTAATCAATCCTACTCAAAAATTATACATTTCAACATTCATTACAAAAACAGAATTACAGCAGATCGTGCATCTGGTGGAACCGCCATATACATACACGAATCACTTGAATTTGAAACAATAAACATTATCACAGATCTTGAAGCATGTGCTGTCAAAACCTTCCTGCATGGTCCTATAACTATATGCAACTTATACATTCCTCCATCACTAATATCTCAACTCCCCCCACCGTTAATATTAATTAATGTTTATTCATACATAAATAAAAATATTTTCTTTTAAAAACATGAAATCTAATTAAAGCATAAAATACTTCAAGATAATTAATTTTAAGATATTTTTAATTAAAAAATACATACATTACACGTGCATTTTAATCGATACAGATTAATTAATTAATAATTAATTCTATCTAATTAATTATTTTTTAAAATGATCCTTAGACTTTTCCGAATGTATTTAAACTTGGTGTATTCTCATCACTTAATAATAATAAAGCTAGTTAGCTCTATTTTTGCTGTAACCGACAGTTTATTGGTTAATATTAAGAAAATAAATAAATCTTATTTGCCTATAGAATATTCCTGTATTAATGACAAATGACTTTAAAAACTACTCATTATTATTCTACTTATCTTCAAAATACAGTAATACTTCACAATTAAGTAATAGACACGAATGTACTCAATTTCCAAGTAAATATTCTTTAATCGTATTTAGGGAAACCTCTTAAGGAAGCAATGTAACGTCACCTAAAGCTAAATGCGATGTGACAAAATGTACTTGAAAGGAAAAATTACGTGATCGATCAAAACGATGTTGAAAAATAAGAAAGAGAGAAAAAATATTGACGAAACGAATGATAAATTATCGGGTACGTAACATGGAACGCGGAAAGAATATATTTTCCTAATATCGATGGTATATTAAACCCACAGATGAAACTAGATACATGACTGATGATGTTTGGAGCTTCATTTTCACATACAAGTTTCTAAAGTGTAACCCTACTACTGGAAATTTCTACGAATTTAAATCTTGCAAGAACTACAACATACGAAGAAAAAGGAGGTGAAATGAAAAAAAATTAGAGAAATAGTCCAAAGTTATAGATATAGTGATAAGAAATCTGTACAAAAGGAAAAAATGAAAAAAATAGAAAACCGTATTCAGAGAGATAAAAAAGGTGCAATTTTGATGAATGATTGAGAGATTTTAAAAAGATTAAAATGATACTGTGACAATCCCATTCCTGTATAATAATTCCTATTTATGAATACAAAAATCTTAGTTTGCTATCGGCTAAATAGGAAGGAAGAGAAATGCAAGTGGATAAAAATATCCAATAAATTACGTTACCGTAACAACAGTAGCATTTACTGTTTGTTTATGTTGACAAGGGTAAATGTTAAAAACAGAAAGAATTAAACAGCATATAATATTTTAAGTATGTCGAGATTTGGAAATATTTGCGAGACAGAAATAGAAAAGAATATTGAAAAATTATCTCCAGAAAATACAAAAAAAGGTCATTCCTCAATTTGGAGTCAATTTAGTGAATTTTGTAAACAAAGAATGCGGAGAAACAGAATGCGGAGGATTATAAAGAATACGTGGTGAAAACAAAGTGGAACACAACAGCGACAATGTTGCAAAGCATGTGTTTTGAAAAATTTAATGTTTCAACCATTTCACTGATTTGGCATTTAAGAAATCCCGTGGTGCATGTAATTGTAAGCGAAATAACTTACAAGGTAAATTAGAAAAACGTAAAAATAGTTCGACAGCATTGACTAAAAGTTAAATTGTTAAAATGACATTTTAATTAGCTTAGCGAGGTGGAGGTGAGGCTGCAAATTGTAAAGTGCACTATTTTAAAAAAGAAAAATCAAATAAGGGTAATTTAACTAGTCGTATTATATATGTAGGAGAATAGTGATCACCCTGTAAGCTGTTGTTATGTTGATAGAATTGTCATTCTGATTGTCAACTTATGTAATTTACATTTAATTAAAATAAAATAAAACGTTGAATCTTTGTAATATCATTACAATATGGCGCAGTCAGATAAAGAACCTATTCGTATAGATTACGATAAAGGAGAAGATCAAAACGTGATAAAAATCGGGAAGTTGGAGTTGGATAATTTGATGTCCAAATGGCTGAGCCAGACAACCAAATTTAATCACAATGAAAACATAAAGATAAATTCATTCAATGAAAATGAGAATCCGACGAGTTGGATGAATTAATATGACTTCTTGTCGGAATCTAACAAATGGTCAGATTACGAAAAAATTTATAATATGAGATTTTATTTGGTCGCAGTTCCTCTACAATGGTATCAAGATAGATTACAACGCAATTTGTTGAAGACAAATACATGGAAGGATTGGAAAGAAGATTTTATAACAACATTTGACGAACCAATTGTTGTAAAATGGGACAAAGCGATTAGTTACAAATATGGTAGCGGTTCAATTATGGAATACTACTATGAAAAGGTACGATTGATTGCTTCTGCTGATGAAAACCTATCAGAAAAATCTATGATTGCCATAATTATACTAGGATTGCCCTTTTATATTCAAAGGCAGATAACAGTTAAAGACATCTCAACTAAAGAGGAACTTTTGAAGTTTATAAAATCTATTAAAGTTAATAAACAAGAGTACAATAAAAATGTCACAGAAAAGAAATTTTGGAATGAAAGAAACCAAATACCAAATAAATCTAACAAGAATAGATCATTCAGGAATGGGAATAATGAAAAGAAGAAAATTTATGGAAATAATATGGTTGAAAGAGAACAAGCGGAAGAAGAACTTCAAGATTCACATCCATGTAAATGTAATCATTTTGAAATAAATAATGCGGAATATTATTATAATTTTTCAAACTTCTCCGAATTAAATGAGAGTCTGGTGCGAGTACTGATCAATCAAAGAGAAATTATAGCTTTATTAGATACTGGATCCGAATTAGATTTAATTAATGAGAAAATAGTTGAGTTTCAAAATTTGCCAAAACTCAGAAGTAATATTCGCATTAGAAGCTTAGCCGGTTATACACAATGTCAATATACATCTGAAGTAGAGTTACAATTTGGTGATAAAAATATTACAATATATCCAGCAGTAGTCAAAAACATGTCGATTGATTTAATAATTGGAAGAAAGACCTTAAAAGACTTAAATGTATTTGCAATAAATGTCGAAGTCAATAAAGATAATTTTAATGAAAATATAATTGGTAAGAAATTTTCTAATATTATGAATTATGCTGATGTAAGACCTTCAAAATATGAAACAAGTTTCGATTTGAAAGAAAATGGAACAATTATAAAATTAAAACCATATAGGTATTCAGATGAAAAAAATAAATGGATAAGAGAAAAAACTAAAGAATTACTAGATAAGGAAATCATCACAAAATCGACATCTCCTTATTCATCTCCGTGTGTCTTACAGACAAAAAGTGATGGAAGTTTTAGATTTTGTATTGATTATAGGAAAATAAATGAAGAAACGGAGCTCGACCCATTTCCATTTCCAATGATTGAAGACATAATTGAAAAATTCGGCGGATGCAAATATTTTTCGAAAATTGATTTGAAAGATGGATTTTGGAACGTTAGTCTTTCAGAAAGTACAAGAAAGTACACTGCTTTTGTTACTGATTTAGGACATTTTGAATTCACAAGACTACCATTTGGTTGGAAAAATTCAAGTGCAAGGTTCCAAAGAGTAATGCAGGATGTTTTGGAAGAACTTCTGGAAGACAATGTTTTAGTATATATTGACGATATACTTTGTGGAGGTTTTACCTATCAAGAATGCCAAGATAACACTCTGAAAGTTTTAGAAAAGTTAAATGAAAATAATTTTAAGATTAATTTTAAAAAGTGCATATTTTGTGTAGAAAAAGTTATATTTTTGGGAAGAGAAATTGATGGAAATGTAAAAAGGATGAAACAAGAAACGGTTGAAAAGGTTAAAAACATGAAAAGACCAAGTGATGTAAAATCATTACAGTGTTTTACGGGATTGACTAATCATTTTAGAAGTTTCATTAAAAATTATAGTATGATTGCCAAACCTCTAGAGGAATTGAAATCTAAAAATAAGAAGTTTTTATGGACTGAAGAGTGTGAGAAGTCTTTTAAAACATTAATAGAAATAATTACTTCTGAACCCATTTTGAGAATCCCAAATAAAAAGCTTAATTTTGAATTGGCTACTGACAGTTCCTATTATGGATGTGGAGCGATATTATATCAAAGAGACGAAAGTGAACCTAAAGTACGACAACTGAGAGTGATTAGTTATTACTCATATACCTATTCAAAAACCGAAATTAACTATTCAGTTACAGAAAAAGAATGTCTTGCAGTATTGAAAGCAGTAAAATATTTTAGAACTTATCTGGAAAATAAGAAATTTATAATTCATACCGATCATCGAGCTTTAACACAGTTGCTTACTTGTGGAAATTTAAGAGATAGATTGGCTAGATGGCAACTATTTCTGTCAAATTTTGATATGATAATAAATCATAAGAAAGGGCATGAATTAAAAGATGCTGATGCTATTTCTAGGCTATGTATTGATACTCCGAAATGTGTGCCGATTACCTTTTGGTGTAATATTATAAACTCAGATTTAGAAAGAAATGAAAACGGAATTTATTTGGTAAAAACAAAAGCTTTGGTAAAAGAAATATTGAATTTGTATCATGATGATCCAGATTCAGGAGGACACGATGGATATTATAAAACATATAAAATAAAAAAACGGTTTTATTGGAAGACAATGGTTAAAGATATTAAATACTATGTAAAAACTTGTCATATATGTCAAGTCACAAAATTTAAAAAATACTTTCCTAAACCACAGTATGTGCATTTAACTCAATGTTCACAGAAGCCATTCGAGACGGTTCATTTAGATTTTGGAGAAATGTGTAAGAGATCTGATACAAATATTAAAACTAAATCATTCATGGTAGTAATAGATGAAGCTACGAGATACTTATTTGGAAAAGCAATGAAAGAAAACAGCAAATCAATCAAAAATTACTTGGAACAATTAAAATTTATTGATAAAATCAAGAATGTGGTGACAGATTGTGGAAAATCTTTTATGTCTGAAGATTTAAAAGAATGGGCAAAACAAAGAGATATTAAAATAATCCATACTAGTCCGTATCATCCTTGTAGCAACGGAATAGCTGAAAGAGTGATAAGGGAGATAAAAACATATATGAAATGTTATGAAAATTTTAAAGGAGGATGGAAAAAGGGTTTAGAGGCTGCAATTCATCATCACAACTATTCACACAATGAATATTTAGGTTGTTCACCATCTTATAAGTTACATAAAAGGCAATTAAATTATCAGCAGATAATATATTAGGTTTAGATATAGAAATTGTTGAAAATCCGAAGACAGAAGAGCAACAACAAAAATATAAAAGAAGAGTTCAAGAGCAGGCTAATAAATCTAAAAGGTTATTCCCACCAAATTTAAAAATAGGAAAATGGATTTTGACCAGACATCAAAAAATTGGAAAAGAGTATGTAATAAAAGGGCCCTTTAAGATTATAAAAACAAATTATATAGATGGAATTTTGTCAAATGTCAAATTTAAGAATGGTACGGAGCAAGAAACTGCTAACGTGGCAAATATCAGAGAGTATCATCATAGGAATGATGATTTCTTGAAAGAGGGGGTTGTAGGAGAATAGTGATCACCCTGTAAGCTGTTGTTATGTTGATAGAATTGTCATTCTGATTGTCAACTTATGTAATAATAATATATAATACATAATATATAATAATATATAATACAGTACTTTCCAGAAAACCCTAGCATTTGCCCAGTGAGATTATTTTATAAAATATGATTACATACACCGAACCATATTACAACTGATAACTTATCTATCAATCCGTTTTGGAAAAATAATTCATCAAAAGGTTGGAAAATTAGACTGGAGCAAATGTCTACTAGACCAATTGAATTTTTAACAATAATTTTTTTCTAAATATTATGTTTCTACTCATTGTTCTTTTAGTTTGTTAAATAAAGTTTAATTGAATTGAGTTTTCCATGCATGGGATTGTCTTACCAAATACCATGCGAGTTCAGATCTAGCAGGATATTTTCTATGGTTATTTTCTTATACTTATAGCTCGAATTGTTTTCTCATACTTACTTTCTTTGGCAATTTAACGAGGGCTGTTCTGACAAAATCACAATAGCGCAGCTTCTCTTAATGTTTTAAATCAATTAAATTTCAATATTATTAAATTTACACTAATTTGATTACTAATTTTCCATTAAATATTGTCGAGTTTATTCAACACAAACATAATTTTTCAATTCCAGCCAATAATTCCAAAGATTAAACAAACAAACTCTTTAGCTTTACAACATTAGTATTAATTGAAATAAAGTCACGATTTTTTTCAGTTTCAGTTATTTAATTCAGCTCTATTTGTCGCTGTATTTACCACTTTCAAATGTACACAAAGATTCGTCTAAACGTCTTCATTTTCGTTTCCAAAACGTTTATTAACTAGCAGTCATTTATTATAAAAAATGCCGACGGAGACCTTCCTTTGATCCGTCCTATAGTATCATCATTTAAATAATACCAGCAGTGAGGGTCATAAATTTTCCTACATTTTATCCTCCATAAAACACGTACGGCCAGGTACGTTTTTCAAATTTTTCATGAGACACTTTGTTGGAAAAATTCCGGCAATACTGTTATACTTATTATTCACGTAGAAATCATAAAAAGTCTTAAAACTTAATTTACAATAACGACATTAACTTGAAACTTTCTTATATATTTCTCTCGAGATGTTTTGCATCATTAAAAATAAATAACGTGATATTTTAGGATTCCGTTTATAAAGTTTGTTTATGGACCTCGCCTAACTTTAAATGAAAATTCTTGCTAAAAAATTGGATATTTTGAATGATACTCATAGAAACTAAGCACCTGACCCCTTAGATAACTACACGCTGGTAAGTTAATTCTATTTATTGATCTAAATATTGATCAGTGTGGTTTTTCTTCCTGTGTCATCTTCTAATGGGAGGTTGACGGCCATCAACTGGAATTATTCTTTCTTATACTAATCGTATAGTTGTCTTGAAGTCCGTGATGTCGAATCATTGCAGATCTTTCTTCAATGAGCAACTGTAGAAAACCAAATATTTCCATGCTAAACAAAATATTCTTCCACTGATTAAGACTAGAAAACACTATACGAAACCAAGAAAGCATATCTACTCATAGATTATGAAGAATACAGCACACCGATGAAATCAGAAAGAAAACCCAAAGAAGATAAACCAAGGCAAAGTATGGAAAATACAATGGAAATATAAATGATGACAAAAATACCAGACGGCTACAGAAAGCTAACGAAATACCTAGAGGAAAAACAACCAAAAGATATGGACTGAATTTAAAATAAAAGCGCCAGGATAGTGATAAAAGAACCCAGAGAATGACCAGAGATCTTTGAGATAATGAAGATCTTCGCGAAACAAATGCAATTGTCAGCAACATACAGTCTGGAAACCACTTATAGAATAAAATTATTTGTGGGGTTAGTTTAGAAGATTATAAAAAACGTTGGGAACCGTCAACTTTGAAATTCAAATGTGAAATTTTTAAACATAAATTTAATAGACCGTCAGCCCATGGTATAAAAAATTGAACTATCCTTGACCGTATGCCCTTTGAAGATTCGACTAGAATATATGTGCCAATTATGTTAAATTATGTTAAATCTTGCATCCTGGTTCTATAGTTGCAAAATTCCGAAAAATGTTGAAACAAAATTATGATAAATTTTAACAAAAGTTGACCGTATGCCGGTAATGAGAAGAAAAAGTCATAAAAAAGAATACAAATTTTTCCACACATGTTTTAGAGGTTAGGAACCACGGAACCAGCCGATCGGTATGCTGTTAGGCATAAATGGTACGTCATAAATAATAAAGATCTCTTAGAGCCACGCGGTCAGCTATCATAAAGAAGGTATAACAATTGTCTGCAATTTCAAGGGTTTATTACATCCCTTAAGGACTACCCTACACGTATGCCGACCTTTTCCCGCTGGATTATTTTTTCGTCAATTTTTTAATGTAAAAAATCAATTACGTCAAGTATTTTATGTATTTACTAGCCTGAACAAAATTATAAATAACTTCAAAATTTCACCCTGTACAATTCATAATAGACCCTACATGGTATAGTTCGTTGAGATTGTATTGTTTAGGAGCTCTTAAAATCATAAAAATATAAAGGGTGTTTCATTCAAAATATAGATCATGGACGACGCCAGACTTGTGCGTATAACCTTGTACATTTAAATTTATGTTTAAAAAGCTCACATTTGAATTTAAAAGTTAACAAGTCCCAGCGTTTTTTATAATATTCTAAACTAACCCCACAAATAATTTTATTCCATAAGTGGTTTCCACTATTTCAGCATAAACACGTAAAGAAGTGGGCAGTAGAGGAACCCTTTAAGAGATTAATCAAATCTTAACTATCCTAGATATTAGCTATAACAAGTGGATCCACTCTCTAAGTGGATCTGACACTGAAAACCCTGGAAATTTTCAAAGCAAAGGAATCTTTTAGTGATGGACTACTGTGACCAAAACAGACAAGGAAAATGACACTCAATCTCTTTCACAGGTTTTTGGAGTGTTGAAACACGATTTAATTAATTAAAATGTTTCCAAAATGTCGCTTTGAGGAAACTGTTAAACGATCTGTGCATCTAATGAAGCTCATCAGACCAAATTTATTGATCCTTATTTTCACGAGCTCCCGGAAGTTGCACAAAAGAATCTGTTGAAGCAAAAAAGACACAATACGAAGAAACTAGAGGTCTTTGAACAGGATACAAAAGGGTCAAGGCGTAAACCTGACACTCATTTGTGCAGATTCTGTCAGGAAGAAGAAGAAAGCTGTTAACACATTCTATAGAAAAGCCTACGGCTGAAAGCTACAAGGGGAAATCACAATTCAATGAGTTTATTAGAAATTGACCAGATTGGACAAGATCCTATAGATTAAAAGAAAATTCCACGATAGTGGATGTTTTGTTTAACCGTTTAGTTGTTTACTTTTCTTAATTGATTAACAATCTAATTTATCTCGTTTTGTTAAACAAATTCTTGTTGGAATATAGAATTTGAAGCCTGCTATAAGTTTTGTGATTACCAAATCCCAGATTTAGTTCTTTCTCAAAAACAGGTAGTGGATAATAACTTAATTTTCGATCAATTTGGTTCCTTTTAACATATTTTTTACCCTTGATCTTGGAATTTTGATGTTGAAGTGGCGTTTAATGAATATTCATTCGATCAGATAAGTATAATTAAATCACTATCTCATCGTAAGGTATTTTGATGTGTGTATTGTACACTATTAAGTAAAATTCCTTGAGGAATGTTGGTAAAACGAAGGTAGAATGTAAGGAAAGTGTCTTTTAAAATTACTACATATCACACAAGTAGCTTTTAAGATGCTACTGAACTATTGAAGAATCGCATATAATGGATTAATACTAACAGGAATTTCTAATAAATTAGATCAAATCAGATGATCAAGAATTAGAATTGTAAGAAGAACCTTTACGTTTTGGCCGATACTGTAAGTGACGGGGAACAAAAAATTAGATTGAAGTATTAATTTTACCTTTGATTTTGTTAAAATGTACTTAGTGGATATATATTCCACAAATATACACTCATCAACATTTATACTGCATCACCCTATAATTCTTAATTCTGAACCATATATTTTGTGTTTAAATATTTAATTCAAACTATTGTTAAAAAATAACAAAAAACACTGGCAAGTGATAACATTGAAGTGCCTTCTGATCGCCTGAAAATATTGTTTAGTCAGCTGTGTCCTTTACCTACGACTTTTTATTTCTGTAACTATTGTACTTTTAATTTTAAATGCGTTTCTAAGGGATTTCAACCATAGATATAGGATATAGTGACATTTATTGAAATGGGTCATTCTCAAAGAGAGGTTGCTGCAATTATTGGGGTCAACCAAAGCGATGTATCGAGAACCTACCATCGGAAATCTGGAAAATCGCCTTAGAGAAAGTCGCCATTGCGTTACAACCCCTAATCAAGATCGATTTATTGTTTAATTTGCCCGAACATTTCTGCCGAGTAGTGCCACAGAGAGCAATTTCAAGAAGCACGCCAAATTGAAGTTACTGGTCAAACCATCAGAAGAAGACTTCATGAGGCTAATATAAGGGCCCGTAGACCTTAAAAAGTTTTAAAATTAACAAATTATAATAAGGTTGCTCGCTTGAATTGGTGCCGTGAGCACCAAAACTGGGGTTTGGATCAATGCCAGAATGTGATGTTTTCGGGTGAAACCAGGATTGGTTTAGTGTCGGACGATCGTCGGGTACATATTTGGCGAGTTTCAGGATGATTTCAGGATGTCAATCTAGATCCACCAATTACCAAACGTTGTCCCATTTCAAGGTGGTAGTGCAATGTTTTGGGGAGGTATAATATGGAATGATCGGACACCTCTTACTTTGATCCCTGGCAACATGACTGGTCAAGTATACATCGATTCCGTGTTAAACGGTAGGGCAACATTTCTTGTTTATGGACGACAACGCGCCATCAAATCGCGCCCAACGGATTACTGAGTTTAAGGAAACCGAGGATATTGTTAGTTTACAGTGGCCATTAAAGTCTCCGGATCTAAATCCTATCAAACATGCATGGGATATGTTAAAAAGATAACAAAATCGGGGTTATGCGGGTCTTCCAGCACTTATCTATGCTGCTACCGAGATTTGGGAGAATATTCCTAAGCAGCTTATAAACAATCTAATAATTGAAAGTGTTCCCCGAAGAATAGAAGCTTGTATAAGAGCAAGAGGAGGGCCAACTGAATATTAATTGTCCTTTGTAAAACTTTTTTTAACAGAAACTTAATTTAATCTAATTTGAACTTTTGTTTATGTTTTTTTACACACGCTTATTTTGAAAATTTTGAAGTGATGCAGTATAAATGTATTGTTAACTATTCAGTACGGTTGTTTATTAAAGTTAAACTATATTTTATCGGAATTATATAAATAAAAATAACAAACAGGTATATTTTTAATTGATATGAGTCACGATGTTTGATAACAGATTAGATTGACTGGTAACTAACTACCTACACATAATAGAAAAAAGACTTATACAAAAAACCATGGCTTACTTATGAAATATGTTTATAATAAACTATAAAAATTGATGCATAATGTTGTGCAATACAAACTAACCAAGTGAATTTTAAGTCTTTTCATTTGTATTATGTGCCTTGTAAGAGTATTTAGTTTTTAAGAACAATAAATAACTGCACAGTTAAACTAAACTTCCACTATTTATTTGAAAAATTCGCTTTAAAATCAATTACAGCTGTTTCGCTATAACTAGCATCGTCAGATTGACATATTGAAATTACATGTTGTTTGTTTGTAACTAGGTGCTTGATGTTGATTTTTCAAATAAATAGTGGAAGTTTAGTTTAACTGTGCAGTTATTTATTGTTCTTAGTAAGATGAACTTCCAAAAAGTAGAGGTTAACACAATCAATTTCATTTAGTTTTTACTTTTTTATTTTGTCTATAGATAAAAACTGATATAACGAATATATCTATGTATTTGTAGGAACATAGGAAGAAACTTAAAGTGGGACATGAACACCACTGCCTAAGAATCCCAGAAATTGGTAAAGTCCATTCGAAAATATTTCGGCTTGACTTGTTGCAGGCACTAAGATCAATTGTAAATTTTGTAGATTGTTCAATATAAAGGTAATGTTCGGAATTCATATTTCCTAAAAAATAATATATTCATCTCACTTGATCGTGACAGTTAGCGACAACTGTCATCGGTCATCTCTTCTCAAGAGATAGTAAAACATTTCTTTCCCACAATCTCATCACGAGAAAAATAGTTATAATTTCTATATCGACACCATTTTTAGTGCAACGACAGTTACAGGCCCGGTTTTGGAATAGCCAGAAATATTGTGCAATTTAAATTTCGTTACAGCAAGTAGCTGGTAGGGATTGCATGTTGTGGCATTACAACCCACTGCTTGTAATAGTAATAGATACTCTTTACTAAATTGAGTATTATTTCACCCTATTTCCATTGGAGTTTGATCAGCATAAAAGAACTTCACTACAGTCTACCATCTTGAACAGCAGCGCGTTTGTTCAAGGTGTCGCTGCGCACATTGGTAAAGCGTGGCTCTAAAGTGGATGAACCCAACAAATTAATCCAGGTAACTTTAGACAGGGTCGTAATTTATTGTAACTATGAATTAATAATATACTTACTTGGATTAAAAAGTGAGATTTACGAAGCCCCTTTATGCTTAGCAAATTGGGAATTATGATGTATTTTAAATAAAATTATAAAATAATAGTTAAAAAAAAATAATACAAATAATCCTGACAGCTCATTCGTAAACGGTGCGAATCCATTATAATTTGACTTTTATTAATCATACACTACTTGAATCTCATTCGAGAGATAACACCACAAAGGCATGTACGGTTACACATGATACCATTTTCATCCTTCATTAATATTTTTATTAAACAATTATTGGGATAAGAAAAATAAATAACTGCACAGTTAAACTAAACTTCCACTATTTATTTGAAAAATTCGCTTTAAAATCAATTACAGCTGTTTCGCTATAACTAGCATCGTCAGATTGACATATTGAAATTACATGTTGTTTGTTTGTAACTAGGTGCTTGATGTTGATAAGGAGTTAAGGATAGACCAAGTAAGGAAGTAATAAGACATAACAATATTAAAGCCTAGATGTTATTAGCCCTAAGGGATTATCCTGGATGTATTTCCCTCTAAGATCAGTATAACTGTGCAATGATATAGAAAAACCAGGAAAAAACTATATCATGCTGATCTTTACAATAACTTAATATATTTATGTTATAATAATGTCTTATCTATGTATAAAATGAAGACTCAATCAAAGTAAACAGTTTAATAGTGGAGAACTTCCAAGATTTATTTGTTCATTAACTACTTTAAACTGTTGATCTGCTAGATGTCTTTTATTTTTATTTTTTAAGTTCTTCTAGAAAATCTAAATTTTGCTTTTTATCACAAATGTGTAGTATATGAATGTCATTGGTGTGTATAAGTGAGTTTGGATGTTCCAGTAGGTGTTTTGCATAGTTCGACTTATCTGTTTGTTGTAATCTATATGCTCTTAAGTGTTCATTAAATCTTACTTCAAAATTTCTTTGTGTTTGACCTATATATACCGCATTACATTTTGGACAATTAATTTTGTAAACACCAGATTTTTTTAATTTTGGTAGTTTTGTTTTTACATTTAACAATTTTGTTCCAATACTATTTTGTGTTTTAAATGATATTAATGCTGATGTTGCCGAAGTTATTATTTTTGAAAATGCATTGGAAATATTTCCACAATATGTAATACTTTTATAGCTGTTAATTTCTTTAGTTTGTTTTGGAAATATTATTTCTAGTGACATTTTTTACAAACAAACAACATGTAATTTCAATATGTCAATCTGACGATGCTAGTTATAGCGAAACAGCTGTAATTGATTTTAAAGCGAATTTTTCAAATAAATAGTGGAAGTTTAGTTTAACTGTGCAGTTATTTATTGTTCTTAGTAAGATGAACTTCCAAAAAGTAGAGGTTAACACAATCAATTTAATTATTGGGATCGTTTGTTTTTCTTAGAATGCAGCTGTTCTCAAACTTACAAACTTAACGCCTTCCCGATGTATTTCTAGCTGGTACAGTCATATATACTTGTCGCGGCGGACGATGATGTTTCGTGAAAGATGACGAATGTCATCCATTTGTCTCGGCTCAAGATGCGCGGCTATAAATCGAGAAGCGCGTTTGCAGGTGTAGCTTTTTGTTTTAAAACAGTTGTTGCATAACAATTAGTTAAACTCATACAAAAAATTATCAGGTGTATTTTCTACGCTGTAAATTAGGATAAATTTCTAATTGGAGCCAAATGAAAACTAAACAAAGAAGAACCTTGTACTTCAAGTGATTGACGAAAATATGACCAAGCTTACCTTACTTTGGCCTTTAGAAGCATTGAAATTTGTAGAGAAGAAACACCGCAATGCCTTATTTGTTTAAAAGTATCAGCTGCTCATAGTTTGAAACCCAATAAATTGAAGAGGCACCAAGAAATATTGCCCAAGAAATAAAACCGCGTAAATTTTTCGGGGATAAGCTCAGATCATTTTAAAAGCAAAAGGCAACTTTTCTCGAAGTGCATCAGAGAAAAAGCTTTGTTAACATCATACAAAGTAGTTAAAATTAAAAAAACCACACATTATAGCAGAGCAGCTTATTCTACCAGCTACCAAAGACAGTGCAGAAACATGCTAACATTGACAATATCCCTTTGACATATGACAATCTGTCGAATTTAACTGCTGATATTCGGGAGCAGCAAATCCGAAAATTATTTGCTATTCAACTTGATGAAGTAACTGACTCTAATAATGAATCCCATTTAATTATTTGTTACATCAGATTCTGCTAGAGTATCACAATATGTGAAGAAATTAGCGTTCTGCAAACGTATTGAACGAATAACAACAGCCAACGAATTATTTAGGATCACAAATACTGCTATCATTGCAGAAAATTTGCAATGGAAAAATTGTGTTAGAATTTGCACTGATGACGTCAAAGCCATATCTGGTAAATGCAATGGTTTGCGAAGAAGGAATCATCAGATATTATTCGTACACATTGTCTATATATTTTTTTGGAAGTAGTTAACTTTAGTAGTTACTTTACACTTTGTACAAATACGGAAGCTGTACATAATTCTTTATTGTTTTATTCTTCATCATTTATTCATTTTTGAAGAAAGAAGGTTATAAACCTGTTTTGATATGGTTCCCATATTGTGTAGAACTATCCACTTCTTCTTAGGCTGCTATCCATTAATGGATGTTTGCTGTGGACTAATTCACCAGTCGTCCTTGTCCCTCTCCAATGTTTGATATTTCGGAGCCACGACAACCTCTATCTACCTAGTCCCTTTTTTTCCTCTATGTTTCTTTCAATTAAAAGTTGGAGCAAATAGTTGTATTTCCCAGATAGGCTGTTTTCCTGTGTTTTATCGTGAGCAGCAAGCAATTCACATTCTCTTCCTATCCTCCTCAAAATTTCCTCGTTGGTTTTCCTTGCTGTCCAAAAAACTTTCAGTATTGTTCTGTAGATCCACACCTCAAATGCTTCCAGCTTATTTATGATATTAACCTTCTGTGCAGCCTTCCGTGCCATACAAGAAGAGAATAATAAAATTGTAATGTTAAAAACCATGGAGGGCAATTTAGAAAACCTGAAAACGAATTTCCAGTGACACTTTTTTGCAGAAGAGGGTATAAACCTCTCCAGTTTGAATTGGGTTTGTAAACCGCATTTGACAGTAAACCTAATAGACGTTTCGTCTCAGAACATTGAGCATGCTTGAAACAGTAGAATAAAACATCTATACACCTATTTACAAATTGCTTTGTCATCCCAGAGTACTACATCTGGGTGCTTACAAAGTAGAAAAGGAAAATTTAAAGCCAGCAAAAAATATTCTGAATAAGGGAGACCATAAGTTCTTACTCTTCAAAATTAAAAAAAACTTGACATCAACATGACAAGAGTGATTTGGTTGAATAATAGTAATTTACATAACAAGTTTCGAAAGTGATATTTTACAGGATGAGTAGGAGCCGTAGGCGAGTCCTGGAATCCTGCGAGTCCTGTAAAATCACTTTCGGATCGAGTTACGTACAATATTTTTTCTGTGGCCGTTAATTTTTGTTAAAAATGATTGGATAAATATATTTGCTTATTATAAACTTTTTATTATAAATTACATATAACAATTGCTCTTAGAAATGATTTACTTATGAATATTAATTACACAATTATAGCAATTACTTTTATTTATATAATTAGGGATGTTCACAGATAGTGGCACTATTGAAATTATAATATTCATTTGGTTGTGACCCTTTTTGATCTGTGATGATATTTGAATATTATTTGAAATTTCTACGTATCCTTCTGCTACACTGGTTGATTTTCAACCCCCGTATCTTTTCAAATTGGTTATACTACCACCACCATCAACTAATAAAGTTGCTGAGCTTCTTCGCCAACAGTGTCCGGTGTATTTTACAAGCGATATTACCAAAAGTGTGAATACCAATAGGTTCTGTGGTACATTTTCCGTTTTTGAAATAAATTGTAGACCAATTCATACCACTCTCTTTACTTTGTCGGCAATAATTCATAAATAGCTGTTTTAGCAGCTAATCTTATGTGGAATCAATTCGACTTTCAGTATCCATTTCCATTTTTTTGAAATGCAAAAGCGAAAACTCTTTCAAATTATATCAGATAAGCGTTGTCCTAATAAAAATACAGGTGGTTATTGTTGCCAAGGCCGCCTACTAAGATACCCGAAATCGTTTCGATAGTAAAAAAATCGTACCGAAATTAACAAAAATCGTCCCGACAGTTGTTCTTTCATCATACTGTAGCAAAATGATTTTATTTATCAAGATTTCTCTTGTCATGGTGTGGAGATAGGTTTTAAGGCAATTTTTATCAGCATTTATGTCAGAAAATCAGCAAAAAGTTAGCAAATAATTCTGGCTATTGAAAAGTATCCTGACGATGTCATTTTATTCACTGTTTGGCAAAATGGGCTGCATCTAAAAATTTTTTTCTAATAGCAAAAAGAACAAAAAATTGCCAAAAAAATTTCATCCATATAAGTTTTGATTCAGATGATTTGGCTAAGCTAGGTTAATATACCTAAATATTTTAATATATCTAAATCATATTTCCTAAATGAACTGTTGAAAATTAAGTTTATCTTTAGGCTTTTTAGCTCAACTTAATCCAGCTAGATGATGGTGTAGAGAGAGTATAGCTTAAAGCAATCAAAATTTTTCATTATTTATATATTTATTTGTGTTGTCACCTGTTACTTTTTGTAATTCATGTTCTTTTAAATTATATTTAAGTATATTGTAAGTGTTTTTTAATGATAAAAAGTTGGTGAACATTATCCAAAACTAAAATTAAAATCGAATATCCTAAGAATGTGTTGAATTGTAAAGAAATATATAAATCTATTTTGATTGTGATTTGTCGTGCTTTTATGACATAAATCGTAAAAAAATTACGAACCCTATCAATCCAGGTAAATCAGGTGTTGTTCTATAAATAACATTTGCGAGACTGAGGTCGCTAACCTAGGTCGTCCTGAAAATTGACATTTGCTGTCAGTAACCTCCACTATAAACCCAAAAAAAATATCAAATTTAACATTTTTCCTTGTAGAATAATTGAAATAAAATAATTTACGTATTTGTTACTATTATCTATTTTTATAAGCTACAAATCTTAAATACCAGCTTTAAATATTGATCCAGCATCATAGAAAAAAATACCCTTCTCTAAAACCAGTTCAAAAGGTTACTCGAGGCAAATAAACCTTTTCTAACCTAAAATTTATTTTTACTGGCGTCTATTTAAGTTTAGAGTTAAGTATATTATACTAAAATTACCTGTAACACTTAACAGCGACATCATGCGGTACTAGATCCTCGAAGGATGTGGTTTTAACCCTTTCCACTAACACTATCTTTTCACTAATTAAATCCTTTCAGCTTTTCGGTCACTTTGGTACATTTTTTTACGGGAAAAGCTGTTACGAAAATCGGTTATTTTGATAAGGGTTCATTTCGGTACGAAGCTCTACTAGTCACTACTTGGGCATTTTTGGACCCGGTGTTGACGCCATAACTTTGATAACGTTATCCTGCGGACGTGCGCAGGACTCGCCGTCGCTACCGATATTCCTCGGCGAAATACACCGTTGCCATAGGGAAAAGTGGAAAAGCGGGAATTGTTTATCGCCGAGATCGTCGTATTGTTTCCTCAATAGAAAATTAACACAATGGAATAAATATTTAATCAAATATCACTAAATATATTTAGTCGAAATCAATACCTGTTAACGATTTACACTATTACTAAAATTAATTATTACTTGTTCTATTAGACAGAAATACACTGCTCAATAATTGGATATTACAAAAATCTGTATATTTCTTTTGTCATTAATTAATAATAAATCGAAATTCGATAAAATAGGTTAATCTTTATTCTTTCACGTTACAATATACCAAAAAAAATAAAAGTATTTCGCGCATGAGATGTAAACAAAACTTTTTCTAAAAACGCTTAGCTTAATATGAAAAAAAGTATTGAACTGGTTTGAACTGTTTTTCCAAATCAAGTAATTAGGTACTGTAACTATGGAAATAAAATGGCATTTGTTGACAATTATTTCAAAGTGACAGTTCTTGATAATTATTTTTATTATTTTGGAGTGAATTCTTATTTGCGTCAATTTCGTGCGTGATATTTATAACTGTGAAATAATGGAAATTTCAAACGAAGATGAAGTAAGCAGTACCCCACCTAACTTGACAGATGCGGCCAATTCACTAATTTCAAATCTCTTACCGGAGAAATCGAGGTGCCAGGATGAAAATGCATATCAGCAATTTAAAGAGTGGTGTGAAGCAAATAAAGCCAGAAAAGTATCCGAAAATGTGCTGTTGGCATATTTTTCAGAGAAGTCTAAGAAGCTGAAGTCTTCCACGTTATGGGCAATATATTCTATGTTGAAAGCAACACTCAACGTTAAAGAAAACGTGGATTTCAATAAATTTACCAAGTTGGTTCCATATTTGAAAAAATTGTCAGTTGGAAACTATCCTAAGAAATCTAAAGTGTTGACTAGAGAGGAAGTTGAAGAATATAAAAATCCGCGAAGTAAGTATTTCGCACACTACTTCGCGCACGGTGTCATAGTCACAAAGAAAAATGAAAAAAAGGGTCACTTCGCATATTCTTGCCAATGCTCGAACCTTTTTTGACGTTTGTAGAAAAACGTATATTTAAAATATTATTTTTGTACGCAATTGTCTGAAATTTAAAAAATATCCACTTCAATTATTGAGCAGTGTATATACAGAGTGTATTTTAATATTACTTTCCTTATTTATTTATGACTGACTGAATATTGAATTCAAATTGGAATAATTAATAAAAAAGTGTGTTTTTTATTCTAAAGCTTTATGATATACAATATTCTTAGTTGTTTTTTTCTTGCGAAGCATACTTTTTTTTATAAAACTGTACAATTTATGTAACAAGAAAAATATCGTGCAGTTTATACCTAAAATTACACAGTGTTCTACACAATTTTTTTAAATTAACCACCGTCATTGGCACCTTGCTATGGCATAATTCAATGATAGTTATGTCTAATAATACATAAAAGATCATTCCGATCACTGCACTATTGATTTCCAAGATTTTTTATGGTTCTGTACCGAAACAGAGAGTGCTGTGGAGTTGTTTATGTAATATGGATTTGTCATATTTGACTTAATTGTCTTTAGTTGATAAATTAATAGTACGCTGCAGTTAAATTTGATTTAAAAATGGTTCTGACAACGGGAGAAAAAGTGTTTTTGGTAGAGCATTATTTTCGTTCATACGGAAAAGGTCGTAATGATGGTCCAAGCTTAGAACAGGTGTCAATAAAATATCAACAAAAATTTAATAAAGCAGCTCCTAGTAAAAGTGTGATGTTAGCTGTTGTTGAAAAATTTCGTCGCACTGGTAGTGTATTGTGTCAACGTAAAGGTTCTTCAGGTCGTCGAAAAACAGTGGATTTGAACGATTGGTCCTTATTTCGTTGAAGATGATAATCAGAATCCACTTACTGTCAACCAAGAACGTTATAGAGGGAAAACTATTATACCTTTTGTGAGAGATGTAAATAACTTTTGCCGTGCACGAAATCTACAGTTTCGCACACAATGGTTCCAACAAGATGGTGCAACGAGCCATACAGCTGTGCGCACCTTAGACTTACTCCGTCAGCATTTCGATAATAGAATATTTTTTTGGGGAACAGACTTCGAATATCCTTCTCATTCACCTGGTCTGACGCCACTTGACGCATATATTTGGGGCATAATGAAGGAAAAAATATTTCATTCGGAAAATCCGTCGGCGAATATTGCCGAACTAAGGGAAATAATACAAAATATTTTTCGGCAGTTCCATCAACCACTTTTTATAAATATGTTTATTGACTTACAAAATCGATATGAAGCTTGTTTGTGTCGAAATGGTGAACATTTTGAACACTTACATTACAGAAATTAAAAATTAATTTTTATTTTCATTTTCGGTATTGTTTATTTTGGCGGATACTGTACTTATTATTATTTTGTATATCATATATCAGAATGGTTTTCTTACACCATTGCCTATTTAGTAAGCCTAAGACTAAAAGATAATCTGCGTAAAAGCGTCATCCTACTGATCCGGTGAAACTTTACTCCATAATTTTATATATTTATAAAATATTATATACACTCTTTGTTTACAAACTCTCGCGAGTTTGTACGCTGTCAAAAAATTGTAAATAGCACCAAACCATTTACAATATAGTTCTTCGATTAAACAGCTGAACTAGAAAAGGTGGATAAACGTGGCAACGTTGTGGAAGAACTGTTTTAGCAAGGAATAGTGGGGACACGGAGGCGGTAAAAAACTTACAAAAAAAATAGACACAACGGTTTGACCTAGCAAAGAGATCTCTTAGAGTAGGTCGGAATTGGGGCAGGGGAGTTTTAGGACTGAAATCACTTCATGCCTACTCATTTTATTTGCGGTCTAAATCGTAAGAGAATTGATACGAGGTCCTTTCTAAAAGTGGTCATTTTATCAATACATAATAAAACAAACCTCAAGTAATATTTTGGTCTTAAATATACTTTACTTCTGTCAAGTTAGTTTTAGATGTTGAGTTTGGGGTTTTAACGTGTTTTTTCTGTATTACAGGAAAAGCTTTTCTACAGGTTTTTACAAAAATAATGATTTAGTTTTTTGCTAGTTTTTTTCTGTATCATTGCAAAGTTATATTATCTTAGAAGAAAATAATATATCCAGGCTAATCCCTTAGGGCTAATAACATCTAGGCTTTAATATTGTTATGTCTCATTACTCTCGATAATAATAATATAGTAACAGCTATGATGAAGTTAAATAATTTTTTTCACGGTCGGGAGTAGAAATCAGATTCTATGACATCAAAATTTGAACAGAAGTAGTAGATTATTCCCAAGGGAGTTATGGAGAACGTTATGGAGTACGTTTTTCATAATATATACCTAACAATAAAAGTAATATTACTTTAATCATTAAGAATTATTAATCATCTGCACTTGATAGAAAATGATCGATTTCACCCTTTGTCAATATTTTCGATTTTTTACGCCTATAATGTGGAAGAAGAATTCTTTGCGATTGTAGGCTATACCGTATGAAGATTTTGACTTCGTAGGCAGCAAATTGCTTATGCTGGGTTTATAAATTCAACTAAACCAAGAATTAAACTAACATTAAGAATTTAAAATGTTGCTTATAAGGGAATGTCTATGTGGTTTTATACATTTACAACTGTCAATTAAATGAAGAGTTACTTTGGCCTACTTTCAACTTTACAACTAAGAATTAAAAAATTGCAGAGACAGAACGTGTCAGAATAACCTAACCATCAAATGTCATTGTAAATTTTGCCATGAAAAGTGATATTTGGTGAGGTTTAAGTTCAGAAGGTCTTCGGTTTTGCTATTTTAATGTCATTTGAATCGTCAAGCCTAGGGTACGGAGACCTGTACGATTTCTTTTCGGGAAATTGCAGTTAGAGTATAAAGAAGTGTAGACACCGTGGTTAGGTGTTGTCAGGCATGGCTTCGAGAAGGCCGTACGCAAAGATCAAGGGGCTCTGGACGCCCCCGTAGAACAACAGACCGTGAAGATCGCCGCCTAAGATTATTGGCCTTAGGGGACCGTTTCTCCACTACCAGGTCCATTTCAAATAAATGGTTTGCAGAACACGGAAGACCTATTGGCATGCGAAGTGTTTACCGACGTATTAGACGTTCTGGCCTGTTTTCATACCGACCACACTGGGTCCTCCCTTTAACTCCAGAACACCGACGTAATCGCCTTGAGTGGTGCAGAGAACGCTCACTCTGGGATCAGGAATGGAACAGTATTGTCTTTAGTAAAGAGTCTCGATTTTGTTTAGGCATGCACGATGGTCGAGGGAGGGTTAGAAGATGACGTGGTGAAAGGAGAAATCCACGGTTTTTTGTTGAAAGGCATGCTCATCAAACTGTTGGAGTTATCGTTTGGGGTGCTATAGTTTTTGATTCGAGATCACCTTTAATCTTCATCAGAGGTAACTTGAACGCGCACCGTCATATCCAAGAAGTTTTAGAACCCCATCTTTTACCCTATCTTGACACCCTGGTAAATCCAACCGACCACATGTCGCAAGAGTTAAAATAGGCTTCTTTCAACATAATGATGTCACAATGTTACCTTGGCCACCAAGATCTCCTTTGTAACGTCCTCCTCAGACTTTAGAAGAACTTCGAGAGGAGTTGGTGGTTGCCTGGAATTAGATACCACGGGAGGACATTGACCACCTGATCAGAAGCATGCCTAGGCCCGTTGGAGAATGCGTTGGTGCATGCGGGGTGCATCCACACATTATTAAAGGTAAAAGGGCTTTAAAACAATGCAATCATTTTTATCATTATCATACAGTATATAAAAGAATAAGGTCAAAGTGCATAAAAAAGGAACCTTTTAGAAGTTTTTCTTAACGTTTTCTTTTACTTTTCTCTTTTAAATTCCTTTGTATTTAATTTGTATGCAAACCGAGTTTTTTTGTTATTATTTACTATTAATTTTTTTATATCCTTAAATTAGATCAATATTTTATTGCATTTAAACTATTTGAGCACTTTTAATTTTTTTTGTAGTTAATTATCGGATATGGATATTGTGGATATTATAAACCATAGATAATATAGTTAACCTAATTTTAATACACATGTTCTGTGGCACATTTTATCTAGGACTGGAAAAAGTCAGTAGTATCTGTAGGGCATTTAAACTCACGTGTAATCATGCATAGAAGCCCTGGCCATCCCAACGTCTCGACGGCTGTGCTCGCGTGAAAAGTAAGAACTTTTTTTTTGTTTTACATATTTCCTTGTTTATAGGTACTATTAGCTTCAGAATAGCATATAAATTTTCAAACTCAAATCGCTTACATTGAATTAATTTTAAGGATGGCCTATTTATTGTGTACATTTTTTTTTGTTTCATTCTTTTAGGTAGGTTGTTAGAAATAATAAATAACATTCCATAAAATGAAAGATAAAATATAAAAATATCTATTTTTGAATCTCCAACAGTTTCTAATCAATCTTGATGGTATCTACTAATTTTAATTGTTTTTATGTTGAATTTAATATTCTAAAAGAATTTTTGTTAACGTTTTTCTGTTACGTTCGTATTAAAATGACCCTACATTTATTTATTTTATATTTTATTTAGTAAATAAATAGGGTGGTAAAAATCAAAATGTAGCAATACATTTTAAAAATGAGCCGTCAACGACAGTGTGAAAAATGTCATAAATATCTAACAAACATAGATATAATAATCAAATATTTAGGTGGTTTTATTGTTGATTTATTGTTCTTTGTGTAACAGACTTTTTTTGATAAATATAATTTATTATGCTTAAAAATGTTTTTGGATTCGCTTTAGTTATACAAGAAAGCACACGTAACAAATACGCCTAGGATTCTACCTCTACCTCTGTGGTGTGAAAATATGTGTAGATATTATTATTTTGAATTTGTAGATTATATATTTTAGTGCAAAAATGCAAACAATACCTATTTATTCGGGACATGACCGACCCTTGTAAATAAACTTAATCCCCAAAAACCATTTAATGTAGGCGTTTTAAAAATTGCCACTCCTATGTTGTTGAAGAAGGGCGTTTTTATAACTTCGGTAGGTAAACGAAATTCACATTTAACATGTATATGCTATGCTAAAGCCGACTGTACATGTACTGCGCTGGCGGAAAAACTGCCGTTTTCTTAATTTTCTAGATGGTTCAACTGGGCTTTATTCACAGGTTCCTCAAAGTATTACAACTGTTTACACTTATTACTTTCTGCGACAATGCTAATTCATGGAATTTAATTATCCGTGATGTAATATGATCCTGATACAATTTCCAGTTGTATTTTAGCCATCACCACCACATAATTTTACGAAACAACAGAACCTAATTAAGCTTATAGAGTATTGGTGTGACCAAAATCAATTATTGCTTAAACCATGTACTTGTAGTGTATGTATATACATTTATACAGTAAGCACGTACACGATTATGAGAGAGAGAGAAGGTAGTAAACTAGATTGAGTGACTTGAGTGAGGACCTTTATTGGTTTGAATAATTACGGCAAATATTATCCTATATATATACATACATGCATGACAAACAAAACGGATTTAATTGCTGTTTCAATCGTAACCGAATTACATACCAGATTATTTTAATAGAAGCTTAAAATTACAAAACACATTGTGTGGAACATTTTCATATACAGACAAATGAAATTTTCGGAAAACAATTAATTCCACCCATTAACTACTTAAATGAAATTTGTTGGTTATTTTCATGTAAAGAAAATTAAAATCTCTCTATATTATCAAATTATGATTAAGTATAACATCGTTATGACTCTGCATTCACTTGATTTTTATATTTCCAGTTTTCTATCGTTTTTGGAAATGCCTTCAGGATCTAATACGTCTAGGGAAAAATAACAAAGTAACGTTACTTTAAGCGCCTGGTCATACCGGCTTTGAGGGGAACGAAAAAGCGACCTTCTAGCCAGAAAAGGTGCTGAAGGAATATTTATAGGCCCGAAGACATTCCTAGGCATAGCCAGAGGAACAATATCGAACTGGGTAGATCGGAAGAGACGTTCTTACTGGTTCGAACTAGAGGGTTAAAGACACTCAAAGGTATTTGTAAGAGATCTCTCTAAAAAGAGGTTTCAAGAGCTGCTGAACATGAGCAGACAGGACATATGTTTTATGATCATCCCCATCATCCCGCCCTTATCATTGAGTTGCCTTATCAGAGTCACAAAAATCTTATCCCGACCGCTTCTAACAGGATTTAATTTTAAAAAAGCAGATTTTCCAAATCTTTATGGAACATTGCTTGAATCAGACTGGTCTTTTCTCAAAAGTTATTCTGATGTAGATGAAGCCCTAAAGGCTTCATATGAATAATATATTTACTCAGTATATTCCAAAAATGAAACCCACTAACAAACATTATCCTCCTTGGTTTAATTCAGAAATAATTAAAAGCTGAAATTAAAAAATACTGCTTGAAAAAAATTTAAACGTACTACAGATAATTCAGATTATTTAATATATAGTCAATTAAAAAGTGACATTAAAAACAAGACTAAATTAATATATACATATGTCCAAAAGTTTGGAATAATGAAATATTTCATCTTTTTTTTAATTTTTATAAATAATTTTTGTGATATAAGTAAACATCATTTTGCTACAACTCTAACCAATACTAAATAAATCTCAAAGTCAGATAAACATAACAAAAAAAATATTTATTCTTTTGAGGTGAAAAATGTACAATGTATTACAAATTTTTTAAAATAAATTAATAAGCCAAAATAGCTTTTTAAATAAAATTAATAATCAGTATTTCCTCCATGGGCCTGTTTGCATGACTGTGTAGGCGATGTGGCATGCTATCAATTAAATGGTCGAGCTGGGCTTGCGGAATTCTCTCCCATTCTTCACGAGCAGCATCTTTCAGGTTGGGGAAGGGTTTCGCTTCTTAATGCGTGTTGGATTGGATGGCCAGCTTAATGTGGATATTCCTTCTTCTTCCAAAAAATTTTGTACTGCTGTTCGATGTGGAGGCGCATTGTCATGCATAAACACAAATCCACCGCCTACCGCCCCCCGGAATAGACGCACAACAGGATTTAAAACTTCCTCGATATACACAGCACCAGTGATTCTTCTCTCCAAAACCAGGAGAGGCGTCCGTGTACCCCTCATAATACCACTCCAAACCATAATACTCCCACCTTCAAATGGAACACGTGGTTGGGCTGTTTCTAATCGGGCTTGTCGTCCTGGGGCCCTCCAAACTAGCGTTCTTCGCAAATCAGAAACCAAGCCAATTCTTGATTCATCAGAGAACATCACGTAATTCCAGTTAGGACCATTGCAACCTTACAATTTTTTGTTGATAGGTTAGTTTGGGAACACGTAGAGGTCTTCTGCGATAGACATTTACCGCATTTAATCTTCGTGTAAATGTTTGCCTGGAGATATTCAGTCCTTCAAGTCTAGCAATTACTCTGGATATGCCACTTGTAGATTCCTGTCGATTTCTTCGAGCTATCAATGTTATCTGCCGGTCTTGTGCTGCTGTTGTACATCGACTTCTGCCACTTCTGGGACGATCCTTTATATCATTTGTGTCTTGGATTTTTTTTTATTTTTGATACAGCACCCTGAGTACCACCAACAATATTCGCGATATCACTGTGACTAAAGCCCTGTTGTAACAAAGCAATTACTCTAGACCTATTAAAATATGATATCATGTCTCTGGGCATTTTTAAACAGCACAAATGAAATTTAAATAAGAATTGGAATAATGTGAAACCACCCAAATCAATTAAATATGACCAAATTAATACAAAAACGAATCAAATTTAGTATTATTTTGATTTAAAAACGCTTTAAAATAAATATCAACAAGAGTTTTTAAAAAACCATAGGCGTAGATATATTGTTTTTAAATATTCCAAACTTTTGGACATATTTGTACTATAATTATGCGAGATGTTCCGAAGAAAATATTAAAGCAAATCCAAAATCGTTCTAGTTTTTTATAAATTTCAGAAGGGTTGATCTGTCAACGATATCTAATAATATGAACATCGACAACCACCAATTAAATGATCCAAATTATTCCAAAGGATATAGCAGATGCTTTAGTAACTTTTTTCTCAGGACATTACACACCGACTGATAATACTAATACATATTCCTTTGATTATTGTAATTATTATAATACCGTTAATATTACTCAAACAAATGAAGCTGAGGTGCTTACTGCTATAAGAAAATTTAAACCTAAACCAACAAGTGGACCGGACAATGTAGTGGCCTATCTGGTGAAGGATTGTGTACAGGTATTTTGTAAACCACTAACTATTATTTTCAACCTCATTGTTAAAGGGCAACAATTTCCTAAAATCTGGAAGTCGACTAGAGTTAGTCCTATTTTTAAAAAAGGCAGAAAAAAGTTAATACAAAATTACCGCCCGGTCACAATTCTAAATAAGTTTTCTAAAGTCTTTGAAATACTTGTGCATTCTTACCTCTCGTTTCAGTTTCGTCATATCATTACACCAAGTCAACATGGTTTTATGGCTGGTCGCTCTACTGTAACCAATTTAATATGTTTGACACAGTATATTTCTGAAGCACTGGATAGAAGAAGTCAGGTTGATGTCATGTACACTGACTTCTCTAAAGCATTCGACAGAATTAACGACCTGTTGTTAAGTAAACTTGCATTTCTAAGATTTCAGAGTTCTTTTCTGAATTTCTTGCGATCTTATTTAACAGAGGTTATAAATCAAGGAGTTTTAAACAAACATCCGGCGTTCCACAGGGCTCAGTCTTGGGTCCGTTGTTGTTTCTACTTTTTATTAATGATATTGTTTGTATTCTGGACGTTGAAAAATTGATATTTGCTGATGATCCCAAATTTTATTATGAAATTTCTACTAAAAATGATTGTTTATTACTTCAAGAGAACCTCAATCGTCTAAATGAATGGTGCAATAAAAATAAATTACTGTTAAATGTTAAAAAGTGTAATGTAATGACTTTTACCACAAAAGACTCGGCAATACTTTATAATTATAATTTGCTTAACACTACAATAAATCGACCAAAAATAATTAAAGATCTTGGTGTCACTTTTGATCCAAAGTTAACATTCACAGCTCACATAGAAAAAACAGCTGCTTCAGCTTATAAAATGTTAGCGTTCGTTATAAGGAATATGAGATTATTTAATGATTTCTCAACAATAAAAATACTTTTTTCATCATTAGTTTACTCAAAATTAGAATATGCCTTTATTTCAAACGATCCTGAACTATTCCAGCATTGAAAATGAAATAGACATTCTTAACCGCTCTGTTGTATCTATTAAAAATATTCTGTTATCTAATTAACAAGTTGTCAACTGTGGAAGAGGAAATGGATACATCCTTTTTTTGTACTAGAAGTTCTTTTTTCAGGATGCATCAATTTCTCTCTTAAAGTTATATGTATCTGTTCTTTTTATGTTAAGTATTGCTATACTTTATGTCCTACCTTATCCTGTAATTAGGGGCATCAACCCTATTGGATATTGTAATAAAATAAATAAATAATAAATAAATAATAAATAAATAATAAATAAATAATAAATAAATAATAAATAAACAATAAATAAATAATAAATAAATAAATGATAGGACTAAATGTTCTCTGCCGTCAGGAGTTCCTCAAGGATCAAATTTAGGTCCACTGCTATTTTTATTAATGATTTGCCAGAAGTTCTGAAATTTTCAATAGGTTTGCGGATGATTTTAAAATGATACTCTGTTAGCGATTGTATAGCATTGCAAAAAGATATTAATAATATACTTTAATGGAGTACATACAATACAATAATAAACTTTTTTTGCTCAACACATCAACAATATCATGTGTTCTGCTAACTGGGTTCTAGGTTTTGTCATACTCCAGATGTCATCTTTTACAAATTTAAAAATAATTAAACTACTTTATTATACGTTTGTTAGGCCCAAACTTGAATTTGCATCTGTAATTTGGCAAGGAGAATTTCAAACTCACAACATTTAGAAAAAGTTCAAAACAAATTTTTGCGTTACCTTTATTATAAGAAACATAACATTCGCGCTGATTATCATACTGTGAGAACTACCTTTCTTCGAATGGAGTTCAATGTGAAATCCTTGGAAATGAGACGCAAATTTAATATGTTGATATTCTTATATAAAATTCTTAATAATAATATAAAGTCTCCTGAAATTCTTTCATTAATACTATACTAAATATTGCACCAAAAAATACCCGAAGCAAAACATTGTTTTATATTCCTTTATTTACAAATACAGGTAACCCTCTACCGATTGCAAATATGCTACGTTTAGCAAATTACATGGGTACAATAAATAATTTCGATTGGTTTAATACACCAATAACACAGGCTAAGAATATTATGTATAAGTATAGTAGCTTTCATAATAAATGTTATTGACTAAAGGATTATAATAAAACTAATTAGACCCTTAAGTTGTAAAATCCGAGATGCACATTATAAATGTAAAAGAACCTGATTCAGGTCATTTTGTTTCTCAGAGAGGGATTGTAGAGTATTACAGCTTACACTCATTTTAGTCTTTGTATTTCATTGGAAGTGTTCACTTGTGTTACGGCGTGCAATAATTTTATTACATTTATTTGTTAGTCTATCTTTGGGAAATGTGTGCAATTTAATATTGAATAGAAATATTGCAAACAGAAAATAATTATTACGTCTCATGGCCAAGCAGCAAGCAAAGCGCCCATTTCGAACATAAAACATTCAGAAAGACTAAACTATTTGGGCTCTCAGGATACTCTTTAACGAAATATGATATGTAACATAAATTCAATTTTTTTACTCAAGATAGGGAAATACAACGATTATGGCGATCCTCCAACTTTTCTATAACATTTTTGTAGTACGATTTATCTTTGGCTTTAAAATTGGCTTCAGTTTCGGCGATTACTTCTTCACCCATTACTCATTACTAGCCATATTCTATTGTTGCTTTCTCAACTAATGTTATAATATGCCATATACGATAATAATATGAGAGGTAAAATATAACTATATTCAAATAACCCACAAGCAAGAACAGTTATGTCACTTTTACCACTTTTTTACAGTTTACATCAACTATTTTTACTCTTTTCCAACAATGGCAAATTTATCGATTTTTTATTCAATTTAAATTTAATTCAGATAACCAACTACTATTTTATGTGGCTATTTGTTTAGAAAAATTGATTGGCGAACCACTTTTTTCTGCAATCAAAATGTTTTAAATACTTTATAAAGCGAACATATTCTCTATGACTGTGTTGTTTGTTAGTTTCAAAACGCAATAAAATTTACTGCATCAATACTTACTTTGTGGAGGTCCATCATATTGAGAACACAAAATAAACAATTTAACAAAACTTCCAATAAGTTATTTAACTTTTTCGTCAAAGACCTCATCGCCTAATTTTATCGCAATTTCTACTTTCGTCAACTGAATAACAATTAAAAGTGGTAGGCATAATAAAACTGTCGTTTATTTTCTGTTCACAATTTAAAAAGCAAATAGAAAAATGCGTTTTAATATTTTAATTAATTATTAATTCAGGAACCTAAGCTAATCAAGGCAAATTGTAGGTAGTCCATTCAACAAGAAGATATGAAACCTTGTTAAAACAGTAAAGTTTCAAAAAAGAACAAAAAAAGATCATGGCTTCTTTATACATGCCGATAACAGTGGAGGAGTTGGTGCAATATTGCCTAGATTGCCCATAAGAGATTTTTATTAGTAATAGAGTTTTAGAGTTAATTTATTTTATTTAAATAAATTTTATAGATATACATATATAATAGCTTCCTTCTTTAATGCTGTATAAAGCAAAAAACAAAACTTTGTAACATTCATTTTTATTTTCTCTCAGCTGGGCGAATGTAATGGGATCCACCGTTTCTCTCCCATTCTTTGTTAAACTCGTTCTCCAAAATCTTTGCTCCATATCGAAGCGTCAATCCAGTTTCTTCCAAAGACGACTCACACATTTGCATGTCATCTTTTCCTACAAGTAAAAAGAAATAGTAGTTTGAAAAAACAAAATATTTTTCTTTATTTTTCGTATATTATCAGACATATATTATTTTTTTATTACGAAAAACCGTGTTTTGCAACTAAACACAGGTACAGTTATATGAAACTAACTACAAAGTCATCAACGTAGGCAACGTATATCATGGGAGAAGGGAAGTTGGAGTAAACCAATTACTGCAAGGTTAAACAAATTTAGGAGTAACACTGAACCTTAAGGGACGCCATCAGTTTCAGTGTATAATAAAGAAAGCAGATTAATTACAGTTACCATCAGAAAGTTTTAATCAAATGAGAGATCTTACCATTTCTTCTTTGTTTGGACATTACGGCTTGTCGAATAATTTTATCAAAGGCCCCATAAACAGGCCACAGATATATAATAGACAAGGTCAGTGCATGACGTGAGAGTTCAAAAAGGGAAAGATATTAACATGGATCAATTCTTAATCATTCCTAAATTAACTCTATTATAGATAAAAATAACAAAACAAGAAACAAGAAGAACAAGCTAGCATAAGAAATGTATGTCAACAAAGACAGCTGCAACATTTTTAAAAGCATATAAGTGTAAATAATATAAAATTATATTGGACTGGAATACATAAAAAACAACAAATAAAGCAATAGAAAAAAAATAAGAAAGAAATGTAGCCAAAGATTTGAAATACATGTCAGACAATAAATACGTAAAAGAGAAACTACGGACTTTAAAAATTAGGAATTATTGATTAAGATAAAGCTTTTGACCCTATATTGAAGGTTATTATAAATACAGCAAATCATAAAATGAATCAATATCAATGAATAGATGAGAGGTATGATAAGAGTGCAACCTATCTATCACTTTATTTTACAAAAAGAGGTACATGCATTATAAAACGGAAAAAAGGGAATTTAAGCATTGTATCAGAACTTATTCTGAATTAGTTGACCAGTATCAAGCTTCAACATATGAGAAATCCGATTATTACAATCTTTGTTTGGTCACCTATCATACAATTCCCAACACTTTGTATTTTCAACAGTGGGCGAAAACAAGACAGCACAATAAATAATACAATTCGAAATTAATCAGAATAAAACAAAATGCTTTAAAGGAGAGAACATATTGAAACAATGAACCAAAGTAAGACAAGTTGTAAGATATAAAAGGCGTGGAAGAAGAAACGTAGAGAATGGCAAGAAGAAGATTTTTAAACATTTTGATTACTTCTTAAGGATGATTTTGTTTTGACAAGAAACCAGAAAAGATTGTTGCTGACTTTTTTCGGGTATTTTACATATTATAAAACATGACTAATAAAAAATAGTCCACACCCAAAGCATATTTATTGGTATTAAAAGTGATTTTCAAGAAGATCAAAATGAATAAGTTAAGATGAACGAAGTTTACGTTACATTTGTCAGAATTAAATATTTTTCAAAATTTACATAAATTTAGGTAAAATTGATAATTGGGTAAACAAAAAATAGATATTTAGTAACAAAAATATGATGCAAAAAGAAACACCTCAAAATTTATATTTTTAAAACCTTATTGTTTATTATTACAGGTGTATAAACACAGAGAACGCATGCAATCTAATTACTTACAAAAAAAATACGACGAATCATCCAATTCCTAAGAAAGACATAGGAAATTTTGTAAAAAGTACTCTTGTGAGGTAGTTAATGATTATAGATTACTATTTTGTAATATTTTTACCTGCAACTAACAGTACCGGAGCTCTGTCCGGATGGAGTTCCATCTGGCGGGCAATATACTGCCCGTCGAAGTGAGCGTACCACCATCCACGACTGCTCTGTTCGCTATCAGGTCTCTGAAACGCCATACGGAAAAATCTTTGCGTGTTATTATCTAAAATTGGTTTTTGAGTAGTACTACGTGAAGGAGTTTTAGCGGCCGATTCGATCAGAGAACGAGGCGCACGATCGTTTTCATCCATAACGGTACGTTTGCGGTTCTTCGCTTTCCATGCGTGGTATACCTGTAAAATTATCATTATTTACAATTCATTATGTTAAAACACAGAAAATGAAATACTGAAGTTGAACAATCTGATGTTGAGAAGAGTACCAACAACTTGTGAAAGAAAGTTTTATAATGTCGCTTCAGACGCCACCCTCTGTACACCAACTTTCACAGAAACAAGAACAGTCGTTGCAAGGGATTGGATTACTGGTCAAAAATACCTATACATTTAAATACATTCAATACTCTACATTCCACGATAATTTTACTTTATTATGCTAAACACCTGAGTTAAGCATTATCTTCCCGTTTATTAGATTATGCGTCTAGCTTACTCAACTGCATTCTGTTCGACGACACCTCCAGATAAACTACTTGATCTTCCCTTAATATCAACTACCCAGGTAACCAGCTGACTAAACATCACGTCGTGGCGACGTCCTTATTTGGTGATATTTGGTCACAGACGTCATAGGTCAGTGTATAGACGTTGGTACGACGTCGATGTAACGACGTCTTATGAACGACGTCGGTATAACGTATGTTTCGTGACTTTAATAAAAAGTTATCTTTCTAAAAAATGTTAGCCAAATACGATTTGATTCGGCCTTCCAACACCGTGAGTTCACAGTATACCAGCGATAGAAATGCATATCGTAACACACACGTTCTTTTACGGATGCAGATTTCAACACACAATTTTTCCCCTACCCCGGTATATAATTGATTTAAATATGTTCCTACTACACTCTAATTGATTTGTATCTTACATAATTTATTTTATTAGATAGTATCCACATTCGTGATTAATCCTCTATACGTATATTTTACTTTGGAATTCGGAGTGACAGATTTGTTTAAATCTCCCGCTTCATTGTATACATTCCTCGTCATTGGAGTGTTTTCCGTTTCGTTATTTTTGACAAGTGAAACAACAGCACACGTGAAACAACGACTTGATGGAAGTAGTTGTTATATGTTGTGAAGTTAACGTGAATTGTGCAAGTTGTGTTGTGGCTAGGAGAGTTATCCCAGGAATTAGAAAGAAAAGTAAGTTTTCTAAGATTTATATTAATAAATACAATATCAAACATTCTACTATGCTCATCCTCAATAAAATAGACAGAAATGAAAAATTATAATCACCTTTAAAAGATGGCTACCTTTTTGTTTAGATGTACAAGTTGAGGCATCTGCTTTTATTCATCGATGAACTACGATGTTTTTCCAATGTTGGGAGACCAATCATCCTTTACATCATTTCCATTACTACATAGCTATTTTAATCCATGATGTACACTATTAGGCTAGTTATAGTTAGTCACTATTAATTGTATTCCAAATTCTATAGCCTATGGGCGGTATATACATTATCGAATATTTGATAAAAAAATCTTTGGTGAATAGTTTTTTGAATGTAATATCTACATTTTATGAAATATTTTTATATTTGATACTGTAATATGTATTTTATGTGTTATGTATTTTTATTTGATTTATAATGTATTATTGTTTTATTTTTATGAGAAGAGAATAAAAATTTTTTATTTACTAATTTATTATTATTAATAACTTCTCCTATACATTTTTAAAATCCTATAAATAATTTAGAACTGTGTATATAATGTCTTAATATGACGTCGAGGAGACGTCACCAAATGTCGTCATTACGTCTAAATTATGACGTCGTGGGACGTCACCAAATGACGTCAAAATCATGTGACTTTTCACGTCGTGAGTACGTCATAGGGACGTCAAAAAATGACGTCATTACGTCTAAATTATGACGTCGTATGGACGTCTTTTGGTTGCTTGGGTACACTCTATCCGAAGATCTTCAATTATATGCTGATTAAATTCAACAATAATACCTCTTGGGAAACTCCGGGAGGGACTTAGGTATCTACTTTGGCCACCTTTCTTTTTCTGTTCAACTTTTGCAAGCTCCATTCGTCTTCCACCAACCTTGCACGCCACAATCACTTTTGTGATGGCTGCAAGTCTTTCATTCTGTACTTATAAGATAGTTGTGGTAAAAATTACATACTCATACCTCACCAACAGTTTCCGTAATCTAAAAGTTAGCCAATCACTCGCTCAGCCTTTTACTCCTCTTTCTGGCACCTCCATTCCTTGCACCCAGAAGAGTTTATCTCTTAACTCGAGTCAAACACAGACCATAACGTTAAAAATCTTTTACTTTGAAAAAAATTACAATTCACCCTTCCTCTTCACAGCATCTTAGACAAATTCAATTCCAAAATACTGCAATTACAGAATACAGTCTACCCCAATAGCAACATTCCTCTGTCTACATAACTTACAAGCTCTATTCGTCAAAAGCACTATGTTTTTCCAAAATCTCCAACCTACAAATCCTTGGCTTCCAATATTACACCGTTAGCTATAACTAATTAGGAGGTAAAAAAATTTGAATTTTCACAATCCATCCTTCTTTTGTAGTATATATTTACCTCGAAAGAAAGTTGGAGGCTATTAAAGTGAAATACAGAGAAGATATGAGCAAAGCAAAAAGTGCTAAAAGAAGAAATTAAAAACATCTAATTAAAAAAAATCACAAATCATTTTAGTATCTTCTATGTCAAAGTATATAGCCGAACTTAGAATTGATATAATAATATATGTTTTTGTAATCAATTTTTTTAATACAATGCATGTTCTTTTAAGTATGTAATGTAATTGATAGGTCAAACAATGATATTAGGTATATTTAATATTTAAGAGAGATAGTCATGGAAAAACACATTTATGATAGAAAACAAAATTTAGATTTTCTTAAACAACAGGATAATCTCTTTGGTTTAATAATAAATGGGGTTTAAATTTTGTTATGTTGTAATATGTACCTGGTCTAGTCTATTTACTATTTAATCATCATCATCCTATAAAAAAAATACGAATCTATCAATCTAATGATGAATAATTTTAGAAAGTGGAAAGTGCTAAAATAAATCATTCTGGAAGATAGACTTTCCAGCATTCACTCCACTGTTCTACTTCTAGTATTTCTGGACTAATATTATTAAGTGAAAGAGTACTAAAGAGGAAAAGGTAGGAACAATATAACTTACTTTAAGTCGACGGTGAAATTCATATCGACACGCTTTTAACAGGTCGATATCACAGGACGTGTTGATAGTATCACGCAAATCGGAGTATTTCCATTTAGAAAGATCGTACTTGCTATTGGCCATGGACGCTTGGTTGTTGCTGTAAGCCACCGATCTATCGCCTCCAATTTTCTCTTGAAGTGAAGTGGAAGGAGCAATATTTGCTTTAAATCGACGTTCAATTTCATGTTGACAAGCTTCTAATAGTTTGCTATCAGAGAACATGTCTATAGTATTACATAAATCGGAGTCTTTCCATTTAGAAAGGTTGTACTCGCTGTTGGGCATATATGCTTGGTGGTTGCTGTAAGCCACCGATCTATCGCCTCCAATTTCCTCTTGAAATGAGGAAGCACTAGGTGGAAAAGAAGTGGAAGGAGCAATATTTGCTTTAAATCGACGTACAATTTCATGTCGACAAGCTTCTAATAGTTTGATATCAAAGAACATGTCTATAGTATTACATAAATCGGAGTCTTTCCATTTAGAAAGGTCGTACTCGCTGTTGGGCATAGATGCTTGGTGGGTGCCTACAGTCTCCTTTAAAAATGAGGGAACACTAGGTGGCAAAGGAGCGGAAGGAGCAAATATAGAATTAAATCGACCTTCAGTTTCATGTCGAGAAGCTTCTAATAATTTGAAGTCAGAAAACATGTCGATGGTATTACATAAATCAGAGACTTTCCATTTAGAAACATCTTAGTTGTTATTGGCCATTGATACCTGGTGGTTTCTGTGTGCTTCAGATCTATAAAACAACTAAAATAGAGAACAAACAAAATAAAGAAAATATTTTAGCATACTAAAGATGCTAATAATAAAACCATCCAAATAATGTATGTACATTTAGTTTTATTTATTTCTTTTTTAACAAAAAATGGTTCAAATTTGGAATATTTTGAACATTTATAGAACTAAAGTAGATCATAAATTTAAATTTACCTGATTAAGTTAATAATTTGAAGAAAGAGACTTAAGAATTTAGCAACTTTCGAAAATAAGTAAGGTACATATAATAATGATTATTAAGTTTTTAGTTATCTACTAATAAAATGTTTTATCTGATAGGAATGACGTTACTTATTGATAAAATAAATCATTTTCGAAATATTTAAAAATTTATCAATAATCTCAAATGATTTGAAAAATATCTGTCTAGTTATGAACAGAAATTCACTCAAAGAAATTGTTTATATCAGATATTAGTTATAATTTATACTGTATATTTTGAATTTATTTTGAATTCAAAACCAAAATTGATTTTATTACCTTACACAATGGCAGTTAGAAGACCTAGTCTAGCCCTTACCCTGAAGAATAATTTTAATTTCAAGAATTGTAAACAAATTTAAAAATTAACAAAAGTTGAATCGATTTTTTTTAAATAATATAGTACGTCTAGAAAGTATGTGGATGTTAACAAGACTACGAATAAGCCTCAATAGATTAGCTAATAGTTCACAGTTTTTTTCTAAATATCTAAAATCAATAGACTGCAATCTCATGTATGTAAATGTAATCTAAAGTTTAATCGTCTGATAATAGACTGTTCCAAATATAATCAAGATAGACAAATCAATCTTATAGCTAATGAAATGCTAGAGTTTAGGAGTAAATTATAATTTTAAGAATTTGTTTCAAAACGTTATATACAACGTTATATAACATTGATGCTATATAAAAAAATTATAGAATTAAAAAATAGCTAAAAAGACTTAATTGTAAATAAGCAATAAGAACCCTTACTTTATTTGCCAACACACTTTATATTTAACCTCAAACAAGTTTTCAGTCTATCTATTCTCCAGATACAAGGTATTAATATTAATCATTTCAGTAGCACCACGCAGAGAAATACCTTTCCAAATCATAATTTTTCGGAAAACTTTGATTTTATTTTATACTCACCCCACTGGAAACAATATTGGTCAGTAATCAAAACATTTTTAATACTGTAGTTCTCAAATACCTCGCAACCATAGTGTTTCAGGTGTAAATGTAAATCTTATCCTTTTTATTTAGAATTTTAAAGATGCGTGTCTATTTTGTGTAAAATTAATAAAACACAAATTAATTAAATAATTTTATATATTTAAATAAATTTTATAGATATACATATATAATAGCTTCCTTCTTTAATACTGTATAAAGCAAAAAACAAAACTTTTTAAAATTCATTTTTATTTTCTATCAGCTGGGCGAATGTAATGGGATCCACCGTTTCTCTCCCATTCTTTGTTAAACTCGTTCTCCAAAATCTCTGCTCCACGTCGACGCGTCAATCCAGTTTCTTCCAAAGACAACTCACACATTTGCATGTCATCTTTTCCTACAAGTAAAAAGAAATAGCAGTTTGAAAAAACAAAATATTTTTCTTTATTTTTCGTATATTATCAGACATATTATTTTTTTATTACGAAAAACCGTGCTTTGCAACTAAACACAGGTACAGTTATATTAAACTACAATTTTTTAAATGGAAATATATGCTTTAGAAACTTCAGCACTTTTATCACTTGGTTAGGCCGATGATAAAATTAAAAGCAAATTGCAAAATTTTTGAGTTAGAACAGTATTAAGTCATCAACGTAGGCAACGTATATCATGGGAGAAGGGAAGTTGAAGCTGCATTACTGCAAGGTTAAACAAATTTAGGAGTAACACTGAACCTTAAGGGACGCCATCAGTTTGAGTGTATAATAAAGAAAGCAGATTAATTACAGTTACCATCAGAAAGTTTTAATCAAATGAGAGATCTTACCATTTCTTATTTGTTTGGACATTACGGCTTGTCGAATAATTTTATCAAAGGCCCCTTAAACAGGCCACACATATATAATAGACAAGGTCAGTGCATGACGTGAGAGTTCAAAAAGGGAAAGATATTAACATGGATCAATTCTTAGTCATCCCTAAATTGTAGATAAAAATAACAAAATAAGAAACATGAAGAACAAGCTAGCATAAGAAATGTATGTCAACAAAGACAACTCCAACATTTTTAAAAGCATATAAGTGTAAATAACATAAAATTATACTGGTTAAAGAATTTAAAATACATGACAGACAATAAATTCGTAAAAGAGAAACTACAGACTTTAAAATTTAGGAATTATTGATTAAGATAAAGCTTTTGACTCTATATTGAAGGTTATTATAAATACAGCAAATCATAAAATGAATCAATATCAATGAATATAGAGGCATAATCATTTTACATAAAGAGGTACATGCATTATAAAACGGAAAAAGGAAATTTAAGCATTGTATCAGAACTTATTCTGAATTAGTTGACCAGTATCAAGCTTCAACATATGAGAAATCCGATTGTTACAATCTTTGTTTGGTCACTTATCGTATAATTCCCAACACTTTGTATTCAGCAATGGGCGAAAACAAGACAAAACAATAAATAATACAGTCATTCGAAATTAAACAGAATAAAACAAAATGCCTTAAAGGAAAGAACATATTGAAACAATGAACCAGTTGTAAGATATAAAAGGCGTGGAAGAAGAAACGGAGAGAATGGCAAGAAGATTTTGAAACAGTTTGATTACTTCTTAAGGATGATTTTGTTTTGACAAGAAACCAGAAAAGACTGTTGCTGACTTTTTTCGGGTATTTTACATATTATAAAACATGACTAATTAAAAATAGTCCACACCCAAAGCATATTTATTGGCATTAAAAGTGATTTTTAAGAAGATCAAAATGAATAAGTTAAGATGAACGAAGTTTACGTTACATTTGTCTGAATTAAATATTTTTCAAAAATATTTTTAAAACGAGGCTGGTAAACAAAAGGTAGTTATTTAGTAATAAAAATATGATGCAAAAAGAAACACTTCAAAATTTATATTTTTAAAACCTGATTGTTTATTATTACAGGTGTATAAACACAGAGAACGCATGCAATCTAATTACTTACAAAAAAATACGACGCATCATCCAATTCCTAAGAAAGACATAGGAAATTTTGTAAAAAGTACTCTTGTGAGGTAGTTAATGATTATAGATTACTATTTTGTAATAGTTTTACCTGCAACTAACAGTACCGGAGCTCTGTTCGGATGGAGTTCCATCTGGCGGGCAATATACTGCCCGTCGAAGTGAGCGTACCACCATCCACGACTGCTCTGTTCGCTATCAGGTCTCTGAAATGCCATACGGAAAAATCTTTGTGTGTTATTATCTAAAACTGGTTTTTGAGTAGTACTACGTGAAGGAGTTTTAGCGGCCGATTCGATCAGAGAACGAGGCGCACGATCGTTTTCATCCATAACGGTACGTTTGCGGTTCTTCGCTTTCCATGCGTGGTATACCTGTAAAATTATCATTATTTACAATTCATTATATTAAAACACCGAAATTGAACAATCTGATGTTGAGAAGAGTACCAACAGCTTGTGAAAGAAAGTTTTATAATCTCGCATCAGACGCCACAGACAAAACCCTCTGTACACCAACTTTCACAGAAACAAGAACAGTCGTTGCAAGGGATTGGATTCCTGGTCAAAAATACCTATAAATTTAAATACATTCAATACTCTACATTCCACACTAATTTTACTTTAATATGTTAAACACCTGAGTTAACCAATATCATCCCGCTTATAAGATTATACGTCAAGCTTCATCAACTGCATTCTGTTCGACGACACCTCCAGACAAATTACTTGATCTTTCCTTAGTCAATGTAAACTACACTTTATTAAAAACTGAAGATCTTCAATTATATGCTGATTAAATTCAACAATAATACCTTTTGGGAAACTCTGGAAGGGAATTAGGTATCTACTCTGACCACCTTTCTCTTTCTGTTCAAATTTCCTTGCAAGAGCTCTATTCGTCGTCCACCAACCTTGCACGCCACAATCACTTTTGTGATGGCTGCAAGTCTTTCATTCTGTACTTATAAGATAGTTGTGGTAAAAATTACATACTCATACCTCAGCAACAGTTTCCGTAATCTAAAAGTTAGCCAATCACTCGCTCAGCCTTTTACTCCTCTTTCTGGCACCTCACAAGGCTCCATTCTCCATTCCTTGCACCCAGAAGAGAATATCTCTTAACTCGAGCCAAACACAGACCATAACCTTAAAAATCTTTTACTTTAAAAAAAATTGGAATTCACCCTTCCTCTTCACAGCATCTCAGACAAATCCAATTCTAAAATACTGCAAATACAGAATACAGTCTACCCCAATAGCAACATTCCTCTGTCTCCATAACTTGCAAGCTCTATTCGTCAAAAGCACTATTTTTACCAAAATCTCCAACCTAAAAATCCTTGGCTTCCAAAATTGCACCGTTAGCTATAATAACTAATTAGGAGGTAAAAAAGTTATGGAGTACTACATGAGAAACGAGAGAAAGGAAGAAACATACAACTTACTTTAAGTCGACGGTGAAATTCATGTCGACACGCTTCTAACAGGTCGATATCACAGGACGTGTTGATAGTATCACGCAAATCGGAGTATTTCCATTTAGAAAGATCGTACTTGCTATTGGCCATGGATGCTTGGTGGTTTCTGTGTGCTTCAGATCTATAAAACAAATAAAATAGAAAATTAATAAATTTACCAACATTTTTCTGGCATAAAAATTATGTTGACAATCGAATCATGCAATTAATGTTAGTAATATGTACATATGAAGAGTTATTTAACAAAGTTTTATTTTCGGTGATACTTCCTCCCAAACCTCTAGATGAGTCTGTTCTATTGTCAGTATTGTTTGGTAAAATATACGTCAAATATAACCACATACAATTTACTTAGAAAACGAGAGAATCCAATTATTATATTGAAATATAGTATTTCAAAACAAATGGTGACAAAATGAAGCATGGGGAACTTGCATATTTTTATTATACCAACTAATAACAAAAAAATAGTTTTGAAAAAATTTAATTATGTGAGAAAATTTATCTGGAACTGGAATAGGAGTTTTTAGACCTAGAGCCAATGATTCAGAAAGCTTGGGCATATACCCAAGCATCTTTCTGGCTTTAATATTGTTATGTCTTCCATACTTGGTCTAGCCTTAATACTACCTAATTAACATCAGGTACCTATTATAGCTACAAACAAACAAAATGTAACTTCAATATGTCAATCTGACGATGCTAGTTTTTTAGCGAAACAGCTGTAATTGAATTTAAAAACGTATTTTTCGAATAGTGTTAGTTTCGTTCATCCGTTTAGTTGTTTACTGTTCTTCAAAGTATGATTATTCATGAAATAGCAAGAAATGTATAAAATGAAACCTAGGCTATACAACCCAAGCAATCCATAAAGAGCATTGTTACTAAAAGAATAATAGAGAACACGTTGGAACACAAAAAACACGTGCCATCATCGACACTCCAATTAAGGGAACTTTGTTAAAAGAAAGCCTCCTCCTAATTTCTTGTAGAAAAATATTACTATTTCTAAATATTTACTAATACCGTAGAGAAGTTTAATATTTATATGCAAACAGAAAATTCAGATTAAAACAATACCTTATTTTTTTCAATTAGAGGATTTCTGTATTGCATATAGTATTTATAACGTATTAATTAAAAAAAAACTAGTCTTGTCATTTTATTAAAAATGATTTTTAATGTTTTCAGTGAAATTATCATAATTAAAATTTTATGCAAGTTCCCTATTATTGTTAAAGATGCAAAAATAAGTTAGTTAACAAATAAAGTGCATGTTAGTATACTACAAAAAACGGGAAATTAAAATTCCACATCAAAACTATTGACTATCTACCAAACAAACTTTACCAAATAAATTACCTGTTTAACTTGATGATTTTGTCCGGTTCTACCGTGCCGCTGAATAAATAGAAAAAAGAAATATTAAACAGTCTTAAGTCGAAACTTGAAATTTGTTCGAGTTTAATATATACAGGTTGTTTGTGGTCTTCACTAGACATGCATTTCGATGGCATACTCTTTATTCATAATTTTAAAATGAAATTTAACATCTTTTTTGTTCTCCACCTTAAAAGTTTCATTAAAATGAATTTTGCATTAATAGAAAAACAATTACACATTTATATAACCTACCCATTTATAAAAAATCTGCATGTCTAATGATATGCCCACATTACATCAAATTGGGATAATTAAAATGTTTCTTGTTTTCAAAAAAGGTGTTTTATCATTTCCACCAAGTATTGTCAAATTTCAGTCCACATTGTTATAGTAGGTACCTATACAAGATTTTTACAGAAATAGATAACCGCATGCATTCTAATTCGAAAAATATAAACAAAAGACTATCATACCATCGAATAATATTTACATATAATGGTAATTTAATCATATTGCCACGAAACGATTGGTGAATAATATTAGATATTCTTGTGATGAAAATAAGTTAGTGGATTTGTCCTATCAGTTATTTTATAAAAATGTAAATGTCAATAAATCTGAGTTGGTGAAATTATTTACCTGACCTTAATGGCCTTAAACATATTAAATCACATAATAAACAAATTTTTTTAAATATATTTTAAAGAGAGCCAAAATAACTTTGATATAAAGGAAATTTAAGACTCGCCAAGAACTTGTTGCTGGACACATCATGTGAAAACTGCTTTGGTTTTTGTTTTTCAAGAAGATAGGAGATAAATTGACCATTACTTATTAAGAAAAACTTACTTTGTAACAATGGGAGCTATTCTTTATACTGACATGTAATATCATACTTTGCAAGAGGGCGGAAAGAACTTTAATATGAAAGAAAGATATTTAAGATTCATTAAGAATGAGTTACAGTTAAAAACTGCTTTGGTTTGTGGCCTTGTTTTTCAACTGCTTTTCAAGAAAGGATTCAAACTTCCAATTTGAAAGGTTTTATATAGGTAAAACCAAGGGCGTCGCCAGCTTATGAGTAAGGGGGGCAATGGGGCAATATTATGGAGGATAAAAAATATGAACGCCTGGTACAGTCGACAGCATGAAGCGTTACACTTTGGAAGTACGGTTCCAATATCAATGTAATAACTTCAGGCCTCGGTAGCACAATAAATAAATTAAACTTTTAGACACAGTTTTAATTATTTATTTTAACAAAAATATAATTAACAAAAATAATATTTAACTAAAACATAACCGGCAGGGATTTTTTGAAAAACTTTCAACCACTTCATCATTAAAATTATTTAGATTTTTATTTATTATAGCTCTGTGTACACTCATCATGGCTAGACCATTAAGACGATCTTCTGCCATGGTGCTTCTTAGCCATGTTTTTAGTCTTCTAGGGCTGCTAAAGGACCGCTCTACTGTACAGGTCGTACATGGTAAAGCGATCAAAATTTTCAATGCTTTTTCCGTTTCGGGAAAGAAGGAATGTGTTTCTTTTAGGACATCAACAAGTAAGATTTGCTGCCAAAGTTCAATTTCATTCTTTATGTTCGGTAAATCATAAAACTGGGCAATAGATTCACAAGTTGCAGATTTTCAGTTATCATTTTTTGCATCTGCGCTGGGTGTAAGTTAGATAATGTGAATGATGGCGTGTTTTCTCCATGTTTTAAATTAAAGGTAACGTAACCTCAAATATTCAGAAACTGACAACACTTGTCAAATGACGAAAAAAATTTCTCAGAAGTTGCGGCAGTGTACGAAGGCATGATAAAAATTTGCGAGCAATTCAAAATAGACTTGCAGGAAAAAGGCTGAAATCTACGAGTACCTTTATTGTTTATGATACAGTAACCTATACATTTTCAAGCAGACAAACTAAAATCATGGTATCATTTATTATTAATCTTTTGCGATATCCATAAGATTTGTTTTTTATAAAGAATGTTGTAGAAAGAATGGTTTCAGTTTCCAACGTCAGTATAGAAACACTGTGTTACTATAGAAATGACCACGATCCAGTTATGAAGAAATTTTAGTTCATTTTTTTTCATTCTCTTATTTACTATTATCAAGTCTACCTGATCTTTTTACCAATTTTATACAGAATTGTACTGAAATATACCAAATATATGTTTGTAGTTACTTACTTGCGTATTGCTGGAGGACTTTCTTCGATAGAACCATTACTTTCTTGAGCAAGTCGAAGAGCTAATTCTCTATCTTGCTTTTCTTGTTCCTCCTGTTCTCGCAGACGTCTTTGTACTTCCTCGTCTTTGGCATTCTCTTCTTCGATTTTCTTCGCCAATAATTTATCTGCTTCTTCCTATAAATACAAAGACATTACATTTTTCGTAAATAAATCGTTTCTGGAGTTTATTTACCTGTTGTCTTCTTTCTTCTTCCTCTATCTTTCTTCTGGCTTCCATCTCGGCTTTAAGTCTCCTATTTTCCTCTTCTTCTCTCTGTCTGCGTTCTTCTTCTTCCTTCAATTTTCTTTGTTTCTCCAATTCTTCCTGTATTTTTTTCAGCCTCTCTTGTTCTTCGGCGATCTTCTGATCTTGGATTTTCTTTTGCAGAGACGCCATTTGTTGGTTGACCTTATCTACTAAGGATTTGTACAAATTTTCGATAGCTGCTTTGTCCATTTTATCGTTTTTCTAAAAAGTTTTGAAAATAAATCATTGAATCTTTGAATTAGAAAGTATTAGTTTACTTTGATCGTATCCAATGCCGCTTCAAATTGAGTCTTCAACGTGTTGATGCCGTTCGTAACAGAATCTCTATCTTTTTTCAACTGTTGCGCGCTTTGTTCAATTTGGGCAAGATTAGTATTTAAATTGCGGATGTTTCTTAACGATAGTATCCTATGGCGGTGATGTTTTCTCGCCAAGTATCCTCTGATCGTTTTCTGTACTATAATTAGGGCTTTCTTCCTCCAAATAATTTTGTTCTTCACTAAAATATACGTTTAAATTGTGTTTTCGAAAAAAAATCTACAGATACTAAATTAAGTGTACTCACTTTTAATGACTGTTAACGCACAGAATTGGGCCTTTATCCATCTGGATTTAACCAACCATTTTTTGACTCGGCCTACGACGGTTTTCAAATTTTCTGGATCGGATTTCATGATGCTGTCGAATTCAGCAAATTTTCCGGGTCTAAAGAACACTTTTGATACGCCGAATTTAAAATCTTTGTCGTGGAGATTTAGAGCATGGAACATTGCCTAAAACGAAATATAATCAATATAACTAACTGGAAAACCTATCTGCATCGTTTCAACTTTAGTTTAAGACCAATAGATATCTCTGTTATGTAAAAACTGTAAATTATTTTATTGAAAATGTGTAACTTACTTCACAAAATTGTTTGGCAGACAGCATGGTGAGTTCTTTGGGCAAATACTGTTTGTACATTTGATAGAGTTCGTTGAAGGAAGTTCTGCTTGGATATCCGTATTCCATAAGTTCTAAAACGGACGTCATTCCGGAACATTTCAATTGCATTAAACTTAAATTACCGTCGAATTGTTGATCGATCATTTTTGAATTTGGCTTAACGCAACGAATAAAATTAGTTCCCTAAAAGTAAACCAAATTTTTTATCTATTTATTTAATAAACAGGGAAGAACCCCTTTTATTTGAAAGTCGTGAACAAAGTATAGTATTCTACTCGCATGTAATGGCTATTATATGCTCATTGAATAATATACTATTATTGACTTACAAAATCGACATGAAGCTTGTTTTTTGTCGAAATGGTAAACATTTTGAACACTTACATTACAGAAATTAAAAATTAATTTTTATTTTATTTTCGGTACTGTTTATTTTGGCGGATACTGTATTATTCAATTATTTTACAAAAATAAACATTATTTAAATAATACTTTTGCTTTAATTTTAATAGAATATAATGAATTAATATTTGGATCCATCCATCATGAAATATTATTACAATTTTTTGATAAAGTGTTGATAATAGATCTAAATTGACCCTGTCTTATTGTGTTGATAAAAATATTTGATTATTATACCGTAAAGATGTTAGTGGAAAAAAATTTAATTTGCTTAATAGTTTAGGCACAATTATATAATTCGACATCAATTTCAATAATCAATATCAGCTCTTCATGGCTGATTCAAAGGTAGCTAACATAAAGAGGTTGTAAAGATCACTCAAGTGATCAAAGTAGGTAACAAAATTTTCAGTTTAAATGCAGCAAATCTTAAGAATTTTCTATTTAGGGATTAAATTTTATTTTCTAAACTAATTTCATTACTTTTCCAAACAATTGAAGCACACATAACTTTGAAGAATATAAAAGAGAAATATACCGATCTAATGATAAATACATTACTGAATGAAGAAGAGAATCTTTTGATGAAGTAGATAATTTAAGATGCTGCAATGTAGATGTATTAAAAAAGCTGCTTAAAAGAAAGTTAGGAATCAGATTCACTCTCCAAATCTTTCATAGTCACAAAGAGAAATAATGTTTTCATTTAATGACTACTGCAAAATATTATTAAAACAACCAAATCTGATATGATGACCTGTAGTATTTATTGTTAATCCGATTAATTTACACCATTATTGAACAAATATTATATCACTTTGAAGTATATCTATATCCTCATTTGTATAAATAGCTTTAAAAAGGTTTGCATCATCAGCAAACAATACTATTTCAGAATTACTCAAACATTTTGTACCAAGTCATTAATAAAAACAATAAATAATAATAGTCCCAAGTGAAGACACTTGGGACTATCCTACACCAGCAAGACAGAAAAATTTATGAATAACAATTGCCTATTGTAACCAATTATTTTCTATCTGTTAAGTAAGATTCAAACCATTTTTAACAAACTACCATGAATGCCATACGCATATAATTTCTTAATCAATAATTGAGTAACTACATCAAAACCTCTAGATAGGTTAGTATAGAGTGCGTCTATAAAGTAACGCATAAATTCATTATTGGCTAAATGAACAATAAAATTAGAAATTCCCAAAACAGGTCGATTTTTCATTTCAATTAACTATTGTTTTAAATCATAATCTAATATACAGGGTGAACCACTTTCGTGTAATGACGTCATCTCCATTTTTTTCCTCCATTTTCGGAATCAGTAACTTTTTTATATACGAAGCAAGGACTTTGTAGGCTATGTTCAGTAGAGCTATTCCCCTATAATTCTTACATACAGATTTGTCTCCTCTTTTATGAATGGGGATTAGTACCGCTTCTTTCCATTGCTCTGGCATTTCTTCCTTTTCCCATATTATCTGCATCATCCTATGGATATTCTCTACTAGTTTTTACCCCCCATATTTAATCATTTCTGCTGTTATGTTGTCTTTACCAGCACTTTTATTATTTTTAAGTTTACAAATTATTTCTTTTATCCCACTTATTGCTTCTTCCATTTCTGTGTTATTTTCTACTTCTTCTCTGTTTACCTCGTAATTTGTATTCAGCAGCTCATTAAAATACTCCCTCCATCTATCCAAAACTTCGGCTTCTCCTGCTAGAATCTTACTTTCTTTATCTTTATAAAATGAACTTCTGGCTTGGTATCCCTTCTTTTGCTCCTTTGTGCCTTGGTACATTTTTCGTACTTCGTTCCTTTGGTAATTCGCCTCTATTTCTTCAACGCGCTGATCTTGATACTTTCTCTTTTTTTTTTCTCTTGCATCTTCTTCTCTGTTCTTCCTACTTTTTCCTAATTTCTTGATTGTTGGTCTTTAACATTTCTTTTCTTATTTTATTTCTTTCTTATAGTTCATTTTCACATTCTTTGTCCAAAACGTTATATTTACTAATGATTTATGATTTTTTTATAACCAGTTATAATATATAATAACATCCACTTTGGAGTTTGATGATATTAATCCCTTCAACTTATTTATTGTATTTGAAAATTAGCTAGTGTATAGTTGACGTAAAACATATAGTGCAAACCCAAAAGTTGTCGGCTTTTTGTTTGACTCTAATAAAAGAAGACCGTCATAGTCCAGTAAATTCATTTACTATCATAATTTCAACTAATAGAGTATACAGCAAATTTGTACTTACATTGCTTCTCAGTTTTTCCATCAATTCTCCCAACTGCATCTTGAATTTATTACCCACGCTGTTAAAGGTGAGTTTTCCTTTCAACGTGCTCGAAGTTGAGAACAACGTTTGTATAAATTTATTACCGCTTTCTTGAATTATCCCTTCCAGGGAAGCATGGAGTGCGTCGTTATTTTTGTCTATAAAATATTTAGTTTGATAGCAAACAGCTCCGGCAAAATGCCTGATCAAGAACCCTTCGCTATCTCTAAGACTACGGTGAGCTTTAAGTTTAGAAGATCTGGGAAGTCCTAGCCTAAATTCTTTCGGCCACGATTTGTGAATTTCCTCGGTAAAGTGAGTATAGCTCGGTTTCGGAAGTTTAGACTCTTCGTCGAGAAGAGTAAGGATGCCTTTGTTCTTGGTTTCAATTAAATCTGTAAACAAAACACACATTGTACAACTTCTGGAATGCCACAGAAAACCAATAAAATTATATTATTATATTTTACTTACCTATACAGTCTTGATTATCCACAAATTTTATTTCTGGTACGTTAAGACCTTCCTTCTTGTATAATTCTTGTTCGTTCTTTAAAATCATGTCGTTGAAGAACTGCTGTAATTTTTCATTGCAGTAGTTTATGCAAAATTGTTCGAAACTGTTAACGGTAAAGAATTCTGTAACAAAAACTTTAATTAGATATACAAATACACTCTTTTTGCGCACATTATATTAAGAACCAATTACCGCGGTGTGTCCACCAAAAAATGATTTAGTGTAATAACTTTTAAAATAACTATATTTTTGGGTCTGTTTTCGTGACATCATTTTGAATGTGCCTTTGTTATTAATCTATTCAAATTTGAAAAGATATAAATAAGAACTAATACAGATTTCTTGACAAAACCTTAAATTTTTTACTTAGGAACATTTTTCATCGGTGTTCATTGTCCGATTTAAACCAAATTTTTGGAGTGAGAATATAGTTCTTCATACCCCAGAGGCCATGCATATTTTTTTCTTTGAAATACAACATTTATTTTGGTTTATTTAAAAAAATTTAATGTAAAACTATGCATAGCTTGTGGGGCATGATACTATCAATAAGTACTGAAATTTTGGAGTTAAAATTTTACTCAGTTTTAGAGAAAATTGTACCTAAAATTTGAATTATTTGAAATATTTTATAAGGCTGATAAACGCGCCGTCAGCGGCGAATCCATAATATAGATTCTGTAGTACACTTCGAGTTAAAATTTTGATGCACATGTGGTCGTTATTATTTTATTGTACTTTGTTCGTTCAGATAAAATATTCCCAGTGAATTATTTGTTGTGTTTTTGAAATTTTATTCTTGTTTTCGGATGTGCGTGGGTTAGGTGCAGATACTTTTAGTTTGTGTATTTATTCATTAGACTTTAATAAACTTTTCTTGAAGAAATCCGATTGTACTTAGTCCAGCCTGGGGTAATTTTAAACGATAGTGGGGTATCGTAATCTCTCTCTCAGAACTTTAGTTTCCCTGTCATCAGTTCGCGCCACTTCTAGGCGTATTGGCTCTTAATGGAAGTGATTTATGGAGGTAACATTGAGATTTGTAGACAATATATAATTAGACAATATATAATTACAGTGGATAGTGCATTTAGAAAGAATGGAGATATAAGGGATGGAAGACATCGGAAGAGAAAACGAAAAGAGGTAGACCGAGGAGGAAGTGCAAATGGAAGATATAGTCAAGAAGCAATTAAGGGACTGAAGAATTTTAGGAAAGGATGGAGAAAAGTGGCGTCAACTTGCAAGGCGTCTATTAAACCCTACATATATATTTAATACACCTACATATATTTTTAATGCATTAAAATAAATGTTACAATTCGAAAACTGCACTTACCGAATCCAGCAATATCCAACACTCCTATGTAATAACTGGAGGTTTGAAAAGGTATACTTTTATTGATCCTATTCACAATGTAGTCGAATAAATTGCTGTAAATCGCCTTTGCTAAAGCATCTCTCGCGTTGGTAGCTTCGTACGTTTTGAGAGGTACCATAATGACGGTTCCCTTCATTCCTCCCCTAGCACTTTGCATAACTCTCGAAATTAAAGCTTGTTTCAGTTCACTGGAATCGATTTCCAATAGTTTAGAAGCTATTAATAAATATTTTTCTTTGGAAGCTAAAAATATATTTCATTTTCGTACCAATGATACTAAAAACGGTGAAGAGTTAAAAACTCACCGACTACTCGACAACCGCCTCTAGTATCTTCGGGATTATCTTCAAATTCGACGTTACCCAAATGCAAAACCGCCGCCACTGTCGAGTAAATATAATTTCTATCAGTTTCGTTAACTTCTAACCGCGACAACGCCTGATCCAATTCCTTAAAACCATTTACGTCATCCAAAAGAATATCTTTTAATGATCCTTTCTTGTGATCAGCACTCTTTCGATTGGCGTCCAGATTTTTTTCTGTCGCAGTTGAAGTAAAATATCTAAAAAGAAATAATACACAAATATAAGCAATTATATAATTTTTCTGAGGCATTCCAGAAACAAAGAAGGCAATTTGGACTAGTTTATACGATTTATACGAATAATTTTCCTTCCTACTTTAGTTCACAATCCAATGTTGCTTTTTTACCTTTAACCCTTACTATTAATTTCTTAATGTTAACGCATCAACATAACTGAACAAACAGCACAGCTTAGAATATTAACTTTCTCTCATCCTTTCAATATACCTACAGATTTCATCTTAAAGAGCAGTGAACTAAGGGGATTTTAGCTCGGATTTAACTATTTTTGTATACATTTTCTTAACACTACAGGATCAAATGCATCTTCTGGATCAATTAATTACATATACATGCATTTGTGAACGACCTTCCAGGCCTGTAAATGTGTAATTTTACATAATATTTTCTGTCATAAAGCTTTTTAAGTGCTGTGCTGATATCCTTGGTTAGTTACCCTCTGTCCATCTGCAATACTATATATCTCAGTCCTTCCGGTATGGGGTTCCCCTGGACTTGAAAGTGTTTGTTGATGCGTACCAAGTAGGGTTGGCAGAGGTATTATACCTTTCGGTATAATACTATTATACTTTGTATAAAACTTGGTATAAATCTCGGAAGTTATATACCAAAACAATTTTATACCCTACAACACAAAATTTTGTTTAATACCAAGTATAATACTTATTATACCAAGTATTATTCTTGGTTTTATACCAATGTGCACAATATTGCGCAATAGCATAGCTTTAGCGAAGACAGGTCTTCACTTGTTTAAGTTGTTGAGTGCAGCTCCATGAGTGGTATCTACGTACTACGTGTTTGTTGTTTTGTCGAGATTGATTCAATGGTCAGTTCTGCGGTGGGCCAGTGGGTGTTTAAAAAATACATGCAATTGTGTAAGTATATAAAACATAACTAGACGAGAAGAAACAGATAAAGGAGCGGGACTGCTGATGGACACGGATGGAGATTATTAGGAATTGTGTGATTTTTGTTACTAACTGTTTGAAGTTATTTTAATTTTATTGTATCAGAGAATCTATATTATTATTATTATTTTGAGAATATACGTTTTTTTCGTTCGGTGGATTTTCTGGTTTCAATATATACACAGAACATCGCATTATTAGGACGCAAAAAGTATAATACCATATAATACCGTATAATAAGGTATAAAACTTTGTATAATATTCCAAAAAGTTAAATACCAAATTTTGCCAACCCTAGTACCAAGACAACCGTTTCTACCATCTTGGATCTATCTGTATAACTTCTATTGTCTAATGGTTTCCAATAACCATTTCAAAGTGAATGACAAAGTCTAACTTGACTGGCATAGTGTTCAAAGGTTGATTTATGGATAAATATGAATTTTTTTTACATTTTTTTTTCTGTGATTGCGGAAGACGTGTGGCTGTGATGTAGCACTTCAACTAAAGTTTTGCCCCTTTGGATCATTCTTGCAATCTTGTTTTTGCCTTCAATCGATTCTTCTATATACTTTTCTGCAACTGAAGATCTCTTCCAACAACCGTGCTGTTTTAGAACTTTAAAGTCAGCTCCAGCATTGGCCAACAACGTTGAGGATGTCCTCCTGAAGCAATGACCTGTATACTTTTCTGGTTGGTCTAGTTTTAAGAACTCAGCTATTTTCTTAGGTTCTCCACCAACAGTATGTAGACATTTTCCTTGCCTATAACCCACCAAAAGAGCTTTCAGGGAGACGTGTTGCCTTAAATTGATGTATTTTCTAAACACATCCAAATAGTGAACCTCATCTCTGTTGATCACAGTGAAAGCTCGTCGAATATGCGTTTTTGTTTGGTTAATCTTAACTACTAGCTAAGTACCCATCACTAACTTCTAAATTATAGATCTCTTCCCTTCGGCAACCTCCAGCAACTCCAAGTAATGCTATCACTTTGAGTAATAGATATTCTTTATCTGGAGCGTTCCTCATGAAGTTTTCAAATTGTTCCTTTGTCAGCACCTTCAACTGGTTTGGCTGATGGTCCTCATTTTGTTTTTTCAAAAAAGCTATCAACTTTGGGAAACTTGATATGTTGACATTCTCATTAACCATAATCTTTGATTTTACCATCGAGTATTTGGACCATAATGAAGAGTTGGTTGAATGTTTTTGACTGAAAATTTGAACTGTTGAAAGGAATATTCTGTTCTTCCACATCCAAAAAGTAAGCCAACATCACATTTTCATCAGCACTACTTTTCAAATTGTGTTATTCACGCCAGTTGCAAAACAGGGCATATTCTTTTTCATATCTTTTCGCAGACTTAACTGGAATGATTTGCTCTATCGCTTCCGCAGTTTTCTCAGCAACTTCATCTAATTTCAGATCCATTTTCTCCGCAGATATTTCGTGTGTGCAGAAAAATTCAATATGTCTGCCTTTATTTAAATTGTTACTTGGTAACCGCTGTTTATTTTTTATTTATAAAGCAAATCAACCATGTTAAGAATAAATCAAGTAACATAATTTTTTCACAGCAGTCTACATGACTTCCTAATAAAATGGTTAAATATGTCATTTCAGTTTCATATTTTATTGCGTTTAAAACCAAAGGCAGTGTGAAAAAAATATAGTACGATACACGTCCGTGAAGTGATTATTACGGTACTCGATTAAATATTCTTGTAAACATCTATCTCGTACTTCCCGGACGAAAATAACTATTACACGATTCTTGAAAGTCATCAATACTTAAATTTCATGTATGTTGCCTCAGTCCATCATCATTTGCTTACCTCTTTATGCAATACTATAGCAGATGAAGACCCACTTTTTGTAACTTATTCTGTCATACGAGTGAAGCATGCAAAAGCATAAGTTAGTAGTCATTTGGTATGATTGTTTCATATATTTTTCAGAATTTCCTGTTCTGTCAGCTTTTGAACCAGGGTAACTCCTATTATTTACCTCCTTGTAAAAGTTTAGTTTGATGTAAAGAGTATTTGTTGACCTTGAGTCCGTCCTTCTGGTAGGTACCATTTCTCTATTATATTTAATCCAATTTTAATTAGATTAGAAATTACTTTATCATGTTTACTCTTTATAGTCACGATTGTGTCAACTGCATATTCTTGGATATGCTTTGACAGAAAGTTGCTGATAACCAAGAACTACAGTAAACATGATTGTCGTAAACACGTGATTTCCATTGACAGAAAAGAACATTCCAGATATTCTTTTTATGAACAGAAAATAACAGAAGCTTCTACATGTTCGAGAAGCGTTGACTCTGTATCGAGTTAAAAATTATCAGTATATTTTCTAATGAAATTAAATATATAGAAAAAACGTTTACCCACTACAAAAAAAAATTAATGGAAATTTAAAAAAATTGTAAGAAAAAGTAATTCAGGATAAATAATAATTGAATTGTTTTCTACCCACCTTGTACAGCCATGTTTCAAATAGTTGAAATCATCTGGTTGCGTAAGGTGTAGTTTGCTTCTCAAGTTATCCGGAGCTCCTGCCAATAACATATAAAAAATGTGATAGTTCCTTTCGTCTCCTTCCGCAGAACATATCCTGGATTTTTCCAAAAGATAATGAGATATGTGACCACCAGCGACTTTAAACTTATTATCAAAATGAACTTCTATAAATTTACCGAACCTAAAAGAAAGATATCTAATAAAATAAAAATCTAATAAAAAATCATTTAATAGTTAACCTGGAACTGTTATTATTTCGGGTAGTTTTAGCATTTCCGAAAGCTTCTAATACTGGATTGGCGTCCAAAATCTTTTTCTCTAACGTTCCAACTTCAGCTCCCCAATTGTCGCATAAAAACTTCAACAGATGTTTGGTGGATTCCGTCTTTCCAGCTCCGGATTCACCACTTACTATTATCGATTGCGACTGCTTCAAAACCAACATATCTCTGTAGGCTGAAAGGTGAAAAATAAATCTTAAATTACAATGAAATGCATATGAGGGACAAACAATTTTTAAAGGATGATTATTAATGAATGTTAATATTTGGAAGATTCTACTACCAAAGGTTTGTAACTCCATCCAGAAATTAGTAATTGACAGTTAAATCGTCAACTATTTGGTGATTTGCCATTAAAAAACCTTCAATTCCATATTATGTGGAATTAGAATCTGAATAAATTATTAGACTTAACTATGGCTTTGATTGTGGTAACCTTTATTTTGTGGAAGCCCATCTCTAAGAACATTAAAAAAGTTCTATTTTTAATGTTCTTAGTTAAGTATGGCTAATTTACTGTTTAAATATTTACTTTTGAACAAAACTCACTTATTCTATTAATGACAAATATACCTTATGAAAAGGAACTTTGTCCAATAATTATACTGTACCTTTATCAGCTATTGCAAATACATGTGGTGGAAGTTGACCCAAAGACTTTCCTTTGTAATTTTTAACAGTTTGTGGTGCATACAGTGTGGGTATATCTTTGTAAGGATTTACAGCTATTAAAATATTAGCCACATATGACTAAAAAAAGAACCAAAAAAGAAAAACTTTAAAAACAAATATTATAAAAGAAAAATACTAATTTAAATTAAATACATAATTCAAAGTCATCATTGCCTCTAACAAAAGATTATTTGATATTTTTACTAACTTACATAAATTTTATCCTTAGAATAGCGAATCCGTATGTTGTTTAGTAGAGTCCCTTCATTTAGAAACATCATTTCACCTAAAACAAATAATATCATTAGATACTGGAAGAAAATTGTATGGCAGGTGGCATAATCGAATCAGAAGTAACAAAGTACAGGGAGCAAATGGAAAAAAGGTGCAGATAGGCCAGGTAAGGTATACCTTTAATAAAAATTAATAATGTTAGTGACACATCTGTTAAGACTAAGGATTCCAGTTGATGCAGACCAAATTAATTTTCTTCAGCCTCCCAGGCTTTACTTTGAGAAAATGTTCTTAGAATTAGCGTTTCATATCTAGGTATTTGATCTCATTCTCCAGTGAGGCAGGAGATTATTCAGTTTCCACCTCCTAGTGAAACTAATATGTTTTAGGTCACCAACAGTTGTTCCTTGTCGCACTACTTAGTGTATGTTGAATTACATAATCTCCTCATGCCAATAATAATTTTCTCTTACTTAGCAGTAATGTAACTGTATCCTTTTCAAAATCTATATTACAATTTTTCGAGCATCTTGAAAAAATGTTAGATTTAGCAGGAAACTGTCAATAATTGAGAAAGTTTATGTCAAAGCGGAAGAAGAAGAAAGAGTAAATAGGAAAGAAAGAGAGCAAATTGAAGATGGTTTTATTCATAAAGACAAACGTGTTTATGTATACAATGTAAACATCATTAACATTTTCAATTGATTGATTAATCAATCATTAAGCTAATTAGTCATTGAATATATATAACTTATAATTTTACCAATATTGAAATTTTAAATGTACTAGTATTAGTTTTTCTTTGAAAATATTTTTAATAGAAGGTGAAGAACCCTAAGTGGGATTAAAACTTTTACAGGGTTTCATTTGATTTTTAAGCCGTTCCAATTACACAATTTAATAAACACATCAATTTTGATAATAAAATCATAAAAAAAAACAATTTACATAATTCATACTTACAATTATCATTGTAGTCTTTATTTTCATCTAAATTAGCTCTAAAGATTTCATCAAATGATAAAACCCTTTTTGGGTATTTTGAACTGTTGGGTGTAACTTCAGCTCCATCTTCCAGAAGTTCCGTTATCTTTCCCAAAATGTAACCTTCTGTATGGTCACGAGCCCACACGACATCATCCATGACTTAACTGTAACAATAACAATCGAATTACAAATTAAGAAGTGAGCGATTTAAACAATAACAATCATTAAATGTAAAAGGTATCTTTTTCTTCCATTATTTGAAGGCAAGCATTTTCAAAGATACATACATAATCTATACTAAGTTCGGATACTAATCGACAGATGGCGTTGATAATGCCAAATCTATACGAACGTTTGAAAGTCAAAGGACGTGTCAAAATTTCATAACAGGCAATAACACATAAGGTTTAATTGACTACCTTTGCAACTGTGATAAAACTATGCAAGCTTTAAAATCATCACTAGATTACTAACTTTAAACTTGTTGACCTCCTTTTAGAGGTGGTACAAATATCATCACCAAATCGCAGAAGTCGAATTTCGGTTCAGTCGTTACCGAAACGTCTGTGTATATTTTTTCTCGCTTCTCTGTTGTTTATTCATATTTATATCAGGCTTTTTTATTTAGTTATTATCGTTTAAGATTAGGAGGGAGGATCTCTGTATAGTTTAATGAGTCTCTTAAGCTGGAGCTACATTAGCGAACCTACGGCGAAAAATCGTATTAACGCGATGAATGTGGCGGGGTACATCGTACCATCTCGTAGTATTTGGGCGGGCGAAGACGATGTAGTATCGGGGAGCTGTCGGTAAACAAGAGTAAATCAAAGGGATTTATCGCGATAACATTTGCTTGGGTGGCTACACCCATACATATATAATATGGTTCCAAAATTGTAAAGAGAGTCATGGCAGGTCTATTGTCTAATGTCTAATCTAATCTAAGGGCCTTAAATAATTTTTATTTTGTAATTTTGCAATTTTAAACCTAATTTTTTTCAATTACACTTGGAAGTTGAGTTAAAAGTTTTTTTATTATTCTTCATAAAATAATGTCTTTATTTTTCTATAAGAAAAATTGTTTCAGCTATTTTATAAAGAATTTGGAAAAAATTTCAAGATTATCTAGATTAACAGAACAAAAATTAAGTTATGAAGAATAATAAAAAAACTCTTCTTTTAACTCAACTTCCAAGTTTAATTGAAAAAAAATAGGTTTAAAATTACAATTACAGCTGTTTCGTCAAATAGCTAGCATCGTCAGTGTGACATATTGAAGTTACATTTTGTTTGTTTGTAGCTAGGTACCTGATGTTGATTAGCTAGTAGTAAGGCTAGAGTATGGAAGTAATAAGACATAACAATATTAAAGCCTAGATATTATTAGCCCTAAGGGATTATCCTGGATGTATTTCCCTCTAAGATCAGTATAACTGTGCAATGATATAGAAAAACCAGGAAAAAAACTATATCATGCTGATCTTTACAATAACTTAATATATTTCTGTTACAATAATTACGTCTTATCTATGTATAAAATGAAGACTTAATAAAAGTAAACAGTTTAATAGGGGAGAACTTTCAAGATTTATTTGTTCATTCACTAATAATAACAATAATAATAGGGCTAATAACATCTAGGCTATAATATTGTTATGTCTTATTACTTCCTTACTTGGTCTAGCCTTACCTACTTAATCAACATCAGGTACCTAGCTACAAACAAACAAAATGTAACTTCAATATGTCAATCTGACATATACTAGTTATTTAGTGAAATAGCTGTAATTGTCTACCGCAAATTTCAGCAACTCCAGTTTAGTAAAATCATTCAGTAAAATGTTATCTTATCAAAACTAAATCCACGTTATCTAATTTCATGTAGATTGATCTTTAAAACAATACATGTATCTAATATAGATAAATTAATTAATTGTGAGTAACAAAAATATTTTTAGACATTAGCAGATATTCATTTGAAGATAAAGTAAAAAAAAACGTAACTATAACGAAATAGATTTATGAATCATTTTAATTTTCTTGACTCGTGGATACCTACAATTTTCTGATGTGAGAAATCTGTCAAATTTTTGTTTCCTATAATCAATTAAGAGGGTAGGCGCACCCAGAGTTGAGATATCTACCCCAACTCAATTTTTAAATATTATTATGTTTATGGGCATAACTAGCATAACTACGTGAGGTCTGTTTTAAATTGTAAGAAAAGTGGGGTATGTCTTGCCTACAGAGCCGGAATCGGACCAAATGTTTTGCGTTCCGTCGTTATTGAATTTTTTTATTGTTGTTTATGCAAGGATTTAAAATATTTATAGTTTTAGTTTATTCTGTTTGGGTTATTACTATTATGTTATTATTTGTAGCATTTACTGTTAATTGTTTTCTAGGACTGTAAATACATCATATAAAAATAATCTTTATATTGTCGATATAATGTTAATTCGTTTATTGATACTTAGTGCATAATCTCAATTTAGAATTCATAAATAAGATTGTTTTCTGTCCCTTGCAAACATTTTACCTTTTCCTACGAAACTGATAACTATCCTATTGCTTTTATTTCTTTTTATGATACATTGTTGTGATATATCACCGTTAAAAAATGAAAGAAAGAATATGTTTACAATTTAAATTTTCTATAGACTTTTTTGTATTATATAAAAAATACTATATTACTATATTTTTGCAAATACCGGACATCTTCACTGGGTAATACTTTCTATTACATGTTTTGGTTTTTTCTACATATTAAATGTTAAATAGGTATTGTAATAATTTTAATGTACTTCTAAAACATAATAATCATATTGCATAATCTTCCGTATCAAATAGCGCAAAATTTCTCTGTATAATACTATAAAAAAGCAAATCAAACGTATTACTTTATTTCGTTTAAATTTGTGAAATGTGTGTATGGACATGGTGTTTATTTTTTTCTTTTCCTGTGGTTAACTTTGGATCAAGAGTAACTCCTAGGTACCTTAGCTAATCCGACAATGAACTAGTTTAATAGGATCATATTAATCAAAATGATAGCAATATATTTAGGATAAGATACCTACTTACTTATATTGGTATTCATTTTGCAAGTAATTTTTCTCATTTCGTAAAATTTAGCAATAAATAATTAGTAAGTTTTAAACGTAGCGCCAACTAATAACCAATAATGAAGTGTGTTTAAAAGTCAACGTTGTCACAGTTTAGCTACGTTCGTTTCAAGTATTCTCAAAGAACTGGCGGTACAAAACACCGTGTTTTGTGACTAACTGATTGTACCAGTTGACAAGATATATGACAGGAGAGAAAATCGTGTTTATCTGTAATAAACAAACAAGACCCCTATTCTTGACGGTGATAGAATAGAACAGCCAATAGAAAGTGGGCGTGGTTCTATTGAAAATGCCAAAACCGTATTCTTGAAATTCGTTCTCTCACTGTACCGATAGAAGGGTTGCTCCCCGAGAGAACAATTACTTCTATTGGTTATTTTTAAAGGAACCGCTATAACACCAAGAGAAGGTGCTAGGTATTTTTATTTTCGAACCAAAAATAGTATAGAAGTAATTTCTTTCATAAACCAAACACAACCAAACAACAAATTAAACTAACGAAAATGACAGTAATAAACTGTCAATCAGAGAACAAAAATATCGATATGTTTATCTCTTTTTAATGACAACAAATAAGAGAGAAAGATAAGTTTCTCTTATTGAAATACGTCACTTACCACTTATGACGTATGTAACCATTAAATTTAAATTTCAAAAGCCGATTATGGCTAGAGGATTAATTTTATAAAAATTTTATTTGTACAGTTGGACCACTAAAAACCTATTTTATAAGATGCAAATATAAAAAAAATCACTAAACTAGTCCATTGCATTGCTTTCCATCGATGCCAATTTCTAAGCTTTAATCTTTAATTATTACGTTAATAATTGTTCTAGTTTAAATACTACTGAATCAACATTAAATAGTTTTCTAATAAAACAAAATTGAACCTAACAATCTGTAATTCTGACGACCAAAGTCGTTAATTTTGGTCAAATATTGGAATTTTGTTACTTTATTTCGTGATCTGATTAAAACTGTTTTATTTGGCATTTTCTCTTTGTTTGTGTAAAAAATTGCACAGCATAACGACTGAAACGAAATTCCAAATATTTTATGGTTTAGTTTCATTGTTAGTAAAAGTTCATAAATCACCGTTGCTATACACGTAATTAGTTGAATTAGCATGCATCATTTAAGCAAATAAACACGTCTGTAATAGATAATGCATAATTAATAACTAAAAAAATATTTTTTATTATAAAGTAAAAGTAAAATAAGTAATTTCTGCGTTTTCTCTTCAATGCATTCCCACCGTAAACTATTTTATAACGTGATAACGCTACTACTTTTGTTCTTCCATTAAAACTTTCTTCCAATTTGCTATTTAGATTCTTCTGTAGCCCTGAGTCTCATGTCATATTTTCACACCACTATATATACATATTTTAATGATCTGACAACAATAATTAATTGATTATTGTAAATACTTTGCCAGGTGTTTGATCGCTTCTTCACTTGATCTATTCATTAATTTCCAGTTATTTCACGGTTCTTTTGTGTTGTATTTTAAATATATTACAGTTGTATATTCTTGAAGTTTATCGAATGGTGTTCAATACAGGGTGTATTTCAATTGAAAGCTGGCATGTCACAAAAAACATAAAATGAGGTGAAGAACTGAATCGGATATTACTCATACTAGCTAGAGGGTTTAAGACACTAACTGGACGCAGACGCCTTAACGATCATACTTCAGAGTATACATATATGTACAGCAAATAAAAGGTCTATTAGAAATATCTCGAGAACTAATGGTAACTGAACCATGAAAATTGAAGGAGTTTTGGAGGGTGATTAATTAAAGGAAAATGTTTTTATCTACTCGCTACTTCAGGTTGTACCGAAAGTTGCCTGTATATTCGTTTTTTAATGGGACGCCCTGTATATATTTTTAACTTTTTGGTAATATTTCTCAATGCCTATTGTGAAGCGTTTTTAAGTTATGTTTTTTATTTGAAAATTACATTTTTTTACCATGTTCAATATTCAAATATAATTTAAATAAAAATTTTAATTTCTTATGGACTATTTACCACATTTTTTTATTATACAGGATGCTGTCAAAATTAGCATAAAATCGGCATCCCAAATCTTCGTCTTATTCCGTTTTTTCATAAATGTATAAAGTTCACGGTTCACAATTAATAGGCGTAGGAAAAAAACCAACAATAAAGAATAACTTAAATATTTCTAAAATTAAAATAAATACTGTCAGGCTAACGAGGGAACCATAAAATATATTAATTGAAGGAAAAATCCAAATCTATGACACAGAATTTTTATTAAGTGATTAAAAAAGTTGGTAACAGCGACTAGTTTCGCACCATAAGGAGAGGCCATCATCAGGCATTAAAGTCAATGATGTGTAAAAGTAAGCATAAACTAAAATTGTTATAATCAACCAAACTATCATGCGTGCATTAAAAATTAATAAAACGTGATAATCAAAATTATATTAACTATATGGAGAAAATGTAAAAGAATTATTTGTAAAAGAAAATGTTTTTTCTTAAATGGAAATTAAAATTTAAATGAATTGATAGAATTTTTTTCTTCGACAATGCACATAACAGTATTCGAAGTAAAATGTCAATGAGAAAAAGAAGAAAATGGTTACCAGTTAAAGTAAATGTATAAAAAATAATATTATTTTATTTTTATTAATATTGCAAAAGTTGTCAAGAAAGCAAAAAAATTAAAAAAAATTGAAACAGAGAATTATATTTTTTATTATTTTAAAAGGAAAATTGAGAAAAACATGTGGGTCTTTCGGTTTTATTTCTCCATTTAAAAATAAAAGAATTTTGAAAAGCAATGGATTTAAATATACATAGTGTGGAAACCACTTATGGAATGAAATTATTTGAGGGTTAGTTTAGTAGATTATAAAAAACGCTGGGACCCGTCAACTTTGAAATTCTAATGTGAGGTTTTTAAACATAAATTTAAAGGTACAGGGTGATACACGCAAGTCTGGCATCGTCCATGATCTATATTTTTAATGAAACACCATGTATATTTTTATAATTTTAAAAGCTCCCTAACAATACGAACTCAACGAACTATACCATGTAGGGTCTATTATAAATTGTACAGGGTGAAATTTTGAAATTATTTATAATTTTGTTCAAGATAGTAAATATTTATATAAAATACTTGACGTAATTGATTTTTTACATAAAAACAAATGCTCAAAATGTTCTCCACCTTGTTGTTGGCAATAACACAGCCTATAAAAGTCCTCCTTAACTTTGTTTAAAGTTTGAGGTAAAATAGCCCGTACTTCTGTAGTTATCCTTTTTTTGAGGTCTGCAATGCTACTTGGCTGTGTTGCATAAAGTACTTTATTTTTGAGATAACCCCACGGAAAAAAAATCCAAGCGCGTAAGGTCCGGAGGTCTACCTGTCCACTCGATGTACCTCTTCGTCCAATCCATTTATTGGGGAAAATTTCATTCAAGTAATTTCTTACAATTAAAGCGTAATGGGGTGTTGCTCCGGCGTCCTGGAACCAGATATTTTCATCCGGTAGGTTTGGATCTATTGCGTTGGGATATAAGTTGGCCAATTTAGGAACAACTTGGTATTTAATAATGCTTAAATATTTTTCGGCTGTCCAATTTCCATCTACAAAAATAGAACCAATAATATGATTCAACTTTTGGGGATACTCAGTATGTGTCTCATGCATACAATGAGGAGTCTCCTCTAACCAATATCTACAGTTTTGTCTGTTACTGTATATGATCGGCATGATTGTTTTCCAAAACAGAACCCAAAAATTTACAAAATTTACCAAGTCAAAGTTAAGATGTTATTTACAATGATTTGTTAGAAATGAAGCATTTGGAAGGAGCTAAACTTTTTTCTATTATTTAAGGAGGATTACTCACATTTTAGACTGGATTACAATATATTAAAGATTATAATAACGGAATTGTGTGTATTTACAGATGACAAAAATCGCTATTTCTAAGATAGAAATAATATACTACACCGCATGGGCCGAAAGTTGAACTTTTCGCCCGCGTGAAGTATACGATTTTTTGTTATTGAGCAACAATGTATAACGCCGGTCTATTAAACATTGATCACGTGTGTCGGGATCTATATTGTATAAACTACACAATATATCAGGACCTAGTAAATATTACAACGTATCCTTGTATTTTTTCACGTTGTTTTTATCATTAAATCTACTGGCACGCAAAATGTAATTAACCATAACATCCCAACGGTGTGATATGGTCGGACGGTAGCGTGTACTTGTGTTAGTCACTGTCTAACATCCTGTTAATCAAGATTACCGGAACTACACGTCTACATCTGAATATCAAAACAATTGAGTAGGTGGTTACCTGTAGGAGAATAAATATGTGTTTGTAAAAAGGGATCTCTGACCGAGTACGCCATGCATACCAGATGTGGTTAAAAAATAATGTTTTTCTTCACAATTCTAATTACCTGATTAGAATTAGAATATAATTATTATAAATATTTTTATAAATTAAATGTACTCAAATGTTTACGATATCAATTTTATCTTATCAACTGATTTAATAAAAAAAATTCTGGTAATCAATAAAATACATAGACAACAAATTATCTGACTTAAAGTATAATCTAACTAATTTATCAAACGGTAACAAAGATACAACAAAAAGATGAAAGCAGCAAAATGTTTAACCAGAAAATATGGATTGGATTTTCAAAATAATCATCTATCAATAGCATGTAATTACCTTATACACAGCAATATCTTAAACCATGTACAAGATCAGTATAAACATATGAACACCAAAAATAAGGCGGAAAGTATTGTTTATCAACCCAAGAGCGAAAAATTCAGAACGCTGCCATTTTTTTTTATATTAACATTAAACATTTTTAAATCATACATTTCTACCAATTCTACAAAGCGAGAGCTTTTCTCAAAGAAAATTCTATATATTAAAAAGCAAAAAATCTAAAACTCACAAGAAGAATGCATTCGATTTTTAAAGGAAACGTTCGATTCTGAATACCTCATGATGAAGGCAAGCAAATATATAACAGTATAAATTCTGCAATATGAGCATTGGCTACGCTACAATGCTTGAACGCGGGCAGTGGAAAACGTGCTTTCCTCTCACGCAGAGTGCTTGGGTTCGATTCTCAAACCATAACATTAAAAAAAAAATTACCAGTGAAGGTGGAAAACAATTATGTGTCTTTCAGGTCTATTAGCTCCACCATTAAGCTTATGTAATATAGAAAAAAGACTCCGAAAGACAAGCTAAATAATACTTTTGTAGAAGAGATAAAAATAGTCAATACCTTGAATATGCTAAGTACTTTAAAACTTTCTCTATGGATACCAAATAATCGAGCAATATAACATATTAGAATTAAAGTTAAACAGAGGGTTATATTTCGATCTCTAACAAATTAGTTATAATGAAATTATACCACCTAAACGTATCAGACAATTGTGTTTCAATATTTTTTTTAATTTCTTCAAGAATCTTATTTCTTATATATACAGGCTCTCCTATATCGACCTTCACCTAATAGTTTATGGGGAAGGGATAAAACTTTAGTTGTGTTTAGTATTTATTGAAACAATTTTATTAAAAATTACAAAGAAAGTATTTAATTTTCTGCTGTGTAACAAACTAATAAAAAAATAAAACTAAAATCAACAATAACAAAGGAAGAAAATCCAAATTACAACTCTGGTACCCAAAAAAAACTAATTTCCGTCATATCTTACAAACGCAGAAAAATTGATACAGGAAAGTAAATACAGACTTACCTTATTTTTCTATGAGGAATTAAAAAAAAAATAAAAAATAAGGGTTGCAATTTAAACAAAAGAAGAAATCGTCGTTTTTTCAAGTTAAAATTTAACTCAACGTTGTGACCACCCTGTATAACTAATTTCTTATTTAAACACTATAACTTATAATTTAGGCCCCCAGATGCAAAACGATGTAATAATTTTTAAATTTTATTAATTAATTGATTAATGAAATAAATATCATTTTAATAAGCGTCTTTTTGGCATTTAGAAAAACTTAAATTTATCTAAAATTGTAAATTTTAGGTACCTGATACCTTACATAAAGTGGCCTTTACATCTAATCGTCTAACTAAAAAAAAGAAAAAAAATGTAGTATTCCATTTAAAATAGTGAAGTTGGTGTCAATTTCCGGTTTAACCGGAAGTGTTATAAATTTGGAAATGTTTTAGTTGAATTCAGAAATATCAAAAACCCCGGGATACCAAATTTCATTAATCTACTATTATCCGTTCCCCAAAAACTTTTAGGCGAAGGTCGATATGAGACAACCTGTATATTTATTGGGTTTTAATCCATATAATATAGAGTATAATAATTAATCCAAAGCTGAGCTGCCTTCTTAGTTCTACGATCGTCTTGGTCTACCCATTGGAGTATTCTTTTGAGACATCGGTCTTATTGGCAAGCGTCCCAATCATTTCGGGCCTTTCTGTTTGATTCTGTCAAGCCTATTGTTAAGTTGTGCTTACGACCTTCAAAGCGAATACGTAAGTTGAAATATTAAAAAAAAAATAAACACTAAAGAATTTATTGCGGTTATTACTTTTCATTTTAGTAAATTTATCAATAATATCAACGATTAACAAAATATCGTTCTAAAAAAAATGTTTAAATAACTGCCGTAATTTTTTTTCGCTTCGTGGAGACCGTCTTAATAGAAACATACAAAATAAGATTTCATCATAGAAGTTTTAAAAATTTTAATGCTTTGTTTATAATAATCATAAACGAAAAAAAAAACAATAATGTTGCAGTCGACAACTATTATTTTAACATCAACAGCGTTTTTTATCCAAAATAATGGAAATTATTTTTATTGAAAAATGAAAGTTTAGATTTTATAAATTGGTAAAAAACTACGCAGACGGTGATGAAGTAAACACTAAAAAAAAACTATTATTGTCCAAAGTAAACGTACTTTCTACTGATTTCACAATTTTCGAGTAAATAATGTTTTTGCAACAAAACAAATAGTAACTTTGTTACAGTTAAGTTGAAGCTATAGGGAATGACAGTGTATAGCCTAAGAACATTAAAAAATCATAAAAAATCAAATGCTACATTATAATTTGAAACTAATTATTGTAGTAAGTACTCGGGATTATTTTTACAATAGTAATTTACGTAACAAGTCCGGAAAATACTGTTTTTTTGGACGAGTGGACCAAATTCTACCTGGACTTTGATTTTTCAGGCAATAATTGTGCTGTAGCAGCAGCTGCTGCATTGGAAATTTCGCAGGGCACATTTTCAAACTCACTTTCGCTGCTGTTTTCCATAGTTTTTTTCGATAATTGCGACCAAAAACCATGCAAACTTTGAAAAATAGAAATGTCAAATAATAACTTGTCAAATAGCTGTCAGTCGTTATTTCGTTAGAGGCCGTGGATTCTGAGTAGACCTGTGACGTCAACCGGCGCAGTACACAAATTTGTGTTTGAAAATTGTCCTATTAACTATACTAATAATTGCAGCCCTTACTGATTCATTCTGGTTAGTCCGCCGTTTACGTTACGTCGTATTGTCTCTTTGAATAGCGCAGTAAATTTTGCTTATTTTTAAATTATATTATTTAGTTTAGTGTATTTTAATTATAACAGTTATTTAGTTGTGCGCAACTATTTACGACATCACGGGTCTACTCAGAATCCACGGCCTCTACTATGGTAATGATAAACTGCATTCATCAAAACCATACCTACCAAGATTTTCATATGATTCTTCCCGGCCTAGTCCGGGAAATGCGTACTTCCGGGACTAGGCCGGAAAAATGCAACTTTTTCAAAGAAAAAGCGTCCGGGAAGTAGTTACTTCCCGGACGGTTGCCGAAAAAAATATTTAAATCAATATTGTCATTGACTTGTCTTTATTCGTCAATGATCTGTGAATCTGTCAAATAATAGACGTCAAATTTTTAATCTTCGTGTTTTTTGCCGACATTAATAACAGCATTTACAAAAATGAAACTAACAGAAACAGAACGAATCGAGATTTTAACCATGATTAGATATGGAGATAGAGTGTCAAGCAGAAGTTCGTAATTTATTTAATGCTAAATATCCCAATCGCGATCCAATTACTCAATCAACAGTAAGTAAAATTGAGAAAAATTTAGAGAAATGGGCCATGTTAAAGATCTTCCCAGAAGTGGTAGAACATCAATATCCGAAGTCAAAAAACTGGACGTTGTACTCGCGTTTCAAGAAAATCCTCATACCAGTTCTAGGCAGGTCGCACTAGATAATAATGTCGACCAATCAACTGTTGTAAGAGTGCTAAAAACGGAGAAGTGACATCTACACAAAGTACATCTGGTCCAGGAGCTATCAGAAGATGACTTTGATAGAAGAATCGAATTCTGAAAAATCGTTATGGAAGAACGTAACAGAGATCCGGGTTTCATAAAAAAGGTACTTTTTTTCAGATGAAGCGTCTTTTATGCTGAACGGTCACGTAAATCGCCAGACATGTCGATATTGGGCAAGTGAAAATCCACATTGGATGGAAGAGTATAGGATACAATATCCCGAGAAGGTGAATGTTTGGGCCGACATTATGAACATTCAAATTGTAGGGCCATATTTTTTTTAGGAAAACCCAACTGCTGCTAATTATCTGAAATTCAAAATTATCTCTTGCCACAGCTGAACCAGCTATTTCCAAATAGAAATGACCAACAGGATGGGGCTCCCCCACACTATGCCGTTGAGGTAGGAATTTGCCTTAATAACGTTTTCCCAGGAAGGTGGATAGGTAGAAGGGGGCCTATCGAATAGCCACCAAGGTCTCTATATTTGACCATTCAAAAATTAAAATTGAGATGTTTTAAGATTTTTTTAAAAGTCGTCTGTTTCTGAAATAATAAATTTATTCCATACATTTGCATCATATATATAAGAAAGTGACTAAAGCGGAATATTGAAGAGTAGCCATCATCAGACAATGAAATGAAATTTATGAATAGGGTAAAATGACGAATCATTCGATAAAATAAAAAAAATACGGACCTGCTCTAAAACCACAAAGATCGGGTAATAATGAGACTATGTTACAGAAGCAATAAAAAGTATAATTTTATTTTCTCAGTATTTTTTTTATTGTAGTAGTCATCGTTAATTCAAATATGATAATTAATAATCTTTATAGGTAATACTAACCTAATCCAATCTCCTTACTTGCATAACCATTTTGTTATTGTTACTATAAATAGACATACGGCAAGTAACACATGCGGATAAGTAGGAGTAACTAATTGACCCACTGACGTAATTTTACGTACTTCCTTGATTTGCTGAACTTGACATTCAACAAGTTGTCGAGATAAAGTATATAATGGTAATAGAGAAATGTGCACAATTTTCACATACTTACCGGGGAATTATGTTCTATATAAATATGAATTATTTTTTCATTTTTACTTATTCTAAACCATCGGTTGTTAAACTAACATCTACTTATTACAAATTCAAATCAAAATAAGAACTTTCATAAACAATGTTTATATACTAAGTGACATAAAAATCCGAACATCCAGTTTAAATGTGTTACGCAATCTCCAACGCACCTAGGCATGCTTCTGATCAGTTGGTCAATGTCAATGTATCTTATTCCGGGCAACCACCAACTCCTCTCGAAGTTCTTCTAGAGTCTGAGGAGGACGTTGCAAATTGAGCAATCTCCTATCCATCATATCCCACACGTGCTCAATTTGGGAGATCTTGGTAGCCAAGGTAACAATGTGACATCATTATTTTGAAAGTCTATTGTGACTCTTGCGACATGTGGTCGGGCATTATCTTGTTGGAAAGTTGTATTTGCCAGGGTGTCAAGATATGGTATAAGATGGGGTTCTAAAACATACCATAAGCTATAGCTATACCATAAACAAACCATAACTCCAACAGTTTGATGAACATGCATTTCAACAAAAAACTGTGGATTTCTCCTTTCACCACGTCGTGTTCTAACCCTCGCTCGACCATCGTGCATGCTTGAACAAAATCGAGACTCATCACTAAAGACACTAAAGAAATGTTCCATTTCTGATCCCAGAGTGACCGTTCTCATGCCAAAACCTCTTATTCGTCGGTAAACACTTCGCATGCCAATTAGGTCTTCCGTGTTCTGCAAACCATTCATTTGCAATAGACCTGGTAGTGGAGAAACGGTCCCCTAAGGCCAATAATCTTAGGCAGCGATCTTCACGGTCTGTTGTTCTACGGGGGCGTCCAGAGCCCCTTGCTCTTTGCATATGGCCTTCTCGAAGCGATGCTAGAAAACACCTAACCACGGAGTCTACACTTTTTTGCACTCTAACTGCAATTTCCCGAAAAGAAAATCCAGCTTCCCGAAGTCCCACTATACGACCCCTATCAAACTCACTAAGTTGATGAAATCGTATAGATCTCCGTACCCTAGGCATCGTAACCAATCGTAAAGAATGTCAAGAACCAAAATCCGCAAATAATCGGCTCAATAATTTTGTCAGTAATATTGTCAAACTTCCACTTCATTTATTGCATTACTGTCTTTCCCAGTTTTCAGGTGTTACATCATCTACAGCTTCCAAAAACAATTATTGTTTATCATTAATTTTAAAAGCTGTATTTTTTTAAACCTGTTTCTTGATCTGTGCCCATATCAAATGAAAGGGGTTTGGTTCACAATAATATGGTGGACATCTAACTTCAAGTAACTCAGTTTCATTTAGAAGTAGACTTCGTGAAAATTCAATCATATTGCTACTGGAAAGTTCGTCCTCTAAAAAAAATGTACGCAAAGCATTTTTTGACGAGTGAGTTTGTGATGAGGGAGAAAATTTATCAACGGGAAAATGAAAAGTTTAGGAATGTTTTTTTTTTATTTTAGAAAGGCTTTAGTGAAATTTTAAGGTTCTCTGCACAGAAAAAGTGGACAATAAATATACGGGGTGGGTAAAAAAGATTACGGGGAGAATATGTAAAGTTCAGGAATGGTTTTTTAGTTTAGAAAGTTTTTAATGGAATTTTCAGGTACTTGAAAAGGTAAAAGTCAGTCGATGCTTATAAATAATGAATTCGATCAGAAAATAATTTACATGTATCTTTGATATGTTTTGCATCAGACAGCAAGTTTCAGAGAAGTGGCTGATAGATTTAATATTACCCTGAGCAGTTTACATCGAAATATTATGGAAGTGGCCGATTTTCTGAGTAACTTGTGTTCTTGTGGCCGTTACCGAAGAATAACAGCATTAAAATTTTGAATTTCCCGCCATCGCGATCGTTGAGGTGATCGATAGGTCCCAAATAAAGATCGACAAACCTTCAAAACGATCCTGAATTATACATAAATCGAAAATGTCAAACTAGTGCTACAATGTTCCAACAAAACAGTGTGGACTAGTTTCAAATTTCCTCAAATGCGCGCATGCGTAGAAACAAATTTGAAAACAATCAGAAACGCACCCCTGATTGTCTGTTGAAAGGAACCTAATAAAATTTAAGTGTTAAAAGAGTGTTTTAAAATTTTTTTTATATTTTGCACTTATAAAAATCTTCATTATAAAACGCATTTGCGTATCGTAATGTAACTTTTACGCACGCAAATTTTTGTTTTAAATGGTTGGCGACATGAGTGAAGTTTCTAAAGGCAAGACTATTGACAATGACATTTGTGGCTAATAACAATTTATTAATTTTATATTGTTCTTTAAGAAAGTATCTGTGAATATGAATATAATATTTTACTTATATAATATATTAATATTGATATATTATTCATTTTAAAATATTTTAAAACATGAACATTTGATAATCTAAATGTCACAACTGTCAAATTTTATAAATTACACAGTGCTGCCGACATACTTTTTAAAATAAAAATTTTCGTAATTACATAAAAATAAAAAATTAATTTAAAAAATGGTAAAAAGGGCAAAATATAAAAAATATTATAAACAACTTATTTCATATGGCTGTTGTGACAGAATTCCATATGAAATGCGTTGTTTAATATACTATTAAACTATCATTTATTAAGGACTGCTCTCATTGGTGTAATGCAATGTGAAGTACTAGCCCGAGCACGCTTATCATATAAGTTTTTGTTCTAGCATAGGATATTCATAATAGAAATAGATAAAGACATGATTACGGGTTAATACGTCATAGCACCGCCAATTTATTCCGGAGATTTTTTAGATTTTAATTAATTTGATGATTTTAAAACGCTAGAAAATCTATTTAATAGGATTTTTTATTGATCGATCAAATTCAGTTTGAAAGAATTTTATCCCTTAGTGGTCTTCCCCATTATAAGAAAATAAATATTATCAAATGAGTAACAGGGAATTTTGGTAGGCTGATAAAATATACTATTTAGTATGAAAATATTTTTAGGTATATATCATTACCATTTTGTGTCATTTAAACCCAGCTTTTGTAATTCCTTGATTTATAAACTATACTATATTTAAATTTATTGTACCAACCCTTACTTTTTGGAAGTCCATCTTATTAAGAATAATAAAAAACTCTTCGTTTCAACGTAACTTCCAAGTTTATTTGAATAAAATATTTTAAATTACAATGTCGGCCGTGTCGCTGATTAGCATCGTCAGATTGACATTTAAATGTCATGACATTTGTTGCTGATGCATCTTGATGTATTAGTGCATCATGAACATTTAAAACAATAGTTTTTTCTCTTTGAGAAAACGCACTTTATTTTAAAAGAGCCACTTGTACTGGAACAAAATTAGAACTTGACGCCATTTTCACTATCGAAAATGTTCTCGGAGTAAAATAATAAAAATATGACAACATAAACCACCAACACTAACGAGTACCCATATTCTTATGTATTAGGATATAAACAAATCCTCAATTTATAGACTAATAACGACCTGTTTTTGCAATTATACAGATAGGTTTACCTTAATCCTTTAACACACCTAACGACCACAATATTCTAAATATCGTATTATGAATAGTTATCCCTTACCCAACAAGATTAAAATATGATGATTAAAAGAAATTTCTTAACACTGATGTAAATAAGTACGTGCGCTACTGATTTAGGGTCTTGTTTACAACATTTTACGATTTAATGACTTTTCTTAGCTGCCAACTCCAAACAACCTATATCAACATACAAAAATGGCATTCACGATACAAGGGACATTTAGGAATATCGGCTCCTGGACTAATAGCGATATTATACTCTTTCAACAATTATATTCAGACTGTTCTTTAGATTAGTTTTGTCATAAAATTTATTATGCCAAATTTCAGGTGTTATGGTTGTTGATGTAGATAGTTTACTACATTGACTAGCTTTGTTTATATTGTAGTTAGTTTTTTGTTAATTTATAAATATAATTTTGTATGTGTCATATTTTGATTAATAAAACGTCAAGTATATTAGAAATTCTTTTTAAATAATATATTGTAAATCCACCACTGCTGTGTTAACTCTCAACAATGGTCTACGGCCATTCTTAGTTGGCCATCCGGTACACCACATTTTGTTTATTTAAAATGCCTCATCGCACAAAATGGAAATAATAACAGTTTGTTCTAGAGAGTGAATCCCAATAAAACTGAATAAAAATTTTTTAAGATTTCCTTCACCCTACTCTTTATTTATAACTGACTGTTGAGCATAAATAGTTAACACCAGACCAGTGTTGCCAGACCGCATCATTGAAATTCCCCCAAACCGAGCTTTAAAAATCCCCCCAAAATTGACCATTTAAAAAAAATCCCCCAAAGAGCTCATGTAAGTTTTATTCATCCGAATCTTTTCATAAATTTCATTTTCAATTTTTAAAACTTCTTCAAAATCAGAAATTTGATACAAATATCCCTAATTTAATTATAAAAGCCGTGATATTTATTGTGTACTGAATTATGACTCTGCAAATCAAGAGTAGGTAATAAAAATATAAATCTTAAAATCAAGCTAAAACAATGTAAAAGAAGATATATTGATAATGAAATGAGTTCGAGAAAAACCCCCAAAAAATACCCTTGAAAATCTAATACCCAAAAAATCTAATCCTCCAGAGTAAAAAAAATCCCCCAAGTTTGGGGGAAAATCCCCAATATGGCAATACTGCACCAGACATGTAAAAACTTATATATACTGTGTGTATCTCTTTCCATGCGCTAGGAGAACATAAAAACAAGTTTCATCAAGACACTTAAACTGTTTCATAGAGTTCATTCAATAACAAAAAAGCTTTCTTGAAGATTTTACATGTAATTAACTCCAGATGCGCACATAATGGTGTTTTACCGCTATTTCTGTGATGCTGCAGACATTACGGCATACTTTTAATACAAGTGCCGTATTCTTTGTGTAAAATCTTTCAAATGAGTAGTCAGTATACCGGGTGTTAATAAAAAAAAACTAGTTGCATGCGAATGTTATCAGCTAAAACCGGTTTTTCAATAAAGTTGTTATATTAAAATCAGACTAAGTACAAAGTTTCTAAAGGGGTTACAAAACGTTTTTAGAGGGTTGAATAATTGATGTAACAATAGGATGGGAGCCATAAGTAGTGACAGGTTTTATTAAATAGGCACTACTTGAGAACAACAAAAGAAAACTGCAAAACAGTTACATTTAAATCCGTCTTAGAGTGTTTGTGGTAGTGTTTCTTGCGAACGTGTATAGCGTGATCAGTAGAATTGAGGTCTGGTGATAAAGACGGCCGTACTTACCTTGAATACCTAGATCGAATATCGAGGAACTCAAATCTATTCAAAATGTTATCTGATTTGTCAGAAATCGAACTTGAATTTCGAACAATTTGTATAGAGGACTTTACACATTTTCTTCGAAGTAGTTTTGTTAATTCAATGTAATAATAGCATGTAATAATAGTCATTGCTTCAATTGAACGAAAAAAACATGAAATAGCCATTGTTCACAATTCTAAAAAACAATGAGAAATCTGTATCAAAATGAAACATGATTTATTCATTCAATATAAATAAAACGAAGTTTCATAAGTCCGATGAAAAAACAACATTTCCATATGCTAAGGATTATCCAGTAATTCCACAAACCGGGCAAAAAAAAAGATTACACTAAGGATTTGTAAATTTCAATAAGCAGATTTTTTGGCATAATCCTGCGTATTATATAAAATGTATGTATAAGGTGCCTAATTTTGTTTGACAAGTCTTGAATATGTGTAGTCCATTTTAAATTTTTATCGATTTTATTTTCTAAGTATTTTATATTGAAAGTTTCTTTTATAATAATATTAGATTTTGTTAATTTGATAGAGCTGAACTAGGTCTAGTAGCATCATTCAATGTAAAAGCTATATAAAAGGTTTTTTCTATATTTAAGGTTAATTTATACAGATCAAGACCCTTAATACTTTTTGTTTAACTGTATCCCATGATTTATCTTTAAATAATAGAACTGTGTCATCTGCATAAGAGATAGACATGCCGTTTAGATTTAAATTTAGAAGAGAAAAATTTATATATGTTATAAATAGGAGTGGGCCCAGAACTGTTCCTTGAGGAACCCCAATTTTTACTGTTAGTGAATCACTAAGTGTATTTCTGATTTTAACCATTTGTTGTCTTCCATTTAAAAAGTTTTTAACGACTTTCAACACAGTACCTCTGACACCATAATTTTTAAGAACAAAATTGAGTTGTCGGTGAGGTACTGTGTCGAAGGCCTTCGCAAGGTCCAGAAAAACGGCTATACCTTTTTGAGTATTGTAAAGACTAATTTTTATATTATTTGTTAGTTCAATCATGACATCACTTGTACTGACTTGGTATAAATCCAAATTTATTTTGGTTAATTATATTTAGGAAAGAAAGGTAATCGAACAGTCTAGCCTTGAGAGATTTCTCAAAGAGTTTTGCAAAATTTGCAATATGTATAACCATATTAAAGCCTAGATGTTAATCTTACTAAGATGGACTTCCACAGAGTAAGGGCTTCATTTTTCAAATGATTTTCGTCAATTTTTAAAATTTGAATGGAAATATTTTAGCACACGCTATATCTTATATACCCAGACGTCCCATCTTGAACGGTACAGTTCCTTTTTTTACGGGGATATGTCCGGTTTTCCCGAAATATATACTCGGGAAGCTTGTTTTTCCCATTTTACAAATGTTTTGCCTCATATGTACTTCAAGACACAGCTATAGTACGGCCAATAGTCACCTATGGAGAACATGCCCAACGACGGCACTAGTAGCAATACTAAACCTTACACCTCTACATCTTCATGTAGGAAATGTAAGAAGAAGGACATTCCAAAGGATGGTCAGTGAAGGAATCACTTCAACATAATCCAAACTGGGAAATACCCCAGGACAGAATGTCAAAAAAACTTAACTTTACAAGAAATTTCACGGTAAAACTAAGCAAAAAAATTAATGGGATCCTACCGTAATATCACAGATAGGCTAGAACACAATCTTATGGTATACTGATGGGTCCAAAACTAAAAGAGGCACAGGGATAGGGATTTGCGGACCTAGAAAGCACCTCCAGAGTTTAGGCTCACATCCTACCACTTTCCAACAGAAATATTCGCCATTGGAAAACATAACTATTATGTCTGACAGTCAAGCAGCAATTAAAGCACTCAACTCCAGCGTTATAACATCCAAATTAGTCTTGGAGTATCTAGAAAGACTGAACGAACACAGGTACACTTCTATGGCTCCCTGGACACTCGGGATAGAAGGAAATGAAATGGCAGCTACCTGTTGTGACAATATTATCTAGGATGGACTCTTTGAAAAATAACAACTACGACTACCTTTCAATAGAAATGTATATTAATTTTAATTATTTTACCGATATGACTGAAAATTGGTGAGGAGGTAGCTTAGAGCCAGGAGACGGACATACGATAGCTAGTTAGTTAATAAAGAGCTCTTGATATAAAAATGTAAACAGAATAATATGAATTTTTTGCTACAACAATGCCCGTTTGAAAAAAAATATTGTACTTAATATGTCCCAAAAGTGCTTTTACCGGACTGGGGATCGCCCTGCAATTTTCCCACTCGTCCAGTAATAGATCACTTTCGTGAATATTATCTGTAGTTTTCATAAGTATTATAATGCGTATTTATTTTAAAAAAATACTTAAAAATGGCAGAATTATTGAAGAAACCTATAGTTGTAAAACCTAGTAAGTCAATCTTTGTTAGCTATGAAATATAGGGAACAGAGTGCGATATAAACAAATAGATTTACAGATCTTTAAAAAACAATGGCCTTACAGGTCATCAAAGTCTATGGCCTATTGTTAAACAATTTGTGTGAGTAGAGACAGAAACAAAGAATAACCAGGACCGGATTGTAAATACCTCCCATTGTTTGAAATAGACTTACAACATGAAATCAGCAGCGAGGGGTTAACGACTCTTTCAGTAGGTGTACAATAAAAATTCACCATTTCAGTAGCAACATATTGTGTCTAACTACTTTTTCCACTATTCCAATATCTTTAGAATATTGTCAGTACGAAATTCCAATAAATTCTTAGGATTATACTTTAAGTTTCGTTATTTTGGTTACTTAAATAAAATATTTTAATAATCTTTTATCTCTCTGATGTGACGTGACAAAACAATGACATCTGTCAGAAAATAAATAAAATGTACTATCACTATATGAAAGAAGGCATCTACATTACTCCCCCCTCCCCCTCAATGACCTGGAATTTTTTTGAGAAGCAGAAAGCAAGGAATATGAAAAGATACCTTGCAAACAAAATTATAGGTGCAAACATTAACTAACATAACATAACGTTACGTTACGTTAATTTAAAAAATAAGAATGGGCAGAATATTCATCTAACTCTAATACTCATGCAGAATTGCCAAAGGGGTAAATGTTACGTTCTTATGGATTTTTTAAAGTATTTGAACTTGATTAATCCAGTCCCTATCGTCTGCACCAATAAATGCTGGCTTAAGTCTATCACCGCTTTTTGGAACTTTGTGAAGGCCTGAATAGGGAGGTTCTAATGTCATCTTCATGAGTTCCACACGTAGAAAGACATGCCAACAGTCTTGTAAGCTCTTGTGAACGAATATTGGTTGTTTTCCGTGACGTTTCACATGTTACAAACTGAATTTTACTCTTAATTTTTTTTAGAAGTTTATGTGGTTCTATACTTGAGTCAACTTTTGGAGTTAAGAATTCACCCGAGAGTCTAATAGTCTGACCATAAAGCAATTCAGATGAGGATGCGGAAAGATCTTCTTTTGAATGCCGTTCTGCAACCGAGCAATACAACTGGTAATGTATCTGACCAAGATGCATCTACGTGACATGTGATTGGGGACTTGAGTTGACGATGAAAACGTTCTACCATTCCGTTTGCTTGGGGGGTGGTAGGAGGTTGTTCTTAGATGGTTGGTTCCAGTGAGCAAAGATACTTAAAAAGGTCCGATTCAAATTGCCTTCCTTGGTCTGTGGTTAGGGATAATGGTGTACCGTAACGGCATATCCAACCTTCGAAGATTTTTTTGCAATTGTAGTTGCGTTTACATCTCGTATTGGGTAGGCTTCTGCAGCTACTCTTTGCTTGTTTTAACAAAAGCATTATTTTTCTACTTTGTAATCCTTACATCTTTGGCGTCTTGATAGATGAGACCTATCCATGGCCTTTCTTAGAGTGTTTTTCCTTCAATTTACCTATCTATAATATTATTTGTCATTTATTTCTCATTCATACTTCTGTATGTCCAAACCAGATTAATTTGGTGTACACATTGTACAAGAGTTAACCCCTCGGTCAAAAGTCAGCGCAGTTTGGGATGTTGTTCCATGCTTTTTGGACCACAAGTGTGAGGTCCTGCAGGATGCTAGGAGGATTAATTGTGTTTGATATTGCTCGTCCAACGATATCCCACATGTGCTCAATGAGATTCATGTCTGGAGAAATTGCTGGTCATGGTAATCTTTGAATATTCCTCCAGTGCATCTTGCACTCTTCCAGTGCGATTGTCATCTATAAAAATGAAATTGTCTCCAATTTCATTTCGGAGAGGTTAAATAATGGGCTCAATAATGTTTCGAACACATCTATCCCCTGTAATAGAGCCTGGAATAGGAATAAGCTGCGTACGACGACCGTACAGTATGCCTCCCCAAAACATTACTGATCCTCCTTGGTCTCCTCGATCGCAAATTGGATCTGGCAAGTTTCCGCCGTATTCTGTTACTGAATTAGTTTGACTAGTTCAGTCAAATTCAGATTAACACAGAGGGAAAATGCATTGTGTACCATTGAGAAATTGTATCTGCTAATAAGGACACACAGTAGAATGATAATTAGTAACAATGACATTATAATTGAAGTTAATCGACCCAATTTAAATGAATTAACGATGAGAAAAATTCATTACATAATCTATTGTCATTGTTTATAATTATTTGCATATTTTTTGCAAAAATCTAGGTATTTGAATTTCTCTATAAAAAAAACTTTAACCATGAGTAATTCGCAAATAAACAGGTTTTTTATGTAAAACAAATTATTTCAATAATTAAATTATAACGATCTATAGATAATAGTACAGGGTATATAGAGGAACATTTAAATTAATTTGCCTATAAAATGACATTTCACAACATTAGTTTTACTATTATTACATAATATACTTTTCTTACAACACTTAATAGGAGCACTTTACGTAGGTATTATCAATACTTATACCTGTCGATAACAAATTAAACAAATATATCCGATGTTGCCTTGTTCGGGTAAAAAATCCTATCCAATGATTATAACAAGTTGAATTACATATTTCTGATAATACTAATACCTTTAGTTATTTCACAATACCATTATAAATAAAAAAAACTGTCACATTATTATAGGTTAAGTAAACACATCCTTATTAACATTATTTGAAATTCAGTAATAGTTGTAGCAGGCTACAGTTTAATTCGTGTCGGTTATTCGTGATTTAATACTTAGTTTTTATGTTTTTACTCAGTAATTTGACGTTAAATCGTTTTTGTTCAATTTTAACCGGTTCTATAACCTATAACAGTTACTGTAGTTTTTTTAATTCGCTTTACATAAATTGATTACATGTATTATATACTTGTAGTACATACCCTAGGATTTTAAATAGAGTATTCTGCAAACTGTAGGGAGGTGTTACCGATAATTGTTACGTTGTTATTAACACTCAACCACCTGTACACGCACCTGAAACACGTATGATGTTTTGTCGTTTGTTTGCATCTGTTAGCTGCGCGCATGGTTGCTCTGTCGACAATTAGAGGTGGAAACAAATTTTTCTAATAGAACAGTTAACTTGGAACTTCAATCAATAATAAAATGAATAATTCAATTAAAATGTTTTTCTTAAAAAATATGTTTTAATAATTTTTAATGTAATATAATAATAATAATAATAATAATTCTTTATTGCTTAAATTGACTACAATCAAATAGAAAGGGTTCGGTTACAATAATAGGAAAAAACATAATATTACAACTGACATTAAATATAAGTACATACCTATAATAAAGGAAAAAAAGAAACAAAATGTGCAAGTAAGAAAATGTAAAATAATTAAGCAAAAACAAAAATTGATTCTATTAAGAACAGTAAACAACTAAAAGGTTGAATTAAACTTTCACTATTTATTCGTAAACTACGTTTTAAATGCAATGACGGCCGTTTCACTATAGAACTAGCGTGATTCTGAGAGTTTTTGCAGATCTTCGTTATAAAGTTTAGTTTTGTAAGTGTCCAAAATTCTATTATATTCTAACTTAAGCTTTCCAAATGACAAGGTATCCCACAGTTCTGAAAGGCCAAGTTCATAAAAAGTAAGTTTTACTTGTAAAACCCAATTGAATTTAAAATTGTTGTGAGGTTGGAAATATAATAACCTATTAAACATTATTTTAGGCATTCTAGAGAAATCCATAGCAAGTAATTTGAGCAACCATTTAAGGCATAGTTTAAAAACCAAAAATTCCAATTTTACACAACCTGCTTCTAAACTTATAAGGTAGTCAGGAGTGTTTCTGGGTAGTAAAATAAGTCTTAAAAAAACCTACTTGAACTCTCTCAATTATTCCAAGATAACGGAGCCCTTAGACAGGAATAGATGTTGAAAGTGTCTTTAATATTATTGAGTTATATAAAGTCATTCTACATTCCCAAGAGTTAGATTTTGATTTCGACAAAATAGATATTTTTGCTTTTGCGGTTGCCTGGTAAGCATGTTAACGAAACAGGGAGGATGCTTTGAATTTTTAATGTACGCAAAGAGTTTTTAATGAATTTAATCCAATACAAATACAGGTGAAATTTTAAAAGTTTGTCCAGTTTTTTAACATCGTACAAAGAAGATAAGAGAATTTTTTGAACACAAAGCTTTGATCTTAGCATTATTTAAGTCACGCAGTTTTTGAAGTAAGCAAAGCTTTCTTACCACCTTGCTTTAGGCTAACAAATTTCTTTAAATAATCAGACGGTATCTACAGTAGGTATCTTATCTTATGATGGGTTGTACAGGATGCATAATCCAATGTTAAAGATTTGAACATATGTATATCTAGATTGATCTAGATTAATGTAAAAGCAAGACCAAACTATAAGCCAAGCAGAAACGAAAAAGTATTTTAGATTTACGTTATTTATTCATTTATTTTGCTTTCTTCTTTAAAAACTGAACACCCAGAGTCTATTCGAAATTATGTATTTGTTACTACCAAACAGGATTGCAGAACTGAACAAGATTACCAGAATTGAGATAGGCGAAGGAATTCATGACATTAAAAGCAGCATACTTTCTCTGTTTAAGTACAAAAGACAGGGTCTAACAGTACTACGTGACAGGCTCAACTAGTAGTTTAAGGGTGTGTTCGGGGAGCACGCTTTCGAGCTATGTAGCGCCAAGAGCCGTATAACGCAAACGAGGAATAGTACTAGATAGCGCTAAATGGCGCAAATAGCCTGCTCCCCGAACACACCCTAAGTATGTGCTAAAACTGGAAAATAGTCCTGTGGAGATTTTGTAAGAGTAAGCCTATAAACACATTTTTTGTGAATGTGGAGGTGTTTTTAGACAGGGATTTCTGACTTTGGAGAAAGAAAATTCTATGGAAAGAAGCTACGAGGCGGATCACTGTGCAGTTTAATAAGCCTTTTAAAAAATACCAGACTGGACAGAATTCTATAGAGTAAAAGAAACTATCTCAATAGATCTGGAGGTTGAGGTGGAAAAAGGAGAGTACTTTTACAATTCCTACATAATCTAATCTAAATTTTAAAAATTCTAATTTAGTTTTACCTTTTGCCAAGAAAAATAGAAATAAGGATCTAAAAGTATCGCATATGTTTATTTAAATAATTTATGTAACTTTAAAACTAATAGTTTTCTTATATTATTAATTATTACTTAAAATGAAAAGTAGAAAATTGTTTCTACCTGCACCCAAGGTAAAGAAACTTAATAGTTTCTATACCAAGCTTGACCGTGTTCCATGAAACAACAACTACTTCATTGACTGCACCTTGTATCTGAAATTATTTTCAGTATTTGTTTAATTATTACTTATATAAATGATCTGCATTTTCAAAATAATTTATATATAATATTCAGAACAATAAACAACTAAAAGGTTGAATTAACTTTCACTATTTATTTTATAAATACTTTAAATGCAATGACAGCCGTTTCGCTGAATAAGATGAACTTTCACACAGTAAGGGTTAGTACCATAAATTTTATATATAATACTTACTAATTTGTACCTACATATGCTTATGAGTCCACAGTTAATTGTAATCAGATATTGTTTCTTATGTTTTAACGTAAATGCTTGTGTTATTTTTTACATAGATACATTCCATCCCCTTAAACAGAACACTTAAAAGTAAAAATAGATCCAGAGATGCCGAAAAAAGGCTTTACAAAACATTAGTCAGACCCGTAGTCACTTATACTAGCTATCTTATCATGGGCACTAACAGCAGAACAGTTGAAACTACAAACTACGGATATGGGAACGAAACGTATTAAGAAATATGAATAGTGCCACCTCTACAAAAATTAGGTTCCACAGAACCGGAGCAGCTGTGCTGTGATGTGATGAATGATGATAGATAGATATACAGATAGTTTGAGTTTGTGTGGCAAAGAAATATAAGATGATTTTAGGAAATGGGATGTCGAATAATTGAAATATTTATAAATGAAAAAATAAACCTTAGTTAAGTAACAAAACCTTCCAAACATAGAAATTCATTTTGCTAAAATTATAGGTAGTTGTCAATAAAGTTGTCAATAAAAAAATAATGTCAATAAAGATATTATACCTTTGCTGAGCTGATTCCAAAAATGTATAACATATTGCTTCAAATTGGTACAGGGTGGGCAAAAATGCAAAAAAATATGAAAATTGTTTATGAAAAGTAATACGTTACCGTAATAAATTATGTACCAATTTGAAGCAACATATTATACATTTTTGGAATCAGCTCAGCAAAGGCAATTTGGAAATTGAAAAAAAAGGGGGGGTTCCATTTAAAAAAAAAGGAGGGGTTCCATTTAAAAAAAATGGTGATGACGTCATTACACGAAAGTGGTTCACCCTGTATATTAGATTATGATTTGAAACAATAGTAAATGGAAATAAAAAACCGACCTGTTTTGGAATTTCTAATTTTATTGTTCATTAATCTATTAAAAATCTATTAAAAAAAACTGCTTCAAGTATTAGACTCCATATTGATGCATCTCAGAGAAAGATTTACTGGACTGTCAGAAATTTCTGAAGACTTCAGTTTTTTTAAAGGAATATCTTCAAAAGAGTGTTCTTTTGGTGAATTGAAGAAGAAAAAAGCTGCGGATTTGGCATTGAAATACACTTCCGATTTGGATCCGTATGAATTCGTCAACGAATTGGAAAGCTTCAGATTTCAAACACGTGCAATGTTTACGGACCCAGACAAAATGAATGATCTTGATATTATTCGAAAAATGCGTGAATTGTCGCTTCAAACAATATATCCCAATCTGGACACAGCCCTCAGGATATTCTTAACGTTACCAGTGACCACAGCAACTTTTGAACGTTCGTTCAGTAAATCCAAATTAGTGAAAACTTACTTAAGGGCATAGATTGGACAGGAGAGGCTAGCCAATTTGGCAATCATATGTATAGAGAGGAACCGATTTGCAAGAGGTTTAGAATTTTACGATGACATAATTGATGTTTTCGCTGAAACCAAAGCAAGAAAAGTTAATTTTTAGTTTATTCAGTTCCAAACAATATATTGATGATTTGTGTTCATAATTATTTACCATTTGTTCTGTTGACAAGAGTATTTATTTATTTACTTTGTTAGAAAAAAGACTACCTTTCTCTTTGTAACAGTATATATTACTTTGAGAATAAATACCAATATTTTTTATCGTTTTTCATTTATTTTGTTTACCTATTGAATTTTGTCAATTTCCTTATAAGAAACATGGGAGATCATTGTTAATAAAGGACTTCTTTTAAATATAATCAATAAATTCCAATTATGAAAAAAATGTATTTATTTTGAGAAACAAATGTCTTTAAGGGCGCATTTTGATAGTTCGCCACTGGCGCTGGAATCCTAGTTCCGGCTCTGTACAAAACTATCATATATAGCTTGAAAATATTGAAAAACTTTTCTCAACTCGTTTTAATTAATATATTTATTACCTATAAATTACTGTAATTTTAATTATTTCTGTATATTGTTCATCTTTTTCTTTCGTTTACCTTTTTAGTAATTAAGCAACTTTTAACCTAGGCAGTTGTCATACTGTTCATAACTATTTTAATATACTTGAAATTTTAACAATATATGTAATTTTATTCATTATATTTGTTTTAAATTGAATACTTTTATTAACCAACTGTCACGATGCCAAGGGAAGGGACAGTTTTGCTGTAATCTTCTGTCTGGGATTGATTTTTATCACAACACCTTTGTTACAAATAAAATATAAATTAAAATTAAAAATAAAAAGATTTCTGTGGCGCCCAACTACTAATTTCCTAAAGAAAACAACAGTGAATGAGCCAGAGAGAATGAACTTATACTCCTAGCCGAGGCATTTCATTGGATATTATCTTTATACAATAATGCACAAACTTCGTTATAATTTCATAACATTACCAATTGGCCCAACTCCATTACAAATTAGTTACTTCATTACAAACTTGATATAGTTTATTTTAAGATATCTTGAATGGTTTGAAGGAATGCAATACTCTATTGATTATTATTGGAAAAAATTTGAAAAAAAAATAAAGCAGTTTTCAATCACTCATGCCATAGGTATCAATTTCTGGTCATAGTCTTTTCTGTACTGGTATCTAATTGGTGATTATTTTTTTATTATTATACGCCACTGCTTTTTACTAAAGTATCTGACTGATTCTCAAAATCCTACCGATAAACCTCCCAATTTTATCGTTGATTCGATCGAATTAACACTTCTATTAAGCAAATTCAAGCAAATCCCCGAAATCTACTGAACATTTCACGCTCATAGCGTGCCCGCTCAACCCGGCGCATCCGCCAAAGCTCCTCCACCAATTTCCGATATATCCCTTAAATACCGCACTAACTCCTTTACACGATTCCCAAACCACAAATCACCATCCCCACGGACAAAACACCACCCTCCACCAGCCGAGGAGTCTTCCACTCCTCGGCCGACACCCCCACAACCTCCCAAACACCATACCGATTCTATCCCGACTTCCCTATGTCTTCAAACTCTAACTCCAGGACATCCCCCATCCAAACCCGATCTACCAAACCCAAAACCAAATCAAAACTAATCCCTATCCCTTCCAATGACAGCCCCCCCTCCTCCTCATCTCCCCTCACCAGCAACGCCGACACCAATTCAACCAGCCTTCCTCCTTCCTCCCATAACGAAATTAACCTCAGCCTCAACAACTACATGATCCAAGACCTCGCAAGACAGGTCAAGGATCTCCTTCAACAAAACCACGAGCTTGAACAAGCTCTCCTCGCCAGAACCCGCCCCACCAATCCGACCTACTCCTATGCCGCATCTGTGAGCAACCGTTACTCTCCCCTCCGCGATCGGAGCCCCTCGGGATACTCCGATCGATCCCAGCACTCCCACAAAACTCTCCCTCCCAATACCACCGACCAACTACCACCACCAGCCACCCAACCAAACATCCATACACCCAGGTCCTCCAGACCCAACACTCCAACCACCCTACCAACACAGCCTAAACCTACCCAACCTACAAAAACATACAACCTCCGCCAGATCCCAAACAACCTGGCCAGTCAAAAACTTCTATTTAACTTCCTCAATACATACGAAATTTTACATGGCCAAATCGAATTGTTGAAATTTAACTTCAACAAAACAGCCCTACTCAAAACTACCTCCCCAATCGAGCCGACTGAGCTCGAAGCCAAAATCCGCCACGCTTCGGGAGATGCAGCCTTCTGCTGTATCCCCCTAAACTCTAGTCCCAGGGCTGCTCCCAAGCCCAATACCAAAAAACCAAACCTCTCTTTCGTCTGCAGAAATGTAGACAAAACCACTTCCGATGCGGAATTCTCTGCGATCCTAAATGAACTTCAAATCGAACACTCACGCTGCTGGAGAATCATCTCCAGAGCCAACAACCTCCCCACCTCAATGATGAGGGTACTCACTCCAAATGAATCTCAATACCATCGCGCCTTAACAGAAGGCATTAAATTCCACGGCCTCACTCATCCTTGTGAGGCCTCAAACTCTAACGCACTACCTGCTATACGTAAGTATTGCACCAAGTGCACTAAATTAGGCCATTTATCTGCCGAGTGCAGATCAAAAGCCCACTCCTGTCCCATCTGTGGCAACCCAGGCCACAAGGCCGAATCCTGCTCCAAAACTCTTACTCCCTCCTGCCATAACTGCAAAGGTCCTCATCCTGCCTTCGATCCCAGGTGCCCCAAACGCACCGAACCCCCAATCCTCCCCCAAGAAACCGCTCCAATACCCTACCCCGCCCCAAAAAACTCCTCGAGTTCCATCCACAAGCCCAAAGACTCATCGAAGTCTTGGGCACCGCACTCCTAAACGCCGTCCCCCAATCTCGCGACATAGTCGCACAAACTCTCAACCGTTTATTGCCTATCACATACGGCATTAACTGCACCATCCTTCAGTCGGGCAACCAAGCCCATTTCTCATTCTCTCCTGTTCCCAGGAGAGAATAGAACAAACTCCATTAATCCACCCTAGCAATTTTGCTACAGTCCACTCCGGGGATCACTCCCCCAACACCATCTCCCGCCTCCGGGAGATGCTAAATAACATCCATCTCTAACTCACAAATCCCGGGTAACTCCTTCGAGGAACTTCTAAATTCCTCGAACTACCCCGCAACCCCCCTCTGCGCTCTGTCAGGTTATAGGTTTTCTGTGGTTTCCCTATAACACTTACCGAATGGCTGACAGGAAGGGAACAATACAGCCACAGCTCTGTACCCGACTCCCCACGATGTCCCATCGCCGCCACTCCCCCAGGAATTTGAGCGCGTTCTCCGCGGGTTCTCCGGGCCAATAAACCAAACCCCCCCGCCTCGCTACACTCCTACACTCTCACACACCGGCACTCTTCTGCCACTATCATCACCCCGAGCCATTATCTAACACCCCCTAACCCCACTCAAACTTCTCAGAGCAATATGACACCCACACAACTACGCCAAACCAGCCCTGTAGAGGATATCAAATCCTAATCTGGGCTCTTATTCTTATCTTTCAACCCTCGTAAACAATCAAATCTCCACCAAATTTCTTTCGCTTATTCATTCATTCATAAAGTTGCCATTGCTGTAAATCAGTGGAATTATATTAATATTAATAAAAACATTATTTTCGAAATTACGTAAATCCTGCAAATAAAATTCCAATTGATATGTTAGAATCCTCCAGCCACACCTATGCCATCCCCCACTATTTCGGGCAATGCTACGGAGCAATCGCCAACTGATTTTCTTTCAGTTTTTCCAACGAACGAGCCGTTCAATCGCGTCTCGCCTTCAGAAAACGTCGCTCGAGGCATTTTCCACGCTTTTCCTTTCGCCGTTTACCGTGAAAACTGCATTTTTCGATACATCAAAAGGTCGATAAACCGTCACTTGTTTTTCGAAGAGACGAGCTGAACTCCTAGGCGAAAGGGTAAGTTTTTGTTATCGTTTTGTTTTAGAGATTGGTCAGAAAGGGGAATTTTTAGACGTCTTCTTAATGGTTTAATCTTATTTACGTTTTGATTTTATGCATTTAATACGTTTGAAGAATTAGATTAATACTAACAGTGATTTTTTAATTATACATAGCTCTGATGATTATATAAATAAACAAATTTGCTTAATCTGGTGTTAAAACAAAAATAAAAACGTAAATATTTTACTGAACTACTTCATATGCTGTAGATTTACAACTAAATGATATAATAAATATTGCTAGTTAAAATTTTAATCACATTTTTTACAGTTTTACACCAAATGTTTTATATTGTTTGTAGCAAAAATAAATTTTTCTAGATGAATTAAAATAGATCACAAATGGACTGTTTCACTGTTGTTTAACTATATTTGTATTTTAAGAGTGTAAGAAATTAAAAATGTACATGTTAAATTTTAACTAATACCACTTTTGACATTGTCGTGTTGATGCATCTAAGTCTTCATAACTAGGTAAGCTTGATCTTACTTACATTCGTTTATATGATTCTGATTTGTATCTTTTACTTTTAGTCTGATGGTCTAAGACCGAAACTGGTTCATTTTTTAATCTTTATTAACATTAAATATTAATATATACTGCTCAACATATGAAGTAGATATTTTTTAACTTTCAGAAAATTTCGTACAAAAATAATATTTTAAATTTCATGCTATTTCATGCTCTGTTTATAACAAATTGTTTTTGTCGTTTTTTTTTCTTTTTATACGCTGTTATCTCTTTAACCAGAATTGTAGGAATTCGATTTCAAAATACTACATTCTAGTCGCGTAGAAGTGCTTGCAGTGACTTCAACATTGTTATTGTAGTCCATAAATCTGTTTACCTGAAAAAAAATGGCACTACGGCGATTAGAAACAGTGCAACTCGATTAATTAGTAAGTTGGATACACGAAGGTTTAAGTCACGAAGAAGTTGCTACATTCTCAAAGTGTTGTCAGTCGTGCATGGAATCGATATTTGGAAACTGGATCTGGGATCCACTTCTGCTCAAGACCGTTTTATAGCTGTAACTGCAAGAAGAAACCGAACATTTACTGCTTCGAGAATTAGCAGCTTCTTTGGGCATCATGATTGATATCTATTCAAACTGTTAGAAGGTTGCATGCATGTAATTTAAGAGCCAGAAGGCGTAGTTCACATCCACGGTTGACTGCGGATCAGCGTACATGCAGATATCGGAGGACGAGAGAACAAAGTCGTTGCAATTTTCAAACCTGGAGGTACTGTATGTTTACGGATGAGTCCAGATTTCGGCTGAATATGTGTGATGGTCGAATATTGGTGTGGAGAGAAAGAGGACAGCGATACAACGTTTGATGGCGCCAACCACTCTTTTTGGTGATTGCTCAGTTTAGGGAAGCAAGTCAAGGCTAAGTCATTATGATGTTGAAATTAAACAAACCAATTCATGAGATACACACTTCCAAGTATAGTGATTCAAATTGTCTCAATGTACCCCATGGTGGTCCACTATGAGACTTGACATGGGGTAGAGTGAGACATACCTATTGTTGAACATCTAAATGTCCAAAATTAACCTCGAAGATAACGCACTGGTTCTGTCTCTTAGTTTTACCAAATAAAGTTGGCTTTGGATGGATCATAAGAACGTCTTGTGAAAGGACACTTGCAATTTCTGGAACATTTGGATAGAAAAACTTGTTTGACTTGTCCCTTCTCCTTAGGTAGCTTATATCGTATTCAGAGTCCACACGAATGTCACTTAAGATTCTACGGGCAAAATATCTTGTGGCCTTTTTTCCATGAAACTTCACCAGAACATAATCGTTGATCACGATTTTTCTATCCAATTCTTCAAATCCTGTTACAGGGGCATCTATAGTTTCATCGTATTCTGGTGCTGAACTTCCCAACTCTTCCTCGTCCGCTTCACTTGAGGAGCTTGATTCTACAACGATTTTTTTCTTAGCTACATTCGCCTTAACTTTTCGTGTTTTAGTGCTTTTCGCTTCCAATTCTAACTTTTCCGGAGTGTCCGTCGGAATAAAGCTTCTTCCACGTTTCCTTTTTTGATTTTTTTTCCTATCAGAAGCTTTAGGAAAACCATCAAATTCCTGCGGGCTCAAGAATTTCTTCGTAGTTGACGGTGGATCTCCAGAGTCATATTTTATGAAAGAGGTCTCGAGTCGAGGGAGTCATTATCAGAGCAGTTGGCTACAGAAGTAGATGGAGTAGCATCATTAGTTTCAACGAAGCTTTGCTTTTCAATGGGATCCAATAGAGTCGGTGAAGTAGCATTTGTAGACGTAGAAGGATCTAATGGTCTGTCAATTACACTGCTAGGCAGAAAATCATCCTCTGTGAAAATATCCCGATTGAATGGAGATGCGTCTCACTGTACCTCACCCCTTCATGTCTCAGTGTTTCCCACAGGTGACATTTTAAAGAATCATGTGATTATCAATAAACATATTTTACAATTAACTATTTTAAGTACTGAATTATAAGGATAAATGACTATACTTAACCCATCTACAAATGCAGAATTCTACCTAGCAAAGCTAGTTCAAACTATCAAACGACACAACGAGGGAAAAATTTAGATCAAGGCACCAATTTACCGCTTCGTATCGATCACGATCAATGGCGTACTGAATAAACGTGCATATTCGTCAGTTTAGTAACCATGCCCAATCATAAAAACTGGTCCTTTAGACACGTGCTGCAATGTTGCCGTTTCTTTCAAAATTGAAGTGTCTCACTGTGGACCACTCTCCCCTACGAGTGGGAAGGCATATGTTATGATGGCCGCACTTATTTAATGGTGTTAATGAATATGACAATGACGGCTGTACGATATAGGGACATGGTTATAGAGCCAATAATTGTACCATTTTTTGTGTGCAATAGTTGAACAATTTGTCAATACACTGCTAGTGTATTGTGTCAACGTAAAGGTTCTTCAGGTCGTCGAAAATCAGTATGCACAAACGAAAATGAAGGACGTGTTTTTAACCAAGTTGTGCAATCACCTTAAAGAAGTCTTAAAAGAACTGCATGTAAACTCAACATTAGTAAAACGTCTTTACGTCGCATGTTAAAATCAATTGTGGTTATCCATACCGTATTTAAGTTGGACAACGACTAAATGCTGCGGACAAACGTGCAAGAGAATTTTACTGTGGTCGCATGTTGAGTTTAATTTACTAAGATCCCGAATTTTTGAAAAACATATAGTTTTCAGACGAGAGTCACGTTCATCTTAGCGGCTATATTAATCCACAAACAACCAGATTCCTTGGATTTGAACGTCCTGATGTCATTGTAGAGAAACCACTCCACAGTCTTCGAGTTACCGTTTGGTGTGCGGTATCTGGTAATGGAATGATTGGTCCTTATTTCGTTGAAGATGATAATCAGAATCCACTTATTGTCAACCAAGAACGTTATAGAGAGAAAATTATTATACCTTTTGTCAGAGATCTAAATAACTTTTGCTGTGCACGAAATCTACAGACAAACAGACCTCGAATATCCTTCTCATCCCCCTGATCTGACGCCACCTGACGCATACATTTGGGGCATAATGAAGGAAAAAATATTTCATTTGGAAAATCCGCCGGCGAATATTGCCGAACTACGGGAAAGAATACAAAATATTTTCCTACGACCACCATCCAAAACACTATTTTGCACATTGGTTACAGTACGCAAAATCAGCAATTTTTCATAGCAACAAAAGTTGTGGGAAAAGTGACATAAGGCATAGCCAAAGTAACATAAAGCATAGCCAAAGTGACATTAGGCATACCCAAAATAAATACCTGCAGCAAGTTGTCAATCTCGTTATCTGTAGTCTGTGGTATCTAAACGTTAAACCAGCAATACAGTCCTACTGTAATATTTAATAAATCTTTAAATACGATCTTTAGTAATTTGTTTAAGTGAAATGCAGAAATTTTCACCGCCAAAAGCTATGCCATGTTAGAAAAAGTGCTCATAAAAATGTATCGTGTGCAACACGATCGTGTGAATTCGTGAATTCACACTCGTGAGAAATTAGCACTTTTGCGCACTTGTTACACAATATACTATTTCAGCAGTTCCATCAACCACTTTTTATAAATATGTTTATTGACTTACAAAATCGATATGAATCTTGTTTGCGTCGAAATGGTGAACATTTTGAACACTTACATTACAGAAATTAAAAATTAATTTTTATTTTTATTTCGGTACTGTTTATTTTGGCGGATACTGTATTTAATAACTTATGTAGTTTAGTTCTTTAGTTCCATTCCAGTGTGTAGACTTCGAAAAATTATTCTAGATTTTTACACGGAAAGATGCAAAAATACCAAGTAAGACTAATACATGCTATTAAATATAAAAAGTAAAATTGTGCATACTACGTAAATATGCTGAAATTTCAAATTTAAAATCGTTAATAAGTGATATGGTCGTTGACATGGCGTTGTAGGTAATTACGAACAAAATGAAACAATTACTATATAGTAAAATGAAACCGCTACCAGTAAAATGAACATGTAACCGAATTATATACTTGTAGCATGTTACATAGTTAATATAAAAAAGCATGTTTTGCAGTTGATGTGGCTGAATCCAATAGAGAAGATGCAATAAAACACCAAGTCAAACTACAGACTTTTATTAAAGAAATATAATTATTGCAAATAGTTTCGGTCTGACTCAGACCATCATTAGGGTGCAAAGAATAAAATTAATTGGTACACAAGTAAGAATTGTTCGAAAAGGATGCAAGAAATAGTCAACAGTGATTATTTTCTTCACCTGTCAAAATATCACGGTTTTTTGCTTTCGTCCAATAAAAACGCTTAATCTTCAATGTTTTGTGCTAAATACCAATAATTCTGTTTTATACTGATTATTTTTTTTCACCTGTCAAAAATTAAACAGTTTTGTGATTTTGTCCAATGAAAAAGCTTAATATTCAATGTTCTGTGCTAAATGCTAGCCAATCATTCCGTTTTATACTGATAAAACCACTAGTCGTCTTACCAGTATTGATAAAATTATAGAATTGTCAAAAATTCAATAACAATATTGAACAATTAAACAGTGAAAATAGTGAAAAGTAAAATAGTGAAAATTAGTGAAAAGATAACGATAAATTATTAAATAAAATGGTTTTTGTACAGAATGGTTAAAAAAATAATCTTTTCAAATACCATTCCTTCTGTAAAATTTTACTAGATAAATTTTTATTTTCTAGATTCAAACTTTTTTATTTTACGCAAAACTACTCAAACAAACTGAACAAGTTTGTTTTCGTATTTTTGCCAAATAAAAAAGTTTTCGTCGAAACTAAAAATTTATCGATAAAATTTTAAGGACTCGTGGTATTACCTTTGATAAAACCATTAGTCGTTTTATTAGTATTGATAAAATCATGGAACTGTCAAAAATTCAATAAGAATATTAAACAAATAATTTTCTTGTTTTAAGTACCTATAAATTAACATTCATTTATATTATCTAAATATTCTAAAATTTTAATTATTTAAAAAATGGCAAATAATCCTAAAAATAAAACTAAACAGGGAGTCATGGGCATAGTAGGCGTCGAAATTTATATTATTGTGTATGGATGCTATTTGTCATACTTGGCGTCTGTCACATTCTGACACCTTATTTGCAACCCTTGTTAATAACAAAATTTAGCACTAATTACGAATTCATATTGCATTGATAATTTTTCAATTTTATTCTCTAAAACCGATCCGTTGTATGGTTTATTATTTAAATATTTTATTATTATTATTTATATTTTAAATTATTTAAAGTGACCTACATTTTTTGTTCGGCAGTGTATATTTTGTTAATATTATCACAATTCTAACATATTCATCTAAACAAAAATAAAAAAATTAAATAGGTAGGTACTTTAGAACCAACCTGTCTCTGCAAACCATTTAAAAAATTGTGATAGGTACTTACAGATAAATGTGGTCTTGTAGGTAAACTTCAAATAGGTATGCCTAATAACTATCATTTTCGCAATTTTCTGTATATATAATCATGTAAATAGGTATAAAAATAAATATTTATTCAAATTATAACTGTGTTTTTACGGTGCTCACGACAACTGACAGCTGTCAATACCATCTAGTGTACAGGTTAAATCAATTGGAGAAGTAACGGCATTGATTAAGTCAAGAAAGTAGCGCCTGTTTAAGAATGAGATAGATTTATAAAACTGTCATAAGCAGAAAAGAGAAATCCATTCAAAACATTTGCGAGTTCTTAGGCCGGATTTCTTGATCTTTTTCGTTTCCCTTACCTCAGTTGCCCTCTTCTCTATAATACTACCGAATGTCGTTACCCCTCTCATTTACTTATCCTGCTAGGGTAGCCGTAACCTTGAGAAAATATTTTTTGATAAATTTATTGAAAGATCAAAAGATTATGAGTGTTTTCTCTTAGAAAACAATGCATGCATTTTTTAAATATTATTAAAGAAAACATAAAATGTAATGGCTAAAGTGGGTACAAAAAAGGAGAATGCCAGAAAACACCATCACTACCTATTTTTAAAGACAAATATAAAAATTAGATTATTGAAAATATTAACGCTTGGAAATTATTTAAGCTTATTACAAAAGACTTTTGGTCGCAAAATTTTCCTAGCTTATTAAACCTAAGTGTTTACTGCTTGGAAAATCTTTCCGTTTTTTTTTTAATTTACACATCCAACTCTATTACTTTATTTTTGTTTACATAATCTTTTAGATTGTAATATATTACATTTATCGTTTGCTTAAAGAATAAATTTCACATTTTATTTTATAGTTCCATAAATACACCGTTGATATAATAAAAATGTATAGAGTGGCCGTTGAATAAAACATGGAAAGGTATCCATAAGGGCCGTCCGAAAATGAGGATATGACCTAGAATCTATCTACCTTATAAAAATATTCTTGAAAGGTTTCAAAAACTTTTTAAAAGGTAATAAACTTAAAAAGTTTGTAACAGAGATCGATTAAGGGCACACTTCCAAGAAAAAACTTCCTATGAATCAACCAGATAATCAAAAGTTTGCAATAGGGAAATAAATATTAATACAGGAAATGAAATATATTGTATTAACCTTTACTTTGTGGAAGTCCATCTTAGAACATTAACCCTTAAAAGCCCGAATTATTTTTTTTCAAAAAATTCAAGTAGTGTCATGATTTTTGAACTAAATTAGGGTTAGTGAAACTACCTCAATATTTTTCAATTTTTTTTAATATGCCTAATAGTAAAAAAACTGTGTTACGTATATGTAATGCTGGGCTTTATTACTACCTATTTAATCATTTAGTATGAAAACCCACATTACAACATGTTAAACAAATTCCAAAATTATATTCCAATATATATTATATTCTATCGTAGCGAATGTCTTTACTAACTCTATGTCCTTGAGAACTCATTAGTGAAGATGATGGCCTTCCAGCTCCTTTTGCCGCAGTACCATATTTTTTTAGGCAAGTTTTTACATTTAACAATTTTGTACCAACATTATTTTGTGTTTTAATAAATGATATTAATGCTGATGTTGCCGAAGAATATTTTTGAAATTATATTGGAAATACTTCCAAAATATGTAATATTTTATAAGTTATAATTTCTTTCTCAATCGGGTTGAATACGCAGTAGTAAGGAGGAAGACGAAGAACTGTATGTCCTTTGGATGCTGCAATTATGTCACATACATATGTCTTCTGTATGTTAAATGTCCTTAGAACCTCTAAAAGCTGCGTTTTTTTATATCCTTCTTCAAAGTACATGTTGTTTTGGAGCATAAATTCCTGGATTTTCGCTTTTGTATTTGAAGAGCCTGGAATCTTCTTCAATTGGCGACTATGGCAACTGGCATTATCCATAACTATGACACTATGCAAACCAATCTTCGAACAATTCGTCTGTAGTATCTTGGTGGTAATCCAATGACGAATCTTGAATGTTCTTCGCCGAAAGTCCCAAACTGGAATCCAATCATCTTCTGATCCAGAATGAATAATCGTGATCCGTTTTCCTTTGTTCGATGGAGCTTTTGATTGGCATCGCACTGTTCCATCGGTCCATCCTTTTGCCGGCGTATCGTGGTTATCATACCAGGTCTCAGCCAAATAGATTATTGGTCTTTGTAAAGACCTTTAATCACTTATGGCAGTCAAATATTCAAAACGCCATTGCCTAATCCGTTGGGATTCCATAATAATTTGCCTTTTATCAATTTAGCAGTATTTGAAACCTAGTTTGGATGAAAGTGTCCATAGGTTTCCAATTGATATCCTTATCTCAGTGGAGCTCTTTAGTCTTGTTTGCAATTATCTGATAATAGGCACCAAGTTTTCTCCGTACATAGAGTAGACAGTTCTTGTTATCAAATCTTTATCACCGTCATCAGTGGTTCTGGAAATACCACTATCGTTTCGTTTTCTTCTCGGATGAGTTGGCCTCGAAATGTGAACTCTCACTGATGATTCCGGTATCCCTGTCAAATCGCTGGTTTCTTTTACAGCAGGAGTAAAAGCCCAACCCATTTGGACCAGCTTCTGATGAACATATCTGACGATTTCTTTGGCATCAAGGGATAAAACTCGTCGTCGAACAGGAACAGTAACACAGGGCGCCGCTGATGCGAAACATTTTTTACAAAAATTATTAAACAGCACAGACTTACTCTCATTACGGGAACACAAATATAAATGATTATACTCAACCCAAATTATACAAACACAAGAACCGATCCTGTATGCAAATTTTGACCATAAGCAATAAACCGTGACAGACGATCGCAATAAAAGTGGTTTATCATTATCAGTCCCCTTTTATTGTAGGCACTATATTGTTGAACACATTTTACCTACTTTTAATTTCTATTTTCTCTTTCAAATGTGCATAATTCAGGGCTTTCTAATAAAAAAAATCGTTGCAAAATTTCGTGGGTTACAAAGTACAACGGATCCACCCTTGGCTGTCACTAAAAGCACAGGCTTCGGAGAGAGAGATACACAGAATGTTCCTATTCTCACTTTTCCTGGACTATTAGAGGACATTTAAATAGTGCTTAACTCAAGAATAATACCATTGACTTCTATTAGGTTTGAAAATACTTCCGTGTTAATAAATCAGCTTTGACGAAACGTTGGTAATGGTGTCGTATATAACGTCAGATGAAATCACCAATAAAAAATAATTGAAGAAATAAAGACCAAAATAGAAAATACATTTTCCAGTTATAACGAAATTATTAATGCACAACAACGGAAACGTCACATCACAAAGTCAGTTCAAGGTTCTGAAGACTTAATTTTGCATGAGGGCGAATCGATTTTAGTCGACATTTCAGATTACTTTACGCGTCTCCAGTGGACATTAAAAGAGAAAAAGTAAAACTGTATATAATGGAACGTTTGGTGCTTTTGGGAATAAAGCAGAACGTCTGGAATTTCATTCGGTTAAAAATGCTGTAAAAACTAGCTACCATTACAAAACTGCGAATAAAGTTGCCTGATCTATTTTATCTCTTTCAATTAAGAGAGGAAGATAGTACAGGTAGATTAAAATTAAAGTAGAAGATCCTCAAGTCCCGACCTACATATGCCGGAAAATAATGATGTCTATCCTGGTTCACGGTATAGATTAATTTTCATAATTCATTATCTTAAAATAATATAATAAGCGAATTTAACAAGAATGTCGTTTCATGCTATCAGTAAACTCCGTTTATAGCAAATTGTTTTTGTCGTTTTTTTTATACACTGTGATTAGAAACAGTGCAATTCGATCAATTAGTACGTTGGATACACGAAGGCTTAAGTCAAGAAGAAGTTGCTACAAGGCTAAATGTATCCCAAAGTGTTGTCAGTCGTACATGGAATCGATATTTGGAAACTGGGTCTGCACGGGTCAGATATGGAGGAGGTCGAGAACGAGCTACAACTCCTGCTCAAGACCGCTTTATAGCTGTAACTGTAAGAAGAAATCGAACATTTACTGCTTCGAGAATTAACAACTTCTTTAGGCATGCTACCGGAAGAATGATATTCAGAGGCGGATTTAGGCCTGATGCCGCCCTAGGCACCTATTGATATGGCGCCCTTTTTGCTATATGAAATTGAACTTCGTTTAGACTACACTGCGCTCTTTAGTTGAGAGATACTCAACCAATCCTTGCTACTAGTGTGGATTGAGTGAGGGTGATCTAGATCTAGTAACTTGCAAATATTCTGGCTTTTTGACGAAGATATGGCACACTAAACAATTTGTCATATTTTTCCTTCTAGTACACTATTTTTTACAAGAAAAAAAGAACAATTTTAGATTCACTTTGTTTATTAAAGTACAAAGTTATCCAACTCCAAAAAAATTAAGCGGCATTGACAGACAATATTTTGATTTAACCTAGGTACATTAAAAAGATTATCAGCTTACAGTACGTACTGCCTAAATATAAACAACATTTGTTAAATAATAAGAACAACATAAATTAAAAAAAGTTTAAAAAATAAAAATATCTTAATATCAACCATATACCTTTGGTTTTTCACTTATTTATTATAATGACCTTTTATTTACAACAGTTTACACTAAACACAGACACTAAATTACAATTTAGAAGACCTTTACTAAGACCTTACCTAATTTATTTAAATACACGAATAAAATTAATGAAACTGACTGAAGTAATCGTGAAACTTAAAAAATATACAACTTATCAACGCTTAATTTCGTGATTATGGAGCTCATTGTCAGCTTTCATTAGCCAGACTCTATATTTATATATAAAGGGTACGTTTTTACGATATAGATACGAATTGAAAATTTCATTTCAGCGAAATTTTGAACATAAATGTGAAATATGGAGTTTTTGGTTTTTTCCGCGAAACATCCATAAACAAGCAGGTGCGAAGGTACAAAAAGATAGTTTTCTATTGTTTTTTCAAAGGGTGGTTTTTTAATTGTTTGTTGTTGTAACACCTGTGGAAACAAAAGGGTTTAGAATTTATCTTTTTTGAAACTTTCGTAAAGTTTAAGAAATACAAATTGGCCGACTATTGTTATCTGGTTTACGGTCTTTTGTATTGTAAAAAGTCTAACTAGGCTTTTTAATTTAATGAAAGATAAGCAACACTCTAACACAGCCCGGTGTGTTCCATGGAAAGTTTTTAAATGTAGTCATTCCCTATACGTGTACAAGGCGTTAACAATAGGTTCGTTCCAACAGACAATCAGGGATGCGTTTCGGATTATTTTCAAATTTGTTTCTACGCATGCGCGCATTTGATGAAATTTGAAACTAGTCCACAACTGTTCTGTTGGAACACTGTAGTACTAGTTTGATATTTAAAATCTGACAGTGCAACAAGCTCCGAATACGGAACTACGAATAGAAATGAAAGCAAATATACTCCCGCCAAAACTTTATTAATATTTTTAACACAACCATAGAATGGCGCTGATCGTTGAGTCTACTCATTTTAATTGTTCCGGAAGAGGTCTCTCTACTAATACTATTAACGACAATACTTTTTAATTTAACAGATCTGTATCAATCTGTATTTGGTGAGAAACAGTTTTAAGAAAATTAAGAAAAGAGACAGTAGTTCTGAGAATCAGGAAAAGAGCAGGAGTTTTGTCTTCTGTTTTTTTAGTTTTGTTGGTGTATATCATCTTTGGTTTTGTGCTTCCAAATAATTCTGTCCCTAAAACGGATTCAAACTATCAACCTTCCTTATCTAAAAGGAAATGTTGTGTACCTACATGTACAAATCGTGAAGGCAAAATGCATCGTTTTCCAAAAAATGAACCAAGTGTGTTTAGTGAGTGGATTTTAAAGATACAGTCTTTAAATTATAAAGACTTGTCAGTTGAAGACATTTATAAAAAATATGTATTTTGTCAGGAACATTTTTCTAGTAACTGTAAAGTTTTAGGTACCAAAAAAGGTCTTATAAGAACAGCAGTTCCAACTTTAAATTTACCTGGTAAGTGAATAAATCAAATTGTAATTTATAAAGAAATAAAACCCGTACTAGCAGATCATGCAAACGTTTTTATGCTGAATGGACTGTATAAACAGTGGAAGCAAACATTAGCTTTTACATGTAGTGAAGGACCTCATAAATCCATGGCATTAAAAAATTTGCTGAAGGTTCCAATCTGCAAATGTCAAAGTATAGGTTTGAAGGTAGTATCGACAGTTTTTGACCAAAGTGAAAATAATGTCGGAGAAAAGAAGAGAATAGAAATTTTGGTTTTGTGATCAATGACCAAGAAATTATTCCCATATTTGATGTCACTCATATTTTCAAGTGTTTGAGAAATATTCTTTTGAAACATGACTTGTATTTTAAGCAAATTAAATAAATAAATGATCATGTTTTGATTGTAAACCTAAATATTTACTTTAGTTTCGTTGAAATGTAGCTGTCTATTTGATTGCAGAGTACTTCTTATTGACAGATAGATGGCACTATATATAAATTTAAGGAATCTGTATTATCGACAATACTTTTTAACACAACCGCTGCTACTCGATGTCGCATACGGATCTAGACAGTAACTAGGTTCTTGCCATTCTATTCGTAGTTCCGTATTCGGTGGCAACAAGTGGAAAATAATTTCCCATTCTGAATTTTTCGGGCGAACACAAATTTCCTCAATTATTTACTCGAGAACGTGACTGGATTCGTCTTCACTGTGGAATGCACCAATACTTTCGTCTAATAAATCGCTGTTGCCAATATTTTCATCCGAGCCACTGAAACTCATATTTATATTAAATAGATCTCCTTACGATATGAATATATAATACGAGAAAAAGGTTAAAAGTTGAATTAAATGGACAAACACGTGGTTTCGAATGATCAAATCTCCTTTGCGCTTGCGTCTGATTTATAGTTTCTAACAAATTCACAAACTCTTATGACAGTTTTCAAACCGTTTGCATGTAACGTTGGAACAGTTTACTATCAGTCACTAAACTGTCACAGATTGTTGTTGGAACGCTAAAATGCACATACGCATGCTCATAACAATCTCTGATAGTTTCGGACTCTTGTTGGAACGAACCTAATAACAAGAGATAAAAACCCCATGCGGTCAGCGGTCAGACGGTTTGGTTCGGTACGTTGGGACGTCGATCGAGTGAGAAATACTTACTTGCAACTCGATTAGAGAAAAAATCGACTCGGCCCATCGCTAACTGATTAGTCCAGCAAAGTACAAGCCCAAGAAGGCTCCCGATTATTTCACTGGAACCTATGTTGAGGATTATCAAGTAAAACAAGTGCACGTGTGCACTGCAGATGTCTTGAAATTCCCTCGAAAACAATGAAGTTCTAACTTTCTTTGTTTACGAACACGATAATAAAATTATTTTGCTAAGAAAGACTCGGCCAGTTTTGAATTCCCAACATCTGGCTGGACATTTGTTGTAAATAGTTGTAAATAAATTTGTTTAGTAACTAAGTTGTAAAAACATTTTATGCTCTTTCTAAAAAAGGTCCCCACAGTGTGCGAAGTTTTTGAATATGATGAATTTTATATTCTTCATTTCCCAAATTCTGGCGCCCTAGGCCCGGGCCTCACGGGCCTAGGGGGAAATCCGCCACTGGTGATATTTAGTCAAACTGTTAGAAGAAGGTTGCTTGAATGTAATTTAAGAGTCAGAAGGTGTAGTTCACATCCACGGTTGACTGCGGATCAGCGTGCATGCAGATATTGGTGGGCGAGATAACACAGTCGTTGGAATTTTCAGAACTGGAGGTAATGTATGTTTACGGATGAGTCCATATTTTGGCTGAATATGTGTGATGGTCGAATATTGGTGTGGAGAGAAAGAGGACAGCGATACAATGAACGGTTGATGGCGTCAACCACTCTTTTTGGTGGTGGTTCAGTTTGTGTGTGGGGAAGTATATGGGGCATTCCGTGCCAACTCATCCTACCGATTGGATTTGCATCTCCGGTTTCGCTGAAATTTGGGCAACTTTTTGTATTCGAAAAAGGTTTTTATGAATTTTTTCAAATTTCTTCATTTAGCCAATAGAGAGATATGAATTTTCGAAAATTTCGGGTATTTTTTTTTAAATAGCCATAACTTGGTGAAAAATTGTCCGATTTGGGACTTTTTTTTAAATTCCGTGTTTTTTTATGAACTTTTTGAAAATTTATGCAAAAAATTATTCATAAATTTGATTGTTTTTTTTTCATTCCAAAGTTAAAACAAGGATTTTAAGATTGTTTGTATCCTTCAAATTTTTTTAAAAATTCTCAAAAGTTCTACTCTTCAAAACACAAATTTTAAGCCTAGTCTCGTAATGGGATAATGGGTTATATATTTTTTTAATTTTTAAATTAATTATTTTTTTTCTGTTTTTTTCAATTTAGTTGAGTGAGTGAGTTGTATCATGGTCTGCGCAATCTAATAACTTGGCAAAAATCGACGTAAGATATTCAACTATTGCAGATTATGGAAAAGCTACAGAGAATTTAAATATACGTTATTCAAAAGCTAAAACTATCACAGGTCCACAAAAGTATAATTGCGTTAAAACCAAATACAGATGGATCTCTCACAACGAAACTGATTTCTTACTCAAATAAAACTTGTAAAATATTCAGTGTATTTGGCTTAAACTTCTACAGGTATCCTTACATACAGAGTGAGTTTTATGTATGGAACACTTCAATTATGTCGGAAACGGCTTGCACGATTTTTATATCAAATAATAAGCAGTTTAGTGTAAATAATAAAAATAAGTTATACTTTACAATTAATTTATAATTAATTATAGAAATAAAAGGTCACAGCGCTACAATTTACAACTTTTTTTCCACTTATTCTTTTATAAACATTCCGAAATAACTTCAAGTTGACATTACCCCACCTCCCCTACCCCCTTTATATGTAATTTTTTGATGTTCTCTACTTTTCTCGAACGTCATGGAATGTTCTCGAATGCTCTTGAAGCTAGATCAGGTAACCGAAAGAGAATCTTAAAAACTAAGACTTAAAGACTAAGTCAACTAACAACACTGGTCTTAACAATATATAAATTGTGTTCCCTTCTGTAAATATAAAAATAACGGAGAAAACTTGGAGCAATGAGTGCTATTTAAGGTGAAAGAAAGTGTGATAGAAACAAATAGTTCAGGAAAAATCCATTTGCAGATAAAAAATTTACAAGCCGGAAAATTCTTGGCAGATAGGAAAAAAGTCTTCTTTTAAGCGTTGTTTGGCTTTTGGGAAGAAGCGCAGTGTAAAAGAAATGTTGGGAAAAACTTAATTAACTGGAGAATGAAAATGTCGCGGCTAATTTTGATTTTACAAATTTTTCTGCCTTTAAAGTATGCTATATTGCCAAAATGGAAGAGTGTATTGAACATGTAAAATGTAGAATCTGGAACCGTTGGCGAAAAATGATACCGAAAACCGTTTACACTACCACTACACCAACACACACTTTTATATGCCTGACGCGCGTTTCGATAACCAAGTTATCTTCTTCAGAGACCGAAGGTAAACTGAACATGTGCGTCGAAGACGACAAAATATACTGTACTAGATAACAAGTTGACATACATATAAGTGTTTAATGTTTTTGATAAAGTTTTAGTCGCACTTTATAGATCCAGGAGCTCGTATATGATTTTTTATATTTTGCACTTATAAAAATCTTAAATATAAAACGCATAACGTATCGTACCGTAACTTTTACGCACGCAAATTTTTGTTTTAAATGGTTGGCGACATGAGTGAAGTTTCTAAAGGCAAGACTATTGACAATGACATTTGTGGCTAATAGCAATTTATTAATTTTTTATTGTTCTTTAAGAAAGTATCTGTGAATATGAATATCATCTTTTACTTATATAATATATTATTATTGGTGTATGTATTCATTTTAAAATATTTTAAAACATTAACATTTCATAATTTAAATGTCAAAATTGTCAAATGTTATAAATTACACAGTGCTACCGACATACTTTTTAAAATCAAAATTTTCGTAATTAAGTAAAAAGAATAAATTAATTTAAGAAATGATAAAATGGCAAAATATAAAAAATATTATAAACAACTTATTTCGATTCGTTTTTTAAACTTGAACTCGTGTCATAACAAAATTCCATATGAAATACGTTGTTTAATATTCTATTAAAAATGGAAAAAACAGTTACCTACTTAAATCTTTTTATTTCTTCTATGTTTAACACAATAAAAAATTTTAAATGTACACAAAAAAATATGCGCGGTTTTTAATCTGAACAATAAAACTATTTCACCAGTTTAACCTAATATATTTTTCCTCGCGTTTCACTGCACTATACAGCGTTCATGAGAATTTTTTGTCTGGCGAAACAACTGCTCTTGGCTTTTCAATTCCTCGGAGATTAAAAATAACTTTTCCTGATTCCAGTAGAAGTATTTTTCTTAAGTGTTCTAAAGATTTGTTAGTTTAGAGATTGATTCTCTTGTATTTGCATCGTTAAGTGGAAGTTTGTAACGATAAATATCTTGAAAAATTAAACAGTGTCATTTAATCGGGTTGTTTTCTTAAACGTAAGCTATGTATAAGTATTTTGATCAATTATGAATTGTTTAAAATTATAGAAACAAATAATGTATACAGTTTCCGCCAAAATATACACTACCGAATATTAAAAAAATATATTTGTGTATATTCTATAAATTTAGATTTTATTTTGTTAAATAAATTACAAGCCAAAAGGACCACAAAGACAAAGAAAATTGCAAAGAATAGCATGAAAATCTAAAATCATATAAAATATTGTAAATAAACCGGGTTCCATGTTCGTGTTGTGTGGAACAACCTTCCGCGCCAAAGTATATTCTGTATAGGCAACACATATTACACATAAGATCATGCTTCCGTGCTATCACGCTGATTTATTATAATTACTACTCATAATATATAATAGCTACTGCAATACATAATACATATGTTTAAAATGCGCACCATGGGGTTGAAAACAGCATTCATAACGATTCTGAACATGATTAAATATATTAAGTGGTTACTGAAAATAAGTTATTATTTATTGACGCAGTAGTTCTCCAACAGTTATTGGTGGATTTTCCGAGCGAAACATGGAATCCTTCATCATACCCCAACTTGCGTGCGCCTTCTTAATTCGTTTATGTTTATTTTGGCGGATATCGTACGTAAAAACTAAAAATTAAATTACAATGAAAAACTGTTTTTTTTTATTTGCAGATTCTCGTCCCATCACTTTCGATAGAACTACCACCTCAACATCAGAAATGTTTTAGCGTTGCCATGACCCGTGACGGGGACATCCCGACCATCTTCAATCCTCGTGGCCGAAACAGAGCACCGAGCGTTGTGGTTACAGAAGAGGGCGTAGCCAACGGTCCATTCGCTCACGCGGATTCTGTAAGCAGTCAACAAGAATCACAGGGAGCTGGTGAGCTGATAGCGCCCGTTCAACCATGTGGAATAGCAGGAAAGCTCAAGTCTTGTTCGACGTCTTTGTGCTCAAAATCGGCCAGGAAGGTCAGTAAAAAACATCACTAAGAATTATTAATTATTTATTCTAGGATAAACTACAGTTTATCCATTTTGCAATCTTGTTTATATTTTAAAATTTAGTTTAATTGTTGTTTAACGAGATGTTTAAATGTTTACATAGGCAGAATAGTGCGTACTGTAGCCGACAGAAGTTGTAATATGTGACTATTACGTCAGCTGTTATGACAACTTGAGAAGGCTACGTCCGACTATTTTCTCCCTCTATTATCAGTATTACCGTTCAAAAGATACGAGAGGGACTTTTGGCTAACACTGTATGCGATGTCTCACTTATGTATAACAAATATTGTAACTATAATAATAGGAGCGCCAATTTGTAACAATATAGTCCCAAAAAGGCAGGGAGCCAATTTGTAACTTACAAGATACTCTCCAAAAGTGATCCCGGCTAAGAGACCCTCTCCAGGGGGTGGTTCGACTCCAAGTTAATGCTCACTATAGGAAGGATTAGGATGTATAAGTAATGAGGGCGCCACTATCTTTTGAACGCTATCGATTAAGCAAACAAACTACACAAAAACTAAGGTGGGAAAGATAGAAACACCTTGTAATTACTTTAATTAAACAAATAAAGAAGCTACTTGAAATAAAGACCGACCACGCTATACCCTTAAGACTTATAGTCTAAGGTATACAAATGAAACTGTTTTTTAAAAATATAGATTATTTATTGAAAATGTAAGTACTGGCTGATAATGAACTGGAGTTGTAAAAAGAGGACTTAACTTTAGGTTTCTGTGCTGTCTAGGAGGGCGGCTTCAGCTTCTTCGTGGAGAGATGAAAGTTTCTTTAATGGTTCTGGCTGCTTGGGATGTAATAGTTTTCTTAGCAGTTCAGAAGTGGTTTGAAGGACTGTCTTCACATAAGCGGTAACTGGGCTCTAAATTTAGCGGTAACTTGACTCCAACTTAGCGATAACTTGGCAATAACTTGGCTCCAACTTAGAGATAACTTTACGGTAACTCGACTCCAACTTAGCGATAATTTGACTCCAACTTAGAGGGTTGTATCTTTCTAAAAGTTTTATGTGTGTGAGAAGGAATCATGGAGGTATGGGCGTTGGTATTGGACAGACTTTTCAGATAGGACAGCAAATTACTAAATTTCAACAAATAAATTGTCTTATCTTCAAGTCTTCCAACACAGCGTCCATAAATATAATAAACAAATAAGCAAAATTGGAAATCATTAATGCACAGGACGGTAAAGCCTGTCCTAACCTCCTCATCTTACTTATAAACCTAAAATTCAATCTCTGCCCCAAATTATTAAACCGATTCTTTCTGATATTGATCTATCGCTCACCACACCCTACCATATTCTGGTAACCCCTCCATGGAAAAATGATTTTTCCAAATTTTCATCATATCCCTCGAGTAAGCATCAGAAGAGTGAAACTTCCCATGCATTCTTCAAACAAGCTTTTTTATGAAATTATCAATTCTTCTCATGTCGAAAGAACTCTATACACTGACTCATCAAAAAATGAATCTTATGTTGGATGTGCTGTCACTACAACACTAAAAATTTCACTATTAAATCCAGTATACTTCCATCACACTCCTGCATTCATACAGGTGAATTATTTAGTATCTTACTGGCAATAAATTGCCTTACCCAAGACCATAAACAGGTGGCTATTTGTACTGACTCTCTAGCATCTATCCAATCTATCAGTACCATGTATAGTCAACACCCTCTGGTGCAGAAGATTCAAGATTCAGCCGACCGCCTTCATTCTTCTGGGGTGGCAATAACATTTATTTGGGTCCCATCCCACGTCGGTATCCTCGGAAACGAAAGAGCTGACAAAGCCGCTAAAGAAGCCCTATCATCACAGCTGCCTTGCGAAACTGTCCAAATTAACAAAGACTTACAAACCTTTTTCAAAAAACAAACTCTTAAGCACTGGCAAGACGACTGAAACCATTCACATACTAAATTACATGAAATACAACCCACCATTCCATCAACAATCCACCTTCCAGAAATGTATAGAAGAAACACTGTTATACTCTGGAAGATTACGACCAGGTCACTCGAGTAAGTTAACTCATAGTTTTTTGATGGCATCACAAAGTCCACCTAAATGTGATCACAGTAATGCTCTTCTAACTGTGAAACATATTCTAATAGACTGTTTATACTATTCAAAAACGCCAAAAACATCAACTTAAACACACAATCAAAGAAATCCTAGGCTCACCTCTTCAATTTCCTCATCTCTTCAGATATTTATACGAGATACTCAACTATATGACAAAAATATAAAACTTGACTTGCCTATAGTGATATAGTAGTGATCAAAAAATTAAAACTGTTAATTATCTGTGTATCTTATCATATATAACTAATTCAAAGATATTATTATATTGTACTTGTGTCAATGATCTTGTAATCGAGACACGTTAATTGTAATAAAAAAAAGCCGGTCCTGTTCTTTATAATGCAAAAAATTATCAATAGACTAATAGTTATAGTAAAGCTTTGAAACAATCATATATTTGTACTAAATGCATATTTGTGAAAAATTGATTTTTTATAACATTAAAAATATTACAGTGAAGTGGTTTTTGTTTAATAACTAATATTAATTATTTGACTCTACAGCAAGTTTTAATAGCGTGGTTGAAGACTACGCTCTAAGATTTTTATGAACTTAAGATTTGTCAAAAATTATGTTTTTAGCTTACGAAAAATATAATGTATAGCGGTTTACTGATCAATTATTATATTTTGTCTAAAAGTAATAGCTTACCTTGAACGATTATTGAAGACACGTGTTCGAAAGCACGCTTCTGATACATTTTATTAATTTTAAAATAGTATGTGTACAAATTTTGTGTGAATTGTGTAGAAAAGATTTTTTTATTATAATTAGAGCATAATTAAATAACTAACAATGAAAAGAATAGAAGTCTACGTACCAACAACCAAAAGGGGAAATTTCACAAGATGAGTACTTGAGGGTTTGTTCAAACTCTTCAAACGAGAGTATCAGTTGAAAAGGATATAAAATTGCTTGGCTTAAGACGGAAATTGTTGGTACGTTCAGCTATTTGATACGGAGTCGGAGTGGAATGAGAGTAGATTTTTGTCACGTGATCTTGGAGTAAAGAGAGTGTAAAATGAATACTCGAACGACTTAGCGCTAATTAGTGAAAAAGGTTTAAATTTTTATTAACGAAGATAAATGAACAGCTTATTTATTAACAACTTTTCTTTATCTATTAGCTTATGTGCCTTAAATGTAACATATATATTAAGCTGAAAGTTGAATAATTAAAACCAACCCAAATATTTTCTGTGTTATTGCCAGCTTTTCATTGGAGATTTTTTAAGAAAAGGTAGTCGCTGGTTGTGGACGCTGTTTTTAATACTTCTCAGAGATAATGTCATAAATTGCAGTTTATTAGAGAATATAGACTCAGGTGGGTAAAAGGGCACTTTACCTTACTTGTAATTTATTTAGAAACATAACAAAACTTACTAGTTTTGTTGCACAGCAGTAGCAATCCATCTACTGTGAGACATTTGTCATGCTTTTCCCTAACATCAAAATTAGAAGACGTGTCTATATCCATTTGGTAATCATAGATTTTTTAACGTTCAATTTAAAATGTATTTAACAAGATTGAGCTTGGCGTATGATAGTTCATGACTCCTAAAATTCCTATAAAAGAACTGGAACTATTGGAGTAAATCTGCGATACCCAAACGAATAGAATGCGCATGGAGTGACTCGGAGTGCACCGAGTGAACAACCCGAACGCACCTTGTGTTTTGTATCATTTGTCAGAAGAAATGCGTTCGTTATTCAATTGCAAGCGAGGAACGCGTTCTTTGATTGGCCTCGTTCAAACAGATAAATAGTTAGCGTCTAAAAGGGGTGTCTTGTGTACAGTAGCATTAACAGTGAATCAGGGTCGGTTTTAACGGTAATAGTAGCGGTATTGTTTACGGTCGGTAATAGTGCAAGGTGACATGACGATAGACATGTTACAATATGCTAAAAGTACTTCCATCATTTTCTCATTTAGTACGCAAAAATTTGGCCATTTTTTATGATTAAATTCCTTTATAATTGTTATTGTTTTACCTATTTTTAAATCTGAGTAATGACTCCCTACTTAGAAGGTCTAATCTCCCACTCAAACATTAGCCGAATTTCACTTTGATAGACAACTTTTATTGCTCATAAACTATTAATGATGTAATAAACTCTTCTATGAGAAAATACAGATAAACAATGCAGCTTCAGATCCAATTTACAAAAAATAGCAATTACTAAGTGTGAAAATATTTTAGGAGCACATTAGTACCTTTACTATTCCGCACTCCCTTACAATAAAATCTCTTCTAAAATATATTTGTTTTTAGAATTTAGAATACAACTAGTAATTTAAAGCAGGTAGGTAAATTAAAGATGATTCAATGTTACACTATAAATGTCCCTTCATTAAAATAACATCAAATGGACGACTAGGAGAATATCAATTTTTTAACTCAAACCTTCGATTCTCTATAAATAACAAAGGTAAATTACACAGAAACGAACGTTACGTATTCAAGGTTATTGTCGTGACCTTGATTTCAATAAACACTTTTTCAATATTCACAATTAGCTCAAAAATGAACTAGGTATGTTTTTTTAGTAGAGAGGCAAAAATTTGATTGATTTTGGATCAATTTGTATTTTCAAAATGGTTATTGTTGTACCTAGGGCACGAAATGCACGAAATCCACGAATTGCAAACATCATCTTTTCTTTAAAAGTCAAAATATGTTAAAATGTCTTTTCAAATCAAATATTCACTGTAATTAAAAAAAACGAAATGAAATTTTGATGAGTATATTCTCATAAAGTATAAAAATACATAGATATGCATTTGTTTACGTTTGGGTTGAAGCCAACATGAAAATAAAAAGTGGGGATGTTGTTTGAGGAAAACAAAAGGTTGCCGATGTTATAGACTTTCAGATAATCCCATACTATGAATGAAACGATGACGTTAGTTTCGTTAATCTATATTAAGTTATTCTATACAAACAAAAAGCGTTACATATCATAACTGTGATGTTGCCATATATCAAAACCATTAAGAAAAGTCAGGATTTATCATGTTTAATAATCAGAGAACTCATAATTATACTACGAATAAAGAATAGAAAGGAAGGACTGTTGTCATATTTTAATCTAGCAAATAATTGCGACGGAAGTCGGCCATATTGAAGAACCAAATATGACTCATTCGAATCGTGACATTTGACATAAATAGTTTTTTCATGCTGTTTTATATATTATTTTCTGATTTAAGTAGTTAACCCAACTCTTGAATGGGAATTACTTTTCATCTGAGGGGTTCTATTTATCTAAATTATTAAAAATTAACAAAATATTTTAATGACAACCACATTGTTATCATAGACGTTCCTTTATTTTTTATATAGACCAACTAAGTCAACTATTTATAATTACCTGCTTAGAAGTTTTTAATCTAAATTTATATTTCTACAACTTTATGACAATGTATATTACTGTACAGATAATTACAAGCGGAAAACAGTTATTATTTTTAATAATTAATACGAGACATAAGTTTATAATACCCTGTGTGTGACACCACTGGTAACCGGAAACTTCAAGTCAGCCATATGCAAGAACCATTGCGGACATCGTCAAATCGTATTATACTCCTTCCTTTTTATTATTTATTCGTAGTAATTATACCATAGCACAGAAATAATGACATATCTACAGTTCTGAGATTCGATTGATGCGGTGTCAGTGATGACATATTTGAATCAGTTCAATTAGTTGTCTTGTTTCATTTTGAAAACCTTAATTATTTGGTTATTTTTAATCCAGTTTAAAATAAAAATACTTTAAAACACCAATTTGGCAATGTCCAATGAATAAATAGCTGGCTAATTTTATCAAGTTTACCAAAACAACATTTTAAGAGCTAATATTTTGAAGATCACAAGAGTATTTATAGTAAAAATTTTGTGACATAGTATACGGTTTGTCAAATTCAAACCTGGGGGTCTAGTTTTGAATATCAGTGAAATTGAATTCACAAATAAAATATTTCGATTTTTAATTCACCATCGAAATGCTATACCTAGTTTTCAATTGTAGTGAAATGAAATTTTTATAAATTCACTTAAATGAAATTAATTCGATCGACACAATTTGACAACAATGGAAATCAGTCGAATTAGTTCAAATTATTAACGTGCGAGAAAAATATAAGATTAATTAAGGTTAAAAATACCATTATTTCTTATTTTGTTCTTCGAATCTTCGCCAAGTCGTCAAAATTTAAAATAATTCTACTTTTGTTAGTTGGTAATACGTTTTTAAAATTGAAAAATTTGATAGGAAATGCAAATAGTATATAGGAACGATTCACATAGGTTTCAGTAAATTATAAATTTAGCAGAATCTCTGATTTAGTTACAATATTATGAAGTTGTACATAAAATAATACTGTTTTAGTGATGGCTGACTTTAAAAATAAAAAAAGTTTTGTTAATGAACAACAAAAACGTTGGTGGAATACATACAAAACCATCCAATTTTCAAATATCCACCAAAACTTAACAATAAACTTTATTGCCTAAAATAATGCAGCAACGTTCTTGGCGTAAACAAATCATCCTCTAAAAGGTCATTGGCCATTTTGTCAAAAATAAACGTTCTCGCTTCACTTTCGTCCACTAACTAATAAAAATATCATACTAATATAAACAATACTAATATACTTTGCTAACTAACTATAAACTAGATTCAAAAAACAAAACAAGAAAATACAAGCAGAAAACCACAACACAAAATTTCTAACGAATCTAACCAAATTAACTAGTAGGTAATTCACAAGTGAAATATATATTTCGACAGCTAAATAGCCCCCTGGGCGTAACACTGTAGGGTTTTTGTCTTCTGTCAAACAACTCACTCTTCACTCAAACTTCTCTCCAATCCTTTGGAATATATTGCAGAACAAGTAAGGCTCGGGATAATACGAGGGTGGCCTTTTATATTCGGGATTTGGCAACCCTGGTGTTGCAATATGGCAACTGACAGCTCTATCGTAAAGCTGGACATTTTTGAGGTTATACGTACTCAGAACCTTTTGAATGCTTTTGACATACGAGCTCTATTTGTGTTGTTTACAGTAATTTAAAGGATTCATCTTGGCCCAAAAATGGAATTAAATCATGAACATTTTCGTACGATTATTTTTTACAGTTTTCGACGTGGATTAAATCAGCAACAGTGCATGGATGAACTTAATTCAATTTTTACCGATGAAGATCCATCAAGGACCAGTGTTTATCGATAGTATTGTGAATTCAATCGTGGCCACAGTAAATTGTGCTAAGGCAAACGGTTTTTTGGGGCATGTAAATGATATCCCTACCATTCCACCTCGTTAACACCCTAAGAAGAAAGAAGTTACCATCGTTGAGACGAAAATACTAGGACGAAGTGGAAGTTTACATGAGAATGCCTTACGATGACACATACCCAGACATCGGCTTCGACGTAAAGAAGCCGATTTAGAAGGAAGTTTGTCTAGTGTCAGATTTGCTGCATTTTTTATTAAAAATTTTTCAGTGCAAATGTATACATATTGTTATATTTATTAATGTTTTTGTTTATTGATATTTTTATGTATTTATTATTTTTAGTGTATATGTATCAATTTTTTATATTATTTATTTCTTATACAATTTTTAAAATGATGGTGCAGGTCGTCCAACAGCAGTTGTTGTTCCGAAAACCATTGATGCTGTGCGCGAACTGATATTGCAAGATCGTCATGTGACCTATCGTGAGATTGAGAGAACCTGCTTAGGCATTAGTGGGACCAGCATACATTTAATATTGCATAAATATTTGACCGTTTGGGTTTGGTTAGGTTAAGGTAGCATCGCTACCCGTCACCGATTTTTGCGTGTTTGCTATTCTTTGTTTTATCTTTTATAATATGCAAAAAGACCGATTAATTTTGGTTAGTAATATTTTCTCTACATTTCACATTTTATTATAAATATTTTTTATATATTTATAATGTAAAAAAATATTATCCTAATATTTAGGTTTTATTTAGAGATGTGGCAACGCTGGTATCTACATAACATAGCGCACCTTGGACAGTGAATATTTTGTGTGTTTAACCTACAAAATTTGAGTTTTTGATTCCATTTTTCTTGAAAAGTACTGGATAATCGGAAAATTTTTTTACGATTATTTTCAATTTTAGTAATTCATATACGTTCTAGCAAATCAAAACATTAGTATAGTGGGAATAATCTACTTACATTATTCCAGCGAGAATAATTCAATGCAGAGACAACCAAGAGACGCCCAAGTACAGTTGACAGAAGCAAACATGAACTCTGGGTGGGCGTGTCCTTGTCGCTGTAGTTGTATTTTCATCTCACTTATGCAGCCACTAAAATTGATATTATCGTTAACATTGGCTCGTGATTGGCTGATTGTGATAACCTTGAAATTAGTTGGCATATTTTCCGCGGACCATGTTTGCTTCTGTCGACTGTACATGTTAAATTTTTGTTCTACAATAATGAACTGGTCCACCAGAACCGGAAAGTGAGTTGAGATGGCGCTCGCGCTTCTCAGGAAATTTAAAAAAGCGCGGGCAAACCCCTTTTCGTTTATTTTCTTATTTCTTTCATTAAAAATTAAATTCAAAACTAAAAAAACATACTTTATTGAAAAATTATTTATTATTATTATATACCTAAACATTATTGTGCTCCTCGACATAACTCGTATATGGCCTATTGGACAAATTACAGGAGCAATGAAAATATGGAAGTGGTTCTTAACTTTTCAAAGAAATGACAAGATATAGACTAAAAAGATGCATAAAAAAACACAACGTTTTTTATCTATCGTTAAACACAAACTAATCACCAAACAAAAGTCTAAAATAATTGTTCTACAACCCACTGTTACACAGTTTATAAGTAAGAACTCCAATTATTCAACTTATTCTAAAAACGCCACAAAAAACACAGTTAATACAACTCGTCAAAACAATAATCGCGACTGGATACTTTGGCAGTTGGCACGTCACATTTACCACAGAATATCAAACAAACTTTATGTTCTAAGGTTGGCCGTTGTGTCAAAAATTCCATGCTCCTAGTGCCATCTGCGCTAACTTTCCAAAAATAAGACAGAGATGTGACATTTCATAAACTTGTGAACTAAACAAGGATAGAGCTAGCAGGACTATTTTATTGGACTATTGAACAAAAATGCTCATGTACTTGACCGTCTCTTTGGTTGTCTCTGTTCAATGTACATTGTTCTTATTGGGTACATTCAGGAGGTCCCAGCGGCTGAGATCGCTTAGTAAGGAGTCTCTCTGAATGTAGCGCTGCTTGAAAGCTATTCAACAGCGGCTGACTGTTTTGCTCAGCGTAGAAATTTGTCGCTTTCTAAAAAGCGCATCGCGATTTTGACATTAATGACATATCGAAATTGGGTTATGTAGGTTTGTGTTGATCTTAATTATATTCTAAGGTGTTGATTGTTGGGATAAGATTTATCCAATTGATAATTGAAGATAATTATTGTAGTTTTGTACATGAACACAATAGACATATAAAAACCAAAATAAAAATTAGGTTATGTTTTCAAATGTTTTGACTTTTGTTCCGCTGTCAGTGAGCCACGCATTCAGGCGAAACGAAGGCGCTTATTAACAGCGGCCACAGCATGCTGAGTGGCTAGATCTAGCCGCTGGGACCTCCTGAATGTACCCATTGAATGACAACCAAATGACAACGTATTTTCTCGATCTGACGCGTCTGTCATAAATTTTCAAGAAATTCGTAAAATTAATCCCAACATTTATAATAATTGTGTATTTCATGTTCAAAACTTCAAAGCATCCTAATTTGAATAAATCATTATGTTTATATTATTAAGTCGAGTGATATAAATGTGTTGAAATAAAAATATAAAACCTCAAAAGTGATTTTGATTGTAACGTCAAAAAAGAATCTACTGAATACCACACGAGAGTTCGATAAATTAGATAATAATTCTCCAGGCATTTTCTCAAACCTGTTGCCATCTGGCAACAAGTTTTCTAAAATCTGTCGAATTATTTTCAATTTATTCTCACTCTCTTGCGATATTACTACAGAAAATTGACTATAGACACCAGTACCTCTTTAGTGTTAATATTTTTTTTTTTTCGAAACTCGTGTGCACCTATTCTTAATCGGCACCCCACACAATTGGTCTATGACATTGTGACAGGTTATGAATCGCGGATTTACGCGTATGAGCCCGAAAGTAAACAGCTGCCGACTGTATGGGTGTTTCAAGGTGAGCCCAATCCAACAAAAGGTGTTCGCGCACGAAGCACTTCCAAGCAAATGGTCGCCTGTTTTTTCGGAAAAACTGGACATGTCGCAACCGTACTACTAGAACAACGCAGAACAGTCAATTCTGAGTGGTACACAACCATTTGTTTGCCAGTTGTCTTTCAAGAAATCAGGCAAACCAACCGCCGAAGACAGATCACTCTTCCCCACGACAATGGGAGCTCCCACACATCGGCTCAAACAATTGCATTTTTGAGCGCCCAAAACATTGATTTGATAAGTCATCCGCCGTATAGTCCTGACTTGGCACCGAATGACTTCTTTTTATTCCCGTACGTAAAAAACAAACTGAGAGGTCAACGTTTTTCGACACCTGAAGAAGGGGTTGCTGCATAAACTTGGAAGTTACGTTCACACGAAGAGTTTTTTACTATTCTTAATAGGATGGACCAAGGCCGTAGCCAGAAAAACTTTTCGGGGGGGTCACGGGTCAGGTCAGGACCGAGGATTTTTATACCGTTATTCATGATAATTTTTAAAATTTGAATAAATTTGCCCATATAAAATATTATTGGATGATGAATGATTTGGTTTTGTTAGAGTATTTTCTATTTAATAAATCAGATCAATCAGTAGAAGAATGACATTGAATATGAAATATGCACCATTATTAATTTTTTTATGAAAGTGGGAAAAGTCATAAAAACATATAAAATAAAATAAAAAATAAAATAAATTTTTATTCAATGTAATCCTGAGACAGGAACTTATTGAAAGTCAAAGTTTATGATAAAATCTACTCTACCGCCCGTTCGGAAAGAAATCCCATGGTAAGAGAAGAAGGGCAAGAAACTCCTCCACTACAAAAGTTATGAATTAAGATTACGGAACCTGTGCAAAATTAGTTATTATCTATTTATAATAAATCAAACAGTTTATACAAACGGAAAAGTTTACAACACAAAATTTAATCTTCTGCTATGTTTTGAAGCAAAAATATTCACAACTTCGTCTGTCGAAATCAATGTACTCCTGTGAACTGACATCAAGGCTAGTCCACAAAGTCGGTCTTGACCACAAGCGTTCCTCGAATGTGTTTTGAGTCTTCTAAGTGTTGAGAACGTACGTTCTGGCGTGCAGGTGGTTACTGGTAGAGTAGAAAATATTTGTAGCAGCTTGAAGATGTTGGGATAAAATTCTTTGTTGTATCCTGATAGAGCTTCAATTACATTTGATGGACGATCACATTCTGCCTGCTTTCCCCAATAAATCTTCCACAAATCAAACTCAACTTCCAATAAGTCTAAGTCAACTTTATTTTGGTAAATTTTTAATTATTCCATATTTAAAACAACAGAAGTATTGCAACAAATAGAGGGTAACAGAGAATTCAAATTCTGGAAAACTCCTTTGTGATCCATAAATCGTCCTTGCAGATTTCAAATCACATAGAGGTGATTGTAACACCTTACAAAGAGTCACAGTATGTGAAAACATTTTAGCTAAGAAGCATAAGCTGATAACAAACTCCCCAGTAGTCAATGTTTTCACAAACGATGACGCCTTGGAAGACGTATCCATGTCTGAGTCATTGCTTAGGTCTTCCAAGGTGACAATGATAGTTTTGAAAAGTTCCCGAAACTTTATTAGGCTGTTATGGTTTTCAACCCACCTAGTTTCACACATCGATGTTAGAGTTTGCCATTGTGAGTCTGGGTTTTCTGTTTTCATTTTATCTCTCAGTAAAGTCATTCTTTTAGGGGAACTTTTGAAAAAACTTATCACAGATTTGACTGTGCCAACACAATTTCTCACACTCTGTAAATTGCAAGAGTGGCAAAGAGCAAGGTTCAACGAGTGAGAGCAACAATGTACGTAAAGAGCTTCTGGATACTGTTTTCTTATCAAAGCTTGGATACCATTAAAAGATCCTTTCATGACAGAAGCCCCATCATAGCCTTGACCTACCATATCCTTGCATTCTAGACCTAGACCTGACAAAAATGAAATTATAGAATCAGTTATTGATTGAGCATTTGTGCCTTTTAGGTGTGTATACCCTAAAAAGTCTTCTTTTGTCACATAACAGGTTTCTTCTTTTTTTGTGTACCGTACACACAGAGAAAGTTGTTCATTTCCTGAAATGTCTGCAGTTTCGCGCGCACACATACACCCACTGCATCTTTCCCGCGCAATACGCAACAACAAAAATACTCCAATTCCTTGATTTTCGATACGATTGTTAATTATTGTGTAGTAGTTGTTGGAGGTCATTTTCAAACAAATATAAATATAAGTATGCTTGTTGCAATGCACAATTATGTGAAATGTGTTGGATCCTCTGTTGTGTGTTGTTTGTGATTTAATTTGCACTAACTAAATTTATTTCGGGGGGGGGGGGGTTTGACCCCCTAACCCCCCCTTGGCTACGGCCTTGGGATGGACCTCCAAAAAGTAAGGGTTAGTACAATAAATTTTACTAGCTCTTTAACTACCCGTTGATTAAGATAAATAATTGTTACTTGTGAAGTGAAGCACGTATCTCGTTTGCATTAAATGAGTTCTAGTTACTGGAACCCCCTGTGTTATTCCGAATGTGAATAAAAGAAAACTCTATGTTGAATATTAATAAAAACCTGCAGAGGCGTGTGTTTAGCGTTGAATTCGTTTAAAGCGTGCGAAAACGTAACTTAATCTTTGATGGCGAACAATTATCGGACGATCATTTTAATTATACCAAAATAAAAAAAAAGTTGCGTGCTTTTAGGGAACCGTTCGTGACAACAATTTTATATTTTTACCCTCGAATTCATAGGAACACCGCTTGTGGTTATGCTTTTGGGCGTAACCATAAATTTATATAAAAAACAATATAGTAAAAAATATTTGTACATATATGTTACGGTTGCATTAGAAGTAGTATACAAATGAGCATGTTTATTTATAAATATTATGAAAAAGATACTGAATTGGTGTACAACATTCGGGGGAAACAATAATTAAAAATCATTATAAGTCTTTGTTCGATTTTTTTATGCAACTAAATTAATAGAAAGAAAGATAATAGCAAAACTACAAGTTGAGTTTAATTTATTCCAGATAATTATTCCATAAATTTTATAAATTTCTTAAATTGTACCTTGAAAATAATTGATTAGTTTTAATTTCTAGATGTTAAGGACAAATTTGTGATCACTCCCAAAATCAGTAGGAATAATTTTAGAATTCCAAATCTCACTAAAATAAAATCACCCTGTACAACAAGGCTCCAATAAACATCATTTGAGCTTACCAGTCACCAACATAAAAAACTGATATTTTTTAGTAACTTTGCTTTCATTGCCAACATAAATTTATTTATTTTTGTTCAAAAGGAAAGCTGGGAAAACAAAAGAATTTTCGGTAACCTATGGTTCTGTTGAATCTAAAATCTCTCTCTTGTTTTTTGTTCCTGAAAGCGAAAGGAGGGTAAGAAATTTGTCCTGATAAAATTAGAATTTTTATAAGTAAAATTAAACAATTAACGCAAAATAATGCAAGATAGATACTTAAAACGATAAAGTGTGATATAAAAGTGTATTTCCATAAAAATTTAACATACCTGACAAGAAATTGGGGCCAAAGTGTATTGGCATCCAATACCAGCAGTTCCAGGAGAGCAAGCAAGTTATTTAAGCCTTAAGGAACATATTCCTGTCCATTTGAAGGTGACAGCAGTTATAAGGATTCTACATTTGAGGTATTTGGGGCCAATTTTGCTCCAACACATATTTAGCAAGAATTAAGTACCAGGACTCCACAACATCCACGTATGGACCAAATTCTGAACATTTTTAAGGTGATATCAATTATTATTGTTCTATTTTTAATACTTGACATTTTCGATAAACTCTAGAATTTCAACAATTATTATTGATCTATTTTAATGTTTAACATTTTCGATGAACTTTAGAATTTCATACTAATTTGTTTTATCACTAATTCATTTGTACAAGATCTATATTTATTGTCAAAATTTATTCGTATTATAAAGGTTTTATTTAAATTAGCACGTGCTACAACTTTGATGTAGTTTGTTCTTGGAAGAGAAAACAGGATATTCAGGAATTTTCACATCCATACATTTCAATTAAAGAATACGGTTTTATAACTAAGAACACACTATATATTTATTTAAGGTACATTTCATAGGAATAAAAGTATAAATTGTACTCACCTGTAACACCAATTCATTTTGGAATCTTTCTAATACATTTTCTTTTAGCGACATTGAACAATAAATATCTCTTTTGAATTTCTGTTTATTTCAAACATAAATTAATCTGAAAATTTATTTAACGAGAACGATCACTTCTTAATTTACTTCAATCAGCTGTAACGTCTCAGAACTTTAACCTCACAAAACACAGAATTTGACTAGAGGGAATAATCGCAGAACTTGAACCTACACCAGTAACCTGAGCGGGTGACGTCACACAGTGACCGGAAGAACTACTTAAGTATCTTTTTCGTTATTTGTTTTTAATCATAAAAATTTTTAAGAGTCTCATTGCTTTGAGCAGCTTGGTTTAATTTAATTTCATTGGCGTCATATTTTTTTTTGAAAATATTGTGGGAGATCATATTGTTGTCGTAGGCGTACCGCTATAGGCAACACGTATTACACAAATACTTTTAAGAAAATATAAATTTATAAATTTAACCAAATTTAACCCCACAATATTAATGTCGATCCCAACGTGGGGCATTATAAAATTAATATAAATTTCATCTCTAAAGATTTATTGTATTAAATATTTTTGTTTACATAAAATAAAAACAAGAGTAATAATTCTAGATTGTTCCAGACTACTCAGAGACAATTAGAATTTTAGTAAACAAATGCTCAGTTGTATTTTTCTTGAATCATATTAACATTGCTTGAGAAAAATAATTCTAAGATTTTCTTTGAAAAATTTTATATTTAACTATATACAAAAACTCAGTACAATTCCTGAAATAGGGAAACATCATTGTTATTGGGTGTAATATCTAGGTCTAATTACTTAAATTAAAACTTAAAACTGATTTCAAAACTCTATTTCAACTTAATCTAACAAAATGGAACAAAACAAGTCCTGTAAGACTATAGGCCAGTTGAGAGTAAAGGAATTGAAAGAAGAATTGGAAAAAAGAAATTTAAGCAGTGAAGGGATTAAATTAACTCTTTTCAATAGACTTAAGACAGCTCTTATCGAGGAGGAAAAGGATCCAGAAACTTTCCAATTTCTTTTGGAGGAAAGAACCACAAACCAAGAGATGGACCATGAAAAAGATGATGTCTCGGAAACAGGGGAAGAGACAGAAAATCAGACAATGAGAACCTTAGGGGATGATGTCTCGGACAACGCAGCAGAAGAGGTAGACAGACTCGCAGGTGGAGAAGCCACACCGGGAGCAACCAATCAAGACCAAAATTGGATGATGATGAATTTCCTCAGAGAGATGAATAAGAAGATGGATGAACAAAAAGAAGACATGAAGAAGATGAATAAGAAGATTTGAAAAACTCAGGACACACCCGAACATAGCACTTAGGGAATTAACAAACTACACAGTAGAGGACTACAGGAGATATCCTAGACCAAGGAAAAAGCTGTCCCTACTCAAGAATCTGCGCATCTCCCTAGGGATGGGCAGAGTCTTTATAGGTGGTTCCTCTTCTGTCTGCTTCTTGACAGATGTTGTTTCTTCTTAATTGTCCAGCTGTTTCCTTGGTCTAGGATATCTCCTGTAGTCCTCTACTGTGTAGTTTGTTAATTCCCTAAGTGCTATGTTCGGGTGTGTCCTGAGTTTTTCAATATATGTTCATTTCGTGTAGAAAAGGTTGCTAGTTTAATATTTCGATTCGGTTAGGATATGAAACAAAGGTAAAGCAACAAATCATCCAAAAAGATGTTATTGAATAAATTGTTTTACGTTTCTTTACATTTCTATTTATACAAATGCAAATTTTTAGAAGTTATGAAAGGCAGTAGTTCGTGGCGATTAGTGCCACGTTGGGCGCCAATGAAACAATACTCTTAGTTTATTCTAAATTTTATTAAAAAAATTAATGTTGAGAGGTAGGTTCTTCATTAACTGTCTTGATAGTTGGAGGTAACAAAGCCGGTACTCAGGACTTGGTTATCTGTTAAGATAGGGCGCCACTAATTTTCTTTCCCAAAAGAAAATTAGAAAAAAAATCAACTATCTAAAACAGCTAACCTTTAATTGTTTTTATTAAGAATATCTGAAATGGACAGAGATTAAATGTTCTAAAGTGTCTGTGTATCAAATAAAACTTCGTAAATTATAAGAAAATATAAATTTAATAAAACAGTGTAGTATTGGAGTAACAAATATATGCAATAAAAAAAGTTATGGTTAGTAGAATTAGTACTTACAAAAAAATATTATAATAAACAAGTTTACATGATGTAGTGATGTAGTAGGAACAGCTAAAGAGGTTCTACACCCCTAATCTTGAAGACTAATAGAAGGAAGTGTCCAACGTTCTGGACTAAGGCCGGAACTGAAGCTTGTTGTTTCCACAGGTGAAAACCAGGTGACTTAAATCACCATGAAGTGTGTTAGATAGAAACTGTGCTGGTATTTCTCAGATACTGTGCTGATATCTCCCAGAAACTGTGTCGATATCTCCCAGAAACTGTGCAGTAGTCTACTGTAAAGTTACTCAAACCAGCACTCCAATTTTCACGATATAGATAATTTAAATTTGCATATTTAACTACTGCACAGTTTTACGTAAACTATTTCAACGACAATAATGCCAAAATTCCACCATGCCGATATCCTACCTCGTTTATAACAGTAGCTACCAATGTTTGAGTTGCGCAGTAACAAAGACTTCAATTATCAATTTTACGTGCTTTAATATATTCCAACAAGGAAAATTTTTTGAAAAATAATTCGTTTTATTTCCGATAGTAAACCGTACTGGTTGGACCAATAGTCAATTACTCCAAAAATCTAAATATTAAATAATTTGTTAACTAAAAATGGATTTTGAAATGATAACTGCAAAGTTATCGTTTCAAACTGTGTTTGGATTTGTTTGCGACCTTTAAAAGTTGCGTGCAAGCAAGCTGGTACAAGTACACGTGAAAAACCAAAACGCATATATGGTATAAACAGTAACGTACTGTTTTATATATACATATTTTTTTAATAAAAAATGTGTAACCTAATTTTTTCATTTTTCCCAGCCATGTTTGTATAATAAATGACATTAAACTATATCGGCGTACAACTTTGGAATGTAACAATTAAATTACAATTAAAAGAAAACTCTAAATTTAACCATATCCCTTTCTATTGACCCGACAGTGTATTTTCCACTTATACAACATGCAATACTTCTTACAAACGCTTAAAATCTAATCACGCTACGCGCATAAATTTACGAGAAAATGACAAGTAGTGCCAAAGGAGTAGGTATCTTATAGAGTGAAAATCAACTACTCATGCGGAAATAACTATCTAATTGTGGAAAGATGGAAAAGATTAGCAATAATATTGATTTTAATTGCTTTAATTTAAAACTTGCTTAAAATACTAGACTTTGTTAATGAAATTTTCTATTTTTATCATTATTCATTATTCATTATTCATTATTCATTATTCATTATTCATTATTCATTATTCATTATTCATTATTCATTATTCATTATTCATTATTCATTATTCATTATTCATTATTCATTATTCATTATTCATTATTCATTATTCATTATTCATTATTCATTATTCATTATTCATTATTCATTATTCATTATTCATTATTCATTATTCATTATTCATTATTCATTATTCATTATTCATTATTCATTATTCATTATTCATTATTCATTAATCATTATTCATTATTCATTATTCATTATTCATTATTCATTATTCATTATTCATTATTCATTATTCATTATTCTGGTTACTATATCGAAGCAATTGATTCAGACCAGAGCCAACTAATATTGAAAAATTATCCATCAAATGCCACTTATCTGATTGTAATTAAAAATAGAGATCAGTTTATTTTTTTGAAAATATTTTAAAATCATTTTAATATAATTTTAAGTTTTTTGTCATTAATTTAATATATTTATCTAAGGATTAAAGTTTCATTTGCGTATTAAATGCAATTCACTGGTCCAAAACATCGACATAGTTATCACACATTAAAATTGGGCAGCTATATATTTAGCTTAAAATATCTCGTGAAATATTGACTTTATCGTTATGAAAAAAGAGTACTTATTTACGTAAAAAGTATTGAAGAATCGAAAAATTGTGCTAAAGTTTCTATTCCGCCAGTGGCGTAGAATTTAGGAACGATTAACTTGTCACTTGCCCCTGTCGTATGCCAGAAACGTTTGTTTAATATAATTTTGTAGGGTGTATAGTGTCTACATTTTCTGCCAAATATGAAATGAATACGTAAAACAGTCTTAAAGTACTGAACCCAAATAGTTTTAAATTTTTAAACAAAACACCCTGTAACTAACTAAGCAGCTCCACTTTATTTAGGTGTTTTGGGTTAAATCTTCATAATTTGAAGTCAGGATTCTAGTATTTAATTATTTCCAATTAGTAATGAATAACCCTGAATAAATAATTTACAATTTATTAACACAGGATCTTATGTCAGAACGTTTGTTTTACCGAAGTTGTCAAATTTACAAATGTAGATGTCGCCCACTGCGTGGTTTTCGCTTACAATAATAAATACTAAATGGATGCATTTTTTGTATGTTTGCCAGTTCATCAAATTTTAATAATTTTCTCGTTTATTCTTTTAGAGTTGAGATTGAAATGTTTTTTGTAAAATAATCAATGAACTACTATTATATCGTTACAAACAAGTTATTCTCAAGTTGTGAATTGAACACCCTCTATACATTTTTCGGAAATACTATTTTGGTACTTACTTACTTAAATAACAATTTCGGTTGTAAAACTTGACTCTATTTATAACCCAAATTTATCAAAAAATAAATGGAAAATATATACCATTTTGCGTCAAAACAAATTGAATTTATTCTAAATATTAAGTAAAATATTTGAAGCCAGAAATTAATACTACCTACTGATTTTGTATTTATACATATATTTTATGTTTGCAGATTTATTTTGGGATATGGGTAACAGTTTGCGTAACTGCTTCTTGGGTAGGAGCAACACACTGCATAAAATACCTTTATTTAAGAAGACCAAAAGACGTGGAAGCAGATGCAGATCCAGTATTAGTCCCACATGACACTACCGGTATTAATATGACCTTTGTACAAACGATTTATGTAAGTTGAACCTTCATTTATACCAATAACTTTAAAGATTTTTGTTTTAATGTTTTTAATGCTATTTTTTGAATGTTTTATTTGTGTTTCAGACGGCCTCGTATCAGGCGCCATTTTTTACTACTTGGTTCATTACGAACTGGACAATGCTCTTTTTTCCTTTATACTTTTTATGTCGAGTGAGTATCCGAAGATGCGAATCAATGCCTGATATTCTATCGGAGAGTATCAGAGACTTCAGAGATAAAGGATTTACTGCAGGTAGGTCATAGGAGCAAAATAAATCATCAATTTTAAGATACACTGCCGGGCATAAAAATTGGAGGCACCTGGTAAATTTCAGTTATTTCATAAATTGTAAAATGTTGAATCTGGAACCGTTGGCGAAACTGATACCGAAAACCGTTTACACTACCACTATACCAACACACACTTTTATATTCCTGACGCGCGTTTCGATAACCAAGTTATCTTCTTCAGAGACCGAAGGTAAACTGTTTGTTTGAGTAGTTTTGCTAAAAATAAAAAAGTTTGATTCTGGAAAACAAAAATTTATCAGGACGAGTGATATTTGAGAAGATTATTTTTTGAACCAATCTGTACAAAAGCCACTTTATTTAAAAATTGAAAGATATCTTTTCACTAATTATATTTTAAATTATAAAAAGTAAAGATGACAGAAGATTTAAATTCAAATCGCGTTTATTTTATGTTACCTGCCAAAGGAAGTAGGTTTATACTTAATAATATCTAATAAATACATTGTTTTTTAAATGAAAATACTCATAATCATTTGATTTTTCAATAACTTTAACAAACAATATCCTCTCAAGGTTAGGGCTACGGCTTAGCAGGTGGTATTATGGAGAAGAGGGCAACTGAGGTCAGGGAAACGAAAAAGTCAAAGGAAGCTGGCATTATAACTCGCAAATGTTGTGTCCGGATTGTCTACAAAATTTTGTAAGCATTCTCTGTGAGGGTGTTTGATTTTATTTATATTAAGAATTTTTATAGTTTAAATTTCATGTTTTGTGTTTATTTTATATTTATTTATATATTAAAGTGTATTGTATGTTCTTGACGGTTTTAATGTTTTATACAGTTTTAACCTTACTTCTTAGTGGTTTTTATCTTATTTGACGAGAAACTCTGATGATGGCCTTACAAGTCGAAAACGCTTAGTTTCAAATAATTTGGAAATATACACACTTTATAAATAAAAACTCCCGTAGAAGTCCGTAGGACGAGTGATTTTATCTAGTAAAGTATAAAACATTGTACAGGGTGATCCGTTAAGTTGCTAACAAAAAGATCCTCTTGACTTGCTTTCGTTAGACAAACGGTTTTGGATTGAAAAAGTAAAATAGGTTTACATGGGGCGCCCATATCTCGAAACATACTAATAAAATTATATTGGTCAATATCAACGGTTCAAAAAAAGGTAGATGATCTTTTAAAATATATAAAAATTAGTATACCATTACATTTGTTTTTTTTTTTGAAAAAACTCAAAAATTTGCTATCATTTCAGTTAACGCCATCTAGCGGCGACAGCAAAAGTCAAAAATTCAAAACCAAATAAGCGTTTTATAGTGCAAATTATGCTCTTTCATAAGAGCCTAAGTTTGCTCAAATCGGTCAAAAGAAACGGGAGAAATCTTGGTTTGTTTATAAAAAAATTAACTTCCCCCACCGCTTTATTTTTATAGATGGAACAAAACGTTTTATACAAAAAATATGGGAAAATGGTCAGTAAATATGAAAATGATATCATCGATATACTTTCATTATGCAAAATTCTATACAAATCCCATTTTTCTACTTGGTGTTGGTTGTTACGCCCTCTAGCGGACGGTTGACAAACTCGAAAATAATTTACAGCATTTTCTCTTGGCGACTTTTATTATGATTTTTTTTCTCAAATATATACCAATATCTTATGAGATATGGCGGCTCGCTACCCTTAACTGATCACCCTTTACATGAAATACCTAGAATCTTATATAATTTCTGAAAGGCGGTTTTTTCTGGTTTTAAAAACCTATGTCGAGCACTTTGTATAAAAAATATCAGTTTTGTCGTTGAAAAGGAAAGGAATATTAACTCAAAACAAGGATTAATGAATGGGACAAGATTAGTTGTAACTCACTTAGAGCCAATTTACACGATAAGAAATTTTGTTGAAATTTTTAGTAGAAAATTTCTGTGAAAAATTTGAAGAGATTTTATCAAAATTGATGAATTTTGAATTGCAACGATTGTAAATTTTATCCACAAATATCATGAGATTTTTAAATAGAGCATGCGCACTCTATACATTTTTAGTGCTATTTAGTTTTGTTTTGTTGGATCACACATCAACTTAAATTGGTAATCATACGTCATGTCAAATGTGGAGCGAAAAGTTTGAATCAATTGCCTTTATCTGCTGTTTCGACCAGGACATAATTTCTTATTGTGGTTTTGCCATGAAATATCTAACCAAAATCACTGTATTTATTTGTTATTTTAGGTTAGGCACAGACATTAAGACTGTTCAACGTGTTTATGGACTCTGCGCACATTTCCGAGTCGATTTTGTGAAGTTTTTAGAACAAATCCTATAAAATTTGTTCGTTGTAAATTTCATACATAATTTTCGACAAAATACGTTTGCAACGCAGAGAAATCTCACGTGAAATATTTTTCGGAAAATGTGTATAAAATTTCCGACTTTCCCGATTAAACTGAAGTCCAGACGCTTCAAATGGCAGGATTGTATTTACCAATATCTGTGCATTGCAGGATACGTGGGTTACATCCCCAGTTCTTTCCTTCAATGTTCCTACACACCATGAGGGCCTTGGTTGCTTTGTGTATTACTTCGTCTTCGTGTTTATTCCAGAGTAACCTGCTATCTAGGATAAGCCCTAGATATTTTACCTCTGTTTTTCACTCGACGATGTTCTCCCCTATTTTTATGATTTTTAGATTAGGTTTCTTTTTCCTTGTAAAGGCTACTAGTGTGGTTTTGGTGGGGTTGATGCTGAGTCCCACCGAGTCACACCATTGTTCCGCAACTTTCAATCCTCTTTGAAAAATATCACAGAGGACATTTTCATACTTCCCTTTTGCCAGGATAACCATGTCGTCGGAATACCCTTGACATGGTATGCCTTCCCTAGTCAATTGACAGAGCAGACTGTCCACAGTGAGACTCCACATAAGCGGGGATGCAACTCCCCCCTGTGGACAGCCTCTGGTCACATTAATGAAGATAGTGTCTTGTCCTGCCTCCATTTCTGCGATTCTTGTAGATAGCAGTTGCGACATCCAAATGGAAGTCGTTCTATCTACTCCTTTCTCAATCAGTGCTCTTTTGACTGCCTCATGTGGCGTATTGTCAAAGGCCCCTTCTATGTCTAGAAAGGCACATACCACGGTCTCTTTTTTATTCAGAGCGTCTTGGATTTCGTCAGTCAATTGTGTTAAAGCGGTTTCCGTGGATTTTCCCGCTTGGTACGCATGCTGACGGGGGTGCAATGGCACCTGTTCCAAGATTTTTGTTCTAAGGGATTTGGGGTGCGTAGTGTCCCGTTTCCCTGCTTTTGGGATGAAGGTGATTTTGGCCCTTCTCCACGCTTCTGGTATGTATCCCAGTTCAAGGCTGCTCCGACTAATTCCGATCAATTAAACACCTAACTGACCTGTGAAATAATTTTTAAACAATTTATTCTGTTTACACCATTTAAAATACAATTTTCTTTATTTTCTGTCCTAAGGCTGATAATTTGATGCTATTACACATTTACAATATAGGTAGTAATATTGGTGTACATTTTAAAAAGAGAATAATAAAAACTTTGTTCATAAATCACTTATGCGATACTTTTTGTGACGATTTACAGCTGTAATATTAAATACGATATTGTGCCAAATTTACGCACGTGTCAACTAGTGTTCCGAATTAATCAAAAATTAAATAACATACATTCAAAATAATAACTTGAAATTACTGGGTGAATCCAATCTCATTCTCGACAGTATATTTATGAGCTAAAAGAAATTACTGTTAGAATATTTAAAATATGCCAAATAGATAACGAATGATGTTTTTTAAGTAGTGTAAAATGTATGTGTTGTGTTTTGTTTCAGTGAGATTCATGACGAGATGCAGTCTTTTCTGCATCCTGTGGGTCGGAACTAATTACATGTACATAATGTCCCTAAGGATACTCTTAGCTACAGACGTCATGGCACTCTTCGCCACGAACGTTTCTTTTGTGTATCTCCTTTCCTGGGTTATCCTGCACGAACAATTCGTCGGTATTAGAGTGAGTACAACGTTTTGAAAGTATATTATGACTTTAACATGCAACTAAACTATTAAAAAGTTCAGCAGAACTACAGTACTAAAGTTTGCATAAAGCGTTTTGTATTATCATAATTCATTCGTGAAAATAGCTACATAAACCGTGGATGAAATATTAATATTTCCATCAGAAACTATAGTGTAACAACGTAGTTGTGTTTACCAAGCTAAAAACAAATAATTCTTTCCGAGTCTGACATTGAACAAATAAAAGTGACCTAGTTTCTGCAAATTCCCTTTTTTTATGCCTTTTTTTGATAGGAATTCTGGAATAATAGGCAATTAGACGGCTCGCCAATTAAATTCTTTATTTCAAAATGTTTACTTTCGATCAGACATTCGAAGTTATAATCCGGTCAAAGTAGACATAAAAATAGTAGTTATTTTATAAAAAAAAATTAAAAATCTGAGAGGAATGAACAGAGATTTGCTATTAAATTTGAGTTATAGGTTTATTATTTATTTCTATTACTTAAAAACCTAGGTACTAGGTATATATATTTAACGTGTAGGAGAGTTATTAAACAAAAACTATTCAATGCAAGAAAGAACTCTTCTACTGACAAAAAACTTTAATGAAATAGATTACTGATAAATTTAATACTACTGTTTGTGTATATTTAATTGAAAAAAGTAAGAATATGAGAAAATGTTCGACATTTATTAAAATTTAAATTAGTGAAATAAATTGTAGACGTGGCAACTGCACAAGGCTGGATTAAAGATACCTGAAATTCTATGGTTATATGGTTAGGAACCGAACGCACCAACAGTCGGTTCTAATTCAACCCACGGTTTAACCATCAGAAACTGCAAAATTGATATGCACGAACCCAATCAGTGGTTAAATCCAACCGTTGCGTTGGTTCCGATCGCCCATATTCGGCTGGTTACTAATTTAATCGATGTTTCATAACCTCCAATTTAGTTGACATGGTGAATAAATGTTCTGTGTGTGTTTTTTAAATTAACGTATTACTTCTACATAAATAGGTATTGTTGGTCATAGAAAATACAGTATTATTTTGCAGCTCTTCTGATAGTGTATAACATTACGTTTTATATACGTGTGGCGCACCGAAAACGAAACAGATGCATTTACTGGCAGATGATTCCTTTTATGCCAATTTTGTGTCCCCTTCGATAACAAAATCGACGGGTCCGAGCGTTTTTTTTTTTAAGGAATTATCTGCCAGTAAATGCATCTGTTTCGTTTTCGGTGCGCCACCCTGTATGTTAAAAGTAATTTAAATTTCTAAAAAAATGTTTACATCTTCTTCTGATGATGATGATATCGAAATTATAATTTTTTTTCTCTATTTTTAATGTACTTAAAGTATTTTATGTCTTAATAATTTCAACTCTTTCTCATTCCGAAAAATGTAGCACCACGCGTTCACTCGCCATTTTTAAGTTGTCTGAAATCATCGGTACAGAGTAATAATACAAATCAGAGTATCTACTCTATATGGAGGGGGTAAGCATCCATTTTCAGGTATCTCCATGACACTTGGGAGTATCCATAGCAGTCAGTTGTGGTAGGCAATTCATTTTGTGAGAATAAATCAGTGGTAGCGTTTTTATTGTGTAGAATAGTGTATTTTATATTTTAGTGACTTTATATATGTTAAAGACTATTTTAGTTTAATTATTATTGTTAGTTTATATATACTTTTTTAAAACAATATGAGAAGATTTAGATGATTCAGCTATATTCAGTTTATTTAAAGCATATATAATATTATTTAAAGCATATATAATACTCTCTTTGGTAATCTTTTAATGCCTGGTAATAATTGTATTATATTTATTCCTCAACTAAGTAACATTTTTGAATAAGTTTGAAGAATTGGCAATAAAAGATCATGATCTTCCAACTCTAATAAATATAAGCAGTGATAAAACTTTTATACTTCCTTGTACAAATTTCCCATTGCTGTATGTGAAAACATTATACTTTAGGTTAAGACTATACACTAGCATTAAATATGTATCAACCGAAATTTCAAAACTAATGACAATAAAGATAAGTTGTTAGTTTGGAGAAATAGATAATTGTTAAAGTTTTTGATGTGTTTTTTTAAATTATTGATATCCTTACTTACTAACGAGGCAAATTACGTACAAGACATACATATTCGGTCAATTATTTTGCGTAGAAATTCTATTTATATGTAATTATTTAACCTAAAAAACCAATTTTATTTAAAAAAAATAAATCAACGTTTAGTTAGTATTATTAATTTTAAAAACAAATTTTATTTTTCTAAACTTTTTTAAAAATAAAATTCTTCTCAACAATAAAAAATTTCAAGTACGGGTCTTATACCACAAAACAGACTAACCAATATTCTGTTTTGTGGTTTATACTCCCAAACAATGGCTGCTCTTGTCTTACGAACATCAAAGGAGCCCACAGCGCAGTGTTGCCAGATACACCTCTTTTCCGCTTTTTACACCGCGTTTTCGCCACTGGTCCCACGTTCCGCGTTAATATAACGCGGATCCGCTTTTTTAAAATATAATCAAACCATTTTTAAATTTTACTCCTTGCTCGTGAAAAATCTTGGTAAATACAAAACCTCGAAGAAAGAAACAGCCGATCGCTTACGCCGCATCGGAAACAGAGTTGTACTATTCACACTTAATCGCTATTACAATAATACCTTTCCACTCACACAATAGCATATACTCAGAAACAAAGGTCGCCTTATGGAGGTAAAATGTTTTGACTCGTGGAGGTTTTGGGGCTTGAAGGGAAGGGAATGGCATTTTATTACGTGTTATAGAGGATTTCGTCTTATCGAGGTACGTGCTATAGAAGCTCCACTGTATATATATTATATTTATTATGATTATACTTATTATTCCACAAATCCGCTTTTTCATTAAAAAATCCGCGTTTTCAAAGCGCAGCTCCCGCTTTTTGTATTCCGGCATCTGGCAACACTGCCACAGCGAGTCAATTTGTATTATTACTCTGTGTCAGTTATAGTTATAGTCAGTTGATTATAGACCAACCGTTGATTATTCAACCAATAGTTTAGTACGACCGTTGGTGCATACGGGCCTAAGCAAGTAAGTTGATAGTTAGGCAACACATTTTGCAGTACAGACGTAACAATCTAGCTGACCTTTGGGTTTTACAATGTTGCCAGGTACTCATTATATTATCAATCAATTAAAAAAATAAAAAAAGGATTTTCCGAAACGTTTTATAGTCTAAAATTTTAAGAAGTACCTATATTTTTTATTTATAATCTATAAGAAGTGAATCTACCTTTAATCTTACCACGAATTTTAAATTGCGGCAATTTAATTTTAATTTATTTATTTAAATAAACATTTGTTAAAATTACTTAAACAAAAAATATTGTTTATGCAGATAATGGCTGTGATAATTTGCGACACTGGGGTAGCTCTGCTGGCTTATATGGATGGAATTACGGGAAGTCCAACGCTAGGTGGAGTTGTCCTCGCCACATCTGCCGCGGCTGGATCAGCCGTATATAAGGTTAAAAATATTAGCGTTATCTAATTTATATAACTAATTTTCAACCTTTATTTTTTTTATTTTTCAGGTGTTGTTCAAAAAAGTCATTGGAGATGCAACATACGGCCAAGTGGCGCTGTTTTTTTCCCTCATCGGCATGTTGAACGCAGCATTTCTGTGGCCGCTCTGCTTAGGGTTATTTCTTATGGGAATCGAAACGCTCCATTGGGAAATGTTGCCGTGGCCAGCGTTGTTAATATCTAGTGTTCTTTCTCTAGGTTCGTTATATACACAACACTTATATCAAGCTATTGAGAATAAATCAATGATCTTATTTTGCAGTTGCCAATTTACTGGGTAATTTTAGTGTAGCCGTAACCTACGATTTATTCATAACTTTAGGACTTATCACAGCCGTCCCTGTATCCGCAGGTAAGATTTTAAGTTCCACAAATTCGTCTATAAAAAAAACGACTATACTGAAATACACTTAGCTGCAAAAAATTCGATCCATACGATTTTTTCAATAAAAAACTAAGATCTTTGGATATTAAACTTTAAAATAAGTTATAGATTGAAAAATACGTATTGAATATCAATAAAACCCATAGTTTACAGAAAATAAATCTTTATTTTATAGAGCCTTTCACCATAATACATAAAATTGAAAAATAAATGAAAACTTCTTGAATAAAAAATGGCAATACAAAAATGTGGTGTATGTAGTGATAATTAATACCTAGTGTTTCCTCCTCGGGCCCTTATAACAGCTTGCATACGGCGTGGCATCGAGCTAATCAACCTATGGATGTCAGTTTGGTCCAATCCTCTCCATATTTCCTGAAGAGCCGCACCGAGCTCAGCCAGGTTGTTTGGACGAGGTATTCGTGCTATGTCCCACAGATGCTCAATTGGATTGAGATCAGGACTGGAAGCTGGCCAATTTATACCGACAATTCCCACCTCCTCTAAATAGTCATTGACGATCCTAGCACGGTGCGGAAACGCATTATCGTCCATGAAAAGAAAATTGGGTCCGATGAACGGGGCAAAAGGTATCACATGCTCATCAAGAATGGTCGTTATGTATCTTGCACCCGTCATAGAACCGCCATCCACGATAGCTAGGTCAGTACGAGCTTCGTAACTTATACCACCCCAAATCATCACTGAGCCTCCTCGATAGCTTATTCTTTCTGCAATATTGCACTGAGCAAATCGCTCTCCTTGTCTCCGCCAAACTCTTTCGCGGCCGTCTGGTGACCTCAAGCTAAACCTGGACTCGTCTGAGAACAATACACTTCGCCAGTCTGCGTCATTCCAGTTTTCGTATTCTCTTGCAAAGGCAAGTCTAGCTCTGCGATGCTCTACGGATAATAGTGGACATAGGGCTGGTCTTCTGGATACTAAATGAGCTTCAGCAAGTCGACGTCGAACTGTCCACCTGCTTACATCTACATTTATCACTTCATTCAGACGATTGGCCAGTTGAACTGATGTGTTATGCCGATTTCTCAAACATGAAGTTACCAAAAATCGGTCATCTCGTTTGGATGTTGCCCTTCTACGACCGGAACCTGGCCTCCTTGTGAAGTTGCCGGTTTCATTGAATCGCTGAACTGCTCTTTGGACCGCCGAACTACTAACATATCAGCTGCATAATACTGGCTACGGCCATCTTGAACTAAAGCCACCGCTCTAGCTGCATCCGTCGAAGTTAAGGACATTTGTGCACCAACAAATACAAGAACATAACTAATGTAAGATGGATATGATCTTATGTCTCCCAATAAACAACAATTTTTATAGTTGGTTGTCAGTATAGCTTACAAAAGCCAATATATTATTATAAGTGGATTTTTACTTAAAATAACATGGAAAATAGTGATAGTGAATTAGATTTAACACCGCCTGATATTTCAGAAGCCGCAAATGATATGTGTGCGAAATTAATACCCCAAAAAATCGAAAGAGAAATACCACCTCGCATATAATTCGTTAATTCAATGGCGTAAAGAGCATAAAACAAATTCAATTTCTGAAAATATTCTGTTGGTATATTTTGGTATTATCTCCAAGAAATTTAAACCTTCAACATTATGTGCACAGTATTCTATGTTAAGAACAACTCTTAATATTAATAACGATGTAGATACAGCTAAGCTGTTTGTAAATAAAAACCTCATCTTTATAAATATTTCAGTATGGTCGTAGGAAAAGTATAGTGTACAATACGCATGGAATATCGCTTCGCTCATGGCACAAACATTCGTATCACTTCTCGAACAAAATGGGTATCATTCCATGCTTGTTGCACAATATACTATTTTAATTTTAATACTGATACCGTAATTGTTGTGCGGAGTGTATTTCTTTACGGCAGCTCAGAAAATGCTACATGCTATAGATAAGAGTAACTTCTCTTCTTCTATGTCGTAAGCACCCAAATGATGAACTCAGGGGTTGATCGCTTAGAACAAAAGCAGAATAATATATGCATTCTGCTGTTTCAACAATGCCCAGTGAATTCCTATAAAAATGCGTAGTCTTTTTTTATTCTGACCAATGCTGTCGTTGGTTAAAATTTTCAAAGACTTCATTTATTTGTTTCATGTTTTACAGGTCTTCCCAATTCTGTGATTTTTTGCAATATACTACCTCAATTCTTTTTAATAATCATAATTAATTTTCTGTTTATTCCACAGAAGGATCCCGGGTGTTTCTCTCTTTATCCTGGCTAGTCTGTCCGTTACCTCTTTTCCTTCCTCGCCAGTCTGTACTGGATTCATTGGAGTTGCTATTTGACTATCTCTCTAGGGCTGCACTTTAAGATTTAGGGCAACGACCCTCCGGGGGGCTCATACATCAATAGAAAGCTTATAAGTAGAGGAACACATACATGGGAGTCAGGTGGCGCGCAAACGCCTCCTTGAAAAGTTATGGGCAAAAAACAGTTATCAGGTTTTCACATTGATTTTCAATTGTAAAACCAGTTATCTGCATCCGAGATACAAACCTAACCGAACCTAACCTAACCTGAATTGAACTGAACTGAAAAATATTTGAGAATTTCAGCTCTTTTTGTTGATTTGAACCATCAGTGTACACTTTTATTGCATTCTTGTTCAGTTTTGTAACGATGTTCATGTTATATTAACTCTAACTGCTTATTTCGGTGCCAAAATCTTTCTAAGGAATTTCACAATGCAGATTATTTCCGAAGGTTGTCTGAAACGTGGGTTTTATACCTTCTTTTCACCGCTAAGTAGAATGTGTAACATTGAGCTGTTCAGAATGACCTCCATAGCAGCTGTTAGGCAGATTATGCTCAAAGAAGCTAGTCTGTAAAATAATCTTGATTGCTATTTTCTTATTTCACAGTTTATGTTTTAATAATATGATTTTTTTTGTTTTCAGCACTAGATGTTGTTTTGTATGGAGCCAGTTTTGAAGGAATGAAACTAGCCGGGATGATTTTGATTGGAGTTGGATTTTTCTTGGTGATGTTCCCAGATAACTGGCCTGATTACATTACCAGGCTTTTGAGGTGAGTTAGAAGATCATTTTAATAAATAGATTTATAAATATTTTATACTACTTTTTCTTTTTTAAAATAAAACTTCATTCCACATTTTTTAGATTTAAAAATACATTTAAATGTGCAAGGTAAAGATTTCCAATTTTTTTCAGAGCTTCAAAACCTTTCAAACGATATATCACAAGCCTGTACTTCCGATTTAAAAAATTGGGGATTGAAACTGTCACTCAAAGGGGTTGCAGGTAGAGATCAAATTCACTTTAAAGAATGTCAATTTATAATTTAAATTTGACGTTTTTAGGGATTTTCTATAAATATGTGCAGTAACCGAAATAGTGAATTTATTCCATTTGGCTTTTCCACACTGTATAAGAAAGAATTGTCAAAAGTTACTAAACTTACCCGAGTACCACCATTCCAGTGACATTAGGATTTTAATTATATTCTCCGATTCATAATTCACCTCAAAATATTTTTTTGCTCCAAACACTCGTTTTTTACTTTATTTATTTAAAGCTCTAAATTAACTAATAAAATTATAATACTAAATAATTCCTAACCAATTCTAGATTAAGTTGTTTATCTCGCTACATAACCACTCAAACGCTTCAGATAGTCCCGTACCCCTTATTGCGCAAATTCCTTGTATATTCCATTTTCTATTTCTGAGATCTTCAAGCCTTAACCTGTCAGATATTTCGGATATCGTCATCGCTTCAGGAAGATCCTGCTTGTTGGCTAGAACTAGGATAACGGCTTGCTGAAGTTCGGGTTCATAAGAAAGTTTTTTTATTTCTGATCCAGCTTCTTCTATGCGACTTCTATCGCTCGAATCAACGACGAATATTATACCTACGAGTTAGAGACTATTTAAATTTGGCGTATACGTCGAATAGGCAGCTCCAGATAGTATTAAAAACTTTGGAAGTGGTTGAGTAGACTAATGGTGCGATTCTGTGCAATCACCTGTAAGCTTATAGATTTGTAAATTTTACGGTCTGTAACGCGCGTTCTTACAGACAAAATGAAAAGTGCAATTCTGAACAAACGTCTGTAAGCGGTGCGCTTATAGTTGATAATTTGAACTACGTCTATAGAAACAGCTAACTTCACTCATGTTATTGGTGTGATTTATAGGTTAAGGAGTTGAGTGCTTTGATTTTCTTTGTATATTTTATTTGCAATTTGTTTCTTTTTAAATAAAATGAGGTGACCATTCACAAAATATTGTATTTTATTTGTTTATTGCAATTTATGGTTTTGTTTCGAAGTGATACTCAAGATAAAAACCGAAAACGTTTGCGAAATACCACACAAGAACAATTTGATATTTATTTATCATTAATGGAAAATGATACAATATTCAGATATAACACCTTAAACCCTACTGTCGAACCGGATTATTTACATAACAAATGGAAGGAATTAACTTTACAATTGAACGCAATCGGTAAAGGTCCAGAATTATCTGTTGAGGAATGGAAGAAAGTAAAGCGATTATAAATGTATAGTTACATGTCTCCAAGTTATAGGAATTGTAAATTTTATTTTTAGAGGTTTAAAATTGGAAATATACCACCAAGGCTAAATGCCGGAAAATAATGGAACATTCCAAAAAAACTGGATCAGGACCAAAATTGAATTTGGAACTGACACCCACAGAGGAAAGAGAATTAACAGTTTGGGGAAAAGTTACCATAATGGGTGATTTTTAAAATGAACATAACCTCAAAATACGTAATCTGTAAGCTAACGACTGCTCCCAAGGTAGGCGTAAATATTTACAAAATTCGTAAATATCTACGAGAATCTGTAAGCTACAGTTGCTCTCAGAATTGAAAATTTCTTACAGTCCTGTAAAATCTTATAGATATTTTTTACAGTTGGCACAGAATCGCACTATAAGATCCATTTTAAAAATTCATGAATAGTTCGTTTTCAAGTAAAAATATAATTTTATGAGATAGGAAATAATTTACCTTGAGTAAATGCAAAATAATGTCTCCAAAGGCGTCTAAGCTTATCTTGGCCTCCAATGTCCCAAACGGTGAACTTAGCATTAGCAAATTCTACTGTTTCCACATTAAAACCTACAGTTGGAATAGTTTGGGTAACGACGCCTAAAATATCACATAAATATTTGATTGTCGCACCTATTACTGTAGTCTATCCAAATCTAAGATCAAGTGGATCACAATAAACACCAAGCATGGCTTTTACATCATCGCCCAACAACAAGAGCATTCATTGGTCGATATCATATTACTTCTTGTGGTTTCTTCAATTTCAAGATTTCAAACTTAAGACGAATTGTCCTAAAAATCATAGAAGAATAGTGCCTAACCTAACCCAAGTTCTGGCTCAGGTTCATCTTTGGTTTCCTTCCATGTACCCCGCTCCAACACTTCTCTCGGTCTTAGAGCCGTCCGTGTACCAACACTGGTCAGTCATTATAAGATTCGTCTCCCCTTCGTACCTTCCTGGAAATAGTTGTACTTAGGTTGCATTGCATCTGGTAACATCTCCAGTATCGGATGATTTTTTACTATCTCTCCGGCCCTGGCCCTGACACTGCTCTCCCCTGCATCCTGACATTTCACTAGTCTTCTGTATGCACCAGCCACCGCCTCCCTTTCCATCCAGATGTGGAGTGGAGGTAGATCTATTAAAATTTCGATGGCAGCGGTGGGAGTGGTAGACATAGTTCCCGTTATGATTAAGCCTGCTTGCCGTTGAAAATTATTCAGCTGCTGGTGGTCTTTTTACCTGGTGGTCTTTTGCTGACATTTAGCCCACCAGACCGGAGCACCATACGTAATCATAGGCCTTATTACTGTCAGATATAGCCAATACATTTGTTTGGGTTTCATTCCACATGACTTACCGCATACTCTACGGCATGTCCAAAGGGATAGCTTAGCTTTACTGCAAATGTTCTCTACAGCGTATTCCCTATATATTTGACTTCATTCACTTCCTTAATAGATTCTCCATAGAGGGCGGGCATTTGCATTTTACCTAATTTCCGCCACTGCGACCACCGTTGGGTCTATTGTGGCTCACCCCTAGGGTTATAAATCGCCATACAAGCACATCCTCCTTGCGAAATCAACGGTTGTCTGCGGCGAGACCTGTTTAAAGTCGTTAGGCTCCAATTTTAGGAAACCAAAAATGCGGTGCCTAGTATTTTCCAGGGCGGAGCAAGAACATAATATGTGTTCTGCAGTCTCGTCTTCCACACTGCAGAAGCGGCAGTCTGAAGTTTGACTCAGACCTATTTTCTTCAGGTGGTATCTTAGACGACAGTGTCCCGTAAGCAGTCCTATAAGAATGCGTAGGTCTTTCCTATCCCACTCTAGAATCTGTTTAGTTATATTTTTCGAGGGTTTGGAGATGAAAACCTTCGAATGGATTAGTCCTGGGATATCATTCCAGTACATGAGGATTTTCCTCTCTATCGAGCCGGAGATAATATCTTTGGCAGTACTTTTGGTAATGCCAAACAATGGTACAGGTCCTATAAATCTAGACTCTGCTTCTTTTTTGGCAAGAGTGGTGGCTTTTTCGTTACCCACCACTCCGCTATGTCCTGGTGCCCAGAGCAAAGTTACCCTGTTGTTGGAACCAAGACGTTCTAAGGCTTTAATACAGTTCCATACCAACTTTGAATTAAGCCGGTTGGAGCTCAGTGCCTTAAGAGCTGCCTGGCTATCTGATACAATATGTATGTTTTTGTTTACAAGAGGGTGATTTATCAGCTCTCTTGCACACAATTCAATGGCGAAAACCTCTGCCTGAAAGATGGTAGCATATGAGCCGAGGTTTACTACGATTTCAACCCTCGGTTTGCTACCATACACTCCTGCTCCAACACCTTCTGGAGTTTTGGAACCATCAGTGTATAGTACGTAGTCCGTCCAAGAGAAAGAGATGATCCCCTTTTCCCATTCGTCTCTTTTCGGAAAGAGGACTTTAAAGGACTGTTCTACGTGCGTCCGGGTGGCTAGGATATCTGAGACCATCCCAAGCGTGTGGTGATCTTTAATTTCACGCATCAGGCCCGAGTGGTCCCAGGGTCCCTTCCCTTTTACTTGACTATCCACCGACAGCAGCCTATAGGACACCATCCTGGCCTCCTCCTCCAATAGTAAATGGAGTGGGGTTATATCCAGGATGATCTCCATTGCCGCTGTCGGGGTAGTGGACATTGCCCCCGTAATGGCCACGCATGCTAGTCGCTGAAGTCCAGACAATCTTGCTCTGGTGGATTTCTGGAGTCCACCAGTAGCGACCACAGAAGAGGGGAAAGTACTCCTCCCTGTGGGCAGCCCCTAACAGCCCGTTCCCTCATCTCCAGGCCTTTCCGTGATTTTAAGACCAGTCTGTTCTCTAGCATCGCTCTGATCGTTCCATATTGTAAAGGATATCCCTCTAGATGCAGCAGCCTTCAACATCAAGAAAGGTAGCCAGAGCAATCTCTCCGTTAATAACGGAGTGATTGATATTGTGGACTACTTCATCCAGCGCCGTTTCTGTTGATTTTTCTTCCTGATACACTTGCTGGTGGGTACTGAGAGGATGTTCCCTCAATGGCCCCTCCTTAATATGCCTATCAAGAATTTTCTCAAGGGCTTTCAACAGAAATAAAGTGAGACTAATTGGCCGGTAGGATTTAGGTAGGGCACTATCCTTTCGTCCTACCTTGTTAATATAAACGACCCTAACAGTGCACCAGGCCTCGAGTATGTAACCCAGAGCTAAGCTTGTTCTAAAAAGCTTAGTCAGGATGGGCAGCAGAATGTGTAGTAGGGCAGGAAAAAGTCCATTCTCCGCGTTATCCAGGATACGCAGATACTATGACCGCTCCAACCACGAACAATATCAAATTTAACTATCTAGTAGTGAGCCTAGAACCAAAACTAACTTTGAAGAACCATTTGAAAAAAATCTTATCCAAAGCTTTAGTGACGAGCTGGACTTGCCGCAGAACATTTGGGAAGACTTAGGGATCGAAACTGAGAATGATCTTCTGGTCATATCAAACGATTGTCAAGTCCATGGGCTTCATTAATTTGGTGGTCAAAAATTCACTAATCAACGTTGCAGAAAGTGCAAGAGCAGTCCTAAAGGCGATGCTGGTGCTAAATGGTCCAATGAGGAGTCAAGATGTAAATTAAGGAAAATAATAGAACTTATGTTAAGGCAACGGCTCAAATAACGTATTAAAGGGATGGAAAGTGAAACAGTGAAGGAATGAAGGTGCTTTGGGAAAATAAAAGAGTAAAGGGAAACGACTCTGGTTTTCTAAAGTTCTACTTTATCTGAGGAGAATTCATTATTGCATTGCATAATGTATTTCATCATTTGCGGTGGATAGAAAATATCCCGACAACTTTTTCAGCAAAGGTTAAAAACCAAAATTAAGGGGGCCACTGAGAATTGTCAAGGAGCATGAAACTACAAGTCAAAACAAAAGTTTTGTTGATACTAAAATAATTTTTGACGTGGTTTTAAAACTTAATATATAAATGAGAGAAAAAATGATATAGGGGGTTGAAAATATCAGTGAGGTACTGAAAATTAAGCTTAGTAAAGGTTACCCCAGAGATTAAAAGGCAATGCAATTCTTCCAGTTGAGAAAAACTGATTCACTTCACTAATTTATTGAAACTATTAATAGACATTTTTTCTTGAAAACATAGCAAATAAAAAATCTTCTCGAATATTAGGTTAACATTTTGGATTTGGATAAACTATAAATAAATTTAATTAAAAATAATAAGTTTATTAATAAATTTAACACTTCACTAGTATTAATTTATAGACAAATAAAGTAAAACATTTTAAAAAAGATAGTATATTTCCTCCATCTAATATTGTCTACGGTATAATCTACTAAAACTAATTAATTTAAATATGTGCATTTGTCCAAATAAATTCTCTTATCATGATTAAGACTTACCTAACTTGGTTTTATACAGAATCGTAGTCTTACCAGCTCCATCCAAACCTAACATTAATATTCTAAGCTGTTTTTTAACGTATAATTTACTAAATATCATTGAAAAAACTGATCCCATGTTCTTGTTTTGCTTGGACTGTCACAATGACAAGTTTTTACATAGAGCATTTCAAGAAACTGTCAAAATTATGTCACCGCGGAGCGGGCGCCATCTACATTTAGAAATTTGTATGAAAAACTTCGGAAAACCAAACATTTTGTCATATATAAGATCCTGTGTTGATAAATTGGTATAGTTGGTACGATTAAAGTAAAAGAATTATTTATCTGCAAATGTATTCATGCATTGTTTTTCCGGAAACTAGCTAAAAGATGCTTATTTTGTCATACCAATCAAGCATATGCTTCCTCAAATGGTAGCCATATATTCATCAAAAAGGAGCAAGCTTGTATGGAAAAAACAGGAACAATGACAACGTATCAGTTTCAACATTAGATACAGGGTGTGTTCGGGGAGCACGCTATTTGCGCCATTTGGCGCTATCTAGTACTATTCCTCGTTTGCGTTATATGGCTCTTGGCGCTACATAGCTCGAAAGCGTGCTCCCCGAACACACCCACAGTCTGTTCGGTTTATCTTTCCCAGGAACGAAACTATTTACGAATTACTTTTTATATTCTATCTCTTTCTCATTTACAGAAACCCAAATTCCGAAACTAGACAGTTTTTCCTTGGACAAGAGAATACTTTGAAAAAGGACAGAAAATAAGGAATGACTTTTATTAATACAACCTGCATAATAGGAATTTCAACAAGTGTAACCATGGAACACAAAGAAATAAGAAATATTTCTTTGTTTTTCGTTTTGTGGTCTGCTTGTCAGTTTTGTAAATATTGTTTTTACAAAAGACATTCGTATTTCTGTTTTTGATTCTAATTTGTGCCATAAATTTATATATTTCTTAAAAAACAGTTGTTGTTTTCTTATGTTGACATTGAATTATGTCTCGATCTACGTTTTACAATCTTTTGATTTGATTCATGTGTAGATGCATCGTGACGTATGGGAAAAGATACACCGAACAGACTGTAATAGCTAAGAAATAAGTCACCAGGTTGTAAAAGGATATCTTACTTGATCACATTGCTTTTAAAAACTGTCATTCTTATTAATTGAAATAATATTTTATACAAAAATCAACATATTGCTGATTTTTTCATAGATATTATCGCAGTTCCTAACACCTATTTTTCGATTCCATATGGCCATTTTGTGAAAAAAAAAAAATCTGTGAGGATTTTCTTATATTAAATTAAATCTATCAAAGAAAAAAACATTTAAACGTCACTGGGTTCTAGGGCTCTATAGTTTTGAGCATTGCGCATTGTTTGGTTATTCAAAACATACAAAAATCCACTGTCTCTATTTCTGTTAACATATCACTACATAAAATTAACGTTATTCTTAGTAAGAGTATTAAAATTTTAATTTTACAGAAAATCGAGTCGTATCTTCAATGGGAAGGTCTGTTTCTCTATGCTTTGATCCTATTTATTTTTTCGCTCTTTACTACGCTATTTATTTCTTTCTTACTGTTTTATTTTGTTACAATAGTCCCTTCCTAATTGTAGGGGCTAGATTTACAAATTTTCATTAAAAATTTACCACGCTTTTCAAAGTTTTTAATTTCTATCATCACACAATGTGTCATTAGAAAAATGATCAGTTAGAATGACCAGTAAGTAGATAAAAACAATTATAATTTGATTTTCTCGGACCAAGGTCACTTTCAATAAGTAAGAGATTGTAAAAACTTTGTTTTGCCTCAATATTGCAATATTTTTAAATTTGTAATCATTGATTAAACTAATCCATTTGCTTTTAACAAGACCATGGAAGTAAATATCAACTATTTGTAACCTTTTCAGTCCCAAAAAGTCAGGGAGCCAATTTGTAACTACAAAACTCTCCAAAAGAGATCCCGGCTAAGAGACCCTCTCCAGGGGGTGGTTCGGATTGGGAAGGATTGGGATGTATAAGTAATAAGGGCGCCACTATCTTTTTATACGCTTTCGATTAAGCAAACAAACTACACAAAAACTAAGGTGGGAAAGATAGAAACACCTTGTAATTAGTTTAATTAAACAACAAATAAAGAAGCTATTTAAAACAACAAAAGACCGACCACGCTACACCCTTAAGACTTATAGTCTAACGTATATAAATGAAACGGTTTTTAAAAAATTTTGATTATTTATTGAAACTGTACTTGCCGATAATGAACAGAAAGTAATTGTAAAAAGTGGACTTAACTTTTGGTTTCTGTACTGTCTAAAAGGGCGACTTCAGCTTCTTCGTAAAGAATTAGTGATTAACGTTTCTGGATGTTTATTTAATGGTTCTTGCAGCTTGAGATGTAGTGGTTTTCTTGACGACTCAGAAGTGGTTTGGATTTAGGCTTCTGTGGCCTCAACATCAGCTTAAAATGGTTTGATGGTTTGAAGGACCATCTCCACATAGGGACCTTCCAAAGGATGCTTTCAACTAAGCAGTAACTTGGCTCTAACTTAGCGGGTTGTGTCTTCCAACAACCAAAAGGGAAGTTCAAAAGATGAGATACTAGAACGCTTTCCCAACTCTTCAAGTGCAAGGTAACATGACGATAGACATGTTACATCTTTCTTTAACGAGAGATAAATTAATTTTTGTTAAATTTATATTGTGTAATCCATTCTTTTACCCTACAATTTTCATTGTAAATTTTGCCATTAGGTTCAAAGTACCTATTCTTACTGATGATCTAGGGGCCGGTTGCATAAACTCTTGTCAAACCTATGTAAGCTAACATTCTATTAACTTTTTGTCAAGTGTATGAGCAACGATAGCACGTGCTCGGGCATTTCAAGTTTATTGATTTTTAGATGAAGTTGATTGAATTTGATTATACAATTTGTCCACATGCACAGATAAATGCTCCCATTTAGCACGTTGATGCGCTGTTGCCAATTCTTAAAATAGGAACAGACAGTTTTATGAATTAAAGCTTAGTCTATTCTAGTTTATTTACGATAAAAAGACGATGAGGTTGCAAAATAAAATATGTGTGTACCTATGTGTGTTTGTTGCCAAGCTGTCGTTATTTTCTTTACTTAACGAAAACTAGAAAAGTCAATCTGATAGTTCTTATTTTTTATTGGTCTGTGCCTAGTAGGGCGTAAGTCAAAAATTAAAGGCTAGTATAATAGGCTTGATTTATTTAATATAAGTATATTTAATTTAAAAGTATCAGAAAAATTTGCAAATACTAAGACGATGAACAAATGTCAGTAAACATCAAAACAAACTAGGGAATATTATCAGTTGATTTGATAACGTCTTGAAGTTTTGCCAACCCGTAGACAGTAAATTGCACTATTCATTGAGTTTAAATTTTATTGGTTGGTAAATTAATATTTATTCTAACAAGCAGGAAAGTACCTAAAAATGACATTATCGTCTTTTTATCGTAAATAGACTATGGGCCGGTTGCATAAACGCTTGTCAAACCTCTGTTAGCTAACATAACTTTTGACAAGTGTATGTGCAACGATAGCGCATGCACGGGCATTTAAAATTTATTGATTTTAGATTAAGTTGACGGTGCGGTGTTGTCGATTTAATAATTTTTCCCTGAAACCGAATATTTATATTTTAGTTTATTTAGTTTGATTATAATAAAACGAATCTTAATATTTATAAATTAATAGACTTTTGAAAGCGACCAATTTGTCCATATGCGATATATAATGCACCCACATAGCATGTTGGTGCGCTGTTGCCAATTCTTAAAATAGGAACAGACCGCGAAAGAATATTTACAAAATTATAAATAATTTGCCAGATTTATGAATTAATCCTTAGTCTATTATCTACTAAAAAACAATTAGGAGACTTCCCCATTGTCCCATTTAATAACCAACCTAAAACAAAGTTCTACAAATCTTTAAACTAATGATTATAATGACACATTTTGTGATTATTATTTTTGCTGTTGTTCAACACCAAGCTATCCTTAATTAAACCTACACTGAATAAAATGTCTTAAATATAATGCTAGCTTTAATGTTATTACTTAAATTTCTTCTAATAAATCGTTGTCCATTGTTCCAGAAATATCATAATGTTGAGTCACAGTGCGAGGTAAGTTTATTTAGAACAAAAAAGCATGTTTTTATTTTAATGTGTCCTTTTTTATTGTGTCTGTCCTTATAATTACCTTAATATTCCTACTGCTTGTGTGTTTTCGATCATCATTTTAACACTACATTTTTACACATGAGCACATAATTTTTTTTCACTTTTTAGGACAATCGAAAGTATTTCCTTTCGTGCAAATTGAAATAGAGCCATCGAGAATCATTAACATAGGTATTTTGACGATTTCAAATAAATTAGAACACAATACAAAAAGAAAACCTTTCAAACTCTAACCCTTATTAAAAAAAACTGTTAGTAAAGGATTTTTATCAGTTATACGTGAGATAGTTAATTTTTCCATAGCTAATTTTAAAGTGTTGTTATAACAACTGTTATAAGTAGATTAAGTATCACTTTAACCGCAAGGGTAGATAAAGTGACACTTTAACAGCAAAAGTAGATAAAATGTTTTAACTTTTTTTATTCAATAAAATTTACAAATTCAAACACATTAAGAATTAAAAACAACTGGAATTTTACAATTAACATTATTAGAAATATCTATTTCGGAAGCATCACAACTTGTACTCGTTTGCTTATATACCTGATTCGAGGTACTGGATTGATTTTCAGGTCCGCAAAGTATACACTTGGATACAGCAATCTTATTGCTTATTGACTCTTCAATATAAGATTCTGCAACGGATAACGATTTCCATACACCTAAACATTTAAGTTTTATTAGATAAGCTGCAGAATTTGCGAACATAGTAGCTGAAGAACGACGGAAACAATGCTCCGTGTACATTTCTGAATTTACAAGTTTCAAAAAATCTGCAATCTTCTTGGGGATATTATAAGTAGTGTTAATCCCTACCGGTTGAGTAGTGCACTTTTGCTGTCGGTATACTTTCTCACAATTTCCAAGAGACTCACTCCTTTTCTTGTCAGTAATACAAAACGACCTATCCTGCACATTAAACAATTCTAATTTGTCCAATTCATCGAACCTAGTCGCTCCATGCACACCAAAAATAGCAATAACCTTCATCAACAAATAGACGTCATCAGGAGCATCTGTCAGAAATTTAATAATGTCATCTGACTCTAGGATTTTGGACTTTTTAGCTTTGTATCCTCCACTTAAGTTTTTGGTAATTATTTACAAGAGCAACTTCTGACCAATTTCCGAAATTTTTACAAAAATAGTTTAATTATGGTCTACAAATCATGAATTGAACATTCATTTAGTGCGCTCAAGCATATTTTTTTCAAAATTAATTTTTAATGTTGGAACTATTTTTTGATCGCGCTGCCATTTTTATCAGTATGGCGTCTGAAAATCGTATGCAAATAGTAATACGCGACAAATAACAAAGAAAATAAATTATTTTGATATACATTATATTTTAAATTTTACCGAAAGAACATTAAAAAAGTAATCTTATAATATATATAAATATACTCTCATGACTTACTTTTAACAGGTGGCTTTCCTAAAATGATGTATCGACACTCATCACTACACTATTCACATTCTGTGTTTTATTTAATTAAAATCTGCACCATACAATATTTATATAATTAAATACAGGTACTCTCTGAAAAACTAAATCTGCAATAATTATAACTCGTAATCATCTTAACAAAATGTTTTATTTAGCAAAAAAATTTATTCTGCAATACTAATATCAACTTTTTAACAGCGCTGTCTCCTGTTCCTGTTCTGAACTAAATATTTTTATGAAAAGTAATCAATTGTTTTGGTGATATGCGGATTCATTGATGTTGAGGTACGATATTTACATAAATCTCGATATATTTGTTAAGCGAAATTCACTATTCTGAATCTACAATACTTTACTTTAGTGAAAGAAATAATACGTAATAACCTTAACAAAAACTAACCTCACCCCTATTCTAAATCTAAAATATTCGCTACTCGACCAACTGGCACAGATCAAAGTATTTTATGTTAATATCGCTCACCTTAATATCTTGTATTTATTTATACATACTCTTATTTTTTATTCGACATTAGGGTGAGTGATATTAACATAAAATATACTTTGATCTGTGCCAGCTGGTCGAGGAGTGATTATTTTATTTATCATTCCAAATAAATATATAACAATAAATATATGAATATATCGACTAAAATGAATATTTGTCAAAACCACAGAATTATATACATAATTCTGTGGTCAAAACAATTCTATATATCGATTCTCTAATTCAGAATAGATTGTGCCGTTATATAGATCATAGATCAGTCAGTTTTGAAAATAAATGTGATCATGGCAATATTGCTTAAGTTAAAATATATTCAATTAGTATAAGAATGTTTTTTAATATATTTTCAGTAAAATTTAAAATGTAACACGTTTATTACTATTGGCGTATTAATATTTACAGAATGTGTGGGAGCAAGAGAGGCTCTTAATCTTAATGCAGTCTCATCATGGCCTAAGACCACTCTAAAATTCTAAAAGAACTCAACCTCAACTGTTTAGAGAAAAGTCCAGAGATCCAAAAAGGGCGCTTTTCTATGCAGATGGTTCAAAACTAGAGGGACGAGTAGGATGTGGAGTCTTCTCACTGTCCAGGAAGGGTCTTTTCGGATACTCTATTTGAAGCATTATTGCAGCCATCACTGGATACTGGCATGGAAGAGGCCATGCTGCACGTACCTACGGAAATCCTTCAGCATAATGAATGCTGTAGAAGCTGTCAAGACGAGGAAGAGGTAGAGACAATGGCCAACTTACTCTTTCACTGTCCCACCCTATCAAGAAAATTGTTTTCTGCTCTGGGACAGCCTCACTTTGACAGCCCATCCGATCTCCAGACGAACAACAGTGGCTATTGAGACCCAGCTACTGGGTGGGGTAACAACCCTATAAGGCATCACCGTGTCGGCCTGTCTGATCCTTAAGCTGGACATACGACTAATTTTGTACCAATTTAGTAATTGTTTTAGTGATAAATCTCTTTTTATTATCCATCATTAGTTCTGGTTCCATGTAGTCAAACGTAGGCTATGCTCCTTAACAATTTATGGAACCAATATATAGACCAGACATCTGGGTGAGCAAAAAGCGATTGTTGTTTTTTCTGGCTGAGATGGGAAACTCATGTTCGATGGGTCCTTATCCAGAACCCAACAGTGTTGGACTCATCCTCGAGAGGATACCTACCAACGAAACCCACCTCAAAACCTCGCCGTTACCTCCGCCTCGGAATCACTACCCTAGCATACCTCAAGACGGACGGCGGTCCCTCACACACAATATAGACCAGATATCTGGGTGAGCAAAAAGCGATATTGTTGAAACTAATAAATATTTAAATTATCAGTTGTCAAAAACAACTATACTGGACAATTTCTTAGAGAATCCTTAAAACCGGTGGTCAATATTGTAAAATATCAAAAATAAAATAATGGAGCCATAATCCTGGAACTAAAACAAAAAATTGGAAAAAATAGCTGCTGCTCTCTTTGAAAAACTGGAAATTTAGCAGTTATTTATCTTTAAGATCAAACACAGTCACTGGTTGAGCTGTAAGTTAGTAAGACCTAACTATGCGAAAATGTTCTTCTCTACAATAATGCTATTACATATCTAAATCATTGTATATTTTGCGCGGATGTCGGATACAGCTGATGCTCCTTCTTACAATACAGTCCAGTACACTTATTTGTTGTTTCTATTAACCTAAAAAGTTTAATATAAGTTCTCAATCCTAGATTAAAGTTAAAGGAATATATTTATGTTTACTTCCTAGTCCCCACAACAAGCAGCACACTTTACTCCCTCATATAGAGAGAGCACACCTCTACTATTTTTCAATAATTTCACTGTACTTTAGATGAAGTGCATTAAGAGCTGATGGTTCAGATAATTCGTTACTTGCATATTTTTTATTTCTCTCTTGTCATAGACAAAATTCATTCTGCCAGATAGTATGCCTGATGTTTCATTCAGTACCTATACTATTTCGCCTTTAAAGATTTATTGACCTTTTTTTTTCAATACACCTTTCTTCATCAACCTACTAAATCAACTACTTTTATACAAGTCTCGGAAATTTGGCGCCCAACGTGGAAAAAATGAAGTATTAAAGTATATTTTATTGACTTTATAAATAGGGGACGTTCTTTAGTATATTGCCACAGACTCAATAGGTAGATACGGCTCTGCTAAAAAAATTATGCACTCGATTATTTTATCCTTAATAGAACGAGAAAGACTTTCGAAAGTTATAACTTTATTCGTGACCTATACCATATTTTCAACAGGGTTAACTTAACTTTATGCATTTCAAACAAATATTACTCAATAATTTTTAGTATAATTTATAATTTCGTATATTACAGTTGTTAAATAATTAAATACTTTTAAATAACAATCAATATTATCTAAATATAATTTCATTTCATAGGACATATTAAATCTCACGTTTAATTGAGACCCTCACTATTAACAGTATTTTTTAATAAAATTTGAGTAAACCATTAAACTGCTTTTAGACAATTAAACTTAGTTTTTAACCTTTTTAGCCATCCCACCCTGTAGAATATTGCAACAACAAAATTAAACTAAATTTAATCAAACCGATAAAATTATTTTTATCACAGTAGTATTTTGAAATTTAGATTTACTATGATTTTGTAGATTACTGTTTATCTAATCAATGTCCGATAAGAATGTTTATTTTACTTCATCTAGCGTTTCACTATAAAAACTTGTTAAAACTTAATTTCTCTTAAATTGACTGATTCTCCAAATGTATTTCTTAGTATCCTGTTTGAATCAACAATTTCAGAAGATGTTTACACCCGATTTTATTGAATCAACATCATCCATCATTAATTTGACAGCTCTGGATAGTTTTTTTCCTTTTAGACCAAATAATAATATGCAAATAATGGGTTTATTTACATTATAATATTACAAAAATATGTTTCAACTATACATTATTCAAGTGCAGTCGAAAGGAAGGATTTTACAAGTTCACTAATGTCCATGGTTGTTATAATATATTACAATCAAGTGAAAATATTTATTATCTATGCTGGATTTAATTTATTGGTAACTTTACTTTTGTAAATAATCTGTAAGCTGTAGCGGACCTCCTACCAAATATATAATCTGGGCTAGCTCCTCTTATTTTCCTGTTCTAGATAATTTCATCTCTATTTAGATATCCACATCAAACAAGCTACAACAAAGATGTAGAAAATTATTTATCTCTGAAGGAACCTTTAATCTACTTCTTCTTTCGTCATGGTCTTCCTTAACATCACTCTTTTCAATGTCTTTCGCTCACGTAACCTTGCTTCTTCCTTCTGTCTTTTCTCCATCCACCACAATGAAACAGATTATTATCCAAGCCAAACAAAACCGGCAATTCTTTATACTCGATTGTCTCAATTTTTGGTTACCTTAGTGTTACCTCATCTCCAGTGTAATTAGCTGTATGTCTTTTTTGCAAATTTCTACGAGGCCCTTTGCTCTTTCCACTACGACCTGTAAGATCTATTGTGGCTCACCCCTAGGTTACAGTCGTTCAATCAGCCCTGTGCGCATGATGAAACTCAGAAACTTAGCGACTCTTTCATGAAGTCCGCGAACTCAAGTTGATGCAGTCCGAACCTATCCTTAGACTCTCGAGCTCTCGGGAGAATCTGCAATTCACAATCTTAGTCAGTGCCATTGTTTCCATATGCCCTTTAAGGCGACTTTGTCCAGTCAGAAGTAAGTCCTGTCTGCTCATAGCTCTTGAGACCTTTTTTTAGAGAGATCTTACCAATGCCTATCTTAAACCTTCTAGCTCGAACCAGTAAGTATGTCTCATCCGATCTACCAGTTCGATATTGTTCCTCTGGCTATGCTATTCGCTTTGTCTTATAATGACTCCTGGTCTATGAATATTCCTTCAGCACCTATTCTGGTTAGAAGATTAGCTTTTTCGGCCTCTTCAATTTGGGTGTGTCCAGGTGCCAGGAGAGATAAACTTTTAAATTGTGTCTTCATCCTGTAGTAAGTATTCAAACAGTTTCCGGTATGGCTTGTGAGGCCACAAAAAGACTTCGTACTATGGTGTATCGCTCTAACCTTAACACCTAAATTTTCTTCCGCCACACAGAGTTTCTCCCTCTACCTACAACAATCAAATAGAATGTACTAAATCTTCTGTATGCTCCTTGTGGTGTATTCATTTTATTTTGTTAATTTGTTTGGGAAATTACACCATAATCCTTTTTTATGCCTTTTATTTTATTTTACTTCTGAATTGTCAGATAGCCCAACAAATTTAAAAACTAAATTTCTTCTTGATACCGAAAGGTTGAAATTACAAAAAAAGGGTTGTGGTTTAATTTCCCAAACAAATGAACAAAATAAGATTGTAATCTAGTTCATCCTCTCCCTCAAATAAATACAAGCCTTCTTGTCTTGCGCATCCAAAAAAACCGTGACCAAACATTGTCTGGGTGATAAAGTAGTTAACCCATTTCTGTTTTAAAAACCTATCAACTGGTCGAATGTCTTATTAACATCTTCAGGTTTTTTTCTTTAAATAAAATTAATATTCCCATTAATTTTTTTTCCACATTCATCCAGTGTTTTTCTTCCAATGTATTCCCTAAACTATATTCTCCTATCCCTAACCAGCATTTTCTTGCTACCACTTGCAGGAGCACCCATTTCATCAGCTCCTTATTTCTTCCTGTCAACTACCACATGTCACACCTACATCCAATAAAATATTTGTTCACAAATCCTTTCACTATTTGAAAAACATTTAAAGCATGGTATAAGAGGAATTATTATGAACATCCCTCTTTAAAAATTGACCAACTTTACACCTCGTAGTTGTTTTAAATAAATATCTATAGTAGCCCTGTAACTTCTGTCTAGGTAAACAGTTTTCTATAAGATCGAAGTGTCTCCGTAGCTTTGTATATTGTAAATAGAATTTTAGTTAAGTAACTATTTTTCTTTTGTTCTTTTTTTATAGTATGCCGACCCCAAAAAGGGGCAAAAAAAGTGAACTAATGTATGTATGCGTAGTAGGCTGCGTTGTATTATTGATGCTGTACAAAATACGATAGAGATTTTGGACTGTTATATTGTTATTTATATACTTTTTTGCACGGTGTTCGATATTATTTATTCGAAAGACTGCCATTGAGACATTAACGCACATAAAATAACAAAACATTATTGTATACTGCAAATCATTATTGATACGCACATGTCGACAAATATACGTCGAACCTTACAAATATTATTTCATAATGTTCCACTGACGAAACATTTTTGTACCAAATTTAAGATCTAAATCTAAATTATGAAGAACATACAATTTAAAAACTATTTATACGAAATATAAACAATGATTACTTGTAGGACAACTTGACAATGTTAAATTTTCGACAGAAAAAATGCAATTATCGGTCCATTTTTTATAAAAGATACAAATGGTCGATTCAATAAGCATAGACTAAGTGACATAAAAACCCGAGCTCCCAGTTTATATGATTTTATTTTTATAAAATTTTGTATAAGTACTTACTGAAGCATAATAAGTAAATGATAAAAATTTTAAAATGATTGCATTGCCTTAAAGCCCCTTTACGTTTAATAATGTGTGGATGCACCCGGATATGTTACGCATTCTCCAACGCACCTAGGCATGCTTCTGATCTGGTGGTCAATGTCCTTCTGTGGTATCTCATTCCAGGCAACCACCAACTCCTCTCGAAGTTCTTCTAGAGTCTGAGAAGGACGTTGCAAATTGAGCAATCTCCTACCCATCATATCCCACACGTGCTCAATTGGGGATAAGTCGGGAGATCTTGGTGGCCAAGGTCCCAATGTGACATCATTATGTTGAAAGAAGTCTATTGTGACTCTTGCGACATGTGGTCGGGCATTATCTTGTTGGAAAGTTGGATTTGCCAGGGTGTCATGATAGGGTAAAAACTTCTTGTTGCTGCGCATTCCTGTTACCTCTGATGAAGATTAAAGGTGATCTCGAACTATTAGTTATAGCACCCAAACCATAACTCTAACAGTTTGTTGAACATGCCTTTCAACAAAAAACCGTGGATTTCTCCTTTCACCACGTCGTCTTCTAACCCTCGCTAAACAATCGTGCATGCCTAAACCAAATCTAGACTTGTCCCTAATGACAATACTGTTCCATTCCTGATCCCAGAGTGACCGTTTTCTGCACTACTCAAGGCGATTACGTCGATGTTCTGGAGTTGAAGGGAGGACCCAGTGTGGTCGGTATGAAAACAGACCAAAACGTCTTATTCGTCAGTAAACCTTTCGCATGCCAATAGGTCTTCCGTATTCTGCAAACCATTCATTTGCAATGGACCTGGTAGTGGAGAAACGGTCCCCTAAGGCCAATAATATTAGGCGGCGATCTTCACGGTCTGTTGTTCTACAGGGGCGTCCAGAGCCCCTTGCTCTTTGCGTACGGCCTTCTCGAAGCCATGCCTGACAACACCTAACCACGGTGTCTACACTTCTTTGCACTCTAACTGCAACTTCCCAAAAGAAACTCCAACTTCCCGAAGACCCACTATACGACCCCTACCAAACTCACTAAGTTGACGAAATCGTACAGGTCTCCGTACCCTAAGCATCGTAACCAATCGTAAAGAATGTCAAGAACCAAAATCCGCAAAACTTGGATCTTTACCACGGCTACAATATTCATTTTTGGATTGTTAGTGGATTTCAAAAAAAGCAGTATAAAAACCGGAATCTGCAACTGAAAATCAACTGTTTATTTCAGTAAAATGAATAAATTCACCAAATTTTATTAAAATAAAATAATTTAAACTGGGTATTCGGATTTTTATTTCACTTAGTATATTTTGAGATTCCATTAGATTTTTAATGTGGTTACTAATATATCTACACTCCTCAGCAATTGAAGTGGATAATTTTAAACTTCCTAATTTCACTTGAATTTCACCTCCTAAAAATGTGATTACAATCTAAAGTCATAATTGTGATATTACCATATATAAAAACTAAGATTTATCAAATTTAATAATCAGGCAAAACATACCAAACCGTCGTGATGATGACATAATTATTTGTACCTCCTGTTGTCCAATGACATTGCCAGGTTTGGCATTAAATACAAAAAATCGATAAAAATATACAACAACGAAATAGGTAACCAACACTATATCAACAAAAGATCTTATGACAAAAGCTTGTTTTACGTACAAATTTCCAAATGTAGATGGTGATCGCACTTATTTTTCTATGGTGCATTTTGAGGTTTACTACTATCTAAAAAAGGAGGCGTTAAAGTTCATAAGAAATACCGACGTTGCCAATTCTTGAGTCAGATTGGCGCCAATTCTCATTATCCGAAAGTTTAGTTATTTTAAATTAGGTTATGTTCGTAGTTTGCTGAAGATCTTTGTAGGTTTTTTAATATTTCAGTTTTATTATTATAATAAATAATATAATAATGCTATAATAGCATTCAAGGGCAATAACTAATTAACTAATACAACTTTTGAAGAGCTATAGTATATAGAATATTGTTATGTTCTATTATTTTTGAATAGTGTGTATTAGTATTATTGCTAACGCGGCTGCTATGGTGAAATATATTATATGTAACCTACCTATAATACAGAACACAAAGGTCTTCAAGTTAAAATCATACAAACACAGTTCTTTCAAAACGTTTTAATGGACATAATTATTTTATAATAATATATTGTTAATAGTATTATACATTAATGATTATATTATTAAATAGTAAATAAAAAATAAAAATAACATTAATAACAATGATCATTTATATGCCCTTTTATTATTACACTTTCCTTGTAATCTGGTTTTCTTAAAGCTTGTTCACATTTCTTATTTTTCTTTTTAGTTGAAAAGAAACTTACTTGTTTTTTAATATTTTTATTAGAAGGTTCTAACTCTGAATCTTGCTTTAATGTTTTTATAGGTTGTTCTATCTCTTGCGGCAATAATTTTACCTGGCTAGTGCAATATTTATTTAGCTTACAAGAACCCTGGCTCTTTGTACTTCTTATTCTTAAATGCTCATCTTTTGATCGCAGCTTACCTAAAAAAACATTAAGAGGAAATTTTATTAAGTTAATATCTACTTATATAAAATATTGAGATGCAAAAATGTATAATAGTAATATGAATAAAGTTTATTTTTAGACAACGGATTTATAATAAAGTAGGTATAAACAAACCACGGTTTGTTTCTTGTATCATGGGTATAATCGTATGACAACTTACCAGACCTATTGCAATATCTTTTCACAGGTGAACAAAAACGTAACAAGTAGAATTGGCAACGTCGGTATTTCTTATGAACTTTATCCGCTCCTAAAAATGTCTCTGTAGTAAAAGTAATAAAAATACAAAATTTTTATTGTTTTATAAACATCGGCAGAAACTTATAACAAAGTTGTGCCTGAATTTCTTTCTGATTGAAAACATCTAATAATTTTAATATTAGTATTTGTTCTATTTATATCTTGGTACATTTAAAATAAATTAAATAAAACATAAATCTGTATGTTAAGAAGTAATTTATATGACCAGTTTTTGGACATGAACTTATTTACAAACAATGAAATAACACAATTTTTTCAACATCTATTGTAATTGTTGAGGAGTGTAAATAATATGGAACTGCGATTGTTCAAAATATTTTAAAGTTTATTTTCAATTTAAACTAGACAGTCAAGTGTCAAATGAAATAAATAAAAGTGTACCTACCTGTTTACTAGAAATGTAGAAATGTTTTTACTTCTACAATAAACAGTTTTGGTACCTATACTAAAATAGGTAGTTAACTGTGTTTCTAATGCTTTTTAGTAGGTTTTATTTTATACTCTAGCAATTTAACTGTAAATAATACAAATTTATTTAATTATCCTCTCAGTACCAGAACATTTCTTTTCTTATCGCTTTTAATGTAATGCTGTATTTCGAACCATATTATTTATATCTAATATTTCGATTATTCAGCACTGTAATCTCTGATAGTGTCCAAACAAGCAAATTAATGTGCAGTATGAAAGTACATAATTGATAACATAATAGCTATAATTTGTATTGGGTGAGATGGCATGAGATTTTTTTATAAAATCAAACGTTTCTGTGCTAATTTACATTAGTTTATTAACAAAACTGCTTTCAATCGTTGAGTGAGAAATATAACAAGAGACGCAACCACGTAAGCGATTTTGTGCTTCAAAATGATGTTGGCGGAAAGATGTCGCCACCCGTTAATTTTCTCCAGGAATTAATAGTCTTATTCGCGGAAATTTTTCCGATAGTTGGCGCTGCAGTATCTGTCAGTGGAATGGGGACAACAATAATATCAACCATTTGGTTCAATATTAAATCAAATATTTCTGTTTTTAAATTTGTGTGGTAAAGATCGTTAGTGAAAGATGGTACGTGTGTTGATTTATTAATTCTAAAACACAGCTCATAAATAACAGATAAACAAATGGAGAATGGGTTTGTTTTCCCCATTCTACCTTTACTCGTTTTCGCCAATACTGACTTGTTTTTAGATTTGTACAGATCTTGATAAATATGTTTGGAATTCTGACATATACATCAATTATACTTTAGGCCTTTAGTATTAACTATTAATTAATTAACAATTTTAGCTCTTAATTAAAGCCATAGCTCTATTATTTATTTAATTATTGACTATTGTTGATAAAAAAAGATCGAAAAATAGTATTATCTAAATAATAAATAAATAATTAGGTTTTCATTTTTCGTAGTTTATTATAAAACTCAATTGAAGCCTTATTTGAAAAATAAAAGTATTAAGGCACAGATTAAGTTATTTAAATAGAAAAAAACCCTTTTTGAAAAATGCTCATAGTTGTTTTCATCATAAAATTAAGTATTAAAAAAACATACGAATAAATATATTTATAACAAATTGTTTTTTAAATAAAAAATGAAAGAACAGTAGAATATATTATTATTAGAGAAAAAATGGTATCTGTATTTTATTTTTTAGTTGCGAAAATAAAATGTTATAATAATTAATAAACGCATTTTTTAGCAACAGTTATATTTTTTTAAGAAACTAAAAATCATAAATTGTATCAATCAATAAATTAAGAAAAATATTTTTTAATTAGTTTATTAACAATCCATCTGTTTATAACAATTTTTAAAGCAATGTTGTTAAAAAATTAAAAATTAATTAATAAAAATTAAAATTTTTATGAGCTTTAAACATATAAAAGTCGAAAAAAAAATTATTATTTAATCTTAAATTTTGACGTTTTTTCAATTGTTAATAAAAAACCAGAAAATGTAAATTTTTAAATTTTTCCAACGGGGATCTATTTGTGGGCCTATCTAGAATAATAATAAATTTTGATAATTCTTTTTTCAATCTTAAATTTTGGCGTATGGTTAATAAAAAATTGGAAAATGCAAATTTTTAAATTTTTTCAACTGTTAGCCTATTTAAAATAATTGGACGAAGTAAAACAAACCCTAAGGTTTTAGTTCAATATTCAAATATTTATGGCGATTTTTTTTTTGTTTACATTTACTCCAAAAAAAGTTGTTAATTAACAAAAGCATAACTAACGAAAAAATTGGGATTAGGATAACATTTTTTTAACCTTGGACTATTGTTCATTTATGTACCCCAATAGTACCTACCTGTATTTTAGTATTCCTTAATATTCATATTTAATGTGTTGAAATATTTTTTTTAGTAGCTGCGTCAGAGTTTTTGGCACTATTTTCAGGGCTCTGAAAAAATTATAAATATTGCATAAACAGTTCCGGCAGTGGGGATTTTTAAATCTTTTTTGATATTTCGAAAATCTTGAATAGTTTTCGAGTTATTAAAAAAAAACTAAACTCCCACTTTTCCCTTTATTGTTGACAACTATTGCTATTTTTTAAATCTAAAAATATAAGCTATCGATCATATTATTCGGTATCATATGAAAAATCATACGTGTGAACCAGGCTAATTTACTTTACTATTAATTTCACTCTACACTACAATTAAATAAATTATAAGTTTAGTTGTAAATTGTTCTCTATAAACAGCTTTTTTAATATGAATAAATGTATGGCTTGTCCAGTATAGTGCACGTCATCAAAGTGAACAAATCGCTCTGTTCGGTTGACTTCCTTCGTTCGTTATTACAAATAATAAATAAATGCTTTAAGAAAGGTTACGTAATTAATTTTATATCAAATACAACTCCTAGACTAATAAAATATAAACTTCAAACGAACATCCCTCGTGCTAAAATGTTTTAGTTGTTGGCAAAATTGCGCTCTGTTGCCGCGCTCAAAAATGGTGTAGTATTGTAGTCAAATAAAAAGAAAAATATTAGAGAAACTTCGTTTGACATTTATTGGAGTCCAATACTATTTTAAATAGTCCCGTTCTGTGACGTGCAATTATATTTATACTGGACAAGCCATACGGTATAAATTTATTAATATTGTATATAGTTAACTAAAAAACCGTCCGAACCCGCTTTTAAAATAAATATTCGTCTGTAAACAGGTATCAATGTCGATACAAGGCAAGGTATAGGGACAAGAGAAATGAATAGTTCGATGTTTAAACACTGCGCCGCCCACATACAGTATCAATTTTAATGAATAGTGTGGGATTCTCCATAAGGCACAAAATTTTACATTGCGTTGTGTCTCTTCTTATATTTATCACTCAACGCTTCAATTTATTTGATATTGTACCAAATTAACCATAATTTCAATAACCGTTCTATTTTGCAAAATATACATGGACCACATAAAAGTTGGAACAAATTTGTTAAAAGCTTGATTGATTAATGATGGGGGAAAAGCTCATACAGGTCAATTTTTTTTTTTCTGTAACCCAATTTTGGGTCAGTAAGACAATCATTATATTTTTTAAATGCCAATGCCCTATTTTGATAACACTCTCAAAAAGACATTCTGAGCATTACAGGAAATGACCCAAAAAAAAGATAAAACCTCGAAATTCTTTGGTCCTGCATGGATTTCTTGAAATTTCAACAGAAGGTAGGTGATAGCCCAAGGATCAAAAGCTATAGAACAGAAGGGCGGCTCGGGGGTGGAAAGTTTTGATTACATTTTAACCACAGGAATCGATGGAAAAAGTGTTCCTAAGCAAAAATTCTTCTATACATTTTTTTTGTACAACTAATGTTTTTCAAATTATTCTTGATTGAAAGTAACAATTTTTAGGTGAAAAAATCGACGTTATTTCTCAACAAGCACCAGCCACGTTAACATCGCCATCAATTTGTTTGTCGTTGGCACTCTATCAAAAATTACTGATACACAATGTTAAATGCCAACAATGTTTTGTAAATAGTTTATATATATTTGAACACCGTGCAAGTAGATGTTAGTGTTTGAAAAATTGAAACGTTTTAGAAGAAAATACTTATATATATTTTTGAGTTTGTATTTCGACAATAAATAAAGGTCCATTTTAGATACCCATAGATTACCTAGTTTCATTCTTTTTTTGGTAAAAAAAGGATTGCCAATTATGTACACACACTTCACAACACGATTCAGCGTTTGCCAGCTTTAAGTGTTTATCTCTTTCTCTATTACTTAGTTTAATATGATTTGAACTATTTAATACGCCATATTATTATTAGAAACGTCACTTTCCGCCATGTTTTAAGATTTTTCCAGATAAACTTTGGTTATAGTAATGTGCACTTAAGTTTTTGACTTGATTACTGTTAAGGAATAATTTAAGTTATATTTAAAGATGTTTTTTACATTAAAAAAAATAAAACAATATTACTTAACCTGGAATTCTTTAAAGCAAACTTTTTTATACAAATTTGCCATTTTCAGGTTTTTATTTGTCAACAATAGTTAGGTGGATGCAATCACTTTTATATAATATCACAATTATAAAGAAACTTTATTTTCCCAGAGAAGGACGAGTGTCTTGAAAAGGAAAAAAAAGTGATCATTAAAGTTTTAGAAGATCCCTATTATACTGCAAAAGGCAGGTTTTGGGAAAAAAAAGAAGAAATTTTACTTAAAATATTTTATTGTAAAAAAATTTTAAATAAAATGTAAATTTTAGAATTGTTATAAATATGGTGAAAGTGAAGAAGTATACAAAAACTTCTGTAGGAATTCTCTCCCATTTTTAATTGCAAATTAAATCACATGCTCTTTAAAATATACTTTTCCTTACCTTAAAACAAAATAAATGGTTATTTATGTCAAACGAACTCATTGGAAAATTTCACTTTTGCAACTGTTGGACACATTATTTTATCTACGTTCATGCAAAAATCATATTATTAGTCAGTCGTTAGTGTAGGAAGTGGAAAAATAAAAAAAAAAACATTTAATAACAAAATATTTATTAATTAATTATAACGGTATCAATTAGGGTACAACTTAAATTTTTATGTCTAACTATAATGTCACCTGTCCCCCTATATATAGTATTTAACGATCTTCTTGATCGTAATAGAACATTCTGGCAAACCAAAGAACCTTTCAGTAGACTCCAGACGTCAAACCCTTTAACCGAAAGAGGAAAGACGAAATCAAAGGAAAATCATTATCAAACTCACAACCTTAAGCCGGGTCCACATCAACAAAAATGTATATCTAATTATTAAGGTTTTATAGGACTGTCGTGGACAAAATATTTTTTTTACTAGGGGAGTCAGCTGTTTGGTTTAATGACTGTGTTGAGGAAGTAGAAGGACCGGGTTCTGTACTCTGAATAATATATTCCATTGGTGCTCTCTTTTTTGTTTAGAAAAAACAATATTTTTATATACCTAAATATTTCCAATTCACAAAAAATTTAAATTATGTTTTACTTAGAACTGCCAAGGTGTTTTATTGTTATTAGTTATGTAGGTACATACCTTCCTGGGCTGCAGGTATGTGGGCAACTAAAGAAAAATTGTTGGAATAGCTTCATGGAGTAAACGTACCGTTGAATTTACATCAGTTTTATATAAACAAAGTTCCTCAAAGTGTTTTGAGCAAAGTCTATCATTTTTAGTTGGTTCCCAATCCTTAATTTTGGTGTTACCTATCCATAATTCGCGTTTTCCTAGATCTGTAGGAAAGCTTTAACAAAAAATAAAAAAGTGCATAAAATACCTACATGTTTTCCTCTATTTTACAGTGACAATAATTCTTTTTTCGTTTTGAGTTAGTCCTTTTTGTATTAATCTCTTATTGAAATGAATAGCTAGATTTAGTTTGGAGAAACTTAAAAATTGCTTACCTACGCCAATGATATAATGGCTATTTTTAAGCAAGAAAATATATTATTTATACAGATCTAGAATGAAAATTATTAAACAGCGTTATCCAAACACTATAATTAGGTAAATTAAAGACGGATAATTACAAAATTTAATATAATTACATTTAAAATAAGTAAAACTACAAAGGACGTTGTATAAAATCGTTTGTTTACCTGTAAAATGAAATTCCAACCTCTTTTTCTCGCTGCGACTTCGACATCTGTCAGCACAACAATTCACCATTATTCAGTTCAAAAATAAATCACAATCTCAAAAATTTTCACTTAAAAAGTCACAAATAAAACACACGCTGTATTTGCTTTGCTTGCCACATATAAAATGGCGTCTGCTAAAAGTGTGTAACAGAACGCAAGCTCAAAATAAAGCGAAGTAGAATGATAAATAATTACATTTCCTCTAAATTTATTTCAATAAAGATTTTTCATTGCATGAACGAAGAAAAATATCTTTAAATATAACTAACCATAATAATCTGTTAAAAGAAAGTAAGAACTACAAAAATCTTCAATAAACGCTGCCATAAAACTAAAGTTTGTTTGGATAAAATGTTCTGACCCATCTCAAGCAATGGCGGAGAGTGACGTCACAATATGGCGTATTGTATTGTTTTTTGCATCCTTCATTGTTATCAACCTCTCACACTATTCACATTCCGAAGAACATATTTATGATAAATAAAAAGCTTTTATCACAGCAACACATACTGCCTACGTCATTTACCTTTTTTTTTTCTTTTTCTCATATAGAGCTGCTGAAATAAATAAAAACTAATCATATACAGGGATAAATAAATGTGCCTTTAGACCATTGGATTCCTCATCTGATTTACATTTGATTTTAATAAATCGGATGAAATCATCACCTTGAAATCGTTTACATTCTTAGATTTTCGATTTGAGTTCCGTCTGTCTTATTTTACATTTGACAAAACATTCGAGTTTATCGAAATAGAACTGTATCTATTCTGGTTAAATAGTTCAACTGATTTTTGTGATTAAGTATGCCAATCTCGAATAAAGATAATTAATATGTTTGGTTAAGGTTAATTAGTCCAGTCGAATTGTAGGTACCAAATTTCCTGAAAAAAAAATTGTTATTGAATGTTAAACAGCTGGAAAAGGTCAAGGTGGATGTCATAATTAAAAAACTTATGAGTTCATTAGCTGGATGGTTGGAGGGTAGTTTTGGGGGGTGAAAAGGTGGTAAAAGTGGGTGGCGTCGTGGAAAACTACCATTTTCCGACGAAACCTTACGTCGAAAAATGTTGAAAAGCAAAGTTGTAAGGAATTAAAGAAGCTACAAGAACAGTAAACAACTAAACGGTTGAATGAAACTTCCACTATTTATTCGTAAAATACGTTTTAAATTCAATTACAATATGTCAATCTGACGATGCTAGTTTTTAGCGAAACAGCTGTAATTGAATTTAAAACTAATTTTACAAATAAATAGTGGAAGTTTCATTCAACCGTTTAGTTGTTTACTGTTCTTAATAAGATGGACTTTCACACAGTAAGGGTTAGTACAATAAATTTTAAAAAAGCTACAATTTTTGTACGGTAACATTTTTTTATAACCTAAAAATATACGAACAAAATGCAAAAAACTATTTTTTTTTCAGATTTTTCGTTTTTCATTTGTCATTTTTCAAAAAATAGATCAAATTGTATGAAACTGGAAGAAAATAAAGATTTTTATAGATTTTTATGTCCCAAAAATCCATAATTTGTAGCGCTTGAATAAAAATTTGTCCGAGATACAGCATTTTTTCAAAAAAAAAAAGATTTTTTTTAAACGAAATTTCTCCTTCATAAAATTTTTTTCAAGTATATTTTTCTGTAGAATCGAATGATGTGATTAGATTTTTGTTTTTATCAATATTTTAAACAAATTATAAACAATTATTAACAATTTGAATGTCTGCAAAAATAATTTTTTCCTTTTTTTGCGTTTTTTTTTTAATTTTAAATAGGAAGTGTATGTGTTTTTTATATCAAGTAGACAGTAGACAGAAAGACGAAAATGAGACCCGAACGTACTCTGTAGAATAATTTTTTGAAGGAGAAATATTGTTTAAAAAAAACATCTTTTTTTTTGGAAAAGCGCTGTATCTCAGACAAATTTTATCCAAGCGCTACAAAAAAATTGTGGTTTTTAGGCACTTAAAAAACTATATTTTCTCCATGTTTCATACAATTTGAACTATTTTTGACAAAAAAATGAAAAACGAAAAATCTAAAAAAAAAAATAGATTTTTGCATTTTTTTCGTATATTGCCCAGAAGTCGGGTTTCGTCGAAAAATGGCAGTTTTCCAAGAAACCACCCACTTTTACCACCTTTTCACCCTCCAACTTTCCAGCTGATGAACTTATAAGTTGTTCAATTATGACACCCCCTTGACCTTTTCTAGCTGTTTGTTTTGCAAGAACGTTTGGCTTGTGGTTAGTTTTTTATCTCATTTATTTAACAGCCGTGCTACCTGTCAAAGACATTTTAATTGTGAATCAAAACATTCTAATATTGCGAACATAACCACAAAGGAAACAAAAAAAACATAATCTTACCTTTTCAAATTAACGACAGTTGAAGTCAAATCCAAAATCAGACACATCTAAACGGTAATATTTAGAAAGGCCCAAGTTTACCTCTGATATAAAATCAGATGTTTTACCAACGGAAAATCAAATAAAAAATCCAATGGTCTATATAAACCTTAAGGATTATTAGAGTTTCAAAAACGATGATTTAAGTATATTACATTAACAAACAATAGAGTTAACAAAATGTCAGCAAGTTTCGGGCCACTCATAAGAAGATGGGAATGCATGTTCGTAATCCGTATTGTACATCTGCGCTCGTATAAAAGCTTCTTTGTCCTCTGGTTCGGGATAGACCGTCGCCATGCACCGTTGATAAGAATGTTCAACCAGCTTTGTAGCTATTTTGACCGAAACTTCTAAGATATTTTCAACGGGAGGATAAATCCTTCCCACGTTTAAATCTTCTTTGGTTACTAGTTCAGCCAGTGCATGCGCTGCAGCAAGAAAATGGTCGTCGGTGTAATGGGGGATTCCTCCCGCTACACCTGCTAGACCGATCCCAGGAAATACGTAAAAATTATTCGCTTGGCTGGTTATGTATGTTTTTCCTTCGTACTGAAGAGGCGGGTACGGACTGCCGCTGGCATAAATAACTTGCCCCTAAAATAACATGACAGGATGAAATAAATTCGGCAAATAGAAAATCGGTCCATCTGAGGTAGGGAAGGGTAAGGGTTGAAATTATAATTTCCAGCAAAACTACGAGTACCTATGTTACTATCCAAAAAAAATGTAGCGCCACTTTTTTCATGTAATCTTAAAATGTATTGGAAACATTTTTAAAAACCGATTTTTTTATTATTTCTGTTTATCTCTCACAATAGAAAGAAGGGTATTTTTTTGATGTGGAAATTCAATCCCTTAAATGCTTATCAGTAATGTGTAAATAATTTCCTTTTCTTTAAAGGATTAAATGTTAAAGCTGCTTACTTTTCTTATTGATAACAAATAAGTAGTTGCATTGTTTTCTTTTCGATTCGTTTATTTAATTTTTACAATTTTTATATCTAGTTGTTAGTTATAAATGGACCCAATAAAGTGTTTTGGTTGGTTAAGGCAATAAAAGAGGACAAAGCTGATATCCAACAAGATCCCATTCACACAGAAAATGAAAACGTTGAGGCAGTTGTTGATAATGATGAAGGCAGTAGCAAAAACATTAGAAATGTATCGGTCAAACTGCAACTGCTTTTTAACCAATAAAATGGCTTAATTTGGTCTACCTACCATGATTGGCAATTTTGCAATCGATTCACTTAAATGAAAATTGCAAGTGAATCAGAGTGTAGTGACGATAACTAATTTATTTAATTATAAAAAAAGGCAACATTAGTATCCATTTTTAAAGGATTTTTAAATAAAACAGTCTGTTTTATTTTCTTCTTGAAACATTTAATTTACTACAAAACCAAGAACAAAACACTGCGCATGTCGGGTGAATGTTAACTTTGAAAATACTTGGTTGGAGAATGCGACGCTCGAGCGATGAGAGAACGTAATTTTCGAACTGTATAGTGTAATGTTCGACTGATCATCCTAGAGTATTTCAACGAGTAGAGTTAATAGAGCGCGTTTGAGTGTACTTTTCAGCCCAGCTTGGAAGTTACCAGTTATATTGAACCTAGCTGTAAAATCCCAAATTTCTACTACAGTTTAACGATGGCGGACGTCCACAAATTAAAATTCGCTGCACCAAAAAAAGTTTCAGCAAAAATTGATACCACATTGATTCTTCAACGGCATTTCAAAAAGGTGATAATAGTAAAATCGCATAATCATAAGAAGAACAAATATTATAAGATTAATTAATACAAGCATAAAATAAAATACTAACTTTAGTTTCTTTGTAAGCTTGTTCCGCAGAGCATTCTGATTTTTCCGTTGGATTGCTTAAAGCAAAAACTATCGGTCTTTTATGATTCTTCGCCATTTCCTGTAGAACTTTATGTGTAAATATGCCTCCAATCGCCGCAGCACCAATTAGTATAGAAGGTTTTAAATCTTTGACAATCTCAAGAAGTTCCTAAAATATAGGTTTTTTAAAATAGCAATCAGTAACACGTCGTCGACATCATGAAATAAGTCACGACCGTATCTAGGGCGTGGCAAAGGTGACATTGACCACGGGCGTAAAGTCAGTAAGAGCACCAAAAAACAGAAACCACAACGGCGAAGTCTTTTTCTTTTCATATTTTCACTGTACTTTAAATAAAGAGCAGAATGTTTTCTATCTTTCTTGTCATAGACAAAGGCATTCTGTCATATTCTGCCTGTTGTTTCATTCTGGTCAATCAATCAGATAGATATCTCATAAAACAAAATATAACTTCAATAGATAGATAGATAAATAGATATAGATCGATCGATTTATTGTTCTTTTATATAAGGTACATGAACAAGAGAACGGTATAAATTATAAACAAATAAGTTGAATAAACAAATTAAACATAAAAACAAGTGGGGAACAAATATAAAAAAATAAAAATTGGATGACTTTTTAAGAAGATAACCATTCATTTGTTGACAATAAATGATCTTATTCGCATATAACTTCAATATGTCAATCTAATGAAGAAAAAGAAAAAAGAAAGGAACAAGAAACAAGTTTTATTCAAAAACTCTTTGTTTAATATTCTTAATAGAATAGACTGGGGAGTCAAAACAAACCAGCTGACAGTCTTCCGCAAACAGGACCATTTACAAAGAACAGCATGCCTAACATAACAGGAGGCATGAGAACTACACCAACTAGAGCAATGGAGGTGATCCTCGATCTCACCTCTCTTGATATACCTATATATCAAGGAGGTGGTTTTGATGACCATGCTGCGGCTCCGGTCTACTGGAACACAACTTGGAGTGGAATCTGGTGAGTCGAGGTGTGGAAGCAATAAACGAGCTTCCAATGCTACAAACAAATACAGAATCGATTTCACCAAGATATGCCTTTCATAGGCCCTGCAAGATAATCTTTAATTACAACGCTCAAACTGATTGGCGACAGGTACTATCTGTATCTTCGCCGATGGATCTAAAACAAAAGAAGGTTCAGGATATGGAATTTACTCCAGATCCCTAAACTTAAATATAAAATGGGCAAAGGGTTGTAATGCCAATATAGTTCAGACAGAGCTAACTGCCGTCTCCATCGCCGCAAAAGATATCACCAAAAGAGAAATCACTGGTAAAAACATCCGTATGCTTACGGATAGCAGGCAAGTACTATTAGCCCTGAATAGGCCACTGATCACGTCAGGTCTAGTATTAGAATGTCACATGGCCCTTACCGAAGCCTGCAACAACAATGTGGTTACTCTAGGCTGGATAAAAGGTCATGGAATTTCAAAAGACAACCGCATAGCTGACTCGTTGGCTAGACATGCTGCCTTCCAAAGGATCTTGGGACCTGGCAGTCTTGTCAGCTTGCCGTCATCAGCGGTAGTTGACCTAGTAAAGGAACGCTCCCTTGACAAATTCAGGGGAATATGGGATGAAGAAAAAGGTTGCATACTATCCAAGGAACTTCTGAAGTATAAGAATAGCAGAGCAGCCAAAAAATACGTGGTCATGACCAGAAAGGACCTGCGATTGGTCACAGGTATACTTACTGGCCATCGTCACTTACGAAAACATCTGAACAGGTTGGGTTTATCTGACACCCCATTATGCAGAGGATGTGAACAAGAGAATGAGAGCACCTCCTTTGTGATTGTCCGACAGTCTCTCTAGGCGAGAACTGGCTAACACATGCTAACTTGAGATAGCTCCCTACTGGTGACGTTATCACCTTCTTTAAACAGGTAGGATGGTTGAAGAGCTAATAGGTAGGCTCAATCTCAGGAGGACGGGGTGGGGTGACCCACCCTTCCAGAATTACAGATACAGATAGGTTAGACTTTTACAGAGTAAAGACAATTGTTTTACCTTCATTGGTTTATGCTTGTGAGCAAATGGAGCCTTTCGACATTCTATAGGCTCTTTTCTATCTTTGCATATTAATCCCTTGGAATCGACTAACCAAATTTTTTTCCTTGCTTCTTCTGCAGACGTTCCACAGACAACCTACAAATCATCCATTTTGTTACAATGTTTGCGCTAGTAAAATAACGTTTGATACCATTTCTTGAACGCATAGCTGCGCAATACCAATATTAGCCTGTCCGGCACCTACGAACACCATCGTATGATCAGATAACTTGTTTTGCGTAATCTTCAACGCAGCAATCAAACCGGCTACCGCAACGCTAGCTGTGGCTTGAATATCGTCATTGAAAGTAGTGTATTTATCTTGATATTTTTCGAGAAACTTGAAGGCGTTGTGGTTGCCAAAATCTTCGAATTGCATCAACGTATTCTGTCCCCATCTTTGTACGACGGCAGCCAAAAATTCATCTATGAATTCATCATATTCGGGACCTCTGTGACGTTTTTCTCGGATACCGAGGTAATGGGGATCTTTCAGGTAATTTTCGTTGTTGGTTCCGCAGTCGAGAAGCACCGGTAAACATTGGTGGGGTTTTATACCAGCTGAAAGATAAAATCAGAAAAATTGACCAATTTTTTGTCAGAAACTTATTCGCAATTGACTGCTCCAAGTTTAATTTCTGGTATTTGATTATTTGAAGACTAAAAAGTTTAAATGAATATTCAAATTGCAGAAGGTAACAAAATAACCCTATTGCGAAATTTGTATCTCTTAGTTTACATATTTTCTTTAGAGTATATAATTTTAAAGTGCTGTCTTCGTGTATTCAAAAGTGGCAACAGCACATTTACTATTAACTTTATCTATAAATCAAAACTATAAAACAACTCATGATCTTACTAATATTACATTTTTATTAATATATAAACCACTTTCTGTCTGCAATATTATTAAATTTATTATTAATTTGCTTTGATTAATATCAGACGGTCTCCAACTGAGAAGAGAAACTTGGCCGGATAGCCCTGGCACCTCAGGCCACAATGTATACCGAAGAAGAGGAGAACGAACTCTATGTATTAAAAAGTGTCCATTTGGTGGCGCTACAGTAGCAAGAGTAAATGTCACAGGACGTTACTAATAGTAGAAAAGAATAATTTGTCCTGTGATCGGATATGTCAAAATGAATTGTAAAGCCCGTATTACACTATGCATTTAGTTGCTGCAATTTGATGCAAGACGCTTTGTTGCATAGTGTAATACGGTAGTTGCATGCAATTTCAGAACATGCGCAACGAATTGCATGAAATAGAACATGTTCTATTTTTTGCAACAGGCTGCTTGCAATTCTAGTAATTTTTTGGTGACTTTTGGTTTGACTGTCAATGTATATGTCGATCATAAACTTCAAATGTCAGTAGCAACTTGAACATAACCGCTTTCCAGTAACGGCGGGAAACTACGAATAAATAATAAAAAGGAAGGAGTATAATACGATTTGACGATGTCCGCAATGGTTCTCGCATATGGCTGACTTGAAGTTTCCGGTTACCAGTGGTGTCACACACAGGGTATTATAAACTTATGTCTCGTATTAATTATCAAAAAAAATAACTGTTTTCCGCTTGTAATTATCTGTACAGTAATATACATTGTTATAAAGTTGTAGGAATATAAATTTAGATTAAAAACTTCTAAGCAGGTAATTATAAATAGTTGACTTAGTTGGTCTATATAAAAAATAAAGGAACGTCTATGATAACAATGTGGTTGTCATTAAAACGTTTTGTTAATTTTTAATAATTCAGATAAATAGAACCCTACAGATGAAAAGTAATTTCCATTCAAGAGTTGGGTTAACTACTTAAATCAGAAAATAATATATAAAACAGCATGAAAAAACTATACATGTCAAATGTCACGATTCGAATAAGTCATATTTGGTTCTTCAATATGGCCGACTTCCGTCGTGATTATTTGCTAGATTAAAATATGACAACGTTCCTTCCTTTCTATTCTTTATTCGTAGGCGGGAAATAAAATAGACTTTTTTCTTCTTTCCTTTTTCGCTTTCATCTTTCGTGATGATATTTAACTTCATAACATGAACTTAACCTTTTCCTAACCTCAACCAACAAACTGCTTCATCTTTATCTCTTTATGGACTTGTTTAAGTTGATATTTAGAGAAGATTTCTGTCACTTGTCAACCTTCAGCTTTAAAAACTGCATGTGAAAAATGAACAGTGTAAATACCACCCTTTCCGGCAATTTCTTGCGCCACTATTTGAAACAATAAGTTGCAGCAATTAATTGCATAGTGTAATACGCGCTTTAGAGTAAGAAACGAATTTAAATTACATTTGACTAAATAGTTGAGATTTTTAAAACTGCATAATTTTTAACTACAAAGTCACGAAAAATATTAAACTTTTTAACCCAGCTCACTTCACTCTGTTTATAACCTATGGAGGTTTACTGACTTCACGTTGTCTTTTTACCCTTCTGCTACTCTCGCGTCATCTACTATTTGCTGCTTACCGCTGGACAGTTTTTCGACATTATCCCTATACAAGTTGGTCCTTCTTCCTTGTGCCCTCCATAGTTAGTTGGTGTTTTATTTTTGTGCTCTTTTGTTGTATTATTTATGTAGTTTTGTAATTTGAGATAAAACACAAAAAATACAAGAATTCCAAAACACTGCTCCAAAAATATAATCAAACAAAACCAAGGGTTTAGGGTTTTCCTTCTTGCTTCAAATATGTTGGTGCGCTGTTGCCACTTCGTAAACACTACCACTATTTTATGAAGAAATATTTCGAAAATTGTTAATAATTTTGCAATTTGAGTAATTACTCCTTAGTTTATTGACTATTAGGAATTATTTAAAAAATAATATAACAAGAGACTTTCCATTGTCAACAAAATATTAATGTAGTCAAGAACCAGAAAGAGGAAAATTGTTTTTACAATCACTAAGCTTACTACTAAGGTATTTTTTATATTCTATTATATAAAAATTTGCGTCTTTCACTTTTAATAACCAAGAGGTCTGGTAATATATATTTTCCTGTCGAAATAAAGTTTATTATAAGTAGAATTCACAGGGTTCGTCCATGCAGCAAACGTAAAAAGTTCAAATCCCCTTGTTTATTTGTGTAAAGTAACGCCTAATTTCAAAAATTGAATTATGGTGTAAAATAAAATATAACATTTTTCATAATATTTTAATATGAGTTTATTGTATCTTTTAGATTTATAAAAGCCCAAAATATTCACAGTTTAAATCGCCTTTTTGTTGGAAAACCAAAAATGAATAAATTTTGATAAATTCTCTTTGTATTATTTACATACGCATACGCAAATCAAAGACGAGTTGGACACTGACGATAATATCGCTATTCACCAAATGGTGCTAGACAACCGTCGAATTAAAATTAGAGAGATAGCAGAGGCTATAAACATGTCCAAAGAACGTGTTTGTCACATATTGAATCAAGATTTAGACATGAGAAAGCTGTCCACGCGTTGGGTGCCGCGTTTGCTCACTTTGGACCAAAAACGTGTTCGAATGAACATTTCCAACTCTCTGTTGGCGCAGTTTAGGCGCAATAAATCAGAGTTTTGACGCCGAATAATTACTGTAGATGAAACTTGGATACACCATTATACTCCAGAAATAAAAACATAGTCAAAACAATGGACTGCGAAGGGGGAATCGGCTCCAAAAAAAGCAAAGGTTGTTCCTTCGGCTGGGAAAGTGATGAAGTTATCTTAATCGATTATCTTCAAAAAGGAAAAACCATTACAGGAGCATACTACGCATCATTACTTGACAAGCTAAAGGCAGAAATTGCGGAAAAACGGCCACATTTGCAGAAAAAAAGAGTTTTGTTTCACCAAGACAATGCGCCGTCTCACACCTCAGCGGTTGCCATGGCGAAAATCCACGAATTACGGTTTGAACTGCTTGACCACCCTCCCTACTCACCAGATCTAGCCCCAAGCGACTTTTTTTTGTTCCCTAAGCTAAAAGTTGCTCTCGGAGGAGAGATTTTCGTCGAATGAGGAGGCCATCACCTTCGTAAACAACTATTTTGCAGAGAAAGACGCCGAGTACTATTTGGACGGGTTGAAGAGATGGATGCATCGCTGGGAGAAGTGTATAGACTTACAAGGAGACTATGTAGAAAAATAAAAATTAATTTGAAGAAAAAATGTCTAGTATCTTTGTTAGGTCGGAAACTTTTCAGACAACCCTCCTAATAGAAGACCAGTTGCAGGACGTCCCAGGTGTACTAACCCTGCAGATGACCGTTATTTAAGAATTCAGACTTTGCGAACTCGTTATGTTACAGCCAGGTAACTGCAAAATGTTCTCTCTGGAGTCCGTAATGATAGAATATCTGTCAATACGGTTATTTTTTGATTTTTAATTTTAATTAAATAAACTACTTTCAAACATAATTCCAAATTAATTTCCTATCATTTCTCAAAAAAATTAAAAGAGAATAATAAAAACTTTATTCATAAATCACTTATGCGATACTTTTTGTGACGAGTGTAGTTGTCTAATGAATTAAATAATTAACGGATGCAATTCTGTAAAACTTTAGGACAAAAACAAAATAAATTGGTCAAATATTGAAGCTTACCCAAAACGGTGTACAGACACAGTTTAGCAATTGGTATTCCCATGCCGCACGCACCCAAATCTCCTAGTCCTAATATCCTTTCTCCATCAGTAAATACAATTACCCTAACGTCATGTTCCGGCCAGTTCTTCAGCAAATCGTACACGTGTCCTCTATCGTGAATAGTAATGTACATTCCCTTCGGCCAGTTGTATATTTTACTCCAATTTAAACAAGCAGCGCCAACAGTGGGAATGTACAATAAGGGTAAACAATCTTTCACGTATTTCCTAACGTAAGCATAAAACAGTTTTTCGTTTGACTGCATTAAATCCAAGAGCATGATGTATTTGTTCAAAGGTTCTTTGTAAAGATCTAAAAATATTTTGAATTTGGCAATTTGAATTTCCTGCGTATCGATTACGGGGGGTAATAGACCGTGTATCCCAAGGATTTGACGTTCTTCCAGAGAAAATGCCAAATCTTTATTAAAGGTGCCGTTTCTCAATCTCTCTATAAAGATAGTTATTAGTAAATCAAACCTGCGTTTGATCAGCGGTTTTACCTAGTCCTGATACTAAAGGATACGTACAATGATCTCCGATATGTAATGCTGGATGTCCAAGTTTATTCTTTTGTAAAGAACGTTGATCCCCTCCGCGAGAGGCTTCAGCCATTTCCCTTTGTTGACGCAAACCTTTTATTTTTTTCGCAGTTTTACTGTACCTCCGAATGTTCCCAAGGTTTTTACTGAGTTGAAAAACGCAGGAGGAATTAGTCATTATATTTTGCGCTAGAAAAAACGAGCATACAAAATTCTCTAACATTTAAATATATTTCCAATTTTGGATTTGTCACAATTTTTTGACATTTACTGTTTTTTGGATAAACTGTAGGCTACCTAACCTAGTTATACTGATAGATGAGAACTTGACAAAAATCATTAACTGTAAAATGCTCTTTATTTGTGTCCTGTGTCCAATTTCTTGTCGTTGTATGAGAGTGGCGTGGCACCATAACATTGGGAGGCATTTTTAATTGCACCCAATTTTTTCCGTTAGATTTATTTGGAAAATAAAATATAAATATAAAAAAGTAAGAACAAACAATACAAATAATATTTGCTTCCTCATACAATGTTGAAGGTAATGAAAGTAAGAATCTCTTCCAGTATGCCATCTATTTAAATCACCATGCTATTCTTAGAACAAAAAGAAACAGGAAAGAGTATATGCAAAATGACCTTGAATGCAGAAAGGAGCTTACATATGGCGGCCAATTGTCAATTTTTATTTCCGTTTCCAATGACGTACTGTAAAAAATAAAATTTTTTATTTTAATTAAATTCCAACCAATCAAGTTTGTGAATACATTTAGTGTTGTAAATCATTTTGTGTTTATAAAAACCGAATAATACGCCTATGCGCTCATTTTTGTCATTTAAATGCAAATATTGCTTTGACAGCATACTGTAAACATAAACAATGCGTCATACAAGGAGCTTCAAGATGGCCGACTTCCGCCGCAAATTTTTCTTAATGTTAATATATTAGTGTGTTCCCTTTTGGATAAATCAGAATTTAGTAAATTTTTGACGTTTGGCCGTGGTAAATATTTATTTATGTTTTATTTCGGAACCATACATAAGATTTTGGTAAATTCTTGACAGTGACAAGTATGACATATGTATGACATCCATTCGTAACCTAAAATTAGGTGTTTGAGAATGGTTTGAGAAAGTCATACTGGAAATGAATGATCAACAAGCTGCAGCGGCTTTTTTTGAATTCTTATTTGATTCACAAAAAATGCAAAAAAATATTTATTTTCAATTTCCTGTTCTTACAACAATAAAATATCATAGAAGGAGTATGAAAAAGCAAAAACAATAATATTTCATATACTTACTTCGGATATTTCCATCTCAATCCTCAAAAACTATTTGATAAGAAACGGAGAAATTATAGGTTATATGTGGTCTGTCAATTTTGTTGTCAATTTCTTAATTTACCACGATTTACTGCTCGAAATAGGTCGGTAAATAAATTTACTAAAAAGTAAATTTCTGAGCGTTCCGTTTTCATGGTAATTTTCAAATGTGTAATTTTTACATTACATTACATTTACCATCAATTCGGAACGGTTTATTAGTAAATTTTACAAAATTTTCTTACAAAATTTACTCAAAACGGAACACAACTTATGACAGACTCCTTCCTGTTTCTTTTTGTTCTAAGATGTTATTTAACAAATTAACATACGAAAAAGTTTATATTTCAAACTTTTTGAATATTTTTTAATCTGATTGTAAAAAGTGTTAGTACCTTAGAAAAAGAAACAGGAAGGAGTCTGTCAAGAATTAACTTTAAGGAAAATTTCCGACGGAAGTCTGCCATCTTGAAGCTCCTTGTGTGACGCATTTTTTATATTTACAGTGTACTGTCTAAACTTCTTTCTAATCTATGGTACTGTCAAAGCAATATTTGCATAGAAATGTCAAAAATGAAAGCATAGGTGTATCATTCAGTTCTTGTAAACACAAAATGATTTACAACATTAATTGTATTCACACACCTGATTGGTTGAATGTTATTAAAAATAAAAACCCTAATATAATTTTTATTTCGTCAATGGGAACGGAAATTAAAATTGACAATTGGTCGCCATATGCCAGCTCCTTTCTGAACTCAAGGTCATTTTGCATACCCTCTTGCAAAAATATTAATAGTTGAAGTCTTTTTATCTTTTTAAAATAATTGATATGCTGAAATTTTCTAAAATTTATTTATTAAAACGTACATTTTGTTTCTTAAAACACATAGAAATTATGAAAACTTATTTTCTGGCATGTGAGAAATACAATTTTATTAATGTTAACCTTAAAATAATATATTGCATGATGATTCTTAGGAAATTACATCAAATTGAATATTTCAGCCGCTCTGTATTCTTTTTGTACACATTTCATTTCACTTATATTTCGCCTATCACTTTCAAAATGTATAAATAGTAGATTAACTTTATTATGTGATTATTTTCCACCTTATGTGTGTCGCTCTTTGTGTGGACGAAACTAACCAAAATAAAACACATACAAAACTCAATCCATAACACTTGGTACTACCCCTCTCCTACCCCTAAAAAGTCAGTTCTTCTGTCGACGAGAAGGTCATCGTTCCTACCCGAGTACCTGACACCCTCTCGATCACGTCGTCATAGCCACATGTGAATAATGTGAGTGTTTCTTTCTATTTCTAATCGTTTTTCGCAGATAACGAACAAATTTTTTCATACCTTGAGAAAATTCTATTAAAATATTAAAAAATTAAGGTTTTATTGCAATTTATAAACAAAATAATTAAGTGTATGCTCGTTCTAAAGTAAAAACATTTAATCCCATTAAAAAAAGGTATTTTTTATTTATATATATATACCTACCTAATTGCCTTAAGAATATTTTAATATGTATTAAGATAAAGGTTCTCAAAAAATATGAATTCCAAAAATAACTACACCAACTACTCTACTATATATCTATATTCAAAATAAATTAGCATGACTATTTAATTTCAGCTTGTCTAATGTTTAATCAACGGCATGCGCTAAGTTGCAGAAAGAGCAACCTCTGGCTTGTCTAGGAATAACAGGGGCAATGACAACATACCCCACGGCAGCCCTAGAGGCCATGCTGTTTCTCCCTCTGCTGCAATATTGCATAATGAGATGATTTGGTTGATCATTTAAGGATTCTGGAAAAATTCCACTAGCATCCTTGAATGAACCTTTGGAGACCCTGCCATTCAGTTTGAAATCGCCATAGGGTTGGGAAAATCTAATCAGAGATGGAAGAGGACTCACTCTTGAAGTATACAGATGAAAGGACTGGAGTTAGAACGATGGCACCGAATTTTTGGTTATCCAAATCCCTTGGTAACGCCTAAAATATATTTCAGGTAGATCTAAAGGCTCCGACTTATTTTACCTATGAGTCAAAGCTAGTATGGAAACTGAAATAATGTGGGTACCAAGTCTCAAAGAGATAATAGGTAAAGAAGAAACTGATAAACTGGCAACAGAAGGGGCGAATACACCTTTCCTTGGTCCGTAGCCCTTCTGTGGTCTTACAAACAAGAGGATCGAGTGATTAAGGTAGGCACAAAAGATCTTGGTAGGTCGAACTGCAGAACTGACCAAAATCACCCCGTTTAGACGTAGCCATTTGATTTGCGCCAGTTGAACTAGAACCATGGAGGAGAGTGCATCCTCAAGCCTCTCTTGCGTTCAACTAAAGAATATTGTTTGAAATTTGTGACGAGATTTTGTAAGTGATTCAACTAAGGTGCTGCAAGAAGAACTACTGTAGTGATAGGAACTGGACTGGTGAGAGTCTTTTACTCGCTTCCACTCAAGTACAGCTGTCCACCAAGGCTTTGGATCCATTTTTTTAGGATCTAGGATCACTCGAAGATATTTTACCCCCTGCAAACATTTTAATTTGATATTGTCCACAAATGGAGCAATCAGAGTCCTCTGGTGAGTTTTACCTGACAACTGTATTTATTCATAGTTACACAGAATAATTAATAACCATCATCAGGATTAGTTAAGAGGAATCCATTAAGGTTTTAAGATGCTGTGATGCTTTTGTTTGAGAGGAAATAGTTGATCTGGTTCTAACAGACATAAAAGCTTAAATTTTGTTCAATAGCTAATCAAAAACAATTAAATATTTATCATATTACTGAAAGCAATATTTGTAAAGTGTCTGAATAGCAGAGTAGCTTAAAATTTGTTTGTTCAATGATTCCAATGCAGTTGCTATCTTTCTAAATTAAAAAAAATATTTAACTAATATTTAAATTTTCCATTCGGTTTAAAAACGGCTAATGTCTCATAAATTGTTTGTTTATTTTTTTATATAAATATATATTTTATAAAGTTGTTATTAAAAATGTCTAGATAAATAAATCATACCTGTTTTGCATTATAGAAATATATTTATAGTAGTAGGTACATATTTATTTTTAGTTATTAATAAACCAAGCATATAAAAAACTGCAGCAAGTGGTTTGGTTATTGTGTCTGTATATGATTTTAAATACTCATGTTACTTATTAATCTAATAGAATATTAAAAATTTCAATTTTTCAATACTTATTTGATTACAAAATTTACTGTTTTTGACTTTAGAACGTCCATATAATTAGATACCAACTGCTTCACTTTCTCAGTAACTAGATATACTATACTATACTATATACTATACTCTTTAAAAAGTTGATTTTTTATTGGAAATAAAGATATATTACACCGAAATTGAACCCTTTTTTATTAATTTTGATTTACTTTTGGAGAACTGTAAAAAGATATGTTCGTAATCTGCAAATATTCATACCACCTATGAATTTTAAAATCTACAATTTTTCCCGTTGTTAGCTGTTGAACATTCGACATTAATTTTTAATCAGAATACATTGAGAGAGTTTTACAAGTACAAAGCGTTCTCATAGGTGGTTTTGCTTTGCAATTTGAGTGTTTAAAATCTCAAAATTGAATTTAAAATTAAAAAACAAACAACAGAAACAACCTTAAACTTTACTTTTTTAATTAAATTGTTTTGAGGTTTGAAACATTTCAATTTTTGTACGCTAGTGCGAGCATGCTGTATTTCTGTTTTTATTTTTGTAACACTATGTTTAACGTTCAATGTTTTAATCAAATAAAATTTTTTCTTAATATTATTTATATTAATTATAATTAATAAAACAAACTTGTGAAGATTAGGTTTGTTTAAATTTCAAATGCATTTATTTGATTTTATTTTAAATAGGTACATGTTTTTAGATTTTACAAAGCCTGCAAATCCTAGAAAAAATATTTAATTTGTTATGTTATTCCTTGTATTATTTAAAAAAAATAAAGCACATTTCTCCATGTTTACTTAATAAAAGATTGCTCAACTGGAAATAAACTTAAACATTTAGGGTTATAAAGTCAATCATCCATTTCTCAAAATTTCTCTTGCAAATGAAATGAAAAAACCAATATCAACTATATAAATTTTATTAAAATTATACAGTTGTAACACTGCTAGTTTCGGCATATTTATAGGCCTTCATCAGGCAGACAAATATATAAGTGTAACTTTACATTAATTCCATTATGGTTACAAAATTATGGAGAAACAAAGTTAATGACACTGAAATTATATTTAGAAATAATGGTTGTTATTACTAATATACAAAAAAGGGCAGTAACATAGAGGAATAAATTATAATTACTTAACTAACGCTAAATGTATTGAATGAAGAAGTTTTAATTCATGGGAGAAATGAAATTGTAATAGTTACTTAGAAGAAATCAGGAATAAACAAAGAAAACATTGTAATTTAAGTCTTCATAAATGTTATTAAGGACAACCTCATTATCCTTCTTCATTCAATACATTTAAAGTTAATTATTAAGTTATTATAGTTTTTTCCTCTATATTACTTTCCTTTTTTATATATTGGTTATAACCATTATTTGATATAATTTTAATGTCAACCACTATCAAATCAATTTAAAGTTATACTTATGTATCTCTTACAGCCTTATGATGGCCTGTAAATAGGCCGAAACTAGTGGCGTTATGACATGTGTATAATTTTAATAAAAATTTGTGACAGTGAGATTGGTTTTTTCCTTTCTTCATTTAGGCAATAAATAGTAGCTACCTACTGCTGATTTCTTTAATTTACCTCTACTCGTTCTTAAATGACACTACTTTATTTTCTTCTCCATGAAACTACATGTTTTACAATAATAAAAGTAATTTGAGCCACGCCATACGAGAAATAGTTACTCTAAATTATCTGTGGACCCGTATTCTCGAATAATTCGTACAAGAGAATAGTTTTTAAATCCTACGTAACAAATTAAGATGGATAGGCATGTTTTCGTAAGAATTACATAGATAGAAACGTTTTCGTAGAAGTGTGAAACGATTCTCTCAGAGGAATTTCTCCTGAATACGGATTTGAGGTTTCACATAGGTATAAAGTATTTCTCAGAAAGTAGGTATTAAATTAATCCATGAGATTCTAACCACTACTACGGCCACTACGGCCATCTTAAGCTAAAGAATAGCATCAGATATTCTGATTCCTGTATAGGTATTAGGTATATATTTTTTTATAAAATCTTTCCAAAAACTTTGAACTTATAAGTTTAGCAGAAACGTTGAAGAAAAAAATTCTAAAATGAAAAGTATTCATTCCATACAAAGCGAATATTTAAATTTTGCATCTGCTGATAGGAGTCGAAAGTGAATCTTGGTTTTTTTTTTATTATAAATGCAGAATTCATTGACAAACAATATTCACATAGGTATTCGTTTCTAAATGTAAACTAAACCCAACTCATAAAATATTAGGTTATGTTGTTTTAACAATGTAAGAAAATTAACCTCGAAGGCATACTCAGATTGAAAGCCGGAATAATATGCAAAAGAGGAATGAAATTTAATATTCGATACGAGCCGCTCAAAGCACTTTTGAGACTTCCAATTTCCTACCAAAGAAATGTTTCATGTAAATGTAGAACGTCTTTATGAAAATTCAGCGATAATTCTCCTATAGACTTACTTAATTTGTGAATATGTCGGTCATGAAAATTATATTCATATATGCTTTATTTAAATCGAAATATGATATTATTATTCGGGTTTTTGCACATTCGTTTAGGTAATGGGTATTCATTTTTAACGAATATGTAGATATCTATTATTTTTTGCTTCAATATTGTGTAGGTATGATGTAAGTGGTAATTCCAAATCTTGTATTTTGATAAAGTGAAGGGTGTTGTTCTAGTGGCTTTAATAATGTTGGTAACAATAAATACTTTTTTCTGGTTAAAAGGCTTATTCTGTATCTAAGTGGAAGGGAAGCAACTTTATAGCAACTGACTGACAAGCAACTGTAGATAGTAACTTTTTAACCACTTTCAATAAAATTGCTATTCCGGTGACTACTAGTGGTTAAGAAGAATAATTAGCCACTTTTATAGTGTAAATCGACCTTACTTTTCCACCCAAGTCTGACATCCTGAGAAAATTGAGAATAGTTTATTTTTTTATATAGAATGTGACACCTTTGTTGATATAGGTTTTTTATTGTACCTAACATGTTTGTATTAAAAATGGAAAATCTGTTGTACCTATGTAACTTACTTTTCCTTCCACAAGTTTTAAACTTGATGCCCTTTAGGATAGGATATAAAATATACCTACTTGGTTAATAAAAATTATAAATAATTAATAAAGAATTATTTAATATTATGAATCTTCAAAAAAAAAGTCTGTACATTTTTTTTAAATTGTGTTTCACCCATGTGAAATGGATTGCTCTGATCCCTTAAATTTTTATGGATAATTTTGACTCGATCACAAGAAAAATATTAGATTTTATCCTATGTTCACAATTTTTAGTATATTTTTATACATACTCATTGTGTATTTTATTAATTTCATGATCTAACAAAATATTCATAATCCACGGATCCATATATTCCTACCACACTTCTTCTACCTTTTCTGATAGTTGCTAACTTTAACACCCACAAATGTTGTGGTTGCTCAGAAACAACTATAAAGTAACTTTCGTAACCACTGGCTGCTTCTACAGAATACCATTTGAAGACAAGTGGCAACCTAACCACTGACCTTGCTCTAAACCACTTGCTAAGTAGCAACTTTGCTATACAGAATAGGCCTGTAAATATTCTTTTTATTTTCATGGCAAGTAAAATTTTGCAATTTTATCTCCGTTTTCGTTCGGTTTCGGTTTAGTAGGTCTAGGCTATTTTTATGTAAAATATATTTTTAAGATTTTTAGATAAAAATCAAGGCTTTCAAGATTAAAACTTTTTGATATAGAAATGCTTAAAGTTTGGTAGAAAGGGTTTTTTTAAGTAGCAGAATCGACTGGTGAAGTCAGTTTCTCAATAGCAAATCAGTCGCACACCGGCGTAGTGAGTTTTTCATGAAAATATTGGTATTTTTGAAATTTTACCTCCATTTTCGTTTTCTACGGGTTTGTATTAAATGGGTCCTTACTATTTTTGTGCAAAATAAGATTCATAAGATTTTTAATTAAAAAGCAAGGCCAACCAACACATTGATCTTTTCTACCTACTTTTTTCAAGATAAAAACTTTTTGCTTTAGAAATGCTTAAAATTTGCTAGAAAGGGGTTTTTTGAGTAGCTGAATTGACTGGTGAAGTTAGTTTCTCAATAGCATAACTAGAACACGTTTTGAGCATGGCGGGTAAAAGGAAAAAGAACCAACTCAATGTATTAAAAAGTGTCCATCGAAAGCGAACAAATTGGTGGCGCCACAGTAGCAAGAGTAAGTGTTACAGGACGTTACTAATAGTAGAAAAGAATAATTTGTCCTGTGATCAGATATGTCAAAATGAATTGTTAGAGTAAGAAACGAAATTAAATTACATTTGACTAAATAGTTGAGATTTTTAATACTGCATAATTTTTAACTACACAAGTCACCAAAAATATAAAATTTTTTAATTCAGCTCACTTCACTCTGTTTATAGTCTATGGAGGGTTACTGACTTCACTTTGTCTTTTTGCCATTCTGCTACTCTCACGCCATCTACTATTAGCTCTTTACCGATGGACAGTTTTTTGACATTATTCCTATGCAAGTTGGTCTTCCTACCTTAAATGTCAACGCCATGTCAAACGTCAACGTTGTGATTGGTCGAGGTGGGGGTAGGAAACGGAGGGTCGAGGGCGTGTCATGTCGGTGTATTGGACTAGGGATGGCAAAATTTAAAAATATATCGATATATTGTATCATATAATATATCGAATTAAACTATCGATATATCCGATATATCGAAAAACATATATCGATGTATATATATCATATGGATAGATTTTTTCATAATTTGCAGCTTAGCATGATTTCAATTTTAGGAAAAATCCAATAATTATTAAACTTATATTTAACTTTGCTTGGTCAGCATACAAAATGGCAAGCAAGTAAACTCGTTTTAAGACTTTGTCCTATTTGAGAAGCAGGCATCATTTTGTTATTATTCATTTCCAAGGCACAACTTAACATATAATAATAATATAATATAATAATATAATAGGAATTACTTTGCTGATTGTAACAAACTGTTCTCCACATATTTCAGTGGTCATTGTCTCCAAAGGTTTTAAAAGCTGAACAATATCCTTTAAATATGAAATTTTTATAGCTGACAACATTATTGGAGCATTCATGTTTTCAAAAATTAAATTAGAAATATAGTGACTCATTTCTAGAAACCTGGATATCATAAAAAAGTGTAGTTCCAACGAGTTTTTACGTCTAAAAAAGCTTTCGGTATATATCGATATATCGCAACAAAAGTTCGATATATTATATAAAATATATCGATACATACAATATATCGATATATCGTTGCCATCCCTATATTGGACATGTTTGGTTGATGAAAGTCTTGAAAAGGAGCAGGGCTAGTCATAAGCGGTATTCACCAAATTTTCCGGTCTCAAGTAATTCATAAATTACTGACGTGTGAGTTTTGTCAGTTGAAGCGAAATATATTTGATGTCTTGAAGCATGGATTTTTACCTTTATCAGTAAAATATTCTCTTAAACAAAGTATTTGTTTGTTGTGTACTACTTCTATTTCTAGGAATCTTATACTATCCTGGTAAAGTAACATTGTTCGATAGAAATAGCATATGTATTAAGCTTTGAAGTGGAGGTATTTAATATATAAATACATTCTTGAGAGTTTTCTTTATGTTATTTTTAATGCACCTTTGGTATAAAGTATTGTTTATCAATGTAGACTTTCTTAATTTAATAGAAAATATTTACTATATTAAAACGGGACTCTCATTTTACTATTACTAAACTAAACAATATTACAATTCCCCGATCTTATATCATGGAGAAAAAAATTACAAACAACTAAGTTTTGAAAATAATAATTCTAGAATGTTAGATTTTATTGACATTAACTATTATAAACAATAGGAGATTGTATGGAAAGAAAAGCCATCGCAGGGGTTATGCCCCCTACCACAAAGAAAAAACTGCGATATACGTCAAGTTTTCCGAAGAAGGGTATGAAGGCTAAATGTTAAAAAAAATTAAACCACGTCATGCAACTTTTATAATTTTTAATAAATGTCAAAGTGCACTCTCTTTATACACCTCTAAATCTTAGAAATAAACTAAAACTTTGAGTTTTGCATGGTTTTATGTATTTAAAACTATTCTTAAAATGATTAACTTTAAAATTTTTATGAGGAAAAGTTCTACCACATCTTTCTTAAACTATTTTCCTTATTTATAAAGTTTTTATAAGTGCTAAAATAATCAATATTAACACTGTATACTGCGGTTCACATTTGTTCGTCCGGTATTACACTATAATAGTCAATGACATGTATATCTATTATAAAATATGACGCCATCTTGTTTAAAAATATTATATATGTTCTTTCTAAGAGAAAATAAAACAAATGATCATAGACATGCTCATAGTTCCACTGGTCCATTACACTGTAATATTTTTCATCGCAGATTTCTTATCAGAGGTGTTGGTATGACACAAAACTATTATGGTGTAATACCGGTCTTGAGATATACAGCTTTGTTTCATTTACTAAAAGCAAACGTTGAAAACATACCAAATACTTTACTTCAATCTACGTGTAGTTATCAAAATTTTAATTGCTAACAGAATGTATATTCTTACATGAAAACTGTCTCTCTTATAAAAGTTCTTTTTTCACAAGGTACCATGCCAGCTTTTTTGATTTAAAATTTTTGATGAGATAGGTATCTAATATAGAATAAGAGATGCAAGTAGTTTCAGTACAAAATGGCGTGAAAATGAATGTATTTAATACATTAATACCGCAATGCGTACACAGTGTAAGTACTATTTATATTAAAGGAAGAGGATGCCCCCCACGCAACACCAATATTGTAAAGTAATGATACTCATGCGTTCGAAATTCGTCAAGGTCGCGCATGACGTAGCTGAGAGAGTGAACTTACAATAATTAAAAGTAAAGAATTGGCTAAATTTAAATCATAATTTTGTTATTATTTCAGTTTTTATTGTAATATTTGTCCTTCCATATTGTCAAACAAAAGCTCTCAGTCGCGTCCGTTTGTCGGAATAATAATAATTACCTATACTTAAGTTTTTTTTTCATATTTTGGAAATTTTGGAAATATAATAATGCAAACCAAAAGGGAAGTTGCACGTAACGATTATTAACAATAGTATTAAACTAAGATCAAATCTGAATGATCTTTTCTCCGAGGTATTGATTAAAAGTGGAGTAAAAAATATTTCACAAAATAATATCTGTAAAATCAGTGAATCTGAATATAAAAGAAAAACTCTATTTGTAAATGTTATCCTTTAAAATGAATCTTCTGTCCAGAACAAACTCTTGCCATCTTTAAATTAAAATTGGCTGAACAACACAGCAGACACATTTTGCCACAATTTCTTAAAAACATCGTATGTACAGGAAATATGTAAAATTATTTTTTTCCTAAAATTATTTGCTTGTTTAACATTATATTACAGCCAAATATGTTAATGAATGTAAAAAACTCAATAAACTTGTAAAACGCCTAACAGGCTGAAAAACTACCTACCTATCTATAATAATTTGCTGAACGTTGTAAAAATTACAACTAACGCACGGCTTATGGTAGATTTATGCAGGAGTTTTAAGTCTTAGTCATAAATCATAAGTTTTATGTAATAAGTCATGTCTTACGATAAACCCATTGCATTTATGCAGAAATGTCACATCATAAGAAGACTCCCATTCATTGGCCAGTTTCGCGCAATCGCATTAATTCAAAATTCAACTCGACTTTCAGCTGACCTTTTCTAGGTTATGTTCATATTTCGATTTTTTGAACAGCAGATAACAGATATCGAAATAATTATACAAAATGAAGGATGAAGATTTAATTATATATTGTTCATGTTAACATTCATCTATTCAATTAAAAAAAAAGAAAACCAAGACAATATGCTGTACGTCCAATAAATCGTCAGAGGAAAGAGAAGGGCATTCTACGTCTATAAAATATTCAAGATATTGTATATAAAATATTAATTTTAAGCACACAATATTTTTCAAAACACTTGTCACTCTAGTCGGTAAAAACACGTAACACGTGGCCAAAAATGGAATATGCTGCATTTGAATGTCACCGAAGTAACATGTAGTTTGTCATATCACAGTCGTATCACTTTATTTGGCGTTAAATCTATTAATTACATTGTTTTGATACAAAATAGCGTGCTATAGTATTACAAAAAGTACGAGGAGTAATAAATCTCTTACTTTAAATTACATTTCTTCCGTAAATCAACCAGGTAGATCGACCCCGCATTTGTTTCAGTTGTAGCAAAGTTTAGGGTTTCTTCATTGTTAAAGGATTAGCAGTAAGCAATTTTATAATAATATATAATAAGCTTTATTGTCGAAAAATTTTTTTAAATTTGTGGACAAAGCTGTTTAAAAAAAAAAAAAAAAGCAAATCACACAGAACAAAACAGTAATACAAGAGTATTTACAAGTAAATAAAACATAAAACATACAAACATATAAAACTTCACAATATAAAACATTGCGAAAGGTCAATTAAAAAAAAATAATAAAAAATAAAATAAAATAAATGTATACTTTATGTATACATTATACAATGAGACTGATAAATAATAAGTAATATAAAAAAATTAAAATTTAAAATTTTAATTTAGTCAGAGTAACAACAAAAAAAACAACAAACAACAAAATAGATAAATATCACAAATTAACCTTCCAGTGCGTGAGATGGTCCAAAATAATTTATGTAAAAAAGTCGTCAACTGCATACAAAGCTCTCTCCACCAAGTATGATTTTAAAGCGATACGAAATGCGGTTATTGATGAAATGGACTTTATTTCCAAGGGTAGATTGTTGTGCATTTTCTTAGCGTTATAAAAAATAGAGCTTTTGATTAGTTCCGTGCGAGGTTTTGGTAAATAAAGGTCATACTCTGCACTTCTAAGAGGGTAGTTATGAGATGGTCTGTCTGAGACTTCAGGTAAATGTTTCCGAATTAAAGAAATGGATTCAAAGATAAATAGGGATGGAAGTGTTAATATTTTATGTTTTTTAAAGAATTCCCTACAGTGAGTTTTACTGCTTAGTTTCAGCGTATACCGAACAGCTCTCTTTTGTAATTTAAAAATACGTTCAAATTGAGTCACACAACATGTACCCCAAAAAGGAAGTGCATATCGGAGATGTGACTCGAAGAGGGCAAAATAGACTGTTTTGGAAGCTGACAGGTGAAGCTCCCTAGATATTGTTCTCAGTGCGTAACAAGAAGAGCTTAGAAGCGTCAATGTGTACATCCCATTTTAGAGAGCTGTCAACGACTAGTCCCAAAAATCTCACAGAGTCAACGACCTCTATAGTAGAATTATTCAACATAATAGGTTGAATTGCAGATGTGTATGGTAAAACTTTCGTTTTAGAAACGTTCAAACACATATGGTTAGAATCACACCATGATTTGATGATGGTTAAGTCATGTGAAACGATTCTATGCAGTTCGGTGATATCCGGGTGACTCCAAGAAAAGCTAGTGTCGTCTGCGAATAAACAAATTTTTCCGCCGATGCTCAAGTCAGCAACATCATTGATAAATAGCAAAAACAATATAGGACCCAATACCGAACCTTGTGGAACCCCATATTCTATCTGCTTGCATGAAGACCTTAATTCATAAACTCGTACAAGCTGCAGTCTATCACTAAGAAAGGACTCGAACCACCTGATCGAGGTGCCTCTAAATCCATAGTACTGCAATTTTTTAAGTAGTATTTTATGATCCACGCAATCAAAAGCTTTTGAGAAATCACAAAATATTGTAGCTGTAGAGTGTTGATTGTTTAAGCTGGAGTAGACATTATTAAAAAGAGAAAACATTGCATCATTTGTGCATTTACCACTTAAAAATCCAAATTGATTTTTAGCTAGAATATTGTATTTACTCACAAATGAAAGAAGCCTTTTTTTACCAACCTTTCAATGATCTTGGATAACGTAGGAAGAAGCGCGATTGGGCGATAGTTAGAAACTTGATCTTTATCACCTCCTTTATGCAAAGGAATGATTATGGCTGTCTTAAGGCAAGTAGGAAAAATACCAATTTGGAACGACTCATTAATCAAATTAGTTAGAAGATCTAATACACAGTCCGGCAGATTTGCGAACATTTTGAGAGTAAGCCCATCTACTCCAGATGCGGATTTGTTTTTAATGTCTCGAATTGTATTACGAAGCTCTTCTGTTACTACAGGTGAAAAAAAGAAACTGTTTAAGTTTTCATTAACATTCGGTAAATAAGAAAGTGGATCAATAGTGGAAGTTATAGAATTAGTTAAGTTTTTGGCAACATTTATGAAGTAATTATTTAGGCTCTCAGGTGTAGTAGGAATAGTGCTGGGCGAGGAAACTTTATTTCTTAAATCATTAACTATGGACCATGTTTCCTTAGTAATATTTTTGGATCCACTCAGTCTCCTATTATAGTAGATGTCCTTTGCAGCTTTTATAGTCTTATGATACACTTTTTTATACATTTTCACGTATTCATGAAGAAATATACTGTCAGTAAATTTTTTTATGTAAGAGAGACAACGCATATTTTTTGAGGATGTACGCAAGCCCTTGGTAGTCCAGGGCTTATGCAGTTTGTTTTTGATAGGCCTAAGAGGAAATGATTTGACAGCTAAATTAGACAATGTTTTAATAAAAGATGCAAAGGCGGTATCGACATCAAGAGAAAGACAATCCCAGACGGTTGTTTTACAGAGATTTCTGAAGTTAAGAAAATTTTTATCCGTAAAAATTCGACAAAATTTGCGTGGAGCAATTTTTGTTTTAGAATTTACTAAAAACTTAGTTAATACTGCCTCATGGTCTGAGAAACCCGAACTAAAGACGGAGCAGTCTACAAAACTCGATTCAAATGACGACACAACATAGTCAATAGTACTAGAACTAGTTTTGGTTATTCTGGTAGGAGAGTTGATATGCATGTTAATACCAAAAGAGTCAAATATAGATCGAATTGTTTCTTGAGCAGCACACACACTGGAAAAGTCAATGTTAAAATCTCCACATAAAATTAATCTGCTTTTAGCAGGCAAGGATTCAAGTAAGCCTAGTAAATTTTGACAGAAAATATGCACGTTAGCGTCTGGTGTTCTATAAATACAAATAATATAAAGGTTATAAATTTTACTAAAAACGATGGAAAACTCAAATATTTTTTCCGACAAAAGGTTATCGAAATTGGTAACTGCTGAAAAGTTATTGTTATTTGACATTATTAAAGTACCTCCATGGGATAAATTACTCCTACTAAAGCGAGCTATAGTTGTGTAATTTTTACAAATACAGGCTCACCAATATGTAGCCAGTGTTCCGTTAAGGCAACTATTTCTGGAAAACCAAGCTCTTCCAATAATAGAAACAATTCATCCGTTTTGTGTCTTAAGGACTGAATATTAATAAGAAATATACCAAGCTTACTTTCGTCCAATTTTTTAGAGGTTGCTTGATCCTCTGTTCGCGTCATTGATATTAAAAATTTTTGGGTCTACTTGGAGAACCAGTCGACATATAATTACTGTGGCCTTCCCTAATTCTCTGCAGATGAAGGACCCTCTCTGATGATATAAAGGATCTGAATGCTAAGAGATCTGCCTCAACTTCATCTTCCTCAATTCCGTAGGCCTTATGGAAACGATAATACAGCCTACGCAAGGAGTCTTCGTCACCAGGAAGTCCCTCCGATGTTAAAGCTAGTTTGACGCTTGTTTTAGTGTGGCCTTCAAAGCATATACTGGCTGGCTGGTTATGTAGAAAGGCAAGAAATAACCTAAGGGATTTTAATATGGAAGGTTCCCTTAGTCTAGCTAATAAGAATCGTCCATTTTCCACGTCTGATTCTCGTGACATTCTCACTATAGGCGGGGTCATCGGGTCCACAACTGGCACATCGTTCTTCTTACTATTTTCTACCACAAACTCTAGGTTGCTTAACCCAGTAGACTTGCAAGCAGCGATAGCCTCCCTGTCAGAACTAATCTTCACTGGTGGTGTATTTTCTTCGGATGTAGAAAGAGTTGGTGAACTTCGGCTTTCCATTCTATCCGCCTGTAATCCTTGATGGCTTGCGGTCGACGTACACAATTCTGTTTTAAATAAATTTGAAAAAGCAGCTTCTGATATAGTGGCATTATTAATTATTGTACCAGGAGGCCACATAGTTACATCATTAAGTAGGTTGAGTTGGGTTTTATTCTTTACTCCTATTTTAAAATCCGCATGTGAGCTAAACTTACTCTTCACCATAGGAAAGCATCGAATAAAGCCAGTTGTCCCAAGTTTTTCCTTAACATAATGCGCAAGTTGAACAGCTGTAAAGGTATGTGATTTTATGGAGACTACTACATAATTCCAGACATCTTTTATGGGTAATTTTTGAGTAGATGGAGCCAACTTCACAAGGATAGGTACTTTGGGGTCTTGCATTTCTACGTTCTCGGTCTGAGTGGATGTTGAATTTTTTAATACAGACTTTAAATTATAATATAATAAAAAATGAAGAGAAATAATTATTGGAATACATTTATTACTTAAATTTTATTCTATATCCGACCCGGAAGAGGAAGAATCGTTGTTGACATTAATAATAATAGGGTCGATTAAATCATCACAAATATTATCAATTTTCCACATATTTGTCTCTACTTTGATAACATGCTCGATACAGTTTGTCCAATTTTCCTTATTAACATGACTTACAGCACTCCCAAACAATGTCACAACATCGTTTATTTTAAGTAGTATTTTTTTCCAACTTCCCCTTTACCTGAGCCCATATTAATTCTATGGGATTAAGTTCACAATGATAAGGGGGAAGTCGAAGAACTGATATACCACTAGAAGAAGCCATTTCTTCTACAATGTAGGTTTTGTATTTATTCTTGTTCATTTTTGCAATTCTGTAAAGTTCTTTCCTTAGTGGATCTTTTGGAAACTTAATATTTTTTGAAATAAGCCACTCCAAAAGCTCTGCTTTACGCCAACGACTTGTGGGCAATGCTTCTCGTAACCGTGAATGGTAACTTGCGTTGTCCATAACAATAACAGCCCCTTTTGGAATCAGATACAACATTTGAACAAACCATTCCTCGAAGACATCCCCGTTCATATTTTCGTGATAGTCCCCCATGCGTTTTAAAATAAAAGTTAATAATCCACCATCAACAAAACCTTCAGAACTTCCAACATGGACAATGATAAGTCTTTTTCCTTTTCCAGATGGTGGCTGCAAACCTAACGACAAACCTTCCACGAATGCCAGCCTTCCGCTTTTAATGTTTTCATCTTGCCAAGATTTGGAAACTGTATATCCAGCATTGATCCATGTTTCGTCTAAGTAGAAGATTTTCAAATTTTGTTCTCTAGCATGTCGAATGCTTCTTAAATAGTCTCTTCTCAAAAAACTATTTCCGGTTTATCTATCAAGAGAGATTTTCTATTATGTTTTGTATATCTGGAACCCACATCTTTCAAAAGTTTGCATAATGTCATTCTGGAGAATTTTGTATAGTCCGTATCTTCTTGCACTGATGTCATAATTTTGTCAAGTGTTGGAATTTCCTTCCGTAAGTAAAATCCATGGACTTTACGCCTTACTCTTTGTTTTAATGACTCATCGATCTCAATTGGTTTTCGGCCTGAAGGAGTTTTAGGGGGTTGAAGAGTTCCATTCTTGCTTTCTTTTAGTAATCAATAAATTGTTAATTTAGCAACACACAACATAGCAGCCGTTAATTCCACAATATCATCAACACTTTTACTTGGATCCTTGTTTTTCAATGATATATAACAATTCAATATCAGAGTTTTTTCATTTAAATATAATGGACCTGTTTTTGGTCGTTTAGATGGTCCTTGGCTTATCGACATTGTTTGGTACTTGCACAATTAACATTCAACAAATCCCTCTCAATAATCGAATAATCTGTAAATAGGTGTAATCGTATTAAGCCGATTACAGTAAGCCACGTGCCATTTAAAATTTCTGTGAAAAATTCCCCAAACACTACATATAGGAGTAATACAAATAAAAAATATTTATTTTGCTTCTTTGAATTTAATAAAAATTGTAACGATATCTTGCTATCTTGACTTTAATTAATTTTTTAAAAATATATTTCATTGTATGTAATTTATTTGTGACAATATTCAAAGTTTGAATTAATCTTCTTACAAAAAGAACAAAAATATATAAAATAATTATTGTTACAGATTGGTTTGTTTTCTATTGTGAATAAACTGTGTTGCCTTTCTTTATCAAACTTACCAAAATTTATGTACCTCTATCACTTTTTTATTAAAATTAGTACATCCCGTTACTTCTGACATAAATCGTATATTCTTTAGCATAGCTGCAACTCATTCGTTCAATACAAAATGTACCTCACGGTATACCCTCTTAAAATATATTTTGGTACGTCTATGGAATCTACTTAAATGAATTATTTATTACTCCTTGTCCTTTCTATATAGACTATAGATGCATGCTACTTGCCACTTCACTTGCCATGCCACACGTCACGTTACTTTGGTGACCAAATTTTATAAACATTTTAATTGAAAATCAATGATTGAACTTTCTTATGACTTATCACATAAAACTTATGATTTATGACTGCCTTAAAACTCCTGCATAAATCCACCATTACTGTCTCAGCAACGTCACGGCTATTTTGACACCTTGTACAATTTGAATTATGGTGTTGATGGGGCTTTATCGCCAAAAAAGAAATGGAGTTATCAGCATATTCTTGTTAAGATAGTATTGCCACCATTGACATTAGTATTTCCAGTTCCCGAAATATAAATAGTATAACACCTCTCGAATATCATCTGTTTGTTAAATTATTATTTTTTTATTTTTTATGTATAAAAAAACATAATATACAATGGTTTCTAAAACCTTAATCACAGTAGATGTTTATTAAAAGGCACCTTCACGTTAAAATCACTTAGGTTTTTTTAAAAAATTTATTTATACAGCACAAGCAATCACTGTAAAACTGTAAATAACCAGTTATAAGTTTGACGAAAACTTCGCACTAAATGAAAACATTCTGACTAAATTTATGTTAATAATTTAGTACAATTATCAAATAGATTGCAACGAGCATTTTTAGATATTTGCTTGTTAGATAAAAACAACTTTGTCAGTTTTTCAAACTATCTCAGTTATGTATGTTCAATTTCTGATATTGTTCTTTTATGCAAAACTCAAAGTTGTTTGTTCCACACTGAAAAAATATATCTAAAGCAATGTCTTATTTTCTTTTCTTTTGTTTAGATGGAGCAGAAGAAGCCGACATGGATCTAATGGTCCTCGTAACCACGTAGTTGATTACAGAACGGGATATATACGATCTCATCTTAGATCACCTTCGGGAAGAGTGCGGTGACCTAGCCAATCTTCGGATATATTTCACATCAGTGATACTTTTGTGTCACCATTTTAATCTTAAATTAAAATGAATGGTGTAGGCAAACAAGAAAATATCTATAATGATTCTATCAAATTTCTTTAGAACACTGTCCACAGTTGATAAATGTACCTAGTAAACTTTATTTCTAAATTGTTATCTTTTGTGATCATTAGTCAAAATTATCATTACCAGTTTACATGTTAGGTACACAGGGTCTAGCAAATACCTATAGAGTTAAAGTTAATAGAATATTTCGTATTGGGGCAGTATTATTTGGAATATAATCAGTAGGTATGTAAAAAGATTTATTAGTTTTGATGTCTTTTTTACAGTTGAAGAAGTTATTGCGTTCAAAAACTATAAGAAGACGAGATATTTCTATTATTTTATTTCTAAAGTAAATAAATATCATCTTTTCTCTTGTAGGTATTGACTTATTTGATAAAAAAAGCAAATTAGGTATATTTATTTTTCATTTATTTTAAATAAACAATATTTTTAAATACTCGTTAATTAAAAGTCAAAATAATTGATTTGACTATGGATTTTTAAAATTCTAAAACTCATATCAAAAAATGTTTTTTAAACATACCTCGTATGTACACATCATATTCTATAGTTTAGTGTGATCAATTGAGGCATATTGATTTTTTATGTGATGCCACATATATTGTGTAACGAGACAATATAAATGTTAAGAGTCTAAATATAATTATACATAAATTAGTATTTAAATAAATATGTAAGAAATAAAAATGTTTTTTATTGACTTTTTTCATTAAAATGTGTATTCCTCTTAATCCCAATAATTCTGAAGATAAGAATTTGAACAAATAAAACCAAAGATATAAAGTAGACTACACAAAACCACCAAACTAGTAATATTTATAAAATCGATAATAGATGGCAGCATTACAAAGATAAAAATTGCCACTGTCATCATTTACCTGTACCTGTCACCACTGTCGTTGTCAAAGAAAAAAAATATACATACATCACAGACGGAATATTTACAGTCAGTTTTAGTCATGATACAAATATACAAGATAAGATATCGCGCATGTTTGGGGCGTGGTTAGTGACGTCACTGGAGATCAGACGCCATTGTTTACAGGTTATAATTTTAAATTTCTCCCGGAAAATATAAAATAAATTAATTAAAATGCGTTGTGCTGTATACGGGTGTGGTATTGACAATAACACTAAACATTTTTCGAGTGATTTAAAGTTCTTTAGCTTTCCAAAAGACAAGAAAGTGCAAAATGGAAATATTTATGTAAGCTGGTTAACAATTTCAACGTAAAAAATGCCCGTATTTGCTCAAAACATTTCACTTACGAACGAAACTTTAAACTTGATTTGCTTGGATACACCCCAAAAAACTACCAACCCCTAAAAAAGGGAGCTATTCCGTCAAAAAACTTACCTTTACAAAGCAAACCTCAAAATCTTAATAAAGAAAAAAGTGCATCTCGTAGGGAAGAACACATTAATAATAGGGAAAAAAGTTAATGGAAACTGTTTTTAAAGAGTAAGTTAACACAGTATCATAATATTATTAAATCATATTTTAAGTTGTATGATATATTATGGATAAATAAAATAGGTATTTTGTTTTTGTAGAGTGGATGTTTCTGATGGTGTTGATTACGTTGATAAGACCTACAATTTATTTGGAATTTACTTTCAATCTAAAAAACAATAGACCTATATTTTTATATATAAATATGTAAATATACCTTGCCTAATTACTTAATTATTTTACCTAGTCTACGTCTACCATCGTTCCCTTTAATTAAATATAATTTAACAATTCTCAATTTATTTATTCTTAATTTCAAGCCATACATGTATGATTTGAATTTTGTTTTGATAAATAATGTTAAATAACCAACAAATAAAAGTTTTAAACAATAAATTGACCAAATAAATATCAAATTCCTATATGTATATTAACATTGAAACGCGCTATAGAATACCACCAATGACGTCACATGCGCAGATCGGACGAGTTTTGAACCGCTAGATATCATACCTTGTATATTTGTATCATGAGTTTTAGTTGTTAATTTTTGTGCTAGTCGCCGGTTTACATTTAATATTACATTTATTTGAATAATTATAAACATATCAATTATTTTAAAAAAATGTGTCTTCCAATAATATTATTATTATTTTCTCAAGTAGTAATATCTTTCGCGCATGAAGATGTATATTCAGTTAAATATACTACAGAAAATTTTTTGCAAGAAGTTGGTAAAAAAAATCACTTTGTAATGTTCTATGCTCCTTGGTAAGTACATTTCCATTTACCTTTATTACCAACAAAGGGTTTAAATGTAATAATACTCAAATATTCTAAGTTAACCTTACTTTTCGATGTAAACGTTTTACAAAATATTTCATTAAAGGTGTGGACATTGTCAAAAATTTTCTCCAAAATGGGAACAATTAGCTGAAATGTTAAATGAAGACGAGACTAATAACATTAAAATAGCCAAGGTTGATTGTACAACTGATAATGAAGTTTGCTCTGAACAAGACATTACTGGTTATCCTACACTTAAATTCTATAAAGTAGGAGATTCTGAAGGAGTCCGATTTACGGGGACTAGGGATTTACCTTCAATAACTAATTTTATAAATGAACAACTACGAGAGGTACATCTAATTCCTGAAATATTATTTATTCTTGCCAAATAGGAGTGTAAAGTATTATATGTAAGTGAACTTCCTTAAGAAGCTCAAGCTTTCCACTAGTGTTTTAAAATAAAAAATATATATAATTGGTAGTCTCTAAAAGGCATGAGAATAAATACTCTAAAATATTAAAGAATTTTACTAATATTTTTAGGGTGATGAATCTGATATAGAAGAACCTGCCATAAAAGAACCTCAAGCAATTGGTGGTTTATTTGAACTTACTGATGATACATTTAATAAGCATGTAGAAACTGGAAAACACTTTATTAAATTTTATGCTCCTTGGTGTGGACATTGCCAGGTAACAATATAATCATAATAATAACTAAGAAAATAGATAATCTGAATAAACTACTAAAAAAATTAATTCCAAAACAATGTCTAAAAACATAAAATATATATACATTCATTTATGTTGGTATTATTTGTCAACTATAAGTAAATTCTTTACTTTAGGGATTATAATGAGATAACATTGTTTTATGATATGAGATGTGTTTATGTTAATTATAATTTGTCTACTTTATGTTTGAAATTTCAGAAATTGGCCCCTACATGGGAACAATTAGCCAAATCCCTTGAGTTTGAAAATGATGTTAGCATAGGAAAAGTAGATTGTACCCAATTTAGATCAATTTGTAATACTTTTGAAGTAAAAGGATATCCTACATTACTCTGGATTGAGAATGGAGTAAAAGTAAGTTAACTGTGTGCTGTTACAAAACCAATTTTAAATTATCTGAATTCTCTAAAATGTAGCTGATTTGCCCTTTTTTCAACAGATTGCTAAATATCAAGGTGAGAGAAGTCACCATGAACTTAAACAATATGTTAACAAAATGCTAGGCACTGAAAAACATGACAAACAAGAACCAGCAGAACCTTCTGAATCACAACTTTCATCTGGGGAAATCACCAATGATGATTTTAAAACCACCATTCAATCTGGAATCGCCTTTGTAAAATTCTATGCACCTTGGTGTGGACATTGCAAAAGGTTATCACCCACTTGGGATAACCTTCGAGAAAAGTTCATTAATAGTCCCTCTGTTAAGATTCTCAAAGTAGATTGCACATTGGCAGTTAATAAACAATTGTGCAATGATGAAGAAGTTGAAGGTTTTCCAAGTTTGTACATGTACAAAGATGGGGAAAAAGTTACTGAATATACAGGTAGCAGAAGTTTGGATGATTTACATGATTTTATAATAAAGAATAATAGACATGATGAATTGTAATTTATCTAAAGTTGGTATATAATTTGTTGGGAAAATGTGTAAACATTTTGATTTTTTAAATGAATTACCAAAGTTTAATATCTTTGAAGAATATTGTAAAAGAATAAGGGGGGCTCAAATCTAATTTATTTATTAAATTTGGTTATTTAATTTGTAATAATTATATTTTTCATTTTTTCCTGTCCCAAGTTAAAAAGATTCATTTTATTGGTTAACATTCAGTGCTTTGATATTTTATCTTGCAATTTTAGACAATGTAGAACAGACCAATGCTGGAGAATTTTATTTATTGTGTGAAATGTCTAGTGCATTAGGTAATAACATTTCACTTATTTTTCAAGTAATTGTAATTAAATTTACCATACATGATGTACACAAATATTTAAATATAAAAACAGTTATAGAAATGCTTTATAATTCTGACTTATCAGTGATAATTAAATAATATTTCATTTTGAAAATGCTTAATTTGACTATGTATCCTTTTATTTGAGATAAGTTTGTGTTATCAGTTTTTTAAAGTGTTTATTAAATATTTCACTTGCCAGAAATAAGAGAAACAGTAGATGTTTGATGATACTTCAATTGAAAATTAAATAAACACATTTAATAATGATAATTTTTATTGTTCACGGCTAATTAAAAATATTAAGAACAATAAACAACGAAACTTTTGAACAAAACTCCCACTTTTGTTTAAAAAATTCATAGACAGCTGTTTCAATAAAACTATCACTTTGAGGCAAAAGTGGAAGTTTTGTTCAAATGGTTGGTACAATAAATTTAATTAAAAATACATGAACAAGTGAGTGGACAACATAGAAGAAGAGAAAAAATACATACAGATATTTAAAATTTACAAATCAAAAATAACAAAAAATACAAAACTCATTTATTTTATTAATTGTATTTTTTATAAACAATTTAGTGTCTTGGAGATTCAGTGTTAGGTTGGGTTTTATGTAAATGGTGGATTAAAGTCCTTTTATACAGTGCGACCTAATAAAGGTCCATATTTGTGGCTCACCCCTAGGTTGTATTCGCTGTATCATCCCTTTATATCTAATGAAGATCATCAGGGCTGTTGACAATAGTTGAAATCTATATATAATTGGTACTTTCAAGAATAAATTTAAATTTTGGCTTATTCAACAAAACATAAACTCAAACTCGTTAATTTTAAATAATCTTGTTTATCCATATATCCCCAACATTGTGACAAATTTAAAACTGATATATTTTTATAAATAAATAAAATTATAGTTATTATATATGAGTGGTTTAAGACGTTTTTATATCTTAAAATTCACCATTACTATTTAGATTTGTCATATGCGTGATTAAAATAAAATCAGTTTCAAAACAACAACCCCTTATTAAAAAAATTTAGAAGTAACGTCCTTATATATACCTAGTTGAAAAATGCAATTAATATTTTTACTGTGGCTAAATTAAGTTTATTAAATACAATTAGTTGGCGATTTTAACTTTACGACATATATAATTATCTTAAAAAGTTTGTATAAAACCTGGTTATCAATTAGCTTGTGGGTGGATAATTATAAATAGGTGACATTGATAATGTATAATCAGGGTTTTGGCTATGTTGAAGTTTGGATATTGCTGAACGTTTTTGAAGGATTTTAAAAGGAGAAAACTAAATGATAGGATTGTTTATGTACTAACTAAAAGTAAGGGCTAGTTAAATTGTAAAGGTGCAAAGACAGGAATGTCCTTCAACAGGCTTGAACAGTTTTTTATGGTTCCATATTAAAATATATATAGAAAAGATCCAACAATACGCAAAATCAAAACCACAGACTTTTATTCAAGTAATGTAAAATTATTGCAACAAGTTTCGGTTTGGATCTTTTCTATAGGATTCAACCACATTTGAGAAGTCCATCATATTAGGAACACTAAATAAATATAAATAAAACATTTCAACAAAACTTCCACAATTGAATTGAAAAAATTACAGCTGAAATTATTTTTGCAAAATAGCTGTAAAAACTGACAAAAAGAGTAATTTTTCATTTGCAGAGGTTTTGTTAAAATTTTATTTATTTAGTATTCTCTAATATATTTTGTTAAGATATTCTGATAGTTCTATGTGAAGTTCTGTCATTTAACACAAAAAATGGAGGGAGAGGCACCAACCTATTTTGAGCTGTCAGTTCATTAGTAAAGAAAATTTGATTCCCGAGTATACATGTTTTCTTTATTTGGTCAAAGTGATCATGACCAAAATAACCGTTTTTCTTATACATACACACGCCTCCAAAATTCTTGGTCCCCCCTGTATATACTTAAAACGTTAACTATAGAACCAAAAAAAATGCTAATAAAATCTGTATTGCCTTATCAAAATGTAAAAAAAACATTGATAGCAAAAAGTTGTTTTGTCAGAATATAAACGGTTATCTTTACAAGAATACAGTTTTAAATTTTGGTCGAAAGAGAACGTTTCAGTGAATTTTATACAAAATGCCAGGAAATCCGATTAGTTTAACAGAGCAAGAATAGTGGCTTTACAATAAGAAGGTTTGTCTGACAATTTAAGAGCCAGAAGACCCTTGAGAGTGCCCAGGCTTTTACCCCGACATAAAGCTGCACGACTGCAATGGGGGCCAAAATCATAGAAATTGGCTTTTGCAAGAATGGAGAAATGTCCTTTTCTCCAATGAGACAAGATTTGGACTGGAAAGTGACAGCCGCCAGGAAATAGTTAGGAGGGGTCCAGGTAGACTGGAAAGATTAATTTTTGCCAGAGAAATTGTTCCCTACCAAGGGGGGACAGTCATGTTTTGGGGGGGTATAATGTACGGGCGCCGTACTCCACTTGTTCTTGTCGAGCGGACCATATTACAGGTGCCGTATACGCCGAAAACAATTTATCGAACCAATTATACAACCCTTGCGCTCCGAATTTGGTGAAAATTTTATTTTTCAAGATGATAATGCCAGGCGTCACAGTACCCAGAGAGTATGAAACATGCTTCGACAATAAAATATTGAACGATTGGACTGGCCTGCGAACTCTCCAGATTTGAATCCGACCGAACATGTTTGGGATCATATTGCTAGGGCAATTCAAGATAGAGAAAACCCTCCTGTAACCCTTCAGGAATTATTATAGCCTCTCAAGAGGAATGGGCCAACATGGATCAAGATTATATTGATAATATTTGAGGCATGCCAAGACGTGTTGGTCAACTTATAGAGCAAAGGGGTGATCATACTGATTATTAAAGACCTTTTATGTTAAAAGCTTTATTTTTTTATTTAAAAATTGAAATAAATGTTTTCATGTATTTAGAAATTTTTCAGTTTTATTTTTTTAACAAAACTTATTAAGCAAAATAAAAAAATTTAGGGCTACAAAATTTTAATAGTGAAGCACCGAATTAAATCTACTACATTTTGAAACTTTAGTTATATTATTTTTTTAATATCCAAGGGGGCCAAGAATGTTGGAAGCGTGTGTATTTATATCTTTCCTAAATGGCAACATCACTTCATTTTCATCTGGTCTTTTTTAATGTAAAATTATTGTTGATTTATTTTTTATTAGGTTCACCCTAGAAGTAGTCTTTAAAACTCCAACAGTAGTTATGTACTGTTGTTTAGGAAACAAAAAATAAATAGTAAACATAATCTTTATAAACATACATTTTATTTAATGATAATTTACATCTTTTTAACAAAAAAATTTAACTATCGATCTCAAAACTTACATTAATATATAAAAGTCTTATATTGCTGAAAAAAAAAAATTTTCTTCACTAAAACAAAACCGAAAATTGGTAATGCAATTTTTACCTAAATGTAGGTTGAACATTTCAATATGACTATTATTCTTAATGATAATAAAAATACGTATAATGGAATAATCACCTTTACCACAAACATTATCAACTTGTTTCAAATTAATATAAAGAATACTGTACATCCAAAGAAAAAAAATGTATAAAGAAAAAAATTAATTTACAAATAATCACAATCAAACATGGGAAATATTAAAAATACAGGTATTAGATGTGAACCTGTTAAAATTAAAAATCTTTTCTCTCTCACAACTCATCATGTAAATCTTCATTTTCTGTTGCTGGGGGTTCATAACAAGCAGCAGGTGTGATGAAATCAAAGAAGTATTCACACCTGTTTGGTTCTGATACACTAAGAAGTTTATTTTCACTTCCACAACCTACCCTAACTATGGTGGACCTTTGAGGTCCATTCCAACAGCTCTGACCTCTGTCAAAGGTCATTTGTTCATATTTGTTTGGCTCGGCACCTGACCAATGTCCCCAAGAGCCTAAACGAACATCAGAAGCTCCTGACTTAGGTTGTTGAGTGGTCTTGTCAAATGGACAGATTTTGTAGATATATTCATGATCTTCATAATCAAAACATTGTCCTTCTAAAGAAGCAAATTCTTCATCTACTCCAAAATCTTTTTCAAGATATTCTTCAATATTTTTAATTTCTCTATCTATGTCATTAACTGCTCTGTCAGCTTCATTATATTCATTTCTGGCAGCTGTTGCTCTTTGGATAAGCTCTTCAGTCTCATCATCATATCTGATTGAGGATGGTGCTGCAGTTGGTTCAGCTTGTTCTGATTCCTGTGATTCTTGTTCTTCTTCATCTTCATACTCATGATCTAAAATGTTATTCAATTAAAATTATAGTATAAAACATACATTTCTTCTCACCTTCACCATCTTCTTCCAGTTCTTGATCATCTCCATCTTGTAGATCCTCAGTTTCTCCTGCATGCTTTTCTTCAGATGGTTTCTCTGGAATTTTCTCAGTACCTTCTCTAAAAACAATAGGCCTAAGGGTTTTCCAGCATTGGTTTACAAATGTTTCTAAATCTACAGATTCTTGATTATTTAAGTAAAATTTAGCTTCCTCATCAGAAACTAAAATAAAGTTGAAAATTAGTAATCACTACACTAAAAATATAGTATTTTAATATTACCTTCTCCATTTCCATCTCTATCAAAAGAAGTTCTAACCTTTACCTCAGAAACTTCTAACCAACCATCCTGATTTGAATCAAATTTATTGAAAGTTTCTACTGCTTCAGCTCTAAGAGCTGCAGCTTCTTCTTGCTCCTTTAATAGTTTAGCTTCATCTTCAAGCTTTCTATAATACTCCAAAGCTCTGTTTTCTAATTCCTCCACTTCTTTTTTTAAAACTTCCTTTTCTATTTTTAATTTTTCTGCTTCTTCCCTATTCTTTTTGAGTTCTGAGAGTTTAATTTGCTTTTCTTGTTTTATTTGAATACCTTTAAAAACATTAAAATTATTAGATAGTTACATTTAAAAAATTTAATAGATTAACATCATCAAACTAGACATTCCAAGCTAGATATTCACTTACCTTTTTGCCCCATCTCTGTTCTTATTTGTTTCCCTGCTTTGATCAATTCGGCCTTTCGTTGGGCTGCTTCCCTTGCACTTCTTCCTAATTCAATGCAATTATTTTGGCACGTAGTTTCAGATGCATATTCGTCATTACCATCACAACAGTCGCAAATGCCATCATTAACTCGATTTGACGGTAAATTTAAAGGTCTATGACCTGCATTTGTACAGTGAAATATTCCGTGTGGACAAGCTGATGTCCCAGGTTCATCACTAGCATCTAAACAATCGCAATAATCATCATTTACTCTATTAAATGGTATGGTTTTACTTCCATCAAAGCAAGTAAAGTCTTTGTCTGGAGGATATAAAGAGGCACGAGAAAGTGATACTCCTCTTGGTCTAGGAACTTCTGATGTTAATATTTCACCCAAGAAAGTTATCACAACTAAAAATATAGCTAAAGCATTTTTACAAAAATTACCATTCATTTTTGACCGGTACAATATTAAACCAATCATAGACACCAACTAACCAAACCAACAGCAATCATCCATGCCGTAAAACGTCAAATTTAAGGACACGTCATATCAGGTGATAAGATTCTTCTTTGCCATTTCTAAAGTTTACAATTTGATTTTATAATGGTTTTCTACAATTATTAGATTTAACATCCATTTTACATGAATTTGAATTTAATTAATATTTCGGGATTTCTACTATATCTTGAAAAAGTTGATTATATAAGAGTTGAATTAAACGTGAAACCAGACCAACTATACAAATATAAGTAGAAGAATCATCATATGTTTATGTATTACAAATGTCATAGTTTAAATTAAAAAGTAAAAGTATGAATTTAGAGGAAAAATAAAAATTATCAATTTTAAAATGATTTAAAAGTACTTATTTAAAACTTCCTTATTAAAATGAAACTTGTCTATTATATTTGTGAATTTTTTACTTTATCGTCGATAGCTATAAGTTACACAAAAGGTAATAATTCTGATTATTTGTAAATAAATAAAATAACTTATAACTTTTATCCCTAGGATCATTAAGTAATAATTTAAAATATTTTGAAACGGTCCACGCTGATGAACTTATCCACAAAATTGTTAAACGAGGAATTCATGAAAGTACACACCCTTATAACCATATTAAAGAAGTAAATGTAAAAGCTCATAGCAGAGACTTTAGATTGATTTTATCACCAAAAAGAGATATTTTGCATTCTAATTTTAAAGCATATGCAGTAGATGGAGATGGAAAAGAAACTACAGTTCATATCAGTAAGCTACTAATTTTACCTTGATATTTATTTTCAATTTAAATGAAAATTTTATTTATAGATCATGATGATTTTTATCATGGAAGATTGTTTGGTGAAACAGATTCTCATGTTAGCATGCACATAGAAGATGGTGTAATGACTGGTAGTATCCACTTACCAGATGAAACATTTCACATAGAACCTTCTTGGAGACATCTACCTCATGGAGATAACCGTACAATGATTATATATAAACAGTCTGATGTAAAATTAAGTTGGGATCAGCAAAACTTACCTGGTAGTCCAAGACCAAAAGTTTGTGATTATGTTAAAGAAGGTGCTGAATTGGAAGATGAAGATGATTCTGTTGGTGATAAATTAGATAGACAAAAAAGACAAATTGATCAATATGAGTATACTCCAACAAAAACAAGGTGTCCTTTACTTCTAGTAGCTGACTACAGGTTTTTTCAGGAAATGGGTGGTAGTAATACTAAAACTACTATTAATTATTTGGTAAATAATTTTGTTCTTACTGTAGTTTAAATATTATTTAGTTAGCTGTTTAAATATTATTCAGGCTTTTTTTAGATAAGTTTAATAGACCGTGTTCATAAAATTTACAATGATACCAGTTGGCAAGACAGACAAGAAGTAGATGGCTTTAAAGGTATGGGATTTGTTATTAAGAAGATAGTTGTACACAGTGATCCTACCAGGATTAAATCAGGGGAAGCTCATTACAATATGGTTAGAGATAAATGGGATGTTAGAAACCTGTTGGAGGTAATTTTTTTTAATGCATGTTTAATTTGTGTATTAAATAAAAATGCTTAATTAAAATCAATTTGAGTATAATATGGTTACTACTGCTAAAAAAATAAAAGATCATAGTAAATACAGAAAAAGAAATTGGTAAGAATATGCATAAAGGCATAATTTTAATTATTAGTTTCACCTATGCATGTTGTGTTATTTTAATATAAATTGAAATTGTTTTACAGTCCTCTAAGAGTGCTTTGCTTACCACTTTTATTGTAACTAGAAATTTTATTATACAGGGTGGCGCACCGAAAACAAAACAGATACATTTACTGGCAGATGATTTCTTTTAAAAAAAACGCTCGGACCCATCGATTTTGTTATTGAGGGGGACACAAAATTGGCATAAAATCACATTAACATCTGCAGCCCCCTAAGCGGGGGTGAAAGAAGTACAAACTAATTTGATGTACCTATTAAAGTCTACTTTAAATCAATAAATCTCCAAAACTACTGAATTGAATACATGAATTTTACATCATTATAAAGGGAGTTGAAAGACCTTTCAAATAATGGATTATTCGACCCCCCTTTTCATTTAAGATTTTAGGGATGATGCCACCCCCACTTAAGGGGCTGCAAATGTTAAAGTGATTTTATGCCAATTTTGTGTCCCCCTCAAAAAAGGAATCATCTGCCAGTAAATGCCTCTGTTTTGTTTTCAGTGCGCCACACTGTATATGCTTTAATGCATGTTTCTTGAATAAAATTGTTTTTCTTTGATACAAAAACTAGTAAATAAACTTAGGTAACGCTAAATATAAGCATTTTACAAAGTATTTAGAAACCAAAATTTAAAAAAAATTCTGTTAAAGGTTCACTTATTTACTTTACAATTTAAGCTACTTTTTAAGTAACACCGGAAAACACCAAATCATGAGTACTTTTGATATATGAAATTATTAAGTTACAAAAAAAAATAAAAAAATTAATGATACTTGGTAATATACATATTTAAATCATAAATACATAGATGCTTTAAAAGCAGTTTCTTATACCACTTTGCTTGGAAGTACTTACGTATTTTTAAAACCTCTTTGTAAAAATCATTACATAATAAGTTTATTACAAGTACTGGAAGAAACAATTTTTTATAAAGTTGACATTTATTTCAATAATTAAAAACATTTGTTTTGATTTTGATGAAATCGTTTCAGAATTCTGTTAGTTTCAATTTATTTTTTATATATACCTGAGATATTGAAAAAAAATAGTTTTTAGAAGTAGAAGGATGTGCAATCAGTGCAATAATGCGTGGGAAAAGCGCAAGCTTAAGAAATAATGGCTTTTTTGTAACATGGAAACATAAAATCATAGTAAAAATCAATATTTTCAATATGTTTGAGTTTTATTAGTTTTCATTAATTACATATTTTATTCATTCACCATGCTTTTTATTTGATTTTTTTCTCTTAGGCCTTTTCCAGAAATCAAGATAATTTAAATTTCTGTTTGGCACATTTATTCACGCATCAAACGTTTAGAAGTAGCAATTCGGTTGTGCTAGGCTTGGCATACATTGCATCTCCTAGACTGAATACCCGAGGAGGCGTTTGTAGCAAGGGTTAATTTTTTATATTTATTTTTTTGTTTAAACAGCTTTCCTTAAAATATATCATTATAGTGCTTAAGCTAAAAGATTAAACATTAGTTAGTTAAATTAGTTTAACACATACTGCTTTCTATGCATCTCTTCTTTCTAATAAAATATCGCGTTGTATCCATAAAAATCAAAGTAATGTTGCCATTAAACTTTGTATTTATGGATATAATGCTGTTCTATTTGTTGTATTTTGAGCTGGTTTAAAGAAAATAATTTTTATAGTAAAAAAATTACTTGTTAACCTCTTAATACCAGTTCAAGTAATGAATGTTATAGTATCTAACAAACTTGTTTATGTTGGTGGTTAGGTTTTCAGCAGAGAATTCACTCACAAAGATTTCTGCTTAGCCCATCTATTTACTGATCTTAAGTTTGAAGGTGGTATATTGGGCTTGGCTTATGTTGGGTCACCTAGGCGCAACTCCGTGGGTGGTATTTGCACCCCAGGTATTTATGGGTGCTTTTTTAGAATTTCTCAATATATTTCATACTGCATGCTATTTTCCTTGGTTCATGGTTATGTTGGTTATTTTCTCCTTGCTTTTACACTTAGCATAAAGCTTATTAATATTGTTTGATTTTCCATTTACGATAAAAAATTGTATTGTAGAATACTTTAAAAATGGATACACTTTATACCTAAATTCTGGTCTTAGCTCTAGTAGAAATCATTATGGCCAAAGAGTGATAACTAGAGAAGCGGATTTAGTGACAGCTCACGAGTTTGGACACAACTGGGGATCAGAACATGATCCAGATATTCCAGAATGTTCTCCAAGTGCAAGTCAAGGTGGTTCATATCTCATGTACACGTACAGCGTTAGCGGATATGATGTAAACAATAAGGTGAGTACATATTTTTGGCATTTAGTGATTGACTCAGCCTAATTGGGTTTCTTCCATTGTTTTGCATTTTTCTTTCTCAAGTGTTTCTACTCCTGCTCCTTCAGTGGGTTATCCACTTTCTCATTATCTTTCTTATGCTTGGATCAGCAATTCCATCAATAGTGCCCTTATAGGCATTAAGACAACCTCAGATTATTCAATGTCAAAGGTTTTGATTGTTTGATCATTTCTATCTATCCGTTGTGAATGTGAAACACCATTTATTGACAGAACTGTTTTCTTTTAGAGGTTTTCGCCGTGCAGCTTGCGATCGATAAGAAAAGTTTTACAGGCAAAATCCGGCAGATGCTTTTCCGAACCTGAAGAAAGCTTTTGTGGCAATTTAAGAGTCGAAGGTGACGAAGAATGCGATGCCGGTCTTCTTGGTACGGAAGACAACGACGCTTGCTGTGATAAAGATTGTAAATTAAGGCCAAAAGCTATGTGCAGGTAAACCAAAACTATTTAAATATTCTTCTTAATTTTGAAGTTCTTCATAATTGTTTTTTTAGTGATAAAAACTCACCTTGCTGCCAGAACTGTCAATATATGCGAAGCAATATCAAGTGCAGGGACGCACAGTATGCAACATGTGAACAAGAATCGAAGTGTACAGGCCAACAAGCTGATTGTCCTAAAAGTCCTCCTATGTCGGATGGAACGGATTGTCAGGAGAGAGGAAAATGTAAAAACGGCAAATGCATACCTTTCTGTGAAACGCAGGGTATGCAGAGCTGTATGTGTGATATCAGTAAGTAAATTTTTACTTCATTATTCAATTATTGGAATGTAATTCATAGTTCTAGAGCAGTGGTCGTCATAATTTTTTAAAGGTCAAAGGTCATATAGGACATTATGTATTATTAACCCTTTAATTGGCAAGGGTATAAATACTTACTGAAAAATTAAATGTTGTTCAAATATATAGTATAATTTCTAGTTATTTCTTGTATTTCATGTCATACTTTTTTTACAGATTGTATCCTACAGGATACATTGTCAAAAACTCGAGGCATAATGTTTAGTTAATTTTAAATTTTACAACACTTTGCTCAAATTATAAAATATTAATAGGATTTAAAAAAATAAAAGTTTACTATTAATAAAAGCTTTATTAAAAAATACATTATAATTTAGTTTTATGGTAACTCATAAAACAGTTCCTTTCAGAGACAATACATAGTCGTGTATTACATTTCTGGCACATAAAGGTGGTAATGAATCCGGCATATTTGGTTCTAAGGTAGTCAAAGAATTGTTTAAAACTCTTTCTGATCTTCAAACAGATTCTGTGGCACAATCATTCTCACTCTGAATGGAATTGAAATACATAGCATTATTGTCAAGTATCATTTCAATTTCCATATTATTTAGGTCATAATTTTTTTCAAAAACATCCTCTGTATTTGAAAAATCGGAATCGTCAGAGTCTATTGGTGGTAACATTGCAATTATATTCATTGTTCGTTTAGAATAAATCCCTAATTCACGACTTGTCATCTGAAAAACAAAAAATAACAAGTTAGGTAATTTATCCATTTATTCATAAACTGGTAATCCTCATTGCGTCTTCCAAATGAGTAGAAAGGCGATTGCGATGTTTGTTTTTTATGAAGTTCATTTTTGAAAATGAAGCTTCGCATAAATAAGTCGAGGGAAACATCGTTAAAACAAATAGTGCACAGTCTTGGATACATTTGTAAATACTAGGCATGCTTCTCCAGAATTCTATTTACTCTTGCTTTTCACGATGTTCGATGAAGCAAGCCTTGAGTTGTGTGTCGTATTTTAGTTCAATAATTTCGTCCATCAACTGATTCCTAGGAAACCCGAACTGGCTGAATAATTTTATGTCATCATTTTCAAAATGCCATGGGTTTTCAACAAGAATAAAACAGTTTTTTATATTGCTTACGTCTTTAAACCTGTTTTGAATTTCTGCTAAATATTCCTTCAAGCAGGTTATCATATCTTGATAAATACTATCGGCAATAGGTACGTCAGATTGCAGGCTAGCAACAGTTGGAAAATTGCAAAAGTCTCTTGCTTCAAGCTCACTTATATATAATTGCAGTTTCGCTTTAAAAGCAAATATTTTATTTATCATTTGGCCAATTATCTTATTGGGTCCTTGCTACTCTAAATTAAGATTGTTGAACTTTTGTGTGATATCAGCCAAAAAAGCTGCAAGTGCCCACCATTCATCATTGAGTTGGGGATATTCTTTACCACTTTGTTGCAAGTACAAAATTATTTCAAATTTCAACTTGAAAAACCGTTCTAGCGCTTTGCCCTTCCTTAGCTACTGACCGCTGTGTGTAGGATGACATCGCCATAACTAGCTTGTAACTCCTCAAGTAGTTCTTTAAATTTTCTGTAGTTGAGTTCTTGTGGACGAATAAAATTAATAATTTTTATAACTGTTGTCATAACTTTCTTTAATTTGACATGCAGCAAGCAGTGAATGGGCAGCAAATTGGGTAAATTCCAATCCTTTTTCATAAGGGCGATTAAACCATTTTTGGCGCCCACCATCGATGGACAACCATCAGTACACACTGATATCAATTTAGTAACAGGTTTCTCATATTTTTCCACAAATTCTTTAAGTACGTCCATAAAATCACAACCTCTCGTATGGCCTTTCATGATTATTACAGCTAAGAAGTCTTCTTCTACGATGCCTTCTATTGTGCACTAACGCACAAATAATGAGCACTGAGACATCGAAGTTATATCCGTACTGTAATCACATGCAAGACTGAAGTACTTACGGTTCTTCAGTTTATCAATTAATGTCTCAAACATATTTTTTGATATATCTTCAACGTGGCGACGATATGTTGATTCAGAAAGCGCAACACTTTTTACTTCTGCCATTATTAGCTTACTGTTTGAAAAGTCTTTAAACAATGTCTCTGAAACTGTTACCATACACTCCTTTATCATCTCAGCATCGGTAAAAGGCTTCATCTTCTTTGCAATAATGTTGCAAACTTGGTAGGATGCTTTTCTAACAGACTCATTTTGACCTACTGCTTTTGTTATAATATTTTGTTGACATCGAAGCGCCGATGTCAAGTGAGCTACTTTATTCTTTGTTTCAGTAGATTCCAAGGGAAAAGCCTCTGTAAATGAATTGCACAGTTGTAGTGGCGAAACAAATTGTATCTCTTGATTCCCACAACAGAATCCCGGTATATTGTACAAATAACAGTGCTGTGGTGTGAACACCCCGTATATTTCGTATTTTTAATTAAATTGTTTATTAGAAATATCGATGGCCTAGACCACCGTAGTTTGTTTATAATATGGCACGTTCAAGGTCACATCGTGTCTGCGAGTAAGGTTGAATAAACAAAAGATAGAAAATAAATATACAGCAAGGCATAGACGACAGGTTCATTGTATGATATTCATGATACAACCCCCAATATTAAATATTACAGTGCCTTCTTTGTATCCACTTATAAAACAAAATTCTTCCCATTTTTCTTGAAAATATCTATTTTCGTCTACTGTCTTCCTTTTCGTAGCACTTTTTGATGACACTCCAGCCATTATAACGAAGAAGAAAAAATTATAATATATCGCAAGCGCAACAAAAAATGCTTTGGATTTAAAACAATAACAAACGACTCAAACGAGCTACCGACTGACGTGCGAAGGCGATGCTTGATGTCTGCTGGCCATGGCCGATGGCACGGTGGGTAACTGTAACTGACTAATCGGGAGCGAGAGAGGATAGTGCAGGTACGGACAGCGGCGGCAAACGAGAAGAAAAATAAATTATCTTCTTACTCATCACTCACTCTACCTGTATCGCGGGGCTTGCTGTGCTCTCATCGAGAAATCATTGATTTTCAAAGAAAAATTCAATAATATTATGCATATTTTATTATTTGCACTGTAAATCACCACGGGTTCGCATTTGACGACCACTGTTCTAGAGGGTATATAGCCCGGAAAGTAGTTGTTTCCTTTAGAAATACGGTAATATACATTTAGAAATGATCAATTGTTTTGTTAGTTTATATATCTCAGAAGTTAATTTTTTTCAGTTGAAAATGCTTGCAAAAGATGCTGTCGTTCCAACATCAACGAAACTTGTTCTCCTGTAGATTCGGCTGACATTTTAGCAGATGGTACTCCTTGCATTCAAGGTTTTTGCAATAACGTAAGTCGTACAAATTAACGTATAGAGAAATTTGGTTAATTTTTATATTTGACGCAGGGCCATTGCGAGAAGACGGTACAAGACGTAGTCGAACGTTTCTGGGATATAATCGAAGACATCAATATAAATAAAGTTCTACTTTTCCTTCGCGACAATATAGTCGGTACCGTGGTTTTGGTTACCGCTTTATTGTGGATCCCAGCCAGTTGCGTGATCAGCTATTTCGACAGGAAAAAAAGAAGAGAAGAACTCGATAGATGGGAGTGGAGGCACAAAACCGATCTCATTCATCCTGACGAATACGTTAAAAAAGTAATACATTTACGAATGCCCAGAGCAAGAAACGTTCAACCAGTACCTTCAAATCGACCGATAATAGCTGAATAGAATTTATAATTCATAAATAGAAACAGTAATTGTTATCAAATTATTTCACTATTCATTTTTAAACGGGTAGATAAGTGACATACATCGTGTCGATCAAAATTTGACAATTGACAAGATATGCGTGTATCTAATTCGCATACGCTTGATGGGAATTAACAATATTTAAAACGTACTTATTTTCCAGCTGGAAGAATAATAATGTTTTTGGTTACCATATTTGTTATCTCCTTATGTTTTTACTTAATTTTTTATAATCAGGTTAATACTTATTACGATTAGTATTAAAATCGTATCAAATTTATACAGATTAGTAAAAATCAGTAGAAAAATGACCTGGAAAAGTGCAGACCAAAAAGCGTGAAGACGTTTTTCTCTGATTTGCAATGAATAAGGAAACATTCAAAAAATGTAGGTCCTTAAACGTTTACTACAATAAATTTACCAAACTATTAAATGTCTTTGGAACTAAACATTTCCAAATATGTACAATTTTTAATTTATGTGCTTAAACATTAAATATAAGATTAAAATAATTGTATTTCTTCGATTAAACATTTTTATTGTGCTAGTAACTTTGTACTTATTTAATGTAGATAGATAAATGTTTGTATATTGTGTTACTTTTTAACTTTTGATTTTTATATAAAATGTTTCATTTTGTGTTGTAATTATTAATTACAAGCTTTTTTTAGCCAACCCTTTTAAAAATCAAAAATAAATACCCCACTCATGAGTATCACTGTACAAAAATTAATTAAAAAAATATATTTGAAATTAAAATGACCACTCATGGAGAAAATTTTATGAGAAGGTTGAAGACATCTCTGCTAGTGCACAACTCATGGGAGTCCTTGCTAAGTATCCTATCAATCCATTTGATACTTTAGTTAAACCAAATGAAGAATACTCCACAGTCGATGACATTTTGGGGCTACTGTTGGAAATCTAAGGCTCTGTGACGGCTTTTGCTCAGGGATTGTCCTCTAACCCACCAACTTGATCCATGGGAGTCGTGCAGACTGGGAAGTGGCTAATGGGATATTGCCCTTGACCGTGTGATGTGGGTCATTAATTCCTTTGGTCCATATAAGTCACCTGGTACTGATGGCATTACACCAAAACTCCTGCAGAAGGAATATCCAGGATTCTATGTGCAGTCTTTACATCTAGGACCTATCGTCAACAAAGACAAATAGACTGTAACCGTGGATGGTACAGTGGATATACACTGTAGTTGTAAGACCTATCTTGAAATACTGCTGCTCTGTGTGGGGGCCAAAAGTTAATCAGGTTGGGACATGTCACACCCTCACCAGTGTTCAGCGCCTCGCCTTGTTAACCATCACTGGAGCAATTCAAGGTACTCCAACTGCAGCCATGAAGATTCTGCTTCAACCTTTGGATATCATTAAAGAAAAGTCAACTGTGGCCTCCCTTGGGCTGAATTGGAATGGTTCTTCTCCATCAAGGATACACCAAGATTATTTGGTACACTGATTGGGAAAAAAATGGAAACTGGTGCAAGTGTTTCAGAGAGCGCATCCTTTCTGACAGTCAATCAGAACAATTATTCCTCTGACCGATTAAATACAACTTTTTTATAGTTAATAACATTAACCCATTAGCGCCGAGATTAATTTTTTCAATTTTTACCAAAATTTTTCATGGTTTTGGAAAAAATAGGCACTAGCCAACTAAAACATTATTTAAAAAATAATAGTTATAATTAAATATCAAAGAAAAACACTGATACCATGTGGTATCCGTAGGCGTTAGGAAACATCGTAAGACAATTCCTGAACTGGTTGAAAGTTGGCCAAACACTTTTCTTTCATAGCGTTCATTAGCGGTCGTAATTTCCAAGCTTTGTCAGATTAAACTAGTTGGGTATTGTCTGCCCTAAGGATGAATCTCTAAATTATAAGAAATCGATCTCTTCTCATTGAGTTTGCAACCATCTTATTGTGAATGTAATCTTTTATATCTCAGTACAGCCGTTTAGATGGTAAAGGATTGTATCCACTGAGAATGAGGATTGCTATAAAACAACGGATTTCTGACGCAATAATTCCGGGATCGGCTTCATTTTTGAAATGAACATAAATTTGGGTCTGTTTAGCAAGGTAATCAGAAACGCTATCATCAAAAAATATTTCAAATAGCGGAATAGCAGACAAGTTCTTGTACATAGAATAATCTGCTCCAGGAAAGTATCGAGTGTTCGGTTGAATATCACCAGGAATCCAGTTTGCAACTGCTTCCGATTTGTAATCCACTCCCGATTCTATGTCGGAGGCATTTGTTTTACAGGTAGTTCTGCCAAAATCTCCTAAGAAATTATAAATGTATGTAAATTATTTAGTATTTCATGGGGGAGATCAAATTTCACTTACATTATCAGGCCTTTCGTATCTATTACATGTTCCAATTCTCTCTTCATTTAATAATTTTATCTCAGCGGGAGCACGCAACTGACGACCTGCAATATCAAAAATAAAATATGAATAAAATTCATACATACATTTTATTTTCTTACTACATTACCATTGAGGTTACAAACTATTCGTCCTCGTCCACAGAATCCTCATCTGTGTCAATGTTGGGATCGGGAAGTTCTACAAAAATCTCGTCAACGTTCGCAAGCAAATTATCACCTTCCTCTAGCGTATCCATAGCTTGGGAAAGCGAAAATACTAAAAGGTTCTAAAATGCCTACGGATACCATATGGTATCACTGAGATTTGAGCTAAAATATTGCAATGACATTACATCCTAATAATTTTATTTATTGACAGGGATATTCTATCATTTATAACCTTGCAACTACCGTATCATAGTGTACAACAAAATAATATTGAAATATGTAAAAAATACTTACGCCTATCGTATGTTCATTATTTCGTGTAGCACAAAATTATACCTAGCAGGTCGGCTGAAAAGTCCCCGGTCTGACTTATAGATGACGACACTAGAATTAAATCCATTTCATTTTTAGATAGTATCAACCTTCAAAAGATTCGTGTAAAAATTTGACAGCTTTCGAACTATTAGTTTGTGAGATATTGCATTTTTAGTGAAGCAACTTTTGTTATTTTCAAAAAGATGGAAAAAAAAGAATTTCGTGTGCTTATTAAATATTGTTATTTGAAAGGAAAAAATACAGTTGAAGCAAAAGCTTGGCTTGATAATGAGTTTCCGGACTCTGCGCCAGGAAAATCAACAATCATTGACTGGTACGCAAAATTCAAGCGTGGTGAAATGAGCACCGAAGACGGTGAACGCAGTGGACGCCCAAAAGAGGTGGTTACCGACGAAAATATCAAAAAATCCACAAAATGATTTTGAGTGACCGTAAAGTGAATATGATCGAGATAGCTGACACTCTAAAGATATCTAAGGAACGTGTTGGACATATCGTTCACGAATATTTGGGTATGCGGAAGCTCTGTGCGAAATGGATGCCGCGCGTGCTCACAATCGACCAAAAACAGCAACGAATTGATGATTCTGAGCAGTGTTTGCAGCTGTTAAGTCGTAATAAACCCGATTTTTTGCGTCGATATGTGACTATGGATGAAACTTGGCTACATCATTACACGCCTGAGTCCAATCGACAGTCAGCTGAGTGGACTGCGGCCGGTGAACCGCCACCAAAGCGTGGAAAGACTCAACAGTCAGCTGGCAAAGTTATGGCCTCAGTTTTTTGGGATACACACGGTATATTGTTCATCGACTATTTGGAAAAGGGAAAAACAATCAACAGCGACTATTACTGTGCATTATTGGAGCGATTGAAGACCGAAATCGCGAAAAAACGGCCCCATATGAAGAAGAAAAAAGTGTTGTTTCATCAAGACAATGCACCGTGTCACAAATCAATGAAAACGATGGCAAAATTGCATGAATTGGGCTTCGAATTGCTTCCTCACCCACCGTATTCTCCAGATCTAGGCCCCAGCGACTTTTTCCTTTTCTCTGACCTGAAGAGAATGCTTGCAGGAAAAAATTTGGCTCTGATACTGAGGTAATCGCCGAAACTGAAGCTTATTTTGAGGACAAACCGAAGGAGTATTACAAAAATGGTATCGTAAAGTTGGAAGGTCGCTATAATCGCTGTATCGCCCTTGAAGGCAACTATGTTGAATAAATAAAATGAATTTTGTCAAAATATTGTGTTTTACTATGGTAGACCGTGGACTTTTCAGCCGACCTGTTAATATGAAATCTCTCACAAACATTCTAAGGCGGATGAGGGCCACAGTGTTCCATGTTCCTTTACTTAGTATACTATCAAATCAATAAAATAAAAGACATACATAATTTCAAGGTTCAATCATCTTTATTTGTTAATTAAAGTTAATCAATGTGATTTTTGACACTGTTTATTTTTTACGAGTCTATCAATATTTGTTTTTATTTTTGTGGTTGCAACCCGCAGATGTGCATCTGTAATTCTTGACATAATTCATACGAGAAAACCGCTGTGCACACACATAGGTGCTCCCAAATAGAGACTTCATTTTCTGGGCATGTTTTCGGATTTCAGTTCCGAATTACACTGCAAATCGATAAGCTCCATCTGAAAATTTACTGGCATGTCTTCAATGGATACACACTGAATGGTCACGCAAAGAGACTGATGCAATTTTCACTATCTCTGAAGTCAGAAAACCTTGATTGGAACTAATTTTTTAGCAAATCTATTGCCACGACTTATTTATCCACAACTGTACATTCGCAGCTCTTCAGTTTAAGAAAGTGTGTAAACTCTTTTTTCAACAACTGATTTTTCCATAAATATTTTCTTTAGCCCTGAGGGTCGTGGGCCGCATGAGGTCCGAGAGCCGCAGGTTGAAGATCTACGCCGCTAATGGGATAAAAAGTCAGACATGAGAAAATAACCAAAGTTCATTTATTTTCTTTGAAACTTTAAAGCGCCTGACAAAAGTTTTGGCCCATGAAAAGTGTTTGACACGAATGATATTCTACAGAATAATCTACAAAACGTATAAAAATCAGGCATGAAAATGTGAATAAAGTAACTAATTTTTAGCTACCTTTCTCACCTGACCTAGGTGTCACATGGCACTGAGAACCTAAAAGGTTTTATCTAGGAAAAAATACGTTATGTTTGGGATCTTATTTTACCAAGTTATTTTGTTTGAAATTGATACCAACGCCATGTCATGCGCCTTAAAATTCCTAATTTTGAAGATTTTCTTCACATCGATACAAATATTTCATTATTCTGTTCCTATAAAACTCTAGCAATACATTTGCTCATGTAATCTGATGAATAAACGGGTTTCATTGATTTTAATAATAAATAAATAAGGTTTAGACAAGAGCCAAATATTTGTTTTTGTTTAAATATTTATCAGTAGGAGTGCCCTTGAAATTATTCTGATAACAAAATCTTTAGAGGCAAATTTATGACTCGTTCGATTGTATGGTTTCAATGGGATCGATTGTTGGATCCATTGCTTGTGGATTCTTAAAATACGCGACTGCAAAAGTTCTTTAAATCCCTGATTATGTCTGTAGGTAGCGAAATTGACAGTAACTGGCTGCTCAATCTCGTCTTGAACAAAATAAGGAATATCTATAGGAATATAAACCTTATTAAAATAAGTTGTGCCTACGTGTGAAGGCAACTGGTTGAACAAGAAAATAAAAAATATATTTTTATAAAATACTGTATTTCTGGTTATAATATGGTAAGTCTTAAAATAACAATATCGAAACTGGAGTACTCTTCATGTTGATCCTCAATAGGTACTATTCGGATAGTAAAAAACTTTTTAAGATTCCTTATAAATAATTCCCAACATTCTACTTGTTTTGGCGTATCACGTATTTCTTGGCATACTAAAATTTCGGTATTGGAACTGGCCAACGTTTTTAAAGTTTTTACTAACGGAAACACAGACTAAAACATAATTAATAATATCCTTAAATCACAAAATATCTTACAATCCACGTATGAAACCATGTCCAAAGATCAAAAGTCAACAGTAGAGATATTATTGTAAAATGATAATAAATTATGGTTTTTATTGGTTAATTACCTCCTCATAATAAATACAATCAGCTAATAAAATTATATCTGGCGATAAGTCCAATTCTACTTCATCTTCCCAATCTAAAGGAGTTACACGAATAAAGCCATTATTTTCTTCCAAACAACTTTTATTTGTTTCTATATTAAAATTTAATAATGATATAGCCTCTGGTAAATCGGTTAAAGTAACTTCGCCTCTAGAAAACAATTGGTTGTGATCAGAAATGTTTCATTTCATACCTGACTTGAGTAATCTTGTATTTTAACCATCCGCCTATGCGCGTGCGTCAATTTGAATTTTCAAGAATAATTTTATTGGTTCCACTAAGAGTGGCAAATTTTAAATCTTAAGCTACGTTGCCACATTTGTATGAACTAAGTGGACAGGCATTGGATATTCAAAAATCGTAAGACAGATTGCTCAACTTAGTTTATGTGATCAAGTTAACTAGATTTACAAAATAATGCATTTAACTTAATATTTTTAGTTATTTTTTATTGCATTAGATTGAGTATTGTAAATGAAGGACAAGTATTTTTCGTGTATAAAGGTCATCGTCCAATCTTTCTTTTATCTATTGCATCTTGGATAAGAGAACATTTGTCTTTTTTTAATTAATTATTTAATCCTTATTTTCCTAATCTTACTTGATATTTTTATCTGTTAACTGCTTAAATGGTAGATAAGTAATTTTTAATAGCAGAGCATAATGTATATATTTTTAATTGCTGTTTTAAGCATATAATTTATTATTTACGAATTTTGCCATTAAAACTTGTTTCATTTATAAATATTAACATGCGTCTTTTTTATAATCAAATCTAATCAAAACTAAACTATAAGGTTTCAGGAAAAAATATTTGAACTGACAACACTGTGCGGCTGCCGCGCTGTCAACTTGATAAAAATTTGAAATTATCGCGCACGCGCATTGGTGGATGGTTAAAATACAAGATTATAAATACAAGACATATGTTTTGTTTTTTATTCTATTCTGAATTCATTTGTCAGTTTTCTTAGTAAGGCTACCTGACCAAGTTCTCATTAATGTCAGTAAATAAGTTAAAAAAATGATAAGAAAGAAATTAAAAATGGAAAAATTAGTAGGTCCTAGGTATACTGATAGTTGAACTCGGAATAACTTTATGTAGAGGCTATATTAAAAACTACGTACCCTAAAACAGCTGCAGTTATTCCGACGCAACCTACACCTGCTCCCAATTCAACTATTTTTTTATTTTTAAAATACCCTACATTACTCTCATATAACTTTTCTAAATATTTAGCTAAAATTATTGCAGCGTCCCAAACTACGCAACTAACGTCTCCTTCAATTTTTTGATGAAATTTTAATACCTTTGTGTTTGATCCGATATTTAAATCTAATTCACGTACAAAAGTGTTGTCCATCTCAATTTCTATTGTATTGTACAGTATAGTAATGCAAAATACTCGAGATGCTTTTTCCACGTGAAAAAAAAACAATTGTGATAAAATAATTACCTCTTAATGGTTAAAGTAAAATAATATATGTTTTTGCAACACTTTATTTTATTTTTTATTCAAAACTATACCAATTAACTTTTATTCTATTTACACATTATACCGTAAAGTCCAATGTACAACCTTAAGCACGCAAGCGTTAACATTGACGAGGTCGATTGGAAAGATAGGGATTGAATCCATAAGCGGTACATCAACAAGAGAAGTAGGATTTGTGAATATGTTTTAAGAATTAAACTCCTTAACCAGTTTTAATTCATTTTTTGTGGTCTATAAGAAGTTTAAATCAATGTATAGGTATTATAGTTACAAAAAATGATTTTGAAATGGTTTAATGTCTGCAAGCTATAACTAATATTAAATTCTCTACATACATCCATGTTTTTATATTTATTTTATTAGATTTTCTTATATTACTGTCATTTTATGTTAAGGTTTACCATTATGTTTATGTATTGAAAGAGGGTTAGGTATTATTTAAACATATGGGTAAAATATATAGAAATATATTTTTTAAGTATTACATAATTTAGCATATAATGGTTATATTAGGAGGAAAAAAGAGCACGACACTGAATCATATATAAAGAAATAATATTTCCTCTGCAGGCGCAGGCTGGAGCTTTTTCTTGTTTAACCTCAAAGTGTAGTGAATCGGTTTTGTTTTGAAAAAGTTTGCATAAACTAACGTTTTCTTAACATTTGAACTAAATATCAGTTTATGATAAACTTTATAATAGTGTATTGTGGAAGTTGAACGTTATTCATAAATACCTAAATAAAGTTTTTTTCGGAAAGTTAAGGAACACTGTGAAAATGTTAGAAAAAACACTTTTACCCATTTATTTGGGGTTAGTTTTGATTGATTTATATGCACTAAATCATCAAATGTTTCTTCACGATGTAGAAAAACCCAACGGTGAAAACTTCGTTCATTTGAAATTGTTTCATAATTTTTTTTTGACAAATTGGAATTTCGTAAGTACCTACCTTAAACTATTTGTTTATTATCTAGGTATTATATAAATAAACCATTATGCATGAATTCAAATAAAGTTTTTAAACAATAATTAATGACACATTGGCAATTTAACTATTTAAATAAAATGAAAATAAAAATAAAATAATTTGTTATTTAACTATTATTGTTTTATATTTAGAAGCATGTGTACACATTTAAATTATACATTTTATTTCAATTTTGTTGCATAATCAGAATAGTTCTTATCTCATGCATGGCAACCAAAACGTATAATAATGCGGAAGGAAATCATACTGTCACGTTGAAATTAAGTAAAAGTAGCTATCGCTGATAAAGAAAAGTCATGTATAACAAAATTATTTATTTAATGGCAAATATCATGCACGATATTCAAAGGAAGATAGAAATTAGATTAAAAACGACAGACTAAAAGTTTGGTACATAACAATGGTTGAAATAGGTAAACTACAGGATTTGCATGATGCTTACAAGATGGCACTTTTTGCCAACAATGTTTGGCCTAACGCTGTCTAGATATAACATACGTCACGCCCTACTGATGTCTCTTTCTAAAGTGCAAATACAATACAAAAAACGAGACAAAAACCAGTAGAATTAAAAATAAAAGGGTCTGTGTTCTCAAACAACTCATGTTGAAATAGCTGGTCATAAAAATGGTGCCCCTATTAACAACCTAAGCAGAAATATGATCCTGGTCGAGAGATCCGAATAATCAATTGCTCAAAATTAAATTATTTTCGTTTTATCGTCTAACTATGATTGTAACCAACTTTCGCCATGGAGAAGTCAACTCAAGAAGGAGGAGATCTAAACATATTTTATATATTTTTTATTTATTAGAATCATCTGGCAACATCAAACATATCTTCATTGAATATCAGGATCTTAAATGACAGATTTTTCCTAAAATTTGATCCTATACGAGGGTTGTCTGAAAAGTTTCCGACCTAACAAAGATACTAGACATTTTTTCTTCAAATTAATTTTTATTTTTCTACATAGTCTCCTTGTAAGTCTATACACTTCTCCCAGCGATGCTCCCATCTCTTCAACCGGTCCAAATAGTACTCGGTCTTTCTCTGCAAAATAGTTGTTTACGAAGGTGATGGCCTCCTCATTCGACGAAAATCTCTGTCCTCCGAGCGCAACCTTTAGCTTAGGGAACAAAAAAACGTCGCGTGGGGCTAGATCTGGTGAGTAAGGAGGGTGGTCAAGCAGTTCAAACCGTGGATTTTCGTGGATTTTCGCCATGACAACCGCTGTGTGAGACGGCGCATTGTCTTGGTGAAACAAAATTCTTTTTTTCTGCAAATGTGGCCGTTTTTCCGCAATTTCTGCCTTCAGCTTGTCAAGTAATGATGCGTAGTATGCTCCTGTAATGGTTTTTCCTTTTTGAAGATTAAGATAACTCCATGACTATCCCAGAAAACAGTTGCCATCACTTTCCCAGCCAAAGGAACAACCTTTGCTTTTTTTGGAGCCGTTTCCCCCTTCGCATTCCATTGTTTTGACTGTGTTTTTGTTTCTGGAGTATAATGGTGTATCCAAGTTTCATCTACAGTAATTAATTGGCGCCAAAACTCTGATTTATTGCGCCTAAACTGCGCCAATAGATAGTTGGAAATGTTCATTCGAACACGTTTTTGGTCCAAAGTGAGCAAACGCGGCACCCAACGCGCGGACAGCTTTCTCATGCCTAAATCTTAATTGCTTCTTCAATATTTTACGAAGAGAACGTTCCAAAACGGGACATTTGGTAACTTTCTGACTTTCGCGAAAAAAAATTTTTTGTTTGGCGCGTAATTATGGTTATCATAACAGCGCGTGTGATTATCACTTTTGGTCAAATGATTATGGATAGCTAAGCATCAATAAAAATAGGCATTTAATATGTTATGAGCTCTATAATCAGTAGAAATATAACTATATAGTATAAAAAAAGAATCGAGAAAAGTGTTTCGTAGCAATTTTGTTGATATTTTTTTCCGTAAAAATTTGTTATACCGAACTATATATTATTATTATAATAAAAAATACAAAAATGGAACAAAATTATTAACAAATATTATATTTTATAATAATATTTATACGCAAAAAACAAAATAACGATTGTTTTCCACGGGAAAATTTATTTCCACTTATAATTTAACATTTTACTGATTTACTGATTGGCCCAATATACAGTGTGATAAATAATCATATTTTTAATTGAGGAAAAATCGTTGAAAATGTGACGTTTATGACAGAATAATCCACCATGTTATAGACAGCTGATTATTTTTTTGAGATATTCGACAAACTAAACAGTTTATAGTCCTTACTAGGATGGAAAGCGTTATTTTTTACACCAGTGGGAAATATCACTTTCGCTCTAGTAATGTACACTGTTTTTCCTACGAAAGTGTAAATATCAGATCGTGTTTTATTTGTAAAGTCTAAATTTTATTTTAACAAAATGAAAATACAATAAATTTTATAATTAGATTAATTATCCGTAACTTGACCGCAAGATTGTGGTGGGTTCGTCTCTCGAGTCAACAATTTTTTTTTCTCTTTATGTTTTAAAAATAATTAGTTTTTAAGCCAGTTTTTATGTAAATAATATCAATAAAGAAGAGCAATTCGTAATTGCATGTGTAAAAGGGTTTGACTTAACGGACACTAAATGTACCGATAAATCACAGAACTCGTCACAGAATTAAAAAAAGAAAACATCTACAGGGTACCAACCTTACGAAAAAGTTCGGTATATGGGTTCTTTTAAAAGATATCAAAAAATGTTATTAACAAAAATAGTAGATGTCTTTAGGGTCCATATTTTGAAATTACCTTAAACTATACAGAGTGTTGTATAACTCCGTTACAAACCAAACATATGATTTTTTAAATGGGAACCCCTGTAAATTATACCGAATTCGGACTGCTCACATTTTTTTGAAGATTTTGATATAAGGTTTTCATACGTTATACAGAGTCCTTCAGAAGTTATGGACACGTTTATGTGAAAATCGTAGGTAAATCAACGCTCTGTATCTTATTGTACGTTGAAGAAAAAAAAGTATTTTGCCTCACAGAGTTTCGTAATATGATACAATATCACCGTATACTATTAAATGTTAATTATTTTCCCTTTTGTATACAGGGTCAACAATAACTCGTACCTTTCATTTTCTTTCTTCTTTCAAATAAATAAATAAAATATCCCATTATGTAACTTTAATTTTTGTTAAGCATTCCCTATACCCAAAGTTTATGAAAACAGAGTAATTTTTTAATATTTATTGTAAACCATAATTATTAACCTATTATATAAAAGGAATAAACGTTAAATGTAACAAACAATCCTTAAAAATAATAAATTTTAATAAATAATCTATTCTACATAAAACAAGTCTCCAAAAGTATAATTCTAACCATAATATTAAAATAATTTTCAAAATGTTCGCCGTTAACATCAATGCAATGCTGCAGTCTAAGTTCAAATTATTGAACTTAGAGCATATCAACGTTAACAGATTGAAATGCCGCTGTGATTCTGTTTCATGTCGTGTCTAGTAGTCGGGGGAGACCCCTCATTTTTTATAAAACCCCAAAAAAAGAAATGTGTGTTACGCTGAGGAATTTTTTGCTAGCGCTGATAAACAACAAGGACACGTTTGCTAACTTCAATCCGCCATTTTGCTTATAGTAGGTATTATTGAAATTATATCTGCCCAAAAATGTACTAAATATATGTACGCAAATGTACCTAGAATTTGGTGTTTCTACCACACTACATACTATCTAATATGTTTATTATTTCTATATAAAAGTTAGGTTAGGATTCCTGGTTAAAGGTAGCTTAGTGTTCTAGAGGAAAATAGCTATTTAGCAGTGTCTGCGCTTACCGCTTATCGGCACCATATTATATTGCTTTCAAGCGTCCCCATTATGAGTTCCTTTTTTGCATTTTTTGCATCTTTTCTTTGTCGTTATACTATTATAAAGAGTAATTACACTTAAATTATGATTTTTTACTCAGTGACATTAGAAGAAGGAATAATTTATTTATCTAAACTTTTTAATAACAGAATGACCATATTTGAAGAATGCTATGATAACAATTTCAATGTTTTATCTTTAGTAGTTTTTGTAAAAATAAAATTTTATCTTTAATTAAATAAAAAACGATTTTTAAGTGAGAGAAAACGGGGAAATTTTAGTGAAACAAAAAAACACGTTTTAAATGTTCGTGATGCACTAATATATCAAGATAGGTACATCAGCAACTGTTCGTGATGTAGTGAACGAGGTGTCTATCGATTTTTAAGTGAGAGAAAACGGGGAAATGTTAGTGAACCAAAAAAAACACGTAGGAAAAAAGTCCATTATGGTCGATACCTGTAATAGAGATATCATTAGAAGACAAGTTCATTCTTTGTACTTAAATAAAGAAATTTCGGCTTTGGACAAAATAATGAGTGGTATAGCAGAAGTAGATACGATTCCCAAATTTGGACGAAATAGGTTTTAAGTATGAGTCGCATAAAAAACGTTAATTTTTTAATTAGACAGAAGAAATTATTTGCTGGACAACACAATACTAAGAAGTATGTATCAAAAAGTTTCGGAGCGAGGAAAGAACTATCTTTTATTTAGATGAAACATGGTTGAATGAAGGACACACTGTTTCTAAAGCATGGATGGACACCAATATTTCAAATTTCCGTCAGGCATTTTTGGAGGGATATTCAACAGGATTAAATGCTCCTCGAGGAAAGGTCGCAGACTAATAATCGCTCACATTGGCAGAGAACATGGTTTTGTAGAAAATGGGTTATTAGATTTTGTATCAAATTCAACCAAAGATTACCACGAGGAAATGACCTTTGATGTTTTTGAAGATTATTTTTCCCAGCTATTGGACTTTCTGCCAAATGCTGCAGTGGTTGTCTTAGATAACGCCAGTTATCATTCAAAATTGGTAAAAAAGTTATCAACGACGTCATAAAAAAAAGTCGATATTAAAGAGAGACACTCCAGAGCAAGAATATTTATTTTAAATTGAAAAGGAAATCCATCTCTCAAATGTGGATGAAGTAGATAATCGTAGTAATAAAACTCAAAGTCTATCCACAACGTTTAATAGTAAGGTTCAAAAGTTAGTGCAACATGTTTCGGTCTTCAGACCATCATCAGGCTGTATGTGCAGAACGTAGGAATTGCAAATAATTTAAATTTAAAACTTAAACAACTTAAGTGAAGAATAATGGATGAATAAGAGGGTTATTATATAAAAAAGAAGAGGAAAAAGGAACTTCAGAAGTTATAAAATATATATCCTAAACCGTGAGTAAATGTTCCTGTTAGAGATTGAGAAGACTAGAGATTAGAGATTGAGATTGAGAAGACTAACAGGAACCTTTACTCACGGTTTAGGATTGACCTGTCTTCTTGATTATAAGGAGATCGAACCTCTGTCATGGATCTCTCCTTTTTTTGATTGTTTTTTACAATCATTCCTTTTGTCCTCATGTATTTTTTTCTTCTTGTTTCTTTTAGTAATGTAAAACTTGTTATTTGAATTTTCTTCTTAGCATGAATATGGTCCCACTTTTCTATCCACTTTAATTTAACCAACACACCCATCATTCTCTATCTTTATAACTTCTGAAGTTCCTTTTTCCTCTTCTTTTTTATATAATAACTATCTTATTCATCCTTTATTCTTCACTTATTGATGGATGTTTAAGTTTCAAATTTAAATTATTTGCAATTCCTACGTTCTGCACATACAGCATGATGATGGTCTGAAGACCGAAACATGCTGCACTAACTTTTGAACCTTACTATTAAACGTTGTGGATAGACTTTGAGTTTTATTACTACGATTAATATTTATTTTGACGATACCATGCTGAAAACGGAATTCTGCAATTTGCAAAGCGCCACAAATTACAGTATAAAAGATATGTAATTGACGAAATGGCGAAGATTACGTTTGCCACCTTATCACTGTCAATTAAGCCCTATAGAATTAATATGGGCACAGGTACAAGGCGAGCTAGCAAGAAACAATACAACTTTTAAATTGAATGACGTTGGACCAATGCCATAAACCATGTGAAGAAGGAAGAACGATTGTAGAGTGTTGATATCAATATTGAAGAATTGTTCGAACCCATTGTAATTCCTATCGGACCAGGCAATGAATCAGACTCATCGTCGGATGAATACGACGAAATGGAAGCCGACAACTAAAGTGTAAGTGCTTTTTGCATTAATTAATATTTTTATTTTACTTTTAATTTTTATTTTAATTTGAATTATGGTTGTTTAAAAAAACTTCGGTTCTACGGTTATGGGATCTATTCAGCTACCTGTTGTGACAATATTATCTAGGTTTTCTATTGTGTTTGAGTTAGTTAATCCCTAATTACAGGGTGGACTCTTTAAAAAATAACAACAATAGAAATGTATACTACTTTTAGTTATTTTTCATGAACCAACCTTGCTTGGGCTTTGCAGAATTTGCATTTATAATGAATTCACTGTGCTGCCAACTCCAAACAAATGAACTATAGTTCAGTAAAACTAAATACTAAATAAATATTTAATTTAGGTATTATAATACTTATACTTACACTAGTAATTTAAAACACAATTAATTGAACCCTTTTTTCGTTTGTCCCGATCTGCAATCCCGATTTTTTTGACCTCATGTACCGATCCTAAATAAAATCGGACCTGGCAACACTGCTCCTGTACTAAATTTCTATTAGTCCTACTATTAGTCGACTTTGTTATCACGAATTCAAGTTAATTTTTATATTTATATTTAAACGTTTATCTTTCACTTGCTATTAATCATAATAAAGTCAATATGATATTTGGATCTGGTCACGACGAGTATATATTGACAGTTTCTTATGCTCATTTCGTATAAATATGTTTTGTTATTAAAAACGTTTGGAAAAAATCTCTACTGTGTGGAGTGTTGAAGATCTGATTAAGGTTTTATATTTTTATATTATTTTAACTGCTTGTATTAGGATGGCAAATTTACTCCCTCTATTGATGTACGTTCCCGTGCTGTCTCTTAATCTATACTCTCTGATATTCTTTATCGAATTGGGAGAAACGATGAAAAAAAGTGGCAGAGAAAAGGAATTTGGTGAGGATATAGCCAACTTTGCTGGATTTGAGTTTTGTTACTTTACTTTGTGGAATTTTGTAAGTATTGATTCATTTTCTTTAACAATTTCGGGTTATACAGATTTTAAACCAATTTATATTTTATTTTTTGTGTTAGGGGTGTTGGAATTATTTTGTTTATTGCATTATTTACATTCATGTAAATCACTCTTTTTCTATAATCAAGTAAGATTAAGGAGTCATAAGAAAGTCAATAACAATACATTTGGTGAAAAGTCAAACGTGTGTTTTAATAAAGTAAATTATATTAAACCATCTAAAATTATAACAAGGGGTTCTAAACCTTTTTACAAATTAATCTTGGTATGGGTCATTTTTATTTTCAATACTATAAATAAAGAATTATTTAAATTGCATTATTTATCTTACTGGTTATCACTAAACCGTCATTAATTGATTTTCTTACTTTTATCTGTTTTAAATTTCCACTTATTTTTAAAATTAGCTCTTTTACTTTTAATTCTTAAAACTATTTATTTGAAAATAGTAAATATTTTTTAAATCAGTGCATACAAAATATTTAAATTAATTTATACATTTAGCTGTATAGCTAGTGCAGTATATTCCAAAATAAACATTACCGAAATTAAAGAGGGATGTAAAATGGCGCACGCAAGTTTCTTTTATTATAGCGTGGGAAAAAAATGCAGAACCAGGGTGCATTTTACAAACCATTGTTGTCCATTGGGACACCAGTTTCTGCATAGAACACAAAACAGCATTTCAACAAAGCGTTCCCCAGTAAAGCTTTGATGATATTTGCAATCCGCATTCTGTCAATTCTATGCCAAATATCATATTGGTAGCATTCAGCGGACCTAAATGTTATCAAAATGTAGCAGACCGGAAATTGCTGTCAAAATAAGAACGTACGAGGGTTGCCTTTTATATTTCGGGATTTGGCAACCCTGGTGTTGCAATCTGGCAATTGATAGCTCTATCGTAAAGTTGGGTATCTATCTTTTATTGCTACCATTTTATACCAATTATTGGTATTGACGTTTTGTGTTTTTTTTATTACACCTTTTCTCATCACCCTAATCAATTTATTATTTTTCAAAATTAAAAACTAAAAAACAATCCATAGAAAAAACAATGTGCATACCTATTATACAAGTCTCGTAGAATTGGCACCCAACGTGGCCAAAACGCAGTGTTAAAGTATGTTTTATTGACTTTATAAATAGGGGGAGTTGTTTAGTATACTGCCACAGGCGCAATAGTACCTTGGCGCACATTTTACATACAAGGTCTGTAAATTAAGTAATGAGACTGGCAACGTTGCGTTTGATCTGGTAACACTGAGTGCTGGATGGGGCAGCAGAGGAACAATGTTATCCACCTTCAGTACGAGTTTGACCTCACTCGAGTCATTTGGTTGTGCGTAGCGACAGTTTTTGTGAAACAGTTTTTTCTAATGTGTTCTAAAAATGAATGACATCAATTTCGAACAACGGTGTACTATCAGGTTTTGCTACAGACTTTGGCACAGTGCAACTGAAACTCTTCTTAAATTTCAGTAGGCCTACGGAGATAATGTTTTGTCAAGAGCCCTGGTTTTTCGGTGGTTTAAGACGTTTTCAGAAGGAAGAGAGTCGATTGAAGATGAACCACGAAGCGGAAGGCCTTCATCTTCAAGAACCGATGAAAATGTCGACAGAATCCCCAAGGTCAAACGGCCAATCGACACTTTACCGAGAGGTTCTTGAAAGGCTTCGAAAAAGGGTTATTCGTGTGAGACCAAACATCAAGAACAAGTGGATAATGCTCCTTGTCACATAGCAATTTCAATAGACGAGTTTTTGGCCAGTAAAAACATTCCTGTGGCTTCTCAGCCTCCTTATTCGCCTGACTTGAGTCCTTTTGACTTTTTTCTCTTTCCAAAGTTGAAAAATCACCTCAAGGGAAATCAGTTCCAGCACTGCTATGAGGAATGGAAGAAACGTCTCCAGCGCTGTGTCTCCTCAGAAGGAAGTTATTTTGAAGGTGAAAATATAGAATCGAAATTCTTTTTGAATAAAATTTTTTTTAAAAATCAGTCTCATTACTTAATTTACAGACCTCGTATATGTATGTTATATTCACAAAATTACACTTGACTTTTTAAAAACAAATTTAAGTTAAAATGAGTTACAAAAGTTATAGACTTGATTAATGAATAAAAATTAAAATAGTAACTGACTGGTTTACAATGAACTTCTGAATTTATAACATTTTTATGTTAAAAATCAGCGTTTTCTACGTAAAATGCAAACTAGCTTTGTTCTCACGAAAATGGAGAAGTTGTTATGGCAAATTAATTTGACACTTTAATTTGATACCTGTGGTACCCATAGCTAAGCGGTTTTTCATATATAACAGGGTGTTTCAAAAAAAGGTAACACCGTCTCTAGGATAGGTAAAAAACTGAAAAATAATTGGGGTTTGCTTAGTAAAATTTTTTTCTAACGCCATCCGTTTTCAAGATAAATTTTACATGGCAAACTTAGAGAAAAGCGAACTTTATCATTAGTTTATACCAGGAGCGATTATTACTTCATAATTTTCAAATCAAAATATTCCGAAAACGGTACATAATATCGAGTTTTACCAAGAGTAACTTTTTGGTGTAGAATTAAACGATGTTTATGTTCACTTGGAGTTTTGACTAATAATTCTACCCTAAAAAAAGTTATGTTGAATAATACGTTGTATGAATCGTGTAACTAGCGCCCTCTATGAGAGTTAGTTATAAAAACAAATTCATGGGATATATCAGCTTCCAAAACATATTCGTATAAAATTTCATTGCAATGGTGCCAGTAGTTTCGGCAAAATCGTAAGAAATGTGTAATTTTTTATTTTCTTCAACGCCTTGTATCTTGAAAACGGATGGCGTTAGAAAAAAAATTTACTAAGCAAACCCCAATTATTTTTCAGTTTTTTACCTATCCTAGAGACGGTGTTACCTTTTTTTGAAACACCCTTACATGTATTGTAAAAATTAATTTATAAATAAGTGTATTATTTTTTTATTCGGTACTGTTTATTTTGGAGGATACTGTATAGGTTAAAATAAAACATTTCTAAGATATAATATGTGTTTTAGATATTCCAAATATTATTCACAGTAGTTGCCATTGCTGACGAAGTTTCCAAACTTATGAAATGTTCTTTGGTAATTCAAAAACGATTAAGCAAAACCAGAGCGGTTATGTACAATACAATTCTTTTCCCTTCGACGTTATTGGTTATGTCAATGTTTTGGACTTTATGGTTTAAGGATAGAGAACTAGTATTTCCAAAAGTTCTCGATGTATTTTTCCCTTCCTGGCTGAATCACATGTTACATACTTTCATTATTATGCCAGTCATTATAGAATTACTTATACCGAAGAAGTATAATTTCGTCAAATTCGAAAAATCCGCCATTGTATTGAGTGTTCTATTTATATTGTACCAAATTTTGTAAGTATTACTTTTTTAATATTGGTTTAAAGAATTTTCAATGAAATATTCATATTCTGGCAATTTTCATACCCAGTAGACAAGCAGTAGACAAACTTCAGTGACCGAAAATAATCTTACCTTAATAGTTTTATTTTGTGTAGTGGTATGGTGTAATTTTTATCCGTCTCTTTATTGGCGTCAAATGTGTCTAAATTTGTACACAAAATATCAAAGATATTGCATTAGAAAAGACATAGAGTAATAGAGTACCTGATGAGAAAGACACTAAAAATTAGAGTCATTAAACTTAAATTTGTATGGGAGGTATAGAGATTTTGTAAAAAATTATCGTGAAGTACTATCATAATTATTATTATTATGGGCCAGAACTTTTGTCATTAAGTCCCTTAAAGTAGAATAGAACCTCTATTAGTTGCGCATATTGGCACGATCCTTTCTTCTGATCACTGTTTTCACATTTATAAAATTTATCCACATATTTCTAGTTTCTATATTCACAACACGTATTTAAAATTCATACAAGTGCGAATTAAATATTATATGTCAGTAAATTACGAGGGCAGTCCAGAAAGTCTGTCACGTTTTGATATAAAAAAAGAACTAAGTCCAAGAAAACATGTTTATTATATATATGTCGGCGTCAAACATTGAAATCCGTCATTCCCTGAAATGCCTAGGCAATACATGAATTGCCGGCAAACAGTGTAACGGCCCTATCATTACGCTGTTTGCCTAAGTAATTTAGTCATTCCCTGTAATGCCTGAAATCATTTAGGAAAACGTCGTAATAACCATTTTCAGCGTTTGCCGATTATAGGCAATCACTGAAATAAGTACATAGTTGCCAAATTGTTTATCAAACAAAATTTTTATACCATCTTTTGGAGTTTAATCAAATTTCGAAGGGAGAATAATTAAGTGCACTTTTAAATAATAATAAAGGCAATATTTAAAAAAAAATAGCCATGTAGTGGGGTATAGGTATACAGGGTGTCCCGTTTTCGAGGGCCACCAGCATGGGGATTTCGCAAACGGTTAGAGATAGATGGGTAGTTTAAATTCAGCAAAGGTGTGCATTTTGGAGCTTAGTATCACATGTTATACTTTAATCAAGTAGTTTTTGAATTAGAGACAGTTGAAAAAAAATTTTTTTCGACTTTAAGAGGCTATAGAGCGGTAACTAGTTGTCATAGGATAAAATACCTAACTCACATTTCTATCTTAACTTTTACGCGCAAGCTAAATGAAACCCATTAAAAAAAAGTATTTTTATCCTTATTTGTGGGACACACGTTATTCTATATTACTAACTAAAATTTAAAACTCTTAAAAATCTTTATCCTTATATAAGTTCAAATTTTATATTGTAACAGCTTTATTTTAAGCAAAAGTGGATAAATTTGACATGAAATTAGCAAAAGACAAAAATTACAACATTTCAAAATTTTGTACCTATTACTTTCTTATAAAGAAAATATCTACCTTATATTTTTGCTGCAATAATATACCTAACTTTACTATATTTTTTCAGTTAAAAATTCTTATAATAATTCATTTCATTGAGTACATAATAAGTATCAAAGAATTAGCTAAAATGTACTAAACAAACATGACAACAATGTAAATAGTTAGCGGCTGATGCATCATGCAATTTAGAGGTTAGGGTTTAAAAATGATTTTAAAATTAACTTACCGCCTTCAATTCCTCTGTATTCCAAGGTTTTTTTTTCTTATTATCACTATAGTAATCGTCCAGTGCTTGATAAAAGCGTTCAAAATGAGATGCCATCACTTTTAAGCCTTGATAATAGACAATAACATGCAATAAAAACAATAGTGCCGATACAATGTTTGACTAAAATAGGCAAACGGCGTAAAGCACGTTTATAAGTAAATTACGGCGTTTACCTAGTCATTACAGGGAATGACTAAATTACTTAGGCAAACAGCGTAGTGATAGGGCCATTACACTGTTTGCCGGCAATTCATGTATTGCCTAGGCATTTCAGGGAATGACGGATTTCAGTGTTTGACGCCGACATATACATTTGAAAGTACAACTAAAATACTATTTTTTATATTTTGCACTTATAAAAATCTTCATTATAAAACGCATTTGCGTATCGTAATGTAACTTTTACGCACGCAAATTTTTGTTTTAAATGGTTGGCGACATGAGTGAAGTTTCTAAAGGCAAGACTATTGACAATGACATTTGTGGCTAATAGCAATTTATTAATTTTATATTGTTCTTTAAGAAAGTATCTGTGAATATGAATATAATATTTTACTTATATAATATATTATTATTGGTATATTATTCATTTTAAAATATTTTAAAACATTAACATTTGATAATCTAAATGTCACAACTGTCAAATTTTATAAATTACACAGTGCTGCCGACATACTTTTTAAAATAAAAATTTTCGTAATTACATAAAAATAAAAAATTAATTTAAAAAATGGTAAAAAGGGCAAAATATAAAAAATATTATAAACAACTTATTTCATATGGCTGTTGTGACACTCGTTCTTTAAAAAACTCATCGCTTCGCGATTCGTTTTTTAAACTTGAACTCGTGTCATAACAGAATTCCATATGAAATGCGTTGTTTAATATACTATTTCAACATAATCACCAAACAAATTGAGACACTTATCGTAGCGATGAACTAATTTGGAAATGCCGGCGTCATAAAAGTCTGCCGCCTGTAACGTTAACCAGTTGGTTACGCCCTCCTGCAGCTCCGCGTCGTCGTCAAAGCGCTGCGTAGCAAGCCATGTCTTCATTGCCGGAAAAAAGTGATAATCGCTGGGTGCAAAGTCTGGACTGTATGCCGGATGTGGGAAAACCTCCCATTTGAAAGCATCCAGGACTTTTCGTGTTCAATTTGCCATATGTGGTCGGGCGTTGTCGTGGACAAAGAGAATTTTTGAAGTCAACTTTCCTCTGCGCTTATTTTGGATCGCTCTTCTTAATTTTTTAAGTGTTTCACAATACCTCGCAGAGGTTATTGTTGTTCCACGTTCCAAGAAATCAACAAGAAGAACTCCTTTCCTGTCCCTAAAAAACAGTCGCCATGACCTTCCTTGCAGACAATGTCTGAAGGCATTTTCTTGGCTTTTTGGGCGAGTTTGTGTGACCCCATTCCATAGACTGAAGTTTGGTTTCACAATTGACGTGCTTCACCCAAGTCTCGTCTCCTGTCACGATGCGATCGAGTAGTGAATCACCATCTTAGTTGTAAGCGTGCAAAAATGACAACGAAGCAGCCATCCGCTGATTTTTGTGGGTTTCTGTTAGGATTTTGGGCACCTATCTTGCACAAAATTTGTGATAACCTAATTTTTCGGTAACAATTTCGTGTAATAAACTTTTCGAAATTTGTGGAAAAAAAAGCGATAGCTCTCTCATGGTGAAGCGGCGGTTTTCTCTAATCTTCTCATTGACTTTACTCACAATGTCATCAGTCACAAGGCTTGGCCGTCCACTTCGTTTTTCGTCATGAACATTAGTTCGGCCATTTTTGAACTGAATGCACAGACGCCGTACTCCACTTTCACTGTAAACATCGTTCCCATAAACTTGTCAGATTTGGCAATGAATCTCAATTGGTTTATTGTTTCTAGCCAACAAAAACCGTATTACCGACCGTACTTCACAACTCGCGGGATTTTGAATTGCGGCACACATTTTAAATTGTTATTGAAAAACAACGAAGATCGACACGAACCTCCCGCTAGCACGGCTGGATAGCCACTGAACGGAGGAACGCCCTGACGCCAAGATGGCCGTGATAGCCCCGCCCCTAGCGGCTACAACGCAAAACGTGGCAGACTTTCTGGATTGCCCTCGTATATTTCGTATATTCAGTAATGTTTAAATTGAATATATTAATTATATCATATACTATTTGTAAATATTAAAGAAAAAACTTGTGCTTAAATACTTCTTCAAGTGCTCCAGTAGGAAAGGAAAGCGGATATGGGACTACAGGCCCATCAGTCTGCTATGTGGTATGGGTAAGGTAATGGAAGAAATAATAGAGGTAAGGATTGAGGAAGACGTAAGGAGAATTGGGGGTTTTAGAGAAAACCAGCATGGGTTTACGAAGGAGAAATCGTGTATCTCTGCGCTAGGTAGAGTAGTGAATTTGGCGGAAAAGGCTAGGGAGGGCAGCTGGAGAAACAAAAAGCTGGCACTACTAGTGTTCTTCGATGTGGGGAACGCGTTTAATAGTGTCACCAAGGGGGCGGTGTTGAGCGCGTTGTTGATACTCGGACTGGGTGAGGATTACCTCCTGTTATGATTCAAGGGGGAAGAGATATACGTGTCCACGGATGGGGTATCCCATAGGTGAAAAATGTTTAAATATTAGTTTTAGTGAAAAATGTCATTCTTGATAAAAAGTCTTGCTTGTTCTGATTTAGTGACGTATTTTTAGAACATGCTCACAAAATAAATAGAACGTATGGAAAGCATCTTCGGAAAAAAATAGTAATGAAAATACTATAGAACAACAAGCCGAAGAACTACAGTTGTGACAATGACTTTACCAAACTAAACAAAAAGGTTATAAAATTTTGATAAAATTATAAAATTGCAATTGAATAAATGAAGCTGGAGTAGAAATATGTGGACATAAGACTAAAAAATCAAAGCGGATGGGCAAAGAGTATTAGAAAGAAACTATAAGGAACAGGCGATCTACATCGTCAGATTATCCAGCAGAGAGGAACTATCTCCTCCTGGGATAGAACCCTTCTGGGTAATCAGAAGAACATTGAGGTAAATCACAAGAAATTTCAACGTTTACAAGGTATGAAACAAGCATAAGGACAACATTGCCATTGATCTACGCATAATGACACAATTATTACTAAAAACTGCTTATTAAAGAAGAATAACTGAATCAACATAGAAAATATTTTTTGAAATGAAGGTTGAACCTTCATATACTAAGTGACATAAAAATCCGAACACCCAGTTTAAATGATTTTATTTTAATAAAATTTGATGAATTTATTTATTTTACTGAAAAAAACAATTGATAAAATTTTCAGCCTTATCAGTTGAAGATTCCGGTTTTTATACTGCTTTTTTTGAAATCCACTAACAATCCAAAAATTAATATTGTAGCCGTAGTAAAAATCCAAATTTTGCGGGTTTTGGTTCTTGACATTCTTTACGATTGGTTACGATGCCTAGGGTAGGGAGACCTCTACGATTTCGTCAACTTAGTGAGTTTGATAGGGGTCGTATAGTGGCACTTCGGGAAGCTGGATTTTCTTTTCGGGACATTGCAGTTAGAGTGCAAAGAAGTGTAGACACCTTGGTTAGGTGTTGTCAGGCACGGCTTCGAGAAGGCCGTACGCAAATAGCAAGGGTCTCTGGACGCCCCCGTAGAACAAGAGACCGTGAAGATCGCCGCCTAAGATTATTGGCCTTACGGGACCACTACCAGGTCCATTGCAAATGAATGATTTGCAGAACACGGAAGACCTATTGGCATGCGAAGTGTTTACCGACGAATAAGACGTTTTGGCCTGTTTTCATACCGACCACACTGGGTCCTCTCTTTAACTCCAGAACAACGACGTAATCGCCTTGAGTGGTGAAGACAACGGTCACTCTGTTGGAGTTATGGTTTGGGGTGCTATAGTTTATGGTTCGAGATCACCTTTAATCTTCATCAGAGATAACATGAACGCGCAAAATTATATCCAAGAAGTTTTAGAACCCCATCTTTTACCCTATCTTGACACCCTGGCATATCCAACTTTCCCACAAGATAATGCCCGACCACATGTCGCAAGAGTCACAATAGACTTTTGGCCACCAAGATTCTCCCGACTTATCCCCAATTGAGCACGTTTGGTATAAGATGGGTAGGAGATTACTCATTTTGCAACGTCCTCCTCAGACTCTAGAAGAACTTCGAGAGGAGTTGGTGGTTGCCTGGAATGAGATACCATAGGAGGACATTGACTACCTGATCAGAAGCAGGCCTAGGCGCGTTGGAGAATGCGTTACACATCGGGGTGCATCCACACATTTTTAAAGGTAAAAGGGCTTTAAAGCAATGTTTGACATTTTTATCATTTACTATTATACCTTAGTAAGTACTTATACAAAATTTTATAAAAATAAAATCATTTAAACTGAGTTCTCGGATTTTTATTTCACTTAGTAAATAACTACTCGCAAAGTACTGTGCTCTAAATAATTCAAGAATATATCATTTCTGTGCGTAAAAAATAGAAGAAGGCTAGAGTTAATTCTGATTTTATACCAATACCCATAATACCTCTAGTTAGTGAGATTTTTTATACTTACACTTACTTTGTGGAAGTCCATTATATTAAGAACAATAAATAAATAACTTGTGAAAAAAACTTCAACAATTTGTATAGTGTTCCTCTAGTTACTGACAGGCATGTAAATAGAATTGAATATATGAAAGCCCTAACAGAATTTTCCTAGCCCTACTTTTCCTGGACTATAATATAAAAATCACGAAAACCTGTCATTTCTTTATAAGAAATCATACTTTTATTGTTTCACATATTGATTTTTTTGATTTTAGATACTTTTCAATATATTTTCGTCACGGTGTGTGGTTGTATGCAGTTTATAAGACACTCACTTGGCCTCAAAGACTGCTATTTACCGTTTGTCAGTTTCTTACGGTATTGGGCTATCAAAAACTTGGAATAGCGTTACAAAATAGTAAAAAACATCAACCCCGACACAAAGTCAAATGATGTTTTATTAATATCTTATTATAAAATGACTTATTGAAATTTTACTTTTATTTGTTTTATAATTTTTTATTTAAATAAAATATTTTTTATATAAAAAAAAGTAATTTTTATTCATATATTTTCTTAGAGACATATATATTGAGATGGATTGGGTAACATAGGTATACAAAAATATGAATCATAGTATATTATTCAATAAGCATATAATAATTGCCATTACATGCGAGTAGCATACTATACTTTGTTCACGACTTTCAAATAAAATTTACTAGTAACTATAAAAAATCTTTATTTTATGAAGTAAAGTACAATGTCGTAGCAGCATTTGAGTTCATACTTAAATTACTCCTTATTTAAGTCAGAATTATCAAAAAGCCAATATTTGATTTTGATGTAAATATTGCTTTTATACTTTTTTACACAATATTGTTTGATTTTTAAGTTTTTATGTAACTAACACATATTTTAGGACAAAATTATATTTTTATTTTGTTAAATACTTCTTATTTAGCACTATTTAGCAAAATTACAAATCAAAAAGACTGCAAAGACAAAGAAAATTGCAGAATTTCATGTAAATAAAAGTTCATATAAAATACTCGTATTGAATAATATTCGTGTGTATCTGTGTATAAAGTATACCATATACCAAAGTACATTCTGTATAGGCAACACTTATTACGCTCGTCTTCCTCGAAATAAGGAAAAGTTATAGAAGCTCATTCTCATTTGATCAACGTCCGTGAAGTAAAACATCGTCCATTAATTTAAAAATTGTAAGATTTTTGTAAAACTAACAGAAATAGGTTAATGTTTAAATTTGTTTAAAGTCAGTGTGTGCTAAGTGATGTGGATCGATTGGCGAGTTCTTTCATTTGTTTGTCAACTGTCATAAACAAATCCATAACATATATAAAGCGCACGCGTGAAATGTCCTAATTGTTATTCTTAGTTGTAAAGATGAAAGATGGCCACCTTCTTACTTGTAAATTTTTAATTTAATTGACGGTTTAAAATTAAAAAAAAAGATAAGATTTTCTTGTATTCATCTTTCTTAATTATTGGTTAATAATTTTATTCTTAGTTTAGTATAAATTTGCTATTACTAACGAGTTCGGAGAAAAACGTTTTTTATTAAAGTTTCCGAGTTTTTTAAACGTTAACCTGTTATTAATGATTTTTTTGCGAAGCCTTCTTTACAGCCATTATAGGTAACAGTTGACATAATTGGTCTCATTACTTTACCAGTTTTATCTAGGAAAATAGCAATTTTGACCTTGTATGGCTAACTTTCTTTAATTATCTGAAAACAAAGGTCCAATTTTTAATTAGTATTAATTTTATTGAATGGACTTCATCAACCAAAATAGAGAGGTCTCTCTTGAAGAAATCTTTAACAATATTAAATAATAAAAAGAAAGTGAGTTTGTATTATAACAACAAAAAGTAAACCTTGTAATTTTATAAAAGTTGGTTATTACCAACTCCATACTTTTATTATTTCATTAAGCACGTGTAAAGTGTTTAATAGTATATTATTCAATGAGCATATAATAGCCATTACATGCGAGTAGAATACTATACTTTGTTAACGACTTTATCATTTGAGCATTATCATTTGAGTTCATACTTAAATTACTCCTTATTTAAGTCAGAACTATCAAAAAGTCAATATTTGATTTTGATGTAAATATTGCTTTCATACTTTTTTACACAATATTGTTTGATTTTTAAGTTTTTATGTAACTAACACATATTTTAGGACAAAATTATATTTATTATTATAGTGCCAAATTTATTTAATCTAATAAAAATGTATTAAAATAAATTCTAACCTTAACATCAAAAATATCACATAATTCGCCATCATCAACTGTATCCTATAAATTTGGATTTTATTTTGTTAAATACTTCTTATTTAGCACTATTTAGCAAAATTACAAATCAAAAAGACTGCAAAGACAAAGAAAATTGCAGAATAGCATGTAAATAAAAGTTCATATTGAATAATATTCGTGTGTATCTGTGTATAAAATATACCATACACCAAAGTAGGTACATTCTGTATAGGCAACCGTGTTATATAGACTACCGTGTTATGAACAAAGAATATTCTCATAACAAGTTTAGACATACGTGCTGTTTTGACGTCATACAGTGTATAATGGTTCATTATTCACTAGTGAATAATGGGTAACATTATACTTGAGAAAGCACATGTATAATTAAGGTTTTATAGCACGGTCGTGGACAAAATAATTTAAAATGCACTGGAAGTTAGCTGCACAATTGTTTGGCATTTTATTAAAGGTAATAAAAATTAGAATATTATGTTCTAATTTCTTGTACTAAAAACAATGAAATGTCAATATGTCAACTAAAAGTGAGGTTATGCAGTTATGGTGCTTAATTATGTTTTGTATTTAAAAATGTGGAATCATAAAGAAATAGAAAATCTGATTGAGCCATATAAAGTAAATCCTTGTTTATATGTGACAAAACATTCAATGTATGAAAACAGAAATGTAAGAATCAAAGAATTAGAAGAAATAAAAGAAGAATTGTCTAAACTAGGATCATGTGCATCTGTGGTAGAGATAAAAGCCTAATTTCATAATTTACATAAAACTAAAGCCACTGAACACAACTTTAGCTTTTTTGCCATCATTATTTACTTATTTGTTGTGTTCACTCAAAGAACAAAATAGACTCGTTGCGATTATCAATACAAAATACAAACTTATTATACTGTGTGGAAACCACTTATGGAATAAAACTATTTGTGGGGTTAGTTTAGAAGATTATTAAAAACGCTGGGACCCGTCAACTTTGAAATTCAAATGTGAGCTTTTTCAACATATATTTAAATGTACAGGGTGATATACGCAAGTCTGGCATCGTCCATGATCTATATTTTTAATGAAACACCCTATATGTATCTATGATTTTAAAAGCTCCTTAATAATACAATCTCAATGAACTATTATGAATTGTACAGGGTGAAATTTTGAAATTATTTATAATTTTGTTCAAGATACATAAAATTGTGAAAATAATAATGTTTCACACTTGTTGCTTTTTATATAAAGTTGGGTTCAAAGAGGAAAAAACTTACCATCATCACTGGATTTTATTATAGTTCTAGATGGCAAAATACCAGCCTCACTCAAGAAGGTTAATTTATTCCTAAATTTATCTACTAATTTTCCTTTAGCCACTCCTGGTCTATTGTTTATAGAGTCCCTTTTTCTAGTTGATGGTAAATAATATGCCTTCACTAAGTATCAATATTTTGGGTTTTGTTAACATTTTTTGTCACGAATAGGTAAAAACTGTAGATAACTATGCCAATATAATTAAACTAATGTCTGTCAGTTAAACAAATACTGAAAATAATTTTAGATACAAGGTGCAGTCAATGGTAAAAATGAAAAGTAGAAAATTGTTTCTATCTGCACCCAAGGTAAAGAAACTTAATAGTTTGTATACCAAGCTTGACCGTTTTTTATGAAACAACAACTACTTCCTGGGCTATATGCCCCAACGAACATTGAATTACATTCCAATAAAAAACGTGATGGCGACCGACTTCGTCGATACTTAAAACCATCTCTATCGATTTGCAAATCAACGGAAAGTCCCCAGCGTCATATTTAATAATTTTCCCTTTATTTCCGTCAATTAATCCAGTAATATATTTGTTATCATTGTCAGTTCGTATAAACGGCCCTAAATTATCGGCATGGACAGTGGGAAAGCAAGTGTGCCTTTTTCAAGAGGATGTAAATATCCTGTAACCCTCGTATTTGGTATTTTGTGATAAATGCAACTAATGCATCGATTAATTTACATTATATTATATGCATTTTTAGGAAATAATACGCCTAACCTAACCATTTGTTTTGAGTTTGTCACGGATCGTATTAATTTCGGGAGATGTTTTCTGCGTTGCTACAATCCAATCGATGGTTATAGCAACATGCATTACTGGTAATCCAACCAAATCGGTTTCTTTACCTTCTTCTACCGGGTGTCTACTTAACGAATCTGCTACCGCGTTTACTGCTGCAGAATGATACTCTATATCGTAATCAAATTCCGATAATCTTATAAACCAACGACCGATCCTAGGGTTAGTATAATTTAACAAATTTCCCTCATTTCCCTCTGTTTGGAATGAATTAAATCTATTACAAAATACCACATTTCATTATTTTCTAATAACACTGGCAACAATGGAGGCAAATTTACATGTGATGCCTTCTAGAATAACCACGTGGAACTAAATTTGACTGGTATGGTACAGTTTTTTTATTATAATACGAGTATAATCTGGGTCCTGAGACTAATTATAACAATCTAAAACGTTCTTTTTCATTTTCATAATTTTTGGCCATAATTCAACGTCTCATAATTCTTTCTAAAAGTATTTTTATTTAAAACTGAACAATTCAGGACCTACATTTATTGATTTAGAATAACTATGCCAGAAATCATAACATAATGTCAATTACGCCAATTTTTATGCTAACGGCTCCGGTTCATGTTGCTTTAACAGGGTTGAATTGTTTCTTGCCATATAATTAAGTTTTTAAGTATGTGTTTCTTGCACACACCACCTAGTCTTGCTGATTTTACTCGTTAAAATTGTTATATAGGTAGGGAGGGTAAAAATGATCTGCACCTCTCATATCACTTTCTTTCTTAAAAAATGGCAGTCTTACTATCTTTACTTAATGTGAATTTCACTTTTCACCGCGCTTAGTTAAATCTAAAGAATACGCGAAGGTCGTCAAGTAAACCTGTTTTTAAAACAAATTTATATTTTTTATGTCAAACAAATGTATAACTAAGTAATTATAAATTGTTAAAAATTTAGTATAATATATTTAGTTGTTTGTGATAGTTTAAACCAACATGTCGGCAAATGTTGCTATTTCCGTTTATTTTTCCATAATAGTGTTTTACGGTATATCACTTTTTGCGTTAAGCACGGTTAAACCAGATATGAACATAGTTAAAGATGATCCTAAAACATATAGCTATATAAATTCGATGGAGAATTTTCAAGGATGTTTCTTTACTCTTTGGGTATTTGTAAGTAAAATATGTTTTTATTTATTAGGAAACTATGAAATATGTCGCTTATAACAGTAGCGTGCGTATTTATAGCAAATATGAACTAAATTGATAAAAAGCTTAATTAAAGGTTGCAATTAGTACAGGAAATAAAGTTCAAAAAAAGATAAAACCTCGAAATTCTTTGGTCCTGCATGTATTGACTTGGAACTTTAAGAATTATTAATCTGACGAATTTGGTGAAAACGCGCAAATTACAACATTACATTACCAATTTTCAAAATATACATGTATATTTTTTTAAACAAAAACTTAAGAGTTTAGTGTACAAAATCACACTTAACATTTTTTAAAAAGTGTGAGTATAATAGAGAAAAAAATATTGAAAAAAATGAACTTATAGCAGCATTTTAAGCAATGTGTTACCGAAAACCGTTTACACTACCTGACGCGCGTTTCGATAACCAAGTTATCCTCTTCAGAGACCGAAGGTAAACTAAAACTATGTCTACAAACTAACCTTATATATATAATATTTTTAGCGCCAAATGTTTTCGCGGTAAATCTTTTGGCAGCAAAGCCAATTTTAAGCGCGAAAACATTTTTACAATAAGTTTTCTTATAATAAACTATAAAGTGGACTATCTGGGATAGGTCCTTTGTCCTTATTTAATCTATTTTTACACTTAATAATTTCTATACTTTCAAATGCATCCAACAATCTATTGTTCGATACATTTTTTAACAATTTTAAACTATCTACATTTACCGAATGGTTTTTGGTAAAAGCATGTTCGGCAATACTAGATTTTTCTATGCGTCCATATTTTAGATGAGCTAAATGTTCTTTAAACCTAGTTTTAACCGATATTTTTGTTTGCCCAACATACTTTTTATCACAATCATTACAACTTATTTCATATATACCGCTTTTTTCCAGATCTTCTCTCTTATCCTTCGGATTTCCTAACAATTGTCACAGGGTGGTACTAGTTTTATGAACTTAAACTTAATCCCACTGTGCCGAAAATTGTATTCAATCCTTTGGTATACTGAGGGATAAATGGTAATGAAATGAATTTCACATCGTTGTGTTCTCGCTGGAAAAAGGTGGTTTCACAAAGAGAGTTCTTAAAACTATGGCGATTGATTAGCTTATGAATTAGTTTTTTATCATATCCATTAAGTACAGCTATATCCTCAATTAAATTATTTTCTCTGTATATCTTGTTTTGTTTAAGCGAAAATTAATTAATCGATGAACCAAAAAATGAAAACTTGCCATTTTGTGTTGACTACAGTGAAAAGAATCTACCAGAATATATCTATACGTATAGCGGTGTCTTTCCTAAAAATATCAAATTCTAACTTGTTATTATTTCTTATTACTAATGTGTCCAAAAATGGTAACTGTTCATTATTTTCTAGTTCAAACGTGAATTTTATGTTTGTGAATTTTGAATTTAATTTTGAAATGAAATCTTCTACTGATGATTTCTTCGTATTGAAAACTGCAAAAATGTCGTCCACATATCTATACCATATCCTTGGGAAATACTCAAGCTCTTGACTGATCTGTGTTTCAAAATTGCTCATAAAAAGGTTGGCTATAAATGGTGATAAACTATTACCCATTGCTGTTCCTTCATATTGTTAATAAAACTGATTGTTATATTGAAAATCATTTTGGTCCATACATAAAGGAAAAATTTAAATTTGAAATCATTAATTATTCTAATGCAGTATATTTTGTTAATCTTAAAAAACGGAAACGTCCTACGAAGTTCTATAAATAATATTCGGATTTAAATCTAATGCAAAATTTTGAAGTAATGCTTTAAGTTTCGTATATCTCGAGTTAACTAAGTATTTTCTAATTTCCAGTCGATTGATTGATTTTTAAGACTACATAATTTTGATTCCTTAAAAAGAGCTGACAAAATCTATTACAGAGGGCAGATTTCTAAACGTATTGAAGTTGACCTCAAGATTATCAAAAATAATTATAAAACTTAATCTATTGGCTAGCATGGGTAAACAAATTATGTGTACATAGTGATTTTTTGATGTGTTCAGTAAACATGTCGCCCGGTTTAGTAACGTGTTTTACTTACTTTCCTGTAATTACGTTATATTGCAGTTCATTTTACCTATTACAAAAAATTAACGATAACATCAAGTTAAGTTTAGATGTGGATGACCCGGCAATCAACTATATGAGCATGTTCGTGAAATTCAGAATGTGTTTTTTAACTATATGGGTGTTCGTAAGTGTACAATATTTTATTTAGTTGTAGACTAAGATAATTTTGTTGATTACTGGTATTTTACAATTTAAACACACTGTGTGTGTTTAAAGCTTATAACAAAAAGAAGTACCTATACATAAAATGACCTTGAGCAGAAAGGAGCTTGCATATGGCGGCCAATTGTCAATGTTAATATCCGTTTCCATTGACGTACCGTAAAAAAATATAAAATTATATTAGGGTTTTTATTTTAATTAAAATTCAACCAATCAAGTATGAGAATACAATTAGTGTTGTAAATCATTGAGTGTTTATAAGAACCGAATGACATAAACAATGCGTCATACAAGGAGCTTCAAGATGGCCGACTTCATTGGCAAATTTTCCTTTAAGTTATAATATATGACAGACTCCTTCCTGTTTCTTTTTGTTCCAAGGTTTGAAGTATACAATACCGAAATTTATTATTTTCAAAAATAAAAATTTTGTAGAGGTAGAAAAAAATTTGTATAAAGGGAATTTGAATTTTACAGTAGAAAAAATTTACCTTTACCCTGACGTCACTAACAGCGAACAGTGGTAAACACAAACTTTATATACCTCATCCTTTTCTACTGCTATAGAGCGGGTCACAGTTATTATGCAGCATTGCGTTTATGTTTATGTCAATAATAATAATATATACATAAATTACAAGACCAGTGGTAAAAAAGTCAGCTGTCATCTAAATTTTAAGGGAGAACGATTAAAAGAGAAAAGCTAATGAAATCTTGCCGACGTTTCGATGATTTTTCCGAGGATTTTTCTTCTTCTGGCGGGTTGTTGTAACAAACAAAATATAGAATAAGTAAATGAATTAATAATTACGTATTTTAACTTGAATTAAAATTAAACTTTAAAAATGACAATGATTAGCAGGTAATAACTAAAATAAATGAAAATTGAATGGAACATTTGAGGGTTAAGAAATATATTACTGATCTTCATCGTCATCCAAGTCTTCATCTTCATCGTCTTCATTTAGATTTATTATTATTGGCTCAATGTCTTCCATTAAATGATCTGTTTGCCACATCTTTTCCTCTGTCTTCTCTACCTTTTTTCATAATTAGACCACTGCATTGGGGTTACTTGCGAATACGCTGTTTTTATAAGTTTTTCCACATCCTCTTTTTTAAAAGTACTATTATTACGAGCCACATATCCTTTCACTTGGCTCCACACCATTTCAATAGGATTTAATTCGCAATGATAAGGTGGTAATCGTAGGACTGTTATATTATTTTCCGTGACAATGTCGTCTATTTTTCTTAGGTCGTACTGCTCTCTAAACGCGTTTGCAGTAGCCAATAATTCTGTTTTTAAATAATCATCCTCGAAGTAAATCTCTTTTTCCAGTAGCCAGTACTTTATTTGTTCCTTATTCCAAGTTGTCTTTGGACAGCCGAATGGTATGACGCATTGTCCAACACTACAACATTCTTTGATCCGTTTTTCGGCAAATTAGGGATCAATTGATCTTTAAACCAGGCCTCAAAGCCTTCTGCGTCCATTTCGTCGTGGTAATCGTCTGCACCTTTCTTTGCCAGAAAAGTTTTTTCTGCACCCTGAAGAAAACCGTCTTTCCAGCCTGCATGAAGAAGAACAAATCTCGGTCCTCGTTGACTTGGAGCCTTCAGTCCTGTTGTCAGTCCTTTGACAAATGCATCTCGGGCATTTTTTATGGTAGTGTCTTTCCATTCAAAATTTACACTGTGGCCCACATTAATCCATGACTCGTCCAGATATATTACGTTATATCCTTCTTCGCGGAACTTCTTCACTGATCTTAAATATTTGTGCCTCCAGGCGATTATATCAGCTCTTTCTATTAGAATCGAGTCTCTTCCTCTCTTTCCATAAACAAACCCCATATCGTTGAGCAAGCGTCTTAGCGTACTTTTAGAAAAATTTTAGAAAAAATTTTTTAAAAAAATTTTACATTTTCGTCTGAATTTATTTTAGCAAGAACTTTTGCCAGTGTTGGTGGAATATTTTCGGAGTAGAATTCATGCACAGCTTTTCGTATTTGCGATTGGATACCTTCATCGTAGGTGATCAGTCTTGAATTCGACTGGCTGCTGTTCCGTCTTCGTTTTTTTGGTGATGTCAAAGGTTCAGTAGCGGCTTCGCTATTCAGATTATACACTGTTCTCACACTAAGGCCAGTCATTTTAGAAATCAGTTCTATTTTCGCTGTCACACTTTTGTCATCTTTTGTATTCAACGTTTACGTTAAAATATTCAATAAAAGCCTCTTGGTTTGACGATGAAGATTTTCACCTTGTTTAAATTTTTCAAACGGTGCTGCTAACTGCATGGCTGTTGTTTCAATAATGCCCTTTCGTTTATCAGCAGAAACAGATAGGTACCTGCCTATGTTATTACTTACCTGTATATTTACTTACCTCTACATTCCAGAAATATTACATAACGGTTTACGAGGATCAAGGGATCATACAGGTAAAAATAATTAGCATCTTTGTAATTAAATAATATTTTCACTGGCAATAGGATTAGGATTTGTCTGAAAGATTTAGTAGAGACCTAAATAATCCATCAAGTGATCAGGTATATACTGATTACAATCTATACATAAATATATTTAAAATCCATTTTTTTAATAATATTTATTATATAGAATACATCTGTTTTGCAAAATTCATAATAAAACATTTCTACGAAAATAAATTGGCTGAGTTAATTGTGGTTCAAGCCGTAACCAAAGCGGCAACAGTGTTGAATATTCGCCCATAAGATTTACATTGGCCTATGCCGGCCACGCTGCATAATAACTGTGACCCGCTCTATAGTAGAAATATATCAAACAATCATGCGCACTTGTCTGTCAAACAATAACATATTTTCTTTTCAACTCTAATTATGACCTTCGAATGTTGGAAAGAGAGTGCCAAAAATATTTATGGTGGATTTATGCAGGAGTTTTACTTATGATTTATGACTAAGACTTAAAACTCCTGCATAAGAATTTATTATGACCTTATATGACAACTGTCATTATTTTATACATCGAGTTTTTTTTTCAAAACCTCTTATTTGGTATTTTTATTTTCCGGTAAGTACAAAATTAACTTTAAGCACGAAAAAGTAATAGTAGCCATATTTGGCTCCGATTCATATTGCCCGCTCTTACTTTGTTATTTTTCTCACGCCAGGGGGCGCTAGTTGACGAGGAGACCTATTTAGTTTTAGTTGTTTTTTTATAAAAGATGAGCAAATTTCCATAAAACGTCTGATAAATACGGTAAATTTACAGTTCACCAGTTAAAAACAGAACTTTAAAGAGTTTACAGACAAAAAATATGTTCTTAACAAAGGTAAATGATGTGAATTGAACCTAACCTTAAATTATTTTAATAAAATCGAACTTTGATAAATGAGTATATTATAGAAAGCATATTAGTAAATAGGCCGATGAAGTATTTATATTTTCAGATTACAAGCATGCGACCGTTATAATAATTTTATTTTGAAAAAATTTTAATATAAAAAAAGCAATGATTGTATTAATATGTTAATATTGATAAAAGAATTCGAAATTTTAAAATAAAAGAATAATTAAAAAAATAAAAGAAAATAATTAAAATAAGTAGTTGTGTCTTATTCTGATTATTTAATTTCCAAGTAACCAGATTTAAAGAGCATCCGAATATAGTTTGATTATCCATAAAAAGAAATGGCAAAAGCTTTCAGAGAACCGGTTTCTAAACCGATGTGTTTCAAGTTGACCTCAGGATTATCAATAATAATAAACTTAAGCTATTGGTAGCAATTAAGTGTGCATTGTAAATTAATGTTTTCGGTAAACATGTCGGCCGGTTTAGTTACTGTTTTTACTTACATTTCAATAATTATCTTATACTGCAGTTCAATTCAATTATTAGAAATAATTCATGAAAACATCAGGTTAAGTTTAGATGTAGAGGACTCGGAAAGCAACTATAATTACTTGAGCACGTTGACAAAATTCAATATGTGCTTTTTAACTCTATGGGTATTTGTAAGTATACAATATATTATTTTGTGGTAGACTATAAAATATTTTTGTTGCTACATTTGTAATATCTAAATTTATAATTTTGAAAACATATTGAGTAGGAAACTGTAAAAAATATTTTGTGGGAATATATTGATGTAAAAGTCAGTGTTTTTTTTTTAATGAAATAATAGTATATTACGTAACTAAAGTTGCTGTACGAATTTTTCGAGTGCTTACAACTCGTATAACGTACTATACTTTTTCTACGCCCATCTACGTTCGTATATGAAATAAAGGAAATCTCAATTATTTAAACTTTATTATAATAATTAGTAATAACAATAGAACAATTATTGTAAATTGTTAATCCCTTATGCCTCAACGGCATAACGTTGGCGTACCTTTCTTTTGGATTTTCGCGGTAACAAATTTTATGTGGCAGCTTGAGCTTTTTCTAATATCTCCGGCGGAGTGCTCATAATGTCATCATTTTCACTACTAGAAGACATTTTTGTAGGTGAAGTTGAGAAAATGTTCGTTCATACTATGAGCAAATGAGACTTATTTTAGAGAAATTGTCACCGACATTTAGGGGTATTACTCTTTTAATTTAAATTGAATGTCTCTAATATTAATAGTTTTTTAACGTTTTTCTATTTACTAAAAGTATGTAAATCGACCAAATAAAGTACATATTACGTATATAAAAATTTTATTGCAATTAAACACGGATATTTTCTTATCTAAATGCTCACAAGCAATGTTGACAGAAATTAGATAGTTTATCCATCTTAAATGTGGCTGAATTCAATAGAGAAGATTCAATAAAACACACAGATCAAAAACCACAGACCTATATTGTAGTAACATACAATAGCGCAACTAGTTTCGGTCTAAATCATACCATCATCAGGCTGTAAAGAACAAAATAAAATTGGTAATCAAGAAAAACGATTGTAAAAGTGATACAATAGATTTAGGCGTTATAAAAGATGAAGTTGTAATCTCGTTCACCCGTCAGGTTTTTCCTACATAATCGGAGAGCCTCTTCTGCAATGAATCTAGCTAGATGGATTATTGAGCATTATATTCGACTGTCTGCAGCCTTTTCTACCAACTTTCAGTACTTTTGGTGGTTTCTGTCTCCATATGGTAATGGAATTTATCAACATTTGGTTCTACTTCTTCAAAATACTCTAAAAATAAAAATAATGGGTGCGTTCTTTCAACTTTTAAAATTATGTAAAGATTAATTTATGTAATCAGTAATTTCTGATGAAAACATTTTTGATAGTAAGAGAATTTTAGTTTGATAAAAAGTCGAAAAAAATTAAAATATTCTTTGCAACAATTAATTATATATACCGTTTAAAAACAAAAATACTTGTTAATTGAGATCATTAAATTAAATACGCAATTTCAAAACATAATAATTAATTAGTAATCTAGATTCGAACAGCACACATTTTTATCAACAGTAATATAACAAGACTTTGATAAATAGTCGGCTATTTTTGTTGCGTCTAAATTAGAAGAATATTATCAATTAGATGAGACATAATTTTGGGATTAATAATCTGATTAAAGCCCGAGAGCTTTAGCTTTAATCAATTGATTATTAAGGGCATTCCTACAGCTGGATATTTAAGCAAAAACAGAGATTTTGCTCATGCCTAATTGTACCTTTATTTTTTTAAATTATTTAAAACTGCTTGTTGAGGCTACAAGAGAAAAGGTGTTGCTATTATTGAGGGGAAAAAATGTTAAAAATTAAGTATTTTGAGATGCAGTTCACGCCGTTGTCAGAAAAAATTTTAAAAATCTAATTCCATACATCTCTAGTATCGTCTTTTAACTAATTTCCAAGTTTTTCTTTTTCTAAAAAAGTTAAGAAATAAGGTAGTAATCCGCTCTCAGCTGAACCTCTGTACGTTGTATTTTTCGATCCATAATGTGGCGCCACATTATGAGCAAAGCTCTTTTGCTGAGTTATAAACAAGGAAAATGTCTGTCTCAAAGAGATCGTATACATACTGTTGGCGGAGCACCTAAGAAAATAGCTGAGCTTAAAACTAGACCAACCAGAAAAGTATACCGGTCATTGCTTCAGGAGGACAACCTCAACGTTGTTGGCCAATGCTGGAGCTGACCTTAAAGTTCTAAAACAGCACGGTGGATGGAAGAGTTCTTCAGTTGCGGAAAAGTATATCGAAGAATCGATTGAAGGCAAAAACAAGATTGCAAGAATGATCCAAAAAGGCAAAACTTTTGTTGAAGTGCTACATCACAGCCACACGTCTTCCGCGATTACAGAAAACTCTGTAAATCCATCAACAACTCAATGAATACCAGGGCCGGATTTTGGATTTTTTTTTCAAAAACTAAAATAAAACCTTAGTTTATGTTGATTCACTTATTATTTCAAACAACATTGGGAGAATTGAAGAGTACTGTAAAGTACAAGTGTGCCGTAAAGTGCTATTTCCCGGACACAAACGAATCAGGGGCACTTTACCGTACAGTATGAAAAAAAGGAATATTTCGAGTCGCATTGTAAGTTCTATTGACTGTATTGAGCATGATGTGTGTGAATAATTAACCGTAAATAGAAATAGAACAATTTAAAAAACCATAGTTTGATAATATTGAACATATTTTACTTTTACATAACTCACATTACCAGTTTCGGAAAACATTTTTGTATATTTTGATAATATTGTAATTATTTCCTTGTTTTTTTTTGAGAAAACACTACAAGGTAATTACTTTAATATAGTTCACTCATGTATATCGACATAACTACTTCAAATAGGTTTTAACGAAAAAATAGCAAGTAGTGTACGTGCATCAAGGTCAATTATATAATGAAGGACTTCAAATGTCTTTTTAAAAGGACCTTTATAGGATATGTGCAGAGTGGCGGAGTCATAAAGTAAAAACAACCGTTTTTTAGTTAATTTTTGTTATATTATAATAATATATCCCTAAATTCACTATTAAATAATGATACTATTTTTATGTTAACACAAAAAAAATGATATTGATTTTATAGCTTGTACTAAAGTAACCTAATTAAATAAACATGTATTGTGATTATCTATTATTGCTTGTATTTGGCTAATAAATTCAATCTAAAGAAATAAGACCAAGGTTACGATCTAAAAATGAGTTCAATTCCAACAGAAACATTTCCTTTTTTTGTAATAACTATTTATAAACAAAAGTTGATAATTTTATCTTGTGAAATTTATTAAAAGTTTGGCATAATTGAATTGAATTACATATTGATCAATATTAAATATTACTGTTATTAAAGGCATCAGCATAGAAATGACTCAAACTCAAACTCAAACTTTTGTACAATTCGGTAGTGTACAGTATAAGAGTAAAGAACCTAAAATTGAGACTTGGGATCAACTTGCTGTAAATTTAACTCGCTGATGACAATTTGAAAGATATTGTTGGATCAGTTTTACAGTTTCAACAGAAAAGCTGTAATATTTCAGCAGCACCAATAACAAATTATGATGTTCATGAAAAACGTTTTACCGGCATTTGCTCTACAGTTAATAAAGTTAAGGCATTCGAGGGCCGAGGGTAAAGGTGTATTTTGGGTCACCCACCTAGATGCATGCGGCAATTTGAAAGCGAGAGCGGTAAACTTTGAATCTTGAGCTGTGTTGCCACGTTTTTGTAAAAAAATATGAAAATGTGAAAGACATTGAAAAGACGAAAATTTTATAAATATTTTTTCATAAATTAGACAAATGGCATTACTTGGATTTTTTCATATACGTATAAAACTGCTTACTAGCTTACCGGCAACGATCGTGTTGCTAGCAAAGAGAGATAGAAGTATATTTTTACACTATTTCATCCGTTTGGGTTAACTACGCTTGGCTGGAGTGGGATTACGCCATTTTAAAACGATGCTAGCGATTATGAAGGCTACTCGATGCGACTAAATTCAATGCAAGTCAGTCGATATTTCTTTCTAATCTATGGTCGATATCTTAGAACAAAAAGAAACAGGAAAGAGTCTGTCATATATTAACTTTAAGGAAAATTTGCGACGGAAGTCGGCCATCTTGAAGCTCCTAGTATGACTCATCGTTTCTTTGCTGTTTTATGATTTCTATGGAGTTTATCGCAGAAGTGTCTATTATTTAATATTATTGTACCATAATAAATTAAAATCACAGAATAGGTAGGTACCTACGATTAAAACAAAAGATTTATGTATGTGCCAATTAAAATAATACCGAAAAAGAAGAACGTTTTTTTATTTATATTTTAAATCATTGTTTTCAGCATATAATTTATTATTTATGGACTTGGCAATAAAAATGCTTTATTTTCATTAAGACAGTAAACAATCTCACGATACTAGTTATTAGCGAAACAGCTGTTATTGCGAATAATAAAAAACTCTTCGTGTTTTAACAAAACTTCCAATATTTATTTAAAAAATTGCTTTTTTAACCTTCTAGCGAAACCTTAATGACAGCCGTTTCGCTAGACTTAGCATCATCAGATTGACGATTGACGGCTGTCATTAAGGTTAAAAAAGCAATTTTTTAAATAAATATTGGAAGTTTTGTTAAAACGAAGAGTTTTTTATTATTCCTAATAAGATGGACTTCCAAAAAATAAGGGTTAGTACAATCAATTTAGCTGTTATTGCATTTTAAAATGTATTTTTCAAATAAATAGTGGAAGTTTCGTTTAGTGTTCTTATTAAGATGCAATTTCACATAGTAAGGTTTGGTACAATAAATATCCTTTACCAAACTATTCTGGAAAAATTATTTAAGTCGACAACACCACACCGTTAACTTCGTGTAAAAATCAATCAATTTAAAATGACCTAAAATACACCTTTTCCCATTCATGAATATAGGTTAGTATTTAATAAAATCATTGAATAAACCTTATAGTCCAAAGTCCAAGTAGTTAGAATTATTTCTCTCAATAAAGAAGGCAGATGAGCTCTATGGTCAATTGATTTTTAATTTTAATCTTTTAAGATTTGCATCGAATACCTACATGTAAAGTACACCCTTACCTGAATGTGACTCATGTTGCGATAACTGTACTTATTTTTATGAAAATTTCTGGTAATCAAACGTCAAACTGCCCAAAACTAATTTTTTTACTTAGAATCATTTTAAACCGTAAGTCTCTTTAAAAAAATGTGTAATTCTATATTCGTCAAAAATTTTAATATTCAAAAACATCGTGGCCTTGAATCATTAAGCCGAATTCTCGAGATATTTATATTTTTTAAAATGACCCTACTAAAATATTAATTTATTTAAATATTATTTAAAATCATTCTTGCGTTTAATAATAATATACTTCCAAATAACATTTAAAAATGTTTCTTGTTAAATAATGTACATAATTGTTAATTTTGAACAAAAATTATGCTTAGAACAAAAAGAAACAGGAAGAAGTCTATATATTAGAGACATAAAGCAATTCTAAAAATTAATCACGTATCCTTATCCGTACATACGTAACGTAACGGAGATACGTACCTAATCAAAAAGAAGTATAAAGCAAATGCGTTTGTAACGTAACGTAACCATTCATGTGTTTTAATTTTTAACCTAAAAAATAGCCCCGATATCTCCCTTAACAAAATAATGCCACTGTAAAATGATAATAGAAAATAAGGTTATGATTTTTGAGCACAGAACATCACTTTTGTCGCTTAAAATGAAAAACGCGATCACGGAACACAGTAATGCGATACGTTACATTAGGTACGTAACGAAACCCACGTATCGCTTCTGCACATGCGCATTGCGATAGGGATACGGATAAGTCTTAGACTAGGAAAGAGAGAGGACAGCGCATAGCAATGAAAACCTTATGCGTGTGATTGAAGCCAATTTTCAAACGTTTGACCTATGTTTTGATAACATTGATAATTGGCCGCCATATGCAAGCTAACCTAACTCAAGGTCTTTTTGCATATACTTCTTCCTGTTTCTTTTTGTTCTAAGATGTAATACACAGAACACTAATATGCAATGCGATACATAACCTTAGTAACGGTCCTCTTTTGTTATTTTTTGTATTATAGGCCTAGTTCAATTAATTGATCCTTAGGGGTGAGCCACAATAGGTCCTAGTTTATATAGTTTATAGTTTTTATATAACATTTTTTTTAATGCTTGAATACAATAATATATTACACAATTCTACTAGAATGTTCCTTCGAGAATATAATATACTGACGTAAGTATATATGCTCGAAGGACTATTCATTAAGTTCAATAAAAAAAACGTTTTAAATTTACATACACTTTATTATAATTCAGTAATTAATAAATTCGCTAATAGCGAATTTACCAAAACTTACTGCTTAAAATGGGTCAACTAGATTCCTAACTCATTTTCTTTTTTTTCAGATACTGCAAATAATTTTCCTCAGTATAGCTGTCTTTGATGAACTGTCGAAGCTATTGAGTTTTCCTTCAGCGTTACAGAAACTTCTTGGAAAAACCAGGGCCTTCATATTCAGCAGTCTCGTATTTCCGAGCAGTGCTTTGGTGGTATTTACGTTTTGGTCAATTTGGGCGGTGGATAGGGAATTGGTTTTCCCAAAAATCATGGATACTTTTTTTCCAATGTGGTTGAATCACGTGCTGCACACGTTCATACTAATTCCTTTGGCCATAGAGGTTTTGCTGCCTAAGAAAGATAATTTTATTACGTTTAAAACTGGGGCTCCAGTAATACTTCTTTACGCAGGAATCTACCAAGCTCTGTAAGTATAATTACTATTTGAATTATTTTAAAATGGAACAGGATTATTTTGAACTGCAAATAACATATCAAAATGTAGCATCGTGTACATTTGTTTAATGTACTGGAATATGAAACAAGTAAGACTACCAATGTTTGAGGAAATTTAATGGAAATGCCAGAACAGTATTAGTAACTTCTTCTATTCTTTTTCTACTTACTTTAAGATTTTGGAGGTACCTCACCATTTTTCCTGGGAGGTAGATTCTCTCAGAAGCCTTGGAGATTACTGTAATAGCAATGAAGGAAGCCTTTTTGAATTCCCTTCTCTGCATATCATGACAAGAAACGGGTAATGGGTTTGTATAAGTATAGAGAAAACCTGAATAATAAAGACCTGATAAGGATACTTTAATTAATTTAGATGTCTAGATGTTTCAAGGTGGAAATTCATTCAAGAAAAGAGTGAGACAAAGGAAAAAACCCATAGTACAGTCCCAATGAATTAAGCGAGAATAATATGAGGATGGATCAATATGATGTACACAGATAGTCAATGGGCTATAAGAGCTCTTATATTCACTCCAGGGAATGAATTCTCAAGTCAGTTATCCCCTGATATTCTATCAAGCACCATATTCAATATGTCAATTTGTAGAGTATTAGGTATGTTTCTGCCTTTGCAGGCTGGATTATATTTCCAGTTTCCCACATATTGTATGTAGAACGCCACCATTCTGATTCAGAGAACAAATATTTAAAATTACCTCAAAAATAGAGGTTTGGAATACTGTCCTCTGCATTATTCAATCAATGCTTCTTAGTGATAAAAACAACAATATTATTAGCATAATCTTGAGCATAGGCTCATTAAAGATCACATGAAGTTCATCAACAACGAGTTTACATAGAATTGACAGACCTGTAAACAAGGCAAGAACAACCCCATTAAAGGAAGTAGCTTTTACACTGCTAGACATGCAGATTTGGGCATAGGTTTAGGGAAACTAGTACACCTATCTCTTTATTGCGCAAATATTTTTGAATTTTCCCCTTCCACTGCTAAAGTATGACTACTTCTTGCCATAGAACCACATACTTAAAAACAATATACCGAGTAAAGTCCTACTGCGCATTTTACTGCACATGGAATAAAAGCAGATAGACAACGTGACTAGTTTGTTTTTTAGTGTAGATCAGAGTACTCGGTGTAACACTCTTGCTTGTGTCAGCCAATGATAATTGAGCAAACTTGTTCTGGGGTTTGCTTGCTTTAACCTCAAACAAAGTAGTAATTTTGACAATTTATCTAGGTTCAGGTCCGGCTTATCCAATTGTGATCAATGACCATCGTGCTTATATGATTATAGCAGCTTAGCAGCTTATAGTGATTTTGAACTTATTGCGAAAATTCGGTTTGTGTTGTGTTTTAATTTTAGTGACAGAGATTAGGTACGATATTGAGTTGTTTAGTGAAACAGTGTAAGAGTACTAAAAGTTATTTTAGGACCATATCTATTTCCTTCCGATAGTTTAGTGAAGATTTGTTATGAGAGTAAGATATTCATAAGGAAGTTTATGTTCATCACTGATAATAAACTACCATCTGTTGATTTGCTCCCAAAACCTTATTATTAATGTGGCAGGAAGAATAAAGCCTAACTTAGGAAGAAATATATTTTCTAAACACGAAGAACATTCATTTATTTTAATAACGCAGATTTTAAGGTGTTATTGTAAAATTAGATTAAATAATTTGGCAAAGCAGTTTACAGCTTTAGGACAAACTGATTTAATTAGGAAACAGCTTAGCAAATTAATTCTTTTTCGGCACCAGTAGAAATTAACAAGAACTAGTTAGGATTAAAAATGGAAATAGAAAAATGTTCACTATACTTTTTAATTATATAGCTGTCCAATGTAAAAAATAATTAATAATTCCAATTACTTTTTATTTCCTGTAATTATAATTGTACTTTAAGTATTTTGTATTGAAGTAATTTAAGTTGTGAAATTACGCACGCAAGTTGCATTTATTATAGTTGGTATACTTGTCATTAGTTGTCAACTTGATATTACATTATGGTTACTTCAATAGTTGGTCTAGTCTTGACACTATTTAATAAATCAAAACAAAATGTAACTTTAATATGTCAATCTGACGATGATTTTGATTGAAAAAGCTGTCATTACCTTAAAAATATTTTGTTGTCAAGTTTAATAAACTTTTAAAAAGTAAACATGTTGATTAAGTTACCTATTCCGTTTTTATTAACAATTTTTTTAACACTCATTAATTAATTAACTGGTAGTAAAATCATATATTATTTAATTATGTATTTGGATTGGGATTTAAATCTTTTGGGTATTAATTTAAATTATTTAACAACACTAAACACAACCCTTCCTTTAATTGTACTTTTTTATTTAGAATAATGTATAATTCCTATTTTTAATAAACACTTTGTAAGTGTAATTAATTTTATACTATATGTAATTAAATTTTGTGGTTCCCTATTATTTTCCTCTTTAAATAATAAATATTTTTTCGCTATTTTTTGGAAGTAAAAATTTAAACATAAAAATTTTAATTTGGATCCTTCTGGGCCAAGCCGGTACTTAAAGGTAGTCTACTATGGCGGCGCCCTATATTCCGGCTGTCGGACCTCTCTCTTGCGCGTTATATTGTTTTTAAGTATGTGCATAAAACACAACGTATTGCTACCCAGGAATACCACAATTTAAAAGAAAAACCCTTCTAGCTGTCAACAGCTAGCTTATATTTGCCGTATAGCCCCGGCAGCTCAGGCCATAAACCACAAAGGAGAAGTTCTTATTTTTATTTCGTTCGTGTACGCCGCTTGCTAGTTGTTATTGTGTTTTTCTTGTCTTTTTGTATTTAATATTTACGACTTGTGTGTGTACCTAGACTTCTCTTTGGATTTACTTTGGACTACGGATTAGTTTTGCATGTCCTGCCAACACAATTTTATAAGGGGCACGAACATTTAAGGAAATACGAGCATGCGGATTCAATTTGTGCCATTAACGAGATGGGTCTATTAATAAAAAAAGTTATATATCTTAGTTTGAATAGTGTATAATTTTTTCGTTTTTATCTTTTCAGATATTTCTCTATATACTTCAGGCATGGTGTATGGCTATATCCCATCTACAAAGAATTCAATGCTGTACAAATGGTGCTATTCAATTTAGTTATGGTTGTGGTAATTTTAGGATTCCTATACTTAGGTATTTCCCTGCAAAATACGAAAAAGAGGAAGATCGAAGGGGAAAAGAAAAAAATCAAGTGATTTATTTTTTGCAATCTTGTAGCACAGTTTTCTGCAATAAATAAAATGACAATTTCACTTATCTTGTATATATAGGTACTTGATTTTTAATAAACACGTGTTTAATAAAAAAATAAATACTTATAACTTGGAAATGTACAATACTTTAAGCCAACAGAACCAAATTATTTTTGGTGAAGTGATACTTGATTTGGCAATAATTGTCAAATTATTTTTATTTTCTTAGGATGTAACTACAAATAATTTATTTTAATTTAACTAAAATCAGTTATAATGAAGAATTTTTATTAATTAAGTATAATTAATGATTATTACATAAAAAATGAAATAAAATTTATTTTATTAAGAACAATAAACAACTAAACGGTTGAATGAAACCTAACGACTATTCCACCAAGTATGGAAGTAATAAGACAATATTCCGTATTACCAGATTTTATATATTTCTTTGTTTAACTAGTAAATTATCTGTGAATTTTGGCTATTAACATCAAAGGATTTTCGCTGGTTTTCGACTTTAGTTTTTTGTTTGTTAGGGTCTATGGTCTAGAGATCTATGGTTTGTATTAAAAATAACAATAATGTTCTATATCTTTCCTTGTCTAAGCTATGAAATTTAAAATCACTTAAAATGTCAAGAAGCAGAAAGACAATAGGTAAGTATAGGTTTGTTCCAAGAATGATAAACATTTTACCAGGATTGCTTAATCCCATAAGACGTACGTTCGCCAAAAAATCGATCGCACGTGACGTCACTGCAGTCCTCGGCCGTATTAAAACGATTTTTTGAGAATATTTATTATAAATTATAAGTGTTTAATCTTAAAAATCCAAATAGTGGTACGTTAGTATTACAGAAATCATAAAAATACTGTCTAATTCCTATTATTTCCATGCATTTATATGGTAAACGTTATAATGAAGGACTGCAGTGACGTCACACAGCTGGCGGACAAATCAGCCCGATTAGGCAATCCTGGTAAATGTTTATCGTTCTTGGGTTTGTTCCAACCAAGCAAAGAATCGTTCTAGAACGGTAATATTACCACTCACGAGACCAAATTAGTGCATTGCGCAACTCAGTTTACCACTGCGCACAAAAATTACTATTTTAGAACAGTTCTCTGCTTGGTTGGAACAGACCTTATATTTTAAGAGGTAGCCTGGGCTGCGATTTTCGAGCTTGTGCGATGCGCTGTCGCATGCTCTTTTGCACGTAATTGAAAGAACATGTATTTTTGAATCCCCGTAACCGACACCAAAGATAATATACCACCCACATACCACCGACACAATCTATCGTGTGCGATATGACATCGGTTGATCTGAAGTGGTCGATGTTTTCTGTCGTGTACGACGGTAATTTTGTATGTTATTAGTCATTTCAGTATTGGTTTATTTATTTGTTATTTATGTATTACATTTAATACATGCCATCATGAATTTTAATAATCATATCAATTTAAATGGAGTAGATGTATCAGAAGATAAAATAACAATGATCTATTAAATTCTATACTCAAAAAATATATATAAATTGTATCATAACTACCTTCCTCCATTGTTTCCAACTTTTTTGCGATCGAGGAATTCCATTTAATATGGTAGTTATTTCTACCCAATGTTTTTCTCCCTCTTTAAATGAAAAATCTTTTGAAAATTTTTCACTTTGTAATTGTGGGTGCCGCTTAACATACTCAATTAATATTTTTTTTGTTTCTCTGTCATTCCTGCCACTTTTCCTGACATTTTTTTAATAATAATGCCCAAGACTGAAGACAATCCACCTCTTAAAACAACCCTCAGAGTAATAAGTAAACAAACCGCTATGTTATTTAATTTCCAAACAAAAAAAATTAGAGGTCATATTTTTGACATCTACTGTGTTCCACGTTCAAAATTTTAAAATAGGAAAAAACAATCGGTCGGAAGTCGAAAATACAACATTTATAATTCATTCGATCACAAAATATTAACTAACGTTTAATATTTTGTGCATTCGATGCGACCGTCGCATGCGGTTAGTCGATTGAATTCGAAAATCGCAGCCCTGATTATTTTAAAAATATAGAGGTTAGAACGAAGGAGGACCAACTTGTATAGTAGATGGCGTGAGAGTAGCAGAAGGGTACAAAGACAACATGAAGTCAGTAACACTCCATAGATAACGGGTTAAAAAATTTAATATTTTTCGTTACTTGTGAAGTTTCTTACTCTAACAATTCATTTTACATTGCCGATCACAGGACAAATTCTTCTTTTCTACTATTTGTAACGTTCTGCGACACTTACTCTTGGTACTGTGGCGCCACCAGTTTGTTCCCTTTCAAAGGACACTTTGTAATACATCAGTTAGTTCTCCTTCCATATTTAAAAATAATCAGTGTTATATTTTTGACGTTTGTGATATCATCCAGAAAGGCCATTTAAATTTTATGTTTAAAAAAATCTATTGTTACAACGTACCTTTACTTTAAAAATAACCTTAGAATATAAAATTGTCCTCTCCAAACTTCAATATTTGTACCGAATATTAAACATATTAATTACACATATTAATTGACAGTAGGTCAATGGTTTATATTTAAAAAAGAAGAAGGTTGTAGAGTAACGTCAAGGTTGGTATAAGAGTTGCCTAATAAGGTTTGAAAAATCACCGGTCGTGACGTCAGGTTAAATTTCATGTTTTGTGTTATTTAAAAGAAGCCCATGAAGACGAATTGCACTAATGAAATTTAAAATAATTTATTTATTCTTTAATCTAAAATTAGATAATTAACTGATAAAACAAAATGTTTGGTATTTCGTATAATTTATATGAAATATACCATTGCCTTTTTCGATGTCATATGAACTAGTATCTTTGAAAAAACAGTTTGATAATAAGGCTTAGAAAAACTATTAAATACAACTCGCCTCTGTTTCGTTTTCTATCCTACATGTGCAATTATTTAACTGCACTCAAATATACACAACCATAATCCTTACATTGAACAAATTCCTGCTGAAATTACAAACAAAAAAACATATTTCTAAAGATTCTCAAGATGATATATTATCCAATCCTGATGCCTTTCTTATTTATAAAGAATACAAATAGAGCATAGGATAATCTTGTGGTAGAACTTTTGCTACATACATGCAACACATTATATATTCATCCAATGCTTCATTTATGGTACGAATTTATGTGAACAGAGCACATTTTTTAAAAATTGGCCTTGATATATTTTTTAACAGTACCCATAATCATAATAAAGAAAGTCTAAAATGAAATGGTTCACCAGACTAAACACAAACTTGAATTGGCCATTACAGATGAAAAGGTTGTCCAATTTTAAAAATAATAAAATGGTTACTTAAAAAATAGCTAGTTCTTGTGAAAAATATATTTAGATATTAAATTACAAAAGATATTTAAACATTCAAGTTCATTCTAAATTTAGAACATTATGTACACCAAATATTTGTAATACTTTCTTCTTAAATTGTATCTTGGTTAAAAATTGAATTATTTAGAACTTTCTTCTCTTGAGAATGTCAGGCTTCCAGTTAATTGGATGACTTTCTTCTGTAGCAGTATCATCTTCTTTATAAATTTTAATGGTTTTATCTGCCTCTGTTGTAATTAATCTTGATCCAGAATTGTCAAATGTCATTGAAAAAATAACTGCTTCATTGTCCATTGAACCAGGTTGGACAGGAGCTTGCAACCTTTGGAAGTTATAACCAGTGCGCCAATCCCAGAAGTGCAGAGTCCCATTATCACCTCCAGAAACCAAAACTCCCTCTGGATTTACAGCAAGGCAGTTAATGATTGCATTATGACCAGAGAGATTTTGAATGAATTTTCCATCAGGACATTTCCACTGTTTAATATTATCTGGTGAAGCTGAAGCAAACATATTCCTAAAAAAAATTCATTGTAAAATATAAATTTAAACTACTCTATTACAAATATTTACAATGTTGGATGAAAAACTACATCTCGCACACTCTTTTTGTGATTAGTTAATGTACACATTGACTTTCCAGCTGCCAAATCCCATAATCTAATTGTAGAATCATGTGACCCAGTAATTACCTAAAAATAAATAACTAAATTAATTAATAAATATATTCAAAAATAATAAGAAAATAGCTCAAAAAACATTTATTTACTTGAGGTTCTGAAGCCTGTGAAATAACTGTAGATACTGTATGTGTATGACCAGTTAAAGTGTGAATATTAGCTTTAGTTCTTATATCCCAAACCCTAGCAGTAGAGTCTCTACCTGCTGTTAGTAAAACATCTATAGTAGGATGTAGTGACAGAGTATACACTGCAGATAAGTGACCATGGTAATGCCTGACAACCTAAAATAAATGAAGTAATTTATAAAATTAAAAGAACTGATAATTTTTTATTTATTTATACCTTATTATATTCAAGATCCCAACATTTTACTTGCCTATCTTCACCACAGCTAAAAAGATAAGGATGCCTTGGACTAATTGCCAAACCTCTAACAGTACTTACATGTCCAGTAAGAGATACTTTCAACTGACCAGAGGCTAAATCCCAAATTTTAATAATCCTATCAGCTGCTCCAGTAGCAAACCACTTGAAAATTAAACAAAATATAAAAACTTTAAAATGTCTAACCCAATAGAATTTATCTTTTATATTTATATTACCTCATTTCCTGGTTCTACTGCAACACATCTAACCCAACCTAAATGCCCAGCAATAACCCTGTATAACTTCCAAGGTGCATGCCACTTTGGTTTTGGCATTGTGGGTGCTTTTTTTATAATATTAGCTAATTGATTAGCATTTGTGTTTTGTTGGTTTCTAACTACTAAACTATTGTCTGTGTATGGAACGACCACATTATCATTTGTTGGATCGTTTTTATGTTCTCCTGTGCCTGGTGGAGGCGGATTTGGACCAGATTCAGATTCTCTGAGGTGTTTCATAGCTTGCATTTTTTTGACATCATCAAATACCATTCCATAAGAATCTCTAGCTTTTGTTAACTTCCTAATTAACTCACTGTAAAATCAAAAGATTATAACACTTTAGAATTGATATACATTAGCTATATATTTCACTTACGCTTTTTCATCTACAGAAGGTAGAAGACCTTGGTTTGATAAAAACATATCATGAGATCGTTTTAAAGATCTGAACACCAGAGTGTGAACAGAGTGCCTTTGCACCTCTTCAGTCATTGCTGTGATTAAACAACTGTTTTATTACTAATTCACTTCATTTACTATTAACTACTCTTTTCGGTTTTGTTATGAATTTCCTAACCTAACTTTTTTGTTTCATTTTGCATCTAGCGTGTGTTAAGTGAACTTAAATATTTTTGACCTAATATATGCAACATACATTACAATTATCAAAATTAGGCTCCCTTACCACATAAATATATAATAACCTTACTAATCTTGATTGATAGTATATGAAATTATAAAATTCGAAAATTCCAAGAGTAGTTTATAAATTAATAAATGTATTTGACAAAAATATTATTTGTGCGATTTTTAATAAAAAAACTAATAGAGAAATATGTATAAATCGATACCAATTATTACTGTTTTGCGCATGTGCGATGTATTTTGTTATGTGAAATACTTTTCTTGTGTGTATATTTGGTTGACTAATAGATTCATTTGAAAACAATCGATCAGCTGTAAATTTTATATTTTCTAAATTTTTGAGAAAAATATGGAAAAAAAATTTGAAACAGTCTTGTTAGGATTTGAAGATGAACAAATTAGTGAGAAGTATAAAAATCAAGTCAATTTCTGCACCAACAAAATAGGAGGAAAACCTGTAAGTACCCAACACGTTTTCTACTGTATTTTTTTTATATAAATCAAATTTGTTTAAAATTATCTTGGTTTTAATTTCGTATTCTAATAAATAAATAACTAGAAATTTATATTTAATTACAAAAATTAAAATAAAAATACTTGGAGGAGCTGGGATTTGAACCCAGGACTTTCTGCATGCGAAGCAGACACTCTACCACTGAGTTACACCCCCGATACCTAACAATCTTAGAAATACGTTTATAACTTGTAAGTAGTTTAAAGAAAACTTGAAACTTTTTTGTTTGTAGGATTATCCTCCAAATATAAAATTAGATCCTCCAATTTGTGGACTGTGTCAACTCCCAAGACCTCTGATCGTACAAATATATGCTCCACTAGAGCATTCAGTTTACCACCGGACTTTGTATTTATTTGCATGCATTAATCCAAATTGTTGGAGTTTAACTGAAAGGTAATACAACTATTTTTTTCATATTTAATTACCTTTATCTATAGCTATCCATATTTTTTTAAATTGAAAAGGAAATCCATTAAATAGAACTTTGAAATCTGTAGCACTTATGTATATATGTATTTCAGTTGGCTTTGCATCAGGGTCCATTCTCAAGAAAAAGTTATCGAAACCGAAGAAACAACTATTAGCTCAAAACCAACATCCGTAACACAATGGTGTGAAGACGCCGATGATTGGGATGATGACAATAACGCAAATTTGAATGAAGAAAATGGAAATGTTATCAGCAATATTGAAAAAGTTTCCGACGAAGACGACGAAAGTTGTTCGTTGGAAGATTCCTTAAGATCAGGATTTGGAAATTTATGCGTCGATGATAGAAATGCCAATAAAGGAGCACAAGGTAAGAATTTTTATTTAACTGAAAGTTTAAAATCCCGTCCAAATATTACCTGTAGATTATTACCATGAAGAGCTAGATATCTACCTACAGCTCAGTATCCTTATAGGTCTGCTTCTTCTGAATTTTCTGTTGTGGGCGAGTTAAACCATTGGATGGCTTCATATGTACCGACTTGCAGTATCTTGAATTGTGTTATCCATATGACCACTGGATTGGTCTTGTTAGCACAATCCCATAACTCATTGCCAAATTGAGTTTAATACTGCTTAGAGTAGATTAGTCATAAGTTTTCTATTATAATGGATAAGACTTTCTTCCAATAAATCTTCGTTTCTCAAATTCTGTTATGTTCCTTTTTTTATATGAGTTGTTTCCAGTAAAGTTTTACTATTAAAGTGACTCCCAGGGATTTAAAAATATTACTTTATGATATCCCAATTTGATTGATGGTTACAAGAAGACAATTTCCTATACAGCGAGTGAAAGTTTTGATTTATTTACCTTAAATTTTCAATTATTTGGCCATATTTTATGTTATTATCTAATTGGCAAAAGTAGATGTGGCATCTGTGAATGTCCCGATAGCCGTTTAATTGTTTGTAGATAAGTCATATGTATAAAAGCATGTACCAGTAGTGGTACTATAATACTTCCTTGTGGGACACCAGAATAAATAAGTATATTGTATACTTTCTTAAAAAATCTTTAATCAAACATTTATTTAAAAAAGATATTACCAGTAGCTTAAAGTAACTTGCTTCTTTGCATAGTACACCAGGGTGCCAAAGGAAGTTGGTCTCACATTCCCATATAGTCTAAGTTGTTATTCAAAATTCCAAAACTACTTCTTATTGGACAAGTTAATATTAATAAATGCTACAAACAAATGATGAAACAGGATATTGGAAGTATACACCAGAAACCATCTAAGAAAACGAAAAATCTGCCCTCTATTGGAATCGATCAGTCCTAACAGATAGACATATCCTACACAACACACCCAACACAATTCTATGAAAAAAAAAGGAAAAAATAGTCCATTCAAACTCCTGGACAAAATTAACGCATAATTTTTAAAAGTCGCCCTAGCAAAAAATAAGCATACATTGGAAAACAGTCTTGATTGGCATCTGTCATGCGTTTACGACCCTGGCCTGGCCTTCTTAGGTTGCTTCTTGTTTCGCCAAATCTCCTTACCACTCGGGAGATCGACGATTGTGACACATTGAATCGTTCTGCCACTTGCATCTGTGAAAAACCTTCCTCTATTAAAGCAACAGCTGCGGCGCACTCTTCAGGGGTAAGATTCCGATGTTGGCGAGGTTGGACATTCATTTTAAAGTTTCTAAAAGTAAAAAACTTAATGCAAAGAGCAAAGAATTCAAAACAAGCAGAAAACTGCAATATACCAAATGTACCTGTTTTAGGAATTAATAAAAATGATTGGTAAATCCTTATCGGACGCCCACAAAAAAACTTGTTTCTTCAGGAAATATTGTTCGCAAAAAATTATAGGCCAGTTACATTAAACTGAAAAATTTATGGTAAAAATTTTCGCGAGAAATACAATTATGCGTTAATTTTGTCCAGGAGTGTAGTTGACTATGCCATAGTCAATACACACAACATACAATGAAAAAATACAAAAATACCAGGAATAGGCGATGGAAATCAAAGAAATGTGGGGGGTCAATAAAATAAAAATCCATTTTATCATAATATCAACTACCGGCATAGTAATTAAAACAACCATCAAACAAGTTAAAGATCTTGAATTATCAAACTAACTAATAGCTAAAATGCAAAATTCTGTGGTACTGTCAATATGTAACCTCTTTAGAAAAACTATTAATACATAAATTCACATAACATATTTGAATTGGTAACATACCCGCAAATAATTTGAATACCCACCCCTTAAGGAGATACTACAAGAATAATAATAATAATACAGTTTTATAACAAATAATATATATTTTTAACAAGTAATACACCTGTAAACAGTTTAATGTACAAACAGAAAAATTAAAATATACACAATTTGCAGGATTTTTTTCTTAAATTATTTTAATTAAAATTTATTTAAGTAACATATGTGATACATTCTCATAAGTTACAAAAGTGATCATTGTAGCTGGTGTAACTCTCAATAAATTTGTACCTAAACCTTTATAAAACCCCCTCCAACCTTCATATATCCAAGTTTGTTTAGCACAATCTATGAGTCCTGAATAGCAACAATTTTGCTTTTGTAATCTTGCTCGCATTACTTGATATGGATAAGTTGTTGCAGCTGCTATTAATTTAGAAGTGGCTGCAAATACTAAATATTCAGCAGTACCCAATTTTGAGTTTAAAGGTTGGGATTTATAACTGCAATACTCCTTTTTTAATTCTTCATACACCATGAACTGCACAGCACCATGTGATACTCCAAAAATACCTGGTACAAATCCTTTATAGTACCCCCGAAATCCTTCAGTCTGAAAGATCTTATATAAACAATCTGTCATACTACTGTAGTGTTTTTGGTTTGAATATTGTAAGCATAATCTAGTTTTTACAACCCATATGGGATTAGTCAATAATAAAGTTAGGAATCCTGATTGCGATGCTATTAAAAGATGGGTACCTGCTCCTAAGCTAACATTTGTGTTTCCCTTTCTTATCCAATTTTTTAATGAATTATAGAACAGAAAATATAGTCCCCAAGATGCTCCTGCTCCCCAAATATTTGGTGTGACTCCTTGATACAACCCTCGTATACCTAAAATAATTAAAAAAGGATTAACATAATTAATGCCACATAAAACGTATACTATAGTTACCTTCATTTCTTAAAATTGTTGAAAATGCATTAACTATTCCAGTATATTTAGGCACACTTTGTAATCTCCCATCATTTACAGCAAATCTTATTTTGATAACATCCAAAGGATGTAAAATAAGTGTTGATGTTACGCCGCCTGATATTCCAGCAATTAAATGTTCGTATTGTAACTGACTAATTAAACTAACTTCTTTTTTGGTTTCCGTAGTGACTAGTGTCATTATTTTCATAAAGTGAAAAAATGCTGGTTAAAGTATTTTAAACAGTAGTAACTGCATTTCAAGTTATTGTTTTTCGCTTTTATAATTTGAGGTTATGTTAAAGTAGGACAAGTGTCAAAAATCAATACACATGGATTGACGTAAATACTTTTAAGTGTATTAGACACAAAATATATATTCCTCGGTAGTATAGTGGTAAGTATCCCCGCCTGTCACGCGGGAGACCGGGGTTCGATTCCCCGCCGGGGAGGAATTTTTTTTTTGTTATTATCGTACTATTTTTTAAATATGTTTAGTTTATTAATAAAACCAATATATTACTACTGAAAAGTTTAAATTCTTAGGATACTATAAAGCAGTCAGATATATGAAAAATATGATTCTCAAACAAAACAATACATAGGCGAATTGCAAATATGTCTTTTAATATTAATGCTTATCAGTGACGGATTTAGGCATGCTGCCGCCCTAGGCCCTGTTCAATGCGCCGCTCTTTTTGATAATGTGAATTTAAGTAATTTTAATCCAATATTTTAATTTTAAAATAACTTCATTCATTGAAATATAATTTTTTAAATATAACTAATAAATATGACAGATAAATAAGTTACTTATAAGCTTTAGACAGACAAATAATAAGTCTTTTTTTAATAGATATTAATTACGTCGATTATATCGTCATATTTAATTTCTTGGACTAGTTGAGCTTCAATAGACAGTAACGCAAGAGCATTAAGTCTATCTTGGCCCATGTTTGCGCGTAAATAGATTTTTACTCTTTCTAGAGTGGAAAAACATCTTTCTCCTGAACAATTTGTAGCCGGAATATTAAAAAAATACGGAGAGCAATGTCTCGAAGACTCCATGAATGCAATAGCAATACATTGCATATTTTTTGTGCAGAGCATACATCTTCTTTATTTGCTAAGGAATCTTTGAGTTGACAATGTAAATGAATACATTCGTTGCCTAACGTCTCTTCCAAATCGTCAGGATACTTACTGACTAGTTTATTGGCAAGATTTTTCAATTCGTTGATACCTATTTCAGATAAATCATCAAAAAAATTGAAATTTTCGTAAAGCTTTTCATATGCACTTTTACGCCCGGCCAATTGTATACTCAGAGTATCGAGAATAGGGTAATAAACATTTGTGCGAAAATTTTCTTGTCCAGAAGAAGGTGTTCTTTCATTTACCCGTGACTTATCTGGCTGAAGTCTTCTGGTTTTTTTGCGACGAGTATCTTAACGATAATAATCATGAACTCCAGATAATACTTTGGCTTTTTCTTCATACTCAGAGAATTGTCTCTCTCTCATGTCTTGAAGCAATAGAGCCAGAGAACTATAGATCTGAACAACGGATGATAAATCAGCTTGAGATTCTTGAAGCTTCTTACTAGCAGCATTAAAACGGTCTAAAATTACATTCCAAACGATAACCAGGATTGCTGTTTCTAAATATTGTAATTTTCGCTGCAATCTCGTAGCTTCAGATCGCGTAGTCGGTTTCTCATCTCTGCTTTCAGCAATAAATTCCAGTGCATCAATTATTGCCGACCACTCTTTTTCTAATGCGTAACATGCATAATGTCGAGCAGACCAACGAGTTTTAGAAAGACACTTCACTCTTAAACTTGTACGCTGCATCAAGATCTCCCAACGATGTGTAGAAATAGTAAAGAAATTATATAATTCTTGCAAAGTACAAAAGAAGTCGACTGCTCCTGTTACCTATTCAACTGCACATGATCCTACCAAATTTAAAGAATGGGCGGCAGAAGGAACATAATCTGCGAAAGGATTAATTGTTTTGATTCGTAAAAACAATAAATAACTGAACGGTTAAACTAAACTTCCACTATTTATTCGAAAAATTCGCTTTAAAATTCAATTACAGCTGTTTCGCTAATAACTAGCATCGTCAGATATGTCAATTAATATGTTTTGTTCTGAAAACCATTTAAATTAAACACTACGGGGAACGCACTTTTAACATGATGTCAAAATCCCCAGGTAATAATGGGTTTGTTCCAACCAAGCAAAGAACCGTTCTAGAACGGTAATATTACCACTCACGAGACCAAATTAGTGCACTGCGCAACTCAGTACACCACTGCGCACAAAAATTACTATTTTAGAACGGTTCTCTGCTTGGTTGGAACAGACCTTATACTTGTAGTTGCTCAAAGTGGACATTTCTCAATCTGCAATCTATTTTATCAGTGACCATGAAACTTATTTACTTCTCGTGAACACAGACATGGGAATACTTATTGTTTCTAATTAAAAAATATATAGACATAAAAACTTGTTATATGCTAATGCTAAATGAATGGTCTTCAAGATTGTTAAATGTACCTACATTTTATTTTTATTTTAACACAGTCAGTGTGATTCTTTATGAAGCAAATCTTCAACAACTGCATAATAAATTATTTCATAGAAAAGTGTGTCCTTTTATTTTCTCAAATACGGGACAAGAATTAATAACGCTTAGCATTTCCTGCACTGTCATAATTTCTAACAGCTCTTGTTTTTTTTTGTTTTGGATTTGGATGGTATTTATTATCTTTTCTTAATACTTGTGGTTTTATCTCTTCACATTTAGAAACTCTTAACATGTTGAGTTTAAAAGTATTTCACCTTTTAATTTACTATACATTTTTCATTCTACAGACCTCCTGTTGATGGTGGTGGGCCAAAATCTCCAGGTATAATACCTGTAGTAGTTGGTAGCACGCTGGGAATCCCTGGAATACGAGGTTTGTGTGAAAAGTTTCCGACCTAGCAAAGATACTAGCAATTTTTTCTTCAAATTAATTTTTATTTTTCTACATAGTCGATACACTTCTCCCAGCGATGCTCCCATCTCTTCAACCCGTCCAAATAGTACTCGACGTCTTTCTCTGCAAAATAGTTGTTTACGAAGGTGATGGCCTCCTCATTCGACGAAATTCTCTATCCTACGAGCGCAACTTTTAGCTTAGGGAACAAAAAAAGTCGCTTGGGGCTAGATCTGGTGAATAAGGAGGGTGGTCAAGCAGTTCAAACCGTAATTCGTGGATTTTCGCCATAGCAACCGCTGAGGTGTGAGACGGCGCAATGTCTTGGTGAAACAAAATTCTTTTTTTCTGCAAATGTGGCTGTTTTTCCGCAATTTCTGCCTTCAGCTTGTCAAGTAATGATGCGTAGTATGCTCCTGTAATGGTTTTTCCTTTTTGAAGATAATCGATTAAGATAACTCCATGACTATCCCAGAAAACAGTTGCCATAACTTTCCCAGCCGAAGGAACAACCTTTGCTTTTTTTGGAGCCGATTCCTCCTTCGCAGTCCAATTGTTTTGACTGTATTTTGGTTTCTGGAGTATAATGGTGTATCCAAGTTTTATCTACAGTAATCAATCGGCGCCAAAACTCTGATTTATTGCGCCTAAACTGCGCCAACGGAGAGTTGGAAATGTTCATTCGAACACGTTTTTGGTCCAAAGTGAGCAAACGCGTCACCCAACGCGCGGACAGCTTTCTCATGCCTAAATCTTGATTCAATATGTGACAAACACGTTCTTTGGACATGTTTATAGCCTCTGCTATCTCTCTAATTTTAATTCGACGGTTGTCTAGCACCATATTTGGTGAACTTGGGCGATATTATCGTCAGTGGTTGCAGTTTTTGGACGTCCCGAACGTTCATCGTCACCCAAGCTGGTATGGCCACGTTTAAATTCAGCAGCCCAAAATTTCACGGTGGTAAATGATGGTGCAGAGTCCCCGTACACAGCGTCCAACTCGTCTTTGATTTGCGTAGGCGTATTGCCTTTCAAAAACAAATATTAAATGACAGCTCAATACTCGATTTTTTCCATTTTTATAAAAAAACTCACATCGACTTACTTAAATGATTGTCAAATGACAACTGCGGCTGAAATTTTAGTGGGTACCTTTCAAAGCGTGCGCAAACACATTCCCCAACTTTTGTTTACGAGGGCTGCCATCTTCATGTTGAGGTCGGAAACTTTTCAGACAACCCTCGTAGAATTTAAAGTATACTTACGGATATAAAAAATGTTTGTTTGGTATTAATAAATAAGTTTTATTATTTCAGGAGGAGCTGTGGGAAGGTTACACTCTCCCTTAGCAACAGCTGAAATTGAAGGCAACGAGGGTGAAGTAATAAGTATTGATACTCCAACATTTCCACAACGTGATATTGCTTCACTGCTTCAAGAAGCTGCTCCTCTTCCTCAAGATATTTGTCAATCGGACTCCAGAAGAATTTCATTGATACAGTTTTCTCCTTATTTTATGTCAGTATGGGAAGAAACGAAAGAAAAACAGTCGGCCAATGTCAGTGATAGGTACATTTTTTTAATTAAACTGTTAACATTCTTAATTTAGAATAATAATTATGATCCTATTTATAGACACGTCAAAGATTTGTTACAAGAATATCAACAGAAAAACGACGACAATTCTCACTTAGTTTGTTCCGAAAGTGGAGGGGCTGAAGGAGGAGATGTATACGAAAAATATGAAAAAAGTAACCCTGCTCATGGTGATAAAATGTTCCATCACTTTTTGTCCAAAGTACAGAGTAATCCCGGCCAAATTTTAAGGTAAATACACACAGCAGTATCTAAAATGTGTTTTACATTGATTAAATTAATGAACTTTTGTAGGTATAGTAGAGAATCTTCCCCTCTTCTACTCTATCCATTACAAGAAGCCCCAAAGAAATGTCAATATTGCCAAAGCGATCTGGTGTTTGAATTTCAGATTATTCCAACTATAATTTCAAAATTAAAACTAACAACGGATCACAAACAAACTGCCAGATTGGAGTTCGGAACAGTTCTAGTGTATACTTGTCAAAAGAGCTGTTGGTCTTCTGATACCGTCTTCAGAGCTGAGACTGTGATTTTACAAACTGAATATTATTAAATTTTTAAAATTATTTTAAATCTTTTTTTTTTTTTTACTTAATTTGGTTTCTGTGCATATTCAGGTTGACTGAATGATCCTGTTTATGCCAAAAACTATGTTTCACAATTATTACAATAGTAAAAGTATAGGTTTATGTAAGTGTAGGAGAATTTAGTTGCCAAATTTGTTTTACCCCGTAAATATTTTTATTTTACTCTTAAAATCGTAGCTGTCTGAAATAAATATAATAATTAATACGTGCTCCACCATGTTTTCTTATGATTCTATTGTATTTATTTAGGCTGTTTATTTTATCATGTGTCTAAATTCTAAAAAATTCTACTAATTCTGTAATCTTTTGGTGATATTGATACCAAACACATTGACACTACCATTACACCCATACCATTATACATTTACATTTACAATTAACGGAAGTATTTTTCATCAGATCTAAAATAAAATTTATTGTACTAACTCTTATTTTTTGGAAGTCCATCTTATTAAGAATAATAAAAAAAAACTCTTCGATTGAACGTAACTTCCAAGTTTATTTGAAAAAAAGAAAAAAACATAATTTTTTCAAATAAACTTGGAAGGTACGTTCAATCGAAGAATTTTTTTATTATTCTTAAGATTAAAAATAGCTCAAATTTACCTGTGGTTTCTGAAGAAGACACAAATGCTTTGGTGTAGTGGTTACGTCGATTCTAAAATATTTAAAAATGTGAAAACGATTAAATGAGCAAAATTATAACTCTTTTGTAGAGTAGAGAGAATTATGGTGGATTTCTGAGCATTATTTTATACGCTATAGAATCTGCAATGTCTTTTGGTAGAGTTTTACAAATTTGTGAAAATTGGTATTTTGAAACCAGACCTGTTAGGTTACAGATTTATTCTATAATTCTCTGTACTTGTTACAGTTATATTTGTCTGTTCCTTAAATATTTACGAATCTGTAAGGAAATCTGTAACTGACCAGTTGGATTAGAATTGTAAATTTTACAGATTTTTACTTACAGATCTTACAGATGTATTCAAAATCCCACTATTAATCACAAAACTTACATGAGTTACATGAGAGTAGAGTTACATGGAATTTTTATTTTAATTATGTAAAATTTCTAGGAGGAAGGTTGTATTATGTCTAAAATTTACTAAAATATGCAGGTGTGCATCTTACTACTGAAGTTAATATTACTATGTAGTAATCGTTGGGGTATTTTTCCAGGGTTCCTTGTAGAATTTTTCCCAAACCCTTCAACTGTTGGCTCCTTTTAATGTTGTGTGCCAAAATCTCGATAAACGTGCAATTTTGTATGTTTTCTTAAAATTCACAAGATATATTTCTATTGATTTTAAAGCTGGCAACATTCATTACACTACGTTTTCCAATAAAAGAATTTTTTTTGTTTTTACAAATTTTACCCGCCTAGTAAAAGTTCTGATCGTTATGCAAAATTTTCTTCTGGTTTTCTAATAGACTGAGTGCCGAATTTTTATGGAATTAGCTGTTATTTCCCACATTATCTAATTAATTATATATTTTTTATCCTCAGGATAAACGTCAGTAATATTAATAGGTTTTAACAAATTGGACAAGGATTCGTTAAAAGTGCAATAATTAAGAATAATAAAAAACTCTTCGTTTCAACGTAACTTCCAAGTTTATTTGAAAAATTTTAAATCACAATGACGGCCGTTTCGCTAAGAAACGGACAGATTGACATTTAAGTTACATTTTGTTTGTTTGTAGCTAGGTACCTGATGTTTAGGTAGTATTAAGGTTAGACCAAGTATGGAAGTAATAAGACATAACAATACTAAAGCCTAGATGTTAATAGCCCTAAGGGATTATCCTAGATGTAATTCCCTCTAAGATCAGTGTAACTGTGCAATGATATAGAAAAACCAGGAAAAAACTATATCATGCTGATCTTTACAATAACTTAATATATTTGTGTTTTACAATTATGTCTTATCTATGTATAAAATGTAAACTCAATCAAAGTAAGCAGTTTAATAGTGGAGAACTTCCAAGATTTATTTGTTCATTAACAACTTTAAATTGTGGATCTGCTACATCACCAGTTGGTCCATTAATATTAATTAATATTCATTGAAGGGATTAGGTTAGAATAGATTGTGTGGACTATTTATTTTCCTACCTCCAGGTTTTCCAAATCTATAGTGAAGGTCCTTTTTACTCTATAGAATCTTGTCCAATTGGTTCTTTTCCTGGTCAGTTAAGAGGCCTTGCTGGATGACACTTTCTTAGGCTTGTAGATCTACCTCTTCTACTTGTTTTCTTGTACCTTTTGTGTTGATTTTCTGGGCTCCACAGTGGATGGCAGTAATTACATCTCTGTGGCATACTGCCCTATAAATTAAATGAAATTTTTCTTTTCTTCCATGAACTTCCGGTTTTTGAATTGTCTGTGAAGTAAACAAGTCCTGCTTGGATTGGTATCCCATTTCTTCTTCAAGTTTCCCTGTATTTTATATTTTGCTATCGTTTGATCTCGTTGAACTCTTTTTGTTGCTTGAGCATATTTGCCCAGACTCCGCCTGAAAATACAGATGTAGAGGTGACTCCAATTCTGTTGGAGTACCTACTTGTACGGCTAGCGTAGCTCTAAAGCATGGTTATACTACCACACCGTAGATCATCATGAGTCTAAAATTCCAATATTTCTCTAGCTTACTCTTACATTTGTGTTAGGGAGAATATGTATTTATTTGCTATGTTCTGTAATTGGTAGTTCCAAATTTACCATTGGTTAAAAATTACTTCTGGTATTTTGCCTCCTTCCTCATTGAATACCTAGTAGTAGTCCATAATTCAGTATTTTCTTTGTAAAGTAAACATCAGGGTTTTTTTGTTCATTTACTGCTTGACCCTCTTTAAGATGTCAATAGATAGTTAGAAAAGGGGAATAAGAATAAGAATAGAACAGCAGTTCCCGCTATAATAATAGAAACCTTAAAATTCCATTGTCATAAGTATTAGACTATTAAAGCTGTTTTAGAATATTTCTTAAATTGTACTGCTCTCCAAAAAACACATACTTTTAAGGAAAAGTACAATTTAACATAATGAAATAAACTTCCTGTAAAGACTGGAAAACGTTTTTGACATATTTTTTCAGGTTAAGCATAATAATTATGTATTTCCAAGATTGGTTGTCGTTTTAGATATTTAACTTTTTGTTACATCTAAATTATATTAAAAAAATAAATTACCTTTAGTAATTTTTATGAATTTTACCTACAATTTGTATAGTAGTATTGTTGAATACCTATACCTATAGAATTATTGTATTAACTTAACACAAGTATGTAAACATACCTATGTATGAAAAGTGATTGGTTGACTAAGTTTACAAAGAAATTTTGAAATTAATGCAAGAATTAAAAAACGACAAACAAAAGTATAAATAAATAACCATTTGTTCTATCTACTATACCCTCAGAGTAATAAGTAATAATATTAAGTTTACTTATTACTCTGAGACTATACCCAATTAGCTAATTCATTTTGTTTCAGAACAATTGTCCTTTTTTAAATAATTGCTGAAAACAAATGTTATTTAAAATAGTTCCGATTCTAATTTTCAGAAGTCGGGTAATAATGATATAAAATCATAGAATCGGTACTGATGTCTATTGTATTTTTTTAAAAAATAGCCTGTACTGTCAAATGTGAAGCACGCCGTTTTACCATACAATTATGTATCAATTACTGTAATAAATAATATAGAAATAAATGCTTTGTTTCCTTTAAATATTATAATAAAATATATGTAATATCAGAATAAACCAGAATTTTTCTAAAACACCACAATATATAATAAGGTTATGATTCCTGAACCCACTCTAATATTTTTCAACACTGCATAGATAAAAACAAAAAACACGAGTCGAAAGCTCAAATCTAAACTCGATCTTCAGTCAATCTTTCAATCCTGCATGTAAAAATGGTAAATGTAGAACAATGAAAAAAAGGTCTGGATTGCTTAAACAAATACTATAGCCTTGCTCATTTTTGTGACCAAATCACTTTTGGCTTTCGAATTGCGAGAAATTATGTGTTCTACGTAATCGAAATAGTGGTTCTAAACCATTTTTATGATAATTAAATTTTTGTTGAATTTTGACAAAAATCCACGTAGAACACGAAAATCGAGTTTACAATGCAAAATTATGGCTAATTTTATTAAAAGTTCACTAATTTTGAATGCCAGTGAATACTTCCCATGAAATATTCGCACCTCGATTTAAAGGTGTTCTATACATCCTATCGAGGAACTGACTTGACTGCACCAGTGGATTCAGCGTCACAGAAAACACTGTTTTCCATAATTTCAAGCAATTTGAAAGCCAAAAGTGTTTTTGTCAAAAAAATGAGCAAGGCTATAGCCTTGGATTTTTGTCAAAATTTAACTAAAATTTGATTATCATAAAAATGGTTTAGAACCACTATTTTGATTACGTAGAACACGAAAATCAAGTTTAAAATGCAAAATTATGGCTAATTTTCTTAAAAGTTCACTAATTTTGAATGCGAGTGTATACTTCTCATGAATTATTCGCACCTCGATATAAAGGTGTTCTATACATCCTATCGAGAAACTGACTGCACCAGTGGATTCAGCGTCACAAAAAACACCGTTTTCCATAATTTCAAGCAATTCGAAAGCCAAAAGTGTTTTTGTCAAAAAAATGAGCAAGGCTATAGCCTTGGATTTTTGTCAAAATTCAACAAAAATTTGATTATCATAAAAATGGTTTAAAACCACTATTTTGATTACGTAGAACACGAAAATCGAGTTTAAAATGCAAAATTATGGCTAATTTTCTTAAAAGTTCACTAATTTTGAATGCGAGTGTATACTTCTCATGAATTATTCGCACCTCGATATAAAGGTGTTCTATACATCCTATCGAGAAACTGACTGCACCAGTGGATTCAGCGTCACAAAAAACACCGTTTTCCATAATTTCAAGCAATTCGAAAGCCAAAAGTGTTTTTGTCAAAAAAATGAGCAAGGCTATAGCCTTGGATTTTTGTCAAAATTCAACAAAAATTTGATTATCATAAAAATGGTTTAAAACCACTATATTAATTACGTAGAACTCAAAAATCGAGTTTAAAATGCAAAATTATGGCTAATTTTCTTAAAAGTTCACTAATTTTGAATGCGAGTGTATACTTCTCATGAATTATTCGCACCTCGATATAAAGGTGTTCTATACATCCTATCGAGAAACTGACTGCACCAGTGGATTCAGCGTCACAAAAAACACCGTTTTCCATAATTTCAAGCAATTCGAAAGCCAAAAGTGTTTTTGTCAAAAAAATGAGCAAGGCTATAGCCTTGGATTTTTGTCAAAATTCAACAAAAATTTGATTATCATAAAAATGGTTTAAAACCACTATTTTGATTACGTAGAACACGAAAATCGAGTTTAAAATGCAAAATTATGGCTAATATTATTAAAAGATCACTAATTTTGAATGCGAGTGTATACTTCTCATGAATTATTCGCACCTCGATATAAAGGTGTTCCATACATCTTATCGAGGAACTGACTGCACCAGTGGATTCAGCGTCACAAAAAACACCGTTTTCCATAATTTCAAGCAATTCGAAAGCCAAAAGTGATTTTGTCAAAAAAATGAGCAAGGCTATAGCCTTGGATTTTTGTCAAAATTTGACTAAAATTTGATTATCATAAAAATGGTTTAAAACCACTATATTAATTACGTAGAACACGAAAATCGAGTTTAAAATGCAAAATTATGGCTAATTTTCTTAAAAGTTCACTAATTTTGAATGCGAGTGTATACTTCTCATGAATTATTCGCACCTCGATATAAAGGTGTTCTATACATCCTATCGAGAAACTGACTGCACCAGTGGATTCAGCGTCACAAAAAACACCGTTTTCCATAATTTCAAGCAATTCGAAAGCCAAAAGTGTTTTTGTCAAAAAAATGAGCAAGGCTATAGCCTTGGATTTTTGTCAAAATTCAACAAAAATTTGATTATCATAAAAATGGTTTAAAACCACTATATTAATTACGTAGAACTCAAAAATCGAGTTTAAAATGCAAAATTATGGCTAATTTTCTTAAAAGTTCACTAATTTTGAATGCGAGTGTATACTTCTCATGAATTATTCGCACCTCGATATAAAGGTGTTCTATACATCCTATCGAGAAACTGACTGTACCAGTGGATTCAGCGTAACAAAAAACACCGTTTTCCATAATATCAAGCAATTTGAAAGCCAAAAGTGTTTTTGTCAAAAAAACGAGCTAGGCTATAGTCTTTGGTATTTTGTCAAAATTTAACTAAAATTTGATTATTATAAAAATGGTTTAGAACCACTATTTTGATTACGTAGAACACGAAAATCGAGTTTAAAATGCAAAATTATGGCTAATATTATTAAAAGATCACTAATTTTGAATGCGAGTGTATACTTCTCATGAATTATTCGCATTCAAAAGCCAAAAGTGTTTTTGTCAAAAAAATGAGCAAGGCTATAGCCTTGGATTTTTGTCAAAATTCAACAAAAATTTGATTATCATAAAAATGGTTTAGAACCACTATTTTAATTACGTAGAATTTGAAAATCGAGTTTAAAATGCAAAATTAGGGCTAATTTTCTTAAAAGTTCACTAATTTTGAATGCGAGTGTATACTTCCCATGAATTATTCGCACCTCGATATAAAGGTGTTTTATACATCCTATCGAGGAACTGACTGCACCAGTGGATTCAGTGTCACAAAAAACACCGTTTTCCATAATTTCAAGCAATTCGAAAGCCAAAAGTGTTTTTGTCAAAAAAATGAGCAAGGCTATAGCCTTGGATTTTTGTTAAAATTCAACAAAAATTTGATTATCATAAAAATGGTTTAGAACCACTATTTTGATTACGTAGAACACGAAAATCGAGTTTAAAATGCAAAATTATGTCTTATTTTATTAAAAGATCACCAATTTTGAATGCCAGTGAATACTTCCCATGAAATATTCGCAACTCGATTTAAAGGTATTCCATACATCCCATCGAGGAACTGACTGCACCAGTGGATTCAGCGTCACAAAAAACACCGTTTTCCATAGTTTCAAGCAATTCGAAAGCCAAAAGTGTTTTTGTCAAAAAAATGAGAAAGGCTATAGCCTTGGATTTTTGTTAAAATTTCACAAAAATTTGATTATCATAAAAATGGTTTAGAAACACTATTTTGATTACGTAGAACACAAAAATCGAGTTTAAAATGCAAAATTATGTCTTATTTTATTTAAAGATCACTAATTTTGAATGCCAGTGAATACTTCCCATGAAATATTCGCAACTCGATTTAAAGGTATTCCATACATCCCATCGAGGAACTGACTGCACCAGTGGATTCAGCGTCACAAAAAACACCGTTTTCCATAGTTTCAAGCAATTCGAAAGCCAAAAGTGTTTTTGTCAAAAAAATGAGAAAGGCTATAGCCTTGGATTTTTGTTAAAATTCAACAAAAATTTGATTATCATAAAAATGGTTTAGAACCACTATTTTGATTACGTAGAACTCGAAAAAGGAGTTTAAAATGCAAAATTATGTCTTAATTTCCTAAAAGTTTTCTATTTGTGAATGCGAGTGTATACTTCCCATCAAATATTCGCACCTCGATTTAAAGGTGTTCTATACATCCTATCGAGGAACTGACTGCACCAGTGGATTCAGCGTAACAAAAAACACCGTTTTCCATAATTTCAAGCAATTCGAAAGCCAAAAGTGTTTTTGTCAAAAAACTGAGCATGGCTATAGCCTTGGATTTTTGTTAAAATTCCACAAAAATTTGATTATCATAAAAATGGTTTAGAAACACTATTTTGATTACGTAGAACACAAAAATCGAGTTTAAAATGCAAAATTATGTCTTATTTTATTAAAAGATCACTAATTTTGAATGCCAGTGAATACTTCCCATGAAATATTCGCAACGCGATTTAAAGGTGTTCTATACATCCTATCGAGGAACTGACTTGACTGCACCAGTGGAATTAGCGTCACAAAAAACACCGTTTTCCATGGTTTCAAGCAATTCGAAAGCCAAAAGTGTTTTTGTCAAAAAAATGAGAAAGGCTATAGCCTTGGATTTTTGTTAAAATTCAACAAAAATTTGATTACCATAAAAATGGTTTAGAACCACTATTTTGATTACGTAGAACACGAAAATCGAGTTTAAAATGCAAAATTATGGCTAATTTTATTAAAAGTTCACTAATTTTGAATGCCAGTGAATATTTCCCATGAAATATTTGCACCTCGATTTAAAGGTGTTCTATACATCCTATCGAGGAACTGACTTGACTGCACCAGTGGATTCAGCGTCACAGAAAACACCGTTTTCCATAATTTCAAGCAATTTAAAAGCCAAAAGTGTTTTTGTCAAAAAAACGAGCTAGGCTATAGCCTTGGTATTTTGTCAAAATTTAACTAAAATTTGATTTTTATAAAAATGGTTTAGAACCACTATTTTGATTACGTAGAACACGAAAATCGAGTTTAAAATGCAAAATTATGGCTAATATTATTAAAAGATCACTAATTTTGAATGCGAGTGTATACTTCTCATGAATTATTCGCACCTCGATATAAAGGTGTTCTATACATCCTATCGAGGAACTGACTGCACCAGTGGATTCAGTCTCACAAAAAACACTGTTTTCCATAATTTCAAGCAATTCGAAAGCCAAAAGTGTTTTTGTCAAAAAAATGAGAAAGGCTATAGCCTTGGATTTTTGTCAAAATTTAACTAAAATTTGATTATCATAAAAATGGTTTAGAACCACTATTTTGATTACGTAGAACACGAAAATCGAGTTTAAAATGCAAAATTATGGCTAATTTTATTAAAAGATCACTAATTTTGAATGCGAGTGTATACTTCTCATGAATTATTCGCACCTCGATATAAAGGTGTTCTATACATCCTATCGAGGAACTGACTGCACCAGTGGATTCAGTGTCACAGAAATCACCGTTTTCCATAATTTCAAGCAATTCGAAAGCCAAAAGTGTTTTTGTCAAAAAAATGAGCAAGGCTATATCCTTGGATTTTTGTCAAAATTCAACAAAAATGTGATTATCATAAAAATGGTTTAGAACCACTATTTTAATTACGTAGAACTCGAAAATCAAGTTTAAAATGCAAAATTATGGCTAATTTTACTAAAAGTTCACTAATTTTGAATGCGAGTGTAGGTATACTTCCCATGAAATATTCGCACCTCGATTTAAAGGTGTTCTATACATCCTATCGAGGAACTGACTGCACCAGTGGATTCAGCGACACAGAAATCACCGTTTTCCATAATTTCAAGCAATTCGAAAGCCAAAAGTGTTTTTGTCAAAAAAATGAGCAAGGCTATATCCTTGGATTTTTGTCAAATTTCAACAAAAATTTGATTATCATAAAAATGGTTTAGAACCACTATTTTGATTACCTACAGAGAACACGAAAATCGAGTTTAAAAAGCAAAATTAAGGCTAATTTTCTTAAAAGTTCACTAATTTTGAATGCGAGTGTATACTTTCCATGAATTATTCGCACCTCGATATAAAGGTGTTCTATACATCCTATCGAGGAACTGACTGCACCAGTGGATTTAGTGTCACAAAAAACACCGTTTTCCATAATTTCAAGCAATTCGAAAGACAAAAGTGTTTTTGTCAAAAAAATGAGCAAGGCTATAGCCTTGGATTTTTGTCAAAATTCAACTAAAATTTGATTATCATAAAAATGGTTTAGAACCACTATTTTGATTACGTAGAACACGAAAATCGAGTTTAAATGCAAAATTATGGCTAATTTTATTAAAAGTTCACTAATTTTGAATGCTCATGAAATATTCGCACCTCGATATAAAGGTGTTCCATACATCCCATCGAGGAACTGACTGCACCAGTGGATTCAGCGACACAGAAAACACCGTTTTCCATAATTTCAAGCAATTCGAAAGCCAAAAGTGTTTTTGTCAAAAAAATGAGCAAGGCTATAGCCTTGGATTTTTGTCAAAATTTGACTAAAATTTGATTATCATAAAAATGGTTTAAAACCACTATATTAATTACGTAGAACACGAAAATCGAGTTTAAAATGCAAAATTATGGCTAATTTTCTTAAAAGTTCACTAATTTTGAATGCGAGTGTATACTTCTCATGAATTATTCGCACCTCGATATAAAGGTGTTCTATACATCCTATCGAGAAACTGACTGCACCAGTGGATTCAGCGTCACAAAAAACACCGTTTTCCATAATTTCAAGCAATTCGAAAGCCAAAAGTGTTTTTGTCAAAAAAATGAGCAAGGCTATAGCCTTGGATTTTTGTCAAAATTCAACAAAAATTTGATTATCATAAAAATGGTTTAAAACCACTATATTAATTACGTAGAACTCAAAAATCGAGTTTAAAATGCAAAATTATGGCTAATTTTCTTAAAAGTTCACTAATTTTGAATGCGAGTGTATACTTCTCATGAATTATTCGCACCTCGATATAAAGGTGTTCTATACATCCTATCGAGAAACTGACTGTACCAGTGGATTCAGCGTAACAAAAAACACCGTTTTCCATAATATCAAGCAATTTGAAAGCCAAAAGTGTTTTTGTCAAAAAACGAGCTAGGCTATAGTCTTTGGTATTTTGTCAAAATTTAACTAAAATTTGATTATTATAAAAATGGTTTAGAACCACTATTTTGATTACGTAGAACACGAAAATCGAGTTTAAAATGCAAAATTATGGCTAATATTATTAAAAGATCACTAATTTTGAATGCGAGTGTATACTTCTCATGAATTATTCGCATTCAAAAGCCAAAAGTGTTTTTGTCAAAAAAATGAGCAAGGCTATAGCCTTGGATTTTTGTCAAAATTCAACAAAAATTTGATTATCATAAAAATGGTTTAGAACCACTATTTTAATTACGTAGAATTTGAAAATCGAGTTTAAAATGCAAAATTAGGGCTAATTTTCTTAAAAGTTCACTAATTTTGAATGCGAGTGTATACTTCCCATGAATTATTCGCACCTCGATATAAAGGTGTTTTATACATCCTATCGAGGAACTGACTGCACCAGTGGATTTAGTGTCACAAAAAACACCGTTTTCCATAATTTCAAGCAATTCGAAAGACAAAAGTGTTTTTGTCAAAAAAATGAGCAAGGCTATAGCCTTGGATTTTTGTCAAAATTCAACAAAAATTTGATTACCATAAAAATGGTTTAGAACCACTATTTTGATTACGTAGAACACAAAAATCGAGTTTAAAATGCAAAATTATGTCTTATTTTATTAAAAGATCACTAATTTTGAATGCCAGTGAATACTTCCCATGAAATATTCGCAACTCGATTTAAAGGTATTCCATACATCCCATCGAGGAACTGACTGCACCAGTGGATTCAGCGTCACAAAAAACACCGTTTTCCATAGTTTCAAGCAATTCGAAAGCCAAAAGTGTTTTTGTCAAAAAAATGAGAAAGGCTATAGCCTTGGATTTTTGTTAAAATTTCACAAAAATTTGATTATCATAAAAATGGTTTAGAAACACTATTTTGATTACGTAGAACACAAAAATCGAGTTTAAAATGCAAAATTATGTCTTATTTTATTTAAAGATCACTAATTTTGAATGCCAGTGAATACTTCCCATGAAATATTCGCAACTCGATTTAAAGGTATTCCATACATCCCATCGAGGAACTGACTGCACCAGTGGATTCAGCGTCACAAAAAACACCGTTTTCCATAGTTTCAAGCAATTCGAAAGCCAAAAGTGTTTTTGTCAAAAAAATGAGAAAGGCTATAGCCTTGGATTTTTGTTAAAATTCAACAAAAATTTGATTATCATAAAAATGGTTTAGAACCACTATTTTGATTACGTAGAACTCGAAAAAGGAGTTTAAAATGCAAAATTATGGCTAATTTTCCTAAAAGTTTACTAATTTTGAATGTGAGTGTATACTTCCCATCAAATATTCGCACCTCGATTTAAAGGTGTTCTATACATCCTATCGAGGAACTGACTGCACCAGTGGATTCAGCGTAACAAAAAACACCGTTTTCCATAATTTCAAGCAATTCGAAAGCCAAAAGTGTTTTTGTCAAAAAACTGAGCATGGCTATAGCCTTGGATTTTTGTTAAAATTCCACAAAAATTTGATTATCATAAAAATGGTTTAGAAACACTATTTTGATTACGTAGAACACAAAAATCGAGTTTAAAATGCAAAATTATGTCTTATTTTATTAAAAGATCACTAATTTTGAATGCCAGTGAATACTTCCCATGAAATATTCGCAACGCGATTTAAAGGTGTTCTATACATCCTATCGAGGAACTGACTTGACTGCACCAGTGGAATTAGCGTCACAAAAAACACCGTTTTCCATGGTTTCAAGCAATTCGAAAGCCAAAAGTGTTTTTGTCAAAAAAATGAGAAAGGCTATAGCCTTGGATTTTTGTTAAAATTCAACAAAAATTTGATTACCATAAAAATGGTTTAGAACCACTATTTTGATTACGTAGAACACGAAAATCGAGTTTAAAATGCAAAATTATGGCTAATTTTATTAAAAGTTCACTAATTTTGAATGCCAGTGAATATTTCCCATGAAATATTTGCACCTCGATTTAAAGGTGTTCTATACATCCTATCGAGGAACTGACTTGACTGCACCAGTGGATTCAGCGTCACAGAAAACACCGTTTTCCATAATTTCAAGCAATTTAAAAGCCAAAAGTGTTTTTGTCAAAAAAACGAGCTAGGCTATAGCCTTGGTATTTTGTCAAAATTTAACTAAAATTTGATTTTTATAAAAATGGTTTAGAACCACTATTTTGATTACGTAGAACACGAAAATCGAGTTTAAAATGCAAAATTATGGCTAATATTATTAAAAGATCACTAATTTTGAATGCGAGTGTATACTTCTCATGAATTATTCGCACCTCGATATAAAGGTGTTCTATACATCCTATCGAGGAACTGACTGCACCAGTGGATTCAGTCTCACAAAAAACACTGTTTTCCATAATTTCAAGCAATTCGAAAGCCAAAAGTGTTTTTGTCAAAAAAATGAGAAAGGCTATAGCCTTGGATTTTTGTCAAAATTTAACTAAAATTTGATTATCATAAAAATGGTTTAGAACCACTATTTTGATTACGTAGAACACGAAAATCGAGTTTAAAATGCAAAATTATGGCTAATTTTATTAAAAGATCACTAATTTTGAATGCGAGTGTATACTTCTCATGAATTATTCGCACCTCGATATAAAGGTGTTCTATACATCCTATCGAGGAACTGACTGCACCAGTGGATTCAGTGTCACAGAAATCACCGTTTTCCATAATTTCAAGCAATTCGAAAGCCAAAAGTGTTTTTGTCAAAAAAATGAGCAAGGCTATATCCTTGGATTTTTGTCAAAATTCAACAAAAATGTGATTATCATAAAAATGGTTTAGAACCACTATTTTAATTACGTAGAACTCGAAAATCAAGTTTAAAATGCAAAATTATGGCTAATTTTACTAAAAGTTCACTAATTTTGAATGCGAGTGTAGGTATACTTCCCATGAAATATTCGCACCTCGATTTAAAGGTGTTCTATACATCCTATCGAGGAACTGACTGCACCAGTGGATTCAGCGACACAGAAATCACCGTTTTCCATAATTTCAAGCAATTCGAAAGCCAAAAGTGTTTTTGTCAAAAAAATGAGCAAGGCTATATCCTTGGATTTTTGTCAAATTTCAACAAAAATTTGATTATCATAAAAATGGTTTAGAACCACTATTTTGATTACCTACAGAGAACACGAAAATCGAGTTTAAAAAGCAAAATTAAGGCTAATTTTCTTAAAAGTTCACTAATTTTGAATGCGAGTGTATACTTTCCATGAATTATTCGCACCTCGATATAAAGGTGTTCTATACATCCTATCGAGGAACTGACTGCACCAGTGGATTCAGTGTCACAAAAAACACCGTTTTCCATAATTTCAAGCAATTCGAAAAACAAAAGTGTTTTTGTCAAAAAAATGAGCAAGGCTATAGCCTTGGATTTTTGTCAAAATTTAACTAAAATTTGATTATCATAAAAATGGTTTAGAACCACTATTTTGATTACGTAGAACACGAAAATCGAGTTTAAATGCAAAATTATGGCTAATTTTATTAAAAGTTCACTAATTTTGAATGCCAGTGAATACTTCCCATGAAATATTCGCACCTCGATTTAAAGGTGTTCCATACATCCCATCGAGGAACTGACTGCACCAGTGGATTCAGCGACACAGAAAACACCGTTTTCCATAATTTCAAGCAATTCGAAAGCCAAAAGTGTTTTTGTCAAAAAAATGAGCAAGGCTAAAGCCTTGGATTTTTGTCAAAATTTAACAAAAATTTGATTATCATAAAAATGGTTTAGAACCACTATTTTGATTACGTAGAACACGAAAATCGAGTTTAAAATGCAAAATTATGGCTAATTTTCTTAAAAGTTCACTAATTTTGAATGCGAGTGTATACTTCTCATGAATTATTCGCACCCCGATATAAGGGTGTTCTATACATCCTATCGAGGAACTGACTGAACCAGTGGATTCAGCGTCACAGAAAACACCGTTTTCCATAATTTCAAGCAATTCAAAAGCCAAAAGTGTTTTTGTCAACAAAATGAGCAAGGCTATAGCCTTGGATTTTTGTCAAAATTCAACAAAAATTTGATTATCATAAAAATGGTTTAGAACCACTATTTTAATTACGTAGAATTTGAAAATCGAGTTTAAAATGCAAAATTATGGCTAATTTTCTTAAAAGTTCACTAATTTTGAATGCCCATGAAATATTCGCACCTCGATATAAAGGTGTTCTATACATCCTATCGAGGAACTGACTGAACCAGTGGATTCAGCGTCACAGAAAACACCGTTTTCCATAATTTCAAGCAATTCAAAAGCCAAAAGTGTTTTTGTCAACAAAATGAGCAAGGCTATAGCCTTGGATTTTTGTCAAAATTTAACTAAAATTTGATTATCATAAAAATGGTTTAGAACCACTATTTTGATTACGTAGAACACAAAAATCGAGTTTAAAATGCAAAATTATGTCTTATTTTATTAAAAGATCACTAGTTTTGAATGCCAGTAAATACTTCCCATGAAATATTCGCACCTCGATTTAAAGGTGTTCCATACATCCCATCAAGGAACTGACTGCACCAGTGGATTCAGCGTCACAAAAAATACCGTTTTCCTTATTTCAAGCAATTCGAAAGCCAAAAGTGATTTGGTCAAAAAAATGAGCAAGGCTATAGCCTTGGATTTTTGTCAAATTTCAACAAAAATTTGATTATCATAAAAATGGTTTAGAACCACTATTTTGATTACAGAGAACACGACAATCGAGTTTAAAATGCAAAATTATGGCTAATTTTCTTAAAAGTTCACTAATTTTGAATGCGAGTGTATACTTCCCATGAATTATTCGCACCTCGATATAAAGGTGTTCTATACATCCTATCGAGGAACTGACTGCACCAGTGGATTTAGTGTCACAAAAAACACCGTTTTCCATAATTTCAAGCAATTCGAAAGACAAAAGTGTTTTTGTCAAAAAAATGAGCAAGGCTATAGCCTTGGATTTTTGTCAAAATTTAACTAAAATTTGATTATCATAAAAATGGTTTAGAACCACTATTTTAATTACGTAGAACTCGAAAATCGAGTTTAAAATGCAAAATTATGGCTAATTTTCCTAAAAGTTTACTAATTTTGAATGCGAGTGTATACTTCCCATGAAATATTCGCACCTCGATTTAAAGGTGTTCTAAACATCCTATCGAGGAACTGACTGCACTAGTGGATTCAGCGTCACAAAAAACACCGTTTTCCATAATTTCAAGCAATTCGAAAGCCAAAAGTGTTTTTTTGTCAAAAAAATGAGCAAGGCTATAGCCTTGGATTTTTGTTAAAATTCAACAAAAATTTGATTATCATAAAAATGGTTTAGAACCACTATTTTGATTACGTAGAACTCGAGAATCGAGTTTAAAATGCAAAATTATGGCTAATTTTATTAAAAGTTTACTAATTTTGAATGCGAGTGTATACTTCCCATGAAATATTCGCACCTCGATTTAAAGGTGTTCTAAACATCCTATCGAGGAACTGACTGCACTAGTGGATTCAGCGTCACAAAAAACACCGTTTTCCATAATTTCAAGCAATTCGAAAGCCAAAAGTGTTTTTTTGTCAAAAAAATGAGCAAGGCTATAGCCTTGGATTTTTGTCAAAATTCAACAAAAATTTGATTATCATAAAAATGGTTTAGAAACACTATTTTGATTACGTAGAACACAAAAATCGAGTTTAAAATGCAAAATTATGTCTTATTTTATTAAAAGATCACTAATTTTGAATGCCAGTGAATACTTCCCATGAAATATTCGCAACTCGATTTAAAGGTGTTCCATACATCCCATCGAGGAACTGACTGCACCAGTGGATTCAGCGTCACAAAAAACACCGTTTTCCATAGTTTCAAGCAATTCGAAAGCCAAAAGTGTTTTTGTCAAAAAAATGAGAAAGGCTATAGCCTTGGATTTTTGTTAAAATTCAACAAAAATCTGATTACCATAAAAATGGTTTAGAATCACTATTTTGAGTACGTAGAACACGAAAATCGAGTTTAAAATGCAAAATTATGGCTAATTTTACTAAAAGTTCAGTAATTTTGAATGCAAGTGTATACTTTCCATGAATTATTCGCACCTCGATTTAAAGGTGTTCTATACATCCTATCGAGAAACTGACTGCACCAGTGGATTCAGCGTCACAAAAAACACCGTTTTCCATAATTTCAAGCAATTCGAAAGCCAAAAGTGTTTTTGTCAAAAAAATGAGCAAGGCTATATCCTTGGATTTTTGTCAAATTTCAACAAAAATTTGATTATCATAAAAATGGTTTAGAACCACTATTTTGATTACGTAGAACACGAAAATCGAGTTTAAATGCAAAATTATGGCTAATTTTATTAAAAGTTCACTAATTTTGAATGCTCATGAAATATTCGCACCTCGATATAAAGGTGTTCCATACATCCCATCGAGGAACTGACTGCACCAGTGGATTCAGCGACACAGAAAACACCGTTTTCCATAATTTCAAGCAATTCGAAAGCCAAAAGTGTTTTTGTCAAAAAAATGAGCAAGGCTATAGCCTTGGATTTTTGTCAAAATTTAACAAAAATTTGATTATCATAAAAATGGTTTAGAACCACTATTTTGATTACGTAGAACACGAAAATCGAGTTAAAAAAGCAAAATTAAGGCTAATTTTCTTAAAAGTTCACTAATTTTGAATGCCCATGAAATATTCGCACCTCGATATAAAGGTGTTCTATACATCCTATCGAGGAACTGACTGAACCAGTGGATTCAGCGTCACAGAAAACACCGTTTTCCATAATTTCAAGCAATTCGAAAGCCAAAAGTGTTTTTGTCAAAAAAATGAGCAAGGCTATAGCCTTGGATTTTTGTCAAAATTCAACAAAAATTTGATTATCATAAAAATGGTTTAGAACCACTATTTTAATTACGTAGAACTTGAAAATCGAGTTTAAAATGCAAAATTATGGCTAATTTTCTTAAAAGTTCACTAATTTTGAATGCGAGTGTATACTTCTCATGAATTATTCGCACCCCGATATAAGGGTGTTCTATACATCCTATCGAGGAACTGACTGCACCAGTGGATTCAGCGACACAGAAAACACCGTTTTCCATAATTTCAAGCAATTCGAAAGCCAAAAGTGTTTTTGTCAAAAAAATGAGCAAGGCTATAGCCTTGGATTTTTGTCAAAATTTAACTAAAATTTGATTATCATAAAAATGGTTTAGAACCACTATTTTGATTACGTAGAACACAAAAATCGAGTTTAAAATGCAAAATTATGTCTTATTTTATTAAAAGATCACTAGTTTTGAATGCCAGTAAATACTTCCCATGAAATATTCGCACCTCGATTTAAAGGTGTTCCATACATCCCATCAAGAAACTGACTGCACCAGTGGATTCAGCGTCACAAAAAATACCGTTTTCCTTATTTCAAGCAATTCGAAAGCCAAAAGTGATTTGGTCAAAAAAATGAGCGAGGCTATAGCCTTGGATTTTTGTCAAATTTCAACAAAAATTTGATTATCATAAAAATGGTTTAAAACCACTATTTTGATTACAGAGAACACGAAAATCGAGTTTAAAATGCAAAATTATGGCTAATTTTCTTAAAAGTTCACTAATTTTGAATGCGAGTGTATACTTCCCATGAATTATTCGCACCTCGATATAAAGGTGTTCTATACATCCTATCGAGGAACTGACTGCACCAGTGGATTTAGTGTCACAAAAAACACCGTTTTCCATAATTTCAAGCAATTCGAAAGACAAAAGTGTTTTTGTCAAAAAAATGAGGAAGGCTATAGCCTTGGATTTTTGTAAAAATTTAACTAAAATTTGATTATCATAAAAATGGTTTAGAACCACTATTTTGATTACGTAGAAGACGAAAATCGAGTTTAAATGCAAAATTACGGCTAATTTTCTTAAAAGTTCACTAATTTTGAATGCGAGTGTATACTTCCCATGAATTATTCGCACCTCGATATAAAGGTGTTCTATACATCCTATCGAGGAACTGACTGCACCAGTGGATTTAGTGTCACAAAAAACACCGTTTTCCATAATTTCAAGCAATTCGAAAGACAAAAGTGTTTTTGTCAAAAAAATGAGCAAGGCTATAGCCTTGGATTTTTGTCAAAATTTAACTAAAATTTGATTATCATAAAAATGGTTTAGAACCACTATTTTGATTACGTAGAACACAAAAATCGAGTTTAAAATGCAAAATTATGTCTTATTTTATTAAAAGATCACTAGTTTTGAATGCCAGTAAATACTTCCCATGAAATATTCGCACCTCGATTTAAAGGTGTTCCATACATCCCATCAAGGAACTGACTGCACCAGTGGATTCAGCGTCACAAAAAATACCGTTTTCCTTATTTCAAGCAATTCGAAAGCCAAAAGTGATTTGGTCAAAAAAAATGAGCAAGGCCTTGGATTTTTGTCAAATTTCAACAAAAATTTGATTATCATAAAAATGGTTTAGAACCACTATTTTGATTACAGAGAACACGAAAATCGAGTTTAAAATGCAAAATTATGGCTAATTTTCTTAAAAGTTCACTAATTTTGAATGCGAGTGTATACTTCCCATGAATTATTCGCACCTCGATATAAAGGTGTTCTATACATCCTATCGAGGAACTGACTGGACCAGTGGATTCAGCGTCACAAAAAACACCGTTTTCCATAATTTCAAGCAATTCGAAAGCCAAAAGTGTTTTTGTCTAAAAAATGAGCAAGGCTATAGCCTTGGATTTTTGTCAAAATTCAACAAAAATTTGATTATCATAAAAATGGTTTAGAAACACTATTTTGATTACGTAGAACACAAAAATCGAGTTTAAAATGCAAAATTATGTCTTATTTTATTAAAAGATCACTAATTTTGAATGCCAGTGAATACTTCCCATGAAATATTCGCAACTCGATTTAAAGGTGTTCCATACATCCCATCGAGGAACTGACTGCACCAGTGGATTCAGCGTCACAAAAAACACCGTTTTCCATAGTTTCAAGCAATTCGAAAGCCAAAAGTGATTTTGTCAAAAAAATGAGCAAGGCTATAGCCTTGGATTTTTGTCAAAATTCAACAAAAATTTGATTATCATAAAAATGGTTTAGAAGCACTATTTTGATTACGTAGAACACGAAAATCGAGTTTAAAATGCAAAATTATGGCTAATTTTACTAAAAGTTCAGTAATTTTGAATGCAAGTGTAAACTTCCCATGAATTATTCGCACCTCGATTTAAAGGTGTTCTATACAGCCTATCGAGAAACTGACTGCACCAGTGGATTCAGCGTCACAAAAAACACCGTTTTCCATAATTTCAAGTAATTCGAAAGCCAAAAGTGATTTGGTTAAAAAAATGAGCAAGGCTATAGCCTTGGATTTTTTACAAAATTTAACAAAAATTTGAATATCATAAAAATAGTTTAGAATCACTATTTTGATTACGTAGAACACGAAAATCGAGTTTAAAATGCAAAATTATGGCTAATTTTACTAAAAGTTCAGTAATTTTGAATGCAAGTGTAAACTTCCCATGAATTATTCGCACCTCGATTTAAAGGTGTTCTATACAGCCTATCGAGAAACTGACTGCACCAGTGGATTCAGCGTCACAAAAAACACCGTTTTCCATAATTTCAAGTAATTCGAAAGCCAAAAGTGATTTGGTCAAAAAAATGAGCAAGGCTATAGCCTTGGATTTTTGTCAAAATTTAACAAAAATTTGAATATCATAAAAATAGTTTAGAATCACTATTTTGATTACGTAGAACACGAAAATCGAGTTTAAAATGCAAAATTATGGCTAATTTTACTAAAAGTTCAGTAATTTTGATTGCAAGTGTAAACTTCCCATGAATTATTAGCACCTCGATTTAAAGGTGTTCTATACATCCTATCGAGAAACTGACTGCACCAGTGGATTCAGCGTCACAAAAAACACCGTTTTCCATAATTTCAAGCAATTCGAAAGCCAAAAGTGATTTTGTCAAAAAAATGAGCAAGGCTATAGCATTGGATTTTTGTCAAAATTTAACTATAATTTGATTATCATAAAAATGGTTTAGAACCACTATTTTGATTACGTACAACACGAAAATCGAATTCACTGGTGCAGTCAGTCCCTCGATAGGATGTATAGAACACCTTTAAATCGAGGTGCAAATAATTCATGGGAAGTATACACTCGCATTCAAAATTAGTGAACTTTTCATAAAATTAGCCATAATTTTGCATTTTAAACTCGATTTTCGTATTCTACGTAATCAAAATAGTGGTTCTTAGCCATTTTTATAATATTCAAATTTTGGTTAAATTTTGACAAAAATCCAAGGCTAGCCTTGCTAATTTTTTTGACCAAATTACTTTTGGCTTTCGAATTGCTTGAAATTATGGAAAACGGTGTTTTTTGTGACGGTGAATTCACTGGTGCAGTCAGTTCCTCGATAGGATGTATAGAACACCTTTAAATCGAGGTGCAAATAATTCATGGGAAGTATACACTCGCATTTAAAATTAGTGAACTTTTCATAAAATTAGGCATAATTTTGCATTTTAAACTCGATTTTCGTGTTCTACGTAATCAAAATAGTGGTTCTAAACCATTTTTATGATAATCAAATTTTAGTCAAATTTTGACAAAAATCCAAGTCTATAGCCTTGCTCATTTTTTTGACAAAATCACTTTTGGCTTTTGAATTGCTTGAAATTATGAAAAACGGTGTTTTTTGTGACGCTGAATCCACTGGTGCAGTCAGTTCCTCGATAGGATGTATAGAACACCTTTAAATCTAGTTGCGAATATTTCATGGAAAGTATATACTCGCATTCAAAATTAGTGAACTTTTAATAAAATTAGCCACAATATTGCTTTTTAAACTCGATTTTCGTATTCTACGTAATCAAAATAGTGGTTCTTAGCCATTTTTATAATATTCAAATTTTGGTTAAATTTTGACAAAAATCCAAGGCTATAACCTTGCTCATTTTTTTGACAAAAACACTTTTGGCTTTCGAATTGCTTGAAATTATGGAAAACGGTGTTTTTTGTGACGCTGAATCCACTGGTGCAGTCAGTTCCTCGATAGGATGTTTAGAACACCTTTAAATCGAGGTGCGAATATTTCATGGGAAGTATACACTCGCATTCAAAATTAGTAAACTTTTAATAAAATTAGCCATAATTTTGCATTTTAAACTCGATTTTCGTATTCTACGTAATCAAAATAGTGCTTCTAAACCATTTTTATGATAATCAAATTTTTGTTGAATTTTGACAAAAATCCAAGGCTATAGCCTTGCTCATTTTTTTGACAAAATCACTTTTGGCTTTCGAATTGCTTGAAATTATGGAAAACGGTGTTTTTTGTGACGCTGAATCCACTGGTGCAGTCAGTTCCTCGATAGGATGTATAGAACACCTTTAAATCGAGGTGCGAATATTTCATGGGAAGTATACACTCGCATTCAAAATTAGTGAACTTTTAAGAAAATTAGCCATAATTTTGCATTTTAAACTCGATTTTCGTGTTCTACGTAATCAAAATAGTGGTTCTAAACCATTTTTATGATAATCAAATTTTTGTTGAATTTTGACAAAAATCCAAGGCTATAGCCTTGCTCATTTTTTTGACAAAAACACTTTTGGCTTTCGAATTGCTTGAAATTATGGAAAACGGTGTTTTTTGTGACGCTGAATCCACTGGTGCAGTCAGTTCCTCGATAGGATGTATAGAACACCTTTAAATCGAGGTGCGAATATTTCATGGGAAGTATACACTCGCATTCAAAATTAGTAAACTTTTAATAAAATTAGCCATAATTTTGCATTTTAAACTCGATTTTCGTGTTCTACGTAATCAAAATAGTGGTTCTAAACCATTTTTATGATAATCAAATTTTAGTTAAATTTTGACAAAAATCCAAGGCTATAGCCTTGCTCATTTTTTTGACCAAATCACTTTTGGCTTTTGAATTGCTTGAAATTATGGAAAACGGTGTTTTTTGTGACGCTGAATCCACTGGTGCAGTCAGTTCCTCGATAGGATGTATAGAACACCTTTAAATCGAGGTGCGAATATTTCATGGGAAGTATACACTCGCATTCAAAATTAGTGAACTTTTAAGAAAATTAGCCATAATTTTGCATTTTAAACTCGATTTTCGTGTTCTACGTAATCAAAATAGTGGTTCTAAACCATTTTTATGATAATCAAATTTTAGTTAAATTTTGACAAAAATCCAAGGCTATAGCCTTGCTCATTTTTTTGACAAAAACACTTTTGGCTTTCGAATTGCTTGAAATTATGGAAAACAGTGTTTTTTGTGACGCTGAATCCACTGGTGCAGTCAGTTCCTCGATAGGATGTATAGAACACCTTTAAATCGAGGTGCGAATATTTGATGGAAAGTATACACTCGCATTCAAAATTAGTGAACTTTTAAGAAAATTAGACATAATTTTGCATTTTAAACTCGATTTTCGAGTTCTACGTAATTAAAATAGTGGTTCTAAACCATTTTTATGATAATCAAATTTTTGTTAAATTTTGACAAAAATCCAAGGCTATAGCCTTGCTTATTTTTTTGACAAAATCACTTTTGGCTTTCGAATTGCTTGAAATTACGTAAAACGGTGTTTTTGTGACGCTGAATCCACTGGTGCAGTCAGTTCCTCGAAAGGATGTATAGAACACCCTTAAATCGAGGTGCGAATATTTCATGGGAAGTATACACTCGCATTCAAAATTAGTGAACTTTTAAGAAAATTAGCCATAATTTTGCATTTTAAACTCGATTTTCGTGTTCTACGTAATCAAAATAGTGGTTCTAAACCATTTTTATGATAATCAAATTTTTGTTGAATTTTGACAAAAATCCAAGGCTATAGCCTTGCTCATTTTTTTGACCAAATCACTTTTGGCTTTCGAATTGCTTGAAATTATGGAAAACGGTGTTTTTTGTGACGCTGAATCCACTGGTGCAGTCAGTTCCTCGATAGGATGTATAGAACACCTTTAAATCGAGGTGCGAATATTTCATGGGAAGTATTCACTGGCATTCAAAATTGGTGATCTTTTAATAAAATAAGACATAATTTTGCATTTTAAACTCGATTTTCGTGTTCTACGTAATCAAAATAGTGGTTCTAAACCATTTTTATGATAATCAAATTTTTGTTGAATTTTGACAAAAATCCAAGGCTATAGCCTTGCTCATTTTTTTGACCAAATCACTTTTGGCTTTCGAATTGCTTGAAATTATGGAAAACGGTGTTTTTTGTGACGCTGAATCCACTGGTGCAGTCAGTTCCTCGAAAGGATGTATAGAACACCCTTAAATCGAGGTGCGAATATTTCATGGGAAGTATACACTCGCATTCAAAATTAGTGAACTTTTAAGAAAATTAGCCATAATTTTGCATTTTAAACTCGATTTTCGTGTTCTACGTAATCAAAATAGTGGTTCTAAACCATTTTTATGATAATCAAATTTTAGTCAAATTTTGACAAAAATCCAAGGCTATAGCCTTGCTCATTTTTTTGACAAAATCACTTTTGGCTTTTGAATAGCTTGAAATTATGGAAAACGGTGTTTTTTGTGACGCTGAATCCACTGGTGCAGTCAGTTCCTCGATAGGATGTATAGAACACCTTTAAATCGAGGTGCAAATAATTCATGGGAAGTATACACTCGCATTCAAAATTAGTGAACTTTTCATAAAATTAGCCATAATTTTGCATTTTAAACTCGATTTTCGTGTTCTACGTAATCAAAATAGTGGTTCTAAACCATTTTTATGATAATCAAATTTTAGTCAAATTTTGACAAAAATCCAAGGCTATAGCCTTGCTCATTTTTTTGACAAAATCACTTTTGGCTTTTGAATTGCTTGAAATTATGAAAAACGGTGTTTTTTGTGACGCTGAATCCACTGGTGCAGTCAGTTCCTCGATAGGATGTATAGAACACCTTTATATCGAGGTGCGAATAATTCATGAGAAGTATACACTCGCATTCAAAATTAGTGATCTTTTAATAAAATTAGCCATAATTTTGCATTTTAAACTCGATTTTCGTGTTCTACGTAATCAAAATAGTGGTTCTAAACCATTTTTATGATAATCAAATTTTAGTCAAATTTTGACAAAAATCCAAGGCTATAGCCTTGCTCATTTTTTTGACAAAATCACTTTTGGCTTTCGAATTGCTTGAAATTATGGAAAACGGTGTTTTTTGTGACGCTGAATCCACTGGTGCAGTCAGTTCCTCGATAGGATGTATAGAACACCTTTATATCGAGGTGCGAATAATTCATGGGAAGTATACACTGGCATTCAAAATTAGTGAAATTTTAAGGAAATGAGCCATAATTTTTCATTTTAAACTCGATTTTCGTGTTCTACGTAATCAAAATAGTGGTCCTAAACCATTTTTATAATAATCAAATTTTAGTTAAATTTTGACAAAATACCAAGGCTATAGCCTTTCTCATTTTTTTGACAAAAACACTTTTGGCTTTCGAATTGCTTGAAATTATGGAAAACGGTGTTTTTTGTGACGCTGAATCCACTGGTGCAGTCAGTTCCTCGATAGGATGTATAGAACACCTTTAAATCGAGGTGCAAATAATTCATGGGAAGTATACACTCGCATTCAAAATTAGTGAACTTTTAATAAAATTAGTCATTATTTTGCATTTTAAACTCGATTTTCGTGTTCTACGTAATCAAAATAGTGGTTCTAAACCATTTTTATGATAATCAAATTTTAGTCAAATTTTGACAAAAATCCAAGGCTATAGCCTTGCTCTTTTTTTTGACAAAATCACTTTTGGCTATTGAATTGCTTGAAATTATGAAAAACGGTGTTTTTTGTGACGCTGAATCCACTGGTGCAGTCAGTTCCTCGATAGGATGTATAGAACACCTTTAAATCGAGGTGCAAATAATTCATGGGAAGTATACACTCGCATTCAAAATTAGTGAACTTTTAATAAAATTAGTCATTATTTTGCATTTTAAACTCGATTTTCGTGTTCTACGTAATCAAAATAGTGGTTCTAAACCATTTTTATGATAATCAAATTTTAGTCAAATTTTGACAAAAATCCAAGGCTATAGCCTTGCTCATTTTTTTGACAAAAACACTTTTGGCTTTCGAATTGCTTGAAATTATGGAAAACGGTGTTTTTTGTGACGCTGAATCCACTGGTGCAGTCAGTTCCTCGATAGGATGTATAGAACACCTTTATATCGAGGTGCGAATAATTCATGAGAAGTATACACTCGCATTCAAAATTAGTGAACTTTTCATAAAATTAGCCATAATTTTGCATTTTAAACTCGATTTTCGTGTTCTACGTAATCAAAATAAGGGTTCTAAACCATTTTTTTAATTATCAAATTTTAGTCAAATTTTGACAAAAATCCAAGGCTATAGCCTTGCTCGTTTTTTTTGACCAAATCACTTTTGGCTTTCGAATTGCTTGAAATTATGGAAAACGGTGTTTTCTATGACGCTGAATCCACTGGTGCAGTCAGTTCCTCGATAGGATGTATAGAACACCTTTAAATCGAGGTGCGAATAATTCATGGGAAGTATACACTCGCATTCAAAATTAGTGAACTTTTAATAAAATTAGCCATAATTTTGCATTTTAAACTCGATTTTCGTGTTCTACGTAATCAAAATAGTGGTTCTAAACCATTTTTATGATAATCAAATTTTAGTCAAATTTTGACAAAAATCCAAGGCTATAGCCTTGCTCATTTTGTTGACAAAAACACTTTTGGCTTTCGAATTGCTTGAAATTATGGAAAACGGTGTTTTTTGTGACGCTGAATCCACTGGTGCAGTCAGTTCCTCGATAGGATGTATAGAACACCTTTATATCGAGGTGCAAATAATTCATGGGAAGTATACAGTCGCATTTAAAATTAGTGATCTTTTAATAAAATTAGCCATAAATTTGCATTTTAAACTCGATTTTCGTGTTCTACGTAATCAAAATAGTGGTTCTAAACCATTTTTATGATAATCAAATTTTAGTCAAATTTTGACAAAAATCCAAGGCTATAGCCTTGCTCATTTTTTTGACAAAAACACTTTTGGCTTTCGAATTGCTTGAAATTATGAAAAACGGTGTTTTTTGTGACGCTGAATTCACTGGTGCAGTCAGTTCCTCGATAGGATGTATAGAACACCTTTAAATCGAGGTGCAAATAATTCATGGGAAGTATACACTCGCATTCTTTTAATAAAATTAGCCATAATTTTGCATTTTAAACTCGATTTTCGTGTTCTACGTAATCAAAATAGTGGTTCTAAACCATTTTTATGATAATCAAATTTTAGTCAAATTTTGACAAAAACACTTTTGGCTTTCGAATTGTTTAAAATTATGGAAAACGGTGTTTTTTGTGACGCTGAATTCACTGGTGCAGTCAGTTCCTCGATAGGATGTATAGAACACCTTTAAATCGAGGTGCAAATAATTCATGGGAAGTATACACTCGCATTCTTTTAATAAAATTAGCCATAATTTTGCATTTTAAACTCGATTTTCGTGTTCTACGTAATCAAAATAGTGGTTCTAAACCATTTTTATGATAATCAAATTTTAGTCAAATTTTGACAAAAATCCAAGGCTATAGCCTTGCTCATTTTTTTGACCAAATCACTTTTGGCTTTTGAATTGCTTGAAATTATGAAAAACGGTGTTTTTTGTGACGCTGAATCCACTGGTGCAGTCAGTTCCTCGATAGGATGTATAGAACACCTTTAAATCGCTCGCATTCAAAATTAGTGAACTTTTATTAAAATTAGCCATAATTTTGCATTTTAAACTCGATTTTCGTGTTCTACGTAATAAAAATAGTGGTTCTAAACCATTTTTATGATAATCAAATTTTAGTCAAATTTTGACAAAAATCCAAGGCTATAGCCTTGCTCATTTTTTTGACAAAATCACTTTTGGCTTTTGAATTGCTTGAAATTATGAAAAACGGTGTTTTTTGTGACGCTGAATCCACTGGTGCAGTCAGTTCCTCGATAGGATGTATAGAACACCTTTATATCGAGGTGCAAATAATTCATGGGAAGTATACACTCGCATTCAAAATTAGTGATCTTTTAATAAAATTAGCCATAAATTTGCATTTTAAACTCGATTTTCGTGTTCTACGTAATCAAAATAGTGGTTCTAAACCATTTTTATGATAATCAAATTTTAGTCAAATTTTGACAAAAATCCAAGGCTATAGCCTTGCTCATTTTGACAAAATCACTTTTGGCTTTCGAATTGCTTGAAATTACGTAAAACGGTGTTTTTGTGACGCTGAATCCACTGGTGCAGTCAGTTCCTCGATAGGATGTATAGAACACCTTTAAATCGAGGTGCGAATATTTCATGGGCATTCAAAATTAGTGAACTTTTAATAAAATTAGCCATAATTTTGCATTTTAAACTCGATTTTCGTGTTCTACGTAATCAAAATAGTGGTTCTAAACCATTTTTATGATAATCAAATTTTAGTTAAATTTTGACAAAAATCCAAGGCTATAGCCTTGCTCATTTTTTTGACAAAAACACTTTTGGCTTTCGAATTGCTTGAAATTATGGAAAACGGTGTTTTTTGTGACGCTGAATCCACTGGTGCAGTCAGTTCCTCGATAGGATGTATAGAACACCTTTAAATCGAGGTGCAAATAATTCATGGGAAGTATACACTCGCATTCAAAATTAGTGAACTTTTAATAAAATTAGCCATAATTTTGCATTTTAAACTCGATTTTCGTGTTCTACGTAATCAAAATAGTGGTTCTAAACCATTTTTATGATAATCAAATTTTAGTCAAATTTTGACAAAAATCCAAGGCTATAGCCTTGCTCATTTTTTTGACAAAAACACTTTTGGCTTTCGAATTGCTTGAAATTATGGAAAACGGTGTTTTTTGTGACGCTGAATCCACTGGTGCAGTCAGTTCCTCGATAGGATGTATAGAACACCTTTAAATCGAGGTGCGAATATTTCATGGGAAGTATACACTCGCATTCAAAATTAGTGAACTTTTAATAAAATTAGCCATAATTTTGCATTTTAAACTCGATTTTCGTGTTCTACGTAATCAAAATAGTGGTTCTAAACCATTTTTATGATAATCAAATTTTAGTCAAATTTTGACAAAAATCCAAGGCTATAGCCTTGCTCATTTTTTTGACAAAATCACTTTTGGCTTTTGAATTGCTTGAAATTATGAAAAACGGTGTTTTTTGTGACGCTGAATCCACTGGTGCAGTCAGTTCCTCGATAGGATGTATAGAACACCTTTAAATCGAGGTGCAAATAATTCATGGGAAGTATACACTCGCATTCAAAATTAGTGATCTTTTAATAAAATTAGCCATAATTTTGCATTTTAAACTCGATTTTCGTGTTCTACGTAATCAAAATAGTGGTTCTAAACCATTTTTATGATAATCAAATTTTAGTCAAATTTTGACAAAAATCCAAGGCTATAGCCTTGCTCATTTTTTTGACAAAATCACTTTTGGCTTTTGAATTGCTTGAAATTATGGAAAACGGTGTTTTTTGTGACGCTGAATCCACTGGTGCAGTCAGTTCCTCGATAGGATGTATAGAACACCTTTAAATCGAGGTGCAAATAATTCATGGGAAGTATACACTCGCATTCAAAATTAGTGAACTTTTAATAAAATTAGCCATAATTTTGCATTTTAAACTCGATTTTCGTGTTCTACGTAATCAAAATAGTGGTTCTAAACCATTTTTATGATAATCAAATTTTAGTCAAATTTTGACAAAAATCCAAGGCTATAGCCTTGCTCATTTTTTGACCAAATCACTTTTGGCTTTCGAATTGCTTGAAATTATAAAAAACGGTGTTTTTGTGGCGCTGAATCCACTGGTGCAGTCAGTTCCTCGATAGGATGTATAGAACACCTTTAAATCGAGGTGCAAATAATTCATGGGAAGTATACACTCGCATTCAAAATTAGTGAACTTTTCATAAAATTAGCCATAATTTTGCATTTTAAACTCGATTTTCGTGTTCTACGTAATCAAAATAGTGGTTCTAAACCATTTTTATGATAATCAAATTTTAGTCAAATTTTGACAAAAATCCAAGGCTATAGCCTTGCTCATTTTTTTGACCAAATCACTTTTGGCTTTCGAATTGCTTGAAATTATGGAAAACGGTGTTTTTTGTGACGCTGAATCCACTGGTGCAGTCAGTTCCTCGATAGGATGTATAGAACACCTTTAAATCGAGGTGCGAATATTTCATGAGAAATATTAACTGGCATTCAAAATTAGTGAACTTTTAATAAAATTAGCCATAATTTTGCATTTTAAACTCGATTTTCGTGTTCTACGTAATCAAAATAGTGGTTCTAAACCATTTTTATGATAATCAAATTTTAGTTAAATTTTGACAAAAATCCAAGGCTATAGCCTTGCTCATTTTTTTGACCAAATCACTTTTGGCTTTCGAATTGCTTGAAATTATGGAAAACGGTGTTTTCTGTGACGCTGAATCCACTGGTGCAGTCAGTTCCCCGATAGGATGTATAGAACACCTTTAAATCGAGGTGCGAATTTTTCATGGGAAGTATTCACTGGCATTAAAAATTAGTGAACTTTTTATAAAATTAGCCATAATTTTGCATTTTAAACTCGATTTTCGTGTTCTACGTAATCAAAATAGTGGTTCTAAACCATTTTTATGATAATCAAATTTTAGTCAAATTTTGACAAAAATCCAAGGCTATAGCCTTGCTCATTTTTTTGACCAAATCACTTTTGGCTTTCGAATTGCTTGAAATTATGAAAAACGGTGTTTTTTGTGACGCTGAATCCACTGGTGCAGTCAGTTCCTCGATAGGATGTATAGAACACCTTTAAATCGCTCGCATTCAAAATTAGTGAACTTTTCATAAAATTAGCCATAATTTTGCATTTTAAACTCGATTTTTGTGTTCTACGTAATCAAAATAGTGGTTCTAAACCATTTTTATGATAATCAAATTTTAGTCAAATTTTGACAAAAATCCAAGGCTATAGCCTTGCTCATTTTTTTGACCAAATCACTTTTGGCTTTCGAATTGCTTGAAATTATGGAAAACGGTGTTTTTTGTGACGCTGAATCCACTGGTGCAGTCAGTTCCTCGATAGGATGTATAGAACACCTTTATATCGAGGTGCGAATAATTCATGGGAAGAATACACTCGCATTCAAAATTAGTGAACTTTTAAGAAAATTAGCCGTAATTTTGCATTTTAAACTCGATTTTCGTGTTCTACGTAATCAAAATAGTGGTTCTAAACCATTTTTATGATAATCAAATTTTTGTTAAATTTTGACAAAAATCCTAGATTTTTTGACCAAATCACTTTTGGCTTTCGAATTGCTTGAAATTATGGAAAACGGTGTTTTTTGTGACGCTGAATCCACTGGTGCAGTCAGTTCCTCGATAGGATGTATAGAACACCTTTAAATCGAGGTGCGAATATTTCATGGGCATTCAAAATTAGTGAACTTTTAATAAAATTAGCCATAATTTTGCATTTTAAACTCGATTTTCGTGTTCTACGTAATCAAAATAGTGGTTCTAAACCATTTTTATGATAATCAAATTTTAGTTAAATTTTGACAAAAATCCAAGGCTATAGCCTTGCTCATTTTTTTGACAAAATCACTTTTGGCTTTCGAATTGCTTGAAATTATGAAAAACGGTGTTTTTTGTGACGCTGAATCCACTGGTGCAGTCAGTTCCTCGATAGGATGTATAGAACACCTTTATATCGAGGTGCGAATAATTCATGGGAAGTATACACTCGCATTCAAAATTAGTGAACTTTTAATAAAATTAGCCATAATTTTGCATTTTAAACTCGATTTTCGTGTTCTACGTAATCAAAATAGTGGTTCTAAACCATTTTTATGATAATCAAATTTTAGTTAAATTTTGACAAAAATCCAAGGCTATAGCCTTGCTCATTTTTTTGACAAAAACACTTTTGGCTTTCGAATTGCTTGAAATTATGGAAAACGGTGTTTTTTGTGACGCTGAATCCACTGGTGCAGTCAGTTCCTCGATAGGATGTATAGAACACCTTTAAATCGAGGTGCGAATATTTCATGGGCATTCAAAATTAGTGAACTTTTAATAAAATTAGCCATAATTTTGCATTTTAAACTCGATTTTCGTGTTCTACGTAATCAAAATAGTGGTTCTAAACCATTTTTATGATAATCAAATTTTAGTTAAATTTTGACAAAAATCCAAGGCTATAGCCTTGCTCAGTTTTTTGACAAAAACACTTTTGGCTTTCGAATTGCTTGAAATTATGGAAAACGGTGTTTTTTGTGACGCTGAATCCACTGGTGCAGTCAGTTCCTCGATAGGATGTATAGAACACCTTTATATCGAGGTGCGAATAATTCATGGGAAGTATACACTCGCATTCAAAATTAGTGATCTTTTTATAAAATTAGCCATAATTTTGCATTTTAAACTCGATTTTCGTGTTCTACGTAATCAAAATAGTGGTTCTAAACCATTTTTATGATAATCAAATTTTAGTCAAACTTTGACTAAAATCCAAGGCTATAGCCTTGCTCATTTTTTTGACAAAAACACTTTTGGCTTTCGAATTGCTTGAAATTATAAAAAACGGTGTTTTTTGTGACGCTGAATCCACTGGTGCAGTCAGTTCCTCAATAGGATGTATAGAACACCTTTAAATCGAGGTGCAAATAATTCATGGGAAGTATACACTCGCATTCAAAATTAGTGAACTTTTCATAAAATTAGCCATAATTTTGCATTTTAAACTCGATTTTCGTGTTCTACGTAATCAAAATAGTGGTTCTAAACCATTTTTATGATAATCAAATTTTAGTCAAATTTTGACAAAAATCCAAGGCTATAGCCTTGCTCATTTTTTTGACAAAATCACTTTTGGCTTTTGAATTGCTTGAAATTATGGAAAACGGTGTTTTTTGTGACGCTGAATTCACTGGTGCAGTCAGTTCCTCGATAGGATGTATAGAACACCTTTAAATCGAGGTGCAAATAATTCATGGGAAGTATACACTCGCATTCTTTTAATAAAATTAGCCATAATTTTGCATTTTAAACTCGATTTTCGTGTTCTACGTAATCAAAATAGTGGTTCTAAACCATTTTTATGATAATCAAATTTTAGTCAAATTTTGACAAAAATCCAAGGCTATAGCCTTGCTCATTTTTGACAAAATCACTTTTGGCTTTCGAATTGCTTGAAATTATGAAAAACGGTGTTTTTTGTGACGCTGAATCCACTGGTGCAGTCAGTTCCTCGATAGGATGTATAGAACACCTTTAAATCGAGGTGCAAATAATTCATGGGAAGTATACACTCGCATTCAAAATTAGTGAACTTTTAATAAAATTAGCCATAATTTTGCATTTTAAACTCGATTTTCGTGTTCTACGTAATCAAAATAGTGGTTCTAAACCATTTTTATGATAATCAAATTTTAGTCAAATTTTGACAAAAATCCAAGGCTATAGCCTTGCTCATTTTTTTGACAAAATCACTTTTGGCTTTTGAATTGCTTGAAATTATGGAAAACGGTGTTTTTTGTGACGCTGAATTCACTGGTGCAGTCAGTTCCTCGATAGGATGTATAGAACACCTTTATATCGAGGTGCAAATAATTCATGGGAAGTATACACTCGCATTCAAAATTAGTAAACTTTTAATAAAATTAGCCATAATTTTGCATTTTAAACTCGATTTTCGTGTTCTACGTAATCAAAATAGTGCTTCTAAACCATTTTTATGATAATCAAATTTTAGTCAAATTTTGACAAAAACACTTTTGGCTTTCGAATTGTTTGAAATTATGGAAAACGGTGTTTTTTGTGACGCTGAATCCACTGGTGCAGTCAGTTCCTCGATAGGATGTTTAGAACACCTTTAAATCGAGGTGCGAATATTTCATGGGAAGTATACACTCGCATTCAAAATTAGTGAACTTTTAATAAAATTAGCCATAATTTTTGCATTATTAACTCGATTTTCGTGTTCTACGTAATCAAAATAGTGGTTCTAAACCATTTTTATGATAATCAAATTTTAGTCAAATTTTGACAAAAATCCAAGGCTATAGCCTTGCTCATTTTTTGACAAAAACACTTTTGGCTTTCGAATTGCTTGAAATTATGGAAAACGGTGTTTTTTGTGACGCTGAATCCACTGGTGCAGTCAGTTCCTCGATAGGATGTATAGAACACCTTTAAATCGAGTTGCGAATAATTCATGGAAAGTATACACTTGCATTCAAAATTAGTGAACTTTTAATAAAATTAGCCATAATTTTGCATTTTAAACTCGATTTTCGTGTTCTACGTAATCAAAATAGTGGTTCTAAACCATTTTTATGATAATCAAATTTTAGTCAAATTTTGACAAAAATCCAAGGCGATAGCCTTGCTCATTTTTGACAAAAACACTTTTGGCTTTTGAATTGCTTGAAATTATGAAAAACGGTGTTTTTTGTGACGCGAATCCACTGGTGCAGTCAGTTCCTCGATAGGATGTATAGAACACCTTTATATCGAGGTGCAAATAATTCATGGGAAGTATACACTCGCATTCAAAATTAGTGATCTTTTAATAAAATTAGCCATAATTTTGCATTTTAAACTCGATTTTCGTGTTCTACGTAATCAAAATAGTGGTTCTAAACCATTTTTATGATAATCAAATTTTAGTCAAATTTTGACAAAAATCCAACACTTTTGGCTTTCGAATTGTTTGAAATTATGGAAAACGGTTTTTTGTGACGCTGAAGTCACTGGTGCAGTCAGTTCCTCGATAGGATGTATAGAACACCTTTAAATCGAGGTGCAAATAATTCATGGGAAGTATACACTCGCATTCAAAATTAGTGAACTTTTCATAAAATTAGCCATAATTTTGCATTTTAAACTCGATTTTCGTGTTCTACGTAATCAAAATAGTGGTTCTAAACCATTTTTATGATAATCAAATTTTAGTCAAATTTTGACAAAAATCCAAGGCTATAGCCTTGCTCATTTTGACCAAATCACTTTTGGCTTTCGAATTGCTGGAAATTATGGAAAAACGGTGTTTTTTGTGACGCTGAATCCACTGGTGCAGTCAGTTCCTCGATAGGATGTATAGAACACCTTTATATCGAGGTGCAAATAATTCATGGGAAGTATACACTCGCATTCAAAATTAGTGATCTTTTAATAAAATTAGCCATAATTTTGCATTTTAAACTCGATTTTCGTGTTCTACGTAATCAAAATAGTGGTTCTAAACCATTTTTATGATATTCAAATTTTAGTCAAATTTTGACAAAAATCCAAGGCTATAGCCTTGCTCATTTTGACAAAATCACTTTTGGCTTTTGAATTGCTTGAAATTATGGAAAACGGTGTTTTTTGTGACGCTGAATTCACTGGTGCAGTCAGTTCCTCGATAGGATGTATAGAACACCTTTAAATCGAGGTGCAAATAATTCATGGGAAGTATACACTCGCATTCAAAATTAGTGAACTTTTATTAAAATTAGCCATAATTTTGCATTTTAAACTCGATTTTCGTGTTCTACGTAATCAAAATAGTGGTTCTAAACCATTTTTTTAATTATCAAATTTTAGTCAAATTTTGACAAAAATCCAAGGCTATAGCCTTGCTCATTTTTTTGACAAAATCACTTTTGGCTTTTGAATTGCTTGAAATTATAAAAAACGGTGTTTTTTGTGACGCTGAATCCACTGGTGCAGTCAGTTCCTCGATAGGATGTATAGAACACCTTTATATCGAGGTGCGAATAATTCATGGGAAGTATACACTCGCATTCAAAATTAGTGATCTTTTAATAAAATTAGCCATAATTTTGCATTTTAAACTCGATTTTCGTGTTCTACGTAATCAAAATAGTGGTTCTAAACCATTTTTATGATAATCAAATTTTAGTCAAATTTTGACAAAAATCCAAGGCTATAGCCTTGCTCATTTTTTTGACAAAAACACTTTTGGCTTTCGAATTGCTTGAAATTATGAAAAACGGTGTTTTTTGTGACGCAGAATCCACTGGTGCAGTCAGTTCCTCGATAGGATGTATAGAACACCTTTATATCGAGGTGCAAATAATTCATGGAAAGTATACACTCGCATTCAAAATTAGTGATCTTTTAATAAAATTAGCCATAATTTTGCATTTTAAACTCGATTTTCGTGTTCTACGTAATCAAAATAGTGGTTCTAAACCATTTTTATGATAGTCAAATTTTAACAAAAATCCAAGGCTATAGCCTTGCTCATTTTGACAAAATCACTTTTGGCTTTCGAATTGCTTGAAATTATGGAAAACGGTGTTTTTTGTGACGCTGAATCCACTGGTGCAGTCAGTTCCTCGATAGGATGTATAGAACACCTTTAAATCGAGGTGCGAATAATTCATGAGAAGTATACACTCGCATTCAAAATTAGTAAACTTTTAATAAAATTAGCCATAATTTTGCATTTTAAACTCGATTTTCGTGTTCTACGTAATCAAAATAGTGGTTCTAAACCATTTTTATGATAATCAAATTTTAGTCAAATTTTGACAAAAATCCAAGGCTATAGCCTTGCTCATTTTTTTGACCAAATCACTTTTGGCTTTCGAATTGCTTGAAATTATGAAAAACGGTGTTTTTTGTGACGCTGAATCCACTGGTGCAGTCAGTTCCTCGATAGGATGTATAGAACACCTTTATATCGAGGTGCGAATAATTCATGAGAAGTATACACTCGCATTCAATATTAGTGAACTTTTCATAAAATTAGCCATAATTTTGCATTTTAAACTCGATTTTCGTGTTCTACGTAATCAAAATAGTGGTTCTAAACCATTTTTATGATAATCAAATTTTAGTCAAATTTTGACAAAAATCCAAGGCTATAGCCTTGCTCATTTTGTTGACAAAAACACTTTTGGCTTTCGAATTGCTTGAAATTATGGAAAACGGTGTTTTTTGTGACGCTGAATCCACTGGTGCAGTCAGTTCCTCGATAGGATGTATAGAACACCTTTAAATCGAGGTGCAAATAATTCATGGGAAGTATACACTCGCATTCAAAATTAGTGAACTTTTAATAAAATTAGCCATAATTTTGCATTTTAAACTCGATTTTCGTGTTCTACGTAATCAAAATAGTGGTTCTAAACCATTTTTTTAATAATCAAATTTTAGTCAAATTTTGACAAAAATCCAAGGCTATAGCCTTGCTCATTTTGACAAAATCACTTTTGGCTTTCGAATTGCTTGAAATTATAAAAAACGGTGTTTTTTGTGACGCTGAATCCACTGGTGCAGTCAGTTCCTCGATAGGATGTATAAAACACCTTTAGATCGAGGTGCGAATAATTCATGGGAAGTATACACTCGCATTCAAAATTAGTGATCTTTTAATAAAATTAGCCATAATTTTGCATTTTAAACTCGATTTTCGTGTTCTACGTAATCAAAATAGTGGTTCTAAACCATTTTTATGATAATCAAATTTTAGTCAAATTTTGACAAAAATCCAAGGCTATAGCCTTGCTCATTTTTTTGACAAAAACACTTTTGGCTTTCGAATTGCTTGAAATTATGAAAAACGGTGTTTTTTGTGACGCAGAATCCACTGGTGCAGTCAGTTCCTCGATAGGATGTATAGAACACCTTTATATCGAGGTGCAAATAATTCATGGAAAGTATACACTCGCATTCAAAATTAGTGATCTTTTAATAAAATTAGCCATAATTTTGCATTTTAAACTCGATTTTCGTGTTCTACGTAATCAAAATAGTGGTTCTAAACCATTTTTATGATAATCAAAATTTAGTCAAATTTTGACAAAAATCCAAGGCTATAGCCTTGCTCATTTTTTTGACAAAATCACTTTTGGCTTTCGAATTGCTGGAAATTATGAAAAACGGTGTTTTTTGTGACGCTGAATCCACTGGTGCAGTCAGTTCCTCGATAGGATGTATAGAACACCTTTATATCGAGGTGCGAATAATTCATGAGAAGTATACACTCGCATTCAAAATTAGTAATCTTTTAATAAAATTAGCCATAATTTTGCATTTTAAACTCGATTTTCGTGTTCTACGTAATCAAAATAGTGGTTCTAAACCATTTTTATGATAATCAAATTTTAGTCAAATTTTGACAAAAATCCAAGGCTATAGCCTTGCTCATTTTTGACAAAATCACTTTTGGCTTTTAAATTGCTTGAAATTATGGAAAACGGTGTTTTTTGTGACGCTAAATTTACTGGTGCAGTCAGTTTCTCGATAGGATGTATAGAACACCTTTAAATCGAGGTGCAAATAATTCATGGGAAGTATACACTCGCATTCAAAATTAGTGAACTTTTATTAAAATTAGCCATAATTTTGCATTTTAAACTCGATTTTCGTGTTCTACGTAATCAAAATAGTGGTTCTAAACCATTTTTATGATAATCAAATTTTAGTCAAATTTTGACAAAAATCCAAGGCTATAGCCTTGCTCATTTTTGACAAAATCACTTTTGGCTTTTGAAATGCTTGAAATTATAAAAACGGTGTTTTTTGTGGCGCTGAATCCACTGGTGCAGTCAGTTCCTCGATAGGATGTATAAAACACCTTTATATCGAGGTGCGAATAATTCATGAGAAGTATACACTCGCATTCAAAATTAGTGATCTTTTAATAAAATTAGCCATAATTTTGCATTTTAAACTCGATTTTCGTGTTCTACGTAATCAAAATAGTGGTTCTAAACCATTTTTATGATAATCAAATTTTAGTCAAATTTTGACAAAAATCCAAGGCTATAGCCTTGCTCATTTTTTTGACAAAATCACTTTTGGCTTTTGAATTGCTTGAAATTATGAAAAACGGGGTTTTTTGTGACGCTGAATCCACTGGTGCAGTCAGTTCCTCGATAGGATGTATACAACACCTTTAAATCGAGGTGCAAATAATTCATGGGAAGTATACACTCGCATTCAAAATTAGTGAACTTTTAATAAAATTAGCCATAATTTTGCATTTTAAACTCGATTTTCGTGTTCTACGTAATCAAAATAAGGGTTCTAAACCATTTTTTTAATTATCAAATTTTAGTCAAATTTTGACAAAAATCCAAGGCTATAGCCTTGCTCATTTTTTTGACAAAAACACTTTTGGCTTTCGAATTGCTTGAAATTATGAAAAACGGTGTTTTTTGTGACGCAGAATCCACTGGTGCAGTCAGTTCCTCGATAGGATGTATAGAACACCTTTATATCGAGGTGCAAATAATTCATGGAAAGTATACACTCGCATTCAAAATTAGTGATCTTTTAATAAAATTAGCCATAATTTTGCATTTTAAACTCGATTTTCGTGTTCTACGTAATCAAAATAGTGGTTCTAAACCATTTTTATGATAATCAAAATTTAGTCAAATTTTGACAAAAATCCAAGGCTATAGCCTTGCTCATTTTTTTGACAAAATCACTTTTGGCTTTTGAATTGCTTGAAATTATGGAAAACGGTGTTTTTTGTGACGCTGAATTCACTGGTGCAGTCAGTTCCTCGATAGGATGTATAGAACACCTTTATATCGAGGTGCGAATAATTCATGAGAAGTATACACTCGCATTCAAAATTAGTGATCTTTTAATAAAATTAGCCATAATTTTGCATTTTAAACTCGATTTTCGTGTTCTACGTAATCAAAATAGTGGTTCTAAACCATTTTTATGATAATCAAATTTTAGTCAAATTTTGACAAAAATCCAAGGCTATAGCCTTGCTCATTTTTTTGACAAAATCACTTTTGGCTTTTGAATTGCTTGAAATTATGAAAAACGGGGTTTTTTGTGACGCTGAATCCACTGGTGCAGTCAGTTCCTCGATAGGATGTATAGAACACCTTTATATCGAGGTCCAAAAAATTATGGGAAGTATACACTCGCATTCAAAATTAGTGATCTTTTTATAAAATTAGCCATAATTTTGCATTTTAAACTCGATTTTCGTGTTCTACGTAATTAAAATAGTGGTTCTAAACCATTTTTATGATAATCAACGTTTAGTCAAATTTTGACAAAAATCCAAGGCTATAGCCTTGCTTATTTTTTTGACAAAATCACTTTTGGCTTTTGAATTGCTTGAAATTATGGAAGACGGTGTTTTTTGTGACGCTGAATTTACTGGTGCAGTCAGTTCCTCGATAGGATGTATAGAACACCTTTAAATCGAGGTGCAAATAATTCATGGGAAGTATACACTCGCATTCAAAATTAGTGAACTTTTCATAAAATTAGCCATAAATTTGCATTTTAAAGTCGATTTTCGTGTTCTACGTAATCAAAATAGTGGTTCTAAACCATTTTTATGATAATCAAATTTTAGTCAAATTTTGACAAAAATCCAAGGCTATAGCCTTGCTCATTTTTTTGACCAAATCACTTTTGGCTTTCGAATTGCTTGAAATTATGGAAAACGGTGTTTTTTGTGACGCTGAATCCACTGGTGCAGTCAGTTCCTCGATAGGATGTATAGAACACCTTTAAATCGAGGTGCAAATAATTCATGGGAAGTATACACTCGCATTCAAAATTAGTGAACTTTTCATAAAATTAGCCATAAATTTGCATTTTAAAGTCGATTTTCGTGTTCTACGTAATCAAAATAGTGGTTCTAAACCATTTTTATGATAATCAAATTTTAGTCAAATTTTGACAAAAATCCAAGGCTATAGCCTTGCTCATTTTTTTGACCAAATCACTTTTGGCTTTCGAATTGCTTGAAATTATGGAAAACGGTGTTTTTTGTGACGCTGAATCCACTGGTGCAGTCAGTTCCTCGATAGGATGTATAGAACACCTTTATATCGAGGTGCGAATAATTCATGAGAAGTATACACTCGCATTCAAAATTAGTGATCTTTTAATAAAATTAGCCATAATTTTGAATTTTAAACTCGATTTTCGTGTTCTACGTAATCAAAATAGTGGTTCTAAACCATTTTTATGATAATCAAATTTTAGTCAAATTTTGACAAAAATCCAAGGCTATAGCCTTGCTCATTTTTTTGACAAAATCACTTTTGGCTTTTGAATTGCTTGAAATTATGAAAAACGGGGTTTTTTGTGACGCTGAATCCACTGGTGCAGTCAGTTCCTCGATAGGATGTATAGAACACCTTTATATCGAGGTGCAAATAATTCATGGGAAGTATACACTCGCATTCAAAATTAGTGAACTTTTCATAAAATTAGCCATAATTTTGCATTTTAAACTCGATTTTCGTGTTTTACGTAATCAAAATAGTGGTTCTAAACCATTTTTATGATAATCAAATTTTAGTCAAATTTTGACAAAAATCCAAGGCTATAGCCTTGCTCATTTTTTTGACAAAATCACTTTTGGCTTTTGAATTGCTTGAAATTATGGAAAACGGTGTTTTTTGTGACGCTGAATTCACTGGTGCAGTCAGTTCCTCGATAGGATGTATAGAACACCTTTAAATCGAGGTGCAAATAATTCATGGGAAGTATACACTCGCATTCAAAATTAGTGAACTTTTCATAAAATTAGCCATAATTTTGCATTTTAAACTCGATTTTCGTGTTTTACGTAATCAAAATAGTGGTTCTAAACCATTTTTATGATAATCAAATTTTAGTCAAATTTTGACAAAAATCCAAGGCTATAGCCTTGCTCATTTTTTTGACAAAATCACTTTTGGCTTTTGAATTGCTTGAAATTATGAAAAACGGGGTTTTTTGTGACGCTGAATCCACTGGTGCAGTCAGTTCCTCGATAGGATGTATAGAACACCTTTATATCGAGGTGCAAATAATTCATGGGAAGTATACACTCGCATTCAAAATTAGTGATCTTTTTATAAAATTAGCCATAATTTTGCATTTTAAACTCGATTTTCGTGTTCTACGTAATCAAAATAGTGGTTCTAAACCATTTTTATGATAATCAAATTTTAGTCAAATTTTGACAAAAATCCAAGGCTATAGCCTTGCTCATTTTTTTGACAAAAACACTTTTGGCTTTTGAATTGCTTGAAATTATGGAAAACGGTGTTTTCTGTGGCGCTGAATCCACTGGTGCAGTCAGTTCCTCGATAGGATGTATAGAACACCTTTATATCGAGGTGCGAATAATTCATGGGAAGTATACACTCGCATTCAAAATTAGTGAACTTTTCATAAAATTAGCCATAATTTTGTATTTTAAACTCGATTTTCGTGTTCTACGTAATCAAAATAGTGGTTCTAAACCATTTTTATGATAATCAAATTTTAGTCAAATTTTGACAAAAATCCAAGGCTATAGCCTTGCTCATTTTTTTGACAAAAACACTTTTGGCTTTCGAATTGTTTGAAATTATGGAAAACGATGTTTTCTGTGACGCTGAATCCACTGGTGCAGTCAGTTTCTCGATAGGATGTATAGAACACCTTTAAATCGAGGTGCGAATAATTCATGGGAAGTATACACTTGCATTCAAAATTAGTGAACTTTTCATAAAATTAGCCATAATTTTGTATTTTAAACTCGATTTTCGTGTTCTACGTAATCAAAATATTGGTTCTAAACCATTTTTTTAATAATCAAATTTTAGTCAAATTTTGACAAAAATCCAAGGCTATAGCCTTGCTCATTTTTTTGACAAAAACACTTTTGGCTTTCGAATTGTTTGAAATTATGGAAAACGGTGTTTTTTGTGGCGCTGAATCTACTGGTGTTGTCAGTTCCTCGATAGGGTGTATAAAACACCTTTATATCGAGGTGCAAATAATTCATGGGAAGTATACACTCGCATTCAAAATTAGTGATCTTTTAATAAAATTAGCCATAATTTTGCATTTTAAACTCGATTTTCGTGTTCAACGTAATCAAAATAGTGGTTCTAAACAATTTTTATGATAATCAAATTTTAGTCAAATTTTGACAAAAATCCAAGGCTATAGCCTTGCTCATTTTTTTGACCAAATCACTTTTGGCTTTCGAATTGCTTGAAATTATGGAAAACGGTGTTTTTTGTGACGCTGAATTCACTGGTGCAGTCAGTTCCTCGATAGGATGTATAGAACACCTTTAAATCGAGGTGCAAATAATTCATGGGAAGTATACACTCGCATTCAAAATTAGTGAACTTTTCATAATATTAGCCATAATTTTGCATTTTAAACTCGATTTTTGTGTTCTACGTAATCAAAATAGTGGTTCTAAACCATTTTTATGATAATCAAATTTTAGTCAAATTTTGACAAAAATCCAAGGCTATAGCCTTGCTCATTTTTTTGACCAAATCACTTTTGGCTTTCGAATTGCTGGAAATTATGAAAAACGGTGTTTTTTGTGACGCTGAATCCACTGGTGCAGTCAGTTCCTCGATAGGATGTATAGAACACCTTTATATTGAGGTGCGAATAATTCATGAGAAGTATACACTCGCATTCAAAATTAGTAATCTTTTAATAAAATTAGCCATAATTTTGCATTTTAAACTCGATTTTCGTGTTCTACGTAATCAAAATAGTGGTTCTAAACCATTTTTATGATAATCAAATTTTAGTCAAATTTTGACAAAAATCCAAGGCTATAGCCTTGCTCATTTTTTTGACAAAATCACTTTTGGCTTTTAAATTGCTTGAAATTATGGAAAACGGTGTTTTTTGTGACGCTAAATTTACTGGTGCAGTCAGTTTCTCGATAGGATGTATAGAACACCTTTAAATCGAGGTGCGAATAATTCATGGGAAGTATACACTTGCATTCAAAATTAGTGAACTTTTCATAAAATTAGCCATAATTTTGCATTTTAAACTCGATTTTCGTGTTCTACGTAATCAAAATAGTGGTTCTAAACCATTTTTATGATAATCAAATTTTAGTCAAATTTTGACAAAAATCCAAGGCTATAGCCTTGCTCATTTTTTTGACAAAATCACTTTTGGCTTTTAAATTGCTTGAAATTATGGAAAACGGTGTTTTCTGTGACGCTGAATCCACTGGTGCAGTCAGTTTCTCGATAGGATGTATAGAACACCTTTAAATCGAGGTGCGAATAATTCATGGGAAGTATACACTTGCATTCAAAATTAGTGAACTTTTCATAAAATTAGCCATAATTTTGTATTTTAAACTCGATTTTCGTGTTCTACGTAATCAAAATATTGGTTCTAAACCATTTTTTTAATAATCAAATTTTAGTCAAATTTTGACAAAAATCCAAGGCTATAGCCTTGCTCATTTTTTTGACAAAAACACTTTTGGCTTTCGAATTGTTTGAAATTATGGAAAACGGTGTTTTTTGTGGCGCTGAATCTACTGGTGTTGTCAGTTCCTCGATAGGGTGTATAAAACACCTTTATATCGAGGTGCAAATAATTCATGGGAAGTATACACTCGCATTCAAAATTAGTGATCTTTTAATAAAATTAGCCATAATTTTGCATTTTAAACTCGATTTTCGTGTTCTACGTAATCAAAATAGTGGTTCTAAACAATTTTTATGATAATCAAATTTTAGTCAAATTTTGACAAAAATCCAAGGCTATAGCCTTGCTCATTTTTTTGACCAAATCACTTTTGGCTTTCGAATTGCTTGAAATTATGGAAAACGGTGTTTTTTGTGACGCTGAATTCACTGGTGCAGTCAGTTCCTCGATAGGATGTATAGAACACCTTTAAATCGAGGTGCAAATAATTCATGGGAAGTATACACTCGCATTCAAAATTAGTGAACTTTTCATAATATTAGCCATAATTTTGCATTTTAAACTCGATTTTTGTGTTCTACGTAATCAAAATAGTGGTTCTAAACCATTTTTATGATAATCAAATTTTAGTCAAATTTTGACAAAAATCCAAGGCTATAGCCTTGCTCATTTTTTTTGACCAAATCACTTTTGGCTTTCGAATTGCTGGAAATTATGAAAAACGGTGTTTTTTGTGACGCTGAATCCACTGGTGCAGTCAGTTCCTCGATAGGATGTATAGAACACCTTTATATTGAGGTGCGAATAATTCATGAGAAGTATACACTCGCATTCAAAATTAGTAATCTTTTAATAAAATTAGCCATAATTTTGCATTTTAAACTCGATTTTCGTGTTCTACGTAATCAAAATAGTGGTTCTAAACCATTTTTATGATAATCAAATTTTAGTCAAATTTTGACAAAAATCCAAGGCTATAGCCTTGCTCATTTTTTTGACAAAATCACTTTTGGCTTTTAAATTGCTTGAAATTATGGAAAACGGTGTTTTTTGTGACGCTAAATTTACTGGTGCAGTCAGTTTCTCGATAGGATGTATAGAACACCTTTAAATCGAGGTGCAAATAATTCATGGGAAGTATACACTCGCATTCAAAATTAGTGAACTTTTATTAAAATTAGCCATAATTTTGCATTTTAAACTCGATTTTCGTGTTCTACGTAATCAAAATAGTGGTTCTAAACCATTTTTTTAATTATCAAATTTTAGTCAAATTTTGACAAAAATCCAAGGCTATAGCCTTGCTCATTTTTTTGACAAAATCACTTTTGGCTTTTGAAATGCTTGAAATTATAAAAAACGGTGTTTTTTGTGGCGCTGAATCCACTGGTGCAGTCAGTTCCTCGATAGGATGTATAAAACACCTTTATATCGAGGTGCGAATAATTCATGAGAAGTATACACTCGCATTCAAAATTAGTGATCTTTTAATAAAATTAGCCATAATTTTGCATTTTAAACTCGATTTTCGTGTTCTACGTAATCAAAATAGTGGTTCTAAACCATTTTTATGATAATCAAATTTTAGTCAAATTTTGACAAAAATCCAAGGCTATAGCCTTGCTCATTTTTTTGACAAAATCACTTTTGGCTTTTAAATTGCTTGAAATTATGGAAAACGGTGTTTTTTGTGGCGCTGAATCTACTGGTGTTGTCAGTTCCTCGATAGGATGTATAGAACACCTTTAAATCGAGGTGCGAATAATTCTTGGGAAGTATACACTTGCATTCAAAATTAGTGAACTTTTCATAAAATTAGCCATAATTTTGCATTTTAAACTCGATTTTCGTGTTCTACGTAATCAAAATAGTGGTTCTAAACCATTTTTATGATAATCAAATTTTAGTCAAATTTTGACAAAAATCCAAGGCTATAGCCTTGCTCATTTTTTTGACCAAATCACTTTTGGCTTTCGAATTGCTTGAAATTATGGAAAACGGTGTTTTTTGTGACGCTGAATTCACTGGTGCAGTCAGTTCCTCGATAGGATGTATAGAACACCTTTAAATCGAGGTGCAAATAATTCATGGGAAGTATACACTCGCATTCAAAATTAGTGAACTTTTCATAAAATTAGCCATAATTTTGCATTTTAAACTCGATTTTTGTGTTCTACGTAATCAAAATAGTGGTTCTAAACCATTTTTATGATAATCAAATTTTAGTCAAATTTTGACAAAAATCCAAGGCTATAGCCTTGCTCATTTTTTTGACCAAATCACTTTTGGCTTTCGAATTGCTGGAAATTATGAAAAACGGTGTTTTTTGTGACGCTGAATCCACTGGTGCAGTCAGTTTCTCGATAGGATGTATAGAACACCTTTAAATCGAGGTGCGAATAATTCATGGGAAGTATACACTTGCATTCAAAATTAGTGAACTTTTCATAAAATTAGCCATAATTTTGCATTTTAAACTCGATTTTCGTGTTCTACGTAATCAAAATAGTGGTTCTAAACCATTTTTATGATAATCAAATTTTAGTCAAATTTTGACAAAAATCCAAGGCTATAGCCTTGCTCATTTTTTTGACAAAAACACTTTTGGCTTTCGAATTGTTTAAAATTATGGAAAACGGTGTTTTTTGTGACGCTGAATCCACTGGTGCAGTCAGTTCCTCGATAGGATGTATAGAACACCTTTATATCGAGGTGCAAATAATTCATGGGAAGTATACACTCGCATTCAAAATTAGTGATCTTTTAATAAAATTAGCCATAATTTTGCATTTTAAACTCGATTTTCGTGTTCTACGTAATCAAAATAGTGGTTCTAAACAATTTTTATGATAATCAAATTTTAGTCAAATTTTGACAAAAATCCAAGGCTATAGCCTTGCTCATTTTTTTGACCAAATCACTTTTGGCTTTCGAATTGCTTGAAATTATGGAAAACGGTGTTTTTTGTGACGCTGAATTCACTGGTGCAGTCAGTTCCTCGATAGGATGTATAGAACACCTTTAAATCGAGGTGCAAATAATTCATGGGAAGTATACACTCGCATTCAAAATTAGTGAACTTTTCATAATATTAGCCATAATTTTGCATTTTAAACTCGATTTTTGTGTTCTACGTAATCAAAATAGTGGTTCTAAACCATTTTTATGATAATCAAATTTTAGTCAAATTTTGACAAAAATCCAAGGCTATAGCCTTGCTCATTTTTTGACCAAATCACTTTTGGCTTTCGAATTGCTGGAAATTATGAAAAACGGTGTTTTTTGTGACGCTGAATCCACTGGTGCAGTCAGTTCCTCGATAGGATGTATAGAACACCTTTATATTGAGGTGCGAATAATTCATGAGAAGTATACACTCGCATTCAAAATTAGTGAACTTTTAATAAAATTAGCCATAATTTTGCATTTTAAACTCGATTTTCGTGTTCTACGTAATCAAAATAGTGGTTCTAAACCATTTTTATGATAATCAAATTTTAGTCAAATTTTGACAAAAATCCAAGGCTATAGCCTTGCTCATTTTTTTGACAAAATCACTTTTGGCTTTTAAATTGCTTGAAATTATGGAAAACGGTGTTTTTTGTGACGCTAAATTTACTGGTGCAGTCAGTTTCTCGATAGGATGTATAGAACACCTTTAAATCGAGGTGCAAATAATTCATGGGAAGTATACACTCGCATTCAAAATTAGTGAACTTTTATTAAAATTAGCCATAATTTTGCATTTTAAACTCGATTTTTGTGTTCTACGTAATCAAAATAGTGGTTCTAAACCATTTTTATGATAATCAAATTTTAGTCAAATTTTGACAAAAATCCAAGGCTATAGCCTTGCTCATTTTTTTGACAAAATCACTTTTGGCTTTTGAAATGCTTGAAATTATAAAAAACGGTGTTTTTTGTGGCGCTGAATCCACTGGTGCAGTCAGTTCCTCGATAGGATGTATAAAACACCTTTATATCGAGGTGCGAATAATTCATGAGAAGTATACACTCGCATTCAAAATTAGTGATCTTTTAATAAAATTAGCCATAATTTTGCATTTTAAACTCGATTTTCGTGTTCTACGTAATCAAAATAGTGGTTCTAAACCATTTTTATGATAATCAAATTTTAGTCAAATTTTGACAAAAATCCAAGGCTATAGCCTTGCTCATTTTTTTGACAAAATCACTTTTGGCTTTTGAATTGCTTGAAATTATGAAAAACGGTGTTTTTTGTGACGCTGAATCCACTGGTGCAGTCAGTTCCTCGATAGGATGTATAGAACACCTTTAAATCGAGGTGCGAATAATTCATGGGAAGTATACACTTGCATTCAAAATTAGTGAACTTTTAATAAAATTAGCCATAATTTTGCATTTTAAACTCGATTTTCGTGTTCTACGTAATCAAAATAGTGGTTCTAAACCATTTTTTTAATTATCAAATTTTAGTCAAATTTTGACAAAAATCCAAGGCTATAGCCTTGCTCATTTTTTTGACAAAAACACTTTTGGCTTTTGAATTGCTTGAAATTATGGAAAACGGTGTTTTTTGTGGCGCTGAATCTACTGGTGTTGTCAGTTCCTCGATAGGATGTATAGAACACCTTTAAATCGAGGTGCGAATAATTCTTGGGAAGTATACACTTGCATTCAAAATTAGTGAACTTTTCATAAAATTAGCCATAATTTTGCATTTTAAACTCGATTTTCGTGTTCTACGTAATCAAAATAGTGGTTCTAAACCATTTTTATGATAATCAAATTTTAGTCAAATTTTGACAAAAATCCAAGGCTATAGCCTTGCTCATTTTTTTGACCAAATCACTTTTGGCTTTCGAATTGCTTGAAATTATGGAAAACGGTGTTTTTTGTGACGCTGAATTCACTGGTGCAGTCAGTTCCTCGATAGGATGTATAGAACACCTTTAAATCGAGGTGCAAATAATTCATGGGAAGTATACACTCGCATTCAAAATTAGTGAACTTTTCATAAAATTAGCCATAATTTTGCATTTTAAACTCGATTTTCGTGTTCTACGTAATCAAAATAGTGGTTCTAAACCATTTTTATGATAATCAAATTTTAGTCAAATTTTGACAAAAATCCAAGGCTATAGCCTTGCTCATTTTTTTGACCAAATCACTTTTGGCTTTCGAATTGCTGGAAATTATGAAAAACGGTGTTTTTTGTGACGCTGAATCCACTGGTGCAGTCAGTTCCTCGATAGGATGTATAGAACACCTTTATATCGAGGTGCGAATAATTCATGAGAAGTATACACTCGCATTCAAAATTAGTAATCTTTTAATAAAATTAGCCATAATTTTGCATTTTAAACTCGATTTTCGTGTTCTACGTAATCAAAATAGTGGTTCTAAACCATTTTTATGATAATCAAATTTTAGTCAAATTTTGACAAAAATCCAAGGCTATAGCCTTGCTCATTTTTTTGACAAAATCACTTTTGGCTTTTAAATTGCTTGAAATTATGGAAAACGGTGTTTTTTGTGACGCTAAATTTACTGGTGCAGTCAGTTTCTCGATAGGATGTATAGAACACCTTTAAATCGAGGTGCAAATAATTCATGGGAAGTATACACTCGCATTCAAAATTAGTGAACTTTTCATAAAATTAGCCATAATTTTGCATTTTAAACTCGATTTTCGTGTTTTACGTAATCAAAATAGTGGTTCTAAACCATTTTTATGATAATCAAATTTTAGTCAAATTTTGACAAAAATCCAAGGCTATAGCCTTGCTCATTTTTTTGACAAAATCACTTTTGGCTTTTGAATTGCTTGAAATTATGAAAAACGGTGTTTTTTGTGACGCTGAATCCACTGGTGCAGTCAGTTCCTCGATAGGATGTATAGAACACCTTTATATCGAGGTGCAAATAATTCATGGGAAGTATACACTCGCATTCAAAATTAGTGATCTTTTTATAAAATTAGCCATAATTTTGCATTTTAAACTCGATTTTCGTGTTCTACGTAATCAAAATAGTGGTTCTAAACCATTTTTATGATAATCAAATTTTAGTCAAATTTTGACAAAAATCCAAGGCTATAGCCTTGCTCATTTTTTTGACAAAAACACTTTTGGCTTTTGAATTGCTTGAAATTATGGAAAACGGTGTTTTCTGTGGCGCTGAATCCACTGGTGCAGTCAGTTCCTCGATAGGATGTATAGAACACTTTTATATCGAGGTGCGAATAATTCATGGGAAGTATACACTCGCATTCAAAATTAGTGAACTTTTCATAAAATTAGCCATAATTTTGTATTTTAAACTCGATTTTCGTGTTCTACGTAATCAAAATAGTGGTTCTAAACCATTTTTATGATAATCAAATTTTAGTCAAATTTTGACAAAAATCCAAGGCTATAGCCTTGCTCATTTTTTTGACAAAAACACTTTTGGCTTTCGAATTGTTTGAAATTATGGAAAACGGTGTTTTCTGTGACGCTGAATCCACTGGTGCAGTCAGTTTCTCGATAGGATGTATAGAACACCTTTAAATCGAGGTGCGAATAATTCATGGGAAGTATACACTTGCATTCAAAATTAGTGAACTTTTCATAAAATTAGCCATAATTTTGTATTTTAAACTCGATTTTCGTGTTCTACGTAATCAAAATATTGGTTCTAAACCATTTTTTTAATAATCAAATTTTAGTCAAATTTTGACAAAAATCCAAGGCTATAGCCTTGCTCATTTTTTTGACAAAAACACTTTTGGCTTTCGAATTGTTTGAAATTATGGAAAACGGTGTTTTTTGTGGCGCTGAATCTACTGGTGTTGTCAGTTCCTCGATAGGGTGTATAAAACACCTTTATATCGAGGTGCAAATAATTCATGGGAAGTATACACTCGCATTCAAAATTAGTGTGATCTTTTAATAAAATTAGCCATAATTTTGCATTTTAAACTCGATTTTCGTGTTCTACGTAATCAAAATAGTGGTTCTAAACAATTTTTATGATAATCAAATTTTAGTCAAATTTTGACAAAAATCCAAGGGTATAGCCTTGCTCATTTTTTTGACCAAATCACTTTTGGCTTTCGAATTGCTTGAAATTATGGAAAACGGTGTTTTTTGTGACGCTGAATTCACTGGTGCAGTCAGTTCCTCGATAGGATGTATAGAACACCTTTAAATCGAGGTGCAAATAATTCATGGGAAGTATACACTCGCATTCAAAATTAGTGAACTTTTCATAAAATTAGCCATAATTTTGCATTTTAAACTCGATTTTTGTGTTCTACGTAATCAAAATAGTGGTTCTAAACCATTTTTATGATAATCAAATTTTAGTCAAATTTTGACAAAAATCCAAGGCTATAGCCTTGCTCATTTTTTTGACCAAATCACTTTTGGCTTTCGAATTGCTGGAAATTATGAAAAACGGTGTTTTTTGTGACGCTGAATCCACTGGTGCAGTCAGTTCCTCGATAGGATGTATAGAACACCTTTATATTGAGGTGCGAATAATTCATGAGAAGTATACACTCGCATTCAAAATTAGTAATCTTTTAATAAAATTAGCCATAATTTTGCATTTTAAACTCGATTTTCGTGTTCTACGTAATCAAAATAGTGGTTCTAAACCATTTTTATGATAATCAAATTTTAGTCAAATTTTGACAAAAATCCAAGGCTATAGCCTTGCTCATTTTTTTGACAAAATCACTTTTGGCTTTTAAATTGCTTGAAATTATGGAAAACGGTGTTTTTTGTGACGCTAAATTTACTGGTGCAGTCAGTTTCTCGATAGGATGTATAGAACACCTTTAAATCGAGGTGCAAATAATTCATGGGAAGTATACACTCGCATTCAAAATTAGTGAACTTTTATTAAATTTAGCCATAATTTTGCATTTTAAACTCGATTTTCGTGTTCTACGCAATCAAAATAGTGGTTCTAAACCATTTTTTTAATTATCAAATTTTAGTCAAATTTTGACAAAAATCCAAGGCTATAGCCTTGCTCATTTTTTGACAAAATCACTTTTGGCTTTTGAAATGCTTGAAATTATAAAAAACGGTGTTTTTTGTGGCGCTGAATCCACTGGTGCAGTCAGTTCCTCGATAGGATGTATAAAACACCTTTATATCGAGGTGCGAATAATTCATGAGAAGTATACACTCGCATTCAAAATTAGTGATCTTTTAATAAAATTAGCCATAATTTTGCATTTTAAACTCGATTTTCGTGTTCTACGTAATCAAAATAGTGGTTCTAAACCATTTTTATGATAATCAAATTTTAGTCAAATTTTGACAAAAATCCAAGGCTATAGCCTTGCTCATTTTTTTGACAAAATCACTTTTGGCTTTTAAATTGCTTGAAATTATGGAAAACGGTGTTTTTTGTGACGCTAAATTCACTGGTGCAGTCAGTTTCTCGATAGGATGTATAGAACACCTTTAAATCGAGGTGCGAATAATTCTTGGGAAGTATACACTTGCATTTAAAATTAGTGAACTTTTAATAAAATTAGCCATAATTTTGCATTTTAAACTCGATTTTCGTGTTCTACGTAATCAAAATAGTGGTTCTAAACCATTTTTTTAATTATCAAATTTTAGTCAAATTTTGACAAAAATCCAAGGCTATAGCCTTGCTCATTTTTTTGACAAAAACACTTTTGGCTTTCGAATTGTTTGAAATTATGAAAAACGGTGTTTTTTGTGGCGCTGAATCTACTGGTGTTGTCAGTTCCTCGATAGGATGTATAGAACACCTTTAAATCGAGGTGCGAATAATTCTTGGGAAGTATACACTTGCATTCAAAATTAGTGAACTTTTCATAAAATTAGCCATAATTTTGCATTTTAAACTCGATTTTCGTGTTCTACGTAATCAAAATAGTGGTTCTAAACCATTTTTATGATAATCAAATTTTAGTCAAATTTTGACAAAAATCCAAGGCTATAGCCTTGCTCATTTTTTTGACCAAATCACTTTTGGCTTTCGAATTGCTTGAAATTATGGAAAACGGTGTTTTTTGTGACGCTGAATTTACTGGTGCAGTCAGTTCCTCGATAGGATGTATAGAACACCTTTAAATCGAGGTGCAAATAATTCATGGGAAGTATACACTCGCATTCAAAATTAGTGAACTTTTCATAAAATAAGCCATAATTTTGCATTTTAAACTCGATTTTTGTGTTCTACGTAATCAACATAGTGGTTCTAAACCATTTTTATGATAATCACATTTTAGTCAAATTTTGACAAAAATCCAAGGCTATAGCCTTGCTCATTTTTTTGACAAAATCACTTTTAGCTTTTGAATTGCTTGAAATTATGAAAAACGGGGTTTTTTGTGACGCTGAATCCACTGGTGCAGTCAGTTCCTCGATAGGATGTATAGAACACCTTTATATCGAGGTGCAAATAATTCATGGGAAGTACACACTCGCATTAAAAATTAGTGATCTTTTTATAAAATTAGCCATAATTTTGCATTTTATACTCGATTTTCGTGTTCTACGTAATCAAAATAGTGGTTTCTAAACCATTTTTATGATAATCAAATTTTAGTCAAATTTTGACAAAAATCCAAGGCTATAGCCTTGCTCATTTTTTTGACAAAATCACTTTTGGCTTTTGAAATGCTTGAAATTATAAAAAACGGTGTTTTTTGTGACGCTGAATTCACTGGTGCAGTCAGTTCCTCGATAGGATGTATACAACACCTTTAAATCGAGGTGCAAATAATTCATGGGAAGTATACACTCGCATTCAAAATTAGTAATCTTTTAATAAAATTAGCCATAATTTTGCATTTTAAACTCGATTTTCGTGTTCTACGTAATCAAAATAGTGGTTCTAAACCATTTTTATGATAATCAAATTTTAGTCAAATTTTGACAAAAATCCAAGGCTATAGCCTTGCTCATTTTTTTGACAAAAACACTTTTGGCTTTCGAATTGCTTGAAATTATGGAAAACGGTGTTTTTTGTGACGCTGAATCTACTGGTGCAGTCAGTTCCTCGATAGGATGTATAGAACACCTTTAAATTGAGGTGCGAATATTTCATGGGAAGTATACACTCGCATTCAAAATTAGTAAACTTTTAATAAAATTAGCCATAATTTTGCATTTTAAACTCGATTTTCGTGTTCTACGTAATCAAAATAGTGGTTCTAAACCATTTTTATAATAATCAAATTTTAGTCAAATTTTGACAAAAATCCAAGGCTATAGCCTTGCTCATTTTTTTGACAAAAACACTTTTGGCTTTCGAATTGCTTGAAATTATGGAAAACGGTGTTTTTTGTGACGCTGAATTCACTGGTGCAGTCAGTTCCTCGATAGGATGTATAGAACACCTTTAAATCGAGGTGCAAATAATTCATGGGAAGTATACACTCGCATTCAAAATTAGTGAACTTTTCATAAAATTAGCCATAATTTTGCATTTTAAACTCGATTTTCGTGTTCTACGTAATCAAAATAGTGGTTCTAAACCATTTTTATGATAATCAAATTTTAGTCAAATTTTGACAAAAATTCAAGGCTAAAGCCTTGCTCATTTTTTTGACAAAATCACTTTTGGCTTTTGAATTGCTTTAAATTATGAAAAACGGTGTTTTTTGTGACGCTGAATCCACTGGTGCAGTCAGTTCCTCGATAGGATGTATAGAACACCTTTATATCGAGGTGCGAATAATTCATGAGAAGTGTACACTCGCATTCAAAATTAGTGATCTTTTCATAAAATTAGCCATAATTTTGCATTTTAAACTCGATTTTCGTGTTCTACGTAATCAAAATAGTGGTTCTAAACCATTTTTATGATAATCAAATTTTAGTCAAATTTTGACAAAAATCCAAGGCTATAGCCTTGCTCATTTTTTTGACAAAATCACTTTTGGCTTTTGAATTGCTTGAAATTATGAAAAACGGTGTTTTTTGTGACGCTGAATCCACTGGTGCAGTCAGTTCCTCGATAGGATGTATAGAACACCTTTATATCGAGGTGCAAATAATTCATGGGAAGTATACACTCGCATTCAAAATTAGTAATCTTTTAATAAAATTAGCCATAATTTTGCATTTTAAACTCGATTTTCGTGTTCTACGTAATCAAAATAGTGGTTCTAAACCATTTTTATGATAATCAAATTTTAGTCAAATTTTGACAAAAATCCAAGGCTATAGCCTTGCTCATTTTTTTGACCAAATCACTTTTGGCTTTCGAATTGCTTGAAATTATGGAAAACGGTGTTTTTTGTGACGCTGAATTCACTGGTGCAGTCAGTTCCTCGATAGGATGTATAGAACACCTTTAAATCGAGGTGCAAATAATTCATGGGAAGTATACACTCGCATTCAAAATTAGTGATCTTTTAATAAAATTAGCCATAATTTTGCATTTTAAACTCGATTTTCGTGTTCTACGTAATCAAAATAGTGGTTCTAAACCATTTTTATGATAATCAAATTTTAGTCAAATTTTGACAAAAATCCAAGGCTATAGCCTTGCTCATTTTTTTGACAAAATCACTTTTGGCTTTAGAATTGTTTGAAATTATGAAAAACGGTGTTTTTTGTGACGCTGAATCCACTGGTGCAGTCAGTTCCTCGATAGGATGTATAGAACACCTTTAAATCGAGGTGCAAATAATTCATGGGAAGTATACACTCGCATTCAAAATTAGTGAACTTTTCATAAAATAAGCCATAATTTTGCATTTTAAACTCGATTTTTGTGTTCTACGTAATCAACATAGTGGTTCTAAACCATTTTTATGATAATCAAATTTTAGTCAAATTTTGACAAAAATCCAAGGCTATAGCCTTGCTCATTTTTTTGACAAAATCACTTTTGGCTTTTGAATTGCTTGAAATTATGAAAAACGGGGTTTTTTGTGACGCTGAATCCACTGGTGCAGTCAGTTCCTCGATAGGATGTATAGAACACCTTTATATCGAGGTGCAAATAATTCATGGGAAGTACACACTCGCATTAAAAATTAGTGATCTTTTTATAAAATTAGCCATAATTTTGCATTTTAAACTCGATTTTCGTGTTCTACGTAATCAAAATAGTGGTTTCTAAACCATTTTTATGATAATCAAATTTTAGTCAAATTTTGACAAAAATCCAAGGCTATAGCCTTGCTCATTTTTTTGACAAAATCACTTTTGGCTTTTGAAATGCTTGAAATTATAAAAAACGGTGTTTTTTGTGACGCTGAATTCACTGGTGCAGTCAGTTCCTCGATAGGATGTATAGAACACCTTTAAATCGAGGTGCGAATATTTCATGGGAAGTATTCACTGGCATTCAAAATTAGTGAACTTTTAATAAAATTAGCCATAATTTTGCATTTTAAACTCGATTTTCGTGTTCTACGTAATCAAAATAGTGGTTCTAAACCATTTTTATGATAATCAAATTTTAGTCAAATTTTGACAAAAATCCAAGGCTATAGCCTTGCTCATTTTTTTGACAAAAACACTTTTGGCTTTCGAATTGCTTGAAATTATGGAAAACGGTGTTTTTTGTGACGCTGAATTCACTGGTGCAGTCAGTTCCTCGATAGGATGTATAGAACACCTTTAAATCGAGGTGCAAATAATTCATGGGAAGTATACACTCGCATTCAAAATTAGTGAACTTTTCATAAAATTAGCCATAATTTTGCATTTTAAACTCGATTTTCGTGTTCTACGTAATCAAAATAGTGGTTCTAAACCATTTTTATGATAATCAAATTTTAGTCAAATTTTGACAAAAATTCAAGGCTATAGCCTTGCTCATTTTTGACCACATCACTTTTGGCTTTTGAATTGCTTGAAATTATGGAAAACGGTGTTTTTTGTGACGCTGAATCCACTGGTGCAGTCAGTTCCTCGATAGGATGTATAGAACACCTTTATATCGAGGTGCGAATAATTCATGAGAAGTATACACTCGCATTCAAAATTAGTGATCTTTTCATAAAATTAGCCATAATTTTGCATTTAAAACTCGATTTTCGTGTTCTACGTAATCAAAATAGTGGTTCTAAACCAATTTTATGATAATCAAATTTTAGTCAAATTTTGACAAAAATCCAAGGCTATAGCCTTGCTCAATTTTTTGACAAAATCACTATTGGCTTTCGAATAGCTTGAAATTATTTAAAACTGTGTTTTTTGTGACGCTGAATTCACTGGTGCAGTCAGTTCCTCGATAGGATGTATAGAACACCTTTAAATCGAGGTGCAAATAATTCATGGGAAGTATACACTCGCATTCAAAATTAGTGATCTTTTAATAAAATTAGCCATAATTTTGCATTTTAAACTCGATTTTCGTGTTCTACGTAATCAAAATAGTGGTTCCAAACCATATTTATGATAATCAAATTTTAGTCAAATTTTGACAAAAATCCAAGGCTATAGCCCTGCTCATTTTTTTGACAAAATCACTTTTGGCTTTAGAATTGTTTGAAATTATGAAAAACGGTGTTTTTTGTGACGCTGAATCCACTGGTGCAGTCAGTTCCTCGATAGGATGTATAGAACACCTTTAAATCGAGGTGCAAATAATTCATGGGAAGTATACACTCGCATTCAAAATTAGTGATCTTTTAATAAAATTAGCCATAATTTTGCATTTGAAACTCGATTTTTGTGTTCTACGTAATCAAAATAGTGGTTCTAAACCATTTTTTTAATAATCAAATTTTAGTCAAATTTTGACAAAAATCCAAGGCTATAGCCTTGCTCATTTTTTTGACAAAAACACTTTTGGCTTTCGAATTGTTTAAAATTATGGAAAACGGTGTTTTTTGTGGCGCTGAATCTACTGGTGTTGTCAGTTCCTCGATAGGATGTATAGAACACCTTTATATCGAGGTGCGAATAATTCATGAGAAGTATACACTCGCATTCAAAATTAGTGATCTTTTATTAAAATTAGCCATAATTTTGCATTTTAAACTCGATTTTCGTGTTCTACGTAATCAAAATAGTGGTTCTAAACCATTTTTTTAATTATCAAATTTTAGTCAAACATTGACTAAAATCCAAGGCTATAGCCTTGCTCATTTTTTTGACAAAATCACTTTTGGCTTTCGAATTGCTTGAAATTATGAAAAACGGTGTCTTTTGTGACGCTGAATCCACTGGTGCAGTCAGTTCCTCAATAGGATGTATAGAACACCTTTAAATCGAGGTGCAAATAATTCATGGGAAGTATATACTCGCATTCAAAATTAGTGAACTTTTCATAAAATTAGCCATAATTTTGCATTTTAAACTCGATTTTCGTGTTCTACGTAATCAAAATAGTGGTTCTAAACCATTTTTATGATAATCAAATTTTAGTGAAATTTTGACAAAAATCCAAGGCTATAGCCTTGCTCATTTTTTTGACAAAAACACTTTTGGCTTTTGAATTGCTTGAAATTATGGAAAACGGTGTTTTCTGTGACGCTGAATCCACTGGTGCAGTCAGTTCCTCGATAGGATGTATAGAACACCTTTATATCGAGGTGCGAATAATTCATGGGAAGTATACACTCGCATTCAAAATTAGTGAACTTTTCATAAAATTAGCCATAATTTTGCATTTTAAACTCGATTTTCGTGTTCTACGTAATCAAAATAGTGGTTCTAAACCATTTTTTTAATAATCAAATTTTAGTCAAATTTTGACAAAAATCCAAGGCTATAGCCTTGCTCATTTTTTTGACCAAATCACTTTTGGCTTTCGAATTGCTTGAAATTATGGAAAACGGTGTTTTTTGTGACGCTAAATTCACTGGTGCAGTCAGTTCCTCGATAGGATGTAGAGAACACCTTTAAATCGAGGTGCAAATAATTCATGGGAAGTATACACTCGCATTCAAAATTAGTGAACTTTTCATAAAATTAGCCATAATTTTGCATTTTAAACTCGATTTTTGTGTTCTACGTAATCAAAATAGTGGTTCTAAACCATTTTTATGATAATCAAATTTTAGTCAAATTTTGACAAAAATCCAAGGCTATAGCCTTGCTCATTTTTTTGACCAAATCACTTTTGGCTTTCGAATTGCTGGAAATTATGAAAAACGGTGTTTTTTGTGACGCTGAATCCACTGGTGCAGTCAGTTCCTCGATAGGATGTATAGAACACCTTTATATCGAGGTGCGAATAATTCATGAGAAGTATACACTCGCATTCAAAATTAGTGATCTTTTAATAAAATTAGCCATAATTTTGCATTTTAAACTCGATTTTCGTGTTCTAAGTAATCAAAATAGTGGTTCTAAACCATTTTTATGATAATCAAATTTTAGTCAAATTTTGACAAAAATCCAAGGCTATAGCCTTGCTCATTTTTTTGACAAAATCACTTTTGGCTTTAGAATTGTTTGAAATTATGAAAAACGGTGTTTTTTGTGACGCTGAATCCACTGGTGCAGTCAGTTCCTCGATAGGATGTATAGAACACCTTTAAATCGAGGTGCAAATAATTCATGGGAAGTATACACTCGCATTCAAAATTAGTGAACTTTTCATAAAATAAGCCATAATTTTGCATTTTAAACTCGATTTTTGTGTTCTACGTAATCAACATAGTGGTTCTAAACCATTTTTATGATAATCAAATTTTAGTCAAATTTTGACAAAAATCCAAGGCTATAGCCTTGCTCATTTTTGACAAAATCACTTTTGGCTTTTGAATTGCTTGAAATTATGAAAAACGGTGTTTTTGTGACGCTGAATCCACTGGTGCAGTCAGTTCCTCGATAGGATGTATAGAACACCTTTATATCGAGGTGCAAATAATTCATGGGAAGTACACACACGCATTAAAAATTAGTGATCTTATTATAAAATTAGCCATAATTTTGCATTAAAAACTCGATTTTCGTGTTCTACGTAATCAAAATAGTGGTTTCTAAACCATTTTTATGATAATCAAATTTTAGTCAAATTTTGACAAAAATCCAAGGCTATAGCCTTGCTCATTTTGACAAAATCACTTTTGGCTTTTGAAATGCTTGAAATTATAAAAAACGGTGTTTTTTGTGACGCTGAATTCACTGGTGCAGTCAGTTCCTCGATAGGATGTATACAACACCTTTAAATCGAGGTGCAAATAATTCATGGGAAGACACTCGCATTCAAAATTAGTGAACTTTTAATAAAATTAGCCATAATTTTGCATTTTAAACTCGATTTTCGTGTTCTACGTAATCAAAATAGTGGTTCTAAACCATTTTTATGATAATCAAATTTTAGTCAAATTTTGACAAAAATCCAAGGCTATAGCCTTGCTCATTTTTTTGACAAAAACACTTTTGGCTTTCGAATTGCTTGAAATTATGGAAAACGGTGTTTTTTGTGACGCTGAATTCACTGGTGCAGTCAGTTCCTCGATAGGATGTATAGAACACCTTTAAATCGAGGTGCAAATAATTCATGGGAAGTATACACTCGCATTCAAAATTAGTGAACTTTTCATAAAATTAGCCATAATTTTGCATTTTAAACTCGATTTTCGTGTTCTACGTAATCAAAATAGTGGTTCTAAACCATTTTTATGATAATCAAATTTTAGTCAAATTTTGACAAAAATTCAAGGCTATAGCCTTGCTCATTTTTTTGACAAAATCACTTTTGGCTTTTGAATTGCTTTAAATTATGAAAAACGGTGTTTTTTGTGACGCTGAATCCACTGGTGCAGTCAGTTCCTCGATAGGATGTATAGAACACCTTTATATCGAGGTGCGAATAATTCATGAGAAGTATACACTCGCATTCAAAATTAGTGATCTTTTCATAAAATTAGCCATAATTTTGCATTTAAAACTCGATTTTCGTGTTCTACGTAATCAAAATAGTGGTTCTAAACCAATTTTATGATAATCAAATTTTAGTCAAATTTTGACAAAAATCCAAGGCTATAGCCTTGCTTATTTTTTTGACCAAATCACTTTTGGCTTTCGAATTGCTTGAAATTATGGAAAACGGTGTTTTTTGTGACGCTGAATTCACTGGTGCAGTCAGTTCCTCGATAGGATGTATAGAACACCTTTAAATCGAGGTGCAAATAATTCATGGGAAGTATACACTCGCATTCAAAATTAGTGATCTTTTAATAAAATTAGCCATAATTTTGCATTTTAAACTCGATTTTCGTGTTCTACGTAATCAAAATAGTGGTTCTAAACCATATTTATGATAATCAAATTTTAGTCAAATTTTGACAAAAATCCAAGGCTATAGCCCTGCTCATTTTTTTGACAAAATCACTTTTGGCTTTAGAATTGTTTGAAATTATGAAAAACGGTGTTTTTTGTGACGCTGAATCCACTGGTGCAGTCAGTTCCTCGATAGGATGTATAGAACACCTTTAAATCGAGGTGCAAATAATTCATGGGAAGTATACACTCGCATTCAAAATTAGTGATCTTTTAATAAAATTAGCCATAATTTTGCATTTGAAACTCGATTTTTGTGTTCTACGTAATCAAAATAGTGGTTCTAAACCATTTTTTTAATAATCAAATTTTAGTCAAATTTTGACAAAAATCCAAGGCTATAGCCTTGCTCATTTTTTTGACAAAATCACTTTTGGCTTTCGAATTGCTTGAAATTATGAAAAACGGTGTTTTTTGTGACGCTGAATCCACTGGTGCAGTCAGTTCCTCAATAGGATGTATAGAACACCTTTAAATCGAGGTGCAAATAATTCATGGGAAGTATACACTCGCATTCAAAATTAGTGAACTTTTCATAAAATTAGCCATAATTTTGCATTTTAAACTCGATTTTCGTGTTCTACGTAATCAAAATAGTGGTTCTAAACCATTTTTATGATAATCAAATTTTAGTGAAATTTTGACAAAAATCCAAGGCTATAGCCTTGCTCATTTTTTTGACAAAAACACTTTTGGCTTTTGAATTGCTTGAAATTATGGAAAACGGTGTTTTCTGTGACGCTGAATCCACTGGTGCAGTCAGTTCCTCGATAGGATGTATAGAACACCTTTATATCGAGGTGCGAATAATTCATGGGAAGTATACACTCGCATTCAAAATTAGTGAACTTTTCATAAAATTAGCCATAATTTTGCATTTTAAACTCGATTTTTGTGTTCTACGTAATCAAAATAGTGGTTCTAAACCATTTTTATAATAATCAAATTTTAGTCAAATTTTGACAAAAATCCAAGGCAATAGCCTTGCTCATTTTTTTGACCAAATCACTTTTGGCTTTTGAATTGCTTGAAATTATGGAAAACGGTGTTTTTTGTGACGCTGAATTCACTGGTGCAGTCAGTTCCTCGATAGGATGTATATAACACCTTTAAATCGAGGTGCAAATAATTCATGGGAAGTATACACTCGCATTCAAAATTAGTGAACTTTTCATAAAATTAGCCATAATTTTGCATTATAAACTCGATTTTCGTGTTCTACGTAATCAAAATAGGGGTTCTAAACCATTTTTTTAATTTTCAAATTTTAGTCAAATTTTGACAAAAATCCAAGCCTTGCTCATTTTTTTGACAAAATCACTTTTGGTTTTTGAATTGCTTGAAATTATAAAAAACGGTGTTTTTTGTGACGCTGAATCCACTGGTGCAGTCAGTTCCTCGATAGGATGTATAGAACACCTTTAAATCGAGGTGCAAATAATTCATGGGAAGTATACACTCGCATTCAAAATTAGTGAACTTTTCATAAAATTAGCCATAAATTTGCATTTTAAACTCGATTTTCGTGTTCTACGTAATCAAAATAGTGGTTCTAAACCATTTTTATGATAATCAAATTTTAGTCAAATTTTGACAAAAATCCAAGGCTATAGCCTTGCTCATTTTTTTGACAAAATCACTTTTGGCTTTTGAATTGCTTGAAATTATGAAAAACGGGTTTTTTTGTGACGCTGAATCCACTGGTGCAGTCAGTTCCTCGATAGGATGTATAGAACACCTTTATATCGAGGTGCAAATAATTCATGGGAAGTATACACTCGCATTCAAAATTAGTGATCTTTTAATAAAATTAGCCATAATTTTGCATTTTAAACTCGATTTTCGTGTTCTACGTAATCAAAATAGTGGTTCTAAACCATTTTTATGATAATCAAATTTTAGTCAAATTTTGACAAAAATCCAAGGCTATAGCCTTGCTCATTTTTTTGACAAAAACACTTTTGGCTTTTGAATTGCTTGAAATTATGGAAAACGGTGTTTTCTGTGACGCTGAATCCACTGGTGCAGTCAGTTCCTCGATAGGATGTATAGAACACCTTTATATCGAGGTGCGAATAATTCATGGGAAGTATACACTCGCATTCAAAATTAGTGAACTTTTCATAAAATTAGCCATAATTTTGCATTTTAAACTCGATTTTCGTGTTCTACGTAATCAAAATAGTGGTTCTAAACCATTTTTATGATAATCAAATTTTAGTCAAATTTTGACAAAAATCCAAGGCTATAGCCTTGCTCATTTTTTTGACCAAATCACTTTTGGCTTTCGAATTGCTTGAAATTATGAAAAACGGTGTTTTTTGTGACGCTGAATCCACTGGTGCAGTCAGTTCCTCGATAGGATGTATAGAACACCTTTAAATCGAGGTGCAAATAATTCATGGGAAGTATACACTCGCATTCAAAATTAGTGAACTTTTCATAAAATAAGCCATAATTTTGCATTTTAAACTCGATTTTTGTGTTCTACGTAATCAACATAGTGGTTCTAAACCATTTTTATGATAATCAAATTTTAGTCAAATTTTGACAAAAATCCAAGGCTATAGCCTTGCTCATTTTTTTGACAAAATCACTTTTGGCTTTTGAATTGCTTGAAATTATGAAAAACGGGGTTTTTTGTGACGCTGAATCCACTGGTGCAGTCAGTTCCTCGATAGGATGTATAGAACACCTTTATATCGAGGTGCAAATAATTCATGGGAAGTACACACTCGCATTAAAAATTAGTGATCTTTTTATAAAATTAGCCATAATTTTGCATTTTAAACTCGATTTTCGTGTTCTACGTAATCAAAATAGTGGTTTCTAAACCATTTTTATGATAATCAAATTTTAGTCAAATTTTGACAAAAATCCAAGGCTATAGCCTTGCTCATTTTTTTGACAAAATCACTTTTGGCTTTTGAAATGCTTGAAATTATAAAAAACGGTGTTTTTTGTGACGCTGAATTCACTGGTGCAGTCAGTTCCTCGATAGGATGTATACAACACCTTTAAATCGAGGTGCAAATAATTCATGGGAAGACACTCGCATTCAAAATTAGTGAACTTTTAATAAAATTAGCCATAATTTTGCATTTTAAACTCGATTTTCGTGTTCTACGTAATCAAAATAGTGGTTCTAAACCATTTTTATGATAATCAAATTTTAGTCAAATTTTGACAAAAATCCAAGGCTATAGCCTTGCTTATTTTTTTGACCAAATCACTTTTGGCTTTCGAATTGCTTGAAATTATGGAAAACGGTGTTTTTTGTGACGCTGAATTCACTGGTGCAGTCAGTTCCTCGATAGGATGTATAGAACACCTTTAAATCGAGGTGCAAATAATTCATGGGAAGTATACACTCGCATTCAAAATTAGTGATCTTTTAATAAAATTAGCCATAATTTTGCATTTTAAACTCGATTTTCGTGTTCTACGTAATCAAAATAGTGGTTCTAAACCATATTTATGATAATCAAATTTTAGTCAAATTTTGACAAAAATCCAAGGCTATAGCCTTGCTCATTTTTTTGACAAAATCTCTGTTGGCTTTTGAATTGATTGAAATTATGAAAAACGGTGTTTTTGTGACGCTGAATCCACTGGTGCAGTCAGTTCCTCGATAGGATGTATAGAACACCTTTAAATCGAGGTGCAAATAATTCATGGGAAGTATACACTCGCATTCAAAATTAGTGATCTTTTAATAAAATTAGCCATAATTTTGCATTTGAAACTCGATTTTTGTGTTCTACGTAATCAAAATAGTGGTTCTAAACCATTTTTTTAATAATCAAATTTTAGTCAAATTTTGACAAAAATCCAAGGCTATAGCCTTGCTCATTTTTTTGACAAAATCACTTTTGGCTTTCGAATTGCTTGAAATTATGAAAAACGGTGTTTTTTGTGACGCTGAATCCACTGGTGCAGTCAGTTCCTCAATAGGATGTATAGAACACCTTTAAATCGAGGTGCAAATAATTCATGGGAAGTATACACTCGCATTCAAAATTAGTGAACTTTTCATAAAATTAGCCATAATTTTGCATTTTAAACTCGATTTTCGTGTTCTACGTAATCAAAATAGTGGTTCTAAACCATTTTTATGATAATCAAATTTTAGTGAAATTTTGACAAAAATCCAAGGCTATAGCCTTGCTCATTTTTTTGACAAAAACACTTTTGGCTTTTGAATTGCTTGAAATTATGGAAAACGGTGTTTTCTGTGACGCTGAATCCACTGGTGCAGTCAGTTCCTCGATAGGATGTATAGAACACCTTTAAATCGAGGTGCAAATAATTCATGGGAAGTATACACTCGCATTCAAAATTAGTGAACTTTTCATAAAATTAGCCATAAATTTGCATTTTAAACTCGATTTTCGTGTTCTACGTAATCAAAATAGTGGTTCTAAACCATTTTTATGATAATCAAATTTTAGTCAAATTTTGACAAAAATCCAAGGCTATAGCCTTGCTCATTTTTTTGACAAAATCACTTTTGGCTTTTGAATTGCTTGAAATTATGAAAAACGGGTTTTTTTGTGACGCTGAATCCACTGGTGCAGTCAGTTCCTCGATAGGATGTATAGAACACCTTTATATCGAGGTGCAAATAATTCATGGGAAGTATACACTCGCATTCAAAATTAGTGATCTTTTTATAAAATTAGCCATAATTTTGCATTTTAAACTCGATTTTCGTGTTCTACGTAATCAAAATAGTGGTTCTAAACCATTTTTATGATAATCAAATTTTAGTCAAATTTTGACAAAAATCCAAGGCTATAGCCTTGCTCATTTTTTTGACAAAAACACTTTTGGCTTTTGAATTGCTTGAAATTATGGAAAACGGTGTTTTCTGTGACGCTGAATCCACTGGTGCAGTCAGTTCCTCGATAGGATGTATAGAACACCTTTATATCGAGGTGCGAATAATTCATGGGAAGTATACACTCGCATTCAAAATTAGTGAACTTTTCATAAAATTAGCCATAATTTTGCATTTTAAACTCGATTTTCGTGTTCTACGTAATCAAAATAGTGGTTCTAAACCATTTTTATGATAATCAAATTTTAGTCAAATTTTGACAAAAATCCAAGGCTATAGCCTTGCTCATTTTTTTGACCAAATCACTTTTGGCTTTCGAATTGCTTGAAATTATGGAAAACGGTGTTTTTTGTGACGCTGAATTCACTGGTACAGTCAGTTCCTCGATAGGATGTATAGAACACCTCTAAATCGAGGTGCAAATAATTCATGAGAAGTATACACTCGCATTCAAAATTAGTGAACTTTTCATAAAATTAGCCATAATTTTGCATTTTAAACTCGATTTTTGTGTTCTACGTAATCAAAATAGTGGTTCTAAACCATTTTTATGATAATCAAATTTTAGTCAAATTTTGACAAAAATCCAAGGCTATAGCCTTGCTCATTTTTTTGACAAAATCACTTTTGGCTTTTGAATTGCTTGAAATTATGAAAAACGGGGTTTTTTGTGACGCTGAATCCACTGGTGCAGTCAGTTCCTCGATAGGATGTATAGAACACCTTTATATCGAGGTGCAAATAATTCATGGGAAGTATACACTCGCATTCAAAATTAGTGATCTTTTTATAAAATTAGCCATAATTTTGCATTTTAAACTCGATTTTCGTGTTCTACGTAATCAAAATAGTGGTTCTAAACCATTTTTATGATAATCAAATTTTAGTCAAATTTTGACAAAAATCCAAGGCTATAGCCTTGCTCATTTTTTGACAAAATCACTTTTGGCTTTTGAAATGCTTGAAATTATAAAAAACGGTGTTTTTTGTGACGCTGAATTCACTGGTGCAGTCAGTTCCTCGATAGGATGTATAGAACACCTTTATATCGAGGTGCGAATAATTCATGGGAAGTATACACTCGCATTCAAAATTAGTGAACTTTTAATAAAATAAGCCATAATTTTGCATTTTAAACTCGATTTTCGTGTTCTACGTAATCAAAATAAGGGTTCTAAACCATTTTTTTAATTATCAAATTTTAGTCAAATTTTGACAAAAATCCAAGGCTATAGCCTTGCTCATTTTTTTGACAAAAACACTTTTGGCTTTCGAATTGCTTGAAATTATGAAAAACGGTGTTTTTTGTGACGCAGAATCCACTGGTGCAGTCAGTTCCTCGATAGGATGTATAGAACACCTTTATATCGAGGTGCAAATAATTCATGGAAAGTATACACTCGCATTCAAAATTAGTGATCTTTTAATAAAATTAGCCATAATTTTGCATTTTAAACTCGATTTTCGTGTTCTACGTAATCAAAATAGTGGTTCTAAACCATTTTTATTATAATAAAAATTTAGTCAAATTTTGACAAAAATCCAAGGCTATAGCCTTGCTCATTTTTTTGACCAAATCACTTTTGGCTTTCGAATTGCTTGAAATTATGGAAAACGGTGTTTTTTGTGACGCTGAATTCACTGGTGCAGTCAGTTCCTCGATAGGATGTATAGAACACCTTTATATCGAGGTGCGAATAATTCATGAGAAGTATACACTCGCATTCAAAATTAGTGATCTTTTAATAAAATTAGCCATAATTTTGCATTTTAAACTCGATTTTCGTGTTCTACGTAATCAAAATAGTGGTTCTAAACCATTTTTATGATAATCAAATTTTAGTCAAATTTTGACAAAAATCCAAGGCTATAGCCTTGCTCATTTTTTTAACAAAATCACTTTTGGCTTTTGAATTGCTTGAAATTATAAAAAACGGTGTTTTTTGTGACGCTGAATCCACTGGTGCAGTCAGTTCCTCGATAGGATGTATAGAACACCCTTAAATCGAGGTGCAAATAATTCATGGGAAGTATACACTCGCATTCAAAATTAGTGAACTTTTCATAAAATTAGCCATAAATTTGCATTTTAAACTCGATTTTCGTGTTCTACGTAATCAAAATAGTGGTTCTAAACCATTTTTATGATAATCAAATTTTAGTCAAATTTTGACAAAAATCCAAGGCTATAGCCTTGCTCATTTTTTTGACCAAATCACTTTTGGTTTTTGAATTGCTTGAAATTATAAAAAACGGTGTTTTTTGTGACGCTGAATCCACTGGTGCAGTCAGTTCCTCGATAGGATGTATAGAACACCCTTAAATCGAGGTGCAAATAATTCATGGGAAGTATACACTCGCATTCAAAATTAGTGAACTTTTCATAAAATTAGCCATAAATTTGCATTTTAAACTCGATTTTCGTGTTCTACGTAATCAAAATAGTGGTTCTAAACCATTTTTATGATAATCAAATTTTAGTCAAATTTTGACAAAAATCCAAGGCTATAGCCTTGCTCATTTTTTTGACCAAATCACTTTTGGTTTTTGAATTGCTTGAAATTATAAAAAACGGTGTTTTTTGTGACGCTGAATCCACTGGTGCAGTCAGTTCCTCGATAGGATGTATAGAACACCTTTATATCGAGGTCCAAAAAATTATGGGAAGTATACACTCGCATTCAAAATTAGTGATCTTTTTATAAAATTAGCCATAATTTTGCATTTTAAACTCGATTTTCGTGTTCTACGTAATCAAAATAGTGGTTCTAAACCATTTTTATGATAAACAAATTTTAGTCAAATTTTGACAAAAATCCAAGGCTATAGCCTTGCTCATTTTTTTGACCAAATCACTTTTGGTTTTTGAATTGCTTGAAATTATAAAAAACGGTGTTTTTTGTGACGCTGAATCCACTGGTGCAGTCAGTTCCTCGATAGGATGTATAGAACACCTTTAAATCGAGGTGCAAATAATTCATGGGAAGTATACACTCGCATTCAAAATTAGTGAACTTTTCATAAAATTAGCCATAAATTAGCATTTTAAACTCGATTTTCGTGTTCTACGTAATCAAAATAGTGGTTCTAAACCATTTTTATGATAATCAAATTTTAGTCAAATTTTGACAAAAATCCAAGGCTATAGCCTTGCTCATTTTTTTGACAAAATCACTTTTGGCTTTTGAATTGCTTGAAATTATGAAAAACGGGGTTTTTTGTGACGCTGAATCCACTGGTGCAGTCAGTTCCTCGATAGGATGTATAGAACACCTTTATATCGAGGTCCAAAAAATTATGGGAAGTATACACTCGCATTCAAAATTAGTGATCTTTTTATAAAATTAGCCATAAATTAGCATTTTAAACTCGATTTTCGTGTTCTACGTAATCAAAATAGTGGTTCTAAACCATTTTTATGATAATCAAATTTTAGTCAAATTTTGACAAAAATCCAAGGCTATAGCCTTGCTCATTTTTTTGACCAAATCACTTTTGGTTTTTGAATTGCTTGAAATTATAAAAAACGGTGTTTTTTGTGACGCTGAATCCACTGGTGCAGTCAGTTCCTCGATAGGATGTATAGAACACCTTTAAATCGAGGTGCAAATAATTCATGGGAAGTATACACTCGCATTCAAAATTAGTGAACTTTTCATAAAATTAGCCATAAATTAGCATTTTAAACTCGATTTTCGTGTTCTACGTAATCAAAATAGTGGTTCTAAACCATTTTTATGATAATCAAATTTTAGTCAAATTTTGACAAAAATCCAAGGCTATAGCCTTGCTCATTTTTTTGACAAAATCACTTTTGGCTTTTGAATTGCTTGAAATTATGAAAAACGGGGTTTTTTGTGACGCTGAATCCACTGGTGCAGTCAGTTCCTCGATAGGATGTATAGAACACCTTTATATCGAGGTGCAAATAATTCATGGGAAGTATACACTCGCATTCAAAATTAGTGATCTTTTTATAAAATTAGCCATAATTTTGCATTTTAAACTCGATTTTCGTGTTCTACGTAATCAAAATAGTGGTTCTAAACCATTTTTATGATAATCAAATTTTAGTCAAATTTTGACAAAAATCCAAGGCTATAGCCTTGCTCATTTTTTTGACAAAAACACTTTTGGCTTTTGAATTGCTTGAAATTATGGAAAACGGTGTTTTCTGTGACGCTGAATCCACTGGTGCAGTCAGTTCCTCGATAGGATGTATAGAACACCTTTATATCGAGGTGCGAATAATTCATGGGAAGTATACACTCGCATTCAAAATTAGTGAACTTTTCATAAAATTAGCCATCATTTTGCATTTTAAACTCGATTTTCGTGTTCTACGTAATCAAAATAGTGGTTCTAAACCATTTTTATGATAATCAAATTTTAGTCAAATTTTGACAAAAATCCAAGGCTATAGCCTTGCTCATTTTTTTGACCAAATCACTTTTGGCTTTCGAATTGCTTGAAATTATGGAAAACGGTGTTTTTTGTGACGCTGAATTCACTGGTACAGTCAGTTCCTCGATAGGATGTATAGAACACCTCTAAATCGAGGTGCAAATAATTCATGAGAAGTATACACTCGCATTCAAAATTAGTGAACTTTTCATAAAATTAGCCATAATTTTGCATTTTAAACTCGATTTTTGTGTTCTACGTAATCAAAATAGTGGTTCTAAACCATTTTTATGATAATCAAATTTTAGTCAAATTTTGACAAAAATCCAAGGCTATAGCCTTGCTCATTTTTTTGACAAAATCACTTTTGGCTTTTGAATTGCTTGAAATTATGAAAAACGGGGTTTTTTGTGACGCTGAATCCACTGGTGCAGTCAGTTCCTCGATAGGATGTATAGAACACCTTTATATCGAGGTGCAAATAATTCATGGGAAGTATACACTCGCATTCAAAATTAGTGATCTTTTTATAAAATTAGCCATAATTTTGCATTTTAAACTCGATTTTCGTGTTCTACGTAATCAAAATAGTGGTTCTAAACCATTTTTATGATAATCAAATTTTAGTCAAATTTTGACAAAAATCCAAGGCTATAGCCTTGCTCATTTTTTTGACAAAATCACTTTTGGCTTTTGAAATGCTTGAAATTATAAAAAACGGTGTTTTTTGTGACGCTGAATTCACTGGTGCAGTCAGTTCCTCGATAGGATGTATACAACACCTTTAAATCGAGGTGCAAATAATTCATGGGAAGTATACACTCGCATTCAAAATTAGTGAACTTTTAATAAAATTAGCCATAATTTTGCATTTTAAACTCGATTTTCGTGTTCTACGTAATCAAAATAAGGGTTCTAAACCATTTTTTTAATTATCAAATTTTAGTCAAATTTTGACAAAAATCCAAGGCTATAGCCTTGCTCATTTTTTTGACAAAAACACTTTTGGCTTTCGAATTGCTTGAAATTATGAAAAACGGTGTTTTTTGTGACGCAGAATCCACTGGTGCAGTCAGTTCCTCGATAGGATGTATAGAACACCTTTATATCGAGGTGCAAATAATTCATGGAAAGTATACACTCGCATTCAAAATTAGTGATCTTTTAATAAAATTAGCCATAATTTTGCATTTTAAACTCGATTTTCGTGTTCTACGTAATCAAAATAGTGGTTCTAAACCATTTTTATGATAATAAAAATTTAGTCAAATTTTGACAAAAATCCAAGGCTATAGCCTTGCTCATTTTTTTGACCAAATCACTTTTGGCTTTCGAATTGCTTGAAATTATGGAAAACGGTGTTTTTTGTGACGCTGAATTCACTGGTGCAGTCAGTTCCTCGATAGGATGTATAGAACACCTTTATATCGAGGTGCGAATAATTCATGAGAAGTATACACTCGCATTCAAAATTAGTGAACTTTTCATAAAATTAGCCATAAATTTGCATTTTAAACTCGATTTTCGTGTTCTACGTAATCAAAATAGTGGTTCTAAACCATTTTTATGATAATCAAATTTTAGTCAAATTTTGACAAAAATCCAAGGCTATAGCCTTGCTTATTTTTTTGACAAAATCACTTTTGGCTTTTGAATTGCTTGAAATTATGAAAAACGGGGTTTTCTGTGACGCTGAATCCACTGGTGCAGTCAGTTCCTCGATAGGATGTATAGAACACCTTTATATCGAGGTCCAAAAAATTATGGGAAGTATACACTCGCATTCAAAATTAGTGATCTTTTTATAAAATTAGCCATAATTTTGCATTTTAAACTCGATTTTCGTGTTCTACGTAATCAAAATAGTGGTTCTAAACCATTTTTATGATAATCAAATTTTAGTCAAATTTTTACAAAAATCCAAGGCTATAGCCTTGCTCATTTTTTTGACCAAATCACTTTTGGCTTTCGAATTGCTTGAAATTATGGAAGACGGTGTTTTTTGTGACGCTGAATTTACTGGTGCAGTCAGTTCCTCGATAGGATGTATAGAACACCTTTAAATCGAGGTGCAAATAATTCATGGGAAGTATACACTCGCATTCAAAATTAGTGAACTTTTCATAAAATTAGCCATAAATTTGCATTTTAAACTCGATTTTCGTGTTCTACGTAATCAAAATAGTGGTTCTAAACCATTTTTATGATAATCAAATTTCATATTTTCATATTTCATATTTCATTTTCATATGAAAAATCCAAGGCTCATTTTTTTGACAAAATCACTTTTGGCTTTTGAATTGCTTGAAATTATGAAAAACGGGGTTTTTTGTGACGCTGAATCCACTGGTGCAGTCAGTTCCTCGATAGGATGTATAGAACACCTTTATATCGAGGTGCAAATAATTCATGGGAAGTATACACTCGCATTCAAAATTAGTGAACTTTTCATAAAATTAGCCATAATTTTGCATTTTAAACTCGATTTTCGTTTTTTACGTAATCAAAATAGTGGTTCTAAACCATTTTTATGATAATCAAATTTCATATTTTCATATTTCATATTTCATTTTCATATGAAAAATCCAAGGCTCATTTTTTTGACAAAATCACTTTTGGCTTTTGAATTGCTTGAAATTATGGAAAACGGTGTTTTTTGTGACGCTGAATTAACTGGTGCAGTCAGTTCCTCGATAGGATGTATAGAACACCTTTAAATCGAGGTGCAAATAATTCATGGGAAGTATACACTCGCATTCAAAATTAGTGAACTTTTCATAAAATTAGCCATAATTTTGCATTTTAAACTCGATTTTCGTGTTTTACGTAATCAAAATAGTGGTTCTAAACCATTTTTATGATAATCAAATTTTAGTCAAATTTTGACAAAAATCCAAGGCTATAGCCTTGCTCATTTTTTTGACAAAATCACTTTTGGCTTTTGAATTGCTTGAAATTATGAAAAACGGGGTTTTTTGTGACGCTGAATCCACTGGTGCAGTCAGCTCCTCGATAGGATGTATAGAACACCTTTATATCGAGGTGCAAATAATTCATGGGAAGTATACACTCGCATTCAAAATTAGTGATCTTTTTATAAAATTAGCCATAATTTTGCATTTTAAACTCGATTTTCGTGTTCTACGTAATCAAAATAGTGGTTCTAAACCATTTTTATGATAATCAAATTTTAGTCAAATTTTGACAAAAATCCAAGGCTATAGCCTTGCTCATTTTTTTGACAAAAACACTTTTGGCTTTTGAATTGCTTGAAATTATGGAAAACGGTGTTTTCTGTGGCGCTGAATCCACTGGTGCAGTCAGTTCCTCGATAGGATGTATAGAACACCTTTATATCGAGGTGCGAATAATTCATGGGAAGTATACACTCGCATTCAAAATTAGTGAACTTTTCAAAAATTAGCCATAATTTTGTATTTTAAACTCGATTTTCGTGTTCTACGTAATCAAAATAGTGGTTCTAAACCATTTTTATGATAATCAAATTTTGGTCAAATTTTGACAAAAATCCAAGGCTATAGCCTTGCTCATTTTTTTGACAAAAACACTTTTGGCTTTCGAATTGTTTGAAATTATGGAAAACGGTGTTTTCTGTGACGCTGAATCCACTGGTGCAGTCAGTTCCTCGATAGGATGTATAGAACACCTTTAAATCGAGGTGCGAATAATTCATGGGAAGTATACACTTGCATTCAAAATTAGTGAACTTTTAATAAAATTAGCCATAATTTTGCATTTTAAACTCGATTTTCGTGTTCTACGTAATCAAAATATTGGTTCTAAACCATTTTTTTAATAATCAAATTTTAGTCAAATTTTGACAAAAATCCAAGGCTATAGCCTTGCTCATTTTTTTGACAAAAACACTTTTGGCTTTCGAATTGTTTGAAATTATGGAAAACGGTGTTTTTTGTGGCGCTGAATCTACTGGTGTTGTCAGTTCCTCGATAGGGTGTATAAAACACCTTTATATCGAGGTGCAAATAATTCATGGGAAGTATACACTCGCATTCAAAATTAGTGATCTTTTAATAAAATTAGCCATAATTTTGCATTTTAAACTCGATTTTCGTGTTCTACGTAATCAAAATAGTGGTTCTAAACCATTTTTATGATAATCAAATTTTAGTCAAATTTTGACAAAAATCCAAGGCTATAGCCTTGCTCATTTTTTTGACCAAATCACTTTTGGCTTTCGAATTGCTTGAAATTATGGAAGACGGTGTTTTTTGTGACGCTGAATTTACTGGTGCAGTCAGTTCCTCGATAGGATGTATAGAACACCTTTAAATCGAGGTGCAAATAATTCATGGGAAGTATACACTCGCATTCAAAATTAGTGAACTTTTCATAAAATTAGCCATAAATTTGCATTTTAAACTCGATTTTCGTGTTCTACGTAATCAAAATAGTGGTTCTAAACCATTTTTATGATAATCAAATTTCATATTTTCATATTTCATATTTCATTTTCATATGAAAAATCCAAGGCTATAGCCTTGCTCATTTTTTTGACAAAATCACTTTTGGCTTTTGAATTGCTTGAAATTATGGAAAACGGTGTTTTTTGTGACGCTGAATTCACTGGTGCAGTCAGTTCCTCGATAGGATGTATAGAACACCTTTAAATCGAGGTGCAAATAATTCATGGGAAGTATACACTCGCATTCAAAATTAGTGAACTTTTCATAAAATTAGCCATAATTTTGCATTTTAAACTCGATTTTCGTGTTTTACGTAATCAAAATAGTGGTTCTAAACCATTTTTATGATAATCAAATTTTAGTCAAATTTTGACAAAAATCCAAGGCTATAGCCTTGCTCATTTTTTTGACAAAATCACTTTTGGCTTTTGAATTGCTTGAAATTATGAAAAACGGGGTTTTTTGTGACGCTGAATCCACTGGTGCAGTCAGCTCCTCGATAGGATGTATAGAACACCTTTATATCGAGGTGCAAATAATTCATGGGAAGTATACACTCGCATTCAAAATTAGTGATCTTTTTATAAAATTAGCCATAATTTTGCATTTTAAACTCGATTTTCGTGTTCTACGTAATCAAAATAGTGGTTCTAAACCATTTTTATTATAATCAAATTTTAGTCAAATTTTGACAAAAATCCAAGGCTATAGCCTTGCTCATTTTTTTGACAAAAACACTTTTGGCTATCGAATTGTTTGAAATTATGGAAAACGGTGTTTTTTGTGGCGCTGAATCTACTGGTGTTGTCAGTTCCTCGATAGGGTGTATAAAACACCTTTATATCGAGGTGCAAATAATTCATGGGAAGTATACACTCGCATTCAAAATTAGTGATCTTTTAATAAAATTAGCCATAATTTTGCATTTTAAACTCGATTTTCGTGTTCTACGTAATCAAAATAGTGGTTCTAAACCATTTTTATGACAATCAAATTTTAGTCAAATTTTGACAAAAATCCAAGGCTATAGCCTTGCTCATTTTTTTGACAAAAACACTTTTGGCTTTCGAATTGTTTGAAATTATGGAAAACGGTGTTTTTTGTGGCGCTAAATTCACTGGTGCAGTCAGTTCCTCGATAGGATGTAGAGAACACCTTTAAATCGAGGTGCAAATAATTCATGGGAAGTATACACTCGCATTCAAAATTAGTGAACTTTTCATAAAATTAGCCATAATTTTGCATTTTAAACTCGATTTTTGTGTTCTACGTAATCAAAATAGTGGTTCTAAACCATTTTTATGATAATCAAATTTTAGTCAAATTTTGACAAAAATCCAAGGCTATAGCCTTGCTCATTTTTTTGACAAAATCACTTTTGGCTTTTAAATTGCTTGAAATTATGGAAAACGGTGTTTTTTGTGACGCTAAATTCACTGGTGCAGTCAGTTTCTCGATAGGATGTATAGAACACCTTTAAATCGAGGTGCAAATAATTTATGGGAAGTATACACTCGCATTCAAAATTAGTGAACTTTTATTAAAATTAGCCATAATTTTGCATTTTAAACTCGATTTTCGTGTTCTACGTAATCAAAATAGTGGTTCTAAACCATTTTTTTAATTATCAAATTTTAGTCAAATTTTGACAAAAATCCAAGGCTATAGCCTTGCTCATTTTTTTGACAAAATCACTTTTGGCTTTTGAAATGCTTGAAATTATAAAAAACGGTGTTTTTTGTGGCGCTGAATCCACTGGTGCAGTCAGTTCCTCGATAGGATGTATAGAACACCTTTAAATCGAGGTGCGAATAATTCATGGGAAGTATACACTTGCATTTAAAATTAGTGAACTTTTAATAAAATTAGCCATAATTTTGCATTTTAAACTCGATTTTCGTGTTCTACGTAATCAAAATAGTGGTTCTAAACCATTTTTTTAATTATCAAATTTTAGTCAAATTTTGACAAAAATCCAAGGCTATAGCCTTGCTCATTTTTTTGACAAAAACACTTCTGGCTTTCGAATTGTTTGAAATTATGAAAAACGGTGTTTTTTGTGGCGCTGAATCTACTGGTGTTGTCAGTTCCTCGATAGGATGTATAGAACACCTTTAAATCGAGGTGCGAATAATTCATGGGAAGTATACACTTGCATTCAAAATTAGTGAACTTTTAATAAAATTAGCCATAATTTTGCATTTTAAACTCGATTTTCGTGTTCTACGTAATCAAAATAGTGGTTCTAAACCATTTTTTTAATTATCAAATTTTAGTCAAATTTTGACAAAAATCCAAGGCTATAGCCTTGCTCATTTTTTTGACAAAAACACTTTTGGCTTTCGAATTGTTTGAAATTATGAAAAACGGTGTTTTTTGTGGCGCTGAATCTACTGGTGTTGTCAGTACCTCGATAGGATGTATAGAACACCTTTAAATCGAGGTGCGAATAATTCTTGGGAAGTATACACTTGCATTCAAAATTAGTAAACTTTTCATAAAATTAGCCATAATTTTGCATTTTAAACTCGATTTTCGTGTTCTACGTAATCAAAATAGTGGTTCTAAACAATTTTTTTAATAATCAAATTTTAGTCAAATTTTGACAAAAATCCAAGGCTATAGCCTTGCTCATTTTTTTGACAAAAACACTTTTGGCTTTCGAATTGTTTGAAATTATGAAAAACGGTGTTTTTTGTGGCGCTGAATCTACTGGTGTTGTCAGTTCCTCGATAGGGTGTATAAAACACCTTTATATCGAGGTGCAAATAATTCATGGGAAGTATACACTCGCATTCAAAATTAGTGATCTTTTAATAAAATTAGCCATAATTTTGCATTTTAAACTCGATTTTCGTGTTCTACGTAATCAAAATAGTGGTTCTAAACCATTTTTATGATAATCAAATTTTAGTCAAATTTTGACAAAAATCCAAGGCTATAGCCTTGCTCATTTTTTTGACAAAATCACTTTTGGCTTTTGAATTGCTTGAAATTATGGAAAACGGTGTTTTTTGTGACGCTGAATTCACTGGTGCAGTCAGTTCCTCGATAGGATGTATACAACACCTTTAAATCGAGGTGCAAATAATTCATGGGAAGTATACACTCGCATTCAAAATTAGTGAACTTTTAATAAAATTAGCCATAATTTTGCATTTTAAACTCGATTTTCGTGTTCTACGTAATCAAAATAAGGGTTCTAAACCATTTTTTTAATTATCAAATTTTAGTCAAATTTTGACAAAAATCCAAGGCTATAGCCTTGCTCATTTTTTTGACAAAAACACTTTTGGCTTTCGAATTGCTTGAAATTATGAAAAACGGTGTTTTTTGTGACGCGGAATCCACTGGTGCAGTCAGTTCCTCGATAGGATGTATAGAACACCTTTATATCGAGGTGCGAATAATTCATGAGAAGTATACACTCGCATTCAAAATTAGTGATCTTTTAATAAAATTAGCCATAATTTTGCATTTTAAACTCGATTTTCGTGTTCTACGTAATCAAAATAGTGGTTCTAAACCATTTTTATGATAATCAAATTTTAGTCAAATTTTGACAAAAATCCAAGGCTATAGCCTTGCTCATTTTTTTGACAAAATCACTTTTGGCTTTTGAATTGCTTGAAATTATAAAAAACGGTGTTTTTTGTGACGCTGAATCCACTGGTGCAGTCAGTTCCTCGATAGGATGTATAGAACACCTTTATATCGAGGTGCAAATAATTTATGGGAAGTATACACTCGCATTCAAAATTAGTGAACTTTTCATAAAATTAGCCATAAATTTGCATTTTAAACTCGATTTTCGTGTTCTACGTAATCAAAATAGTGGTTCTAAACCATTTTTATGATAATCAAATTTTAGTCAAATTTTGACAAAAATCCAAGGCTATAGCCTTGCTCATTTTTTTGACAAAATCACTTTTGGCTTTTGAATTGCTTGAAATTATGAAAAACGGGGTTTTTTGTGACGCTGAATCCACTGGTGCAGTCAGTTCCTCGATAGGATGTATAGAACACCTTTATATCGAGGTCCAAAAAATTATGGGAAGTATACACTCGCATTCAAAATTAGTGATCTTTTTATAAAATTAGCCATAATTTTGCATTTTAAACTCGATTTTCGTGTTCTACGTAATCAAAATAAGGGTTCTAAACCATTTTTTTAATTATCAAATTTTAGTCAAATTTTGACAAAAATCCAAGGCTATAGCCTTGCTCATTTTTTTGACAAAAACACTTTTGGCTTTCGAATTGCTTGAAATTATGAAAAACGGTGTTTTTTGTGACGCGGAATCCACTGGTGCAGTCAGTTCCTCGATAGGATGTATAGAACACCTTTATATCGAGGTGCGAATAATTCATGAGAAGTATACACTCGCATTCAAAATTAGTGAACTTTTAATAAAATTAGCCATAATTTTGCATTTTAAACTCGATTTTCGTGTTCTACGTAATCAAAATAGTGGTTCTAAACCATTTTTATGATAATCAAAATTTAGTCAAATTTTGACAAAAATCCAAGGCTATAGCCTTGCTCATTTTTTTGACCAAATCACTTTTGGCTTTCGAATTGCTTGAAATTATGGAAAACGGTGTTTTTTGTGACGCTGAATTCACTGGTGCAGTCAGTTCCTCGATAGGATGTATAGAACACCTTTATATCGAGGTGCGAATAATTCATGAGAAGTATACACTCGCATTCAAAATTAGTGATCTTTTAATAAAATTAGCCATAATTTTGCATTTTAAACTCGATTTTCGTGTTCTACGTAATCAAAATAGTGGTTCTAAACCATTTTTATGATAATCAAATTTTAGTCAAATTTTGACAAAAATCCAAGGCTATAGCCTTGCTCATTTTTTTGACAAAATCACTTTTGGCTTTTGAATTGCTTGAAATTATAAAAAACGGTGTTTTTTGTGACGCTGAATCCACTGGTGCAGTCAGTTCCTCGATAGGATGTATAGAACACCTTTATATCGAGGTGCAAATAATTCATGGGAAGTATACACTCGCATTCAAAATTAGTGAACTTTTCATAAAATTAGCCATAAATTTGCATTTTAAACTCGATTTTCGTGTTCTACGTAATCAAAATAGTGGTTCTAAACCATTTTTATGATAATCAAATTTTAGTCAAATTTTGACAAAAATCCAAGGCTATAGCCTTGCTCATTTTTTTGACAAAATCACTTTTGGCTTTTGAATTGCTTGAAATTATGAAAAACGGGGTTTTTTGTGACGCTGAATCCACTGGTGCAGTCAGTTCCTCGATAGGATGTATAGAACACCTTTATATCGAGGTCCAAAAAATTATGGGAAGTATACACTCGCATTCAAAATTAGTGATCTTTTTATAAAATTAGCCATAATTTTGCATTTTAAACTCGATTTTCGTGTTCTACGTAATCAAAATAAGGGTTCTAAACCATTTTTTTAATTATCAAATTTTAGTCAAATTTTGACAAAAATCCAAGGCTATAGCCTTGCTCATTTTTTTGACCAAATCACTTTTGGCTTTCGAATTGCTTGAAATTATGGAAGACGGTGTTTTTTGTGACGCTGAATTTACTGGTGCAGTCAGTTCCTCGATAGGATGTATAGAACACCTTTAAATCGAGGTGCAAATAATTCATGGGAAGTATACACTCGCATTCAAAATTAGTGAACTTTTCATAAAATTAGCCATAAATTTGCATTTTAAACTCGATTTTCGTGTTCTACGTAATCAAAATAGTGGTTCTAAACCATTTTTATGATAATCAAATTTTAGTCAAATTTTGACAAAAATCCAAGGCTATAGCCTTGCTCATTTTTTTGACCAAATCACTTTTGGCTTTCGAATTGCTTGAAATTATGGAAAACGGTGTTTTTTGTGACGCTGAATCCACTGGTGCAGTCAGTTCCTCGATAGGATGTATAGAACACCTTTATATCGAGGTGCGAATAATTCATGAGAAGTATACACTCGCATTCAAAATTAGTGATCTTTTAATAAAATTAGCCATAATTTTGAATTTTAAACTCGATTTTCGTGTTCTACGTAATCAAAATAGTGGTTCTAAACCATTTTTATGATAATCAAATTTTAGTCAAATTTTGACAAAAATCCAAGGCTATAGCCTTGCTCATTTTTTTGACAAAATCACTTTTGGCTTTTGAATTGCTTGAAATTATGGAAAACGGTGTTTTTTGTGACGCTGAATTCACTGGTGCAGTCAGTTCCTCGATAGGATGTATAGAACACCTTTAAATCGAGGTGCAAATAATTCATGGGAAGTATACACTCGCATTCAAAATTAGTGAACTTTTCATAAAATTAGCCATAATTTTGCATTTTAAACTCGATTTTCGTGTTTTACGTAATCAAAATAGTGGTTCTAAACCATTTTTATGATAATCAAATTTTAGTCAAATTTTGACAAAAATCCAAGGCTATAGCCTTGCTCATTTTTTTGACAAAATCACTTTTGGCTTTTGAATTGCTTGAAATTATGAAAAACGGGGTTTTTTGTGACGCTGAATCCACTGGAGCAGTCAGTTCCTCGATAGGATGTATAGAACACCTTTATATCGAGGTGCAAATAATTCATGGGAAGTATACACTCGCATTCAAAATTAGTGATCTTTTTATAAAATTAGCCATAATTTTCCATTTTAAACTCGATTTTCGTGTTCTACGTAATCAAAATAGTGGTTCTAAACCATTTTTATGATAATCAAATTTTAGTCAAATTTTGACAAAAATCCAAGGCTATAGCCTTGCTCATTTTTTTGACAAAAACACTTTTGGCTTTTGAATTGCTTGAAATTATGGAAAACGGCGTTTTCTGTGGCGCTGAATCCACTGGTGCAGTCAGTTCCTCGATAGGATGTATAGAACACCTTTATATCGAGGTGCGAATAATTCATGGGAAGTATACACTCGCATTCAAAATTAGTGAACTTTTCATAAAATTAGCCATAATTTTGCATTTTAAACTCGATTTTCGTGTTCTACGTAATCAAAATAGTGGTTCTAAACCATTTTTATGATAATCAAATTTTAGTCAAATTTTGACAAAAATCCAAGGCTATAGCCTTGCTCATTTTTTTGACAAAAACACTTTTGGCTTTCGAATTGTTTGAAATTATGGAAAACGGTGTTTTTTGTGACGCTGAATCCACTGGTGCAGTCAGTTCCTCGATAGGATGTATAGAACACCTTTAAATCGAGGTGCGAATAATTCATGGGAAGTATACACTTGCATTCAAAATTAGTAAACTTTTAATAAAATTAGCCATAATTTTGCATTTTAAACTCGATTTTCGTGTTCTACGTAATCAAAATATTGGTTCTAAACCATTTTTTTAATAATCAAATTTTAGTCAAATTTTGACAAAAATCCAAGGCTATAGCCTTGCTCATTTTTTTGACAAAATCACTTTTGGCTTTTGAATTGCTTAAAATTATGGAACACGGTGTTTTTTGTGACGCTGAATTCACTGGTGCAGTCAGTTCCTCGATAGGATGTATAGAACACCTTTAAATCGAGGTGCAAATAATTCATGGGAAGTATACACTCGCATTCAAAATTAGTGAACTTTTCATAAAATTAGCCATAATTTTGCATTTTAAACTCGATTTTCGTGTTCTACGTAATCAAAATAGTGGTTCTAAACCATTTTTTTAATAATCAAATTTTAGTCAAATTTTGACAAAAATCCAAGGCTATAGCCTTGCTCATTTTTTTGACAAAAACACTTTTGGCTTTCGAATTGTTTGAAATTATGGAAAACGGTGTTTTTTGTGGCGCTGAATCTACTGGTGTTGTCAGTTCCTCGATAGGATGTATAGAACACCTTTAAATCGAGGTGCGAATAATTCATGGGAAGTATACACTTGCATTCAAAATTAGTGAACTTTTAATAAAATTAGCCATAATTTTGCATTTTAAACGCGATTTTCGTGTTCTACGTAATCAAAATATTGGTTCTAAACCATTTTTTTAATAATCAAATTTTAGTCAAATTTTGACAAAAATCCAAGGCCATAGCCTTGCTCATTTTTTTGACAAAATCACTTTTGGCTTTTGAATTGCTTGAAATTATGGAACACGGTGTTTTTTGTGACGCTGAATTCACTGGTGCAGTCAGTTCGATAGGATGTATAGAACACCTTTAAGTCGAGGTGCAAATAATTCATGGGAAGTATACACTCGCATTCAAAATTAGTGAACTTTTCATAAAATTAGCCATAATTTTGCATTTTAAACTCGATTTTCGTGTTCTACGTAATCAAAATAGTGGTTCTAAACAATTTTTTTAATAATCAAATTTTAGTCAAATTTTGACAAAAATCCAAGGCTATAGCCTTGCTCATTTTTTTGACCAAATCACTTTTGACTTTCGAATTGTTTGAAATTATGGAAAACGGTGTTTTTTGTGGCGCTGAATCTACTGGTGTTGTCAGTTCCTCGATAGGGTGTATAGAACACCTTTATATCGAGGTGCAAATAATTCATGGGAAGTATACACTCGCATTCAAAATTAGTGAACTTTTCATAAAATTAGCCATAATTTTGCATTTTAAACTCGATTTTCGTGTTCTACGTAATCAAAATATTGGTTCTAAACCATTTTTTTAATAATCAAATTTTAGTCAAATTTTGACAAAAATCCAAGGCTATAGCCTTGCTCATTTTTTTGACAAAATCACTTTTGGCTTTTGAATTGCTTGAAATTATGGAACACGGTGTTTTTTGTGACGCTGAATTCACTGGTGCAGTCAGTTCCTCGATAGGATGTATAGAACACCTTTAAATCGAGGTGCAAATAATTCATGGGAAGTATACACTCGCATTCAAAATTAGTGAACTTTTCATAAAATTAGCCATAATTTTTCATTTTAAACTCGATTTTCGTGTTCTACGTAATCAAAATATTGGTTCTAAACCATTTTTTTAATAATCAAATTTTAGTCAAATTTTGACAAAAATCCAAGGCTATAGCCTTGCTCATTTTTTTGACAAAAACACTTTTGGCTTTCGAATTGTTTGAAATTATGAAAAACGGTGTTTTTTGTGGCGCTGAATCTACTGGTGGTGTCAGTTCCTCGATAGGATGTATAGAACACCTTTAAATCGAGGTGCGAATAATTCTTGGGAAGTATACACTTGCATTCAAAATTAGTGAACTTTTAATAAAATTAGCCATAATTTTGCATTTTAAACTCGATTTTCGTGTTCTACGTAATCAAAATAGTGGTTCTAAACCATTTTTATGATAATCAAATTTTAGTCAAATTTTGACAAAAATCCAAGGCTATAGCCTTGCTCATTTTTTTGACAAAATCACTTTTGGCTTTTGAATTGCTTGAAATTATGGAAAACGGTGTTTTTTGTGACGCTGAATTCACTGGTGCAGTCAGTTCCTCGATAGGATGTATAGAACACCTTTAAATCGAGGTGCAAATAATTCATGGGAAGTATACACTCGCATTCAAAATTAGTGAACTTTTCATAAAATTAGCCATAATTTTGCATTTTAAACTCGATTTTCGTGTTTTACGTAATCAAAATAGTGGTTCTAAACCATTTTTATGATAATCAAATTTTAGTCAAATTTTGACAAAAATCCAAGGCTATAGCCTTGCTCATTTTTTTGACAAAATCACTTTTGGCTTTTGAATTGCTTGAAATTATGAAAAACGGGGTTTTTTGTGACGCTGAATCCACTGGTGCAGTCAGCTCCTCGATAGGATGTATAGAACACCTTTATATCGAGGTGCAAATAATTCATGGGAAGTATACACTCGCATTCAAAATTAGTGATCTTTTTATAAAATTAGCCATAATTTTGCATTTTAAACTCGATTTTCGTGTTCTACGTAATCAAAATAGTGGTTCTAAACCATTTTTATGATAATCAAATTTTAGTCAAATTTTGACAAAAATCCAAGGCTATAGCCTTGCTCATTTTTTTGACAAAAACACTTTTGGCTTTTGAATTGCTTGAAATTATGGAAAACGGTGTTTTCTGTGGCGCTGAATCCACTGGTGCAGTCAGTTCCTCGATAGGATGTATAGAACACCTTTATATCGAGGTGCGAATAATTCATGGGAAGTATACACTCGCATTCAAAATTAGTGAACTTTTCAAAAATTAGCCATAATTTTGTATTTTAAACTCGATTTTCGTGTTCTACGTAATCAAAATAGTGGTTCTAAACCATTTTTATGATAATCAAATTTTAGTCAAATTTTGACAAAAATCCAAGGCTATAGCCTTGCTCATTTTTTTGACAAAATCACTTTTGGCTTTTGAATTGCTTGAAATTATGAAAAACGGGGTTTTTTGTGACGCTGAATCCACTGGTGCAGTCAGTTCCTCGATAGGATGTATAGAACACCTTTATATCGAGGTGCAAATAATTCATGGGAAGTATACACTCGCATTCAAAATTAGTGATCTTTTTATAAAATTAGCCATAATTTTGCATTTTAAACTCGATTTTCGTGTTCTACGTAATCAAAATAGTGGTTCTAAACCATTTTTATGATAATCAAATTTTAGTCAAATTTTGACAAAAATCCAAGGCTATAGCCTTGCTCATTTTTTTGACAAAAACACTTTTGGCTTTTGAATTGCTTGAAATTATGGAAAACGGCGTTTTCTGTGGCGCTGAATCCACTGGTGCAGTCAGTTCCTCGATAGGATGTATAGAACACCTTTATATCGAGGTGCGAATAATTCATGGGAAGTATACACTCGCATTCAAAATTAGTGAACTTTTCATAAAATTAGCCATAATTTTGCATTTTAAACTCGATTTTCGTGTTCTACGTAATCAAAATAGTGGTTCTAAACCATTTTTATGATAATCAAATTTTAGTCAAATTTTGACAAAAATCCAAGGCTATAGCCTTGCTCATTTTTTTGACAAAAACACTTTTGGCTTTCGAATTGTTTGAAATTATGGAAAACGGTGTTTTTTGTGACGCTGAATCCACTGGTGCAGTCAGTTCCTCGATAGGATGTATAGAACACCTTTAAATCGAGGTGCGAATAATTCATGGGAAGTATACACTTGCATTCAAAATTAGTAAACTTTTAATAAAATTAGCCATAATTTTGCATTTTAAACTCGATTTTCGTGTTCTACGTAATCAAAATATTGGTTCTAAACCATTTTTTTAATAATCAAATTTTAGTCAAATTTTGACAAAAATCCAAGGCTATAGCCTTGCTCATTTTTTTGACAAAATCACTTTTGGCTTTTGAATTGCTTAAAATTATGGAACACGGTGTTTTTTGTGACGCTGAATTTACTGGTGCAGTCAGTTCCTCGATAGGATGTATAGAACACCTTTAAATCGAGGTGCAAATAATTCATGGGAAGTATACACTCGCATTCAAAATTAGTGAACTTTTCATAAAATTAGCCATAATTTTGCATTTTAAACTCGATTTTCGTGTTCTACGTAATCAAAATAGTGGTTCTAAACAATTTTTTTAATAATCAAATTTTAGTCAAATTTTGACAAAAATCCAAGGCTATAGCCTTGCTCATTTTTTTGACAAAAACACTTTTGACTTTCGAATTGTTTGAAATTATGGAAAACGGTGTTTTTTGTGGCGCTGAATCTACTGGTGTTGTCAGTTCCTCGATAGGATGTATAGAACACCTTTAAATCGAGGTGCGAATAATTCATGGGAAGTATACACTTGCATTCAAAATTAGTGAACTTTTCATAAAATTAGCCATAATTTTCCATTTTAAACTCGATTTTCGTGTTCTACGTAATCAAAATATTGGTTCTAAACCATTTTTTTAATAATCAAATTTTAGTCAAATTTTGACAAAAATCCAAGGCCATAGCCTTGCTCATTTTTTTGACAAAATCACTTTTGGCTTTTGAATTGCTTGACATTATGGAACACGGTGTTTTTTGTGACGCTGAATTCACTGGTGCAGTCAGTTCGATAGGATGTATAGAACACCTTTAAATCGAGGTGCAAATAATTCATGGGAAGTATACACTCGCATTCAAAATTAGTGAACTTTTCATAAAATTAGCCATAATTTTGCATTTTAAACTCGATTTTCGTGTTCTACGTAATCAAAATAGTGGTTCTAAACAATTTTTTTAATAATCAAATTTTAGTCAAATTTTGACAAAAATCCAAGGCTATAGCCTTGCTCATTTTTTTGACAAAAACACTTTTGGCTTTCGAATTGTTTGAAATTATGAAAAACGGTGTTTTTTGTGGCGCTGAATCTACTGGTGTTGTCAGTTCCTCGATAGGATGTATAGAACACCTTTAAATCGAGGTGCGAATAATTCATGGGAAGTATACACTTGCATTCAAAATTAGTGAACTTTTCATAAAATTAGCCATAATTTTCCATTTTAAACTCGATTTTCGTGTTCTACGTAATCAAAATATTGGTTCTAAACCATTTTTTTAATAATCAAATTTTAGTCAAATTTTGACAAAAATCCAAGGCCATAGCCTTGCTCATTTTTTTGACAAAATCACTTTTGGCTTTTGAATTGCTTGACATTATGGAACACGGTGTTTTTTGTGACGCTGAATTCACTGGTGCAGTCAGTTCGATAGGATGTATAGAACACCTTTAAATCGAGGTGCAAATAATTCATGGGAAGTATACACTCGCATTCAAAATTAGTGAACTTTTCATAAAATTAGCCATAATTTTGCATTTTAAACTCGATTTTCGTGTTCTACGTAATCAAAATAGTGGTTCTAAACAATTTTTTTAATAATCAAATTTTAGTCAAATTTTGACAAAAATCCAAGGCTATAGCCTTGCTCATTTTTTTGACAAAAACACTTTTGGCTTTCGAATTGTTTGAAATTATGAAAAACGGTGTTTTTTGTGGCGCTGAATCTACTGGTGTTGTCAGTTCCTCGATAGGATGTATAGAACACCTTTAAATCGAGGTGCGAATAATTCTTGGGAAGTATACAATTGCATTCAAAATTAGTGAACTTTTAATAAAATTAGCCATAATTTTGCATTTTAAACTCGATTTGCGTGTTCTACGTAATCAAAATAGTGGTTCTAAACAATTTTTTTAATAATCAAATTTTAGTCAAATTTTGACAAAAATCCAAGGCTATAGCCTTGCTCATTTTTTTGACAAACACACTTTTGACTTTCGAATTGTTTGAAATTATGGAAAACGGTGTTTTTTGTGGCGCTGAATCTACTGGTGTTGTCAGTTCCTCGATAGGGTGTATAAAACACCTTTATATCGAGGTGCAAATAATTCATGGGAAGTATACACTCGCATTCAAAATTAGTGATCTTTTAATAAAATGAGCCATAATTTTGCATTTTAAACTCGATTTTCGTGTTCTACGTAATCAAAATAGTGGTTCTAAACCATTTTTATGATAATCAAATTTTAGTCAAATTTTGACAAAAATCCAAGGCTATAGCCTTGCTCATTTTTTTGACCAAATCACTTTTGGCTTTCGAATTGCTTGAAATTATGGAAAACGGTGTTTTTTTTGACGCTGAATTCACTGGTGCAGTCAGTTCCTCGATAGGATGTATAGAACACCTTTAAATCGAGGTGCAAATAATTCATGGGAAGTATACACTCGCATTCAAAATTAGTGAACTTTTCATAAAATTAGCCATAATTTTGCATTTTAAACTCAATTTTTGTGTTCTACGTAATCAAAATAGTGGTTCTAAACAATTTTTATGATAATCAAATTTTAGTCAAATTTTGACAAAAATCCAAGGCTATAGCCTTGCTCATTTTTTTGACCAAATCACTTTTGGCTTTCGAATTGCTTGAAATTATGAAAAACGGTGTTTTTTGTGACGCTGAATCCACTGGTGCAGTCAGTTCCTCGATAGGATGTATAGAACACCTTTAAATCGAGGTGCAAATAATTCATGGGAAGTATACACTCGCATTCAAAATTAGTGAACTTTTCATAAAATTAGCCATAATTTTGCATTTTAAACTCGATTTTCGTGTTCTACGTAATCAAAATATTGGTTCTAAACCATTTTTTTAATAATCAAATTTTAGTCAAATTTTGACAAAAATCCAAGGCTATAGCCTTGCTCATTTTTTTGACAAAATCACTTTTGGCTTTTGAATTGCTTGAAATTATGGAACACGGTGTTTTTTGTGACGCTGAATTCACTGGTGCAGTCAGTTCCTCGATAGGATGTATAGAACACCTTTAAATCGAGGTGCAAATAATTCATGGGAAGTATACACTCGCATTCAAAATTAGTGAACTTTTCATAAAATTAGCCATAATTTTGCATTTTAAACTCGATTTTCGTGTTCTACGTAATCAAAATATTGGTTCTAAACCATTTTTTTAATAATCAAATTTTAGTCAAATTTTGACAAAAATCCAAGGCTATAGCCTTGCTCATTTTTTTGACAAAATCACTTTTGGCTTTTGAATTGCTTGAAATTATGGAACACGGTGTTTTTTGTGACGCTGAATTCACTGGTGCAGTCAGTTCCTCGATAGGATGTATAGAACACCTTTAAATCGAGGTGCAAATAATTCATGGGAAGTATACACTCGCATTCAAAATTAGTGAACTTTTTATAAAATTAGCCATAATTTTGCATTTTAAACTCGATTTTCGTGTTCTACGTAATCAAAATATTGGTTCTAAACCATTTTTATGATAATCAAATTTTAGTCAAATTTTGACAAAAATCCAAGGCTATAGCCTTGCTCATTTTTTTGACCAAATCACTTTTGGCTTTCGAATTGCTTGAAATTATGAAAAACAGTGTTTTTTGTGACGCTGAATCCACTGGTGCAGTCAGTTCCTCGATAGGATGTATAGAACACCTTTATATCGAGGTGCGAATAATTCATGAGAAGTATACACTCGCATTCAAAATTAGTGATCTTTTAATAAAATTAGCCATAATTTTGCATTTTAAACTCGATTTTCGTGTTCTACGTAATCAAAATAGTGGTTCTAAACCATTTTTTTAATTATCAAATTTTAGTCAAATTTTGACAAAAATCCAAGGCTATAGCCTTGCTCATTTTTTTGACAAAAACACTTTTGGCTTTCGAATTGCTTAAAATTATGAAAAACGGTGTTTTTTGTGGCGCTGAATCTACTGGTGTTGTCAGTTCCTCGATAGGATGTATAGAACACCTTTAAATCGAGGTGCGAATAATTCATGGGAAGTATACACTCGCATTCAAAATTAGTGAACTTTTAATAAAATTAGTCATTATTTTGCATTTTAAACTCGATTTTCGTGTTCTACGTAATCAAAATAGTGTTTCTAAACCATTTTTATGATAATCAAATTTTTGTTGAATTTTGACAAAAATCCAAGGCTATTATAGCCTTGCTCATTTTTTTGACAAAAACACTTTTGGCTTTCGAATTGCTTGAAATTATGGAAAACGGTGTTTTTTGTGGCGCTGAATCTACTGGTGTTGTCAGTTCCTCGATAGAATGTATAGAACACCTTTAAATCGAGGTGCGAATAATTCATGGGAAGTATACACTCGCATTCAAAATTAGTGAACTTTTAATAAAATTAGTCATTATATTGCATTTTAAACTCGATTTTCGTGTTCTACGTAATCAAAATAGTGTTTCTAAACCATTTTTATGATAATCAAATTTTTGTTGAATTTTGACAAAAATCCAAGGCTATAGCCTTGCTCATTTTTTTGACAAAAACACTTTTGGCTTTCGAATTTCTTGAAATTATGGAAAACGGTGTTTTTTGTGGCGCTGAATCTACTGGTGTTGTCAGTTTCTCGATAGAATGTATAGAACACCTTTAAATCGAGGTGCGAATAATTCATGGGAAGTATACACTCGCATTCAAAATTAGTGAACTTTTAATAAAATTAGTCATTATTTTGCATTTTAAACTCGATTTTCGTGTTCTACGTAATCAAAATAGTGTTTCTAAACCATTTTTATGATAATCAAATTTTTGTTGAATTTTGACAAAAATCCAAGGCTGTAGCCTTGCTCATTTTTTTGACAAAATCACTTCGGGGGAAGTGGTGCCGTACTACCCTAAGGATGCCATTTTTACTAGAAACTATCAGTAATTCGGCAATTTCAACTCAATTTTCGGTTTCTACGTGGTCGAATTAGTGGTTCTAGACCATTTTTACCAAAAATAACATAATTTAGATTTTGACCAAATTTTGAAGACGCCAACTTCAAAGGTATTAGCCTTGCATTTTCTTAAGTGAAATTTTTTTTTTTATTGAAATGGTTGAAAATATGGAAAATATGGTTTTTTTAGTTTAGTAGGTTTAACATGGTTCTAGACTTGCTATCGAAAAACTGAATCCACCAATCGATCCAGCGACTAAAAAACCCTATTTTCCATATTTTCAAGCATTTCAAAGAAAAAAAAATTTCACTTAAGAAAATGGCAAGGTCAAAATCTAAATTATGTTATTTTTGGCAAAAATAATCTAGAACCACTAATTTGACCACGTAGAATACGAAAATGGCGTAAATATTGCAGAATTACCCATTGTTTCCAGCAAAAATGGTATCCATAGGGTTTTACGGCACCACTTCCCCCCGAACATGGTTCTAGACTTGCTATCGAAAAACTGACTGCACGACTCGATTTGGCGACTAAAAAACCTTATTTTTCCTATTTCTAAGCATTTTAAAGAAAAAAAAATTTACTTAATAAAGGCTAAATTGCAAAAATATCGATAGTTTCATGGGAAACTCACTAGTTTCGATGGCCCACTCATTCCATCTCAATTAAAACGTGTTCTAGAAAGGCTTTCGAGAAACAGATTTTACCTGTCGATGCAGCGTCCCAAAAATGTTTTTTTCGCGAAAAACGTGTAGGAAGAAAGTGTTTGAATGTTGGCCTTTGCTTTTTATCAAAAATTTTGTTATTTCTTATATTGCAAAAAATAGTCTAGATCCACTAAATCGACCCCGTAGAAGACGAAAGTGAAGTAAAAATTTCGAAAATATCGATAATTTCATGGGAAACTCACTAGTTTCGATGGCCACTCACTCATTCTATCTCAATTAAATCGTGTTCTAGAAATGCTATCAAGAAACTAATTTCACCAGTCGATTCAGGGTCGTAAAAAAACACTTTTTATATATTTTTAAGAATTTCTAAAGTAAACAGTTTGCGTTCGCCGCCATCTTCAATTTTCTTTGTTTTTCTACAATAACTCTTTAATTTTCAACTTTGTAGCACAAATCGTCTTATCAAAAGTTGTTAGAAATTTAGTTTTATTTATTATCATTTTTAAGCTAGGATCCATATTTGCAGATATATTTGAATAATAAAAAATAGGTACTATGGTTACCAAGATGTATCTCAATTTACGACATATTTTGGATTTTACTTTTACTGTCTCCCCAATGACCTAGTCGTTCACTTTAATAACAAATTTGGCAGGATCTCATCGTTCTAGGCCTTCTAAAACACTAGTAAATAAAGACGTATATCCAAAATATAGCGAAATCATAAGCTATATAACGCTTAATTCCCACAACTAGCCATTTTTGTGTTACGCCCTTTGGGCTTAGGAGGGCAGTATAAAACCCAGTTTCAGTAGGAGCTACCTATAGTTACTCTAAGGATAATCTAGAAATATGTTTGTATACATTCAAATAGTTTGTTTGCTAATAGGGCGTTAAACCAGGAATATTATGCAAAATATTTTAGTTACACAAAAATGAACGAAACAAATATTTTGGATGAAAAATGGCTACGTTAAAAACTTTGATGATAAAAATATGCTAGGAGATGGCGCCAGCGAGTAAACCCGAAGAAACCTATAAGTCAGGTAATATTGTGTCAATTTGTTTTAAAAGATGCCATTCTTTGTTTACGTTCATAATAAATACTGGCGACAAAATTCAATAATTCCAATATGTAGGTGTTCAACACCAAAAATACTTTTTTATTATTTTTGTTCGTGTGTCGCGAAAAAAATCCTTTTAAGCAAAAAAATGTCAATTTTGTATTTATAATTTATTAGCGTAAAAATTCGATGCTAAGGTGGTGATGTTATTGTTAAAAATGGATGTGTATTTATAAATGTGAGTCACTGATGGCATTGTTTTTTTGTACCGAAATACAGGATTTTAATACCTGATCGTAAACTGTTTGTTTCCATAGATTTAATATGAATCTCGTAAGTATTTTTGAAAGGTGAAGAAGTATTCCTGGTATTGAATATAATTAAAACTTCTATCCTTGTATAAATATATGTATCTACACCGATACAAATAGGTTAAAGGTATTGATAATTTTTGGTATTGTTTATTTTTTCACACCAGCCTACACATAAAATATAAATAAGAGGCAACTGTTTTATCAATTCTATTTGTGATTTGACCACCGCGACATTTATTCATATTGACAATATCATTACCGCCTAATAAATTAATACAACTCAACAACTGTTAGGTATGTATTTATGATACCTACAATAAATCATCAAAAACTCATAAATATGTATCTGCCTATTTGTATGTGTTGTAAGTGTAGGTAGTTCCTAGATAAATTCTACATCATTAAAATTCAGAAACCCTTTTTAAGTTTCACTTGCATCTGGAGCGTTGGCAGAAGTTTAATAATAAAAAAGTCAAATTTTACGTAAGAACTACCCACTATACGCTACACACTTGCTGTCTACAATCATTCTTTACTACTAAAAGGTTTATAACATTATTTGACAAAGCAACTGAAGCATAAATCAATTCAAATTAGATAAATTGCCACAGTTTTTATCATTCACAATAAAAAAAATTGTTTTTCAAAATAAAAAAGATTAATAAACAAACTCTGTTTTATTTTAGTTAAAATGTTAAAATTTCCCTTAAGAACTCTGGCACTCTGTAATTTTACGGAAAGTTAAAGAATACGCAAACTAAATCTATAAGCGAATCTCTATCGCTATACATGCTTTGTTCGTACAACGATCAGCAACTGTTTTCAACTGCAAATCGCATGCGCATTGACTATTTGGCGTTCGAAAATATTTAATGCGCATGCGGTTTCCAGTTGGAAATGGTGCTGATCGTTCTACGAACAAAGTTATTGTTCGACAAGATTCGTGATTGTTATTTGTCAATCGGGTAGAAAATAATCTACTAATAATTTAGAAAACTTTATGTAAATTTGGCAGAACGATAGAAAGACCCTTTAAGGTCTCTATCATTCAGAAACTCAGTTACAGAGATCAAAATAGCGAAGAGAAGGGAATCTTCATCGCTATTTAGTCAGTCAGTCAGTCCATATTTTTGATATTTACACTAAAAAATAAAAATCTTTGATACTCCATAAAATTAGCTCTGGATTTAGGCTAATTTGACCTTCCTAAAAACAGATTATCACTCAGAAAAATTCTAAAAAAATTATTTTGGATCGCATCAAATATCTTTGGTCAAAGTTGTCCTTCCATTTTGGAGCCTCCAAAAATTACATGCCTCCATATTTTTACTCACAACTCATAAATTAAAAGTCTTAGCAAGTTCTAGTTGGTGCTGTTAACAAGCCAAGAAATTTTCTATACCCCTTGAGAATTTCGTATTTCTATCCCTAATTTTACTAATTTTATCCTGACCGAAAGTTGACCTTCGTAAAATCGAGTACTTTACTGAACATTTTTTAAATCTTTCCGAATGAGCTGAAAATCTGGATTTAGGCTAATTTGACGCTCCTAAAAACGAATTTACCCTTAGAAAAATTTAATAACAATTATTTTGGATAGTAGCGTAAAACAACCCCGAAAAATTCAACATCGGTCCGCTTTTCTTGGATTATCTCAATTTTTCTTATAGATAAACACTTCTAGTTGTATCTTTTGAAAATATCAGTAAATTTTCTATAAGGGCCCTCCAAAAATGGTTATTATGTTTTGTATACTGTGTTCAATATCTATGGTCAAAGTTTTCCTTTCATTTTCGAGTCTACAAAAATTACATGCCTCATTCATTCATTCATACATGCCTCCATATTTTTACTCCCAACTCAGAAAGTAGAAGTTTTAGCAACTTCTAGTTAGTGCCGTTAAAAAAAAACAAGAAAATTTCCCATAAACTTTGAGAATTTCGTATTTCTATCCCTACATTTATAAATTTTATCCTAACCGAAAATTGATTGACCTTCGTAAAATCGAGTATTTTCCTGAAAATTTTTGAAATCTTTCCGAATGACCTGAAAATCTGGATTTAGACTAATTTGAGCCTCCTTAAACTGAATCTGTCCTCAGAAAACATCTAAAAAATGTATCTTTCTTGTAGCGCGACTAGTGAAACAAGCGTTATGACATGGTCTCAGATTTTGACGCAACAATAAACAATCATAGCCACTTCTAGTTGGCGCCGTTAAAAACCCAAGAAAATTTCCTACCTTCATTTATGCGGTATTCTGGTTCTCAGCCGCGATCTCCCCTCGAAGAAAATCAGCAAAAAACATGCTTTTGGTTTTTCAATCATAACTTTGTTCTGCGTAGACTTAGAGAACTCCGGTTTGTTTCATTGGATAGAACAAGCGTTGTTCTATAGGAGACGAATTTGATAAGAATCGCTATTGTAGTTTTATTGTATCACAAACATCAGGCTCTCTTGGTTCATACTAGTTTATAGTAAGAAAACATCAAAAAAGGAATAGCATTCGAATGAATGATAATATGGCTGACATGAATTCGATAGAGAAATGGCGGACTTTCGTGCAGAAGTAATCATATTGTTTTTTGATGAATTTGTTAGCTGCTGGTTAATCCTTCTCCTATCAATTTTTTTATGGAAGTTACAATTATTGTCTCGCCAGCCAAATCGAAATAGCAAGCTTTTATCTTTTCTTGTTTATTTTAATTTCGGGCAGTTCTAAATATTCTGTAATGTATTATAGAATTTGAACCATCATCTCGGATAACCTAGCCATTCTCCAGTACCTAAAATTTCTATATTATTACACAATTACGATTACCTGAAGTTACAACTCATACTTCATATTGAAATTTCCATGAACATTTAGGTAGTTATACGTTTTTAATTTGTGGACATTCTTATTGCCCATTTTTTTATTTGTAGATTTTAGAATGGATTCAACAAGAATTTCGTGGATTCTGAATGTCCACTATCACCAAAACTCTTCTAAAATATTTTTAAGTTTAAACAATTTATGAAAAAAGGCAATATAGATGTTCCACACCTCGCCCGAGGTCATCGTTGGCCCGTATACAAGGTAAGTCAAATATTATTCGTCCAATTGTATAATTTAATAATTAATTTCAACATGATAAGTACCAGTATTTGTTATTTTTATCAGAGGTAATATAACAAAGATTATTATGACGAAAGCGATACACCCAAGTTGTATATTTAACCATATTTATGTTTTATTGGTGCCGTCTGTCCAATATATAGGGTGTTAAGTTATTATGGGAAGATTGTCTTGACGAATAAAAGCAAAAACAATAGGCGAATTTTTAAACGGCATATTATATGTAATCTTAAAGAGTAATTTAATTTGGGTGAGTTATTTTACTCCTTAATTTTATTATTGCAATTTTATTAGGTCTCATACTTCTGAAGAAACCAGCCACTGTTTCCAGAATAGAAACGTTACGATAACGTGACGACGTTTGTTTAAACAATTAAATACCTAGGTTATGTTTAGGTTTTACTAATTTATCTATTATATATAATATTATTATCGTTAACTTTTATTCTTCGGTTTCTAAGGCTACTTTAAATTCATGTTTTTTTAATCAAACAAAATGTTGACAGTCCCCTACTATAATATCCTTTCCTAAGCAAGTTAAAAATGGTTTAAAATAGACACTGCCTATAAGTAAATTTATGTCGATTTTGAGAGCCATCTATTATATTGGGTCAAACTAGGTACTAGCAGTTTCAGTGCGTGACGCCTGTATTTTATAATTATTTCAATAAACTTAACATTTTCCGCTAGATGTCATTAGATTCAGCTATCGATTTTGGAATTTATTATAATAAACACATATTACTTAGATCAAATGTTTTTATTAGATGTGTCATATTTTACAAAAGTATAATACATAGTATAAAAAAACGAATATATAATTAACAACAAATAACAAAAAATATATTGTGCAATGTCTTTTTGTCCGTACTATTATGGTGGTCAAGTAGGTGAATATTTTTAACTTATTTTTATTTTAATAAAACTTAAGAACCATTAATAAATTTGCACACGTGCGTACAAATAAATAAACATATACACAAAAATTGTCACTGTGTGTCAAAAATTTGGCTACTCAACGATGCTGCTGCCTCTAGTGGACAGGGGCACATTAAAAGCATCTTAAAACAGCTAATTAAAAAGCACTATGGTGGGAATTTTGGTAATATAGGACACCTTTACCTATTTTCTATTTCTTTATGCATGTTTCAATAGTTTTCGAGCAGAAAACCAACAAATAATAAAGAGCTTCGAAAATTCTGTTTTACTTTAAATACGTATTTTCTGATATTTTTTTTGTAGAACAGTATTTAATCTGAAAGGTTCAAAAGAAAACACAAATTCGATTCCACAATGTTTAATTTAAGATTAAAGTTACAACTAGTTTCGGTCTCACCAGACCATCATCAGACTAAGAATACAATAAATTGCCAATAGAAAGAGAAGACAATAATAAAGTGAAGTAATTCAAGGTCAAGTCAACATTGTTGTTTGACTTGAGTGCTAGCGTACAGAAAATCCTTTTGATAGTTCAAGGAATAAACTTGTCAGCGATATATAATAAAATATAATGTGATAACATGGCTTTTATTATGGCTATCTCTGTATCTGTATCTGTAGAGTAGGAAGGGTGAGTATAGACCCACAGCACTTAGGCCACAATATAGCCCATTGTACATCCTCCCTAGGAGCCGCCCTTCTAGGACATTGTCCATCCTGCCTTATTCAGGAAGGAAGACAGGTCACCAGGGGACATCTCCTTAATGTCGGCAGGTGTAGGCCAAGACTCACCGAACACACACTCTCTTATCGACGATAGCTCCGGACATTCACATAAGACATGCCTGACAGTTTCATCTCCTGCATAGAGGTATGTCCACTAGCCCCATAATATGGAGGTGTTTCCTTAGTTGACAGTGTCCAGTCAGAAATCCCACTGTTAAACGTAGGTTCTTCCTGGTCATCGCCAAATATTTATTCGTATCCAGCTTCTCAGGGTCGCCCAGGGTAATCCTGACAAAACTGCATCCTTTGGTTTCATCCCATCTCTTAAGGGATTGAGTACGGGTATAACGTTTGGCTAGTTCCGCAATTGTCGAAGTCGTCAAACCATGGGTGTCGCCTGGTCCCAAAATTTTCAGTCCAGCCGCCATCCTGGCCAGAGAGTCAACAATACGGTTACCTTTGCTCCTGTCGTGCCCTTTCACCCACCTTAGTACGATATTATTATCTACCGAGGCGTTGGCTAAATCTTGGTGGCACTCTAGTGCTAACCCTGAGATAAAACGTTGTCTATTCAAGGTTAATAGGGCTTGTCTACTATCAGTGTAGATTATTATGTTTTTGCCAGAAATTTCTTTTCTGGTTATCTCTTTTGCGGCGATTGAGATACCAGCCAGTTCTGTTTGAACCACGCTGGTATTTTTTCCCATTCCCCATTTAATCCTTAGGCTAAGTGATCTGGAGTAGACTCCACACCCTGATCCTTCCTTGTTTTTTGAGCCGTCTGTGTATATGCGTATTGCATTTGCAGCATCCGCCTCAGTGTTCTGTTTATTTGTATTTTGTAGGGTTTATTAAACACAAACCTGGGTTCAACTGCGTCACCGGCCGCCTGTAGCAGAGGCACCGCAGTGAGTGCCTCCCTCCACAGGCCCAGCCTCAGTTGACCCATTCCTACCTCGGGGTTTACACCAGCCGTGCGCAATCGTAGCATGGCCATTAGCGCAACCTCCTTGACGTGCAGGTCGAGAGGTGTCAGACCAGTAACCAATTCCATTGCCGCGGTTGGTGTTGTTCTCATGGCTCCTGTGATGTTCAGACAAGCCATTCGTTGTATTTGATACAGTTTTTGGATAGCCGTTGCTTGTAGAGTTTTAGGTCCCCATGCAATAGCTCCGTACGTTAGCATAGGTCTTATTATTGCTGTGTAAATCCAGGTGACTACACGGGGCGAGAGACCCCATGTGCGTCCCACTGTCCTCCGACACTGCTCATAGGCCACATATGCTCTTTTTGCTCTGTTCTGAATGTGCGAGTTCCATGTTAACTTCCTGTCGAGGGTAATACCGAGGTATTTCACCTCTTCAGCGAAGTTTAGTTTGCTTTTGAAGATTTCGGGGGGTTTCATGCCCGATAAGCTTCTTTTCCTAGTGAAAAGGACCATCTCTGTCTTCTTGGGATTGATCGACAGTGAGTGTTCCTTACACCATGTTTCTATTAATTTGAGGCCATCCTGCGCTCTATCGCACAGTGTGTTCACAAATTTGCCGGTCTGCAAGATAACTATGTCATCTGCATATGCAATTGTGTAGAAACCATTACTGTTGAGGTGACTAATCAGGGTATCCAGGACTATGTTCCAAAGAAGGGGTGATAAGACCCCTCCCTGCGGACATCCCCTCATTACCAGTCCCCTCACAGTAATGTCTTCTACATTTATACTTATTGCTCTACTAGAGAGCATCTTGAGTATCCAATCTCCTACCACCAGGGATATATTCCTGGAGTTGAGTTGATGGGTGATTGTTGGGAAAGTCGTTTTATCGAACGCTCCTTCGATATCTATAAATATACCCAGGGTATTATTGATTGTTTAATAGATCCAAGTTTATGAATTATTAACAAACTTCAAGGTGGAATGTTTAAACATTTCCAAAGAAATTCCAGTCTTACTTGAAAATAATGTAGGTAATTAGGTTTCTCTAAAGTATATTGCAGTTGTACTAAGAACGTTTTACAACCAAACTATAGTTTTCTAGTTACACCCCGTAATCGTATACATATTTTCATAACCTTAATTTAGCAACAAATATAAATTGTTTAATCTTGTACATTGTTTATTGTATTTTTAATGAAAAGATCTACATTGAATAAATATAAAAGATAAGAGATTGCGTACGATGACCTGATACTCTTATCAAATTAGATTATCTTTACAAAAGGAATTTTAAGGCATTATTGTTGGTCAAAACGGATGCGTGACAATAACATTAAAACTGCTTGATAAAACATACACTAGACGATAAATCTTAGACACTTTAATTATGGGATGTGGAACTGGTTCATACTTTATCTACTACAATAATGGAGATTGTAAACACAACAGGATTCCAGATCTCTTTTATAATTTAAAAAATAGTACTAGAAATGTTTCATTTTTCTCTAAATGAAAATTCTAATTCAAAATACCGAACTATAACATTTATCACACAAATCATCCTGATGGAACAGCGCATGTGGGTACAGCTGTGATCATAAAATCCTCAATCAAACACTATGAACAGTCAAAGTATTAGAAACATCTCATCCAGGCGACTGCAATACGAGTCTGTACTTTACCATATGAATTAACTGCTGCTATTTACTGTCCTCCAAAACATAACTTAAAAAAAGATCAGTTCGAGACTGGGATCAAAAAACTAAAAGCTGCAGAAATAATCTTAATCCAGAAACCTGGTAAAAATCCCAAAAATGTTACATCTTATCGACCTATTCGTTTGCTCTCAACAATTTCCCAACTCCTAGAAAAACTGCTATTAAAAAGAGTTGATCCGGAGTTTACACCTAATGATTGGATTCCACAATACCAGTTTGGATTTAGAAAGGCTCACTCCACAATTCAGCAATGCCACCGCATAACAAATGTTATTAACAAAGCCTTAGAAAATAAAGAATACTGCCCTGCAGTATTTTTAGATGTGAGCCAAGCATTTTATAAGGTGTGGCATGAGGGATTGTTATATAAAATCAAAAAATATATACCCACGTTTTATAAGCTGAAATCATACTTAGACAATCGCAAATTCAGAACCAGAGTAAGGGATGAAGTTTCCTCCAAGCATTGCATTAATTCAGGTGTCCCCCAAGGAAGCGTTCTAGGACCGCTGTTATACTTATTATTTACTTCAGATCTTCCTACAGCAGATAACATCGTACTGGGTACATTTTGCAGACGACACTGTAATGCTTACCTCTCATACAAACATTGACGAAGCCTTGCCAAATATCCAAGAATATTTAAACACTCTCCAAACATGGTTCCAAAAATGGAGAATCAAAATAAACGAACTAAAATCGTCACACGTTACCTTTACATTACGTAAAACTCCATGTCCACCTATGTATGTAATGTAGAAATTCCTCAATCCACAACAGTTAAGTACCTGAGACTACTAAATTGATTGTACTAACCCTTACTTTTTGGAAGTCCATCTTATTAAGGATAATAAAAAACTCTTCGTTTTAACAAAACTTCCAATATTTATTTAAAAATTGCTTTTTTAAAAGACTCAATGACAGCTGTTTCGCTATGAAGCATCGTCAGATTGACATTTAAGTTACATTTTGTTTGTTTGTAGCTAGGTACCTGATGTTTAGGTAGTATTAAGGCTAAACCAAGTATGGAAGTAATAAGACATAACAATATTAAAGCCTAGATGTTATTAGCCCTAAGGGATTATCCTGGATGTATTTCCCTCTAAGATCAGTATAACTGTGCAATGATATAGAAAAACCAGGAAAAAACTATATCATGCTGATCTTTACAATAACTTAATATATTTGTGTTACAATTACGTCTTATCTATGTATAAAATGAAGACTCAATCAAAGCAAACACTTTAAAAGTGGAGAACTTCCCAGATTTATTTGTTCATTAACAACTTTAAATTGTGGATCTGCTAGATGTCTTTTTATTTCAAGTTCTTCAAGGAAATCTAAATTTTGTTTTTTATTACAAATGTGTAGTATTTGGATGTCATTGGTGTGAAAGAGTGAGGTTGGATGTTCAAGTAGGTGTTTTGCATAATTTGACTTATCTGGTTGTTTTAATCTATATGCTCTTAAATGTTCGTTAAATCTTACTTCAAAATTTCTTTGTGTTTGACCTATATATACAGCATTACACTTTGGACAATTAATTTTGTAAACACCAGATTTTTTAATTTAGGTAATTTTGTTTTTACATTTAACAATTTTGTACCAACATTATTTTGTGTTTTAAATGATATTATTGCTGATGTTGCCGAAGATATTATTTTTGATATTTTATTGGAAATACTTCCACAATATGTAATATTTTTATAACTTTTAATTTCTTTAGTTTGTTTAGGAAATATTAGTTGTAGTGCCACTTTCTGTTCTTTTTTATTAATTAATGTATTTATCAAATGAATTGGGTAGCCATTAGATGTAGCTATTTGTTTTATGATATAAATTTCTTTATCAAAGTTAATTTTGTCCATTGGAATTGAAAATGCCCTATGTATCATAGAATTATAAGCTGCTAATTTATGTGTTATAGGATGATTTGAATTATATGGTATGGTTACATCTGTTTGTAATAAAAAACAAAATTTAGATTTCCTTGAAGAACTTGAAATAAAAAGACATCTAGCAGATCCACAATTTAAAGTTGTTAATGAACAAATAAATCTGGGAAGTTCTCCACTTTTAAAGTGTTTGCTTTGATTGAGTCTTCATTTTATACATAGATAAGACGTAATTGTAACACAAATATATTAAGTTATTGCAAAGATCAGCATGATATAGTTTTTTCCTGGTTTTTCTATATCATTGCACAGTTATACTGATCTTAGAGGGAAATACATCCAGGATAATCTCTTAGGGCTAATAACATCTAGGCTTTAATATTGTTATGTCTTATTACTTCCATACTTGGTTTAGCCTTAATACTACCTAAACATGAGGTACCTAGCTACAAACAAACAAAATGTAACTTAAATGTCAATCTGTCTTTTAAAAAAGCAATTTTTAAATAAATATTGGAAGTTTTGTTAAAACGAAGAGTTTTTTATTATCCTTAACCTGAGACTACACTTAGACAATAAACTAAATTGGAAAGAGCACATTACCAAAAAAAGAAAACAGACATGAAACTAAGAGAAATGAACAAGCTGATAGGAAAAAATCGCATTTATCGACCGAAAACAAATTATTACTCTATAAAACAATAATTAAGCCTGTGGACGTACGGCATCGAACTGTGGGGATGCGCTGCAAGTCGAATATTGCAATATTTTAACTTACTTGTGAAAAGAAACATTGGGCCTTAAATAGTCCGGTTTATTACACACTTGACAATGACGAACCATTTCTTTCACTAAATTTTACTTAACATTACCTATAATTTCATCAAAAAACACCAATATAACTCCAAAATCTCGTTGCAATTGCTTCGGCAACAATGCTTGAAATAATGATAGAGCCTGTGGCAAATTTCATAGTATAACCGCTTCTGCGCGTGACATCATTCAGACAAGCCATGCGGCGTTGTCGCTTATGGAGCAGCTCATTTCTATGAGCTAACCGAATGAAATATTCAATGGTTAACATATCACAAAATGAGTTGTATAATTTAGGTGATTATAATTCATAAAATGTTAATAAAATTATGGTCACAACATTTTTAGAAATATTATCAACAAATACCATAGATGATTCAATAACATTCACAAACCTCTTACCTTAAATGGAGAGCAGGCAACATCGCAGAACAACAAATTCCAGTCGACCAGAGATAGGTAATGTTTGAGCAATTAAAAAAATATATTGTTCTGTCAACTCTGATATTAGATCCCATTTTTCTTATTGAGAGCATTTCTTACATGTGTATTATACTTCTCTCTAGCTAGATACTTAATCGCGCAACAAAATGCTTAAAAATTTCGACCGTGATGCTTCAAAAGACATGTATAACATTATGAAAAAACATCTTTGAGAAATGGTTTCAAGGAAATCAAAATATATTCATCATCGGAAATTTTTCCCGTTTCCCGTTTTCGTTAAAAAGATTGGTTGTTATTTGGTATTCTCGAAATATAAAAATTATCCTCTGTACGATTTCAGAAAAAGATTCATTCAAATTAAATACACATTTTCAAATTTTGCATTACCTAATTTTTTAAAACAAAACCAATTAATTTCACCAAGATATTTTTTGTAAGTTATTTAACATTCTCTTCTTGATGAAATCAAGTTCATTTTTTGTATACACTAGTAAAACTGACAATATATACAATACATTGTAGCTATTAATAATCTAAAAACTTTGAAACAGGCGCCTAGAACGTCATATATTTTTATGATCTCTTGTTTTTTTCAGCAGGTAAAAGTTTTTGGATAAAAAATAACCATGAAATCATAATTCTGTTTCGCCTTTTAATTATTTTTCAATTTCAGCAGAGTATGAGTCGATCGAATATTTAGAATCACGATTTGAAACTACCAATCATAATCGATCAGATAGATATAAACGTAGAGTCATGTTTTTATAAGGATTCCCAAGAAACAATTAACCTTTCCAATTTACAAGCTATTATTTCATAAAAAAATTGATGACATGAAAAAAGGTGCGTTCCGAAGCTTTATCTTAAGCGTATCAGTGAAACAAATAAAAATATTTATTTGTAAACGATTTAAGTTTTATTACGGAATAAGTATTGTAAATGCACAGCTACAAAGTAATTTTTTTTGTGACCGGAAAAAATTGGACATTTTATCTTTGTATGAAATTACTTATATTTGATTTTCTATGGATTGGTTTCCTAGCAAAGCTGTAAGTACAACAGCCTACCTGTTTAAAAATCCAAATGTCACATCGGTAATTTTCTGACTTTAAAAAATTGTAATAATTTTTTTTTTAATATACTGGTTTAGAAAAAACACTTAGAAATTATTTGCATAACGGCTGAACTAAAACTAACACTGCTTCTCCGCACAAGAGTATATATACATACGTGACTGATTCTGGTGTGATCGAGAACATCTCAAACATATCGCTCCCCATGTTGTACGCGAAGGTTCTTGAAACGTTCTAGACCTCCACTGGCGGTGGTCTCAACCTTTTAAAAGGTTTTGACTAATATTCATTAATGATCCAAATTATAAAAAAGAAATGAAATATAATAAACAATCGTTTAGTGCTACGATCATCGAAAACATTTTTTGAAGCTCATGAACATTACCAAACTATTATCTCGTTTCAAAAAATTAAAATCAATATACTATTATTTATTGAGATTAAGAAACTGTCCGCCATCTTTCAGAGAGCATATTTGGCTCACCCTTCTTTGAATTAATACTTGCCAAGTATACTACTTCTCCTTATGTTATTTATTTTTAGTGTATGGAGCATAGTGACTAATACACGTGTTAAACAAATATAACAAATCGATCTAGTTATCATGTCGTCTGAAGGTAAACACTGAATAATAAATATACAAAACTGTTTCTTATATGGAAGTCTTTCAATCTTTTTATCATTAAGTGGAAATTACTCATCTTTATCAATATTATAATAATAAGATTGTTTAGAACAAAAACTAATTTTGTAATTAATATTATGAGATTCATGCCTTATTTGTACAAATTATTTAAGTCTAAAACCGATTTTAGTTTCATTATTTACTATACTGCCAAAAAAATCAATATTACACCTACTAAATACAGCACAAAGCAATGCTTTGAGAAGGTGTCTTTTGATCATCCCCTGTCGAAAGCCTTTAACAAAAGAATTTCTTTTGCAACTCATGAGAATGTACTTATCTCATACATTAGCAGTTCTGGCAAATAACATTCTAAAAAAAACTATTTTGGAGGCACAGGTGGGTACACCCAATATAGGGAGACGTTCCAGGTATAATCCAAAGTATTAATCACCACATAACTCTAAATTTTAAGGATTATTAAATAGGCGAAAATCTTGCGACATCACCTCTTTACACAAAACAGTTTGCCTCTAAAACAGAAAATTCCACTATTAGTGCTCTACAAAGCTTCACTGGTTAACATAAAAAGGTATCAACTGGTGTTAAGTCTGGACTATTTGGCGGCGATTTAATGGTACTCTTATTGCCAATCCACACATGAAATTGATTAAATATATAAATGTTGAGTGGAAAAAGGCAAGGTTATTGATTAAAGTAACCACTTTATAGAATTTCGGTTTCTATAACATCAAAGTGTTTAACTTTTTAACCATTCTAACCTCCAAAATGTGATTAGTCTTAACCACCAGACAGTGTAGTCTGTAACTTGATAGAGATAGAAATAGAAAAGAAATAGCAAAGAATGACATTTATTTCTATCGTAAAATGCTACTCTCTATGGCTTTTTCCTAAAACCCTCGGACAAGTTCGTATATAGAGAAATATGTACCCAAATTTGAGATTTTTCGAACCTTAAAAAATTCATATCTTTAAAAATATTAACTTTATCGTGAAAAGTCATAGGACCTTTTTTATTGGCATTTCAATAAAGAATATAAAAAAAATTTGTCCGGTTGAAAAATAACAATTCCTTGTAATTGTTTAAACAATTTCGGTTTAAACAATATGGCACCGGGTTGCGCCATGGCAACATGCATTTATATCATTAGGAGGGCAATTTGAAAAGGATCACATAAAAAAATTCAGGTGGAATAGTTTTCGGTACTCATGCGCCGATTCCTCCTGGACTATGAATTTCAACATGAAAAACACTAGAAGAAAAGTAGAAATAGCTACGAAATTCAAAGGGCTATATATACACAAAACCAACCCTTTAAAGCAGAGGCTAAAGCAACAAATATATAATGCATATATAAGATCGGTAATGTTGTATGGAGCACCTATATGGAACTCAACATCAGACGAAAACATAAAATCACTGGGACCAAAAGAAACAAAAATATACAGAATAATAGAAGGAGCAGAAAGATACACAACGAATGCAGAAATAAGAGAAAGGTACGAATACTAGCAGGAATAATAAAAAAACAAAACAGAGCACATCTAAAAGAAAACAGTGAACAGAAACCGACTAACAAGGAAAATAGGAAAAGAAAAAGTAGGACAAATAGGATGGAGGGCCAAATACAAACTAATACACCACAGAGCCGATATACAACTTACAGGAATATAGAAAAATAAAGCAGGGGAAAACCTAGAAAATCCAGGAAAAAGCCTGGAAAAACAAAAGATTATTGAAATTCATTGTATTAACCCTTATTATGTTCATCTTACTAAGAACATTACAAAATTGAACTTTTTAACGAAACAGCTGTCATTGAGTTTTTAAAAAGCAACTTTTTAAGTAAAAGTTTTGTTAAAATTTTTTAATGTCATTAGTAGAATATTTTTGAATTATTAAATGTGAAACGTAAAAGAACTTCAGTAATAATTTTGTTAAATAACAGTATTTCAAAAAACAAATAACATTTTGACAAACTGGACAGTTATTTATTAATGCATTTCGGCGAAAGTTTCGACAAACACGTCAGAATCGACTAACTTTGCATGATACATTCGAACTACTTTAATCACGGTGGTTAAACGTACGGTATGCACCAAAACAAAGGACATTGAAATCAGGAAGCCTGTGAAATATAACCGCGTCAAATGAAGCAAGTTACAATAGTTGTCATGGTATTTTTAAACATTGTTTATTCTAACAAACTGTCAAAAAGATTCCAAATAGTGCTTAAAACGCAAGAAAAAAATATTTATTATTGAGTATTAGTTCCGCTAATAAGGGAATGGACGATCAAATAGACCTAGTTTGTTAATGATTGCCAATCAATTTCGGGAATAGTTTTAGAAGCCCGCACCAACTAATCAGGACTTGTTAAGAGTCTTTGCAAGTTGTCGACTCAACGCAATAACTGTATTGGTCGTCCAGTTACTATGACAACAAATGCGAATCAAGGAAGACTATTTCTACATGCGTTATGGTCCGGCTACACACAGCGTTTTGCATGCAGTCCAAAACCGTGCAGGTATAACGGAACACCGTACGTTGGCTACACGTGAAGGCTTAAAGTATAACCTGGACTGCGCAAATTTCAGTGTCAAGAGCTCGCAAGTCACACACACGATGAGGAGTACAAGAGAGGTTTTTTTAACGAAAGCGTTATTGTATTGTTTATTAATAAAAAAGACTTCAATTTTCTTGTTTCTGTCAGAATATTTCTTACTTTTCACTTTTCACAATACCGGCAAAGATTTGTATTTATAAATTCACTTAAAAATTGTTTTGAAAGGCTTCTTATATCGCTCATTTCGTCTATTTGGCTAGAAAACCGAAAACCGTTGCAAGTAAAACCGTAGAACCTATAACCTCAAGAAAAATCTTCAGCAACTCGACGAGAGTACAGGCTGCGCTTGGAAGTCTACGCGCGATACCGTCATGCTCTCAGGCAAAACGTACTGTGTAGCCGTACCATAAGAATCACCAAAAAGAAGTATTTGCAGAACGCATCTATAAAAATGAAGAATGGTGGTTTTCCCAATAAAATAAAGATTAGGCAACACTTGACAAGACAAGACAAGAAATCAAGAGTTGTTTATTGTTCTTCAGTCTCGGCAATGGTTTATGTACAAACCCTATTTTTTTCTAATGTGTGGTTTACAGACGAATTTTACATCCATCTAAATGGATTTATCAATCGACAGACAAATCGTTTCCTTAGTTTTGAACGGCCAGACATCATCGTAGAGAAACCTCTTCATAATAATCGTGTAAGAATTTGGTGCGCAGTGTCAGGTAATGGATTATTGGGCCCTTACTTCGTGGAAGACGAGCGTAGAAGACCGGTTACACTAAATCACGTGCGATGTAGAGAAAAATTTGGACATAATTTTTTATTGATCTCAGACAATTCTGTCTTACCAGAAACATACAGCTCCAACAAGATATGGGGCTACTTGTAATACCATGACAGGATCCTTGGATCCTATTCGAGAAAATTTTGAAGACCGCGTAATTTACCGTAATAACACGAATTTTCCTTACTCTTCTGATTCACCTGATCTAACAACTCTTGATGCTTACGTATGGGGTATGCTGAAACAAGCCATTTTTACAGAAAACCCACCGGCAACTATGATGAACTCAGTGAAAAATTTTGACCTTTTTCAGAAGAATGCAGCAGACTATTTATAATAACATTTTGTATAGAAGCAAAATTTAAAATTCGTATTATTTGAAATGTTATTTAATTTTTTATCTTTAATAAAGCTTTAGTTTTTCAGTGTTGTTTGTTTTGGCGCATACTGTACAGAGTTTATTAACCGTGGTTGATTTTGATTTGAATTACTTATTTAAACCTATAAACGATTTAATTTTTTCTATAGCAACCCTTATTCCAAGTCAAACTAACATTCATTTACAAAATCCCTCGTATAAACTCGTCCTTCAATGATTACCATCAAGTAGATAAAAAATTATTAACACAGTTGGAATTTTCTGTGTTTATTTATTATTTGACACCACTACTTATTCTCGCTGTTATTTTTTCCCTTTGATTATCTATATCACCAGCTTGACCTTACCTGCTTCTTGTATCTGAACGAGTAGCTTATTTGACGGCGACCTTTATCTGTCGCCGCCCAGAGCCCGCTTGACCAAAACAAATCCATCTGTGTCTCGCGATAGAACCTAACCTAAACTACAGTCAGTTTTTCACAACCGACTGGCTGAAGCGACCCGCCAAAAAATATTCGTTGTAGTCGGGAAGGTTTGTAAACAAAAGTTCGCAGTTAGTACTTTTAAAAAGCTTTTCAGTAAGCGGAAAACTTTCGGTAGCGCTGCAGTAGCTTTTGTATTAGCGAGTAACGGAGCTTTTTAGTTTTTAGTGTCGAGCAATCATCGTTTTTGTGTGCGCATCGGGGTTGTGCAATTTCTGTGTTGAATGAATCATTAGGTAAATTTTAATGATAAATATGGAACAAAAGGAGATAGAAAGGTGAGACGATACATTTTGTTTTAAATAATTGTGCGTAATGTCTTTAGATTAAGAGTTTAATCATTCAGTAAATAAATTCATTAAAGAGTTATCAACTGTTAAAAAAATTAAAATCATCATTTGTGTATTTAGTATTGAATAGGTGGTAGTATAAATTCAAAGAGAATGTCTAGCAACATTTTTTTATGTCTTTGCTCAGAAATTTTGCTAAGGGAAATTTTAGGAAAATATTTTTTCAGTCAACCTATAAATGGAAAAATTGGCTATACAGTAAATACCATGTTTCTATGTAGGTTTATTGTAAAAAAAGGTATTAAAATAAAATTACCCTACAAAAGTATCTTTAGGAAATCAATATCCAATTTTTATTATTGTAGTAAATTATTGCAATTAAATCTAAAATTTATTGATTGCAAAATATTAAATATTGTCCTATTTTCTCTTTCTAAGTAAAAAAACTTTTGATAGTTTAATAATTGATATAATTAATATCCAATAATCTAGAATCTGTTAAAAATAAAATTTATCTTCAACAAATAATTAATAAATTATTGTAATTATAATGCCTAATGTTGATTAATTTGGATCTTTCGACTATTGTACGCTTATATTTCTTATTTTTTCGTCGCAGGGTGTCACCGGACCAAAAGCCATTAATTCTAAAAAAATTATCTTTTTTATCATAACTTCCACTATTTATTTAAAAAATTGCTTTTTAAACTCAATGACAGCTGTTTTGCTACAAACTAGCATCGTCAGATTGACATATTGAAGTTACGTTTTGTTTGTGGCTAGGTACCTGATGTTGATTAAGTAGTTAAGGCTAGACCAAGTAAGGAAGTAATAAGATATAACAGTATAAAAGTCTAGATGTTATTAGCCCTAAGGGATTATCCTAGATTTCCCTCAAAGATCAGTGTAACTATGCAGTGATACAGAAAAACCAGGAAAAAACTATATCATGCTTCAAAATTTCTTTGTGGTTGACCCATATCATTGCACGGTTATACTGATCTTAGAGGGAAATATATCCAAGATAATCCCTTAGGGCTCATAACATCTAGGCTTTAATATTGTTAAGTCTTATCACTTCAACATCAGGTATCTAGCCACAAACAAACAAAATGTAACTTCATTATTTCAATCTGGCGATGCTAGTTTTAGCGAAACAGCTGCCATTGAGTTTAAAAAAGTGATTTTTTTAATTAAATAGTAAGTAAAAAGTTTTGTTAAAGTTTTATTTTTTACGTTCTTGGTACTTAAGATGGATTTCCACAAAGTAAAGGTTACCACAATCAATTTAAATCTCTATTGACTACAAGAAAAAGGCTCTTTTATTATTTTTGCTTTCCCTGATGAAAACAATGTTGTAGATTTAAAACATGATGTACATATCATCCTATCAGTATTGGTTTTTATAAAGTGCAACTCTATAGTAAATAAAATATGCTCCAAAGGTATTATATTTGCTACAACTCCGGCTATACCAGAAATCTTTAGGATTACCCTCGGGATTACCTAAATGTATAATAATTCTGAGTGTTTTAAGGATATATGTTTCTTAAACAATAAAATTAAGCATAAACATTTGTTATCCTATGATATAGTTATCCTTGCAAGAGGAAAGTATGAAAATGTTTTCTATGATATAGTTCAAAGAAGACTGACCATTGCAAACCATTGCAAACGTATTCTGCAATGGATGTACACGGCAATAGTGAGACTTGTAATCATATATGGGGCTGTGGCTTGGTGCCTAAGAGCTAATCTGAATACCTCTCGAAGATTCAGAGACTAGCCTGTGCACGTATCACTGGAGCAATGGGAACTTGCCCAACTGCTGCAATGGAAGTGATTATAAAACTTGACCCCACTGCACATTCAACCAAAAAATGTAAGAAAGAAAACATACAGACTGATCAAAGAAGGAAGCATCAGAGAAAAACCTCAATCGCTTCAATTTGATCAAACTTGGAAAATGCCCAAAGATGATATGCCAAGGACATTCAACTTTGTGAGAAAAATCATCACAAAGTTGAGTAATAAATGGGACGAAGACACCATACAGTATTGAAATCAAAATAGAAAAAAGTGGTATAGGGACGGTTCCAAGCTAGAAGAGGGAACGGGAGTAAGGGCTTTCGGATAGAGAACCAATTATTCAAAAAGCTAGGGCACATACCCAAGCATCTTTCATGCATAAATTATTTGGATTCACTAGAGCTTTAGAGAGAGTCTTGGATTGTCTCATCCCCGGGAGAGCTAGGTATATTCCCTGAGGTTCTCAATTAATGTATTTAGCACAGTAAATATTTTACCTATACCGCAGAAAAACTATTCTCCTATAAACTGGGAGTTTGATTCCTTACTTGCCAGGTTGTTGGCTTGCACTCCTAAATGCCCCGACATCCATAACAAAGTCATGTTATTTTCCTTAACTTTCTCGTTACATTTCACCAGAACATCGCCTATCTTCTTGGATCTGATGACATGTGAGCCTAGCGATGATATGGCCACTTGATTGTCAGTGAAAATAGAGATGTCTTGATTGAGGTAGTTTCTTCTTAGAATCAGTAGAGCGCTTATTTCAATTGCGTGAATTTTCACTGGTGTATTTGTCCATATACTCCTGCTCCGCTGTCCTTGGTTTTTACCTACATCTACCGCAGTATCTTGGGGAGCATCCTCAGTATCTACCAGCAAGGTTTCTGCACACCACTATATCTTTCCTGACTGTTAATCGTGACCTCTAGATTATTTCTTCAGTTGAGTTTACTGTTCAGAATCATACCTAGGTGTTTCATTTTATTTGTTTGCTTGGTGACTTGCACATTACTTTCACCAGTAAATCGTGTGCTTTGCTCACCTAGTTGCACCATATAGTATCTACTTTCCGCACATATTTATATATGCTTGTAAATAATAATCCTTGTATAAATTTTGACAGAAAGTGAGTGCTACTTTTATGTACATGAAGTTTCTTACTAAATATCTTATTTATATTTTTCTACGACAACTGTAACAACAGTTTTAAAACACAATTTTTCTAAATTAATTAACAAAAAACTAAAACATTAAATGTACCTTTACTTTAATGTGGATTCACTATGAATGATTTTTTTTTATTAGTAACTGTAGTAATGAATAATATTTCATTGAAATATGGCGAAACAGAAGAATTACAGACTTATGCGTAAGGGTTAATTTTAACCCATGAATCACTTACCTACTCGCGCTAATGACCTGTAATGAACCAGAGTTAAAAAATGTACCACAATCTATGGATATACATATATATACCTACCTAATTATTAATACTTTTAATGTTTGATAGATGGCCAATTTTTTTTAAGTGTACTTTTTGTCGTGAGTCACGTTTATGAGAATATCGACAAGATAGTATAATGATGATGATTGTATGTGATAGTATTTTGAAAAAGTATTTTCCTGCAACTCGATCATTAATATACAACAGGGAATGGTTATATCTGTTTTCATCACCAATTTTATTATCTTTTTCGTGGAAAAATTCTAATCAGATTTTACTGAATAGTTTTATTAAGCATTGTCATTGCGTGTATCATAGATACTGTCATATACTGAACGTCTGGGACAGCTGTCACTTTTTGATTATACGCTTGTCAGTTTAAATACCAACTAGTCCAAATGTTAAACATTTTACTAAGACTTGATTTCAATAAACTTTGTTTAACAATTTTTTTATCCTATTATGTAACCATACTACCCCATTCATACCAATAACTATGCGAATTTCACAGATTTCCGACATAATCCCGAAATTTACCAAATTTTAAGGAATTCTTCAATATGTGTACGTTTTTCAGGGAGTATTTGATAAATAAATTAATTTAAAAAATAGTAAAATGGCAAAATATTATAAACAACTTATTTCATATGGCTGTTGTGATGTTGTGACACTCGTCCTTTAAAAAACTCATCGCTTTGCGTTTCGTTTTTTAAACTTGAACTCGTGTCAAAACAGAAAGCCATATGAAATGCGTTGTTTAATATACTATTTTGTACATACAAAAAATCATTACAGGTCTCAAGTGGGTATTTAAATTATTTAAATTTCTTATTATTCTTTAAATATGTTTGTCGTCCATCGATTTGAAGTACCAATTAGTGTCCATTAGTATACTATGTCATAATCAATGAAAATTTTAATATAATAATATGTTTTTAAATGGTACTTATTATCTTTAAAAGCAAATATTTTTAAAAACCCTAAAATTTACAATTTTACATATCTAATTAAAAAACTTATATAAAACTATAATAAAAATCAGTAAATATTTAATATTGTTTATTTTTAAAACGTATTCTAAACATTTAAATGGGATAGAGTATATATACAAAAATATTCAGTTTTTTGGCTCTGTGACTGACTAAAGTAATCAAACTATGGGGAAAAAGCGATTGCAAGCAGAACGGTATAAGTATGAATGTACTTTACCTGAATATTAGAATTTGAAAACGTTATTTTCAAATTCTCCATACTTTTATATTGACCATATTAAATGTGTCAATTTTATTAATTATACATAATATACTATATTATACATTTCAACTCATTTAATTAATTTCATTTACTTTAGTACAATTCATTTGAATGAGCAGTAATTATCCTGAGAAGCTGGTACATGTATATGATTGATGTTAAATAAATAAAATATCCAAAAAGTTAGTACCTAGAACATACCTAACCTAACCTAACCTAATCTAATCTAACCTAACCCCAACTTAACCTAACCTAACCTAACCTCACCTAACGATACCTACCCCGTTTTCGAAAAGTATAATTTTTTACGAAAATTAAGTTTCCCCCACGTTCGCTTTCTATATAACTAATGACGACACTCTAATGTCTCACTTGGGGCGCAATCGATGCAGACCTTTTTCAGGTAAAATTCGAAAAGGCAGATTCTCCTAGGTTTTATTGGGGATTTGGGCGCAGTTGATAATTTCCCGTTAGCAATATGGCGTTTGAAAGCGGTAAGTGCTAACACTTACACACACACAGAACGCTACTTCAAAAGAATTGGAAAAGAGTGTTTTTATAAATTGAGTGATATTTGTGGAATATTTGATTTGATTTAGCAGGACTAGGATTTATATGGGAGGAAGGTAGAAAACAGAGCTGAGTGACTTTACCGTTGCATTAATTTATTTTTTCTTAGACCATTCTTGTAAATTATTGTCAATCATGAATAAATGATAAATAGTAAATGTATTATCCTAGTAAATCCTGATGCAATTTAAAGCTGATCTGTACGAGGATTTGTGAAATATTTCGATCTAAAATATTACAGTAATTAGAAGATATCGTCTTTTTATAGATCCAAATTATGTTCATATTTTCTGCACCTACTTAAAAAATTACGCTTTTTATATAGATTTGTGTTCATCGTCACAGATCATTAAGCAATAAACAAAATAAATTTCTTTTTGGTTAATTCTATTTATAAAAATGTCACCAAAAGACGCGAATTTTCAATTATATAACAAAGAGTGTCATCATTTAATTTGTATGTCGAATTAGTTTTATCACACGTAACAATCTAGGCAGTTATTTTATATGCGCTTTGAATAATGTAATTGGAGGTAATAAAAAGACTCAAAAATCACATCAACTATTTAAGCTTGTGTTTTCTTATCCTACAAATGTTTCGTTGATAAAGAAACAATTATTAATCTAAAAGATTAATTATCTTTTAGATAGTATAAATAACAATAGCTTTGTTCGCGGAACAAATTCTGAACGTATTCGGAATATGATCGTAACAAAAGAAGCGTTTTACAATGCGCATGTGTTTACACGAACACGTTCTGAATTTTTCGATTCCACGAACGAGAGTTTTGACATTCTGAATTTCTTCTTTTGACATTCAAATAGGTTAGGTTATAGGGTCCTAGTAAACAAGTGTTTTTTCATATTATATTGCTAACATTTACAGTATATTTATCATGAATTAAAACTCAAAAAGCCTAAGGCAAATATAAGCAAAGTTAATTGAATTTTTAATGAAATTGATTGTGTTAACCTCTACTTTTTGGAAGTTCATCTTACTAAGAACTGTGCAGTTATTAATTGTTCTTAGTTGAATTTTTAATAATTCCAAAAACATCCACAACTCAAGGCAATCCTGTTAGGTTTACCCACGAAGACACCTTACTATTAGTAGAATTATATAAAAAATATAAAAAAGATGGTACAAATAAAAATGAAAACAGTAAAAATGATGTTCATGAAAATAAGTGTAAAACTAAGTGAAATAACAAAGAAAAACTTTAGAGCAAGCATTTGTGAAAATAGATAAAAACATTTAGAAAAATACTACAAAACATTTTTAGATCATAATAATCAAACATGTCGAAATGGAAGACATTTGAATATTCAAAACAAATGGACGAAATTTTTGATAAAAAAAGAAATGTAAAAAGTAAATAAAGAAGAAAATATAGAAAAGGATTCAAATACTACGTTTATTGAGCCAAAGAAGTAAATACACACATTGCAAAAAATAAGGAAGCAAAGGCAGGAATACTACAAAAAAAGACTGGCAATAGAAGCAAAAACTGGACACATTCAAAGAGTTTGTAAACAAAAAACAGAATTAAGTGTTTGTTGGTTCACCCTTATAGATTTATTGCTTAGTACCTAGTAGTTACATTTGTTCTTTGTATATTTAATGATTAATAAAATGTTTTAATTAATATTAAGTCAATAATATTGATAAATTTATTTTTCTTTTGAGGAATGAATGATACGGAATACAATATTTTACACTCGTCTATATATATACACCACTACTTCTAGACAAATTCGGAGAACGTGGAATATTCCACTCCAGAATATTCGAAGCTGTTCATGTCGTGATGCAGTCCCATCCTTAAGAAATAGTCCCTCCTGGAACTTTTTATAGAGCTGGATGGGAATGATTGTATCTGCAGTCGGACCCTCTTCTACAATTTTCAGTTACAGCGGAAACAACACGGGAAGGTCTTCGTTGTAAATTGCAAACTGGGCGAATGGCTTCAAACCAACACACTTAAAATATTACTTCCATCTTGTTTAGAATGACCCTCCATCCTAATTGCTAAGACTCGATTTTTGGCGTACTACATTCTATTAGACTCCAGTACGTATTCTCTCAAGCTAAGTAATGATTCCCAAGTGGATCAGTCTTGTTGTACTTCGTCACTAAGTAAAAGAGGTAACATGGCCCATCTTGAAGTCTTTTTTCCAGAGGTTGTTAGTTGGTTTTTCAGTTCTGACAGTAGACCAAACTTCTTTTCGGAAAACGCTTGCTAGTCCTAGGGCGTCGTTGATACTTGGTGGAATATTATTGACTAACGGACAGTCATCTGGAAGAGTGAACATGTTTTGATGATTCTCAATGGTTACGCCAAATCTCCCTTTCCCGGTATCCTCATAAGCACCCATAAACTCATCGAAGGCAAGATCAGGACTCTCTTGGAGTCGATTTACATCTTCTTCTTGGTTATGATCACCCTCAAACGGTGCCAGCTAGTTTCCATTTACTACCTTCGGTTTTCCATTTGGGATCTTACTTATTAGATATGTAACATCATTAATTCTGTTCTTGATAATGTACGGACCCTCCCAAGACGTTTGTAGCTTTTGCGAGTAACTTTTCAGCCTTCGTGTGTTATGAAGCCAAACTTTGGCTCCTTCTTCGAAACCTCCTTCCGTTGTTTGAGTATCGTACCATTTCTTCATTCTATCACTGGGAATTTGAAGATGTGGTCCAACCAATTTTTTAAATAACAACATTCAAATAACAATACTGTATACAACTCAAATAACTAAAATAGTTACCTTAGAGGTAACATGGACAGGGTTTCTTAACAATACTCACCAACAGACTACTGAATCATCTCATAAATAAACACTTTATTTATAAAATATCATGGCAAAAAGTGTTGATTGTAAATATATTTCATTTTCATGACACAATCTGATTATACAAAACTGAAGTAGGTTAGTTAGCCAACATAGTAGTAGTAAGGTACTGAGGTCCTATACAGTTATAGTTGAAGATGCATAGAGAATCTACTTGTTTCCATTTATTTCTTTTATTAAAACATAGTTATGGTGGCACGTTTCTCTCTTCAAGGTTAGAACATACAACCGGGCCCTTTTAAACTCAGGAAAATGAAATAAAGCACACACGACACTCTCATAAAATATTTTAATTTTACTAATAACTTTAGCCAGTTAGGGTTAATTTAACTTAAATTAGATAGGTCATCCATCTCAAATGTGGTTGAATCCAATAGAAAAGATCCAATAAAACTCAAAGTCAAAACCACAGACTTTTATTCAGGTAATTTATAATTATCGCAACTAGTTTCGGTCTACATCAGACCATCATCAGGCTGTAAAGAACACAATATAATACTAAGCAAGAAGTGCAAAAAAATTTTTTAACAGTAGTAGAAAAAGATATTAAACAGGACTAACAGTAACACCAAAGATAATAATTATTTAAGTATAAATGAGAATGTGTCAACCAAACATAGGTTTTTTCAATGATAAAATATAAATATTTTAAATTTCTTTTTTGATTACAATAAGCAAATCCCATGTATGTATGTATAATACTAATATATGAAAAATTACATTTTAAATAGATTAAACAATGATAAATTTTTTATATATTAGTATTATACAATCGGAATGTTTTTGGGGATGTGTACAAATAGTTGGCAAATATTTCTATTAAAATTAGTATTATACATACATACATGGGATTTGCTTATTGTAATCAAAAAAGAAATTTAAAATATTTATATTTTATCAGTGAAAAAACCTATGTTTGGTTGACACATTCTAATTTATACTTAAATAATTATTATCTTTGGTATTAGGTACTGTTAGTCCTGTTTAATATCTTTTTCTACTACTGTTAAAAAATTTTTTTGCACTTCTTGCTTACCATTATATTGTGTTCTTTACAGCCTGATGATGGTCTGATGTAGACCGAAACTAGTTACGATTATTATAAATTACCTGAATAAAAGTCTGTGGTTTTGACTTTGAGTTTTATTGGATCTTTTCTTTTAATTTAACTTAATTTATAATCAATTTTCAAATATAAAGTCTCAAACAACAAAATATACATTAATTCAAAAAAGAAAATGGCGAACATGAATGTTGTTAACAAACAAGTAGATAAAAGTAGATACATTAAAAAAAGACAACATACATTGAATGTTCAAATATTAGGCAATAATAATAAAAATATTCAATTTGACTGAAATACAAGAACCACACACTGATTATGTTATATTATCAAACTTTTATGCGTCTTATAAAATTCATCGACCGACATTCAACCCCCTAATACCCCTTCCTGCCCTTAATCTCTTATTTTCTATTACCCAACCCTACCTACTACTAACCCCACCTCGTTACCAAGTATAAAACTTATTTTGTACTGTTTGTTGATTATTACAATTCTTTTATTTTTAGTCTGAGATTACAATTAATAACGGTTTTAAAACTAAATAGTAGCATATTTAAATTTGGTACCGAAAGATGGGGTGTTAAAAAAAATAAAAATGAATTATAAATTATAGTAGTTTTCACAATAGATGGTATTGACTGAAGGATTATAATAAAACCAATTAGACCCTTAAGTTGTAAAATCCGAGATGCACATCATAAATGTAAAAGGACCTGATTCAGGTAATTTTGTTTCTCAGAGAGGAATTGTAGAGGATTACAGCTTACACTTCTTGTTCATTTTAGTCTGTGTATTTCATTGGAAATGTTCACTTGTGTTATGGCGTGCAATAATTTTATAACATTTATTTGTTATTACAGGCATTAATAGCAAAGATTTGATACCCCAACGTACAGAATAGGCAGTATGATGCGTCCGTGGATTAAAAGTAATAGTGCTTCTTGCTCGTTAAAGAAGAATCACTTATCTTGTGACGAAAAAATCATTATAAAAAATGTGTATAGTTCCTTACTTCAGCAAGAGTAACCAGTAATTTGACGAAGGTACCTCTTACTTCAGTTAGACGAATTGTTGAAAATTCCATGGAATCAAGAAAAAAGCGTAAAGATTTGGGTGTCACAAAAAGTCTAGATGACTGGGAAAAAGATTTGATAAGGCGAAAAATCTACACTATGTACGATGAGCAGCGTGTCCATACAATCAAAAGTCTGAAACAGCGGCTTATCAATGACGAAACTCACATCAACTGTGGCCTCACTACTCTTTGGCGAGCTCTGTCTGAAATGCGCTTTAAATATCCCAAAATTGACAAGAGACAAGTAATAATGGAATCCACACGTTTAATAAACTGGCGTTCTGAATATATAACGTCAATAAGAAAATACCGGTCCGAAAATCGGCCAATACTCTACCTCGACGAGACGTGGTTTGACACGCATGTCATCCCTTCCAAATGATGGTCTGATTCCTCTGATAAGTGTAAAACAAAAGCACCATCAAATAAAGGGAAGAAAATCACAATATTACACGCAGGAGCAGAAAATGGTTGGATACCAAACGCTATGTGGCTTTCTGACAAAAATATTAAGGACTCTTGTGTTGATTGTCAAGATACGACAGCAGTGCTTTTTGAAGATTGGTTTAAAAATTGTGTTACCCAACATTCCGACAAACAGCGTTATATTAATGGACAACGCAAGCTATAATAGTCGATAATTGCAAAAAAGAATACGAAATTGGAGATTCAAAACTTCATGGTTGCAAATGACATACCATTTACTGTGAAAAATACTATACCTACTACAAACAAAAAAAGTTTCTTACTTCGGCCACCCCATCTGTTGACACACTATTGAAAACTGTACGTGTGGATTTTTTTTATGCTAACAGTTTTTCAAACCTGAGAAAAGTATTTTTATTCCTTGTGCCAATTCAATTTATTTTCTTATAGACATAAACTTTGAGTACGGCGCCTGCATGGAAATCCTTCTCTGTTCACAATCTACAACAAAAAATCAATTTATTAAAATCATGTACCAAAATCTATACTTAATAAATGATATGTAGCCGATTAGCTCATTTGTTTTTGTTAATATTAAAATCCGGTCACGTTTTTCAATAATACCTTGTATATATTGTAATAAAAATGTTCGCATTATAGTTTTACAGTTATCTTATATATTAGAAATACGCAGAATTATTTCCTGAAATTTACACAATCAATTTACATTAATAACCAATGACCAGCGTTAAGTATCGGTTTTGCTTTTTATTCTAAATATATCAATGACTACAATCGTGTGTACATAATAAATATACGTATATCCTACTTAACACAAGTGACTGGCTACTTTTTGCGTTATATTTTAATAAAACTCAGTCAAGGCATCATGTTTTTATTTTTTTCTAGGAAATTTCGAATTTTTTCTCTGTACTTATCCTTGAATTGTTTTTAGTCTCGATTGTTATTGTTCTTATTCTTTTTATTTTACAAATATCCCGTGAAATTATGCTAGTAACTGTTCATGTTTAACATAGAATGAAGTGTGTGCACAGCACAATTATTTTGCTATGACATTTTACAGTAATTGCACTTAACTAATTTATAAATGAACAAACAACGTTCCATTTACACGTGCCTTTGAAAAATAAAGTAGTTAAATTAAGCCATGCCTATTTATCTTCTAAAATATGATAAATAAATAATTATACCCTCTGATGCAGAAAACAACAAAACAAATAAAAAAGTGGATAATTTTAAATTTATATATTATGTGTATGAATCCAGTTTGATACAGCTGATGGTAAAGCTTTTTATATCCAAATTAACGTCTTCTATCGAAGGAACAATCATAGCTTTCTTGATGGTGGAATACATTCCTAGATCTATTTTTGACATCTCTAGTTTGGTATTATTTGTAAGTGTCCATACCAATTTAGTATTTTGTCTTTAATCGGTCATTTAGATCTTGAGCCATTTGCTGAACAATGATACACAATCGCAAGAAGATATGTTCAGTTCAAGATGGATTTTTGTTCTCTCAGGAAATATCCTGTGAAAACGCAGTCACCCTTATTCCTAGGAATGGAGTTTCTTTTTGACGTAGCCTTTTATGAAATCAGAAAAGGACTCTGTACCAAAGAATCGTGTAAGAGGAACTAACTGTAGCAGCCGAGAATAAAGAGGAAAAACAAAGTATTAAAGTTGAGTAAAAAAATCAAACCATCTTAATGATATTCCTCAACAATTATCCAAAAGAGGAACTGGTCCCCGGTTCCACACGAGTTTTTTTTACGTATTTTGACCTCCTGAATCCGAATTTGGAGAGTAAGTAGTAACAAAAATAACTTTCTACCACCAATAATACAAGTGTTGGACTATCCTTTGGTTTATAAACATTAAGGGCAGAAATCTTGAAGTGGATACAAAATAAAAAGTCAATCCTCGATTTAAGGTTCACCTTATAATTAAGAATAATAAAAAAACTCTTCGTTTGAACGTAACTTCCAAGTTTATTTGAAAAAATTAGGTTTTAAATTACAATGACGGCCGTTTCGCTAAGATTAGCATCGTCAGATTGACATTTAAGTTACATTTTGTTTGTTTGTAGCCACAAACATAATAGCGATTTATTAAATCATAATTAGATCAGCAAACCGATTTGGCAACGTTGTGGAAGGCACAAAAATTGTTCTGTGATGATGTATTGTTTTGTATCATTCATTGCGATATGATAAAGTAATCATATCCCTAAAATATTCTTATTTTGTGTTTACATTGCAAAATAATAAAAAATAGCAGCATTGACTTGATGTATTATTCTTTGTGCTGTTGATTTACTAACTCCAGAAAAATCAGTCAGAAACTATTATCTGATGACAACCAGTAGCATAATACTTCAAAGTACAAATTAAATGGTTCATTGCAGAAACAGAATCATCACTGAAAAAGACTATGAGTTTATAAATTAACTAATAGTCAATGATCATAATGATGAATGATAATAAAAAGTTATACAACATAGGTACCTAATTGTAGATTGCAAATCTTTATTATCATTATCCAAGATTACCTTTTTTGGTGAAAAATTAAATGATTTTTAAGTCTAACCTTAATAAAATTATGTTTAAAACTACTTCACCTTTTATAAAACACCCTGTATATCCCTCAACTATTCTAAACATCCTCTTCAATGATTTAATCCAATCGAGAAATCAAGAAGTCACGAAACCCTGAGTATAATATTTTAATATTTTCCTTTTGGTTATTTAATACCTATTAATAATAGAGTTTAAAAATTAAAATTTAAAATACATTACATTTTATTTGTACAATTAATTAATATGAATGATAATTATTTAAGTGAAAAGCTGAGTTTTAATTATTCATAAATATATTCCCATAAAAATAAGTAAATATTACCTGACAGAGATTTTAAATTTATTGTACTAACCCTTACTTTTTGGAAGTCCATCTTATTAAGAATAAAAAAAAAATCTTCGTTTGAACGTAACTTCCAAGTTTATTTGAAAATAGTATATTGTTTTATTAGGAGTAAAAGTATAACTTTTTGTGGCGAGTCTGAATGTTTGATGGCCGAACGTTAGTGAGGCCGACAATTTCAGACGAGCCACAAAAAGTGCTTTTGCTCCGAATGAAACATGCTATTTTTCCGCAAACGGCATCCAGACTATAGAACTAATTAATATTTAAATAAAAATTCAAAACGATCGCAACGAAGTTGATAAATTCAGAGAATAATAATTATAAAACTGCGCACTACATTTCCGTGGTTACTGGTTTTGTGATTGCCAAGTCAAAAACAAATTTGACAGTTCAACAATTGGACTGTGCATTTTTGGTAAGTACTTGAGCATCAAAATATGTGCGGTGCAACCTTGAATAGCTGTAATTTTACTACTAATAATTATTATCGATAATAAAGTTTAAAAGTTATTTTCCCTGTTAAAAATTCTACTTTTTTGTACGGCCGTCAGCGTACAAAAAAGTACTTTTTTGTCCGCTCACGGCCGTACAAAAAAGTGGCTTCTGTGAAATCATACTTCAACTTCATGAATTGACGTTAATAATGTCTACTTTTTTTGACGTTTGCGGAAAAAATTATGTTTTAAATTACAATGACGATGCTAATCAGCGAAACGGCCGTCATTGTAATTTAAAACATAATTTTTTCAAATAAGCTTGAAAGTTACGTTCAAACTTCAAAGAATTTTTTATTATTCTTGACAGAGATATTTAAATTTTTAACAAATAACACACCACTGATTACAAGCGTAAGCATAACTCCTGATAATAGGTCTATGGTGTAATTTACAACCATTTTCCCACCCCTTGCACGCAAGGATTGGTATTTTTTAATTTTTAGACATTTTTATATAATATATCATGTAATAAAGACTAATAAAAAATTTATTATTATAAATGATACATCACTAAAACTGTTTTTTCATTTATTTCTACAACTTTTAAATACCTACTTTCTCCGTTAGACTATTTGGCAACTCTGTACGTTTTATAGTCCTGCTCTGTCTCCTCTCATAAATCCTGCAATAATTTCAATCAAGACTTATCCGGTAGGATATGCGATTATACGATTCTCACCTCCAAAAGTAAAGGTTTTACTCTATAAGGAACACGGAAGGTTGTCTTAAGTTTATATAATGTCACGAACCTAACCTTAACAAGGTCACATAACCAACTTAATATTGTTTGTTTGACAAATTACCATTTTATGTCTTTGTTTACGGTGTTTACTGTTAGCCGATTCGAAAAATTTAACTTATTTATTATTCAGCGCGTTCATTTTGTTTTTTTCTTCATTTTTTAAACGTCAATGTAAACGAACTTGGAGGTTTATCAACTATAATTAGTTTCGCGTTATTTTTGAACACTGTGCCATATAACGTTATTCATGTTACTCTTAAGTGTCTGGTCATGTGAAGAAGAATGTACCGTATTGTCTTAGATTTTTAAGGTTTTGTTTGCTAATCAGTTCTTCAGACTGTCTTCAAAATAAGTACCTACCAAAACTTTTATACGTTTAGATACAACATCATTAACAAAATAATAATTAATTGGGTCAACAATAAACTTTATAGTCTAGGCGCCACAGATTGAGGTTTGTTTATAAAGATAGGGATATCCACCCAAGCTCAAATTGTTTTTTTAGAAACTTTTATCTACTTATAATTTTTTCCCTATTTTGCTTCCAGAAAAAGTTATAAACAAAAAACCTTTTATATTGTTTATAAGCTTCAGCGCCCTTACTATTTGGTTTATAACTTTTTTTCTATTTTACAAAATTGAGCATATCAAAGTTTAAATTAAAGCTGCATACTTAAACTGCAACTTTATGCAGTGGTTTTACAATAAATTGTTAATAAAGTTACAAAAAATCAAAGTTTAAATTAATCTCTGGGTTTGATACAGCAACTTATAAAGTTTCTAGCTAGGTTCATCAACTCTAAAATGTTTAAAAACGCTTAAAACCAAATTAATATCAAAAAATATTTAACAAAATTTAACTTCATTAACAATCTAAATATTATTAAATGCAATAAGTTGTAAAAACCTTGATAAAGTTTTAGCCTGTAGCTAAAGATTATTACGATTTATTGTTTATAACTTTTTCTAGAAGTAAGATAGAGAAAACATTTTTGCTACCTATATAAAAGTTTCTTAATTAAAAAAGAAACAATTTGAACTTTTTTGGACATCTTTTTCTTTATAAAGAAAAATGTTCTGATTGTTTAAACAGTTAATTTCCTAATTTGGTAAGACTGCCTGAATTTAGTGAAACATCTGGTTATTTTTAAATTACAAGAATGTGGATTAGATGGCGATAGTGGTTTCAAATTAGTATTTTTATTATAACTTCGAATATTTTTAGAGCCTGTTGACTTTCTTTATCTAAGACAGAGATGAAAATATGAATTTTGCTTCGTAAATCTTTGAATATTTTCACGACATACACGTACATTTGACCTTGAGACCATAAACAGATGAAACTAATCTTGTAGATTTTTTATTAAATAATTATTTGTATCCACTTTGGTACTTTGTTGTGTTTCTTGGGCGCAGTTGAACAAATTTATTTTTTTACGGATTAAAAATACCAATACCTATATAAAAAAAAAATTTTCTGAATAAGAAATAATTAAAAAATACGATATTTATTATACCTAGAGTCGATTCCAAAAATAACGCGACAGCTTCAGTAAAATTCGGCAATGTGGGGGTATTCGCCGATGATCTCCGATCGGCGCGCGCCGCAGCGCAGTCGGAGAATTCTAGTAGAACAATTGCTAAGCGGATTCTGTGTGCGGTGTTTCTTAGTCCCAGCGGCAGCTGGGCCACTGGAATCTATTTCTCGAACTGGGTAATCGCTAGCGTTCGAGTCGACGGTAAAGATAGGTGGGAAAACCGGACCTGTCGCTATAATTTTGGAATCAACTCTACTAAAAATATTACCTACCTAATTATAGTAAAAACATTACGGTGTCTAGATATATTACATTCCACAAAGACAATATGTTTTAAAATTTTATACAATTTCAGTATGTATTTAGTTTTATATATATGAAAATGAAAATATTGTAAAAGTAAATACATACAATAATATTTACTATTATTTTCCACCAAAGAACTCAAGAATAATAAGCTCTTCAATCGTCTAAAATTGAGATAAAATGAAATGGTCAATGAATTTTCTTTAAGTAGGTACTTTGCTAATTATTTACAACCTAAATAAATAAATATCATATATTTTTTAAAGAGTATTGGACATAGGTACCTACCTACGTAAAGTAACCTACAATAAAGCTAATAGTTTATTTTTATTTTGAGAATGTGGCGCAAGAAAAAAAATATTTCCATATTTTCAATAACCTACGATGGATAACTAACCAATCTAGCATCTATAGAAATTTGTGCACCTGTTTTCAAGATACCTGAAGAAGTGGGATAAGCTGACTATCAGCAATTGGCTAACAATACTCTTGCAAGTACTAAACATAATTGTTAATATTATGGGTGTATCTTAATAAAATTAATTGTATTATTAAATTATGACTTTATTAATTACATTCCAAAACTGTCAACCCCAGACTTTGTGGAATCAATTGAAATGAAAATGTATCCAATAGGATTGTAACTTTAATTTTTTAACTGGTATCTTTCACACAAATGAAAAACTCTGAGCAATACTTATTTATTAAGGTACCATATTTTATTTATATTTGAAATCACTTTCAGTTTTTTAATGTAGTAAACATTATGATATTGATATCCTAGTAAGGTATTGTTTTACTATCTGGTCACAATTTATCTTAATAAACTATTATTACGTACCTGTAACTTACAATAAATCAAGTACATATATTTTTATAGATAATTAAAGAAAGGAGGAATTAAAGAAAGTATTTCATAAAAATGGCTAAGGTACATTTTACTTGGAGGAAACTACTTCTCAACTACAATGACTAAGTGATGCAGATCTAAAGTTATTTTTAAAATATGTATTGATTTATCTATTTTGCATATTAGTTATATGAATTTCTTGTATTTATAAAATTAGCCTATGTTAGTACCATACTAGCAGTAATTTCTTTGTAAAATTGACATTTTTTGGTGTCTATTCCCCTATAAATTTGTTTTTTGTAACTAAAGCTGTAAAGCTTTCAATAAATGAAACATTGTAGAAACAATAAGGGCAGTATTAACATGCCTATTTAGAAGAACTCTTTTAACAATTAGCTGTTAATACATATGTGGTTTTAAATTTTAAATGTAAATCCCTTAGAGATTTATGTTATATAACAAATAAAGATATAAGATAATAATTAACTTTAAAGATTAAAAAAAAGAAAAGTCAGGTCTCTCAAAACTCATATTTTTACCAATTCGACTAAAATAAGTAAAAATTAATTTAGTAAATAACAACGGTTCATAATACTAAATTCCAACAAAACAACTTGCACATATATTAATATATCACAGTTGGATATGTTATGTAAAAACCAACACAAATTGTTAAAATAAAACTACTTCAAAATTTATTTTTTATATTTTGCACTTATAAAAATCTTCATTATAAAACGCATTTGCGTATCGTAATGTAACTTTTAGGCACGCAAATTTTTGTTTTAAATGGTTGGCGGCATGATTGAAGTATCTAATGACAAGACTATTGACAATGACATTTGTGGGTTAATAGCAATTTATTAATTTTATATTGTTCTTTAAAAAAGTATTTGTGAATATGAATATCATCTTTTACTTATATAATATATTATTATTGGTGTATTAGCCATTTAAAAATATTTGAAAACATTAACATTTCATAATTTAAATGTCAAAACTGTCAAATGTTATAAATTACACGCAGTGCTACCGACATACTTTTTAAAATCAAAATTTTCGTAATTACATAAAAATAATAAATTAATTTAAAAAATGATAAAATGGCAAAATATAAAAAATATTATAAACAACTTATTTCATATGGCTGTTGTGACACTCGTTCTTTAAAAAACTCATCGCTTCGCGATTCGTTTTTTAAACTTGGACTCGTGTCGTAACAGAAGCCCATATGAAATGCGTTGTTTAATATACTATTTTTTTACTTCTGGTAAATTATAAATATAGACAATTATTATTTAAAAGCAAAACACTAAAATTAATATATTTTGACGTTATAAACGAGAAATGAGGTTAGATTATGTTAACTAAAGTTTGTGTTTGGATTTGGAGAATTAGAACCTAACTAAATTGACATGTTGGTGCAATGTTCAAATTTTGCGTGCAACAAATCTCAAAAAATATACCTTTTTTTAACTTCATATTTTGCTAGTCGCATTCTATATGCTTTCTTTAGGAGTTAAGCTTATGGTGCTAAAATTCGTGATCAAAAATTGACAAACTTTTTCAAAACATACACATACATATCACTAAGTACTTAAACTTTCTCCTAGAGAAAAGTCTAAACTATATCCTGTTAAATGTTGAATACATAATTTAAAGGCGTTCTTTAGATTTGTTGTTTACAAAATTATTTAAATTTTTGGTACAATTCAGGCTTGCCACCCGTTTTTAGCTGTCACATTTTAGACGCCCCTCTTAAATTGCTAATAAAAATTACCCCATTTTACAACTGCCAACTTAGCTTTCGAATGATGTTATTGTGTTTTTTATATAGTTAATAATGGCGGAGTTATTCTAGATCAAAATATGAAAAAATGTACCCTTTTAATTAACAATTAATATTTAAATGACTAACTAAAAAATAATAAACAATATTGAACAATTCGATATTTTTTTATTAAAATGTACCTAGAGGCTTAACGAGGAGAATGAGCTAAGAATGGATAATGTAGTCATTAATTAGCCAGCTGTAGAGACATTTGAAAATGGCCTTATTTATAAATATGGGACAAACAATTAAGAATTTATAATTTTATTTTAGATATTTGAAATCGTAAAAGAGTTGATTACACGTATCATCATTTGCTTGACACTAAAATTCTTCTAATAGCTTAATATTTAAATAAATTCGTCGTTTTTCCGCGAATATGCTTTAATGTTAATTTATACAAAATATTACTCAGTTCAGTTAATTAGCATGACTTCAGAAATGTTTAAACCGTCCACTCATATACTGGTATAATATCAAGGTATAATTACGCTCATCACGGAATATCATCGGCCATTATTTGTGACTTTAATATTTACTCGAAATAATTAGCATTGACGTAGATACTAGAATTTTCCAAACATATACCTACTTGTAGAAGGAAAAAAGAAATAAAATTCCTTCAGTTATAATAGGATATAAATAATACGATGATGAAATCTTTTCAAATAAAAAAATCTTTCCTTTCTATCATTTCTTCTAATGATAATTTATATTTCGTTACATTGAATCATTTTAGGAAACTTTTGCTCTCAGCAAGACATATCGCTTCAAACAAATTTTGGTAAGATAATCTCTACTAGTTTTTCACTTTGAGCTTACTTTTCGTAACCATTTTATAAAATAAAAAACTTAATATCCCTCTTAAACTGAGCATTGCCTACTTCTCTGTCTATCTTCACATTATTTTAGTTTTAAGCAAACACTTAATTAGATAAAAGCGATGTTCTCATCACTGTATGTCTCTGTTGTTACCTACCTCAAGATGCGAGCTTCGTCATCTCTATAAAAAAATTCGAAAACAACAAACATCGTGAGTTATACTTAACGCCAATAAAATTATTTACTAGAGGTAGCTGTAAAAGTAAATTAAATATTTTAATAGACATCGTTATCACTGTATCAACAAATAAATAGATAATTGCTAGATAATATTTGTGGGAGGTTGAACTAACAATAAGTACTTTCAAGCCTGCGGTTAGAGTTAGTTGCATATTAGAGACTGAGAGGCTAATCGAAAACACTCTTTAAAATATAATTCATGTGTCTTGATGAAATTCAGCAAATTTTGAAATTAAGTTAAATGTTCTTGGAATTCTATTGGTAATTTAATCGCTATTGCTGATCTTAGCCTATTAGATTTCATTTTAAAGGATTAGTTAAAATCTAAAGTCTACACAAACAGACCTGGTAATAGCTGTCAACTACAAGACCGAATTTTACAAGAAATTCAGTACATAACACCTGCTACAATACAGGATCCTGTTCAGTCATTGTCATTGTCATTGGGTCCTCAAACTCATACCATTGAGATAAATGTCAACACGGAGAATTAAAATTAAACTAGGCAACCCTGTATTTCCTGCTGGTATAGTCATATGTGCCTGGGCGCGGCGGACGATGATGTTTCGCGAGAGATGTCGAACGTCAGCGAATTGTCCAAGGTTAAAAAAACTGCTTTGACATTTTTCCCACACTGTATAGAATTATCCAGGGTTTGCCACTAGAAATGAATCATCAAAAATTAATGTTAAAAACCATGAAGGGCCTAATGGCCTGTTGCCGGAAGAAAACATTTTGTACAGCACTTCACTGAAAGCACCAAATTTCTGGATGGAACTGTCAAATGACTTCTCAGTAATAACAGCCAGAGCGATACAGATTTCCTTAGTTTTTCCCACGTCCATTCTTTGTGAAAAAGGTTTGTCTGCTGTTATTTAAAACTTGTTAGGTTTAGAAGAAATTTGTAGTTCAATATTTGACTTATTTGAATAAAAGTTTTATACATAGCCCTGAGGGGTCGTGCCCCACAGTTGAGAACCGCTGGTTTAACGATCAATGAAGAAAATGTTGAAAATTTACTGCAAAGTTTGTTTTTAGTAGTGTATCACAGATGACTCAGATATTTCAATTGCTCATTTCGGGATATTAGCCCTTTCTTTTGCGAGTCTATCAGCTTTCTCATTACCTACTATCCCTCTGTGACCTGGTACCCACATCAAGGTGACCTTGTTGTTTCTTCCCAGTTTTTTAAGGGATTGTTTGCATTCCTAGACTAGCTTTGACTTATACGTAAAAGAATATAGATATTTGCCTTTTGTGTACCTCTACCGGAGACATTCCTGGGATTATATTCTTGACTGAGGGAGTAGAACTTCACAAGAGAACATATTTTTATTTTGCTTGGTTACTCTACCATTGCAATGTCAAAGACAAAATGTATCTTCTCTTGGGAACCTTCACTTCAAGAATACAGCCCCTGGATAGTAACATCTATAGCGTATATCTCCGCGTGAAATATAGTTATCATTTGGTCAGAATGTTGTCAGCGAAGAGCTCCATCAATGTTGACCAAACATGGCAAAAGGTCCAGTTTGTTTTTCTTAGCAGGTAACGAACCATTACATAAAGGTTTATTTACCTATATATTCCCTTTCTCTTCAAAATTTTGTTCAGATGAAGCTGAATAGTCATGTCGTTGTTTCTGACAAAACTTCTCGTATTCCATGTTCTTTGAAATATCGGGCTTCATGAGATCAAAGAACGTTCAGGAAGACCGTTCGATTGTGGATGGTGAAGAAAATTGTAGAACCAGTTGAATCATTAAAAAATATTTTCTATTTGCTGTGCCTCAATACTTAATTATTTATAATACTTTGCATGGGCGTGGTTTTTTAAAATGGCGGATTGTAATACCGCCGGAATTTGCCTCCGATAATAGTTTCTGGTTCAGGTTGCAGTTGTGAAGATGCCATAAAAACTTCTACTCGTATTTATTGTTGTTTGTTGTGCAAATTGAAGGACCACCATTACGGGCATTGAATTTATAATTACAATAACGATGCTTCATCCAAGTATTCCAAGTAATACTAATAAAAAATGCTGTTTTAACTAGTTTCTCTAGTAACGTCCATGTAACGTCTCGAATATAACTTAGTGATGGGGAATTCGATTACTAAGAATCGGAAACTATTCGATTCTTAACAGTACTCGGTGTATTCGATTCGTTTATCCAAGTATTCGAATACCGGCTTGAATCTCGGTGATAGACTACCTAAGTCGTGACGTCACTGGGCGGAGTTTATTTTTCCAAACAAAACAAAAAATTTAAAGCCCATGCATTTAAACCACCTTTACTCTTTTTCTTTTCAATTTATTTCTTATTGTGAATTAAATAAGAGAGGTTGTAATTTGTTCTGTTGAGTGTGTGTGTATATTTATTGAAAACCTCAAGAATTTTTAAAGGTAGGTGTTTTTCTGTTATTTTAACACTAAGAAGCCTTTTTAGGTTATATTATGGATTTGAATGGTTTTTAATAATAAAGATTTTAATTAAAACATTGAATTATTTATAAAATTATAATTTATTTCTAGAAAGAGCCCTTTTCGCAATGGTTATGTGTTTTGTACCTTACTGTAAGCATTACAGTGAGCAGAGAATATGCAAATCCTTTGCTTTTTCATCCCATCCAAAAGAAAAATGGATCTCTTTGATAAGGTAGGTAGCTAATAAAATTATGCTGGGTAGCAGGTAAAATTATTGCCAAAAATTGATCAAATACTAATGACGTTAATGAAATTACATTTAAACTTGCCACATGAAGATCTAGCTATGCGCTTTAATTGCAGTTCATAAAACATTTTTTGTTGTATTATTTTAAATTAATAAAACAGACCTTATGAAAAATATTATATTCTACAAATTTTATAAACAGTATAAATTTTAAACTAAAAAATCATAAAAATAATTGTATACATTGTCAGACCCAATACATTTATAATAAATAAAAAAATGTTTAATTTAAATATATACTACAAACTACCTATTATTTCTGTTAGGTACCAAATTTAACCATTTAATAGTTTTGGGAGGTAATGATTTACATAAAATATTTCCAATAATCATACATTTTCTTCCCAAGAAGCATCATCATCTACTACAACTGTTACAACTTCAAGTGGAGTCCATATGCAATAACATTTTAATTTTTTTAAAATATGTAGATTACGTTAAATTTGATGATAATAATTGTGATTTTTATTAATGCATATCTCCCTCTTCATTATAATATATAATGTATGTTTTATTATTTTTAAGTTTTTCTGACAAAACATCATTTTTAAAGGAATATGGGCACTTCACCTCAACAATGGCATCATCACCAATCAAGCCATCAGGACTTGCTCCTAATATTCCTGAATTTGTCAGCCAAATACCTGTTGGATTAACATCTAAATTCAAATTTTCTTTTAAATGTTTCAGAGCATGCTTCTCATGACTTCTTCCCCACTGAATAGCCTTAATGCCAACGAGAGAATGAGCACCTACAATATCAAAATAAAAATTAATATAAAAGGATATTAATGTTTCATGATTGTTTTCAAAAGTTGTGAATATAATTATGCAGCAAATGTATATACTTACCAATTAGAGTTTTATAAAGACTGTCTGGATACTTATTTCTTTTGCATGAAGAAATAACTACTTCAAAATTACTAGCAGTAAGTCTAATTTTTCTGATTAAAAACCAGTGTTCACTGGTAACTTGTCCTACTGTTAGAGCAGCAATATTTTTAATGTTTATTTAAGGCCAAATTGAATTCTGCAGATGGAATGATATCTTTAATAATGGGCAAATTATATTGAGTACCTTGATCTGCAGCATCAACTAGAGCCCACAGTATTACCAAATAAACTTAACTTGTTTTTAATGCAGTCATTTGCTCTTGAATTAAAGGCTCTTCAACAGCAGTATATGGTTTTTAAGGATATAATTCTTCTGTAGTTTTTACTGCTCAATATTTTTGTTTTGGTGTATTCCATGTACATTCTCTATCTGTTACTGAAATATTATAGTGTCCAAATAGAGCCAATGCAGCTATACGGTGACATTTTATTCCTCTAGGGCAAGCACAAGTTGTGGAAACAATATCACCCAATTTATTCAATGTAATCTGAAATAAGTTAATATTTAGTAGATATTACCATCATATAAAAAAATCCAAACCTACCTCAGCTTTGTAAGTTTTATCTTTCATACTGGCATATATATATCCCCTCTGATCATCATCAAATTAGCATCAAACTGCATATTTTTTACATGGTTCGACTCCAATGAATTTTCACCTCTTTTAATTATTTTATTATCATTGTTCAAAAAATCATTAATATTTGAAAGCTTTAAAACATGTTTAAAAGCCATATTTTAATCACAAAATCTAAAAATATAAAAAATATTTCATAAATTACAAAACTTAACCTTAATTTTATGAAAATAGTATTAAGACACCTACCTTTAAAAATTCTTGAAGTTTTCAATAAATATATACACACACACTCAACAGAACAAATTACAACCTCTCTTATTTAACTAACAATAAGAAATAAATTGAAAAGAAAAAGAGTAAAGGTGCTTTAAATGCATGGGCTTTAAATTTTTTGTTTTGTTTGGAAAAATAAGCTCCACCCAGTGACGTCAGACTTAGGTAGTCTATTGCATAAACTCGAAAATAACAGCCTGACGATCCGATCGAGGATTGAGGACTCGAAACTCGAACATATCGCTCGGACATTAAGGAACTCATACCGCATATGCATTTAGTTTCACGTTGTAAGGTTAGGTTTGTGTATTAAGTATGTTTACATTCATATAGTCTATTTAATATTATCTATTTTCTTTTTTGTTTTATTTATTTTCATTTTTATTTTTTAAAGAATTTATTCTTGTTTTTTTTTATTAGAATCTTTTTTATTTTTACATTTATGCAACATTTACATTATCTATAAAAACATTTTAAGAGAAACCCTGAACTTTTATTTCAAAATAAAATTCAAGACCAATTCTGTTTATTTTGAATTATTCAATATCTTATTTATAAATATCTTGTCTAAACGAAGAAACCAAAACCTTAAACTGCAACCTCAGCGAAAACTGGGATACAAAGAACCGCCTGAGAACATTGAAAGCGAAAACGAGTTCGACCAGGCATCGGTATCCGCAAGAATACATCCAGCGCCGGATTCCGTAATGAGGTTAAAATAAGCCAATTAAAATAATGATGCTTGTGGGCGGAGTTCCTACCGTTGATATTTTACGTGACGTTTAAACTAGGTATAACTGAAAGTAATTTTTAAGGTTTTAAGCAGCTATTTATTATTTTATGATTGTTTTCCTTTGATCTTGTCTTCATTTCATAGTTTTTAAAAGTAGGTAGGTAAACAAAAGTATTGATTTTTTGTGGAAAATTTTAACTAACTCATAAATGGAAAACTTTGTGTCTTCCTCGTTAAATGAAGAATTCATTAATGTGAGTATCAAATCAAAAATCTATTTTTGGCGTATAGGTAGTAATTAGAACAATTATTAATTATTAAATCTACCAATTTTTTAGTCTGTTTTGCCACCTGGCTGGGGAACAAAAATTATGGAAAAAAAGATAATAGAAGGTGAAGATAAGTTCCCTAACGTTCAGTTGCAATTTTTTGTTAATTGCACGAACAAAAAAGTGTTTGGTAAATGGTTAAGAGAGTTTGAAAACTTAACCAATTCATCTATAAATAATACGGGTTTTGAGGATAGAGAACGGATTAAACTTAAGTGAAATATTTAAATGATATATTGGTACCTATACATAATATATTGAATTTTTGAGATTATTAAAATTATTTAATAACATTTAAAACGTTTTATTTACCATATAAAGTTTAAATTTAATTTTAGATGTCACCACTTTACTCGGTGCTCAAAAACCTACGAACCATCTTCACAAATTAAAACGAGAAATACCAACTGCCCTTCAGTAAAAATTCATGTGAATAGAAAAAATACAAGGGCATACAAGAAAAATTCCAACTTTTACAAGAAGCACCTTGTGAAATAACTCTTATTGTAACACACAATAAGGCAATTCAGATTATTTGCGGTTTCGGAAAGTTAGTAATGATGTAAGAAAACAGTTATTACGTCTCTACAAGAATGGACATACAGCAGGAACAGCATTAGAAATGATTAAGTGCAATATCCAGCTAACTTGTGATGACTACAACACAGCTTTAGCAGATAGGAATAGATGCCCAAGTTATAAATATTTGATAAAAACTGTATTTCATTATGGATTAAAACTATACAATAATTTGCCCAAATCTATGAAATATTTCAACTCTCGGAGGTTGGAGGATGGAAATAAAAAATAAGTAATAAAAAATCCTCAGTATTTTAACTCTTAATTTAGTTACTGATAACCAAAACATGTATATTAATTGAATTAAACCTGAAAAAAACCTGAAATTATCCCCTAGCAAAATAAAAAAATATACCTTTATAATATATTTTTACATTACAATTACATATTTTTTTACTTTCTAGTTTAGAATGCACAAATTGAAAAAGTGCGCCAAATATCCAAGCCACACCTACTAATATTTCTATTGGCCTATTTTAGCCTCATTACGGAATCCGGCGCTGAATGTATTCTCGCTCGGTATCCAGTGTATTTTGTATTCGTTCTAATAATTTTTATTCTCGAGAACTCAGTTCGATTCCTAAAATGATTCGAATACTTAAAAGTATTCGATTCCGCCCATCACTAATATAACTCCCAGTAAAAAGAGACGATCAATAGATCACTTCATCCCCGACATGCGCTCTGTTTTACATATTTGTGCTTGTGAAATTTAAACATGAGCGTATCGGTCAAATAAAGGGGTGGAAATCCCAACAGTTGGTATGGAGTATCTTTAATATGAATTATTCCGTTTTTTTTGACAGAATGTTTCAAATTCATTTGATGTCAACAATCCAGAAAAAAGGATAAGGCACAACGAGAAAAAATTTATCGTAACACTTCTATTGTTGAGCTATCCAACAATCAAAAATATATTTGTTTTGGTGATTTTTAAATAGTTTAGATTGATTTGCATTAAGTATAAAAAGCTATCGATTCAATTTGGATTAGAGAAATTATTTAATTCGATCATAAAAATATTGCATATTAAAATAAAAGTAACGATGTGTAACAGTAACCACAGAAATATAACTTAATTATGAACAAATTGAGCCCACTTCTGTTTGCTTTTGATCAGTGCTTTAGCTTCTGCTTTCTGGATTCCTCTTCTGTTAAGTATATCTTCTATAACTAAATCCCATGTTGATCTTGGTCTACCTCTCTTACGTTTTGTTTGAATTCTTGCTTCCCATATCTTTTTCACCGGTCTACTTTGCTCCATTGTGTGTAAGTGTCCCCACCAGCTCAGCTGTCTTTTTTCAATAAATTCTATGGTAGATTCTATTTGTAGTTCGTCCCTTACTGCAGTGTTCCTTATCCTGTCTTTTCTTGTGATTCCTTGAGCTCTTCTTAGGTACTTCATTTCTATGGCATGTATTATACTATCTTTATTTGTTAGTACCCAAGATTCGCATCCAAAGGTCAAGATAGGTTTGTATATGGTTGTGAATATCTTATTTTTTGTTTCCCGAGAGATTTCAGATTTTTTTATAAAATGCTTGTTCATTGCAAAGTAAAGCTTGAATGTTTTATCTATTCTGTTGTTGATTTCAGTTTCTTGTTTTCCTCCTTCTTCTATTTCTACTCCGAGATATTGGAAAGCCTTTACTTGCTCGATCTTTTGTCGTTCTATTTCTTCAGCATTATCTCCTACTATCATGACTTTAGTTCTTACTTTATTGAGCTTCATACCATTTTCTCTTAGTACTGTATTCCATGTATATAAATTTTTCTGTAGATCTTTTTCATTTTCTGCGATAACTACAACATCGTCTGCTAATGCTCCTTATGATACGTCTACTTTTTGCATATTTCTAACTCCTACGTGGATTCTTTTTCTGTTTGTTTTACATTGTTTTAATATCTCATCCATGTAGACTATAAATAGCAATGGACTTCTCTTTGGAGGATTAAACCCGTCTGCTGTTGTAAATCTCTCAGAAGTTCTATTGTGACTTATAACAATATTTTTGTTGTTGTATATATTCTGTAAGATTCTAACAGTTTTCCTAGTTAACTCCTCGGTTATTCAGTATGGTCCATAACTTTCGTGGAACTTTATCAAAGGCTTTTTCCAGGTCTATAAATGCAAAGTACGTTTTCTTTTGTTGTTGTATTCTTTTTTTCTTTCTATTATCTGTTTAATTGTGCACTCTTTCCTTTTCTGAACCCACCCTGAGTTTCTTCCAACGTTATTTCTAACAATGGTCGGATTTTCTTGTCTATTTTAGCTTCTAGAACTTTCATTATGAAAGTTCTAGAAAGTTTATAGCAGTACTTAGTAGGGTTATGTCTCTGTAGTCATTACAACCGCTTTTGTCTCATTTCTTATGAACTGGGACTATCAATGACATTTGCCAACCATAGGGAACTTTCTCTTCTTTCCATATTTCGTTAAAGATATTTAATAGCAATGTTGTTCCTTTTGTACCCATATTCCTAAACATTTCTCTTGTTATCTTGTCGTAACCTGCAGCTTTGCCATTTTTTAGTTTTTTTAACGCTCATTCTCTTATTGTTCTGACATTTTTTGTAGTGCTTCATATTTTTCTCCTTCATATTTTTACTCTCCCTTAATGATTTAAGAGTTTTGTATAACAGCTTCTGGTTTTCTTTACTCTTTTTTTTTCAATTTTGTCCCCAAAATCTCTCCATTTTATTCGTTTTTCGGTTATAAATACTTCTTTTACAAGCTTTCTAGCTCTTTTATATGCATCATAGTTTTCTGCTGTTCTGTTACTCAAGTATTTTTTCCAAAGTCCCTTCTTTGTTTTCACATTATTTTTTACGTCCACCAGCCAGTTTGTTTTCTAGTGTTGCTATTCTTAATAGTTCCGCAAGTTTTGTATGCAGAATCTAAAATAGTTTTCTTAAAGTATCTTTCCTCTAAATCATTGATTTTTAAGTTATTTTCTCTTTCTATTTTTCTAGATTTTTCCAATTCATATTGTCTTGCAATTTCCGGCCAGCTAATTTATATGTTTTATGTTTTATTTCCTTGCTTAGTTTTCCTGAAGGTTTTCTTAGTCCCAACGGTTTCTATAATTTTTCTGACTAGTAAATAATGGTCGCTTACCTGTTTTGGTAATTTACAATAATATTGTTTATTTAGCTAATAATGAATGTGCATTATTGTTACTGCATTGTGTACATCCTCCTTAATATCCCAAATCTAGCTCATGAGAATAATATGTAATTTTTTACAAACAATAAAATGTTCGTCAAAAATTGATTGTTTATGGTTATTTTAAACAACAAACTATTTCAATGAAGCAAATCATCCATTTCTCAAATGTATCTCTAGATAAATGAAGAAAGGAAAAAACCAATGTTAATGACACAGTTTGTGACATTGACATTGATTTTTTCTTTCTGCAAAAAATGATTTGCCACTTGAAAATGCAACTTCCAAGCCCAATTAAAATCTAATTACAATCACGACGATAACAATTTTACATATTTTTTTTTTGTTTTGTTACCTGTATTCGGCAAGTATTTGTCACTCGTTATTTTTAACAATGACAAATTATGATAATTCTACTATAATTAATATGCTGTAGACGTTTTGAGAAATTACTATAGTTACAAATCCTACTAACAAAATTCGCAAATGGTTAAACGGCTAAGCATAATTTTAATTAAATAATAATATTATGGTTCCGTAATAGAGATGGGATCGATGCTACTTAGTCTAAAACAATTAGTTACAAATCATATGAGATGCTCAACTATTATGGATTTGTCTCGTTTGAAAATTAGTAAAAATTATCTATACTAAAAGCAATAATGATTGAGAGTAAAGCGCGTTGTCATGTCTAAATTTTATGTTACCAGTTTATAGCAGAATCGAAATATAGTAAGCAGTAGAGTTGTAGGTTGTGGCAAATTATAAATAATACACAATACTAGTACGATTAAAAGGTGTTATTTATGACAATATAGTATAGTATAGTATAGTGTTAGGTATTTATTACTACTAGTGGCAACGCTGTACGCAACGATATTTCTGTCTTTGTCACTTTTCCGTTACTTCCATCACATCGTCGCAGGCCACATTGATGTAAATGCAAGCACGAGCGTATCATTGGTTTGTGAATTATACAGTATGAATTGTAGACCCCAAAGACCCCATATAAATGCAGTAAATATAAATATTAGGGATGAAAAAATTGATATTATTACAACTATCAAGTATCTTGGTTTTCAATTAGACAATTTGTTGCTTTTTAATGAACATTTTAATTATATATTTAGGAAAATATCTAAAAAATTGTACTTCTTTTCTAGAATATCTAAAGATCTGTCAATGCAAGCTAGGAGTACGGTGTATCACGCCATCATTCAATCACATTTTAAATACTGCTCCTCTATTTTGTACTTTTTCAATATAAGTCAGATATCCCAAATGCAAAAGCTTCAAAATCGAGGAATGAGAATAATTTTAAGAGCTCCTAGATTGACATCAATTTCATTTTTATTCAACTCACTGCAGTGGTTTACAGTCTCTAAGAGGTTATTTTATTCAACTATGATATTTGTTTATGGCCTTGCTCCACCATATTTTAATGAATATATCAAAGTAGCTTCAAAAGTGCATGAATATCCCACTAGAAATAATAACAATCTCTACATCAATAAAACTAATCTGCAGAGGTCTATGAACTCGTCATTTTTTAAAGTTTTTAACGGATATAATAAACTACCTACCAAATGAAATTAAGTCGAGTTCATCATTTAGAAGTTTTAAAAGAAAGTTGGCCGAACATGTTAGGAGTACTAAATAAACTATTCAAACATTGTTTTGACTGACTGTATGTCATATTTGAATATAATTTTTGTTTTTTGGATTTTTTGATTTTGTATTTTAGTTTGTGGAAAAATGTAACATCAGTGTGGATATTAGGATTACCTATTTGAGATAAATAAATAAAATAAAAATACACCCTGAAGATAGCATGTAAGTGATCTTCGGTTTGTATTTTTTACATTTATATTATATTCTATTATCAAAAATTTGTAATGTGTATTTTCTAGTACCCCTGATGAATATTTGAAATAATTGTACTAAGAATTTTTCTTTCATTCTTCACCCTCTCAAAAATTAATAAGCACGCCCCCGATTTGCCGTCAACTGGGCCTACTTCTACTCTCAACCATTATTGGTTTTAGTGTAGGACATCGTATCAGAGAAAACTGGCAACATCGCCTAACACAAAGTGAAGGGAGAGATTTAATCCGATGCCAGGTAACGGCGGGTGAATAGTCGACGCGTTTTACCCCAACTACCTGCTAGAAAGAAAAAGGTTCATAATCCAACATGAATATTCGACACAGAATGTTCAGACAACGTATTTCCCTAGTCCCTTTATTGCCAATAAAATGTGCCCCTTCCAATTTGATATTTAGGTAGGTAGGTAGGTAGAATTTTCTCAGTTTTGTTTAAAATTGTGAGCTGTGATGTTGTCTTGTTAAAATGAGTATAATTAAAAGTTGCCGTAATAGAGATTTGCTATTATTAGAAAATTATACATTTTCTAAAAGTAGGGATTTAAAAAGTGGTGAAATATCCTGGCGATGCGTCCAAAGGAAGTGCTCAGCATCAGCAGTAACTATGGGGCCTGATGTAAAAATAACTAAAGCCAATTTAGTTCATAATCATGAAGTGAATATCCAAAAAATAAATAGGAAAATAGTCACGAATGCGTGCAAGCGAAAGGCGGAAGAGGCTATTGGTGAAACACCGGCAAAAATTATTCGGCGAGTTTTAGTTGAAACATCAACACAAAATTTGACAGTTAGTGATATCGAGGATATTCGGCGGAACATATATACATTTCGCAGAAAAGTGCTGCCGGACGTCTTACACAAAAATGTTGAAGAAATTCATAGACTAGTGGATGTGTACTCCCCTAAAACAAACGATGGTGAAGATTTTTTATTTTTAAATGATCTAGAAAATCATATAATAATTTTTACATGTGAGACAAAGATTCGTGTCTTATGTCAAATTAAGACATTATATATGGATGGTACTTCTTCAAATTGCACCAAATATTTTGGACAATTATTTACAATACATGGGTTAGAAAATGATCACTACATACCTTTAGTTTATTGTTTGTTAAAAGATAAAACAACATCATCATATGAAAATTTATTGTTATCATTAAAATCCAGAATTTTTGAATTGTATAAATTGTGCTGGGATCCTCTAGAAGTATTTGTTGACTTTGAAAAAGCAATTCATATTGCTTTATCTAATACTTTTCCCAAAATTAAAATTAAAGGTTGTCGATTCCATGTACACCAAAACTGGTTTAAAAAAATCCAGTCACTTGGATTGGTTCGAGAATATAACAACAAAGACTCAGATATTGGCAAATGGATGCGACGTACTTTTGGTTTAACGAACTTAGCACCAGAAGAAGTCAAGCATTGCTATATGTTCGATCTTATGTCGTGCAAACCTGATAATGAAAAATTAGATAAATATGCTGATTATCTTCTGGAATTCTATATAGCAGAAGAATCTCAATTTCCGCCAACAATTTGGGCAGATAAAAATGATGATGAAAACGACAAATGCATGTGAGTAGTTCTATTCCAGATTTAATTAATCATTTTATGCGGCTCATCCGTCTTTGTATATATTTATTCAAAACTTGATAGATTTTCAACTAGATACTTATATAAAAATAGTCTTAGCAAAACAGCAAAAATTAAATACAAAAATGTAAAAAAAATTGTGTTTCTAGAACAGTGATTGAAAGTCTAAATTTAAATCAAGTAACAAAACTTGCTTTTGTAAAATTAGTGTCTTATCATTCATGTTATAGTAATAGTAATAATTAGTTTATTAATAATATTTGAAATTAAATCAGTTTTCGAAGATAATTTTGTTTTATTACCTACTTACCTGTCTGTAAGTACCTACCTAAATTCTTTTGTCGAAAATTCCTGTAATAAAAACATAATATTTCTAACAGTGCGTCGAAACTTCCTGTCCCAAAAATTTACCTGTTTTCTTGCGTCTAGAATTCATACGCCCGCAGGTAAAAGGCTACATTTGACCGACCACCGCAATGTTTTCTTGTTTTAATACAAATAGTGGGTATGTACATATTATTTTGAATTTAAATAACTAATAATAGATAATTGTCTGGGTACTTATTTTTATGCTTATTTGTGCTTATTTGAATTAGTTCTCAAAACTATTTCAGAATCTGTAGCTAAAATTTCTTTTATATTATGACAATCAAGCTAGCACCCCCACACTGACTAAATTAAAAAAAAAGTAGCCAATAATTAAGTGCTAATTAAAGGCTAATTTGTACCACAAAAATTAAAATTTGTACCACCGCGATAATCGAGAAAAATCGCCTTGAAAATGGGGGGTGCTAGGTTGAGATCAAGGCAGCACCCCCACTTTGATCGAATTCCAATTTAATTACATTAAAATAAAGGGCATATTAAAGGCTAATTTGTACCACAAAAAGTTAATCCATATTATTATTTATAATGTCAAAAAATAAAATCGAACGCTGTAAATATCGCTGCTCTATAATTTTAGCACCCCCACTTTTGTCTATTCAAAAAGTGAACACACAATAATATAAAACTAATTAAAGGCAAATTTGTACCACACAAGAAATTTTTATACTTTTCAATATAAAACCGCCAATTGAATTTAACTCATTACGGTCGTATTAAATGGTGGCGGATGCGCTTATATTTGTCAATATACTAAAGTTAAAAATAGTGTTTTCCGTCACGGTCCCTTTTTAAAAATACCTACGTCCACATTTTCTCTTTATTATAAATATCGATTGTTTATAATATCGGAGAAGTTGGAGTGGCAGTGCGTACATCTATATGGTTTCTATTATATGGTATGACTAAATTAAAAAAAAAGTAGCCCATAATTAAGAGCTAATTAAAGGCTAATTTGTACCACAAAAATTAAAATTTGTACCACCGCGATAATCGAGAAAAATCGCCTTGAAAATGGGGGGTGCTAGGTTGAGGTCAAGGCAGCCCTCCACTTTGATCGAATTCCAATTTAATTACATCAAAATAAAGGGCATATTAAAGGCTAATTTGTACCACAAAAATTAAAATTTGTACCACCGTGATAATCGAGAAAAATCGCCTTGAAAATGGGGGGTGCTAGGTTGAGGTCAAGGCAGCCCGCCACTTTCATCGAATTCCAATTTAATTACATCAAAATAAAGGGCATATTAAAGGCTAATTTGTACCACAAAAATTAAAATTTGTACCACCGCGATAATTGAGAAAAATCGCCTTGAAAATGGGGGGTGCTAGGTTGAGGTCAAGGCAGCCCTCCACTTTGATCGAATTCCAATTTAATTACATCAAAATAAAGGGCATATTAAAGGCTAATTTGTACCACAAAAAGTTAATCCATATTATTATTTATAATGTCAAAAAATAAAATCGAACGCTGTAAATATCGCTGCTCTATAATTTTAGCACCCCCACTTTCGACTATTCAAAAAGTGAACACACAATATTATAAAACTAATTAAAGGCAAATTTGTACCACACAAGAAATTTTTATACTTTTCAATATAAAACCGCCAATTGAATTTAACTTTTTGCGGTCGTATTGAATGGTGGCGGATGCGCTTAAATCTTTTATTTTTGTCAATATTCTAAAACAAATTAAACCTATGGTTTCTAATATATGGTACTATTTGATGATTCTATTATGGTGCACATTGCACATTGCTTTCCTGCCAATAGGCCATCTCTGTACTACTGTAATGATTTACAATCCCTAAATCGATAGAAATTCTCAATAACAAGTAAACACTTGGCCAATTCGGGAAAAGTACTTATTCAGTGTCGAATGAACGGGATCTTATTTACCCGATAACCTATAACAACAGTTTACAAATGTCCAGTTAAACAAGTGCTAGGTAGATGCTTTAATCGTAATCCTGTCTTTGAGAATAGTGTGTAATAAAATGAGTTCGGTTGGAAGGAAACATTTTTTACATTATGAACATATTGCTGCAGTCGTTTTACAAAATAAGGAATTACTAATTAATAATGGTAAATTAATAACGCGAGCAAATAAAGTGTGGGTGGAATTAGGTAAAATTTTGGACATGAAAAACACTGCCCTGTATGCATACATTTCTAATAATAAAAACAATATTAAAAGTGAAATTCTCGGCCTCGAAACGCATAAACCTATGGACAAATTTGAAGATGACGACGAGATAATAAACAATGATTTAGATTCAAGTATAAACACCGCTTATGAATCAATTATAGAAGAAGAAATTTGTATTTACTAGTACTTAGTACTAGAGGTATTTCATCATGATTTTTGAAATATTTAGATCAGAGTCAATCAGAAAACACCTAACGAATAGAAAGTATTAAAAATTCGAAGAAAACAAATGGCAAACTCTAATAACAGAAAAATTAGACGAGAATGGTATGAAATGTGGGTTTCAGTTTTAAACTCACAAAATATATCCTACAGCAGATACTGCTACATTTCAAGGAAAATGTAAATGTGGTAATGCTTTGAGAGGGGAAATTTTGTCTATGAAAGGAGAAGTGTCATGTTTATATCCAAAATTGGTAATACTGAAATATCGAGTGAAATATGCGGCAAAAGGTATTTAAGAGGCGACAAACGATTGGAAGCTACCAACAAATCAAAGTGCCACATGTTTTAGAATTATGACAAAAATAAAAGATTTCAGCGCATCCGCCACCATTTAATACGACCGTAATGAGTTAAATTCAATTGGCGGTTTTATATTGAAAAGTATAAAAATTTCTTGTGTGGTACAAATTTGCCTTTAATTAGTTTTATATTATTGTGTGTTCACTTTTTGAATAGACAAAAGTGGGGGTGCTAAAATTATAGAGCAGCGATATTTACAGCGTTCGATTTTATTTTTTGACATTATAAATAATAATATGGATTAACTTTTTGTGGTACAAATTAGCCTTTAATATGCCCTTTATTTTGATGTAATTAAATTGAAATTCTATCAAAGTGGGGGTGCTGCCTTGATATCAACCTAGCACCCCCCATTTTCAAGGCGATTTTTCTCGATTATCGTGGTGGTACAAATTAGCCTTTAATTAGCACTTAATTATGGGCTACTTTTTTTTTAATTTAGTCAGTGTGGGGGTGCTAGCTTGATTGTCATTTTTAATGAATTTGTAAATTTGGGAGATATGCAATATTTTAAACCCTTATCTAAAAATTTATTTTCATTATTTGAAAAAGTGGTGTCTGATAGATTTATATACCGAGGAGAAAAATGTACTGATACGTGAGTATTTTAGTAAACTTTCGTTACTTTTAAATACTTGTAAAGTACGTTTCACAATAAATCGTTGACTTGGTACCTGCTCTTAAGGGATTACTAATAAAAGGTGGTTAATATTTCTTCGAACATTTACAGAAAGGTATTATTTATTTTTGTCCAGGAAGATATATATACGTATACGTATTCGTAAGTTTCAACAGTTTTGTTTAATTTCAATTAATAAATAAACTTAAAATTTGTTTGTTTGTTTTTAAAAAATTTCGTGAATTTTTTTACAAAATAAATTTAATTTTTAGTAAATGTTACTGAGTTTTATTTAAATCTATTTTGAAAACCGGATTACGGATCTGTTAATGTTTACTGTACAGTGAGAAATTTATAACCTTTCATTACTAATCCCCTAAGGTCAGGTACCGGAGTCAACGAATTATTGTGAAACGTACTTTACCCATTAGTTACTTTGAGAAACAATACCCGTTACTTGGCACTGGGTACTTTGATTATTGGGTACTTTTAATTTTCACATTTCAGATCACTAAAGTATTTTGATGTAAAATTTCGTTACTTTAAAAACTTTAACCAATTCGGTAGATTATGAAATATATTTATTTTGTTATCGTACTCGGTGGTAGTAGATTTTTCAGATTGTTAAAATAGGTAGGTTGTATTTAGAAAAGTACCTATATTTTAATATAAATTTTATTTTCGTTCATATTTTTTTATATATAAACATTCAACTTTTATTCATAAAAAAAACGAAACAAAAAATCTAAAGCAGCAGTATAATCCGACGAAACATAAAATTTTGAACAGAAAATTAAATTAGCTTGAACTAATTTTATAAATAAGAATTGCAATGCAAAAATAATATTTTTTCCACATTTTTTTGATTTAAGTCTATTTCTAAGTTCGGTTACTATTTGGCCGGTTTTCGAAGTTGCACATACACAAAGATATTTTGTGGCTAATTGCGTTAACCAAGGATACACCCTTTGCCTATCTCTCCACCAGATCAGCGGATTCTTTTTTCTCTCCAGATTAGGTTCTTCAGGATACATTTTTATTTCGGCAATGGCAACTGCTTGTCATTTGAAAAGATTGTCTTACGCATTTATCAAAATCCTTAGTTACGTACACGTTTTCTGTTTGATTTTGTCAAACGAGTATGTGTACAAAAGTAACGAGTATTTCGAGCAACAAGGAATGGGTACTTTGGGTATTAAACCAATACCCGTTACTTTGTTTTGGGTAGGTACTTTTTTTACATCACTAGAGTATTTATTGTGTCATTATGTTGTGTTTTATTGTGTTGGACATTCATTAATTTTTCTAATTTACCTACTTATCTGTTTTTGATATTTTTCATGTTTCAAAATACTGACCTGTTATCTAATTTTATCATCTAGGCAGTCAAATTCTACAGAATGCATTGAATAAGTAAATTCTGAATGAACAGTTTTAATGTAAATGTCTAGAGAATCTCTTATTTTGAACCACTTTCTACTTTCCTCTTTAATCCACATTTGTTGGGCTTTTTTTACTACTTTTTGTGCTTCTTTTGATTGAATGTTACATTTTATGTTTACATAATTGGGTATTAAATTGTTCTTTAGACATTCTTGGTTAAACCAGATGTTTTGGGATGCGTTACACCTTTTCTCATGTAACTTCTTATGTCTTCGATTATATGGTCGAGCTGGGCTTGCGAAATTCTCTCCCATTCTTCACGAGCAGCATCTTTTAGTTCTCGTAGAGTAATCGGGGGTAGGTTTCGCTTCTTAATGCGTGTTTTAAGAATGTCCCAAGCATGTTCAATGACGTTCATGTCAGGGGAATTTGATGGCCATCTTAATGTGGATATGCTTTCTTCTTCCAAAAAATTTTGTACTGCAGCTGTTCGATGTGGAGGTGCATTGTCATGCATAAACACAAATCCATCACCTACCGCCCCCCGGAATAAACGCACAACAGGATTTAAAACTTCTTCGATGTACACAGCACCAGTGATTCTTCTCTCCAAAAACCAGGAGAGGCGTCCGTGTACTCCTCATAATACCACTCCAAACCATAATACTCCCACCTTCAAATGAAACACGTGGTTGGGTTGTTTCTAATCGGGCTTGTCGTCCTGGGGCCCTCCAAACTAGCGTTCTTCGCGAATCAGAAACCAAGCCAATTCTTACATCACGTAATTCCATGGTGTAACATTTCTTGAGCCCATTGCAACCTTATTTTTTGCTGATAGGTTAGTTTGGGAATACGTAGAGGTCTTCTGCGATACAAATTTACCGCATTTAATCTTCGTGTAATTGTTTGCCTTGAGATATTCAGTCCTTCAAGTCTAGCAATTTCTCTGGATATGCCACTTGTAGATTCCTGTCGATTTCTTCGAGCTATCAATGTTATCTGCCGGTGTTGTGCTGCTCTTGTACATCGACTTCTGCTACTTCTGGGACGATCCATCACATCATTTGGGTCTTGGAATTTTTATTAATTTTTGATACAGCACTCTGAGTAACACCAACAATATTCACGATATCACTTTGACCAAAGCCCTGTTGTAACAAAGCAATTACTCTAGATCTATTAAAATATGATATCATGTCTGGGCATTTTTAAACAGCTCAAATGAAATTTAAACAAGAATTGGAATAATGTGAAAGCACCCAAAACAATTAAATATGACCAAATTAATACAAATACGAATCAAATTTAGTATTATTTTGATTTAAAAACGCTTATTATTTCTAAATATTCCAAACTTTTGGACATATGTGTATGTATAAGAATTGAGGATTCGCTCTTATTTTGTACGAAGTTTCCACAAGGTAACATTTATTGCACACCAGTACAATGTGTCGTCAACATAACCATAAGACAGAAAACTAATGATCAGTTCTAACATCACTTTCCTTGTGACATTTCACAACAGAAATAATTAAATTCTATGATTCGAAATACGCCGAAATAATACTTCATTTTAAAAAACTGTAAATAGAAAAATGATTCAGTTTATGGCATTTCAACTCGCTTTTTCCTTAATTTTAATGTATTAAAAAAGCGATAAAAAAATAGAAACTATTTATTAAAAAAAAAACTAAGTAGAGAGCGAGTTGATGTAAGTCAAAATGGACACTTAAAAAAATGGATCTAAATAAAGTAATATCTAAGGCTGTAGTTCGACCATTTTGTTTTTGCGGACGCGATCACTTGTAGGTAAGTAGCAGTCAATCTTAGGACCAAACTGTTTGAAACTTTGCATCTGATCCCATGAGGGATATGTGTTTTGAAAAGGTTAACTTGTCATCAAATAAAAAACTTACTGCTTAAATTAATCTGTCAAATATAGGCGTTTTTGTAGACATCATCTTTCTTACTCCTATTTTAAATTTGCTTAATAGTTGTTGTAGTTATAACGAAATGCGTGTTGAAATAATAAAATTTGATTGCTTATACGAGAATAAATACTATTTTACCAAACTATTTTAAATATCTTATACTAATTACATATAACGTACACATTATCATCTCTTAACAAACTAATTCCGGAAATTTGACTTATCTTTTTGACCACTGGAATATTTCCCACTGTTTACTTTTAAAAACAACAATTAATTAGAATATTTAACATATCTAGTATCAAAAAACAATTAATTCAGCGTCACCACTAAACGATTGCAAAAATTTAATGATCCAACTCGATAGATTTACCGGAAATATTTTGGCAGTTAGTCATTTCGTACTTACTTAATTTTATTTGGTTGGAGTTTTACCAAGAAGCAATCTACGCGATATTGTACAACGACATTTTTAGGAACTAAATTAAATCTTGTAGGTTAGCTATTTCTACTTGTCTACAAATTTAAATTTATTTTATTTAAAATAAAAAAAATAACTTTGCAACAAAACCATTATTTTAATCGATCAATCAATTAATTTTAGTCAATGACATCTGTTTCTTGTTTCGATAGAACTATCCTTTTTTTTCAAAGTAGCTATCTAGTGTTGATTACGTAGTATTACTAGACAAAGTATTAGAGCCAACAATATTAAAGCCTAGATGTTAACTATCGCTGATCTATACATATGTATATGCAGGTCAAACACAAAGAAATTTAGAAATAAGAATTCAATGAACACTTCCGAGAATATAGATTACAACAACCAGATAAGTCAAACTATTCAAAACACGTTCTTGAACATCCACACTCATTCATACACACCAATGACATTCAAATATTTGCGATAGAAAACAAAATTTAGATTTCCTCGAAGAACTTTAAATAAAAAGACATCTAGCTGATTAACAGTTTAAAGTAGTTTGAAATTTTCCACTAAACTGTTTACTTTGATTTAGTCTTTTCATTTTATACAAATATAAGACGTAAATGTAACACAAATATATTAAGTCATTGTAAAGATCAGCATGATATAGTTTTTTTCTGGTTTTTTTTATGTCATTGCACAGTTATACTGATCTTAGAAGGAAATACATCCAGGATAATCCCTTAGGACTAATAACATCTAGGCTTTAGTATTATTATGTCTTCTTACTTCCATACTTGGTCTAGCCTTAATACTACCTAATCAACATGAGGTACCTAGCTACAAACAAACAAAATGTAACTTCAATATGTCAATTCCCGTTCGGATTCGCTCCTTCAACTCTTCTACATTATTCGGTCGATTTTGATATACTCTGCTCTTTAAATATCCCCACAAAAAAATTCTAACGGAGTCAAATCTGGAGACCTTGGTGGCCATTCGATAGGTCCCCTTCTACCTATCCACCTTCTTGGGAAAACGTTATTAAGGTAATTTCGTACGTCAACACCATAGTGTGGGGGAGCTCCATCCTGTTGGTACCATAAATCATTTCTATTTGGGAATTACTGATTCAGCTGTGGCAACAGATAATTTTGAAGAAATTTCAGATAACTAGCAGCGGTTTTCCAAAAAAATATGGCCCTACAATTTGATTGTTTATAATGCCGGCCCAAACATTCACTTTCTCGGGATATTGTGTCCTATACTCTTCCATTAAATGTGGATTTTCACTTGCCCAATATCGACAAATCTGGCGATTTACGTGACCGTTCAGCATAAAAGACGTTTCAACTGAAAAAAGTACCTTTTGGATGAAACCTGAATCTCTGTTACATTGTGCCATAACGATTTCGCAGAATTCGATTCTTCTATCAGAGTCCTGGACCAGATGATCTTTGTATGGATGCCACTTCTCCTTTTTTAGCACTTTTGCAACACAGTTGATTGGTGGACATTATTATCTAGTGCGGCCTGCCTAGAACTGATATGAGGATTTTCTTGAAACGCCAGTACAACGTCCAGTTTTTTGGCTTCGGATATTGATGTTCTACCACTTCTGGGAAGATCTTCAACATGGTCCGTTTCTCTAAATTTTTTTTTTCAATTTTATTTAATTTTGGTTAGAAATAAATATTGTAGAAATAAATATTTAAATGATTACATTGTTGCAAAGGCGATAAGGAAACCTTTCAAATGAGCTGTCACGTGACCTCGGTTTGTATTTAAAAAAAATCATCGATGACGTAATGTCCAACACATCTATAGCATTCAAAAATTAAAATTGACGTGCGTCAAGATTTGTTTTAAAAGTCGTCTGTTTCTGAAATAATGAACTTATTCCATACATTTGCATCATACTGTATATTCTATTGTTGATTTCAGCTTCTTGTTTTTCTCCTTCTATTTCTACTACTATTTCTACACCTTCTATTGGAAAGCCTTTACCTGTTCGATCATTTGTCCATCTATTTGTATATTAATTTCTTCAGCATAATCTCCTAATGTTATGACTTTAGTTTTTTACTTTAAGCTTCAAGTCATTTTCTCTTAGCAGTATATTTTTTCATGTATAGACATTTCTCATTTTCTGCAATAACTACAACATCCTCTCCAAATGCTATACTTTAGCAAAATGATGTTTAACCATTAAAAAAAATATATTTATAAAATGATGAAATATACCAAACTTTTGCATAAAATTATGGATAAATTAAAGACTCAATCAAAGCAAACTGCTTAATAAGGAACTTCCAAGATTTATCTGCTCTTTTAATTGCTGAACTGCTGGATTCCTTTTTATTTTAAGATCTAAATCTAAATTTTGTTGTTATCGCCAAGGTGTATCATTTTTTATATCTTTGGTTCGTGAGTATCTTTTTTTGTTTTTCATAATTTGAAATTTACTGTACTACCACTTACTCTGTGGAAGTCCATCCTATTGTTTAATGTTCTTAATAACTAATCCTTTACTAATATATTGTAACATTTAAAATTTGAAATAAGAGTATAATAAATATAATATCAACAGAAGTTGTTTTATACTATCTTAATCTAATAACTGTTATTATATATTTTGAGTATAAGGTCACTATATTGTTTCGTTTAATATAAAAATGTCTATTCTGGTAATAATTTGTAAAAACAGTGAAATAATTTCAATAGTACATAATAAAAAGAAATTAATTTTAACACAAATCTACTTTTACCATAATATTAAGGACAATATATTATTTTAGTGATATAAATGATAGGTATATAATTGTTTAAAATCTATTTCATCAATATATTTATAATAAATTAATGTTAAATGATAATAAAAAAATTATTTAAATTATATCTAGTTCCAAAACCATGTAGTAATCATATATCTTATACTGCTTTGATTAAAAACTTAGAAGATTCTTATACATACACTTTTGTATATTTGTAAGTAAATTCTAATCTAGAAATAATTTTTATCATGTAATTTAGCAATATTGTATTTTTTACATAAACAAGTTACTTAAACTTATTGAAATGTTCTAGAATTTAGTTATGTTATGTGAAAAAAGAAAACAGATATATTTGTATGTGCTCTAGAAATTTCCACAGTAGACAAAGTTTGTAAGTCTAGTAGTATATAGGGAAGACAAAGATGCAGATAGTGTTCTAGCACATGATTAGCTTCCTAGAACCTGCAGAAAACTTCTGGAAGCTTAAAAGTGTATAAAAGGACTTGAGAAGAGGTCGTTTTAATCAGTATATCATTGGAGGTCAACTATAGAAGATCAGTTTATCATTGTAAGCAGTCAATACATCATTGGTAGTCAATTATAGGCACTCAATCAATAGTGAGTGAAAAAGAAACAGTCCTTAAAACAGTTCTAGTACTGATTCAGAGTATAAATAGTCACGTGTATTAAAACGTAACGTGTACTCACCATTCAAAAAAAAAAAGAAACTGGGATGAGAGCAACTGGGATAAATAATTATATCTCAGAATAAAACTAACAACTGACAACCAAACGTCTATCAACGCGGACAATCCTTCCAGCGGCAGAAGTCAGGTTCTATCAAAATTTGTTATAGAGCAAGTACAGATCTCTTTCAACCATTAAGAAACATCCAGTACACAAGTTAAGGTAAGATAATTTTGAAAAACATTTTTAAATTATTGTAGTAGTTAGTTTAAGTTACATAGTTTAAACCAAAAGAATTTATTTGATTTTTAATAATTAATGAATTTTGATAATACCTTCATAGATAATATTTTATAATAATTTATTTGACACAATTTCCACATTAAGTAAGTTCTTTTCTGGTTCATAAAAAGCCTTTTCTTATTTCTCCTACTTACTATTTTCTTTATTAGTCATTAAATATATTACTGTTTTAAATTATCCTTTTATAATAAATTTGTAATTATAATTAATCAATTTTTCATTTATACACCTAATAATCCAACTAGAAACTTGCAGAACATAACTACCCTGAGAAATAGAAGATCTTGCTACGTTAGAGCATTTAAATAATATAAAATATTAATTAATCTAAAATTTTAAAATAAATTAATTAAACTATAAATAACTATTAAAATCATAATATTCGTTACACTATAAACATATATGTATTTGTGATAAAAAAAAATATTTAGGTTTTTTTAAAGAACTTGAAATCAAAAGACATCTAGCAGATCAGCAAATAATGTGATTTTCTTTATTCTTTTACTCTTTACTTTTATCCTTATTCAACTGAGTTGGTTTATTCTTCTCAAGTAACCTATCTCGTCCATTCTTTTGTCTGCATTTTGTCTTTTTATGACATTTTTGCTATTGATTTCTAATGGCTAAAAAGTTGTGATTGAGACGAATCTAGTTAATTCCTATCTGTAATTAGGCTACTGAAGACCATGTATTTATTTGTTTAGTAATCTATCAAAGTAAACATTCAAGGTGTGTTGATATGTACCTTTATAAATTATTTTTTTTATCTTCGATCTCTTGGTTGACTTCTTACATACGGCTTCGTTATTATTGAAATTTGATTAATACAGTTGTACAAATAACATTTTTCCAATGGTTATCATAATAAATCAAAACTTAAATCGGAATTTCTTAAAACAGCATATATAATTAAATGGTTGAAGAAATAATCATGAAAGCAATGCATTACTTAACGGTAGTGGATATTTGTCACTTTTAAAAATTTATCGATTTTTTATACTATAATTAGCATTTTAATATTTCTTTAAATTAATGAGATGCATTAGAAGTTTGATTTATGAAATTATCAAAATTTTCATGGGAAATATTATTTTCATTTCAGCCATATGAAAGAAATATTTTGTTAGACTGACAATTCAACGCGACAGAGTTTCAACTGAAAAAATCAAATTTCTATAATGTAGTTCCCTATTATTGGTAGTACTTTTTATGTAATTTTATTGATGTGACGATAATATAAAACAGGACATTTTTTATCATTTAGGAATAAATAACCTGTAAATAATAATAATTATTGTTTAATAGTATCTTCCAAAATAAGTTATGTTAATATTATTTAGATTTGCTATTAGTGCTCATGACCGAGAAATACAAGTTTTTAAACCTTTTAAGTTTGTTGTTTTGTCAGAATATTATACTGCTCAACAATGGAAGTAGATATTACAAAAATCTGTAATTTTCTTTTGTCATTGGTTAATAATAAATCAAAATTCGATAAAAAGTTAATTAGGGATGAGCAAATGCAAGACCAAGACCAAGACCGGGTTAGTCTTGGTCTTGCATACAAGGTCTTGGTCTTGCAGTCAAATAAGCAATCTTGGTCTTGATCTTGTTCTTGCAGGGTCCAGTCTTGGTCTTGGTCTTGGTCTTGCACCAAGACTCTTGCAAGTCTTACACTTTTTTTAGATTTACTGGAGTCCATTTTTACAAAAAAAAAGGAAAAATAGTTTTTAAAATCATGACAAGTAAAGAAAGATTAAATGAAAAGGATAGTACTTTTCACTATAAAAATTTTGTTGTCTTTATATTACATTGAAGCGATAAATCAAGTATGAAATAGTTATTATCCTAATAAGTGCGGAAAAGTTAATTTCCGCAAGATTTAGGATCAATATTTTTTTAAAAGCAAAATCACCTCGAAAATTATTTAGATACTTGAAAAGATGCGATTGTGACAATTAAATCTTTCATAGTGTCAATAAATACACGACTATAGCTGTAGCAACCCTACTTAAACAGGTGAGTTTGTTGTTGCTTTGAGTAAGGTTTACAGGGGTGATTTAATAAATTATGATTTTTTTAAAAACAAACATTTTAAAAATCCCTATTTTCATGTAAAATAATCTTATTTTTTTACTATTTGTATGTAGTCCAACAAGATAAAGATAATAATACAATAATTTTTCAAAAAGGTTATCGGAAAACATCTCTAATTAATAAAAAAATGCGTGCGGGAAAGAGATATTGTCTGAATTAAAATGAAGAAGTTTTTTTTATTTTTTATTCATTTTGACAATTTTTTTAGAATATAGTTTTATAATGTGTGAATGATAATAATATATAGAATCAGACGTGAAAATCTAACATTTAATAATTTTATTTATGAGTTTGGAAATATATGAATATTAAAGTCACTGAATTTTGCGTCTCTCTATAAAAAATTATTCTTTTGCAGGCCTATTAGCTGGGATTTGAAATAAACTAAAACTATGTTTGGTGTTGATGAATAAAAACAATAGGTAGAATACATTACCAATAATAGAGCTTATGTCAATATTTTAGAAAGATATATTTTAACAAAAACTAAATACAAAGTTTTCACAACTGTTAGAAAAAAGTACCTACTATATGTATAAATATTACAAAATATTTTTTTCTTTTGATTCAAATAATGAAAAACAAAAATAGGACAAATGCTTCGAATAGATATAGGTAAAAACTATTTTATTTTCGTTGCCCAACAATTGATACACAATAACCAGACAAAAAATCACGTGCCATTTTTGCCAAGACAAATTTTTCATCATATATTCTAGTACAACAACATTATAAACTGTTAAATACACAGGATTTTTAAAAAAATGTTAGTTTTATTTTTCTAATCCCTAAAATCCGTTTGTCATTATTTTTATTTCACACATAGTTTTGTCATAATTCATTAATACTTTAGTGTGAATAAAATACTGCTCTTTATTTTGAACTCCGTTGTAATTATTGGCAGTTCTACTAGCATGTGTTTTGTCGTGTTGTCTTGTGGTATCCTAAAAATACTGTGAATTTCTTATTTTATTAAATAATAAAGTCAACAAAAGTCGAAAATCATAATATTCGTGTAAAAACCTAGCTGAATTTCTTCTTCTTTATTAGTGCCAAAATAGCGTAAAAATCATTGTTATCAAGAACCTAATTTTCAAATATTTTCCGGGAGACCGGACCCCCCCCCCCGTTTGATGGAGAGTATTCCATACCCCCAGATCCCCCAGTAGAGGGCCCCTTTACAGGTTTTAGCTGAGGGCCCCAAATTGTCCCAGTCCGAGCCTGATAATGATACAGTGTTACCAGCACGAGAACGAAACAAAGAGAATCGATTCTCCTTTGATATACTGTATTTGATAATCAAGAGAGAGTAAATTCCCAGAATAAAAACTAATTCGGTATGCAAAACTATAGTACAGTACGTGCGGTAAAACTTCAATATTTGTAATGCATTCAAAATTGTTTTTATTAATTTCAATACAAAATTTATTAAATTTCTTGGACTATCACATTATTTTATGATCTTTCATTGTTACTACAGTAGGCCTAAGAGGATTAACGTGCGTCATAGGAGTAACCAGATTAGAAAGGGAGTTAAACTTTAAATTTGAAAAAATGGGCAGACACTCAATGCTAATTGATTCTGAAGAAATTGTATGTTGGAGAAGACAGTACCTCAGAAGAATACAACAAGTTAAAGCTCAAAATAAAAACATTTATTATTTAGATGAAACATGGGTTAATGAAGGACATTGTGTAGGAAGAGTTTGGAAAGACAAAAATATAAAATCATCCCATCAAGCTTTTCTAGAAGGATATACTACTAGTTTTAAGGAACCTATAGGAAAAGGTAAAAGATTAATTATTTGTCATATAGGCAGTACAAACGGTTTTCTTGAGAATGGTTTACTCTTATTTGAATAAAAAAAAAACCGTTGATTATCACGAAGAAATGAATGGAGACGTGTTTGAGGAATATTTTGAACAGATGATTTAATTCGTACCAAAAGGATCGGTTATTGTAATGGACAATGCAAGTTACCACTCCAGATTACTTGAACCTTTACCAACCACTAAATGGAAAAAGGATGACATTGCAAAATGGTTATCTTCTAAAAATTTAGCCTTTGACAATACAATGCTGAGGGCAGAATTGTTAACTATTGCTAAAAAACATAAGCAAAATTATAAAAAATATAATATTGAGGAGATAGCCAAAAAACGAGAAATTGAAATCCTTCGTTTACCACCCTACCATTGTGAGCTGAATCCGATAGAATTGATATGGGCTCAAGTTAAAGGTTATGTTGCCAGAAATAACACTACTTTTAAATTATCAGATGTTAAAAATCTCTTCAATAAGGCAATATCTGAAGTAACAAGTGAAAATTGGCAAAAATTTATTAGACACGTTACAGAAATAGAAAAAAAATGTGGAAGCTAGATAACATAATTTATATTACTATAGAGCCCATTGTAATTTCTCTAGAATCAGATGGTGAATCTTCTGACATAGAGTGCGAGGAACCATAACTTTAAAATTATTAATTTATGTACTTTTATTTTTAGATTTTTATTTTTTAAGATTTAATATTGTCGTATTTTTTGCATGTTGCTCGTCAAATTTTATCCTTGCGGTTGGTCTTTTTTTCTCATATACATACTTAAAATTGTTTTTTTAGCTCCTCATATTAATTTATAAGTAATTGTAATTATCTGTACATATTATATACATATTTTGTAAATAAACATATGCCTAAAATAATATTGACTTTTTCTTCATTTTACCCAAATTAAATTACTACTTATGAATTATGTTTATCTATCTAAAATTGATAATCTAGGTATAAATAAAGAAAACAAATTAAATATTTCTATTTCCATATTAATTTAATTTTGAAAACGCACGTCGCTATGGTTTACTGCCTTTAACACTGATAACTGCAAAACATTTCTGGGAATTTACTCTCTCTTGATTTTCAAATACACTATAATAGGTCTATGGTGGAAGTCTTAGTTCAATAAACCAAAAAAATAAAGTTTATATTGACAGATAGGTACTGCAAATTGGCCTCTTATTAATCCATGTGTTCAAGGGAATATCTTTTACACCAGAGTTTCGACAAAACAAAATCGAAAAATTTTGTTTCGTCAAAGTCAAAAAAGTTTTTTTCTAAACAAACTTCATTTTTCATTTCATTTTTTTAAAACACCCTTATATTTATGTATTTATTTTTATAATTTTTTCCATGGGTATAAAATAATTCACATCTCTATCAAAGTCTAAACGCAGATTCATAATCGTTTTTATTTTAAACTATGATAAATTTAACATTTAACATTTACAATTTGCCGCCAACAAGAACACTGACAATTGATTTATTTTTGACCGGACACAAACAAATATTTCTTTTTGTTGTCGATTGCATTATGAACTGATAATGAAAAACCAAACACCATCGTATGTATTTTCTATTTCTTCTTCAACCTCAACAGCCTTTGCTTCAACGAATCAGAACCACAATGACGTAACGCTCGACCAACTCGATTTCTGTAGCCGAGAACCGTTTGAATGTCGTGGGGGAACTCGAAAATGAAAACATCCCGTAGTGTGTGTGTGTGTGTGTCTATGTTATTCCGTAGAACGTAGAAGTATGTAGCAGACTTCTCATTACTAATTTCGTCGTATCCGAGATCCTAGTTCGCTTAAAACTGACGGATTTTTAATCTATTGGCAAAATCGCGTAAAGATGGATAGAAAACGATAAAAAAATTTAAAATTCATGCAGTCAATGGCGATTAAAACGACGATGGGCAGTGGGAAAGACTTTCGGCGAAGTTCAATCTCCTTCGCTTAAATACAAAGTGTAAATAATGAGATTGTCGAATGTGTTTTTTTAATAATAAAATATTAGGTAATTCATTTAATAAAAAATGGAAATGGTAACCGGTAGTAAGTTGTTAAAAAATAGAAAAATCCATTTTACGAGAAGTTCGAAAACGAAAAGTTTAAACAGAAACCATCACAATATCCAAAACAAAATCAACGGTATATCGAGATCTAATTCGCTGAGAAGTTCCTTTAAACATAACAATAACAAGAATATTAATCGAATAAATAATTTTATAACCAATAATAAGAATCGTGGGCAAGTGGATAAGGATGATGTCTGTTTTGGCGAGTTTACCAGGTAAGTGAGATACATTGCAGATAGTATAATAGTAAAACGTTAGTATATACTCTTATTTAAATACTGATAAGCTGCATATTTATACTCACGCTGCAGGTAAACAGTTGATTAGAGATATGATAAATAGGGCAAACATAACACGTGCAACGTGTATTATGCCCAAGAATAGGAAACAGCACTAATTACACTTATCTCAGTCCATACTTTTAAATGTTTCTTAACGTTTTCATAAAGAAAATGATAAAACTTAAATTATTTAGAAAGAAAAGTCACAATTATTGTTTTTAAAGTAGTTAAAGTTAAAATAACCTTCAACAACAATATAATAAATAGTACAAAACCTTTGATTTGGTTTCGATATAGATGATATATTTTGTATTTCATCTTACGGTCAAAATTAATTAGATTTCTTAATATAACCATAATATATTAAATTTACTTTAGACAGTTTGTAGAAAGCTTACATTTATATGAATAGATTTTTGAAATTTAAACTGAATTAAATGGAATTATAAACAATGAAAAGTTTAAAAAAGACACCATAAGATTATATGAATGGGATAAAATTAATTGTTCAGGCAAAAGAACTATTTTAAAAGAACATAAGTATTATAAAACAAGTAAACTAACATTTGTACTTGAAAATTTTAGTTACAGAATCGTTTAGAAATATACTTCATATCGTCACTGAAATAGGAATAAACTGAAAATAAACTAAGATCAAATCTGAGACAAAACAAAACCGTTTAATGTAGCTTTAAAAAATGTTTGTGATTGTGAAAAGATTTTTAGAAGATACAACATTGTAAATTGGGATAGGTCTGGTGTGTATCAACGTTCCTGGCCAAATGATCCTAATGTATTAACTAAACACATAATAATTTTCATATAATCGTGCAAAAATTAGGCACACTTGTTTTTTTATCATTGTCTTAGCTTCTTCATTTTAAATCCCTTATTTCTTCAATGTATCTTCAGAAGCTTCTCGTTATTCTTTTTCTACCTCTTGTTTTTCAAAATATTGCTTCTCTTAGCTTTATCAACGATCTACCTTACTGTACAAATGTTCTGATCAGCATTTCTTTTCATGACATCTTTCCTGTCATTATGAGGCCTATGATTACGTATGGTGCTCCGGCCTGGTGGGCTAAATGTCAGCAAAAGACCACCAGGAAGAAGCTAAATAAGCTTCAACGGCAAGTAAGCTTAATCATAACGGGAGCTATGTCTACCACTCCCACCGCTGTCATCGAAATTTTGATAGATCTTCCTTCCACTCCATATCTGGATGGAAAGGGAGGCGACGGCAGGTGCATACAGAAGACTAATGAAATGTCAGGATGCAGGGTAGAGCAGTGCCGGAGCCAGGATCACGAATACATCGAATCTTATAATGGCTGACCAGTGTTGGTACACGGACGGCTCTAAGACCGAGAGAGGTGTTGGAGCTGGGGTACATGGAGGGAAACCAAAGGTAGACCTGAGCCAGAACTTAGGTAACCTATCCAAGCGGAGGTTTTCACGATGGAGATGTGCCTGCAGGAGATGCTTAAGCGTGACTGCAAGAACAAAACTATAAAAATCATTTCTGATAGCCAGGCGGCACTAAAGTCACTGGAATCAAATCGGATCGACTCCAAGTTAGTTTGGAGATGCCTGCAGGATCTAATACTCCTAGGGGAAAGTAATAAAGTAACCTTACTTTGGGCACCTGTGCATACCGGCATTGAAGGTAACGAAAAAGCGGACCTTCTAGCCAGGAAAGGAGCTGAAGGAATATGTATAGGCCCTGAGCCATTCCTAGGCATAGCCAATAGCGTAGCCAGAGGAACAATATCGAACTGGGTACATCGGAGGAGACGTTCTTACTGGTTCGGGCTAGAGGGTTTAAGGCACTCAAAAACATTTGTAGATCTCTCTAGAAAGAGGTCTCAAGAGCTGCTGAATATGAGCAGAGAGAATCTACGAATAATAATAGAACTTCTGATTGGACACAGTCGCCTTAATAGGCATATGTAAACAATTGGACTGGCAGAGAGTGCGGACTGTAGATTTTGTCAGGCTGAGGATGAAACGGTGGAGCATATCTTGTGTAACTGCCGAGAGCTCGAGAGAATAAGGATCAATAAATTTGGTCTGCAGAAACTCGAGCCCAATGACTTCATGGAAGTGTCGCCAACGACCCTGATAAGCTTCATTAGAGGCATAGGGCTGATAGAACGACTATAACCTAGGGGTGAGCCACAATAGATCTTTCAGGTCGCAGTGGAAGGGATGTTAAACGACCACTCACATAGAACCTAACCTAACCTAACCTGTCATTATCTTACAGATTACAGATTGAGTCGGCTTGACAGCCTGATACAATGCGACCATTACGGATCTACTATGCTGCCCTTTTGTATTATAAAGCACCTTATCTAGTACTGCCCTTCTGACGAAGTTTATCAGACTTAGTGGCCATTTCACATAGCCTGCCTCTCCAAAACCGCGGTCTTGTCAAGCCTTCACAGACAGAACCTACATCACTCTATCTTCGTCTGATCCATAAGAGTCATCTGCCTATTAAGTTGACAATGTTCCTGCTGACAGTCTTACTATAATTTTTACTATGAACCGTTTTTCTATGCCTGGACGTACCTTCCCAACATTCAAAGGACTTTCTTTGCACCCATTCGCCGATGGCTGCTTTTATATGTTACAGAATAATATAAATTAATTTTTATTTTTCATCCTCAACAGTTCAATCTTGAGTTAAATAACAGATATTTTTTATTATAATCATAAACATTGTTTTACGTTTAACATGAACATTTTCATTTAAGTAGATAATTAAATTTTATCAATATACAAGTAATAAACCATTTCTAATAAAATCTGAGACATAATGTTAGCAGACTTAGATATCTTAGGGTTAAGCAAATAGATCTAATCGTGAACCCCAAATTATCTTAATGATTTAAATTATGTATATATAATAACTAACCATGACCTACGATCTTATTTTTGTACAAAGTTTGGGCAATTCGGTACGTACTCGTGAATCTCCAAGTTATACGACTCTGTAAATTTGCTGAACATCCTACATCATGGCATGGAAGATATATTTAAAACCTGAGGTAATCTAGTTAATTTTTGTACACCTTCTGCAGAAATAAAAAAAAACAGTTCTGCAGGTACTGCATAACGTCCTGCACAAACACATGCATAAATATTTCCTAAAAAATTCTGGTTTAGATTACAATGAACTATAAAAATGAATAGTTATAACTTTTTATTTTAAGAACACCTATTTATTGTTCAAATGTGTACGTCAATATATTTTTCAAATCTATATTTCATTCTCCTTCCTACCAGTGAGACATCTGGTGATGGTAACTTTCCAAAAATATTTGAAACTTGTAAAACAGAAATTCAGTTATCTTTAGTTTATTTTTATCTATAACCATTAATGACATAACCTCTATTTCTTCTTCTTGAAGATATTTGGATTGTACCGGGTGTCCGAATAAGAACGGCTCTCGGCCATATATCAGTAACCATTGATAGTACAGCTTTGGGAAAAAAAATTTTATAATAAAAATGGCCTCGAGAAACACCTGGAAATTATTTACAGACTCGTAGGTCTACCGCTAGAGGGCGTAATTTAATACTAAGAATTAAGAAATCAAAATTTTACAAAAATTGCCTTATTAAAGGGCATTTTTAATGCGATAATCAAATTCTACGAACAATTCTGCGTATTTTTGGTTTCAAAAGTTTTAGTCTATCTTTTCAAATATAATGTGGGGGAGAGTGGGAACATTATTTTAGAAAAAGGTCTGTAAGTCCGGTCCTGTTTAACCGATCTTTGCAAACTTGGTCTTGTTGATAACAGCTTTCTTCCACCAATATTATAGTTATAATTTCCAAACAACCTAATAAGTGACGTGCCCGCTAGAGGGCGAAACTTTTTTTCTTTTTTTAATCTAGTTCTCTTTGAAAAATATTAAATAGAAGCATGCAATTTTAACCATGAGTTATATAATTAGACCAAATTAGCAACAAAATGGTGAAAACGGCATGTCAATATCTTTTTCCTATCCCGAGATATCAGAAACGTGTAAATTTTAAGTATTTTCCTTTGAATATTAGAATACTCTGGTTATACTGAACGGCATTTAATAATTTTACTTTACTTTGTTTAATAATTTGACACATGTCTGCGTGCTTTGTTTTCCATGGCCCACTACTATATTTATATTTTTTCCATTTCAACTACCTTACAGGCGTTTACCGGTGACAGTAACAGTGATATTGAAATATTTAAAAACATCATAAAGAGGACAAGAACATTCAATTTTAGTAAGTCCAAAATTATTAAATGCCGTTCAGTATAACGTCACTTATTAGGTTGTTTGGAAATGATAACCATAATATTGGTGGAAGAAAGCTGTTATCAACAAGACTAAGTTTGCAAAGATCGGTTAAACAGGACCGGACTTACAGACCTTTTTCTAAAATAATGTTCCCACTCTCCCCCACCTTATATTTGAAAAGATAGACTAAAACTTTTGAAACCAAAAATACGCAGAATTTTTCGTAGAATTTGATTATCGCATTAAAAATGCCAAGGCAATTTTTGTAAAATTTTGATTTCTTAATTCTTAGTATTAAATTACGCCCTCTAGCGGTAGACCTACGAGTCTGTAAATAATTTCCAGGTGTTTCTCGAGGCCATTTTTATTATAAATTTTTTTTTCCCGAAGCTGTACTATCAATGGTTACTGATATATGGCCGAGAGCCGTTCTTATTCGGACACCCGGTACAACAGAATGGTATTTAAATGGAACAGTGTTTTTTCCATCAAAAATCTAACCAAAATATAATCCCCTATTTTTATATCGTTAAGATGTATTCTTTTTACCACACAAAAATCTTTGAAAATAATTTCTTCTGCTTCCAAAATTAGTACGAGAAGTTATAGAGCAAAACAGGCCATTATTGTACAAACAAAATACCTGAATACAAATATTTCTATATTTGAATCTTTTACAAAATTTGGGTAACCTTCAAAAGTTTAAAGCGCTTATTTACTGATTGCGATATATTTTTACACTTTTGACTTTAAATTTAAAATTATGTATTTCTAACCTTTTGATTGATTTTATACTGTGTGTGTACAAGGTCTGCCGTCTTTAGATGTCAAATATTTTTATGTTACATTTAAAAATAAATTGAACTTTTTTAAAATGTCTCATACTCTTACTTTCTCTGTTCTAATGTCTAAATACCTATCTGTTAATATGTAACGAGTTTTGTTCGACTTTTTTTTAAACGTTAAAACTAATCTCACGAAGTAAAGTGTATGTGGTTAAATAGGTTGGAAAATTTAAATGACTACCGCTTATAAATAAATATTTTTAGTTCGACTTACAACATACGTGCTAGATTAACTCCATATCTACAAAGCCGTAGTTAAAATTCGATATATGGGGTTCATTTATTTAGAAATACAAATACAGTATGAAAAACCAAAACAAAGACACTGAAAAAATAAAGCTTTATTAAACATGAAAAATTAAATAACATTTCCAATAATGCTAATTTTAAGTTTTGCTTCTATACAAAATGTGTTCAAAGTGCTCGCCATTGCGTTCCAAGCAGCCCACATAACACTAATGGTACATTCACATTCTAAGAATATGCCCATGAATTACGTTTTCGAACATTCTGAAAGGTATGTGCTAAACAACTCCATTTCACGTTCCTTTTCTTGTAAATTTGTATGTTCTTTATGGTACATTCTTAACATGTTCGTATCATGTAATTTTTAAATACCCAACAATCATTCCACTGAAAGTGATATGATGATATGATAAGAATATGTTGTACAAACGATGAAAGTAATATTCTTTTGGGGACGTGAATATAATGTGCGATATTCATTCCTTTTGTTTGGATGAGCAAGTTACAAGATTACTTTTGATATTTGAAGAATATAACTTGGTTATCGAAACTCGCGATAGACAGGAAAAAAGGGTATGTAGTCTAAACTGTGTACAGTAAAAATATATGGTAATACTGAGAATATGCTATTTACGTACTACCAGAACATTTTTATCACTTGAATATAATATACTTATCATGCACTGAGATCAAGACATATTCTAAGATCGTCCTTGTTTAGACTAAAATAGAATATTACCATCTAATGCTGAGAATTTGATCTTTACATACTTCAGAACATTCTTTGCATATACATATCCATTCAGATGGATGTGACATTCGTCTCTATATCTGTAGGGATGGTGAGTATAGACCCACAGCACTTAGGCCACAATATGGCCCATTGTCCATCCTGCCTTATCCAGGAAGCAAGATAGGTCACCAGGGGACATCTCCTTAATATCGGCAGGTGTAGGTCTGTTGTCTCTTTGGCACTTTCTCAGAAACGACAGTTTTCACTTTCTTCAAGGACAGCCTTTTACTTTTTCGGGAGATATATCTACAAACCTTTTAGCTTGCCTCAGTCCTGGCATATTCCTCCAGTGAGATCGTAGTCGATTCCCCCCCGGGAACGGAGTTCCTTTTTGATGTGGTTTGTTGTAAGATCACAGAAGAACTCCGGACCAAGGAAAGGGGTATTAGCCCCTTCTTCTACAAGTCTATCAGCTTCCTAATTACCTACTATCCCTCTGTAACCTACCACCCACATTTTGTCCACCACACTAATAAAGCATAGGTAATCATGGGCTTGATATTCGTTTGGTAGACCAGAAGGTCATTTTAGGTCCTGGTCCCAAGTCTTCCCAAATGTCCTGCGGCAATTCCAGCTCGCTACTAAGAATTTTGATAGATTTTTTCCATATGATTGTTCCAAGTTGGTTTTTGATCTAAGATCACTCCTAGATATTTTGCCTCCTTGGAAAACTTTAGTTCGATATTGTTCATGGTTGAAGCCGTTAAAAAGTATCTGCTTCTTCTGGTGAACGGCATCAAAATTATTTTGCTTGGATTGACCTTAATGAGTTCTGACTAACTGACAAATTAGTTTATTATCCAAAACCATTATACTCAAATAATTTATCGTATCGTTGCTTTCTACGGTCAGTCGTAGAAAAATTATAGTACGCACCTCGAGGATAACACCAATTATGTGCACTAATTCCTACTTTATACCTCAAAATGCCCACTGTGTATCAGATAATTTGGAATTATTTTGCTCTCTTTATTTACGTTTATTTGTAAGCGGCATTTCAACAATAACCGTCGGCGGATTTTATTACAGTCATTATTATTAAGTTAACCCCTCGTCATGAGGTCAACCTTATACGTATAGTCATTCATCAGTTTCTCACGAACTTGAATTATCAAGGCAAAAATTAACCGTCATTTGTACGGTACTATACGACTATTAAATCAAGCAAGTTCTTATAGTGTAACGTATTTTATTTGACAGATTCCAAGTGGGATTTATTTAATAACAAGAGTTTTTAAATCAAAACGACTGTATTGTGTTTCATTTGTAAGCCACTTCCATAATGGGACGTTTATTTTTTTATACTGTATAATATTTAATTCATTTATATACTAAAACACCTTAACTGATCTATATTACAATGTATTTACTCTTATACTGATGTATATATAAACACTGATAATTATCTGTAGAACGTCTGAACTAGAACTAAAACTGCTTCTCCGCATAACAGTATAATTTATACATACGCCACTGCTTCTTGGGTGTTCGGGAACTTCACATCACAATAATATGGTTATCAACATTAATAAACCGTTGATCAAGAAGTTTAACTTTGATATTCGGAAAGAAGGGGAAGTCATTGGGTGCCAAATTTGAACTGCACGGAGGATGAGTCGTTATTTCGAGGTTAGGTTATGTTCTATATGAAATATCTACCTGAAATATCTTTTGGGGCTCATACCTAGCTTAAGTAAAGCTTATCAGGGTCGTGGGTGACACTTTCATGAATTCCGTTAGTGTTCCTAACAATCCTAACAACAATACAGTTTTTATTGGTCAAGTACATGACGGGATAGGTTAAATTATCTTTCTAGACGACAACTTGGAGGAGAGTATATGGGCCAAGACACAATCACCATCTCTACAAAAAGAGGCTGTCCCCAGGGGGAGTACTATCACGCCTTTTACGGAGCCTCAGTTGATGAACTCTTGCGCGGTCTGAGAAACCTCGGTATATCCTGCCAAGGGTATGCCGAGGATATTGTCATATATGCCTCTGGCATATATGACAATACACATACAGCATGTCCTGCCTTAGGAAATACAAGAGCTCTACAACTCGGAGCAAACGAAATAGAAGAGGATGACTTACTTCATAAAGAAGTTTGGTTAGAGGCGGTGTTTAAATATGGGAAAACCCACCGTCTAAGCAAGTAAGGGGGCACAATAGATCTCACAGGTTGCAGTGAACAATCCCTACATTACATTACATACATACAAATGTATACCTATATATTTTCGTGTTTTTTTTTATTTCTGCTGAGTAAAACCACCAAATATTATGAGAATATCGATTACTTCATAAATAAAATAACAAAATGACGTTTATAATAATTAACCAATTTAATTTATATAAATTCGCCAATTTTAACAGGAAAAAAACTCGTTTTACATAATTATATGGATTCTTGTAATTTTTCGAATGATATTTTTTGTGCGCATTTTGTATTTATTAGGAAATGATCTCACTCTGGTGAAATTACTAAAAGCTATTAGTAAATGGCTAGTCATACGCATAATTTAAACGATCTACCAAATGTCAACAACAAACAATAAAAATGTTTTTTTTTTCATTCCGATCGATTTTTCTTTTGTTTTCTTTTCAAGATATTAGCATGTATGTACCTCTACAGAATGTCTCAACCAAAAATAAATCGTTAGGCATTTTCAATATACGTAAATATCTGGACACATTCAAATATATCCAGAAAGTTTATGTTTCTTGAATGAATTTTAATGAAAAAATAACTAACTACACCATTTTAAAACAAAAAACTTGAAAGAATTTTTCTACTTGTCCCTCTGAACTTCGGAAATTAATTTCCAAAGCAGATTTCGCCGTTTTCTATTGAAAAAACAACTACTCCCTTGGCTCCACATGTCCCACCGTACATTGAAAGGGAAGTCGTACTATTCGCAAATCGGTAAGTACTGCTTCTCACTCTGCAGTATCTATCTCGACGAAACAAGACTGCCAAGAGAAAGTACGTAAAAGCACTTGACTGAACAAATATTTCATAACAACAAAATAGAATTGTCCAAAATCTTTAAATTTAAATACGTAATTTACTATTTAAAATATATATGCTAACATCACCATCTGGTATCAACATAAATAATTATTAAAAATTGCACATAATTAATCCTAACCAATTTTAGTATTTGTAATTTGTACTAATAAAATGTTTAAGAATACTACATATTTAAAAACTATATATCTATAATATCATGTGGTCGTAGAAAAAATCTTGTGTAATTCTAGCCAAAATTTACTACTGCTTTCGATAAATCGCATCACTACACCAACGCTTGGCTAGACAACCCCAAGCTGCAAATCTTATTATTTACAACATAATATATTACTGTTCTCAGAACTCTTGGAAAATTCCATTATTCAAAGCAGTAATGTTTTTTCGTTCAAGATACACGTCAGTGCAATTGACTATTTCGTCAAAAATCTATTGTCAGAATGCAGATGAATTCACGACTTCTTTACAATATAAAAACTTATAAAATAAGGAATTAAAAAATACCACAATAACAAATATAGAGAAATAACTTAACAATAGATAAACAACAACAAAAATTACATGAGTTCAGAAAAAAAAAGGATTTTTCAAAGTACTATTACTGTTTTTTAAACTGCCTACAAATGTATAAAAAAAATACTTTTGCTTAAATAAAATCAAAATTAAAATAAAACCGAAAAATATAAGACAACGACACCTGGTGTCAATAACTATAAAATAAAATGGTAGATATATGTTTCATGAAGTCTATTGTATGTTGCTAATTTTCTATTATTATTTTATTAAATACAGCCAATTATTTTTCATAACTTCATTTAACTTAATTGTTTAATAAATTAGTACTTATCACTAAACACCTTAACAAAATAAGAATAGGTAGAATGGAATTTTAAATTTTGCCGCTATAGGTGTAGCTACATCTATCGGTAAAAAGCCAACATACATATCGATTGTTCCAATACCAGGTGCAAAATATAATAAATTCAATCATGAAGTTTCTCCTAATAACGATGTTGGATCTTTTAAAGGTTTATTAACATTTTAAAAAGTTCATTAACCTCAGTGCACAATAAATCAATCACCTCGTGCCAATTGTTTTTAAAACCTCCATGCTTATCTGAACCTAGTTGTTTTAATATGTGCATTGAAATTAGTTTAATCCATATAGGTATGTTTAAAACATTCGGATTAGGACTTGTACAATTTGCATACATACATATTTACATGCAATTTCTTTATTCTAAAGCATTAAAATAATCTTGACGCGGATCTTCGTTTTACTTCATCTGACATTTAATTCGATGACAACACGAAATTTCCTCAATTTGTTATTGTTGAATTAAAAACATATGAACATTATTACTACAGACTTTATGCCGCCTGAAGGCACGAGGTTTTGCAGTTCCTATTCGGTTGACGGTTACACACATTCAATCAGCATCGCTAGGATAACTTGTACGACCTTGGAAATTACATTTTCCCACAAACAAAATGAAAAGATTAAACGGAGCGCAGAGTCTGACTGGAAAACTGAACCTTTGTCTATTTTGACTTTTTGACCCGTTTAAACCCACTGATATGCTATTAAGAGATGCAACATTTAAATAAGCTCTAGATTTAAATTGTAAAAAGGTTTTATTATAACCTATTAGTTACATAATCATTTAAATTGAACTGTCAAAGAACTTTTAAAATCATCTTTTTGTCTGAATCATCTCCAGATATCGTTTGATATTGGTTTAGTAGTAGTGCCATTTTTGGCACAATTAATTATTATTATTAACAAACATGCAGATGTAAAACGATAATATTATCAACCTACTTGAGCTTTTTTTTAAGTTATAGTATAAAATCAATTTTAAAGCTATGGTTATTTATTTTCATTGATTTACTTCTACACAATTTTTTTTTTAATTGGTTTCTTTCTTTTATTTTTCATACATATAGTTTGAGTTATTCTTATTGTTACTCTAACTGTACCTTTGTGAAAATTGTAGTATGCACAATAAATTAATTAATAAATAATAATAATAATGTATGTTTGGATCAAATATTGCCAATGCAATGGTTTCTGAATGGTTAATTTATAATTATAAACAAAAGCAATTTATCTAATGATATGTGATATTGATACACCTGTATCATTTGATTTGTTTGAAAGAACCTTGCTTACTTTGGTACTAATATAAAAATGAAGTTAGTTTAAGGACTATTATGAGATCATTAAAATGTTGCTACATGCAATATTTAATAAATTAAATAGTTTTCTGTAAAGTAAGTGGTTTAAATTTTTACATACCTGCATTTCCTAAGATGATGCATATTTTGTTCACAAATATTATTCCTGACTACAACAAAATAACTAAATGTAATGTAATTCTTCCAAGATTTATTTGTTCATTAACAACTTTAAATTGTGGATCTGCTAGATATCTTTTTATTTAAAGATTTTCAAGGAAATCTAAATTTTGTTTTTCATTTCAAGTGTGTAGTATTTGGATGTCATTGGTGTGTAAAAGTGAGGTTGGATGTTCAAGTAGGTATTTTGCATAATTTGACTTATCTGGTTGTTTTAATGTATATGCTCTTAAATGTTCATTGAATCTTACTTCAAAATTTCTTTGCGTTTGACCTATATATACAGCATTACATTTTGGACAATTAATTTTGTAAACACCATGTTTTTTTAACTTGGGTAATTTTGTTTTTACATTTAACAATTTTGCACCAACACTATTTTATGTTTTAAATGATATTAATGCTGATGTTGCCGAAGATATTATTTTTGAAATTGTATTGGAAATAGTTTTATAACTTTTAATTTCGTTAGTGTATGTTTAGGAAATATTAGTTATAGTGACACTTTCTGTTCTTTCCTCGGTTCTTTCTTATTAATTGGATAGCCGTTAGATGTAGCTATATATTTTATGACATCAATTTCTTTATCAAAGATAACGTGGAAATTGCGTTAACACAAAGAGTTTTTTATTATTCTTAACAAAATAACTATTAATATTTTAGGGTGTGGTTATATATTTGACATTTTACCAGAGGTGTGAATTACAAATGGTTATTCAAACATTTAATTATTATTTTTATAGAAGACAAAGATATTTATTTGTTTTATTAAGTGGTAGCCTTACATAATATCTGACACCTTTTCTTATTTTATTTGTTTTTGAGATAATAGAATTCGGTAACCTGAATCTTTAATTATCACACTATTTGTAAGCGTATTTATATTTTTTTTCTGTAAATCCAATTACTTAACCCTACTTTTTTAGGACAAACTCATCTAGGTACCTCAGTTAAAATTCTTGTGGGATAAGAAATCAAAAGTCAAAATTCATATATGGCTAATTTTCATAATTAAAATGCGTGTAATATCTCAATAAATTGATCTTGATTAGTAAGCTACAGGTCAGGACTTCTATAACGGGAAAAATAATAATATACCTTTTACAATTGGAAGGAATAAATTGTATGATTTTGTTCCTTTAACAATGATTTTTTTATGTATTCATTATTGAATTAAAAATGTAACCTAAGATAAGGAAGGAAAGTTTTTTAAAGTTTCTTGTAAATAAGAGAAAAAACTTATGAAGCTTATGGCTTCCTTTAGGGGTGGAGAAGCGATGGTCTTCTACTTAGAAAAAATATTATTTTTAGCCTATTATTTCCTGTGAATTTATAACCAACCCAAGAAAAATTCATTAATAGAACTAACTAGACTATCTTTAAGTAAAAGTTACTTCCATTTTTAAAATGTTTCAGGCAAGCACAAATATATAGGCTCGTAGTTTTTAACCGCTTGTTAGAATGGCTTCTTTTTAATTTTTTCCAAATGTACATAACTGAATTGAAAATATTTAGTGGTTTACACGATAAAATTGTATTGTAACAAAACAATGTAATATTAAAGCTAAATCAAGGATACTTAAGGATAACTACTACTTAACTAAAGAAATACATTTTCTTTACATCACCCCTCCTGCAAAAGAAATTAATTCAGAACTATATTTATTTTATTATTCTTTTTCAATATCGGGTATTGGAATTAATTTCGATATGTGGAACATGTTTGACTCTGATTTTCTATGTCCAACATTTATTCTGAAAATACAATCTGATAACTTTTCTATAATTTCGTATGGTCCAATTCTGATCTCATCAAGTTTTTTCCTGTTCATTCTATTGCCATTCTCCACAAATACTCTATCACCCACTTTAAAATTTAGGTTCCTACGATGCTTATCATAAATCTGTTTATTGTAATTATGTGACTTCATTGAATTTTCTAGAGCTGTTTTCCTGTCATGAAGCCAGTCTTGTTCAGAATTTTTTCTCTTTAATTCATTTGGTAGGATTGCAACATTAGTGCCCTCTAGTAAATAAACTGGTGCAAATCCAGTTACTGTATGTTCAGTTTCGTTATATTTACTTACACATTCCTGTGCTATAGTTGTCCAGGCTGTTTTCTTCTGTCCTTCATTAATTTTGCATCTGATTTTATTGACTAGAGTTTGGTTCAGCCTCTCATTCAATCCATTTGAAAATGGCGAATTCACTGCCGTGAAAATAATTGGTATGTTTTTCTTTTCTAAAAAGTCTTTAAAATCCTTTGAGTTGATACTTGGATATTGATCCGAAAGAATCATACCAATATCTTCAGTTTCACCAATTTTTTTACAAGTCTAATAAAATCATTTGCATTTTGCGTTTTCGATGTTAGAATCCACGCGTATCTAGTATAATGGTCCACTAGAAGATGTAAGTATCTTTTTGTAGATCGGGAACCTCCAAAACCTCCTATTGTATCAATTGAAATGATTTCGAAAGGTTTTGTGGCTGGTCCCAATTGAGACATTAGACCGACCTTATTTTGTCCTCTTGATTTATTTTTAATACACACAATGCAGCTTTTACAAACATTGTTTATATTCCTTGTTAGGTTCTTTGCAGTATAGAATGGACCAATCTTTCTTTGCATCTGAGTTATTCCTATATGACATAAATTTTCGTGTATGTTTTTTAAAAATTCTATGCTAAATTCTTCTGATAGGATAATTTTATTCCTTTTTTTTATTCTTTTGTAGTAAACATCATTTCTAGCTATAATATTTTTTTGTCTGTTATGAATCTCATTGTTTCTTTTTTGGTCTTTTAAGATATCTTCTATTTTTATTAAATTTACAATCTTCAACTGTTCTTCTGAATTTTCATTTGGTTCCAAAACTGGGTTCCTACTCAGACAATCAGCTTCTAAGTTATTTTTCCCTGGGGAGTATTTAACTTTAAAATCATATTGAGATAAATAATAGGTCAATTCTCCCAGTTCCTCATCTGTTCTTGATTTAATGTTCATATTTTCTAATGGTTTGTGGTCCGAAAAAACAGTAAATTTATTCCCTATTAACAGATGTTGCCAATACTTTACACATTCTTTGATAGCTAGGCATTCCAAGTATATGGCTTTCTTCCTTTTTTGAACATTATTTAATTTTTTTGAAAAATAAGCAACAGGCTTTTCCTCTTCATTTTCTTGAGGCTGTTTTAATACTGCTCCAATTCCCTGCAAACTTGCGTCTGTGTAAATATATATTGGTAAATTTGGATCAAATATAGTTAAAACTGGTTGGGTACATAATATTTGCTTCATTTCTTCGAATGCTTGCTGACATTCCTGAGTCCAAATAAACTTTTTATCTTTTCTTAAAAGATTGTGAAGTGGATCTAATTTTATTGCTATTTTCGGAATATATTTATGATAAAAATTTATTTTTCCTAAAAATTGTCTTACATTCTTTTGTGACTTTGGGACTGGGAATTTTTTTATTGAAATTAGATTGTCCTTTAATGGTGTAACAGAATTATTGTGAATTATGTGACCCAGATATTTTACTGAATCAGCTGCCAATGTACACTTCGAAAATTTTAGTCTGAAACCTTCTCTTTGTAATGCTTCAAATACTTGTGTTAAATGCTGCAGGTGTTCTGAGAAAGATTTCGAGAAAATCAATATGTCATCTATAAAGTTTACTGTAAATTCTGAAAGTTTATGTTTCCTGATTATATTGGATAATATTCTTTGAAAAATTGCTGGGGAAGTCTTAAGTCCAAATGGTAAACAAGTCCATTGAAAATGTCCCTCCTGGGTAACAAAAGCCGTTTTATGTCTATCTGAAACACGTAGAGGTATTGACCAAAATGCTGAGTTTATATCTAATGTTGAGAAGAATTTACAATCTCTTGTTTTAACCACCAGATCTTCGATAAGTGGAAATGGTTGTGATTGTGGTACTACAATTTTATTTAAGTCTCGAAAATCGACGCAGAGCCTTGTTTTTTTATTTTCATCTCTTTTATAAACTAATGTTACTGGAGCTGCAAACGGACTATATGACTCTTCTATCAGATTTTTTTCCAATAATTTTGCAATCTGACTTTCAATTTCCTGTCTGTCTTCGATTGTGCACCGATATGGTCGTTTACTACAATATTTTTCCACCAATAAATCAATATGAGCTTCGTAATCAGATACTGTGCCAATATCGTACTTGTCTTTTGCAAAAATTGATTTATGATTTAGAATAAGTGTGTCAATTTTTAACTGTTGATCATTGTTTAAATGATTTATACAAATATTAAAATTATCTACGTCAATATTTTCATTGAAGTTTACTAAATAAATATTATTTGATTGTTGAGAAATTTCATCCTTTTGATCAATAGTTATTTTAGTTTTTCCTTCAAATTTTTTTTCAGATTTATCATCTTCTGTAATTATTTCCTTAGAAATAAAATCAACTGGAGATTTTTGACTAATTAGTAGGTTTTCATCTTGACATAGGTAAAAACTTTTTATACAGTCTAGTCCAATAAGAAAGTCGTAAGCAAAATTTTCTTTGTCTATAACGAAAACATCAATTTTTTTTTCAATTTCAAATATTTTTGCATTTACAGTTACTATACCACCTACTTTCTTAACACCATTAATCGTTTTTAAATTAGTACTTTTCAAATCATTTTTTCTTTTATTATTCAACTTAAGTAATTTTGAGTTTATCAATGATACATTTGATCCTGAGTCATAGATTCCAAATATTTCCAAATTTCCATTTATGACTAATTTTATTTTGATTAATGGTGGCACTAATAGTTTTTTTGATCTTCGTCTTTTAGCTCACATTCCAATTCTGAATTATTTACAAGTTTAATCTGGTTTCTGTCTTCATTTCCTTTTTCTTTGAACCAACATGCAGATTCAGAGTGGTACCGCATGCCATTTTTCAATTTTTCGTATATTCCACATTTTTGTCTTTTATCTGTATCTAATCTTGTAATGTTTTTTTTTCTAAAAATGTCTTTTTATTCACTAAATATTCTGGTTTTCCAATTTCATTGAATAAGTCTTTTGTTTCTAAAATGTCTTCTCTATCAATCCTGTCCATTATGTAGTTTGGTAAGCCAGCAGCAATAATATCAATCAGAGTTCCTTGATCTATCGTTTTTCTCACCTCAAGTAATAATTTTTCCTTTTTTATGGCATACTCCAGTAAAGAACCTGTTTGATATTTGAATGACAATGCAAATCTGCTCGCTGACCATCCTTTGTTAGCAAATGATTCACAAAAATACTGTTTCCATTTTGACCATTCTGATTGTAAAGAATGCTTCATCATCATTGAGTTATACCAATTTAGAGAAGATCCTTCAAGAAATAATCTAAAAATTTCTATTTTATCTTCGTCACCTTGTATTTCAAATCTTGAACATTCTTTTTCAAAAAGTTCAATCCATTGATAGGCATTAGAATGTTTTACATTAAATTTTTCCAAAATGAACCTATCTGCCTCTTTTTTCACATTTTGTTTTTTGGTATTTTCTTGATTTTCAACTAATTTCTCAAGGATTTTAATTACTGGGTTTTCAGTACTAATGGATTGTACAACATCTAGTTTGTTTTGATTTACTTCTTCTAAGTATTGGTCTTGGAAAATCATATTGTCAAATTCATCAAAATATGTAACTCTTAGTTCTTCTGTTAACGCAAACCAAATACTCCTCGTTTGGTGCCTTTTCTTTAACGTATTTTTAATAGTTGCAAAGGCTTTAGATTTTTTTATTTCGTTGTGCAAGCTAATTGATTGAAATTCTTCTGGTATTAAAAATACTTCATCGTTCTCTTTTATAACTGATGTTACAGCAATATAGTTTGACTTTCCATCTTCCGAAGGTTTTACTTTGAATTCGAACTTTATTTTATTCATACTTTTATCTTGATTATTTCAAAAAATGTTGTTTTATAATGATATTTCTTTTATCACAGAAATTAACACGCAGAACAAAACTTGAGTTTCTCTACAAAAAGAGTTTTTATTTACAAAACTGAATATACAATTATAAAGTAATCTTACCTACAAAAAGAGAAACAACATTTAATGTTCATACAATGCAATTTGACGAGAACTGTCTTTTTGACAATTACATTAAAAAAATGTTGAATTTAAGGATACTTAAGGATAACTACTACTTAACTAAAGAAATACATTTTCTTTACATGTTAATTTTTGCAATAAATTTAAAAACAATAACCTTTTTTTGGATAGAGAATGAAAAGACCTTTCAACCAATATATCACAAGCCCATTCTTCCCATTTAAAAAATTGGCTGTTGTAACTGTCACTCAAAGGGGGTTGAAGGTAGGGATCAAATTTTCACTTTGAAGAATGTCAATTTATCATTTAATTTAAATTTGACGTGTTTCGGGATTTTCTAGTAACCGAAATAAAGAATTTATTCCATTTGGCTTTTCCACACTGTAAACCGATTTAAAAAGTTTACAATAAAAAAAAGTACACACTTCAGTTTTCAAGTTCATCAACTTTATTGAGTATAAAGATTTGTTGTGTTAATTTTTCTATATAAAAAATTCACAAAATAGAATCACATATAAGCAATTATAGAAAAGTAGTTAATTCATTTTATCTTAAGTAAAATAAATTATAGGTATTCAGAAACCTACCCGTGATTAATGATTAATGATAAATAATTGTCAATAAAAGATAAATGGTTATCTTTACAAATATACTTTAATGCCTACTCTTTAGCCAAATGGGATAATTTAGCATGATTTCTTTGATGTCTGTTGATGAAAAGAATGTCTATTAAGTCATGGATATTGATAACACTTTGTCTTTATTTAAATAAATTTAATTTTCTTAAAACACTAATGATTTGATTATTTATTGTTAGATTTTAATAAATACTTAAATTCATTACAATTCTACACACAACGCTAAATAAGCTTTAAATTTAATTATTTATTATAATTTCAATTGTTTACATGAGTGAATTTAGAAACTGGGACGCTTGAGACAAAGAAAATATAGAAAAGTTTAAGATAAAAGACAGCACCAAGAGATTATTTTCTTCTTTTCTCAGAAGGGAAAGTACATTACTTAAAAAATCAGCTAAGCCTTTGCGAGGGTTGTTGTTCATTAATTCTATGGGATTAAGTTCACAATGATAAGGGGGAAGTCGAAGAAATGATTTACCACGAGAAGAAACCATTTCTTCTACAATGTAGGTTTTGTATTTATTCTTGTTCATTTTTGCAATTCAGTAAAGTTCTTTCCTTAGTGGATCATTTGGAAACTTAATATTTTTCGAAATAAGCCACTCCAAAAGCTCTGCTTTACGCCAACGACTTGCTTCTCGTATCCGTGAATGATAACTTGCGTTGTCCATAACAATAACAGCCCCTTTTGGAATCAGATCCAACATTTGAACAAACCATTCCTCGAAGACATCCCCATTCATATCTTCGTGATAGTCCCCCGTGCGTTTTGAAATAAAAGTTAATAATCCACCTACATCCCGTTACCTCTGACCTAAATCGTATATTCTTTAGCATAGCTGCAACTCATTCGTTCTATACAAAATGTACCTTACGGTATACCCTCTTAAAATATATTTTGGTACGTCTATGAAATCTACTTAAATGAATGATTTATTACTCCTTGTCCTTTCTATATAGACTATAACACTACTTAATAAACATCAGGTAGCTACAATTACAGAGGCAATTTTTTAAGTTTCGTTAAAAAGTTTAATTTTTTAATTCTTAGTAAGATGAAGTTCCACATAGTAAGGGTTGATACAATAAATTTCTTGAGAGTGGCCCATTTTAAAGCAAAAGACAATTCGTACAACAAAAATGGTATCTAAAAGTTTGACAATCGCTAAATTCCATGCATTGCTCTCGATGGCAACTAGATTGAATTTTTCAAAATGAGTTACCTACATTCTATATATAAATTCTTGATAAAAAATTTCTAACGAGATATATATTGTTTGTCAAAAAGTTATGTTAATGTATTGTGATAAGCGATAACGGTATCTCTCACGGTTAAAAGCAAAACTGACATCATCAATGGAGGATCAAACAAGGATATCATTTGAATTTTTAATTTGTTAACAATTGAATTCATTATTAATAGAAGACACTCGACCTTTGCGACAACTAATATTGTCATTGACTTTAAGAACACACTGCAATATTTCTAACGGGCACCACAACATAAAATTGTATTGTGAATAATTTCAATTCACACATCGTACGGTTCACCTTCCAAAATTTAAGCGGTCCAATTTTATTAATGATTTTACTAAATTTACACGATGTATTTTAGGTGAAATGTTCGAGTAGGCGCCGAGCATATGAATCTCTGCCAATTGCACATTATTTTTTTTATCATTCTATTGGTAAACATGGTTTAAATTCTATATTGCACAACATGCTATTGTTAAATTTAGTTGAAATATCATTAATAATAAATAAATATTTTGAGGTATTTAACTAAACCTAATTGAATAAATGATGAACTTTAAAAAAATCATTACCCCAAATTAAAATTAGAATAATATTTAGGTTAAGAAAAGAATAATTTAATTCAAAGTAAAAAAGCGTGGGGTGCTAACATATTAAATGTTAATCATTCTACTGGTTACTATCTACGAGGAAAACAGTAGTTAAACTTATTTTTCATTTTTCGAAATCTCATTATTTTTATTTAAAATTTCACTTAAACCTTCCTAAAACTAAAATAAAACCCCAATCTTAAACTTTTTATTTTCCCCCTGTATACTCTATATCCTTTTTAACCTACTCTGTATGCTTTCTTTTCCTCACTTACCTTTCCAACAACCTCAAATTTCAGCTTAAACCTTCCAAAAACAAAATAAAATATTCCCAAACTTTTCATTCTCCCCTCGTGTACTTTGTATGGTTTTAACTCGCCCTGTGTGTTTATTTTCCACTTCTACTGTCCCCGAGAAGCTTAAAATTCTACTTGAACCTTCCGCCAACTAAAAAAACCAGTCCTAAACTTTTCATTCTCCCCACGTATACTTTATATTTTTTAACCCACCCTTTATCTTTATTTTTTATTTCTTCGTTCGGTTAACAATAAATTATTTTTCATGTTTTACTTCGATTTATCTATTAATTTTTTGTAGACATGTGGTTTTCTTGAGAATTATTTCGTAGTTTATATATATTTCGTAGTTTATGTATATTTACCTAATACAATTATTTCAATTAAAGCTTCACTGTTGTATGGGCTTTTACCTGTTAACTTGGAGCCATCCCGTTCTTCATTGTCCAATAGTTAAATTAAAAATTTCTTACTGAAAATTTATCAATCCTGGCGGTCCTAATAAGGATAATGCGAAAATGTTATCAAATAATTGCATTGGTATCGGACCTTTCATACGCATGCAAAGTTTCAAATGAATCAGACTTCTAAAAAACCGGTGAAGATTAAGCTCAAAGATTCCGTTACATACATAGCATAGTTACAACCCAAGCTAATATAAAAGCGTGTTAAAATGGATTTCTCAGCTGTTGCTATAGGAATTAAGGAATTAAGTTATTGCAATTCATTGTTGGTCTGACATCTAGATGGCACTATCAGCATAAAATCTTTATTACCGATCCAAAGAACAGTATTTTTTAAGAGGGCTTCCAAAATATCATAACATCTATGCAAATCCTCCAACGCCCATCAAGGGTGGTTCATGGAAAATAACTAAAAGTAGTATACATTTCTATTGAAACATAGTCATAGTTTTTATTTTTTAAAGAGTTCCCCCTTTAATTAGGGATTAACTAACCCAAATACAATAGAAATCCTAGATAATATCGTCACAACAGGTAGATAATAATAAAAGGAAAGGCAAATTTCTTAGATGCAGACAGTAGGTATTCGGGAAATGGAAAAAGAGAGCAAACCTCTTGGAGATGTAAAGGTTGTGATTCAAAACCACCTCTTTGTGTAGGAGAACAATTTCATTCCATTTAGATTTGTTTTAGTTTTTTTAGATGACTATTTCACTAGACTATTTTTAACTGACAAAACTGCATAGCAACGGCATAATTTTGAAAAGAAATAATGAATCCGGACGAAATATCAAGTTTTGGGTGCCGGCCAGGCGAAGAAATCAGAAAATTGGTTTCGGAAAATGTCCCATTGAACACGCAGAAGTCCAGAAGTTCTATTTGGAACCAATTCTCGGAGTACCTACGGGTCAAAAATGTACTACCATAACGGAACTAGCAAAAATTCTCGAGGATTACGCTTTTAATATGAAAAAAGGCAATGGCGAAGACTATAAAGAGCAAAAATGGTACAAGAAAAATATTTTACGGAATACGGCATAAAAATGGACCCTTTCACGGATATATCTTTCAAATGTGCAAGATTGGCCAGAGACACCAAGCGAAGGCAGCTTCAAAGTTGTCCAGAAAAAAGAAAACTTAGTTCAAAAGCATTATCCACCGAAGAACTATTAAAAATGATCAAAAGCTACGACGAAGAAACCCCCGATGGAGCACAAAAATAGTTTTTTCACCTTTGCTCATTTGAACTAGCTTGGAGAGACAATGAGGCCGTAAATTGCAAGATTAACTTTTTCCAGAGGGAAATTGATATTATGGGATAATTTACGGGTTGAATTGAATACAACAGCATTTTTTCGAAAACAACTCAAGGCGGGTCAAAAAGTTTGGCAAGCTGCAAATGGTTGGTAAAAAATTCATCAAACGAAAATGTATGCCCAGTTAGACTATTCTTGAAATTAATGGAAAAAAAGGACCAAAGATTTTATCAGACAGACTCTTTCTTACTGTTCACCCCAATTGAAAGAATGGATCTTGGTTCAAAAACTGTCCACTTGGAATAAACACCGTCTGTAAGTGGACAAAAATGCACCTGGAATTTAGAGCACAATGGAATTTACCACTCCACAATAATATCGCCAGGGTTAAAATTGGTCGCAAAATACTATCACTGGCTCCCGGGCTATTAGGTCAGGCAGCTTCTTTCAGTGAAAATATCCCTTCTGTACATACAGACAATTGTCCCTTATAATGGAAAAACATTTTTTTTTCTACACATCAAAATGCTTTGATGGAACAGGTCTGCCAACCCAGATAGGATTTTTTAGACACAAAAACTATTTTTCTGTTAATTTGGATCAAACATATGATAGGTATAGGTACATAAAAAATAAACCACACAAGAAATTTCCAGTGTTCAGTTTCACTGAAGAATGAAACATTAAAAAATTCCTATGAATTCTCATATTGATAATGATTATTAAATTATTGTTTAATGTGAATAATATTACATTAACAAATGAACATTTCCAAAATGAGTAAATGCATTTAAGTAAAGTGAAATTCAGTCTTGCTTAACCTTGTCTCACTTTTATTGCTGACAGCTTTTATGGCCTTTTAATAAAAGAACTATAGAAAATCACTATCAATATTCTTTTATTAGAAAATGATTACGTCCATATTAAATTTAACATTTTTTAAGAAAAATATCATATTCATCAAATCATCGATAAAGCAGTGGCTTATTTATCATCTACCCGGTCGAAAAAGCCGACCTTGCTAAATCGCCAAAGGTTATTACATAGCAAAAATCGTGTGAAAGACTCAATGACCCCATCTCAGACTCCGCATCCCAATAAATCTTCTCGATGATCTCATGCTTGCGGTGTATTTACAGGCTACGTGGGATGAAGAGTAAATATAACTCACTGTAATAATCCTAGCTCTTATTCTTTCTGTAATTAGTGGATTATTGTTTGAATAGTGTAGAAAAAGCTAGAATGGTAACTATCAATTTTAAAAAACTCTACTTATTGATTGTTGATCAGTTTTCAATAAATTGATTCCAAATCTATAGCACTAATTTTATACTCAGTTGGGCACTGGTGCTAAAATATCCAAGGGTTAGATTTAACTACATAATTGAAAAAACTTATTGCTAAAAAATGTACAACTTTATGATCCTGTTGCCAAATTTTAGCTATTGATATTATTGTTGCCAATTTTCGCAGTATAAATAGTAGGGGAACGAGGGGCAAAACCGGGTAGTGAGGTAAAACCGGGTACAGACTTTAATTCCATAATCGGTAGCGCCAGCTATGAACCATCGCTACACAATAGTCGTGTCACGTCCACCAGTTGTCAGAATAATTTGATAGCATCTACATCGCCACTATCGTGAATTATTGAATGAAAAGTGTTTTACCAGGTATGTGATGTTATTTTAATTTTTTTTACCCTTTCTACAATCCACTAAGGACTAAGTTAATAAATGTTGTTTAACTATCGCCTAAAACCCTTGTTTCTGTAGTGCATTTGTGTAGGAAAATTTTTGCATTTTAGGTTAGAATTAAAAAGCAGTGACTCAATTTGTTGTAGAAGTACACTCGGGGCAGAACCGGGAGGGGCAAAAGCGGGCCTACCTGCCCCATTGCACTCACCGACTCCAACATCTGGATGTCATTTTTATGGCACCCTTGAGCACTTACTATAGCCAGGAAGTGAAAACGTGGCTAAGAGCAAATCCTGGCAAAGTTGTCACCCAATTTGAAGTCGGAGGATTCTTTGGTCGAGCTTATGCTAGAGCTGCAACTATCCAAACCGCTGTCTCTGGATTTTTAAAAACAGAAATCTATCCTAATAACCGTTACGATGCAACAGCTGCCTCAGAACTCTTTAATTAAACTTGTTTTTAAATACCCGGTTTTACCCCACTTGTTATCCGATTTTGCCCCGGGGCTGGGGCAAAACCGTAATTAGCAATATTTTTTGTTATGCCCTTGTTTTAGTCAATACAGATTATTTTTTTTTAATTTCGTTGGTTTATTCTGTAGATAAGGTTTATAGAATTTAGTTTCCAAAATATCAGTTATAAAATAAAATTATTAAGTACTATGGAATTTTTTTACCTTAGCTACCCGGTTCTACCCCTCATTCCCCTACTCCTCGTATATAATTCCCTCAATAAAATATCAATTTCTGCATTGCGACAAAAAATTCATTCTTTGGATATTGAAATTGAAATTTTTCTTAAATGGAGTGTGTGGTTTCGAACGATCAAATCTAAACAAGGTCCTTTGCGCTTGCGTCTGATTTACAGTTCCTCACAAATTACTTTCACCATTTGTTCCACTGACCATTTTACTTTTAATTTTCATGGAACCCACGAAAAATATTTAAATTTTTTTTAGCTAGTAATGAATTCTGATGTTAATTCCTCAGAAAGATGGTTATTTGATTTTAATTAATTATATTTCGAAAACAAACATCAATTAAAAAACATTTTATAAATAAAGTTAAAAAATTCATAATTATAAAAATATCGTAGGGATCGTAGGAAAAATCGTGTACATAACTTGTACTCGTTACGTATTAACACTCGCCGCTACGCGGTTCGTGCTAAACTTAACTCGTGCGTAATATTTAACAATTCACGATAATTTTATTTATAAAACCTGCAAAAACAATAAAATACCTAGGCATTATGTTGGACTGTCACTTTAAATGGAATTATCGCATGGAATATTTAACAAAAAAGCTAAGATGTGTATGTTACAATTTTAAACAAATTATAGATTTTGTAGGTGATAAATAAAAAAAAATTTTTATCACAGTCTCGTCGAAACACACCTCAACTATGGTATTATCGGATGGGCAGGATTATCGAAAACCTATTTGAAAACGTTAGAAGTTTCTCAAAAAAGATTTCCGAAACTGTTATTAAAAAAACCAATCGATATCCTAGTGAATTGCTATATGGTGATTCAGGACTGCTAGATATAAGGCAACTCTATTCAGTACAGTTAGGATTAAAACAATATCTGAATGTAACAGATTTAAAATCACAACAACATAACTACGAAACGAGACAAAAAAATAAATATGTAGGTATTACCTTTAATGCAAAAATGTATTGGACAAAAGAGCTATTCTTACCTTGCACCTAGATTATTTAATATACTTTCCCAGAACCTAAAAAGTGAAACTTCTTTTGCCGTATTTAAAAGGAACTTAAAACTCTTTATATTATTAAATCGCGCAGAAATTAGGAATTTATTTTAAACCTAAGTATTGACATAATAAGGAATCTTTGATAAGTAATGAATATATTTTCTACTTATTCAGAAAATTAAAAAAAACTTTTAAAAAATTTTAATTTTAATGAAATTGATTGTGTTAACCTCTACTTTTTGGAAGTTCATCTTACTCAGAACAATTAATAACTGCGAAACAGCTGTAATTGATTTTAAAGCGAATTTTTCAAATAAATAGTGGAAGTTTAGTTTAACTGTGCAGTTATTAATTGTTCTGAGTTTAATTTTAATAATGTATATATAAAAATTTATTGTGTAATTTTAACTATTTATATTAGATTTATGAAAAACGGTTTTTTTATTTCTACTGTATTAAAAGCAGATATCCTACAAATGGTAAATATTGTTATTTGGTATTAACATTTTTAAGCACGATAATTGACGAAAATTAAACATGGTAAAATCCGTTAACTACCTTTTCCAAATAACACCGAACCAGTATATAACTATAACATTAAAAATACCTTGGTATAAACATATTTATAAAATTAAATTCCAGTAGAATCATTTATTTTCTTTTTCCTCAACCAAGTTACTCATTTTATTTCAAATATTTCTGAGTTAAAAACAGATAATTAATTTTATCGGAAATTGAAATTCATAATAAATTGAGAAATAATAAACTAAAACAACTTAACTGATTTCCTTTTAAAAGAAATTCCTATTGTTTTAAAACCATATTAACAAGCAACATTTACAAGCAATTTTACAAATACTTAAAAGATCCTGCTGGGCAATTATACTATCGTAGAAAATTGGTAGTATACAATCTTACCATTTGGGAATCACCCCTACCAAATAACGCGTATTGCTTGTGCTGGAATGAAATCAATGGCAAAAAAGGTAGTTCTGAAATCGGGACCTGTATGTATAAGATTCTATTTAAGTGAATGCTTAAGACCTGACGTTAAGCATGTAACTATTTTTTCGGATACTTGTGGCGGTCAAAATCGTAAACAATTTATTGCTGCTTTGCTGTTGTGGATTGTACAAAATATCGACCACTTAGAAATTATAGAACAAAAGTTCTTAGAAACAGGACATACTTATGGAAGCGGATTCTATGCACTCGGCAATATAATCTGCAAGTAAACACGTGGATTTCAAACGGCAAGAAAACAGAAAGTGAAGACACTAGACAATGTAAAACATTCTATAGGCCCATACAAGGCAAAAGAAATAAAATACAACGAATTTTTGGATCTAAAGTCACTTGCAGCAAACATAATTCAAAGCAGAACAGTAGATTTGGAAGGTAATACAGTGCAGTGGTTAAAAATCAAGAGACTAAAATATATTAAAGGTGAGAAAAGACAAATTTTTTTTTCAACTATGACCTCTCAGAAGAATTTAAGTGTTTAAAAATATCAGAAGATATTGGCTTAAAATCAAAAAAACCCACTTTACGCTCTAAAAGGCAAAAACGAATTGCAAACCAAGTCTTCCCGACTCCAAGTAATTTACCAAAGTTGTATAAAAGTACACTTCCAATAAGTGAAGCGAAGAAAAAGGACTTGATAAAGATGTGCGAAGAAAATATTTTTCCAGAAGAGTTGCATGCTTGGATATCAAATTTAAAAACCGCTTATATCTTAGACCGAATTCCAGACGTAATGATGGGAGAAGAATCGGAAGAAGATGACATTACCTCCTAAATTAATATAAAAAAAAATCAGAATAGTTTTTTGTTTGCTTGAATAATCTGCAATTATTTTTATTTTTATTTTTGAAATGAAAAATAAAAACCAATAAAATCAAATTTTGTACTCATTCAACAGGGAAAACCCGATAAATATCACGTTTTATTTTTTTTTGTAAAAACGTTTTTATAAATAAAATTGAAAATAAAATATTTTAACTAAGTATTAAATTCTCTACCGTTTGGATATAAAAAAGGTTTGATAAAACATACTATGATGGTCTTAAATCTTCCTCAAAGTTTATCTCGAAACATTGATTTTGTCAGTAATCGGGTTTTCGCCCGAACCTCTCGAATATTCTGTATTGTTTAAATTTAAACCGCACACAAGCTCCTCAAAGAGTTTCAGCGGCTTTCATCCTATTTATTAACTACAGCTTGTCCACGGATGGGGTATCCTATAGGTGAAAAATGTTTAAATATTAGTTTTAGTGAAAAATGTCATTCTTGATAAAACGTTTTGATTGTTCTGAAACCCCATAAAATATAATAAAATTCAGGTATTTCAAAATCCGTCTCATTTTATAGCCAGTTGAATGAAAACCGTATGAATTTGTGCACTAAGTTCGAAAATAATGTATTAATCTAGTGAGTGACGTTTACGATGTACCCAGTAACTGCCAACTTTTATAAATAATTTTCAAATTGTCATTCTTTAATAAACTTTAACAATTCAAGAATTATAATCACTATCAAAAATAACAATACAGAATAATAATGTAAGAAACACTAAGTAAACAAAAAAAACCTTTTCAATATATCCTCCCCCAACTTCAAAACATCTCTCAATTCTCTTCCTAAATTTTTTTGTTAGTATTTCGCAGCATTTCTGGGGTAATTTCGTTAACTGCATCAGTGATAGCTCGTTTCAAGTCTTCAATATTATGGTTTAAATTATTTGCGTAAACTTTTTGTATTAAGTAGCCCCATAAAATCTAAAATAGTTAAATCGGGGGATCGTGGCGGAAAAAATATTGGTCCATAACGTCTCATCCATCGCCCAGGAAAATATTCATCCAGCCATCCTCTAATTAGCAAAGTCGAATGTGACGAACATCCATCATGTTGAAAGTACATCTTAGACCTTTGCTCCAAGGGAATATTTTCTAATTCAATTATTAAGAAGTTGTTAAGCAAATACAAATATACCTCCTATATCTTCCAGAAAATACGGTCCGATTATTCGATCCGGTAAAACCGCACACCAAACATTAACTTTTTTAGCAAATTGAATATTACAGTTAATCCTGTAGCTCGGGTTTTCATTAGCCCAATATCGACAATTTTGGGAAGAAACAACTCCGTTTGTTGTAAACGTTGCTTCATCAGAAATCAAAATATTATTATGAAAGAATCGGTAATGCATAAGTTTTTCACCAATCATCGCACAAAAGTCCAACTTTGTGTCATAATCATAATCTTGTAAGGTATGAATGAATTTCGGTTTGAATGGATAAATTTTGGGTAATTATTTAGAACAGCTACTTCTGGCCAATTTCCGTAATTTTTACAAAAATACTTTAATTATGGTCTACAAATAATGAATTAAATATTCATTTAGTGCGCTCAAGCATATTTTTTTCAAAATTAATTTTTAAAGTTGGAACTACTTTTTGATCGCGCTGCCATTTTTAGCAGTATGACGTCTGAAAATCGTATGCAAATAGTAATACGCGACAAATAACAAACAAAACAAATTATTTTAATATGCATTACATTTTAAATTTTACCGAAAAAACATTAAAAAAGTAATCTTATAATATAAATATACTCTCACAACTTACTTTTAACAGGTGGACTTTCCTAAAAAGATGTATCGACACCTATCCACTTATCACTACACTGTTTACATTCTGTATTTTATTTAATTAAAATCTGCACCACACAATATTTATATAATTAAATATAGGTACTCTCTGAAAAACTAAATATACAATAATTATAACTCGTAATCATCTTAACAAAATGTTCTATTTAACAACAAAATTTATTCTGCAATACACAATACTAAAATCAACTTTTTAACAGCGCTATCTGCTGTTCCGAACATAACTTGCCTTATGTCATGTAGGTACCAGCGTTGCCACATCTCTAAATAAAACCTAAATATTACCATCATATTTTTTTACATTATATATATATAAAAAATATTAAAAATAAAATGTGAAATGTAGAGAGAATATTACTAACCAAATCAAATTGGTCTTTTTGCATTTTATAAAAGATAAAACCAAGATAAACAAACACGCAAAATTCAGTGGCGGGTGGCGATGCTTTCCTAATCCAACCTAACCTAACCAAACTTAACCAAACCAAACTTAACCAAACCAAACTTAACTGAACCTAACCAGAACTAACCAAACCTAACCAAACCAAATCTAACCTAACCTAACCTAACCTAACCTAACCTAACCAAACTCAACCTAACCTAACCTAACCAAACCAAACCTAACCTAACCAGACCTAATCAAACCTAACCAAACCTAACCAAACCTATCCTTACTTAACCTAACCTAACATAACCTAACTTACCTAACCTAACCTAACCTAACCAAACCTAACCAAACCTAACCAAACCTAACCTTACCTAACCAGACCTAACCAAACCTAACCAGACCTAACCTAACCTAATCTAACCTAACCTAACCTAATCAAACCTAACCTAACCAAACCTAACCTAATCAAACCTAACCTAACCTAACCTAACTTAACCTAACCAAACCAAACCAGACCTAACCAAACCTAACCAGACCTAACCAGACCTAACCTAACCTAACCTAAACTAACCTAACCAAACCTAACCAAACCTAACCAAACCTAAATAAACCTAACTTAACCTAACCTAACCAAACTTAACCAAACCTAACTTAACCTAACCTAACCAAACTTAACCTAACCTAACCTAACCTAACTTAACCAAACCTAACCTAACCAGACCTAACCAATCCCAACCTAATCAAACTTAACCAAACCAAACTTAACTAAACCTAACCAGAACTAACCAAACCATACCAAACCAAATCTAACCTAACCTAACCTAACCAAATCAAACCAGACCTAATCAAACCTAACCTAACCTAACCAAACCAAACCAGACCTAATCAAACCTAACCGGGTTTGGTTAGGTCTTGGTTAGACCATAACCGGGTTAGGTCTTGGTTAGACCATAACCGGGTTAGGTCTTGGTTAGACCATAACCGGGTTAGGTGTTGGTTAGACCATAACCGGGTTAGGTTTGGTTAGGTTAGGTTAAGTTTGGTTTGGTAGGGTTAGGTTAAGTTTGGTAAGGTTTGGTTTGGTTAGGTTTGGTTAGGTTTGGTTAGGTTTGGTTAGGTTTGGTTAGGTTAGGTTAGGTTAGGTTAGGTTAGATTAGGTTAGATTAGGTTAGGTTAGGTTTGGTTAGGTTTGATTAGGTTAGGTTAGGTTAAGTTTGGTTAGTTTAGGTTAGGTTAAGTTTGGTTAGGTTAGGTTTGGTTTGGTTAGGTTTAGTTAGGTTTGGTTAGGTTAGGTTAGGTTAGGTCTGGTTAGGTCTGGTTAGGTCTGGTTAGGTCTGGTTAGGTTTGGTTAGGTCTGGTTTGGTTTGGTTTGGTGTGGTTTGGTTGGGTTAGGTTAGGTTAGGTTTAGTTAGGTCTGGTTTAGTTTGGTTAGGTTGGATTAGGATAGCATCGCCATCCGTCACTGAATTTTGCGTGTTTGTTTATCTTTGTTTTATCTTTTATAAAATGCAAAAAGACCAATTTGATTTGGTTAGTAATATTCTCTCTACATTTCACATATTATTTTCAATATTTTTATATATTTATAATGTAAAAAAATATGATGGTAATATTTAGGTTTTATTTAGAGATGTGGCAACGCTGGTACCTACATGACATAACGCAAGTTATGTTCGGAACAGCAGATAGCGCTGTTAAAAAGTTGATTTTAGTATTGTGTATTGCAGAATAAATTTTGTTGTTAAATAGAACATTTTGTTAAGATGATTACGAGTTATAATTATTGTATATTTAGTTTTTCAGAGAGTACCTATATTTAATTATATAAATATTGTGTGGTGCAGATTTTAATTAAATAAAATACAGAATGTGAATAGTGTAATGATGAGTGTCGATACATCTTTTTAGGAAAGCCATTTTTAAAAGTAAGTCATGAGAGTATATTTATATATCATAAGATTACTATTTTAATGTTTTTTCGGTCAAATTTATAATGTAATATATATCAAAATAATTTATTTTCTTTGTTATTTGTCGCGTATTACTATTTGCATACGATTTTCAGACGCCATACTGCTAAAAATGGCAGCGCGATCAAAAAATAGTTCCAACTTTAAAAATTAATTTTGAAAAAAATATGCTTGAGCGCACTAAATAAATACTCAATTCGTTGTTTTTAACTATTAATTAAACAATTTTTATAAAAATTTTGAAGATAGGCCAGAAGTAGCTGTTCTAAATAATTACCTTCAACTTGCGATTTTCCTTAACGAATGCATAGCTAGTGCAGTAGCTGCATCATCCTCCTCAACGAACGCCTTTTTCAATTTCTTTTTGTCTTGAATAGATCCTGTCTCATCAAACTTCTTTATTAATTTTTTTAATCCACACCGCGTAATGGATAACATCTGGATGTTTTTCGTGCAATTTTGCAATTGGATACTGGTACGAAACTTCCCCAATACCATAACACTTAATAAGATATATTATTTTTTGAATAGTTAACAAAGTTGACAGTTACTTGGGACACGTAAACGTCACTCACTAGATTAATACATTATTTTCGAACTTAGTGCAAAAATTCATACGGTTTTCATAAATAAAACTGGCTATAAAATCAGACGGATTTTGATAAACTTGAATTGTTTTATTTTTTGGGGTTTCAGAACAAGCAAAACTTTTTATCAAGAATGACATTTTTTACTAAAACTAATATTTAAACATTTTTCACCTATAGGATACCCCATCAGTGGACACGCTGTATGTAGTATTATTCTTGATATTATATCGTATTTTTATATTTTCTGTATATTGGTTAATAAATAAATTATTATTATTATCCAGCGCGACATTCCGCCACTGTTAAAGTAATAAATTTCCTACGTGATAAAAGTGATATTAGTTTGTTTAACAAATCAAGTCCATTCATAACTCATATTAAAAAATTGAAGTAAAACATAATAATACTACGTTTCTTAGTGTTTACGATATAAATATTGGAAACGAGTAACTACCAAGAAATATCAAGCCGTTACAGCGAATTCATGTACGTGTTGATTGTGATTATGTATTTTGTGTCTGGAATAGCAGCGGTTTGAGTTGTTGCACACGTCTACGGTTTTTTTTTGGAAAGATTTTAAATACAGGTTTTTTTAACACGTCAAACTGTAACAGTTTTATTTTTCTAACTAATCGACAATATTTAACTTAAAAAAACTGACATTATTTTGACGCAAAATAGTGAGTACGAGTCCGGTCAAAAATAAATTAACCTTTGATCATTTTAGAATCTGACAATGCAATTAAAGTGTATTGAAACGATCTTATACCCCACTATGTAGAGGATGTGAACAAGGAGACTGTTAAACTCGTCCTTTGTAAATGTCCAGCACTCCCTCTAATAAGATTTTCTGTATTCCACGAGAACTGGCTAACACATGCCAACTTGGCAGAGCTGCCTACTGGCGACTTTATCACCTGCTTTAAACAGGTTGACGAGGTAATAGGTAGGTTCAATCTCAGAAGGACGCATAATGGGCCAAATGTGACCCAAGTGCAGTGGGGCGACCCACCCTTCAAAAATTACAGATACAGAACGAGCGGAATGTTGGCTTAGAAACGTCATCTGCTACATTACAGTTTAGATGGAAGTAGATAGATAGATAAACTGAATCGAATTTTGGTGGAGATTTGAATATTTTACTAACAATGGGATTGATAAAAGATAGATGTGCCCAGATTTAGGATTTAAGATCCTCTACAGGGCTGGGGTGGCGTTGTTTGTTGAGTGGGAGTCGTATTGCTCTTGAAGAAATATTGAGGTTTGTGGTGTAATTGGGAGATAATGGCGGGAAGTAGAAGAATTCGCAGGCAACTGGCATCAATTTCTCAGCGAGTTGGACTTCGTGGGGATTCAGGTAGAGAGCTGTGCTGTATAAAATAGCTTTGTAGTCTAAAAGTGGGCGAATGAATGTTTTGTAGGTGTGCAGAAGAGTGGAGAAATGGGTTCTGCCGAATTTTCCTCCGCAATTGCGTCAATAGTCCAACAGAGGGTGCGAGTATATCTCACCTCTAGGTAGACGGCCTCGTTCTGGATATCGAGCCTCTCTCCCCAGAGCATTATTCGCAAGTAGAAGTTTCTCCTGGAGAGTGCCTGGGTGTTTAAAGAAGATAAGTTGAGATTTATTGGAGTGAAATCCTCCATTTGCGACACCACCTGGAGAAGGAGTCGAGGAACTCTTGGAGGCGATCTCGGTTGGGGGCAGATGCTAGGATTGCGGTAAAGTCCGGCGCGCCAGACCTGGTCAAAAGCCTATTGAACATCCAGTAACACTGCGGAAGCGTTGATTTTGAGACTTGGAAATGATGGTTTAAAAGTTAACCAATGGAGTGAGGGTGGAGTGCTTTGGCCTGAATCCTGATTGGAATGGTGGTATGATGTTGTGGGTGTCGCAGAAGTTCCAGAGTTGGTCCTTGATTAGTCTCTCAAGGACTTTCACCAAAACGCTGCCTGTAGGATTCAGACAGGGTAGGGTTTTTTCCGGGCTTGGAGATCATGACAGTGTTGGCGGTTTTCTAGTGGAAGTGAAATTTCAGAACGAGTTTGTAATTTGAAGGTTCGTATTACTTATAAATATCAGTAAACACAGCCTAGGCTGTTCACATTGGGTAATTTGATGCAAATATATGTTAAAGTCATGCCTGGTTGGCTGGAAGCTTGGCTCTTTCTATGGATCCATTCAATCCTCAGTAAAATGGCTACTGGAGAGACTTTAATTCTACCACAAAAAATTCACGGCGGTAAATAAAAATTTATATTTTAACTAATGTTAATTTACATGTGATAAATAATTGACCAATAATATATTCTTGTATTAAAGTGTATTTTGTCAAAATACACATTTTAATTGTTTTTCCTTTACTCACTATACTTCGCCAATGGTCGACATTTTATTGTTAGCTTTTAGTTAGATAATTGAAAAAAGGCTAAAGTTCAAGTTCTAAAGTTCCCTTGTAACTTATAATTTAATTGCATGTTATTGAGATATAGCGAACGATATCAATGATTAATGAAATGTGTGTTTCTTCAGTGACGTACTAATATATAGTACCGGGATAAATAAAGACGATTATAGAAACAAATTAAATTTGCAGGGACCCACAAATTAAAGAATTAAGCCGGCCGATTCCCGATTTAAAAATTGAAAAACAAAGTGGAAATGGACAAATAAAAACAAGGTTCCACTTCGCTGGACATTTGGTCGCTTCTAATTTATTTATATCGGAGAAGTTTTCGGCATATAGGCATCAATATCCCGAGTCACTTCTCAATGAAACATGTATTCAATTTGCATTTTTAGACAAAAATATGCTTAAAAATGAATTACAAGTATTGTATCAGAGAGACAAATGAAGTACCACCTCCGGAGCTCTTCCGCTGTCAATTTTATTAAATGAAGAAGGTTTAAATTGTACATTTCGGGAAACTCTTAATCTTTTAGGTATTTTGATAACAATACCTATGTCAACATCTGAAGCAGAGCGTTGTTTTTCAATGCTTAAACGGATTAAAACATTCCTCAGAAATACATTGAACAATTATTGTCCTCATTTATATTTTTAATTAAAATTTTTACCTATTTTGACAATACCGTGATAAATTTTTGCCCAAAACCAGTTTTTTAAACGATTTTTGGGTAAAAATTTAAGCATGGCATCCCAAAAAATTTTTCTGGCGGGGTTTTCACATTTTTTAAAAATCCTGCACTACCATCTTGAAACCAATTTGAGGAAACCCCTTTCGATGCAACCATGGTCACCGATTTCCCTACTCTCATGTTTTCTGCATTAATTCTGGTACTCAACATCCTTTGTACCAGTGAGGCTTCTCCTCGGTCCCAGTGCCCTTATTGTGGCATTTAAACGACGTGTTAACCAAAGCCAAATCTTTATGTCAATGAAGGTTATCGCTTTAGGCATTGAAAATATTTATTTTAATACAATATAAACAAATATTACTGAAACTGAAGTACATCCTGAAGTACATTAATATTGTTATAAACCCGCCAAGCTCAAGCACCGACACTGACCAGAACATATTCCCGAATGTTCGACGTGGTTCCAGAGGCATCAGAATGGTATATATAAGCGATTATCTTCGCGAAGTCATTCTCAATTTAGTCTTAACAGGAGCAGAACGCTCAAAAATAATTAAACAATAAAAGTGTATATAAATTAGGGGTATAATAGAGTGGTATAAATAAATTAGAACTGATATACCGGGTGTATATAAATCAAGTAAATATTTACTATCTAATACTTTCGTAAATAAATAAATACTAGTTAGCTATAGTGTATATAATTTACCCCACTCACAAAAACATTATAAACAAATAAGAAAAACATTACAATATGTTATCTAGTTGGAAAAACCTGTACGTAAAGCTTCGTCACTTAATCGTAAGATAAAATCTACAAGATTTGATTATACTTTATCCCTAATTAAGCATAAACAATAACAATGCCTTGATTTTATCTCCAGAATTATTTAATAAGTGACAAATTATATTATTAGTTTTACGATCTCATTTACTTGTTGTACGGTACTAAAAAAGTCATAAAAATAAAACTTAAATCAGTGTTTGAACAACATTATAAGTTACAATTGGTTTTTCTTCGTTCGAAAGTAGGTGTTGTTTAACTCGAGAAGATTTTATTAAAAACAATCAGGAGGAAAACAATATACAAGGTGGTCCAACGAAAACTTAACGCCTCAATTTTCCGGCTTTAAAATAAAAATGTGGAAAATTACTCGGAACTTTTGCTGAAAACGTTGACGTATATTTCTGGGGTAATTTGTCGGCATAAGTTTTCGTTGGACCACCCTGTATTTTAATTAGGGATGAAATAACTGATGTAGTTGTCATATTGTTTAACAATATTAGAAAAAGGATTTAAATTTGATATATCTAATCGTATTTATTAAGTTTTATGTAAATGATATGAAAATTATTTCTAAACAATGTCTTATAATTAATTATCAGCGCTGCACTGAATAGAGGTATTATTCTCCTCTCTATATTATGAAATAAATCAAACACACCCGGAAAAATGTTTATTATTGTATGAATATTATACTCGCCTCTAGTTCATAAAAAATTAATAATTATACACCTGTCTCTTTTATTATTTACAAGTTCAAGTTATTATTATGTAATTGTTTTGAACGCCACACTTTATATTAAATGCATTCTTATCCTTGTTTGCTGCTTAATAGAAACTATAATTTATTATATACTAATTTTTTAATAAAATAAACACGTGCGGCAGTAATAATAATTATTTCAAGCTTATTATTCAAATTTGCGAATCTCGAAATCTTGTAATCTCGAAATCTTGTAAAAAAACAAAATTCGACACTAAACTAACCTCAAAATCAAAATAAATATCATATTTTGAGTAAATTTATTGTTCAACAGTTTTGTGGGTTGGTAATAAATCTAATTATATTCTTGAATGAACAACCACTTGTTGTAATTATAAGCTGGCATTCGGCATCTTCTAAAAATCCTAAATTAGTGATAAAGATCAAAAAAATTTGCGCTCTCCCAGCAGATATTATCGAGAGAGCAAATGTTGCAATAAATAATTTGTTACTAGCAAAATCAAGAGAAAAATACGAATATGATTTAAAAAATTTTATGAGTTGGACGGTACTGTAAAACATAACTTAATCATCCCAAAACTTTGTTCTCGTTTAATGAACAACAAGATAATTTGTAGGAAACATTGTCAGCGATATTTAAATCATTTCATTAAGTTATAACTGACTGACTCCGACCGATTGAGATTATTATTTAAAACCATAATCTGAAATAAATATATTGTACAGTTTCTTTCTATGGTCAGCCGTAGAAAAAGTATAGTGCGCAACTCAAGGATAAAGCCAATGCTCGGCTTAACTCAATGTGGGCGTGAGTCCGGCAATTATAATAGGCAACTATTTTTTTAAAATTTATATTTAAATACCTATTTAATATTCTTTTATTTTTTTTATTGATCTTACGAACTCTAAATCATCAATAAAGTCAAAACAACACGGTTGCCACTTGTCAAAATAAATCTGCAAATTTCATTAAGTTTCAGGAAATAATTACAATTGATTCTCAAATATTGATGTTTTGAATATTAATTATGAAGTGAACTACTAAACTGTTATATATTCTCTCAGATACAATGATGATGTGCTCATAATATTCGATATTTTATATTAAGCATTAGGTGGTAATTTATACTTGAGGACATTTAACTTTATTAACGTGACAAAATGGCAGCACACTTCTCAACCAAGAAAGAAAGAGAATAACATAACAGGTTGCCAAATTTCTAACGAATATTTAGAGAACTTTTTAAATGAGATAATCATCAGGAACGTGTCCTATGTCTATTGATGAGATGAAGTATTCATTTCGAAGGAGTTTTTGGCATCAATCACTATATTATGAAAACAAATTTTCGATTAACTTGTTTTTAATAGGTGATTTGGCAACATTGGATGTCAAGTGGAAATGGAACATCAACAGACCAATAAGGACACCCCTTAAGTTATCATGAAGGAAAAAATGGATGACAAGATCTCTTATTAACTCAATAAATGAAAAAAATTCATTATACAACAAGTACAGAAAAAATCAAACTAACATAGATTTAAAACAAAATTATTTAAATTATAAAAAACAATTAGAAAAAAAAATTAAACAAGCAAAATTTAATTATTACAAAGAACAAATAAATAAAGATCACGGCAATTCAAAAAACATATGGAAAACTGTAAATGAAATTCTAAAAATCTCTAGTTCGAAAAAACTATCAACAATAAAAAATAACAACGGCGAGTTAATAAGAGATCCAGCACAAATTTCTGAAATATTTAACCACTTTTTTATAAACATTGGTGTGAAATTAGCTAAAAGTATTAAAAAAGATTCTACATATATTGAAAGGGTTAAAACTAATACAAAGTCCATGTTTTTAAATCCAACAAATGCAGACGAAATTAAAAATATAATATTAACACTTAAAAATAAAGAAGCTCCTGGTTATGATAATTTAACTGCAGAAACATTGAAAATAATTATGCCGTACATAGTAGATCCCATTGTATATTTAATTAATAAATCGTTTGAAAAAGGCATTTTCCCTGACGCTCTTAAGCTGTCCATAGTAACACCAATTTACAAAAGTGGTGATGTAACCGAACCAGAAAATTATAGACCTATTTCGTTGATAAGTTCGTTGGCTAAAATATTTGAAAAAGTAGTCAAACAGAGATTAAGTCACTTTTTGGATAAGTTTAATTTACTATCATCTGCTCAATATGGTTTTAGAGACAAGAAAAGCACCCAAGATGCAATATTAAATTTAACCAAAAATATTTACAACTGTTTAGACGAAAATATACCATCCTTAGCAGTTTTTATAGACCTTCGTAAGGCTTTTGATACTGTAGATCACAAAATGTTACTGGAAACACTAGAAGATTTGGGTGTAAGGGAAACAGCACATGATTATTTTGAAAGTTATTTAGTAAAGCGGCGACAGTGCACTAGAATAGATACAAAAATTAGCAAAAAACAAATAATAACATGTGGTGTACCCCAAGGCACGGTACTGGGTCCAATACTATTCACAGTGTATCTGAATAATATATTTTTTCTAGAACAAGGAGGTACAATTATAAGTTATGCAGACGACACTGTCATTTTTTATCAAAATTCAGATTGGTTTTCATTAAAACAACAAGTAGAAAATGACTTAATTAGAAATAAAAAATGGTTTGACCATAGAGCTTTATCATTAAATATAAATAAAACCGAATACTTACCGTTTAGTAGTTTGGCACCATCTCTCCCAGAGTTTGATTTAAAAGTTAATAATATTATTATAAAACCTGCAAAAAAAATTAAGTACCTTGGTATAGTAATAGACCCTCATTTAAGATGGGACGAGCATATGTACTATCTTATGAAAAAATTAGGATTTTTGTTATTCAGATTCAAGCAGGTTGCCCCCTTCCTTGATTACCAACAAAAAAGAATCATTTATCAAAGCTTAGTACAATCTCATTTAACATATGGAATTTTGGGATGGGGAGGGATATCGACCACATATCGAAATATGCTGGAAATATATCAAAAGAAATTCCTAAAGTTAATATTAAATACACATAATAGATATCAAAGTAGTTCATTATTTAAAGAAACAAAAATCTATGATACAAAACAATTATATTACAGACAACTAGCTATTACACAATATATCCATAAATCTGAATTGAAAACAGCTTCACACAAATACCAAACCAGTCAAAAAAGTCAATTTGTACTACCACTAAAAAGCAAAAAAGTTGGTCAGAGAAACTTTGAATATTTAGGACCAAAAATGTTTAACTCTCTTCCGAAAACTGTAAAAGAATCCCCTACACTGACTTCCTTTAAATGGAGATTAAAAGTTTTCATGGACACTACATGTAGGAAAGAAATACATAAATACATAGATAGGTATATAAGCTTGAAGAGGAATAGAAAAGAATAATAAATAAAAAAAAAGTATAAAAAAAAAATAATTAAATGAAATAAAAAATAAATTCTTTTTTTTTTTTAAATACTCTCATGACCGATCACTGGTATTTTACAAATAGTGTGTAGTAGGATTTTATAATAATTGGAAAAGGTTGTTTTAATTTAATTTATCATTATGAATTTTAATATATTTAATAAATTTGTTTTTACCACACACAAATAACCACGAGTTATTTCAGTGGATTTCTTCGTGTTTTTTTTGTATTAATTTAAGATTTAAGATTGTAAAAAACATGGTGTAACTTATTTATACATGAATAAACACATATTATTATACAAATTGGCGCTTGTCATGGATTGTTTAAAATAGGTTATGAAATTTCACGATTTCGAATAGGCTCATAAATCGCATGTATAATAGTTTTGATGGGATGCAAAAATTAATTAGGGTCTGTAACAATAAGATGATGTAGTTCAAAGTCCAATATTCAGTATCAGTCCAGTCGCCTATTGTCGATCTATGCAAGAAGCTAACCTAACCTAACTTTAAATTTAATGCTCCACAAAAATCCCGGTAAAAAAACCCTACAGAAACGACGGATTGTAATATTTGAAACTTTTAATCTTACCTCTAAAAAAAAGAGTGTTTATGTCTTAAATGAAACCAAGATGGAGTTTTCGGATACATGATGAGTATAATTAGAGAACACGGCATAAATTATTAAACACAAAATAGTGGTTTAATAATCCACTTCCTTGAAAATACACAACGGTAATACAACTTTAAACAACACCACTAACTTTCAAACAGACTATTTTAACATACAAAAAAGAAAAATTTGGTAGAAGTAATTAAATAGCCTCGATAACGTTAGTAACAAAAAATTAAATGACGACAGTAGACTTGCTAGGACATCTATATTTGAATTTACCTAAAATTATTTTATACCATAGCTATGTCAAATTAGTTATTATTGGATTTCTACAAGGTGGCAGTAGGTGCCATAGTCGTACGGATTGGTTTTAATCTCGAGTCTTTAAGAATAGTAGCTTAAAAATAAATTAATATAAGAAACAATAAAACAATTCAAGAAATGTAACAATTTTATACAGCAATCTTAGATCACTAAGGCTATACCTTGAATAAGTGCAATTCAGTCGGATCCTTCTACAGTAATACCCTACCATTAACACGCTTACATGCTTAATAGCCTCAATGATATAGACAGAAACTACTGTTTTTACTTCTTTTTTTCATCGCAATTGTAGCAATACATCAACAATAAATGAATAGCGAATGAATAGCAGAAAATGTACATGAGTCATAAATCTTTTATTGGCTTTCTTACAAATAATTGAACATTATAATTACTTTTAATCAGTTGCAGGTGTAACTATTCTACGAAATAAATATGCAAATTTGAATGTTGATTAATTACTGTATTTTACACATTTTAATCAGATCTGTGTACGACCAAATAAAGAGGAAATATCTTTAAATCCTGTAGGTTTGGTAAGATTAGATTGGATATTATTAGAGGTTATGGATATGTTATTTTTAATAAGGGCAAGAGTAAAATAAAAATCCAAATAACTTGATTTCTTGGATTTATGACAGACAGGCATGTTTTTAAAGTTCCTGAGATATTTTACTTGAATCTAAGCTAGTCTGGAAGTTTAATTAATCCCTTAAGAAACTAGGAATACACGAGATAACCTCTTTGTGAGGGCAAGAGTCAAATAAAAATCCAAAAAATCTTGATTTCTTGGATTTATGACAGACAGCCATGTTTTTAAAGGTTCTGAGATATTTTACTTGAGTCTAAGCTAGTCTGGAAGTTTAGTTAATCCCTTAAGAAACTAGGAATAAACGAGATAACCTCTATGTGAGGGCAAGAGTTAAATAAAAATCCAAAAAATCTTGATTTCTTGGATTTATGACAGACAGCCATGTTTTTAAAGGTTCTGAGATATTTTACTTGAATCAAAGCTAGTCTGGAAGTTTAATCAATCCCTTAAGAAACTAGGAATAAACGAGATGACCTCTATGTGAGGGCAAGAGTCAAATAAAAATCCAAAAAAATCTTGATTTCTTGGATTTATGACAGACGGCCATGTTTTTAAAGGTTCTGAGATATTTTACTTGAGTCTAAGCTAGTCTGGAGATTTAATTAATCCCTTAAGAAACTAGGAATAAACAAGATGACCTCTAGGTGAGGGCAAGAGTCAAATAAAAATCCAAAAAATCTTGATTTCTTGGATTTATGACAGACGGCCATGTTTTTAAAGGTTTTGAGATATTTTACTTGAGTCTAAGCTAGTCTGGAGATTTAATTAATCCCTTAAGAAACTAGGAATAAACAAGATGACCTCTATGTTAGTGTCAAGTTACAAAGGGATAATATAAAATAAGGAACCTGACAGAATATAACGTTTCTTGGTATGGAGCCCTTTATAGGGGTGTCTTCGCACCCTGAGCAAGATTGACCAAAGAAAGTTCTTCTTCTTCTTCTTCTTCTTCTTCTTCTTCTTCTTCAACCTCTAGATATCCACTCCTGGATAGAGTTATCTTCTAGAAATAAACAAGATGACCTTTATGTTAGTGTCAGGTTACAAAGGGATAATATAAAATAAGGAACCTGACAGAATATAACGTTTCTTGGTATGGAGCCCTTTATAGGGGTGTCTACACACCTTGAGCAAGATTGACCAAAGAAACTTCTTCTTCTTCAACTTCTAGATATCCACTCCTGGACAGAGGTATCTTCCAGTGATTTCCATACCGATCTTTCTCGAGCGCCTGAGGAATCCCGACACTTATTTTTGAATCTCTTGGACGCCACTTCATTCTAGCTTTACAAACATTTGTTCTTCTCCTTATCTCGTCGTTTCTAATCCTGTCTCTCAGGCTCCAAGCATAGCTCTCTCTATTATTCTTTGACAGACCCGGAAACGGTGTCTAAATTTTTTTGTCCCAAGAACTGGGGGGGGGGTTTGAACCCTACCTCCTCCTTGTCAGGTTTCTCCTCCATAAGTATATGCTGCAGAACGTCCCGAAAAACCATTTTTAGGCTAGAGAAAAACCTGAACCTAAACTGGTAAGTTCTGGGTTCCAATTTATCATATGTGTCGAAAATTATGTGATGCAATTTTCGAAATGTCACAGTATGTTGCTACATTAATATTATCACTGCAAGACATATAATTGACCAAATCACAATGCACATAACCGGCAAATGTTTGTGAATTTTACTTTTCCATGAGATCCTTTGATTTTGCTTTAAAAACCATCAAGCAAAAACTACATTATTGCTCTAGAAAACTTGTACGAATGTTTACTTAATCGTCCTCTTTCTTGAGACAAAGAAATGTCTTCAGGTGACTAGAAAATCGTAAATCTTCTGTTGTCTTTCAATTTGCAGTCAATTTTTTAATTAAGTCATCAGTAATGAAAATTATACTCATTGTGAATATTTATGTGACTCTAACTTTTAATGTTTTTTTTTTTATTTAAAATTCGTAATCCCCCTTAAAAAATACGGTAACGGTTATGACTCCAAAATAAAAGTAATAATAATGTTATAGATATATATATAGCGGGACACTGATTGATCTGATATGATTTAATAAAGTTCTTCTCACGGCATAAAAGAGCGATTTTATTAATTTATTTTAATATGAGCTTATGATATTGTTAGTGCAATGTCACAACTCAGGAAATTGATTGTAATTGAGTTTTATACGACTCAGTTTAGGTTGATCGAATCCATAATAGGACAGCGGCGCGTGGTTTTGAATTATTTGAAGTATATTTAATATTTGTAACTATTAATAGTTTTCATTAAATACAATAAATATGAAAAAATAAATAAAAAAATGTTGGCATATGTAGAATCCGGTGAGCTCTAAAAATTTTATGAAAATTCTAGGACATTACTATGAATAAAAAGTTATTTTTCGGCGGAAATACTTAGAAGTAGTAAAAATTAATAAAAATGTAGGTTCAAAGTAAACATTACCTATGACTTACAATGACAATTATATTAAAGTTGAGAACATTTTTGGGTTAAATAAACATTCTTACCACAAAAAAAAATATAAAATTGCGATTTGGAATTTATTTTTCTTATTAATTTTATTCCACAGAATCTCTACATAACTTTATTTTTTACTTTAATAAACTATCTCTAGCTCGTATGTCAAAACGTTCTGAGTACGTATAACCTCAAAAATGTCCAACTTTACTATAGAGCTGTCAGCTGCCAGATTACAACACCAGGGTTGCCAAATCCCGAAATATAAAAGGCAACTCTCGTACGATCCAACTAAGATTTAATCTTCAAAATTTTGTCCTTCTGATGATGGTTTATTTTTGAAATAATTGATATCTTTAACATATGTTGTAATATAAAAGTTTATTTTTTGTTTATTTTTAAACTTCTTTTTTGTTTTTTATTTTATCTATTGTTTTTAGGATAAAACTAAGTATTTAGAGTATTTCATTTGGATTTTTTACTATTTCATTTCAGATATTAAGGTGAGCAATAGTAATTTATAATACACTTTGATCTGTGTCAGCTGGTCGGGAAGAGGATTTAAATATTTTAGATTTCTTTAAATTTGATGCCTAATTTGGAATTTTGTATGAGAATTATTGCTTTTATCTATTTCATTTTTATAAAATTAATACTTTTATATTCATTTTTATTATTCATAACAGCATATAAATTCGGTACTATAGGTTAATATTTCTTACACATTTCAGGTATATATTTTATATTTCCAATCCAATAAGGTACGTTTATATTTAAAAATATAATAAAAAAGAATAGTAATATTTTTTTTAAATCTAGCAACATGGCAAAATTAGTTGATATCTCATTTGACAAATCAATATTAATTTTATTAAACTTGTCTATTTATAACTATCTAATTAGTGAAGTTATGGAAACTTTATAAAATTTAAAAATGATGTATTATAAGAGATAATCTATTTGGATTTAGAAAATTTGTAAATTTCAAGCTCCTTTAAATTAACTGCTGTATACAGGATGTCGTTTAATTATCATTTAAGTCATAACCACCATTTTAACAAAATTGGAAAAAAACACTTTAATTCATTTTATTTTTGTTTCTTTTGATTGAAAAATGAATCTCTAAATACCTCAAACTTAAACCATCAATTAAAAAAAGAAAACAGTCTAATTTCTAAATTTAGATGTCCTTTTTGGGTACTCGTATATCGCAGATCCAATTATGTTGAGCACCGTTTATTTCGGTAAGCCTATGTCATAAGTAATACTCCATAATACGTTGACCCTATTCACTATCCGAATTCGCAAATTGACCATTGTCCACCAGTTAGAGTTGTTTGTTGTTATTTTTTCGACGTCGCATCCGGTATTTCAATTCTCCATTGTAATTTACACGAATTTTTCGACAGGCTATTTATATTAAAAACGATCAACACTCTCTCTCTGTATTTAATGCGAATTTAAAAATAATAATCGCGATGGTCATCATCAAAAAATAGAAATTATAACACCATCATGATGTGCGTTTTAAAATTATTTCGAGATCTAATGAAGAAAAGTGTTTGACACTGATAAAAAATGTTTAAAGTTTAGAAAAAGAGATAAACTTGTATTTTTAAATGTGTATATTAATAATTTAAAATTTCATAGCTAAGCGCTTTCAACCATAAAATAGGCCATCTTCAGAGCTAAATGTCAAATTAAATATTTCCCAAGAGAGATAATCAAAACACACTAGGACACATCAAATAAGAACATCCACAACAATTTAAAAGTTGACTACAGTCCTTTACTTAAAATATGTTTAGTTAAGATATATCTCCATTTTAACTCATTAAGGAGTTAAATTTCAAGGCACACTTTATTTTAAAAAATTGTTATACATATAGTTCCATACCTGCCCTCTTTCAGTTGTTTAAAATTTGGACAGCATCTGTCAAATATTTTTTCCTTTGTTCAGCAATAGCTATTGACTTTCTCTTAAATCACTTTTAATTACCGTGGACTTTTCTACTGTACTGCTGTAGTTCTTCTAGTTAGTTCTTCTATGTTTCACCTTGAAACATTTTCGTTCTAGATTAATTATTTATTCCTTTGTAGAATGTTAGGTATTATTATATGAAAAGGAACTCAGTGCAGCCTACTGGAAAAATGTTCCAGGCCAAAGACAGGCAAAAAGGTTATTACGACCCTCTGCCCGCTACGCGAAATTACTCTTAGAGCTTCAGAAATCTGATCTCAGAGTAATCACAGGAATTCTCACTGGACACTGCTCACTCAGATACCATCTCTGCAAAATGGGCATATTGGACAGTGGGACATGCAGATTCTGCGATGAGGCAGATGAGACGTCAGAACATATTATCTGCAATTGCAGAGTAATTGTTCGGCAACGCCATAAATATCTGGAACAGGTATTCCTTGATCCTGATCAGATTACAAACCTAGCTCCAAAACGGATAATGGACTTTCTTAGAAGCCTAGACCTTTTGGACTAAAATATAAATGTAGGGTATACACAAAAGATCTTATAGGTCGCAGTGTAGTAAGGTCAACTGGGCCAATCGACCCCTTCTGCAATCTACAATCTAGGTATTATTACAATGAATGGAAGCTGCAACTACCTATGTGGCTAATTGGGTTTTAGCCCCAAAAAGGTTATGAGTGTCGGGCTCAGGTGCCATAGATATAGATTATGTAGGATGCGGCTTCATTATCCTCCTCACACAGTCTACACAGGGTAGATAACTGAAATACCCCTATGCGATTTAGGTGAAAGCTCAAGGAAGTGAAGTCAGTATGAGTCCGACTATCTTTTGCTACGTGCTTTTTTTATATTGAATTTGAAGAGAAAGAACCAGAAGTGGAGCACGAGCAAAATGCTCTGCTACACTCAGTATGGGCCAGAGCTGGGTAATTCCTAGTTAAAAAGTAATTAATAATAGTGATGAGCAAATGCAAGACCAAGACCGGGTTAGTCTTGGTCTTGGACTTGCATACAAGATATTGGTCTTGGTCTTGCAGTCAAATAAACAATCTTGTTCTTGCGGGGTCCAGTCTTGGTCTTGGTCTTGCACCAAGACTCTTGCAAGTCTTACACTTTTTTTTAGATTTACTGGGGTCCATTTTTACAAAAAAAAGGAAAAACAAGTGCGGAAAAGTTAATTTCCGCAAGAGTTAGGATCAATATTTTTTTTAAAAGCAAAATTATTTCGAAAATTATTTAGATACTTGAAAAGATGCGATTGTGACAATTAAATCTTTCATAGTGTCAATAAATACACGCGCGACTGTAGCTATAGCAACCCTACTTAAACAGGTGAGTTTGTTGTTGCTTTAAGTAAGGTTTACAGGGGTGATTTAATAAATTATGATTTTTTTAAAAACAAACATTTTAAAAATCCCTATTTTCATGTAAAATCATTTTTTTTTACTATTTGTATGTAGTCCAACAAGATAAGATAATAATACAATAATTTGTCAAAAATGTTATCAGAAAACATCTCTAATTAATAAAAAAAAATGCGTGCGGGAAAGAGATATTGTCTGAATTAAAATGTAGAAGTTTTTTTTTATTTTTTATTCATTTTGACAATTTTTTTAGAATATAGTTTTATAATGTGTCAATGATAATAATATATAGAATCAGACGTGAAAATCTAACATTTAATAATTTTATTTATGAGTTTGGAAATATATGAATATTAAAGTCACTGAATTTTGCGTCCCTCTATAAAAAATTATTCTTTGCAGGCCTATTAGCTGGGATTTGAAATAAACTAAAACTATGTTTGGTGTTGATGAAATGAAACAATAGGTAGAATACATTACCAATAATAGAGCTTATGTCAATATTTTAGAAAGATATATTTTAACAACAACTAAATAGTAAGTTTTCACAACTGTTAGAAAAAAGTACCTACTATATATATAAATATTACAAAATATTTTTTTCTTTTGATTCAAATGGCTGCTTTATTTTTCGGTTTATATATTTAAAAGTCGTAAGACCGCAAGACTCTTGCAGGCTTGGTCTTGGTCTTGCGTATATCTTGCAATGCTAAGTCTTGGTCTTGCATAAGTCTTGCACTGCTCGGTCTTTGTCTTGATCTTGCAGCCTGAAGTTGGTCTTGGTCTTGGTCTTGCATTTTCTGCAAGATCAAGACCAAGACCGCAAGACCAAGACCAGTCTCGCTCATCACTAATTAATAATTACAATTACTTTTTTTTCATGTACTTTGTAATTATTGTATTTAAGTACATATTTTTCTTAAAGTAATTTGTAATTGTAATTGCAGCAAAATCTGAAGAGGAATTGTACTTTATAATTATATATTAAATTATATTTTTTAAATTATCTAAATACAATTACTTCTCATAAGTACAGGTTGATTCATTAAGGTTGGCGACCGGCCGTATCTCTGAAACCGTATGTCCTAGAATTTGGGGAAAAAAATTCTTATAACAAAATCGGCTCTAAGAAAATGTTTTTAAGTTCGCTAGATGCTAGATGGCGCAATCTATCACTTACAAAAGATAATTGCGTTTTCGACAAAATTTTTCCTAATTAAGGTTAGTAAAAAATATCAACTTTAGAAACTACTGTCTTTATTCTACAACTTTTCTGTATCACCTATTCTTAAGTGGTGGGGGAAGTGTACTTTCGTTGAGGGAGAAAATACTCTAACTTCCATATGCATGAACCGATTTTCACAAACGTAGGCTTCATGCAAAGAGCATTAAAGGTAGAATTCAGAAACAAATTACAACAACACATTTAATATTTTAATCGACAACTAGGGGGCGTTATGTAACACCTATCTCTATTTATGATTTTTATTGGGAAATTTCAAATGCAATGCTATAACTCTAACCATACAAAAGGGCAAATAAGATGACTTATTGACCTGTCAAAACCACAATTTGATATCTCCTGTCATCCCGAAGATATTAGCATTTGTTTTATTTTGATGAGTGTTGGCTCACCCTGTAAGTTGTAAGAGAAATTATGTTGCTGAAATTGTTTGAAGAACGAAATAACAAGTAAAAACACATCACAAAAATATTTATTAATGTATATAATGAAAATTAATAAAACTAAGATTAGTAGTGTAGTGAGTTTCTGTAATAAAATGATATTATTTTGATTGTGTTAATTTTTGGATAGAGAACTTTCAAACGATATATCACAAGCCCATATTTCCCATTTAAAAAATTGGGGGTTTTAACTGTCACTCACAGGGGGTTGAAGGTAAGGATCAAATTTTCACTTTAAAAAATCTCAAATTATAAATTAAATTTTACGTGTTTCGGGATTTTCTATAAATATGTACATTTATCGAAAAAAATAAGTTTATTCCATTTGGCTTTTTCACACTGTATATCAAATACCAGAAGCTATCCAAGATTATAGATTTAATACTTATTTAAAAAAAACACCTATATCTTAATTATTTAATATTAAACTTCTTTTTCTTTAAGTTACCATATCATTTGGAAATAGATTAATCTTACGTATTTATTTTTGTGATCGGTACGACCAATGCCAGATCGATTTATAGGAAACATTGGCATAATAATTAATGTTTATTTTTTTCGTGTACACGGTGTACTGCCAGTCAACATCGCGTCGAATGGCAATGTACGCTCTCGTTGTGTTGTCGAATGACATCATCCTTATTTATATACCTTCGCATTTTGCTTGGGACTCGGATTTATTCAAATTAATACGATGCCAAACATTCTAACCGCACTTATATGTTTTTATATTTTAACGAGCATACGCTAGAATGGTAGACTGTGTTATTTTCTGATTGTACACAGTGCAATGAAGGTATCTTTCGCGCTGTTGTCGCTGTAGCTGTGGATCTGCCAATATTTATATATACTAAGGAAATGTTCTAATAAATAATAGTATTGTCACTTACAATTTAAAAACCGAATAATTTGGACTATTGTGTTAAACAAGTTTATTTCTCTCAACGTGATACTGTTTTGTATTTTTATTTACACTTTTACAATGACAAATGGCAACGTTGATAACAACCTTTCTGAAGTACAGGACGGTCAGAATATTAAAAAAAACAATAGATTCACTCCAATTAATTTTTCTATGTGATGATTTTAAAAAACACTTTTTTGACAGCCTTAATTATGTATATGTTACAGTTAAAGTATTTACTTGGCTAGTATATAAACTAGTTGGATAGTATACAAACTATCCAACTGCCTGGTTATTTTGATAAAAAAATCATATTTTCACTAAAATAGCTATGAGTAATGGATGGTTTGTATGCTATCCAGCTACTATACAAAATTTATCGCTAAAACACAAACCACAAGGAAATTACACAAATTAGCTAGCATTTTTGGATAGTTTGTAAACGTTGGATAAAGTGTGAACCTGATATTGGTAGTAATACATAGTAACCAACGAGTTGGTTAGTATGTAAACCAACCAATTCTCTTTGGGTAATTTAGTGGGGTTATGTTTCGTCAAGTGTTGTGTGTTGTGCCGCCGTGTCTCGTGAAATTTGATGTCAGCTACAACATCTCAAAAATGCAGAGGGCGAAAATTCCCATAAAAAGTGCCATGTCCTTTCTAGCATGCCTTTTACCCTAATACCCACCTGGTATGCAAATTCTCGGCCATTGTCGCTCTGCAACATGCAAGGGCTGCCTAAGTCTACAAATACTTCTAATAGGTCCTCAGCTACTTCTTTAGCTTTCTTTGTTTTTAGCGCTCTCAACCTGACGTACCTATTTCGTATTTGGTTAGGTGGTCTTATAGTATGTACAAAAAGTAGGAGGAGTAATAAACCCTAATTAAGTATGCAAAACCTTTACAAGGAGCACCATGAAATTTTTGATAAACCTCTTACTTTAAATTACAGTTCTTCCGTAAATCTAAAAACCAGGTAGATCGACCCCGTATTTGTTTCAGTTGTAGCAAAGTTTAGGGTTTCTTCATTGTTAAAGGATTAGCAAATAAGCAATAACGCAATGCAGTGGTGTGTATTTTGGGAAAAAATACGTTTTAAATTATAATATAATAAAAAATGAAAAGAAATAATTATTGGAATACATTCATTACTTACATTTTATTCTATATCCGACTCGGAAGAGTAAGAATCGTTGTTGACATTAATAATAATAGGGTCGATTAAATCATCACAAATATTGGAAATTTTTCACACATTTGCCTCTAGTTTGATAACATGCTCGATACAGTTTGTCCAATTTTCCTTAATAACATGACTTACAGCACTCTCAAACAATTTCACAACATCGTTTATTTTAAAAGTAGTATTTTTTTCCAACTTCCCCCTTTACCTGAGCCCATATTAATTCTATGGGATTAAGTTCACAATGATAAGGGGGAAGTCGAAGAACTGATATACCACGAGAAGAAGCCATTTCTTCTACAATGTAGGTTTTGTATTTATTCTTGTTAATTTTTGTAATTCTGTAAAGTTCTTTCCTTAGTGGAACTTTTGGAAACTTAATATTTTTCGAAGTCAGCCACTCCAAAAGCTCTGCTTTACGCCAACGACTTGTGGGCAATGCTTCTCGTAACCGTGAATGGTAACTTGCATTGTCCATAACAATAACAGCCCCTTTTGGAATCAGATCCAACATTTGAACAAACCATTCCTCGAAGACATCCCCATTCATATCTTCGTGATAGTCCCCTGTGCGTTTTGAAATAAAAGTTAATAATCCACCATCAACAAAACCTTCAGAACTTCCAACATGGACAATGATAAGTCTTTTTCCTTTTTCTTGCTTTCTTTTAGTAATCTATAAATTGTTGATTTAGCAACACACAACATAGCAGCCGTTAATTCCACAATATCATCAACACTTGCACTTGGATCCTTGTTTTTCAATGATATATAACAATTCAATATCAGAGTTTTTTCATTTAAAGATAATGGACCTGTTTATGGTCGTTGAGATGGTCCTTGGCTTATCGATATTGTTTGGTACTTGCACAATTAACATTCAACAAATGTTTTAAATATATTCCAACTGTTTATAATATTATGAAAACCATACAACTTCATACAACTTTACTCAAAGAACTAATATTAAGTACTGATTTAAAGTACCTACTTTCTTTTAAAATATTCCCGATAATGTTTCTTAGAAAACTGGGTTGTTTGGAAAATCCCTCTCAATAATCGAATAATCTGTAAATAGGTGTAATCGTATTAAGCCGATTACAGTAGGCCACTTTACACTTCCCCAAACACTACATATAGGAGTAATACAAATAAAAAATATTCATTTTGCTTCTTTGAATTTAATAAAAATTGTAACGATATTTTGCTATCTTGACTTTAATTAATTTTTTTTAAATATATTTCATTGTAATTTATTTGTGACAATATTCAAAGTTTGAATTAATCTTCTTACAAAAAGAACAAAAATATATAAAATAATTATTGTTACAGATTGGTTTGTTTTCTATTATGAATAAACTGTGTTACCTTTCTTTATCAAACTTACTAAAATGTATATACCTCTATCACTTTTTTTTATTAAAATTAGTACATCCCGTTACCTCTGACCTAAATCGTATATTCTTTAGCATAGCTGCAACTCATTCGTTCAATACAAAATGTACCTTACGGTATAACCTCTTAAAATATATTTTGGTACGTCTATGAAATCTACTTAAATGAATGATTTATTACTCCTTGTCCTTTCTATATAGACTAGTATTTATCACATGATAATCACTCTTGTTACTACTGTCAGGTCCAGTTTCGCGTATTCTCTTAATACGCTGCAAAAGTTCACTATAATCGCTATCATTCATTAAATTTGAATTTTTCTACTTTTGGTAATAAACGTCTAATAGTAGGTTTTCAAATTTTTGCTGTTGATTAATTTTTAATAAAAAAACTGAAAACGTGGAAAGTTGTTTCCACCTGCACCCAGGGTAAGGAAACTTAACAGTATCTATACCAAGCTTGACCGTTTTCTATGAAAAAACAACTACTTCCTGGGCTATATATAAATTTGAATTTTTCTACTTTTGGTAATAAACGTCTAATAGTAGGTTTTCAAATTTTTGCTGTTGATTAATTTTTAATAAAAAAACTGAAAACGTGGAAAGTTGTTTCCACCTGCACCCAGGGTAAGGAAACTTAACAGTATCTTTACCAAGCTTGACCGTTTTCTATGAAAAAACAACTACTTCCTGGGCTATATGCCCCAACGGATATTGAATTACATTCAATAGAAAAGTATCGACGAAGTCGGTCGCCATCACGTTTTCAATGCGAATATTATCTATCAGTTAGGTATCCGTCAGATAAAACTAACTAGCAGATAAAGTTCCATTTTGTTCGGAAGCGGTTTATCAACTCGTTTTTATCCTCTAGTAAGTTAACTGATATACATATAATAAAAGTTGGCAATGCTGATGGATGAATATAAGCAATCTCATTGGTTGTTACAAGAACAAGGTCATGTCACATTAATTGAGATGTCACGACCGTTTTGTGAGGTTATTGTTGATTGTTTTTGTTTATGCATTTTGTTTTTACTTTCTGAAGAGTTTTTGATTGTTAATGAACATGCACTTTATGGATGATTATATTCTGGATAGCGACGAAGACGAGGATATTGTGTAAGTTCTTGAGTACGAAAGAAGGCCGTATGATCGAAATTTTCATGCAAGATTTAGGATGACAAAAAAGACTGTTCTGTCAATATTAGACCTCATTGAGGATACACTTGAGTTTTGTACTGATAGCTAGGTGATTTTCGATTTCCAGGTTGTCACACCCGTTTTTTTATTATCGGTGACATCTTTATGTTTATTTGCAATTAAAAAAAAATGTCTCTTATCTGCTGTGAAATTGCATCCTCTCTTCTTAGTCGTACTAGTACTTTCCATTTTCACTTTGATCAATCCCAAGTAAATTAGACACACCAAAAAACCAACTCTTCTGCTTAAAAGTGAGGTTATATAATAGACCTTAACCTCCAGATATCGACCTAACTGCCAGTTGAAAGTTACAGATAAATATTTGACATTTTAGCTGTTGGATAAAGCTAACCTGTTGTTGATAAACCGGCCCTAAATGTTTTAAATTTGACTTAAATGTTTTCTTGTTAATCATTTGATGAGAAAAAAGAAGCTTTGCAAACCTTTGTTGTACTCTGTTTTAAAAAGGTATACAGTAATACTGCTTTATAATTCTCAAATATTTTCATCTCCAGCAAACAATTTCATCGCTTTTCTGCAGTAGTAAACTTCAATTGTACGTTTCCCAGGAAAAATAAATCTATACTTTTAAAAGTTTTTTTGATATCAAAGGAATATCGTGATCTTAGCCTAGTTCCATCAATATATTGTTAAGAATTAGTATTTTTTTAATATTAATTCCTGGTTAAATAGAGAGAATAGTACTAATATTGTATGTTTCATTTTTAACAATTAATGTTGTTGGATTTTAAATCTAATATCAAATTTCATTAGCATAAAAAATAGAACAAATTTTAATAGCCACACAATAGTTGAAGTATTGTATAGTTTCTCGCGTCATGGTCCTACACACGTTTTTTGACTAAAAACATTATTTTTTATTATATTAACAAAAGCATCAATTTATTCTACAAAATTTAGGTAAAAATGTAAAATTATCAAAACGGAAAACAGCTGGCGATTTAGATAGTTTGAAACGTAGTTAATAGCCGCGTTCGTAATAAAATACCGCAAGGTAATAGGAAGTTGGTGTTTCTTTGATAATTAACGGCATAGAAAGACGTCAGTTCCAATAAATTGGTTGGAATTTACAATTTGAAACGACAGATCCGTCGTTACATACGTTACCAATAAACACAACCAAAAATGACATAATTATTATTAGCAAATAAGAAATATTGTAATTAATAATACGTTTAGAACGTATTTATAATTCCCATCTATTAGTCTCACCCATTTCTATTTTAATTATATTATATTATTATAAGATTTGTTTTTGTGCATACAAAGCACGACTGGTCCAAAATACCCTGTTAAATAATTTGTTCCATGTCCACATGTTACTTTCTTCCCTTAAGAGGGAGATTTACCTTGTAACTATCAGTATTTGAAATGCTTTCGTAGTCCCCCACTTTTAAAATTTATTTTTAACTTTAGGATGACGAAAAAATTATGTAATGTAGGTAAAAGCCCAATCTGTGTTCCTATGGAGAGATTTTTTTAAAATTTTATCTAGTTTTATCTAAAAAAATTGGTAAAATGTCGGTTTTTTATCCATTTTTCTCAATTTTTTTAAGAAAACCTAAATAAAATTTTTAAAAACTCTCTTCATAGGAACACAGATTGGACTTTTACCTACATTACATAATTTTTTCGTGAGCCTAAAATCAAAAATAAGCTTTAAAAATGGGGGACTACGAACTCTTTGCAATCCAATATTTTGCTTTTATAAAGTGGCTCCGCCGATTGGAAAGTAAAGGAACTAATATTTTATAAAGATAATAAACTCAATCACAGATGTTTGCATTTTACCGGGGAACGATGAAAAATACTTTTTAATTTTTGCCTTTAATTCTATATATCGTTGGTACCTTCATAAGTAATTTTTGTGTTCTCTTTATATAAAATATTTGTATCACTACGCATATTTGTATCTTTTTTAGTTATTAAAATCTGACATTAGTTTTCAAGTTAAAATATTAGCAAATATTCTAATATATAAAAAATAATTAGTAATTCAATGCAATAAATAAAATAATTATTAGGAATCTCATTTTAATAAATCAAATTAACTAAAACCTAAAATTGTTGTTTTTCTGGTGTTGATTTCAAGATTATTTTCAAATTTCGGCGAGATTTGTAAAAAAAGGGAGAAATCTTCATTAAAAAATCTCATCAAGTCAGTTGTTCATCCTGAACAATTTTTTTCTAATGCTACACAATATGGGGTTGACAATGAAAAGATTGCTAAAAATGATTTGCAAAAATACTTAAACAAAAAATTTGTAAAATGTGGTCTTTTCATTGATTTTGAACTTAACTATGTAGCTGCCTCTCCTGATGGACTTGTAGAAATAAAGTGTCCCTATTCATGTAGAATGTGTACAATAGATGAGAAAATAAATACAAGAAAAAATACATTTTGGAGAAAAGACAAATCAATTAATGAAAATTACAATTGGTATTATCAAATTCAAGGTCAATTGCATGTTACGAAAATGGATTTTTGCTACCTTTGCGTTTGGACTCCAAGGTTATTTTTACTGAATGATTTTTAATTTTTATACCCAAGATGGTCAAAAGGGACATGTAAGTCGTTTTTTCTAATTTAGAAATTTTAGGACATAAAAACACAAAACTTTTAAAAAGTGTGATTTTCTAAATTCTGTCTTATTGATAGTACCGAATAATTAAAAAAAACTTTGTCTTGCCATTACATATTGGTACGTCCTGTAATTTTGAAAATAATTCAACTTTTATCTCTTACTGTTAAGATGACAGAGATTTTAAAAGATTTTTTATAAAAGACAATAATCCGAAACAATATCTCAATATAAAATCATTTAAGAGTTTTTGTTAAAATATTTCTTAATGCAATTGATTTTTAATATCTTTTTATTATCTTATTTTTTTTATTTTTAGCGAAAATCGAGAGTTTAAGCCCTTTTTTACCTTGTGATCAGTATAACTGATATTCACTATTCGATAAGTTATGACAGAGTTGACATTAAATAAAATTGTTCAAACAAAAATTCATCTTATTTTCACAATTATTTAATTTAATGATATTTAAATACATACAATTCATATATGTATATGTAACAGACTCACAAAATGAATTAGAGTGTAGGTATTACAATATATGCTCTAGAAAACGATTTACCTCCCACTTATTCGTAACAAGCTGAATTTTTCAACGTTTGTTTAATATAATTTTGTAGGGTGTACAGTGTCTACATTTTCTGCCAAATATGAAATGAATACGTAAATCAGTCTTAAAGTACTGAACCCAAATAGTTTTTAAATTTTTACACAAAACACCCTTCATAATTTGAAGTCAGGATTCTAGTATTAAATTATTTCCAATTAGTAATGAATCACCCTGTATATCTAATTTGGTGACTTCCAAAATGTTTTTTTCTAAATACAGAAACTTAATTCTTGTACATAGTATTATTTTAGGTTGAATGTACAATTAATTAATGTTTTAAGTTTAAACTCACGTTATTTAAATATTTTCTGGAAAGCGTTAAATTTTGTATATAAAAAAAATACGTAAGGCTGACGACTCGTTATCTCGCGTAATCAAAATATTTATTCTCGTGCCGGAAACCATTGAACGATTTTAGGGAACACACACTTGTTTACACGATCCACTGGCGCTGGCGTTACTAATAATTACCAGGAGCCTTTACGAAATTTCTTATTAATTTTACGAGCAAATTTTACAATGACGAATTATCATGAACCGCTCCCCTTCTGTAAATAACATGTAAATCGCACTACTTACGCTACTAGGTTATTTTTTTGATTGTGTAACGACTATTTGTTAAACGCAAATATGTACAGGATGTCCCATTACTCGAAATAATACATCTTTATGAAATATATTAAATTTATTTACGAATGAATAGGAATCAAGGCTGAAAATATAAATATTAATTATAGCTACAAGTTGTTTATCAAGAACTGTATAATTTTAGCTTTCAATGTTTCCGAAAGAATTTATGTTTTATATAAAATAACTTAAGATATTCTTTAACGTATTTAAATTAAGACAACCCATGGTTGTTCTTTGTTCTGTAGTAATGAAACCTTCCATTTTTTTAAATAGATCAATTAAAACAATTATTTAAAAATAATCACCTAATAGTAAATAATCAAATTGGGTTTGTATTTTTACACATACTTTCTGTGCAATTACTGACGCGACCATTTCTAAAACAAATCAAATTTAATCAAGGAAAACTTTTAGTTCTTTAAGTCCCTGAAGATTAAAGAAAAGACAAAGACATTTTAAAAATAACTGAAGGAAAATCCAAAGTCAATATAATAGAATTTTATTATTGTTGAAACTCAAATAAGATAGTATATACAGTAAATACAGTATATACAAAGAGACCGAAAAAATTTGTGGATCCTGTTAAATATGGAACAAAGGGAGTACATAATATCAATTTGGACCCAAGCCAATTCGTGGTAATATGTAATGGCTAATATCGACAAAGCAAAAAGCAAATAAGACTTTGTAGAACAGATATTGCTGTGTAAAGTATATACAGAAATATTTCGTTGCCTTTTGACGGCAATAAAATCTAAATTATCTTTCATGAACAGACCCGAACACTGTAATAATGGCGGTCAGAGCTGGAATTTGAAATTTAATACCTGCACTGCCCAAATATCTAAATACAATATAATAGTCCTAATTAAAGTTTTTATGGGTTTAAGTCTGTTATCTTCAATAACTTGTTTTTTTAATCCCTAGACATTAAAATGTGTATACCAATATTTGTGGTGATTAAAGGTTGAGCAGGAAATTTCCTAAGGGCTAATATAAGTAGGAAATTGAGTGTCATAATTTCAGTTTTTATTAAGCTGTTTACGAGTTATACAGCGCAAAAATGTGGCGGCCATTGGCCGATTCTGATAGTGGGCCATCTTGTAGTAACGCCTTTATAGGAAAGCATTTAGATTCCGATGCTAAAGAAATAAACGAGGATGTATACCAGTCTTTGCTATTAAGAGATTTTAGCTCTGGTGATGCTGTAGCCGAGACGTGTGCTTTGACAAAAACACCTTTGTCTACAGTTAGGGATATAATATGAAAACCCATAACTACCAGGAAAAAGCGAAGTTACTCCGGCTCCTTGAAATTTGTGGGTGAAAGTGATTTGGATCTATTAAGAAGAAAAACTTATCAAACAATACCTACTTTTGTTTCCCTATGTATGTATGTATGAGTTAGGGGTGATAATTACACTGCGACCTATAGGATCTATTGTGTTCCCCCTTACTTGCCATGTTCTGATATTTTCTCAGACCTATAGCAGCTCTTCGAGTCCTATTTTCCTGAGGTAGTTTAGGACATCGTCGGGCTTCAAATCAGGTAGATCCCCTTCCTCTATTTCATGTGCTCTTAGGTATCTAGCCCTAGAATTTTGCAAGGCAGGGCATTCTGAGAGTATGTGTATTGAGGTTTCATCCTCTTCCTCACATAATCTGCACTTTGCTTCATCTGCTAACCCTAGTTTCTTCATGTGGCTTCTTAACCCGCAATGCCCGGTTAATATTCCCGTTAGAATTCGGAGCCTTTTTTTACTGAGGTTGAGGCAGCTAAGAGATCTCTTCTGGTCATAGTTCCCCAGTAGTATCTTAGATTGCCTCAGTCCTTCCAGCTGATTCCAGTACTTGGATTTTTCCATCTCCATTTATTCCCTTAGTTTTCTTAAGATTACTCTACTGCTGATCCCACAAGATGGTTCTGATCCCAAATGTGGGGTTTTAGCTCCTTTTTTGCCAGCTTATCTGCTGTTTCGTTCCCCTCTATTCCTATGTGTCCCGGGACCCATGGGAGGGTGACAGTGTTCTTCTGGCCCAGTTCATCTAGTTTGCCTAGGGTTTCCCTAAGAAAAAGACTCATTAAAGACGAAACAAATATAAACGTCAAGCAATAATGGCATCTCAACATTTACCTTGACGAAACATGGTTCGACACATGATACTGCACAAAAAGGTTGAAGTGACTCCTAAAAGAACTTGTAACACCAACGCATCCTCAAATAAAGGCAAGAGGATAACAATGATACATGCAGGCTCAGAAAATGGCTTCGTTCCGAACTGTCTGCTGCTGTCAGCTAAAAATATAGCAGATTCTTCTCTGGATTACCACCAAGACACTGACGCACAACTGTTTGAAAATTGGTTTGAGTACCGGCTTCTTAAAAATATTCCTAAAAATAGTGTTATTGTTATGGATAATGTTAGGTACCACAGTCATCAAGTAGTCAAGTTGCCTAGTTCCAATAGTACTAAAGTAGAAATTTTATGTTAGATAGTAATACATACTTTTAAGAGACTTACACCTTTTAGAAGTATTAAAAGCTATTAAAATAAATAAAGAATATGTGTGTGATGAACTCAAAAGCGAATGTTCGAAGAAATAGTACTTTCCCAACATTAAATACATCTGCAGTGGAATTAATAAAAAGTGTAGTAAATGATATCACTGCTCATAGTTGGAAAAACTCCATACAGCAAGTTATAAAGGTGGAAAATTCTTACGTGTTAATGAATAAATGTTCAGCCATTAATAATTAGTTTAGACAATGATAGTGATAGTGATAGTGAAACCGAACTTAAAGTTAGAATAAATTAGCTATAGTAAAAAATTTAATTTTGTAAGAAATATTACTAATAATATATTACTAATATTAGTTTTATTTATGTGCCTATAGCTTAAATTTTATTAAACTCGTTTTTTGGACTTATTAACCCTTTGCCAATAAAATATTATTCTTTATTTAATTAGTAAGTTTCATTAAAAATTCTATTTAATCTCATTCTGAAGACGACCCTGTTCCCTTTATGGTCCCTTGAAATGGTCGGACCTTACAGAATGGATTTTAAAGCTCTGGTTGATTTGTGATAGCAAAAGCCAACGGTATATCTTTAACTAGACTTTACAATATTTTTAAAGAAAGAATGATTGCAAAAACCACTAAATTCAGCTTATTTAAACCTAAATTCTTAACTTACCAATACTTAAGAAATATTATGTACATGTTACCGACAAAAACTGATTTTAGGACAAACTAGTTTTGCCTAGGCTCACCTAGTTATTCTTGTATGCGATAGCATGAACTGGTACAGCCTAACTAGTTCACCCTAAGTAAACACATTCCCAGGATTAATTGGTTTGAGCTAGTCAGAAGTTGTATCATAACTAGTTTACATCAGAGTCACCAGAGTGCGCATCGCTTCTCTTGAACAGCCAATATATTCGCAATTCGATTTAATTAAAACCAAAACCAGAAATCGCTGATACGTGCAATTCTCTATTATTTTTATTAGGGTTGTCATTATTGTCAATAGAAGCGTTCTCAATTTTTATTAAAAAGGGAAACCAGGTCCAAATTTCTAGTCAACAGCTTTTATTTTTGTTTTGTATACCTATAACAATGTTTTTTTTTTATTTTTTAAATCCAGGAGTTATTTGTTTTATGCTCTTAGTAGAGGTATAACAATTATTAGCTAGTTTAAGTTATTTACTGACTGATTTACTTGGTCAAGTTTTACATATTATAATCCATTGATCATATTCGTTTTATTATCAATTGTTTTTGTTTTATTTTGTGTTGAACACTTTTTAATTAGTTGTTTTATTTTAACTGAATTAACGTGTTTTCTTTGTCACTATAATCGTTGTGTGATAAATATAACTCAACGCCAAAATCTACAATCTAGCAACATTGACAACGCTGTACCCATATATATTTTGTTTCTGTATAAAATTTGGTACATTTTTCACCAAAGACTAGTACATTTTTTGGAAAATCTATGGCAACACTGCTTGAACACTCATTTTGCTTCTAGTTGTCAGCCGTGCGTAACGTATTTTGGAGGGAAAAGTTTTTGACGGCAATTTTACAAAGTGAAAATAAAAAAAAAACTCTTTATCATCAGACCAATATTTGGAAATCGTTAAACAAGTTGAAGATGCAGAATAATATGAAAAGATGACTACATTACAACACTGAAGATTGAAACGATTTGCTGTACTAAAAATAGGGGTGCAATTTTTTTTAAATAAAAGTTTTGCTACTTCCTGAACTCTCGGGTTAAACATTGTTTACTATTCTGAGGAATATCTTCTAAAGGATACATTACTTCGACTTCTTCAATAGGCGTAATTATTCTTGGTACCTGTATACCCAGGTACATATAAATACGAAAAAAATAGCCTTTGTTCAATTCGTCTACATGAGAAAAAAAAAGAAAATAAATGCATAATCGTAAAGAAGGAATGATGGAATTAGCAGGGAAGTGAAATAAAAATTGATTAGAAATAAACTAGGGAAAAGAGCGACAAAAGAAATATGTCCGTACATAATTCCTCAATCAGCATTTTTCTATTTTTCTTCATTAAACCAGTTTATTAAGTAATCCCGACAAAGACATCACGGTTTTCAAGAAAAACCACACAGGTGTTTATTATTACCAGTTTTAAAGAAAGGAAGAAGATAAAAAATGTAACAGTATACCAAGCGATGTAAACTTTGCGGTTCTCCGTAAATGTAAATAAAGATGAGTGTTGTGAATTCGCGACATTATCGCTAATCAATCTTATTACTCAGTTTTGATATAAAATTGCTTAATAAAAATTTAAATATTGAATAACGAAATTTTTAATAAATAGTAAAATAAAAGCATAAACTAATATATTTTATTGGGATCAAACAATAATTTTATAGATAAAACAAACTCTTAAAAATGAAATATCAATTTAAACAAAAACACATTTAAAGTTAGACAAACAAATTGACAGATATATTCTATCTGACGATGAATTTTGGCTATTTTTTTAATAAATATGTTTAAACTATTGTTTAATCTAAATATTGAATCATATTGTTCATTCACAATCACATATGTAATGTAACCATTATCGACATTTCAAAAGTTAGAAAGTAAAACTTTTTTATACAGTAGCACTTCCCGACCTAGGTCGGAAAATGGCCACTTCCCGACCTGCCATTCTTCTTCTTTTTTATTATTATTTACTAAGCTTCTTAATTTTAACTCGGACAACTCTCTAATTATTCCATTAAACTAATCATATAATTGTTCATTGCTGCAGGTAGTAGACTATGACAATGACGTTTCTCGATTTCTCATTATATTGACAGTAACTTCAGATTAAAAAGAAAACTCATTTAGTGAAATGTCTGACAGTGATATAGAAATGGAAAATACTCCTCCGGAAATAACTGAAATGGCTAACAGTGTCATTCAATCTTTGCTTCCTGATAAAAGTAAAACACGTTACGAAAACGTATATTCACAATATAAGAAATGGTGCACAATGAAGAATGTTAACATCGAATCTGAAACAGTTATCTTAGCATATTTCTACCTACCTTAGTCTAAGTTACCTTTTATTTCATTTTGTTAAAATACCTTAATACCAATAAATATTAAATAATAAGAAGAAGACAATTATTGATTATTTAGGACATACGAGAATACTAGGTATTTTAGAAATATACATAGTTTATAAATTGTTATTTTTAAATTATTTTCTGAAACAATTGATTGGGAATAAAATAGTATACAAACCTCAGTAGAAAGTTTCCTACTGTCTCGAGATGTAACTGACTTCGGCGCTACGCGCCTCAGTCAGTTATCTCATCTCTCGACAGTAATGAAACACTTTCCACCTCGGTGTGTAATATACTATTACTGAAACAAATACATCTTTAGTATCTTTGCTGTTTGATGTTGGAGACAAGCCTTCAATATTACATGAACTCTTTTTTATTCTATTTATAGTTTGCATTTTGACCGACGTCCAGTTAAACAGTACATTTTGACTTCTGGCTTTTAAAAATTGAAAACTGATCTCGATATTTCCAACTGGTTAGACGCCATGTAATACCTAAACTTGTAACATATAACATGGTAACAAAATTACTTTAAACAAAATACTTCAGTGGACACTAAGTTTAATAATTATAATACAATACTTGATAACTATAAGAGTACACAACTTAGACTATCCCAAATATATTATTTACAAATAACCATATCTTCACCCTATGCACTTGTTTATCTGACTCCCTGATGATCCAACATATGCCCAGTGTTGCCAACGCAAAATGGACACTTCAAAATCACTAAAAAACCACCAAATCTGGGGGAAGGGAAAAAATGTTTTTTCAAATCTAGTAGCTTTTTGGTGATTTTAACTTCTAAAACACTAGATAATAACTGAATTTTAGCTGCGATTGATAGGTAGGTACCTATCAGATATTTTTTCCTTTACCGGTTCAAAATATTAGTGTTCTATTGGTTAACAGATTTATGTTTATAAAAACGTAACTTTAATTATTTTATCCATACTATACAGGGTGTCCCAGACTAATTTATCCAGGCTATATCTCTTAAACGAATAAAGATTCTCGAATGGGACAAAAACTGATCTATCCCATTTCCAATACACTTTAATATGGAGGAGAAAAAATTATCCCCTAAGGGGATATCTTGGACCTACTTTTATTAATTTATTCCCCAGTAGAATTAATCCTGGAAGTTTTGATGAAAGTTTATGGTTTCCGGACACACTGTATACGTCCATACCGAGTAAAATTCTTAAAATATAATTATCAAGAACTTGCCTTAAATTATAAATGATATTAAAACTTTGGCTTTCAGACTAGCTTGATGCGGCCCTGGGAATACTGAACCTTCGAATAATTTTATCGATATTGCAACAATTATGGGACACTTAAAATTGAGAAAAAGACAAATATTAATTTTTGCTACTGCAAACAAAATGTTGTCGCGATAATGTTTCGTCAAAAATTGTCACTGATAAAAATAGATTTCGTGTTGACAATGAAATAACGGAAAATTATGATAAAATAACATATAAAAAGGTTAAATAATATAATAGTAGGTGTTTCTTTACTGTATGATAGTGTTTTTTATGTTAAATAATCCTCATAAAAACTCGTGTTATTTCTACCTTGAACCGTTTTATGTCTTAGTTCACCCTGTAAATAAATTAAACCGCGACTTTTTCGGTATTGCGGAAATTCAAATCTTTGGGCGGCGGTTCGGGGTCACTTACGGAGCTCGGGCTACCCATAAATGGCAAAACCAAATCAGAATACAGGGTATTCCTATCGGTTTTTGAAATAAAAAGAAATAAATGCTTTCAAATCGGAGGTGCTCTCTTATTGGTATATGTAAGGAATTCTGAAACACAGGATTTTTAATCTTTTAAATAATAACAATATGGTAGTTAAAATTCATATTCCGTTGGGCTGTAATAACAATATTTGTTATTATTTTGATTCATAACAATATTGTTATTACAATGCTAAAAATTTCTGATTTTAAAGCTAACACTGCAGTTATTACTGTTTTGTGTTATTTTCTAATCAAAAAGAAGAATGTGAGGTTAGTATTTACGCGATAAACTACAAAATGAGTAGTAAGTTTCAAATAAAAAATTACTTCTAAAAAACAAGGAGTTATTAGTAAACTGTTTTAACTACAGGCAAAATGCACCCACCAAACCATACAGGGGTAGAACAAGTCATTTTGTTGCAAATTTTTTTAAATGTAGCGCCAAAATGCAAAACACAAAAGCAGAATGCAGAATTATACACCCAGAGGTCAAATGAAATGGCTAGTGCAATTAAAGAAGAGGCTAGTACAATTTCCCTCTTATCATTATTACTTAATGATATTTTAAAAAAAGAAAAATAATTCTATTTATAATTGTGACAAATATCTAGTTCATAATCAGGATCATTATCTAAATCAAATGACATTTCCTGCAAAAATTATGTAAAACTGAACAGGAATTAGTAATATTAACTGAAGTAACATATTTGTATTGTAACACGTGTAAATGAAAATGAATTGTGTTTCTTCTTGTTGTCTCTTCCACAAATTAAGATAACTCTTGCTCTTTTGTTTAATCGGAAAAGCTTGTAAATCAATATTCAGGGAGTTTAAACTACAATCTTAAAATGTTTCTAGAAATAAAATACATTTTGAAAAAAAAAAGAACAAACAAATACCTATTTGCTATATTTTTATACTCATTTAAAAAATCGACTTGAAAAAGTAATGAAAATACCATTTTCACAATTTTGTCACCTTTTTATAGTCATAAGTATAAAAAGTACCTTGCTGAGATAGCCAGCTTTTTAGCAAGATCTGTTAAGATCATATTGTTTAAAAATAACTAAAACAATTACTATGAAAGCAATATCTTTTTTATAACCAAACCTGAATATCTGAGTTTTACATTACCTCAGAATTTGTGTTCATCACTCTTTTTACTTGATTCTTGTTAACTTGCGGTTTCACCACTATTCTTAAATATGTTAATACCTTCAAAAATCTTATCTGAATAACAGATAATGGATGTAGATGTGTCTCCAGCGCACACCCATCCGCTCAGCACTTGAGTTTGCCGCATGCACCTCCAAAAAGATTCATTTCGTTTAGATTTAAATGTGTCCTTTTTTGGGATCTCAAAGTGACAGGTCTTTGCTATTATTCCCGCTTATAGAGTTTTCTCACTTAGCCAGGTTTTACTGTATATTTCTTTGTTATGTGTGAGGGGATGCTTTCAAGGATTTACTTCATGTGACATATACGTAGATGTCGATTATTTTTCTGTTATGTAGGTAGCTAATGCCAGATATAATCAATAGATATAGTGCGACTAGTTTCGGCCTAACAAGGTGACCATCATCAGGTTGCAAAAAACACAGTTCAGCCGAACTGTTAATCAAAATTGAACCTAGAATAATTTGGTTTGCATTGTGGAAGACATCGAATGCATTGAAACCCTTTTTTTTGTCGAATATTTTATGTTTCTCGCCAAAGTTTAATTTAATTTGAATTTTTTTTTCTTTCTTTCGATGCTTCTTAAATATTTGTTTGTTTTAACAATATTATATTCTCTTAATTATTGTATTTGTATTTTATACAGTATTTATTCTAAATTTAATCTTGGTATGTATTTTTTTATCTAGTAATTATGCATATAAAAAAACTTTATTTGTTTGGAGTTGGCAGCACAGTGAATTCGTTACAAATTCAAATCCTTCAAAGCCCAAGGCAGATAACCCTAGATAATATTGTCACAACAAGTAGCTGAATAGATCCCATGACCGTAGAACCGAAGCTTTTTTAAAGCATAATTCCCCCCCCCTAATGACCACAATTATTCTCGTTAAAATTGAAAAACAAAATATTCTAAATATCGTATTATGACTACTTAACCCTTACCTAAGAAGATTAAAAGAAATTTCTTAATATGGCTAAAAATAAGTACGTGCGCTACTGATTTAGGGTCTTGATTACAACATTTTACGATTTAATGACTTTTTAGCTGCCAACTGCAAATAAATAAACTATAAGTATTCAGCTTGACATAATTTTGATATTTTTCTTCTCTATTTTCTTGTGTGGACCTCTCTCATCTATATAATTTCATATATTTAAGTTTGACATACTTTTGCTTTGTTAGCATCATCTAGAAATTTAATATTAACGTTTTGACAAAAATGGCCAAATAGTTCAATCACCCTAGTTTATATCCGATAAAACAGTGGATTTTACATGACCAAAATGACTTTTAGTATTTCCACATTTATAAGCAGGATAGTCCCTAGTTTGAAGGTGACATTCTTCGAAATTTGAACGGTAGTCCCTGAGAAAATTATTATTCTCCATTTCCGAGAATATAAACTAAGACGCAATGTTGATTATAGTAAAAAAAAGTATAATTTTCATAGTGAAATTTGAAGAATAACGGATGCTAGCGAAGGCGGGTGATAACTCGTGAGAAAACACCCCGTTTCCGGTATCAAACCTACAATATAATTCGAAATATCTCTTTCTGCTGCGACCACACATAGTTTTTATCAAATAACATTCGCAAAACTTAAAATGATACATTGTAGGTAGCTGTTTAAATAACGTTTACCCAAAATTGCAAACACAAAGTATTTTGACTGTATCCTGGTTTCATCGGAGCCAGTAATGAGATGCTTACATTTTATTTATCACCAATATACGCTGTATTTGAATTACATTTTTCTTATTAGCATTTTTTTTTGTTGACGTAACAAAATTTTTAATTTCCAGATCCATAAGAATATATAAAATCTTTTTTACTTATAAATAAATGTTCTGATACTATTTCTATGTGTTTTTGGAAATAACTACCTTTCCGAAGGATAATTTCAGTATTATCCTGCTCTAGTCAAGCCTGCTTTAAATAACAGGGATATTGACAGACAGTAAAAATCCAACTGATTGGGGTTAGCTACTAAAACAGATTACTTGCATTTAAATATTTTTAAATTGTTCAATTATTTTTTCACTTAATTAAATTAAATATGCTAAATTAAAAAAAAATGCATCCAAATGAAAACAGTCCATCTTCAACTGCAAACAAGATAACCTGACCTGTCCAATAGACATTGTAGTGTCCGTTCTATTCTCACGTGAAAAATGTTGCTGTTTTAACAGTAAAATGTTTATAGTATAGTAGATTTCCATATAAAAATATTTGCTGACATTTGAATTAATTTTTTCATTAAGAATGTGTAATAGAATTGTTAGATTTACACGTAGTATTTTGTATTTCGTCAAGTATTACAATATAATTTTTATTAAATTGTGAGTAGTGAAATTATAAGTTACAAAAACATTATGTTTGTTACTAATAAAAATCTCTTATTCTTACGTTATTCCTTATTTAAACTTATTTAAATAAATAGTTATCCTAAGTATAAGGTTGGCATAAATTGTTTACAAATAAACTCGGAATAAATGAATTATCAATATTCCCTCTTTATTCCACAATATTGATTTGGCAACGTAGCAGACGTTGACACAAGTACATGGAACAGTGTTAAATTAAATAAAGTATAACAGTTAAAAACAGTTTGAACTATAAATTGTTGAGTGTGAAAAGTTTAGTTGTGAAATTCTTAATGTGTTTTCATTGCCCGTTTCACGTACTTATCAAATAAACCAATTACAAGTTCGGATTATTGATAATGTGACAGTTAAACGTCAAATATAAATAATCCCGCTGTGTACGCATTTAAAAATAAGCAGATTTGGGAATATTCCATTGGAATATTCAATGAAAAAATTGATGCAAATGTGCCAAAAAATACTTATAAAGAAATTGAGAAATATTTAAGTACGTTATGTTAATTCTGGTTTAGTTAAATATGTGTTTTTTTCGATATCAATATGTTTTTTGTTTATCAAAAAATTTCTTTTTTGATAATTACATATAATTCAGCCAAATTTTATATCTTTTACCATTTTCTTTGTTTGAGATAAAAAAAATTCCACTCGTGAGTGAATATATCTTAAGCTATATTTCATATTTTATTTGACAACTAAACTGAATGCTTAAAGAAAACACTGTTTTTGAAATCAATTATCTCAATTTTTGCATTGAAATCACTTATTGGTGAAGAGAAGGCATTTTTATAAAATCATATCTTATTCAGAACAATAAACAACTAAAAGGTTGAATTAACTTTCACTATTTATTCGTTAAATACTTTAAATGTAATGACAGCCGTTTCGCTATAGAAATAGCATCGTCAGATTGACAGTAAGGGTTGGTACAATAAAAATCATATCTCTTTTTGCAGTATAAATAGCAAATAGCCTTTGCAACACGACGACATACATTTGTTTGTCAAAGTATATTGTAAATGGGTCTATTCTTTCTTTAAAAACTTTTCTTTTTCTTATATTTTCCAAATTTATTAAATTAATGACTTCCTCAACAGCTTCTACACCTCCTGTAGCAAACATATTTTTTAGGTTATACTGCACTTAAACAAGGCTTAGGGTAGGTATAAGTTTATACCGAGTATTTATTCCGAGTATAAGTTATTCCATGAAATTGATTGTGTTAACCTCTACTTTTTGGAAGTTCATCTTACTAAGAACAATAAATAACTGCACAGTTAAACTAAACTTCCACTATTTATTTGAAAAATTCGCTTTAATTGATCGCTGTAATTGATTTTAAAGCGAATTTTTCAAATAAATAGTGGAAGTTTAGTTTAACTGTGCAGTTATTTATTGTTCTTAGTAAGTTATTCCATATTTATTGGTAGACATTTTGCCTATTCGGAATTTATTCTCGGTATAAATATTTATACTCCGTTTATAAGTAAGGCTGTAAATATACGGTAAACGTATTTATAATAATATTTCAAACAAAAATTAAGAAACATCTGTATTAATTGGATTAAAAGTACAGAATAATATTAATACAAAATTGATTAATTTAAAATCAAAAGTAATATAAATATCAAATCGAGCATGAGAGAGTGAGTTGAAATGCAACAAGCTGAATTATTTTTCACTTTACAGTTTTTTAAAATAATGTATAATTTCGGCGTATTTCAAGTTATAGAATTTAATTATTTCTGTTCATAAATTCCGATATCCTGGATCGTCTATTACCTTGTGGCAACATCGTACAAAATAAGAGCGAATCCTCAATTATCATGCATAGTCTGGTTTACAAAAAATACATACAGGGTTGGGATAAAGTATGGAACCAAGTAAATATCTTTTAAACGAAAAGAACGATAGTTATGAAAATTTGCAGGTAAGTGCAATGGAACAAAACGCATCTGATGTACATTTTTTTGATAATAATATACTTCTGGTTTAACCGGAAATGTCATCAACTTCTTTAATTTAAATGGGACACCCTATATATTTTTACAGATTTTGAAAGAGCTTGTTATTTTAAATTCATACATACTGAGTTTAGTGTAAAAAAATTTGTAAATACGAGGAATATAGCACTTTAACCAACCTCCTTTAAGTTTTTTGCATTAGAGCCAAAAACTATTTAGGTAAACTAATTGATGTTGTTTCTATGCATAGTAATAAATAAACAAGTACTGTTTAGTATGTCTTTTGTTCTTCAAGTGTCAAATTCTAATTGACGGAAATAAATTGCACATTTTAGAATTGTTCAATTAAGTGAAAAATAGCGTATTGAAATTTTAATGATGATCGGTTATGGTGATCGTGTTAGAACTCATGAAGAAGTGTGTCATATTTTTCATAATTTGCATCCGGAGAGAAATCCTATATCACGCTCAACAGTAGCTAAAACATTACAACGTTTTAATACTACTGGGATGGTAAAAAATTTGCTAAAACCTGGAAGACCGCGGACTGCAACGAACGAAACTGTTAAACAAAATATTGCAATCGATTTAGAAGAATCACCTCAAACTTCCACCACAAATTTGGCACTAAACCATGGTATCAGTCGACGTTCTGTAGGAAAGATATTAAAAAGTGAAAATTATCATCCGTATAAGGTACAGTTGGTTCAAGAATTGTCATACGATGATTTTGACCGACGGCTGGAATTTTGCGAACGGCTAATGGACATCTGTAATGTCGACGAAAATTTTGCTTCTAGCATAGTTTTTTCCGATGAGACAACTTTTTGTTTAAATGGAACAGTTAATCGCCATAACTCAAGGTATTGGTCAAATGAGAATCCTCATTGGATTCATGAAGCACATACCCAGCATCCATAGGAGTTAAATGTTTGGATGGGAATTGTCGAAAATAAGCTTATAGGCCCATTTTTTATCGACGGAAACTTGAATGGTGACAAGTATTTGGATCTACTAAATAACGAAATTATTCCTGCACTTCAACAGAATGGGCAATTACCACAAAATATTTGGTTTCAACAAGATGGAGCACCTCCCCACTATGATAGACGGGTTAGGGATTTTCTGGATGCGAATTTTCCAAATCGATGGATTGGACGTAGAGGATTCATAGAATGGCCTGCTCGTTCTCCGGATCTTAGCCCGTTAGATTTTTTTCTTTGGGGTTATCTAAAATCACGTGTTTACGTTGGACGACCAACAAACTTACAGGAATTGAGACAAAGAATTATTGATGAATGTGAACTAATATGTGGAGAAGTCTTGGAAAGAGTGACTCAAGAATTTGTTAATAGGATGGCATATTGTCATCAAGTAAACGGCGAGCATTTTGAACATTTGAAATAATTTTGTTTCTCATTATTCTAAAATAATGAAATGTACATCTATTGTACTACTAATAGTGAGTTATTCCTCGTTAAGCTCTTTCAAAATCTGTAATAATATATAGGGTGTCCCATTTAAATTAAAGAAGTATATTATTATAAAAAAAATGTACATCAGATGCATTTTGTTCCATTGCACTTACCTGCAATTTTTTATAAATATCGTTCTTTTCGTTTAAAAGATATTTACTTGGTTCCATACTTTATCCCAACCCCGTATGTTTAACAAATAACTACACTTTTGAACTGTTAGTCTGGTTCACATCTACGATTTTTCATAAAATATTTTAATATTCAACGAAAATTAGGAGCGAGGTGTCATTCGTTCTGGATTATTATCCAATATTAGTTAGTTAAAAGGTTTTTTGATATATTAATAAGCGCTTGGATATATCCAACACTATTTTCTCAGCGGCCACTCATAAAAATTTGCAGTTTGCACTTTATTTTGCACAAATATAACAAATAACTACAATATCCATTTTGAACAGTTTGTCAGATTCACGTCAACGATTTTTTATAAATATTTTGAATACTCACCAAAAATTACGGCCAAGGTGTCATTTCATCCGGAATATTATGTAGATGATTTAAAGAAAGGTTCCAAAAGGAGCCGAAAAAAGTAGCAAAAGTTAAAAGCAATAAAGTAAACAAAGTAAGAGTTTAGTTTGTTTAATATCTCGAAAAATATTCAAGATTTTCGAAATGTTATAAAGATATGAAAAGATCAATAAATTTACTAAAAAAGTCCCGGTATTTACTTTGTTGAAAATATCTCAAGAGTTAGATCAATACTCTTTGTACAGATCTAGGAAATTATTGTTTTTGCAAAAAAATATTATATGAATACACTATTTAAAGATTTATAATAATTTTAACAGTATCTGGGTACAAACTATTGTAATAAGTATACGTTTAAAGTGAAATACTTGTAAACGAAGCTCCTTGTATATATTTTGATGCAATCGCCCCGCAAGTTCGTGTCTATCGAGTCCAAATAAGTTCTGGTTCTGGTTTATCTCATATAGAAATGACATCATGCCCAGGTGAAATCCGCAATTATTATTAACCGTGGGTATATAACAAGCACGCGATAGTCAAACAAGTCTTTAGCAATTTATTCCTATTACTTTGCAATATTTAATTGGTTAGGTTAATTGTTTAGAAAATTTAATACTAAATTACAATAGAAGAAAATGTATTTATCATAGACATTGTAATTATTATTGACAAAGAAAAAAGTTTTAATGAACGTTTATTCCTCACATTGATCGTTTAATTGAGATAAATGATTAATTATTTCTATTAGAAAAACTCTTTTTTAATTTTCGTTATAGAATGCTGATGAGAATATATAGTTTTTCTCATATATATACAGGGTTAGTATAAAGTATGAACCTAACCGTTTAATATTTCTAAATGAAATTGTTTCTAAGAATGTGCGAGGAATTAAAAATGCTGTCAAATTTAATGTATCATTTTCGGTTAAACCGGAAATGCATATCAACTTTGTTATTTTAAATAAATATTTTTAGGGATACATTACAATGCTGTATTTCTTAACCTATTTCTTCTTTTTAATATTAACATTATAATATTCTACTATATTTTCATTTAATTTTTAGAATCACTTTTGTTGTTAATTTGTTTAAACTTTACATTTGTTATACCATTATTTATTGGTTTATTCTGCTATGCTATGCTGCTATGCCGTCTAACACTTTTCAGTGGGTTGGTTTTTATCCATATCTGCTTAGCAGAACAATTATTATTTACATAAGCTTCATTATAATGTTCTTTTTATTTAGTAATAAATTTTATAACCAGTATTATCAACTAGTTTCTACTCAATATAATTATTATCAATATCATTCACTTAGTATATTTCTTTTTTGTTTTTCAATGACACAATGTTTCTTTATATCCTAACTTCATGCAAACATGGTGGAAGTTATAATTTTCAATTTTCACTTTAGTTTTTAAGGTAGGTTTTAGAATAATTGTTAGTCTGTATTGCTTATCCTTTAATTACTTTTTTAGCCTGATGATGGCCTACAGATAGGTCACACTTGTGCTATGGATGATTTACTTCTTTTAAATATTTTTACATTTTTAATTCCTTGTGAAATTCTGCATGCAGTAAAACTTTACATTCATATTCTTATTAAATAATTGAGGGTTTAAACAATAATTTATCGTTTTTGACTTAATTAGTCATGGATGAAATGTCAAACTGTGAGTAAGGCAAACTTAATTTATGGAAACATGAAACTTTTTGTATTAACCTTTACTTTGTGGAAGTCCATCTTACTAAGAACATTAAAAATTAAACCTTTTTTAACAAAACTTCCACTTTTTATTCAAAGAATTGCTTTTTTAAGAATTGCTTTTAATAAGCATTAACCGTACGATCATTGCGAGTATATTAATAACCATTACATGAGAGACTCTATTTTTTCTACGAACAAGAAATTTTATTTGACTTTAACAACATTGCTTTTTATATAATTTTTCAATACATTTTCATATAAACAATAAGAAATTAAATATGAAAGAAAAATAAGCTTAATTTAAAATAGTATATTGTGTATCTAGTGCGTAAAAAAGTCTTCACGCACGTGGTGCAAACTATACATTTTCTAATACCTTTTACTTAGTCAGGAATTTGCGTGAAATACACGGCTAATCGGTTTAAATCAAAATTTATTAACTCAGAGGGTAATTAATTACTATTTACGGTCTATTAACTGATGTAACTCTGAACTTCAGTCTGCGGGAACTGTCATATTTGTCAATTTCTCTCGCCATCGTTACCTAGACCAGCGACCGGTGTGTGAATTTCTTTGAATCTTATGGCACCGGTGCGTGAAATAAATCCCATAAGAAAAGCATGGCACTTCACACACCAATTCGTGAAATGAAGTTTTACACATTTTCATTGTGACGTTGGTAATTCAGACACAGGAGTAGAAAAAAATAAATTAAACACAATATTCAAAATTTTTGAACTTGTTGAATTTTATAGAATTAAAAAAAAGTGTCTCACACCCTGCATGTACAGATGGAAAAGAATCTGTACTACCGCTTTTCTCACTGAGCTACGAACCCATATTGATGTTTTATTAATATAATGGTATACAGGAAGATTTTAGATTTTTTCCGCAAAAGATTGAAAGTGTCATAAAACACAAACTGTCAAACATTGACCATTCCAGAATGACGTCATTGACGGTCGGCTGGGTGGCAAACAAACTCATTAATTCCATTTGTTTATACAGAGTTTTGCACTTTTTGCAATTTCTTGAATAGACCCAGCTTCATATTGTTTATAAGCTTGGGTGCTTTTATAAGCAATACTTTTATAAGCAATATATAAGACTGTGTGCCACCCAGAGAACATGGCAGATCTTGTCAAAGTCACGTGTTCTGGAATGGTCAATTCTACAGAAATATGGCGTCTGCGTACTTGGTTATTTAAAAATCTATATGTTCAAAATTACGCCCTTCTGCCATTTAGGTTCCGTAAACTTGGTTATTCAATGATACCTGAATAGACTAAATTTTTTCAAATACGCCTATCTATTATACCTATAAAAGTGGCAAATCGTTTATTTTTAAAACAACTAAAATTATGATTGAATAATAAATGTAAACTGTTTTCCGTACCAAATGGTACATAAAATAGCGCATATAAAAATTAATATAACTGTTTTGCGTGTGTTTCTCAATTTATCCTCATATCGTAGGAATTTAAAATTTAAACAAACTGCATTAAAAAGAACACTGTCTTTTACTGTGATTAATAATTAAACCAAATGATGTCATTTTCTAAAGAAATACTGTTTTGAGTAGAACTGTTACAGTTTTTTTAAGACACTAATTATCCTTTCGGCAAATGTGACATTTGCCTTAATCATAGTTTATCCTAGAGGTTCCCAAACTATGGGTCGCGAGGGAAATTTTGGTGGGTCGCGGAATTTATTTCAAGGACAATATTCCGATATTGTAACCGATTTGACGAGGACAATTTAAAACAAATAGCATTGACACCTGCTCAAGAAGACGCATTGATGGAACTTTCGTGTGATTAAAGAGTGTATTTAAAGATTCAAGCCTGATCTCTTTCTGGATCATAGTAAACACTGAATATTCGGAATTATCTATTGTATGGAGCGCATGGGATTCACAACAACCTACTTATGCGAACGAGCCTTCTCAAGTTTGGTTTTCCTTAAAAATAAGTACAGAAACAGACTATGTGTTGAGAATGACTTGCGGTTAAAATTGTCAACCTTTAATCCTGATATCCAGACCACTGTCAGTAACGCAAAACAATGCCATAAATCGCATTGATGGGCTTAGTGAACCTGCTGTATTTGTCATAGTTCACCTAATTGTTAAGATTGCGGTATCCTTGATTAAATGTTTTTTTTTTAAATACAGTTTGAAAATGTTATTTGCCATAGGCTTAACTATATCTAGTGTGTCGCAAAACGTCTCAAATTCACAGTGGTGGGTCGCCGGGTGAAAAAGTTTGGGAACCGCTGGTTTAACCAAATGATTATTTAACGTATGTAATGATAAATTCGGATGCATGTTTTGGGGACGTTAGAATAAAAGATTTTTGTTAATTAAGAACGCTTAATCCATAATCTGGATGTTCTAGAAACAAAGACTAGAGTTAATGAGTGCAGTGTCTCTTATGATGGACAGAAATCAGCTTTTTATTTTTTTACGATCAAACTTTATTCGTGGTTACAGCTTAAAAATAATAAGTATTCTCTTATTCCCTAAGAGGAACCAGGATCGACTTGTATGTACCCTCCATATTAGCCCCATTATCATAAGACTGCTTCTTACAGTCCCCACGTCGGGTGCCAAATGTACGAGCCTTGTATACTAGGTATGCACGTTTTCTTTTCATGGTTGTTTTTTTAGTTTTTGATTTGAAAAATAGTTGATTCATGAGGTTGTAATAAAATAAGACAAAACGTCAATAAACCAGGCGAAATAGTATATTGATTTATTGACCAGAGTGTTATTCTGATTATCTGAATCTTCTGCTTTTGATTCTCATCATCTGTGGTACAATGAAATTATTGAAAAATAGGACAGTTGGCCTTCTATTTTTTGGCGCCCTCGTGGACCTCGCGCCCGTGGCCACTGTCACCTTTGTCACGCCCCAGATACGACCATGTAAAAATGTTTGACATTTCTTTCCAGAAAGTTCTCTGTATCTAACAATGTATTGTAATATTTCTAGTTCTTTTCATATAGAACTTATACTAATATTTGCAATCTAACAAGCTCATAAACTATATTAAACTAAATTTATTTTTGATCTCTTATAAATATTTTAATGTAAATACCAGGTTAACTCATAATTTCCACTTTACTTCATTTATGACTTTCTTATATCTTATTTGTTTATTTAATATTAATTTAGGTTAAAACACCATCTTCACGATTAAATATTGTGTCTCTATTTGTGAATATTATTATTACTTTACTATTATTGTTTAGATTTGTTACAAAGTAAATCTTATATCGTTCTCTTTCTTATATATTAAAATATAATTCATATTATAACCTTTCTAATAGATATTAGCTACGAGGGTTGTCTGAAAAGTTTCTGACCTAACAAAGATACTAGACATTTTTTCTTCAAATTAATTTTTATTTTTCTACATAGTCTCCTTGTAAGTCTATACACTTCTCCCAGCGATGCTCCCATCTCTTCAACCCGTCCAAATAGTACTCGGCGTCTTTCTCTGCAAAATAGTTGTTTACGAAGGTGATGGCATCCTCATTCGACGAAAATCTCTGTCCTTCGAGCGCAACTTTTAGCTTAGGGAACAAAAAAAAGTCGCTTGGGGCTAGATCTGGTGAGTAAGGAGGGTGGTCAAGCAGTTCAAACCGTAATTCGTGGATTTTCACCATGGCAACCGCTGAGGTGTGAGACGGCGCACTGTCTTGGTGAAACAAAATTCTTTTCTGCAAATGTGTCCGTTTTTCCGCAATTTCTGCCTTCAGCTTGTCAAGTAATGGTGCGTAGTATGCTCCTGTAATGAAGATAATCGATTAAGATAACTCCATGACTATCCCAGAAAACAGTTGCCATTATTTTCCCAGCCGAAGGAACAAACTTTGCTTTTTTTGAGCCGATTCCCCATTCGCAGTCCATTGTTTTGACTGTGTTTTTGTTTCTGGAGTATAATGGTGTATCCAAGTTTCATCTACAGTAATTAATCGGCGCCAAAACTCAGATTTATTGCGCCTAAACTGCGCTAACAGAGAGTTGGAAATGTTCATTCGAACACGTTTTTGGTCCAAAGTGAGGAAACGCGGCACCCAACGCGCGGACCGCTTTCTCATGCATAAATCTTGATTCATTATGTGACAAACACGTTCTTTGGACATGTTTATAGCCTCTGCTATCTCTCTAATTTTAATTGGACGGTTGTCTAGCACCATTTGGTGAACTTGAGCGATATTATCGTCAGTGGTTGCAGTTTTTGGACGCCCCGAACGTTCATCGTCACCCAAGCTAGTACGACCACGTTTAAATTCAGCAGCCCAAAATTTTACGGTGGCAAAAGATGGTGTAGAGTCCCCGTACACAGCGTCCAACTCGTCTTTGATTTGCTTTGGCGTATTCCCTTTCAAAAACAAATATTTAATGACAGCTCGATACTCGATTTTTTCCATTTTCATAAAAACACTAACATCGACTCACTCAAACTCAAACAACAACTGCGCGCTAAAAATGGCTGAAATTTTAGTGGGTACCTTTCAAAGCATGCGCAAACACATTCCCCAACTTTTGTTTACGACTGCTGCCATCTTCATTTTGAGGTCGGAAACTTTTCAGACAACCCTCGTATAATTTGTTTTGTCTGGTGTTGTCTATAATATAGTTATATAACTTTGACTGATCTTACTGTATTATTAATTTATTAGACTTATTGCTGGGTGAGATAAATATTTGTTTACACTTAATTACTTTACAAGTTTAGAATATTTTGAATACAACTAAGCGAAGAAAATATTAAGGTGTGAACTAAAATGCTTAAAAGCAATAAAGATAGGCGTAAGTAATCAATACAATTATACAGGGTGTTTCTTAAGTAATCTAAAATATTATATGGGGCGCTTCGTTACTCAATTTTAAGACGAAAAGTTCATATAAACATGTGTGATAGGTGTTGTCGTTTATGAGATACAGGATGTTGTACGTGAAATTAATTTTTCTTGGTGACGCTACTGATTTATATTTTTTTATTATTTTATTACAAGCAACATGTCGTGTTAAACATAAAGAAAAAATAATACATTTCAGAGCAAATGTTCAAAATGTCCACCTCCAGCTAAAATGCAAGAATCCGCTCGATGTCTAATGGATTGTCGAATACGTTCGAAGATACCAGGATTGTTACGAATAACATTACAGCCGTCTATGATACGATTTTGAAGATCTTGTAGGTACGTTTAATATCAGTGTTGTGTAAACAAGCGATTTCAAATATCCCCACACACAAAAATCCAGAGGATTGTGTCCTGGTGATCTAGGGGGCCACGGGTGTGGAGATCCTCGTCCGATCCAATGGCCTGGAAAAACATTTTTTAAAAACTCGCGTACAATCACTGAAAAATGTGGAGGAACTCCGTCATGCATGAACCACATGCGCCTTCTAATAATAATAGGTACATCTTCCAAAAGAAGTGGAAGTTCATTTTCTAGAAAATGTTGGTATGTCTCACCGGTTAACCGTACAGGAAGGAAAAATGATCCAATTAAATAATCATCGATGATGCCAAGCCAAACATTGACCGAAAATGTTTGTTGAAATCGTTTTACACTTATGGTATGTGGATTTACATCTGCCCATATGTGGTCATTATGAAAATTCATAATCCCATGTCTAGAAAAGTTGGCTTCATCCGTAAATAGAATATTGGCCACAAAATTCGGATTGTTCGCGATTTCACGTAAAATCCATTGACAATACTGTATGCGTAATGGATAGTCAGTAGGTAACAAATGTTGAACACGTTGAACGTGATATGGATACAATAAATTATCTTTTAGAATATTCCAAACAGTTTTGTTACTAACATTTACTTCATCTGCAACTTTTCTTGTACTCGCTTCTGGATGTTGGTCAATAATTTGAAGAATCTGGTTTTCCAATTGGGGATTTCTCACAGTTCTGGGTCGTCTAATAATATTCTTCGATTTAGCAAAAGTTTCAGTTTCTTGTAAACGAATATGTAACTTAGTAAACGTATCTGAACATGGTAAACGATTATTTGGATAACGCTGGGCATACGTACGTCTAGCTTCTAAGGCATTACCATTCGCTAATCCGTACAAAAAATGCATATTAGCCATTTCAACATTAGTAAACACTGGCATAGTTATTAACTAAACACAGAGTCAATCAAATAAAAATGTACGATTTTTGCGTTGGTTTTCAAATTTGACACTTGTCAACATTATTTCAAAGGCCACTTAGAATAAGCATGTTTTTGCGTATTACTTCTAAAAACCAGTAGCGTCACCGGGAAAAATTAATTTCACGTACAATCAGAACTGACTTATTACAATAAATTCAACACCCTGTATCTCATAAACGACAACACCTATCACACATGTTTATATGAACTTTTCGACTTAAACTTGAGTAACGAAGCGCCCCATATAATATTTTAGATTACTTAAGAAACACCCTGTATATAGATTATGATTGTTTGTAGTTTTATTCGTCAGTTTTTTTAATAGAAATAAACTGTACGACGTGGTTCTGTTCTAAACGTTTTGTGTTTTGTAATTTGTAAGAACTTAAAACGCAATTTTTCCAAGAGTTGGAACAGGAAAAAACAACATTAAATATTAATAAATTATTTTCAACAATTTTCGACAAAAATGACTAATTTATTAACATATTATTCATAGGATATTTCATTCCTTTGATTGAAAAACATGTTGACATGCTGTAACTTCGTCCCCTAAATAATTAAAGTACTTATATTAGTCCAGGAAAATTAGTGCTTGAAACTATAACAATTGTTCTTTAGCTGGAAATGGTTTTAATTTCCTTTAAGGTCCTAAACAACGAGTCTACAAGTTTGCGACAGTTCCATGCTATTCTTCAGAGATCTAAACCCTTTTTCAGTTCTACCTAGAAAGTATGCATTTTATAGAAAATTGAAAATGCCAAAAAAATGGAAAAAAATGTCCGTGGTTGTAACTGCATGCAGAGAAACATCTCTAGAAAAAGATTTGGCACTAGGATGTTTATTGCCATTGTTGACAACGAGGCTTCAACACAAAAAGGGGCCTACAAAAATAAAAAATCTCGACATAAGATTTAAAAATTTTATTTACAAAATCCAGAAGAGAAAAATTCCAAAGAGGTAATTGTTCTGTTGACAGGGGACTTGGAAAAGCTGAAGTGGAGACTTCCCATACCAATGCCTCAAATTCTTTAGCCACAATAATCTCCGCCTTCCTGTGCCCCTTTTGGGTGTGGTTTTCCCTCTATAATAAGGTGTAGCATTTCTTTTTTTTCTAATTTGCGCCGTTTTATAGTTTTAGCCAAGTATTAGTTAACAGCTAAAATCAATGACTACTTATTCCCAACGAAACTTGGAAAAGTTAATATGCTATCCGTGATTTACGGTTTTAAAAGAAAACTGTACTAAGCTATTACTAAGAAATATTCTTAGAACATATCAAAATGCATTTAGCATAATAATATGTCAAATTGCTACTTTGACACACTAGATTAGGAATTGAATGTACTGCTACTGTTTGTGTGAGATTTGTCAGCAAAAAATATAGATTTAAGGTAAATTTTATGATCTAGCTAATTAGAATCCTATAATTATAATTTAGCTGTCAAATTCAAATTTGTAATACTAACATCAACAAATTAATATTAAAAACTCGTGTAACAATGACTCTTTGCTTAACTCACCTCTTCGTGGTTCATGATCCCTTTTTATGACACTTGTTTTACAATGTACTATTAATTTGCTAAAACTTGTGTATATAATATGTATTAATTAAAGATATTTAAATGTAAACCGGTTAAAAATACGTATAAACAAGCTGGCGGAAATAACTGAAGTATTTATCGAAATTGATGTCACATTACCCATTTTTATTTATAGATTTGTACTTAGTACATGTTTCATACGGGTTAGATAGGGGACAATAATGACACCAATGCCTTTGATGTCACAACTATATTTAAGAAAGGAAACTAACCTCTACTCGTATCCACATTATAATGGTCATTGGACATAGAATAGCAGGGTTGTATTAAGAAGACACAGAATCAACAATGAAGAAGTTTCCAAATGTTTTTTATGGACAAATTATAAAAATTTAAGGAAAATGAAACAAACACATGAAAGAATTAATACATTGTTTTGCATTTTTACGTTATTCTAGATTTTGTTTTACTATAGTCCCTTAGAATTATAAGTTTTTACTACCAATTTACCACTGAATTTAGTTATTTCAAAGCCGGTCCTGTACTATATTAGTCCGACAACAATCAACTGTTTACATTCTGAGCATTAGCGAGATCTCGACCTTTTGATTCGCATATAAATATATCACTATAAAAATGAGATCACCTTTTTTTAATGGTTGCATTATAGTTTGGGGGTCAAAATTTTGGCAACAATATCCTGTCGTCACGTAATTCGTTTATTGATACATCCAACCAACCGAAAATGAAAACATGAACGGGTTTTTAATAAGAATTTTTATCACCTATCAAAGAATATTTTAATTAATTAGGTACATAGAAATTAATCAATATTTCCTCGTAGTTGACTAATACATGCATAATTTCTTTCGATACTGACTTATTAAGGTGTAACAAATAGTTTATAATCGCTCAGGAATTTATTTAAAAAATATTTGCTAGTCACGATGATGAATTATTGTTTTTTTATTGAATATGCATAGTGTGATTAAAGTAAGGGAAAACAAATCTATAATAAAAACAGTTATCCAAAAAAAATCATTGTAGATATTGGTTTAGATTGTGTAGCATTTTAAAGAAATATTCAAACATCTTATTTGAAGCAAAATTCACTTAAAATAATAAAATAATGTTGTTTAGACAAAGTTTTTTTTAAAACCCTATTCTTAGAAACATTGCTCTACCGATAAAAAAACCATTGCACATTTTTTAGTAGTTTTAGTTGCACTCTTAGGCCCAGTTTCACCAACAGTTTTAATCCCGATTTAGCTATTAAGTGGAGCTTCTAATCTGATCTCAATTTCTGTATTTTATTATTATAGATATTGTTAAAGAGTTCATGGTCTTGCTTAAGATTATTTCCAAAATTTAGATAAGAAAGATTTTGCGCAAGGCTTCAACTTCCAAAATAAGCTGCTTCAAATACTGGAATATATTGAAAACCTCGAAGACTGTCTAGGGGTACCTATACTGTGTGGATACATAGAATAATATATCGTCAGTGTTGCTATTGCCTTTCTTTGCCCTCTGCATGTTTCATTTCCTGAAACATTCAATTTTAAATTCATTGTTTCATTATGTCTTTTTATTTTCAACTATGTATACCTGGTGTCCCAGACTAATTTATCCAGGCTATATCTCTTAAACGAATAAAGATTCTCGAATAAGACAAAAACTGATCTATTCCATTTCCAATACACTTTAATATGGCGGAGAAAAAATTATCCCCTAAATATTCATCCCTTAGTTACAACCCCTAACTTTAAATTTCTTAATAGCACCCTGTACATTTTTTTATAATTTTGGATTTGGTCTTCCATCGTCTATTCAAAAATTTTTTCAAAAATAAAATGGGTTCATAGGTAATCAAGAAAATATCAGTTTATTTTTTATTTTTGTTAAATTAATCAAGAAAGCCTTAAAGCTTAAAGGAACCATAAAAATAACAATTATCTAATTAACTATTACATTAGATGCTCGAATTGTAGTCCACCTGCTGCAAAACAACAACAAATAACAAAAATAAAAAATAAATTAAAATTTTCTTGATTACCTACGAACCTATTTCATTTTTGAAAAATTTGTTGAACACACAGTGGAAGACCAAATCAAAAATTATAAAAAAATGTACTGGGTGCTATTAAGAAATTTAAAGTTAGGGATTATAACTAAGGGATGAATATTTAGGGGATAATTGTTTCCACGCCATATTAAAGTGTATTGGAAATGGGAAATGATCAGTTTTTGTCCCATTCGAGAATCTTTATTCGTTTAAGAGATATAGCCTGAATAAATTAGTCTGGGACTATAAGAATATTTCTTTATAATATCGACCAATATATTTTTACCTTCCACTGTAAATGTCTTTTTTTTCGGTTTTTGTATATGTTTTATGTTTTATTTACTATTGTTTATTATTTTCAATGTAAACACAAAAAACATATTACGATATAATTACGTCAAATCCCATTGGTTGATACAGAACAATACATCTTCATAGAACAACAGAATTTTCTGCCTTCCACAACGTTGCCAAATTGCTGATCTAATCGTAATTTAATAAATCTCGATCATCTCGGACGAGTTGATGTATGGTGAAACGGGAAAGACCTAACTATCAAGTAGAGCTTAATTAATCCAAGATCAGATATCACTTGATGAAACTGGGCCTTACAGATTGATGTCCAACTTCTACCATCTTCGACTCGTAAATGCGGCAACGCAGCACTTGGTAATCATAGATCACATACATTTCTACTTGTTAAAAATTCCTAATGGCTGCTAATTTCTGAATTAATATATTATTATTTTGTATACAAATTTTATCAATAATATTAATAAATATGTCATTTTTATGCTCGCAAATTTACAAATTTTAATCCCATTCGTATTCGCAGATGACAAGTGATTATTAAAATTTTCACTCACGTATTCTTCAAGCATTCCATTCCCATATATGGAGTAGTATTACTGCTAACATCAAATTTTCGATGCCTCTGTTTCTATTTCAACTATTATTATACTTAGTTATTTTTTATAAACATTTTTTTACTTAATTACAAATACTTTGATAGCCGATAGCCAAGTTGCCAGATTTTTTCGGCACAGGAATAAAAAGATATATTATTACACATCCCATTACCTTCAAAAATGTTTCCTAGAGCTACGACTAGACATTGCGATGGCATTTTTAGATGATTTATTTATTTTATTAGTCTGTTTATCAATGGAGAATGTTTTTCATCTTGCATGTCATGCAAGGTAGATAATATCTACCTTACCTAACCTAACCTGGACTGCGTCCGGTGAGAAGACCTACTGTCAATTTTATATATATATTTCAAGAAGGCGTGGCTTCTTGTGAGACCACAAAATGGCGCTGAACAAGGAAATGTCCCTTCTTTTGAGAGTCTATCAGCTTCTTCATTATCTATTATGCTTTTATAACTCATCATACAGGCACCAATGTTATTTCTTGCCAGTTTCTTAAAGGATTGTTTGTATTCCCAGACTTATTTCGACATTTTGACTCATAAGTAAAAGAATTCAGAGCCTTTAAACACTGGCTATTTGTAAGAATATAGGAATATAGGACCAGAAGATCATTTTCGTTTCAAGCCACAAGTACCTATTTTCAAATGTCTTGCGGCAAGTCCAGCTCGACACTAAGGCTTTGTTAGTTAGTTTTTGATCTAAGATCACTAGATAGTTTACCTCCTCGGAAAATTTTAGTTTGATATTTTTCATTGTTGAAATGGTTAGAAAGTATCAAGGTGAACAGGTGAACAGAAAAATTGTTTTGCCTGGATTGACCTTAAGTCCTTCCTTCTGGCACCATTTTTTATGATGTTTAGAGCAATTTGCCTTAAGTTTGAGATAACTTTATCATGCTTGCCCCATATGGTGCAACCAGGTCTCTGCATAGCGAAAATCATGAAACTACAGTCATGCAGCTTTGATGGAAGGTATTCAACGACTAAGGACACAGCAGGGCGAAGGCAATCGTCCTTGAGGACACCCTTTATGGGCCTATAATTTCTTATACATGTTTTTGTGCATGATTTATGTGTTGGGCGCGACAATGGCTAGTTTAAATGTTGGTAGAATTGGATAGACACCAAAATAAATTTTTTTATGTTGTGAAATAAAAGGAGGAAAACATTTTAGAAATGTTTACTGTACAATCTATAAAATATTGAACTTATTTAATGATGTGTAAGAAGAAATTAAGACGAGATTATCATTTACGTAAGTAATGTTGATTTTCTTTCCAATAATATCTCTTATCTTATGTTAGTTTATAAGAAAACAACAACTGTAATGTATGGGTCACACCGAAAGTGCTAATATTTTATTATTTAAATCGGTCATTATCCACTTTTATAAATAGATATTCGTCAAACGAATGAAGAAACTTTCAAACTGATTGTCTGCGAAGATACTACGTGGGCTAAAAATATCGATGAGACACGTTCCAAGTAAAATTGAAGAAATTTGCCGCCGATATTTTGTGAATGTAACTTATCAGAAACCTGCCGCAGTTTACTCGCTGCATCGAATGCAATATTAAGAAGTTAAAAAATGTTTGTTAAAAAAAAAGAATTACAATTGTTTTTTTTCAATACTGTAAAAAATTTTAAATCTTATTTTATAAAATAAGTTTGTAAATATATTCAATCAGTCAAATACTACTTTTTTTATTAAAATAACTTATCTCATAATAATTATATTTTATAAAAAGAAAATTCACAGGAAACGGAAAGTCCATGCCAAAAACGGGTTGTTACTAAAGTTGCAACAAGTTTTGGTCCTATACTTATGACCATCATCAGGCTGTAAAAAATTACAATAGATAGGCCATGAGAATAATATTGCAAAGTCAGTTCAAATCCCAATTCTTAAAAATTGTTGAAGTCAACTACAATTGATCATACAAAAGTGTACAATAAATTGTTAATAATGTATACGATGAAATGTCAAAAAATAATTAAACATTGAAGTAGGATTATGCAAATAATTATTGTGAGTATTGTTTAATGCAGTGAAATGTAACACTGGTAAAAAGTTTTAGCTTTATATTACAAAAAAAAGTGTACAAATTAAAAAAATTTAAGTAAAGTTGTTATTAACATTGACAGGATAGTTGAAGTCAAGAAAAATTCAAAAAATGTCATTAACAGGGTGAATTACTATTCATTTAGTAAATTATTGTAATATATTAAAAGCAGATCAGTGTTAATCATAATAAAATGCAAATAAAACTTACCGTAATGTATTGTGCGAATAATCAAAAAAATGTTAAAGAAACGTGGGAGAACATAAAATTAGATCATCTTAGCATAGAAAATATGAAAGTAGTGGAAATAAGGTTGAAGTTGGATTAAACTTTTCATATAGGACAAAAAAGAGGGATGTAAAAGAAAACATCCAAAATACTGAAGGAGAAACAAGTGTTTAAAAACAGAGTACCCTTGGTCAAGCAAGCTGTTAAATAGAAGATAATACTACCCTAAGTAAATATATTTTATTTGTGAACCCTGTACACACACCAATACAAAAAATACTTATCTGGGCCTTTGACTTTGACTTAATAAACACTCCCTTAATCAAAAATACGGATCCTGGATTTCATTAAGCAAAGGAAAACAAATAGTTGGATTTAAAATAAAACTATTGAAGCCAGTGCTTGAAGAAATATAACTGAAAGAAATATTGTCAAAAGAATCCTGAAAAAAAATCAAGTTAATAAAATTATTAATAGAAAACTACTCTCTAAGAACTTTTTTAAAACATGTCTTATGGAATGTACCAACTATTTGGCAGAGTAAACTCTGGCATAGAAAAATGCAGTTGTCACGACTAGTAAAATAATCCTGTAGATATGACTACACTTTGTCTAGTATAAATATAGGTGCACGTCATCAAAGTGAACAAATTGCTCTCTTCGTTTGACTTCCTTCGTTCGCTACTGTCAATTAGTATATTTTTTCACTGTAAATTTGGTAAATATTGAAATTCGTAAGCCGCAAGTTATTACAAAAAATAAATAAATGCTTTAAGAAAGATATGGTAATTAATTTTATATTAAATACAACTCCTGGAATAATAAAATATAAACTTCAAACGAACATAACTCGTGCTAAAATATTTTATATGTTGGTTAGGTTAGTTGCCGCGGTCAAACATGATTTATCAGATAAAATTTTGATATTCGCGCGTATTACATTGACGTATCTGGTTTCTGCAATTTTTTGTGGTAACCTCCAGTCGTGTTTTATTTCGCCTATTGAATTATATTATGTGCGTTATTAATACTATTTTTTCGACGATCGTTAAAAAAAGTCCACTTTTTTTCACAGTTATTAGTTCATAAAGTACCATTTTTTTTCACGTGTTAAAAAAAGTTACTTTTTTTAACATGTTAAAAAAAGTTACTTTTTTTAACATGTTAAAAAAAGTAAAATGACAGCTTACAGTCTAGTTATAAGAAGTTTTGTCATCAATTTAGTGGTCTGTCACGATAGCGTATGAGCAAGCACAAGGTCCTACTAAGCAAGAGGTCGTCGGTTCGAATCCCGCGTCGGAACTATTTTTTTTATTTATTAAATACTTATACCTATCCAGGGATAGGTTATCAAAACTGGGAAGTATTTAAAATTATTTCTGTTAACCAAATTATAGAAAATTTCATTATAAAACACATAGAATCGGCCAATCACGTCACCTATGGAAAACCAAATAAGAGTTGACATTTTAGAAACGCTAAGTAATTTGTTTGTGATTTGACAGTTAGTATTTCGTGTACTGAGTAAAATGGAAGAAAATAATTCGAATTTCGAGGAAGAAACATATATTTGTTATATTTGTTCTCTCTGTTTATTTATCTACAAATTAATAGGCTACATTCTGTTACTAATTCTGCAACAAAACGGAAAATAAAGTAAGTATGGGACAAAATTTCTTACGATCGTCGAAAAAATATTGTATGCAACACATGCATAAAGTGCCTTTTTTTCACTCTTGGGATTGCGGCACTCACCTTCGGTTCGTGCGCGCAAATTTCCCAATCGTGAAAAAAAGTACCACTTTATGCACTTGTTGCATAAATTACTATTAAATGCTTGACTACATAGTCATATATGTATAAAAAAATACTTTTTACACAAAAGATGTCGCGTTTTTTGTCAGCCAGTTTTTCTTTGTCTACAGGGTGATTCGCATAAGAACCGACATAGAGCAAGGGCATGTAGGGGAACTCAAAATGAGGCGATTTAACGCAACTTTCTTCTATGCCAAGTTGCTTCCCTGAGAAGTTATAAGCTTTAACAGAGAAGTTTTAAATTTAGAAAAAAAGCAATATCTCCCTTATACTTGAATTTAGAAGAACCAAATTTCATAGCCAACTTTTGAATTTTCGATGATTTTGAATAATATTCCTATAGCGCGTTTTTATTTATTCGATTTTTTTAAAACAAAGAGGATTTTCAAAAAATAACTAGAGTAAGGAAAGTTTTAGAATTAAATTGCCCACAAACCAAAGTAAAAATGTTTTAAATCCGTCACAGGGTTAAAAAAATATGTGTCATTTTGATGTTGAATTATTCCCCATCCACCCTGTATAATACTAAGATTGAACTCTAATTACTGTCATTTACTGCTCTTGGTACACCCACAACATGTACCAAATTTTGTTCTTCTAAATTCAAGTATAAGGGAGATATTGATTTTTTCTAAATTTAAAAATTCTCTTTTAAAGGTTATAACTTCTCAGGAAAGCAACTTGCCATAGAGTAAGTTGCATTGAATCTCCCTATTTTGAGTTCCCCTACATGTCCTTGCTCTATGTCGGTTCTTATGTGAATCACCCTGTACATTACGTAAAAAAATAAAAATATATACGATAAAAAAATATTTCCTTAACCATTTCAAAATGTCAAAAAGACACAGTCCCGGAGTGCAACTGGTTCTTTTTTTAACTAAAGAATATTAGCATTTTAGTTTATATTTAACCGTGACTCTGGTCAAATACAACATTATCTAAAATACCATAGTTGCGGTTAAGATTTAAATTTATTATCATAACCAGGTATTACATCAACCACATCTTTTCGTATTTATATTAATTGTTTATCCAGAAACGGTGAGATCATTTGTATGAATGAACTGCATTGTTTAAATATATTATCTGAGGACTTGTAGTCCTTTTAAAAATAGTCCTTGTTCAAAATCAGTCAAATAAAATAAAACTAGTAATCAATATTTCACAAAAAAATGTAATGTTGTACATATCTGTTTACATTATTAGAGTAAATGAACTATTCTGTTCTGCTCCTAGATTACCCTCCAACTTTAAACTCAATGCCAGCTGTTTCACTAAAAACTAGCATCGTCAGACTGTCATATTGAAGTTACATTTTGTTTTTAATGTAGCTACCTAATGTTGATTAAGTAGTGTTAAGACTAGACCAAGTATGGAAGTAATAAGACATAACATGTTATTTACACGCATTTTTACTCAATTTGTGCAAACAAAAAAGTCTGTGTCGTATGGATCGACCCTAATATTGCTTTATTATAAATGTTCTGGATTAGATTAGTTTATTTTGAATCCCTGGTTGGATCAACGTTGAATAACTCTTTCATGATAAAGACAAGGGACAGAGACGCATTTAGGAATCCATACGATACGAAAAATTTGCAATGAATGTGTAAAAACTCGAATTTTTAACCTTTGACCTTGAGTTTTCTGTGGACGCGGATATCCTAAGAAAAACTATTGTTTAGTAGATAATTTTTTAATCAACAATATTTATAATAAATATTAATAGCGTAAAACCCATAGGAAAGAAAATATTTACAATAAATGGTAAAGAATAGATTTGTTGACCTTTGATGTTGAAACTTCTATAGACGCCTACACCCACGAAGTATAGAACACAGGAGTCTGAACGGTATCGGGTTTTTCATAGTATTCATGTGCGCAATAAATATACCCAGATTATAGTTCTCTTTTCTGCCACTGGTAGCGCAAATATTCGGGACGTACCGTTAGTATTATTATTATTACATGTAAACATGTACCTGTACCATGAACTAGCACGCGAATACGAAAATTCCACATTTCTCAGAGTATTTTTTTCCACAGAGGTGTCATAAGGTTCGTTCCAACAAACAATCAGGGATGCGTTTCGGATTGTTTTCAAATTTGTTTCTACGCATACGCGCATTTGATGAAATTTGAAACTAGTCCACAACTGTTCTGTTGGAACACTGTAGTACTAGTTTGACATTTAACACATGACAGTGCAACAAGTGGAAAATATTTTCCCATTCCAAAATTTTCGGGCGAACACCAATTTCCTCAATTATTTACTCGAGAACTTGACTGGATTCGTCTTCACTGTGGAATGCACCAATACTTTCGTCTAATAAATCGCTGTTGCCAATATTTTTATCCGAGCCACTGTAACTCTTATTTATATTAAATAGATCTCCTCACAATATAAATATATAATACGCGAAAAAGGTTAAAAGTTGAATTAAATGGACAAACACGTGGTTTCGAATAATCAAATGTCCTTTGCGCATGCGTCTGATTTATAGTTCCTAACAAATTCACAAACTTTTATGACAGTTTTCAAACCGTTTGCATGTAACGTTGGAACAGCTTACTATCAGTCACCAAACTGACAGAGATTGTTGTTGGAACGCTAAAATGCATATACGCATGCGCATAACAATCTCTGATAGTTTCGGACTCTTGTTGGAACGAACCTAATAGCAACAAGATTTGCCGCGTAATAATTTAAACGAGTACTTCTTAAAGAGTGGCGCACTCTACTGGCAAAAAATCTGTCCCGTAAACTGAGGCCATTCGCTCAACATTACGTTCAGACTCCTGTGTTCTATACTTCGTGCCTACACCGTACGATATGATTTGATTATATAGGTTGATTATTTTTTTCACCTGTCAACATGTCAAAATGTGATTACGTCCAATGAAAACGCTTCCATGTTTTATTCTAAATGCTAGCCAATCATTCCAGTTAATATTAATGAAACCACTAATGATTCTATTCATGATAGACGAATCAAAATAAGCGCTACGCCGCCTGGTGACAATCAGAATAAATAAAAATCTTGACATAGTTCTCAGGTTCTCATTTGTTTTGTGTTTGTTTTTATGTGATTTTTTACAAATATTTATTATTTGAAATCATTCAGAGCTATGAGTCGTTCGAATCGTTATTGTTCAGACACACAACAGATACAACGTAAATATTTCAATGTCAATATTTATAGTTCTACGACTGCTCACATTGGCGCTGCAATCTTATTTTCAGATGCCTATACAAATATACATGTGTATTTGTATCATGGATTCTATTAGTATTGATAAATTCATAGAACTATCGATAAGTCAATAACAATATTGAACCACCAATTTTCTTGTTTATAATTAACCATAAACCAACACTATATTTAAATATTATGAAAAATATTTTGTTAAAATTATCACAATTCAATTCATCTAAACGACAATGAAAAATCAAATAAGTAGGTACTTTAAAACTAACCTGCTTCCTGGTTCTATATTATGCATTTAAAACTTTTAGATACCTACAGGTAAATGTGATCTTGTAGGTAAATTTCAATAATAATAATTTTTATTTTGACAATTGTCTCTTTAATAATATAATTGTGTAAATAGATACAAAATATTTATTCAAATTAAAACTTTGTTTTCTTGACGCTTGACTGACAATTGTCAATAGTGTATAAGAGGAGGGGTAACGGCTTTTCATGTATAATATCTATCTATTCTTCGGGGGTGCGTTTCGTGCATGCACTGGAGCTCTAGGGTGGTTGGGCTATTGGTTCCCCAGTTTGTCCGGAGTTTTCCCTTCGGGTTTTTTCCCCAACTCTTTCAGCGTTATACTGCCCAAGTTGAGGTAGGTATAATTTTTTTCTGTCTTTCCGACGCGAAATCCCAGGAAGCCCTGTCCATCGCCAGGATGAGTTGACGGCCTCTAGAGTCCGCCTTCTCCTTCTGGACTCTCCAGTGCTCCGTTCAGAGCCCCGGATTTTGGACCCTGAGCATTTTCCACAGCCTGTCTGTAGACATCTGTGTTCCCGGGATCCATGTCATGACATGGACCGGTTTCTGCAGGTCCTTAGGGTCTTTGACCCTAAGTTCCGCAGATTCCCACGGTCGCATGGTATTAACCTGGCCTTTGATCCATTCCTGGGTAGGCCCGTTGACGCAGTACACGACCAGTCCATCGCTCTTCATTCTCGCTTTCAAGAATCTTGGAGCGGGACCTGCATCGCGTAGATGTTATCAAGTAGAGCCTCACGGATGAGGTCTACTTGTTCCGAGGTAAGGGTAACGCTGGGTTAGCCACTGGGAACAATGGCAACCTAGGGCGTGGCCCTACCGGTGCAGTAGGTCCAGCAGCCCTCGGTGCACCTCCTGCCGCCTTCGCCTACTTTTTCACCTTTTCAGGTGGTGTCTTTCCGTCCGGTCTGGGCCTCTTCTGAGTCCCTTTTATGATCTTCTCAGCCCTCTCGCCTCCTCCGCTGGTTCCTTGCCCATCGATTGAGGTGCCGGACCCCGACGGAGTTGGTGTCAATACCGGAGCTGGCTGTCCCTCTACGCTTCCACCATCTCCGGTAAGATGTCTACGGGCGCGCTTCATCTTTCGACAATACGCTCCCGATCTTTTATTCTTTTTTTCGGTATCCATATCTGATCCCACGAGCAGCTAGGGAAAGGGTGGTCACCCCTGACAGAGCCCCGCATGCCCGGGGAAGGCTAAATACAATGAGGTTCCGCCCGGTGCCCCAAGGTGACTACCAGTCGCTGCTGATCTTCTGTTCAGCCACGCATTCCCTTGGCATGGTGTCGCACCATGAGATTCAGGTTTTTATTGAGATTGTCTCCTCTTGTTCAGAACAATAAACAACTAAAAGGTTGTATTAACTTTCACTATTTATTCTATAAATTGCAATTACAGCTGTTTCGCTATAACTAGCATCGTCAGATTGACATATTGAAATTACATGTTTGTTTGTAACTAGGTACTTGATGTTGATAGGTAGCCTTAACTACCTATCAACATCAAGTACCTAGTTACAAACAAACATGTAATTTCAATATGTCAATCTGACGATGCTAGTTATAGCGAAACAGCTGTAATTGCAATTTATAGAATAAATAGTGAAAGTTAATACAACCTTTTAGTTGTTTATTGTTCTGAATAACATGAATTTTCACACAGTAAGGGTTAGTACCATAAATGTCTCCTCTTGGTTCAGATTGTTAAGCCCAGACCCCCGTAACCCTGTCCGCGAGACATGATACACAGTCTACATGGTTACTGGATTCAGTGTTGCCAGACCGCATCATTGAAATTCCCCCAAACCGAGCTTTAAAAACCCCCAAAAATTACCATTTTTAAAAAAAATCCCCCAAAGAGCTCATGTAAGTTTTGATCACCCGAATCTTTTCATAAATTTCATTTTCAATTTTTAAAACTCCTTCAAAATCAGAAATTTGATACAAATATCCCTAATTTTAATCATAAAAGCCGTGATATTTACTGTGTACTAAATTATGACTATGCAAATCAAGAGTAGGTAATAAAAATATAAATCTTAAAATCAACATAAAACAATATAAAAGAAGATATATTCATAATGAAATAAGTTCAAGAAAAATACCCCAAAAAATACCCTTGAAAATCGAATCCCCAAAATTTCCCCCAGAGTAAAAAAAATCCCCCAAATTTGGGGGAAAATCCCCCAAATTTGGGGGAAAATCCCCCAATATGGCAACACTGACTGGATTTTCGGTTCGGTCAATGGACCTCGCCGGCATCGTGTACCCCCGTCGTGCAATCCCCTAGTCACGACACGACAGCTGGGAAGGGGTCATGTATACTATTTAGTAAATTATGAAATACAAGTTTTTTTTTCCGGAATACGTGATTTCATTTATGACATACCTTTTTGAAACACCCTGTATATACTGTATATACACCCTGTATATACTTGTCAAAACTGGACTAAGATATGTAAAACAAAAACATAAAACTTTGCTCAACGATTAATTTTGTTGTTGTTTTTTCATTACTACAATTAATTGACATTTCATTGTAATTTAAAACCCAGGAAATACATAATCGTAGCTACTGAATTTCCGGAAGCGGTTATGCGAAACGATTTTAAAAATAACGATTGTCTATGTCGAATGATCGAGGACAAAGTAAAATCGTTCTTTGAAAATTAACAGCGGATCTTTAAACGATCTCACGCTCGCTTTAAGATGTTTAACAGCCTGAAATTTTCCGTTTACAGATTTTCTAGAGAAAATAATTTAGTTACTGATAACAGGCTTTTTACGATTAACATTAAACATAAATAGAAATGCAACAAACACAAATCAACAATTTAAAAAACATGATGAATTAAATAAAGGGATTTACTTGATGGATTGACAGCGAATTATCAATATTTGGATTTATTTTGGTAAAGAACAATTGCATATCTCTCTCTGTTTTATGATGTTCAATTTGTCCACTTTATTGTTAACAGATTTGTGAGGACACGAAAGCTTAAGTTGCGGTAAGACCAGGGAAATGCTAAAAAAAGTTTTCTAGCAAATCCCCAATCGCCAAAAGGACTTATGCAAGGACAAACATACTCGGGACATATTTCTCTAGGCATAAATCCTTATACACACTGGAAACTGGGTCTGCAGCTTACAGGCATGGAGGAGGACGAGAACGAGCTACAACTCCTGCTCAAGACCGCTTTATAGCTGTAACTGCAAGAAGAAACCAAACATTTACTGCTTCGAGAATTAACAGCTTCTTTAGGCATGCTACTGGAAGAGTGATATCTAATCAAACTGTTAGAAGAAGATTGCAAGCATGTAAGTTAAGAGCCAGAAGGCTTAGTTCACATCCACGGTTGACTGCGGAGGTACTGGAGTTACTGTATGTTTCCGGATGAGTCCAGATTTCGGCTGAATATGTGTGATGGTCGAATATTGGTGTGGAGAGAAAGAGGACAGCGATACAATGAACGTGTGGTGGCTCAGTTTGCGTGTGGGGGGCATATGTTATGATGGCCGCACTGATTTAGTGTTGGTAATGACTATGACAATGACGGTTGTACGATATAGGGAAGGGACCATGGTTATAGAGCCAATAACAATACCATTTTTTGGTGCAATGGGCGAACAATTGAAGCGCTTTTTCCAAAAACAGCCCTTGTCAGTATTTTGTTTTTTTCGGAAATCAAAAAAAAAACGAATTAAGTATACAAGGAATTAGAACTCTCATGTCATAAGCATTAATAAATTTGTAAAAAAATAAGTGTTTTTAATTATAATAAATAAATGCAATTTTTTGCAGTTTCAAAGTTTGTTTGACAAGGCTGTTTTTGCAATAAAACAAAAGACTTTGTTTATTTATTCAATTCTTATTCATATTTTTATACATCATTCTGACAAAATGTAACGTACAAAAAGGTACATATTTAGTATCTTCACATCCACTACTATTATCATCAGACTCTACTTCGGTTTGGTGAGCAGAATCTTCATTTTTGTTTGACGCAAATGATTCATAAAAGGTCCTATTCTCCTTTTTTGTTAACATAAATCTAACAAACATTTAAACCTAAGGGGACTTATCTTAAGAGGATACAGATATATTAGCGTTAAAGCAAGTTCATTAGGAAGATTAAACTTGTGTCTTACCATCGATTTGGTCCAGGCACCATAATATGAATCCCTTGTAAAAATGAATCCAGGATCTTCTCGCAAAACCTTGTACATCCTAATGGATTTTAGTTTAAGTGGTGACGGTTTGGAAACTTTAAGAAAATATGGTGAAACCTGACAATATTTAGGAATTAAAAGACAGGATTGCCGTAGAGCTAAGAATTGAACTGTCAGGCATGATGCAAAATGTTTTGCCGAGTTTTAAAAATTGCTTTTTGCATTGAACATTTTTAGCATATAGTGTAACAGCCTTTATTTTATGTTTTTATAGTTCCCTAGTTGTTTACCACTTTAACATGATGCAAATATCTAAAGATTTGTCTTCAGTTGTTGCAATTTTTCTGCACCATGATTTGGATAAACCTTTTACTGCACCAGTTTTGTTAAATTTTTTTACTAATTTTATGAAGGTAGATTTTGTTAGGTTAGTTTATTCAATCTTAGCCATCCTAATGTATTATTTTAACTTGAGCGGATAAAAAAATATACAGGGTGGTCCGTTTTAAATAACAAAGTTTATTAGATGTCCAGAAAACCGGAAAATCTGACAACAATGTAAGCTCGACCGTATTACATAAGCGTCAAATATCAAAATTTATAAAAATCGTGTAACCCGTTCCAGAGAATTAAGGCGTTCCATACATAAAACTCACTCTATATACTTCAGGGACAGAACAATGCAACAGAAAATTTTAAAATCCGTCTCTCAGAACGAAATTTAAAATTTCACTTTATTTGCCGACCAAATCTACCTCTTTTTACTTGATACTGCCTCGTACATTTCCGACGGTAATTTGAACTTAAACAATATCAGCAATGTGCGGTCATAGCAATTTTAACCTCTCCACACATTAAAACTAACGATGTTGATAAACTAACTTATATACACAAGGTTTTTAATATTTATAAATTCAGTTCCAGCTGAAACGAGCAAAAAGAATGACGTGCAGTGTTGAATAAGATATTTTCGTAGTTAAGTGTTTTATTTGGTTTGTTTTTATTTTGTGAACTTTTACTAATACAATGTTGCAGAAGAAAAAGAAGTATGTCTATATTTATTTAATACTGTTACTGTAAGTTTTTGCTTTAAGAGATGAAACTAGCATGTTAAATCATGTCGGTAAAATTTTCAAAACAAATCATGCCATTAAAAACATAATTTAAATGTTCGTGTCTCTTAAAATGCAAAGTTTAAAAATAGTAGTGTCTAATCTTCAATCGTATTTCTTTATAAAAATCTTTAAATAATCAACTTAATATTGTGTTTATAAAGATAACCTATAAATTTCAGATATGCAATAGTTATGCGAACAAATCACGTTATCTTATTGATATTACAATTCTATATTTATAGGTTATCTTCTTAAGCACTATTTTAAATTATTGTTTATTAAAAAATATCGGAAAAGAAATAATTCAATGTCTTGCGAAAATGAGAAGAAAATGTGATATATTTACTACTTTTAAAACTTAAGATTAAATTTAAATTAAAAGAAAATACAATAAATAGGTATGAAATTTCCTATAAAATAACGTTACACATTTATGGAAATCTTCATTTTAAAAATAGTAATGATAATTACCTACTGAAGCGTCAGAGATGGTTGTACGTTGTACGTAATAATTTTACTTAAACTATAAATAGGTACCCATAATTGAGAAATAGTAACTGTTCATAGGTATACCGATTTTGGTAATTAGAATATAAGATTTCATTCTCAGGTAGTTGGGTTATTGTCGCAATCTAAAATATAAAATATAATTATACAATTGAGAATAAAATCAACTAACAAATTTCCACAATATTTTTAAATTTTTTTCATTCTAAACTGAACATTCAAACTTTACAACGGTAATACTTAACTACATACCTATGTTGTAATTCATTATTTCATTTTTTAAGTCAGGTAGGAGAATATTGTATTTTTTTTCTAGTGGTCAACAGATGATTTTTGTTGATCATAGAGCCAGGTTTAATTTGATTTGAGACCAGAAAAATTAAAATTAAGACCATTTTGTAGTATTGCTAACAACTTTTAAAATATTCATTAACACGTTTCTAAAAAATTTCTCAAAATATGTCTTGTGGTACTAAAAATGTGTGCAATAGATGGTCGGATCGAATAGTTTTTACAAAATTCATGTTTATACCATTTTTATAAATAATAGTTATTTGTAAAACATCATATTTTTTATAATTTCCATTTATTTATGTTTTTCAAATAAAATTATTCAATAATTAGTACTTTTTGTGTTCATTAAATTAGGTTGGTACTAACTAAAATGACATATGTCAGACATATCAAGTTTGAAATTTAAATTTGATTTGAATATTAAATTGGAGTGATAAATAATTTAAGAAAGTATAATATAAGATATAACCAATTTAAAGGAAAATGGAAGAATCTTAGTTAATTTCAAAATTGTCTAATAAAATGCACACAATATCCAACTGTGACACAAAAAATACCTAAACGAGTGTGGAAAGAGCTTTCATTTCCACTCTCCCTTGACTGTTACAATGAAGTCTATTGTAAACGCGAAGGTTATTTTCAAATTTCTCCACAGCTGGTTAATTAGTGACTACATTATCCATTCTGGACTCACTTTCTTCGTTAATTCTGATTAATTTTGCTTATGGGGGGTAGAAGGAGAACCAACTTAGTATTAAAAAGTGTCCATCGAAAGGGAACAAATTGGTGGCGCCACAGTAGCAAGAGTAAGTGTCGCAGAACGTTACAAATAGTAGAAAAGAAGAATTTGTCCTGTGATGGGCTATGTCAAAATGAATTGTTAGAGCAATAAACGAATCTAAGGGTGTGTTCGGGGAGCACGCTATTAGCGCCATTTGGCGCTATCTAGTACTATTCCTCGTTTGCGTTGGCGCTACATAGCTCGAAAGCGTGCTCCCCGAACACACCCCAAATAACATTTGACTACGTAAATAAATAAGATTTTTGATACTGCATAATTTTTAACCACACAGTCACGAAAAATATTTCATTTCCCCCCCCCCCAGTTCACTTCACTCTGTTTATAATCTGTGGTGTGTTACTGACTTCACACTTCACGTTTTCTTTTTACCCTTCTGCTACTTTCGCGCCATCTACTATTTGCTGCTTACAGCTGGACAGTTGTTCGACATTATTCCTATACAAGTTGGTCCTCCTTTCTCCACCCCTCCATAATTTTCGTTCCAAATTCTGTACAGTTTGCACTTTTTCGACTTTTTTAAAATTATTAATGATTAAGTCGCCAAAAAAAAACAGTATCAATATCAATACCAAAGTTTAAACAATTAAGATCATTTCTATTCTTTTGATAGACAATTCTTGTTTTTTTTTTATTTCTAACAGAGACAACCAAGAGACACCCAAGTACATGTTAAATTTTTGTTCTACAGTAATGAATTGGTCCACCAGAACCGGAAAGTGAGTTGAGATGGCGCTAGCGCTTCTCAGGAAATTTAAAAAAACGCGGGCAAACCCTTTTTCGTTTATTTTCTTATTTCTTTCATTAAAAATTAAATACAAAACTAAAAAAACATACTTTATTGAAAAATACAAAAAGTAGTTTTATATGAAACATAAATGATGTAAACAATATATTATAATTATCATTAGTTAACATGATTTTGGTCCTCGAAATAATATATGGCCTATTGGACAAATTACAGGAGCAATGAAAACATACCGAACGTGAAATATGGAAGTGGTTCTTAACTTTTCAAAGAAATGACAAGATATAGACTAAAATGATGCATAAAACAACACATCGTTTTTTAATTATCGTTACACACAAACTAATCACTAAACAAAAGTCTAAAATAATTGTTCTACAACCCACTGTTACACAGTTTATAAATAAGAACTCTAATTATTGAATTTATTCTAAAAACGCCACAAAAAACACAGTTAATACAACTCGTCAAAACAATAATGGCGACTGAATACTTTGGCAGTTGACACGTCACATTTCACATTTACCACAGAATATGAAATAAACTTTATGTTCTAAGGTTTGCCGTTGTGTCAAAAATTCCATGCTCCTAGTGCCATCTGCGCTAACTTTCCAAAAATATGACAAAGATGTGACATTTCATACACTTGTGAACTAAACAAGGATAGAGCTAGCAGGACTATTTTATTGGACAGTCGAACAAAAATGCTCATGTACTTGACCGTCTCTTTGGTTGTCTCTGTTTCTAATTAAAATGTTGCCTCACTTTTATAATAGATACCAAATATATTAGAAGGAAAATTGCAAAACCGTATCGCATAAATAAACCGTCTCATGATAATGTAAGCATTTCATTTTTCAATTAACTATAATTATTAATGATATAACATCATCGACAGAATTACTCACAAAAATAGATATAAAAATTCATTGAAAAATATTTTTGTTTTAAGAAAGTTATCTTATCTTAAGAAATTAATTGATATACCTCAAATCTTTAAAAATGATTTTCCTTTAATTTTGAGTACTTACCATCTAGTTACACGTTCCTATTATTTCTAGTTGTTCCACTAGGTATTGCCAATAAGTATTCCTATATCTGTTTATAATAATTTATAGAATAATGGCGAGTGCAATAATCCCACGAGTATAGAAATCACTTAAATCTAAGTAATATACACTACTTTTCCCATGACCACCTATTTTATTGAAATAATACGTAAATATCGGATTAAGTAAATTGAATTGCCTGAATAATCTTACATTGTTTATGTTACTATAAAAAAGTACACAAATTTATAAAATGAAATGAAGATAATCAACTTTTATTTAACTAAATTACCTAAATTCACTTATATTAAATAAAAATTGATTTAATTTTTCATAACTATATGCATAAATGAACAGATATTAAAACAAGTAAAAAAGGTTTCCTTAAAAGATTTTGAGGTTAAGTACCTACCTTATTTATTAATTATTGTCACCCTAAAACAAAATACAACTTCTTTAAATATAACTTGAACTATTCCTTAACTACAAATGTATATATACCTACAATATAATGTCTTAAAAGACATTAACACAAGAAAATACATATTACAAAAATCTTTACTGCCACAAGCCAAAGTTTGTTTGGATCAAAAATGGCGGACCTAAGTTTTTAATAATGGGGCCTATTTATTTACTGTATTAATTTTAATACGAATGAAATTAAAATAAATGAATATTTATATGTTGTGTGCAATAAGAGTTGTGTAAATTTTAAGACAGTAGATTTTACATTTACTATGATTGGCTAGCATTTAGCACAGAACATTGAAGATTAAGCGTTTTCATTGGACGAAATCACAGAACTGTGATATTTTGACAGGTGAAAAAAATAATCATTAATAATCAATTTTATTCAAATATCGATAAACCCATAGTTATTGACCTTTTAATTGTCGATCATTTTAAACGTGACCAAAATATTAAATAAATATTGCATTTACGTTATTTAAACAATAAACATAATTTTGAGTCGTGTTTTCATAAAACTAACTGTTATGAAAGAAGGGTAACTTATTTGGATTACCTATGGGTATCTAATAATTCATTAAACGGAAGATTGAACTATGTGATTTTCTCCGAAGAAATGCTAGTTTTTTGCATTTACATAATGCCTCTATCATTTTAATTACATTCCTTTCTGTAGCTAAATGTCTAATCTTAACAAATTTAAGGTCATTAACCCTGAACGTAAATTCTTGTTTGGGTCACAAATTTGTTAGTTGTGGTATACCTACATATTATTTTTCAAACTCCAAAACCAGAATACTTATATATAAATGTTCTGTTATTGATTTTTGCCTTAGCAAATTGTTTATATCTAATCTTTGTGCTAATATAGATAAAAATTGAATTACCCTTCTGTACGTAAAAAACAACGTTACATTTAGTTTAAGTGTAATTCGATTCTGAGAAGTGCTTCTATTTTTAAATGATCCTTGGTAATTGTCTCTGATTCTCAAGAATATGGTTCAACAACAAATGCATAATTCGTGGCCGAAATCCAATAAAACAGTAAAGTAGGTTTTGTCATCATAGTTTACATATTGTCAGACGATAACTTTTATGAGTGTGTATTGAAGATGCAGCTTTTTGTGATTTTTCATGCTCTAAATCTAATTATTTATTAACATCTTGTAGGACACGGATTAAGATGTTTTGTTAAGTATTTTAGATTTCACCTCTAATTCTTATTGTTTATAGTGGAAAGTTTCATTTTTTTATTACTACTTGTAAAGACAAGTGTTAATAAAGCAAAGTATATTTAGTATTAAAACATAATAAAAAATGATCTCGAACACCAATTTGTTGGTAGCTGAAATGTGGATAAAAAATCAACAGAATTTTATCTGTCGTTTTAGTACAAAAGTAATTGAAGTACTATTAAATTATTTAAAAGTATTCTCTCATTTTAATAAGGATAATACCTTTTAAAAAATCTTTACTCACAACTAAACTGTTAATGGAACATTTAATATATTTATTTTTAACTTATTCAAATGCAAGAGGTCACTACACTATAAATGTGTATAGTAAAAGAAAGTGAAAATTATCCAACAAGCTAAATTATTGTTATGCAAAGTCATCAGAATAAAAGAAACGTTATTTTGAACTTTTATGTAATATATTAAAATGACAATAAAAATATAGGCATTGTTTCTCGGGAAAATCGTAAACAATTCTAATTATTTTGAAACTGGCAGGAGTACATTATTGATGATTATATACTGTTTTTTTCACGATTTAATATTTAAAAAAATATGTGCGTTATTCACCATAAAAACATGTTTTTTATTACCAATGTTTTATCAAAATATGTTAAATAATCTTTTTGTTTTCAGAGAGGTGTACAATGCCATATGCGTACGGTTAGGCGATACTCTACACATTCCTGAAGAATCTGTACAGGCCTTATTTAATGATATGAAACTGTTTCCGTCCAAATCACAAGGTAATTTAATTTATAAAAATACTGTTTCAAATTTAAAAAACATTCATTGGGGGTAAAAATATTATATTACGGCTCTGTCTCTTTACTGTCAAAGTTTCACAGCCGTCCAACGTTGTTACCTGTTTAGTTGGTGTCCCAGGTGTTAACTGGGGTAAATAATCGAAATATAACCTAGAAAAATGATATCTATTCGAAGTATTTGTATTAAATCAAGTCTAGGTTAGGGAAAAATTGTTAGTCTTAACGTTAGTGATGTTTTTCATAAGATTTTTCAATAATTTCAGTGTCAAAAATGCTGCAGTGTGCAAGGCAGTGCGGTAGAAGAAATGGTGCTACCGACTACATCACATTTGGAGAATTTTGCGTTTTCGTCAAGGAAATGCAAAATCAACATCCAAAACAACAAAGAAGAACTACACCTCCAAAAATTAATAATACAACTAGTAAGTAATTCAATATGTTTTAGCAATATTAATTGAGAAGCAATTACTCAATGATTATTACTTCTGTTTGAAGTAAAATATACTTTAAATCATCCATAGTTACTGTAGTTTCAGTACTGAATGATACTACTTCAAATATTTAGGTTTTAATTAAGGCATGTTTAAATATATTCTTTGTTTACAAACTGATATAGAGAAAGATAACAATCTGATAAAATTAATTATGTTTTAATAAAACAGATTATTCTAATTTTTTTCAGTCAATTATCAGACAGTTTACACAAACTGATATTTTTATAAAATGATTTTGTTAGCATTTTACATCATTGATGTGATTCTTTTTTTCTTTAGAATGTCAAAAAGGCAAATGTGATGTCTTCTTAGGGGGTTCTTGTAATCCAACTACATGGCGGGTCGATACAGCTATACCAGAACTTGAAAAGCAGGGTATTACTTTTTATAACCCAGTAAGTAGTGTATTGATAAAAAATATATTTAATAATAAAATAATAAATATTTTAAAATATATAATATTATAAATTACTTATATATTTTTAATTGTTTTTAGCAAGTATCAATGTGGGCTCCAGAGTTGGTTGCACAAGAGTATGATGCAAAGCAGGCAGCTTCAGTGTTACTTTTTGTGATAGACAGTCAAACTAGGAGTACAGTCGGTATGATAGAAGTGGCTTATTTAGTAGCATCGGGCAGATGTGTTGTAGTAGTAGCACAACCTTATGAAAAGGCTCAAACAATAATGGGTGAAGTAATTACTGATAGGTAAGAACATAATCATTTAATAAATTATCAGGTTATTGAGTAATCTTATAAAAGTTAATATAATTTAAAAAAAATGCTTTTTTCTGATTTGTAAATTATTTTTTCTTTTCAGGGAGTTAAAGGATTTAGTAAATGCCCAAAAAATTTTATTAGATTTAGTAAAAAGCAAAGGTGTTAAAGTGCATTCAAATATTTCTACTGCTCTACAATGCACAGTTAATATTTTAAGAAATTCTTCAACAAATGGTACAAGTGCAGAAGAACAAATTACAAGCAAACTAAGGTAAATTTGTTTAAAGATAATTATGTATATTAAATATTGTATTATATATTTATATTCTTTTCTTTTTTGCAGGAAACTAAGGGAAGTGTATGATTCCTATGGAGGAGAGATGAAGTTGGTGAATGTTTTAGAGGCTTTTGAAAAACTAACAAGACGCTCTTTGGAAATCAGTCAACTTTGCAACTACTTTAATTCACAAAACGGCTGCCGAACCAACTCCACTATAAGTTTCGAGAAATTTTGTGCGTTGATGGCAGAATTTTCTACAAACGACAATTGCGATATGTGCACCTCAGATGGTAGAGTCTATTATACACCACTCTATTGGAAGTGTGCACTTTTGAAGACTAGGGTGTTTATTAAATCTGTTTTTAATAACACTTTAGGTATATATATATGCCTAACATTAGACGTTTCATTTATCTTTATTTTTTTTTATTTCAGTTTTCAAAAGTGTTCATTTTTCATTTTATATTTTTGTTACAGCTTAATATCGTAGCATTTTTTTCCTAACTAAAATTTTCAATTTTATAAAAGTTAAATCATACAGATATTAATTAACAGTTCGCCGCCCTAAAATAATTAGTATACTTGAATCATTGAATGATACAACTACACTAAGATAATTTTATAACCTTCTAACGCTCGTTTCGATAGCCAAGTTACCTTCTTCAGAGTTTGAAGGCTAGCTAGTTTACCTAGATGATGTAAAGTTTGCTTGGTGTAACATAAATAATGTAAACTGTGTTCAGTAACAAAGAGAAGACAGAGACACTGGGTTCTTACAATGGGTATTAGAATCAACAGCCAGTTTTCCCCATTTCCCCAAACTGGTTTTGCATTTGAATACTTTGATTTGCAGAGGCTAGATTAAGAGTTCTCCACAGTTATTATGAGAAGTTGTATTTAGGTAAGAGTCTTGAGAATCTAAATGTTATGGAAGGATTTCTTTCCATTTTGTGAAACAAAATTTCCATTAGTTGGATTAATCTGGGAGTCTATGTTAAGGATCTTCATCTTGTTTCTAGATATTTGTCAATTGATAACTGAAACAATAGATATATGGGACACATTAGGTATGTATGTATGTATAAGTTAGGGGTGATAAGAACACTGCGACCTATAGGATCTATTGTGTCCCCCTTACTTGCCATGTTCTGATGTTTTCTCAGATTTATAGCAGCTATTCGTGTCCTATTTTCCTGAGGAAGTTTAGGACATCGTCGGGCTTCAAATCCGGTAGATCCCCCTCTTCTATTTCATGTGCTCCACTTTGCTTCATCTGCTAACCCTAGTTTCTTCATGTGGCTTCTTAACCGGCAATGCCCGGTTAATATTCCCATTAGAATTCGGAGCCTTTTTTTACTGAGGCTGAGGCAGCTAAGAGATCTCTTCTGGTCATAGTTTCCCAGTAGTATCTTAGATTGCCTCAGTCCTTCCAGCTGATTCCAGTACTTGGATTTTTCCTTCTCCATTTCTTCCCTTAGTTTTCCTAAGATTACTCTACTGCTGATCCCACAAGATGGTTCTGGTCCCAAATGTGGGGTTTCAGCTCCTTTTTTGCCAGCTTATCTGCTGTTCCGTTCCCCTCTATTCCTATGTGTTCCAGGACCCATAGGAGGGTGAGTGTTCTTTTAGCCTAGTTCATTTAGTTTGCCTAGGCATTCCCGAACTGATTATATTTGAGCTCTGCGGTAGTTTCTTCCAACATTGAACTCCACACATCTTTCGATGGCGCGGACTTCTGCTTGAAAGATGCTCGGGTATGTGCCCAAGCTTTCTGAGTATTTGGCTCTCGGTCCAAAAACTCCTATCCCAGTTCCCTCGTCTAGCTTGGAACCGTCCGTATACCACTTTAAGGCATTCTGTTTTAAATGCTGTATGGTGTCTTCATCCCATTCAGATTTATTGTTCAACTTTGTGATGAATTTTCTCACAAAGTTGAATTTCTTTGGCATATCATATTAGGGCATTTCTCAAGTTTGATCAAATTGAAGTGATCGAGGTTTTTCCCTGATAATTCCTTCTTTGGTCATTCTTTATATTGTTCTCTTCCTTACACTTTCTAGCAGAATGTGCAGTGGGATCAAGTTTAAAATCACCTCCATTGCAGCAGTGGGGCAAGTTACCATTGCTCCAGTGATACATGAACAGAGGCTAGTCTCTGAATCTTCGAGAGATTTTTCCTCGTCGTCCTCAGATTCGCCTTTGCGCCCCAAGCCACTGCCCCATATGTTAATGGTCTTACCATTGTTGTGTACATTCATTGCAGAATACGTGGGTTACATCCCCAGTTCTTCCCTGCAATGTTCCTGCACACCATGAAGGCCTTGGTTGCTTTGTGTATTACTTCGTCTTTGTGTTTATTCCAGAGTAACCTGCTATCTAGGATTAGCCCTAGATAGACACATTATAGTGAATTGGTCCATATGTTGGTCCAAACATTCGCTAATTATTTTACTAATGCTTCCCATGCTAGAGCGGTATATTCGGCAGGCCAGAATCTGCCATAATGCCATAAATAAATCTAATCTACATTGCAAACTCCTCTTTGAACTTGAATCATCAAGCTAAATAAAAGAGATTGTGCTCTTGGAAAGCCGAAGCTAAATTGCTAAATGATTGAATTGTTGATAGAAGCGACAGAGCAGTGAAGTGCTCTTGGTAATACAGTTTTGAAACTGTAGAAGACAAATTAGTAGTTATTGAGATCGAGTGAATAATAACTTCATGTGGATGCTAGTAGAGTTGAGTAGAGCGATAAAGAAGTAGATTTGAAGGTGAGTCTGCTGAAGAGTTGGTTTCTTGATGAGTATATCAGTTGGAATTGCGTTTAATTCTCATATCTTAAGAATTCGGGTACAGAAAGAGAGCACCAAGCTTAAAGCAATTAGCGAATCGCTAGTGGGAGTTTCTGATATTCGGGAAGGTCACCCGGATGTGTTGTAATAAGAAAACGAAAGATATTGGAGGTTATTTTTGAGTTAGAAATTGCCCAAGAGAAGGGTGCATAGTGTGATTCAATATTTCTCAAGTGGTCTAAAATAGGGAGGATATGGTGTTGTTAAGGGTGAAAGACTATTGATACTTGCAGTATTGGATGCGATTGAAATAATCGAACAAATACCAAATCGTTTATAAAAATGTGTGGTCAGACTATACAAAATTTAAATCAAAAATATCTTGGAATTTTATTATTTCTTATAAATGAGCAAAGTTAATATGTATTAAGTAATATAGTTGAAGCCTTGGCAACTTCCACAAAGCATGGTTCCATGACTCATAAGTCCACCAGCACCTGGTCTATCGATCTCCTGTCCTTAAATTTCCTCGGCATCCTTCCTTCTTCCATTCTCTGTACTTGGCCACACATTTGTGATTTTACAAATCTTACTATACCTTCATTGTACAGTACAAGAGACATTTATTTATATCTACATTTTATACCGACTGACAGTAAATAACACAACTGCAGGTGTACAAAACCTTTGTTTACATGAATCTACTTTTTTTCCTTCGCTAAATACCTATACTTAATTTAATTTTCAGTATGGGCGTCACAACCTTTTCAAAGGCACTGTGCGACAAACAACAACACCTGCAGTTTAAATAATACATACGTGAATTGTCTAATCGAAAGTCCGCTTCCAGAAGTAGACGATTCTATACCTAGCAGCGATATTTTTCTGGGAGGATCTATGTCGTCGAGTTCAAATTGGAGGACAGAAATAGCTATACCTTTGATTAAGAAACACGGGCTGATTTATTACAATCCCGCATTGAGGGAACGAGAAGGAGAGCATCGGGTAGAAAATGGCTGTGATGATGACAAGTAAGTATTTGTATTTTTTAAATGGATTACTTTTGGACCATATTATATTGACTAGACTGATTGTGCATAACATCTATAAGACTGGGAAATGATGTATATCAGTAGCATAGAGGTAAACTGTCTTATCTCCAGTTTAGAAAGTTTTGAGAAATTAGAAAAAGACAATTATTTCACATAAAATAAAGAACAACAAATTAACAACAGCTACTGCTAGAACAGAATTTTGAACTCTGTTTAAATAGGATCTGCTTGATAAAGCGACGTTACTTTACTTTTCGTAGCTCATACCTGTACTTTGATTTAGTGGACTTGCGACTATTTACCCCAACAATAAGCAATAGGTAAAAAGGAGTTACTACTTGTTATTATTTGTGAAAAATATTTTTATTTTTAACTTAATATTATTAAAATGTACATACAACAAAAACTTTACTTTCTAAGTTTATAAACAAAAAGAAAATGCCATAATTAATATTGATTAAATGAGATAGTCTATGGGCATATTTTGGTAGTAATCATGAAAAGTTTTTGGAACCCACTGGAGAAGTGTAATTAAGTGATAGTTCTTCTTGCTCACCCCTTTTGGGTTTTTTTCTTATAGCAGGCAAGTTATCAGGTAATTTCAAAGGTTGTGTTACAGAACTGGAAAAATTTACTGTTTTAAAATCTTCCTCTGAACGTGCCTCAAGCCAAACAACTGTGGAAATTAGAAAATTTTCTTTTTCATTACATAAACTAGTCATGCGCACTACTGCTTGAGGAGATGCTATCGTTTACCCAAGCGAATACCGGAGATACTACAGTTTCTTACGCGCATATCTGCTGAACTAATGCACTTACACTTACGATTATTTACCACAAGAAAAAGAAGAGTTTTATGTGTGGTATAATGAAGTTAGCCTAAATTTGACCAATTGTGGAGATACGACAGTTTACCTCTATGCTACTGATATAGATCTGTGCTCTATATTCTCCAAATCCACTCATGTTCTCTTAACTATATCTCAAAGACAAACTCACTATATTGAACATGTTGTTCAATATAAAGTTTCGACACAATTGTTCATTTATTTTAACTGGTCATCTCCAAATATTAGGCCTTTCTTCATACACTTATCACAGCTGTTTTTGGGAGTTAATGGCTTAGGTCAGATGTCACTGTCAGATGAACCTACTTCCTCTACCTTTCTTTGCTTATTATTGTCAACCATACAGTACCTTACTTTGCTAATAATTTGTGGATTCTAGAACATTGAGGAGTCTCTGTTATCCTCGCAAAACAAAATTAGATTCACGCATTTCTTTTAGGATTTCCTTATTGTTTTGTATTTTAGAAAATTTAATCTGGCTATAGTTTTATTGCATACGACTGGACACATATCTTTTTGGTGTTTTTGATTTAGGTATAGATCAGAAAGAGGAAGTTAAATATTTAGATATTTTCTTGAAGAGACTGCTTTTGCCAATCTATCTACTATTTCATTATTATTTTTTTGTGTATCTTATTTTGTAAAGTAACTTTTCCATGATACATTTCGTCCCCTCAAAATATAACTCCAAACCATAATACTCCCACCTTCAAATGGAACACGTGGTTGGGATGTTTCTAATCGGGCTTGTCGTCCTGGGGCCCTCCAAACTAGCATTCTTCGCGAATCAGAAACCAAGCCAATTCTTGATTCATCAGAGAACATCACGTAATTTCAGTTAGGACCATGGTGTAACATTTCTTGAGCCCATTGCAACCTTACAATTTTTTGTTGATAGGTTAGTTTGGGAACACGTAGAAGTCTTCTGCGATACAAATTTACCGCATTTAATCTTCGTGTAATTGTTTGCCTTGAGATATTCAGTCCTTCAAGTCCAGCAATTTCTCTGGATATGCCACTTGTAGATCCCTGTCGATTTCTTCGAGCTATCAATGTTATCTGCCGGTCTTGTGCTGCTGTTGTACATCGACTTCTGTCAGTTCTGGGACGATCCTTCACATCATTTGTGTCTTGGATTTTTTTTTAATTTTTGATACAGCATCCTGAGTAACACCAACAATATTCGCGATATCACTTTGACTAAAGCTCTGTTGTAACAAAGCAATTACTCTAGACCTATTAAAATATTATATCATGTCTCTGGGCATTTTAAACAGCTCAAATGAAATTTAAAAATGAATTGGAATAATGTGAAAGCACCCAAATCAATTAAATATGACCAAATTAATACAAAAACGAATCAAATTTAGTATTATTTTGATTTAAAAACGCTTTAAAATAAATATCAACAAGAGTTGTTAAAAACATTAGGCGTAGATATATTATTTCTAAATATTCCAAACTTTTGGACATATGTGTATTGAAATTCGCCAAATTTTTACCGATAGGTTCTATTAAAACATTAACTGTAAGAATCTGTCACAAACTAGTGGTGGAATCCTAGCATTTCCTATAAGCTACAGAATCTGTAAGACATAGAGTTTGCCATGTTAATTTTTATAGATTTTTGCTTACGGACCTTACAGTTGTGCTCAGGATGTAGGGACCAAAGTTATTGTTTTTCCTAACCTCTTAGATATGTTTGTTTTTAGCCAGTACTATTTTAAAATCTGAATAATAGGTACTGTAGATATTATGGTACTGGTTTTATTTTGGCAGAATATAGAGACAAAAGTTTTTAATTCTTCATGAAGAGTGGTTTTACCATTAATTCTTTAAGTTTTTTTTTGCTGTTTGATATCGAGTCTAGTTCACTTATGGTTCAACGGGTGAATATTGCGTTTACATTCTTTTTACAATTTAATGTTTTGAAGGTTTGTCCGGAGCAATTCTTCAGACGTGTTAGAGTGGAAGGCAGCCTTGGACAAAAGTAAAGTGTTATTACTTGTGATCACAAATGATACGCGATCAATGACCAGTATAATTTTGGCAGCTTTCTACATGGGCCTTAACAAAGATATGGTCTTGTGTATACAGAATCTTCCTGATGAGTGTTCGATAGGCAACGAAAAGGTAAGTTATTACTGATTGAGAAAAGGAAAATCGACTGTAATTAATTAAACGTGTTTATTGCAGTTAACGAAAAACGCCATCAAAGATTACAACCGAGCCAGAGTGTATATAACGGATTTAGCTAATAGAAAGCAAGTGCCAGTGTTTGAAAACATCACAAAGGCGGTGGAGTGCGCGATAGAGAGGTGTAAGAGCAGCAGGTAGTACGGTCCAAAATTAATAATCCGTACTAAAAACCCATCAATTAAAAAGCAGCTCTCTTTTTTTATAAAGGAAATACGTCGTCGAGAGAAATTACGCTTCATCACACGACTAGGTCGGGTTTAAAAATATTTCCGTACTAATTCTATTTGTTTCAACTGAGATTTACCGTTACTAAACCGATCTAGTATGATTTTTATTTATTTATTCATAGTGTTTTAATCATAAGTCGGACTTTACCGATTCGTTCGGTTACTGAAAATTTTTGGAAAAAGTGTTGGCAAAATTTATTTTTTTTATTATTTGAATTACCTAATTTAATTGTTAAATCTAGTTTATCGTTAATATACAAATTGTTGTGTGTGATTTTTATAAGCACCGTATGTGGACAGCTATACTTTTTTATATAGTCATTTGCATAGAACTGGAAAGAAAAAGGGTCGCCAAAGTTTTAAAACTTAACTGCACGGGGATGTTCACGAAATAAGACGCATCTTTTCGTAAGTCGATGCTTGGGTTGCTAACAGCGGTTCAAGTCGATAGGTCGCTTGACTAATGGCGCGTTATTCAAGTGATTTGATCATGTCGATTGAATTCAAGTGACTTGCATTCAATTTATTGTTTACATTTATTTTTTACTTGAACGCATGTGAGTTGATTTAAAATTATTATTTAAACAGATTTAATTCTAGCTGCAAAATTAGCTGAAAATGTTAGTAAGAGAAAATGACGTAGGAAGAGAATATGGATTAGGGATTGGATTAATCGCAGGGGAAAACTAGGTGTCGCAAATAATCTTATTAGAAGATCCTAAAGATTATAAAAATGTTCTACGGATGAGTGAGCGACAATTTAACTATTTACTAGAAAAAATAAAAGTCAAAATCACGAAAAAAGATACAGCTATGCGTGACGCTGTCACCACAGATAAAGCTGAAAATAGTTTTGCGGTATCTTGCAACAGGAGATTCATTTAAAAGTTTAGAATATCTTTTTAGAGTTCTGCCATATATGTTGTACGAATTGCTTTTATTCTGTTCTTAACCTTATCTTCTGTCATTTTTATACCTAATTCTTCCATGTCGCTCATTAATTTTTTAACGGCAATTCCTCTAGCATCTCTATTTCTGTATTCACTACTTTTCGAATTCCACAAACATTCATATTTTTCATAAACATTAATAAACTTGCAGGATTTCTCCTCTAACCATCTAGGTGCCGCCATTTTAAATCTTTGTTTTTTATTCAATTGAATATAAAAAGTTGAACATGTTTCAACTGAGGACACATTCAATTAACACGATCAAGTCAAATGAATAGTGGTTTCATTTCGCATGAATTTAATTGACTCGACCAACTCACTTGAATAATGTAAACACGCCATAACGTTATAGACCAGAAGTTGGTTATATATGTAGGAAATATTTACTGAATTTTAATTTTTTTCCGGTTTCAATTAAGTTTACTTTATCCGTTACCAAGGCTTTTCCTTTTATATTTATGGAAATTAAGGGTTCAAAATGAAGCAATCCCAATATTCTTGTTTCTGTCTGAAGAATGAAGGTTCTTTAGCATAAACAGCATTTGTCAATAAACTACATTTTACAGAAAACTATAATAGCATCTTCACTTTCAAAAATAAATAAAATAATTCAACCATATAAATTAGATTTGTTTTACAAGAAAATAAAAAAAATGTTTTGAGGAATTCAAAAGTTTGCCCAAATAAAATTCAATACCAAAATTAAACCTAAGCTATTTTTCTAAAATCTTCAATACAATTTGATTCTATCGATCGCAGGGCTTCATAAAATTTTTCTTGGTTACCTAGTTCTTTACTAAGGAGTTTCAAAGTACATATTTCACTTTGAACTATGGATTGTCTTGAAGGTTCATTCCAACAGTGCCTTTTTTTGAAAACAATTGTTTTTTGCTTAAATGCGATACAATCTTGGTACTTTCAAAGGAATCTTAGGTCAAGGATTTGTTAAGGATAATACTTAAAAAGTGTTTTTGTTCTGCTTGTATACTATTTATGAATCTCTGCTATTTCAACTGTTATTTTTTTGCAAACTGAAAGATTTTGATCTTTAGGCAGAAATCAACGCCCCTGTACAAGAAAAATGTAAGTATTATTGTTAAACAACAATAAAAGTTTGCATACCACAAGATAGAACATCGGGTCTTTCACAAATTGATTTTGTTGTACGCATTTTTTATTTATCGGAACCTCTTTATGATCACCTTGCTTTGGCTTTAAAACTACAAAGCACCGAACTATATTTAAAAACATAACTGCAACTATTTTTAGACTATAAACTATAAAAATGAAATTTATTGTACTAACCCTTACTATGTGAAAGTTCATATTTTTAAGAACAGTAAACAACTAAAAGGTTGAATTAACTTTCAATATTTATTCGTAAAATACTTTAAATGTAATGACGGCCGTTTCGCTAGAGAACTAGCATCGTCAGACAATATGTCAATCTGACGATGCTAGTTCTATAACGAAACGGCCGTCATTACATTTAAAGTATTTTACGAATAAATAGTGAAAGTTAATTCAACCTTTTGGTTGTTTACTATTCTTAACAACTATAAATATGTTTATAATAGTTGCAGTTATCCTAATTGGGCAGTTTTTGTCAAATACGTTTCCTCAATACGAACTGCTGCTTTTGTTGGACATATTTTTTAAGTAAGTATGTTTTTTAATGCTAACAACTTAAATGTGGAAAATCTTGGACTGTTGTTTTTCCAGAAACCCTTAATTTACTTTTATAACAACTACCAAGGTGGAAAGATTAAAATAACAGTTTATTTTTTATTTGTTTGGGTGTACTATTATAATTTTTACTACGTAGAATGAACAACAAACGTGTAGTTATATTACCCTTAAGGTCGTGGTATTCAACAATATATAGAACACCGCTGAAAATTATTACTTGGATGCGAATCGTTTCGTGAACAACCTCCAGTGTAAATTACGAGTTTTTTTATGAAATTAGACAGTCGAGTTTTTATATATAATTGAATTATTTAAAGTCACATCAGAGTGGTGTAAATCTTTGATATTCTTTTAGCGAAAATAAATAAAAAGGTGACCCTTTTGCGTTTTGGTAGTGGTAATTAAAGTTCCTGTAATATATATCCGTCATTAATGGCTGCTACTTACTTCGGATTATTTAATTCTTTATACGAGTATAGTTGTAAAACATTTCGTGTTGTTGCTGATATTATATGTATACAAAGAGCATCACTATATAAATTTTATCAATATATTATATATTTACCTATATTTTTTTGTTCTCGTTGTTTTCAAGCTGTTTATATTTACGTATGTAGTGCGAAAGATTTAATTAATTTAATATTAGGAGTAATTTATTAAAAAAAAAAAGGATTTTTCTTTGCAATAGAAGTGAAAGTGCAATCGCAGTTGTGCCGGTTATTTCATTGTTCATTGAAAATGTGTACTTAAATGTGGTTTTTTTTTCCTTTGAGTAGAATCGTAGAAAATGTGCATTTATTGAAGGTTTGTATATTTAACCTCAGTTATTGTAGAAAAACTTTTTATATCTTAAGCGTCAGTCAAGATATTAAAAAGTTTGCCGATGCAACGTTTTGTTAAATTTAAAAATTCTTCAATTAACTTCCCCAGAACGCGGCTTGTTAAAAGTCGTAGTAGCAGCTAAAAGTTTCACAATTGTCTTAAATTAAATATAAATAAAAGGATAAAACGCTAAATTTGACTTGTTAACAGTGAATATAGCTTTAGGAAAAAATAGAAAAAACCTTTGTTTAAAAGTTATTTTTCCCAGAGCGCAAAGTATGTTAAAAGTAATGTCATGTCAATTTCGACTTTCTGCTAATAATTGAGGCTCTTTAAGAGAAAATAAGGAACAATTTCTATAAACATTTTTCAATTTAATTTAATTTAAATAATTTAAACGTTCGCAAATTTGTTTTATCGTAAACATTAACAAAGTGGCGATTATCTGAGGAAATTTAAGAAATTTTAATTAAAATAAACAATTAAAATTTTTAAAAATCATATTCAATTTGCAAAGGTTCATCACAAAAACTGAGATTAAGTTTACAGTTTAAATCCCCAAGTGCCTTTGTAAGTATCCATACATTGTATCCGAAACGATGGGGCGTATAGTAAAACATTTTTTTTTATTCAATGACTATTGAGCGTTTTATTGACAAGTTGTGTATGGGAATAGTGTAGATCCAGTATTTTTTTTATCTTTGCGTAGTGTGTAAGGTGATTATTCGATTAATTAAATGAAAAAATTGTCTCTTATGGCGATATAGAATGGATATCGAATGATCATTAGAGAGAAGTTTCTATTTAGATAAATAACGTTACTGCCCATTTGGAACGATGTTTTTCGAGGATTGTATATTGTACCTGAAAATAATGTCTGAAGTTGGATTCTATTTATTTTCTATACAGGGTTGTCGTGAAAATGTTCGGATTTTGAGATTATGTTGGACCGATCCACTTTAAAGAAATATTTTACCATATTCTGTAAAAGTTTTATATGCAACTTCTATTATCTGTTCCTATCACATTTACTTGGATCAATATCTCTTTAGATATTGTCACTACTTTTTTCATCATCTTTGATTCCTGCAAGTGCTTTTAGTTTATTGAATTGTTATTAATTCATTAGTTGTTCAACAGCAACAATTGATGATGCTATTACCCATTTTATGCTCTTAGGGGGAGTTTGCAGGAGGTGTCGCAGATTCGAGGCACATGTCACATTACTATTTTGAAAATTTAGGAGGTAAAACGTCCAATTCTTTCGGTGTAGTTGTTTTCTAGTCACCATTTCTTGGATATACGGTCCTTTAGTAATCACACGAATTTTCGCGTCCATATATAAAAAATATATGTCTTCTTTCTAGTTTGTGATATTTTTATGAACGCCCTGTATATTTATTCTATAGCTAGTTAATAACCGAATCTCACAGTTACTAATGTTAATTACGAACTAATTTATAGTTAGATCATAAACTTGTTCTCATTTGAAAAGAAATAAAAAAAATTGGAAAAACGTTCAGCTAACTTTTTATCACTTATTATTGTATTTATTTCTTTTTTAATGTCTAATAAAAAGATAAACGGTCGAAAGAAGTTTTAATAACCTTAACGAAAAATCCTGTCGATTTTAAATAATTTATTTTCAGTATAAAAAAATAGGTTAACTCACAACTTTAACTACTTTTTCCACAGTTTCCGTACCCAATCCCATGTTGGCCAGTTTTCCGAATATTTCCAAAAACTCTCCTCCTATCGCCTCGCAATTCCAAGGAAATTCATAAAATAACACGTACGCAGACAATTTCTTGGACATTAAGTTATCCTTAGTTCCATTAAAGTCTCCGCGTATAAACGTTTGTAGAAGAGGTTTCAAATCTGCTTCCCATTTATCAAATATTTCCATAAATTCTTGACGGAGCGAGAGTATTATTTCCTTGGAAAACAGATTACTGGAACTGCTTTTCATAACTTGTTTCGCGATTATTTTAAATTGCCATATATTCAATGGACACGGATTACTTTCTAGATCTAAAATTATCTAAAACAAAGATTCTATGTAATTTCATTCCGACTTTCCCCTGTATTTTCATTCACTCATCCACATCAAACAATATGCGTACATCCCAGGCAAATCAACAGATACAAAGGGTACTATTTATATTTTGGAAAGTGGCAATACTTATGTCAATAGCTAAAATCTGGCATAAACGTACTCAAATTTCAACTCAGATCATTGTACGGTGATAAAGTACCATAAAAAACTAGAGTAGAGTACTAAAGTAAATCGATAATATAGTGAATTTAATCGTAGTCGTAGTTCAGTTACCGACAATTCCGCGAAGGTGGTCCAAAATCGATTGTTATGCCGCAAAATCTTCGAGCATATATACTAACGTAGAGACCGCATGCAATAGTGATTGTTTTGTATCAGAGGGGAAACTGTCAGACACTACAGCCAGTGTCGTATCATTTTTAGGGGGTTTGAAATTAATACCTTTATAATACATTTTAAAACGTAACAAAATATTTTTTAGACTTGAATTTAAGTAGTAATAGTAATTAATTATTTACATGGAATCATAAGATATTTTATAAAATAGAAAGTTGAATTTCGATTGAATAAATTTCTAGATTTTCAGTATTCTTAATATTTTGGCGGTATATTTGCTTTATGCAATTTCCTATTTTTAAACAAGTATAAGAGACGCTAATGCATATTTACTTGTAAAACGACCTTGATGATTCATTTTCATATTTATATATACAAATCACACAAACACTCACCATATAATATATACTCAAATTAATTTAAAAAATGGCTTTAAAAGTAATATCCAAACACTACTAAATTGTAAAAATAACTTCTAAATGCAAAACAAATTGACAATAATGGCATATCTGACAATTAGATTTGATACGCAAATTCAAAACGGACCAATGAGATTGCTGGACACTATATGAAATTTATTTTCCTCCCCTGATACAAAACAAAGCTCATTTGGACGCTGTCTCTACGTTAGTATATATGCTCGAAGCGCAAAATATCCTTGTATTAGTTCCAATTCAATACATTCGATTTTGCATGAATACTTCGTTGGATAAGCCATCGTTTTTTTATCAATTGCTCAATTGTGGCCACCGTTACACTTGAGCAGCAATTCTGAGTGGAACATGTGTAAGAGGAATCATTCTTCGCCAAAAAAATGGAAAAACTGCTATGACAAATGGTTGGAACCTCAGAGTAATAAGTAAACATAGAGTAGGCATATTCCCTACTACTTGTCGTCGAGACAGATTTGTTTACCAGCAGAGCATTGCCAGACGTTGTGTTTTGTAAGTACAAAAAAAACAAAAAAAAACAAAAACAAAAACGTAATAGTATAATTTACAACAATTTAATTTTACTTTTAAGAGGAGATTTTTATATTCACTTTTTTATATTCATTTTAATATTCACTTTCTTACCTTTCGATAATACTGGTAAAAAAGCTCTGCACCAATAGTATCAAATACCCACACCGAAATTTTTGGCATCAGTGCCTTTGTTTCTTATTGTCCAGGGGTGATTAGCGCTTTGTTCGATTTTTCCTGAATTTTTGTGTATTTAAGTAAACTTTGTACAGTGTTTTTATTTATTTTCAATATTGAAAGTGATGAAAACCCGAAAAGCGTGTATAATTTTGTGGTACTAACCTATCACCGGTAAGTTATTTACTTTATTGGCGTAGAATTAGCAACTTTAATTAAAATTTATTACAAATAAGAAAATCAAATTAATAATGAAATACATACATCCTTTTAGATTTCCTTCCGATAAAAATAATAGAAGGATGGTGCCATGACATAAGTGTAGATATAAATTCCTCACCAAAATATGCGTATTTGTGTTCCTTGCATTTTAAAAATAAAGATATAAAAGAAACTAGAACACATTTATTGAAATATGCAGTTCCCAATAGATGGACGACTCAGTGAGTTGATATTATGTGTACACAATTTTGTATACATTTCGGTATTCTATGTATATTGTCCATTTCTATAAAAATAATATGCTGTAATATTTCATTTATATAATTGAAAATAAAACAAACTTTAATATAATTTACTTATAAACTAGGAGCTAACAGTGAAAAGTTTCTTTTAAATAGTTTTCTTTTTGTTTTTTATTTCATTTAATTAAAAGAATTATTTTTAATGTGTAAATTATTTAACTAACATTTATATATTACAGTGATACTCTAACCAATTACACGCCACTGTACGGCTATGTGTACCTACACCTTTAGATGTCAATTTTATTTTCCATCTCTCTCAATTAAAGGTTCATTGCAATTGACTACAAACTGTATGTTATTGTGCTGTTATGGCACCTCTATGTTTACTTATTACTCTGAGGTTGGCACGAATGTAAAGTGGATTTCCCATCAAGGGCAATACTTTGAAACACAACAAAGCCTTTTTCATTTAAAAATATTTGTTATGACATATAGAGATCACTGGCCATCACAGACTCTTCCTTATTATTATTATTACTTTATTACAAGGTGCAATCGACAAAACAACCTTCTCCAAAATTCTTGCTTCCCATCCTGACAAATATGTATTAATGTACAAGGACCAAAGGTAAGAATTGGCAGCACAAGGGACTGATGCAGCGGAAAAACTATTTAGTCGAGGAGCAGCATTATAAAGGCTTATATAAAATACCTCCATTAAATCAAAGACATACCTTGGAACCATCTATCTCAAAAAGTAGGTATGTGTAATAAAACTAATTTAATAATTCTTAGGAGGTTCCTAGAAGGGAACTGGCAAAAGATAATCTACCAACTCTGAAACCGACAAAACTACCTGACTTCATAAAAGCCATTGGAATTTGCGAAAGTTTATTTCAGATTAGTATCAAAATATGTATTGAAATTGATTGTGGTAACCTTTACTTTGTGGAAGTCCATCTTACTAAGAACAATAAATTTGAAATACTTGTTGACTTTTTATTTGATCTTTCAGATCGACTAATTGTTGTGCTTGGTTCTCTTGTTGACCCTTTATCTGACTGGACATCTCGGACATTGCTTTGTACATAGGGTCTTCGAATTCCACCGAGTTAGGCTCAATATTTATACTTAAATAGTACTCACGTAATCTGTTGATTAAAACAGTTTTTCCTCCGGTGGTATCCAAATCCAATTTTTTTAACTCTCTTCTGAGCTCAGCCACCAACAGTTGCCATAACTTCTTTCCAGGCATTCTTGCTTCTTCATTTTAAAACGTATTTTTCGAATAAATTGTGGAAGTTTAGTTCAACCGTTCAGTTATTTATTGTTCTTATTAAAATATGTATTATTCGTAGGGGACAAAATAGATCTAATAGTTTGAAATGTGTGCAGTGCTACAGATCTGGGAAAAAGATTAAGTTCATTCTCATATACAGAATGGAATAAAGGAAGCAAAAATCTCTTTGGTGTACCATGATGCAAACCAGGTTAAAGGTAGCGACATACATCTACACAGCAGTCAGACCAATGTTAGTCAGACCCAAAGAGCAATTTAGCAAAGCTTGGGGAAACTAGTCAAAGTGTGCCAGGCGGAAGTTTGTGTAGATAGAGGCCAAGTGGTCAAACTAACTATATAAATGTAGGTGAATGGGAAAATGTATTTTAATAAAAAACTTAAAAGTTTTTTAATAAGTGTGTATTAAGTAAAATGTAAATCTAGAAACTGAGCGCTTTCGGCTTACAAAGCCATCTTCAGAGTTTCTCGTCAAAAAAGATAAAAACCACCAAGAAGAAATGTATAAAACGTACAAAACATCATAGAAATTGACAAACCAACACAAATAAATAAGTAAGAATTCTGGTTTGATTTTAATGTTTATACATCCTATTTGGGGTGGTTAATTTTATTTTTACATTGTTTTGTCCATCTTTTCATGTAATTTGTTATTTTTTACTTATTTATTTGTGTTGGTTTGTCAGTTTCTATGATGTTTTGTACGTTTTATACATTTCTTCTTAGTGGTTTTTATCTTTTTTGGCGACAAACTCTGAAGATGGCTTTGTAAGCCGAAAGCGCTCAGTTTCTAGATTTACATTTTACTTAATACACACTTATTAAAAAACTAAGTCTTTTATTAAAATACATTTTCCCATTCACCTACATTTTTAGAAAGTGTGTACAAAGTCTACAGTCTTTTAAAAGATTAACTATATAAAGTCAGACAGCACTGATGGCGTTGGCAGGGTATGACTTCACCTCAAAGGCAGTATGGACCTGTCATCAACGTCTGAAAAATATAGCGGAAACCAATAGGGTGACACTGATGTACACAAAGAGGTTGCTGGTAATGAGAGGGCGGACAAGTGTGCCAATAAATGAGCTGAAGGTCCCTTCGTAGGCTTGGGTCTGGGATTTGATGAAGAATAACGTCTATGTTACCTGGAACTGATTTTTTGGGGTATGAAAACCAGCCAGACAGCTTCCATCCAAAATCTGGACCAATTTTAAAGAATGGTATACCTCAATATTTTAGAAGTGATGAAATCTACACCAACCACATCAAAGGAAGTTAAGTTAAATATCAAATCTAGAAATTTAGGCCACAGACGTGGTTCTAATGACTATTGCATTTTTACACCCTTGATATCGAGCCCAATCAACATTTCAGTTTCCATATTTGCTGTTCTGAATGCTATTCTTCAACTCAGGTTAGCAATTTTTAAGAGAATGACCACCTAATCTGTTCTGTCAAAACAGGTTTGATTGATTTTGATTTCGTTTGCAAAACATGGTTGATTCCCATCAAAAACTTACCTTAACTAAAGCAATAAATACTATAATCACAATGGGCTTGTCCCTGACGACGGCATCGTAAGTTATCTTCGACAACGCTTGTCTTAATTTGGCTTCGAGCAAACTAGATTCTCCACCGCCATCGTTCGTCAAAAAATTTTTGCAAAACAATTTGACGGACTTATCGGAGGTGAATAGAGTAATAGAAGACGTCGGCGACGTATCCCACGGTACTACCAAAGAATGCGTTAGAGTACGAGCCAATTGACTACGGTAGCCAAATTTATCTAAAATGTAACTAAGGCATCCAGCCCGTTGTTTTACTTCTATGTAACCTGTCGTCGAAAGTATTTTTCTAAAAATGAATAATGATTGAGGGAATTAAGTGTGAATCAATAATTTAAACGTTACTTACTCTAATAATTCCCAGTTTTTACCCCTTTCGAATACCACCGGCCAATACCGTTCGTCGTGAACTTCGACTTTGGTTAATGTACTTAAATCGGGTATAATACCAGGTCCCTAAAAGCATAAAATCAATCTAATAATAATAATAACGTGCAATTATTAAAAAAATTGAAAGAAGTTCTTGTTATAGACTGCCTAAGATCTGCCGTCACAGCAGAAGGCTCCTCCCATAAAATTTTCCAAACAAATCTATAACGCGTGTAAAATGTCATATGAGATTTTTAATTTGTGGTTTACACATCGAGTGATCGTTATTAGAAAAAAGTAAAAAGCGATCATTTAAATACTTTTTTATAAAAAAATCTTCGAGGTAAGATTTACCAACGGAAAATTAACGCGCACGCGCATTCGGTTTGTTTGGATATATTTTTATAACCACGCCTCGAGTGACGTCAGACTTAGGCAGTCCATTAGGCCAGGAAATGCAGACATAAAATGTTATTTTGCGTTTTATCCTTTTGGTAGGCTGATTTTTGGTATGCAGATGTAGTATACAGGACAATATGATGAATTGCTGCACACCTTCGTAAAGGGGGACGGGGGTTCGTCGTATATTGACGTGACAGCATGTGATGAATGACTGGAAAAGAGAGTGAGTAGTTGGAGAGTGCTAGAGGACGAGGACTTTACACATGTTAGAAAAATGAAGAAAAGGGTGCACGAAGGGAAGGGAAGAAGTTAAACAAAGGCTGAGGCGAAGAGTATGAGGAATAAAGTAAGTAAGGAGATAGGAATACGACATGATGAGTTGTATGATGTAATAAAGGGTTGTAAAAAAGAGGGAAAGAGTGGCAACAGGAGTGTATGGAGTGCTAATTACTGTCGGAATGAGGGTATAGAGGAGCTGTGGAAGGAATGTAAGAAAGAAGGGAGAAGTTTTTTGAGGAGAAGAGGTGGAGTAAAGGAAATAGAGGGATATAAGGAGAAGAAGGAATTGGAGCAGAGTGTGGAAAGGGAGAAAAGAAGGAAGTGGGAGGAATTATTCTGGAACTGGACATCAATCCATGGGGTAAGACCTATGAAAGAGATGTGAAAAGGATGGGTGGAAGCAGGGACGTGGTGCAAGAGGAAGAGTGGGAGAAGGAGATAATAGAAAAATTGTTCAAGAGTGAGGAACAAAGAGAAAATAAGAAGGATAAGGCCGGTAGAGAAGTGGGAGGTAGAGGAGGAGGCGAGAGGCAACAAGGTAAGGAAATCCCCTATGGTGGATGGCTTGAAAGGAGATGTAATAAAGAGGTTACTGGAAGAGAAAGGGGAATATTTCTGGGAGCTTTTTTAAAAGGTACTGAAGAAAGAAGAACTCCCGGAAGTATGGAAGGTGGCCAGAGTGATACTGGTGAAGAAGGCGGGTAGAAAGGGAAAGCGAACAGGAGACTACAGGCCCATCAGTCTGCTGTGTTCTATGGGTAAAGTAATGGAAGGAATAATAAAGGTTTGGATTGAGGAAGAACTAAGGAGAAAAGAAGGTTTTAGAGAAAACCAGCATGGGTTCTCCGCGCTAGGGAGCGTGGTGGATTTGACGGAAAGGGCTAGGGAGGGCAGTTGGAGAAACAAGAACCTGGCTTTACTAGTGTTCTTCGATGTGGGGAACGCGTTTAATAGGAGGAAATGGCCGGGAGAATGGAAGAGGGAGTTATTGGTAGGATGCTTGAGCAGATAGCTTTCACGCAACGACTTACCTTAATGTTTATAACACTACTATCTAATTTCACTACCCTCAGATTGGCGTAACATATTTCGTCTGAATGCACTTCTTTCGGTATTATTAGACGAGCTTCTACAGCTAGTACGTACAAATGTCTAAATGCTTGTAAGTGGTACCTAAGAAAAATACATAATATAATTAGTTGATTATTTATAACATGTTCATTTGGGTCAATAACAAACATTATTTCAGTTTAGCTCACCTATTATCGTTGCTGTGTGTAGGAAATTTAGGATAGAAGGCACAAATCAACGCAGCAATGCTAGATGGAGAATTTGACAAAGTATAACGTCCCCCTCCTAAGAATAATAGACCTAGAGCCATGTGTATGGCCAAATGCGAACCGTACGTAACTACCGGGCTATTAGACATTCCCACTCTTCTTCTCAAGTGTCGAACCAAACGCATTATTTCAATATTTCCTGTACCGGCCATTACCTAAAAGAAACAAAATAAATTTTATATCTATACCCCATCCTCAACACATAGAAAATGTGCTTATTAGAAATTCGATAGAGCTAGTAGTTGGTGGAGATCCTGGATACTCAATGGGGCAGACCACTAAGACCACTATAAATCCTTTGTAACATATTTCAATCAATTAATACTTATGTTGGTGCAGTTTTTATAGAATATCATGGGTCAAAATCGTATTAAATAGATTTCCTTGCGTTTTGCAATCAGCATATTCATTCAAATCTGAAATAAATGGGTGGTGCTATGACGTATTAACCCGTAATTACTTGTATTTGTTTATTTCCATTATATAAATTCTAAACTAGAACAAAAATTATATGAGACCACGATTATGCTGTTTTTAAAAATTGGTGGTCTTTCCCATTGTAAAATTGAGATGAACTCCAGTGTAGGGTCGACCTGGACAAGATCAGTGGACGAAAATTATAAAATCAGGAGGAAAAAGGGGTTGCGAGATACAATAATAAATAGTTATGACTTACCATTGATACCGATAGAAGTGAAACGTTTAAACATGTTTCTATGGTAGATTTTCCGGCTAATTCGGCGATGGATTTTCCTGTTAACGAAGTAAACATGTGGCAGAAATATAACAATGTTTCGTAAGCTCCTTCTTCAGCAGTTCCAGCGAATTTTAAACCTATCGCGAAACAAGCTCCTGCTACTATATTGCAATAGGCTTGGCTAGAAAAAAAGTACAAAATCAAGTACACAAATAATAAAATAAAACGGGCGAACTTACTTCATCGCTTCATAGTCCACGTTTACCGTTTGACACGGTTTGACTAAACAATAGGGTCGGATTGTTGAAGGTACTTGACTTTCGACCCATTCTTTGGTAGGATCGATTTCATTCAATAAAATCAGTGCTGAAATAATCACAAATTAAACTTTGCTACGAGATTTAGTAAGTTCTTATTATCATTTTTAAGAATTTGTATAACTTACAGCGAGATAATGTGCGTAACAGCAGGAAATCTGGTCGTACGAAATCCAAGAGATACTGCGTCTGCGGAGGAATCATCCAATCAGCGACAGGCTTATTTCCGGTTCCTAGATACATTAATCCCAACGCCAAAGTAGCTCCGGGAGCAGTAACGTCGAGGTTTACCGAGCTCCCTTCGCGAATTTGAAACGAAGGGGTTTTGTATTTGTCTTTTTGAGATCCTAAAATAACAAAATTTAATTAGATTCCCAAAATAAAACTCTTGTTTTATTACCAGTAAGCGGTCTTTTATTTCCTCCAACCATGTAGTAATGTAAAGTATCTGGTACGTTTAAATCCGAGAGACCCGAAGGACGTTCGCCTTGTTTTAACGTGACTAACCTACAAAAATAAGAACAGTTAGTTTAAACTACCCGCTACTGCAATTTAGTGACCTACATATTATACAGGCTGTTCCATATCGACCTTCATCTACAAGTTTATAGTTTATAGGGAACGTATAATACTAGATGAATGATATTTGGTATACAAGGGTTTTTGATACGTCTGAATTCAACTAAAATATTTTCAAATTTATAGCACTTCCGGTTAAACCGGAAATTGACACCAATTTCACTACTGCCAAACAGACGCTTATTAAAATGTTAAAAAAAAACACTGAAAAAGTAGAAAATTGTTTCCACCTGCACCCAAGGTAAAGAAACTTAACAGTTTCTATACCAAGCTTGACCGTTTTATATGAAAAAATAACTACTTCCTGGGCTATATGCCCCAACGGACATTGAATTACATTCCAATAGAAAACGTGATGGCGACCGACTTAAAACCATCTCTATCGATTTGCAAATCAAACAATGGAAATAATTTTTTACTTCTTCAGTTTTTTTTATTGACTGTACCTTATTGAAATAATTTCATAAAATGTTAAATACTCTATTTCATTAACTGATAGAGTTTAAAAATTATTACATCATTTTGCACACACTTTCAATTAGAAGCTGTAGTGTTTAAATAAGAAAATAATTATACAGAGTGATCACAACATTAAGTTAGATCTTAACTTGAGAAACCAACAATTTTTTTTAAAATTGCAACCCCCATTTTTTATATATTTATTTAATTCCTGACAGAACAATAAGGTAAGTTTGTATTTACTTTCCTATTTTAATTTTTATGCGTTTGTAAGATATGGCGGAAATTAGGTTTACTTTGGGTACCAAAATTGTAATAAAATATATGATTCCAATAAGCGTTGCCACTACAAAATTTTCAGGTCTAAAATGTCTGACATTTTTTGGCCCTTTTTGAATACTATTCAAATTCGATACAGAGAAAATTTTTGATTTCAAAGATTTCTAAATGTTCTCGAATATCTATCTAAGCAGGGCTATTAATGTTATTAAAAAAAAAAATAAACTAAGGGTTTTGAACTTTTTACGTTTGCTGCATGGACAAAACCTGCGAATTCTACGTTACATTTCTTATTTTTGACATTTAAACGTCAGTTTTGTTATATATTAATATATAATTCTGTGCTGTGAATTTGTATATATTGAGATTTTGCTCATTTGATTTTTGAAAATGGTTTATTATTCTATTTATAATAATTGTAAAAATAACTTCTCAAATAAGACCTTCGAATCCCCAAGGTTATTTTTTTCAATAACATTAATAGCCCTGTTTAAATATTCGGAAACATCTAGAAATTTTTGAAATAAAAAATCATCACTTTCTCGATCTTGAACCGTACCCAAAAAGGCCTAGAAAATTTCAGACATTTTAAACCTGAAAATGTTGTAGTGGCAAAACTGAATGGATTACTGGAATCCTCTATTTGGATTTTTTCCTTTATTATTGTTGATATTAGTTTTAAATCAATTGTTTATTACAGAAAATGAAATGAAATACTTTCTTTGTAATTTTTAATACATTTGCTACATAAAATAAATACTAAATAACGAGAACGGTCCAAAGCACATTATTTGATATAGAAAAATAATCAAAGTTATCTGTATTTAGTTTAATTTAAGATTACAATATATGCGTTCACAAGTCTCAAATTATCTAATGCGTCAGATATTATGACCATTTACGCGCGAAATTTTGCAGTGATAGTGTTAATATTTGTATTTCAACCAAAATACACTTTTTCTTTTAAAAACCCCCATAAAAAGCTATCACTCGGTGTTAAGTCGGGGCTATTTACCGACCATATAATGCCGATCCACACATGAAATATGAAATTGATTATTTGAACGGCTCTTGAACGGCTACGAAATTATGTGGCAATGCTATTTTATTTTGAAATTTTCCGCACCACACATTTATTGATTTTCTTCCTAATTTGTTTATTTGCTTAATTTTTCTTTTTCTATTATTTTTCTGTTCCCACGAATACTTTTTTCTGTAATCTACAAACCCCAAAGTCATAGTGGAAGCAAATATATATATAGGTAAAGACATTTTTAAAAAGAATTAAGTCAATAAATACATACTTTGACTGTAAATTTAAGAAACCCATAAACATATTTACTCACCCTAGAGCCAAACCTGCCGCTAAAGAATACGATTCTCTGTCTACACTGTTTTCCATCTCTGGTCCAGGAGGTCTACCAATTTCGGTCAATAATACTTCGGTTATATGTCGATGAGCGGTTCCTTGATAAACCAAACCAATACCTAATAGACCAGCTACTTGTAACGTCTGAGGAATATCGAGTTCCATAGAAGTGGGCGGAAGTAGAGCTTCTACATGTATGGCTAATGTTTTTGTTAAACATGGGTGAGCTGTGCCTCTAAAAGCTGCAGACAAACCTAAACCAACAAAACATAAACTATATTTACACTAAAATAATTAATACAGAAGTTTTTAGGTAATTCCAGGATTACAAACTGGTTTTAGGTCTAAATTACTGATTTTAGTGACTCAAATGCTGAATAAGTAAATAGGAACTGCTTACATTTTTTCAGTAATTACCTCATCACAACTAGCACCAAACTGTTTTATTGGGTACTTCAAGGATGCTTCAAAACTATATTTAAAACTAATATTAAAACCATTTGACCTTAAAGAAAGCTTTAAATCGCTTTCAGCACAAAAGGGCTTAAAGAGATAAATAAAACTATAAATAAAAACCGTTTTGGCTTAAAAAACCTGTTTTAAGATTGCTGTTGAGTTACTTTTAAATCCACATTAAATATATGTTTAAATGCTTGATAGGAGCATACTTTTAACCAAAATTATATTAATATAAACAAAATAAGTATAAACTTTAAAACTATCTGTAGATATATTATGTTAAATCAAAATGATAGGAAAAGGTAGAATACAATATAAATATAAATACGTATTGGAACGTGAATGGAATGGAAAAATAAATATGGACAGAATAATTTTTGTTACATTTAAAGATATTTTTTGAATTTCTAAAATCATTCCATAGAAAACAGATCAATTCAGATTATACCCTCTGCGATACTAGCGTCAATCTGGACTCTATATTTACTATTATTCTGAGGACACTTTTTGTCCTGCCCTATGAGAATGTGCTCCTTCTTTCCACCCTCCATATATAATGACTTCGTTTTCGTTCATGGGTTTTTATTTATTTGATTATATTTGTCATTCATTAAATATCAATTTTGATAGGTCAGAGTCAGAAATACTGCAAGAAGATGCCTTGATTTTATGGCCTTGGTGGAGAATGGTAGAGAAGTGAAGAGAGTGATTTGGAACACAGGATCGATCGACCTTGGATTGTATGAGCACGTCAGCCATGGTTTTAGAAGTTCCGTCTGCTATGGTTTGGTAAAACATGTTGGGCTTCCTAGGAGACTGTTTCCATGAAGAAAATATTTATTTATATAATCAATTCTTTATGAATTCTGTTGTATATTACAAGAATAAAAACGTTTATTATAATCTTCAGAATTTCAAGTTTAAAAATTATTTCAACATTTGATGTTTTGGCTTTTAATTAAAACAGCTCTATATTTTTTGGTGACCCCGACGGAACCTGAACATAATTTAATCAATACACAAGTCTGGTCGAAGGCTCTGTGAAGAGAAGAGCAGAACTACGTTTGGAGATCATCTAAAGATCGTCGATTTTTTGGAGTAGTGTGTTTACCCTGGAAGCTGAGTTAGCTGTGCTTGTATTGGTTCCGTTCTATCAGATCGCCACACGATATATTATTTTTTAGGAATCAATTTTTTGATTTGTCATTTTAATAACTGACAAATAATCAAATAAGAAATAAAAACCCTTGAACAAAAACGAAGTCACTACATATAACCACCAAATTGAGCATAAAAAAATGACTTTACTGACCAAATTAACAAATCCTGACTGACTTTTTACAGACTTGTTTGAAAATACTGATTTTTACTAATTTCCTGAATTGCTTATATTGAGAGTAGAAGTAGGCCCAGTTGACAGCAAATCGGGGGCGTGCTTATTAAGTTTTGAAAGGGGTAAGGATGAAAGAAAAATTCTTTGTTACACCAGTATAATCGGAGCACATATCAACTAATTTATCTTTTGTAATTGTGTAGTGTAATGATGTAGAAATGCACGGGTGGTTATTCGGAGGTACACACGTAGAATTATAGCACATATGCACAAAGTCATCTTTTGGTACAATTCATACTGTATAATTCACAAATTAGTTACGGTAAAGTGACAAAGACAGAAATATCGTTGCGTACAGCGTTGCCACTAGTTGTAATAAATACCTAACACTATACAGAAAATAATGAATTTTAACTGATCAGTAATCAGGAAAAGTATAAGTATTACTCGTTACAAGCTCATTACTGATTTTAGTCATAAATAATACCTATTAATCATACCGCTACAAACTGGTAACGTAAAATTTAGATATGACAACACGTTTACTCTCAATCATTAATGGTTTTAGAATAGTTAGTCATTTTTGGTGTATAAATATCTATTATTTGTAATATAAACCATAGTTTTATATTATTTTAGTGGTTTTCAATATTAAATCAATAAAAAATGGGCTTACCAAGTAATATACCAACGCTGGTCATCTCGTGTAGTTTTTCCAAATAGTTAAAGGTACTATTAAAAGCCAAATTCTTTAAGTGTCCATTTAATCCCAAGGCTAACAAAAATCCGGCGTGTTCCATTTGCAAATCGTTACCACCTAAAAAAAACGTGTGATTTTTAATATTTATAGAATCTATTTGACTGCCTTCTTTTTTTACCTTTGCATTTATTAAAAATAATCCAAGTATTATCGATGTTGTGTGCATCTGGAGTGATTCTCAAACCGTTCGCCACTCCGTTATGGAACAAGGGCCACAAACTCATATTAGCCGGAGCATCGATGTGAAGCAATTCGACTGTGGTACCGCAAGGTGGTGCTTTCCCGATTAGACACAGTGGAGGTGCCGGGAGAGGTTCTGTAATCACAGGCGTGGCTGTACGAAGAGTAAACATACCCCTAAATAATAAATACTAAGAGTTTTTTTAGAAACAATTTCAGTAGGTACTCACCTTCCGACTGGCAGTGCCATCGTTCTTATACATATACCGTACAAATACTTCTCTTGTTCTTCTATAAATTCGTGATCGGAAACGTCAGGTCTTTGGGTAACTATGACAGGTATTGGTCTCGAACTTTGAAACATTTTACGGGTTTCGTTTACTCGAACATCTTCGCTGAAGCGGAGTTTCATCAGGGAGTTATCTATGTCTTCCATGCCGTCGACTTGCTCGAAATCCGCTTTTATACCTAAGGGTCGTCACTTTAAAGTCAAAATGATAGAATTTTCAGTAAAATATTACTATATAGAAAATAGTAATTTCATAACAAGAATAAGTTTTAATTATTATATCCGTTAAGATGCAGCAAAAGATTGGTTGAAAAGAAAAATTTCAGTTTTACTTTCCCAAAATAAGCTGAAATGATAACTTTGGCAAATATTGGCAATCATTAAGAGCCAATACGCCTAAAAGTGGCGCGAACTGATGACAGAGAAACTAAAGTTCTGAGAAAGAGATTCCGATACCCCACTACCGTTTAAAATTAGCCTGAGGCTGGACTAAATACTATCGGAGACCCAAATAAAATTTGGAATTTATGATATTCGAAATACGTATATTTTAAAATTAATTTCTTAAGAAAATGGAAAAATAATTGTGCGTACATTACACTTCAAAATAATATTCAATTAGGAGTTTCGAAATTAAAAAAAAAACAAAAAAAAATAATCTAACCTAATAACATGAAATAAAGTCTTAAAAATTTATTATAGGTAAACTAAACTGACTTCTTTTTTCACACTCAACTATTTTCATTATAGGTGACTATTACCTAATTTATTTTTAACTTATTATTGTGTTCAGAGAAAATAGGTTAAAACTATTTATAGTAGCTATATTACATATTTAAGTTTATATAAGTAATTACGATGAGAAAGTAAAAGTAGTTTTGGGTTTTAAATATAATATAAAAAAAAAACTTACAAAAATACACATAAATTTGGTATTAACAAATTGCTCTATAAAATTTAAACTAATTTTAGTATGTAAACATTAAAGTAACCTACTTACAATTTTGAAAATAACTTTTTTTTCGCTTCCAAGTTTTAGCACACCAATCAGTCATTCTGTTCATACAAAAATTTGCTATATTTTATTTTCGTTACCTGGCATAACATCTTCTAACTGTGTATTACTGTACATCCCAAAAAGTTCCTGAGATGTTTCCGCTTTTTCTTTTTCAACTTTTATAGCTTCGAACGCCAAATCTTCCCTCCACAATAAATAATAAGCTTCGGCCGGCCAATCGGCTGGAGGATTCTCTCTGCATTTCCACAAAGCATCGTAGAGCAAGAAATACACCGAGTATGGCAACGTATCCAAAAAACTAAAAATCAAACCAAACAAAATAAAGCCAATTTTAAATCAAAAATTAGTATTGGTTAATAAAAGTTTAATTCATAAACTGTCAAATCATTTATAATAAAGTAGTGGCTTTTAAAGTTTAAAGCGGTTCTTCTATATAATTTGTGACAGGAGACAAGTTTCTCGTTGCAGTTGGAGACTGTTTGAAATTAATCAAAGTAAATAAATAATAAATTAAATAATATTGCAGACAAAAAGGGTTTTAACCTGAGTTTAATATCAATTTGTTTAAAAAAAAATATGTAATTTAGAGCCAAAAATTTGGCAATATGGTTATTTTGGTATCTTCTTTTCATAATGGTAATTACTTTATTGGTACTCGATAGGAGGAGACTTCCCCAATGGGGACTATATCTGCAGCTGCATTGGATATAGGTAAGTAAATTCAAAAACTTCATCACATACAATACACACATCGAAACAACTCACTTTATAGTCCGAAAACTACCACTTCCCTATGGGAAAAGTTGGAAAATTTAAGGAAAATCTCCAGATCACCTTCCTTTCGAACACCTTTGCCATCGAAATTGATCTCCTTTCAATCCGCGAAATACCAGGGCTCTAAAAAAGCTTATTTATTTTACTCTTTCTCTAAATTTGCTTACATCATCTCATGCTGGAAGTTAGCCAACATAATTAATACCAAACCCTAGAATAATACACCTAGTCGGATTCCTATCAACCCATCTCCCCCAGCGTCCTAGGTAATATCTAATAGGTATTCTTCAAACTCCTGGACAAACTTCTGCCTTTCCAACATCGATTCAGGCTGACTCTCCACTTAACTACTCAACCCGCGGTAATAAGATTGTATTTCGATTCGACACAACTAGAAAACCACAGTCGAGTCCACTCAACCCACTTTCAACTCGATCCGTGTTTACATGAACTTGCATGTAAACATGGTAAATATCTGATGTGAGCAGTAACATAGAATTTATAGTTTCAACGAAAACTGGCCCTAGCCATGTCAGGTAATTTTCGTTGACAATAGTACACAGAATGTAATTTAATGTCAGATTTAACGGCACATTTATTTTCTTAAGGCCAGGCAAATGGACTGTGTGCTTAGCCAGAGAGGACAAAAAGTGCATATTTTATAACGAATATAGTTGTTTAAAAATAATAAAAACTTTACCTCGTCGTTATTTTCATCTCAACCATAAGCAGCACAACTTGTTCTAAGGGCGAACTATTATTTGAAATTCGTGGAACTTGCAAAAAATCTTCAATATGTGATCCGTTCAATTCTTTGACGAAACTTTCTGCGGATAATTTGTTGTGCTGGCCGTTGTTAGCTTGAGCCAAAATAGCACACAGCTAAAAATAATAAAAAAGCAGATAAAAAACAATATTAAGTGGGGAAAAATATAGTTATAGAGGTGCATTCATTTTGATCAGCCTTATTAAATTTACGACAAGCCCAAAAATCATAGCATTTTCTTCTATTATTTATATTTAAATTTTCGAGGGTATAAACCAAAGTCAATAATCTTATGGAAATTAGGATAAAAAATTAATCTATAATTGATTGATTAACGAACTAGTGAAATGATTTAAATTAACTTCTCACCTGTACAATATCTTTCGATCTACAATAAACGTTATCCAAAAACGGATACGGATCGAGCGATACTCCTTCCAATAAATCGTGGATGTACTTAAATATGCTAACTGGTTTTTCCGAATAGCCCGGACAACAATTGACATTTTTCAATTCGGACTGTGGTATTATTGAACGTTTCTTTATCACAGCTTCATTGGGAAAATCCAACCAATAATGCAAATTGTATTCTTCTAGACTCAAATCGATTGATAATTTATTCAGGAACTTCATCAAAGGTAACAGTTCTTCCGATCTTAAAGTGTTCAATTTCAAATCTTCATACAACAAATGCAAACCGAAATGGATCTGTCTTATGTATGGAAACAAAACACCTCTCGTGTCTATGTTATCTCGATTCTTGGAGTCGTCCTTAACTACGTTTTCATTGTGTGAAAGTTTGAGGGTAGTCTTGATATTTTCTAAAATGTTTTTATATTCCGAGTTGCAGACGTACATCCAATCGTCGTCGGTACCGGCTGAGTATTTTTGCCTTTTGCCAGCATTAGACGGAGTCACTGGTATATCTTTGGTGGAATCCTGATCATCATCGTACCCTAAAAGTTCTAAAAAAAAACGTTTATGTTTAGCCGAATGTCGTGAGTAATTAAATAAGTTGAATTATTAGAGAAAATACATAGATTCGTAAATCAATGGAATGAAATACATTAATTTAGTAATAGAAAGAATAAAAAACAATCTGTGAATACACTACAAATTTCCAAAAAACAGAGAAATTGGAATATAGAGAATATCAGAAATGAGAAAGATCTAAGTTAGCAGAACAAGTAAAAAAACATCTTTAAGAGGGGCGTTTCTAATTTGGTAAGACTGCCTGAATTTAGTGAAAAATCTGGTTATTTCTAAATTACAAGAATGTGGAGTATTGGTTAATATGTTTTAAAATTGTATACAATTTCAGTATGTATTTAGTTTTATACATATGAAAATATTGTAAAAGTAAATACATACAATAACATTTACTATTATTTTCCACAAAAGAACTCAAGAATAGTAAGCTCTTCAATTATCTAAAATTGAGATAAAGTCAAATGGTCAATAAATTTTTTATTTTTTTTATTTTAAACGTTCCCAAATAATATCTGCATCTTATTGAATAAAGAAAAAATAAATGACTGGTGTGTTTCATTTTCTCATTCATTCTTACTTGAATATGGAAACTGTTTGTCTGTTCTATTATTTACTGGTAAACTTTTAATGATGACAGTAAAGAAAATAAGATGGTATTGCCATGGATGAATAAAGATAACAGACATATTCAGTATCTGACCCAAATTTGTAACACCATTTTATATAAAAATATTTATTTTTTTAATGTAAATTTTAATACTTATTATGTTCTAAAGAGAAAGCTATTATATTTATACATATTCAACAGATGAAACATTGTAGGAACAATAAGGGCAGTTATATCATACCTATTTAGAAAAACACTTTTAACAATTAGCTGTTAATACATATGTGGTTTTAATTTATAAATGTAAATCCCTTAGAAATTGGGTTTATGTTAATTAACTTAAAAGATTAAAAAAGTATAAAAAAAAACAGGTCTCTCAAAACTCACATTTTTAACAATTCAATTAAAATAAGACAACTGTGTTTAAGTAAAAAGTAATTTAGGATATAAGAACGGTTCATAACACTAAATTCCAACAAAACACCTTGTACATATCTCAGTTGGATAATGCTATGTAAATGTTATGTAAAAACCAACGCAAATTGTAAAAATATACTAAATATATATATAAACTAAATTGACAGGTTGGTGCAATGTTCAAATTTTGCGTGCAACAAATCTCAAAAAATATACCTTTTTTTAACTTCATATTTTGCTAGTCGTATTCTCTATGCTTTCTTTAGGAGTTAAGCCTCTGGCGTTAAAATTCGTGATCAAACTTTTTTAAAACATACGCCAATATCTCTTTTATTACAATATACAACTCAACTAAAAAACCTTATCTCCTAGAGAAAAGTCCAAACTATATCCTGTTAAAATTTGAATACGTAATTTAAAGACGTCCTTTAGATTTGTTGTTTACAAAATGATTGAAATTTTGGGTACAATTCAGGCTTGCCACCCGTTTTCAACTGTCACATTTTGGACGCCCTCTTAACGTCAAGCAATTGTTGTAACCAATATAAATGAAAGATGACAAAAAATAAAGCATCAATTAACCAAAGTATCCAACATCATTTTAGGGAAAAAACAAAAGAAAAGTCAAAGAGAAATAAATAATGATACGACGAAATAAGTAATACACCAAGAAAAATTAGGAATTGCTCCAGAAGAAAATTGCTCAACACATAAATTGACTATGGCCAGAGAGACTACGCTAAGATATAAAACGTTGCGACTGCATAACTAATAATGTCTGAGATTAGCAACCTTACATTCAACATGTTTGCTATCGACATTGATTTCCTACTATGTGTTATTACCATAAAATATAGTTATTTGGAAGTAAAAAACGATGAGTAGTATAGAAAAATAAAAACTGTTAGAAAGAAAATCACAAAATCAAATTGTAAATAAACAGGTTACAAGCAAATTTTATACATTCTAAGCCTGATTTGCGCACTTACCATATATAAGAGAGGTGAACATGTTCCATTCTTGTTCGAATGTAGCATCCTTTGCTCCTATGACGTTTTTTGTGGAATACCATCTACAAAATAGCACAGCGGCGACGTCTTTTTGTAAAATTTGACGTAAAGTTATTATGCAACTCTCAACTAAAGACGTAGAAGCAAGACTTGGAAGAGTTATTCTATAAAAGGTACCATCGGAATATTTCAATGTGATCCTGTCTTCTACGGCATCGATAAGACCATTTAAAACCACTTTTTTATCATCTAAAATAGTTCAAAGTAATTAACATGTGAATTGATAAAAGTAATGAGATGTTTTCTGTTCTATATTGAATTGATTTAGAATTTTCTAACTTTAATTTATTATATTTTTTATGTATGAGGAAATAAATAAATAAATAATAAAAACAAGTAATTATAAATTAAAATCTAAACCAGTATTCAGCAAGGACGTCATATAAAGCCATCAAAAATAGAGTACCACTGATCAACAGTATGAAGAGATGATTAAATAAAAACCCTTGTTTTCTTTTAAGCAAAAGTAGAGAAAATGTCATTTATATGTAAAAGACCTTGATTGTTTACGAGCACCTTACATCTTTACTAACTGAGAAGTAGGGGAAACCTCACACAATTGATGAGCAGCTTATTTTACCAGCCATTGTGAAAGTCTCCCTTTACTATTTTTTATTCAGAAATCAAATGTTTGTTGCTTAATTATTTTCGTACGTTAAAGAAAGTTAATTTGCTGATGCAATGTGATGATATCAACTCAATTAAGAAAATCGACGATATTGAGGCTTAAAATTTAAAAATTTCTCAATGGATAATAAATCCATACAATATCATAATCATGGAAGAAGCCAGTGTGATAGTGAAAGAAAAGTTGATCATTATCAGCACAACTTAAGAAGTTTGCACAACATTTCTCCATTTCACAGAATTTTTCATCTTTAACTGGCGATTTTAAATTTCTTCTTAAAATATAACTACTTTCTAAAGTTTATTTACTAGACTAACTTAAGTTTTTAAATTGATAGGTATTTTGTACCAATATAAAAAAAATCTAGATATATAATAAGTAATTGGGCTATGGGGGCATGAGATAACAGTCCATTTTGTCCAAAATAGTTTAGGAAGCTCTCACTTAAACCAACTGTTAAGCATAAGAAATAAGTACTAAAATTTAATTTTAACAATATTAATCCACATAAAATTGTTACTTACGTTCTGTAAAATTCATTTGAAGTATAGAATTTTTTGGTATCATATTGGGCAATACAGGAGAGAGTAGATGTTCGTCAAACTTTGGATCCGTTGATTTTAAATGAGGCAGCAAACTACTTCGCCTAACAGTTAAAAAAATAAAATAAAGTTTTACAAAATGATTAATTTGAACTACTCTTATTGGTAGTTTCTTTTTTACTTTTTATAATTTTATTTTTCAGAGTGCTTACTTTGGGTAAGGCGAAAAATTCATCTTAGGTGTTTGTCTTCTTACATATGGAGATGGAGTATGTTGGGTCAAAGTACCACCAATATGCAATTTACCAATAATGTTCAATCCTGAGTATAAAGTAACATTGCCAGAATGTTCAAGAATAGCCAACATATGTAAATGCTAGATTTCCAAAAAATAAAACATTAACAAAATTATCAAAAATTCAGTATACAATGTTACTTACTGGTATAGGAGTAGCATCTTTGGCACTTATGCTAGTTAACATCCCAAATATGATATTTCTACTTGAGAAATCTACTTTTACTATTGATAATTGAGAGCGAGATTCTAAAATGTAACAAAGATATTTCTGTCCTACAAGATCATCTATAAAAAATACTTTGGATGCTGGTCCTGCTGTATTACTGTCCCTAAATAAATAAAACATTGTAAATATAGTCAATGTTGTGAAAATAATTATTATACTTACTGTACAGAATAATTATCTGTCCATAAATAATCTAAGCATATTGTTGGTAATGCTTTAAGACAAGACATATTTTTTGACAAATCAAAATAAGATTTGCTAGAGAAAGTAGAGTTTTTAAAGCTCATTTGTGCTTTTAAGGTCTGTGGAGGCCAAGGACTACTGTAAGATGATGGTGCTGGAGACTGACAACGACTAAAATAGTTAATCAAAAAGTATTTAACTTGCAAAAGCTAATATTTCAACTAGAGATTTTAAATAAAATTTATTAATTTAAAGTGTCTGATATTTTTTACCTCATCATTGCCATGGAGCTTTGAGATCTAGAGGCAGGTGGATGTGCAACATTTGATGTGTTTACACTATGAGGGGTAGATGGAACATATTTATTAGTTATATTGTCCCACATTGATAAACGACTTTTTAACTAAAACAAAAGAAAAATGTAATTAAGATCCATGAACTTTCTAATTAATATATTATTGAACATAACACAATATATCAAAAATTAATTATTACATTAACTATGATTTATTTCAAAGTGATAATTAGGTAAACCAGTAAAAATCTCAGCATAAGAACTCACTGTTCTAAATTTATAATTAGTCAGCTTGGATTTATACCAGGAATAAGCACTGCATGTGCTATTTTTTAACTAATCCACAATAAAAAAAACAGTCTTAATATTTAATGTTTTTCAGCAATATGGTATCAATTAAGTAGTATTGATTTTGTTTAATTAAACACACTCTTTGGCTTTAGAATATCAGTAAAGATTATTATAAATTATTTTTAATAAATACATTTGATGTAGGTACATTGTGATTAAAAATATAAAATATGATGACAAAAAGATTTACTTACTCTATTCGATTGATTTGTAGATATACTACCAATTTTGTCCCCAAATTCTCTTTCATCTGGTTTGACTTTTCTTATCCTGTACACACTATGTTGTTTTGTATTGGAATCATATATCATACATATACTTGGATCATCATTTGTATAAATGACCACCATGTTGCTATTGTTAAGTATATTTAAGTTGGAAGATTGGTTTACAACAACAGGGCAAATGTCATCTAAAGGATAAGCTAAAGAGTACAAAGTAGCTCTACTTTCATAAAGATTTTCTTTTGGAAAACCTGAAAAATTATATTTGTAAATATTGCTTTTATAATTAAATATAGGTACTAACTTTGATTTTCTTTTGATATAAGAATTCCATATTTTGTATTCCATAACTTGTGTATAACAAAAGGCACTGGCACTGTATAATCTTCACCTTTGGGGGTAAAAACTTTGATATTATGTAAATCTGTGATACAGATTGCTTCTACAGGATTCCCTGAAGGTTCATCTACATTTGCCATGTCAAACATATTTTCTTCAAAAACTGGACACTCACAGTAAAATGTACACCACAGTGCTTGATGAATAACAGATTCTGAAGTATATGAACATATAGTTTTTCTTCCATTGTCAAGATCATCATGATTATTTACTAAACCTCTTGACCTAAACACAAAAGTAAGTTAACAAAATTAAATAACATATTGGTGGAAAACTAACCAAATGGCAGTGTGGCCATTAACATATAGTTCATCTTCCATATAGGTAGGATCAGTTTTTATAGTAAAATTAACATCTTGCACTCCAAGCTTCTGAAACTGAGATTTATTTGATTCACAACTACTTTTATCACATTCTGATGATAATCTTTTATTTATAAATTTGGGAGAATGTATATCTGACAATCTTTTTCCAAACTTATTTATACTAGTATCAGTACTTTTAAAACTAATGGATTCATCCAGATCACTTTGTCTTGTTTTATAGTTTGCTAGGTAATAACTTTTATGTAAATTTGTATCACTATCTGTTGAATATTTCTGGTGAACTTTGTTGTTGGGAACTTTTCTTAAAATCCACCATTCTGATTTTTTCGTTTCAGCTAGTGATACTTTCTCAAATTTGTTTAATAGAAATTCATCTAAATTGGTCTGATTGTGCTTTGTAGGCTCCAAGGGACCGGGGTGTCGAAATGTTTGCTGCCGGCCACTTGGAACATATTCCTAAAACAAAAAGATTAAAAAAATAATTACTATTATTTCGACTAACCTGTGGATCAGAGGCAGCAATCATTGTTTCTTCCTTAACATCCAGATTTGCCAAAATTGTAATTAAAATAGTATTAAATATATCTAATTTACCGAACAGTTACGTTTTTGTTTTAAAGATCGATGTCACATTTGAATAGCCTTGAAATTTGAAAAGAATTGACGCATGTCGCATGTCATGTCACACACACAGCCAGTATTCATATCGCGAACATTAAACATATGCAAAATACAGTTTCCCTGCTTTTGTTTGAAATAATATTGGCTTATATTAGTATGTTGAGATAAAAAAATGAATATGTACAATTATTGTTTTGACATTGTCAAAAGGACAGTTGATTCAATTTTGTTTTTTTATATTTGACATTTTCGTTGAACCAATGTCACTTAATTTGATTGTAATATTTTTTGGCATTGTATACAATATATATATAAAAATACTTTAAGTTAACATTAACAGTATGTTTTTCATTTTTGAAATATAATTTATAATAACTATTATTTGTTAATCAAATATATGGCGCTGAAAGTGTTGTGTACAGCGGAAATATTAATGACACCTGACACTTGTCATAGTTATTAGGTTTTGGTTACCTCGTGGCTCTTTCTTTTCTGCAGGCGACTAAGTGAAAATGGCAACGACTATTTCAAAAAAGCGTAAATTCGTCGGAGATGGCGTTTTTAAAGCCGAATTAAATGAATTTTTAACTAGAGAACTCTCCGAAGATGGATATTCTGGTGTGGAAGTACGTGTAACTCCTACACGTACAGAAATTATTATTATGGCCACAAGAACCGATAGGGTATTGGGTGAGAAGAACAGAAGGATAAGAGAATTGACTTCCGTTGTACAGAAGAGATTCAATTTTCCTGAAAACTCTGTAGTATTATATGGAGAAAAAGTCGCAAATAGAGGTCTGTGTGCTATTGCCCAAGCAGAATCTCTTAGGTTCAAATTAATTGGAGGTTTGGCTGTTCGAAGAGCTTGCTATGGTGTTTTAAGGTACATCATGGAATGTGGAGCCAAAGGTAAATTATTAACAAGTGTTTATTATTGACAAACATGTTTTTTAAATTATTGCACTCTTGGTTAAATTTTGATTTGTTGCAATTTGACACTTTCACTTCTGCAAAAAATTTTTAATTATCAATTGATTTTACCTAATAGGAATTTTAAATATAAATAAAATAATGAATTAGTGTACTGATAGTTATATGGATATTATTATTGAAATGATTTTATAAACCAATTATTTTAGGATGTGAAGTAGTGGTATCTGGCAAATTGAGAGGACAAAGAGCCAAATCTATGAAATTTGTTGATGGTCTTATGATCCACTCTGGAGACCCATGTAATGATTATGTAGACACAGCTACCCGTCATGTATTGTTGAGACAAGGAGTGTTGGGTATCAAAGTCAAAATTATGTTGCCATGGGATCCCAGCGGTAAAACAGGTCCTAAGAAACCCTTACCTGATAATGTATCGGTAGTAGAACCAAAAGAAGAAATCTTACCTTCCTGTCCCAGCAGTGAAATTAAAGCTCCAAAACCAGAAGCTCCTCCAGCTATTGTAGCTGTAGCATAAGGGTGGAATGTTTTTATAAGTTTAAAAATCCAATAAAAAATTAAAACAAACTTGTTTTTTTTTGTACATCTGAAAGTGTTCAGAAATCAAACATGGGGCATTATCAGAAAATGCTAAAAGTTATTTTTTACATTAACCATAATATGCTAAATTGTTTACAAATTAATAATTTATAATATTTCATGTTATAAGTATGATTGGTTACATTACACTTTTTACATTCTACATTTTTTTTAACATGAGGTTCTGTTTTATAAAAAAAATTTAGTTAAAAAAGTTGAGCACAATGTTATTACATATCTGAAAATAGAAAAAACAATTTTTATAGAAAACTGTTGACAGGCAACCAATTATGCACATATGTGCAACTGCTGTTTTCAATTGGCGGGAAAGATGAAGCTCGTAATTTTCACGCTTAAAAGGTATCCAGTTTCGGCTTAATAAGAAATGTAATTTTACTTAATGTTTAATTAAAACCAGTTTTTTATTGAAAAATATTAATTTTTAATAAATCATCGATGTAAATTATAATTTTACAAGTTAAAGGTTAAAAAAGCTGCTTCCTTAGTTTGGTATGTTGTTTTCAATAGTAATAACCCAAGGACATTGATAATTGTTTGAAAAAATTTTATAACAGATTTCGAAAGCTTGTTGCCTGTAAGCTTAGAATAAAAACAGGAAGGAGTCGGTCATATATTAACTTTAAAGAAAATTTGCGACTGACGTCGGCCATTTTGAAGCTCCTAGTATGACTCATTGTTTATGTTTAAAGTATACTGTCAAAAGGCGTTTTCGGAAACCTACTCGGGTTGGCCCGATCCCTAACCTACGCGTTCGTTTACCTAACCCGAACTACCTACCCGTGTTCGTAAACCATAGAGCTGTTAACTCGATCACCGACTCAGGTTGATCTACAGTAACCCTATCGAAAAGTGGGGTCGTTCATATCGCTTCAGACACCGCATGCGCATTTCGAACCATTTTTAAATTTTGTCATTCTCTAAAAGCGCGGGAATTCAGCATTTTCGTAATCTCTTTCTGAGATTTTTAATAGGATCAATTTTTTCTAATAATTGTTTCACTTTGATGAATAAATAACCAAAATAACAGAAAAGATTTGAAAAACACCAAAAAAAGCAACAACATCTAAGAACAAAGATAAAAAAAGTAAATAATTGAAAATAGTTGGGTTAGGGTTGATAATTTGAATGACTTATGGTATGACAGCGTATTGAATACTCCATTCTGAAACCTGTGATGTTCGTAAACATGGTTGGTGGGTAAGTGATCCATGGTGATCCGTCACGTAACCTCAGTAGATCGAGTTGGCAACCCGGAGTAGGTTTCCGAAAATGCCTAAAGCCTTAGAACGAAAAGAAACAGGAAGGAGTATATGCAAAATGACTTTGAGTCCATAAAGGAGCTTGCATATGGCAATTTTAATTTCCGTTTCCAATGACGTACCGTAAAAAAATAAAATTTATATTAGGGTTTTTATTTTCCAAACCAATCAAGTATGTGAATACATTTAGTGTTGTAAATCATTTTGTGTTTATAAAAACCGAATGATATGTCTATAGCGCTAATTTTTTGACATTTATATGCAAATAATGCTTTGACAGCATACTGTAAACATAAACAATGAGTCATACAAGGAGCTTCAAGATGGCCGACTTCCGTCGCAAATTTTTCTTAAAGTTAATATATGACAGACTCCTTCCTGTTTCTTTTTGTTCTAAGGTCAAAGCAATATTTGCATATAAATGTCAAAAATGAGCGCATAGGCGTATCATTCGGTTCCTATAAATACTAAATTATTTATCTTGATTGGTTGAAATTAATTGTTTTTTCGGTACGTCAATGGAAACGGAAATTAAAATTGACAATTGGCCGCCATATGCAAGCTCCTTTCTGGACTCAAGGTCATTTTGCATATGCTCCTTCCTGTACCTTTTTGTTCTAAGCCTGTAAGCAACAAGCTTGAGAAAGTTGTTAGAAAATTTTTTGAGCATTTATCAATGTTCGAGGGTTATTCGGATAGAAATTTTTTTGCTGGTTATGAAAAAAAAACAGAGCAGAAACAATTTATTTAAATGTGCAATTAACAAAGGAACAATTAGAAAAATTTAATGAAGATCAGACATGTTATAGTTTCTATGACTGATGCAAAAGTCCATAAACGCTTTCCATACAAATTTTTTACTGTAAACAGTATTCTTTGGTATATTTGATTCGATAATTTCATTAATATTCTCAACCGTATTACAACCAATTTGTGACATTTTGAAATATTGAATATTTGAAATGTCAAAATCGAAATGTAGGTATCCATAGCTACATGATTGAGTGAAAACAGCCCATGGGATCTGTTTTCAGTATAATGTTGGTTTTATTGGTTGTATTCAATCAGATGACCACAAATTAATTGATTTCATTGGATTTATAATTGAGCAAAAAATTTTCCTGTCAACAGCTTGTAAAAATATTCTGTTCTGGTTCTTCATATTTTTGGTTAGCTTGCAATGGAGTGGACAAATTGCACTGGATCGTATTGCGGCTTTTGGCAACAAGAATAACCCTGCTATGGGTGTCTGGACATACGGGAGTGTCGGGCAATGATAAAACCGACTCTCTTGACACACCGTTTGGAGAAGTCGCACTGCAGCTGAAAAAGAACTCACTAATGTGGTATATAGATGGGTACAAGATAGATGAAAATAAAACTTTAAGATTCCGTTTCTCCAAAAGCAACATTCTTTCTTGTTATTTATATTTACTTTACATGTTAAATGTGAATTTCCTTTACCTACCAAAGTTATAATAACGCCCTGCTTCAACAAGATAGGAGTGGCAATTTTTAAAACGCCTACAATTACTTACTTCACTAAGGAATAAAAAATAATAAGAAAAGACAATAAAAAAACTCTTCGTTCTAACGTAACTTCCAAGTTTAAAAAAATTAATTTAACTTAATTATACGAAGAGTTTTTTATTACTCTTAATAAGATATGGACTTCCAAAAAGTAAGGGTTCGTAAAATTCGTTGTAATAAAAAATCACTAAACAACATTCAAAATCTGTGTAAATAGCTAACGTTGTCACAAAAAACTAATCAGTAAAGAGTTTGCAATAAAAAACAAATAAAACCGTACTGTACAATACACAGGCAATTTGTCAATAGAATACCTTATGCTGCAATCTTCCCTCACTCAATATCATCCCTCTATGTGTAACATTAAAGATGTGGGCGTGGACAACTGTTTGACTGATTTCAAATTTATTATTATTTAAACCGTGATTGGTCATACACAATAAATATGCCATCCTTAAAATTAATTCAATTCTGAAGCCGATAGTACATTTGGGGCTAAATTCATGTGTATTATAAACCATTTAGGCTTCTCTGCACCTACTAAGATCATTTTCTGCCTACCTAGCCGGAAAATTCATAACGCCACGATTTTTTTATTCTAACAATGAAAAAGTGAGCCTTGGATTTGACATTTCGATCAATTGCACAAAGTTAGAGCTTTTATCAAACAAAATTCTATAAATTATAAAGCAGAAAAATCTAAAACACAAAAAGAGTGCATTCTATTTTTAAAGGAACCGTCCTATTCTGAATACCTCTTGATGAAGGTCAGCAAATACATATTAGTACAAATTCTAAAGAACTAAAAATCCGCCTAAATAATGAAATACATTATTTTCTTTTGTAATTATTCCCGTAGAATGTAATGCAAGAGTCGGCTTTTGCATTTTTTAATATTTTATAACAAAAATTTAACAATTATTTCAAATTTAGCTATTGCAAAATTCATTTTTTGTTTTTTTTTTCATTTTTGAGCACATTTTTAAATGACAGGTGTATTATTTTTTTATTTCATGTGAAAGTAGACGTAAAAACGAATAAAATGAGCCCCAGATAAACCTTTTTCAATAATATTTTCCGTGCAAACTTTACGGTTGAAAAAAAAAAGAGATTTTTCCAGAAAAATCAAATTTCTCGGAAAATTATTATGTTACAATGTTAAGAAAATTCGAGGTTATTTTGGACATAAAAAAGTAAGTTTTCATTAAGTTTCATCAAGATTGACGAATCCGTTGGAAAATTAAAAACGAAAAATCGTTTTTTTATCAATTTTCATTAAAAAATTGAGGTTATGTGAGAAAATTACCAAGAGAAAAGTTTTAGATTTTTACATGATCTACAACTTTTCTATTTTAGCCGTAAACAACATTACTTCAGTTTTTTATCCCTTTTTCACCCCTAAAAAGTTAATGATCATAATTGAAATAGTTAATGTATTTTTTTTCATGTGTTATAAGCCCCTTTACCACCTCCAACTGTTACATTCCAGGTCTCACAATTTCCGTCTAAAAGTTCAGCTCGCCTGGACTATCTGTAGAAAAAGGATACGCAAAATAAATACTCAGAATATAGTAATTAACTAGATTTAGTTTAAGTATGAAACATATTAAAAATATAGATTAAAACATTTCGATGAGAGTATTTAAACTAAACACATTCTACTAATCAAAAGCATTATAAAATAAAGCTTGTTTCAAAATTTTTTAAAATTCGGATATGATATGACTCGTGTAATAACGAATACAATGTTACAAATCACTAACAATAAAAATTAGATTGAGAATCGGCAACTTTAATAATAAACAAAAATTAACAATACAAAATAGCAAACATTTTAACTATTAATATGAACACATACTGTGCGTTTTTTATTATTGACTTAATATTAACAGAAGTTGCACGAAAATGCTTTAAATTGTTATAATGAAAAATTCCTCTTTGCTGCCGCCGCCGCCGATTCTCAGTACATCTACTCTAAACTTTAATGTCACTCGTTTTCCCATTATAACATTAATAAAACATGGAATGGCGAGATCAGAGTATATAAACAAATAAAAATGTATAGCATTATTGAATGTATTTTAGAAGGAGAATCCTCCATTAGGCACTTGGGTAGGTGTAGCAAATTGAATTTGGCCATCTGCAGTTTGTGGGGCTGCGATGTTTTCATCTGCACCAGTCTATATTTGGAAATAAAACAAATCAAATAATCTGTTAATAACTGATTACAAGCAATACTTACATCTGAGAAATAATTTTCTATAAGATTTAAGGCTTTATCATAAATTTTTTCGTTGTCATGAGTTTGTAATGCTTCTATTCCATCAATACCACCACATTCTTCAATCATGATGGCAACTTTTTCGACTTCTCCCATTTTATTTGCAGCCTGAAACGAAAGTTTTATTATTTTATATATACTGATGTCCTAAAATTAATATGCTTACATTTAATATATTGTTAAGGCCATCTAAAACCACCATTATTGTTTTATGATCTTTAGAATTCAATAGATTGCATAATGGTTTCAAGGCACCCAATTCAACTAGTTTAGCAAGCTGAGAAATAGTACCACCACTAGTGAAATTTGTAACAGCCCAAGCAGCTTCTTTTTGGCTTTTAAAATCACCTGTTTGAAGGACATTAAGTAGTGGAGGCATTATACCAGCGTCAATCACTTTCTGAATCTGTTCACTGTTACCTATTGAAAAAAATTATATAAAGAAAAATCAGAGGAAAAATCACACAGAAATAAAATTTATTTTAGATTTACCTGCAGTTATATTTGATATTGTCCAAGCTGCTTCCTTAACAATATTCAACCTATTATGTTGTAGCAGATTGGTTAAAACATTAAGCGCTCCAGCACTTATTACCATATCAGTTTGAACATCATTACCAGTTACAATATTTCCCACAGCTCTCAAAGCAGGAGTAAGAACTGTTCCTTGTTCACTGTATAATAATTGTACCAGTCTATTAATCAGTCCTGTATCTAGAACAGCTTGAATGTTTTCATTTGGACCATCAGTTAAATAACTTAGTGCCCAACAAGTATCTGCTTGCACCTCATAGTCAGAATGATTTAAAAGACGTGCCAGGAATGGTAATGCAGGTTTAAGAAGTTCAAAATCTGGAGATGGATTCTAAAAATTCAATTAAAGTTATATTTAAAATTGCAAAAAAAACATTTACTTTTCTTACCTTATTTCTACACAAATTTGAAATGGCCCACACTGTATTTCTAAGCATAGACAAGGCTGTGTGTGGTTTAATTAAGCTTAATAAATCTGGTAGAACATTACAACTCAGTACCATGTCTCTAGTTGCTGGACCGTCACCTGCTATATTACCTAGAGCCCAAACTGCTTGTTCTGCAACATCTGTACGGGGAGAGCCTAATAGTGCCTGGAGACGGGGCACAGCCCCTTCTTGAACAACAGCTGCAGTTTGTTCTGATGTACCAGAAGCTATATTTGTTAGTGCCCAGCAAGCTTCAAACTGAAGTGATGGACTATGAAGAAATTAAAGATATGAATATCAGCTATATAAATATATTACACGAAAACATGTTAAAAGATGTTAGAACTTACTTATGAACTTTAGTTAAAAATTCTACACATCTTGGTACAACACCAAGCCTAATCATATGATCAATTGGAGGAGTTTTTTCTCTGCTTAAGATTTTTCTACATGCCAAAGTTGCTCTATATTGGATTGCTTCATCTGGGCTCATCATACCTAAAATAACAATAAAAACAATGATAACTTTAATTAGTAATAAGTAAAACTTTAAATTGCCTTACCATACATAATTTCTTCAGCAGACATTGAAGGAGAAACAACAGCATTATTTTCTTGTAAAGGAGAAGTTGGTTCCTCTGCAGTAGATATATTTCTTCTCTTTAATAACTGATCATCTTTACGAGCTTTGCGGAGCTCTACAGTTTGTCCTATACGTCTCCTTCTCATCTCCTACAATAAAAACGTAAGAAAAATCGAAAAAATACTACAATCAAGTACTAACCTCTGTGTCTTTTCCCTTGTTCTTGAATGATCTAATTCTGTTTTCGTCTGCCATTGTTCCTAAAAGAAGTAAAAACTTTAATTACCAAAAATTATTATAAACCACGTTTTTAATGGCTACTCTTTTTAAGGTACAAAAGTACCGGATCGCCATTTCTTTTAGGGCATAACTACGCATTCATTTTTAATGAAAACAAAGCCCGAATCTATTGTTGAGTGAATTACTTACCTAACACTTGTTGAGTTTAAAATATAAAAAAGGAAATAAAAGACAACTTGTTGAACAAAGCAATTTGAGGCAAAAACGATAATGATAAAAACGAATGATTTCAGTTACGGTTATTTTACTTTTTTGTCAGTTTTGACAGCTTTGAAACCACCCAATGAAATGTTTTATTGATCGTCCTTGCACTTGATTGGTCAAACACCAATTTCTGTCATATGGGATGTGATATACGCCTGGATGTATGGAATAAATAATTCTTTAAAATAGTTTTATTTAGATTAATTGATTAATTAAGAAATAACAATGAAAACTATTTGATTGATATTTTCGTTGTGCTTAGTTCTATGGTTTGTTTGGTTCATCGATTTTGTTTTCATTATAAATATTATATAAGTACAAAATCATTGTAAACGGTTGTCACAAACTTACACTCTCATATTCTTAAAATTTTTCTATAATGTAATATAATATAATAATTATTTAAATATTATAAGATATAAAAATTAAATAGAATACAGCGCTACCTGTTTTCTGTAAGACAAACTTAGTTTACTTTAATATAGAACCCTGTAACCGTTTTCTAAAACAAAGAAATTAAATATCGATTTTTTTCTAGATGGCGCAACTGTAGTTTCATTCATAATGTTCATTCATTCAGTTTTCATCCCCGGTACAGCTTAATGATAGTAAATAGAATGACGATATTTTTGAATATTTTTACGGTATATCCGGTTTACAGATCAGGATTTGAATAGAAAAAGTATTTTTTGGGGTTTTAAAGATTGGGTAGTACGGAATTTAAGATACTGCCCACCTATAAAACTCAGAAAAATATCTGATTTTCCTTTAGAGATCTATTAAAACCATTTATGCGAATAATGCGGTAAGTTTAGTTGTTGATATAAAATCGCACGAAAATTAGCATTTAATTGAGATATTCGTTTAGATGTTTGCGAGTGATTTGGTAAATCAATACAGGTATTATAAATAAAATGAACGTGGGTGTTGTGCTAGGGTCGTCCATACCCTTTTGTTTTCCTAACCAATGCAATATACCTTTATAAAAACCAGATTTAACGATTACTGAATAGACTATTTTATTTCATTTAAAAACATTTCATTAAATATCACTTATTCTGTTTCATCTTTTAAAATTTTAAAACTAGGTATATTGTAAATTGCGTTAATAGTAAAAATCTTTTATCTAACACAAGTAATATTAAGTAATTCTTTTTAATCATCAATACTTAATTTATAGTATCTAAAAGTTATTATGTAATCTGTGTTTATGTAGTTATGACATCTAAATTATATTGTACATAAATTATCCCTGTTATAGTCTGGCAGATTATTGACTAAAAAATTACTAATTTTTTTTTAAATACACTTTTTACTTGATGTGAAGTATTTAAATAATAAAAATATATACAGCGTCATCTCCAAAATCCGCACTAAATGGGAAATATTTATTATAGGTTTTTTAATAAAAATGTAAGAAAAAACATTTTCTTTAAATGATAATTAAATTAAATTTTAAACGAAGTATATCATCCATGTCTCAAATGTTACTGATGGGAAACCACCAAATGAAAAATCCAAATAGTGACAATGACTTTGGTTTTTTCATTTGATTAAATTATATTTTGTATACAATAGTTTGTTTAAAAGAGCTTTTATTAACAAAATGCCTAATTATTGTGAAAATTTTTGGCATCGGAATAAAACCAATGAAAACAGTTTATTTTTAGTCACGTGTTTAAAACTAAACAATCAACGCTTGATTAGACTGATAATATCCCTAAGGAAATTATCACTAGGTAGGGTTTACACTAATGTACACTTCTAAGAACCATTTCGCTAATTTTTATCTTTTAAGAAGGAAAAATCATATTGGAGGTTATAAATTAACAAATACTTCATAATATAATACAACATTAATGATTTATTTAAAAAAAATCGCAATTGAAACACGAATTCTATGCTTTTCCACAGTTCATAAAGGGGTGTTAAACCGATATCCGGTTTCTGGTATTTTATTAAAGTATATTAGCACTACTTTGCAAAAATATATTTAAAAAATTTTTGAATCAAATATTTTTGGAGAAAACTGGAAATTGAGAATTCTTAAATGTTTGCAACTTTCACTACAGATACGTCACTAACTCATACATGAAGTAAGCCACTTTCTGATTTAGATGTTTTATGAACTTATAGCTAATAGCCAGTTACAAAATGGCCAATCTAATTTGAAGTTTAAAGAACTTTCAAAATATATGAGTGTTCCTTAGAACATAAAATAGTAAGGAAGGAGTTTGTGTTATATCTACAATGTTAAAATCTGGCGACGGAAGTCGGCCATATTGGATAACCATTTATGACTCATACTTTGTTTACTAGTTATAAAAATTAAGTTTTCTGTTAAAAATTTGGATTAATTATTTATTGGTAAGTAGCTATTATTATAATAAAAATACATTATATATACGTAAACTATATTTTTATGTTTAAATTTAATTAATACTTTGTATTGATCCCTAACCTATCTACTTAAAGTGACATAGGCGTATCAATAATGGAAAGAGGATATTTTATTTTAATTATCATTAATTTACAATTTTTTGGTTAATCTCATAACTGTATATGTCAATTATTTTTATGTCTATGGAGTATTCTAAAGCAACGTTGTACAATAAATGTATTTGTGTATTAATTAACACATTATTACATTCACAGTTTCCCACGGGATGAAAATATTAGACGGAAATGGTTAAATATTGTGGATAAAGATAACAGGAGTCCATGCAAGAATAGCTTTTTAGACTCACAACATTTTACAGAACAATCATTTGATAGAATTTCTTCAGTAATTGTTTTACTAGTACCAAATGCTATACCTACAATTAAAATCGCAAGAATGAAATATGTAAGTAATTATTACATCCACAAATTGCTTTAATAACATTGACCAAATCTATATTTTTTCTCAAATCTCTTTACAGATATTTTACTTAAACATATATTTCACTAATATATACCTTTTCTATGCAGGTAAGTACTAACGACCCTTATGCTGAAGAGATAATAACTACTAGCAGTGAAACTATTTCATCACTTCCTGTTCCTGAAACTCTACCATCTACTTCTGAAAGTCCTCGTAGGAAACAACTTATAAAAAGCATATGTGAAGTATAATTAAAAACAAGAATTTATTATATATGTAAAAGTAAAATAAATAATGTAGAAAAAATTAGACATGTTTACACAAAATTCAATTTAAGGGCCAATAGTGGTAGAATGAAAAATTTTAATAAAAATTGTGTAGTATATAACTAGTTTTATTTTTTAAAATCTAGTACCCCCATTTTAGGCAATGTTATACTATTTTTTTTCCTCTACTTTTCTTTTAAAATGGTTATTTTAATATATAATGATTAGTGTCCATACTGAATAATAATAGGTATGTTTCAATAAGGACATTATTTTTCTACAAATAAAAATATAGGACGCCACTGTTAAAAAGTAACTTCCGGTAGCCATCTTGGATAACCATCCCGGTCAACTGTCCTTGAACGAACAATACTTCCTTACTATTTTATGTTCTAAGGAGTGTTCTGGATCTTACATTTGTCTACAGTTTATAGGAGCTTGACGTTTCAATAAAATTAAATTTAAATTTTTTTAGCTAAGTTTAGTTAGCTTTTCTCCACATTTTTTTTTCAAATTTGAATAATGTCAATATCATATAAATCTTGTTTTGTATCATACTGCACGAACACAACAGTTAGAACTCATAAAAAATTTGTAACCGTGCCTGCGGTAAAAGTAAAATTTTAAAAAAGAAGACGACAGAATTGCGGTTCTATGTCGACCCTTATGTAGCGAATTTTACTTTTGGGTTATCTAGGCCACAGAACAAATTGTGCAACATACAGTGTGGGCCACAGAAAACAGTCCACCTCGTTATTTGGCAGTATTTATTAGATTTTAAGAAAATGAGAAAACAGGTCGATTTCTGTTCCAAGGGGGACACATTTTTACGATACACACATCTGTCATTTGTCAACCCCCTCCCTTCCACCTCCACAACCCCTTATTTTTAAATAGGGAATGTACCAAGTGCGGCTTATTATTAGAAAGGTATTTAGATGGAGTATCCAGACATAACGATCTTTTACGATTTTTTTTGATATTTGCACCGTCTTTGCAAAAAAGTCTTGATTTTAAGTAAAACACCTCTTAGAAATGTAACGTAACGCCTATGGTTTGTCATTTTTTCTGTCATATCAGAAGTAAATGGATTGGAAGGAGATACCCTATTGAATGGCCAGCAAGATCTCCCGATTTAACACCCCTGGATTTCTTTCTGTGGTGTTATTTAAAGATCAAAATTTATAAAACCGAACCCTCTTCATTGGAAAAACTAAGACGACGAATAGTACATGAATGCAGTCTAATAACCCCTCAAATGCTTCGACGTAATTTCGAGCAGCGGCTCTACAATTGTATGGAAGTCGATGGAAACCATTTTGAACATCTAATTAAATAATTTAATATTAATTTAAGTAACTTGTTTAATGTATCATAACTTCTAATTTATTTAATTTTCTTACATTACAATTAATTTATTGCTTTTGCAATATTTGTTTGTTTTTATTTACTTATTATTACAGAAAAAATTACAAACCAAAGGCGTTACGTTACATTTTTAAGAGGTGTTGTATTTTAAATGAATTAAGACTTTTTTGCAAATCGGTGCAAATATAAAAAAAAACTCGTAAAAGATCGTTATGTCTGAATACTCCATCTAAATACCTTTCTAATGATATGCCGCACATGGTACATTCCCTATTTAAAAATAAGGGATTGGGGTGGTGGAAGGAAGTGGGTTGACAAATGACATGTGTGTATCGTAAAAATGTGTCCCCCTTGGAACAAAAATCGACCTGTTTTCTCATTTTCTTAAAATCTAATAAATACTGCCAAACATCGAGGTGGACTGTTTTCTGTGGCCCACACTGTATTTGAAAACTGGAGTGAACATTTAAGTGAACTAAAGCTATTTGGATGGGTTAACTTGAAAAAACAAGTTTCTTGGGCTGAAATTTTGTCGTCGTGCGAGGCTTTCAAGGGCTACATAGGTACGGTATTGAATCAGGGGGGTTAGTTTTGAAATATTTCACAAGTGAAATTGCTCATATTTCGATCAACTCAAGTTTTGAACTAATTTCACGAGTGAAATAAAATTCGAATTCGAAAATATTTCACAAATATAATTCTAATACTATTTAGCTGTCGAAATATATATTTCACTTGCGAATTACGTTAGAAATTTTGTTTTGTGGTTTTCTGCTTGTATTTTCTTGTTTTGTTTTTTGAATCTAGCTTATAGTTAGTTAGCAAAGTATATTAGTATTGTTTATATTAGATATTAGTATGATATTTTTATTAGTTAGTGGACGAGAGTGAAGCAAGAACGTTTATTTTTGACAAAATGGCCATTTTGGACCTTTTAGAGGATGATATGTTTACGCCAAAAACGTTGCTGCATTAGTTTAGGCAATATAGTTTATTGTTAAGTTTTGGTGGATATTTTAAAATTGGATGGTTTTGTATGTATTCCACCAACGTTTTTGTTGTTTATTAACAAAACTTTTTTATTTTTAAAATCAGCCATCACTAAAACAGTATTATTTTATGTACAACTTCATAATATTGTAACTAAATCAGAGATTCTGCTAAATTTATAATTTACTGAAACCTATGTGAATCGTTCCTATATACTATTTGCATTTCCTATCAAATTTTTCAATTTTAAAAACGTATTACCAACTAACAAAAGTAGAATTATCTTAAATTTTGACGACTTTGCGAAGATTCGAAGAACAAAATAAGAAATAATGGTATTTTTAACCTTAATTAATCTTATGTTTTTCTCGCACGTTAATAATTTGAACTAATTCGACTGATTTCCATTGTTGTCAAATTGTGTCGATCGAATTAATTTCATTTAAGTGAATTTATAAAAATTTCATTTCACTACAATTGAAAACTAGGTATAGCATTTCGATGGTGAATTAAAAATCGAAATATTTCACTTGTGAATTCAATTTCACTGATATTCAAAACTACAGGACGAACTATTCGATGAAGTTAGTCTAATATGAACCTACGTTACAGAAAATAAAATCGCACACTGGAATTCGAAAAATGTTTCTACCTAAGATCGATGGCTCAAAATCTTCCAAAAAGAAAGCACTTTGAAAAATCTCAAAATTATCTATGAGTTTGTTTTTTGTCTGCCTGGGACCAGTGCATCACTTGAACGGTTCTCAAATATCAATAACTATTGGAGTCCCGATAAATCGCAGTTGAAAATATCTACTCTGGAAGCCATCATGCAAGTCTACACAAACTTCAAAGTTTCGTGCAATGAAATGTTTCAGTTCCTAAAGAGCAAACCACAACTTCTGAAGGAAATTCATGGAAGGTTCCAAAAACGAATGGTACCAAAATGATGATAAAAATATTCAGACAGGAAGGTCAATAACGAAAATTAGCTTTTAAAATTTATATATGTTTGATTTAAAAAAAATAATTTTCTTAATTATTGTTTGATTGAAGATTCGTAAAATTTTGACCAGAAAAATTTCCTAGGGCATTAGCAGTGTACTTCCTGAAAAATTATAAATAATGTACTTTTTTTATTGAAAATTTATGGTCACCCTTCCACACAGTAAGGGTTAGTACAATACATTTAAATTAATAATGGACTGGGAAAGTGTGACGTCAAAATTTCTGTTGAACTGGGAAATGTCAACGAAATTATTCCAAACGGCAACATTATAAATCTCCAGAAATAACTTTTGTTTGAGTTATTTTAATATTATTAATATACTTTAAAATATAACGCAAGTATCATAATTAAATACATATAAGCAAAATCTTTCCAAATTCGATTTTTAAAGTACCCTTTTAGTAAGTACTCTCAAAATTTATGACAATGCAAAACTTTGAAGGTTATGTTGTAATATTTTTAGGGAAATTGTTCATCTATCCACTTTAGTGATATTTAAAACATATGAATGAACACTTACCAATAAAAAAACAGTAATTAACTCCCAAAAATCAAGAAAATACAATAAAATGGTCAATATAACACCTATACAACATATACAAAATAGTATATTAAACAACGCATTTCATATGGAATTCTGTTATGACACGAGTTCAAGTTTAAAAAACGAATCGCGAAGCGATGAGTTTTTTAAAGAACGAGTGTCACAACAGCCATTTTATCATTTTTTAAATTAATTTATTATTTTTATGTAATTACCATGATTTTGATTTTAAAAAGTATGTCGGTAGCACTGTGTAATTTATAACATTTGACAGTTTTGACATTTAAATTATGAAATGTTAGTGTTTTCAAATATTTTAAAATGACTAATACACCAATAATAATATATTATATAAGTAAAAGATGATATTCATATTCACAAATAGTTTCTTAAAGAGCAATATAAAATTAATAAATTGCTATTAGCCACAAATGTCATTGTCAATAGTCTTGTCATTAGATACTTCACTCATGTCGCCAACCATTATAAACAAAAATTTGCGTGCGTAAAAGTTACATTACGATACGCATATGCGTTTTATAATGAAGATTTTTATAAGTGCAAAATATAAAAAAGTTGTTTGGAATCATTTGGTGTGACACTTACGTCACTTTTTTCCCAGTCCACTGCTTATGTATTTACTTAGTTATTTATTAAATTGTGTGACTATATTTGAAGCTCAACAGCAGCCAACTAGAATTTTGTCGATTTTTGTTGACTCCATATTATAAATGTATATGTTGTGGGCAAAAAGTGCCGTGAGGAAAAGGATTTCTCAAAGTATGGGCTTTACATGGATTTGAAATTAAGTAAGCTATGAGAAATACGCTACTTTTCATAGCATGGCCTTGTTCTTGTAACAACCAATGAGATTGCTTACATTCATCCATCAGCATTGCCAACTTTCATTATTTATCAGTTAAATAACTAAAGTATAAAAACGATTTGATAAACCGCTTCCGAACAAACTAAAACTTTATCTGCTAGTTTTACTGACGGATACCCAACTGATGGATAATATTGGTAATTGATAAACCGGCCCTAAATCTATTTCACAAAATAAGCGACCAGACTAATAAAACATGAACTTATTCTATGCGGAGGTTATCTTAATAAATAAACAAAACTTGAGGAAACTCAACAGACAATCTTTATTAAGATACAGTCGACATTTCGAACAATAGGGTTAGGTAACCAGTCATGTCGGAAAAACTATTATATTTATTATTCTTTTTCATTGGACTCATTGAATGTAGTAGAAGTCAGTTAATAGACGAGTGTGACTTATCAACAAATTTAATCGAGGAAATTCAATCGTATAGACCTACTGTAAAAAGAATCATAGATGCCGTCACTAACGGAAAACATAAAGGTAAAGTTTACAACGAACTGGTGGATTTTATCGACAAATTCGGCGCCAGAGTATCGGGAACTAAGAATTTGGAAGATTCTATAGATTATGTTATCGAACTGATGAAGAATAATGGAATAAGTGATATTCACGGCGAAAATGTCACTGTTCCGCATTGGATAAGGTTAGTAGTAATTAATTGTACTTTTGTTTTTAAACATTTATTGGTAATATCAAGTCAGAAAGCCTAAATTCAAAAGTAGGTTTCTTCTGGCCCTCGATTCCCGAAAACTGGTGAGATGAGATAAATTATCTCTAGTGAGGTTTTTTCATCTCACTTTAAAATCTCTCCCACGTCGAAAAACCGTATTCTTGAGCAGTCATCACATGAATTCACATCCCTTCAATATGCACCTTGTTGCCAAACGTTTTATCCATGCTCAACCAATCAAATTACAGGTATTTGACATTTTTACAGTGATATATTATTAAAGTCGAAGTTATATTAGCTAAACCATAATATTTCGAACGTTACTTATTATTTTACATTATGGAAAAACCGGAAAAAATCATTACAAATAGACAAAATGAAGTGTTCAGTTTATGGAAGACAATGCAGGGGTTCTCGTAGGTTCCAAATTAGACGGAAGACATATTTGTAAATCAATTAAAGCTCTTGGGTAGAATTTCTAATAAACTAAATTCCATTTCGGGGGCAAATAAGGAATTGACGATCGGATAAATTAAAACAGTTCTATCTTAACGAACTCCAAGAATAGCTCTTGCTGTTCAGCACCTTCCAAGTCCCTTATTACTTCCAACATAAGTAATATTTCATCGGGTTCAAGTAAATCCATGTTTTATTTTAAATGCGGTATATAAAAAATTATAATTATAGTAGAAATAAGGTTTATTTTTTAATTTTTAAAACACCTTCGATTATAAATAAGCATTCTATAATTTCCTTAAACCAATCTATCAATATTTATAGCCAAAACCTTAAAGTTAAAGTAAATTAATAGTAGATAACGAGACAAAAACTGCTAGAAGAGATGATTGTCCTGGGTCTTGGCAGGAGAATTTATTTTCTCTCACATGTCACGCATCTTTGGTGAGATTTTGTTGCAAGAATGCATTTTGGTCTATTTTGAGAGAATTATAATTTACTTTCTCCTTGTGAGATTTCGGGAATCGGGGTCCTGGAGATATATTTTTTCGCTTTTTATTTAAGTGATTCACCGCCAGATGCACCGTACTCATTTAATCTCGATGATCCTCTTAAGCCTGCCTAATAGTATATTAAACAACGCATTTCATATGGGCTTCTGTTATGGCACGAGTTCAAGTTTAAAAAACGAATCGCGAAGCGATGAGTTTTTTAAAGAACGAGTGTCACAACAGCCATAGGAAATATGTTGTTTATAATATTTTTTATATTTTGCCATGAGGATAGAAAATATCATTATGAAGTTCTAGAGTTGTGTTTATTTTCAAGTTTTCAAAAAAGTGGGATTAATTCTCTCAGTTCTGGTTAAAATGCAGTGTTGCCAAATAATCGTCGTGAATCGCTATATCTTATCACGATGCATTGAAAATCTAATCCTTGGGTCTAATCTCGATTGGTGAATCCCGTTTAAATAAACAAACGGTGCATCTGGCAGTTAGACTTAGACAATAAAGAAGAGAAAGTTAATCCTAAAGGCATTGAAAACATTGCTTATCTATAGATAGAATTTATTAGCACATTTTCCACTGGTGACGTAACCATCCATCAAATTATTGTGACGTCAATGTCGCCATTGCTTGACATAAGTCATAGCATTTTATCCAAACAAACTGTGGTCTTATTGCAGTTAGTTTACATTGAAGTTTTTTGTGTTGTATATTTTCTTGTTTTTCGTAGAGTTTTTGACATTATAGTGCTATATAAACACATTATTATCGTTAAGGAATAGTTTGTTGTTTTAAAAGAAGTTTTATTTTGTTCTAAGTTGATAAAAAATTAAAATAATATTACTTAACCTCAAAAGAAAACTTTTTCATATAAAACATAATAAAACTTCGTTAAATACCACTCGAAATATTCCTCAACGATAATAATGTGTCTATTTAGCACTATAATAACTGATAAACAAGAAAATACATAATATAAAAATCTTTAATGCAAATTAACTACAATAAGACAAAAGTTTGTTTGGATAAAATGTTTTGATCTATCTCTAATAATGGCTACAATGACGTTTCTTATAATGTGGAGTATTAAAATTTATTTTATCGACCCTTAGATTGTGGAAGGCCATCAGAAAGAGAATAAAGAAAATACATCAGTTTAATAAATTCTTTTACCACTTTTATAAAAAGACTAACTTTTACAATCATTGATAGATGATTCGGGGAATGTAAGAAAGATATTAATTTGTAATATACCTACTTCTTTGTGTACTATATTTTTCCGACTATAACTAATATAATTAATCAAATAATCATAACAAATAATGATAAGCTTTATTGTCAAAACATTTTTAAAATTTGTAAACAAAGCTGTATAAAATCAAAACATAAGCACATAGGGAGGGTATAAAAACAATATACAGAGTGAGTTTTATGTACGGAACGCCTCAATTATCTCAGAAACGACGTGCACGATTATTGTTATAAATTTTGATATTTGATGTTTTTGTAATAGTGGCGAGCTTATACTAGTGTTTATATTGTCGGATTTTCCGTTTTTCTGGAAATCTAATGAACTTAGTTATTTCAAACTGATCACCCTGTATATTTTTTTGTTTTTGAAATCCTCTTTAACCGTCGGTTACACACCACTGAGTTACATATTTGAAAATCTATAAATTTACATACATAGTTTTTACAAAATAACTAAGTTTGGTCAACTGTTCCAAAACGTACTGATCTTTTTTTACCTGTGAAATGACAAACCGTTTTCCTTTTTCGCTATCACTACTAGATTTGTAAGATGAGCAGTTTTTACAGAATTTAAAAACAAAATAATTCAAAATTTTCTTAATAATTGCACAAAATCGAACGAGTACCAAAACCAATGTTATGCACCAATAAAATGGCGGTCACTCGAAAATATGTATCAATTTCGATTCATACTCATAGGTTGGAGTTATGTATCCCATTTTTACCTAATCTAAGGTCTCTCTTAAACATTCGAAGGTCATAATTAGAGTTGAGAAGAACGTGTCATTGCTTGATATACAAGTGTATATAATTGTTTGATGTATTTTTACTAGCAGTAGAAAAGGATAAGGTACCTGTATAAAGTTTCTTTTATACTGTACGTTAAAGCGCCCGAACTCGCTTGAGCCCGGGAAATGGTACTTTACGGTACAAGTTATATACGTTCTGAAACTTATTTATTTTATTTCTTCTTCCGATGAAGGCTTGTTTTCCAAAAATATTATCATTGCCAAGTCCAAATCATCCATCTTTTGCTAACCGACAGCGGCCGTCTTGAATGGTCGTCAAATTACGGCCGCTTTATTGCGGCACCGCTATCCTAGGAAACCAAAGCTTTAGAGTTTAAAATAATCCATGGCTGCTTTATTTTTCGTTTTATATGTTTAAAAGACGCAAGACCGCAAGACTCTTGCAGGCTTGGTCTTGGTCTTGCGTATATCTTGCAATGCTAAGTCTTGGTCTTGCATAAGTCTTGCACTGCTCGGTCTTGGTCTTGATCTTGCAGCCTGAAGTTGGTCTTGGTCTTGCAAGACCAAGACCGCAAGACCAAGACCAGTCTCGCTCATCACTAACCGCTGTTTATTTTTTATTTATAAAGCAAATCAACCATGTTAAGAATAAATCAAGTAACATAATTTTTTCACAGCAGTCTACATGACTTCCTAATAAAATGATCAAAAATGTCATTTCAGTTTCATATTTTATTGCGTTTAAAACCAAAGGCAGTATGAACAAAAATATAATACGATACACGTCCGTGAAGTGATTCTACGGTACTCAATTATATATTCTTGACGGCTCGTACCGTAATAAGTCACTTTCCGGACTTGTAACGTAAATAACTATTGTGTTTACTACTGTTCACTGTTAGTGACGTCAGGGTAAAGGTCAATTTTTTATACTGTAGACACATTATTGTCGTCAAGAAGGTAGTAGTAAAATAAAAGTAAAAGATATCTGGTGAATCTATCAATTTTTTTTATTTTAAAATTTACTTACATCTTCTAAAATACTTTTACGACATTATAACTGGAAAGTTTTAAACCATTACATTTTCCACTATAGAGGAGAAGAGAAAGCAGAAATGTTGGAACCAAGAAGGGCGAAAATTGGAGTTTTGGGTTTAGGATCCACGGTTCCAACTCCACCAGGAGGATTACAAGCCGAGGTACTGGTCGTGGGATCGTTTGATGAACTAAATCAGCCAAATGTTTCAGCTGCAGCTAAAGGTAAATACTTCTCAATAAATCGACTCTAATTCAGTGCCATAACTAAACATGGTAAATTTAAATTGTAGGTAAAATAGTTGTATTTAACTACCGATTTGAGCGATATGGTAAATCTGTAAAGTACAGAGTATCGGGAGCTTCAGAAGCAGCGAAGCATGGTGCACTAGCGGTTCTTGTCAAATCAGTTGCTCCATTTTCTCTGTACACTCTCCATACTGGATATTTAAAATATCAAGTGGGAGTTAAAAGAATTCCAGTTGCGTGTATTACTATCGAAGACGCTAACATGTTGCAGAGATATCAGGTTAGATTGCCTCAAAATGTCAATGAATGCCTTTAATTCGACTATTTTTAGGACAGAAGTAAAAAAATAGTATTAAAATTAGATATTAATTCGGAAACTTTACCAGACGCAATATCTAGGAACGTTATAGCCGATATAAAAGGATTTGAAAAACCAGAAAAAGTTGTTGTTGTTTCTGGTCATTCTGATAGTTGGGACGTAGGAGTCGGCGCAATGGACGATGGTGGCGGTGCCTTCATATCTTGGTATTCATTAGCTTTACTTAAAGCTCTTGGTCTAAGAGCAAGAAGAACAGTGAGGTATTGATAAAAACATTTAAAAATATTTCTAACTATTGTCGTTGGGGTTCTATTTTTTTTTAGGTTAATCTTGTGGGCAGCTGAAGAACCAGGTTTTCTTGGTGTGCACGCTTACGATAAAGCGCATAAAGATGAATTGAAAGATTTTGCTTTTGTTATGGAAGCAGACGAAGGGACTTTTACACCGCTAGGAATAGAATACACTGCTGGGAAAAAGGGGGGATGTGTACTGAAGGAAATTGTCAAGTAAGTACCACCAACATCTAACTTTAGGTTTCTGTACTGTCTAGAAGGGCGGCTTCAGCTTCTTCGTAGAGGGATTCCAATTCCAAAAGATGCTTTCAACTTAGCGGTAACTTGGCTTTAACTTAGCGGTGACTTGGCTCTAACTTAGCGGGTTGTGTCTTCCACCAACTAAAAAGGAAATACCACAAGACGAGATACTGGAACGCTTTTCCGACTCTTCAAATCGGCCTATTAGTCGAGAAGGGATACGTACGGCACATTCAATTGCAAGCGGGATGCGCGTTTTTTGATTGGCCTCGTTCAAACGGCTACATAGTTACGCGTCTATAAAAGGGGTGTCTCGTGTACAGTAGCGTTAACAGTGATTCGGGGTCGGTTTTAACGTTAATAATAGCGGTATCGTTTACGGTGCAAAGTAACATGTCGATTGAGGTATCTCCAAAACATGCATTCTGAATGCAGCAACCGCTTCTTCAGGTGTCAAAAAACGTTGACCTTTCAATTTGTTTTTTACGTACGGGAATAAAAATAAGTCATTCGGTGCCAAGTCAGGACTATACGGTGGATGACTCATCAAATCGATGTTTTGGGTGCTCAAAAATGCAGTTGTTTGAGCCGATGTGTGGGAGCTCGCATCCGTCTTTGGCGGTTGGTTTTTCTGATTTCTTGGAAGACAACTGGCAAAAAAATGGTTGTGTACCACTCAGAATTGACGGTTTTGCGTTGTTCTAGTGATAGGTTCACGATTTAATTCCATTTTTGGGCCGAGATGAATCTTTTAAATAGTGCTCGTATGTCAAAACGTTCTGAGTACGTATAACCTCAAAAATGTCCAACTTTACGATAGGGCTGTCAGTTGTCAGATTGCAACACCAGGGTTGCCAAATCCCGAAATATAAAAGGAAACCCTTGTATTTGACGAAATAGCCACTTGTTTAGATTTTTTCTTACCTTTCTAGGCTACTGGCTCCAATAAATGCGACTCAAGTTCAGTACTCGAATTCTGTGGGATCAGACATAGCGATATGGGCTCAGAAAATACCTATAGCTGGATTATTAAACGAGAATAGTAAATATTTCTGGTACCATCATACGGTAGCTGATACTATGGACATTTTAGATTCTGATACTCTCGATAAAGCTACTGCCGTTTGGGCTACAGTAGCTTACGTCGTTGCGGATCTACGCGATGAATTTCCAAGAGAATTCGACGATATTTCCAAGCTGACCAGCGACAGTTTGTTGAATAAATTAAAGAATGCTCAGAAATGACAATCTAGGGTAAGAAATAAATAAAACGAAACTAAATTGATATGTTAACACAATATATTATTAAACTTTTATTTTGTTTTCTATTTGTTTTATTTTAACAACAATTTTCTAAAATTTGTCTACAGAATTATACACCTGTCAAAAAGTTATGTTTTACACTTTCAGTCATTTTAAACACCGTGTGAAATTTAGCTGCAAAAATTTTGGGAGCTGTTGGATTTTAACTTTCTGTTATGTTGTAACATGAAACATTGGGTAAAACGAAAAAAATATAATTTATTATAAATTATAAATGATAGATACATATTTAAATGCTTCAAGTAAAATATTTAATTGTAATATTATTACATAAAATATATAAACCAAGATTGGGGTTGCAAAATCATCATCAAATTTTAAAAAATCTGTAGCTGGTAAAGAAATCGAGTAGCCAGCTTAGGTTTTTGTAAATAAATTTATTAAAACAATAAGATCATACTGTTAAATCCTAAAATTGCTTACTGACGGGAATAGGGGTTGAAATACTACCCTTAGATTTTTAAAAATGTACCTGTCAAAGAAAATAAAATGCCAGGTTAAGATTATGAAAATAATTCAATGGATGAGTTCTATAAAAGGGAAATGTTGCCAAATTAACCAGCAAAAAAATACTGAAAAAGGTTAGTCGCATAAGGAAGCAGTTTTTCCAATATATTTTTGGTTTTTCTTATGTATTTTGGGCCCCTTTATCACCCGTGTTGTACCCGAAAGATATGGAGGTATTTTAACATATTTTTAGTTTGTTGTATTTTTACTTCTTACAGTTGACGAAAAACTAAATGTCAGCTGTCAACACATACACGTATCATTAGATATTGTCCTGTTATTATTTAGCATTGTTTGGATTCGTGTTTTTGTATTACTGATTTTTTATTCTAACTTTATCTGTTAGTGATTTGTGTTACTCTGATCTGCTTTTATTATTGCAAATACCATCGAGATCAGTAATTCTACCCGGATTTGTATCTTCGTTGTGATTCCACAATACAAATTGCGATGAAGCATTGTGCGTATCAAAATTGTAGAAATAATACAAGAAATTTAGTTAAAGGACGAAGAAGGAATTCTATTAAGTTTATTTCGTTTCCTAAACCCAGAAAATGTCCGAGCAGATGCCTCAAATGGATTGATTTATGTGGCAACCAAAATCTGAATTTTGCCACAATCAACAAAACCACCTATATTTGTAGTGAACATTTCGTTCATAATTGCGTAGATCCAAAACCTTATTGTATTAATGAATCTACTGAAGTTGAGGAAAATGCAGAAATAACTCAAGTTGATGTACAAGAACATGCTAGTGTCTCAGACAATCAAATAGATGTTGACAATCAATCTAAGAATTTCCTAATTAAACCCACTACAAATATGTTGGAACACAATTATAGCTCTACTAATTTTATAAGGCAAAGAAAAATGCTAAATAATAACAGGACAATATCTAATGATACGTGTATGTGTTGACAGCTGACATTTAGTTTTTCGTCAACTGTAAGAAGTAAAATACTACAAACTAAAAATATGTTAAAAGACCTCCATATCTTTCGGGTACAACACAGGTGATAAAGGGGCCCAAAATACATAAGAAAAACCAAAAATATATTGGAAAAACTGCTTCCTTATGCGACTAACCTTTTTCAGTACTTTTTGGCTCGTTAATTTGGCAACATTTCCCTTTTATAGAACCTTAGAACAAAAAGAAACAGGAAGGAGTATATGCAAAATGACCTTGAGTCCAGAAAGGAGCTTGCATATGGCGGCCAAATGTCAATTTTAATTTCCGTTTCCAATGCCGTACCGTAAAAGAATTAAATTTATATTAGGGTCTTTATTTTTATTAAATTCCAACCAATCAAGTATGTGAATACATTTAGTGTTGTAAATCATTTTGTGTTTATAAAAACCGAATGATACGCCTATGCGCTAATTTTTGACATTTATATGCAAATATTGCTTTGACAGCATACTGTAAACATAAACAATGAGTCATACAAGGAGCTTCAAGATGGCCGACTTCCGTCGCAAATTTTTCTTAAAGTTAATATATGACAGACTCCTTCCTGTTTCTTTTTGTTCTAAGTATAGAACTCATCCATTAGGACATCACTGTGATTATCCATGACCACAGAACAAAAGAAACCTAACCTTACTTTTTGTTTCTGTTAATATTAAGTACGTAATAGCCCGAAAAACCAAACTGCAGTTTGTTAAAAATTCTGTTTAACAATTGAAATCAAAAGAAATACTAAAATAAGATGCATTAGACAATATTTCGAATTTGAAGAACTGCAAAAATCGACTATTTGTAATGTTAAAATTTTTGCAACTGGTTTGTGAGAAATGTCATTTGTGGTAATAATAATGTAATATTCCACTGATTTTTTAATGGTTGTAAAATATGAAAATTTATTTAGACCTTAAATGAGCAGTTTACATTATTTATAGCTTTGATGGTAGAAAGATCAACGAACGTTTCCAACTGCAAATCGCATGCGCAATAAATATTCAATGAGCATGCGATTTGCAGAAGGAAACGGTTGCTGATGGTTGCTGATCGTTCTACGAACAAAGTTATACACTCAAAGTTTGTTAGATGTTAGGTTAACTTGTAAATATATTTTTGACAGGAGTAAAATGTGCGATTAATAATATTTGGAATATTTGGACACAAAGAAAACATTTATATGAGAGTGTTCTCATCCTGCGGGTCGAACGTCATCAGTAGAGACTGATGGGAAGAAGACTTTTCGTTGGGTCCCAACAACGCCGCCTTTTCGCCGTTCTCGTTAAGACTACAATCTGGCGAAGAATTGTCCATTAACAAAAAATTATTTGCTGTGGTAGCACTGCTGGTGGACGGCAAACTGTGGATATCCGGCGAAGCCAGAGGAGGAAACGCCTTCGGTGACGATTCCAGAGTTTCTTTTAGGTGTATCACTGGATAAGATTCTCTGGAAAGTCAGGTCTATACAGAACTTTTATTGTATTACTATTCTACATTGTTTTAAACTAATTGAAAAATAACAAAATTAACTATAACAAATAATTTTAACCTGTATCCGGATGTGCTCGAAGTTTGAGAAATCGCAGAGTCCTCGTCCCAAGATCCTTCGGTCATTTTACTTCTAGTAGCTATTCTCAGTCGATGGGAATCAGATATCGTTTCGAAACGTTGATTTGGGACGGGATCAGATTTTTGACTGGGTTGAATTTGTAAAGATGTTTGACAGCTGTCTTGTGACGATTGGGGCGTTTCTAAAGGAGAAAGAGGAGGAGACAACGAATCTTGACGTTGAGGACTTAATTTAGACTCCGATTCCATTTTTGATTGAATAATCTACAAAAACAATTATTATACAGAGTGAGTTTTATGTACGGAACGCCTCAATCATCTCGGAAACGATTGCACGATTGCTTACACGATTTTCATAAATTTTTATATTTGACAATTTTGTAATAAGCTTATGGAAGTATTTACATTGTTGTCAGATTTTCCGTTTTTCTGGTAATCTAATGAACTTTGTTTTAGAACTAAAAAGCTAGTCAAACTAATCAACTGGATGATAATGGTCCTGGTGAGTGAACTTCTACAAAAATATTAAGTATATCTGAAATTTCACCGACAAGTGTTTTTGCGTCTTCTCCCCAGTGGCCCAAGGTCTCCACACTAATGTGAACAAAAATGTATTTATCCAATAGTTCCTTCTACTTTGATGTTTTTGTTGCTCCCCAGAGCGAACAGCTTCTCCGGTGCTAAAGTATCACGGACAGTGGCAGGTATCTCAAATTAATTGTTTACCCTTCCTCTATGGAAAATAACACAACCCATCAGCTCAATTTCCGCCACTTCTACAGGTTACAACCGATTCTACAATTTTTGGAGTGTCAACTTATAATACTTCAATCCAATCAAGTAGTTTTTCTAAAACAGCTGTAATTTACAGTGGGAAAATACAATGGACTAGTTTAGTGATTTTTTTTTATATTTGCTTCTTATAAAATAAGTTTTTAGTGGTTCAACTGTACAAATAAAATTTTTATAAAATTAATCCTCTAGCCATAACCGGCTTTTGAAATTTAAATTTAATGGTTACATACGTCATAAGTGGTAAGTGACGTGTTTCATTAAGATTGGTAGAAAATTTGCGATGTTGTCTATATGCTTTAATAGTAACAGAGAAACTTATCTCTCTCTCTTATTTGTTGTCATTAAAAAGAGATAAACGTATCGATATTTTTGTTCTCTGATTGACACTTTATCAAATAAGGAGTAAAACATTAAACAAAATATTCTGTCATTTTCGTTAGTTTAATTTGTTGTTTGATTGTGTTTGGTTTATGAAAGAAATTACTTCTATACCATTTTTGGTTCGAAAATAAAAATCCCTAACACCTTCTCTTGGTGTTATAGCGGTTCCTTTAAAAATAACCAATAGAAGTAATTGTTCTCTCGGGGAGCAACCCTTCTATCGGTACAGTGAGAGAACGAATTCCAAGAATACCGTTTTGGCATTTTCAATAGAACCACGCCCACTTTCTATTGGCTGTTTTATTTTATCACCGTCAAGAATAGGGGTCTTGTTTGTTTATTACAAATAAACACTTTTTTGTCTGCTGTCATATATCTTGTCCACTGGTACAATCAGTTAGTCACAGAACACGGTGTTTTGTGCCGCCAGTTCTTTGAGAATACTTGAAACGAACGTAGCTAAACTGTGACAACGTTGACTTTTAAACACACTTCATTATTGGTTATTAGTTGGCGCTACGTTTAAAACTTACTAATTATTTATTGCAAAATTTTACGAAATGAGAAAAATTACTTGCAAAATGAATACCAATATAAGTAACATAAGTAGGTATCTTATCCTAAATATATATTGCTATCATTTTGATTAATATGCTCCTACTAAACTAGTCCATTGTCACATTTCTTTCAATCATTGGAGAGAATTTTATTCTAATGCGCGATAACGCTCGCCCGCACGTTGCCAGAATAACAATGGAATACCTTCAAGAGATTGGTATCCAAGTTATAGACTGGCCAGCAGTTAGTCCAGACGTAAACCCAATTGAACATGTTTGGGATTACCTGGATAGGCGCATAAGAACTCGTAATATAGCTCCAGACAACCTTGATGAGTTGGAAAATGTTTTAATAGAAGACTGGGAAAATTTGGATTTTGGATTACATAAGTGACCTGATAAGAAGCTGATAAGAGATGTTATTAGAGCCAGAGGTGGCAATACCAGATACTAAATTTTTCGTTAAATATTTTTATCTTGTTACATTGTAATATTTTATTTTTCTAGAATAATTGTTATTTTCATTATTTTTGTCCATTATTTTTTAATAAAATAATAAAAACTTTATTCATAAATCACTTGAAATAAATAAATATTGAAAAAAAGTTAGACACATGTTTACCCCAAAATTACAAGAAATATTTTGAACGAATACTTAAAGATAATTTTCCAGGTAAGCACTAACAAGCTGGTCCTTCGAGCCGGATAAAGAATCAACCCTGAGGAAGACATTATAATTCGATAATGTCTAAATCAATTCCAAGTGCCAGACTTATGGAACGTCAAAAGAAAAATCTTAGGAAAGATAAGCAAGACATGATATCTTAGAAGACCGCTATAGAAAAAGCTGCACCTTCAGCAGTACATAGATATTCAGTAGCAGAATTGGAAGTGAGTAATTCGAAAAGTAAGACACGCAAAAAGTTCTAAAAGTAACAGATCAAGGATGAAGCGAGCGAAAATTGAAATTGAAATGAAGAGGTAAGAACTACTTCACAAATGTCAACATGAAATGCTGGATTTAGAGTTGAAGGTGAAGCAAGCAACGTTGGATTTCAGCAGAGGAATTACAGTCGATGGAAGGTGAGTCAATGAAGGAAAAGCCTAATATTGGTGACTATGTGAACGATATAAGTGCATCTGGGATAAAAGATTAACATGGCAATCGATGTCCTAGTTCTTTCTATTAATAAAACTTGTTTCTTATATATATATGTCGCAGGCTTATTGTAAAATTAGTCTTATTATAACATGCCTAGGCTTTTTCAATACGACTAGGCGTATTGTAAAATGGCAGGAATAATCAAGAATCTCACAATTTGACTAATTATTTCAGGCGTATTATGATACTCCTGCTTCTTGTTAGGCTTATTGTGAAAATTAACCTGTGCGCGATTGTTTTTGAATCCGACTACACGAAATCCGTTGTATTATAATACGACTGACGATACATCAGGCGAATTGCAAAATAATAAGCCATATTATTCTGGGAATCATCTACCTAGGTGTTTTGTTTTGTGTAATACTTCCGTAAAGAAAATTATAAACATGAACATAACACATAACCTTAAATTATTAATTAATTTGAGAAGTTCAGATAGATAGGTACTTCTAAACTAACTTTACGCCTTGTTATTATAGAAAAAAAACAACCGGTTGCACTCCGGGAATGCCGGCAGAAGTAAAACTTAAATATTAACGTTGTGCATTTTTGAAATTTTGGAATGGTTAGGGAATAATTTTGCTGTAAATAAGCAATAAAAAATTAAGGCCTCTGGATATCGGCCAGAATATTGCTATTGAAGTTCCCAAAGTAGATAGAGGACCACTTGATCCCAAAAATATATTAGGAACTATAGTGAATACCGCCAACGGAGTTTATCAAATTGATACCTCACATGGCTTGTTGAATCGATGGTTTTCCAGAGATGAAATTTCTCACTGCCAAACTAACGAAACAGTTAATATTCCGGAAGGAAAAACAATTTCGTTAAGAGAAGCTCTAAGATTATTTTCAAAATTCGAAGGACAGGGATTTAAAAAGTGTTCTTGCAAACCAAGCAAGGCACAGTGTCGCAACAATAAATGTTTATGTTTTAAAGCTCATATGAAATGTACTAGTAAATGCCATAAAAGCGGATCATGTTGTAATAAATAATCCAAAATTGTATTTATTTTTAAATAGTTTAAACTGCGTGAATGATTAAATACAATTCGCCTGACGTAGCGTCAGTCGAATAACAATACGACGAATTTCGTGTAGTCGGATTAAAAAACAATCGCATACAGGTTAATTTTCACAATAAGCCTAACGAGACGCAGGCGCATCATAATACGCCTGAAATTATTAGTCAAATTGTGAGATTCTTAATTATTCCTGTCATTTTACAATACGCCTAGTCGTATTGAAAAAGCCTAGGCATGTTATAATAAGACTAATTTTACAATAAGCCTGCGACATATATACTACAAATAGGTGTTATATTCGTGGGACTAAGCTATACATAAACCATATTCCTTACACTGTTGATGACTTAGTAAAATTAAAAACAGCTGAAATTACAAAACCTAGTAGTGCACCACCAACACCTGGTCCCTTAAAGGATAAAAAAGGATCTGTCACAAAATCTAAGGATCAAATAGAATTTGACACCGAATTTGCTAAAGGAAACCAAAGCAAAGCAAAAAACAAGTCTTCTAGGGAAGTCACCCCAAAAAATATTGTTAAACAAGATTCAGCCTTGAGAGCAACAAAAACTCGTTTGGGTTCTAAAACAAAGAAATAACTGCTATCAAGTATTTTGTATTTTGTGTGTGTTGTCTAGTTTTAGTTGTTCTTTTTTCAAGATACTTTGTGTTGTTACAAATTGTTTACACTTACTTTTTATATTTGTTTATTGTACTAATTTTATTGGAGGTTTTATTGGATATGAATAGTAATTTAAAGTGTGGCCATATTAATGCCAGGTCACTCTTGGCTCACTTTAATTATATTAAAGCAGCTGTGTTGGAACAAGAGTTGGATATCTTGGGTATAAGCGAAACATGGCTAACTAATAAAATTTTGTGTGATATAATAAATATTCCTGGATATAAGTTTGAGCGTGTAGATAGAGCTAATACTCAAATGGGTGGAGGTGTGGGGATTTATGTAAAATGCAATATAACTTATACAGTATTACCTTCCACACACGACATTGAGAACAAATTTGGTTAAAAGTCTTTCTCAGAAGTGATATTGTAGCCATTGCTGTGTTTTATAATCCTTATGAAAGTTATAAGCGTTTTTTTGGGGTTTTTGAAACTAGTTTCTTCTTTTTTGCCTGCGTTTGACTATATTTTATGTTTGGGAGATTTTAATGTGGACCTTTTGGATTTACACGGCTTTCCAGCTCGTTTCGTTATGAGTACTTTTGAGGGTTTAGGACTAAAACAAATTTTAAACCAAGTTACAAGAATAAGTAAATCATCCGCAAAAGCTAATTGAATCTCGCCCGATTTTTCCTGTATTTTCTGTGTTTTAATGGAAATAAATACATTATTATAATGGAAATAAAGAATTATTATTATATTAAATAAATTAACATTTATTAACAAAACTAAATTTTTAAATCATTCCCGTTACAATGCTTTTAGACGAAAATCTTAAAACTATATCTGTTATTTCTCAACAACTAAAGTAGGTACCTCGCACTACCGCCCTAACATAAAAAGCATTCGACGTTAGATGGAGTAACTGTACATAAATGTACAATTTAAACACTTTCGATTCTTACGTACAAGCAAAACATATTTATAATTTTGGTCAGCCAGGTAGCTCCAAAAGCACTGAAATCCACCCGAGTTGATTCAAAGCTGATGTGGAGCTGTATCGATCCCTAAATAACCTTGGAGCACACAACAGAGTAACACTACTCTGGTTTCCAGATATGCAAGAGTGGAGGGCAATGACAGAGCCGACACTCTGGCAAAGAAGGGAACGGAGTCCGCGTTTATTAGGTTGAAAGCACTGCTATGGACATCCATCATCTCCAGTTAGGCACCAAGGGAAACCCTTCTGTACTGGGGGAATATACCGGGGCTCACCCACTTGAAAGCGAGTAAGGAACAGCACAGCTCCTGGAATGGAGTAAAAGTCACCTACGCATATCTTGGACCGGAACCATTCTGTGGGAACAGCAGCAGCACAATCTGAGGAAAACTAAGAAAATAAATGGAAGGTCTGAGGCAGGCTAAGATACTTCTGGGAAACTACAACCAGGAGATATCTCACGCCTACCTCAACCTCAGTAAAAAAAGCGTCTGGATTTTAACGGGAATATTAACCGGGCATTGCCGGTTAAAAAGTCACATGAGGAAACTAGGGTTAGAAGATGAAGCAAAGTGCAGATTCTGTGAGGAAGAGGACGAAACCTCCATACACATACTCTCAGAATGCCCTGTCTTGCAGAATTCAAGGGTCCGCTCGTTTGGTTTCTTACAGCTTGAGTCTATCGACTTTAGATAAGTCCCGCTAAAATCGATCTTGGACTTAGTATACCACAATAGGCACGAGTTGGCCGCTTTGGAAGGGCGGTGAAGCGTCTCACTCATATTAAACCTAACCCAACCTGACTTATTTACAAGCAGAAATTTACCGTCTATGCACAGAACGCGGAAATCAACTGTGTTCTAGTTAAACGTGTTTTCATTAAACAATCCTTACCTCAGCTTGCCGGTTTTTCTTGCTCTTCCGAATACGAAACGTTTTTCTGCTTTGAGGCTTTATCCTTTGCAATCTGGATTTGTTTGGAAAAATTTCTCCCGAACTATCCTCAGCTGGACTTCCTGGACTAAGTGGAGTCGTTGATGTTTCGCCTAAAAAAAGAATAACATCCCATACTAGCTGTTAATTTCATCATTAAACTATTTCTGTATGCGAAAAAACTACATAAGGAAAGTGATAGACAAAAACGAGGTTTACCTGAAGAATGTCTAAATTCTACGGATGATACGAAACGTAGTTTATGGGCCTTGTGAAGTAGTGAGGATTCTGATTTAGGAATAGGTACAGCATGATCGTCACTGACCGAAGATCTTTGTGAGGAACGATCTGAAACATTTACATGCACAAAAAACACATAATTGGACTAGATTTTTTTACACAGAAAGGAATACAGTAATAAAGTTCGAGGAGTATACGGTGTGCATATCAAATTTTCTTTTAAAGAGTTGACATACATAAATCCATAAGTGATGTGGGGTTATACGTGTAAAGGGTTTAACAAAAAAATCCCAAAGGTGCTGCTACCTTCCTAAAAATAAGGTAAAGACGTCTAGATGCACAGTACCAAGATTTAACCACCTATAAAAAATATCTGTACAAGAATTAGATACAACTATCTCACCCGGTTGAGCACTAGGTGGTGAATGTCCATTGGCGTTTGGTTCCTGGCCTTCACTTATACCTTGTACAGGTGTAGATGTGTGACTAGTACTTGAGGACTCTGTAATAAAGTACTGGATTATTATGATGCTCTCAGCTTTAAGAATTTAAATAGAACTTCAAGCATCGCACCTTTTATATAAGATCTAAAATATACGAGGGTTGCCTTTTATATTTCGGGATTTGGCCACCCTGGTGTTGCAATCTGGCAAATGACAGCTCTATCGTAAAGTTGGACATTTTTGAGGTTATATGTACTCACTCGAGACTGCGGCGAATTTCGCCCGACATGCGCAGAACAGCCCAACTATGCAAACATTACGCGAACTGTTGTGTTCTATGCTATATAACAGGTCGGCTGAAAAGTCCCCGGTCTGACCTATAGATGACGACACTAGAATTAAATCCATTTCATTTTTAGATAGTATCAACCTTCAAAAGATTCGTCTAAAAATTTGACAGCTGTCGGACTATTAGTTTGTGAGATATTGCATTTTTAGTGAAGCAACTTTTGATATTTTCAAAAAGATAAAAAAAAAGAATTTCGTGTGCTTATTAAATATTGTTATTTGAAAGGAAAAAATACAGTTGAAGCAAAAGCTTGGCTTGATAATGAGTTTCCGGGCGCTGCGCCAGGAAAATCAACAATCATTGACTGGTACGCAAAATTCAAGTGTGGTGAAATGAGCACCGAAGACGGTGAACGCAGTGGACGCCCAAAAGAGGTGGTTACCGGCGAAAATATCAAAAAAATCCACAAAATGATTTTGAGTGACCGTATAGTGAATATGATCGAGATAGCTGACACTCTAAATATATCTAAGGAACGTGTTGGACATATCGTTCACGAATATTTGGGTATGCGAAAGCTCTGTGCGAAATGGGTGCCGCGCGTGCTCACAATCGACCAAAAACAGCAACGAATTGATGATTCTGAGCAGTGTTTGCAGCTGTTAAGTCGTAATAAACCCGATTTTTTGCGTCGATATGTGACTATGGATGAAACTTGGCTCCATCACTACACGCCTGAGTCCAATCGACAGTCAGCTGAGTGGACTGCGGCCGGTGAACCGCCACCAAAGCGTGGAAAGACTCAACAGTCAGCTGGCAAAGTTATGGCCTCAGTTTTTTTGGGATACACACGGTATATTGTTCATCGACTATTTGGAAAAGGGAAAAACAATCAACAGCGACTATTACTGTGCATTATTGGAGCGATTGAAGACCGAAATCGCGAAATAAAGGCCCCATATGAAGAAGAAAAAAGTGTTGTTTCATCAAGACAATGCACCGTGTCACAAATCATCGAAAACGATGGCAAAATTGCATGAATTGGGCTTCGAATTGCTTCCTCATCCACCGTATTCTCCATATCTAGCCCCCAGCGACTTTTTCCTTTTCTCTGACCTGAAGAGAATGCTCGCGGGAAAAAAATTTGGTTCTGATACTGAGATAATCGCCGAAACTGAAGCCTATTTTGAGAACAAACCGAAGGAGTACTACAAAAATGGTATCGAAAAGTTGGAAGGTCGCTATAATCGCTGTATCGCCCTTGAAGGCAACTATGTTGAATAAAAAAAATGAATTTTGTCAAAATATTGTGTTTTACTATGGTAGACCGGGGACTTTTCAGCCGACCTGTTAACCAGTATATATGCTCGAAGATATAACCTGTCTTTATTAATTTATTAATGTGTTTAATTTTTAATTAGTTACAAGTATAATGAATATAAACATAACAAATATAGCACAAAGTGCTGTTATATTTTATCAGACGTTTTTCTTGAGGGTTGTTGATGAATCATCTGATGATGAATATTCAGAAGAAGAGGAACTAACAAAATTATACATTATTGAGAGATTATTATACTTTCAGTATAAAGGTTATCTATGCAATACACACTAAACACCTAAAGATCGTTCAGAATGAAAACGTCTAAGTATGTGACGTCACATTACCCATAGACACACTTGTCTGGACGAAAAATTTTCATTCTGAACGCACCCCAGGTCGTTCAACATCAGTTATTGTTCCGAAAACCATTGATGCTGTGCGCGAACTGATATTGCAAGACCGTCATGTGACCTATCGTAAGATTGAGACAACCTTAGGCAATAGTGGGACCAGCATACATTCAATATTGCATAAATATTTGACGGTCATAAAAATTTTGTCCGCGTTGGATCCCACACAATTTGTCAATCGCTAAAAAAAAGCTTGTGTCGATTGGTCGAAGGAAATGCTCAAAAAATACGGTCGCAGTGCTTCGAAACACGTCAATCCACTCCAATCGTCATATCTAGAATGCAGATGATAAGAGATAAATAAAGGTCTAAAAACATACAAATGCACATAATCTGTAAAGAAATTGGAGGTATAAAGAAATGTAAGAAAGTGAAGATAAGATATACCTACAAGGAGAAGAAGATATATGAGAAAAAAAAGAGAATAATTTCTTTATCAATTGCAGAACAATGCAATATGCTCCGCAGTTTCTGTTGCGATTTCACTTACCGATTTGCCCATTATTTTGTCCAGTGGGAAGACCTACGGTCAATTTTATATCTTTTTTGCTCATTTCTAGAAGGCATTTTGCTTTTTCAGATGCTATATCTACAAACCTTTTAGCTCGCCTCAGTCCTGGTGTATTCCTCCAGTGAGATCGTAGTCGATCCTCTTCCGAGAAAAGGAATTCCTTTTTGATGTGGCTTTTTGTAAGACCACATAAGGGCTCCGGACCAAGGAAAGGGGTATTACCCTCTTCTTTTGGAAGTCTATCAGCTTCCTCATTACCTACTATCCCTCTGTGACCTGGCAGCCACATCAAAGTGACCTACTTGTTTCTTACCAGTTTCTTAAGACAAGAAATACTAAAGAAATTTGAAAATGATTTCTGAAAAATCAAATAACATACCTACCTCCTATTTTAAACAAAACTATCAAACCTAATTATTTGGTTGACTCTGTTATGGAGCTTTCGGCTGTATGGATTGTTGATCCATCCTGTTGAAACCATTGCTTAAGGATTCTGAAATTACGCGCAGGACAAAAGGTCTCTAAATCTCTGACAAAAGGTGTCAGAATATTAGGCCTGTACCGCTTTTGAGTGACATTAACTGGCTGTTCATTCTCGTATTCAACAAAACAAGGACTAATTATCCTATGACGAGACAAAAGAACCCAAATGGTTACTCGAGCTCTGTGGAGGCTTTTCTGCAACGGCATCAGCATGTTGAGGTGTTGAGGTGAATGTGACTTTCGTCAGAAAACAACGGCTTTACTGGAAGACGCCGTTTTACTGTTTAAGATGCCTTTAAAATATAAAATTAAGTTAACATACAACGAATGTACAAAAAATATCCGTATCGAACATGTACCTACCTGAAGTATTCCTGGTGAAAAGCCTTTCTGATTTTTTCAAAAGTGTCTACCTGCAATCTGCTATAGCTTTTAATAGTAGTACTCTATCAATCAATGCAGGATGTTTGAGGTTTATTTCTGCATAATAAATTGAGATCTTATTAGCCAGCAAAACATTGAAAGGTAAAATGACTTCTGGCTCTGATAAAAACCTTACTATTTCTTTATTTTCCAGAACGTACTCCAGCCTGTGTATTCATTGACGAAATGCCATTTTCTTGGAGGACCAATATCCAATGCCTAAAATGCCTGCCAAACAATATTCCTATGATCCTCAATAGAGAAGCATAAAGGATCATCAAAGTCTCAGGGACTTTTTCTTGTCAGGTTTAGCGAAACAGCTGTAATTGCAATAATTTAAAAACCTATTTTTCGAATAAAAAGTTTCGTTCAAACGTTTAGTTATTTATTGTTTTAATCAATATAAATAAAAAAATTATATTGGACCAAAAATAAAACTACTAAAAATTTCATAACTGTAGTAATGTCATAAAAAATAATGGTCAAATTTGTATTGAAAGTAACAAAATATAAATAAACCGTCGAATACAGCCGTTTGTTAATTCAAATCAATATTGTAGTTGCGTGGATTGTTTTTATGACTCTTTTGATAATTTTGCTGTTTAAAAACAAATAAACATTTTTTGTTATTATTAGGGGAGAGTTTCCTTGAATCGGACAATTTTATTTTTTTTGCTCTGAAATATTGTTTAAAAGGAAAATGGTTGAAACTGTTCGATCATAATATGAGCATAAGGTTTGTGGATTCACTTTTTCATAAAAAGCTGAAGAAAAAAGTGGTAATCATATCGAAAAATAATTATAAGTTTATTATGTAAAATGTCCATTTCATGGGATGTTGCCCTTGTTATGGACAGCTATGTCCATGAAGTGGACAGTAGTACAAAACTCATGAAAACAATTAAAACAAACATAAATAATAATTCAAAAACAGTTTTTGCAGAAAAAATTTAAGTGTCCAACTATGCCACAAGATTCGTGGGCCCATTTATCACATAAACGACACTGAATAAATTCTTCGTTACTCAGTCGATATTCTTTACCACAAGCTACGCATGTAGAATTATTTTCCTTAGAATCTTCATTCTCTTCTTCATTTGAAGAATCATATTCTTGATCTAGTTGACTCAAATATTCTTTAAGATTCCGTGGAGGTGGAGATTCATCGTGGAGGGAGATGTGACCGTCTGTATCTGAGCCACTAGAGACATGTTTTTGTTCAACTTTCTTAACTTTTTTAGCCTTGACACTTTTCTTCTAACTTTTATTATGTCTTTCTTCTTCCGCTTTCATTAGCTCATCTTTCTCAGGTGTGTCGGTAATAATAGAGCATTTTCCTTTTTTTCGACCACCCGTTCTAATTTTTTTTCTTAAAGGTGCTGTAGGATATGGTCTTAACATTTCGGGAGAGACTATTCCTAACTCTTCTCGTCCTTCCTCTGTGGTATTTTTCTTTACAATACCGCTTGTAGAAGGTCGGGTTGGATCGGCAGAAGTCGATGGCTTATCTAAAATATTGTCGTTCTGTGGTAGGTCACCTTTCGATTCTGAGACGACTAGTGTAGTATCCTGGTTCATCACAGATGTAGGATCAGGTCTGTCAGTTATAGTTGAAGGGAGAAAATCTTCGTCGGTGAAGATGTTCGAATTGAAAGGATATATCCCAGTTTTTTCAAAACTCTTACAAATATTGCTGATTGTAAATGACTCACTGAAAGCTGGATTCACGAACTCAGCAACCTCGTATATTGTTACGGTTTTCCCTGGATTGCTTGTTAACCAATTATTCATAGCTTGCTTGTACCTAAAACAAGGAAAACATTAGGTATCAATAAAAACTAATTGCTAATAATATTACCTTGCCTTAAACGGGCCATAAACTGCCACATCTAGAGGTTGCATTCGGTGGCTGCAATGCGGAGGCAACGTTAAAATAATTATGTTGTTTTCTCTAGCAAAATCAACAACTTGCAGATTTACATGAGTTGAATGATTGTCCATGATAATTAATGCTTTTTTATCAGCGGTTGGTTGAACATGATTCACAAAATGTTTCAGGGATTCAACAAATATTTCTTCGGTCATCCAACCAGATGGATTTGCCATACCTTTGGCACCAACAGGAGCTCCCTTGAGCATGTTATCCTTAAAATAAACTCGTGGAAATATGAATACAGGCGGAATGGTCCCCCCCGAAGCACTAATAAAAAAAAGAGCGGTTGTCAGAGTTCCTCTTTCTGCTGAAGCAACTTGGCCTACTTGTTTCGTTCCTCGTACAGCTATTACCTTTGGTGGCTTTGTAACAGTCATGCACCCTGTTTCGTCGAGGTTCCATATCATGTTTGGTGCAAAATTGTTTTTCTGGTACAATTTTTCCAAATTTGAATAAAAAGTTGCGGTATTCGTTTTATTGAAACTGGAAGTTCTGCTTAATGATGTGCTTTCGGGTTGACGTAGTGACAGTTCTTTGTAGCGACTCATAAATCCATGAAGCCAATGTATGCCTGCTTTATTATTCTTGTTCCATTCTGCTGGTGTATTTACTTTATTGGCAACAGCAAATTGGTAAGTCAAATTTCTGGTCTCCGTTGTTGTCAAACCATGACACATTTTGGAGGTTGTTCTAAGGTAAGAAACTAACAACTTTTCCTGGTCTTCCGTAAACGTTTTTCTATTTCCAATATTCCTTATATATTTAAAATTGCCTTCTGGAGAGTTCTTATGTTTCTTTACCAAATCGGCCAATAAAGATTTCGATATACCTGTGCTCTTGGCAACGCTTCTTATCGAAAAATTTTGATTTATTACAGCCTCCACAGCATCTTGAATTTCTTCATCAGACTTTCTAACTCTCTTGGCCATCATATAAAACAACCTGTACCTACAAAAAATAAATTAAAAGTTACCTAAGCTTCTATAAAAATAATAAAAAAATAATAGGCGAGTAATATATTATTTTCTATTTGAAAATTCATCTTTATGTAAAAATATCGTCATATCATTTGAGGAAAATCAATAAAATAAATTCGGAGTACCGAAATGGAGAAAATATACAGCATTTTCCATGGTAAATATTAAGTGACATATCATACTTTTACATTTCCCTTGAATCGGACACATTGAAGCCCATGAATTGGACGTCCAGTTCTTAGGCGACGAGGTGTCCGGTTCATGGGATATGTGGTTTTTCAATATAACCTCAAAATATTATTTCTACGTATCGTTATATCAATTATTTTACATACCTGTCTGTTGAGGGATAATCACCTAATATTTCTATAAAAAAATCGGCCGATATTTGTCACTAGAATCGTAGTTATTTACTTCGCACAATCACCCAAATATTTACTTTACCGGCAACGTATTTGTCAATGTACGCCTTGTCAACGTGAGTCAGGCCACAGTTTCGACCGTTGTCCACGAGGAGAATATTTTCTTACGAACTACTGCTTTTGAGATGAAGCCATATTAAAGTGAAGCATGGTTTTGATTATAAAAATAACCTTGGAGATTTGTAGGAGGTGTGGAAATCAAAAATTATAAAAACTACTAGCTACTGTTTTTGGTACAGCACAAGTAGTTTTATACATATTGAATTTAAATATCTCAAAGTTGAAAATGAAAATTGTAAATAAAAAAAATACTTAGGTACCTTTTAGATGGGAATGAGTCGGAGCAGATTTCGACGCATGATGTCCTTCACCAGTAAAAAGTCCTATTAAAGAATGTCTTTGATTTCTCATCGGCTGTATTTCCGTGGTCATTTGACATGTCGGTTGTAAGTCTTTCTTTGGTTCCGAAGTAGATTCAGTGGCTAAAATAAAAAACAAAAATTATTTTCTGGTGTTAATATACTAACAATTTATTTACTTACACTCATCTAATTCTTCTTTTAATAATTTCATTTCATGTGCTAATTCCATAAGTAAGGCTCCTCTACCTTTCGGAAGAGGTAATCCGATACTTCTCATCTTATTTCTTATTTTCGTGTGCATATTTCTTTCGAAATCCGAAATGGGTGGTTGAGCCAACTAAAACAAAAAGATTTCTAGTTAAAGATATCCATGTTAAAAAGTATTACAAATAAATATTACCTTTTGGAATATGAATGGTTGCATTAATATGTAAAGAACCGTCCTGTGGGTAACGACAAAGTCTAAAAAGTCCCACACGAATGTGGCTGCTTCGTTTCTTTTGCCAAGTTCTCTCATCGTTCTACCGATTCTCGACCATTCACTCATTAGTTCTCCTTCGAAACATATAGCCATAATTTTCAGAGCTGAAAATAATACAGTAATTATATTTTTGCAAGTGGCTTAGTAGGTTTTGCAATCTAGAGGATCCATATTAGATTCAGAATTGGTTGATATATCTTGATTTGGGTAGATAATGGTGCTAAAACTAAAACTGATGGAGAAGGGACCAAACAAATGAAGGACCTTTGTTTGTAACATTCTATGTTAATTATTGGAATTTATTATACATAGGTACTAATTTTTTAAGTTAGAATATTACAGCTAAAACGTTTTTACGTAATTGAAATTTTAAGGATATATGTAATTTTAAATGATTATTATATTTAATTTGCTTTAAATTCAATAATTCTGTCACGGGAACCAAGGGATCTCTTTATTGTCTCATATACAGACAGTTTTTCTGTAATCTTCTGTCTGGGAATAAGTCTTTTCAAAACAGCTTAGATACAAATAAAAAGATTTCAGTGGCGTCCAACTAGTGACGTCATTATAAATTGGCACCCAACGTTATTACAAGTTAGTTACTTCATTGCAAGTTGTCAAACGTAAAGCGATATTGGTTCAAATCTAGATAAAAAATTAAGTTTTTATGGGATGGATCTTATATCTAACCAAAAGAAATAGAAAACAGGTTTCTAACAATTGATATTTTGCTCCGTACAAAACAACAATTTTTAATGGAAGCTCTGTAAAATGAATGTATCACTTTGGTAATAATATTAAGCGTTGGGCGTCAATTTGTGAGATGATTTAAATGTTGAGAGTGAATTTATAAAAATATTTAGTTAACTTTTAATAAATAACAATAAACCAAAAAAAAATAATTTACAAAAATTATGATAGTTAAATACCTCGGCTAGGGGTGAGTAAGTTCATTATCTCTGACTATGGTATAATATTTATTTCTCTAAGAAATTATAAGGGCGCCACTGAAATCCTTTCATTTTTTATGATGCTAAGGAAATTTGTTTTAAATTGAGTGATTTAAATAAGTATCATAAGATGACAGAAAGATGCCAGAAAAAACTGGCTATGAAGAAAAAATGAAATGAAAATGTACCAGCCGATAAAAGATAAATAGATTTCCTTGGTGCTAATATGAATTAAGTTGATAATAAGTTACAAAAAAAATAATCCGCAAACAGTTCTTTAAAACGACTTATTCTAATACAGTTGTAACGATTTAGATAAATATAAATTGAGAGAAAAAAAATACGTCAACAGTAAACTTGATATAACAATAAAACTTATATTTTAATACCAGTTGACGGAAGATCCTTCGCCGTACCTTGGGGTCGCTACGGCACTGTCTAAGTGGTTCAAAATGTCTTTGGATGATCAAGAGTTGAGGGATGATCATTTCTTAGAGATGATCAAGTTAAAGATGTTCAGGTTTAATCAATGCCCAAGTTGTAGAGATGATCCAGTTAAAAATGTTCGAGTAAGGCCGGGCATTGGCAGTGTATTTAATATAGGCAAACGCGACGTCCTTTCAAAGAGCTTTTAGCAAAAACTATAAGGCAATGAAAATTGAAAAAAATCAGTAGTATACTAGATATATAAAGTTATTCAATAAAGAAATTTGAAGCTTGAGAGTATAAGGAATCATCCAGAAAAAATTCCCGAAATATGTCTATTTTTACATTTCATAAAATGATTAATATCTCACTTAAACGTGATATGATTTTAAAAACATTTCTTCTTTGAATAGATGATATATCTACTCATAAGTCAGTGTTTTTAAAAATTACAATAAATTCGATTTTTTCCTTAAAAGCTCTTTGAAAGTAATTTTTAAGAAATCAGAAATGGTGCCATTTTTTTACAAATTTAGGCAACTCTTTTATCACATATAAAAGGAATCTTAAAAAATTATTCCCAAATTAGTGTGAGCATTGTCTAATTGAGGGCGTTGTGATAGAACATCTATTAAATCTTGTTTATCAGGTCCGCATTAGGAATTTAGGAAATCTTTATTTAATTTAATATACTATAATATTAATACTAATATACAGCGTGTCCACGGATGGGGTATCCTATAGGTGAAAAATGTTTAAATACCTATTAGTTTTAGTGAAAAATGTCATTCTTGATAAAAAGTTTTGCTTGTTCTGAAACACCGTAGAAGATAGATTTTATAATAACGAAAAGAAAGACACTTGTGCCAGAGATCCATTTCATTCTAACAAAGTAAAGTACCTGCGATTTTTTCTAGTCAAATTTTAATCGTCTATAAGTATTTTTACCATGGTCCAAAGATATTCTAACAAGTCTGGTAACTCCTTTGATGTAGTAAAATTTGTCGCTTTTTTTGTGAGCGGCCGTAAATCATCGGTACAATAGCAAAAATACGTTATACGAGGGTCAATGGGGTATGTTTATTCGAAAGTGTGTCTACGAGGGTTAAGCGTGGGGTGTTTTGATTACATTCATTATTTATATTTTTGTATTATCTTTTATTGCGATTATTACATATAATATTCTAATAACAACAATGAAGAAACTTTTCGTTGTAATAACTAACGTTAATTACCTGATTGCTTAAATTGGGACAGGTAAAAGGGTAAAATACTTAAAAAGGAAATTCAGAGAAAAGACACAATGTTTAAGGCTCTTTATTTGCTTATGTTGAAATATGTTGATTTCATGTACAATAGTTTATCTCTGTTAAAATATTATATTATTTATAGTTAAGATTATTTTGATTGAAAAAGTGAAAGTTTCCATTTATTTTAACATTTGGTAAACATGTTGCAAACCTTGTAAGGGTTTATCTTTGTAGTAAGAATAAGGGTACTCGAACACAGTAATAAAACTCAGGTAGACTTGCTTACTCTATTCTAAAATAAAGTAACAATTTTCGTGCAATAAAATCTTCAATTATTTCATAAAAACAAATTATATCGACATCCATAATCTCAAACTCTTACTATTATCATTGTTTTCAATTATTACATATTTTGCAAAATTTTATATTTCGGATGTTCTTTATTTAAAGGTTAATCTTTTATTTGTCGGTTTACAAATTTGATTGTATAGTCGATTCGAACTCTTGTAAACAATGAAAGTAAATAATCTTTATTGCCGTATGGGAGGGAGAATTCTGCATTGGAAAAATCTTTAAAAAATATGTTTCCTATACCATCCTGTATACAATAATTATTAAAATTCAAAACAAACATATTTTCTGATCTTATTAAATACTCTGAAAAATTATTGGGAGGTACTGTTAAGCCATCAAAAATATGTTTACTGTGACTGTAAGCTTTGAGTTCACAAAATGAAGTAGAATTGTCTATTTCGGATGATGAACAATATTGTAAGCAAGTTTGACATGAATGTTACAGAGACATCTACGTAAAAAATATCCACCAACATAAACCAGTGCATTTCCTTTCTCTGATATCAAGTTCCTATAATCCGTTGATCAATTTTTATAATAGGAGAAATATTTTCGTAAGTTTTTTCCTGAAAACTTTCAATATTTTTCAATGACTTTCCATGTCATATTAAGCAAAATATCGTCACTATCGTCCATAGAATATATCTTAGAATATCTTTGGACGATGTTTTTACTAGTGGAGTTTTACTGGAGTCCTTTACTAGATTTTTGGATTAATAAGTAAAAAAAACATAAAAAGGTCGAATATTAGTTCTTAGTGGATCTATTAATCATGTAATTTTTTTAATCCATTTAAAAGGTAAAACTTTGTTCCTTTTAATTTTTTAAAATGAACTGGTAGTTACTGCTGCTACACATTTATTTTAAGTTTCTTTACTAAAAAACTTGTTAATCGAATTTTTGACCATTTTAGTTTTTCCAGTTCGTTACTTTGAACTTTTGGAACCTATTTCAGTTTTTTTATGAATATGTATAGGTAATGATAACCGAATATATTTAAACACAAGATTTTTAAAATAATCCGCTCAACTGCTTTTTGGTAAATTTTAATTTTTGTTTTCTTTTTTAATGACCATCCGGTATGTAGTATAAATATTTTCCTTTGCTGTTCGGTCCTTACCTACACGTTATTGCTTAGTTAAGATAAACAAATGATAACATTTTACACTTGAAAAAACTTGAATGATTGCCTTTTTAAAAATAATACCCCAATAAATATTCTATTTATAATTTTGATTTGAGAAAAAAAAACATATATAAATAAAAATATTGTGTAAAATCTATAGATTAATATCGTTTAATGTAAATACAAATAGCCAATTCATATTTAACAAAATCAAACATGTTTGTTTTAAAATTAATCCAGCCCTGAAATTTTTAAACGAAACTGATATACTCCAAGAATGAATATAATATTATTTCGTTTATCGCGGAAGGTCATTGCAAGAGGCAGCACCTCTCGGGTACACTTATTCGCTCTCTTTTTAGGGACGTTTTCTCACTCCCAATGCCCAGCCTTTTAAGAGATGTTCAATTTTAAGAGATGTTCAAGTTTACTGTATAATATTCCAACTTTCTGTATATGATAGCAAACCAATCGAAGAAATAAGACTGGAGATAATTAAAACACCTGAACTTGATAATGGCAACTCATTAGCACACCTCATAGCGTAGCTACTTTGAACTTCCAATTATAGAGACTGTATTAATTATTTTATTATTAAGAATTCTCTCGGAAAGATGGAGCTCGCGGTACTAATTTAATTACCTATTAGGATACCTTGATATATAAACTCAAACTTTGGAGAGAATTTGGTTGATACTTGGTTACATGGTATAGTTAAAAGTATACTTTTAAAATCTAAAGAATAAAATGTTGAAGACCTGATCCAAACAACGTGAACGTATTTTACTTACCTAAAAAAGCCACTTGATACAGTGAAGTATTGATTTTGGCTGAAGTTTTGGTATCCCTGGTGCCTGTAAAAGTTAAACTTCCCGTTCGATTTTCGGCAGTTGGTTTAACATTGGTACCGGATGGACCTAAATTCTTCGTATTAGGCGGACTCATAGCATGAAGCACCAGAGTCAAAGCGAAACTGATATCATTCTTATTCATTTGACCTACATCTATAAATTAAAACATATAAATTTAATGATAATTATTACCAAAATTTAATCTTGTACCGACCTTTTCTTCCTGATCCAACTCGGAGACAAAGAGGCATTATTAGATTGATAATCATACTTTCGGTTTTATCTTGCGATGGAAATACTGAACTTCCGCCGCAAACTTGTTCCAACGTACAAGAATCCTTAAGAATGCAAACAAAAATATTATTAGTTGACTATCCACAGTTTATCAATACTAACTGTGTTGTTAAATTGGATGGATTTTGATATGAGCTTTGAACGAAACGCAGAACACTAAGTTTACGTTCGAAAAGGGATGTACTCGTACTAGCTATCCTAATAAAGTTAGCTCTAAAATTTAATTCTTTGACTGTCTGTCGTTCAGATCAGATCGGCTCCCAATATTTAAGTAGTGCAGTTAATTTAATTTCTTTTTTAGTTAATTATAGTTTGTAGTTATTAATTATATTATTTTAATCGTTTGGTTAGTGTTGGAAAGACAATAATTGGTGGACATATTTTGCTTAGAGTGCGTCCGGCTAACTGTGACAGTAGGGTAAATGTGATCCTTCAAAATATTTTTGAATTGCGCGGGATTTTAACGAGTCTAACTTAACGACAGTGATTATAACCTAACAGTTTGCCTGTGTAGAATTGCCGCCATGCTGGTGATACAAATAGTGGTCTGGTAAGTATTTACATTAAATAGTCGTTTGACGTAATTGGGAATCGCTTTATTGAAAAGTTGTTGCGCAAAAAAATCAGTTCGTATTTCAGAATACACAAGATACTGGTAGAAGCAACACGTCCTTTCTTTTCTGTATCTCAGCTGCAGGAGCGAAGCTGCCTCTTGTTGCCTTTGAACAGAAAGAAGAAGAGGAGATAAGGGAATTTGATGAGCCAAAGTCACTTGAAATAAATTCTTGGGTTATTGTCTCATATGCTTCAAAGAAAACTCTTAAGAGGTATGTTGGACAGACGTTAGGAATTGACAAATCAAAAGACAAAATTGATGTAAAATTTCTAAGAAAAAAAAAAGATTTTTTATATGGCCAGAAGTACCTGATATCGACACAGTCTCAACTGATAGTGTTTACAGGATTCTTCCTACACCAACGATTGAACGAAGAGGTCAAATACGATTTCCAGTGCGTTTTGATGGCTTATCTATCAATTAATATCTAGTTTTATATGTATGCAGACATGTTTTTAACAGCAGAATTGTTTTTAGTTTTATTACCATTTTGTTTTATAAGAGAAGAGATTTTTAAGTTCCTATTATCTATAATACTATATAATATCTATAATAATAAAAATCACAATTATACTTTTTATAACTATCACATATAGGCACCCTCGCAAACTATACATTTAAACGGTTAAAACTCGACTATGTCACAATTACCGCCTTGGGGTATCACAATTACAAATTTTGGAGTTTAATTGTGACACCAACACATTAAAAAAATATTTTTTCCCACGTTTATTTAATCCAATTTCAAGGTTAACTGCCTAGAATTTTATTGGCTCAAGCCATAGCTCATCTCAAAATCCATTACCTCTATTACCTGGGTGTTTTGAATTTGCAGCGCTATTAAGCGAACGACCATCGAACAAAAGTGCGCTGGTGGTGCTTGGCTCATCAATGCTGCCGTCGCTCCAGATACTCCTTCTTGTGAGCAACTTTCGCTCACAATCAGACTCTGAAACGTTACAGGTATAGTATGTCTCTATTTGGTGACATTATAAATCTAATTTAACTTTTAATTAACATGGATCTTAAAAAGATCTGGGTACAATCCGTTTCAGATTGGTTGATTGGAAATTTTATACATAATAATTAAATGTAGCAACTTTCAGTTCTGGTTAGCAACAAATGTATCTAGTATTAGTGAGTTGATCTCACTATCTATGAAATTATAAATATGTTCTCTAGAAAACTGCTTAGCTCCCTTAGGCATTCTAGAGGGTATATGTAGATTAAGGTGGTTACAAATAATCTCAGTAGGTTGTAGTGCACAGAAGCAACTGGCCTGTAAAACCTTAGATAGTGTCGACTTTCTTGGTTAGGAATAATAAGGGCCATAAGCACATACTCGTGAATGTTGTTAGAACGGAACTCTCCCTATTCAAACAAACATTCAAAAATTATATAATAACCAATTGTGGGTAGATAGTGGAGCTACACTAGGAGTAAGCAGTCCATGGTTCATTTCTTTCTTTTTAATCTCTTTTGGAAATAATCTACAATTAATTAACTTGAAATCTTTGCCTTCACAATTGCGTGCTTAGAAGATTAACCAAAGGGAACTTAATAGGGCAAGTAATAACATAGAGCACTACAATTTTACTAAAAAAATATGTTAGTCCCTTTCAGGCATTCTTTATATTTTATTTCATGTATGTATGTATAAATTAGGGAATTAGGGATAAGTACACTGCGACCTATAGGATGTATTGTGTCCCTCCTTACTTGCCATGTTCTGATGTTTTCTCAGATTTATAGCAGCTCCTCGACTCCTATTTTCCTTAGGAAGTTTAAGACATCGTCGGGCTTCAAATCAGGTAGATCCCCTTCTTCTATTTCATGTGCTCCTAGGTATCTAGCCCTAGAATTCTGCAAGGCAGGGCATTCTGAAAGTATGTGTATTGAGGTTTCATCCTCTTCCTCACAGAATCTGCACTTTGCTTCATCTGCTAACCCTAGTTTCTTCATGTGGCTTCTTAACCGGCAATGCCCGGTTAATATTCCCGTTAAAATTCGGAGCCTTTTTTTACTGAGGTTGAGGCAGCTAAGAGATCTCTTTTGGTCATAGTTCCCCAGTAGTATCTTAGATTGCCTTAGTCCTTCCAGCTGATTCCAGTACTTGGATTTTTCCTTCTCCACTTCTTCCCTTAGTTTTCCTAAGATTACTTTACTGCTGATCCCACCAGATGGTTCTGGTCCCAAATGTGGGGTTTCAGCTCCTTTTTTTGCCAGCTTATCCGCTGTTTCGTTCCCCTATATTTCTATATGTCCCGGGACCCATAGGAGGGTGACAGTGTTCTTCTGGCCTAGTTCATTTAGTTTGCCTAGGCATTCCCAAACCATCTTCGAACTGATTATATTTGAGCTCAGCGCTTTGATGGCTGCTTGACTATCCGACATGATCACAATCTCTTGTCTGCGGTAGTTTCTTCCAATATTGACTTCCACACATCTTTCGATGGCGCGGACTTCTGCTTGAAAGATGCTCAGGTATGTGCTCAAGCTTTCTGAGTATTTGGCTCTCGGTCCAAAAACTCCTAACCCAGTTCCCTCGTCTAGCTTGGAACCGTCCGTATACCACTTTATAGCATTCTGGTTTAAATTCTGTATGGCGTCTTCATTCCATTCAGATTTATTACTTAACTTTGTGATGAATTTTCTCACAAAGTTGAATTTCTTTGGCATATCATCTTGGGGCATTTCCCAAGTTTGATCAAATTAAAGTGATCGAGGTTTTTCCCTGATAATTCCTTCTTTGATCATTCTATATATGTTTTCTTCCTTACACTTTCTAGCAGAATGTGCAGTGGGGTCAAGTTTAAAATCACCTCCATTGCAGCAGTGGGGCAAGTTTCCATGGCTCCAATGATACATGAACAGACTAGTCTCTGAATCTTCGAGAGTTTTTTCCTCGTTTTACTCAGATTAGCCCTTGCGCCCAAGCCACTGCCCCATATGTGATTAATGGTCTCACTATTGCTGTGTACATCCATTGCAGAATACGTGGGTTACATCCCCAGTTCTTCCCTGCAATGTTCCTGCACACCATGAGGGCCTTGGTTGCTTTGTGTATTACTTCGTCTTCGTGTTTATTCCAGAGTAACCTGCTATCTAGGATAAGCCCTAGATATTTTACCTCTGTTTTCCACTCGACGATGTTCTCCCCTATTTTTATGATTTTTAGATTAGGTTCCTTTTTTCTTGTAAAGGCTACTAGTCTGGTTTTGGTGGGGTTGATGCTGAGTCCCACCGAGTCACACCATTGTTTCGCAATGTTCAGATAGTGTCTTGTCCTTCATCCTTCCAGGGCTTCCTGTTCTTTGTCTCTCTTATTTGATACCCTAAAAAATCTCACCTTTTGGATTTTTGTGTTGATGTGTAATAGATTTTACCTTCTGCTTTGTAGAGACAATGGTAGCTGCTGTAAAAAATTCTTCTTTCTGTTCCTTTGGTTGACGTTTGAAAGTTGTAATTATTTTTGTACAAAAACCTGTCTTAACTCAATTTATTCTCTCTTTACTTTTTATTCATTCTTCAAAAATATCAATAATTTATTTAAAATTGAATTAGATTCAGAATTATCACTTGCTGCTGAAAATCTTTTATTTTTACACCTTACCCAAGCTAGAGAGCGGACTCTACTAAAGGGTATACCCCTAACGACTCCAATACTAAAAGTTGCGTTGTGAGATTATCATACAGAGAAGAAAGAGACATACCTTTTTAGTTTTCAGTACTTGCTGTAAAACGATATTTAATAACTCTCTTAGATACGTTTCAATCAAGAATTCATCCCTGGCAAACCTGGTTCGGTTACTCAATCGCTTTTGTATAATTTTCAGAGGATGGAGGAAAATTATTTATTAATTCTGCTGCAGGTGAGCTTTCTTCCATTCCTTGAATCAGGTATGGAAATTTATCTTCATCGTCTATTTCTGCATCTTGGTGAATTTTCTTAAATTGACTCCAGAAACTAGAAATCCAATTTATAACATCCCCATTAAACTTCTTGAACTCTAATTTGGGGAGCCAGATTCTTCTGCATTTCGTAGAACTTGACGATAAGACTCAGTCACGGGAACTTTCTTTTAAATAATTCTCGCATATTACTTGATATGTGGTCCATTCCTCTGTGTAACTTTCAATATCTGCGAGTTTTTGTTCGTAGGCTTGCTGTTCTCCTTTTTCCGCTGTCAAAAATTTTTCCCGGATCTTTTCCTCTATTGCAAAAAGCCTACCACATTTGTCTTCTAACTGTTTATAGAAAGTTAGTAGCTTGGTTTTGTCCACAACTGAAGCTTTAACGAGTCTATCTATATCATGGCAAGTCTTTTTAAACGTTCGCCGCAGTTGGGTTCTTTCTTTTTCCAAAACAGCCAAATTTTCCATAATTACGCCTCAAAATGTACTGTCACGGTCGCCAAATGTCGCAAAAAGAGTGGAAGTTTTGGAAAAATATAAAATAACACAAATTTTATCGGCGTATATCAAAAAAATGACAACTTTCTTATATTCAGAACAATAAACAACTAAAAGGTTGTATTAACTTTCACTATTTATTCTATAAATTGCAATAACACACAGTAAGGGTTAGTACCATAAATTTCAATAACTTTCTTATATAGGTATTTATTTATCTCAACATTTTTTTTGTAAAAATGTAAAATTTGTAGCAGTATTGTCATTCTTTCTGGATACAGTCTGGTGATGTGACCATCTCAGTTTAATACTTTCTATTACCGATGTAGTTTTTACTAATTTATTCTTTGTCTTTATTTCTTATTTTGCCCCATTTTGTCTTCCCAGCCATCTTTCTTACGTGTTCTCCATTGCATTAGTTTATTTAGCATTGGATTTACAATTTTATATTTCCTTATTTTATATATCCATTGGTATACCAACTGTGCACCAAGCATGCCTGATTTGTCACTCTTAGTTGCTGAAGTGACATGATACAGAAAGTGTTTTAGTTGATTCATTCATAAAGAAAGCAGCATCCATTCTGAACCTGGATTAGTGGAGTATTTTACTAGTAAGGGAACATTTAGTGCTACATGAAAGGACATTCAAAATTCTTGTTCGCTTTAAAGGTTAACATAATTTTAAACCTCATTTATCAATTGGAACAAACCTGACATGTACTGATGAGAGCTCTGATCTGAGACCAGTGGATAATGTAGGGATATTTAACCATCGTGTCATAAATGCCCTTTAGAAGTCCAGCAGCTGCATCCCAGTCAGTATTTCTCTGAAATGTAACAACATTACTGAATATAATATAGAGTGTAACGTCTCAATTATGTCGCGAAAGGCTTGCACGGTATTTTTTAAATTTTTAATCTATGATTGAATAAACTCGTTTTATATATTTAAATAATTTTTGACATACCCAGACATGTGCAGCGTCCATCACCTAGAAGAGCAAACCCCTGAACAAATTTTATGTCAGTGCCATAGCCTGGCAAATGTGAGGTTCGTGGCGTTAGGAGAGCAACATCCACTGCCAAGGAACTTAATAACAGATGCCGGTTCTAAACTGGTAGACATCGATAAGAGATTCAGGCTGGGAGATGCTGCAGTGGAATAAGCTATCAGCCACCTCATAAACATCCAATTTAATCTAATAAGGACCTCAAGAACCTCAAACTGCATTACAAGATTCTTGTACATGGACATTTATTAAAATCGTGCAAGCCGTTTCCGAGATAATTGAAGCGCTCCATAATTAAAACTCGCTATTAAACCTATATTAGTAATGATAAAATAATTCTTTATAAATAATTGTTTTTGTTATAATTTCTTCAGTATTGAATGAGTGAAAGAGAGTTAGCGCTCAATATCACTTGTTAAACGAGGATAGAGATTGACCACTGCGATGATATTTGGAAAAAATAGAGTTTGCTGAACGTAGTAACCAAATTGAGTTTGAAATACTCTCTCCAATAATTATTATGGAAGAGGCAATATTTCCTCAATTGATGTACCAAGAATTTTTTTAATTTAATATCGCAATCTATGAAAAATGTCGAATTTCTTTAAAAATAAATTATTTTTTCTCTTCAAAACTTACCCGTATCGAAGGCTTTTTGGCTATTTTTTGAAATACTTTATCCAACCTCCTCAAAATCGTCACCAAGGCCGGTCTCATCGCATCATTTGACCAATCGGTAGACGGTAATATGTAGGTCATATAGTGCTGTAACCCTCTACATCCCATAGATTCAGGATCGTACGGCGAAACTTTTAATAACGTGTGAGCAATATCCGCCAAACGCTAAAAAATTACATTTATATTAAAGTGCGCCACAAGTAATGATATAAAATGTATTGAGTATTACCCTGGAGGGTAAAAGTCCAAGTTTGGATTCCAAGAAAAATGAGAAAAAGGTCGAAAACCTAGATATGTTCAAATGTGATATGGATCTGCACAAATTTACACAGATATAGATTTATACAGATAGTTCTACGCAGTTAGTATATTATTTATAACTAAAAGTCACGCGTCATTACTCCTATTGTAGCAATTAAAGACATTTTTCATGGACTAAAGTTTTTTCAGAGAGCCTTTCATGCAAATAAAAACTTCTCAAATACTTACAAGAAAAACAACAAGGTTAAAAATATAAAAAAACATTACTTATGGCCGATCTCACGGATCTATCTAACAACAAAACAACATAGACAAGTTTAAATTTAAGCTTGTAACAGATGTTAATCCCAGTAGCCGAGTAGCCGAGCCGGCTGACAACTTCAAGAGGGTAGTCTATTTATTATATTTATTAAAAGGTGAAGAATCCAAATCTAACTGTTTGATATTTATTGTGGTTTTTGCAATTCATATTTTTCTCTGTATTTTTTTTTATTCTGATATAAACTTGTTCGGAAAACCATTTTGAGTCATATCCTACATTATAATATGAAGAAAATAATAATTTTCATCAAGGTCCATGATATTCTCATTCAAATTTTCTTTTCCTAATTAAGTTTTAACTAATTTATTGGTTAAGATTTTCTTTAAACCTCCGAAATCGACGGCTTATTTAAAAGTCATTCTTAGTTGGTAAAGATACACTTAAATGTGTGGTGCAATGTATTAAGACATGCCTACTGATTTAAGCTAATCTTATATTCTAAGACCTGTCGATGAGATCGGCCATTAGACCTACAACGATGAATGACACTGAAGATAATACAACAATACTACCCAAGGGAAAAGAAGAAAGATTAAGAATAGCAGAGAAGACAATTAGAAAAATAATGAGATTAGTCAGAATGTAACACAGCTTCTACAGAGAAGAACGAAATCAATCAAATGGTTGCAGGAAGTTAAAATTTACTTGAGATTAATAGAAATTAATTAGGCAGTTATAGCAATAGACTAAGCAAAATTGTTAAAAATAAAAAAAAACCAAGCTTGCACATTTACATAGAATAAGTATATTGCCAGCTGCCTTTATGATAACTGTTATAAAACGGCAGATCTATATCATATATTCTTCCATTGCATAAAATACAAACAACAATTAGACGTAGGTACTAAAGAAAATCTGTCAAATTATTGACATTTTTTAGAATGTTATGGTTCTTTTCGCTCTAAATGAATAGTGAGTGAGTTTAAGTTGCATTTTTAATTTTTGTAAAATTTATTTTATATTGGTTATGGCACCCTAAATATGTTTCCTTTTAGACTAAAGGTTAGTACAATAAATTTAATGTTTTCTTTTGTTTTCTATATTTCTCCCTTACCGTTTTCTTCTCTATACCTATCTACTAGTTTAAAAAAATGCACTGATTAAATCCTGGAGGATAAAACAGTTACCCTTTCCTCTAGTAGCATTTTTATGATTTTTAGGTTGATAGGGCTAGAAATAAAATTGTTTAGAAAATAATAACTTTATCAGCCATTTTAACAAACCACTTCTCTAAAGTATTGAACCACTTTAGACATTTTACTCCGTTTCTGGGTATATAGTCAAATCTAAAGGCAAAACATTAACTTACAGGGACACTAATTATTCAATGTTCGCAAAACGATATTTATTTTTAAGAGATCTGACGCAACGTTGACTATCCAACACCACAATCTGGGTCTCCTGTGGTCTCTTTCCTCTACCAGTCTCTCATCCTGTAGTATATGTACGTGACTGTCTATCTTAGTCTTTGGCCTTTGATTTTTGGTACCAAATCCCCATCCTTACATTCCCTGTGCTGTGAGTGTGCGGTGAGGAATAGAACTTACGTTCCAAACTCACCCCTATTACTAACGTGAAAACCAGTAACTGGTATTGATGAACAGCATATTGACGGAAAGATCTGACATGCCATAAAAATGGGCTGTCTCAGAGCATAAAATATTTTCTGGAAAGTGCGCAGCATTGACAGAGTAAGTAGACCATCGTCTCTTCTTCTCAACAGCTTCTCCAGAAATCATTATGTTATAGTATTCCCATACGTGCTGCATGTTACCCTTCAAGCCAATGTGCAGTGATGACTGCAATCACGTTTTCGGTAGAGTTCCTGAAAAGGAACAAAATATCTTTGGTACATAGCAGGTCAAGCTCTGGCCATACCTTTCTTGAAGAGGTACAGCAAGACTCATCCTCCCGCTATCTAAGGTTGATTCGGTGGAGTACTTCCTTCCGGAGGAGCAACCTTCTTACAGCCATAGGCGCTCCTGGTCTAGTACTAGTGGAGATAGCTATACAATTACCTGTTATGTTTACGGCATTGTAAGCCACCTTCGAGGTCAGGTAGACTGAGTTTAGAGTAACTCTGGTTTTACTCCGGTTACTCTTACTTAAATTAATACAATTAAAATAGAATAAATAAAGCATGTCACCCTCATATGGGTCCCGGGACACATAGGAATAGAGGGGAAAGAAAACAGCATACAAGCTGGCAAAAAAGGAGTTGAAACCCCACATTTGGGACCAGAACCATCCTGTGGGATTACCAGTAGAGTAATCTTAGGAAAACTAAGGGAAGAAATGGAGAAGGAAAAATACAAGTACTGGAATCAGCTGAAAGGACTGAGGCAATCTAAGATAGTACTGGGGAACTATGACCAGAAGAGATCTCTTAGCTGCCTCAACCTCAGTAAAAATGGCTCAGAATTTTAACGGGAATACTAACCAGGCATTGCCTATTAAAAAGCCACATGAAGAAACTAGGGTTAGCAGATGAAGCAAAGTGCAGATTCTGTGAGGAAGAGGATGAAACCTCAATACACATACTCTCAGAATGCCCTGCCTTGCAGAATTCTAGGGCCAGATACCTAGGAGCACATGAAATAGAAGAGGGGGATCTACTGATTTGAAGCCCGACGATGTCCTAAACTTCCTCAGGAACTTGGCAAGTAAGGGGGGACACAATAGATCCTATAGGTCGCTGTGTACTTATCACCCCTAATTTATACATACATACATGTATTTGTTACGGACGGGGCTTAGAACATGAGATATATCTGGAGGTTTTCTCCAAAATACCTAGAAGTTCAAACAATTATATATGGGAAGATATAAGAACGACTGGAGAAATTTACTGCGAAAGGTTGAGGCCCAGCTAAGGCTGTATAACTTTTTGTTTAACAGTTTTCGTAAAAGTTACTTACCAAGTGTGACTTAATGTCGAGCAACTCGACGACTTTTCCATCGTTATTGTTCTTCTTGTTTAAATCTTGCAGCCTAGTAGCAGCTTTGCACACGAATTCTCCCACCAGTGATAGAAGAACGTCTCTCGGTCGTCTGTATTCCGCTCTCAAGACTTCCGAATCTTCGACGTCATGTTCGTACATACTCTTAGCTCGTGAATGTTCGCTCATAAACTTTGAATGGGAATCGTCTTCAAAATCGAAACCTGGAGAATACGGACCGCGGCTGTAGTTTCTTTGACTGGAACCTTTGTGTTCGGGACTCGATCGATAAGGACCATTATAGCTCCTTGAAAAATGTCTTTTGATTTAATTATTAGAATTTCCGTCAGCATCGAATGGGGTAGGTGGAATAGTTTGAAAACAAAAGTGTTTCTTTGAACGTTAATTGTCAGAGAATGTAAACTGTGAGGCATGTTTTTAAACTAAGTACCGTTTTTAAATTACGCCACCGCAGCGCTGCAGCTGAGGTTTAGCGCATGCGCGTAGTGTAGCTACATTAGTTGGGAAGCCACAGACGCAATTGCTGTGAGCTGTCATACGTTTTCTCTGTGCTAAAGGCTTAAAAGCAATTGACATTAATCGTCAAATCATCGAAGTTTATGGTGAAGATATTATAAGTGAAGGAATGGTGCTGAAATTGGTTAGGGCCTTCAAAGATGACCGCACAAACGTTAATGATGAGGAAGAAAGTGGGTTACCTTCAGTCATTGCCGATGACTGTTCACCATTTAGTCCTTAGATGAAGACGCATTTGTAGGGAAAACGTCATTTCTATTATGAAGAAGTAAAAACGTCGATGTAGCAGTAGTTGTCCAGTCTGGCGGCAAGCTTCTTTGACGACGGTATACAACAGCTGGTCCTAAGATACGACAAGTACCTTAATTATAATGGAAATTATGTAGGGTAGTAAAGGAAAGAATGCTCTTTCAGGAAAAGTTTTTTACTTTAAAAACATGCCTACTATTTTTAAAAAGACAGGAATTCGTATGCAGCGATACGAATTATTGACAGGGTGCAGAGTATATGGTGGGAACAACTGAATTGATTACAGCACTTAATTGGGACAAAGGTTGTTCATATTATAAAAGCAATTGACATTAATCGTCAAATCATCGAAGTTTATGGTGAAGATATTATAAGTGAAGGAATGGTGCTGAAATTGGTTAGGGCCTTCAAAGATGACCGCACAAACGTTAATGATGAGGAAGAAAGTGGGTTACCTTCATTGCCGATGACTGTTCACCATTTCGTCCTTAGATGAAGACGCATTTGTAGGAAAAACGTCATTTCTATTATGAAGAAGTAAAAACGTCGATGTAGCAGTAGTTGTCCAGTCTGGCGGCAAGCTTCTTTGACGACGGTATACAAAAGCTGGTCCTAAGATACGACAAGTACCTTAATAACAATGGAAATTATGTAGGGTAGTAAAGGAAAGAATGCTCTTTCAGGAAAAGTTCTTTACTTTAAAAACATGCCTACTATTTTTAAAAAGACAGGAATTCGTATGCAGCGATACGAATTATTGACAGGGTGCAGAGTATATGGTGGGAACAACTGAATTGATTACAGCACTTAATTGGGACAAAGGTTGTTCATATTATTTTAAATAAAAAAAAGTTCATGACATGAAATATTATGTTTATAGCCATATATTGGACATTTCTTTACCACCGCTACCGAACCTACCCCTTACAATACCTGAAACAAAACCCTTAAAAAGGAACGCAACCCAACCGGAAACCATTGTCAACCCTCCTCTATAAATTACGATAATCCCAATACATTGTCCCTTTTTCTTGACGAAAACTCAACGAGACAGTCGCACCAATTTATAGTATCTCTTTGGCTGTTCACGGTAAATAGAAAATTGATTATTTTTTTATTTTTAACTTCTTTTCATCTTATGATTATACTAAACTTTTTTAGAAGTAATTGTACATATAATTTCATCTTAACACGTTATTTTTTGAGGCCAAAATGAGCAATTTATGTATTAAACTTTAGGGGGTCGTCCCTGTAAAAATGTTCCTGGATACTATTTCGAAGGCGCTATTATCGTTACAAATTAAATAAATGCAGTTAGAAGAAAAAAAATAAGTTTTTTGTGACCTAATTCTGTAGTATGCTCTGTATAACTTTAACTCCGTAATTATTCCTACTTATTTATACAGGATATATTGCAATATTTGCTATACCGGCAATTCATATATAACTTTGAGATCACTGCACAATGCTGTCAGCAAAGATATGTAATAAAAACATACAGAGCAAGAGGGACTAGTACGTCATAGCACCATCCACAAGGTTCTAGCTTTTTGGCTCATGATAATATTTTACACTGAACACTGGACCAGCATCATTATTTATTAATTGAAACAGTTTTGGAAATATTCCATCACTCAGTGGTCTTCTGCGTTCTTGAGCATGATTTTTGACCTCGACATGTACGATTATATATATTTAACTGTTGTTAATCCAGCTATTTATTTATAGTGGGATACTGAGCACATCTGTGAGGTCTCTAAGCAAAAATATGTAAAAATGAACATGGCAAACCCTATACCAGGGTTCATCAATTAATTTCGTTTGGAGTCCGTTTTAAGAAATTAAACAACCCTCGCGGTCCGTACATTGAAAAATTTTTTTTGGTTAACTTATTGCTAATAACAAAGTTGGTTTTGGTATGTGTTAATGTGAAAAATGACATTTTTTGTTGCAAATTATCTGAAGTTTGGAGTAAAATTGGTGCAAGCTATTGACATTAAATCCTGGAAATGTTCATTTGTAAGTCGAGATCTAAATTTATTCTTAATAAAGTTCATCTTTGAAAATTCCTCTATTAGTGCAAGTTACTGTTTTCTCGCGGTCCGCTAAAAATGGGTCGGCGGTCCGGATGCGGACCGCGGTCCGCCATTTGGTGACCACTGCCCTATACCTTACGGATTCTGTGGCTTATAGGAAATGCTCAGCCATTAGGGCTAATAACTTTATAAAACCAAATAAAACAAAGTGTAACTTCAATATGTCAATTTGACAATGAAATTATTTTTCAAACCATCTATTAACGATCATAAAATTAAATTTTTATATTTTGCACTTATAAAAATCTTCATTATAAAACGCATTTGCGTATCGTAATGTAACTTTTAGGCACGCAAATTTTTGTTTTAAGTGGTTGGCGACATGAGTGAAGTATCTAATGACAAGACTATTGACAATGACATTTGTGGCTAATAGCAATTTATTAATTTTATATTGTTCTTTAAGAAAGTATTTGTGAATATGAATATCATCTTTTACTTATATAATATATTATTATTGGTGTGTTAGTCATTTTAAAATATTTGAAAACATTAACATTTCATAATTTAAATGTCAAAACTGTCAAATGTTATAAATTACACAGTGCTACCGACATACTTTTTAAAATCATAATCTTCGTAATGGATGATTCCAGTAATTCAATCAGTTTTGCCACTACAAAATTTTCAGGTCTAAAATGTCTGACATTTTCTAGGCCTTCTTGGGTACGATTCAAACTCGAAGCGAAGATATTTTTTAATTTTAAAACTTTCTAGATGGTACCGAATATCTGAACGGAGCTATTAATGTTGTAGTGAAAAAAATTAAATAACCTAAGGGATTCGAACTTTTTACGTTTGCCGCATGGACGAAATCTGTCAATTCTATGTCACATGTTTCACAGTAGCCTGATTCACATTTGAAAAAAACACAAAATCGAGGTTCAAATATCAAAAATAAATAAGACATGTGACATAGAATTGACAGATTTCGTCCATGCGGCAAACGTAAAAAGTTCGAATCCCCTAGGTTATTTATTTTTTTTCAATACAACATTAATAGCTCCGTTCAGATATTCGGTACCATCTAGAAAGTTTTAAAATTAAAAAATATCTTCGCTTCGAGTTTGAATCGTACCCAAAAAGGCCTAGAAAATGTCAGACATTTTAGACCTGAAAGTTTTGTAGTGGCAAAACTGATTGAATTACTGGAATCATCCATTACATAAAAATAATAAATTAATTTAAAAAATGATAAAATGGCAAAATATAAAAAATATTATAAACAACTTATTTCATATGGCTGTTGTGACACTTGACACTTGAACTCGTGTCATAACAGAATTCCATATGAAATGCGTTGTTTAATATACTATTTTTGTATAAATAGTGAAAGTTTTAGTTACATTATTTACAAGTATCAAATGATTTGTTCCACAAACATTCTAGTATTTTCCGATAGTCCATAAAAAAAGAAGTGGTTGTAGTGGTGGTGACTTACTGCCCTCCACACCGATGCGAATACATTAATTTAAAAAAAAATCAAAATTACCAGCCTGCGTACCGTGTAACTTGATAGAGATAGAAATAGAAAAGAAATAGCAAAGACCATCATTTTTCTTACTAGCATTGCGTAATAAGACCTCTGCAGAGGAACTCTGTTACAGAATAGAAAGGAAATTTCTTTCGATTTTAGGAAATTTCTAGTAACGTATGTCTATTCGGAGGTTTTCGAGTAGTTCCGTATGAATATTACCGGAAGATCGATGTCTGGTGTATTGTGTCTTTATGCTGGAACAGCTGTATCTTGGTTTAGTCAGAGACAAACATCAGTAGCCATATCGACAACAGAGGCAGAAATAGTAGCTGCAAGTGACGCTGCACGAGAAATAGTTTGGTTGAAAAGAATATTTGCGGAATTAACCGGCGTTAGCTTGGTTCCGACACTACATGTGGACAATGAATCAGCCATAAGATTAACGCAGAATCCCGAGTTTCATCGCCGGACTAAACATATACATATTAAATTGAAAAGGAAATTTTATTACTACGATTACTACGATTATATACATATTAGACATTTTTTTGTTAGAGAAATGGTGTTGGATGGATCACTTGAAGTAGTAAAGGTGTCATCTGAAAATCAGTTAGCGGATGTTTTGACGAAGCCACTGTTTTCTAATAGAATGAAAAAATTACTTTTTGAAATCGGGTTGGAAAATTACTCAATGAGGGAAGGTGTTGAAGCAGAATGAAGAATGCATCTAAGTAATTTACCATCCTATGTTGTAAATAAGTTTATAAGTTGAGTTAAGTAGTAGAGCAAAAATTATATGTCAATTTTGATAGAAATAAAATATAATTAGTCACAGTCAGTCATTATTTTATTACAGGAAGGTTTTTTCTAATTAGACGATCTGATAATATTAACATGCTGGTCCCACTAATGCCTAAGGCTGTGTCAATCTCACGATAAGTCACATGACGATCTTGCAATATCGGTTCGCCCACAGCTTCAATGGTTTTCGGAACAACAACTGATGATGGACGACCTGCACGAAATTCGTCTTGGAGTGAACTACGGCTACGATTGAATTCACCATACCATCCATAAACACTGGTCCTTGATGAAGCTTCATCGGCAAAAATTGAATTAAGTTCATCCATGCACTGTTGCTGAGTTAATTCAAGTTGTAAAAAATAATCGCACGAAAATGCTCACGATTTAATTCCGCATTTTTGGGCCGAGATGGATCTTTTAAGTTACTGTAAACAACACAAATAGCGCTCGTATGTCAAACCGTTCTGAGTACATATAACCTCAAAAATATCCAACTTTATGATAGAGCTGTCAGTTGCCAGATTGCAACTCCAGGGTTGCCAAATCCCGAAATATAAAAGGCAACCCTCGTATGCCGTAGGTACATAATAAAGCATTGTTAGGTTATTGTGTTTATTATATTTTTTTTTAATCAAAAATGAACATTTTATTTATTTTTCTTAACTTTGTGGCTTCCTTTATTATTAATTTAATAGTCTGGCGATAAAAATGTCAACAATACTTAATTTACTACCTAGCTAATTGTAAAAAAAAACTTCGTTAGAGCAGTGGAATCTAATAATAGATTTTTTTGAGGAAAATCCTTCACGGCTTAAAAATAAATTATTAAATTTTGGATGGAGACAAAAGTTCATAGACATTTGTCGTGTGTCTTAGATGTCTTCTTTTTAATCTTCAGCATTTCTCTTCGATCTTCTTCTTCTGTCTCTTATATAAAACACCAAATATATTTCTCAAAAAGGCACAGAAAACAACAAATAACACAAAAACAAAATAACTAATAATAGATTAAAATGACACTAGCTTTGTTCGGGTTTACTTGATTACTGTTTTCAAACTGTCAGGATTCTGCGCACTAAAACATCCTGTGTTCGGATTTTTCTTGTACGGTTTTCGAACCGTTCTATAATTTTAGTTTGGTGTTCGGGTTTTATTTCTGACTGTTTTTGGACGATTTAAAAACTGTCAAATCAGTCCAAGGTTAAAAGTAAGAATTTTTCGTGGACTAATTGACGCATGCGCTTGGTCATTTGTCAGTCATTATTGTTTGTAGTGTGCATTTTAAATTCAAATTATTCTTGGTATTTTAATTTATTGAGTATATTATTATGGATTTATTGGCAGAATTCTCGTCAGATTCATCCTCATCTTTTTCATCACCAAGTGATGATGGATTGAAGATGGTAGCAAATCTTTTTTTAACCGAATTATTACAGAAAAAAGTAAAAAATGAGAATTATGCCGAAGAAACAGTACCCCTATATAGTAATGAACAGTTTATCCAACATTTTAGGTTTGTGGACAAAATAATTTACTTTTTGTATCAGATATTAAAAAATAAGGCGTTCGGGTTTATTCATTTGTTGATAGTTTTCAAACCGTACATAAATAATCCTTGGATTTAGTCTACTGCACATCTAGTTGTGCGCGGTCACCAAATCGTTCTCAAACCGTCCGAAAAACGAAACCCGGATAAAGCTAATATTAACTTTCAGTATGTCAAAATTACTGGTAGATAGGTTGAAAATCGAAAAGTCTCCCAAAATTTTTTCAGATTCAATAATACATATTTCTCTATATGCGAACTTGTCCGGAGGTTTTAGGAAAACGTCAAAGAGAGTAGCATTTTATGATAGAAAGATTTCTTTCTTTGCTATTTCTTTTCTAATTCTATCTCTATCAAGTTATAGAGTACGCAGGCTGAGGAACTGCCATACTGTAACAAATTATCCAATATTTTGTGTCAGTATTTCCCTATTACTGCTCTATAAATCAGCTTTTGATTAATTCTGAAACTATTTTTGTTCTCAAACAATTCCAACCATTTAAGATGCCAATATTTACTTAGTAAGAGATTCACAATTTTTGACCAAAGTTTTTATAGCGACTGCAAGTTGATTTATGATATCCTTCTCTTTCTTGCCTTCTTTGTTGTACGTAGGCAATTGAATCTGTTTGACGTAGCACGGTAAAATGGCTTCGAGAATGATCTAAAACAAACATAGCAATCTCAAATTGTAAGTTATTGAAAGTTATCGATACTTACCAACATCTGATAACCTCTGACACTTTCCGATGAGTAGGAAACTACCATAACACACATGGAAATGCAATCCAAGATGGTAACCATTTCGTTTTCGTCATGGTAGCAAAAATCTATAGCTTTCAACGGCTTTTCCTCTTTTACTAATTCCGCTATATTCAGCGGATCAGGCGACGGAGTTTCCAAACTCATTAAGAGATTGAACAAACAGCTCGATTGGATCTAAAACAGAATTTAAGAACAACGTTCTATGTAAACAGCAGCACTTATTTTACCTTATGAGCATCACCGTAAGTTCCTTCTTCGTCCGTGTCTAACATGGCGGACACGGAACCGAACATTTGCAAAATGAACGGTTTTCTGTTCATCAAATAAAATTGTTTAACGGCGTATTCGATAGTAGTAGTCACCAACTTATTAGTCTGGTGGTTAGAGTAGATTTTTAATAGAGTAGGCATAATCAACAAATACCTGAAAATTCTTTAATAATTTCGAAACGTGTTTATGAAAGTTTTATTATTACCCGTTGGTGGAAAATATATTCTTGAAATGGAAAGCTGCATTTATGTAAGTTGCGGTAACGTATCTTAGAATGCAAGCGTCTTCGGAATGTAGGACTAAAGCCCCGTTTAATACATTTACGAATAGATGAATGTCTCCTGAATAAGCGAAATTGCCGGCCATAGCTTCGAACATCCTGGCGATAAGTCTGACCCACATGAATTTGTGCAGCACGTCAAGACCAAGAAGTTCTTTTCCTAAAAAAGAATGTGTCAACAGAAAAGGATAGAAACAGAAAATCAATTCATTTATTTATTTATTTATAACCAAACAAGCCGGAAGCATTATTACATGGTTAAATCTAATAAAAATTACGATCTAAATTTAAATTATATGACCAATTCGTTTACGTATAATAATATAATAGTAATAATAATAACATCAGAACTGAATGGGTTTAAACAGCTATTTATGCATTGTTTGAAACAAAGTTATATATTTTGAGGTTGTAACATGTCTATCGTCATGTCACCTTGCACTATTATCCGACCGTAAACGATACCGCTATTATTAACGTTAAAACCGACCCCGAATCACTGTTAACGCTACTGTACACGAGACACCCCTTATAGACGTTGCTGTTTGAACGAGGCCAACCAAAAACGCGCATCCCGCTTGCAATTGAATGTGTCGAACGCATCCCTTCTGACAAATTACACAAACACGATTTCCGTCTTGAGCGAGACTATATATAGACGAGTATGACCATTTTATATCCCTTTTCGACTATTATACTCATTTGAAGAGTTGGGAAAGCGTTCTAGTATCTCATCTTGTGAACTTCCCTTTTGGTTGTTGGTACGTAGACTTTTTTCTATTCTTTTCATTGTTAGTTACGTAATTATGATTTAATTATAATAAAAATCTCTTCACACACAATTTGTACACATACTATTTGAAAATTAATAAAATGTATCAGAAGCGTGCTTTCGAACACGTGGCTTCAATAATTGTTCAAGGAAGACACGACCCGCTAAGTTAGAGCCAAGTTACCGCTAAGTTGAAAGCATTCTTTGGAAGGTCCCTGGAGATAGTCCTTCAAACCATCAAACCATTTTAAGCTGATGTTGAGGCCGCAGAAGCCTAAATCCAAACCACTTCTGAGTCGTAAAGAAAACCACCACATCTCAAGCTGCCAGAACCATTAAATAAACATCCAGAAACTTTCATTCCTAATTGTCTACGAAGAAGCTGAAGCCGCCCTTCTAGACAGTACAGAAACCTAAAGTTAAGTCCACGTTCTACAATTATTTTCTGTTCATTATCGGAAGTACAGTTTCAATAACTAATTTTTAAAAACCGTTCAATTATATACCTTAGACTATAAGTCTTAAGGGTGTAGCGTGGTCGGTCTTTTGTTTTAAGTAGCTTTTTTATTTGTTGTTAAATTAAACTAATTGCAAGGTGTTTCTATCTTTCCCACCTTAGTTTTTGTGTAGGTTGTTTGCTTAATCGAAAGCGTACAAAAAGATAGTGGCGCCCTTATTACTTATACATCCCAATCCTTCCTATAGTGAGCATTAACTTGGAGTCGAACCACCCCCTGGAGAGGGTCTCTTAGCCGGGATCTCTTTTGGAGAGTTTTGTAGTTACAAATTGGCTGCCTGCCTTTTTGGGACTGTAATGGTTACAAGGTACTGATTACATGATTTAAAATTTGGTGGTAAAACATTGTTTGAGATACTGACCATTCAATATTAATTAAAATATTATAGTTATTTGCTAATTTAAGAATATTCGCAAGAGGGCCCTTGTTGTTATGTGGAATTACAAATCAGAGTTGTGAGCGTTTACAAAGCGAAGGAACATTAAAAGAGATAAGTGCAAGAATTTCGGGACTATTTATTTTACCGTTAATGACCTTGTACAGGAACATGATAGCGGAAATATGTCTAGTCTCTGTTCTGTTGATATTATCTTAAACTCAGTTCTGAGTGCTGTTGTTCTAATTATATTGAAATCAGGCCAACGACGATATTTCTTAAAGTACACAAATCTAAGAAACTTGTTTTGAACTTTCTCTATTTCTTTTAAAGTTGTTATGTACTCTCCAAGTCAATTGATACTAGCAAATTCTAGTTTTGGTCGTACTAATATAAAGTATAGAATTTTTATTATATTAATATTAGTGAACGACTTTGTTCGCCTCATTAAAAATCCTAGCTTTCTGTTTGCTGCTAAAACAGAGTTTCTACGTGTTTTGCAAACGAAAAAATATTATTATCCAAGTTCTAGAACTTTCTAGAACTTGGAAATGAAAAACCGGAAGCAGGAGGCTATATGAAACGGCCACTATCAAGGCTGTTGAACTTCATCAGAAGGGCTAGGATAAATGAGCTGCTTTAAAAATACAAGGGCAGCATAATAAATTTGCCAAGGTCGTAGTGTATCAGACTGTCAAGCCGGCCTAATTTGTCTGTAATCTGGGTGTGAGATTGTTAATTCGAACATATTTCAGATGTTCGAAACATCCTGGATGTTTCTAAATATTATCCATAATCCCTGTAATCCCTCACAAAACTGTAGGTAAGGTAAAGTATCTAGGGTTCATCCTAGGTAGAAAATTTACTTGGAACAGCCATCTAGAGGCTAGCTAGGACATCCCTCTAGAATCTCAGAAAGGTGTGTGGCACATCGTAGGGTATAAACCCCAAATAGATGTACTGGATATTTATCAAACCGTGATAAAACCAAAACTGTGCGATAGCCTGGCGGACTAAAGGACTCCCCTCTGTTACATCGGCCAAGTTTGAGCTTCCGAGGTTATCTTGTGTGGCCATTACAGACGCTATGTTTACCCCGATGGTGTCAATGGAGATGTCTCTTGGTCTTACTCCTCTCAATATTTTACTGGGGAAGGTAGCAAAATAGACGACTTACAGAACACTATCGGATAGCCAGTGCTATTGCCTTGTCCTGCAAATGAATAGACTGCGTGCGTTCGGTCACGCATGATAGGAGTCTAATGCCGTTAAGGAAGCCTCATCTAAATCAACCATTGACTTCGTTAGAGAATGTGGGCTATACGATTTACTATAACCTCTAGGAGTGAGCAACAATAAGCATCGGTTCATACATTATACCTAAACCTAATCCACAGAGTAATATTTTAAATTTGAATAAAAGTAATGACTATTTCTATCAACTACCTTCAAGGTTGAGTAAGCACATTGTTACAATTTATTTACGTGTGCTTCATTTTTTAGATCTGGATTTTCTTGTTACATCAACTATCCCGCATGCAATTATTTGTGGAATAAACTATTGTTTGACACCCCAAAATAAAAAAAATGTAGTTGGTCCTAAAGTGTATAAGGATCACTCACCCTTTTTACTGTACAGATTAGGATTATCTACACAAAACAAATTTAAACAAAGAAAAATCTTGTATTAGTTTCATAGCTACTCTTGTATTTATGTCACCAACAGGGCCAGATCAAGAATAGCTCAGTTTGTAAGCCTTAGAGAGGATTTAAATCTTATAGTAAGGTATCAAAGGAAGATTAATTTTGCTATATTAGAACTAAAAATAATAATTTTCGAATGTTTAATTTAAAAAAACTTCATCATCATATTGAAAGTTTCAAAAATGAAATCATTTTATAGATCTTAATATAAAACCCACAGCTCTGATTTAGTCAAATAATGAAAACTTACCCAATGGCCCAGATTTGTATAGATCCAAGTCCGATTCCAAAGCTTTTCTCGGAAAAGATGGCAGTTTCATTAGTTCTTCGTGAAGAAAAACTACTCTCTGTACGACCATATCGACATTTTTCAATATCGCCCACGTTAGTAGTACTTTACCGATTTCGACAAACTTGTGAACCAGTTCTTGTTTTTGTAAAGCGTTAAAAGCGACATCTGGTTTCATGTGTACCAACTCCAATTGAGGATATTGCGATCTTTTAAAAAAATAGTAATCGCGTACGTAAGCAGATGGATTTCTAATTTGATCTGCAAAATAACAACATTTGTGGACGAATATTGATAAAACTATTCAAAGTACTCACGAGTTTTGTAATCAACCAAAAAGAATTCTTTCTGTTTAGATTCTTCGATGCCGAAGAAGTCTAAACCTTCTCTTAGTATTTGGCAAAATTGGGTATCTTCTTGAACAGGAAACTGAGAAGGTATACCTCCAGCGTCAGGATCTAAAATAAAGACTAAATAAAACAAGCATAATCTTGCAAAATTTTTATTATACCTTGAGGACCATGAACGATAATTTTTTTAGCAGAAGGGACATTAGCTGTTAGCAAAATCGACGCATCGCATTGTTCTTTTCTTAAAATTTGTTTTAGGTCTTTAAACATGATACCGTGAACACTATGGACCACCTACAAACAAGAAGATTACCTTTTTTTTTAAATAATTATTATGGAATGATCAATTGCAAATTGATATATTTATTAAAACAGCGGTTCTCAGACTCTCATGCTCAACGCGTTGTATTGCGATAATTAAATAGTCAACCTGGGGAATTAAAATTAGACTAGGCATCACTGTATTTCCAGCTGGTATAGTCATAATATGTGCTTGACGCGGCGGAAGATGTCGAACCTCATTGAATTGTCTCGACGCAAGTTAGAAGTTCGTTTGCAGGTGTACCCTTTTGTTTTAAGACAATTATTGCATTACAATTAGTTAAAGTTAAATAAAAAATTTTCAAGTTTAGGGCTCTAACACTGAATATTTTCTACGCTGTAAATATGGAGCAGGAGTAGGAGCAGTTTGAATCTCAGCTAATTGGAAAATTATTTGTTAGGAAATTGTTTTATCGACTTATTGAAGGAAGAACTAGAGCCAACGAATTATTTATTCATAATTACAAATCATGCTATTTTGCAAAAAAGGCGCTACCACTACAGTGTATCATCAGAAATACGATTAGGAAACAGAGGAAACCACTGGCCTAAATTCGTTGAAAGACGCGGAAGGTGTGAAATGTGTAGTGCTCAAAGAATTCAATCTAAACCACACTCAACATGTTCTACATGTGGGGTTTTCCTGTAAGTAAATGAAAAAAAGAACTGTTTTTCACTGCACCATGATGTATCATAATCTAATCTATGAATTCAAGCTAATCTAGTGTATTATCTAATTAATCTAATTAATTATTTTATGTTTCATTTTCTGGCATAGTATGACTACCAAAGGTACCTACTTAGTAGTACCACTTACAGAAATATGTCAAAATGCTATTTTGCTGCAGTCACTTTCAGACCTATTTATAGCTTGAACTAAAATAGTAATAGATTTCAAACGGTATAATGAAAAATACATGATTTCGACTTCTGGCATTTGAGGGTATGGTAAATTTACAAGTACTTACAAGTACCTTCAGGAGACAAAGGGTTAAAATCTAAATATCGAAATTTGCTTCAACTAGAAAATAAAACTTGTCGCTAATTCCAATGTGGTTAGGTTAGGTTAGGTTAGGTTAGGTTAGGTTAGGTTAGGTTAGGTTAGGTTAGGTTAGGTTAGGTTAGGTTAGGTTAGGTTAGGTTAGGTTAGGTTAGGTTAGGTTAGGTTAGGTTAGGTTAGGTTAGGTTAGGTTAGGTTAGGTTAGGTTAGGTTAGGTTAGGTTAGGTTAGGTTACAACTGTACCACAAAGCAACGGTATTTTACCCCTTAAATAACTCCCTGTTCGTCATCCATTAGCCACTTCCATTCCCACCCCTAACTGAACGAATCTAGTGAGACGATTGACATCCACGCTTTTAAATATCAAGGCACCAAACGAATCATCCCTTTTTACCGACTGCCAGTCACTACAGTAAGACCGCTTTCTTATATATCGTCTGGTTGTGTGAAAAACACACCAGCCAAGGCTATACCGTCAAGAATACCACTAAACATACCTCAAAGAATGCTATAAAAATACAGCAGACATAAGAAATTGCCCTAGAACCCAAAAAGCAAGTCGAGGACTCCCTGGAAACTTGAGAGGTTCAAGTTAAGTACCTTCTGCCCTCTTAAATTTAGTCCTTCCTTTCACTTCCTTCTGGCAGACTAGTAAAATTAGTAAATAAATAATGTTACTTTTTTATCAGTTTTATTTTAAAAACCCAGTTAGCTGTAAATGCTGTAGGGTATCTCGTGTTCGCGACATTTACTGATTAATTCAATAATTTATATTTATTTTAAATTCTACAAGGTGTTTCTATCTTTTTATATTTATTTTGTTTTTCCGCAAACGAATAAAAAGATAGTGGCGCCCTCAACTTTTATAACTAATCAACCTGAACTATAGTGAAACATTAACTTGGAGTCGAATCACTTCTTAAGAGGAGTCCCTAGCAGAGAACTGCTCACAGTGAATTTTGGTGTTGCAAATTGGCGCCCTGCGCTAGTTATTATCGTTGCAATTTCACAATAAAAATTTTATAAATCGGTTTTGATAATTTTGTTTTTCAATTAACTCCGCTCCACAGTTTGAGAACCACTGTAGTTAAAAAAAGAAAATTTATTTTTGAACTTACCATCCACAAAAGTGAGAGAGCAGCTCCTATAAGTTTTTGACCCTCCCCGTGAGGACTTCTCACGTAAAACATAACATAACCTATGATGTAATTGTAGAGAGCGAAAGCTGCTTGTTGAGGCAATTTAGGAATGAACCTTATTAAATGTCTCAATATTTTAAACATAAGTTCTTGCTTTTCTCTCGTTAACCTTTCCAGAATGTATCTAAAATCACAAAATATCGTATCCAGTTGCAATTATGGTAAAAAAAGGAGTATACCTCAAGAATAAAGCACTGTCCTCGACCAAACAGGTCCAAATAACTTGATAAGCCACTTCATAAACTGCATTTCCGTCCAATGAAACTGCTGCGTCATCTAATAGATTTATTATTTGAACTACTGCTGAACAAAGACAAGAAGGAAACAAAGAATGGGCTGAGTGAAGATGGTGACCAGTGTTTCTTGGCGGGCCGTCCGGCTGCTCATCGTCCACTGGAAATAAAATGTCATAATTAAATCTCAAAATGTTCTCTCGCAGACTATGATAATGAGGAACACTACAATTAAATTGCAAGAAAACATATACGGGGTTGGGATAAAGTATGGAACCAAGTAAATATCTTTTAAACGAAAAGAACGATATTTATGAAAATTTGCAGGTAAGTGCAATGGAACAAAACGCATCTGATGTACATTTTTTTGATAATAATACCTCCGGTTTAACCGGAAATGCCATCAACTTCTTTAAATTACCACAACCTGAAGAGGAAGAACAAAACTAGTTGCAGTTATCCTATCCAGACGTATTCTACTTCCCCCAGAAGGTCAAAAAGATTGAATTAACCTGTTTTTGTCAAAATTACTGACCTTCTTCGTGTTCTTCGCTGGTGTGATACAAACTTGGTTCGTGGGCAGCTTGTATCGTTATAGGTATAGTAGTTATTAAAAAATTCTCTCTTTCTTCCCTCTTTTTATCATCCTGCGCTTGCAGAGCCATCTTTATCAACTCCGTTTGTTGCTTCTTTCTCGTTTTCGTTGCAGTAACTAACGACCTCTGGAAGAAAAAATATAAAAGTAGTGGTAAAAAAAATACGCGAGGATAACTTACATGTCTTTCTTGATTAATGGTGACTTCTTCTACTTTTGTTTTGACCAATAGTTCCCAGGGCGAATCTACTACGTCCAAAGATTCTATTCCAATTTTAGGCGATGGTAGAGTAAATTCTATACCAGGAGGTGGTACTTTGAAAAGTGCCTGAGCGTTTTCTTCCATTCTCGGCCAAACTTGGTACCTCATCTTCCACAAAACTTGAAATCTGTAAAAATATTATAAAAAATATGAAAACATTAGCTTTGTTTAATAGCTAACCGTAATATGGCGTTGATTCTAGTAGAACAATCCGGATGCGACAGCCCATGCTGCATAATATCAGAAGCAGTTTGAGGGGATTTAACAGCTCCAAGTATAAAAATAGAAGCCGCGCATGCAGTCACTTCTTGATTTGGTTCAAGCAGCAGTTCCCAAGTTGCCGGAATAATTTCCTGGAAGTTATCTTCGTTCAGAACGACTGCTCCTTTAAGTAACACCGCCAAATGTGAATGGAATGCGTCTTTCACCTGAAATATAGCGCAGTAGTACCAGAAGAGAGTAGTGGATCCATTAAACTTACTTGCGCTTTGATATATTTTAAAATAAGTGGAGTTTCTTCCGGTTTCTTTTCGAAAGTCGTTTTTTGTTCGCTTGCATCGGAATCTACAATGTCTCGGGAGGAATCCTTCGAGTACATTTTACCTAGTTGGTCTAAATTTTTGTCTATCCTGAAAAAAAAGTTAATTTTGAATGTTTTTGAATTGCTGCGATCCATATTTAGCAAAGTAATAAAATAGTCTAAATAAATAAAAAAAATACTCCATATACTCAACCGCTTAAATAGTGAGAACTTCTATATTATTACTTATGCAGATGACCTATTGATTCTGCAAACAGAATTTACCAAAATGCAAGTGGCCACAATATCATAGAACGCAGATCACTCACTCACTACTCATGATGGCTCTACGATTTTATGAGGGGGAATTGTCAACAATAAATAAGAGGAACATTAATAACTAGCAAAGCGTGGCAGTTCTAAAGCACATGCCTCTTCTTTATTTGTAATTTTTTTCTGTTTTTTTTTTAATTTTTTTTGAAATTTTTTTTTATATAAAAAAATCAAAAAAATAAAAATTTTTAATAAAGATTAAATTTTACTTTATTGGTGCAATTTGCCCACGCCTCCAAAGTATCAATAATATTCTAAATTCTACAGTGTGATTTATATATATAATAGATAATTTTTAAATTTGTTTTGTGCATCAGCTGATTTTGCAGACAATTTAGTTACGTAGATGGCTACCCGATTGCAAGTGACGCTAATTTTATGACGTAAAAGATTGCGCGACCGATGTGCAATGGTTGCTAGTTGCAAAGTAGTGGCTGTTTTTACAGAATAAGCCTACGGGATTGTTCGGATTTGATCGTGCGCATGTTTCTGGTCGATAGAGGACGGTTCGAAAATTGGCAAATGGCGAAATCCGAACAAAGCATAATGAATTCATTATTAAATGCTAAAAATTATTAAAGAATAAAGTTTTAAAATTTATATTTAGATATTTTATAAAAAAATAATTGATTTAATTATTTAAAAACTTTCCTATTGAATATAAATTTAGATATTACTTTTGAAAGAACTAATACGAAACGTGGCAGTGACATTTTATGACATTTGACGTATGACATGAATATAAACATTTGAATAAAGCTTTAAAAAAGTATGTTTTTAATTAATTTGATGCTGCAGTGGTTTTGTATACTAATGTCTTAGATGTTCTAGATGTCCCAAATGTCAAATATCTTAAATGTTGGCTCATGAGTATAAACTCAAAAAAGGCAGAGATGGTCCTTTACACCAACTAGAGCGATAGAGGTGATAGTCTAGAGCTGCAAAACCTGAAGAAGAATCTGGTGAATCGAAGTGTAACTACAAACAAGCTTTCACTGCTAAAAGCAAACACAGAATCGATTGCACCAAAATATGCCTTCCACAGGCATTACTATTATAGTTTTAATTTCGAAGTTCATAACCCTATAACTCAAGAAACTAGGTCCGTGGAAAAGAGAGACATATGAAGTACTGATTATCACCTACTCATTACCAAGTTTTGGACTGTCATTCCTGGGACACGCTGTATGTACACATAAAAAATCATAGGTTATAATCGTAATCAAGGAACCAAAGAGGCAGTCGTCGGAGAGTTTTGGACTGAGAATGTAGATAATTAGCTAAAGAAATTCCAAGCTATTGTATCGAATATTAAAAAGAAATAAACAAAGGCACGAAATTTTAGCTGGGATTCATTAAAATATACTGACATAAAAATCCGAACACTCAGTTTAAATGATTTTATTTTAATAAAATTTTGTATAAGTACTAACTGAAGCATAATAAGTAAATGATAAAAATTTCAAAATGATTGCATTGTCCTTTTACCTTTAATAATGTGTGGATGCACCCCGATGTGTTACGCATTCTCCAACGCGCCTAGGCATGCTTTTGATCAGGTGGTCAATGTCCTCCTGTGGTATCTCATTCCAGGCAACCACCAACTCCTCTCGAAGTTCTTCTAGTCTGAGGAGGACGTTGCAAATTGAGCAATCTCCTACCCATCATTTGCCACACGTGCTCAATTGGGGATAAGAATGGAGATCTTGGTGGCCAAGGTAACAATGTGACATCATTATGTTAAAAGAAGTCTATTGTGACTCTTGCGATATGTGGTCGGGCATTATCTTGTTGGAAAGTTGGATTTGCTACCGTATCAAGGTAGGGTAAAAGATGGGGTTCTTGGATATAACACTGCGCGTTCATGTTACCTCTGATGAAGATTAAAGGTGATCTCGAACCATAAGCTATAGCACCCCAAACCATAACTCCAACAGTATGGTGAACATGCCTTTCAACAAAAAACTGTGGATTTCTCCTTTTACCACGTCCCTTTTAACCCTCGCGCGACCATCGTGCATGCCTAAACAAAATCGAGACTCGTCACTAAAGACAATACTGTTCCATTCCTGATCCCAGAGTCACCGTTCTCTGCACCACTCAAGGCGATTACGTCGGTGTTCAGGAGTTAAAGGGAGGACCCAGTGTGGTCGGTATGAAAACAGGCCAAAACTTCTTATTCGTCGGTGAACATTCGCATGCAAATAGGTCTTCCGTGTTCTGCAAACCATTCATTTGAAATGGACCTGGTAGTGGAGAAACGGTCCCCGAAGGCCAATAATCTTAGACGGCGATCTTCACGATCTGTTGTTCTACGGGGGCGTCCAGAGCCCCTTGTTCTTTGCGTACGGCCTTCTCGAAGCCATGCACCTAACTACGGTGTCTATACTTCTTTGCACTCTAACTGCAATTTCCCGAAAAGAAAATCCAGCTTCCCGAAGTCCCACTATACGACCCCTATCAAACTGACTAAGTTGACGAAATCGTACAGGTCTCCATACCCTAGGCATCGTAACCAATCGTAAAGAATGTCAAGAACCAAAATCCGCAAAATTTGGTTTTTTTACTACGGTTACAATATTCATTTTTGGATTGTTAGTGGATTTCAAAAAAAGCAGTATAAAAACCGGAATCTTCAACTGATAAGGCTAAACATTTTTTCAATTGTTTATTTCAGTAAAATAAATAAATTCACCATATTTTATTAAAATAAAATCATTTAAACTGGGTGTTCGGATTGTTATGTCACTTGGTATATAATATTTATAATTTATTAATTATGCTAATTCGTATTTATTACAAACAACAATATCTGGCGAATCAGTTAATACAAAAATCACGTCTTACTTGTCTTTTTTCCCGACGCTGTCTTTTCTTCTGATCGGTGAAACGGTAGAGCTAGTTTGATCCGATACTTTTCTATTCTGTCCTTTTTCCTTCTTGCTTTTCTTTTTATTCCCAAAATCCATACACAATCGATCTTCCAATATACCGAATTCTTCGCCGTATACTTTTCTAACGGCTTTAATTAGTCGATTACATCCTCTCATAACTCTCCGATAGCAGAAAGGATGGCAAAAATTTTGATGCGGACAATAATAGTAAAAAGAATTCGATACTTGAATCATGGTCTTCAGCCACGGCATGTGCTTTGAAGTATCATCCGTATCGTTACTGTCGCTCGGACTTTCTGGAGGTTGTTCGTCACTAAGAACTCCCGGAGATTCTTCGCCGCTTGCTTCTCCGGGTGCTCCAGGTTCGGAGGTATCGCTTCTGTCGGATATCGAGCTGACTTTTCTTTTAGATTGAATGGAATCCGTCCTTTTAACCGAATCTGGAATTTTCCCTAATAAAAAAATATTAAAAAGGATAAAAGCTAACAGTAATTCAACTTTTTACATACATTCAGGATCCATTCCCTCTTTGGTGCCTCTTCTTAGTTTTAAACTGCGTCTTTTGAAAGAACCTCCACTCGGTGCAGCTGTACCTCTTCTTAAAATGTAGGATGGTCTTGGTTGCTGTCGTTTCGGATCATCACCCTGAAGAAATTGCTATAAAATGTAAAATGTACATCAAACCAAACTTGGTATTCATTTTTTTATCAAACCTGCATTGTAACTGTTGTATTGCTACTACCCTCGGATTCGTTGTCTGGTTCGTGAAGAACAAAACTAATTTTCCTTTCTCCAGTTTGTCCTGTACACAAATAATAATTTTTATTACTGTAAAATTTTATTTAATAAACAAACAATTGTCTCACCTGAATCCCTATCTCCTGCAATAGACTGCAAACTTTGAGCTGACGTTTGAGAATGTCCCATAGAAGATAGAGCCATACTCCATCTTCTATTGGCTTCTCTACTGTATAATCTATCCCAAGGAGTCGGCTTTCCTTTTTCTATTATCCTTGAAGATTTCGGTAACGTTTGGTAGGTTTCTCGTAAAAATGCAGTGATTTCTTTGAGAAGGACGCAGGCTATTAGTCGCAATGCCATTGGACAAGAAGATCCGTAAGAATTTATACTAGCTTCGTCCAAGAAATCCTCTTCCTCGTCTTGAATTAGGAGTTCTCTTTGTTTCTGTTCATCAGAAACCATTCCAAATACTGATGCTTGCAAAGTTTTATCTTCGTTGATAAATTCTTCTAGCCTCTGTCCAATTATCTGAAGATAATAAGCAATAAAGTCGTTTTATGGAAATTAAGCATTCACGTTTAGTCAATGTATCAAAACCTTAAATCTTTTTTGTTTTGCTTGGAATTTTCATCAATTACACAGGCAATAAGTAAACATTTATGCTGAATTTCAATAAAATAAATATATAATATATAAATTATATATTTTTCTTACTTCTGCCCATTGATAAAACATTTTGCCGGCGGCTCTTTGCATAACGTGCGATCTTCGAAGTCCAGTAGTGCTATTTCCTCTAGCCGGAATAGGCCCTGAAGGTCTGTAAACTGGAATATTATACTTCATCCAAGGTGGCCATTGATTTTTATTGCAGCAATGCACGAAGTAGGCGCATTCCAAAAGTAAAGTTGCTCTTGCGACTATGGTTGAGTGAGGCTGAAATATTTTTACATCAATTTCAATCATACACTTTAATCTTTAGAATGAATACCAAATCTAAGACAGAAGCTAAGAGGTGAGCATCGGGAACAGAACCAGGTGGACAAGTCTCCAGCAGAAATGATAATCTGGACACTCCTTGGTACACTAAATTAGTGGAAACCAATTTTCTTTCTTTTAGAACAACGAATTCGGATTCGCGAGATGTTTCTCCGAATTCCATGGAGTTTTTTCTACTGAAATCTGAAAAAGTAAAAGACTGTAAATGTCAATAGGTAGTTAAATCTGGCAACACTATGATAAGGTTACGTCTTAGGTCGCATTAGGCTTTCCAACGACCTGGGCCCTTATTCTCATCCAGTGGATATGAATACTCCTATAGGAAAATACACCATCTTCCTATCGGACTTTCCTATAGAAGTATTCATATCCACCGGATGAGAATAAGGGCCCTGTCAAAAATTATACAATATGGCGGCTGTAGGCAAACAATAGTATTGTTTTGTATTGTTGTCATAGTGCTTTCTTTATTTAAGTTGGTGTAGAAGTTTTTATTGTTGTGAGAATATAGTTTTTGTGACTTTATAAAATAGATTTTATATATTATTTGGACTTGTTAACGTTATAAGTTGAAAAAATGCCTGTTACATGCCTTGTGGTTGGTTGTGGAAGTAGAGCAAACAGGAATGACTGACAACAACCACGTATAGAATGGTTTATGAAACGCCAACTGGTGCAAATACCGTGCTCCCCGAACACACCCTATGTGGTCTGTGACTTTGACAGTGTTATGTTCTAAGCTTTGCCCACAGACGCCATCTTTATGTCACGTGATTTGGAAAGCCTTATAAAATACAGTTACACGCACTTTGACCTACTAAAATGTTGCGTAGATTTCTATTACCAATATTTCAAATAAAAATTAGTAAGTATAGTAAAAAAACATTGGTTACTTAACCAGAAAATAAAATCAAATGTTCAAAATCTCTTTTTTCTTGCTATTACTTCAGCAAAAAAATATCAAACAATTAAGAGTAATCTAAAGTAGATGCCACTTATTTTTCGAGGATTTGATCATTGCTCTTATCCAAAGCAGGAACGAGGATACGATTTGTATTTTCCAGTCATATTAACCCCATTTCATAACACTACCTCTTACATTCTTAATGTCCAAGCCATCGGTTACCAATTTTTCACGATTTATTTTGCAAGCCCTTCACCTATTTTTCGCGAGTAGTTATAAATCCAATAAAACATTCTTAAACATTGTATTTTTCCTCACGTAGGGCGCCAAATGTGCAACTGTTGCACATCCATTTGTTTCCATGGATTGTTTTTTAGTTTTTGATTTGAAAAATAGCTTAGGTTGATGAAGAAAGGTGTAATAAAAAAAAGACAAAACGTCAATAAGTCTTTAAAGCCTTAATAGGATACGGATTTAATGACTAGACTGTTATTCTCATCAAGGAAACAACAGGCAGAATGTCTGGCAGAATGACTTATGTCTATGCCAAGAAAGAAACGTAATGTATTATCTAAACCATCTGTTATTGATGCTCTTCATCTGGGCCAGTGCCACCTTTGCCACGCCCTAGATAGGTCATGTTGTGCATAGCTTAATCTACTTGTATGTATGTATGTATGTATGTATGTATGTATGTATGTATGTATGTATGTATGTATGTATGTATGTATGTATGTAAGTATGTATAAATTAGGGGTGATAAGTACACTGCGATCTATAGGATCTATTGTGTCCCCCCTTACTTGCCATGTTCTGATGTTTTCTCAGATTTATAGCAGCTCTTCGAGTCCTATTTTCCTGAGGAAGTTTATGACATCGTCGGGCTTCAAATCAGGTAGATCCCCTTCTTCTATTTCATGTGCTCCTAGGTATCTAGCTCTAAAATTCTGCAAGGCAGGGCATTCTGAGAGTGTATATTGAGGTTTCATCCTCTTCCTCACAGAATCTGCACTTTGCTTCACCTGCTAACCCTAGTTTCTTCATGTGGCTTCTTAACCGGCAATGCCCGGTTAATATTCCCGTTAGAATTCGGAGCCTTTTTTTACTGAAGTTAAGGCAGCTAAGAGATCTCTTCTGGTCATAGTTCCCCAGTAGTATCTTAGATTGCCTCAGTCCTTCCAGTACTTGGATTTTTCCTTCTCCATTTCTTCCATTAGTTTTCCTAAGATTACTCTACTGCTGATCCCACAAGATGGTTCTGGTCCCAAATGTGGGGTTGCCAGCTTATCTGCTGTTTCGTTCCCCTCTATTCCTTTGTGTCACGGAACCCATAGGAGGGTGACAGTGTTCTTCTGGCCTAGTTCATTTAGTTTCCCTAGGCATTCCCAAACCATCTTCGAACTGATTATATTTGAGCTCAGCACTTTGATGGCTGCTTGACTATCCGACATGATCACAATCTCTTGTCTGCGGTAGTTTCTTCCAATATTGAATTCCACACATCTTTCGATGGCGCGGACTTCTGCTTGAAAGATGCTCGGGTATGTGCCCAAGTTTTCTGAGTATTTGGCTCTCGGTCCAAAAACTCCTATCCCAGTTCCCTCGTCTAGCTTGGAACCGTCCGTATACCACTTTATGGCATTCTGTATGGTGTCTTCTTCCCATTCATATTTATTACTTAACTTTGTGATGAATTTTCTCACAAAGTTGAATTTCTTTGGCATATCATCTTGAGGCATTTCCCAAGTTTGATCAAAATTATGTGATCGAGGTTTTTCCCTGATAATTCCTTCTTTGATCATTCTATATATTGTTTTCTTCCTTACACTTTCTAGCAGAATGTACAGTGGGGTCAAGTTTAAAATCACCTCCATTGCAGCAGTGGGGCAAGTTCCCATTGCTCCAGTGATACATGAACAGGCTAGTCTCTGAATCTTCGAGAGATTTTTCCTCGTCGTACTCAGATTAGTCCTTGCGCCCCAAGCCACTGTCCCATATGTGATTAATGGTCTCACTATTGCTATGTACATCCATTGCAGAATACGTGGGTTACAACCCCAGTTCTTCCCTGCAATGTTTCTGCACACACATCGACTTGAACTGTAGAACGTCAATACTTCTAAAGAAGCTTAGCAGCTTTCTACAGGGCATAAATGACTAGCTATACAATGGAACTATCTGCAGAACGTTGAAAGCGTTATCAAACTTCAAAATCCTTGAAAACTTAAGGAAACAACATTAATATAAATAAGTAAATACACTGACTACGAAAATAAAATAATATAACATATTTTTTTACAACCACTTTTTGATAACTAAGTTTAAGTTCTAATTAGCTGGCAAAAGAAACTTACATCCACCTGCTGATTCTTCTTGGCTACCGTCTTTTTTCTTTCCTTTTTTCAAAACAAATTTAAACTTGTCTTCCATTCTGCGTTTAGCTTTTTGGATGCTTTGACTTACATTGCTGAAATTGAAGTTTCATTTTTAATACACATTATATCCGTTATTTGGTTGATCCATTGAAAATTTAAAATCTTTGAACCAGAACACATTAGTGAAAACAAAAAATCGTAGCAAGTAGTTACCTTTTTCCAGGGTCTTTCTGTTGGTAGTACTTTGACGTTTGTCTAAGGAAACTCGATGTGTCGGTAAAAGAATCACCATTGTCGGCATTATCTGGTTCGTCCGTAGAGAAGGTTTCACCTTTTTTAAACCAGTTCACTAAAAAAACAATCTTTTAAATGATCGCAAATTGGGCATGTAAAAATAAACACTACGTATTTGTAAGAATGAAAGCAATGCATAGAAACAAGTTTGCTGCTGCAAACTCAGTAAATTGATTATGTTTAACAGACCTACAATAGGGAAAAAATACCTTTACTAAGATATTAACCATTTTTTGGGTCAGCTTGACAACAATACTGAAATAAACATATAAAGGAGTAGATCTACAAGACACGGAGAACGCAAAGGTAAGCCTAGGCATTTATAACCAATAAAAATTTAATAACATGGGTTTTTATTCGACATAATAAAATATGCTGTTTTCCTCAATCTAATATGTGATTTCTTTACAGAAAAATGTCCATACTTTTATATTTTTACGTAATTTGATTTGTTTAATCTTACCGAAGCCTCCCAGTTTGGATTTTTTCGCTTTAATAGAAATCGTTGGTTCAACAGCTATACCCAAAGCCCTTTCGCTCTGCCTGGGCGTCAAAATATGATGTTTTTTCCGTAAATTACCCAAAGGACTCTGACTAGATTTCGGTAGTTCGTCTGCCTCGGTTTCCAAAAGACTCTGAAATTATACGAATTGAATTATATTTGAGAAGCATCGAATTGTACTAACCGGACACGTAGAGGAAGTACTTCGTTTTTTGAACAAAGATTTTCTGGTACCTCGTTCTTCCGTATAAGATTGTGTATCTGTTTGAATGTCCTGCGGTTCCTCTACTTCCGAGGGATGCATATGCCTAAAATCGAGATCAGATCTGGTAATAGGAGAACTATAAGCGGTTTTTAGTAATAAAATTTATTTAAAAGACACGCTACACGTAGCAAGGTCTGTTTTCCTTTATTTACATAACATTTTCGTGAATCTTGGCGTGTATATCGGCTAGGGTGGAGAAGCGGACATCATCTATTTTTCATTCCCGTGAATGTTAAGGGTGGTTCACCTCTACATTTTTTTGTTGTTTTTTATAACAAAACATACAAAAATAAATACAACCCTAAATTTTAACTCTTCTACGATCAACCCTTTTTTATTTGTTATTTAAAAAATTTATTTGTTTATTTTATTCAAGGAAAATAATCATTACAAGAAATGTATACGACTATTGACAAAAATAGTGTCAACACACAAATTCAAAAGTCTTAAAAACATTATTTAAATTAGCACTATAAAATTCCGAAAGAGAGTAAGGCTCAAGATTAATATAGTGCGATAAATTCTTATTCAGAGTTTATAATTTCAAGTTTCCTTAATTATGATTGTAACAGTACCTGTTAACATTTTAAGCACCTGGTATCCTAAATATTAAATTAAATTAGTACCGCGAGCTCTATCTGTCCGAAAGAATTCTTAATAATAAAATAATGAATACGGTCTCTATAATTATAATTGGAAGTTCAAAGTAGCTAGGCTACGAGGTGTACTAATGAGTTGCCATTTTTGGGTTCAAGAGGTTTTAATAATTATTCCCAGTCTCATTTTCTTGTATTGGTTTACTGTCATATACAGAAAGTTGGAATATTATACAGTAAACTAGAAGCATCTCTTTAATTTGAAGATTCAGTAAACTTGAACAGCTTGTAAACTTTAAGCTCTCGTATGCACAAACATTTTTAACTGGATCTTCTCTACAAATTGGGCAGATCATCCCTCCACTCGTGATCTTCCATAGTCATTTGGAACCACCTAGGCAGTGCCGTAGCGACCCCAAGGTGTGGCGAAGAATCGTCCACTATTGTTAACAGATAAGTTTATTGTGGTATATCAAGTTTACTGTTCCCATATTTTTCTTTTCTCTTTTATCTCCGTTTATATCTATCTATATCGTCAACTGTATTAGAATAAGTAGTTGTAAAGAACTGTTTGCGGATTATTTTTTTGTAACGTATTCTCAACTTCATTCATTTTAGCACCAAGGAAATCTATTTATCTTTTATCTGTTGGTACATTTTCATTTTTTTTTTACTTCATAGACAGTTTTTTCTGACATCTTTCTGTCATCTTATGATACTTATTTAAATAACTCAGCTTAAAACAACTTTCTTCAGTAGTATCATAAAAAATAAAAAGATTTCAGTGGCGCCCTTATAATTTCTTAAAGAAACAAATATTGTACTATAGTCAGAGCTAATGAACTTACTCACCCCTAGCCGAGGTATTTAACTATCATAATGTTTGCTGTGATAAACATTTATAAATTTTGTTAATTATTGAAATATCTTTTACAACTAATTAAAGTCGAAAGTAAGATTAATGGTTGTTTTATTGTAAATTACATTTTTTCTTTTGGTATATTGTTATTTTTTTAAAAGTTAACTAAATATTTTTATAAATTCACCCTCAACATTTAAATCATATCTCAAATCGACGCCCAACGTCATAATATGGTTACATGATTTTTTTTTAATTCAATTTGACCTCCCGCCCTCGCCGGTCGACTACTGATCAACAACTATCAATCGATTTCACTATTTCTTTTTGTTGTGTTTGTTATTTTCAGGAGATGGTTCTTACAAAAGAAAAAATTCAATAAATTGTGAGGGAAATTAAATATTTTAAGAATACTTATTTAAGAATTTGAGAATACTTCTATCTAATGCTTTGGACAATGTAAACTTTTTTAATGTAACATTATGCCATTTCTTACATAATTGACAGAATGCGTACTGCAAATATCATCAAAGTTTGTAGGCGCTCTCTTTCGTGCTTTGTCCACGTACATCAAAAAGTTGGTAGATGGCGAAAAGATACTGTTTATCAAAAATATAATACGAGGGTATATGAAAAGGTTGCCAGATGACGACGACATTATCTAACAAAAAATTCTAGTTTTCTATCTCGTAGCTACTTTTAACATGTTTCTCTAGATCGCCCCATAATCTTTCCAACGCAATATGGAGTCGTCAGAAACCATCAATTACGTCACTTTCTGGTCACACTAATAGAACCCTGAGAGCTGTCTTATACTTTTTGTACAAGATCTCAGACACAGTTGCAGCATAAGAAATCTTTTGTTAGGTAGGCCATTTTTTCTATTTGGTTTTTCGCTTTGAACAGCCACGAAATATTCTACGTAGACAGTAGTTTCAGCAAAATGATCTCTAAGAACATACTGTAATCATCATTTCCAGCAAATAATGGCTTGTTAGCAAGGTCACCACATAATCAATCGCCTCTATACTATTTTCTGTAGAGTAATACAAAATCAAACATCTGCTACAAAACTTACGACTTGAAAGCTAGATTCACGCATGGAATTAACTTGATTACTCCATAGCAAATCCACAATGAACTTGAAGATATATACTATAGAATTTAGGTCGTACTTTATAACCTCAAACGTCCTTGAGTTCTTTTTAAATATAAAATGGGCAATGGGTTTTAATGATAATGTAGCTCATCCGTATTTTTACGGAGAGCAGTATTAGAAAGGTTACATAACCCTGAACGAAGTCTACAACAACAATGTGGTTAGTCTAGGTTGTACAAAGGTCATGGAAACCGCATAGGCGACTCGATAGCGAAGAAAGACTTTGGAACCTGTCACTCTTATCAGGGTGCATAGGACAACGAAAAAGCCTGCAGGGTTTATCTGTATCTGTAAATTGAGGTAGGTCACATTTTGAAGTAGTAGTCACACAGGATATAGTCTTAATATTCTCAACCTCTGCATAGAGGTGTGTTACTTAGATTAATCCTGTATGGGCGTTTTTGAAGATTCCAGTGACCAATTACTATTGGTTCGGGTCCAAAGGTCATGGATCGAGCAATCTCTAGGAAGATTGCATGCTGTCCAAGAAACTTTTGAAGTATCGGGGTAGAGCCTAACAGCCAAGAAATACATAGCCATGACCAGAAAAGACGTGCAAGTGGTTACAGGCATGCTTAATGGCCATTGTCACCTACAAAAACATCTGAACAGGTTGAGATTATCTGATACCCTACTATGTGGAGGATGAGAACAAGTTGACTAGCTGGTGGGTAGGCTCAATCTCAGTAGCACAGTGCTGTGGGACGACCCACCCTACGAGAACTTCAGATGCATATAAAGAGTAATTTTTTTATTTTTAGAAAAATATAGACTTGGTTCTTACCTGATAACTCTGGTAGTCTGAAAATTGGCATCTTTTTTACTAGGTCTGTCAGCTGTATCGATTAGAGCACTTAGAGCTACTCTCCTAAAGACACTTCCGTGTCCTTCTTTGACATATGTCATTAACTGTCTGATTTCACAATAGAGGCTCTAAAATATTACAAATGGGTACAAACATTGGGTGCCTTGGAAAAAAGAGTACTTACAACATTTTCTGGAGTTTTTATGTCTTTGCTGGACTCGACGAAACGCGTAACCAGAGTTTTGAAGACGTGGGACATAATGGTACCCTCTATTCCTTTGATGCCACCACCTCCAAGGCCTGCGCCAAAGTTGCTACCGTAACCACCTTGCGATACTGTGTCCTGTGACTTGCTAGAGTCTCTCTTCTGGTCTAATGAAATTTGCAAAATTTTCTCAAAACAAAAACCCTAGTGGTTTTCTTGATAGAATGACACCACACGTTGCACCTTAATGTGACTGTGTAAGAAACAGACTCAATTGTTATAAAACACTACAATGAAAAAAGTTTTTATTTTATGTTTTATGTTATATTGGGTCAATACGTTGTGAATAACTGAAATGTCCTGAAATTGTTGATTTTAAGAATATATCTAATGGACGAATTTTAATTACAACCACGTATTTATTTTATTTTGTATGAAATACATTTGATAATTGACAATTTGTTAACCAATTGTTTTGTGTATGATTGTAATCTCGGTATTAGGTGCAAAACGTTTTAGTCATTTCTAATCAAGATTTCTCTAAAAAATGTCTCTACGTTTTTTCTACTCTAAAATGATGAAGTCTCAGAAAGTGAAACAGCAAGAACTTAAGACCAGTTTTATAAGGGAGCACAGCATAGCAAAGTAAAGCACAACACACTTAACATGAAATATGGAGTCCACATTAACCATTAATTTGTAAGGCTAAATGGAAAATTTGTTTCCTTATAGAATATTTTTATGTATATTATTGTTTGTTATTTGTATAATGCTTGATAAATTTGATTTAGCCGTTTGTTTAATAGTTGAATGAGAACTATACATTAATTACGATCAAGTTTATTTTTTTAGAAGCAATATTATGTTTAATTTTACTAAACTATAATATATAAAATTTAGTATTTAATTATTTATTTATTTATTTATTTGGCAATAAACGGGAAGTCCCCTTTACAAAATAAGATTATATACATAAAAGAAAAAAAAATATAGGTACAACAAAAATAGAATAAACACTACAATATGAAAGTAACAAACAATAAAAAACTACAATATGAGAATAACTAACAATATAACTTAACCGTAATAAATAATAAAATCATACAGAAATAAATTTTTGCGAGCTAAAAACCTAAAAAATTGCACATGACAAAATTTAACAAAAGTATACAAAGTAAAAACTAAAATAGTATATTAAACAACACATTTCACATGGAATTCTGTTATGACACGAGCTCAAGTTTAAAAAACGAATCGCGAAGCGATGAGTTTTTTAAAGAACGAGTGTCACAACAGCCATATGAAATAAGTTGTTTATAATATTTTTTATATTTTGCCATTTTATCATTTTTTAAATTAATTTATTATTTTTATGTAATTACGAAAATTTTTATTTTAAAAAGTATGTCGGCAGCACTGTGCAGTTTATAACATTTGACATTTTTGACATTTAAATTATGAAATGTTAATGTTTTCAAATATTTTAAAATGACTAATACACCAATAATAATATATTATATAAGTAAAATATGATATTCATATTCACAAATACTTTCTTAAAGAATAATATAAAATTAATAAATTGCTATTAGCCACAAATGTCATTGTCAATAGTCTTGTCATTAGATACTTCACTCTTGTCGCCAACCATTTAAAACAAAAATTTGCGTGCGTAAAAGTTACATTACGATACGCAAATGCGTTTTATAATGAAGATTTTTATAAGTGCAAAATATAAAAAGATATTATTGAGATTGGTTAGGATGCGCTTTAACTGCTTTTTTAAAAGAATTCAATGACATATTAAAAAAATCAATTTCCAACTTATTTGCGTTCCTAACCATATTAGAAATTGGGCTAAAAAAGGTATAATTCGTTGGATTATACGGTATTAAAAATAAATTATTATTTCTGGTCAACCTACTTGGAACTCTAAAATCAATTAAATTTAGTAAATCACCGCAATCAAAACAACTATTAACTATTTTATAAAGGGTTATAACTTCAATGTTAGACCTTCGAGATTGCAGCGATAAAAGACCTAAAACATTCAAGATGTCATTATATTCGTAGAACCCCTTAACTAGACCCATTTTGTAAGCACAAAACCTTAAAAACTTGTTTTGAACTCCTTCAAGCGACGAAATGTGATTTTGATAATACGGAGCCCAAACAGGTAAACCATACTCCAGTATAGATCTAACATAAGCACAATACGCAATTTTGATAGAGACGATAGAGAGGTCGTTCGAGTTTCTAAGGATAAATCCTAAAATGTTCAAAGCTTTTTTGATAATTTGATTAATATGTGGTACAAATGATAGATTCTCATCAAAAATTATACCCAGATCCCTAACATCTCTAACACGAGTGATAAAAGAGTCTGAAACCACGTAATCAAATTTAATCAAATTTCTTCGTCTAGCGAAAGTTATGCAGTAGCACTTATTGATGTTAAGTTTCATGCAATTATTATTGGACCATACTTGCAATGCATCAATATCACTCTGTATAGTTTTAGATCATCGGCAAATAATAAAAATTTAGAATATTTAAATATACCATATTGATATCATTTATAAATAACAGAAACAAAAGAGGTCCAAGGTGCGAGCCCTGCGGTACACCTGAAGGTACATCTATTGGGACAGACAAACAGTTTCCAACTTTCACAATTTGCATCCTATTCTTAAGGTAAGACCCGATCCAGTTTAACAAGGATTGTGAAAAACCTAAGGAATTAAGTTTGGATAATAATAGTGAGTAATTTACCCTATCAAAGGCTTTGCTGAAGTCAGCATAAAAGGAGTCAACCTGAAAATTATTATTAAAACTGGTCAAAATGTCATGTTGATAAACCAGTAAATTAGTAATTGTTGATCTACCAGATGAAAAACCATGTTGCTGTTTAATTATTAAAGTTTTAAATGTTTAATTATAAAGTTTTAAATGCGTTATAAGTTAGTAATTTGTTGAATTAAAAAAAATTTTAAAGGTTAAGTTATAAAAGGGCCGTATCTCAATAAAAACTGTTTTTTGACAAAAGTGATAAGACGCAAAAAAGTTTTAAAAATAATGTGTTAAACTAATGATTAGGTTAGGTTAGGTTAGGTTAGGCCACAAAATTCATTTGATTTGAACGTACTCAAAAGTTTGGGGGGATTTAGGGCTGCGCACCCCCTTAAAATTTTTCTGAGCTCTGAGATTTTCTTTTTTATGAAAAATGCTTTCAGAACAAGAAAGTAACGTGTCAATTTTTATTACAAAATGTCAAGTAGTTTGGGAGATAATGTAAAAAAAATAAAATTTAATTTGTAACTTCAAAGGGCTTTAACTTTTTTTATGTACACTTTTCTCAGAAATACAAATATACTTTTTTTCAGGGAGAAAATCTGAAAAAAATAACAAAAGCAGTCTTAACGATGAAAATTTTGGAGTAATAGGTATTTAAAGTGTAATTAGGTTTCTAGGAATTTAAGGATTTTAATATATAATACTTCTCGACATCTTTTACATAAGATTTCCATTGATTGATTAAAGTTCCTTTTCTACCCCCAGATAGAGTATCGCTTATCATGAATTCCCAATAGCATCATGATCAATGGAATCAAATTATTTTATTATTTTTTAAGGAAGTCTAATTTTATTTAACCACTGTCAGAGTATTTTTAGTTTCTCAAAACGTAACCCCAAAAAATATATTCCGCAATGGATTATAAACATCTGAACTGAATTTAGAAAGGTCGAGAAGTGACCTTCTATTGCAGCTAATACAACTCAAATTTTGATATATTATAGTTTAGAGTTTTTATAATGTAGATACCAAAAGTTTCCTTACTCAGAGGAGACAACAACGAGCTTGGATCTATACAGAAACCCACATAAGAATGAAACAAATCCATAACGTCTGTTAACGGTTGATATTTCACGTAGTCCTTCAAAAAGCTCTTAAACTGCTTTGGACTGGCTCTATTGAGCTTCACGAGAATATTTTGCGATTGTGTTCTAAGAAACTCAGCAGCAGGTCCTCGCTGACCATCGGCACAACCTTGGGGACAACCTAGATGTTTTAAAACTCTGAAATATGTCATTATTTAATCATTTTATATTATTTATGTGAAACGAAACCGATACCTTACGATGGTGTTCATGATGAGTCTGTGAGAGGAAATAGGTTTGATTTTCTCAGGATCTCCAACACCAAGAGAACCTTGAGTTGAACTTTGAGGTACTTTACCCGTTCTCTTATCTGGACTAGCGCTTTCTTGTTGAGAAGTCGCTTCATCTTTAAGACATTGCTTTAACACGCCCATATCCATCAAAAGTTCAATAATGTTTAGAATGACTTCTAAGACTCTCAAGGTACAAGAAGAACTTTCTCTTAAAGAACTTCTATGTGCAGCCTGAAAATTTATTAATATTTGCACAACAATACACTAAATTGTTGGCGACAATTACTTGCAAAACAACTTGCAGATCAATATCACCGTCCTTTGTTATGTAACAGGCAGCACCTGGTGCTTCAGGAATATCTTCACCAGCGTAAGTTATGTTAGAATCAGTTTGAGATCGTGTCAAACTTGCTTTTCTGTCTTGCCAGTTTCCTAATTTGCTGCCAGACAAACTCGCTGCATCCAGCTGACTGTCCATGGATCCCTAGAATAAAAAAACGTTAATTATGTTCATACCAGTATGTAGTTTTTCTATTATTTGGCATAATAGGGTTTTGAACCTCTGCATGGCAGTATCTAGGGCGTGGCAAAGCTGGCACTGACCACGAGTGCAACATCCGTAAGGGCGCCAAAAAATAGAAGCCACAACAAAGGACAACTCTCCTATTTTTCAATAATTTCACTGTACTTTAGATAAAGAGCAGGTGGTTCAGATCACAAGTTACGTGCATATTTTTTTCTTTCTGTCTTGTCATAGACAAGAGTCATCTCAGACGTTTTGTCTTTTTTTTATCGCACCTTGCACATTTGGTGCCCAACGTGGGGAAATGCATAAATTTTAAGAAATTGGTTCTATATATTTGAAATTGTGTAAATGCAAAACTCAGAGCAGTTTTAGGGAATTCGGTGTTTTCATTAGAAATAAATCAATGAAATTTCTTTGTAATCATATAGTAAATTATAAATATTTAATCCTAAACTCATTACAACGCAACAATTCTGGTTATTTTTTATATAATATATAAAATCGATAAATTCAAATAGAAGTCGAAACGCACCTTCATTGGTCGTGACGTCAAAACTCATATCGATGACAGTTTGTTTACATTTATTGTGTGGTAATTGAGAGAGTTGGACCTTTATTTTTGATTTTATTGTGAATTATTGGTTTTATTTGTGTTTTGCAATCATAAAATGTCGTCAGTAGGGTTTGTGAAAGCATTGTCAAACAATTTACCATCCTTAGACATTTTAATGGTTAGGTTAGGTTGGGTTAGGTTAGGTTTCAATGCAGCTGAATTTCGAAATGTAAAAGCAATAGCGTAAATACTTATTTTGTGCTTTTGGAATTAAAAAATGTCTAACTGACTTATTTTTATGAAAATCAACAAAAAATAAAGAAAAGAGATGAATAAATATAAATAAAACAGTTCGCACAATCTCGCAGATACACTGTTTACAATAAAATGATGGCGCTTTCAATGACACATATGAGTAGTGACGTAGGCCACCCGCCAACAGTCGTTTATACGCGGCAAATTTCTGAATTTGAATTTGAGGATGGAATTGCTATGCTAAAAAATTTTTTTAATTTAAGTTTTTTTGGTTTTTGGGGTAATTGATTGCTGCTCTGTCTTCCTGCATGATTTTGAAAAAAATGGAAAACACCGAATTGGATGAAGAGCTAGATTCATACATTTTTGGTTTTAAGATAAACTTTGAAATAAAGAACAGACATATCATCATCATCATCATAAAATATTATTAACATACTTACCTGTCTTCTTAAGTAATCTGGAGAGGGCGTGGGGGTGTGTTCAGTTACAGTAATAATGGGATTGGCCATCGGTTGACTTTGGGTAAATTTTCCGCCCCTTTTTGCATCCCAGTGCGATTCGTCGTTGAACCTATGAAAGCAGAGAATTAAAATAACGTGGAAAATAATAAGATTTCCCGAAAATAATGTTGCAGCAAGCGTATAAACGTATCTATATCCGCAAAGTAGGTAAATTTAAAGTGAAACTCTCACTAATATTAGCAAATTCAACAAAAAAATTAAATACATAATAAGAGCAGCTGTTAAAATACACACATAAAATAAAGAGCAGTAGCAGTTGTAATATTTAGTAAAAGAGATATAGCTACAAATTTTGATGTGTATATTTTTGTTAATTGTTTAATATAACTTTTGATTCAATTCTCTAATACTTACCCACCCGATTGGTTTAGTTCGTCTAAAATACAGCTAAGAAAGAGAAAATAGTAAGAACATTCAGAGGCAACATATGCACACGAATAAAAGAAGAACACATTAAGAGTGGAATGAAATTTTTCAAGTGGTACTTTATGTCACTATCTAAAATAGCGCCACACTAATTAGGGAGTGAAATTTCTTGGGATTACAAGAACTTGCTTGCAAAATGAACTAAAATAAAACAAATTTAGACATTATTTTTTCTCTGAAGTGAAAGATAACTATTGCAATACATTAAAGCAGTAGAAAAAACAATTAATGTATCATAACAGACTGACAAAATTCTAATTTAAAAATTTATTTAACAACAACTTCTTGTATCCCGTTAGGTCAAATATACAACAGAAAAGATAAAAGGAACTCAAATAGTATAGCTACATAATTATTTATTCCAACTATACATTCCATACTACAAATAGAAAAGGTATAAATACAAAAACATAACACATTAAAAAATATATATACGAGGGTTGCCTTTTATATTTCGGGATTTGGCAACCCTGTTGGTGCAATTTGGCAACTGACAGCTCTATCGGAAAGTTGGATATTTTTGAGGTTATACGTACTCAGAACGTTTTGACATACGAGTGTTGTTTACAGTAACTTAAAAGATTCATCTCGGCCCAAAAATAGAATTAAATCGTGAACATTTTCGTGCGATTATTTTTTACAACTTTCGACGTGGATTAACTCTGCAACAGTGCATGGATGAACTTAACTCAATTTTTGCCGATGAAGCTCCATCAAGGACCAGTGTTTATCGATGCTATGGTGAATTCATTCATGGCCGTAGTTCACTCCAAGATAAATTTCGTGCAGGTCGTCCAACATTAGTTGTCGTTCCGAAAACCATTGATGCTGTGCGCGAACTGATATTGCAAGATCGTCATGTGACCTCTCGTGTGATTGAGACAATCTTAGGTATTAGTGGGACCAGCATACATTCAATATTGCATAAATATTTGACGGTCAAAAAATTTCACTCTTCACTACGACAATGCGAGCTCTCACACATCGGCTCAAACAACTGCATTTTTGAGCACCCAAAACATCGATTTGATGAGTCATCCGCCGTATAGTCCTGACTTGGCACCGAATGACTTCTTTTTATTCCCGTACGTAAAAAACAAACTGAGAGGTCAACGTTTTTCGACACCTGAAGAAGCGATTGCTGGATTCAGAATGTATTTTTTGGAAATACCTTAATCAGAGTAGCAAAAGTGCTTCGACAATTGGTTCAAACGCATGAAAAAGTACATAGATCTTCATGGGGAAAATTTTGAAAAACAATAAAGTGATTTTCGATGATTAACATTTGTTTTTGTTCTGTAATCCCGGAATATAAAAGGCAACCATCGTATTACGTAAAAAGTGTGGACAGTGAAACAATTCCCGTGAGTGCAAAAACATAACGATAACATTTTTTAAGTTAAGTACTCTATTTTTTACGACCATAAGTAATTAAAAACACAGAAAATTTGTAGTTTTTTCTAATAATCTATATTCAAATATTGCTATTTGTCATTTTTTCTAGTACTAATAGTATCATATACAGTCTGTTCGGTGGATCTTTTCCCATGAACGAAACTATTTTATCTCTTTCTTATTCACAGAAACCAAAACCCCGAAAATAGACCGTTTTTCTTGGACGACAGAAAAATTAAAGAAAATAAGGAATTACTTTAATTAATAATACAACCTACATAAATTCGTATTATGTGTTATCGATAGGTGTAACCATGAAACACAAAGAAATAAAAAATATTTCTTTGAGGATAATAAAAAAAACTTTTCGTTATAAAGTAACTTCCAAGTTTATTTTAAAAATTTAGGCTTTTAATTACAATGACGGCCGTTTCGATAAGATTAGCATAGTCAGATTGACATATTTAAGTTACATTTTGTTTGTTTGTAGCTAGGTACCTGATGTTGTTTTAATGATATTGAATTATGTCTCGACCTACGTTTTACTTGACGCATGGGAAATTATGCACCGAACAGACTATACTAGAAAAACCTGACCTTTACCCTGACGTCATACCTACAAACCTCGCGAAATGAATCGGAGTCAAAAATGGCTACTGTTACTTTGTCGTGTGTGTTCGGTGTCGTGTTTGAAGTTAATTTTGTACTTACCGTAAACTAAAAACAAAAAATAAGAGGTTTTGAGAAAAACCGATTTTATACAATTTATTTAAATGCAAATAATAAAACGATTTGAATAAAACTAGATGTATCAAAATAATGACTGTTGTTATAAGAGGTCAAAATAAATTTGTAACGTAGTTGTTGATGTAAATCTTAGAACAAAAAGAAAGAGGAGTCTGTAATATATTAACTTTGAGGAAAATTTGCGACGGAAGTCGGCCATCTTGAAGCTCCTAATATGACTCTTTGTTTATGTTTACAGTATACTGTCAAACTTAGAACAAAAAGAAACAGGAAGGAGTATATGCAAAATTACCTTGAGTCCAGAAAGGAGCTTGCATTTGCAACCCTTTAAACGTTTTTAGTGATATCTCTTTCCAAAATTCGGAGGTCATAATTAGCGTTGGAAAGAACGTATGTCATTGCTTGATAGACAAGTGTACACAATTGTTTGATGTGTTTCTGGTACCAGTAGAAAAGGATGAGGTATATAAAGTTTGTGTTTACTACTGTTCGCTGTTAGTGACGTCAGGGTAAAGGTCAATTTTTTCTACTTTATACATATATAAGTACGTTTATTTGGTTTACTTAAATTGTTGCTCCTTAACCAAAGCAAAAGATCTGTAGGTATCTGTAGTCAGCTTCACAACACTCAGACCCACTGTATATACTCCCGGGGAGTTTCCTTAATTACTTAGTTACTTATCCGATGACGAATGGCTACAACCAACTGCTTTTCAAAAACTGAGACTGGCAGTTACGCTAAAAGGACTATGAAACCTCAAAACATAACTAGACAGACATATCTGTTCAGACCTGATACCTCGACTCCCGAATGGGTTGATAAAAATCTTGTAAACGCAGGTATTGAATAAAGAAAGGGAAGAAGTCCCAACCACCTTGTCTGCAATGACCCAACAGCTATAGCGTCTCCCATAAAAACCAAAAATCATCATATTAGATTAGATTGCTGGAATAAGCCAGTTAGACTTCTCTTTTTCTACACTTTGACATATCGTTTGTGCTTACCTTAATCTACTTAAACTCTGGAGTACCAAAACTTCTACCAAAGTTAAATAGCTTTCTAGGGGTCACATCGCGATGGGAGTTGATCCTGTTTTAGTGAACGGAGATCGTGGCGTGCTTTGAAGAGGGTTTTGTTGAAGAAAACTTGACCATACAGGTCTTGAATCAAGTAAGTTACTTTATTTTAACAACATTGACAATCCAATCCTGCCCGATAAAAATCTAGGATCAATCGCAGTAAATTTAGCATTCGTCGTAGTGCCGACAGAATCAGACAAAAGGCAGATCAATATTGCATCGACTTATTTACCTGTAAAACCAACTCCAGAGGATGTCCAAAGACTCAGAATATGATGAAGGAGGAAGGGGATCAAGCAATTTTTCTGGGCTGGGGAAGAACAGTTATCAACAAACGAGGTGAGTACCTTTTAGAATATATAAATATGTTGTTAAATAATATAAAGATTATTAATAAATGATACAAAGCCACCTTAATGTTTGCAATTAGGAGGTAAGTACTGGACGTTAACATGGCTTATTCGTTCATAGATACAGTATTTAGATTTTAAAGAGGATTTTATGTTGCTTTAGAAGTTTCAGGCGTCATTAACAATAGTTTGGTATACATCAGATGGTGTCATTTTCATGCATGATAAGTAGAATGTATTAAAAATCGAAATATTTATATCCAAGAACTTCTTTTCATTGAAAAATTAGGATGAAGAGTAGAGTTTTTATTTTAAGCTGCGAACTATGACTTACCTTAAGCTTGGCATACTTTTTCCTTTGACCAAATTACTGGGTGGTTCGAACATTTTGGACAGAGATGATTGAGGTCTGGTTAGATGTTCGTCACCCGTATCTAGGCTCCTATGGTAATCCTGCTGTAAAATAGAGGTTAAATTATGAAAAAATTCACGTAAAAGAACAAGTTTCGGAAGAGTGGAAAGTGAAACATGAAAACCAAGTGAAGAAAGACGAAGAAAGGGACAGCAGAAAGATACATACGAGTACATTTAACATTCGTCTGGAACCCACCGGCCGTTTCGTAAGAGGTTTTTGCTCTTCGTGTCCGATTTTCTCCAAAGCTTTATCGGATTTCGATAGTAGTTTGGTTTCTACAAAAGTTTTTAGGTCCGCTATTTTTTTCCGTTTTTTACCGATTTTTTCGCTAGCTGTTCTTTTGTGTAAGGATTCTTCGGACTTGGTTTGACTCAAAAATGGAGATTCTAAAAAAATTTACCAATAAAAGTTTAACTCCAACTATAGTTATTTTATGAAAGAGAGAGAGAGAGAGTAATAAAACCTAATTCATTTTCAAAATGTCATAAATTTACCTAGGTTAAAACAATTTGTGGATATTTTATGAGAAAAGCTGCCCAAATCAATAGAAAAAGACTTCAATAATTGCTTATTTGCAAAATAAACTTGCCTAATTTGGGAAATATTTAGGTGCATATTAACGCATCAATTTCTGGAGACCTGTTATTAACAAAGTTAAGAAGAAATTTATTGTAAAGTACGTTTCACAATAAATCGTTGACTTGGTACCTGCTCTTAACTGCTCTTAAGGGATTACTAATAAAAGGTGGTTAATATTTCTTGGAACATTTACAGAAAGGTATTATTTATTTTTGTCCAGGAAGATATATACGTATACGTATACGTAAGTTTCAACAGTTTTGTTTAATTTCAATTAATAAAAATAAACTTAAAATTTGTTTGTTTTTAAAAAATTTCGTGATTTTTTTTACAAAATAAATTTAAGTTTTAGTAAATGTTACTGAGTTTTATTTAAATCTATTTTGAAAACCGGATTACGGATCTGTTAATGTTTACTGTACAGTGAGAAATTTATAACCTTTCATTACTAATCCCCTAAGGTCAGGTACCGGAGTCAACGAATTATTGTGAAACGTACTTTACTAACCCTTACTCTTAAGAACAATAAACAACTAAACGTTTGACATATGTCAATTTGACGATGCTAATTTTAGCGAAACAGCTGTAATTGCAATTTAAAAAACTATTTTTCTAATAAAATTATTTTAATATGCCCATTACAGCGACTATATCCAGAGACTACGTCCTATCATAATTTGTAGGTCCTGCCTGCTCATATTAAGACCTCTTTTTAAAGAGATTTTTTACAAATGCCTACGAGTGTCTTAAATCCTCTAGCTCGAACCCGCTATGCCTAGGAATGGCTCCTATAAATATTCCTTCAGCGCCTCTTCAGGCTAGAAGGTAGTTCCCTTCAATACCGGTATGCCCAGGTGCTCAAAGTAAGGTTACTTTGTCATTGTCAATGAGAGTTATCACTGAAGACTTTTTGAAGAATTCCCACATCCAAATGGATAAAAAAATATTTATAAAATTGTCTGAATTAAAAAAAAAATAATCTTGACGTCGAAAGTTCTGATAATCTCATAGAGGAGGCACAATTAAGATGGTTTGGACATCTTACCAGAATGGACGACAAAGATATGAAAAACCAAAGAGATGGGAAAAAGAAAACGTGGAAGACCTTGAAAAAGATGAAATGAAGATCAAGTCAAAAACCTTCATCTAAGTAACATGGGAGAAAGCTAACAGACGAGTGGTTAATAGACAACAATTTATGGTTATTTTTGTAGTATTATTGTAGTATTATTAATACTATCAATAACTTTATCTCAATACCTGCAGACATTATGATTTTATATGATAGTATGTCACAAGTATGTCAAAAAAACAGAATTTAATTTATTGAAATTCAAATTTAATAATTTCTAGTGAACAAAATTTAAGTTCAAGTAATGTCGATCAATGTAATTATTGTAAATTCATTAAAAATGTATTGTAGTTTTAGGACATTTTGATTGGTCAAAAATAATGATAAAAAAATCAAATCTGAACGCATATTAAAAATAAAATTCCTACTATAGTTGTAAGGGGAAACGAAAAGGAGGTTTTTTTGAGAGATTGGTGATAGACGTGAGAAAAAGGATTTAACGAGATTTTTTGTTAATTAAAAAAGGTTTATTTATGTATTGAGAAGAAAGATGGACGAAAATTAAATAAATAAAACATTTCTGATAAAAGGAAACCATTGCAATAGAGTGACAATAGAATACAATTTTTCCCACTTCGGTAAAAGAGGCGATAAACTCTATCCAAATAGTCGGTTCGTGCTGATAGGAATTAGAGCTGATCCTGTGGAGTAAAAAACTGATCCTGTGGAGTAAAAAACTGACCCTATCGAAGGGAAAGGTGATAAAAGTAGTATCGCAGTTCAGCGAAGAGAGGGGTAGCCCTATCCAGGAAAAGGGTTCATCAAGAAAAAGTTATCCTATCGGTAAGGAAGAGTGATCTTGTTGATAACAAAACAGATTTAAGTAAGTGAATCGTATTAATCATAGTTATAGTCTATTGACATTTGTCATTTATGAAAGTGTTGGAATTGATTTCTTGGAATTTAAATTATAAATTAATAAAATAGAACTACTACTAGTAATTACTAACAAATACAGATTTTATTTTTTTATTATATAATTAACTTTGACAATTTAATTTTAAATTTGATTAGTTTTTTTGAAAGTTGTATTGTTTGAACCTATGTCGACCTTGATAGAAATATAATTTTTGTTCTCTAAAGTAACATTTATTAAAACCTTAAAAAAAACCTAAAAAAGAGTCAATATTAAATTAACTAAAACTACTTAAATTAAACAAATTAAAGAATATTCTATAATATAAACTAAATTTTAAATATAACAACATATCATTTAACATATATTTGATAAAAAAATAATAAGTTACGTAAAGATTTAAAATATAGTAGATACGTAACAATATCTATACTCTCTCCTTCATAAAAATAGACTATAGTAGATACAACGTTTTTTACCTGACAAAAGCGACACGTCTTTAATTTCCGGCACTTCTATAAAATCTTTGTTTCCATTTTCGTTTTTTCTTGAATCGTTACTCAGATACAAAGAAACTTCTATCTTAGGAATCGGTAGAGAATTGCTTCTTTTTCTAGGTTGTTGCTGTCCAACAGATTCATCGTTTATGTCACGTAATCTGTTGAAGACACCATCGAGGACAATTCCATAAAGTTGTTAATCAACTAGATACTTACCTGTTATACATATAATGTAAAGCCCAATAAATTCCTTCTTCTTGCCAGAGGGTTATAAAGAGGCACCTTAGGACTGCTACGTCCAAAAAACTGGCAGCAGAGCTATCTTGAACCTGCGTGGATATTTTTCCACTCTCGTCTCTAGGATGACCTTCCGTGGAAGGTATTTTACTACTGTCTATCGAATCCTTGTCTGTAGATGATCTAGAAATAAAAATAAACGTTTTTGTCCACGACAGAGTCCTATAAAACTTTAATTATACATGTGCTTCCGCGAGTATAATGTTACCTATTATTCACTAGTGAATAATGAACTATTACTCATGGTAAGACGTCACAAAAGAACGTATATCTAAATTTGGTATTGGAAAAAGTAGAATTCTATTGATGTGTTTTAAAAACATTTCTCTTATGGAAAAATAACTATGTATTTAGGATATTTAAAAAAAAAGCTTAGTTAATTGAGTAATAAAAACACATATAAAAATTAATTTGATATCTGATAAAAAATAGGGTTCAATTCCGATAAAAATAAGACATTACTTACATGGACTACATGCACTTTGATCTGTGTCAGTTGGCTGGGTAGCGATTATAAATATTTATCTGCTTTTTAAAAACAAATCTAAGTAATGCAGTCGAGCTCATTTTAAATGCATTTCAATGTATTTTTTTCAATACTATATATGTATCATATTATATACTGTAATGTTTTAAAATAATAATAAATATAACTTACCCAAAATATAACCTGAATTGAAATAAACTATTCAACAGGGATGTTATTTTCAAATCTTTTCAATAAATAATCAATACACCAAAAATTTCTTTATTTAAGCCAATCCAGTCATTCTTAATTCACACAAGAACATAAAATATCTTGATAAAAAGGATTCATGAGGATGAGCACCAACACCAGTAGTCGATCCAAGAATCAAAGTCCAAGATACTATTTTGTTTAAGCTAAAAATAAAAAATTAAAGAAGCATTAGAATATGTTAATAATGAATCATAAGAATAAAATATTAGTAAGATTAAAGTAGTATTAAAGTATTAAAGATTATTAGCAGATTAAAATCCAAATAATTTATAATCAATGTTAAAAATAATCAGTTCAATAATTTCTTATAAGTAGATATAAAATAAGAATGAGTAGGTTTAGGTTATTTAATTTATCATATAAAATAGGGATTATTCAACTGTAATCAGTTAGAAATATAAGGTACAGAAATTTAAAGCTCAACAAGTTAATTTTAGATATAAGAGCAAAATAAATGAATCATAGACAATGATTGTAATATGATAAATAGATTTTACTTACCCCAGATAACATTTTCCAATTTAATTAAGCATCAAGTGATGAATCCTGTAGTTTGATGTATCGGATAACAGTACAAATCCAGTACTTCCTATTTTCTGGTACATCTCAGTTTTTGATAAAATAAAATACTTAAGTCAGAATCTAAAAATAAAGATATTGAAAGATATTACATGTAAAAACAAAATTGTAAGAAAGTGATGTGTTTGATTACAAGCTAAGACCGTTTAATTAAAGCTTAGCCAAGGACATTATGAATGATAAATTCAATGAAAAACACTGTAAATAGTGAAGTGGTGATTAAAAACGTTGACTATAAACTTTAAAAAGGTGCTTGTATGAGAAAGACCTAAACTTAGTATTAGATGTTTAATTGATGTTTCTATTTGTTGTAATTGTATTTTATTGTAAGGTAATTAATTTTAAGTTGTTCTTTGATGATTTTGGATATTATTAACTCTTGTATTTGATAAATTTTGTATTTGAATCGCCATGACATAGCAAATTTTAAAAGCAAATAATAACTAATATAAACGGTGTCAATGAAAATAAAAGTTATCTGATCATAATTGAATATGTAAAATTTCAGTTTTTGTTAAAATTATTGGTCAAAAAGAGATATTAGCTCACAATTGTTAAATTTTATATTAAAAATTGTCAAAATGGCCGACATGGTTCACTCCTCAAAATCAGCTGTTTTAATAAAGAAAGATTGATTTTAAAATTTTAAAAATGTTAATTTATAATGAAATAAATTACCCAGATTTGATTTGAAACAATTTTAAGGTCAGAAAATGTATAATTAAAAAATCAATTTTTCAAAAACTCGATGTAAGAGAGGTTATAAAAAAACAAAACACGCTCAAAAAGGCAGCCATAATGAAAATTTGACCGAGGGTATATAAACCCTTGAGAAAGAAAATTCGGGAGCATTCTAAATTGATAAAAAGGCCACTCCACGTCAGTATATTTTAAAAAATTACCATAAATCAATGGCCGACTGTTGTTAAAAATAAAGATGGCGGCATAATAACCCTATGTACAAGTTAAGACAAATTTATAAGCTAATAATAATTGGAAATGGGATTTTTATAATAATAAAACTATATACATGAAATAAAATAAAATTTTTTCTACTAACCTTGTAATCTAAAACATTGGACATCTGGAGAAGCAATAAAATTTTCTAATAATTTTATAACATGGTGAGAACGAGATAATTATCCACTAGAAGTACTCGAAATCCAAGCATCCACTCGTTAATGGTTCCACGTGTTTAGAATATCCTGTGTAAGAAGCCGTGAATGGAGTAATTCAGCACCATACACAAGCAGCAAGTGAAGTACGGTATGTTTTTTTGATATCACTTATTAAATTCACTTTCAAAATACCTATAAAACTTGTAAAATAGATTTCAATATCTTTTAACCACCATTTTGATATAATTTTGATTTTGAATAAACAAACTGCTTAAACATCTTGTTGATACTGATGCACACACTGTCTCCTACCTCTCAGTTTGCCCTTTGAAATAACAGTAAAATATCACATGTGTCTTTGTGCGTGGGTAAATGCGCACAAGAAAAACCATAGTCGTATCATTTAGTAGGAATAAGGTATATTGAAATTTTGATAAAATAAGTAAAATAAATAGTTTCATCGTTGGAATTTATTTTTTTTGAACCGACTTCTGTTGATAAGAGTCTTTTATATTTTGGAAATTGATTTAAGTAGATCAAATTTAAAACTATAATAATTTCATATTTAGAGTTTGAGAAATTTTTTATATAATGGTAACAAAATAAAGAGATTTGAGGTGTTATGAGATTAATAAATACTGAATAAAATTGAAAAACAAATAAATATAAATTATAGCCCCACAAAACTTTAAAAATAAAAATTTAAAAACATAAAAACAATAATTTAATAACAACATCAATTTAAATAATATTGATACAAACAAAATATTTTTTTTTAATTGTAATTTATTACAATACATTAGTATACTAAAACAACCAGTACTGCATCTCACCCTCGCGCATCGGTTGTGCACAATACTTTTATTTAGCCTTGAGACGGCCATTCGAGTTTATTATTACTTTTAAATAATTTCATATTTTTTCTTTCTTTCTTGTCATAGACACAAATCATTCTGTTTTTTTTATCACAACCTAATTAATTAACTATTTTTCAAATAAAAAACTATCGGCGAAAAAACGCGGTGCACTTTTGGCGCCCAACGTGGGGAAAATAACGCAGTATTTAAGTATGGTTTATTGACTTTACAAATAGGGGGCGCTGTATAGTACATTGTCACAAGTACAAGCGCAAGTACAGCCTGGAGGTAAAAATCTTACACTATCCTTTCAGCCCTGTTTTCGATGATCAAAGGTTTAGGCAGTTAAAGCTTGAGGAACAATAAAAAATTCTCCCCTAGTCCATTTTGCTCTAAAATGAGATGTATATGGATTATTATACACCTCGGGCAGCTCCATCATTTGGGGTTTGTTAACATTTTTTGTCACGAATAGGTAAAAACTATATAGATAACTATGCCAATATAATTAAACTAAATCGAAAAATAATGTCTGTCAGTTGTTGATGTGTTGACATTTAAATATCGTAATTGCGAAGTAATAATGAAATATTTTACTGAGACTCACCGGATTAAAATTTTAATGATGATTGGTTACGGTACTGTCTCTAAAATGCATGCACAATTTAGAGAACTTGGACATGTCAAACCATTAAAGAGATAACCGCACTTCGTTGAAGATGATATGAAAGTGTTTCCATAAAGAAAAACTTCACCCATATAAATTTACTTTAGTACAAGAACTAATAGAAGACGATCCAGATCGTACAATGGATTTCTGCGAAAGAATTTTGAATAAATTGAACAGAAATTAAATAGCTGTTGGTACAATTTTTTTCCGATGAATCTACATTCAGATTGAACGGGGAAATGAACAGACAAAACTGTGGATATTGGTCAGAGGAGAATTCTCATTGGATGCGTGAGACACATACTCAGTATCCTCAAAAGTTGAACGTTTGGGCAGGTATCATAGGCGATCATATTATTGGTCCTATTTGTGTAGATGGAAATTTGACAGCCGAAAAATATTTAAGCATGATTAGAGACGAACTTGAATAGAAAAACACAGTTTTAAGTTTATCACTGATAAATTAACTCCAATGTTAAAATGTCATATACCTACAAACTATTTTGTCATTTTGACATCGATAAAAAAGGTGCATCCTTTTTTATCGCTTTTTTTTATCGCATGTTCCTCAATCTAGTAGGTGTGTATCAATTTTGCATTATTGTTGACAGGTATTTAATTGTCAAATTTAACAATATAAAACAATACTACCTTTTCTTTGCAAAAAACATAAAGTATGAACCGATTTGGAGAGGTTTCACATGAACAAATTACAAAAAATATTGAAGAGTCAATACCGAAGTCAACAAATAATACGAAGTCATCAATATGGAAACAATTCATGGAGTTTTGTCAAAGCCGAAATTATAAGTTGGAAGAAAATACTAAAATACAAGATCTAGCAAAAATATTAAAAGATTGGGCTTTCAATATGAAAAAAAAGAATGGAGAAGATTACAAAGAATTTGCGGTCAAAACAATATGGAACACGACTGCTAAAATTTTACAACAGAAATATTTTAACGAATATGGTTTGAAATTTGATCCTTTTACAGACATAACCTTTAAAGAAGCTCGGGATGCTAGAAATGCCAAAAGAAAACAACTTCAATTGATTCCAACAAAAAGAAAGACGTGTTCTTCAGCAATAGACAAAGAAAATATAATAAAAATGGCAACACTATGGAATATAAATGAACCTGAAGGGCTGCAAAAAAGATTCTTTCATATAGCTTCTTACGAATTGGCTTGGAGAGGAGGAGAAGCTGTTAATTGCAAAATTTATTATTTTAAAGTAGAAAAGAACCAAAATGGTCTTCCTACGGGTAGGATTGAATATAACACCATATTTTCGAAAACGGCACAAGGCGGCTCGAAAAAGTTAACAGACAGCAAATGGTTGACTAGAAATGAAAGTGACGAAAGTATTTGCCCTGTAAAACTATTCCATTTGCTAGTAGAAAAAGAAATGAACATATTACTTCTGACCGATTATTTTTAACTCCAAATCCTTTTTGGAAAAATAAAAATTCTAAAGGTTGGTACAAAAATGTTCCTTTAGGTATTAATACCATATCTGTTTGGACAAAAAATTCTGCTGCAAAAATTGGATTGGACATAATCAATAATAAAGTTACTAACCATTCAAATCGTGCCAGCGCAGTTTCCCAATTAGCCAAAGCAGGAGTTAGCGATCAACAGCTTATTAAGATAACAGGACACTCGTCATCACAATCGATTAAACCATACCTCCAAATTGACCCCGAACACCATGAACAACTTATAAATAATTTGAGACCCTCGGAAACAGAATATTCAACATACGTAGAAACACGAGAAGAAAACATTAAAATCAGTACTCCCCAACCAATATTTAATAATTGTATTTTTAACAACTGTTCTTTTAACTAGTTTAATTGTTTTAGAATGAATAAATTTTATTGTTTCTTTATATAATTAGTCGTTAATTTATCTTAGCAAAATACACGCGATCTTTTTTTTAATGGATAAATTTTTCTCTTCATCTCAAGATTTTTCCATCAGTAATATTACTCAAAAAACTGAAATTAGATAAAATCGCTCGACCTTCGGTCTCGCGATTTTATCATTTCAGTTTTTTTCGTAATATTACTGATTGGCAAAATCTTTCGATGAATCGAAAAATTTTCCGGTAAAAAAAAAAGCTCTTGTGTATTTACTGTTGATACAAAATTAAATTAAATAAAGAACGAGCGTCAGATAGTTAATAATTTATATCGGTGTAGTGGTAGTGTCATCTATTTACTTACCCTACTTTTTGCATGGGTGGTTTTGTGCTAGACTTTGATTCTACTGGTGAAACGTGTTCGGTTTTTCCTTGGTTATTTCGCGAGCTACCGTTTCTTCGCATAGCTAGTTGAATTATACTGGTTTCTGCCTAAAAATATGAAACAATAATTTTTTGTAATATTTGAATTTTCCCTTGTTGCATCTGCTCACCGTATAGATAGAAGGATCTCGAATGAATCCGTCGGATTCGTTCAAAGATGGCAATCTAAATATTACTACGTGTTCTTCTTCAGTACTAGAGCTTTCTTCTGGTATTGTTTCGGGGAAAACAGTGTCTTTCGGAGAAGATACCCAAGAACCCTGACAGAAAAATACATAACCTAGAATATGTTCAATTGCAGAAACCAATCAATAGCGAAATTGTGAAATATAGTGAAATGAAAGGAAATAACGTATGCTCCTAAAGTTTTGAAAATATTTTCAGAAGCTATACTTTTATATTAAATGTAGTTTCTGTACCTGGGGCATTCCATGCCAGCTCATCCTACCGATTGGCTTTACATCTCCCATTTCGCTGAAATTTGGGCAACTTTTTGTACCCTTCAAAAAAGGTTTCTATGAATTTTTTCAAATTTTTTCATTCAGCCAATCGACAGATATGAATTTTCCAAAATTTCCGGTATTTTTTTTAAATAGCCATAACTTGGTGAAAAACTGTCCGATTTGGGACTTTTTTTTATATTTCGTGTTTTTTGATGAACTTTTTGAAAAATTTATGCAAAAAATGATTCATCATAAATTTGATTGTTTTTTTTTTCATTTCAAAGTTAAAACAAGAATTTTAAGATTGTTTGTATCCTTTAAATTTTTTTAAAAAATTCTCAAAAATTCTACTCTTCAAAACACAAATTTTAAGCCCAGTCCCGCAATGGGATAATAATGGGTTATAATTATTTTTTAATTTTTAAATTAATAATTTTTTTTCTGTTTTTTTTTTTCATTTCTTTGCCAGCTACTATGGCAAAGGACCATCGGAAAGCAGATATTTCAACGAACAAAAAGCTCCCTTTTTGAAGCTGATATTTTGACATCAGAATTTTCGATTGAAAATTAGGGTGCTTTTTTGATATTAAGTGAAAATAAGGCGAAAAAATAAATATTTTTAATCAAATAAAGTACAGTGTATTTGGGACATAATCAGGTAAGTTTTCACCAAATTTCGTAAAAAAAAATTTTTGGAAAAAGATATAAATAAAAAACCAAAAACTTGGTTTTTTGAATTTTTCACCCAAATTTTGTGGTTATGTGAAAAAGTTGTGAATACAAAAGTTGTAGATATTTTCATTACCTACAACTTTTTCGCATAGGACGTGTAGTTTAGCCGGAAATCAAGATAAACCATTTTTTACCCTTAAAAACTCACCCCCTCCCACTTCCCGAACTCGGATCGACCGTAATTTATTTTTCCTTTCATTTTGATCATATTTCCCTCCTTTTCTAATGGGTTTCATTCTACTGTAATTTTTTTTGGTTTCAAAAATTATCGACCCTGGTCTAAAAGTCTCCAACCCTAATCAATATGGAAAATCCCCAAAAACAATATATTGATGAAATCATTCGATCATATTACAATTACTAATGTACAATTGTTAACAATGGCTCGTAATTGGTTGGTCTCGTGTTTGCTTCTGTAGACTGTATAAATGAGCTGTGATGAGGAGCACGATAAGGTCCTAGAGCAACCCAAGTTTACCTGTCCCTGTTAAATAAACATCTTTATCCAAGTGGAAACAGTCTAAGATCATTTTTCAAATTAATTATATCAACAAAAAATAATGCCAAACAAAATTCAGTCCGCTGTACTTTCATCCATTATTAGACTTTTCAGTTTATAAGTTAATATTTATAAAAATTGCTAAATTTAGTTTTGTCTACCTCATCGTCAACTTTGGTAGTTATAGTAGCTGTAATGGTAACTGGTGTAGCTGTTCCAGTGATGGGAAAATGCTGTTGTTCTGAACTAGACGCGCTGATTCCTTGACTAAACGTCGGACTATCCCGTGCTAGAATTTCTTCCTGTGATTGTTTTCCTAAAAGAAAAAAATTGGCAATAGTATATATTCGGTTCTATATAGTCATAATCACAAGTTATTTGTATTTTTTGTTAAAAATGAATTGGATGTTTTAGAATTTTTATTTTTACTAAGTAGCCTAACCTGTAGTAATTATCCGTTAATCTTCCGTAAGATATTCATTTTTGGTTTGACTTTGTGCACTACATTTGAATGGAATATATTTTAATCTGTCTAAGTGTGTTAAATGCTAAATTATGAGGTAATCCTTAGCAATATTTAAATTTAATTCCAAAATGTGTATAAAAGGTATTTTTACTTTTCTATTGAAAATACAAAATGGCGAGTTTGATAAAGTACTTTTCTGGAATATTTAATAATCCTTTTTTAAATAATTATTAAATGTAAATTAGTATTGTATATTTTGTATGTGGTATATGAAGGTGAGAGTTGGCCAAAATAGGATAGTCGGATAAAACGGTATACCGCCCAATATTCGTGACAAGTGACACTTTGAAAAAGTAGGTTCATACTGTTTAGTTTCGTCTTTAGTTAGTCAAAAATATTTAGTTTAAACAAACAAAACTTATTCTCGGTGAGTATTTTTTATGTTTCTGTAATTAATTAACTTTAATTTGTGATATTTGGAATTATGACAACTGTTTTTTTTAGTTGAAAATTTTAAAAATCTCTTTAGAATGTTTTGTCTCGTTTTATCCAACCATAATGTTGTAGATTTTAATTTCTGATTTTAATTTTTAGAGGTTTAATAAAAGATTAGTAAATATAAAAGAAAAACTGATAGGCAGAACTGGAACGAGGAGAGTATGAGGCAAGCTGTGGAAGAGGTTCTCGAAAGAAGAATGGGGTACCTTAAGGCTTCAAAAGAATTTGGGGTACCTCGAACAACTATTGAATTACGAGTAAAAAAAATTAAAAATTGGACTCTTGAACGAGAAAATTCGGCAAGAAAGGGACTCTCCGGAGCAAGAAGAGGGGTTGGTGCAGCATATTATATCAATGGAATCACGTTTCTTTGGATTTTCTCTGAACGACTTTCGAAGTTTGGCATTTCAGTTAGCTCAACGTAATGGTTTGATTAACCAATTTAATAAATATAAAAAAATGGCTGGTAAAGCTTGGCTATACAATTTTCTAAAGAGACATCCAAATGTTAAACTTCGCACTCCTGAGCCAACATCTCTTGCTAGAGCTATGGGTTTTAATAGACCTGCCGTCCCTCCTCCTGGAAGTAAAGCTTTTTATCATTAGTCAGGATGGATGCAAAAAGAGATCTTTTCGAATTGGTTTGATCAATTCCAATCCATCTAAACACCATCTTGTCCTCTTACTTTTGGAAGGACATACCACTCACACAAAAAATGTAGACGTTATTGAGAAATCTAGGGTTAATGGCATTGTAATGCGTCCAACGCATACCACGCATCAGTTACAACCGTTAGACGTTAGTTTTATGTCACCACTAAGCAATTATTATACGTCAGAAGTTCAGAAATTGATGCAGGTCGACCAGTTACAATATCCTAAATAGGAAAGCTTTTCGGAAACGCATATATGAAAGCTGTTAGCATCCAAACGCCGATAAACGATCCTACGATTGTTCCGGTTGAAGAAAATAGTATGCGTTCTCCACCACTGACACCTTCACCAATATCGCAGATGCTTGTTTTACGGCGGTTATCACAGAACCAACTTGATGGCGATTCAGGAAATGACAATACTCCAAAAACATTGCTTCCAGAACACTGTACACCAGAAAATTCTCCCCAGATGCTTGAAAATAAGGAAAATTCTCATAAAACTCTCCCTTCTACTTCTTGCAGCAAATTCTATGATAATGCAACACCTTCCTAACCTAACCTAACCTAACCTAACCTAACCTAACCTAACCTAACCTAACCTAACCTAACCTAACCTAACCTAACCTAACCTAACCTAACCTAACCTAACCTAACCTAACCTAACCTAACCTAACCTAACCTAACCTAACCTAACCTAACCTAACCTAACCTAACCTAACCTAACCTTCCTGTTCCTAAACTGACACGAAATTTCAAGTTACACCCCGAAAAGCTGCAGAAAGAAAAATTAACCCTAATGATAAATGGAGAGGGAAAACAGTTGTGTTTACTTCAACACCTTTTAAAGAGAAACTTGAAAAATGTATAGGAAACAAGCCTCTTAAGCAACGACCTTGAGGGGATCTCTTTATTGTCTCTTATGCAGACAGTTTTTCTATAATCTTCTGCCTGGGATTGAGTTTTATCATATAACCTTAGTTACGAATAAAAGATTTCAGGCGTCCAACTACTAATTTTCTAAAGAAGACAATATTGTACAACTCGTCAGAGTAAATGAACTCACAACCCTAACCGCATTTCTTTGAATAGTATCATTATAAATTAACGCTCAAACTTAAAATGTTAGCTAACTTAGGTTTAACAAGCTTTTATGCAACTGTTCCTTAGTCTACTATAATTAATTACTCAAAGGATACTTTTAATTCGTGGTTATATTGAAAATGTTGTGTGTATTTAATCGTAATTTATTTATTTTTGCTAAAATTTAACGACCAAAGTTTTAAGATTAACGACAAAACTAATCGAAGTTTAACATACAAAAACAAGACATATTCTAAAAGCTTTTTAAACGTTTGTCAATAAAAACTCGATATAAAAACACACACTTTTGACTTTGGTAGAAATAATTATTTATTGAAACAGCAAGTTAGTTATGAAGATACTCAGCCTTTTACTGCTTTTTACTCTGACAGGTAAACATAAACAAATTATAATTATATTTGATTTATTGATAATTTAAAAACGATTATTTTTTAACAGAACAAGCTCACGTTGAAGAAATCTTAACGGAAATGTTCCAGAATATGTTCGTAAAATGTTTTTACTATTTTTACGAGGACACCAACTCAACTAGTGTGGTAGAAAAAGCTTTAACAACTTCAAACATACCATTTATTAACATCTACCAAAGACATTACGTTAACTTACCAAAAGCAGAATGTACGGGCTATATTATCTATGAGAAGAATTTAAACAATTTTATAAAATACAGTTCTATGCTAGATGTGCTAAACTTGTTTAAACCTTGGACGAAAATGATCATTTTTCTTAATACTCCGTCAAGTATTTCCAATTTTTTACAACTTGCAGTTAACGAACGGGCCATTGACGTGCTAGCTGTTAAAATTAATAAAATAAAAGGAAAAAACTTCTTAAAAAATATTCCTATCGACTTATATATGGATACTTATAGTTTAAGAACAAATAAAAAGTTGAAGGTAGCATCGGAAAGTACTCGTGAGGTAGTTAGATGGCCACAGTTGATTACAAAGAAGTGGAAGCCTAAATTTTCATCCCCAATATGCGTGTTGCTATTCCACTGTCCTCCGTTTGTTATTATTGGTAAGTCTGAACATACAGTGTGGAAACCACCTATGACATAAAATTATTTGTGGGGTTAGTTTAGAAGATTATAAAAAACGCTGGGAACCGTCAACTCTGAAATTCAAATGTGAGCTTTTTAAACATAAATTTAAACGTACAGGGTAATACACGCAAGTCTGGCATCGTCCATGATCTATATTTTTAATGAATCACCTTGTATGTTTTTATGATTTTAAAAGCTCCTTAATAATACAATCTCAACGAACTATACCCTGTAAGATCTATTATGAATTGTACAGGGTAATATTTTGAAATTATATACTTGATATCGGTACTGGAGGAACTGAATAAGAAACTTAAAATCTATCAGAACTTATCCAGATCTTTTTACTCCTTAGGAGCTTGTCTGCTAATAGACTCATTAAAATGGATGCATTGATTCCTTTTACGGTAAATCCTTTCACCACCTTTAGGGTATTGAGTTTTATAGCGCAACATTGCATAGCAGCAATTTCTGCTTGAAATACAGTCGCGTACTTTCTTGGTTTTTTGCCGCATGCCTCACCAAGCATTTGAATAGCCCCATCCTCTAAACTCTTTTGTCATAGGTCTTATGACCCTCGTGTATAACCACAGGTACATCTTTGGGTGTTTTCCTGTACAACCGTCTAAATTATTTCTGCCCCCGGTGGCTTAAGAGCCAACCGTACCTACAGCGGCAAGCGAATTTCACCCTCATCAACCCAACCTCCTACTTCTCGCTCCGCGCTGAGAGCCAATAAACCAAATATACCACCGAAACAAGTAAAGTCGTGCGCTATTGAAGTTACTATAAAGATAAGTAAGGGAAGAAAACTTGCATGTGTCTATTGTATTTCGGGTGTTTCAGCAGATGATTTTCAAATAGGTACATAGCCGTACCTAAAAAATCGTTATATTACAGTGTACTGTTCGTTTCTTAACTTAATTTGTGCTTTCGTGAATGTTATTTCTACTTTCTTAATTTTTACTCTGGAGAAGTGGTAAGTAAATTTTAGTAAAATTTTATAAAGTATATTTTAAGACCGGAGTATCCATAAATATAAAACCTATATGCTATACTATACACTCAAGACTCAAGAGTGACTCAACTTTACGTTTCTGAATTCTAAAAAAAATAATTCTCAATTTTTTTCGGTTTAAAGTTAGAACTAATAAATATGTATTTGTTAATTTGTTTTAAACAAAGCACGCGTACTCTGTAACTCGATAGAGATAGAAATAGAAAAGAAATAGCAAAGAAAGAAAATTTCTTTCTATCAACAAACGCTACTCTCTATGACTATTTCCTAAAACCTTCGGGCAAGTTCGGATATAGAGAAATGTGTACTAGTGAACCTGAAAACATTTCTATTTTTAACCTATCTACCAGTAATTTTGCCATCATAAATGTCAATATTATCATTTTAAGCTGTTATTACTTATTTTGTTCTTGCGTTATTTGTTGTACTTTTTTATTAATTAATTGAGATGGATTTGGTAATTGCGAATTTTATAGAAGAGGCAGAAGAAGAAGATTGAAGAGAAATGCAGAGTATCGAAAGGAGACATCCACGGCACACAACAAATATCTTAGAACTTCCTGAGAGTTCAGACAATATTAGCTAGGTAGTTGTGGTAAAATCAAAATAAACATTAATAAACCCAAACATGGGCTTTTATTGACAACAACATGATAAACTAAAAAACAATGCCAATTGCTGAGAGTTAATGAGGGAACACAGATACCGTGTTAATGTATAGCATCAATTAAGTATTGTTTATACAGAAAAAAATTCTTTTTTACATGAAAAATGAATAAAATACTTCTCATTTTTAATTAAAAATAAAACTTCTAATAAAAAACAATAACCTAACAATGCTTTATGATGTACCTAGGGCAAAAACCTTACGGTTACAATATTTGTTTTAATGTTTTGCGCCATAGAAACCACAAATCAGACATAGAAAGACCCTTTTGGCTCTTTCTATTTCTATCTTCCGAATATGCATACGAAACTACTCGAAAACCTCCGAATAGACATACAGAGTAACGTTACAAGAAATTTCCTGAAATAGAAAGAAATTTCTTTTCTATTTTGTTACAGAGTTCACACCCTGTATTTTTAAGATCGTATCAATATATAAAAATTTCTATACTCTATACCATGTGCTTATGCGTAATGATAATGCCGTAATAAATATTTATTTTATTTATTTATATAACTATTGTTATAATATGTTTGATTAATTATTAAACATAACAAATTATTTTAGGTTCCATATTTTGAGTGCAAGAGGGCTATTTTTGAATTTTTTCATTTTCAAAAACTTTTAGCTACTCTGTGTATAGACTTACTAGTGGATGTTAGGATATTAATATTAAGTGTTTATATAATTTGCCAATTATTAGGTTTGAATTATGGGGCGAAAAACTACTGGCAGACATTTGGATTTAAATGCAAGGAGAAAAAGTCGCAGACATATAATGAAAATGTAAATAGTAAGATAAAATAGTGTTTTGAACTGAATAATAATATAATTTTAATTTCATCAGGCTCCACAAGAATCGTAAATGAAAAGAAAATGTTGATCCTTCCACTGTATTACAGGACTTACCACAAACCAGCAACGAGACAGAACCTTTTGGGCTGACAGGATAATAGAAAAATTAAATTTTTTTTTAATTCTTTGCTTCCAGAGGTAGTTGATCCAAGATTTCCTAGAGGACTGCAAATTCGGGATAATCAAAGAGAGACAATAGTCAAAGAAATAGAATAGTTTTGATTGTGCGACATTCCTACGTTAAAACATAACTTTATCGTACTTGTAAAATATAGAGTATGAATTTTTTTAATAAAAAACTAATGTCTACACAATAAGTTTTATTTTTTTACCAATTAACTAATGTTGAACTTCAAATATTAATTTATTTCTAATTGTTTAGTTGCAGAAATTTTACAAAAAAATTATTCAATTTTATATACGCGAATATTAAACTCTCTGTATTTAAACCACTTATTAAATTTGGCGAAACACTTTTAATGGAACAATTTTTTAAATGCATTTTACAACTAGATGATTCTTCTTAATAAATAATTACACCAGAAACTCCAAGAGAAATGATGTTAGTGGCAGATTTATTTAGATTAGATAAAATTAAAAACATGAAATTGACAAAAATGTCTGCTATATAAATTTACAGGCAAAATTTAATTTTGTAGTTGTCAAGTTAATCATTATTATTTTGATTTTTATTTATTTACAAAAAGTTACATCATTAAATACAACAGAAAAGTTATATTAAATTTTCTGATACTCTCGTCTTAACATGATAATTGCTCCGCCACTGTGAATATCTAGACCAACGCGATTAAAACTGTCTTAAAATTTATACAACGAGAGGGCAGCATTTTATAGAAAATTTTTAGGCAAAGGTGGGAAAGCATCCCATTTAAAAACTACTCGACATTTACTAAAACAGAAAGCGACACATTTTCTTAAATTTAATTTAGAAGACGGGAATAACCTTTTTTTTTTGTTTTTTCGTTTTTATTAGGAAATAAATACTTCTAAAGGGTTTAGAAAAAAATCAAGGTAATACCCCCCTAAGTTTAGTAATAATGAGTGTTTACTGAAAATTTCACAAAAATCGGATTAGAAATAAAGGCACAGGATGCTTTTAAAATTTTCGGACATGTACGGTTTGCTCTTAAAGGGTTGGAATTTATTAATCACCCGTTTAACCCTTTGCGGTCTCGTGATTTCGGTAGCTATCTTCCATTCAGGCCTTCTGAAAGAAAGACAGTAGGTACCTCCATTTTTGTCTCCCCCTGGTTTAAAATACCGGAATATGCACTTCGGTGAGCATCTGTATGCTTTCTTCTGGCATTTCCGTTCGTTTTCTTTTTTTAAGAAACAACCTGATTTAAGAGGCCTATGAGTGTCTTCATAATGTGTCTTGAGCTTCAGCAGATAATTTGTTACTTCTGACAACGAAACTTATGAATTCCTTCGTCTGTGGTGGTGATATTGTCCACCTTTCTTGAGACTTAATTAAGCATTTAGTCAAGTGCATTTTAATGTTCGATTTTGTTCAAACACAGAAAAGTTCTGGTCCGTTAACAGATTTTGCTGTGCCTTCTTGCAGGGTTAAAAAACCATACATTGCCTATGAACAATGTAGTAGAACCACCTGGCGAGAAATGTCACAGAAGGTTACAGCGTGGATATACTCTTCAAGGCATATTCTAACCTACGGCGCAATTGCCTTGGGAGTCAAAATAAACTAGTTGACAGTCGTTCGCAAACTGGGCCAAATATAGATAACTGTATGCCTCAGCATACCAGTAAGCATGAGAACTGCAGAGCGATATAGGTGATCCTCGGACTCACTCCTCTTGGTATATAGATCAAGGAAGCGGCTCTGATGACCATAGTACAGCTCGGCTCTACTTAAACACTACCTGGCGTAGAATTTGGTGAATCGCAAATATGCCTCCCCACAAGCAAACTGAGCCACCACCAAAAATAGTGGTTGACGCCATCAAATGTTCATTGTATCGCTGGCCTCTTTCACTCCACACCAATATTCGACCAGCACACATATTTAGCCGAAATCTGGACTCATCCGTAAACATACAGTACCTCCAGTTCTGAAAATTCCAACGACTGTGTTCTCTCGCCCAACGATATCTACATGTACGCTGATCCGCAGTCAACCGTGGATGTGAACTACGTCGTCTGGCTCTTAAATTACATGCATGCAACCTTCTTCTAACAGTTTGACTAGATATCACTCTTCCGGTAGCATGCCTAAAGAAGCTGTTAATTCTCGAAGCAGTAAATGTTCGGTTTCTTCTTGTAGTTACAGCTATAAAGCGGTCTTGAGCAGGAGTTGTAGCTCGTTCTCGTCTTCCTCCATGCCTGTACGCTGCAGACCCAGTTTCCAAATATCGATTCCATGCACGACTGATAACACTTTGAGACACATTTAGCCGTGTAGCAACTTCTTCTTGACTTAGCCTTCGTGTATCCAACGTACTAATTGATCGAATTCCACTGTTTCTAATCGCCGTAGCGCCATTTTTTTAGGTTAGGTTAGGTTTATGGACTACAGTAACAATGTTACGCGACTAAAATGTAAGTCGGTAATTTGAAATCGAAAAACGACAAAAACAATCTGCTATAAACAGATTTTACTGATAGCATGACACGTATATTCAAAATATTATTTTTGTACGCAATTTTCTAAAGAGCAAACCGTACATGTCCGAAAATTTTAAAAGCATCCTGTGCCTTTATTTCTAATCCGATTTTTGTGAAATTTTCAGTAAACACTCATTATTACTAAACTTAGGGGGGTATTACCTTGATTTTTTTCTAAACCCTTTAGAAGTATTTATTTTCTAATAAAAACGAAAAAACAAGAAAAAAAAGGTTATTCCCGTCTTCTAAATTAAATTTAAGAAAATGTGTCGCTTTCTGTTTTAGTAAATTTCGAGTAGTTTTTAAATGGGATGCTTTCCCACCTTTGCCTAAAAATTTTCTATAAAATGCTGCCCTCTCGTTGTATAAATTTTAAGACAGTTTTAATCGCGTTGGTCTAGATATTCACAGTGGCGGAGCAATTATCATGTTAAGACGAGAGTATCAGAAAATTTAATATAACTTTTCTGTTGTATTTAATAATGTGACTTTTTCTAAATAAATTAAAATCAAAATAATAATGATTAACTTCACAACTACAAAATTAAATTTTGCCTGTAAATTTATATAGCAGACATTTTTGTCAATTTCATGTTTTTAATTTTATCTAATCTATAAAATCTGCCACCAAATTTCTACATTTCGCTAAAATATCTACAGGAAGGTTCATATTATGGACCTAAAATGAAATGATTTTTATATGCATTTTACAACTAAATAATGAAATGCTGAGATTGTACAGATAATTTCTTTAAAATATTGATTGTGTTAACCTTTACTTTTTGGAAGTTCATCTTACTAAGAACAATAAGAACTGAATAGTTAAACTAAACTTCCACTATTTATTCGAAAAATTCGCTTTAAAATTCAATTACAGCTGTTTCGCTAATAGCTAGCATCGTCAGATTGATATATTGAAATTACATTTTGTTTGTTTGTAACATCAAGTAGCGAAAAAGCTGTAATTGAATTTTAAAGCGAATTTTTTGGAATAAATAGTGTAAGTTTAGTTTAACTGTTCAGTTATTTATTGATCTTAGATAATTTCTTTACTTTATTTTATAGTGCTTCTTGGAAATGCTTTTTTATAAGATTTTGTTAGTTAGTTGCAATAAAATAAGACAATGAACATCGTATAAAAAAATAATCCAAAAGGCACTAGATAAAAAAATGTGGAATTTCAGCTCTTATCATCTAGTTGTAAAATGCATTTAAAAAATTATTCCATTAAAAGTGTTTCGCCAAATTTAATAAGTGGTTTAAATACAGAGAGTTTAATATTCGCGTATATAAAATTGAATAATTTTTTTGTAAAATTTCTGCAACTAAACAATTAGAAATAAATTAATATTTGAAGTTCAACATTAATTAATTGGTAAAAAAATAAAACTTATTGTGTAGACATTAATTTTTTATTAAAAAAATTCATACTCTATATTCTACAAGCACGATAAAGTTATGTTTTAATGTAGGAATGTCGCACAATCAAAACTATTCTATTTCTTTGACTATTGTCTCTCTTTGATTATCCCGAATTTGCAGTCCTCTAGGAAATCTTGGATCAATTAGCTCTGGAAGCAAAGAATTAAAAAAAAATTTTTTAATTTTTCTATCATCCTCTCAGCCCAAAAGGTTCTGTCTCGCGGAATCTAAAACATTCATTAAACAATAATTAGGAAATGTATAGGATAGTTAACTATGTAAGATTACTTCTATAATTTTATATATTACCTTTTCTATTAGCAGACCTTTTGAACTCCATATTACAAAAAAACAGAATTCTTTATCCGCCACTTCGAGCTGTCCTTGAACCTGGTAAAAATATATATGATTTCTGTTTAAATGTAATTTTCCATTTTTCAAGGAAGCCCATTTAATTTTTTTTGAATTTATGGCATCTTCAGGGTGTAAGTTTTTGATGGTCTCCGGACATTTTACTTCTATGATGCTATTATTTTCTACCACGCCGTCTGGACTTGCTCCCAAAAAGAAATATTTTTTGTGGATAAATAGGCCGCAACTTTTCACCGCCATGTTTGTAGTGGCGGAAAAATCTTTGATTGCGTAGTCTTCATGGAGTTTTCCATATTCCGTGGCATGATTATCAACATAAACATTTCTTACTCGTTGCTGGTTTGTGGTAAGTCCTGTAATACAGTGGAAGGATCAACATTTTCTTTTAATTTACGATTCTTGTGGAGCCTGATGAAATTAAAATTATATTATTATTCAGTTCAAAACACTATTTTATCTTACTATTTACATTTTCATCATATGTCTGCGACTTTTTCTCCTTGCATTTAAATCCAAATGTCTGCCAGTAGTTTTTCGCCCCATAATCCAAACCTAATAATTGGCAAATTATATAAACACTTAATATTAATATCCTAACATCCACTAGTAAGTCTATACACAGAGCAGCTAAAAGTTTTTGAAAATGAAAAAATTCAAAAATAGTCCTCTTGCACTCAAAATATGGAACCTAAAATAATTTGTTGTGTTTAATAATTAATCAAACATATTATAACAATAGTTATTTAAATAAATAAAATAAATATTTATTACGGTATTATCATTACGCATAAGCACATGGTATAGAGTATAGAAATTTTTATATATTGATACGATCTTAAAAATACTGGTTGTTTAAAACAAATTAACAAATACATATTTATTAGTTCTAACTTTAAACAGAAAAAAATTGAGAATTATTTTTTTTAGAATTCAAAAACGTAAAGTTGAGTCACTCTTGAGTCTTGAGTGTAGTATAGCATATAGGTTTTATATTTATGGATACTCCGGTCTTAAAATATACTTATAAAATTTTACTAAAATTTACTTACCACTTCTCCAGAGTAAAAATTAAGAAAGTAGAAATAACATTCACGAAAGCACAAATTAAGTTAAAAAACGAACAGTACACTGTAATATAACGATTTTTTAGGTACGGCTATGTACCTATTTGAAAATCATCTGCTGAAACACCCGAAATACAATAGACACATGCAAGTTTTCTTCCCTTACTTATCTTTATAGTATTTTCAATAGCGCACGACTTTACTTGTTTCGGTGGTATATTTGGTTTAGTGGCTCTCAGCGCGGAGCGAGAAGTAGGAGGTTGGGTTGATGAGGGTGAAATTCGCTTGCCGCTGTAGGTACGGTTGGCTCTAAAATTTAAAAAATATTCACTTTAATTGTCGAGCAGTGTACTTTGGTGGTAACTTAAATTATACAATAAGAAAGTGAAATAATGATGAACTTGCGCAGAAAGCAAGAAATTTAAAGGTTGTAATATTTGTACTATTCGCTATGTCATTATAAGAGCCCTCCGAGAACGTTGCAACCACTTTCGATGCACTTTAACATCTTTGGAACACTTACAAATAGTTTTTCCGGAGATTTTCCTGACGTATTTTTACATTTTGGGACTGCACTATTTGTAACCCATTTTGTTACATAAATCATTGATAAAATGTAAATCTAATCGCCCTTTCTAGTGATTCCCATGAGACCTCTCGTCTGGGAGAGTCTCGCATGGTTTCGTCTCGTTATCGATGACGCGAGACTTTTTTTGTGTGAGAGTCTCGCAGAACTTAACCTTATAGAATAAAATACATAAAAAATAATAAAAAAATCTTGGCAGAGCCAAAACCAACTAGAGGATATTTTAACAAAAAAAAATAGTTGTGTGTGCCGACTTAAAAACACACAAACCATAAATCACTGTAAAAAAAACTAAAAATTCAATTTGATGTAGGCTTTTCAAAGAAAATCGGCCCGTCAGCAATTGACAAAGAGAAAGTGATAAACAAAAAGGGTCGTCATGGACTTGGCGTATTGTAGAAAAATGTTTTTTTACGTCCATATGCTCTTACAGATGAAGAGTGGATACTATTAGAAGAAGTACATAAAGTATTACTTAACTTTCAGATACTTTCCAAAAAACTCGGAGGAGAAAAGTACGTCACGTTACCTATGGTAGTTGTATGTATCAATTTACTCATAGATAATCTTGAAAGCCAAATATTTCAATGGGACAAGAAGGCAGATCGAAGCCCTATCGAAGAGCAACTTATTTAGCTTTCCGGGCTGCGAAGAATAAGACATTAAAACATTTTAACCCTTCAGCTTTGGTCTATAACATATTTTCTAATAAATGCGCAAAACAAAGAACTTAAAAGGGATTCAAATTATAAATGAACACCTTATACACACGACGGAACTTCGAGACTTTTGCGAAACTCTCGCGCGAGACGCGAGACGAGACTGCGGGCTGCGAAACGAGACTCGAGACGAGACTTTACATTTCGGTTACGAGACTTTCATAAAGTCTCGTCTTGTTGGAATCACTAGCACTTTCGTTTTTTGTTTGCAAAAAAGGTATGTGGGTGACATGTACCGCAGATCAGAATACAAGCTGGTGACGTCACATAATCTATTACAGTGATATGTTGTGTAAATAGTGTTTTGACATGCTATTTGAAAAGTGTATTTTTAATTTTGATATTTTTCATCAAATATGCACCAGAATTGAAAAAAAAATGAAATAAAAAGACATCTAGCAGATCCACAATTTAAAATTGTTAATGAACAAATAAATCTTGGAAGTTCTCCACTATTGAACTGTTTACTTTGATTGAGTTTACATTTTATACATAGATAAGACATAATTGTAAAACACAAATATATTAAGTTATTGTAAAGATCAGCATGATATAGTTTTTTCCTGGTTTTTCTATATCATTGCACAGTTATACTGATCTTAAAGGGAATTACATCCAGGATAATCCCTTAGGGCTATTAACATCCAGGCTTTAATATTGTTATGTCTTATTACTTCCATACTTGGTCTAGCCTTAATACTACCTAAACATCAGGTACCTAGCTACAAACAAACAAAATGTAACTTAAATGTCAATCTGACGATGCTTCTTAGCGAAACGGCCGTCATTGTGATTTAAAACATATTTTTTCAATTAAACTTGGAAGTTACGTTAAAACGAAGAGTTTTTTATTAGTCTTAATAAGATGGACTTCCAAAAAGTAAGAGTTAATACAATAAATTTAATATAATGAGATCTTTGAACTCTTCTACATAATATAAAATAGATTTCAAAAACCTGTCAAATAGTCTATTTATCATTTTTTTTCAGAAAACAACACCATACTTGGTATAGAAATGTTAATAGTAAACGAAACTTTGAAAAATTTGCCGGTTCATTATGTAAATTTTAATGAAAAATTAGAAGACCTGGTAAAATGGAACTTGACTATGTATAAAGTGATCGAAGGCACTTGCGACATGACGATTTGCTCAAGATGGCCTACTTTTTCCATTAACAAATCCGTAGACATGACCAAATCGATGCAGCAAGTTTGCGTCACCTTTTTAGTGAAAAAACCGACTTTATTTCCAGACGAATTATTCATATTTTTGATATTTAACAGCAGCATTTTTGAATTAATCTTATTTTCTCTTGGACTCTACTCCACAATTCTGATTATGATCGAATATATCAACAACACAATAACCAACAAAAGAAATACGGATTATATTAAACATATTATGGACATTTTTAGAATTCATACAGGGGGAGGTATTATTTTATCAAAAATATACCATTTGAAGTCAGCTAAAACAGTTATTTGGTTCTGGTTAATGGCATGTTTATTTTTTTCTACCTACTACTCAGCTATGGTTACAGTTAAATTGACCAAGCCCGGCATGACCAACGTTATAAATAATTTAAACGATATGGTACGCCACAAGATACCATGGAAAATGAATAACGATTATTACCCAAAAAGATTCGCTTCCTTTGATATTCAAATTTACAAAGATTTAGCTAAGCTCTTTTCGCGAGGTGACAAAATATTCGATCGCACTCACAACTCAGCTATTTACGCCAAAGTTATCAAACATTTGTACGTCAACAACATCCAAGATTTACCAATGAAAGAGAGAAAATACTATAAATTGTTGTCTGATTGTGTGGGAGTGCACGATAGCGTGTTTCTCATGAAACGACATTCTCCTTTAACTAAACTTTTCGATCAAATCATCACAAAATACGTCGAAAGTGGAATTTCCGAACAGATATTTAAAAGAGACGTTGACAAATTGGGCTCTATAGGTAACCAGCAAACTTTCTTCAGCAATTACGTGGAGAATACGCAGTTTAAAAACATCGACATGTCAAAATTAATAGGAGCTTTCATAATATTATGTGTCGGTTTGGGTTTGAGTTTGATAGTGTTTTTTATAGAAGTACTCCTTTCAAATAAAATAAAGAGACGTTTGCATCTGTCAAACAAAGTAAAATAATAATAACAAATACTCATCTCTTCCCTTTTGTTAGTTTTGTAACACCATTTATTGCTTAACACTTTGTGAAAATCAACTAATCCAAATAAAATCTCACCAAAATGAATAGGTTCGTATTTACAGACTTATTTGCTATAAAACCATGCTTTTGAGACGCTGTGTGTTTTTCAATGTAGTGGTAAAGTTTACCATATTATTATTTGTTCGAAGAATTTGGCAGGCGCACACATTATTGATATGAATTTGTGTTGTGTTGTGATAGATGTTTTCCATTTTGCGGGAAAAACCCTGGATTTAACAATTCTATCAAAAACATGTATAAGAGGCGTTTTTAACACATCGCTACAACCCTTCAATACATAAGGATGGAGGAATACTATCTGTACCGGCACTTTTTTTTGCTTTAGTTTCTTTACTGCCTCATCGAAATCTGTACCATTTATCAAATTAATTGAAAAATTATCATTACTAGCGTCTTTAGTGATATTACTAAAATTTAAATCGTAACTAGCTTTTTTTGGGCCATACATAGAAGAAATCTGCGAAAGCCTCTGCAATGTCTATTTTATTATTTTTATATGTATAATTTCCAGTATTGGCCCAGTTTTTTTCTTACTTTTAACATAACTCCAAAAAGAATTAATATCAGCCGACACGTTATCTTCAAGTTTCAAGTGATTATATTTACCCTCTTCTTTTTTTATCAGTGAATTAAGTTTCCTTCTCATTTCTAGGTACATACATACATACATACATACATACATACATACATACATATGTACGTTAACCAGGCAGTTTGGACCCACAAACTGCCATGTACCAAGTATTTCGGCGCCTTCTGTCCAGTTCGGCGCCCGGCGCCGAATTGCCTTTGTAGTTAAACATTACTTTTGGCGCCCAAAAATTGATTTAGGGGTCCAAACTGACTGATTATTAAGAAATCGTCAATAAAACGATAAAACGTAACTTTTGGCGACCGCGTGTATTTTGCATTTTTTTTTTAGATATATTTGGATTGCGTAACATTTCGGAACATTTTCGCATGTCTGTTCAGATTTCTAATAACAATAACCGATTGGCTTCACCATAATAGCTTAATTGGCTTTTAATGATGTATATAATTATATAGAAATGGGTGTCGGGTACGTACTTACTTTAAACATGTCCCATATGTTTTGAGTGTGACATTATACGGATCGGTATAAGAATTACAATAAATGACAATACACAGAGCGATAAGAAAGTTATTGTGACACTATACGGGGCGGTAGGTAAGTGACCATAAGTGACATTATACAGGGCGGTAAGTGTACGATGTGAAATTTCCGTTCCTGTTATATTTTATATCCAATATTTTTAAACCGCTATAATTTCAATAACTGCTGTCCATGGTTTGTTTTTAAACTCGAAAGCTGATTAATTGCAATTTATTGTACTAACCCTTACTTTTTGGAAGTCCATCTTACGAAGAATAATAAAAAAACTCTTGTTTTAATTCAACTTCCAAGTTTAATTGAAGAAATTAGGTTTAAAATTACCATTACAGTTGTTTCGCTAAATAACTACCATCATCAGATTAATATATTGAAGTTACATTTTGTTTGTTTGTACCTAGGTACCTGATGTGAAGTAGGTAAGGCTAGACCAAGTATGGAAGTAATAAGACATAACAATATTAAAGCCTAGATGTTATTTGCCCTAAAGGATTATCCTGGATGTATTTCCCTCTAAGATCAGTATAACTGTGCAATGATATAGAAAAACCAGGAAAAAACTATAATCATGCTGATCTTTCGAATAACTTAATATATTTCTGTTACAATTACATCTTAGCTATGTATAAAATGAAGACTTAATCAAAGTAAACAGTTTAATAGTGGAGAACTTCCAAGATTTATTTGTTCATTAACTACTTTAAATTGTTGATCTGCTAGATGTCTTTTTATTTCAAGTTCTTTGAGGAAATCTAAATTTTGTTTTTTATCACAAATATGTAGTATTTGAATATCATTAGTGTGTATGAGTGTATGAGTCAACGTCAGGTACCTAGCTACAAACAAACAAAATATAACTTCAATATGTCAATCTGACGATGCTACTTATTTAGCGACACAGCTGTAATTGTAATTTTAAACCTAATTTCTTCAATTAAACTTGGAAGTTGAATTAAAACAGTTAAAACAAGAGTTTTTTATTATTCTTGATTAATTGCAAATAAAAGCTTTTATCTACTCCCTTGTCGGTATTGCTTTTATTATGTGACAAACTACGCCTGGTTAAAACCATAGTTACACAACAGATACGTAAGAGCGATGCAATAATATATATATTTTTTTATCTGCTGTCGATTTCGGTTTTGTTTAATTGTACCTTGTATTGCAACTATTTATACACTTGTAAACAGGAATCAAATTATACAATAATGGAATATTATAGATCAAGTTCATTATCACTATATGCTTAAACACGCAAGCGTTTGATTATAGAACAACAGATCAAGAAGAAATGGCCTTAAACGCGCAACTAAACAAATTTGTTTCCTTATTAATTTAAAATAATTGCTCAAATTTTCTTATTAGTTTATATATTTAAATTTTCTGCAACTTGTTAAAAGTAAATATATTATACATGTTCTTACTTAGTTTTTAATATGTAAGTAACCGAAGTCGTAGATAAAGTATGGTACGTTACTCATAGGTTAAGGTCAATTACGCCCTCGCGAAGTTATCGCATAATGTACTCATTACACGTCTGTTTGCTAGGCCTTCAGTACCCATTTATTACAACTGTATGATTTCTAGATTTAGTTGGATAGGTATATTATATTGTATTGCTACAAACAATTGGTTTTAAAAAATTAATCGTATAAACCACTTAATATTTTCAATTCAGTTATTTACTTAAAAAAAAATAAAAGAATGTTGGTAGTTACCCTGAGACCGATTCGATCCCGTGTCCCGGCGGTTAAAATGCAATGATCATCTATCTAAACTATAAGTTATCAGTAACTTTAAACACTCATGTTTATTAAAATATGTTACCAAAACATTATTTTTGATGTTATTTTTATCCCTCAGAACATGACCAATTGTTCAAATACTACAGTTATTAATAACTATAAATAAAAAGAATCATCTGTTTATAAGATTAGCTAAATAGGTACCTACAATACGATTATCATAATTTTTGATAACCATGTACCTACTATGCATAAATATAAACAATGTATTGTATGCAATATTTGTAAATAAAATAATAGTATTTCTAAAATATGTAGCTACCTGTAATGTATCTAACAAATTTTTTTAACGAAAAAAACTTAATAAAAATACTAACAGTATTTTTTTTGAGGAATAAATATATTGGTATCTAAGCACATTGAAAAATTTAGCAAATCACCAAATTATAATTTGTCAGGTGTTAAAGCTACCTAAACAGTACAATGTTCAACAGTTTAACTATATTGGATAAACACTAAACGTACCGAAATGTATTTTTCCCGTCGGCTATCTATTAAGTACGACAAAACTAACCTCTAAATAAGATTTCAAGTATTTAATACTTCTAAATGATATTTCTTATTAACAAATACAACATAAAAAGTAGTTAGTCTACTCAGTTCTACTTAGGGTAAATAGGTACGTAGTAAGTAATATCTGATTCGATTATACAAGGTTGCTGTCATATGGCTATCAAAAATAAAAGAAGAAGAAGAAACGAAAAAAGTCTAGTGAATAGGTACATTACGTTTATATTTATTCTTTTTAAAAGTGGTTTTGTAATCAATAGTTTAATAATTTCAGTCAACAATTTTATGAAAATAATGCAAATATACAGGCTGTTCGAAAATATTGGTCATACACGGAGAGAAATGTTCTGGTATAATTCGTACCACTAGGCTTAAAGTATGCGTAGATTACACATAAATTCCATCCGTAAATTAAGTACCTATTCTTAATCTATGAACTATATTAATAATTTGGTATTGCAGCTTTAATAGTCTAAAATTTAAATACATGTTGTCATGTGATTAAGCTTACTCATAGAGCACTCTTTATATTCAGAAATACTAACTACTATTTTTGTACATTTTATAGTAGACCATCATAATTTCTGATTTATATTATGAGCAATATTAATAATGAATACTAAGATTTAGCATAAATTTTGTAAAAAATTATCAAAATATCTTCTTAAATGCCAAGTATTTACAGTGCACATAAAACTCAGAATTAGTGATAAACAATACATACATTATTCAGAGGAATTCTTAAAGTATTTATCAATAATAATTCATTATATTTTACAGAAACTTTTATTTATATAATTTAGATTTTAAAGTAGGTAGACTATGTGTAATATATAATATTTAACAAATATATTTGATTGATTTATAACAGTAGTTATATCAGCTACCGATTGTACTATGAAGCTGAAACACCTTTAAGCATCTCCAATGCTGTATTAAAAGATGTTTTATAGATATGTTGCTTATTATATAATATGTTAACATAAGTTTTTATGTACACAACTTAGATAATATATAAAGTGTTAATTGAAAAGAGATCATTTATTTAAAGCGTCTCCCTACGAAATTATACCTTTAAAAGTATCGGTCTACTTCTATACGGGCGTATGAATTTTTGACGCAAGAAAACATGTACGCACGGTTAGAAATATTATGTTTATATTACAGGAATTTTTGACGCAAGAATTTAGGTACCTCCAGACAGGTAAATAGGTAATAAAATAAAATTATCTACGAAAAATGATTTAATTTCAAATATTATTAATAAACTAATTATTACTAATACTATAACATGAATGAAGCGACACTAATTTTACAAAAGCAAGTCTTGTTATTTGATTTAAATATAGTCTTTCAATAATTCGTTCTAGAAACGCAATTTGATTTTTTACATTTTTGTCTTTAATTTTTGCTATTTTGCTAAGACTATTTATTTTTATATAAGTATCTAATCTAACCTACTACTTTTTGAAAATGTATAATTTTCTAATTATAACAAATCTCTATTACGAAAACTTTTAATTATACTTATTTTAACAAAACATCAAGTTATAATAAAAGTTTTCCATAGAAATTAGGTAACTAAAATGTTATCAAAACTGATCATTTGTTCATTTGTCAGTGACAAAAAAGTTGCTTATCTAAAATTTTAAATTTTATTCAAACAATTGAAGAGTAAAATATATACTTCATCAAAGAGTAATAATATAAATCAGAGTGTTTACTCTAGATGGAAGGGGCGAAGGGGAGTAGGCATCTGGAGTTTTCATAACCGTCAGTTGGGGTAGGCAATTTTTTATGCGAAATATCAGTGGTAGCGTTTGTATAATGTAATAGTACCTTAATATATTCTATTTTATTTTAGTTGTTAGTGTTAGTATCTATGTACATACTTTATTAAAACTCAATTTGGGTGAAATAAGAAATTGTGCTAACAAGAGACATAACAGCAAGTTGATAGGTACAATTTAAAAAATACGTTTAAGTGTAAAGTAGGTATCTAAATAAATTTTATAGGTATAAAGGATATTGTAAGAGGGATAATAGAACCTCTAATGGCTTTGGTATATTAAACTAAAATAAAAATAATAAAGTACCAATAGTTAATAAAAACGTGAACAATAATCCTATTACAAAATAAAAAATGTTTATGAAAATTTCACACCTCTACTCTTTAACTAATAAAATGCCTTAATTTTGTTTAGTTGTTGGTAACTAAAAAAATTTCCGGAAATTTTTTCGTGGCGTCTCGATATTTAAGTGGAAATTTTTTGACAGAAAAGGTAAACAATGATCTACAACCGTACATTTCGATCTACTACCTTTAGTGACCTAAAATTATGAAAGGGTGATAAACTGAACTAATACCCATCTGAGTTTTAGGTTTTAGCATTTGGTGTAACTAAAGTTGGTACTATCTTTTAAACTAATAATTATAAGGTCTGTTCCAACCAAGCAGAGAACCGTTCTAAAATTTTTGTGCGCAGTAGTGTAGTGAGTTGCGCAGTGCACTAATTTGGTCTCATGAGTGGTAATATTACCATTCTAGAACGGTTCTTTGCTTGGTTGGAACAAACCTAAAGCTTTGTGGCAGATGTCACAGATTGGATTAAGTTATTTACAAATTATGGAGTGAAATTTATTTATCGAATACCACGCTAGCTTAAATTATTCCTGGCAATTTTTTTGAGGGCTCTAATATTTTGAAAATTATCCCGCAAAGCGGTATGACATGTATTTAAAATTGCTGCTTTTTGCAAATCAATAAATAAAGTGTTTTTATGATTACCAAGTTTTCTAAAACTCCCTTTAAGACGTTTGGGGATGAATCCAGTTAATGATGCGATAATTGGTACCACCTCCACTTTATCTGCATGCCACATCTGTCCTAGTTCTATAGCAGAATCGGTGTACTTTGCTGTCTTTTCATTATGTTTGTCCAATATATTGTTATTGTTTTGAACTGCAACATTGACTAACAGCACTGATTTAGCTTTTTTATCCACCACCACGATGTCGGGTCGATTATTTTTATTATTATATTATCTTCATAATCATATTTAAAACTCTGAAAAATTATCGGGAGGGACTGTTAAGCCACGAAAAATATTTTTACTAAGGTTGTAAGCTTTGAGTTCACAAAATGAAGTAGACTTGTCTCTGGGATAATGAACAATATTTTAAACAAGTTTAACAAGAATGTTTAAATACTCATGCACGTAAAAAATATCTACCAAAATAGACCAGTGCATTTCCTTCCTATGGTATCAAATTCCTATAATCGGTTGATTCTACTTTTATAATTAGAGAAATAACAACTCAATATTTTTCAATTATGCCGATGTTATATTACGCCTTCTGCCTCGTGAAAATATACTGTAGCAAAAATTTGTTTTAAATTTCCCGTTATAAATGATATAAATAATTTTCTAGCATTTCCACAAGCATTTCTTATTTAGCCAAAGTAGTTCTCGAGACAATCCTGATTAAGATTAGGCGTTAGTAAAAATGTATCATTTTCAATATTTTCCATAAATTTAAACCGGAGGAGATAGTAAACCTCCAACTGAAAATACATTTTAGAGAATTCGTAACATTCTTTGCGCTCTTGTCTAAAACTTTTAAGTTTGAAAACGTGTCCAAGTAAACTAAAGCAAGAATCCACACTGCTGTAGGTACGTTGAGAAGTCATCATAGTATTATAGTAATAATATATGTTCAAATCGCTACAAAAATAAATGTTCAAAGCACTAGAAAAATAAATGTTCATATCACTACAAAAATAAATGTTCATCCTATCAGTACAAAAATTAAATGTTCAAATCATTACAAAAATAAAAATTTAAATACAATGTTTATTCCGCTCACTCAAATATCAAAAATGTATTACTATTTATTCACTTTAAGTAGATCTACCTACTTTTATTATATCGTATTCTTTAATAAGAAATCTCATTAATGAATATCAAATGTTTTAAATCTTATTAGGTTGGTTTTATCGTAATTAATAGGTAAGTAGGTATCCGACGGAAAAGGATTTCGGTCAAGGTAACTTTAACACGGCGGGTGAATAGTCGACGCTTTTACCCCAACTACCTGCTAGAAAGAAAATGGTTCATAATCCAAGATGAATATTCGACACAGAATGTTCAGAAAACGTATTTCCTAATCCCTTTATTGCTAATAAAATCTGCCCCTTCCAATTTGATATTTTTATAATTACAAGGTAAATTTTTTTCACTTAGGTACAATTTTCTCATTTTTGTTTATAATTGTGAGTTTTGATGTTGTTTTGTTAAAATGAGTATAATTAAAAGTTGTCGTAATAGAGATTTGCTATAATTAGAAAATTATACATTTTCTAAAACTACTAGGTTAGTTTAGATTAGTTTAGTTTAGATACTTATATAAAAATAAATAGTCTTAGCAAAACAGCAAAAATTAAAGACAAAAATGTAAAAAATTAAATTGCGTTTCTAGAACGAATGATTGAAAGTATAAATTTAAATCAAATAACAAGACTTGCTTTTGTAAATTTAGTGTCTAATCATTCATGTTATAGTAATAATAGTAATAATTAGTTTATTAATAATATTTAAAAATCAATCAAATCAGTTTTCGAAGATACTTTTGTTTTATTACCTACTTACCTGCCTTGCGTCGAAAATTCCTCTAATAAAAATTTACCTGTTTTCTTGCGTCGAGAATTCATACGCCCCTTTTAACACCTAACAAATTAAGTTTTATTTTAGTTGATAAAAAACAGTTTTATTTTGTATCGCATTGCGTTTTGTAAACAGTGGCAACCCTGTTAAACTTTAAAGCCACCTGTTGTTTGTTCTCAGTTCTCACCCCGTCGCTCAGTGGGGGTCAGGGGTCAGTTTGGTTATTACATATAGACACCTAAGCACCTATTTTATTTTGTACCAACTCAAATACATCGTATAAAAATCAGTAGTAGAACATTTTATATTTTCGACTTAAGAAGTGAAAATTATTACAGTCCACTAATACCTAGTACATTTAACACAAATTATAATTAGTGAGATGATTTGTTACGTTTTTTTAATATATTTAGATCACAATATATTTATTCTTAAAAAAAACAGTAGATACCAATTTTTCTTGAACGATTTTTTTGATGAAAAATTTTCTTAGATACATTAGGTACCTACCTACATATTTTACAAACACTATTTTTATTCTAACAAAAATATTTCATTCCATACATTGTTCAGTTATGCAAAGTACATGGTTATCAAACATAATAATCCTATAACTATGTCACAATAATTAGAGCTAGGTACCTATTTTATTTAGCTAATCTTACAAAAATTAATCTCTTTATTTATAGGTATAAGAAGTAGTACCTAGTAGTATTTGAGCAAATGGTCAAGTTGATTTATAAAATGTTTGGAAAAATTAGTATTAAAACATAAAAATATATATACCTACCTACGACACGAATATTCAATGTTACTGATTGCCCAGTGTAGATTTTAGATGGTCATTACCGTTTTAGATTAATCTCTTTCGAATTCAGACAATTTTCTTTATTGTCAATAGGTAGGTAGGTATCCGACGGGAAAGATACATTTCGGTCACGTTTGGCCCAATATAGTTGGACATCGTACTGTTTAGATAACTTCATAGATATACGATAGATAGATTTAACAATTAACAAATTATTATTAAAAAAGATGTTCAAAGAAAAACGCAAAGTCTATCCCACAAACTGTTTATTAAGTATTGCAACCATTATCGGGCTGAAAAAAATTTAACATAGATAGAAAAGAAGATCATGAGAATAACAATACAAATTCAAATCAATTCAAATACCAATACTTACAAATTGTTAAACAATTAAAATTGATAATACAAAAGAACTACTAAGTATACAACACTTGTAAATAGTGTTACAATTAAGTGTCACAAAATATAGCAAAAAATGTATAGTTAAACAAGAAGGAGTAATGAGCAAATGCTTAAGTAGTGTTGAACGTAATGAAAATTAACATTTTCAACTTAATTAATAACTTAATTAGTTTTTGATTTGTGCACCATGTTTTTTTATTACCTATTTGAATGATATTTTAACAATGATACTTTTTATTACGTTCAACTCTACTTAATCATTTGCTCATTACTCCTCGTTTAACTATAAAACATTTTTTTGCTGTATTTTGTGACACTTAATAATTGTAACTCTATTTACAAGTAATGTATACTTAGTAGTTCTTTTTGTATTATCAATTTTAATTGTTTAACAATTTGTAAGGATTGGTATTTGAATTGATTTGAATTTGTAATGTTATTCTCATGATCTTTCTATCTATGATAAATTGTTTTCAGCCCGATGATTTTCCTATAGGACCGAAGCTAGTTGCATTTAATAAACAGTTTGTGACTTTGCGGTTTCCTCTGAACCTTTTATGATTCTACCAACATTTGAGATATGGATAACTTACAAGAAAAAAAATATTATTAGTTAGGTGTTTTGTAAAATTTTTTGTTCTTCAAAAAATACTGTATTAAGGCATAAAAACAAGAGTTTAACTAGAATTTGATAATTATTTGTAATAATATTATAATACATCTAATAGGTACTCGAGCTGTTCTATAAGAATAGAATATCAAATAGCGGATTAAAAAATTATTTTTCCGCCTACCTTACCGGAAAACCGATCATATGAACACCAAAAATAGGGCAGAAAGTATTGTTTTGCAGCCCAAGGGCGGAAAATTCATAATGCCACGATTTTATTATTCTAGCATTGAAAAAGTGTGCTTTGAATTCGACATTCGACAATTCGACAGAAATAATATAAATTTCGACCAATTCCACAAAGTGAGAGCTTTTCTCAGACAAAATTATTTAAATTATAAAGCAAAAAAATCCCAAGAAGATTGCATTTGATTTTTAACGTTCATCGATCTTGAATATTTGAACTGATCAAATACATAGTGTAAATTCTACAATACGGATGTCTCAAGTAACGCATAGTTACTCGTGGTGCGCTGGTGTACGCGCTCGCCTTTCACGCTGGCGTCTCGGGTTCTACTCCCGGGGAAAACAACTTTTTTAATTTTTTTTTAATAGTCATAAAGGCAGGCGGAAAACAGTTGTGTGTCACACGTGCATAAAGAAAATTAAAATTTGTTGTGTCTTCTTTAGCAACGTTTAAATTTACGATGTTTTGAAATTAAGATTTTTACAAATTTTGTAACAAGTATAAAGGGTGACTACAATTAGGATTTTTTCTGAACAGATTTATTATCTGGTTGTTGTCTAGATTAGAGTAGTTTAGATTGTCTTAGGCCGTATAAGCGTTAGATTTCTCTGCACTTCGACCTACCCAGATCTTTTGTGCTTAACTTAATCTACTTGAACTCTGTAGTTCTGGCGAAGTTGAGCAACTTCCTAGAGGGCATATTCCTAATTTGAGTCATAGCAACTCTTTCAAGAAATTACAGAACAATGCTACGCATTCGCATTGTATGTGTTCCGCTGTTTCTTTATCGCTTTCGCAGAAACGACATGTTCTCACTCTCCTGCCTCTTTGAGGTGATACCTCAAAGGTCAGGTACCAATAAGAAGACCTACGGTCAATTTTATGTCTTTTTTGTTCATTTCGAGAAGGCACTTTGCTTTTTTAGATGATATATCTAGGAACCTTTTATCTTGCCTCAGTCATGGCGTATTCATCCAGTGAGATTGTCTACCCAGGAACGGAGTTTATTTTTGGTGCGGATTTCTGTCACACCAAAAAAAAGCTCCGTACCAAGAAAGGTGTATTAGCTCATTCTTTTGTGAATCTTTCAGCTTCCTCATTTCCTATTATCTGTTCATGACCTGGAACCCATTTTAAGGTAACCTTTTTTCTTAAAGGATTGTTTAAAGTCTCAGACTAGCTTTGACTCATTAGTAAAAGAACTCAGAGCCGTCAAAGCTACCTGAGTGTTGTTCAGAATATAGATGTTTGTCCTTTGAGTGCCTCTATGGTGACATTCCTGGACACTAGCCCATATGGTGTATATCTCCTGGTGGTCTAAAAAATTATTTTGTTCTCTCCTAGCGTTCACACCCAATTAAAATAATTTGAAGTAAGGGCATAGAACATAGGTTATGTAGTAATTTACTACACTTTGTAAAACTAACAATTATTATGGGTAATTCTGTGAAAATCATAGATTTCAAAAATATGCAATCGACTGCAATTACCTTGCACATACGTATCTACATTACTTTCATTAATGGTCATTAGTACATGATCGTTGCATACAATATTTTGTTAATACTTTTTAGGAAACTCTTTTTCAAATGTACTCGTTCAAATTAAACCATTATATCGACAATCACTATAATATGTTATATTATTTATTTACTCCGTAGATTATTTTACAAATGATACCTTTTTTTCGGGCTGAGGGAAACTCATGTTCGAATGGGTCCTGCTCAGGTCCCATACAGTGTTGGACTTATCCCTAAGGTGATCCCTACCAACCAAACTCATCTCAAAACTCGCCGTTACTCCTCGTTAGCATACTTCAAGACGGGCGGTGGTTCGTCGCATACTTTCCTTGTAAAGCATACTTTGCTCAATCATTCTACCAATAACTCTCCCGGCCCTTTCACATCATACATCAATCTCTCCATTCACGTTGCCCTTACTTTCGTTTTCTGTGTCGCCTTCAGCATATGATTTCTGAAGGATAGTTGGCTATTCAACCTAGGTAGCAATTCCTTCATACGAATTTTCATTCCCTCCACCATCACCCCCTCTTCCCTTTTTATTACGTTAACTTTAAAAATAAAATGATTTAAAATACTACATGTATAGAATTGGGCCCGAAATGACGTTAAATTCTTATATTTTTTATACGTATAAAAATCGTATAAAAACGTATAAGTTTTATACGCGGGTCCGAACGGATCGTTTTACGTACATATATACATACATACATACATACATACATACATACATACATACATACATACATACATACATACATACATACATACATACATACATACATACATACATACATACATACAAACTGTAATGAATATTATGATTTAAGAGATTATTTATTGATTGATTTGATATTATTATTTAAATGTAATATAGTAGCAAGATCTTCTTTTTCTCAGGGGTGTTTGGTTATGCAAGTTTCTATTGGATTATTAGGTAGGTATTTGAATAAAATTGATTAATGATAATTATAAATTTATTATAAAATAATTAAATTAAAACAGTAATATTGAAAGTTTAATGATGAAATTAATTAGGAAAATTAAAAAGAAAGGCCTTTTAGTAACTATAAAAGAACTTACTTGATGTTGAATTAAGTTAAATTAACCAATGTTATTTATGTAATAGCAAGTAAAATTATCGAAATACACTAATTATTGAATATCAAGTAAATTCCTTTGTTTTTTAAATTATAAAACTTAACTAACTACTACAAAATTTTTGAAAAGTTTACAATTTTATCTGACCTTGATATGTAAAGTCCTGCTTCCTGATTGGTGGAAAAATCTGTAGTTGATCTATGAAAAACGGAGATGAACGAAGTGTTCGTGGAATTTCCGTCTTTGGTAAAATGTCGTGTTGTTAGACGTTTGGATTTGGATTCTCGTGTAATACTATTGTGTTTTGTTTGTTCCTCAAATTGGTGTAGTTTAGTGTTTGTTGGATTACATCTCCTTTAATTGTACTATTAATAGTAAGTACTCTTATATTCTTCTTTTTTATCAACCGAAAATGTTTTAATTTCACTTTTTGATTAGTTTTTAATGTCACTTTTATCACTTTGTTTTACTTTTTGATTGTTTTAATTTGTATTTTTAATGTCACTATTTAATACTTTGTATTAACCACTTTTAAAAACTGTTTGTTCACTTAGTTCTAGTTGACTATTCACACTCACTGATCTTCTCTGTTTGACTTCCAATAATAAACTACTTCTTACGACCTCTGTTTTATAGGTTTCAAACTTTCTAGAAATTTCCTGAATTATCATTTGCTAAGAACACTATATGCCTCTCTTTCTTTTTTATATTAAATATATCTGTCTCCTTTTTACACATTATATAATCAATTTTCGCGAAATTTCTAGTAAGTTTTAAATAACATATTTATGTACTAGATATAATATTGATACATTACATAATAAAATAATTTCTAACTTAAAATTCTCTTACAAATACACAAAATATACAATAAAATAATACAATATATTAAAATTATTTGATTAAGTTAATTAAACAACTTCTGTTGATATTATACTATTATAGAATATCTAAACATTACAATACACACATACATACATACATACATACATACATACATACATACATACTACATAAAGAAGGGATGAGAATTCATAAGTTGACTGCTCAAGAATACTGAGAGAGAGAGAGAGAGAGATTTTAAAGTGAGATGAGAAAATCTCACTAGAGAGAATTAATCTCATCTCACCAGTTTTCGGGAATCGAGGGCCTGGCGAATTTGATAATTGTTACTATATAGCTCGTAGCACACTAGCAGTAGCAAGAAGGCGAGATACTTTTAGTACTTTCAAATAATATTATTTTCTAGAAATGATTTACCAAATGCAAGTTTTCATTTAGAAAAAAGTTGTAAATAGATAAAAAGTTAGAAAAAAATAAGGAACAATCTGTAGAATTCCAAATTTTGATTTTTGAAAATGGACTAAATTAAATATTAGTATTTAATGTTTTTTAAAAAAATAGGAACCTAATATAAATATCTGAAACCTACAGATTGTTCGGAGTTTTATTTTAAATGTCTCTGCAAAAAATTAAATGATTTTATTTATAAATAGCCGAGATATTAAGGAAACGCTAAAATAGTACACCAATAAAACAGATTTAAATAAACAAATTGGAATTAAAACAGTTTTTTTAATATTTTTTAGAATTAAAAGTTATTTGCTATTTTTAATCGATTTAAAAAAAATATACATTTAAAAATTTGAATTTTGATCCATTTTGACCAAAGGTAGTTAAAAATTGCAGCATCCAATTATATTCCAATGGTCGGACTTCTCTATGTCCAAAGAACTTATAAACTCTTTTTGTTTACGAACTATATCAAACAATGTCGACGATGGAAAATGGATGAAAATTGCTGCTGAAAAATATTACTTACTGCCTACAAACACGTCGCCAAACTGTTGTTTAATCTTGAGATTTTTCCCGTTGAGGAATCTCGGTTTGGGTTTGCAGTGGGATACAAAACAAGGCGCATCTGGATGTCGAAATTCCCACATGGCTTGCCAAATTTTCAGACCGTTTTCCAGGCGAAAATTTTGAAAATCCGATTCTTTCAGATTGTGGCATATTGGGGCAAACAGATAAACGAAAAGCTAAAAAAAATTAAAATGCGAATAGTACTAAAAATTTTAACGTGAATTTATATAAAAAAAGAAAATTTGCTGGGGCATTAAGATTAATATGACATGAAAATTGTTCCAACGGACCATTTCTACTATTTTTTAAAAGTTTCATTATAATATTAAAGTAGATTTTTTACGTCAAGGTCATTTCTCTTTTTCTTAATATGTTTATACCAATATATATAGTGTTAATTTATGTTATTTTTCATGTACCTAAATGGAAGTTTTATGTTTTTTTCTTAACTACTTTAACAATATAATTTCTCATATATAACTTTGTCAGTAGCCTTGAAATACGTTTTAGAGCCTTATAATTCACCAAAATGTTCCGGTGACCCACCCAAATTTTACCCTAAATCCGTTACTTAAATTGCGTGAGCAATTTCACAGCCCTCTTAATTTTTTGTCGAATACCGTATTTATATAGTCAACACTGATTACTTTTTTAATAGATAAATCCTGCAAGATATTTAATACATTTTCTGACGTTAACTTTAAAACGACTAACCTAACCTAACCTAATCTAACCTAACCCAACTTTAAAACGACTACATAATCAGGTAATAGTTACCGTTATAGTTGGAATAGAAAACAAGTAGTAGAAATGAGAATAGTGTATGATTCCTTTTTCGAAATCTTCATCTGCGCATTCATCCACCGCGTCAAGTATTATCCAATGCAAAGTGTACAATAGCTTCGTTTCTACAGCTCCCAAATTTTGTATGTTTGCATCTTTCATCCTAGAAAATGTAACAAAAAAAAAGTTATTTGGATCTCGTGTTTAAAATGCAACTTACCTGTTGTATAGAATTGAAGCTACTGCGTGCATTACGTGAGGCAAGGAGGCTTGAATTAATCGCCATCTTGGTATAGCTTTAATAGCTTCAGTTAAATCAGGCTTAAGTCCGGATTTTATGTTCTGTACAAGAACTTTTTCAAAGGATTTACAAGCTTCTTTCAATTCCTATGGATAGTTTCGTATTTAATTACATACATTAACATTTAAAACCGATTTTTTTTAACTTACATGATGGCCAGTGCTAGCATGCTGACAAAACTGGAATAAAAAAATGGTCAAAATAAAAACTATGATAGACATAAACTGCGCAGTAAAAGAAGACAAGGAGAAGTAGCTATTTATATACAATATACAATGTATAATGAGTTTTCTTAATTGCTTTATGTGCTTTTTTATTCAAAGTATTGTTTACTTAAAAATACTTATTCAAATTTAATTCAAGAGAAGTTAGTATATTTTGTTATTTGGGAAGCATAACGTTTGAGAAGAAATGCACTCATAGATATAGAGAAAAGCAACATATAGGTTAGGTTCTATGTGAGCGGTCGATCAAGGTAATTTCCTCTGCGATCTGAAATATCTATTTTGGCTCACACCTAGTGGTTCTATCAGCACTATCCTGATTCTCACTAGCCATTGGCATCTACAAAAACATCTAAACAATGGAACACGTCTTTTGTGGATGTCAGGCCCTCTATCTCTAAAGATTATTTTCTGTTACGCCAACTTGAAGGAGCTCCCTTTTTGCGACGTTATTACCTATTACAGGCTACAGGTAGCCTCAATCTCAGAAGGTCGCACAATGGGCCAAATGGGGCCTAAATGCTGTTGGATGAATCTTACAGATACAGAGACGTGGATATAGAGAAGTATGTTCAAAACATCCTGGATAGAAAATAAATCAAACCAAGAGAACCAAGATGATAATATTGATTAGACATTTGATAAGACTATTAGAAATAGGAAAACAGGATTACCAAGAATATTATATTTTAACAATGTAAAGCAAATAACAGCCACCATATTTTAATCGGAAAGACCACTAAATTTCAAAAACAGCATAATCGTGACTTCCATGCCTAAAAATATGATGTAATTATATATTTTCATTTATTTTTTTAAATATGAATAATGTTAAATTAAATAATAAATAAATAATAACCTTAGAACATAAAATAGTAAGGAAGGAGTTTGTGTTATATCTACAATGTTAAAATCTTGCGACGAAAGTCGGCCATATTGGATAACCATTTATGACTCATACTTTGTTGACAAGTTATAAAAATTTAGTTTTCTGTTAAAATTTTGGATTAATTATTTATTGGTAAGTAACTATTATTATAATAAATATACATTATATATACGTAAACTATATTTTTATGTTTAAATTTAATTAATACTTTGTATTGATCCCTAACCTATCTACTTAAATTGACATAGGCGTATCAATAATGGAAAAAGGATATTTTATTTTAATTATCATTAATTTACAATTTTTTGGTTAATCTCATAACTGTATATCTCAATTATTTTTATGTCTATGGAGTATTCTAAAGCAACGTTGTACAATAAATGTATTGGTATATTAATTAACACATTATTATATTTGCAGTTTCCCACGGGATGAAAATATTAGACGGAAATGGTTAAATATTGTGGATAAAGATAACTGGAGTCCAGGCAAGAATAGCTTTTTAGGCTCACAACATTTTACAGAACAATCATTTGATAGAATTTCTTCAGTAATTGTTTTACTAGTACCAAATGCTATACCTACAATTAAAATCGTAAGAATGAAATATGTAAGTAATTATTACATCCACAAATTGCTTTAATAACATTGACCAAATCTATATTTTTTCTCAAATCTATTCACAGATATTTTACTTAAAAATATATTTCACTAATATATACCTTTTCTATGCAGGTAAGTACTAACGACCCTTATGCTGAAGAGATAATAACTACTAGTAGTGAAACTATTTCACCAGTTCCTGTTCCTGAAACTCTACCATCTACTTCTGAAAGTCCTCGTAGGAAACAACTTATAAAAAGCATCAGTGTAGTATATTTAAAAACAAGAATTTATTATATATGTAAAAGTAAAATAAATAATGTAGAAAAAATTAAACATGTTTTCACAAAATTCAATTTAAGGGCCAATAGTGGTAGAATGAAAAATTTTAATAAAAATTGTGTAGTATATAACTGGTTTTATTTCCTTAAATCTAGTACCCCCATTTTAGGCAATGTTATACTATTTTTTTTCCTCTTCTTTCCTTATTAAAGTGGTTATTTTAATAAATAATGATTAGTGTCCATACTGAATAATAACAGGTATGTTTCAATAAGGACATTATTTTTCTACAAATAAAAATATAGGACGCCACTGTTAAAAAGTAACTTCCGGTAGCCATCTTGGATAACCATCCCGGTCACCTGTCCTTGAACGAGCAATACTTCCTTACTATTTTATGTTCTAAGATAATAACATACAATTTAACCAGCCATTTTTAAGGATGCTGTCATTGGTTTAATGCAGTGTGACGTACTATCCCGTGCACTCCTACCGACCAATCATATAGGTACTTGTTCTAGCATAGTAAATCCATCACACATAGGGTGTGTTCGGGGAGCACGCCTTCGAGCTATGTAGAGCCAAGAGCCATATAACGCAAACGAGGAATAGTACTAGATAGCGCCAAATGGCGCAAATAGCGTGCTCCCCGAACACACCCATAATAGAAATAGACAAAGACAGATGATTACGGGTTAATACGTCATAGCACCGCCACTTTATTTCTGACATTTTGCAGATTTGAATTAATATGCCGATTTAAAAACGCTAGGAAATCTATTTAGTACGATTTTAACACATGAAATTCTGAACGCAGTAAACCAACATCCATTATTCATCGATCGAAATATGTTAGAAAAGATTTCATCTCTTAGTGATCTTACACATTACTGATATATACAGGGTGTCCAGGAACTTAATGCCAAAAATTCGGGAGCAAATAGAAGAGGTCAAAATAATGTTAGAAGTTCAAATAAATTTTTGTCATACGAGCCTTCGTTTCCGAGTTATAGACTCGATCAAATTAAGGGTTTAGGAGAAATTTGAACTTTTAGATCTGATCGCCATATTTTGTAAAGACAGACATTCTGAAGAGAACTATCAATAATTGTCACAACTTATAATTAAAAATTAAAAGTTCAAACAAGAGTACATTTTCATTAGTAAATGGATTGGAAAATGTATTTTTGAAATTTAAATATTATTCAGATGGTCCCTATTAAAATTACGGATTATTAACCAATGGGCACAAGCCGTCTCTGCTTATCTGTACGTAATGTACATTCATTTATACCGTCAAACACAGGACATGGATGTATGCAATACGTCACTGGAATTTTATAGTATTCCAATGTATAGTTTGGAAATTATGACAAAACAAAGGTTTTTATTTCGAAACTTTAGAGGTCTATAACTCGGAAACGAAGGCTCGTGTGACAAAAATTTATTTGAACTTCTAACATTATTTTGACCTCTTCTATTTGCTCCCTGGACACCCTGTATAGCTAAGAACATTAAACAATGAAACTTTTTAACAATACTAAAAGTAGAGTTTTGTTAAGAGTTTTATTGTTAAATTTTCTCAGTAAGATAGATTTTCACATAGTGAGGGTTAGTACAATAAATTTCAGATATATATAGCTTTCACGGCTTTAGGTAATGATAAAAAAAGTTTTTAATCAGAAGTTAGACTTACCATACATGAAGCTTCATGCAGTTTGCCAAGTTTGGGGCGGATGAATGGGCTAAAATTAAAGTGAATGTCAAATATTACAAGTCCGCAGAAATATTCACATTCTACCAAAAACCTAGACTTGTCAAACTTACCTAACTTGCTTCCATAAAAAAATTTGTATGGGAATGGGTAGAGCATTATCAGCCAAATATATTTCAGCGGAACATTTTCTCTCTGATTCAGTCATTTTTTTTGTACTAATTTTCCAATTTATAAATTACTCTGTATCTATTTGCGATTATAAAAACCTAGCACATAGTAAAATCTACAACGTAATAAAAGGTTACTGACCTATTTTCTTCATTTTGGTATTTTATTAAAGACTATCTTACCTTTTTCTTTACTCTTTTCTTAATTAAAATAATCCTATTATAAAAAATGTATTATCACAATATATCCTACAATTATTTTACAAACAAACATTTTCCGGTACCGGAAAATGGGTTCTCGCGTTTACCATGCATTTTCTCATTCCCGGATTCTGTGACCAGGATGAAAACGCTCTCAAATATTGATTACAAACTTCTGCGCGTAGTCAGGATTTCGATAAAAATTTGAAATAACAATTTTGAATTTTTATCTTGGAATTAAGGGCTTAAAAAGATACTATAACTATTCAGTTTTACTTTTGCAATAGTTGGAATTTCGAAGAAGAATAAAAAAATTTGGCCAATACAATAACCAATTAGGAAATCAATGAGTAAATAAATAGTAAAAATGTTTTTTCTTCTATACTCCGTGAGTGATTTTTATATTGTTTTTCTGTATAAAACGAAATAAATTTACTTAGTAAATAAACTCAAAAAAATCAATTTAAATATACATAATTTACTGGGTCAAGGATATGATAATAGTGTTATTATGAAAGGACACAAAATTGGTGTACCTACGAGTCATATCCTAGTGTCATATGTCCTGAGAGCAGCTTTTAGTTTGGATTCAATCTCTTCAGTACAAATAACATGACGTTTATTTTCATAAAATGGTAAGAAAACTAGACTTATTTTTGAGAAATTGTATAATGTGTTGCCGGCATTTAGGGACATTACTCTTTTAATCTAAAAGGTATTTCACTAATACTAAAAGCATTTATATTTTCAATTGACTATAAATATATCAAATAAAATAGTACGTATAAAAAACTTTCATTGAAATTTGATTAAATAAAGAAACTTAAGTTTTCTTATAATGCACGTGTTTGGTATGAGATCTCATTACGTGCATATTATTTAATAGATATTTACGTAACTAGTCCGGTACGCACACTTTTACAGTACGAGTGAGATGTTTACGAATCGAGTATTTACTGTAAAATAGAGGTTGCAAAGTAATGCCGAGTATCGAGGTATCTATACCTTGTGTATCAAGTATCGATATCATGGCCCAGAATGCTTTTTTCAATTTCACGTGTTTTTTCATCAATTACAGATACGATCAAAAAGATACAGGAAGGAGTATATGCAAAATGACCTTGAGTCCAGAAAGGAGCTTGCATATGGCGGCCAATTATCAATTTTAATTTCCGTTTCCATTGGCGTACCGAAAAAAAAATAAAAATTATGTCAAGGATTTTATTTTTAATAAATTTTAACCAATCAAGTATGTGAATACAATTAGTGTTCTAAATAATTTAATATTTATAAGAACCGAATGATACGCCTCTGCGCTCATTTTTGACATTTATGTGCAAATATTGCTTTGACAGTATACTGTAAACAATGAATCATACTAGGAGCTTCAAGATGGCCGACTTCCGTCGCAAATTTTCCTTAAAGTTAATATAAGACAGACTCCTTCCTGTTTCTTTCTGTTCAAAGGATATGATAGATCCGATATACCGACAAAAACTGAAATGTCTGATTGTCAGTTGTCACTTGTCAAATCAAAATCAAGCCTATATTTTTACCTATAGCCACGAATACATATAACAAGGATGTGAAACTCGAGTGGAGAGGGTAGCAGGAGAAAAGGCGCCTATCTGGGCAGGGTTAAATTCTCGGTCGTTGCGTACTCCGTACTGCGCAACAGGCAGATAACCAACCGCATGTGTTTTCGAATAGTTATGATCGTATGATGTTCGAACTGATGCGCAGTACAAAGTACGCAACGACCGTGGACTAGACTCCGCCCAGATAGGAGCCGTAAATTCAGCCACGGACGCTTATAGCTCGGCATAGGAGTTTCACATCCTTGTTATATGTATTCGTGCCTATAGCTTAACATTATCCTATATATATCTATATTCTAAAGGCGTTCTGATATTCAACAGTAACTTCCATCAATTCTATTACTGATGCCTCTCTCTTGGTTTTTGGTTCGTCACAAACAGAGAGAGAGAGGCATTAGTGATAGAACTGATGGAAATCTAGGCCGCTGTTCCGTTCCTTGTTCCTAACCTAAAAATCGTTTACCGATTAATAATAAAAATGAAAGGGTCAAAGTCTATAATTTGGAAATGCTTTGAGAAAACACTGCTGAATTCATCCTCTCCATTTAAACTCAAAGGACTGGAATTTCCAGATTTAAATTGTAAACATCTAACCTAACTTCTGTCATTTGTCTACAAGCGCCTCGCCACGATCACGGTGGAATGGACCATAAAACACCTTTATTGTGAACTCTTGTGTTCTCTGGCAAAGCACAAAATGACAATGGATACTTCTTTAAAGTATCGATATATCGAGGTTTTTTCAGAAATCGGTATCGATATATCGATACTTGGGCGAAACGATACTTTGCAACCTCACCTGTAAAAGCTTGCCGGACGTAAGACATGGGCGTAGAAAAAATGTTTTACACAGAAGTCCGCAGCAGGAACTGAAACCGAACCCCAAATAATCCTTAGTCTAGTGTCGCACGAACCTGTACATGAGGTAATCAATTTTCTTGAAGATGAAGAAATCCTCAATAAAATCCAATACATATATTATACCTACCTATTTTTGTAATCACTAACTGACATCTAGGTAGGTATTATTAAAATATTTTTTGTTGGTTTCTTGTTCCTTTCAAATTTGTTAAAATATCTGTAAAATGCGGAGAAAAAATAAAAAAATGTTATGTATTATTCATTATTTATTTTCATTAAAATATTCTAATACATAGATTAACAAAGGACATTTTAAAACATCCTCTAAACTATATTCTATACATACATACAATATTAGACAATTATAAATATAGACACAGCATATATAGTAGTAAATTTAATCTATACAATATTTAGTAATATTTTATAGTACCTATATTTATACTTTCATTATTACAGTTTATTTAGTGATAATTAAATTGCAGCGAGTATGTTATAGGGTAGCGAATGCTACATAAACTAATTGTAACATATCCAAACCCCTTTTTCAGAACCATTTAGTAAAATATTTTTTTGTGATGTGAATTTCCGTTATGCTGAGTATATAGAATCAAAAATTTGTTTGTACTATTGTTTTATACAAATATATCAATACAATTACAAATCTAGATCATAATATAATAGGTACCTACACTTTATGCGTTATAGGATATATGCTAGGTATCTAAGATTAAATGTTTATCCTTAGAAGTAATTTGTTATACTGGTAAGTCTAAAATGGCATCAGAAGTGTTTAAGAGAGTCCAAAGATTATTAAGTATATGAGAAATACAATCTTTTCTTTTTTAAATAAGTAAAAAGCCAATTTAAAAAAATATAAGAACCAGAAGGTAACGGTTAAAATGAAAAATAATTTTATTGGAAAGGAATTGCAACTATGTAAATCAAAGGCAAAATTGGCAAGAATGAAAGACATTTTAAAATTAATTAGTGAAATAATAAGAAAAAAAGGCTGAAAATAGTACTATTGTTGCATTATTCTAGTATGTATAAAGATAGAAGAAACATTTTTAAATATAGAATATTTAATCAAATGAAATATGGAAATAAAAATTAACATGTGATTTCCTCAAGTTGGACCCCTATTCCTCTTTCCCGTTTTTGATATAATAACCTCGTTAGCTCATTGGATATATTGATTTTAATTAGATTGAGAATTTATAAGTTAGTGACGGTTTCATATTTTCTTAAACTCTGTGACCTAGATAAGTAGTTTGTACAGACATATTATTAGAAAATTTGATTTCGATTTATTACTTATTTATATGTACCTACTTACATTTTAATCTAGAAGTAATGTTGTAGTTGACTAAGAATATCCAAATTATTAACCTAAACATCTCAAATTTCACTAAACTTTCGTCAACTGTAATAAAAAAATTTGGGTTCTCATTCTTACATTCAAGACCGTTTAACTCGTGTCTGGTGTTTACAGTTTTCAAACAAAATGCAAATTACTGTGATAAATTTTGTGTTTTTAACTATGACTAGAACATATTATTTCTAGATTAACGAATTGACTTACACTGAGCGAAAATATGTTTCTATCCATAACAATACTTATCAAACACGATACAAAAAATACACAAACTGGTATACTTTTTAAGGTTCTATTAACACAACACCTTTGGTGAATGTATTTCTCTAATAGGTAAAAAGCAGCTGCATAACCTAACAGATATGATGTTAATATTAAAATAATCAAAATTTTCAAGGCAAATTAACCCGCAAGTACTACTAAAGGATTCTCAGGACCCTTGCCATCCTATTAGCTTACAGACAGGGTTGGCAGTTACAGGTTTTTTCAACTTGGGTTTTTTATGAGGATGTACTTTTTTGTGATGTTTTTATTAGAATACATATTTTTTCATTTAGAATGTACTTTTTTTATTATACATTAACTTAAATGACTTTTTTGAGCAATTACTAAAAAACTTATATTTTTTTTTACAACCCTGCTAATAGAATGTTAAAAATATAAAAGTTTTGGGTCAATGACGGATACGCTTTGTTCAAATAAATCACCCAAGACATCTTGAATTACAAAAAAAGTTGTGCAAACGTAGAATTAAATTACTCAAACAAACTATGTAGACCTAAGACTCATTTTTCATTTTTGTTGGTTAACAAGTCGAGCATAAGATTTCTGCATTTCAAATTGAACCTGAGAAATTTGTCTTAAACAGCAGAGGGGAAATTATACAAAAGACGAAACTATAGTTTTTAGAGAAAGATGCTCTAAAGCAGGGAAAGCCAATATTGCCAGCCCATAGCCTTATTCTAACCATTACTGTTTTTACTTACGGTTTAAGTTGGATGGCTAAAGAAAATTGACTGCAAAGATTGCTAAAGCCAAAAATGTTGGCAAGTTTGTAAAAAAAACACTGTGTAGAAATAGTTTTCATTGAAGAAAAATACTTGTCTTACATTGAAAACCGACTGTTACTTGGAATTTTGAAGAAATAAGTAACCATATTTTAAGAACATTAAGAGATTATTATTTTTGTTTTCCCACTTTTAACTAATCTTGGATCAATCGTGAATTAACAACTTCTCAGTTATGAATTTTTATCAGAGCTTCGTGTTCGTCTCTAATCGCTTCCAGTTCGTTTTCCAAATCTCCTTCCTTGCTTTTAAACGCTTTTCCGGTCAATTCTTCGTTCAGTTACTTCAAATCTTCTTTATCTTCTTTAATTATATCGTTTTCTTTATTAAGATGACGATTTTTTTCTACCATTTAGTTTTTAATTTTAGACTCTAGCTGCTTTAATTGTTCATTGTTTTATACCAAATCTTAATTTCTTCATTTTTTTAATCAAATATCCGTTTCGTCTTTTCAAATATACGTTTTCTACTTTTAAATCATCGATAACTTAGTTACTTTTAACCAATCTGAGTTATCTTCTATAATCCTTACATTTTCTTCATTTAGTCGCCGAATTTCTTCTTTCAAATCTCTCAGTTGCTTCGTTTTTCGGTTAATATTTTCATTTGTTCTTCGTCTAGCTTCCTTTTCTTCGTTGGATATTCTTAAGATGGTCTTCCATTTTCTTCTGCTTCTTTTCGGCTCTATCGGTGTCTTTTTGTGTTCTTCAGTTTCTCCGTAATTTCCATTTGCGTTTCGTACATATTTTTAGATTCTTCTTCTTCTTCGCTTTACTTCTTACCCTAAAGTATTTTCTGATAATCTCTAATTTCAAATGAGAATTATCCATGAAGAATTTCTTCACGTAGTTCTTCGTTTTCTTTTTTTAAAGTTTCTAAATATTATGAATATGTTGTAATTTATTTTTAAGGGTGTTAATTAATATTTTTGGATGAATTGTGTTTAATATATTTGTGTAGAAGCTTTATTTTGTTGAAAACTTTTGAAAATCAAAAACAGCATTTTTAAATTTGAATATTTTTAAGTGCGTCTTTAGAATTCGGTCATAGTACTTGCCAAACAATTTTTAGTTAGTAGTACTTACAGGTTAAGAATATTAATTTTACTAGTAATAATAACAAAGAAAGATATTGATAACAATTATAACAAATTAATGGATATACATTTATTAACTATTGTGAATATAACCAACAAAATTTTCAGATACATTCTACTTGTTTAAGTAAAATAAAATAATATGTATAGAGAACTAAATATGAATTTATAGCCAAAATTAAAAAGTTTATTGTCTTATTTTTATATTTGAGCTCGCGCTTGAGCTATTAGTGGACACTAAAAGCTGTTTGTGGTAAATTTCGTCAAAAATCTTAATCATAAATATCATCTACGGTTTTAGAATGCACAACGTGGATGAAAAAAGCAACACTAACAAGATACAAGATCCGTTTAGAAATTCCAAAAGTTAAAAAAATAAAAACGTGTATTTCTCAATCTCAATAACATCCTCCAACTTTATACAATATTTTTCAATTCAGTCCTATCATATGTGGTATAGAATTATAAGTAAGCTTATTGTTTCAGAAATTAATCTAGTCTAAAGAAAAGATTACTAAAATATAAAATGTTAAACACCAATAAATAAAAACTTCATTCTTTGGAAACGTAAGCAGTGAAATTAATAAGAATAACCAATAATTGAAATAAACAATAACTTTTAAAAAAACAAATAAAGAAATAATATAATAATGAAAAAATCTTTAATCCCGAGCTCTTCCAATAATAGCCAAAATATACATAAAGATGTTAATGACGTCTACATATAGGTTGATAGCTGCGAATATATATTCTTCGGGAGATATAGAATAAGTATGCTTACCACCCATCATTAATTGAGTGTCGTAAACCAAATAAACTGAAAATATCAAAGCTCCCAAAGAGGCGTAAACAAGTTCGACGACTTTATTTCTGAATATGATCGCAACTATCCCAAAAATAAACAGTATAATAACTGCTACGAAGAGAATACCACCCATCATGGTAAAGTCCCACTTCGTCTGAAACGCGAATATTGTCAAACCAAGACATACAGCTGCTGTAATTCCTACTGCCATGGCCACTGCGTCCGCCTTGTATGTAGAAGCGGAACATGCTAGACAAAAACTTTCAGCCAATGTGAATATCAATAAAAATATGAAATTGGCAGGTGCTTTTCTGCGTAATTCTCCACAGCATGCCAAAGCGATCAAAGCTACAAATACTATAACGAGTGAAGCATAAAACAGGCCGATGTGTGTCTGAACATAATGTCTGGTGGGTGCGTGGTATAGAAACCAGCAGATAAAAGCGAGCGTTATGAGAAGTTGGACCGACAATATTGAGTATACTTTTCTAATGAAACCTCTTCGGATGGACGCATCGCTGAAATCAAATCCCTTTACTTGTCCATCTTCACCATAGCCTCCTGTGCCGCCATAATCTGAAAAATTAATGAGTAAAACATTGTTTCATATAAAAAAATCAAATTAAAAGACACAACTTAGATGAAATGAAATGAATTTAAAGCAAATATGGCTTTATGAAATGCATATTTTTCAGAGTTTCAAAGCACAATATTCACATAATATATTTTACTATCATGCAAGTCACTTCTTTAGGCAAGTATTGGTAAAACTGTTCATACTTATTTGCCTTGAATTTTTCAGTAATGAATCCAGAAATATTGTCATATTACCTTCCAAAATTTGTGTAAAAACATGCTCTAACAAACAAATTTATATTTAAATTATCAAATTCCGTTTTTTATCAATAAAAATATTCTTAACAAATTATCTCGAAAAATAGATATAATTAGTCAACAGAAATAAATAATAATTATTATACAGGGTGATCAGTTAAGGGTAGCGAGCGGCCATATCTCATAATAAATTGGTCGTATATATTTGAGAAAGAAAGAATCATGATAAAAGTCGCCAAGAGAAATTGCTGTAAATTATTTTCGAGTTTGTCAAACGCCCGCTAGAGGGCGTAACAACCAACACCAAGTAGAAAAATAGGATTTGTATAGAATTTTGCATAATGAAAGTATATCGATGATATCATTTTATTTATATTTACTGACCATTTCCTCATATTTTTTGTCTAAAACTTTTTGTTCTATCTATCAAAATAAAATGGTGGGGGAGGTTCAATTGCTTTTTTAAACAAACCAAGAAATAAAATTAAAAAAAATATTTATAGTTACCTGTGGCTGAAAATATGAGTCAATTTTTCAACGCCAAATAACTTTGTTTTTAAGTCAATTTAATTTAATTTTATAGGGTTAATGCCTTTAACAAGTATTATTATTTCATTTTGAAAACAACAAAACATCAAGAGAAAAAGATTTCCAATTATACATTAATAGTTCCTGTGTTTGAATGAAAAATACATTTATTTATTACATCTAATAGGGTTGTCCTCAATAACATGATAAAGTAGAACATGGCTACAATATTTATTATAAAATGAAAGGTATACATACCAGAGCTGGGCAGTACTCGAGTAAATTGTACTCAATCTTGTACTCGAGTACTCAAAGTACTCAGTTGCCAGTACTCGTGATTACTTTTATTTTGAAGTACTCTGTACTCGAAAATTTTCGAGTATTTCAAATTTTACAGTACTCAGTACTTTTGATTCATACAGTTGGCGAGTAACGAGTACGAGTACCGACCTTCACGCACGCCTACAGACTTGTCTCAGCTTGTGCATTGTGTGTCATTGTGTGTAGTGTAGCGTCGCATCCATAGAGACTATAGGTTGCATCGTTGGGTTTTACTGTCACTGTCGACACTGTCTTACTTCTATTTCCAGCTAAACTAACCAGATATACAGTACCCAGTGTATAGTTATGAGTGTTTTGATTCGTTTGTCTTATCATATTACGCGATAATAAAGTGTCAGTGTTGTTTTTTGGTAAGTTAGAGTAAAGTATTGTAGTGGTTGCGCTTTCGCGTTCATCTGTAATTATTTTGACTATAATGGTCCAACAGGGCGAATCTGTAAAAAAAGCCGGTTAAATTGTAATGAGCAGCACCGCCGCTAGGTGCACTTAATAGTCAGTGCTGATAATTAATAGGAAGTAATTGAAATGACGTTCTCATTTCATGTTTTGTTACTGATTATCTTCTTTTTAAACTGTACCTAATAACAATTATTTAAAATACTCGTACTCGTAATTTTTACTCGTTTTTCACGAGTACTCTCTAAAATTTGGTAAAGTACTCATTTGCTTTGAGTAATTCTCATATAAGTACTCATACTCAAATAAGTATAAGTACTTTCCGAAGCTACTCATTGTGAAGTACTCACGAGTACTTTAGTACAGTACTCTGCCCAGCTCTGATACATACAAATTTAAATAACTTCAAAAATGGAAATGCTCTTTGTATCCATAGGTAATAATGTATTACTTAGACAAGGAAACACTTCCAATAGATGCTATTTCATTTTCAAAACTGGGATGGTCGTTTTGAAATAACTGAGATACTTTTGCTTTATTTGCTATGTTTCTTTATCTTTTAGTATCAACTCTTTATTTCAAATTATAAACAGAAACATTATAGTTATATTTATAAAAAACAAATCATGTTACGTGAAATTGAACATTGTCTCTTTCCTCTAACAGAGCAAGACATACAAATGAAATTAAGCCTAAATCCAGTTACATTTATTAGAATTCTACAAAAAGTAGATAAAGAAATATTCTAATAATGAGTATATTTAACAACTAACCTAGTTAGAATGCAATGTGTAAATTAAAATATGTTCATGATATAGAAAAAATTATTTAGGCAATATTAAAAGAGAGGAACTAAATATTAGTTAATTAGTTACCTTAAGGGTGACATGACATAAAGGGAAAACAGAAAATGTGTAAATTACATACTGTCATTTCTATGAAACCCATAAGAAAATAGCAGAACACATATTATATACCATGCAAATATTTAGTATTTCTCTGCAAAGAGCTCAAGCTCTTAGGAGTTGCTCTGATGTCCCCTAGAAAGCTATTTAACTTTTCTAGAAGCATTGACATTCTAGTGTTTAAGTAGATAAAGGTAGGCACAAAAGTGGCTTGTATGATCTAATCTAATTTCATTGCAATTGGAGTAGTCATAACTTCTGGAATAAAGCTGAAAATTGTTCTATCCACAATTCTTAAAGGCATTTAATGTTAGTCAATGAGAAAGGTGTCATCGAGGGTGTCATTTAGTGTTAAGCAAAAGATATTTTATATTATTAAGAATGTTTAATAAAGAAAGTGCTTTTAGAGCATCTTTATGCTGGAATAAAGTTGCATGGTCAATTAATAAACACAATTTAAATTAAAAACTTTCCTTAGCTTTGAAGTAATGTTAAGAACATATTATCATATTAACCCTGTAAAAGTAAAAATAACTTTAAGTACTTAAAAGTTATTTGGGATTAAAATATGTACTCCTTTATTACACCACAGGGTATGGGACTATAGCTAAGAATTAGTTAAGGCAAGCAAAAGCAATGCAGAAAAAAAGTAAAAGGTTAAACGAACCAGTTGTGTTATAAGAGAATGGTACATGTTCACCTGTTGAGTATGGATCACTGGCCCCATAAGGTGGTGGTGCTGGTTGATATCCTTGATTAGGTGGAGGATAAGTGCCTCCTGGTGCAGTTGGATAACCACCCTGTGGAGGATAGCCACCCTGTGGAGGATAACCCCCTGGTGGTGGTGGATAACCAGATTGTGGCCCATACCCTGGCTGACCACCATAATAACCTTGGTTGGGATCTAGACAAAAAATACAGTAGAATATTTCAACTCTTGTGAAAATATAAATCATTCATAGCTCATATGATTCTAATAAACTTACTAGAATTGAATATCCCAAAATCTGGTTACAAAAATATTTTACTTGATTATCTTCAAACTAAAGAATTTACAATAAAAGTAAGTAAATAAGAGACAAAAAAATAAACAGGATCAGAAGGTAATATATACTTACAATTGGGTTGAAAAAACAAATAATTTTTACTTCCATACATATAAGTATTATTCTTGTTCAAATGTCAATAAGTACATTTAAGCAGCAGCCAAACTTTGTTTCAAACTGGTTGATATATGTAAAGTGAATATATATGAAACACAGTTTGATTGCAGCTCTAACAGGCTTAATAAACCACCCTAAAATTTTGAAAAGTAAGGAGAATATAATTATTGTAGTACCCCATAAGCAAGCTAAAAATATTGCTGCATTTGCAAAAAAGCAAAAATAAATGGAATGGAAATTGCCTAGACAGTGATAAATTTGACTGTCATAAATATCGGAAAAATATTGTATCCAGGTGAACATAAAAAAGTTTAAATACATCAATTTTTCACAATAATCAACACTTACTAGGTGGATACTGTCCCTCAGGTTGCCACTGTGACATCTTATCAGAGTGTGTAAATTACTCTAGAAATAAAAATACAGGTAAATAAGTAAACTAGCCCATTTATATTTTTTTATTTAAATATTATGTTAAAATGATTAACTAAAACTAGCAAAACAAATATTATCACCATTTTAATTTAATGTAAGTAATATAATAGGCAAAAATTTAATGAAGATAACATTTGGGACAATTATTAATTAATTATTCAAAGATATTATTTAAAATGAACACTTGACGTGAAACCATGAAATTTACATTGGATTCGCGTAATAAAATAACACATGATTATGGAGCAAATATTACTCAACCACCCACACAAACCACTTTTTCTATTAAGAAATTGGGTTCAGTTTTGTGTAAAAGTTTTCTTATCGTTTGCATATAGGAACTTGTGCAATGTCATTAATATTTTATTACTGATATAAATACATATATATTTTAATCAAAAAGCCTTGAAATAGGTCAAAGTGTACACACCTAATTGTTAAATGTAGCTTTCTAAAATTTTACATAATTAATAATTTACTTTATTTCCCTAATCAATACCTCGAAAAAAATGTAAAGAAACTAAAAGGGGAATTTAAGAAGACATATTTGTTTAACTACGGTTATACTTATGTGTCAATATCCATAATAATCTCAAATTTACATTACAAATAAATGAGCTATTTTTTAACCTTAAAAATATACTACTTACCAATCGAGTTAGATTCAGATTTCGTATATTTTTTCAAAAATAAGAACGACGGCCTATAAAATACACTAATAATAATATGTTTTTATTAGTACAAGTTGACTCACGATTCACGTCAAGAAACATCTAGAAATGTCATTATTGTCATTTATTAACAGCACAAGCACAGCAGTTTTGAAAAAGCAAACACAAGAATACCCCAATCACAGAATCATAACTTACAGGTTAATGTTCCGTGTCTCCCAGCTGCCAAAGCCGGCGAAAATCCAAAATATATGACCTTGAATAACTGTACTGTAATATTAAGAGCAGAGATAAGTTAACTTATCTCTGATTAAGAGCTAATTTAGAAAATTTACCAAGGAAAATATACAGAAGAAAATATACAGTTCCAGTTATAAGTTTATAAGGAGAAAAATAATACGTTGTACGAGTGGATATTAATGCTTTAAAACGATTTTAGTGTTTTAAAGATCAGTTATTCATTACACTTTACATTATTTTTAGTATTCTATTCTAAATGCAGAATACAAACGGAAACCAATCTTGACCAGAGAATATAAAACACTTTTTGTGTTCTGTGAGCCTAACAGTCCTGGCATATGACATGACAACTATCAGGGAGTTTCGCTAACTTCACAAATACAAATCATCTCAAGGCTATCTTCTTGCCAGTATTAGTTGGGCTTGTTTGTCTTTGTGTTATTTTATCTATGGGTATTCTTGGCTTAAGTTAGGGCGAGAATACATCCAGCGCCGGATTCCGTAATGAGGCTAAAATAAGTCAATAGAAATATTAGTAGGTGTGGCTTGGATATTTGGCGCACTTTTTCAATTTGTGCTTTCTAGGCTAGAAAGTAAAAAAATATATAATTGCAATGTAAAAATATATTATAAACGTATATTTTTTTATTATGCTAGGGGATAATTTCAGGTTTTTTAAAAAAAGTTTAATTGAATTAATATACATGTTTTGGTTATCAGTAACTAAATTAAGAGTAAAAATACTGAGGATTTTTTATTTCCATCCTCCAACCTCCGAGAGTTGAAATATTTCATAGATTTGGGTAAATTATTGTATAGTTTTAATCCATAATGAAATACAGTTTTTATCAAATATTTATAACTTGGGCATTTATTCCTATCTGCTAAAGCTGTGTTGTAGTCTTCACAAGTTAGCTGGATATTGCACTTCATATTTACTTATTGAAAATAGTATATTAAACAACGCATTTCATATGGAATTCTGTTATGACACGAGTTCAAGTTTAAAAAACGAATCGCGAAGCGATGGGTTTTTTAAAGAACGAGTGTCACAACAGCCATATGAAATAAGTTGTTTATAATATTTTTTATATTTTGCCATTTTATCATTTTTTAAATTAATTTATTATTTTTATGTAATTACCAAGATTATGATTTTAAAAAGTATGTCGGTAGCACTGTGTTATTGATAACATTTGACATTTAAATTATCAAATGTTAATGTTTTCAAATATTTTAAAGTGACTAATACACCAATAATAATATATTATATAAGTAAAAAATTATATTCATATTCACAAATACTTTCTTAAAGAACAATATAAAATTAATAAATTGCTATTAGCCACAAATGTCATTGTCAATAGTCTTGTCATTAGATGCTTCACTCATGTCGCCAACCATTTAAAACAAAAATTTGCGTGCGCAAAAGTTACATTACGATACGCAAATGCGTTTTATAATGAAGATTCTTAGAAGTGCAAAATATAAAAAAATAATTTATGTCATTTGGTAGTTGCGACGGTGACGCGCCGCCCGTTTTTTATGCCATTTATAACATTAATTTAGACCTATAAATAATTGAGCTACAATTCGGGGACTTGGGACTTTTTTGTTGGAAATTTCCTGCCCTTTAAGAATCCTGTCAGTTTTTTGTTCTAGCTATTATAGTTTATGAGTTATTAGCAAAAATGTAAACCCCCTTTTTTTAAAATCTAAAATTGTTAATAACAATACAAAATTTTTTAAAGCCGGTTTTGATATTCATGTAACCCAATTCCGATTTAAATGACTTCTCAACCAGACTATTAAGTTGATTTCCTAGATCTTCTCTCTTCTTTGTTCTAAATATTATTAAACTGTTTACAAAAACAACAAAACATACATCCATAAAGTTTTAATATTTAAAAACAATCATAAGTATAAACATACAAAATTTCATATTTATTTATAATACATGAGATGCTAAAAATAAATAAAACACTGTTTCTTTTTCTGCAAAATATAGCAAAATTAAATTTTATATTAAATATTAGTAAATACATTATTGAAAATAATACAGTACATTGTTGGATGCACATAAGTTTTGCAACAATGACCCCATACAATTTTTTAAAATACCTACATTCAGTCAATTTAAGTGTAATTTTATAGAGCAAACTCTCTGGACAAATAATCTATATTTAAGTCCAACTATAAGGAAAATTTGAAAGAATTCTTTAATATGTACTTAAACCTTATGCTGCAAATACCTAAAAAAAAATCCTGCATGTACGATATATTAGAAATTGCATTGAGACACCACATGTTTACTGCTCATCTTTATCTTTAGCACCATGTTTCAAAATACGTGTAAATTCAACATAATCAAACAATCCATTCTTAATGGGAGCCTCTCTGTACATCTCATCAACTTCATCATCAGTGAATCTATCTCCCATTGATGTTAAGAGTTCTCGAAGTCGTTCTTCATTAATTACTCCATTATTGTCCTCATCAAAACAACCAAAAGCATTTTTTATGACATCTTCTGGATCAGTACCTTGAAGACGTTCACCAAAGAGTGTTAAAAACATAGTAAAGTTTATTGGACCAGGTGCTTCATTCATCATGCCATCTAAATAATCATCAGTAGGGTTTTTACCTAAAAAATAATGTCACATAATGAATAAAATGATAGTAGTGAACAAAGCAATATTTACCTAAAGAAGCCAACATGTCATGTAAATCTTCTTTGTCAACAAAGCCATCATGGTTTTGGTCAATCATATTAAATGCCTCTTTGAATTCTGCAATTTGTGCCTGATCAAACATAGCAAATACATTGGATGTTGCTCTTTGAGCACGTTTTTTACTAGTTCCACGACGACTTACAGTTTTACGGGAAGACATTATGCTAAAAGTGAAATAACTTTAGTTTACTAACAATTTACATTACTCTTCTATCTGTGATGGATGATTATTCAAAAAATTTATGAAATTTGAAGGTTAGATTATATACTTAGTGAAATTTCATGTAAATGACTACTAGACCATTATAACTACATATTTTTATTATAGTTAATTGATTAATTATAGCTTTTTAATGGTCAACGCCCTATTAGTCAAACAACCCAATTACTTACTTAGTGATTAAAATATACTTCTTCAAGAAAAGTTACACTTTACCTTTTAAATATGTTATCCGCTAAAATCAAACAATAACTAAAATTATTAATTAAATTAAATATAGAGCATTAAAACACCCAGGTGAGTCAGTTACAACGTTGCACGACTGTTTAGTTGTTAATTGTTATAAAAACATTGACATCAAATTGTTGAAAGTAAAATTATTGGGAAATATATGTTGCCATTGTTGCCAACACTGTTAACGAGGTGTGTCTATTCGCTGACCAAGCAAAATTATATTCGTGTTATAATTTCTTAAAAAAACATAAATTATTAATGTCGTGTCTCATATTTTAGCCGAATTATAAATTAAATTTTTAATCGAACCCCTATTTTTAGAGAACGTAGTTACGGTTTTTCAGTACTTTAAAATAATACCAAAAAAGGAATCATTTTTCAATTTGTTGATGTAATTTAAAGTACAGGTCATTTTATGTTATATTTTATATGTACATTGTAATTATCACATAATTAAAATAAAATCTACAATATAACATGGTTTAGTAATCATTACCATTTAGGTACACATCATTTTTCAAAGTCAAAAATCAAAAATATATTTTTTTATATAATTTGTCAATAAGACATAGTAACATCACTTCAAAATAATACCGTTTTTATTTAATTTGTTAATTCAAATGTATTTGTTAAACTATTTCAAAATATTATTTTATTTTTGTCTTATTTGGAAATTCTACCCGTTCTTCGTTCCGGTGTTATTGTAGCCACTTCTATAGTGTGTACAGCTGTGAAAACAAATTCTGCTAATATTTGTATTTTTGAAAATTCACACCAAAATTTGCACACATTAATCAAGAGAGATCAAAAATTTTCATAAAAAATGTGTTATTTATCTATAGTTATTGTTTTTTAGCAAGTATTACGCAATGATTATTATTTTATCACAATTACCTACTTATGTAGAGGTTTCCGTATATGGAAGAAGCAAAAAGTTTTCATTTAATTCCTTTTAAGGTGCCTTAAGAGAGACTGGTTGAATGCTCTTGCGATTAAAGATGTATTTGATTTGCTAACAATCGTCAATAATAAATTCGGTGGAGGTAGTTATTTAAAATATCTAGCGGACATTCAACAATTCAAATTCCTTTGATGATCTTTTTGGTTCAGATAACTTATACCTACCTATAGTAAGGAAATGTCAAATAAAAAGGGATGTATAGAGGATAAAAAAATTGATATTAAAATTCTATCAATTTACTTCGAACCAATTTTAATTAATCGATAAGCAGAATAAGAGCACAATTCACATACATTTTGCTGCGATGTATGTATGTATGTATAAGTTAGGGGTGATAATTACACTGCGACCTATAGGATCTATTGTGTCCCCCCTTACTTGCCATGTTCTGATATTTTCTCAGACTTATAGCAGCTCTTCGAGTCCTATTTTCCTGAGGAAGTTTAGGACATCGTCGGGCTTCAAGTCAGGTAGATCCCCTTCCTCTATTCCATGTGCTCCTAGGTATCTAGCCCTAGAATTTTGCAAGGCAGGGCATTCTGCGAGTATGTGTATTGAGGTTTCATCCTCTTCCTCACAGAATCTGCACTTTGCTTCATCTGCTAACCCTAGTTTCTTCATGTGGCTTCTTAATCGGCAATGCCCGGTTAATATTCCCGTTAAAATTCGGAGCCTTTTTTATTGAGGTTGAGGCAGCTAAGAGATCTCTTCTGGTCATAGTTCCCCAGTAGTATCTTAGATTGCCTCAGTCCTTCCAGCTGATTCCAGTACTTGGATTTTTCTTTCTCCATTTCTTCCCTTAGTTTTCCCAAGATTACTCTACTGCTGATACCACAAGATGGTTCTGATCCCAAATGTGGGGTTTCAGCTCCTTTTTTTGCCAGCTTATCTGCTGTTTCGTTCCCCTCTATTCCTATGTGTCCCGGGATCCATAGGAGGGTGACAGTGTTCTTCTGGCCCAGTTCATTTAGTTTGCCTAGGCATTCCCAAACCATCTTCGAACTGATTATATTTGAACTCAGCGCTTTGATGGCTGCTTGACTACTCGACATGATCACAATCTCTTGTCTGCGGTAGTTTCTTCCAATATTGAATTCCACACATCTTTCGATGGCGCGGACTTCTGCTTGAAAGATGCTCGGGTATGTGCCCAAGCTTTCTGAGTATTTGGCTCTCGGTTCAAAAACTCCCATCCCAGTTCCCTCGTCTAGCTTGGAACCGTCCGTATACCACTTTATGGTATTCTGGTTTAAATTCTGTATGGTGTCTTCATCCCATTCAGATTTATTACTCAACTTTGTGATACATTTTCTCACAAAGTTGAATTTCTTTGGCATATCATCTTAGGGCATTTCCTAAGTTTGATCAAAATGAAGTGATCGGGGTTTTTCCCTGATAATTCCTTCTTTGATCATTCTATATATCGTTTTCTTCCTTACACTTTCTAACAGAATGTGCAGTGAAGTTAAGTTTAAAATCACCTCCATTGCAGCAGTGGGGCAAGTTCCCATTGCTCCAGTGATACATGAACAGGCTAGTCTCTGAATCTTCGAGAGATTTTTCCTCGTCGTACTCAGATTAGCCCTTGCTCCCCAAGCCACTGCCCCATATGTGATTATTGGTCTCACTATTGCTGTGTACATCCATTGCAGAATACGTGGGTTGCATCCCCAGTTGTTTCCTGCAATGTTCCTGCACACCATTTTGCTGCAATAGAACAAAATAATAGGTTTATTTTACACTATTTTGTATTTTTTTTCACAAATTTTTAACAACTTATTTTACACGGATTATGTAATAAGTGTTGTATAACTTTCAGTATCATTGTCTACAAAGTAATTTACAAGGTATAAAAATAAATGCACAATATTTAATTTTATATTCAAAAATTTGTTTTACACATAACATGTATTAAGTATTACATATCTTTCATTTAATTTTATCATCCAATTTAATAAACCAATAAATACATAAAATAAAAAACACAAAAATAAAAAAAAAAAAAAACAATTAACGCCTAATTCGTAAAAAAATAGACAAAATATACAGAAATATAACAATAACATCAAGATATAAAGTCAAAGCGGCGTATATATATTCTTCCGGCGATATAGAATACCTATGAGTACCGCCAATAATTCTTTGAGTATCGTATATCATGAAAATAGAGTAAATTAAAGTTCCCACCGATGCATAAATAAGCTGCAACCCATAATTTCTGACTGCGCCATAAAATATTCCACATACTATCAGTATAATAAGAGATATGAAGAGTGTTCCACTACATACAGTAAAATCAATTTTGGTCTGAAAAGCAAATATAGTCAATGCATACTACCGCTGTTATTCCTACAGATATGGCGAGAGCATCTGCTTCTAATAAAGAAGCAATACATCCCAGAAAGAAGCTTATAGCCAATGTAAATATCGCCAATAATATATAATTAGCCGGTACCTTCCTTCGAAGCTGCCCACAGCATATTAAACAAAAAACAGTTACAATAATAATAACAAGTGAGGCATAGAACAAAGCAATATTCGATTGAACAAATTCTCTAGTGTTGATTTCATAGCGGAACCAGCAAATGACAGCTAGTGTCACGGCGAGTTGGAGGAATAGTAAAGCGTAAACTTTTCTAATAAAACTTCTTCGGATGGATGCATCACTGAAATCTATGTTTTTTACTACTGCATCTTCAACAGATTGTGTACCCTGTGTACTGTTGTCATCTGAAAAATAAAAATATATAAAAAAACTGCAAAATATTTGTCACTAACATCAAAGAATACCCTAACTAAGAAGAAGCCAAACTCGAAAATCTAATTTTTTAAAATAAAAGTGGAAGTTTTCTTCAGAAGTTTCTTTGTTTAATGTTCTTAGTAAGATGGACTTCCACAGAGTAAAGGTTGGCACAATAAATTTCAGTATTTAAGGTAATTTGTGGACAAACAGAAACAATTCAACAAACGTCACCTTCGTTAAGGCCCAAGTACACGGGGCGAGTTTACAAGCTAACAAGCCGGCTTTTTACAAGCAGCTCGTAAACTAGTCCAGTGTACTCGATGCACTCGCTCCGTTAGCTGCTTGTAAAAACGCTCTGGAAAAAGTTGAACTGCCGGCGACTTTACACGCCACTCGCCGGCTTTTGAGCGAGCTAGCTTGTAAACTAGCCACGTGTACTCACAGTAGCTTGTGCACAAGTGGCTAGTAGCATTGGTCCTGAAGATGTCGGAGGAGTTGGTTCTAGCTAATTTTCACAATAACCTGTGAGGATTAACCTAACAGCACACAGCAACACGTGGTTTCCACACGCCAGCTAGTTGGCTACCGAGCAAGTGAGAAATTTTGTGTGTACTCGACTACTAGCGCACTCGCCGACTCGCCGGCTTTTTACAAGCCGGCTTGTTAGCTTGTAAACTCGCCCCGTGTACTTGAGGCTTTATTAGACTAGGAAAGGGTCAATCATATCTCAAATCAAAATTTACCCATGATGCAGTAAATTTTAAATATTGACTACTTTATTGATAGAATATGATTCTCTGTTCATTTGTAAATAGAATAAAAATATAAAATATTTTCTATGTTAAGATGAAACGCTAAAAACTCCCTATTGGCTCTTGTCTTAGATTAGGAAAGCATAGCTCTTGTTCTTTTTGATCACATACTTAAAAACAATATACCGAGTAAAGTCCTTCTGCGCATTTTACTGCACATGGAATAAAAGCAGATAGACAACGCAACTAGTTTGTTTTTTAGTGTAGATCAGAGTAATCTGTGTAACACTCTTGCTTGTATCAGCCAATGATAATTGAGCAAACTTGTTCTGGGGTTTGCTTGCTTTAACCTCAAACAAATTAGTAATTTTGACAATTTATCTAGGTTCAGGTCCGGCTTATCCAATTGTGATCATTGACCATCGTGCTTATATGATTATAGCTACGAATAAAAAATAGAAAGGAAGGACTGTTGTCATATTTTAATCTAGCAAATAATAGGCATGATGACAGTCATTAAAAATCATTAAAATATTGATTTGTTATAATTATATAAGATACGGAGATTCTAAAAAATTTACTCATTTTTATATTACATGTATGATTACATTTATTTTAGTAAAAATATAAGCACTAATTTTAACAATCCGCCATATTAGCTGAAACACCAATCAGAAGATAGTGACGTCGTACTTTCGTAAATATTGTTGACATTGACATTGGAACGTAAACAAATATTTTGTTCGGGGTTTTTATTGATGTATTCTTACATTGTGGAACCGCACACCATCGATACACATTAGGATTCATGACTATGATAACTATTATAATCGCACAAAATAAGTAAAAAGAAAATAAACTTTTTCAACCACCCTCTTTTAACCTACAAAATGTTTGAAGTTTGACGTTTTTACCACAGAATCCACAGATCACACGGGTCGCAGTGTAGTATAAATGGTATTTACGAATCGATGATGTCATAGATAGACGCCATTACTATTTTAGCGTTTTGGCGTCAAATTTAAAATGCATTTTTAAAAAGTAAATTTCTCATTTAAAAACTCTTTTTTTGCAAAAATAACATTTATCTTAGATAAAGTATATACGTGAAAACATCGTGGATCAGTTTTTAAAAATCAGTCATCATGCCTATTGCGACGGAAGTCGGCCATATTGAAGAACCAAATATGACTCATTCGAATCGTGACATTTGACATAAATAGTTTTTTCATCCTGTTTTATATATTATTTTCTGATTTAAGTAGTTAACCCAACTCTTGAATGGGAATTACTTTTCATCTGCAGGGTTCTATTTATCTGAATTATTAAAAATTAACAAAATATTTTAATGACAACCACATTGTTATCATAGACGTTCCTTTATTTTTTATATAGACCAACTAAGTCAACTATTTATAATTACCTGCTTAGAAGTTTTTAATCTAAATTTATATTCCTACAACTTTATGACAATGTATATTACTGTACAGATAATTACAAGCGGAAAGCAGTTATTTTTCTTAATAATTAATACGAGACATAAGTTTATAATACCCTGTGTGTGACACCACTGGTAACCGGAAACTTCAAGTCAGCCATATGCAAGAACCATTGCGGACATCGTCAAATCGTATTATACTCCTTCCTTTTTATTATTTATTCGTAGGATTATAGCAGCTTATAGTGATTTTGAACTTATTGCGAAAATTCGGTTTGTGTTGTGTTTTAATTTTAGTGACAGAGATTAGGTACCATAATGAGTTGTTTAGTGAAACAGTGTAAGAGTACTAAAAGTTATTTTAGGACCATATCTATTTCCTGTAATTATTTAGAAGAGTTACTTCTGGCCTATCTTCAAAATTTTTATAAAAATTGTTTAATTAATAGTTAAAAACAACGAATTGAGTATTTATTTAGTGCGCTCAAGCATATTTTTTTCAAAATTAATTTTTAAAGTTGGAACTATTTTTCGATCGCGCTGCCATTTTTAGCATTATGGCGTCTGAAAATCGTAGGTATGCAAATAGTAATACGCGACAAATAACAAACAAAATAAATTATTTTGATATATATTACATAATAAATTTGACCGAAAAAACATTAAAAAAGTAATCTTATGATATATAAATGTGCTCTCAAGACTTACTTTTAACAAATGTCTTTCCTAAAAAGATGTATCGACACTCATCACTACACTATACCCATTCTGTATTTTATTTAACTAAAATCTGCACCACACAATATTTATATAATTAAATATAGGTACTCTCTGAAAAACTAAATCTACAATAATTATAACTCGCAATCATCTTAACAAAATGTTCTATTTAACAACAAAATTTATTCTGCAATACACAATACTAAAATCAACTTTTTAACAGCGCTATCTGCTGTTCCGAACATAACTTGCGTTATGTCATGTAGATACCAGCGTTGCCTCATCTCTAAATAAAACCTAAATATTACGATCATATTTTTTTACATTATAAATATATAATAATTATTGAAAATAAAATGTGAAATGTAGAGAGAATATTATAAACCAAATCTAATCGGTCTATTTGCATATTATAAAAGATAAAACAAAGATAAAGAAACACGCAAAATTCAGTGACGGGTGGCGATGCTATCCTAATCCAACCTAACCAAACCTAACCAGACCTAACCTAACCTAACCTAACCTAACCTAACCTAACCTAACCTAACCAGACATAACCAGACCAAACCAAACCTATCCAAACCTAACCAAACCAGACCTAACCAGACCTAACCTAACCTAACCTAACCTAACCTAACCTAACCTAACCTAACCTAACCTAACCTAACCTAACCTAACCTAACCTAACCTAACCTAACCTAACCTAACCTAACCTAACCTAACCTAACCTAACCTAACCTAACCTAACCAAACCTAACCTAACCAAACCTAACCAAACCAGACCTAACCAAACCAAACCTAACCAAACCAGACCTAACCTAAACAAACCAAACCAAACCAAACCAAACCAGACCTAACCACATCTAACCTAACCCAACCAAACCTAACCAGACCTAACCAAACCAGACCTAACCAAACCAGACCTAACCAAACCAAACCAAACCAAACCTAACCAAACCTAACCAAACCTAACCAAACCTAACCAAACCTAACCAAACCTAACCAAACCTAACCAAACCAGAACTAACCTAACCTAACCTAACCTAACCTAACCAGACCTAACCAGACCTAACCAAACCTAACCAAACCTAACCAAACCTAACCAAACCTAACCAAACCTAACCAAACCTAACCAAACCTAACCTAACCAAACCTAACCAAAGCCTGTGAGCCTAACCTAACCAAACCTAACCAAACCTGGCAAACCTAGCAAACCTAACCAAACCTAACCAGGCCTAACCTAGCAAACCTAACCAAACCTAACCAAACCTAACCAAACCTAACCAGAGCCTAACCAAACCTAACCAAACCTAACCAAACCTAACCAAACCTAACCAGAGCCTAACCAAACCTGGCCAAACCTAACCAAACCTAACCAAACCTAACCAAACCTAACCAAGCCTAACCAAACCTAACCAAACCTCACCAAACCTAACCTAACCAAACCTAACCAAACCTAACCAAACCTAACCAAACCTAACCAAACCTAACCAAACCTAACCAAACCTAACCAAACCTAACCAAACCTAACCAAACCTAACCAAACCTAACCAAACCTAACCAAACCTAACCAAACCTAACCAAACCTAACCAAACCTAACCAAACCTAACCAAACCTAACCAAACCAAACCAGATTAGGTTAGGTTAGGTTAGGTTAGGTTAGGCTAGGCTAGGTTAGGTTAGGTTAGGTTAGGCTAGGCTAGGTTAGGTTAGGTTAGGTTAGGTTAGGTAAGGTTAGGTTAGGTTTGGTCTGGTTAGGTTAGGTTAGGTTAGGTTTGGTTTGGTTTGGTTTGGTTTGGTTTGGTTTGGTTTGGTTTGGTTTGGTTTGGTTAGGTTAGGTTAGGTTAGGTAAGGTTAGGTTTGGTCTGGTCTGGTCTGGTTAGGTTAGGTTAGGTTAGGTTAGGTTTGGTTTGGTTTGGTTTGGTTAGGTCTGGTTTGGTTAGGTCTGGTTTGGTTAGGTCTGGTTTGGTTAGGTCTGGTTAGGTTAGGTTAGGTTAGGTTAGGTTAGGTTAGGTTAGGTCTGGTTAGGTTTGGTTAGGTCTGGTTTGGTTAGGTTTGGTTAGGTTTGGTTAGGTTTGGTTAGGTTTGGTTAGGTTTGGTTAGGTTTGGTTAGGTTTGGTTAGGTTTGGTTAGGTTTGGTTAGGTCTGGTTAGGTTAGGTTAGGTTAGGTTAGGTTAGGTTAGGTTAGGTTAGGTTAGGTTAGGTTAGGTCTGGTTAGGTCTGGTTTGGTTAGGTTTGGTTAGGTTTGGTTAGGTCTGGTTAAGTTAGGTTAGGTTTGGATAGGTCTGGTTAGGTTTGGTTGGGTTAGGTTAGATGTGGTTAGGTCTGGTTTGGTTTGGTTTGGTTTGTTTAGGTTAGGTTAGGTTAGGTTAGGTTAGGTTAGGTTAGGTTAGGTTAGGCTAGGTTAGGTTAGAATAGGTTAGGTGTGGTTAGGTAAGGTTAGGTTAGGTCTGGTTAGGTTAGGTTAGGTCTGGTTAGGTTAGGTTTGGTTTGGTTAAGTCTGGTTTGGATAGGTTTGGTTTGGTTAAGTCTGGTTTGGTTTGGTTAGGTCTGGTTTGGTTTGGTTAGGTCTGGTTTGGTTAGGTTTGGTTAGGTTTGGTTAGGTTTGGTTAGGTCTGGTTAGGTCTGGTTAGGTTAGGTTAGGTTAGGTTAGGTTAGGTTAGGTTAGGTTAGGTTAGGTTAGGTTAGGTTAGGTTAGGTTAGGTTGGGTTAGGTTAGGTTAGGTTAGGTTAGGTCTGGTTTGGTTAGGTTTGGTTTGGTTAGGTCTGGTTTGGTTAGGTTTGGTTAGGTTTGTTTAGGTAGGATTAGGATATCATCGCCACCCGTCACTCAATTTTGCGTGTTTGTTTAACTTTGTTTTATTTTTTATAATATGCACAAAGACCGATTAGATTTGGTTAATAATATTCTCTCTACATTTCACATTTTATTTTCAATAATTATTATATATTTATAATGTAAAAAAATATGATCGTAATATTTAGGTTTTATTTAGAGATATGGCAACGCTGGTATCTACATGACATAACGCAAGTTATGTTCGGAACAGCAGATAGCACTGTTAAAAAGTTGATTTTAGTATTGTGTATTGCAGAATAAATTTTGTTGTTAAATAGAACATTTTGTTAAGATGATTACGAGTTATAATTATTGTAGATTTAGTTTTTCAGAGAGTACCTATATTTAATTATATAAATATTGTATGGTGCAGATTTAAGTTTAACAAAATACAGAATGGGTATAGTGTAGTGATGAGTGTCAATACATCTTTTTAGGAAAGCCATTTGTTAAAAGTAAGTCTTGAGAGCACATTTATATATCATAAGATTGCTTTTTTAATGTTTTTTCGCTCAAATTTATAATGTAATGTATATCAAAATAATTTATTTTGTTTGTTATTTGTCGCGTATTACTATTTGCATACGATTTTCAGACGCCATACTGCTAAAAATGGCAGCGCGATCAAAAAGTAGTTCCAACTTTAAAAATTAATTTTGAAAAAAATATGCTTGAGCGCACTAAATGAATACTCAATTCATGATTTGTAGACCATAATTAAAGTATTTTTGTAAAAATTATGGAAATTAGCCAGAAGTAACTCTTCTAAATAATTACCCTATTTCCTTCCGGTAGTTTAGTGAAGATTTGTTATGAGAGTGAGATATTCATAAGGAAGTTTATGTTCATCACTGATAATAAACTACAATCTGTTGATTTGCTCCCAAAACCTTATTATTAATGTGGCAGGAAGAATAAAGCCTAACTTAGGAAGAAATATATTTTCTAAACACGAAGAACATTCATTTATTTTAATAAAGCAGATTTTAAGGTGTTATTGTAAAATTAGATTAAATAATTTTGCAAAGCAGTTTACAGCTTTAGGACAAACTGATTTAATTAGGAAACAGCTTAGCAAATTAATTCTTTTTCGGTACCAGTAGAAATAAACAAGAACTAGTTAAGATTAAAAATGGAAATAGAAAAATGTTCACTATACTTTTAAATTATATAGCTGTCCTATGTAAAAAATAATTAATAATTCCAATTACTTTTTATTTCCTGTAATTATAATTGTACTTTAAGTATTTTGTATTGAAGTAATTTAAGTTGTGAAATTACGCACGCAAGTTGCATTTATTATAGTTGGTATACTTGTCATTAGTTGTCAACTTGATATTACATTATGGTTGCTTCAATAGTTGGTCTAGTCTTGACACTATTTAATAAATCAAAACAAAATATAACTTTAATATATCAATTTGACGATGATTTTGATTGAAACAGCTGTCATTACCTTAAAAATATTAAATGTTGTCAAGTTTAATAAACTTTTAAAACATGTTGATTAAGTTACCTATTCCGTTTTTATTAACAATTTTTCTAACACTCATTAATTAATTAACTGGTAGTAAAATCATATATTATTTAATTATGTATTTGGATTTAATTCTTTTGGGTATTAATTTAAATTATTTAACAACACTAAACACAACCCTTCCTTTAATTTTACTTTTTTATTTAGAATAATATATAATTCCTATTTTTAACAAACACTTTGTAAGTGTAATTAATTTTATACTACATTTAATTACATTTTGTGGTTCCCTATTATTTTCCTCTTTAAATAATAAATATTTTTTCGCTATTTTTTGGAAGTAAAAATTTAAACATAAAAATTTTAATTTGGATCCTTCTGGGCCAAGCCGGTACTTAAAAGTAGTCTACTATGGCGGCGCCCTATATTCCGGCTGTCGGACCTCTCTCTTGCGCGGTATATTGTTTTTAAGCAAGAACGATAAACATTTACCAGGATTGCCTAATCGGGCTGATTTGTCCGCCAGCTGTGTGACGTCACTGCAGTCCTTCATTATAACGTTTACCATACAAATGCATGGAAATAATAGGAATTAGACAGTATTTTTATGATTTCTGTAATACTAACGTACCACTATTTGGATTTTTAAGATTAAACACTTAAAATTTATAATAAATATTCTCATAAAATCGTTTTAATACGGCCAAGGACTGCAGTGACGTCACGTGCGATCGATTTTTTGGCGAACGTACGTCTTATGGGATTAAGCAATCCTGGTAAAATGTTTATCGTTCTTGGTTTTTAAGTATGTGTTTTTGATATATAGTAAAAAAGAAGAAGAGACAATAGGGAGTTTTTAGCGTTTCATCTTAACATTCTAAAAGATATTATTGGAAAACTATGAATAATAATTCATTCAAAACAACATGAATTCTGCGTCCAAAAAAAATAGGGTAATTGTGTTGGTTTACCGGCCAAAAATGTATATAAACGTAAATAACTTTACTTCAGAAAGCAATATATTAGTCTATTCCTTAACTAGATGGCTCTACCTTTTTTACTAAATTGGTTATGGTTGATTTTGTTTTTTTCTGCCAACAATACCTAATTATTTGTAAATTTGGTTGAATTTCAATAAAAACCTTTACTAAATATTCTGTTTAATTATTTATTGTAGCTAAATAAGAATTAAATTCTCTTTCAACTAAGTTGACATTGATTTCGACATTAAGACATTATTTATACAATGATATAGATCAAATTTTGTATAGGTACATATTAGAAACTAGGTATTTTACAGAGATAAAAACTTATCTTTGGTATTACAACAAACATTGATTTACTATAGCATTTTTATAATAATACAGCTATTTTTGATGTATTGTATTTAGGTATTTCATTTTAGTACCTACCTATTCAGTATTTCTGTTAAATTGTTTTTCAAAATTCATGAAAAACACTCAAATGGTTTGTTTAATTACCAACAGATCGCTCGCATTGAATATTTGTTCTTGAAAGAAGGAAGCTGTGGTTGTTGAAAGTTATAGATCTTCGTCAACAGAGGGCATGACGATAGTAATAATTTTCTTAATATGTGATATCAGTATCAACAAATTCGAATTAAATGCTTATAAAACAAAGTGTACGATCCTGTCTAGTAGATTCAGACTAAAGACTTATTTATTAAGAAAACAGGATAATTGGTTTTTTGTAAAGCAAATTATCTGGTGCCCACAAACAAATGTTACGACCAACCCTGTCCCTAAACGGGACTGAAGACAATAAGAGATCACATATCTTCGAAGTTCTACAATTACTGCAGACCCTCGTTGACCACCACTCTAAGAAAACGCACAAGGTGCAGAATTCTTAAAGGATATGGTAAGGAAACTTACCAATTTAACACTCGGTAACTACAATGAATCAAACAACGACTAAGAGTGAGCGTAAAATTATAATTTTGTAAATGAAATTGATTGTAAATAAATTTTCCAGATTTAACACCTGAAGAATAATACTGAAATGTTTTGGTGACTTGTGTTTGGTGAATTTAAGTTCTTAAGTGCAGATCCCTATACGTGAAAATATTGTCGGTAAATATTACTCTACCTACTTCCACATAGATGACGCCAGGATGTTGTTATTTAATAATTTTATTTATAAATACTCATTAAAGCCTACAAGGGTACAACAAAATGTTAATAGAATGTAAACGGATCGATCCTATTTAGCAAAAATATAATACGAGGGTACACATTTGGTTATTACTTAAAAGGAACTGAAAAACAGTTATTTTACATAAAATATTTCGTGTAAAATGAGCTAATTTAGCAAAATGATTATAATACTGTGTTAGGTGCGTTATCTTTCCATATTTTTGATTTGATTAGATTAGTCAAACAGGAAATTAGTCATATTGGGGAAAAGATAAAGTTTTTCAGGGTAATTTTAATTAATTTTACTGTTATTGAAAATACTTTTGATATTTGAGATTAGGTGACATACTGCTCATATTAAACATCTTTATATAGATTGTCCCCTTAAGAATGGGATACAGAATACAATAAATAAATGCTCAAAATAAACATCCAAAAGATAAGTATCCAGAATAAGAGGATACAGATATAGAAGTCCATGCAAACAATTTTAGAGGTTAATAGTAGCAATAAAACTCAAAATCAATCCACAATTATTTAATGTTGGAATTTAACAGTACAGCGACATGGGTCGGTCAAAGAACCATCATCAGGCTATAAGAAGAGATATAATGGTGTAGTGAGTCTTCCTTCACCTTAACACTGCAACAAATATGGTGATTTGTTCATCTAAAGATTCTTGAAGAAACACCATCGACATTTATGATTTAATCTTTGAACAGGTTTGACTTTGACACATTGTTTGAAGTACAATCTTACTGTAAAGGTAAAGGCTCATGTTCCGAGAATTAACTCTATGCAATAAGGAATATGTCCTTTAAAAAATTGAGTAGCTGCTTTAAAATTATTGGCATTCTAGAATATAAGTAAATTGAGGTAGGCACAAAAGGTCGAAGTCAGAGTAGCATAAATGGCTTGTCAACGAAAGTATCCTAACATGGCTAGGGGTAGTTTTCGTTGAAACTATAAATTCCATGCAACCGCCCTCATCAAATATTGAAACAAAATCAAAATCCGTGCGAAGTAGCCAAAAGTCATTGTAGAAAAATAAAATTCACAAATGCCAAAAAGAAATAAAATCACTATTCACTGCACACATTCGTAATAATGGTAACGGAATAACTAGGGTAAAAAGTACCTACATATGCTGATTTAAAAACAGCGTTAAAATGTTGGTAGCCATTATTTTGAGACAATGTAATCTGATTTTGCTAAAATTTTTGTAATATGTATACTCATTTTTTACAGTGTAGGACGAAATCGTAGACGCTCCTATTGGTTTTAATAACTCATCGAATTCTTTTTCATTAATTTTACTAAATCTATTTTCGCTGAAAGACTCCATTTTTTTTAAATCGTGTAGATTCAAAAGTTCAAAATTTAAATTTCAAAGCCAAACAGGATACGTGTAATCTGTGTTGCCTACCAATGTCTAATTATTTAAAATATTAAATATCAAGAGAAATAAAAAAGACAGGAAGTGGGTTTACACAGAATAATATTAATTACATATATTGTTTTTAAGAGAAAATACTTATAATCTTTTGATCATTCAATAAATTTATTAAAAAATTATGAATATTGCACTAGTGGTTTCGTCAGTAATTAACAGGTGAAAAAAATAATCGATAAAAAAGGATGAACTAATGGTACCTACATCTAGTATATAATTACCTTTTGATTGCGGATATATTTCCTCATAAGGAGGTGGTACTGGTGGACATTTTGAATTGGGTGAAGAAGATGAATCTGGTGGAACAGCTGGATTACCATTATCTGGAACACTAGGATCTTGCTGGGAAATACTGCTTTGTGGTTGATAGATTGTTTGGACTGGAGTGACACCTACATTAAAAAAGCAGAACATGATACCTTAGTCAGTAAAACAAAAGGAAATATAAATCTAAATAATATCTGTAACACTTATTTGTGAAGTACATAGTTTTCAAGATGTATTTAAACTAATCCAACATTATAATTCACTTACTAGAAGAAGAGAGTTCTTCGGGATTTACTTGGGACATCCTGCTAAACTGTATAAGTTAAATCAAAGCCTAAAATTAATAAAAATATCCATAAGCCAAATTCTTTTTTCATGAAATCCTAACTTATTTTGTTACTGATGGACATTTGGCGGATTAAGTCAAAATATTTTACTTCTGATGAGGATAGAATACTGGTGGGACGTTGCAAAAGTAGCAATAGAGGAGGTAGAGGCAACCAACGGATTTGTCATTTAGCAAAAGTATGATCTTATTTTTGATAAGGTAAGAATGTGAGAAGGTAGCCTCTGTCCCCAGTTAGAGCAAATAGTCCAATTGAGATGTATTGTATCACATAGAATGTAAAATATTTTTGAAAAGAGGCATCCAACTTTTTTGCAATAGATGTTATAATATTGAGGTTTTGTGTTGGCGTTAAATATGTAAATTCCATTCATAGTAATAGGCGACTGGACTGATATTGAATATTGGACTTTAAAATACATCATCGTATTGTTACAGTCCCTAATTAATTTTTGCATCCTATCAAAACTATTATAAATGCGATTTATGAGCCTATCCGTTGTTCGAAATCATGAAATTTCATAACCTATTTTAAACAATCCATGACAGGACGCCAATTTGTATTCATGATGACGTCACCTGTTAAGGAGTGTTTATTGGTCTGTTGATGTTCCATTTCCACTTGACATGCAATGTTGCCAAATCACCCATTAAAAACAAGTTAACCGGACATTTATTTTCATAAAATAGTGATTGATGCCAAAAACTTCTTCGAAATGAATACTTCATCTCATCAATAGACATAGGACATATTGCTGATGATTATTACAGAATTAGCGGCGTGGGATAACCACGAAATTAATTTCTGACCCTCATTTAAAACGTTCTCTAAATATTAGTTAGAAATTTGGCAACGTTATGTTATTCTCTTTCTTTCTTGGCTGAGAAGTGTGCTGCCATTTTGCACGTTAATAAAAATAAATGTCCTCAAGTATGAATTACCACCTAATGCTTAATATAAAATATCGAATATTATGATCATATCATCATTGTATCTGAGAGAATATACAGTGCGTCCATAAAATTTCTAATTTTATTGTTCATTCAGCCAATAATGAATTTATGCGTTACTTTATGGACGCACTGTATAACAGTTTAGTAGTTCACTTCATAATTAATGTTCAAACCATCAATTGTGATTATTTCCTGATACTTAATGAAATTTGCCAATTCGTTTTGACAAGTGGCAACCGTGTTGTTCTCTTTCCCCCTCTAATTAAATCGTGACATCACTTCCTATGTGCGGCAAAATTTCGACCGTTTGAATATTATTTTGACTTTATTGGTGATTTAGAGTTCGTATGATCAATAAAAAAAATGAAATTGCGTAATATTCATTATTTAAACATAAATTTAAAAAAATAGTCCACTCGCCTATTAGATGAATCTTAGATGTCAACGATTGATCTTGACATTAATGGAAAGAAAACTACAGAGAAAAAAATCTACTAAGGAAGTACAACACATTAAAAACAATGCGCTAAATATGTAAAAAAGGTTTATCTTTGTAAACAATATAAAGTTAGGTATTATTAGGTATTCAAAATCCATTAGGTTATTTCTAAAATAATCACACCTACCAATAAATTTAAAACTAAAGAAAAGTTATATGGAAATCAAAGAACTTTATTAATGAATTACTTCTTATTCTTACAATACAAAATGCACAACATAATGTCAGCGGAACTACATAATTTCTAACTTACCTGATTTCCTCACGTTTTTCGTTACTATCACTAGATGCTAAACTGATGCAACCAAAATTGTGTCCGCTTTCTGCTTGTAGAGATTATATTTATGTTGCAAGTTCCCTTGACGTCATTATCAATTTTCGTTAGTATAAGTATTGAAAAAATCAACGCTTTTTTATCAACAGTGCAATTAATACACGGGGTAATCAATTTTTTCGTACAACTCATTTTATAGGGGATGACATAAAAAATAATTTTCAATAATAGGAAGTAGACAGTATGTCTCCATTATAGATATGGTTTTATAGTTTTTTTACTACAGTGTTTGCTTAAACACCTCCTCCATACACCTATTGCTTGGAATATTATGGATATACAGGGTGCCCCGAAAAGAATGGTCATAAATAATTATACCACAGATTCTGGGGTTTAAAAATATGTTGATGCAACCCCACTTACCTATATACAATAGTGCATTCAAAAAGAGTTACAGGGTCTAAAGATAAAAATTAAAAATTTTTTTTCAACGTTAATCTAAAACGTTAATGTATGAAAATTTATAGGAAATACTAGTAGAGAATACCCAATAAATTGGAAAGTTGCATTCAATTATTTTGATTTATTATGGATTTTCAGAGGGGATCAACACCCCTTTCACCCCCAACTTTTTTAGGGCTATAATTTAACGAAATATGGACCACCATTGGAATCAAAAAAAATTATTTAAATTTTTAACTTTAGCACCCTGTAACTTTTTTTGTTTGCATTATTGTACATAGGTAAGTGGGGTTTAATGAACATATTTTTGACCCCAGAATCTGTGGTATAATTTATGACCATTCTTTTACCAATACCAAGTTCTGGCTCAAATTCAACCTTGTTTTACTCCCAATAAAAGCAGCTCCAGCTTTTTCCATTTCATGCCGATGTTTTTGCTTCACCCAAGTTACTCCTCTGCTGTTGAATATTTTGTTTTTTCCTTTCTTCTTTTCGTTTTTCTTTTCTGATTAGTCTTCGGTGTCCATCCTCCCTAAGTGAGGAACTCTTCTCTAATTTTGCAACTAAGGAATCTGTGTCTTTTTGACACACCTCGTACTCGTCTTGGATACACTGCTCAACAATTGAAGTGGATATTTTTTAAATTTCAGAAAATAGCGTACAAAATTATATTTTAAATATACGTTTCATGCTATCAGTAAGCTCTGTTTGTAGCAAATTGTTTTTGTCGTTTTTTTTCTTTTTATACGCTGTTCTCTCTTTACCCAAAATTGTAGGATTTAATTCGATTTCAAAGTACTAACATTTTAGCGGCGTAGAAGTGCTTGCAGTGACATTAACATTGTTACTGTGGTCCTGCGATTAAAAACAGTGCAACTCGATCTATTAGTATGTTGGATACTCGAAGTCAAGAATTTGCTACACGGTTAAATGTGTGTTGTCAGTCGTTCATGGAATCGATAGTTGGAAACTGGGGCTGCAGCGTACAGGCATGGAGGAGGACGAGAACGAGCTACAACTCCTACTCAAGACCGCTTTATAGCTGTAACTGCAAGAAGAAACCGAACATTTACTGCTTCCAGAATTAACAGCTTCTTTAGGCATGCTACCGGAAGAGTGATATTTAGTCAAACTGTTAGAAGAAGGTTGCATGCATGTAATTTAAGAGCCAGAAGGCTTAGTTCATATCCATGGTTGACTGCCTGAAAAACAGTGGCATGTCTTCCAAGGCTCAGAGAGATCGTGATCCTCTCTTACCCCCCATATATTCCGGCTCCTACTCCAGAGTCGGATTTAAGGGCCATCAGTGTAACAGTTGAGATTCGCTGTTATAGGAGGAGTTCTTCCTCTCTGGAATGACTACTACGTATTCTTTTTTAAAACTACATTGTGGAGCAATTTGATCCGTTGGCATTCCCAGTATTGGATCTGCCTTTATTTCTCCATATAGCTTTTTGTAGGCCTTACCGCGACTTTTCGGTGGAGGCCCCTGGAGTAATCTGTGGCTAACAGCTTTTGTATTACCCTAAACAAAGATATGCAGTGGTGGCAGGCTTAATAATACCTGCAGGTCTGCAGTCGGCGTCGTTTTCATGGCACGCTTGCCTTTGGATACCACTTAGCTGCCTCTGGGCTCCAACCTGCACTGTCCTGGGCAACCAGATTCATAGGTTATAATTGGCAAAACGACCAGTGTATATAACCATTTGGTCATGTTGGGATTTAATCCCCAATTCTTCCCGCACAATAGCTTGCACCTTCCCAAGGCGATTCTGGTTTTGTGTGTAGATTTCTTGATTTCTTCTAATCTATTTATTATATTGTGTAAGAGCACTTCCATATTTTTTCCAGTTCCCCAATTCTTTTGCTTACATTACATAGCATCCTTACATGTTTTCTTGGTTTGTCCAATTTGTCTACTATTCGTTTTGGTTTTGACGGGACAGTTTTCCTGGTATGCTTCCAGATTTGCAGTACTGATACGATCAGTTGCCTCTTCCAACTCAGCTTTAGGTTTGGTTATTGTGGGTATATGCCATGTTTTCCCGCCAGACTGGTGCGATATCCGTTATTCCAATCTGTACATTTTGGGTCTCTATACATAATAAATAGTAGGTCTCTTACCCGTTTTTAAGGAAAAATCAATGTGTTTGTGATAACGTAATAAATGCCGTTACCCCTCCTATTAATTTAACCTGTATACTGTGTTCAACAATATAGTGCCTACAATAAAACTGATGGTCTGTCACGGTTTATTGCTTATGGTCAAAATTTGCACACAGGAACGGATCTTGTATTTGTATAATTTGGGTTGAGTATAATCATTTATATTTGTGTTCCCGTAGTGAGAGTTAGTCTGTGCTGTTTAATAATTTTTGTGAAAAGTGTTTCGTCCTTGGGAAACTGCATCAGCGGCGCCCTATGTTACTGTTCCTATTCGACGATGAGTTTTATCCCTTGATGCTAAAGAAATCGTCAGACATGTTCATCAGAAGCTGGTCCAAAGGGGTTGGGCTTTTACTCCTGCTGTATAAGAGAAACCAGCGATTTGACAGGGATACCAGAATCATCAGTGAGAGTTCACATTTCGAGGCCAATTCATCCAAGACCAAAACGAAACGATAGTGGTGTTTCCAGAACCACTGATGACGGTGATAAAGATTTGATAAGAAGAACTATCTACTCTATGTACGAAGAAAACTTGGTGCTTACTATCAGATCATTGCAAACAAGACTAAGGAGCTCCACTGAGATAAGGATATCAATTGGAAACCTATGGACACTTTTATCCAAACTAGGTTTTAAATACTGCAAAATTGATAAAAGGCAAGTTATTATGGAATCCCAACGGATTAGGCAATAGCGTTTTGAATATTTGACTGCCATAAGTGATTACAGGTCTTTACAAAGACCAATAATTTATTTGGATGACACCTGGTATGATACCCACGATACGCCGGCAAAAGGATGGACGATGGAACAGTGCGATGCCAATCAAAAGCTCCATCGAACAAAGGAAAACGGATCACGATTATTCATGCTGGATCAGAAGATGGTTGGACTTTCGGCGAAGAACATTCAAGATTCGTCGTTGGATTACCACCAAGATACTAGAGCCGAATTGTTCGAAGATTAGTTCGAAAACACTTTACTGCCAAATATTCCCCCGCATAGTGTCATAGTTATGGACAATGCCAGTTACCATAGTCGCCAATTGAAGAAGGTTCAGGCTCTTTAAATACAAAAGCGGAAATCCAGGAATTTATGCTCCAAAACAACATGTACTTTGAAGAAGGGTATAAAAAACGCAGCTTTTAGAGGTTCTAAGGACATTTAACATACAGAAGACATATATATGTGACACAATTGCAGGATCTAAAGGACATACAGTTCTTCGTCTTCCTCCTACTACTGCGTATTCAAGCCGATTGAGCATATGTGGAGAAAACTGAAGAACAAAGTGCGGACCCAAAACACTATACCTACATTATGTCCTTCTGTAATTGCATTAATCCGGCAACATATAGATGATCCAGACGCTGATTGTTGGAAAAGAACCCCTTATAATTAATGTAGACGACGATAGTGATAGTGAAACTGAATTGATATATTGACATATTTAAATTTTTATTAAATTTTATTGTGAATATCCTTTAATATTAAAAAATTATTTTTGTAAATTTAATACTGACCTGAATTATTTACCCAAACTTGCCAATACCTGAGATAAAAGTACCTAAGTCCCCTTTTATTGTAGGCACTATATTGTTGAACACACTATACACTAGATAGTATTCACAGTTGTCAGTTGTCGTGAGCAGCGTAAAAACACAGTTATAACTTGAAAAAACATTTATTTTTATACCTATTCACATTATATTAAGAGAAAATTGCCAAATTAAAAATTATTAGGCATATCTATTTGGAGTTTACCTACAAGACCACATTTATGTGTAAGTATTGATTAATATTTGCATCGTTTTGGGTTTCACTGTAGGAAATGGAAAATATAGTAGGTACATAAACAAAAGCAATTAATTTTTATAATTTTTATTGTCACACTGCAATATGTACAAGATGAAGTTACAAAATGAAAAACTAAAACAAATTAACAAAAAAATAAACTTAACAACTGAAGAATAGCCAGAAAGAGCAGTCGAAGAAGGCAAAAAAGCAAACATTGAAAAGAACACTACAAACTCGAATTCATTTAGGTATATCAAGAAACAATACACATATTTTGATGAAATAAAAATTAATTAGATCAAGATGAATGTCTAGTAAGTCCTTCAAATCTCCACTGAGTTTTTTTACACATTAAACAAAATTTACTGGCTGTAATATTGTTTAAAAAGGTTTAGTTATGAAATACAATCTTTTTGATCAGTAAACTTCGTGTTTGTAGAAGATCTATTGCAGATTATGAACGTTGTACTCATCAAGTGATTAATTATTTGTTCTTAAGTTAAAAAAAATATAATTCGTACATTTTTTAATTGATACATAGATTAAAATATCATCGTTTGGTATAGCAAGGTTTTTTATATGTGCTAGAAAGTGATTGTATAGAAATTATAACAATATTTATTTGAAAATAAACCTGTTCAAATGAATATTGTTATTGTTGAATAGAAAGTAACTATGAATATTGTAGTTATTTTTGAAGTTTGAGTAAAAAGTCAACAGATTATTCAGGTACAAGAAAAATGTGTTAGACTATTGCAAATTTAATTGATTGAAGAGCAGATTTTTTTGGTTCCTCAGTTCTTTTAAATGGCTTTTATGAAAAATTAATTATAATTTAAGAAGACTTCTAGTGAATGCATTTTTAACGGAATGTAATAATAATAAGTTTCAAAATATTAAAAGTTTATATGAATAAAGCTATATATTTCATTTTAACTGCATAAATTATTCCACTGAACCAAAGTATATTTTTACTGAAACATTCGTCAAGTTGAATAAGCATTTGGAGATATTTTTAAAGTCAAAGTTGTTAAGGTGAAATGAACTTTCTGATATACTGTCATAACAAAAAATTTGATGCTGCAGTTAAAATCAAAAAGAAAATATGTTTTAATCAGTTTTCAAAATAATTATTTTTAAGTTTTATATCTAATGACTTATATCAGAATGAGAGAAATAGTTTTTCCTATATAATCACTTTCTACAAAGCCAACTAAATATTAAACTGATGAATTTTGACCTCACACCTTCTGTGGTCGATTTAATTACTCTAATTTATTTTATATCAAACGAAGATATTATTTTTTCTATCAATGTGAATATGTACGAATTATTTACAAAAAAAACGTGAAAATTAAAGTAAATAAGGCACAAGAATACCGATAAGAACTTAAAATTAATCTTAAAATTAAACTAGAAACTAAATTTTCTCACAAAACAATTAAAAACACAAAAAAAAAACATAAAGTAACCCTCATGCCGTGTAATTCTTAGTATTAATATAACTAGTTTTATTTTAGATACTCTTTAGTATTTAAAATAAATAAAGTTGCATTAAAATTATTTTTTTTTAATTTTTTTTATGAGGGGGTTCTTATAGGAAAAAACACACAAAACACAAAAAACCAAACTAATATAAAACACAAAACTGTTATCAAAAAAATTGAAAATTGCTAAATAATAAGTAAAAAAAAGGAAACTGAAATAAACTTTGTAATTTTGATCTTTTTAAAAGGGATTAAAAGAAAAATAAAAATAGTCGGATACGGTTTTAGAAATGATTAAAATTAAAATAAAATTAAATGAAACACCTTCAACATAAAAAATAACGTAAATAAAAACAAAAATTTAAAAATGAAGGCTCTATTTTTTTTGATTTTTTTAAAGAGGTTCTTTTCGAAAAAAAAATGAAACAAACCAAAAAACAAATTGAAAAAACAAAAATTTCAAAAAAAATTAAATTTAAAAATAAAAAAAATAAAAAATGTAATAAAAACAAAAGAAAATAATAAAGAACAAAATGAAAATAAAAAAATACAGTAAAAACAAGAGTATTTATTTGAAAATGTTTCTAATATTCCAAGTGTAGAACAAAGAAATTTTAAGCATTTTAATGAAATCTAGAAACATTTTCAATTATGAAAAACTTTTAATCTAATTAGTCATATTGTTTAAACTTAATGTTTTCTTATCATATCCTGTCGCGGTGTATTAAAAATATAAAATTTGCAGCAAAAAATAGAGTAAAAACTTATCTTAATAGATATTATCTTTTATTTAGAATTTACTAACAATTTTATCTTAAAACACCCAGATTATATATATCATGCGAAATTTAATTTTTCAGAGAATTTAGACAAAATAACATATTATAAAAAGGTAGATGTTGATATTGTCCAAAAGGCGAGTGTACGCTAAAATTTTGGAAAAATAATAATTACAAATATGAGGAGATTTTTAATTGAGTTTTCTTTTAAGTTTAAAGATTTCTGTTACTTTTAGGAAAGTTAAAAATAAAAAATTAAAAAACAAAATCGAACATGCAAAAAGAATAAATGCTAAATAATTGTGGAATTTAAAATAAAATAAATTTTTTACATTAATCAGTAAGAACCTACTTTTATTATGAATATCATAAACCTTATTTCAAAACACTTATGATATTGTAAGATTGTATATATGCCAAAATTAAATTTTTCAGAGAATTTAGAGTACTATTCTATTTTAAAACTTTTCACAGAATTGAAAAAATATTATAATATAAAAAGATAAATGTTACTATGTGTTTATAACAAAATAAATAAAATATTTGCTAAAATTTTGTATGATTAATAATTAGAAATATTTGAAGGATTTAAAATGCTTTTTAATGGCGGAACATTTTTACATTAATTAGTACTTTTTTTGTGTATATTAATAAGAAAAAAAAATTATTTTGAAAGTGTATATAAATAAAAAAAAACTTTATTAATTAAAATTTGGAATAAAGCAAAAATAAAAAAATAAAAGTATTAAAATAAAAAGAAAATGCATCAGTAATAAAATTATAAATATATTGAATATTTGAAGATACCTTTAAAATAAATAAATTGTAATACATAGAGTTAAAAAGGGAGGTAAAATTAAGTGTGTATATTAAAAATAAAAAGTACTAAAAAAATTGCTGTTAATATTGTAATTTTAAAAAATAATTTTCAAAAAACTAACTTGAATTTAAAATAATATGTGCTTCAAAAATAAAGTGAAAAAAATATAATAATCAATTAAAATATTTAAAATAGAATACTGATAAAAAATTTCTTCATTAAATAAAGCAGGTAAAAATAAAAATTAGAGAGAAGCAGCTTGAGACTTGGGTAGAAAACTAAAAAATATTTGTTTAGAAATAAAAATTAAAAATTTTAGTGTAAATGTTGCAAGGGTAAAAAGTCTTAAGAAATTTTGAATAATTATCAAAAAAAAGTAATAAATAGTATATAAACATTTTAATATTAAACAAATGATTAAAAATAAAAAAAAGTAAAACTGGATAAACAAAAAAATTATGTAAATTTGATTTGACAAAGAAAATTTTGTTTAGATAGTATATGAGTTAAATAAAATAAATGAGAAACAGAAAACGTAAAAATATAAAATAAGATAATATTTAATGATAAAAAAACTAAAAATATAAAAATATAGATATGTAGAAAACCAAAAAAAGTATAAAAGGAGCAAATTAAAAAAATGAAATAAAAAGAACAGTTAATAATAGTAATAATTGTTAAATAATAATTGATAAATAATAAAAAAAATGTAATTCTAAAATAGTACTGAAAAAATAAAATAAAAACAAAAACGGGAAACTTAAAAACATAAAAAATAAAAACGCATGCAAAAATATAAAAGGACCAAATTAAAAAAAATTAAATAAAAATAACTATTAGATAATAATAATAATTGTTAAATAATAATTAAAAAATAATAAAAAAATATAATTCAAAAATAGTGCAAGAATAAAATAAAAACAAAAAACGGGAAACTTAAAATCATAAAATAAGATAATATTTAATAAATAAAAAAATTAGTTAAAAACAAAGAATATAAAAATATATGAAAAATTAAAAATAAAAAAAAGAGGAGCAAATTAAGAAAAATAAAATAAAAAGAAATATTAGATAATAGTATTAATTGAAAAATAAAAAAAATGGGAAAATAAACACAATACAAAATTAAAAAAATGTAAGTTTCTGTTGCAAGAAAATATTACTAATAGTAAAAAAGAATAAATAATAATGAAAAATAATAAAATAAAAAGTTAGGATGGTGCAAATAAACTCAAAAATAATCATTAAAATCATTAAAGTAAAAGAAATCTTTAAATTAATTAAAATGTAAACATTCTCTGATAATGGAAAACTACAGTTGATAAAATAAGTAAATAAATAAACTTTATCTTTTGCTGCAATTTTATTCGTTAGAGATTGACCGAAATTTTTGATATATTAATAAAAAAATGAATTTATTTAATTGTACAGTAAAACGGTATATTAAATTAATTTTTTTTGCAGATGTAACAATCAGCCAGGGCCGGTATTCTCAGGTCCTCGCTTGGAGCGATATCGATGTCGTTGAATGCGAGGGGAGTGAAATTCACTGCCAAATCGATTCTCATGCCTTCTCCTCGCATGGATCGCTCCTGTCAAAGAGGAGTGCTTTATTTCACTCGCTTTCATGTGTACCAGTTGCTCGTGTCATAAATTTGCGAGCGGAGGGATACATGAGAATCTAGAAAAGCCATATCGCTGCCAATCAAATCACTCCCTTTTGTGATCGCTCGCTGTGAGAGGAGTGAGTTGAGAATACCGGCCCAGAATTAAGAATCAGATGAAAACAAGACGAAATATAAACATTTTTAAAATGAATCTGTGGCAAAAAATTAATTGGAAGTAAATAACAACATTACTAACAAATTCAACGGTTATTAACAAACAACAAATAACATTTTAGATTTTTTTAGGTTGTTTTTTTATCCGAAACAAACAAACTTCAACAAATAGCTACTTCAGCTACTAAACAGCAAGAAAATATTCTGAAAATGGTCCAAATTATCAAACGGAGAAAAAAAAGGGAAACTTAACGATTAACAATTTCGAAATTATTCAGCTTCTCAACCGGTTAATTTAGAATTTGACGTTCAACAACTTTCAACATTTCGCAATAACTTGTAACATTAACTTGATCTTAAAAACTTAACGTGAACAAGCTCCCAAAACTCCAAACTTGGGCTTGGATAAAACGTAAACATAAACAAATTAACGTACCAACAATTTCTTGATCCTCAACAACTTTATCAAAATTTTAACGGCAACTTCAACTGCTTCTTTTTCGACTCCCAAAACGTAACACAAATGCGCTCTCTGCTGGATCAAACTAGGTTTTTCATAAAATATATCCAAAACTCAAACTTAACATCATGGTAACTTGTGATGGATACTGAGATAAGATGTTCTTCTAAGTGGGCAAGTACCTCTCCATTGTGTAACTGCAAACAAAGATTTTTTTATTAAAACCTAAAATATCATTTTTATTCACACACTGATAACACAAGACTTTCAAAATGACACTTGGTTACTTGGTAAAAATAAGAAATAAACTATAATACAAAAATGTAGACACAATTTTTATTAATCTAATTTAGTATTACACCACAAAACGTTATCAGTTTAAAATTTCTTCAACTAATTTTTAAATTTATCGAGTATAAAATTACTTACTTGACTTGTCGCCACCGTATGCTATATGAAGATTCTTCAGCAACCATATTTCTTGGTATACAGTGCATAACAAAAACTTAACAAAAACTCAACAACTTTTAGTGTGTTCTTTTTACATCATTCTGTTCAGCTCTGTTGAAATAATTTTCAAATTGAGCGGGTGACTAAAGTGAGCAGGAGATCGTAAAAAGAATGCACAAAAATTATCGACAGGAAAGTGCATCATAAAATTTTAGGTTAGAATATTGTTTATTATTTATTTTATTATAAAAATATTAAAAAATATGCAAGTAGAAGATAAGTTATTAGTATTGGCATATAAGTGCTAACACATTTTGTATCCACTTCAAAATAAATCCAAATTGTTATTGTTTTCGTTATGTATTGAGGTTATGATCAACTGAACGGAGCAAGTAATCCGAACCGAGCCCCCTCTAGAGGTAGTGCAGTTAGGGGCAAGGGGGAAGCGATAGCTCAGTTCTGATCAAAGCGAGCGCTTAAAAGAATACGCAAAAATATTTAAATGAACGGAGCAGCTGATCTGCTCGAGCAAATGCCGTAAAAAGAACACAACATTTATAACAACAAAAAATATCAACTGAACATTAAAGCTCACAAACAGACACTCTGCGTGTCTAAGCAGTCGAAACTCTACTGTTGTATCAGTCGAAACTGAGAATGACTTTTTGAAAAATTTACTCGCTTTTATATTAGTTGGACGTGTACCCCACTTCTGGAATTTTCGATACACATACCCACCACTTTTATTTGTTGAAGTTAAATGGGTAGAGTCACCCTCATGGAAGAATTTCTCACACTAACGTGTCCCCTCGGTTAAGGGCAACAACAGGGTCGGACTTTACACTACCTCTAAATAATAATAATAAGTATAGGACAAGGGTATTTAGGTATATAAATTTTAATTACGTATTAATTAAGGGCATTATTTTAAAGAAGGTTATCGTTTTAAATGGCTGTTTTGGGATAATCCGGTAAAAACTTAAGAGATTTGCTTTTAAAATTATTTCTATCAATCTATATACCTATATATCTACCTAGGCCATACTAGTCAAAAATTAAAAAATCGATTATCTTTACATACAATTGATTGAAAGATGTGAATTGGCCAAGCATGTCTTTAAAAAAAAGAGTCTTTTTAGAAATGTCTTTTATTTCTCAAGAAGAAAATATCATTAATAAAAAGAGTGATCATAAAAATCTCAGTGATGTTTATTTTTATTTACCATCTAAGGATAAAACCTTAAAAGAACAACTTACATAATAAATCATCTTACTAAATTACTGTTTATTAAAAATTTTTTGAAATTTTATTTTGATTATTTTCTGACATTGACATTTGTTTTGACAGTGTTTATGAACAAGATGTATGAGTAATATTTTAAAATTCAAATTCAACCTAAGAAATAATTCTTTTAATTTTTTATTTTTCTTCTTTCAATTTAAATTAATTAAAAAAAAATTAAGTAGCCTTTGGCACTATTGTTTCATAAACAATTTTACTAATGTTATTCTGACATCCTTTACTAAAAAAAATTTTTAAAAATAATAGTTTTAAGTACCTATATTTATATTTACCATTGTAAACACCAAATTTTATAACCTCATATACATTCCTTGAAAATGGAATAAATTTTCCGAAAGCTTGGAAAAAAGTATAAAGAGTTTCCTTTTATTAATTGCTGCATACCCCAATATTAATGGTTTCATACCTTATTAGACACCAAATAAACTACCTTTACATATCTATCCATCTATATATCTCTCTATCTAATTTAAATATAAATATTTGCCAACTATTTGTATAATCGGAATGTTTTTGGGAATGTGGCAATAAAACCAAAGCTTTCGAACCTCTATGGGTTCATTTTCAAGGTCTAAAAATTTTATAATTATAAAGAAATTATATAGCAGGAAATAAAATAAATAATACTTACACATGTAAGTGAGATTATAGGTAAAATGTTGTAAAAAATTGGTAATAAATGTGACTCAAAAAACAGTATCTTCATCCAGAGAAATGCGCACTTGCTGAACACGTATTCTCTGAAGGCCATATAATGAATTATGAACATGCCAAAATTTTAACCACAGAAATCAATTATAAAAAGCGGATATTTTTAGAAACAGCTTATATAGCTCAGGAAGATCGATGTATCAATAAAAAAACTGATTTAAATAATTTAAGTGTAATATATGCATATCTTTTGAATTTAGAGAAACAAAATTTAAAAAAGTAAAAAAACGAATTATCTAGTATGTGGAATTTAAAACAATTAAATTTATTTATTAAACAAATCTCTCAAATTTTTTAAATCTTATTTTAGATATATATAAGTATTATTTATTTTATTACCTGCTATATAATTTCTTTATAATTATAAAATTTTTAGACCTTGAAAATGATTCCATAGAGGTTCGAAAGCTCGGTAAATAAATTCTAAAACGAGTACACTTTGGTTTTATTGCCACATCCCCAAAAAATATAATTCTTTTATAAAGAATGATGTATGGATTTTAGTTGATCGTCCAAAAAAGACACAAATGTAGTTGTCATAGAATTATTGTATTTTATTTTACTCACTATACAATTGTTTTAATTCATTTTGACATATTAGTTGTCATATATTTGTCTCCAGTTTAATGTTATTCTTTTTGTACAATAAAGCCTAACAAAAGGTTTAAAAGGATTATTTAACAATCTACAACAATTTATTGTACAAAAAATTGTTCTATAAGAATCAACGATGGAACGTGCCTTACGACCTGAACGATTTCATTTGAATCCTGATGAAACAGATGCATCTCTACATTGGAATCACTTGTTTAAGACTTTTGAAAATTTTATTTTTGCAACTGATATTCAGGAGATGGACAAGCTAAAGGTTCTTACTAATTTTATATCTCCTTCCGTTTTTGAATACATAAGTGAATGCGATACTTACAATAATGCTATTAGTATTTTGAAAAATATCTATATAAAACCAGTAAATGAAATATTTGCGCGGCATAAGCTCAAGACTCGAAAACAGGAATCTGGAGAGACTATTGACAGATACCTTGAATCTTTAAAACGATTAGCTAAAGACTGCAATTTCAAAGCTGTTACTGCAGACATAAACAGGAATGAAAGTATAAGAGATGCGTTTATAGATGGATTGCAATCATCACTCATTCGGCAAAGACTACTAGAAAATCATACTATATATGTGTAATGAATACGAAGAATTACCTTTTAATACAAGGCTTTATTCTACAAAAACTGACATAATTGATTGTCAACTTAATATAACAACTGATAATGTTATAAACGTAACTAAGGGAGAGTAATATCATGGCATTCTTCCCGCCTTCTTATTTTTCGAGGTAGTCTTCTAAATATTGAGGACGCCTTCGTGTTCTTACTGGCCTATCGATATTCAGTACTGCGTCTTGATTGTTTTGGTTTAAGTTGTCTTGAATTATATGGTCTCGATTTTCTTGAACGATTTGGCCTTGGCTTTCTTGACAGCTTTGGTCTAGATTTTCTTGAATGCCTTGGTCTCGATCCGATTTGTCTTGATTTTGAAGCTCTTGATTTAGATGATCTTGAATTTGATTATTAGAATTTTCATATGAATTAATTAATGATGTGTCTCCTCGAGGAGCTAAATGCCGAGTGGAAACTGTTTTTCTTCTCCATTTTTCATTCGGATATGGGCGTAATCCGAGTTGGCTTCTAGAAGTTGGACTTCATCAACTAAAGGTTCGTATTTATTCATACGGACGAATCTCTTTAATAGCACTGGTCCTGGGGAAGCTAGCCATGTAGGAACTGACGATCCATAAGTTGAGCGTCTCACATAGTTAAACAGACGTTCATGTGGGGTCGAGTTAATAGCAGTGCATAAAAGAGATCTAATAGAGTGCAGAGAATCCACTAGAACCTGCTCCCACTGGTTGATTTTCAAATTTTGAGATTTTATAGCCAACTGGATTGTTTGCCATATGATTCCATTATATCGTTCGCACTGGCCATTACCCTGAGGATTATAGGGAGTCGTGCGACTTGAAGCAATACCGTGAGACTCTAAAAATGACTTAAGTTCGCGAGACATGAAAGAGGTACCTTGGTCAGAATGAACGTATGAAGGAGTGCCAAATATAGAAAATAATTGACGCAAACATTGGATAACTGTAGAGGATGATATGTCAGAACATGGAAATGCGAATGGGAATCTGGAAAATTCATCGACAACTGTTAGTAAGTACTTATATTTGAAAATGAAGGCAAAGGACCTTTAAAATCCAAATTAAGACGTTCAAATGGTGAGGTGGCTTTTATTAATGTTCCTTCATTTTTATGAAATTTTGGTTTAATTTCAGCACAAACAGGACATGAGGAGGTAATTTGACGGACGTCATCCACAGAATAAGGGAGATTTTTGCAACGTATCCAATGGAAAAACCGAGTAATACCAGGGTGACACAAAGAAGAATGTAAAGCAAATAATTTATTTTGATCAACCGATGATAAAGTAGCAGAAGTAATACGGGAAAATGCATCAGCTACCGTGTTTTGACTTCCTGGTCTATAAACGATATCATACTTGTAGCATGACAATTCCAAACGCCAACGTTGAATTTTTTCATTTTTGATTTTTGAAGAAGACTTGTTGTTAAACATAAATGCCACTGACTTCTGGTCCGTAACGAGCTGAAAATGTCTGCCAATTAAAAAATGTCGCCACTTTTTCAGTGCTTCTACTATTGCGTACGCTTCTTTTTCGACTGAAGAATGCTTTTGTTCCTGAGAGGATAAGGTTCTTGCAAAAAATGAGACTGGTCTACCTGATTGAGATAACTGAGCAGCTATCGCAAACTCCGAGGCATCGGTTTCAACAGTTAATACAACGTCATCATCAATTGAAGAAATCGAAGAATTGGCTATGTCTTGTTTGAGCTGTCTAAATGCCGAAATTGCTTTTTCAGATAATGGAAAACTTGTGCTGTGTGCCAACGGCTGAATTTTTTCGGAAAATTTAGGGACCCATTTAGAATAGTGTGCAAACATTCCTAAAATTCTTCGCAGAGAAGCTGTAGAATCAGGTACTGGTAAGTTTAAGAGAGGCTTAAGTCGTTCTGGGTCCGGCTTCATAGTTTTGTTGCATATTAAATACCCAAGAATGGAAATCGATCTGAGGGAAAATCTTGATTTTGTTTCATTAATTGTTAAATTGTACTTCTTAATGACATTTAAAAAAATTTGTAAATTTTCATCATGTTCTTCTTGTGAGTTACCGCAAACAGTGACGTCATCCAGATAAGCATATACGCTTTTAAGATTCTCTTTCTTGATGATGCTTCCGATGGTCCGCTGAAAACAAGCAACTCCATTGGTAACACCAAACGGAATACGAGTAAATTGGTACAAATTTCCACAAGCTTCAAATGCAGTATAGATCTTTTCTTCATCTTTAATTGGAATTTGGTAATAGGCACTACGGAGATCAATTGTACTAAAAATGGAATACTTTGAAATTTGGCTTACAATGTCTTCTATCCGTGGCAATGGATATGCATCCAATAATGTATATTTATTTATAGTTTGAGAATAGTCAATACACATGCGTTTCTTGTGGTTTTCACTTGAAACTACGAGGGGTTGAGCTCGCCAGGGGGAGATACTGAGTTCTATGATCTTTTCTTTTAGAAGATGTTTGATTTCTTGCTCAATAAAGTTGAGGTCTGAAGTTGTAAATCAGCGGGATTTTATTGCGATTGGTTTGCAATTAAACATCAAATTTGAAAATAAACTGAATGGTTCAACATTTGCTACTGCTAGATTGCATATTGATAGGGCAGATTTATCCCCTCCAAAGAGAATTTCGAGTCGGGAATGTTGTTTGAGAATATCATGACCAATGATTGCTTCCGTGCAGAGTTCATCAAGGACTAAAAGCTTTACATCTGAATAAGTGTTATCCAAAATTTGAGGGCGTACAATACAATATCCAAGAACTTGCGATGTGAGAGATAATGACGCCATTTTAACATTGATTCTTGACGGGAAAACACGAATATTTCTACTGACAACAATTTTACTTGAAATATAGCTATCAGAATTTCCTGTATCGACTAGTGCATCTGTGATTATGTTGTTTATTTTAATATGAATAATGGATTTTGATAGACAACTAGGAGAGGCAGCAGAAATTGCAGTATCAAATGCTTGAATTAAGCTTAAAGAAGAGTGCTCTAGAAGCCGCTGTCTAATTTGAGGTGAACTCAAGCCACTGATAAACGAGTCTCGAATGAAATCATCTCTATTTTGCTCTGCAGTGACAGCTTTAAATTTGCAGTCTTTGCTCATCTGCTTCAAAATTTGTAAATATTGGTCAATTGACTCACCTGCTAGTTGTTTTCTTGATGAGAGAGAATGTCGAGAGAATATTTCATTTTTGGGCTTTATGTAGAGGCTTTCAAGGGTTTTTATGGCATCTTCATACGTTGTACTCTCACTAATGGACTCAAAAACGACTGGACTCACGTAGTTTATTAGTAGATTCAGCTTCTTTTTGTTGTCATGTACATCTGTCGCTTCCAGAAAATTCACGAATGATCGGTACCAATGATTCCAAAACTGACCTGCATTTCCTAGTGTAATATCAATATCTAATCGATCGGGGCGAAGCAGCTTATCCATTTTAGAGATTTTTTTTTGTAGAATAAATTGTAATGAATACGAAGAATTACCTTTTAATACAAGGCTTAATTCTACAAAAACTGACATAAATGATTGTCAACTTAATATAACAACTGATAATTGTTGTGTATTTGATACCTAGCAACCGTTGTTATTTAGTTTTTAGTAATGTCATATATTGTACGTTTGAAATAAAATATTATCATGTTAATTAAACCTGAATTTAATATCCAAGTATATAATAATTGGCGACGAGAGTAAAATCGTAGCTCAGTGAAAGTACTCCGTGAATGTTCTAAAGTATCAAGTTTTTTTTTTGCCTTCAAGTTTCTCAAGTTCGCACTCACTTATCAAGACAATTTCCGTATTTGGAAAAAAATACAATCAAGATCGAGAATAAGCACTACGAAAATGGACCAGGAACAGTTAGCGCTATTCATGAAAGAAATGAAGTCCTTGATTACAGTATTAAAGGACGAAAAACCTGGTAAGGAAAGTTTGATTCATGTAAATCCCTTCGAAAGCTTTGACCCAAAGAAGGAGAAATTCTCATGCTACATCGAGCGATTTTCGAACTATTGCACCATGAAAGGTCTTGTTGATGATTCAAAGAAAGCACAGTTGTTGTGTGGTTCCATCGGCAGTACGCACTACAACGCTCTTACTGCTTATATAGGGCCTGATAAGTCGATTACAAAGCTCGATTACGAAACGCTCAAAGCAAGTTTCGATCAAATGCTGACGCCAAAACGAAGCTCAATCGTGTCTCAGCACTATTTTTTGAGTGTTGTCCAAAAAGAAGGCCAGACAATCGCCGAGTTCGTTGCCGCACTCCAAAAGAACATAACCGATTGTGAATTCAGGGTTGAGTGCCCGGCAGAAGCATGCAAAGCCGTCGGAAATGTGATTTTCGTCAATGAGATTTTCTTAAGAGCACAGTTTATTAGAGGATTGCGCGACAATTGGATCAGAGAGCAAATTCTTCAGTCAGCAGAATACAGTTTTGACAAGATCTTGAGCAAGGCCGTTGCCCTAGAAGCCGCCCGTATCGAAAGCACCGAGCTGTCCAAACATTCGTCCAACTCAAACCAAAGTGATACTTTCCACCTCCAAGGATCACATAGAGGTTCTCGTCGGGATTCCAGTTATCAGTCAAACGATAATCGGAAATACAGGTTCCGGAATAATCGTTCTCAATCGACAGGATCCAGGAATGGTTCACAATCCAGACGCCGCATAGATTATCGAGCACTAGGAATACAAGATCTCTGTACCAGGTGTGCCAAAAATAATCATCGAGTGATCGATTGCAAAGTTGGGTTCGATAAAGTTCATTGTTCCTCATGTAACCGCAAGGGTCACGTAAGCCGCGTTTGTATCACGACGCTATCCAAGAATTTGAAGTCCAATGGATTAGGCTTGACTAACGCAGTCACATACGTTGAGGATACCGAACACTTGCATTCGTATGGTATCTCCCGCCTCGACACAGAAGTCGTTGATCTTTTCGAGGTTCTCCCTGATTCGGAGAAATATATAATCACGGTTCTCATTAATGGGAAGTCTCAAGCCATGGAAGTTGATTCAGGTCCCGTTTTTCCCTCCTAGGGGAGGAAGAATTTAATAAGTTGGAATTACATGTGCCTTTTCAATCCTCAAACACTGTTTTTAAATCTTATTCCGGGAATGTAATAATCCCAAAAGGTAAAGTTGCTGTCTCCGTGAGTTGCAATGGCAAAGAAACAAGAAGTGATCTGTATATCGTTCCCTCAGGTCACACCGCCTTGCTGGGTCGCCAGTGGATTCGAGATTTGGACATAGAACTCAAAGAAATAGACCTGACCTCTAAGCATGTCCCTAAAGCAGTAACAATTAACACGATATTCACTCCTAGAGATGTTGTTGCTGAATTTCCGTCTGTCTTTTCAGAGAAGATTGGATGCGTGCCAAATTTTCAGGTTAAGCTCCAGTTGCGCCAGGGAGTTAAACCAAGTTTCACTAGAGAGCGTCAACTACCATACGCCTTGAGGTCACGCGTCGACAAAGAATTGGATTCTCTCGAGGCCGCAGGAATAATCACGCCCGTCACGACCAGCGACTGGTGTTCGCCGCTTGTTGTGATTCCCAAGGTAGACGGAGGAGTAAGACTCTGCGTCGACTATAAATCCGGCGTGAATCAAAGGCTGGTATCTGCAAGTTTCCCAATCAGAAGGATTGAAGATATCCTACACAGTCTACGTGGGTCCAGGTATTAAGCTTTGGCATCAAGACAGCTCCGGCTGAATTTAATCGAATTATTTCACAAGTTATTCAAGGATTGGCAAAAACAGAGGCATATTTTGACGATATAATCTGTCACGGTACAACCGAAGGAGAATGCGCTCAAAATCTCCGTGCATGCCTTAAGCGTCTTTCAGACTTCGACCTACATGTTAACACAAACAAGTGTTCATTTTTCCAGACGAAAATCGAATATCTTGGGCACATCATTGGGCAAAATCAAATCAGAAAATCGCCAGAAAAAGTGAAAGCCGTAAACGAAATGCCACGTCCCGTCGACGTTGAGGGTGTTCGTCGATTTATGGGGCTTCTCACATATTATTCACGTTTTATTCCGCAGTTCTCGTCGATGTCAGCTCCGCTCCGACGTCTCCTGAAAAACAATCAAAAATTCACATGGTCCGCTGACTGTGAAGCCGCCTTTTTGAAATTGAAGACCGAGCTATGTAGCGATCGATTTCTCGTACCTTTCGATCCGAGCCAGCCCATCATACTCACGTGCGATGCCAGTCCTGATGGCATAGCAGCCGTTTTGAGTCACCCAGTGGAAGGTGCGGAAAAGCCGATAGCATACGCCTCCCGATTGCTGACCACATCGGAAACCAACTATAGCCAACTTGACCGCGAAGCACTCGCTATAGTTTTTGGGGTTAATCACTTTTTTAATTACTTGTTCGGACGTTCGTTCACCCTGGTTACCGACAATAAACCCTTAACGCATATTTTCCAGCACAACAAGAATTTGCCTCAAATCACCAGCGCCCGCCTGCTACGCTACGCGTCTTTCCTGTCCGGATTTGATTTTACAGTAAAATTTAAGACCGGCGAAGAAAACAAGAATGTTGATTGCCTCTCGCGCGCACCAATTCCCCAAAACATCGTGTCCACAGACATAGCAATTGGTGAAGAAGTCAACAACATATTGTCCGAGCAAATTCTGCAAATTTCAAGCCGAAATTTAACCTTTGAGACAATTCGTGAAGAGACCAACAAGGATCCAGAGTTGAGGAAACTTGTCGATTCCCTTATGAACGAGTGTACAGTATCAGAATACACTGTGCACGACGGTGCGTTGTTCCGTCAGGACCGGATTGTCATCCCCGCTTCCCTCCGTAGTCAAGTTCTCTCTGAGCTACACGAGACTCACCTTGGTATCATGAAAATGAAGCAATTGGCTCGCAAGTATGTATATTGGCCTGGAATTGATAACCAAATTGAGAGGTTGGTCAAGGGTTGTGAACAGTGTGCCCTCACACGATCCAATCCACCGAAAATAGAATTGGGAGAGAGTACATATAGATTATGCTGGACCTTTTCAAGGACATCATTTTCTGGTATGCATAGATGCCAGATCAAAATGGACAGAGGTTGAGCCTGTCAGGGATGCACCAACTTCGGCGTCAACAATGGCCCTCCTCAACAAAATTTTTGCAACGCACGGTTTCCCTAAACAACTTGTCTCCGACAACGCCACGATTTTTCAGAGTGAGGAATTCCGCGAATATTGCCGCTTCAATGGGATTTTTCAGAAATTCATCGCGCCTGGGCACCCTGCCACAAATGGCCTTGCTGAGCGAAATGTCCAAACACTGAAAAACAAGCTCCGGGCTACGTCTGACGAAAAATTGTCTATGACTGACAAAGTCAGGAACATCCTATTCCATTACCGAGCGACGCCACTTGCCAACGGTAAGTCTCCCGCTGAGTTGTACCTCGACCGGAAGTTCCGCATCCGCCTCGACGCGTATCTTCCCGCCAGCCAACAGGCCTTTAACTCCATTCCTGCTAAGAGGTTCTTTCATGTGGGGGAGAGAGTACAAATCCGTCTCTACAAAGGAAACAAGCCAACATGGGACTTCGGTGAAGTTGTCCGGAAGTTTGGCCAGCTTCATTACCTGGTTCGATTAGACAGTTCAGGCAAGACGCTCAAGAGGCACATAAATCAGCTCCGCGGTACTCATGTGCCCCCCAAGAAATCCGTCAGCTTCGGGCCTCAACACTCATATGAGGTTCCTCGAGTTCCCCAGCATCATGGCGCCAGATCTTCGCAGCCTCACAGTCCTGTTCATCGCCCCATTCTAGTTCATTATCACGTGAATCAGATGCAGTACCACCAACAACTCCGCCAATGTTACCTTCCACGCCACACCGCCCTCTACCATTGCCACCCCGGCCAAGAAGACTTCCAGAGAGGCTCCGTAGGCCAAATGTCATTTTATATTAGTCCAAATTTGTGGGGAGACTGTTGTGTATTTGATACCTAGCAACCGTTGTTATTTAGTTTTTAGTAATGTCATATATTGTACGTTTGAAATAAAATGTTATCATGTTAATTAAACCTGAATTTAATATCCAAGTATATAATAATAATGTTATAAACGTAACTAAGGGAGAGTAATATCATGGCAATATGCTATTGTAGAAGCTTTGAGGAAATGGAGGCACTACCTTATAGGCCGTTATTTTCAACTTATAACAGATCAACGATCAGTTTCTTTCATGTTTAACAGAAAACACTTCGAAAAAATTAAAAATGAGAAAATCATGCGCTGGAAATTAGAACTTTTAAGTTATAACTATGAAATTATTTATAGACCTGGGAAATATAATGTCTCAGCTGATACTTTATCAAGAATCTGTTCATCTACTACAAAAATCTACAGCAATTACGGTCTCTACATGAAGCTTTATGTCACCCTGGAGAAACAAGATTGTATCACTGTGTAAGGAGTAAGAACCTTCCCTTCTCACTAGAAGAGATACGATCAACAATATCCTCGTGTCGTGTGTGTGCTGAAATTAAGCCACGGTTTCATAACAGAGAAAGTCATCTTATTAAAGCTACTCAGCCACTAGAAAGATTTAACATAGATTTTAAAGGACCGTTACCGTCATCTTCCAAAAATCGTTACCTTTTGATTGTTGTTGATGAATTTTCTCGTTTTCCGTTTGCTTTTCCGTGTAAAGATCTATCTTCAAGTACTGTTATATCTAAACTTAAAGAACTGTTTGTCTTATTTGGTACACCTGCTTATATACACTCTGACAGAGGCTCAAGCTTCATGTCACAGGAGCTTAAGTCATTCCTTAGTACTGCAGGTATCGCTACAAGTCGGACTACTGGTTACAACCCGCAAGGTAATGGTCAGTGTGAACGTTACGTTGGAATTATCTGGAAGACAATTGAATTATCCCTGAGAACTCATCAACTGGAAATTGATAATTGGGAACAAGTATATCAGGAAGCCTTACACTCTATTCGTTCTTTGCTATGTACATCAATCAACACCACACCTCATGAAAGAATGTTCAGTTTTCCCAGAAGGTCAAGAAGTGGAATGACTATGCCTTCATGGTTGATGAATTCGGAAACAGTCTTAATGAAGCGACCAGTTCGACATTCTAAGTACGAGCCTTTGGTTGAAGAAGTGGAGTTGTTGGAAGGAAATCCTGAATATTCACATGTTAAGTTATCTGATGGTAGAGAAATAACTGTTTCCACGCGACATCTGGCACCTATTGGAACTTCAATGGAAGAACCTTTATTGTCAGGAATATCAACTGGTGTTTCCTTTGAAATGGGATGAGATAAATTTGTATTTTCAGATGGATCAGAAGTTTTCAAGTTTTCTTCGGGAGCAACATCTGTCTTAAAAGAAGTTTCCTGAAAATCAATTGTCTTTAGGTTTTCTACTTCCGGAGCAATATCTGTTATATTCTTTAAGGAAATATCTCCCCTAGGAGCTAAGTGTTTTAATGATACAGTTGACTCTCTTCCATTTTCATGACGAACTAAGGCGTACTTGGGATTTGCTTCTATTAAAGTAACTTCTTCCACCAATGGATCGTATTTAGTATTACGAACAAACTTTTTGAGAAACACAGGATGGGACGGACTTAACCACGAAGGTAAGGAAACTCCATACGTTGCACGACGTAAATGGTTAAACATTCGCTCATGTGGGGTACAATTTGTCTCAGTACAAAGTAGAGATCTGATTGAATGCAGAGCATCTGGTAAGACTTCTTCCCATCTTTGTATATCTAAACCTTTAGTCTTAAGAGCCAGATTTATACACTTCCATATAATACCATTATATCGTTCGATTTGCCCATTTCCTTCGGGGTTATAAGGGGTAGTCCTACTCGTAGCAACGCCTCTTGAATGAAGGAAGTTTACTAGTTCTTCAGATAAAAATTGTCTTCCCCTGTCCGAATGGACATAAGCCGGCGTGCCAAACATGGAAAAAATTTCAACTAGACAGCTTACCACAGTAGAGGCGTTCGTATCTTTACAAGCAAATGCAAAGGGAAATCTAGAATACTCGTCTACAGCCGTAAAAGGTGTTTCTTATTATTCGAACTTGGTAAAGGTCCTTTAAAATCGATGTTTAAACGTTCCCATGGAGAGGTAGCTTTGATTAGATGAGTATTCTGAGTTTTGTAGAATCTGGGCTTTATTTCATTGCACACAGGACATGACTGTACCATATTTTTTAATCTCTTCTAAGGTAAAAGGTAAATTTCTGTTTTCGGACAAGATGATACATACGGGTTATTCCTGGATGACAAAAAGATTGATGTAATAGATATAATTTATCACTATGTGTTGTTCCGCAGATTCTTGAAAACGCGTCTGCTGCTTCGTTGGACCGCCCCGGGCGAAATATAATGTCATAACTATAGCAAGATAATTCTAATCTCCATCGTAAAATCTTTTCGTTTTTTATTTTACTGGAATGTTTTATATGGAACATAAATGACACAGCTTGTTGATCCGTTATTAATTTAAAATGCCTACCTATCAAAAAGTGCTTCCATTTTCTGATAGCTTCGACAATAGCATATGCCTCTTTTTCTATAGAGGAGTGCGTTTTTTCTGAGCCCGTGAATGTCTTTGAATAGAAAGCCACAGGACGTCCTCCTTGACTCAGAGTAGCTGCAAGGGCCACTTTAGAGGCATCCGTTTCAATAACTAGGATTTCATTGTCTGATACAGTCCACAGTAGAGATTTAGCTAAGTCTTCTTTTAAAGAATTAAATTTTTCAATTGCATCTGCCGACATTGGGAAACTTTTACAATTTAATCAGCAATTGTTAAAGCATCTGCAATGGATAAATATTTGCGTCCCGAGAGATTTGATATAGATTTAAAATCATCGAACGCTTCCAAGGAATGGGGGCATTGGTACAAAACTTTTCAAAAAGTACGGGGGCCGAAAATAACATCAAACTGAAACTGCTGACTAACTATGTATCTCCAACAGTATTTGAGATAATTAGCGAATGTAAAACTTATGAGGAAGCTGTTCAAGTCCTTGAAAATGCTTATAACAAACCAATAAATGAAATCTACGCAAGACATCTACTTGCTACTAGGAGACAACAACCTGGTGAGTCGATAGACCAATACTTTCAAGCTCTTAATAAGCAAAAACTGCAACTTTAGAGCTGTCACAGCTGAAGAGAACAAAAACAGTTTTATACGTGATACATTTATTAATGGTATATCATCATCCCAAATACGTCAACGTTTATTGGAGTATACTTCATTAACTTTAGATGAAGCTATTTTGAAATCAAGATCGTTTGAAAATGCTCTAAAGCATTCAGAAGCTTACCAATCTTTTTTAAATCCCTCCATAAATGCAGCTTTTTCAAGTCATGGAGAGGATATTCGTACAGATACCTTTCTACAAGCAACTTCTTCAAGTCATGCAGAGGATAGTACAGATACTTTTCTACAAGCAACTTCGATTCAAAAATGTTTTTTCTGTGGTAAAAATAAACATCCTCGTAGTGTTTGTCCGGCTCGAAATCAGACATGCCAATATTGTAAGAAGTTAGGACATTTTGCTAAGGTATGCTTAAAATCAAAATTATCCGACAAATCGAACAAGGCTACATCTGCTACCATCACAGCATCGGCCTCTTCAACGTATCCTCTGAGTCTGGCAAAAGCACTAGCTGATATTGAAATAAATGATATTTCGGCAAAATGTTTATTAGACACTGGAAGCTCTGACAGTTTCCTTGATTACGATTTTGTACAACTGCACAAATTTAATATTTATCCAAGCTCTGGACAGGTATCTATGACTACTACATCTCACAGTCTTATGGTATTGACTATTTTGAGAATTTTTCCCCTGTTGTGCGTATTTCTACTTTACGAATGCTAATTGCCTTATCTGTTGAATTAGACTTGTCAGTTGAATATTTCGATGTGACTACTGCCTTTCTTCATGGTGAATTGGAAGAAAGTGTCTATATGGAACAACCAAGTTGTTTTATTAAAAAGGGCGATGAATACAAAGTATGTTTGTTAAAAAAGGCTGTGTACGGGCTAAAACAGTCTTCCAGAGCATGGAACAAAAAGGTTAATGAAGTCAATAAAATTCAATTTCAAAAGATCTATTAATGAACCTTGTTTATTTTCCAAAATTCAGGGAAATTCAATAATTATCATTGCGTTGTTTGTTGACGATTTTTATATTTTTCATAATAATTTGGTTGAAAAAAATAAATTATTTGATATTTTAAAAAATCATTTTAACATAAAAGATTTAGGCAAAGCCCATAATATTCTTGGTATGCAATATTATAAAAATGACACAGATGGTACTGTCTATCTGAGCCAAAAGTCATACATTATTAATGTCTTAAACAAATTTGGTTTTATTGATGCAAAAGGGGCTTATACCCCAATTGAGCCAAATGTTAAAATGAAAATATCTGAATGTAATGCCAATGTACCATACCAAAACGCCATTGGATGTTTGATGTACCTAGCCGTCAATTCTAGACCAGATATTGCCTACACAGTGAGCTACTTGAGCCAGTTTAATACTGGACCCTCAATAGAGCATTGGAATCTCGTTAAACGTGTGTTTAGATACCTTAAGGCCACTACTGATTTAGGACTAATGTATCAAAAGACTGTCTCTACAGATATTGAAGGTTACGTAGATGCTACATGGGGAGATCATCAAGCTGATAGAAAATCTCACACTGGTTACATTTTTAAGTTAGCTAATGGACCTATTTCATGGGAGACTCACAAACAGAGGACTATTGCACTCTCATCATGCGAGGCTGAATATATGGCTGCATCTGATGCCTGCAAGGAAGCAGTTTATCTTGGAAAACTCATTGCTGAAATTCTGGATAGAGCAATGAGGCCAATCAGACTCTATGTGGACAATCAGAGTGCGATAAAAATTGCTGAGAACCCAGTTTTTCATAATCGCACGAAACACATCGATATCCGGTTCCACTTCATCCGTGATATTGTTAGTGCGGGAGAAGTCAAATTAGTTTATAAGCAAACTAATGACATGATTGCCGATATTCTTACCAAAGGCTTGGGTCGTAAGTCGTAATAAACACGAAAAATTTGTTCAGAGTATGAGACTTACTAAAATTTAGTTTTTTTTTCAGCTAAGTTTTTTTTAGCCTGTTTAGCTTAAGGGGGAGTGTTGAAACTCTAAGCCATATCCAGTCTATATGTTTTGTGTATATATTTCTATAGCAACATTTATAACTGTCATGTAATAAAATATTATAGAATTGTCACTTATATCATCTATATCTTCGAAATATATTTTTCAAGTTAAGTTCTCTGCAGTTATTATATCCCGCAATAGATATCATACCTTTTGTATCATGAGTGTTGTATAGCTTTCAGTACATATCATTGTCTACAAAGTAATTTACAAGGTATAAAAATAAATGCACAATATTATTTAATTTTATATTCAACAATTTGTTTTACACATAACATGTATTAAGTATTGCATATCTTTCATTTAATTTTATCATCCAATTTAATAAACCAATAAATACATAAAATAAAAAACACAAAAATAAAAAAACTATTCACACCTAATTGGTAAAAAAAAATACAAAATATACCAAAATATAACAATAACATCAAGATATAAAGTCAAAGCGGCGTATATATTGTTACGGTTGCATTAGAAGTAGTATACAAATGAGCATGTTTATTTATAAATATTATGAAAAAGATACTGAATTGGTGTACAACATTCGGGGGGAAACAATAATTAAAAATCATTATAAGTCTTTGTTCGATTTTTTTATGCAACTAAATTAATAGAAAGAAAGATAATAGCAAAACTACAAGTTGAGTTTAATTTATTCCAGATAATTATTCCATAAATTTTATAAATTTCTTAAATTGTACCTTGAAAATAATTGATTAGTTTTAATTTCTAGATGTTAAGGACAAATTTGTGATCACTCCCAAAATCAGTAGGAATAATTTTAGAATTCCAAATCTCACTAAAATAAAATCACCCTGTACAACAAGGTTCCAATAAACATCATTTGAACTTACCAGTCACCAACATAAAAAACTGATATTATTTTTAGTAACTTTGCCTTCATTGCCAACATAAATTTATTTATTTTTGTTCAAAAGGAAAGCTGGGAAAACAAAAGAATTTTCGGTAACCATGGTTCTGTTGAATCTAAAATCTCTCTCTTGTTTTTTGTTCCTGAAAGCGAAAGGAGGGTAAGAAATTTGTCCTGATAAAATTAAAATTTTTATAAGTAAAATTAAACAATTAACGCATAATAATGCAAGATAAATACTTAAAACGATAAAGTGTGATATAAAAGTGTATTTCCATAAAAAATTTAACATACCTGACAAGAAATTGGGGCCAAAGTGTATTGGCATCCAATACCAGCAGTTCCAGGAGAGCAAGCAAGTTACTTAAGCCTTAAGGAACATATTCCTGTCCATTTGAAGGTGACAGCAGTTGTAAGGATTCTACATTTGAGGTATTTGGGGCCAATTTTGCTCCAACACATATTTAGCAAGAATTAAGTACCAGGACTCCACAACATCCACATATGGACCAAATTCTGAACATTTTTAAGGTGATATCCATTATTATTGTTCTATTTTAATACTTGACATTTTCGATAAACTCTAGAATTTCAACAATTATTATTGATCTATTTTAATGTTTAACATTTTCGATGAACTTTAGAATTTCATACTAATTTGTTTTATCACTAATTCATTTGTACAAGATCTATATTTATTGTCAAAATTTATTCGTATTATAAAGGTTTTATTTAAATTAGCACGTGCTACAACTTTGATGTAGTCTGTTCTTGGAAGAGAGAACAGGATATTCAGTTATTTTCACATTCTTACAGTTCAATTGAAGAATACTGTTTCACAACTAAGAACACGCTATATTTTCATTTAAGGTACATTCCATAGGAATAAAAGTATAAATTGTACTCACCTGTAACACCAATTCATTTTGGAATCTTTCTAATACATTTTCTTTTAGCGACATTGAACAATAAATATCTCTTTTGAATTTCTGTTTATTTCAAACATAAATTAATCTGGAAATTTATTTAACGAGAACGATCACTTCTTAATTTACTTCAATCAGCTGTAACGTCTCAGAACTTTAACCTCACAAAACACAGAATTTGACTAGAGGGAATAATCGCAGAACTTGAACCTACACCAGTAACCTGAGCGGGTGACGTCATACAGTGACCGGAGGAACTACTTAAGTATCTTTTCGTTATTTGTTTTTAATCATAAAAATTTTTAAGAGTCTCATTGCTTTGAGCAGCTTGGTTTAATTTAATTTCATTGGCGTCATATTTTTTTTTTAAGAAAATATTGTGGGAGATCATATTGTTGTCGTAGGCGTACCGCTATAGGCAACACGTTTCACACAAATACTTTAAGAAAATATAATTTTATAGATTTAACAAAATTAAACCCCACAATATTAATGTCGATCCCAACGTGGGGCGTTATAAAATTAATCTAAATTTCATATCTAAAGACTTAGTTTATTAAATATTATTGTTGAACCGTGAGTTGATTTAAAAGTAACAATTTGAACATTTTGACCAAGTTTATATAAAATAAAAACAAGAGTAATAATTATAGATTGTTCCAGACTACTCAGAGACAATTAGAAGTTTAGTAAACAAATGCTCAGTTGTATTTTTCTTGAATCATATTAACATTGCTTGAGAAAAATAATTCTAAGATTTTCTTTGAAAAATTTTATATTTAACTATATATACAAAAACTCAGTACAATTCCTGAAATAGGGAAACATCATTGTTATTGGGTGTAATATCTAGGTCTAATTACTTAAATTAAAACTTAAAACTGATTTCAAAACTCTATTTCAACTAAATCTAACAAAATGGAACAAAACAAGTCCTGTAAGACTATAGGCCAGTTGAGAGTAAAGGAATTGAAAGAAGAATTGGAAAAAAGAAATTTAAGCAGTGAAGGGATTAAATTAACTCTTTTCAATAGACTTAAGACAGCTCTTATCGAGGAGGAAAAGGATCCAGAAACTTTCCAATTTCTTTTGGAGGAAAGAACCTCAAACCAAGAGATGGACCATGAAAAAGATGATGTCTCGGAAACAGGGGAAGAGACAGAAAATCAGACAATGAGAACCTTAGGGGATGATGTCTCGGACAACGCAGCAGAAGAGGTAGACAGACTCGCAGGTGGAGAAGCCACACCGGGAGCAACCAATCAAGACCAAAATTGGATGATGATGAATTTCTTCAGAGAGATGAAAGAAGACATGAAGAAGATGAATAAGAAGATGGATGAACAAAAAGAAGATATTGGTAAGAAGTTGGATGAACAAAATGAAGACATGAAGAAGATGGGTAAGAAGATGGATGAACAAAAAGAAGATATTGGTAAGAAGATGGATGAACAAAAAGCAGACATGAAGCAGGACATGATAGATTTAAGAAAAGATCTTATTAAGATGAAGACAGAAATTACAAATGATATTGGAAGGAAATTACAGAAGATAGAAGAGAAACTTGACAAAAACATAGAGGATTTAAGTGGAAGACAGGACATTTTGGAAGTGGAGATGGAAAACCAGAAGGAGAAGATACATTTCATCCAGGAGAACATACAGGGAGAATTATTAAAGAATGCAGAGGTATTTGTGAAGAAGGCTCAAGAAGAAATTGGTTGGGAGACAGAAAAGGATATTAAATCCTCAATAAGGATCACACAACAAAACATAAGAGAAATCAAGGAGTTGGAGACAGGAGTAAGAAAGGAGATTGGTTTGTACATTTCTCATGAACAATACAGAAACTTGTGTAATTCATATGGAGATTACACATTAAATTCAAATCTATTAAATATCAAAGAATTGTATAAAAAACACAACAAATTCAAATCGGCATTAAAAATAGTAGAACCAAACAATGAATTTGAAGAACTAATAAGAAAACAAAAAGATACTAAACAAAAGTTTAGCCATTTCTTTCCACAGATTGAACAAAATTTAAAGAGAAGTTGTTTGGATAATAAAAAAGCCTTTGAAAGATCCGATCATATCAACTCTATGTGTGAAAAATTTAGTGTTGTAGGTGTTCATGGAAGTAATATTGGACCAGCTATGATCAAAGAAATAAATGAAACAAAATTTATCTTTCCAGAAAACACTGAATTCTATAGTAAAGATGTGTGCGAAATAAACAAATATTTAACTGAAAGAAAGTTTGACCTAACTCTGCGAGATCCTCCTTGGTGGAATAAATATAATTGGAGGAAAAGGAGAAAAACATCAGATGGCTATAACATGATGTTTAATGAAGATTTAAAGAGTTTAACAATCGACAGCTTATTATCGGATGATGGTCTACGTGTAGTATGGTGTACATATTCTAGACAAAATTTAAATGCACCTCTCAATAACATATTTCCACATTGGCAAGTACACTTTAGTGCAAAATGGTACTGGTTAAAAATAACAAAAATTGGGGAACCAATTTCTGAGTTCTCTCAAACCCCTGGTAAACAACATTATGAAAAAATTATATTTGCTAGTAGAAAATGTTCAACACATAAAATTCAAGATGGTAAGATACTGATCAGTATTCCAATTATTTTGCATTCACATAAAAATTCTTTGGTAGAAGTACTAGAGGAATTTTCCATGTTACACAGCTGTACAGATATGTGAGTCTTTCTGATGAAAATTCGGTGTGTTTACCTAAAACATAAAATTTATTAATGGTTATTTAGTTATGTTACAATTACAATTATGTTAATTACTCTGTTTAAAATTATTTTTAAGGGAATTTCTGTTTTCTTTCATAATTTAAAATGATACAGGTGTCATGACTGGTGAAATGTGAGAACGTTCTATTCTAATGAACTTAAAGAGATAAAGAGATTTTCAAAGTATTTGTCATTAAGGACATATTTTGAGATTTATAAATGTTGAGGAAGTACCTCAAATAAAAAGAAGTAAATGTGACTTCACTATATTTGTCAAAGGTCATATGGTGAGCTAAGGAAAAATTGTTTTTCTGAGAGAAAAGATCTCAGGAAAATTTTCAAGATATGAGAATAATAATATAATTTAAAATATTGTCACGTTTGTGTGTGGACACATGACGAAATATTAATGAGAAGAGGAATCGTATGTAAAGATTCTATTATGAATACTGATAGATAAATAAGTTTTAATGTAAAATGTTCAATAAAAAAAAGTAATACCCAGTCAAAGTGTACCAAAAATCATGAACAGTACGGAAATTCTCATGTTAAAGAAGGAAAACTAATTTGTTTTATTTAAAAAAAAAAAAAAATGTTTTAGGTAAAGCAATGTTAATAATGTCTATTAATTTGTCTGGTCTGTAAAAAAAAAAAACACATTAATTAATTTTTGTTAACTTGATTTAATTTAAAATAAATTTAGGTTTGAATTTTCCTGAATTATTCTAGATTGACAAAGCCAATTATAATAATTACAAGAAAATTCAGGGAAATTGTTACGGTTGCATTAGAAGTAGTATACAAATGAGCATGTTTATTTATAAATATTATGAAAAAGATACTGAATTGGTGTACAACATTCGGGGGAAACAATAATTAAAAATCATTATAAGTCTTTGTTCGATTTTTTTATGCAACTAAATTAATAGAAAGAAAGATAATAGCAAAACTACAAGTTGAGTTTAATTTATTCCAGATAATTATTCCATAAATTTTATAAATTTCTTAAATTGTACCTTGAAAATAATTGATTAGTTTTAATTTCTAGATGTTAAGGACAAATTTGTGATCACTCCCAAAATCAGTAGGAATAATTTTAGAATTCCAAATCTCACTAAAATAAAATCACCCTGTACAACAAGGTTCCAATAAACATCATTTGAACTTACCAGTCACCAACATAAAAAAACTGATATTATTTTTAGTAACTTTGCCTTCATTGCCAACATAAATTTATTTATTTTTGTTCAAAAGGAAAGCTGGGAAAACAAAAGAATTTTCGGTAACCATGGTTCTGTTGAATCTAAAATCTCTCTCTTGTTTTTTGTTCCTGAAAGCGAAAGGAGGGTAAGAAATTTGTCCTGATAAAATTAAAATTTTTATAAGTAAAATTAAACAATTAACGCATAATAATGCAAGATAAATACTTAAAACGATAAAGTGTGATATAAAAGTGTATTTCCATAAAAAATTTAACATACCTGACAAGAAATTGGGGCCAAAGTGTATTGGCATCCAATACCAGCAGTTCCAGGAGAGCAAGCAAGTTACTTAAGCCTTAAGGAACATATTCCTGTCCATTTGAAGGTGACAGCAGTTGTAAGGATTCTACATTTGAGGTATTTGGGGCCAATTTTGCTCCAACACATATTTAGCAAGAATTAAGTACCAGGACTCCACAACATCCACATATGGACCAAATTCTGAACATTTTTAAGGTGATATCCATTATTATTGTTCTATTTTAATACTTGACATTTTCGATAAACTCTAGAATTTCAACAATTATTATTGATCTATTTTAATGTTTAACATTTTCGATGAACTTTAGAATTTCATACTAATTTGTTTTATCACTAATTCATTTGTACAAGATCTATATTTATTGTCAAAATTTATTCGTATTATAAAGGTTTTATTTAAATTAGCACGTGCTACAACTTTGATGTAGTCTGTTCTTGGAAGAGAGAACAGGATATTCAGTTATTTTCACATTCTTACAGTTCAATTGAAGAATACTGTTTCACAACTAAGAACACGCTATATTTTCATTTAAGGTACATTCCATAGGAATAAAAGTATAAATTGTACTCACCTGTAACACCAATTCATTTTGGAATCTTTCTAATACATTTTCTTTTAGCGACATTGAACAATAAATATCTCTTTTGAATTTCTGTTTATTTCAAACATAAATTAATCTGGAAATTTATTTAACGAGAACGATCACTTCTTAATTTACTTCAATCAGCTGTAACGTCTCAGAACTTTAACCTCACAAAACACAGAATTTGACTAGAGGGAATAATCGCAGAACTTGAACCTACACCAGTAACCTGAGCGGGTGACGTCATACAGTGACCGGAGGAACTACTTAAGTATCTTTTTCGTTATTTGTTTTTAATCATAAAAATTTTTAAGAGTCTCATTGCTTTGAGCAGCTTGGTTTAATTTAATTTCATTGGCGTCATATTTTTTTTTTTAAGAAAATATTGTGGGAGATCATATTGTTGTCGTAGGCGTACCGCTATAGGCAACACGTTTCACACAAATACTTTAAGAAAATATAATTTTATAGATTTAACAAAATTTAACCCCTCAATATATTCTTCCGGCGATATAGAATACCTATGAATACCGCCAATAATTCTTTGAGTATCGTATATCATGAAAATAGAGTAAATTAAAGTTCCCACCGACGCATAAATAAGCTGCAACCCATAATTTCTCACTGCGCCATAAAATATTCCACATACTATCAGTATAATAAGAGATATGAAGAGTGTTCCACGACATACAGTAAAATCAATTTTCGTCTGAAAAGCAAATATAGTCAATGCTAAGCATACTACCGCTGTTATTCCTACAGATATGGCGAGAGCATCTGCTTCTAATATAGATGCAATACATCCCAGAAAGAAGCTTATAACCAATGTAAATATCGCCAATAATATATAGTTAGCCGGCACCGTCCTTCGAAGCTGTCCACAGCATATTAAACAAAAAACAGTTACAATAAGAATAACAAGTGAGGCATAGAACAAAGCAATATTCGATTGAACAAATTCTCTAGTGTTGATTTCGTAGCGGAACCAGCAGATGACAGCTAGTGTCACGGCGAGTTGGAGGAATAGTAAAGCGTAAACTTTTCTACTAAAACTTCTTCGGATGGATGCATCACTGAAATCTATGTTTTTTACTACTGCATCTTCAACAGATTGTGTATCCTGTGTACTGTTGTAATCTGAAAAATAAAAATATATAAATAAAGAAAGGAAAAACCAATGTCAATGTCACAATTTTTATTATTAAAAAGTTGAAATTCTAAAGCGCTACTAGTTTCGGCCTACAATACTGCCATCATCAGACTATAACAGTTACAAAGTAAAAGGTTAAATATATTCAAGAAGATTGTAAGATTGCAGTTGATAGTGTAACATTGAAATTATAACAAATAATGCATATGTTATTATAAACTATTGGTTAAAACCAAGGTAAAGTATTAAATTATACAAAGAGAAGAAGTGGACATTGAAAAACAATTGAAAAGGCAGATTAAGTAAAATTAAATAATTAAATTTCATTGAGCTTAATGCTCTCCTTTTTACTTAATCTGTCTTTTCATTTCTTTTTCAATGTCCACTTCTTCTCTCTTTGTATAATTTAATACTACTTTACCTTGGTTTTAACCATTAGTTTATATATATGTTACGGTTAAAGTATTTACTTGGCTAGTATATAAACTAGTTGGATAGTATACAAACTATCCAACTGCCTGGTTATTTTGATAAAAAATCACATTTTCACTAAAATAGCTACGAGTAATGGCTGGTATGTATGCTATCCAGCTAGTTTATAAACTATACAAAATTTATCGCTAAATCACAAACCACAAGGAAATTACACAAATTAGCTAGCATTTTTGGCTAGTTTGTAAACTTTGGATAAAGTGTGAACTTGATATTGGTAGTAATACATAATAACCAACGAGTTGGTTAGTATGTAAACCAACCAATTCTCTTTTGGTAATTTAGTGGGGTTATGTTTCGTCAAGTGTTGTGTGTTGTGCCGCCGTTGTACAGTTGTGTCTCGTGAAATTTGTTTAAGATTAGTTATCAAGTTATTAAAAATGAATCAACAGCAACAATTTGAAAACCTACTATTAGACGTGTATGATCAAAAGTCGCAAAATTCAAAATTAACTGGGCATGAAGGGCGTCAAGCAACAACAAAATTATTAAACGAAAAGTATCACAACTTAACACAGGAAATAGTAAAATTGTTTATTGAAACTTGTGAAAATGTTCAGCTTAAACGGAACAAAACTAAAAAAGGAATTAAAATGTTGAATTTGGAACCGTTGGACCACTACACCAACACACACTTTTATATGCCTGACGCGCGTTTCGATAACCAAGTTATCTATCTAGTGGTAGTGTAAACGGTTTTCGGTAAAAAGGGAATTGTTGTTAAACCAATTGTTTCAAATCATTTAAACTCTCGATTCCAAATCGATCTCATCGACTTACAAACTAGACCAGATGGTGACTACAAATTTATATTTGTCTACCAAGACCACCTAACCAAATACGTCAGGTTGAGAGCGTTAAAAACAAAGAAAGCTAAGGAAGTAGCTGAGCACCTATTAGAAGTATTTGTAGACTTAGGCTTGCATGTTGCAGAGCGACAATGGCCGAGAATTTGCAAACCAGGTGGTTATTAGGGTAAAAGGCATGCTAGAAAGGACATGGCACTTTTTATGGGAATTTTCGCCCTCTGTATTTTTGAGAGGTTGTAGTTGACATCAAAAGATTTTTTCCTTTGCGCTAAAGTCCTAGCTCTACTGGGTGTACCAGGAAAATGGGCCCAAAGTTGAGATTTTGAATTTTACATGTATTTTGAAGTACCATGTCCTTTGTTTTCAATTCCCTAAATGTTGCTTATATGCATGAAATAAAACAAAATCAATACATTTTGATTTTTTAGGTGATTGAGGAATTAGTCGGAATGTGGCCTGACTGCCATTTTGTGCATGGTAAACCGAGACATTTATAATAACAAGGATTTTACTATCCCAAACTAAATTAGCCCAAAAGTAATACATAATAACCAACTCGTTGGTTATTATTATATATATATTAATTGGGTTAACTTATCTTTGGTGTGGGGTACAAAAGTTGGTTAATGTTGTGGGGTTTATCATATCCCAAATCAAAATTTACCCATGATGCAGTAGATTTTCAATATTGACTTTTTTATTCATAAAATTTGATTCTGTTCATTTGTAAATAGAATAAAATATTTTCTATGTTAAGATGAAACGCTAAAAACTCCCTATTGAATTTTCTTCTTTTTTACTATATATCAAAAAGAACAAGAGCCAATAGGAAGTTTTTAGCGTTTCATCTTAACATTCTAAAAGATATTTATTGGAAAACTATAAATAATAATTCAAAACAACATGAATTCTGCGTCCAAAAAAACATAGGGTAATTGTGTTGGTTTACCGGCCACTACTTGTTGTCGGCCAAAAAAATATATAAACGTAAATAACTTTATTTCAGAAAGAAATATATTAGTCGTCTATTACTTAACTAGATGGCTCTACCTTTTTTACCAATTTGTATATCTTCCCGACAAGAGAAAGTTATAGGTTATTATACAGTTCTTCTGAAAACATAGCGTGTTTAGTGTCGTTATATCAATCAACGGTTATAGTTAGGAGAGAAATTATAAAAAAAAATTTGGTTGGAACCTACTGCATTATCTGTTAAGGTAAGTTTTCACCTTATTTTATGAAATAGAAAAATAAAGCTAATATATATTTTGGTAGGTAATAGGCGAGTGGACTATTTTTTTTTAATTTATATTTAAATAATGTACCTCAATATTAGGCGATTTAATATTTTTTATTGATCATACGAACTCTAAATCACCAATAAAGTAAAAGTAATATTATAAACAATGCATTAATTCTGTGAGAATATGAATAGGTATTCTTATGCTACTGAACGCGAGAGGTCACCAGAAAGTAAAATTCTTAATTTAGAGCTAAATGGTGTTGAGGTAGGTATGTCACACCCCACCAAACCAACGAAGGGTTATCGGTAAACATAGCGAAAAGCAATATACCAAATAATTATTTGATTATTGTGAGAATTTAATTATTTGGACTTTGATTGAAATTAGAACGAATTTGGAGTATTTGGCTGGTTTCCCAACTTCGTTTACGCATCGGTTCATTGTTCTTGTTTTTTTCTGCCAACAAATACCTAGTTATTTGTAAATTTGGTTGAATTTCAATAAAAAGAAATTTTTTAATATGCTTTAATACTAAATATTCTGTTTAATTATTTATTGTAGGTAAATCAGAATTATACTCTCTTTTATTTAAGGTGACATTGATTTCGACATTAAGACATTATTTATACAATGATATAATGATATAGATCAACTTTTGTAGCGTCATATATATTAGAAACTAGGTATTTTACAGAGATAAAAACTTATCTTTGGTATTACAACAAACATTGATTTACTATAGCGTTTTTATAAAAATACAACTATTTCTGATGTACAGTATTTAGGTATTTCATTTAGTACCTACCTATTCAGTCATTTTTGTTAAAACGTTTTTCAAAATTTATGAAAAATACTCAAATGGTTTGTTTAATTACCAACAGATCGCCCGCATTCAATATTTATTCTTGAAAGAAGAAAGCTGTGGTTGTTGAAAGTTTCGTCAACAGAGGACAAGACGATAGTAATAATTTTCTTAATATGTGATATGATATATCATATCATTATCGACAAATTCAAATTAAATGCTTATAAAACAAAGTGTATGATCCTGTCTGGTAGATTCAGACTAAAGACTTATTTATTCAGAAAACTTATGGTTAGTTTATTTTATTCCAGCCATTACATTAGACGATGGACTCATCAAACATCACATCACAAACAGGGTAGGTACCTATTTAGTTCTTTGAAAAGAAAATATCTGGTGCCGACAAACAAATGGTGCGACCAACGACCAACCCTGCTATACCATGATACAATGTGTTTAGTTGTATCATAATTTAAGTTGTATCATGCTGCTATACGGTATCCTGTGACCGCTACAAGACAAAATTCTTATACGATGTGGTAAGAAAACTTACCAATTTAACAACGACTCAGAGTGAGCGTAAAGTTATTATTTTGTAAATACATTTTCCAGATTTAACACATGAAGTGCAAATAATAATACTGAAATGTTTTGGTGACAGTGGGTAGAATTTAAGTTCTTAAGTGCAGATCCCTATACGTGAAAAGATTGTCGGTAAATATTACTCTACCTACTTTCACATAGATGGCGCCAGGATGTTGTTATTTAATAATTTTATTTATAAATATTCATTGAAGCCTACGAGGGTACAACAAAATGTTAGTAGATGGCAAACGGATCCTATTTTGCAAAAATATAATACGAGGGTAAACATTTGGTTATTACTTAAAAGGAACTGAAAAACAATTATTTTACATAAAAATATTTCGTGTAAAATGAGCTAATTTAGAAAAATGATTATAATACTGTGTTAGGTGCGTTATATTTCCATATTTTTCATTTGATTAGATTAGTCAAACAGGAAATTAGTCATATTGGAAAAAAGTTTTTCAGGGTATTTTTAATTTTACTGATATTGAAAATACTTTTGATAATATTTGAGATTAGGTGACGTGACATACTGCTCATATTAAACATCTTTATATAGAGTGTCCCATTAAGAATAGGATACAGAATACAATAAATTTTGACATTTATAAATGCTCAAAATAAACGTCTTAAAGAAAAGTATCCAGAATAAGAGGATATAGACATATAAGTCTATACAAACAATTTTAGAGGTTAATAGTAGCAATAAAACTCAAAGTCAATCCACAATTATTAAATTTTGGAATTTAACAGTACATCGACATGGGTCGGTCAAAGAACCATAATCAGGCTATGAGAAGAGATATAATGGTGTAGTGAGTCTTCCTTCGCCAACAAATATGGTGACTTGTTCATCTAAAGATTCTTGAAGAAACACCATTGACATTTAAGATTTAACCTTTGAACAGGTTTGACTTTGACACATTGTTTGAAGTACAATCTTACTGTAAAGGCTCAAGTTCCGAGAATTAACTTTTCCTATGCAATAAGGAATATGTCTTTTAAAAAATTGAGTAGCTGCTTTAAAATTATTGGCATTCTAGAATATAAGTAAATTGAGATAGACACAAAAGGTCGAAGTTCAGAGTAGCATAAATGGCTTGTACTATTGTCAACAAAAGTAGGCTGACATGGCTAGGGCCAGTTTTCGTTGAAACTATAAATTTTATGTTACCGCCCTCATCAAATATTGAAACAAAATCAAAATCCGTGCGAAATAGCCAAAAGTCATTGTAGAAAAATAAAATTCACAATTGCCAAAAAGAATTAAAATTACTATTCACTGCACACAGTCGTAATAATGGTAACGGAATAATTAGGACAAAAAGTACCTACTATGCTAATTTAAAAACAGCGTTAAAATGTTGGTAGACTTAAAAAAATTATTTTAAAACAATGTAATCTGATTTTTCTAAAATCTTTGTAATATGTATACTCATTTTTTACAGTGTAGGACGAAAACCTAGGCCCCTATTGGTATAACCCCTATTGGTTATCGATAACGCAGCTGAAAATATTATTTTTTGAACCGTTCTGTACAAAAACTACTTTATTTAATAATTCATCGAGTTCTTTTTTCATTAATTTCACTAAATCTATTTTCGCTGTTAGACTCAAAAGTTCAAAATTTAAATTTCAAAGCCAAATAGGATACGTATAATCTGTGTTGCCTACCAATGTCTAATTAATTAAAACATTAATAATCAAGATAAAGAAAAAAGACAGGAAGTGAGTTTACACAGAATAATATTAATTACATATATTATTTTTAAGAGAAAATACTTATAATCTTTTGATCATTCAATAAATTTATTAAAAAATTATGAAGATTGCACTAGTGGTTTCATCAGTAATTAACAGGTGAATAAAATAATTGATAAAAAAGGATGAACTGATGGTACATCTAGTATATAATTACCTATTGATTGTAGATATATTTCCTCATAAAGAGGTGGTACTGGCGGACATTTTGAATTGGGTGAAGAAGATGAATCTGGTGGAAGAGCTGGATTACCATTATCTGGAACACTAGGATCTTGCTGGGAAATACTGCTTTGTGGTTGATAGATTGTTTGGACTGGAGTGACACCTACATTAAATAAGCAGAACATGATACCTTAGTCAGTAAAACAAAAGGAAATATAAATCTAAATAATATCTGTAACACATTTAAGAAGTACATAGTTTTCAAGATTTATATAAACTAATCCAACATTATAATTCACTTACTAGAAGAAGAGAGTTCTTCGGGATTTACTTGGGACATCCTGCTGAACTGTATAAGTCAAATCAAAAACTAGAATTAATAAAAATACACATAAGTCAAATTCTTTTTAATGTAATCCTAACTTATTTTGTTACTGATGGACATTTGGAGGATTAGGTAAGTCAAAATATTTGTCGTCTGATTTGAGATGTATTTTATTACTTAGATATACAGTATTTTTGAAAAGAGGCATCCAAATTTTTTTGTAATAGATTTTATAATATTGAGGTTATGTGTTGGCGTTAAATATGTAAATTCCATTCATAGTAATAGGCGACTGAAGATTGGACTTTGAACTACATCATCGTATTGTTACAGACCCTAATTAATTTTTGCATCCTATCAAAACTATTATAAATGCGGTTTATGAGTCTATTCGTTGTTCGAAATCATGAAATTTCATAACCTATTTTAAACAATCCATCACAGGACGCCAATTTGTATTCATGATGATATTCAGAATTAGGCGAAAAATACGCAAACAAAATAACTTATCCCACAAAATTTAAAGAATCAATTAAAAATATCAGTCCATCAATGTACTTGAATCCATGTAGTGAAAATGAAATAATTACTATAATACAAAACTTAAAACAAAAAAAATCTCCAGGATGGGATGGTATCCGCTCGGAAACATTAAATGAGATTAGATATGAAATTGCTAAGCCTTTGAAATCTATTATAAATAAATCGTTTGAAACAGGAGTATTTCCTAGTTGTTTAAAAATAGGCACAATAAAACCAATATACAAAAGTGGAAACACAAACAAAATAGAAAACTACCGACCAATTTCTCTTTTATCTAATATATCAAAAATTTTTGAAAAATCACTAAAATCAAGAATTAATAACTTTCTGACAAAATTAAATGTTATATCTAAGAACCAGTACGGATTTAAAGAAGGTTGCTCTACAGAAGATGCAATTTTGGCACTCACAACAGAGATATATACAGCTTTAGATCAAAAATTACCTGCGCTATGTGTTTTCGTAGATTTGTCAAAGGCCTTCGATACGGTATCTCATAAAATATTATTGGAAAAAATAAAGGGTTACGGATTACGGGGAAAAGTATACGAACTTATAAAAAGTTATTTAACCGACAGAGTTCAGTCTGTTGAAATAGAAGGGCACGCAAGTGATAAAATGGTAATTAAATATGGTGTTCCACAGGGTACTGTACTGGGTCCTCTTCTTTTTAGCTTATACATTAACAACTTAATGGAAATCCAATCAAATGCCAAAATAATTAGCTTTGCAGACGACTTGGCATTATTCTACACTATGTCAAATTGGACAGACTTAAAACATGAAGTCGAAAGAGATTTTTCAAATATTTATAAATGGTTGCAAGTAAACAAATTAACGGTTAATACAGAAAAAACGTGCTATGTTCCATTTACTTCATATGAAAACAATTTGCCCGACCTTGGCCCACTAACCTTTGAACAGAATATTGAAATCAAAGAAAAATCGTACATAAAATATCTTGGAGTAATAATAGATAGCCACCTAAAATGGGATCAACATGTTAAACATCAAATAAATAAAATAAGAGGACTCTTACCTAAATTTCGCTATCTTGGAAATTTCTTAGAATTAAGAGAATTAAAAATACTATACGAATCCTTGGTGCAATCACAACTATCGTACGGAGTATTAGGATGGGGGGGTGTAGCAGAATGCCATTTAAAAAATTTAAATACATTACAAAAATGGATAATGAGAATTATATACAAGAAACCTAGAGTATATTCAAGTGAGAACTTATTTAAAGAACTTAATATATTAGATATACGACAGCTTTTTTGTCAAAGATTACTGTTGTATGTTAATATTAATAAAATAAAAGTTGCCCCTCTAAATCATGGATATGAAACAAGGGCGCAAGTAGATCAAATAATGTACATCAGTAGATCTCAAAAAACGATTGGTCAGCGATGTGCCTATTACTTTGCCCCTCGATTACTGAATCTACTACCTGTAGAAATAAAACAGATTACTTCACATAAAAAATATAAAACAAAAATAAAACAATGGATTTTTTCATGTGGAAGAGATGTTTTCAATAATCTAATAAATTTAAAGTATTCACGTTGAAAATATATGAAACGTTGTTTTTGATTGTACATAGAAATAGCAATATCTTATTGGAGTGTTAAAATTGTCTTTTTTTTATTATTAATGCATTTGAAAATTTGTAAATATTTTAAAGTAGGTATAAATTTGTATTTGTATCACGCACGAGCATTCATTTGCTTCTGTGATTATTCATGTTTATTTATATATGTATACTCTCTTTTTTATTACCTTAATTATACAAATCAACATAGTGCGTAAGACAAATTATATCTTTCTATGTAATTAATGATTTTTTAAATAAACATTATTATTATTATTATTATTATTGACGTCACTTGTAAAGGGGTGTCCTTATTGGCCTTATTGGTGATGTTCCATTTCCACTTGACATCCAATGTTGCCAAATCACCTATTAAAAACAAGTTAACCGGAAATTTATCTTCATAAAATAGTGATTGATGCCAAAAACTCCTTCGAAATGAATACTTCATCTCATCAATAGACATAGGACATATTCCTGATGATTATCTCAGAATTAGCGGCGTGGGATAACCACGAAATTGATTTTTGACCCTCATTTAAAACATTCTCTAAATATTCAATAAAAATTTGGCAACATATTATGTTATTCTCTTTCTTTCTTAGTTGAGAAGTGTGCTGTCATTTTGTACGTTAATAAATCTAAATGTCCTCAAGTATGAATTACCACCTAATGCTTAATATAAAATATCGAATATTATGAGCATATCATCATTGTATAAGTAACGCATACATTCATTATTGGCTAAATGAACAATAAAATAAGAAATTTCCAAAACAGGTCGATTTTTGATTTTAATTTACTATTGTTTCAAATCATAATCTAATATACTAGGTGAACCACTTTCGTGTAATGACGTCATCACCATTTTTTTCAAATGGAACCCCCCCTTTTTTTCAATTTCCAAATTGCCTTTGCTAAGCTGATTACAAAAATGTATAATATATTGCTTCAAATTGGTACAGGGTGGGCAAAAATGCAAAAAAAATATGAAAATTGTTTATGGAAAGTAATACGTTACTGAATGTAATAATCAAATTAAATGGAATTATGTAGTTATGCAATTAATGTTCAAATTGTTCTCTAAAGAAAAGGTATATGGAAATCAGAGAGCTTTATTAATAAATTTACTTCTTGTTCTTACAATACAAAATGCACAACATAATGCTAGGCGGACTACATAATTTCTGACTTACCTGCTTTCCTCACGTTTTTCGTTACTATAACTAGATGCTAAACTGATGCAACCAAAATTGTGTCCGCTTTTTGTTTGTAGAGATTATATTTATGTTGCAAGTACCCTTGACGTTATTATCAATTTTCGTTAGTAAGTATTGAAAAAATCAACGCTTTATCTATATTGCAATTAATACACGGGGTAATCAATTTTTTTGTACAACTCATTTTATAGGGGTTGACGTAAAAAATAATTTCCAATAATAGGAAGTAGACAGTATGTCTCCATTTTTTTTTATAGTTTTTTTTACTACAGTGTTGCCTAAACACCTCCTGCATACACATATCTATTGCTTGGAATATTATACAGGATATACAGGGTGTCCCGAAAAGAATGGTCATAAATTATACCAGAGATTCTGGGGTTCAAAAATATGTTATTTGCTCAAAGCTGAATTAAAAATAACTTATTAATTTACTTTGTGTTTTGTATTATTTGTTTTACAATTTATTTTTTTTGCAAAAAATATCTCTTTTTGATTGAATAATAACTAAAATTAGTGCTAAATATCCTGATAACCAATTAATAACCACGTTACAAGGTAAGCTTAAAATATTACAATTTATTGGTAAAAATGTGACAAATTTAAGTATTAACATATTCTTCAGTTAGTTTGACAGCTCGCTCTGCAGAATCATGGACCACTTTTAGATGTTTTAAAATTTCCAAACCTTTTAAATAATCTGGGTGACTTGACCATGTACTATGTTCTAATAGAAGAAAATTAGTATCAATACCAAATCTTTCGAAAAATTTGACAGAATCAGAATTAATGAAGTAATCAACGTTTTTGTCAAGAAACCAATCAAAATCTTCTGAATTGAAATTGTGGCATGGTTTATTATTAATATTAAGGGCTTATATAGGTTCAATATTTTTTTTTAATTTTAGGGGATATTCCTATATACTCTGGCAGAACGTTTTCCAAGATTCTCTTTTGGCTCTTCTAATCTGGGTTAGATTAAATTTCTAACGGAGTGACTTTTTGTCCTATCCCACTGCGACCTTTGCAGATCTATATTTAGAGTTCGGTATCCGGCTTTATCATTTTTATTAGACCTATTAGCCTGGACGCCACTCCCCTTGCATAGCTCTCTGCCCTCGGTTTTTCTTCTCCAAATAGGTGAAACCGCACCCTTGCTAGGCTTTCGCACCTTCGTACAGAGTATGTACTCCGCAGTTTCGTCTTCTTCCTGGCAGAACCTAGAAAGGCTATCATCTGCTAGGCCGATTGTGTGCATATGTTTCCTTAGCCTGCAGTGTCCGGTCAGCATTCCCACCATCATCCTCTTAGTTGCTCGACTTTGAGATAGCGTGACAATTTGACTTGCCTTAGTCCTGGGGTTTCATTCGCAACAGCTGATTGTTTATTCATTAATGGATACTCTCCTTAACGAGGCATTTGGCAATTCCACATGAAGGTTCTGGCCCTATCATGACCTTCCGTCTCATCAACTCTTCTGCACAACATTGCACCGCCATTACCTCTGTTATAGGAGGCACCTGTAGTAATATGTGGCTAACAGATCTTGCCTTACTCTGTACAAAGATATGCAGTGGTGGTAGGCTTAATAATACCTCCAGGGCTGCAGTCGGCGTCGTTTTCGTGGCCCCGGTGATACTTAGGCTCGCTTGCCTTTGGATACCACTTAGCTGCCTCTGGGCTCCAACCTGCAAGTGTCCTAGGCCACCAGACTACTGATCCATAGGTTATAATTGGCCTGACGACCTGTGCATATAACCATGTGTGGATTTCTCGATTTTTTCTAATCTATGTATTATATTGTGTAAGAGCACTTCCATATTTTTTCCAGCTCCCCAATTCTTTTGCTCTATTACATAGCATCCTTACATTTTTTCTTGGTTTGTCCAATTTGCTGCTACACCAAGATATTTGTCTACTATTCGTTTTGCTTTTGAAGGGACAGTTTTTCTGGTATGTTTCCAGATTTGCAGTACTGAACGATCAGTTGCTTCTTCCAACTCAGCATTAGGTTTGGTTATTGTGGGTATATGCCCTGTTTTCCCGCCAGACTGGTGCGATATCCGTTATTCCAATCTGTACATTTTGGGTCCCTATACATAATAAATAGTCGGTCTCTTACCCGTTTTTAAGGAAAAAGCAATGTGTTTGTGATAACGTAATAAATGCCGTTACCCCTCCTATTAATTTATCCTGTATACTGTGTTCAACAATATAGTGCCTACAATAAAAGGTGACTGATGGTAATAAACCACTTTTATTGCGATCGTCTGTCACGGTTTATTGCTTAAGGTCAAAATTTGCACACAGGAACGGATCTTGTATTTGTATAATTTGGGTTGAGTATAATAATTTATATTTGTGTTCCCGTAGTGAGAGTTAGTCTGTGCTGTTTAATAATTTTTGTGAAAAATGTTTCGTCCTTGGGAAACTGCATCAGCGGCGCCCTGTGTTACTGTTCCTATTCGACAACGAGTTTTATCCCTTGATGCCAAAGAAATCGTCAGACACAGTTCACATTTCGAGGCCAATTCATCCGAGATCAAAACGAAACGATATTGATGTTTCCAGAACCACTGATGACGGTGATAGAGATTTGATAAGAAGAACTATCTACTCTATGTACGAAGAAAACTTGATGCCTACTATCAGATCATTGCAAACAAGACTAAGGAGCTCCACTGAGATAAGGATATCAATGGGAAACCTATGGACACTTTTATCCAAACTAGGTTTCAAATACTGCAAAATTGATAAAAGGCAAGTTATTATGGAATTCCAACGGATTAGACAATAGCGTTTTGAATATTTGACTGCCATAAGTGATTACAGGTCTTTACAAAGACCAATAATCTATTTGGATGAGACTTGGTATGATACCCACGATACGCCGGCAAAAGGATGGACCGATGGAACAGTGCGATGCCAATCAAAAGCTCCATCGAACAAAGGAAAACGGATCACGATTATTCATGCTGGATCAGAAGATGGTTGGATTCCAACCAATTTGGGACTTTTGGCGAAGAACATTCAAGATTCGTCGTTGGATTACCACCAAGATACTACAGCCGAATTTTTCGAAGATTGGTTCGAAAACACTTTACTGCCAAATATTCCCCCGCATAGTGTCATAGTTATGGACAATGCCAGTTACCATAGTCGCCAATTGAGGAAGGTTCCAGGCTCTTCAAATACTAAGGATATTTAACATACAGCATCCAAAGGACATACAGTTCTTCGTCTTCCTCCTTACTACTGCGTATTCAACCCGATTGAGCATATGGGGAGAAAACTAAAGAACAAAGTGCGGACCCAAAATACTATACCTACATTATGTCCTTCTGTAATTGCATTAATCCGGCAAAATATTGATGACCCAGACGCTGATTGTTGGAAAAGAACAATAAACCATGTTATAAAAGTGGAGGATTCCTACAGGGCATTTCATACTAGAACCCCTTATAATTAATGTAGACGACCATAGTGATAGTGAAACTTAATTGATATATTAACATATTTAAATTTTTATTAAATTTTATTGTGAATATCCTTTAATATGCGTTTCTATTAAAAAATTATTTTTGCAAATTTAATCCTGACCTGCATTCTTTACCCAAACTTGCCAATACCTGAGATAAAAGTACCTAAGAAGTTTATTTTCACCATCAGTCCCATTTTATTGTAGGCACTATATTGTTGAACACACTATACACTAGATAGTATTCACAGTTGTCAGTTGTCGTGAGCAGCGTAAAAACACAGTTATAATTTGAAAAAACATTTATTTTATACCTATTCACATTATATTAAGAGAAAATTGCCAAATTAAAAATTATTAGGCATATCTATTTGAAGTTTACCTACAAGACCACATTTATGTGTAAGTATTTATTAATATTTGCATCGTTTTGGGTTTCACTGTAGGAAATGGAAAATGTAGTAGGTACATAAACAAAAGCAATTAATTTTTATAATTTTTATTGTCACACTGCAATATGTACAAGATGAAGTTACAAAATGAAAAACTAAAACAAATTAACAAAAAAATAAACTTAACAACTGAAGAATAGCCAGAAAGAGCAGTCGAAGAAGGCAAAAAAGCAAACATTGAAAAGAACACTACAAACTCGAATTCATTTAGGTATATCAAGAAACAATACACATATTTTGCTGAAATAAGAATTAATTAGATCAAGATAGAATGTCTGGTAAGTCTTTCAAATCTCCATTAATTTTTTTTATATATTAAACAAAATTTACTGGCTGTAATAAATGGCTGTTATAAATGTTTCGTTATGAAATACAATCTTTCTGTTCAGTAAACTTCGTGTTTGTAGAAGAGCTATTGCAGATTATGAACGTTGTACTCATCAAGTGATTAATTATTTGTCCTTAAGTTAAAAAAATATAATTCGTACATTTTTTAATTGATACGTAGATTAAAATATCATCGTTTGGTATGCAACGTTTTTTTATATGTGCTAGAAAGTGATTGTATAGAAATTATAACAATAGTTATTTGAAAATAAACCTGTTCAAATGAATATTGTTATTGTGGAATAAAAAGTAGCTATGAATATTGTAGTTATTTATGAAGTTTGAATAAAAAGTCAACAGATTATTCAGGTACAAGAAAAAATGTGTTAGACTATTGCAAATTTGATTGATTGAAGAGCAGATTTTTTTTGGTTCCTCAGATCATTTAAATGGCTTATATGGAAAATTAATTATAATTTAAGAAGACTTCTAGTGAATGCATTTTTAACGGAATTTAATAATATTAAGCTATATATTTCATTTTAACTGCATAAATTATTCCACTGAACCAAAGTATATTTTTACTGAATCATTCGTCAAGATATTTAATAATTTTAAGCCATTCCATGAAGGGCAATAATTTAAATTATACCAAGGGTGACATAAACAAACATTTAATAATGATCTGGAGATATTTTTCAAAGTTGTTAAGGTGAAATGAACTTTCTGAAATACTGTCACGAATGCCTTTGGTTAAACACTTTTCCGAAGAAAAATCCAACAAAAAATATAATACTGCAAATAAAATCAAAAAGAAAATATGTTTTAATCAGATTTCAAAATAATTATTTCTTAACTTATAAATCTACTGACCTTTATCAGAATGAAATAAATAGGTTTTCCTATATAATCACTTTCTACAAAGGCAGCTAAATATTAAACTGATGAATTTTAATATTATTTTGACCTCGACACCTTCTGTGGTCGATTTAATTACTCTAATTTATTTTATATCAAACGAAGATATTATTTTTTCTATCAATGTGAATATGTACGAATTATTTACAAAAAAAACGTGAAAATTAAAGTAAATAAGGCACAAGAATACCGATAAGAACTTAAAATTAATCTTAAAATTAAACTAGAAACTAAATTTTTTCGCAAAACAATTAAAAACACAAAAAAAACATAAAGTAACCCTCATGTCGTGTAATTCTTAGTATTAATATAACTAGTTTTATTTTAGATACTCTTTAGTATTTAAAATAAATAAAGTTGCATTAAAATTTTTTTTTTCATTTTTTTTATGAGGGGGTTCTTATAGGAAAAAACACACAAAACACAAAAAACCAAACTAATATAAAACACCAAACTGTCATTAAAAAAATTGAAAATTGCTAAATAATAAGTAAAAAAAATGAAACTGAATTAAACTTTGTAATTTTGATCTTTTTTAAAGGGATTCAAATAAAAATAAAAATAGTCGGATACGGTTTTAGAAGTGATTAAAATTAAAATAAAATTAAATGAAACACCTTCAACATAAAAAAATAACGTAAATAAAAACAAAAATTTAAAAATGAAGGCTCTATTTTTTTTTGATTTTTTTTAAAGAGGTTCTTTTCGAAAATAAAATGAAACAAACCAAAAAACAAATTGAAAAAACAAAAATTTCAAAAAAAAATTAAATTTAAAAATAAAAAAAAAAATAAAAAATGTAATAAAAACAAAAGAAAATAATAAAGAAAAAATTAAAATAAAAAAAAATATAAAAAAAGTATAAACAAGAGTAATTATTTGAAAATGTTTCTAATATTCCAAGTGTAGAACAAAGAAATTTTAAGCATTTTAATGAAATCTTCAATTATGAAAAACTTTTAATCTTATTAGTCATATTGTTTAAACTAATGTTTTCTTATCATATCCTATCGCGGTGTATTAAAAATATAAAATTTGCAACAAAAAATAGAGTAAAAACTTATCTTAATAGATATTATCTTTTATTTAGAATTTACTAACAATTTTATCTTAAAACACCCAGATCATATATATCATGCGAAATTTAATTTTTCAGAGAATTTAGAGAAAATAACATATTATAAAAAGATAGATGTTGATATGTGTCCAAAAGGCGAGTGTACGCTAAAATTTTGGAGAAATAATAATTACAAATATGAGGAGATTTTAAATTGAGTTTTCTTTTAAGTTTAAAGATTTCTGTTACTTTTAGGAAAGTTAAAAATAAAAAATTAAAAAACAAAATCGAACATGCAAAAAGAATAAATGCTAAATAATTGTGGAATTTAAAATAAAAATAAATTTTTTACATTAATCAGTAAGAACCTACTTTTATTATGAATATCATAAACCTTATTTCAAAACACTTATGATATTGTAAGATTGTATATTATGTATATATGCCAAAATTAAATTTTTCAGAGAATTTAGAGTATTATTCTATTTTAAAACTTTTCACAGAATTGAAAAAATATTATAATATAAAAAGATAAATGTTACTATGTGTTTATAACAAAATAAATAAAATATTTGCTAAAATTTTGTAGGATTAATAATTAAAAATATTTGAAGGATTTAAAATGCTTTTTAATGGCGGAACATTTTTACATTAATTAGTACTTTTTTTGTGTATATTAATAAGAAAAAAAAATTATTTTGAAAGTGTATATAAATAAAAAAAAACTTTATTAATTAAAATTTGGAATAAAGGCAAAAATAAAAGTATTAAAATAAAAAGAAAATGCATCAGTAATAAAATTATAAATATATTGAATATTTGAAGATACCTTTAAAATAAATAAATTGTAATACATAGAGTTAAAAAGGGAGGTAAAATTAAGTGTGTATATTAAAAATAAAAAGTACTAAAAAAATTGCTGTTAATATTGTAATTTTAAAAAATAATTTTCAAAAAAACTAACTTGAATTTAAAATAATATGTGCTTCAAAAATAAAGTGAAAAAAATATAATAATCAATAAAAATATTTAAAATAGAATACTGATAAAAAATTTCTTCATTAAATAAAGCAGGTAAAAATAAAAATTAGAGAGAAGCAGCTTGAGACTTGGGTAGAAAACTAAAAAATATTTGTTTAGAAATAAAAATTAAAAATTTTAGTGTAAATGTTGCAAGGGTAAAAAGTCTTAAGAAATTTTGAATAATTATCAAAAAAAAGTAATAAATAGTATATAAACATTTTAATATTAAACAAATGATTAAAAATAAAAAAAAGTAAAACTGGATAAACAAAAAAATTATGTAAATTTGATTTGACAAAGAAAATTTTGTTTAGATAGTATATGAGTTAAATAAAATAAATGAGAAACAGAAAACGTAAAAATATAAAATAAGATAATATTTAATGATAAAAAAACTAAAAATATAGATATGGAGAAAACCAAAAAAAGTATAAAAGGAGCAAATTAAAAAAATGAAATAAAAAGAACAGTTAGTAATAGTAATAATTGTTAAATAATAATTGATAAATAATAAAAAAAATGTAATTCTAAAATAGTACTGAAAAAATAAAATAAAAACAAAAAACGGGAAACTTAAAAACATAAAAAATAAAAACGCATGCAAAAATATAAAAGGACCAAATTAAAAAAATTAAATAAAAATAACTATTAGATAATAATAATAATTGTTAAATAATAATTGAAAAATAATAAAAAAATATAATTCAAAAATAGTGCAAGAATAAAATAAAAACAAAAAACGGGACACTTAACATAAAATAAGATAATATTTAATAAATAAAAAAATTAGTTAAAAACAAAGAATATAAAAATATATGAAAAATTAAAAATAAAAAAAGAGGAGCAAATTAAGAAAAATAAAATAAAAAGAAATATTAGATAATAGTATTAATTGAAAAATAAAAAAAATGGGAAAATAAACACAATACAAAATTAAAAAAATGTAAGTTTCTGTTGCAAGAAAATATTACTAATAGTAAAAAAGAATAAATAATAATGAAAAATAATAAAATAAAAAGTTAGGATGGTGCAAATAAACTCAAAAATAATCATTAAAATCATTAAAGTAAAAGAAATCTTTAAATTAATTAAAATGTAAACATTCTCTGATAATGGAAAACTACAGTTGATAAAATAAGTAAATAAATAAACTTTATCTTTTGCTGCAATTTTATTCGTTAGAGATTGACCGAAATTTTTGATATATTAATAAAAAAATGAATTTATTTAATTGTACAGTAAAACGGTATATTAAATTAATTTTTTTTTGCAGATGTAACAATCAGCCAGGGCCGGTATTCTCAGGTCCTCGCTTGGAGCGATATCGATGTCGTTGAATGCGAGGGGAGTGAAATTCACTGCCAAATCGATTCTCATGCCTTCTCCTCGCATGGATCGCTCCTGTCAAAGAGGAGTGCTTTATTTCACTCGCTTTCATGTGTACCAGTTGCTCGTGTCATAAATTTGCGAGCGGAGGGATACATGAGAATCTAGAAAAGCCATATCGCTGCCAATCAAATCACTCCCTTTTGTGATCGCTCGCTGTGAGAGGAGTGAGTTGAGAATACCGGCCCAGAATTAAGAATCAGATGAAAACAAGACGAAATATAAACATTTTTAAAATGAATCTGTGGCAAAAAATTAATTGGAAGTAAATAACAACATTACTAACAAATTCAACGGTTATTAACAGACAACAAATAACATTTTAGATTTTTTTAGGTTGTTTTTTTTTTTTTATCCGAAACAAACAAACTTCAACAAATAGCTACTTCAGCTACTAAACAGCAAGAAAATATTCTGAAAATGGTCCAAATTTTCAAACGGAGAAAAAAAGGGAAACTTAACGATTAACAATTTCGAAATTATTCAGCTTCTCAACCGGTTAATTTAGAATTTGACGTTCAACAACTTTCAACATTTCGCAATAACTTGTAACATTAACTTGATCTTAAAAACTTAACGTGAACAAGCTCCCAAAACTCCAAACTTGGGCTTGGATAAAACGTAAACATAAACAAATTAACGTACCAACAATTTCTTGATCCTCAACAACTTTATCAAAATTTTAACGGCAACTTCAACTGCTTCTTTTTCGACTCCCAAAACGTAACACAAATGCGCTCTCTGCTGGATCAAACTAGGTTTTTCATAAAATATATCCAAAACTCAAACTTAACATCATGGTAACTTGTGATGGATACTGAGATAAGATGTTCTTCTAAGTGGGCAAGTACCTCTCCATTGTGTAACTGCAAACAAAGATTTTTTTATTAAAACCTAAAATATCATTTTTATTCACACACTGATAACACAAGACTTTCAAAATGACACTTGGTTACTTGGTAAAAATAAGAAATAAACTATAATACAAAAATGTAGACACAATTTTTATTAATCTAATTTAGTATTACACCACAAAACGTTATCAGTTTAAAATTTCTTCAACTAATTTTTAAATTTATCGAGTATAAAATTACTTACTTGACTTGTCGCCACCGTATGCTATATGAAGATTCTTCAGCAACCATATTTCTTGGTATACAGTGCATAACAAAAACTTAACAAAAACTCAACAACTTTTAGTGTGTTCTTTTTACATCATTCTGTTCAGCTCTGTTGAAATAATTTTCAAATTGAGCGGGTGACTAAAGTGAGCAGGAGATCGTAAAAAGAATGCACAAAAATTATCGACAGGAAAGTGCATCATAAAATTTTAGGTTAGAATATTGTTTATTATTTATTTTATTATAAAAATATTAAAAAATATGCAAGTAGAAGATAAGTTATTAGTATTGGCATATAAGTGCTAACACATTTTGTATCCACTTCAAAATAAATCCAAATTGTTATTGTTTTCGTTATGTATTGAGGTTATGATCAACTGAACGGAGCAAGTAATCCGAACCGAGCCCCCTCTAGAGGTAGTGCAGTTAGGGGCAAGGGGGGAAGCGATAGCTCAGTTCTGATCAAAGCGAGCGCTTAAAAAGAATACGCAAAAATATTTAAATGAACGGAGCAGCTGATCTGCTCGAGCAAATGCCGTAAAAAGAACACAACATTTATAACAACAAAAAAATATCAACTGAACATTAAAGCTCACAAACAGACACTCTGCGTGTCTAAGCAGTCGAAACTCTACTGTTGTATCAGTCGAAACTGAGAATGACTTTTTGAAAAATTTACTCGCTTTTATATTAGTTGGACGTGTACCCCACTTCTGGAATTTTCGATACACATACCCACCACTTTTATTTGTTGAAGTTAAATGGGTAGAGTCACCCTCATGGAAGAATTTCTCACACTAACGTGTCCCCTCGGTTAAGGGCAACAACAGGGTCGGACTTTACACTACCTCTAAATAATAATAATAAGTATAGGACAAGGGTATTTAGGTATATAAATTTTAATTACGTATTAATTAAGGGCATTATTTTAAAGAAGGTTATCGTTTTAAATGGCTGTTTTGGGATAATCCGGTAAAAACTTAAGAGATTTGCTTTTAAAATTATTTCTATCAATCTATATACCTATATATCTACCTAGGCCATACTAGTCAAAAATTAAAAAATCGATTATCTTTACATACAATTGATTGAAAGATGTGAATTGGCCAAGCATGTCTTTAAAAAAAAGAGTCTTTTTAGAAATGTCTTTTATTTCTCAAGAAGAAAATATCATTAATAAAAAGAGTGATCATAAAAATCTCAGTGATGTTTATTTTTATTTACCATCTAAGGATAAAACCTTAAAAGAACAACTTACATAATAAATCATCTTACTAAATTACTGTTTATTAAAAATTTTTTGAAATTTTATTTTGATTATTTTCTGACATTGACATTTGTTTTGACAGTGTTTATGAACAAGATGTATGAGTAATATTTTAAAATTCAAATTCAACCTAAGAAATAATTCTTTTAATTTTTTATTTTTCTTCTTTCAATTTAAATTAATTAAAAAAAAATTAAGTAGCCTTTGGCACTATTGTTTCATAAACAATTTTACTAATGTTATTCTGACATCTTTTACTAAAAAAAATTTTAAAAATAATAGTTTTAAGTACCTATATTTATATTTACCATTGTAAACACCAAATTTTATAACCTCATATACATTCCTTGAAAATGGAATAAATTTTCCGAAAGCTTGGAAAAAAGTATAAAGAGTTTCCTTTTATTAATTGCTGCATACCCCAATATTAATGGTTTCATACCTTATTAGACAGCAAATAAACTACCTTTACATATCTATCCATCTATATATCTCTCTATCTAATTTAAATATAAATATTTGCCAACTATTTGTATAATCGGAATGTTTTTGGGAATGTGGCAATAAAACCAAAGCTTTCGAACCTCTATGGGTTCATTTTCAAGGTCTAAAAATTTTATAATTATAAAGAAATTATATAGCAGGAAATAAAATAAATAATACTTACACATGTAAGTGAGATTATAGGTAAAATGTTGTAAAAAATTGGTAATAAATGTGACTCAAAAAACAGTATCTTCATCCAGAGAAATGCGCACTTACTGAACACGTATTCTCTGAAGGCCATATAATGAATTATGAACATGCCAAAATTTTAACCACAGAAATCAATTATAAAAAGCGGATATTTTTAGAAACAGCTTATATAGCTCAGGAAGATCGATGTATCAATAAAAAAACTGATTTAAATAATTTAAGTGTAATATATGCATATCTTTTGAATTTAGAGAAACAAAATTTAAAAAAGTAAAAAAACGAATTATCTAGTATGTGGAATTTAAAACAATTAAATTTATTTATTAAACAAATCTCTCAAATTTTTTAAATCTTATTTTAGATATATATAAGTATTATTTATTTTATTACCTGCTATATAATTTCTTTATAATTATAAAATTTTTAGACCTTGAAAATGATTCCATAGAGGTTCGAAAGCTCGGTAAATAAATTCTAAAACGAGTACACTTTGGTTTTATTGCCACATCCCCAAAAAATATAATTCTTTTATAAAGAATGATGTATGGATTTTAGTTGATCGTCCAAAAAAGACACAAATGTAGTTGTCATAGAATTATTGTATTTTATTTTACTCACTATACAATTGTTTTAATTCATTTTGACATATTAGTTGTCATATATTTGTCTCCAGTTTAATGTTATTCTTTTTGTACAATAAAGCCTAACAAAAGGTTTAAAAGGATTATTTAATAATCTACAACAATTTATTGTACAAAAAATATTGTATAAAAATCAACGATGGAACGTGTCTTACGACCTGAACGATTTCATTTGAACTCTAAGATGCATCTCTACATTGGAAACACTGGTTTAAAACTTTTGAAAATTTTATTTTTGCAGCTGAAATACAGGAGATGGACAAACTAAAGGTTCTTACTAATTTTATATCTCCTTCCGTTTTTGAATACATAAGTGAATGCGATACTTACAATAATGCTATTAGTATTTTGAAAAATATCTATATAAAACCAGTAAATGAAATATTTGCGCGGCATAAGCTCAAGACTCGAAAACAGGAATCTGGAGAGACTATTGACAGATACCTTGAATCTTTAAAACGATTAGCTAAAGACTGCAATTTCAAAGCTGTTACTGCAGACATAAACAGGAATGAAAGTATAAGAGATGCGTTTATAGATGGATTGCAATCATCACTCATTCGGCAAAGACTACTAGAAAATCATACTATATATGTGTAATGAATACGAAGAATTACCTTTTAATACAAGGCTTTATTCTACAAAAACTGACATAATTGATTGTCAACTTAATATAACAACTGATAATGTTATAAACGTAACTAAGGGAGAGTAATATCATGGCATTCTTCCCGCCTTCTTATTTTTCGAGGTAGTCTTCTAAATATTGAGGACGCCTTCGTGTTCTTACTGGCCTATCGATATTCAGTACTGCGTCTTGATTGTTTTGGTTTAAGTTGTCTTGAATTATATGGTCTCGATTTTCTTGAACGATTTGGCCTTGGCTTTCTTGACAGCTTTGGTCTAGATTTTCTTGAATGCCTTGGTCTCGATCCGATTTGTCTTGATTTTGAAGCTCTTGATTTTGAAGCTCTTGATTTAGATGATCTTGAATTTGATTATTAGAATTTTCATATGAATTAATTAATGATGTGTCTCCTCGAGGAGCTAAATGCCGAGTGGAAACTGTTTTTCTTCTCCATTTTTCATTCGGATATGGGCGTAATCCGAGTTGGCTTCTAGAAGTTGGACTTCATCAACTAAAGGTTCGTATTTATTCATACGGACGAATCTCTTTAATAGCACTGGTCCTGGGGAAGCTAGCCATGTAGGAACTGACGATCCATAAGTTGAGCGTCTCACATAGTTAAACAGACGTTCATGTGGGGTCGAGTTAATAGCAGTGCATAAAAGAGATCTAATAGAGTGCAGAGAATCCACTAGAACCTGCTCCCACTGGTTGATTTTCAAATTTTGAGATTTTATAGCCAACTGGATTGTTTGCCATATGATTCCATTATATCGTTCGCACTGGCCATTACCCTGAGGATTATAGGGAGTCGTGCGACTTGAAGCAATACCGTGAGACTCTAAAAATGACTTAAGTTCGCGAGACATGAAAGAGGTACCTTGGTCAGAATGAACGTATGAAGGAGTGCCAAATATAGAAAATAATTGACGCAAACATTGGATAACTGTAGAGGATGATATGTCAGAACATGGAAATGCGAATGGGAATCTGGAAAATTCATCGACAACTGTTAGTAAGTACTTATTTTTTGAAGATGAAGGCAAAGGACCTTTAAAATCCAAATTAAGACGTTCAAATGGTGAGGTGGCTTTTATTAATGTTCCTTCATTTTTATGAAATTTTGGTTTAATTTCAGCACAAACAGGACATGAGGAGGTAATTTGACGGACGTCATCCACAGAATAAGGGAGATTTTTGCAACGTATCCAATGGAAAAACCGAGTAATACCAGGGTGACACAAAGAAGAATGTAAAGCAAATAATTTATTTTGATCAACCGATGATAAAGTAGCAGAAGTAATACGGGAAAATGCATCAGCTACCGTGTTTTGACTTCCTGGTCTATAAACGATATCATACTTGTAGCATGACAATTCCAAACGCCAACGTTGAATTTTTTTCATTTTTGATTTTTGAAGAAGACTTGTTGTTAAACATAAATGCCACTGACTTCTGGTCCGTAACGAGCTGAAAATGTCTGCCAATTAAAAAATGTCGCCACTTTTTCAGTGCTTCTACTATTGCGTACGCTTCTTTTTCGACTGAAGAATGCTTTTGTTCCTGAGAGGATAAGGTTCTTGCAAAAAATGAGACTGGTCTACCTGATTGAGATAACTGAGCAGCTATCGCAAACTCCGAGGCATCGGTTTCAACAGTTAATACAACGTCATCATCAATTGAAGAAATCGAAGAATTGGCTATGTCTTGTTTGAGCTGTCTAAATGCCGAAATTGCTTTTTCAGATAATGGAAAACTTGTGCTGTGTGCCAACGGCTGAATTTTTTCGGAAAATTTAGGGACCCATTTAGAATAGTGTGCAAACATTCCTAAAATTCTTCGCAGAGAAGCTGTAGAATCAGGTACTGGTAAGTTTAAGAGAGGCTTAAGTCGTTCTGGGTCCGGCTTCATAGTTTTGTTGCATATTAAATACCCAAGAATGGAAATCGATCTGAGGGAAAATCTTGATTTTGTTTCATTAATTGTTAAATTGTACTTCTTAATGACATTAAAAAAATTTGTAAATTTTCATCATGTTCTTCTTGTGAGTTACCGCAAACAGTGACGTCATCCAGATAAGCATATACGCTTTTAAGATTCTCTTTCTTGATGATGCTTCCGATGGTCCGCTGAAAAACAAGCAACTCCATTGGTAACACCAAACGGAATACGAGTAAATTGGTACAAATTTCCACAAGCTTCAAATGCAGTATAGATCTGTTCTTGATCTTTAATTGGAATTTGGTAATAGGCACTACGGAGATCAATTGTACTAAAAATGGAATACTTTGAAATTTGGCTTACAATGTCTTCTATCCGTGGCAATGGATATGCATCCAATAATGTATATTTATTTATAGTTTGAGAATAGTCAATACACATGCGTTTCTTGTGGTTTTCACTTGAAACTACGAGGGGTTGAGCTCGCCAGGGGGAGATACTGAGTTCTATGATCTTTTCTTTTAGAAGATGTTTGATTTCTTGCTCAATAAAGTTGAGGTCTGAAGTTGTAAATCAGCGGGATTTTATTGCGATTGGTTTGCAATTAAACATCAAATTTGAAAATAAACTGAATGGTTCAACATTTGCTACTGCTAGATTGCATATTGATAGGGCAGATTTATCCCCTCCAAAGAGAATTTCGAGTCGGGAATGTTGTTTGAGAATATCATGACCAATGATTGCTTCCGTGCAGAGTTCATCAAGGACTAAAAGCTTTACATCTGAATAAGTGTTATCCAAAATTTGTAGGCGTACAATACAATATCCAAGAACTTGCGATGTGAGAGATAATGACGCCATTTTAACATTGATTCTTGACGGGAAAACACGAATATTTCTACTGACAACAATTTTACTTGAAATATAGCTATCAGAATTTCCTGTATCGACTAGTGCATCTGTGATTATGTTGTTTATTTTAATATGAATAATGGATTTTGATAGACAACTAGGAGAGGCAGCAGAAATTGCAGTATCAAATGCTTGAATTAAGCTTAAAGAAGAGTGCTCTAGAAGCCGCTGTCTAATTTGAGGTGAACTCAAGCCACTGATAAACGAGTCTCGAATGAAATCATCTCTATTTTGCTCTGCAGTGACAGCTTTAAATTTGCAGTCTTTGCTCATCTGCTTCAAAATTTGTAAATATTGGTCAATTGACTCACCTGCTAGTTGTTTTCTTGATGAGAGAGAATGTCGAGAGAATATTTCATTTTTGGGCTTTATGTAGAGGCTTTCAAGGGTTTTTATGGCATCTTCATACGTTGTACTCTCACTAATGGACTCAAAAACGACTGGACTCACGTAGTTTATTAGTAGATTCAGCTTCTTTTTGTTGTCATGTACATCTGTCGCTTCCAGAAAATTCACGAATGATCGGTACCAATGATTCCAAAACTGACCTGCATTTCCTAGTGTAATATCAATATCTAATCGATCGGGGCGAAGCAGCTTATCCATTTTAGAGATTTTTTTTTGTAGAATAAATTGTAATGAATACGAAGAATTACCTTTTAATACAAGGCTTAATTCTACAAAAACTGACATAAATGATTGTCAACTTAATATAACAACTGATAATTGTTGTGTATTTGATACCTAGCAACCGTTGTTATTTAGTTTTTAGTAATGTCATATATTGTACGTTTGAAATAAAATATTATCATGTTAATTAAACCTGAATTTAATATCCAAGTATATAATAATTGGCGACGAGAGTAAAATCGTAGCTCAGTGAAAGTACTCCGTGAATGTTCTAAAGTATCAAGTTTTTTTTTTGCCTTCAAGTTTCTCAAGTTCGCACTCACTTATCAAGACAATTTCCGTATTTGGAAAAAAAATACAATCAAGATCGAGAATAAGCACTACGAAAATGGACCAGGAACAGTTAGCGCTATTCATGAAAGAAATGAAGTCCTTGATTACAGTATTAAAGGACGAAAAACCTGGTAAGGAAAGTTTGATTCATGTAAATCCCTTCGAAAGCTTTGACCCAAAGAAGGAGAAATTCTCATGCTACATCGAGCGATTTTCGAACTATTGCACCATGAAAGGTCTTGTTGATGATTCAAAGAAAGCACAGTTGTTGTGTGGTTCCATCGGCAGTACGCACTACAACGCTCTTACTGCTTATATAGGGCCTGATAAGTCGATTACAAAGCTCGATTACGAAACGCTCAAAGCAAGTTTCGATCAAATGCTGACGCCAAAACGAAGCTCAATCGTGTCTCAGCACTATTTTTTGAGTGTTGTCCAAAAAGAAGGCCAGACAATCGCCGAGTTCGTTGCCGCACTCCAAAAGAACATAACCGATTGTGAATTCAGGGTTGAGTGCCCGGCAGAAGCATGCAAAGCCGTCGGAAATGTGATTTTCGTCAATGTGATTTTCTTAAGAGCACAGTTTATTAGAGGATTGCGCGACAATTGGATCAGAGAGCAAATTCTTCAGTCAGCAGAATACAGTTTTGACAAGATCTTGAGCAAGGCCGTTGCCCTAGAAGCCGCCCGTATCGAAAGCACCGAGCTGTCCAAACATTCGTCCAACTCAAACCAAAGTGATACTTTCCACCTCCAAGGATCACATAGAGGTTCTCGTCGGGATTCCAGTTATCAGTCAAACGATAATCGGAAATACAGGTTCCGGAATAATCGTTCTCAATCGACAGGATCCAGGAATGGTTCACAATCCAGACGCCGCATAGATTATCGAGCACTAGGAATACAAGATCTCTGTACCAGGTGTGCCAAAAATAATCATCGAGTGATCGATTGCAAAGTTGGGTTCGATAAAGTTCATTGTTCCTCATGTAACCGCAAGGGTCACGTAAGCCGCGTTTGTATCACGACGCTATCCAAGAATTTGAAGTCCAATGGATTAGGCTTGACTAACGCAGTCACATACGTTGAGGATACCGAACACTTGCATTCGTATGGTATCTCCCGCCTCGACACAGAAGTCGTTGATCTTTTCGAGGGTCTCCTGATTCGGAGAAATATATAATCACGGTTCTCATTAATGGGAAGTCTCAAGCCATGGAAGTTGATTCAGGTCCCGTTTTTCCCTCCTAGGGGAGGAAGAATTTAATAAGTTGGAATTACATGTGCCTTTTCAATCCTCAAACACTGTTTTTAAATCTTATTCCGGGAATGTAATAATCCCAAAAGGTAAAGTTGCTGTCTCCGTGAGTTGCAATGGCAAAGAAACAAGAAGTGATCTGTATATCGTTCCCTCAGGTCACACCGCCTTGCTGGGTCGCCAGTGGATTCGAGATTTGGACATAGAACTCAAAGAAATAGACCTGACCTCTAAGCATGTCCCTAAAGCAGTAACAATTAACACGATATTCACTCCTAGAGATGTTGTTGCTGAATTTCCGTCTGTCTTTTCAGAGAAGATTGGATGCGTGCCAAATTTTCAGGTTAAGCTCCAGTTGCGCCAGGGAGTTAAACCAAGTTTCACTAGAGAGCGTCAACTACCATACGCCTTGAGGTCACGCGTCGACAAAGAATTGGATTCTCTCGAGGCCGCAGGAATAATCACGCCCGTCACGACCAGCGACTGGTGTTCGCCGCTTGTTGTGATTCCCAAGGTAGACGGAGGAGTAAGACTCTGCGTCGACTATAAATCCGGCGTGAATCAAAGGCTGGTATCTGCAAGTTTCCCAATCAGAAGGATTGAAGATATCCTACACAGTCTACGTGGGTCCAGGTATTAAGCTTTGGCATCAAGACAGCTCCGGCTGAATTTAATCGAATTATTTCACAAGTTATTCAAGGATTGGCAAAAACAGAGGCATATTTTGACGATATAATCTGTCACGGTACAACCGAAGGAGAATGCGCTCAAAATCTCCGTGCATGCCTTAAGCGTCTTTCAGACTTCGACCTACATGTTAACACAAACAAGTGTTCATTTTTCCAGACGAAAATCGAATATCTTGGGCACATCATTGGGCAAAATCAAATCAGAAAATCGCCAGAAAAAGTGAAAGCCGTAAACGAAATGCCACGTCCCGTCGACGTTGAGGGTGTTCGTCGATTTATGGGGCTTCTCACATATTATTCACGTTTTATTCCGCAGTTCTCGTCGATGTCAGCTCCGCTCCGACGTCTCCTGAAAAACAATCAAAAATTCACATGGTCCGCTGACTGTGAAGCCGCCTTTTTGAAATTGAAGACCGAGCTATGTAGCGATCGATTTCTCGTACCTTTCGATCCGAGCCAGCCCATCATACTCACGTGCGATGCCAGTCCTGATGGCATAGCAGCCGTTTTGAGTCACCCAGTGGAAGGTGCGGAAAAGCCGATAGCATACGCCTCCCGATTGCTGACCACATCGGAAACCAACTATAGCCAACTTGACCGCGAAGCACTCGCTATAGTTTTTGGGGTTAATCACTTTTTTAATTACTTGTTCGGACGTTCGTTCACCCTGGTTACCGACAATAAACCCTTAACGCATATTTTCCAGCACAACAAGAATTTGCCTCAAATCACCAGCGCCCGCCTGCTACGCTACGCGTCTTTCCTGTCCGGATTTGATTTTACAGTAAAATTTAAGGCCGGCGAAGAAAACAAGAATGTTGATTGCCTCTCGCGCGCACCAATTCCCCAAAACATCGTGTCCACAGACATAGCAATTGGTGAAGAAGTCAACAACATATTGTCCGAGCAAATTCTGCAAATTTCAAGCCGAAATTTAACCTTTGAGACAATTCGTGAAGAGACCAACAAGGATCCAGAGTTGAGGAAACTTGTCGATTCCCTTATGAACGAGTGTACAGTATCAGAATACACTGTGCACGACGGTGCGTTGTTCCGTCAGGACCGGATTGTCATCCCCGCTTCCCTCCGTAGTCAAGTTCTCTCTGAGCTACACGAGACTCACCTTGGTATCATGAAAATGAAGCAATTGGCTCGCAAGTATGTATATTGGCCTGGAATTGATAACCAAATTGAGAGGTTGGTCAAGGGTTGTGAACAGTGTGCCCTCACACGATCCAATCCACCGAAAATAGAATTGGGAGAGAGTACATATAGATTATGCTGGACCTTTTCAAGGACATCATTTTCTGGTATGCATAGATGCCAGATCAAAATGGACAGAGGTTGAGCCTGTCAGGGATGCACCAACTTCGGCGTCAACAATGGCCCTCCTCAACAAAATTTTTGCAACGCACGGTTTCCCTAAACAACTTGTCTCCGACAACGCCACGATTTTTCAGAGTGAGGAATTCCGCGAATATTGCCGCTTCAATGGGATTTTTCAGAAATTCATCGCGCCTGGGCACCCTGCCACAAATGGCCTTGCTGAGCGAAATGTCCAAACACTGAAAAACAAGCTCCGGGCTACGTCTGACGAAAAATTGTCTATGACTGACAAAGTCAGGAACATCCTATTCCATTACCGAGCGACGCCACTTGCCAACGGTAAGTCTCCCGCTGAGTTGTACCTCGACCGGAAGTTCCGCATCCGCCTCGACGCGTATCTTCCCGCCAGCCAACAGGCCTTTAACTCCATTCCTGCTAAGAGGTTCTTTCATGTGGGGGAGAGAGTACAAATCCGTCTCTACAAAGGAAACAAGCCAACATGGGACTTCGGTGAAGTTGTCCGGAAGTTTGGCCAGCTTCATTACCTGGTTCGATTAGACAGTTCAGGCAAGACGCTCAAGAGGCACATAAATCAGCTCCGCGGTACTCATGTGCCCCCCAAGAAATCCGTCAGCTTCGGGCCTCAACACTCATATGAGGTTCCTCGAGTTCCCCAGCATCATGGCGCCAGATCTTCGCAGCCTCACAGTCCTGTTCATCGCCCCATTCTAGTTCATTATCACGTGAATCAGATGCAGTACCACCAACAACTCCGCCAATGTTACCTTCCACGCCACACCGCCCTCTACCATTGCCACCCCGGCCAAGAAGACTTCCAGAGAGGCTCCGTAGGCCAAATGTCATTTTATATTAGTCCAAATTTGTGGGGGAGACTGTTGTGTATTTGATACCTAGCAACCGTTGTTATTTAGTTTTTAGTAATGTCATATATTGTACGTTTGAAATAAAATGTTATCATGTTAATTAAACCTGAATTTAATATCCAAGTATATAATAATAATGTTATAAACGTAACTAAGGGAGAGTAATATCATGGCAATATGCTATTGTAGAAGCTTTGAGGAAATGGAGGCACTACCTTATAGGCCGTTATTTTCAACTTATAACAGATCAACGATCAGTTTCTTTCATGTTTAACAGAAAACACTTCGAAAAAATTAAAAATGAGAAAATCATGCGCTGGAAATTAGAACTTTTAAGTTATAACTATGAAATTATTTATAGACCTGGGAAATATAATGTCTCAGCTGATACTTTATCAAGAATCTGTTCATCTACTACAAAAAATCTACAGCAATTACGGTCTCTACATGAAGCTTTATGTCACCCTGGAGAAACAAGATTGTATCACTGTGTAAGGAGTAAGAACCTTCCCTTCTCACTAGAAGAGATACGATCAACAATATCCTCGTGTCGTGTGTGTGCTGAAATTAAGCCACGGTTTCATAACAGAGAAAGTCATCTTATTAAAGCTACTCAGCCACTAGAAAGATTTAACATAGATTTTAAAGGACCGTTACCGTCATCTTCCAAAAATCGTTACCTTTTGATTGTTGTTGATGAATTTTCTCGTTTTCCGTTTGCTTTTCCGTGTAAAGATCTATCTTCAAGTACTGTTATATCTAAACTTAAAGAACTGTTTGTCTTATTTGGTACACCTGCTTATATACACTCTGACAGAGGCTCAAGCTTCATGTCACAGGAGCTTAAGTCATTCCTTAGTACTGCAGGTATCGCTACAAGTCGGACTACTGGTTACAACCCGCAAGGTAATGGTCAGTGTGAACGTTACGTTGGAATTATCTGGAAGACAATTGAATTATCCCTGAGAACTCATCAACTGGAAATTGATAATTGGGAACAAGTATATCAGGAAGCCTTACACTCTATTCGTTCTTTGCTATGTACATCAATCAACACCACACCTCATGAAAGAATGTTCAGTTTTCCCAGAAGGTCAAGAAGTGGAATGACTATGCCTTCATGGTTGATGAATTCGGAAACAGTCTTAATGAAGCGACCAGTTCGACATTCTAAGTACGAGCCTTTGGTTGAAGAAGTGGAGTTGTTGGAAGGAAATCCTGAATATTCACATGTTAAGTTATCTGATGGTAGAGAAATAACTGTTTCCACGCGACATCTGGCACCTATTGGAACTTCAATGGAAGAACCTTTATTGTCAGGAATATCAACTGGTGTTTCCTTTGAAATGGGATGAGATAAATTTGTATTTTCAGATGGATCAGAAGTTTTCAAGTTTTCTTCGGGAGCAACATCTGTCTTAAAAGAAGTTTCCTGAAAATCAATTGTCTTTAGGTTTTCTACTTCCGGAGCAATATCTGTTATATTCTTTAAGGAAATATCTCCCCTAGGAGCTAAGTGTTTTAATGATACAGTTGACTCTCTTCCATTTTCATGACGAACTAAGGCGTACTTGGGATTTGCTTCTATTAAAGTAACTTCTTCCACCAATGGATCGTATTTAGTATTACGAACAAACTTTTTGAGAAACACAGGATGGGACGGACTTAACCACGAAGGTAAGGAAACTCCATACGTTGCACGACGTAAATGGTTAAACATTCGCTCATGTGGGGTACAATTTGTCTCAGTACAAAGTAGAGATCTGATTGAATGCAGAGCATCTGGTAAGACTTCTTCCCATCTTTGTATATCTAAACCTTTAGTCTTAAGAGCCAGATTTATACACTTCCATATAATACCATTATATCGTTCGATTTGCCCATTTCCTTCGGGGTTATAAGGGGTAGTCCTACTCGTAGCAACGCCTCTTGAATGAAGGAAGTTTACTAGTTCTTCAGATAAAAATTGTCTTCCCCTGTCCGAATGGACATAAGCCGGCGTGCCAAACATGGAAAAAATTTCAACTAGACAGCTTACCACAGTAGAGGCGTTCGTATCTTTACAAGCAAATGCAAAGGGAAATCTAGAATACTCGTCTACAGCCGTAAAAAGGTGTTTCTTATTATTCGAACTTGGTAAAGGTCCTTTAAAATCGATGTTTAAACGTTCCCATGGAGAGGTAGCTTTGATTAGATGAGTATTCTGAGTTTTGTAGAATCTGGGCTTTATTTCATTGCACACAGGACATGACTGTACCATATTTTTAATCTCTTCTAAGGTAAAAGGTAAATTTCGTTTTCGGACAAGATGATACATACGGGTTATTCCTGGATGACAAAAAGATTGATGTAATAGATATAATTTATCACTATGTGTTGTTCCGCAGATTCTTGAAAACGCGTCTGCTGCTTCGTTGGACCGCCCCGGGCGAAATATAATGTCATAACTATAGCAAGATAATTCTAATCTCCATCGTAAAATCTTTTCGTTTTTTATTTTACTGGAATGTTTTATATGGAACATAAATGACACAGCTTGTTGATCCGTTATTAATTTAAAATGCCTACCTATCAAAAAGTGCTTCCATTTTCTGATAGCTTCGACAATAGCATATGCCTCTTTTTCTATAGAGGAGTGCGTTTTTTCTGAGCCCGTGAATGTCTTTGAATAGAAAGCCACAGGACGTCCTCCTTGACTCAGAGTAGCTGCAAGGGCCACTTTAGAGGCATCCGTTTCAATAACTAGGATTTCATTGTCTGATACAGTCCACAGTAGAGATTTAGCTAAGTCTTCTTTTAAAGAATTAAATTTTTCAATTGCATCTGCCGACATTGGGAAACTTTTACAATTTAATCAGCAATTGTTAAAGCATCTGCAATGGATAAATATTTGCGTCCCGAGAGATTTGATATAGATTTAAAATCATCGAACGCTTCCAAGGAATGGGGGCATTGGTACAAAACTTTTCAAAAAGTACGGGGGCCGAAAATAACATCAAACTGAAACTGCTGACTAACTATGTATCTCCAACAGTATTTGAGATAATTAGCGAATGTAAAACTTATGAGGAAGCTGTTCAAGTCCTTGAAAATGCTTATAACAAACCAATAAATGAAATCTACGCAAGACATCTACTTGCTACTAGGAGACAACAACCTGGTGAGTCGATAGACCAATACTTTCAAGCTCTTAATAAGCAAAAACTGCAACTTTAGAGCTGTCACAGCTGAAGAGAACAAAAACAGTTTTATACGTGATACATTTATTAATGGTATATCATCATCCCAAATACGTCAACGTTTATTGGAGTATACTTCATTAACTTTAGATGAAGCTATTTTGAAATCAAGATCGTTTGAAAATGCTCTAAAGCATTCAGAAGCTTACCAATCTTTTTTAAATCCCTCCATAAATGCAGCTTTTTCAAGTCATGGAGAGGATATTCGTACAGATACCTTTCTACAAGCAACTTCTTCAAGTCATGCAGAGGATAGTACAGATACCTTTCTACAAGCAACTTCGATTCAAAAATGTTTTTTCTGTGGTAAAAATAAACATCCTCGTAGTGTTTGTCCGGCTCGAAATCAGACATGCCAATATTGTAAGAAGTTAGGACATTTTGCTAAGGTATGCTTAAAATCAAAATTATCCGACAAATCGAACAAGGCTACATCTGCTACCATCACAGCATCGGCCTCTTCAACGTATCCTCTGAGTCTGGCAAAAGCACTAGCTGATATTGAAATAAATGATATTTCGGCAAAATGTTTATTAGACACTGGAAGCTCTGACAGTTTCCTTGATTACGATTTTGTACAACTGCACAAATTTAATATTTATCCAAGCTCTGGACAGGTATCTATGACTACTACATCTCACAGTCTTATGGTATTGACTATTTTGAGAATTTTTCCCCTGTTGTGCGTATTTCTACTTTACGAATGCTAATTGCCTTATCTGTTGAATTAGACTTGTCAGTTGAATATTTCGATGTGACTACTGCCTTTCTTCATGGTGAATTGGAAGAAAGTGTCTATATGGAACAACCAAGTTGTTTTATTAAAAAGGGCGATGAATACAAAGTATGTTTGTTAAAAAAGGCTGTGTACGGGCTAAAACAGTCTTCCAGAGCATGGAACAAAAAGGTTAATGAAGTCTTAATAAAATTCAATTTCAAAAGATCTATTAATGAACCTTGTTTATTTTCCAAAATTCAGGGAAATTCAATAATTATCATTGCGTTGTTTGTTGACGATTTTTATATTTTTCATAATAATTTGGTTGAAAAAAATAAATTATTTGATATTTTAAAAAATCATTTTAACATAAAAAATTTAGGCAAAGCCCATAATATTCTTGGTATGCAATATTATAAAAATGACACAGATGGTACTGTCTATCTGAGCCAAAAGTCATACATTATTAATGTCTTAAACAAATTTGGTTTTATTGATGCAAAAGGGGCTTATACCCCAATTGAGCCAAATGTTAAAATGAAAATATCTGAATGTAATGCCAATGTACCATACCAAAACGCCATTGGATGTTTGATGTACCTAGCCGTCAATTCTAGACCAGATATTGCCTACACAGTGAGCTACTTGAGCCAGTTTAATACTGGACCCTCAATAGAGCATTGGAATCTCGTTAAACGTGTGTTTAGATACCTTAAGGCCACTACTGATTTAGGACTAATGTATGAAAAGACTATCTCTACAGATATTGAAGGTTACGTAGATGCTACATGGGGAGATCATCAAGCTGATAGAAAATCTCACACTGGTTACATTTTTAAGTTAGCTAATGGACCTATTTCATGGGAGACTCACAAACAGAGGACTATTGCACTCTCATCATGCGAGGCTGAATATATGGCTGCATCTGATGCCTGCAAGGAAGGAAGCAGTTTATCTTGGAAAACTCATTGCTGAAATTCTGGATAGACCAATGAGGCCAATCAGACTCTATGTGGACAATCAGAGTGCGATAAAAATTGCTGAGAACCCAGTTTTTCATAATCGCACGAAACACATCGATATCCGGTTCCACTTCATCCGTGATATTGTTAGTGCGGGAGAAGTCAAATTAGTTTATAAGCAAACTAATGACTTGATTGCCGATATTCTTACCAAAGGCTTGGGTCGTAAGTCGTAATAAACACGAAAAATTTGTTCAGAGTATGGGACTTACTAAAATTTAGTTTTTTTTTATCTAAGTTTTTTTTAGCCTGTTTAGCTTAAGGGGGAGTGTTGAAACTCTAAGCCATATCCAGTCTATATGTTTTGTGTATATATTTCTATAGCAACATTTATAACTGTCATGTAATAAAATATTATAGAATTGTCACTTATATCATCTATATCTTCGAAATATATTTTTCAAGTTAAGTTCTCTGCAGTTATTATATCCCGCAATAGATATCATACCTTTTGTATCATGAGTGTTGTATAGCTTTCAGTACATATCATTGTCTACAAAGTAATTTACAAGGTATAAAAATAAATGCACAATATTATTTAATTTTATATTCAACAATTTGTTTTACACATAACATGTATTAAGTATTGCATATCTTTCATTTAATTTTATCATCCAATTTAATAAACCAATAAATACATAAAATAAAAAACACAAAAATAAAAAAACTATTCACACCTAATTGGTAAAAAAAAATACAAAATATACCAAAATATAACAATAACATCAAGATATAAAGTCAAAGCGGCGTATATATATTCTTCCGGCGATATAGAATACCTATGAATACCGCCAATAATTCTTTGAGTATCGTATATCATGAAAATAGAGTAAATTAAAGTTCCCACCGACGCATAAATAAGCTGCAACCCATAATTTCTCACTGCGCCATAAAATATTCCACATACTATCAGTATAATAAGAGATATGAAGAGTGTTCCACTACATACAGTAAAATCAATTTTCGTCTGAAAAGCAAATATAGTCAATGCTAAGCATACTACCGCTGTTATTCCTACAGATATGGCGAGAGCATCTGCTTCTAATAAGGAAGCAATACATCCCAGAAAGAAGCTTATAACCAATGTAAATATCGCCAATAATATATAGTTAGCCGGCACCGTCCTTCGAAGCTGTCCACAGCATATTAAACAAAAAACAGTTACAATAAGAATAACAAGTGAGGCATAGAACAAAGCAATATTCGATTGAACAAATTCTCTAGTGTTGATTTCGTAGCGGAACCAGCAGATGACAGCTAGTGTCACGGCGAGTTGGAGGAATAGTAAAGCGTAAACTTTTCTACTAAAACTTCTTCGGATGGATGCATCACTGAAATCTATGTTTTTTACTACTGCATCTTCAACAGATTGTGTATCCTGTGTACTGTTGTAATCTGAAAAATAAAAATATATAAATAAAGAAAGGAAAAACCAATGTCAATGTCACAATTTTTATTATTAAAAAGTTGAAATTCTAAAGCGCTACTAGTTTCGGCCTACAATACTGCCATCATCAGACTATAACAGTTACAAAGTAAAAGGTTAAATATATTCAAGAAGATTGTAAGATTGCAGTTGATAGTGTAACATTGAAATTATAACAAATAATGCATATGTTATTATAAACTATTGGTTAAAACCAAGGTAAAGTATTAAATTATACAAAGAGAGAAGAAGTGGACATTGAAAAACAATTGAAAAGGCAGATTAAGTAAAATTAAATAATTAAATTTCATTGAGCTTAATGCTCTCCTTTTTACTTAATCTGTCTTTTCATTTCTTTTTCAATGTCCACTTCTTCTCTCTTTGTATAATTTAATACTACTTTACCTTGGTTTTAACCATTAGTTTATATATATGTTACGGTTAAAGTATTTACTTGGCTAGTATATAAACTAGTTGGATAGTATACAAACTATCCAACTGCCTGGTTATTTTGATAAAAAATCACATTTTCACTAAAATAGCTACGAGTAATGGCTGGTATGTATGCTATCCAGCTAGTTTATAAACTATACAAAATTTATCGCTAAATCACAAACCACAAGGAAATTACACAAATTAGCTAGCATTTTTGGCTAGTTTGTAAACTTTGGATAAAGTGTGAACTTGATATTGGTAGTAATACATAATAACCAACGAGTTGGTTAGTATGTAAACCAACCAATTCTCTTTTGGTAATTTAGTGGGGTTATGTTTCGTCAAGTGTTGTGTGTTGTGCCGCCGTTGTACAGTTGTGTCTCGTGAAATTTGTTTAAGATTAGTTATCAAGTTATTAAAAATGAATCAACAGCAACAATTTGAAAACCTACTATTAGACGTGTATGATCAAAAGTCGCAAAATTCAAAATTAACTGGGCATGAAGGGCGTCAAGCAACAACAAAATTATTAAACGAAAAGTATCACAACTTAACACAGGAAATAGTAAAATTGTTTATTGAAACTTGTGAAAATGTTCAGCTTAAACGGAACAAAACTAAAAAAGGAATTAAAATGTTGAATTTGGAACCGTTGGACCACTACACCAACACACACTTTTATATGCCTGACGCGCGTTTCGATAACCAAGTTATCTATCTAGTGGTAGTGTAAACGGTTTTCGGTAAAAAGGGAATTGTTGTTAAACCAATTGTTTCAAATCATTTAAACTCTCGATTCCAAATCGATCTCATCGACTTACAAACTAGACCAGATGGTGACTACAAATTTATATTTGTCTACCAAGACCACCTAACCAAATACGTCAGGTTGAGAGCGTTAAAAACAAAGAAAGCTAAGGAAGTAGCTGAGCACCTATTAGAAGTATTTGTAGACTTAGGCTTGCATGTTGCAGAGCGACAATGGCCGAGAATTTGCAAACCAGGTGGTTATTAGGGTAAAAGGCATGCTAGAAAGGACATGGCACTTTTTATGGGAATTTTCGCCCTCTGTATTTTTGAGAGGTTGTAGTTGACATCAAAAGATTTTTTCCTTTGCGCTAAAGTCCTAGCTCTACTGGGTGTACCAGGAAAATGGGCCCAAAGTTGAGATTTTGAATTTTACATGTATTTTGAAGTACCATGTCCTTTGTTTTCAATTCCCTAAATGTTGCTTATATGCATGAAATAAAACAAAATCAATACATTTTGATTTTTTAGGTGATTGAGGAATTAGTCGGAATGTGGCCTGACTGCCATTTTGTGCATGGTAAACCGAGACATTTATAATAACAAGGATTTTACTATCCCAAACTAAATTAGCCCAAAAGTAATACATAATAACCAACTCGTTGGTTATTATTATATATATATTAATTGGGTTAACTTATCTTTGGTGTGGGGTACAAAAAGTTGGTTAATGTTGTGGGGTTTATCATATCCCAAATCAAAATTTACCCATGATGCAGTAGATTTTCAATATTGACTTTTTTATTCATAAAATTTGATTCTGTTCATTTGTAAATAGAATAAAATATTTTCTATGTTAAGATGAAACGCTAAAAACTCCCTATTGAATTTTCTTCTTTTTTACTATATATCAAAAAGAACAAGAGCCAATAGGAAGTTTTTAGCGTTTCATCTTAACATTCTAAAAGATATTTATTGGAAAACTATAAATAATAATTCAAAACAACATGAATTCTGCGTCCAAAAAAACATAGGGTAATTGTGTTGGTTTACCGGCCACTACTTGTTGTCGGCCAAAAAAATATATAAACGTAAATAACTTTATTTCAGAAAGAAATATATTAGTCGTCTATTACTTAACTAGATGGCTCTACCTTTTTTACCAATTTGTATATCTTCCCGACAAGAGAAAGTTATAGGTTATTATACAGTTCTTCTGAAAACATAGCGTGTTTAGTGTCGTTATATCAATCAACGGTTATAGTTAGGAGAGAAATTATAAAAAAAAATTTGGTTGGAACCTACTGCATTATCTGTTAAGGTAAGTTTTCACCTTATTTTATGAAATAGAAAAATAAAGCTAATATATATTTTGGTAGGTAATAGGCGAGTGGACTATTTTTTTTTAATTTATATTTAAATAATGTACCTCAATATTAGGCGATTTAATATTTTTTATTGATCATACGAACTCTAAATCACCAATAAAGTAAAAGTAATATTATAAACAATGCATTAATTCTGTGAGAATATGAATAGGTATTCTTATGCTACTGAACGCGAGAGGTCACCAGAAAGTAAAATTCTTAATTTAGAGCTAAATGGTGTTGAGGTAGGTATGTCACACCCCACCAAACCAACGAAGGGTTATCGGTAAACATAGCGAAAAGCAATATACCAAATAATTATTTGATTATTGTGAGAATTTAATTATTTGGACTTTGATTGAAATTAGAACGAATTTGGAGTATTTGGCTGGTTTCCCAACTTCGTTTACGCATCGGTTCATTGTTCTTGTTTTTTTCTGCCAACAAATACCTAGTTATTTGTAAATTTGGTTGAATTTCAATAAAAAGAAATTTTTTAATATGCTTTAATACTAAATATTCTGTTTAATTATTTATTGTAGGTAAATCAGAATTATACTCTCTTTTATTTAAGGTGACATTGATTTCGACATTAAGACATTATTTATACAATGATATAATGATATAGATCAACTTTTGTAGCGTCATATATATTAGAAACTAGGTATTTTACAGAGATAAAAACTTATCTTTGGTATTACAACAAACATTGATTTACTATAGCGTTTTTATAAAAATACAACTATTTCTGATGTACAGTATTTAGGTATTTCATTTAGTACCTACCTATTCAGTCATTTTTGTTAAAACGTTTTTCAAAATTTATGAAAAATACTCAAATGGTTTGTTTAATTACCAACAGATCGCCCGCATTCAATATTTATTCTTGAAAGAAGAAAGCTGTGGTTGTTGAAAGTTTCGTCAACAGAGGACAAGACGATAGTAATAATTTTCTTAATATGTGATATGATATATCATATCATTATCGACAAATTCAAATTAAATGCTTATAAAACAAAGTGTATGATCCTGTCTGGTAGATTCAGACTAAAGACTTATTTATTCACAAAACTTATCGTTAGTTTATTTTATTCTAGCCATTACATTAGACGATGGACTCATCAAAACTGGAATCAACATCACAAACAGGGTAGGTACCTATTTGGTTCTTTGAAAAGAAAATATCTGGTGCCGACAAACAAATGTTACGACCAACGACCAACCCTGTTTAGTTGTATCATAATTTAAGTTGTATCATGCTGCTATACGGTATCCTGTGACCGCTACAAGACAAAATTCTTATACGATGTGGTAAGAAAACTTACCAATTTAACAACGACTCAGAGTGAGCGTAAAGTTATTATTTTGTAAATAATCCAGATTTAACACATGAAGTGCAAATAATAATACTGAAATGTTTTGGTGACAGTGGGTAGAATTTAAGTTCTTAAGTGCAGATCCCTATACGTGAAAAGATTGTCGGTAAATATTACTCTACCTACTTTCACATAGATGGCGCCAGGATGTTGTTAATAATTTTATTTATAAATATTCATTGAAGCCTACGAGGGTACAACAAAATGTTAGTAGATGGCAAACGGATCCTATTTTGCAAAAATATAATACGAGGGTAAACATTTGGTTATTACTTAAAAGGAACTGAAAAACAATTATTTTACATAAAAATATTTCGTGTAAAATGAGCTAATTTAGAAAAATGATTATAATACTGTGTTAGGTGCGTTATATTTCCATATTTTTCATTTGATTAGATTAGTCAAACAGGAAATTAGTCATATTGGAAAAAAGTTTTTCAGGGTAATTTTAATTTTACTGATATTGAAAATACTTTTGATAATATTTGAGATTAGGTGACGTGACATACTGCTCATATTAAACATCTTTATATAGAGTATCCCATTAAGAATAGGATACAGAATACAATAAATTTTGACATTTATAAATGCTCAAAATAAACGTCTTAAAGAAAAGTATCCAGAATAAGAGGATATAGACATATAAGTCTATACAAACAATTTTAGAGGTTAATAGTAGCAATAAAACTCAAAGTCAATCCACAATTATTAAATTTTGGAATTTAACAGTACATCGACATGGGTCGGTCAAAGAACCATAATCAGGCTATGAGAAGAGATATAATGGTGTAGTGAGTCTTCCTTCGCCAACAAATATGGTGACTTGTTCATCTAAAGATTTTTGAAGAAACACCATTGACATTTAAGATTTAACCTTTGAACAGGTTTGACTTTGACACATTGTTTGAAGTACAATCTTACTGTAAAGGCTCAAGTTCCGAGAATTAACTTTTCCTATGCAATAAGGAATATGTCTTTTAAAAAATTGAGTAGCTGCTTTAAAATTATTGGCATTCTAGAATATAAGTAAATTGAGATAGGCATAAAAGGTCGAAGTTCAAAGTAGCATAAATGGCTTGTACTATTGTCAACAAAAGTAGGCTGACATGGCTAGGGCCAGTTTTCGTTGAAACTATAAATTTTATGTTACCGCCCTCATCAAATATTGAAACAAAATCAAAATCCGTGCGAAATAGCCAAAAGTCATTGTAGAAAAATAAAATTCACAATTGCCAAAAATAATTAAAATAATTATTTACTGCACACAGTCGTAATAATGGTAACGGAATAATTAGGACAAAAAGTACCTACTATGCTAATTTAAAAACAGCGTTAAAATGTTGGTAGACTTAAAAAAATTATTTTGAGACAATGTAATCTGATTTTGCTAAAATCTTTGTAATATGTATACTCATTTTTTACAGTGTAGGACGAAAACCTAGGCCCCTATTGGTATAACCTCTATTGGTTATCGATAACGCAGCTGAAAATATTATTTTTTGAACCGTTCTGTACAAAGACTACTTTTTTTAATAATTCATCGAGTTCTTTTTCATTAATTTCACTAAATCTATTTTCGCTGTTAGACTCAAAAGTTCAAAATTTAAATTTCAAAGCCAAATAGGATACGTGTAATCTGTGTTGCCTACCAATGTCTAATTAATTAAAACATTAATAATCAAGAGAAAGAAAAAAGACAGGAAGTGAGTTTACACAGAATAATATTAATTACATATATTATTTTTAAGAGAAAATACTCATAATCTTTTGATCATTCAATAAATTTATTAAAAAATTATGAAGATTGCACTAGTGGTTTCATCAGTAATTAACAGGTGAATAAAATAAGTGATAAAAAAGGATAAACTGATGGTACAACTAGTATATAATTACCTATTGATTGTAGATATATTTCTTCATAAAGAGGTGGTACTGGCGGACATTTTGAATTGGGCGAAGAATATGAATCAGGTGGAACAGCTGGATAACCATTATCTGGAACACTAGGATCTTGCTGGGAAATACTGCTTTGTGGTTGATAGATTGTTTGGACTGGAGTGACACCTACATTAAAAAAGCAGAACATGATACCTTAGTCAGTAAAACAAAAGGAAATATAAATCTAAATAATATCTCATTTAAGAAGTACATAGTTTTCAAGATTTATATAAACTAATCCAACATTATAATTCACTTACTAGAAGAAGAGAGTTCTTCGGGATTTACTTGGGACATCCTGCTGAACTGTATAAGTCAAATCAAAAACTAGAATTAATAAAAATACACATAAGTCAAATTCTTTTTAATGTAATCCTAACTTATTTTGTTACTGATGGACATTTGGAGGATTAGGTAAGTCAAAATATTTGTCGTCTGATTTGAGATGTATTTTATTACTTAGATATACAATATTTTTGAAAAGAGGCATCCAAATTTTTTTGTAATAGATTTTATAATATTGAGGTTATGTGTTGGCGTTAAATATGTAAATTCCATTCATAGTAATAGGCGACTGAAGATTGGACTTTGAACTACATCATCGTATTGTTACAGACCCTAATTAATTTTTGCATCCTATCAAAACTATTATAAATGCGGTTTATGAGCCTATTCGTTGTTCGAAATCATGAAATTTCATAACCTATTTTAAACAATCCATCACAGGACGCCAATTTGTATTCATGATGACGTCACTTGTTAAGGGGTGTCCTTATTGGCCTTATTGGTGATGTTCCATTTCCACTTGACATCCAATGTTGCCAAATCACCTATTAAAAACAAGTTAACCGGAAATTTATCTTCATAAAATAGTGATTGATGCCAAAAACTCCTTCGAAATGAATACTTCATCTCATCAATAGACATAGGACATATTCCTGATGATTATCTCAGAATTAGCGGCGTGGGATAACCACGAAATTGATTTTTGACCCTCATTTAAAACATTCTCTAAATATTCAATAAAAATTTGGCAACATATTATGTTATTCTCTTTCTTTCTTAGTTGAGAAGTGTGCTGTCATTTTGTACGTTAATAAATCTAAATGTCCTCAAGTATGAATTACCACCTAATGCTTAATATAAAATATCGAATATTATGAGCATATCATCATTGTATAAGTAACGCATACATTCATTATTGGCTAAATGAACAATAAAATAAGAAATTCCCAAAACAGGTCGATTTTTGATTTTAATTTACTATTGTTTCAAATCATAATCTAATATACTAGGTGAACCACTTTCGTGTAATGACGTCATCACCATTTTTTTCAAATGGAACCCCCCCTTTTTTTCAATTTCCAAATTGCCTTTGCTAAGCTGATTACAAAAATGTATAATATATTGCTTCAAATTGGTACAGGGTGGGCAAAAATGCAAAAAAAATATGAAAATTGTTTATGGAAAGTAATACGTTACTGAATGTAATAATCAAATTAAATGGAATTATGTAGTTATGCAATTAATGTTCAAATTGTTCTCTAAAGAAAAGGTATGTGGAAATCAGAGAGCTTTATTAATAAATTTACTTCTTGTTCTTACAATACAAAATGCACAACATAATGCTAGGCGGACTACATAATTTCTGACTTACCTGCTTTCCTCACGTTTTTCGTTACTATAACTAGATGCTAAACTGATGCAACCAAAATTGTGTCCGCTTTTTGTTTGTAGAGATTATATTTATGTTGCAAGTACCCTTGACGTTATTATCAATATTCGTTAGTAAGTATTGAAAAAATCAACGCTTTTTTATCTATATTGCAATTAATACACGGGGTAATCAATTTTTTTGTACAACTCATTTTATAGGGGATGACGTAAAAAATAATTTCCAATAATAGGAAGTAGACAGTATGTCTTCATTTTTTTTATAGTTTTTTTTACTACAGTGTTGCCTAAACACCTCCTGCATACACATATCTATTGCTTGGAATATTATACAGGATATACAGGGTGTCCCGAAAAGAATGGTCATAAATTATACCAGAGATTCTGGGGTTCAAAAATATGTTATTCGCTCAAAGCTGAACTAAAAATAACTTATTAATTTACTTTGTGTTTTGTATTATTTGTTTTACAATTTATTTTTTTTGCAAAAATATCTCTTTTTGATTGAATAATAACTAAAATTAGTGCTAAATATCCTGATAACCAATTAATAACCACGTTACAAGTTAAGCTTAAAATATTACTCTGGAAAAAATTTTGGTGATTTTATTTTGGTTTAACCACTCTTGATTTAAGGTTAAACCAAAATAATATAAAATTGAAATTACTAACCGTATTCTTGATACCATTTAACTGTTTTCTTTTAAAAATCACATTTAAGAATAAACGTAAAAATACTGTTACACTTAAAATAGGTAACAAACTGCAAGTGACGTCATGAATAAGTTAAGTTATAATCGTGAATTAGCTTTTTAAAATACTAAAGTTTTTACATTTTTAATTTATAATTCGTTCAGTTTATAATAAACGAAATTTAATGTTAAGTTACTTGAATATTTACGTTTAACCAACACAAAAGAAAGATTAATACAAGTTAAAATAGTAATTAATAACCTGAAATACGTTAAAACTATACTAGTTTAAGCAATCTAAAATTTGGGAAGGCTATATTTAAATTTAAGGAGAGATAATTTTAAATTTCAATTACACAAAATTGTATTTCATATTTTCAGTTAAACAACAGTATTTTTGACTTATTACTTTGGAATTTCGATTTCTAATCTTAAAATGCGGTTGTTTAATCCAAATTATATGTTATGTCCCTTTAAATTAGGCTTATTTAATTTAGAATCACAGTTAAGTTATAACGGTCCTTCCTCTACCTTTTATTACGATTTGGCGTGTTCGAGATTGTCGGTGGTAGAAACCTTATTCTATGGGTGGCAGTCAGTACTTCGAAAGTGAAAATAGGGTCGATATTATTTCTTGTGTGAAGTTTAGTTATTACATATTCAACGTATGTGGACAATTTAATCTTAATAGGCTTTTAAATGGACGAAATAACTAAAGTATTGTTAAACGATTGGGGGCTTAACGACCTTATACCTACATCTGAACGTAAGTAACCGTAATGTATCTATGCAAATTAACAGAAACTATTAAATATTTTTCTTTATTACATTTACTTTTAGATTTTTAATTCATTTGTTCATAAAATGTTAAAAGCAACAAGCAACTTTGTACTCATTTTGTCTTGTATTTTATTTCGTGATTTTCATTTCTTACAGGAGAAGCTGTAGATGTAGATGAATTCAGTCAGTATACCAAAACTATTGGTATTAGGTCCCGGTTCAGGCAGAAATTAGAAGTTTGGCTTAAAGATAATCAAGCAACTGTTAGTTATTATAAATTTTGTAATTCCTTTTACATGTTTTAACTGGAATTATTTTATAGTTGCCATTTGGTAGATATTTACAAATTAACAATTAATTAAATATATGTATTATTTGCGTTTTCAGGAGCTTAATCAAGCCATAATTACGAATAATAATAATCAACAAAATAAAGAAGAATCATTATTTCCAGAAAATTTTGTGAGTATTTTATAAACATAATTTATTTTAATATTATAGAAAAAATATTTATTACAGTGTCCCAGTATTTTACAAACACAGAGTGGTAAAGCAATTTTGGCCACGGATGAAAGGGATACAGAAGAAAACAGAAAAAAACCGAGCATTTTAACAATATGTTATTTAAATAGTAATAAGTAAATCAAGAATTATTTGTAATAATGTAGGAATAATTTTAAAGAAGTTATGTTTATGTTTTAATACCATTTGTTTGTATATAATATAGGTATATATTTTTTGTTCTTGTATGTGTAGTTCAATTTTGATTTTATAGCGACTATCATAACTAAATATATTTTGGATATGAAAATGAATTTTGTTTTTTTGATACCGTTATAGATAGTTTTTCTATATAATTCGAATTTTTACATTAAATGTAAGTATTTTCTTAATTTTAATCAGTTGTATGTTTGAATTAAATTATTTGTAAATTTGAGTTAATTTAATTAAATTTTTTTATTGTATTAATGTAATTTTAAAATTAACTTTTTTCTAAATTTTATTTATTTAATTCTTCATTTATTCCATTATGTAATCGTGTTTTAGCCCATTGTTAATGGCTCTTTTAATTATCTCAATTAATTGGAATTTAATATAATTATATGATTAATGCAATATAAATACCGACCCACGTCAGTTAAATAAAAATTGTATTTTTGTACGTATATAATTCAATCATGCAAATTTTATTAAGGATTTAAATCCTAAATACAATTAATTATATAAGTATAATATTAAATATAATTATATTAAATAACAATAAATTGCAACTTTAAATGAGCAACAATGGACTAAAATACGATTACATATATGGAATCAATGAAGAATTAAATAAATAAAATTTAGAAAAAAGTTAATTTTAAAATTACATTAATACAATAAAAAATTTTAATTAAATTAACTCAAATTTACAAATAATTTAATTCAAATATACAACTAAACAATCATAAAAATCAAGTACATTTATTTAAATCTGATTTAAATTAAAAAGCTTTACAAGGTTATTTTAATATAAAAACACAGTTAAGTTACCAATAAAGTCATTTAATAAAACTAAAAATATGATTATATATAACATCAAATCTTCAAAACTCAAAGTTGAATTTATTTTATCTTAACCGTGTTTTTGTATTTGTGAAAATGTATTTGTGACGTCATTAAATCCGTGACGTATATCCTAATCCAAATTTATATAGGTTAATTTATTCCTGATTTGGAATTAGCAATCCAGGCGATGAATTCTAGTTGAATGTGACAAATTTAATGAAATTTTCAATTCATTCATGAAAAAAATTTAATTTATCAAACATTCTTTGGTGGTATTTGGAATTTTTTTTTATATTTACTTCTAACTTGAATAACATACTGTTTTTGATCTTTGTCCTTAGCAAAAGTATTAACATATTCTTCAGTTAGTTTGACAGCTCGCTCTGCAGAATCATGGACCACTTTTAGATGTTTTAAAATTTCAAAACCTTTTAAATAATCTGGGTGGCTTGACCATGTACTATCTTCTAATAGAAGAAAATTAGTATCAATACCAAATCTTTCGAAAAATTTGACAGAATCAGAATTAATGAAGTAATCAACGTTTTTGTCAAGAAACCAATCAAAATCTTCTGAATTGAAATTGTGGCACGGTTTATTATTAATATTAAGGGCTTATATAGGTTCAATATTTTTTTTTTAATTTTAGGGGCGCTGCAAACTCAAAAATTAAATCGGTAAATAACGGACACCCTAATGTCCAGTACTCTTCCCTTGAATATTTGTATGGATAAGTGGTTTATATCCCAAAGTTATTTTCCAACTATCTTTCCTAGGTTCGTCTCTGCGTCTCAAACTTTTGAACCTTGGAAGTGGTTTTGTAACTAGAGCTCTAATGTTTCTCTTTTAGATTTGGTCTAGGTTCCATATGTTTTAAGAAGATACGGCTCCTGGTTCGGATCCTTGGAGACAATATTGTGAATTCTAGTACTGGCTGGAATTTCCTATATACTCTGGCAGAACGTTTTCCAAGATTCTCTTTTGGCTCTTCTAATCTGGGTTAGATTAAATTTCTAACGGAGTGACTTTTTGTCCTATCCCACTGCGACCTTTGCAGATCTATATTTAGAGTTCGGTATCCGGCTTTATCATTTTTATTAGACCTATTAGCCTGGACGCCACTCCCCTTGCATAGCTCTCTGCCCTCGGTTTTTCTTCTCCAAATAGGTGAAACCGCACCCTTGCTAGGCTTTCGCACCTTCGTACAGAGTATGTGCTCCGCAGTTTCGTCTTCTTCCTGGCAGAACCTAGAAAGGCTATCATCTGCTAGGCCGATTGTGTGCATATGTTTCCTTAGCCTGCAGTGTCCGGTCAGCATTCCCACCATCATCCTCGTAGTTGCTCGACTTTGAGATAGCGTGACAATTTGACTTGCCTTAGTCCTGGGGTTTCATACGCAACAGCTGATTGTTTATTCATTAATGGATACTCTCCTTAACGAGGCATTTGGCAATTCCACATGAAGGTTCTGGCCCTATCATGACCTTCCGTCTCATCAACTCTTCTGCACAACATTGCACCGCCATTACCTCTGCCTGCAAGACAGTGGCATGTCTTCCAAGGCTCAGAGAGATTGTGATTTTGTCTTGTCTCCCATATATTCCGGCTCCTACTCCAGAGTCTGTTTTAGAGTCATCAGTGTAACAGTTGAGATTCGCTGTTATAGGAGGCACCTGTAGTAATATGTGGCTAACAGATCTTGCCTTACTCTGTACAAAGATATGCAGTGGTGGTAGGCTTAATAATACCTCCAGGTCTGCAGTCGGCGTCGTTTTCGTGGCCCCGGTGATACTTAGGCTCGCTTGCCTTTGGATACCACTTAGCTGCCTCTGGGCTCCAACCTGCAAGTGTCCTAGGCCACCAGACTACTGATCCATAGGTTATAATTGGCCTAACGACCTGTGCATATAACCATGTGTGGATTTCTCGATTTTTTCTAATCTATGTATTATATTGTGTAAGAGCACTTCCATATTTTTTCCAGCTCCCCAATTCTTTTGCTCTATTACATAGCATCCTTACATTTTTTCTTGGTTTGTCCAATTTGCTGCTACACCAAGATATTTGTCTACTATTCGTTTTGGTTTTGACGGGACCGTTTTCCTGGTATGCTTCCAGATTTGCAGTACTGCTACGATCAGTTGCCTCTTCCAACTCAGCATTAGGTTTGGTTATTGTGGGTATATGCCCTGTTTTCCCGCCAGACTGGTGCGATATCCGTTCCAATCTGTACATTTTGGGTCCCTATACATAATAAATAGTGGGTCTCTTACCCGTTTTTAAGGAAAAAGCAATGTGTTTGTGATAACGTAATAAATGCCGTTACCCCTCCTATTCATTTAACCCGTATACTGTGTTCAACAATATAGTGCCTACAATAAAAGGGGACTGATGGTAATAAACCACTTTTATTGCGATCGTTTGTCACGGTTTATTGCTTATGATCAAAATTTGCACACAGGAACGGATCTTGTATTTATATAATTTGGGTTGAGTATAATAATTTATATTTGTGTTCCCGTAGTGAGAGTTAGTCTGTGCTGTTTAATAATTTTTGTGAAAAATGTTTCGTCCTTGGGAAACTGCATCAGCGGCGCTCTGTGTTACTGTTCCTATTCGACAACGACTTTTATCCCTTGATGCCAAAGAAATCGTCAGACACAGTTCACATTTCGAGGCCAATTCATCCGAGACCAAAACGAAACGATATTGGTGTTTCCAGAACCACTGATGACGGTGATAAAGATTTGATAAGAAGAACTATCTACTCTATGTACGAAGAAAACTTGATGCCTACTATCAGATCATTGCAAACAAGACTAAGGAGCTCCACTGAGATAAGGATATCAATGGGAAACCTATGGACACTTTTATCCAAACTAGGTTTCAAATACTGCAAAATTGATAAAAGGCAAGTTATTATGGAATCCCAACGGATTAGACAATAGCGTTTTGAATATTTGACTGCCATAAGTGATTACAGGTCTTTACAAAGACCAATAATCTATTTGGATGAGACTTGGTATGATACCCACGATACGCCGGCAAAAGGATGGACCGATGGAACAGTGCGATGCCAATCAAAAGCTCCATCGAACAAAGGAAAACGGATCACGATTATTCATGCTGAGTCAGAAGATGGTTGGATTCCAACCAATTTGGGACTTTTGGCGAAGAACATTCAAGATTCGTCGTTGGATTACCCCCAAGATACTACAGCCGAATTTTTCGAAGATTGGTTCGAAAACACTTTACTGCCAAATATTCCCCCGCATAGTGTCATAGTTATGGACAATGCCAGTTACCATAGTCGCCAATTGAGGAAGGTTCCAGGCTCTTCAAATACAAAAGCGGAAATCCAGGAATGTATGCTCCAAAGAACATGTCCTTTGAAGAAGGATATAAAAAAATGCAGCTTTTAGAGGTTCTAAGGATATTTAACATACAGCATCCAAAGGACATACAGTTCTTCGTCTTCCTCCTTACTACTGCGTATTCAACCCGATTGAGCATATGGGGAGAAAACTAAAGAACAAAGTGCGGACCCAAAATACTATACCTACATTATGTCCTTCTGTAATTGCATTAATCCGGCAAAATATTGATGACCCAGACGCTGATTGTTGGAAAAGAACCATAAACCATGTTATAAAAGTGGAGGATTCCTACAGGGCATTTCATACTAACATAGAACCCCTTATAATTAATGTAGACGACGATAGTGATAGTGAAACTGAATTGATATATTAACATATTTAAATTTTTATTAAATTTTATTGTGAATATCCTTTAATATGCGTTTCTATTAAAAAATTATTTTTGCAAATTTAATCCTTACCTGCATTCTTTACCCAAACTTGCCAATACCTGAGATAAAAGTACCTAAGAAGTTTATTTTCACCATCAGTCCCATTTTATTGTAGGCACTATATTGTTGAACACACTATACACTAGATAGTATTCACAGTTGTCAGTTGTCGTGAGCAGCGTAAAAACACAGTTATAATTTGAAAAAACATTTATTTTATACCTATTCACATTATATTAAGAGAAAATTGCCAAATTAAAAATTATTAGGCATATCTATTTGAAGTTTACCTACAAGACCACATTTATGTGTAAGTATTAATTAATATTTGCATCGTTTTGGGTTTCACTGTAGGAAATGGAAAATATAGTAGGTACATAAACAAAAGCAATTAATTTTTATAATTTTTATTGTCACACTGCAATATGTACAAGATGAAGTTACAAAATGAAAAACTAAAACAAATTAACAAAAAAATAAACTTAACAACTGAAGAATAGCCAGAAAGAGCAGTCGAAGAAGGCAAAAAAGCAACATTGAAAAGAACACTACAAACTCGAATTCATTTAGGTATATCAAGAAACAATACACATATTTTGCTGAAATAAGAATTAATTAGATCAAGATAGAATGTCTGGTAAGTCTTTCAAATCTCCATTAATTTTTTTTATATATTAAACAAAATTTACTGGCTGTAATAAATGGCTGTTATAAATGTTTCGTTATGAAATACAATCTTTCTGTTCAGTAAACTTCGTGTTTGTAGAAGAGCTATTGCAGATTATGAACGTTGTACTCATCAAGTGATTAATTATTTGTTCTTAAGTTAAAAAAAATATAATTCGTACATTTTTTAATTGATACGTAGATTAAAATATCATCGTTTGGTATGCAACGTTTTTTTATATATGTGCTAGAAAGTGATTGTATAGAAATTATAACAATAGTTATTTGAAAATAAACCTGTTCAAATGAATATTGTTATTGTGGAATAAAAAGTAGCTATGAATATTGTAGTTATTTATGAAGTTTGAATAAAAAGTCAACAGATTATTCAGGTACAAGAAAAAATGTGTTAGACTATTGCAAATTTGATTGATTGAAGAGCAGATTTTTTTTGGTTCCTCAGATCATTTAAATGGCTTATATGGAAAATTAATTATAATTTAAGAAGACTTCTAGTGAATGCATTTTTAACGGAATTTAATAATAATAAGCTATATATTTCATTTTAACTGCATAAATTATTCCACTGAACCAAAGTATATTTTTACTGAATCATTCGTCAAGATATTTAATAATTTTAAGCCATTCCATGAAGGGCAATAATTTAAATTATACCAAGGGTGACATAAACAAACATTTAATAATGATCTGGAGATATTTTTCAAAGTTGTTAAGGTGAAATGAACTTTCTGAAATACTGTCACGAATGCCTTTGGTTAAACACTTTTCCGAAGAAAAATCCAACAAAAAATATAATACTGCAAATAAAATCAAAAAGAAAATATGTTTTAATCAGATTTCAAAATAATTATTTCTTAACTTTTAAATCTACTGACCTTTATCAGAATGAAATAAATAGGTTTTCCTATATAATCACTTTCTACAAAGGCAGCTAAATATTAAACTGATGAATTTTAATATTATTTTGACCTCGACACCTTCTGTGGTCGATTTAATTACTCTAATTTATTTTATATCAAACGAAGATATTATTTTTTCTATCAATGTGAATATGTACGAATTATTTCCAAAAAAACGTGAAAATTAAAGTAAATAAGGCACAAGAATACCGATAAGAACTTAAAATTAATCTTAAAATTAAACTAGAAACTAAATTTTCTCGCAAAACAATTAAAAACACAAAAAAAAACATAAAGTAACCCTCATGTCGTGTAATTCTTAGTATTAATATAACTAGTTTTATTTTAGATACTATTTATAGTATTTAAAATAAATAAAGTTGCATTAAAATTATTTTTTTTTAATTTTTTTTATGAGGGGGTTCTTATAGAAAAAAACACACAAAACACAAAAAACCAAACTAATATAAAACACAAAACTGTCATTAAAAAAAAATTGAAAATTGCTAAATAATAAGTAAAAAAAATGAAACTGAAATAAACTTTGTAATTTTGATCTTTTTAAAAGGGATTAAAAGAAAAATAAAAATAGTCGGATACGGTTTTAGAAATGATTAAAATTAAAATAAACTTAAATGAAACACCTTCAACATAAAAAATAACGTAAATAAAAACAAAAATTCAAAAATGAAGGCTCTATTTTTTTTGATTTTTTTAAAGAGGTTCTTTTCGAAAAAAAATGAAACAAACCAAAAAATAAATTGAAAAAACAAAAATTTAAAAAAAAAATTAAATTTAAAAATAAAAAAAATAAAAAATGTAATAAAAACAAAAGAAAATAATAAAGAACAAAATGAAAATAAAAAAAAGATATAAAAAAATACAGTAAAAACAAGAGTATTTATTTGAAAATGTTTCTAATTGTAGAACAAAGAAATTTTAAGCATTTTAATGAAATCTAGAAACATTTTCAATTATGAAAAACTTTTATTCTTATTAGTCATATTGTTTAAACTAATGTTTTCTTATCATATCCTATCGCGGTGTATTAAAAATATAAAATTTGCAACAAAAAATAGAGTAAAAACTTATCTTAATAGATATATTATCTTTTATTTAGAATTTACTAACAATTTTATCTTAAAACACCCAGATTATATATATCATGCGAAATTTAATTTTTCAGAGAATTTAGAGAATTATAAAAAGATATATGTTGATATGTGTCTAAAAGGCGAGTGTACGCTAAAATTTTGGAGAAATAATAATTACAAATATAAGGAGATTTTAAATTGAGTTTTCTTTTAAGTTTAAAGATTTCTGTTACTTTTAGGAAAGTTAAAAATAAAAAATTAAAAGACAAAATCGAACATGCAAAAAGAATAAATGCTAAATAATTGTGGAAATTAAAATAAAATAAATTTTTTACACTAATTAGTAAGAACCTACTTTTATTATGAATATCATAAACCTTATTTCAAAACACTTATGATATTGTAAGATTGTATATATGCCAAAATTAAATTTTTCAGAGAATTTAGAGTACTATTCTATTTTAAAACTTTTCACAGAATTGAAAAAATATTATAATATAAAAAGATAAATGTTACTATGTGTTTATAACAAAATAAATAAAATATTTGCAAAAATTTTGTAGGATTAATAATTAGAAATATTTGAAGGATTTAAAATGCTTTTTAATGGCGGAACATTTTTACATTAATTAGTACTTTTTTTGTGTATATCAATAAGAAAAAAAAATTTTGAAAGTGTATATAAATAAAAAAAAAACTTTATTAATTAAAATTTGGAATAAAGGCAAAAATAAAAAAATAAGAGTATTAAAATAAAAAGAAAATGCATCAGTAATAAAATTATAAATATATTGAATTGATTTTTTGAAGATACCTTTAAAATAAATAAATTGTAATACATAGAGTTAAAAAGGGAGGTAAAATTAAGTGTGTATATTAAAAATAAAAAGTACTAAAAAAATTGCTGTTAATATTGTAATTTTAAAAAATAATTTTCAAAAAACTAACTTGAATTTAAAATAATATGTGCTTCAAAAATAAAGTGAAAAAAATATAATAATCAATTAAAATATTTAAAATAGAATACTGATAAAAAATTTCTTCATTAAATAAAGCAGGTAAAAATAAAAATTAGAGAGAAGCAGCTTGAGACTTGGGTAGAAAACTAAAAAATATTTGTTTAGAAATAAAAATTAAAAATTTTAGTGTAAATGTTGCAAGGGTAAAAAGTCTTAAGAAATTTTGAATAATTATCAAAAAAAAGTAATAAATAGTATATAAACATTTTAATATTAAACAAATGATTAAAAATAAAAAAAAGTAAAACTGGATAAACAAAAAAATTATGTAAATTTGATTTGACAAAGAAAATTTTGTTTAGATAGTATATGAGTTAAATAAAATAAATGAGAAACAGAAAACGTAAAAATATAAAATAAGATAATATTTAATGATCAAAAAACTAAAAATATAAAAATATAGATATGGAGAAAACCAAAAAAAAGTATAAAAGGAGCAAATTAAAAAAATGAAATAAAAAGAACAGTTAATAATAGTAATAATTGTTAAATAATAATTGATAAATAATAAAAAAAATGTAATTCTAAAATAGTACTGAAAAAATAAAATAAAAACAAAAAACGGGAAACTTAAAAACATAAAAAATAAAAACGCATGCAAAAATATAAGAGGACCAAATTAAAAAAATTAAATAAAAATAACTATTAGATAATAATAATAATTGTTAAATAATAATTGAAAAATAATAAAAAAATATAATTAAAAAATAGTGCAAGAATAAAATAAAAACAAAAAACGGGAAAGTTAAAAACATAAAATAAGATAATATTTAATAAATAAAAAAATTAGTTAAAAACAAAGAATATTAAAATATATGAAAAATTAAAAATAAAAAAAAAGAGGAGCAAATTAAAAAAAATAAAATAAAAAAAATATTAGATAATAGTATTAATTGAAAAATAAAAAAAAATGGGAAAATAAACACAATACAAAATTAAAAAAATGTAAGTTTCTGTTGCAAGAAAATATTACTAAAAGTAAAAAAGAATAAATAATAATGAAAAATAAGAAAATAAACAGTTAGGATGGTGCTAATAAACTCAAAAATAATCATTAAAATCATTAAAGTAAAAGAAATCTTCAAATTAATTAAAAAGTAAACATTCTCTGATAATGGAAAACTACAGTTGATAAAATAAGTAAATAAATAAACTTTATCTTTTGCTGCAATTTTATTCGTTAGGGATTGACCGAAATTTTTGATATATTAATAAAAAAGATGAATTTATTTAATTGTACAGTAAAACGGTATATTAAATTAATTTTTTTTGCAGATGTAACAATCAGCCAGAATTAAGAATCAGATGAAAACAAGACGAAATATAAACATTTTTAAAATGAATCTGTGGCAAAAAATTAATTGGAAGTAAATAACAACATTACTAACAAATTCAACGGTTATTAACAGACAACAAATAACATTTTAGATTTTTTTAGGTTGTTTTTTTATCCGAAACAAACAAACTTCAACAAATAGCTACTTCAGCTACTAAACAGCAAGAAAATATTCTGAAAATGGTCCAAATTTTCAAACGGAGAAAAAAAAGGGAAACTTAACGATTAACAATTTCGAAATTATTCAGCTTCTCAACCGGTTAATTTAGAATGAGATGTTCAACAACTTTCAACATTTCGCAATAACTTGTAACATTAACTTGACCTTAAAAACTTAACGTGAACAAGTTCCCAAAACTCCAAACTTGGGCTTGGATAAAACGTAAACATAAACAAATTAACGTACCAACAATTTCTTGATCCTCAACAACTTTATCAAAATTTTAACGGCAACTTCAACTGCTTCTTTTTCGACTCCCAAAACGTAACACAAATGCGCTCTCTGCTGGATCAAACTAGGTTTTTCATAAAATATATCCAAAACTCAAACTTAACATCATGGTAACTTGTGATGGATACTGAGATAAGATGTTCTTCTAAGTGAGCAAGTACCTCTCCATTGTGTAACTGCAAACAAATAATTTTTTATTAAAACCTAAAATAAAATTTTTATTCACACACTTATAACACAAGACTTTCAAAATGACACTTGGTTACTTGGTAAAAATAAGAAATAAACTATAATATAAAAATGTAGACACAATTTTTAGTAATCTAATTTAGTATTAACGTTATCAGTTTAAATTTTCTTCAACTAGTTTTTAAATTTATCGAGAATAAAATTACTTACTTGACTTGTCGCCACCGTATGCTATATGAAGATTCTTCAGCAACCATATTTCTTGGTATACAGTGCATAACAAAAACTTAACAAAAACTCAACAACATTATAACAACAAAAAAATATCAACTGAACATTAAAGCTCACAAACAGACACTCTGCGTGTCTAAGCAGTCGAAACTCTACTGTTGTATCAGTCGAAACTGAGAATGACTTTTTGAAAAATTTACTTGCTTTTATATTAGTTGGACGTGTACCCCACTTCTGGAATTTTCGATACACATACCCACCACTTTTATTTGTTGAAGTTAAATGGGTAGAGTCACCCTCATGGAAGAATTTCTCACACTAACGTGTCCCCTCGGTTAAGGGCAACAACAGGGTCGGACTTTACACTACCTCTAAATAATAATAATAAGTATAGGACAAGGGTATTTAGGTATATAAATTTTAATTACGTATTAATTAAGGGCATTATTTTAAAGAAGGTTATCGTTTTAAATGGCTGTTTTGGGATAATCCGGTAAAAACTTAAGAGATTTGCTTTTAAAATTATTTCTATCAATCTATATACCTATATATCTACCTAGGCCATACTAGTCAAAAATTAAAAAATCGATTATCTTTACATACAATTGATTGAAAGATGTGAATTGGCCAAGCATGTCTTAAAAAAAAAGAGTCTTTTTAGAAATGTCTTTTATTTCTCAAGAAGAAAATATCATTAATAAAAAGAGTGATCATAAAAATCTCAGTGATGTTTATTTTTATTTACCATCTAAGGATAAAACCTTAAAAGAACAACTTACATAATAAATCATCTTACTAAATTACTGTTTATTAAAAATTTTTTGAAATTTTATTTTGATTATTTTCTGACATTGACATTTATTTTGACAGTGTTTATGAACAAGATGTATGAGTAATATTTTAAAATTCAAATTCAACCTAAGAAATTATTCTTTTAATTTTTTATTTTTCTTCTTTCAATTTAAATTAATTAAAAAAAAATTAAGTACCCTTTGGTACTATTGTTTCATAAACAATTTTACTAATGTGATTCTGACATCTTTTTCTTAATTTTTTTTTTTAAATAATAGTTTTAAGTATATTTATATTTACCATTGTAAACACCAAATTTTATAACCTCATATACATTCCTTGAAAATGGAATAAATTTTCCGAAAGCTTGGAAAAAAGTATAAAGAGTTTACTTTTATTAACTGCTGCATACCCCAATATTAATGGTTTCATACCTTATTAGTCAGTAAATAAACTACCTTTACATATCTATCTACCTATATATCTATCTATCTAATTTAAATATAAATATTTGCCAACTATTTGTATAATCCGAATGTTTTTGGGGATGTGGCAATAAAACCAAAGCTTTCGAAAATTTTATAATTATAAAGAAATTATATTGCAGGCAATATACTTACATATCTAAGTGAGATTATAGGTAAAATGTTGTAAAAAATTTGTAATAAATGTGACTCAAAAAACAGTATCTTCATCCAGAGAAATGTGCACTTGCTGAACACGTATTCTCTGAAGGCCATATAATGAATTATGAACATGCCAAAATTTTAACCACAGAAATCAATTATAAAAAACGGATTTTTTTTAGAAACCGCTTATATAGCTCAGGAAGATAGATGTATCAATAAAAAAACTGATTTAAATAATCTAAGGCCCGGTTTCACCAAGCGCGACATAATCTCAGTTTTTATAATCGAAGTTAAAGATAAGCCGTGAAGTTAATCTCGATTATGTTGGTAGACGTTTCACCAGTCGATCTTCACTATCTAACGAAGTTCGATTAGCTAATCGCGATTTGTTCTATAAACTGATAAGGCAACATTGTAATATGACATGAAAAGCATAGAACTTACATATTATATAACCTCAAATAATTCGTTATTTTTTCGTTTATTTTTATAATTATATTTTATAATAAAAGATATGGCTCAGGCTGACAAGAGTGTATCAAGGGAAAGAAAAAAGAGGGATACCAATTTTAGCATTGCCGAGAAGGCATATTTGGTGGATCTAGTCGAAAGTAAATTTACCATCGTTGAAAATAAGAAGACAGACGCGGTAAGCGTAAAAAGAAAAATAAAAGAATGGGAAGAAATTGCCAAGGATTTTAATTCTCAGAGCATAAATGTACCGAGAACTTGGTCCACTCTCAGACTGGCATGGGAAAACCTAAAAAAATGTGTCAGGAAACTAATCACTCAAGAGAATGTGAATAGGGTCAAAACAGGTAAATTTTATTGACTAAGGCATCTCTCAAGAGATGTAGAGAATCAGCCACTATCCATTTACATAATTCTATTTTAGGTGGAGGACCAGCAGTCATCCCAAATATTCGTCCTGAAGAGAAGCCTCTATATGAAAAAGTTAGGACCCTACTTTACCCCATTGCTGTTGGCTTGTATAATATTTATGACACTGATGTGCATGTTTCAGCACAAATTAAAGGAGGTGCTGATAATGAAGTTGAGATGCCAGATGAAAATAATCCCCTTGAAATTGTGAGTATTTAGGAGCAGAATGTTAATACTATGTGCATTACATGTTTTATTACTATCAACTGTAATTTATAGGATGAATCCATGAATGAAGATTGGTCTTCATACTCTTCATCTAACTTAAGGAAACCACGCACAAAAGTGTTAAGAAAATTTCCCTTATCTCCAATCAATTTGAATAATGATAGACATCCTGAAATAAATTTTACTCAATATCATGGATCTGCAGATGATGTTGAGGAAATTACTATAATAGGACTTAATCGGGATATTTCAACTCCAAACCACCATTTTAATGATATCCCATCACAGCCTGGATCCTCTGTCCCAGATACTAGCCAGCTACGAATAAAATCACCCACAATCATACAACCAATGTCCCCACAATCATACAACCAAAATCTAATATTTCCCATAGTACAAGGCACCAAGCATCAAGCCGTAGACGTCCCATCATCTCACAAAAAAAGTGATGACCTTCTAGAATTAAAGATGAAGACACTTTCATCTGCTAATGAATATGCAGCTGAGCAGCATGAAATTGTTATGAAAATTTATAAGGAAAAACTAAAACAGGAGAAAATAAGAACCAAAATGATGGAAAATAAATTTGATTTAAATACTCCAAACTCAAATACTGATGATAGTTTTTAATATTCAGAAAGTGCAGTAATGGAATGTTTGTTTTTACATTGACAATAGTTCTATTTTATGTGGTATGTGTATATTTTTAAAGCATGGTGAAAAGTTACTATTTTGTTTTTTTTATTGTAGGAAGAATAGATTTTTTATTTTGGAGTTTAACAAATATTTTATAGGTTTTTGATTAGACATGGGAATATTTTTTATTTATATTTTTGAACTGAATTATCTGTGATAATTTTTGTTCTTATAAACAAAGTATTATTTTGTGTTGTTTGTTTTTACCTTTGATAATGGTGCCATTTTATGTGATCTATATATTTTTAAAGAATGGTGAAAAGTTACTATTTTGTTTTTTTTATTGTAGGAAGAATAGATTTTTTATTTTGAAGTTGAACAAATATTTTTTAGATTTTTTTATTAGGCTAGGGAATATTTTTTTATTTATATTTTTGATGGAATAATCTGTGATAATTTTCATTAAACAAAGTAGGTATTATTTTGTGTTGATGCTACAGGAAAATAACTATATACATTGTGTCGATTTTAAAACTTACATTTGTAGTTCAACAAAAACCTCATTAAATATTCCATTTATGCTAAATGTTCACAATTATTGCTACCATTGGATAGCATTTTTATAGTCTTTTGAATTATTTATCGCAAGTAGGGTTTGTAATTTAAACTTTTTATGTTTTGCTGGGTGGGGCCAAGGGGTTAGTTTTCTGTCATGTAAGTTTTAAAATTGACACACTGTATATTTATTTTTTTTTATTTAGGGTATTGAAATATTTTTTTTGGTATGTATTTTCTTGAAATATTTTCTAACCCTTCTGTTTGCCAAATTTTTATTTTTGAAAAGAAAGTACTATTTTGTGTTTGGCATTGAGAAAATAAATCTTTGTACTTTATTAACATTTATTTTCATTTTCTTTTCCAAGTGTATATAAAATTACTAGCCCAGAAGAGGAGAGAAAAAGAAACTAAAGGGTCAAACAAAAAAAACTATATTTCCAACTAGAGAAAATTAACAAATAAGAAAAAGTATTTTTTCATCAACTTGCTAATCCTGCTGAGCTTGTCTTCTTTCCCTCTGTTGTCTGTCCAATGCTAGAAGCCTTGAAAAACAAAACAATGAATTCATAATTTGCAGATTATTAAGAAAAGGAAAAAATACCTGGTAAAGTAATTATTAACAATACTGCGTCTCTCACGGAAATTAGGATTCTCTCTCCTGGGGAGAACAACAAAAGGTTCCTGTCCTATATCATCTTGAGCAAGAAGTACTTCCCATGGAGCGGGCAGTTCCAGCTGGTGGTCATCTGGTGGAAGTTCTTCCCCTCTTCTGCAAAGAATGTTGTGAAGTACTGCAGTAGCCACTATAATAGGGAAAGTTTTTTCCAGCTTGACCCTAATACCCAAAGCTAATACAGGGAAACGCCTTTTCCAAATACCAAACATACGTTCCACTGGATTTCTAGTCCTGATAATGGATTCATTATACAATTGTTCTGCTTCATTATCACACCTATCAAATGGAGTCATAATGTAGCTACGACATGCATACCCACTGTCCCCAACAAGAACACTGTCACCATATCTCCGATCTTCAAATAGAATTTTTCGCAAACAGTTGTTGAATATGTGGGAATCATGGGTACTACCAGGCCATCTTGCAACAATATCTGTGAATTCCAATCTGGAATTGCATATTGCTTGGACATTCAAAGAAAAGAAACCTTTTCTATTGCGAAACAACTCAGCATTATCTCCACCTAAAAAGTCAATAGATTAACTTTATTTCAAAAGAAAAATAGTGATATCAAAATACCAGGAGTTTGGATTTTAATATGTGTGCAGTCTACTGCACCCAAAACTCTTGGAAAACTTGCAATTCTGAAGAATTCAGATTGTGTAATTTGCTTCTCTTCTTCTGAGTTTGGAAAAGTAATATTCTGAGGCAGAAGGGATGCTATGGCTGCACTCACTCGGTGAATAATTCTATGTGCTGTAGACTTGCTAAATCCACCAAAATCTGCACATGTCAGTTGGTGGCATCCAGTAGCATAGTATCGCAAAGTGCAAAGCAGTTGATTAATTGGTGAGACAGAATTATTCCTAAAACATAAATAGTTAAAATGAAAGATGTATATAAAAGTAGACAGATTGAATTACCTATCACCTGGGTATTCCAATTGATCTTCAATAGATTCCAAAACGTAAATGACTGCTTGTTTGGAAAGTCTAAATCTAACTGCAAAATCAGTATCGTCCAATGAGTTGAAGTGATCTTCCCTTTGACGTATCCATCGGGGCGACGCACAACAAATTCATCCTCATCGCTACTTTCATCTTCGAATGCAAGATTATATAGCCTTTGTAAATCTCCCATTACAGTATTTTTTAAAGCAACGATCAATATACACCAAATGACCAAATTAATGATAATACCGATAAACAATATCAACATAACCTATATCAGAAATAACGAGAGATTATCTCAAATAACTGATCAAAAATGGCCAGTTATTAAATAATCTCGATTACCACACTTAATCGTAGTTTTCGGTGTGGTGAAACAGTTTGAGGGCGTAATCGCGATTAAAATTGTCGTTTATTTTTAAATCTAAGATTAACTGTTTGGTGAAACCGGGCCTAAGTGTAATATATTGCGTATCTTTTGGATTTGGAGAAACAAAATTTAAAAAATAAAAAAAAAAACGAATTACTATGTGGAATTTCAAACAATTGAATTTATATATTAAACAAATCTCTTAAATTTTTTAAATCATATTTTATATGTAAGTATTATTTATTTTATTACCTGCTATATCATTTCTTTATAATTATAAATTTTTTAGACCTTGAAAATGATTCCATAGAGTTTCAAAGCTCGGTAAATAAATTCTAAAACGAGTACACTTTGGTTTTATTGCCACATCCCCAAAAACATTCCGATTATATCTATCTATCTATCTATCTATCTATTTAGCCTTCTTCGATCCATCTTTGAACATAGGCCTCCCCAAATATTTTCCATTCTTCTCTATTTGTATCTACCTTCATCCATCTAGATCCCACGTGTTCCTTGATGTCATCTGCCCATCGCGTTTGGGCCCTTCCTTTACTTCGTTTATATTCCCACCACCTCCAATTTATAAGAATTTTGGTCCATCTGTCTTCTTTTTGTCTTATATTGTGTCCGACAAATCTCCATTTCAATTTTGCAACTTCTTGTTTTCTCTCTTATCCACTAGTTCCTCTTTTTATCCACTAGTCTTATGTGCACCATCTGTCTTTCCATTGATCTTTGTGTTTTTATGATTTTGTCCATGTTTGCTTTTTGTAAATGTCCATGTTTGGGAACCATAAGTGAGAACAGGGAGTATGCATTGATTATATACCTTGGTCTTAAGATGTTGTGGAGTCTAACTCTTCTTTTGATCTCTGCTGTTTGGTTTTCCTTGCTAAGTTTTATAATTTGACCCAGATACATATAATCGTGAACTTGTTTTATTTCGTCTTGACCAATGGACTAGTTTAGTAGGATCATATTAATCAAAATGATAGCAAATGATTTAGGATAAGATACCTACTTACTTATATTGGTATTCATTTTTCAAGTAATTTTTCTCATTTCGTAAAATTTAGCAATAAATAATTAGTAAGTTTTAAACGTAGCGCCAACTAATAACCAATAATGAACTGTGTTTAAAAGTCAACGTTGTCACAGTTTAGCTACGTTCGTTTCAAATATTCTCAAAGAACTGGCGGCACAAAACACCGTGTTCTGTGACTAACTGATTGTACCAGTTGACAAGATATATGACAGGAGAGAAAATCGTGTTTATCTGTAATAAACAAACAAGACCCCTATTCTTGACGGTGATAGAATAGAATAGCCAATAGAAAGTGGGCGTGGTTCTATTGAAAATGCCAAAACCGTATTCTTGAAATTCGTTCTCTCACTGTACCGATAGAAGGGTTGCTCCTCGAGAGAACAATTACTTCTATTGGTTATTTTTGAAGGAACCGCTAAAACACCAAGAGAAGGTGTTAGGGGTTTTTATTTTCGAACCAAAAATAGTATAGAAGTAATTTCTTTCATAAACCAAACACAACCAAACAACAAATTAAACTAACGAAAATGACAGAATATTTTGTTTAGTGTTTTACTCCTTATTTGATAAAGTGTCAATCAGAGAGTTAATATTAAAGCATATCTACAACATCGCAAATTTTCTACCAATCTTATTGAAACACGTCACTTACCACTTATGACGTATGTAACCATTAAATTTAAATTTCAAAAGCCGATTATGGCTAGAGGATTAATTTTATAAAAATATTATTTGTACAGTTGAACCACTAAAAACCTATTTTATAAGATGCAAATATAAAAAAAAATCACTAAACTAATCCATTCTTATATTGATGTTGTTCTCATCTATATTTGTCATGATTTTGGTCTTACTGTAACTCATATTAAGACCGATCTTTCCAGCTTCTATGTCCAAATTTATTTCTATTATTTAAAAACCTACTTTATATGATATATTTAACGTGTAGAAGAATTATTAAAAAAGAATATAAGAAAATTTATTAAAATCTAAATTAGTGAAATACAATTTTGACGTGGCAACTACGCATATTTGTATACCTACGTTACATAACAGAGACAAAGCTGTAGATACATACAATTCTATGGTTAGGGCATGTATGCACCAACAGTCGGTTCTAATGCAACCCACTGTCAGAAACTGCAATAATATGCACCAACCCTATGATGGGTTAAATCCAAAGTATAATTTTACTTAGAGTATTTTAAGCATTATATTTTAATAATTTCCAATATTTCTCATTCATTAAGAAATAAAACAAAATTTTATAATTCTGGGAATGTGGCTATACTCACAGAACACTAATCGTGTAGTGGCTACACTGTTGGTTCACGAACAGGATTGCTATAAAAAATTGCTATAATTTTGGTGCATACAAAGTTTATTATCGTTGGCTGTAATCATCGGTTACAGGTCAACCGTTTTATTATCCAACCAATGATTTGTACGATCGTTTGTGCATACGGGCATAAGCAAGTAAGTAGATATGCAACATATTTTGCAGTGTAGAAATAACTACATTTTATATGTATTTATATTGCAAAAAAAATTTAAAAAGTAGTAAAAAAGAAGAAAAAAGTAAGAAAAGAAAATTTACTGGGATGTCAGTATTAAGAAAAGAATTTAAACAGCTCTGGGCTAGACCGTTACTGTCGTATGTAAAAGTGTGGTAAAGGGTCTCTTCTTATGTAATGCAGAGCATGGAACAGATTTCTTTATATTTTCTCTGGTAGATCAGGTTTAGTGAGAAACTCGAGGGGGTAAATTGGCGGCAATTTAAGTATCAGCAGATTTTTTTTTATAAATATTGGGGATATATACCGGATTTCAAGGTGTAAGTAACTGAACATCGGGTTGATAATATATACGGGAATTTTCCATCTTTTTACCACTTGGTTGAACAAACAGATGATTTGCCTAAATAGGTACTGGTCTGAAAAAAACAAATTCAAATGTTACAAATTATTTTATTGTAACATATTTAGTTTATTAAAAAATGGGCAATGATCAAAGTGGTTGCCTAATTTAATGAATAATTAAGGTATTAAAGATGATACAATGAATATTAAAACTACTTTATACACAGTGTGAAAACCACCGAATACAATTAATTCTGCTCTTAGTTTACGACTTTTTAAAAAGCCTTCGACAAAGTTAATGATAATATACTGCTTATTACGTTGTAAAATTTTGGAGTTTGTGGTTCCTTATTGCATTGGCTGGGAGATTATTTTGTTAATAGGAAGCAAATAATTTGAGTAAACAATTTTTGTTGTCAAGATATAATTTTGGGTGTCCCTCAAGGCTCTTTCCAAGGTCCTTTGTTTTTCAATGTGTTAATTAAAATTGCATTTTTAAAATTTGGTAACATTCTCCTATTTGCCGATAACTTAAAATTATACTAAATGAAAACATTAATGACTCTGGACTGCTGCAATAGTAGGTATATTACGTAACTAGAGTTGTAAATAACCCATTACGCACAAAGTAACACGTTTACGCACGAAGTCACGCAGCGGCGAGTACGTAAATTTTAGTGCGTAATGGGATTACAACTCGTATAACGTACTATACTTTTTCTACGTCCATCTATTTTCTTCTATGAAATAAGGGAAATCGCAATTATTTAAACTTATTATAATAATTATTAATAACAATAGAACAATTATTGTAAGTTGTTGGTCCCTTATGCCTTAATGGTGATGAACGGTTATCTATAATTGTAACGTCAGAAGATGACTACTGATAAATATTATTAATAATCGCTTCCGATATTCGTGAAGCGTTGTCTTTTAAATTTTTATTTGACTGATTCATATAGCCTTCTGCTACTGTAGAAGATTGCCAGCCACCTAGTCGCTTTAATGATAACATATCACCTCCTGCATAACTAATATAGTGGCTACCGATCTCCTAAAACAGTGGCCAGTATATTGCTTTGGTTTCGGCAGCTGAAGGTATTCAGCAATTTTACGTGGTGTACTACCGATTGCGTTTATTCTCACAACCTGTTTTGTACATTTTCCATTTCTGTAATTAACAAATAAAGAAAGTCCACTCCAGGAGGACGAACATTCATATACTTTTGACATGTATAAAACGTATCTAGTACTACAAATGAACGTCTCGTTTTAGTTTTAGAATCTGGAATATTAATTAAAAAAGAATTTCCTGTATCCTGAATGTCTTACATTTTTATATTTCTAAGTTCTTGTTTACGGCAAGCCCCGCTTAATCCAATCACGAGGATAACCTGAAAACCCATTATTATGTGATAATAATTACACAATATTTTAATTTTTTATGTTATTGTTAAATATCACTTACAAGCAATGTTGACAGTGAGATTTTTGACGTTTAAAGACATGGGAGTAGAAAAAATCATTTAATTATAATTTTTATTGATGGTGTACCGGAAACCTCATGAATGTTAATGTAAATAAATGTAACATCATGAGATTCTGTCGGCTGAAAGACACTGTTTTATTTAATTAAACCATCAATGACATCAAGTTCGACACAGTTAACCGGATTAAAGATTTAGAAGTGTTTCTGGATTCGTCATTAAATTTTAAAGAACAAGTAACATAGTTACAACAAAGCATTGACATTATTGGATTTCTTTAGACGCACATTCTCTGATGCTAGAACATTAAAAAATCTTTACTGTTCTTTTGTTAGAACCACCTAGATTAATGAAGTTCAGTTTAGTCTCTTCATTATAGTAAGGTGTACAGCAGTGGAACTATGTTCACGGCTTTCAGCGACATCGAAATGATTCGACACTAGTCAACACTACGTTTATATTTATCTCTGGATTTCAAGCGATCTGACACCCCCACTCTCGCGTGCAAATGTCGCTAGGAAACGATTGGAGAAGCCCTGTCGCTGGAGATATTTTACGTGTGTTGAATAAAGACAGAACATAACCTATCAGAAAAATAGTGTTAATCAAAATAATAAATAAAGAATATCAAAATAATATATTACCTATATATCATCAGGCGCCTATTTGGCTAAGACTAAAGATATTAAGATCGCCATGTTACCCATTCAAATATTCCTTAGAGTTGTCGCTAATGAGGAAGATCGAAAAAATGTGATTAGGCGATTTAATATGGAAAGAAGGATAATGCGTTCTGACAGTGATCCATTTTCATTACCGGATGATTATTTTGTGAACCTATTTAGACTAACGAAAGATATGGTACACCATATATTATTCCCTGCTCTGATTCATCAAATGGAAACTACTAGTGAACTAGCCATAGAACCCTCACAGAGAATACTAATGACTTTGTACTTTTATGCAGTTGGCTCTTACCAAAGATCTGTTGGCCAAAGTCATTTGTTCCCAGCATGCCAACAGTTTGTATCAAGATGTGTGAGACAAGTAACGAATCTCATAGTTCTTAGTCTAGCAGAGCAATGGATAGTTTTTCCAATTGAAAGACAGAACACCAAAAATGAAGCAAGTTTGCAACTAAAACGCGTTTAGCATGAAAATTCCTAATCGGTTATCGAATCGGCCGAGTTCAGCCGACAAATTATTTCGACAAACACATTCGCCTGAACATAGTGCGTCGTGCTCCCAATGTCGAAATCGCTATCGCTTCGATTCTATCGCTTATTAGCGTGAACGTGGTTCCACTCCTGAATCGCTTCCTCAGACATGTGGCTTTTAAGATGTGTCAATTTCTGGGTTATCAGGTGCTCCATTCTCAATCAAAACAAACCTTCATTCTATTAAAAGACGGCACGCTATTAAGGCCAATTTTTTATTATTCAAAATATACACTCACCGACTTGAAATTCGATCCATTCAAAATATTGATCTATTTAAAAATGCTCTAACTTCCGCAGGCGGAGGCTGATTTCTTTGAATTTTTTGCATCATGTAGATAAAAAACTGTACTTCCAAGTTTATTATTCTGACATAAAATAATTTCATATACTCCCCTCATATACAGGGGAGAAAAGAAAACAATGTTTTCCTCTACTTTTGACTCACCCTGTAGGTTAATTCTGCTAGTAGATGTGCAAATATTGAACTTTATCAAATGTCTGATTTGTTTCCAACAGTTCCAACAGTTTTTTTCTACTGTCAAATTTAAAAATTTCGTTTATATAATTTAAATCTTTTGTTAGGTATTTTGTTCAAAATGGTATAAAATATCTACAGTAGGTATTCTCTTTGAATTTGCATCAACGCCCTTTTGAATAATGGGAATTATCCAGTAGAAAACGCATTAGATACTGTATTGTTTTAATTTTCCATTTAGGGGTTTATTTTAGGAATGGTTTTGTACCTGTATTACATTTCCATCAATGTTTCATTAAATTTTGATGTTGAAAACTGGCAAAAGGGTTTAATTCTTGGTTAATGATGTACTTCATTAGTAGTGAGTTAAAATTTGCGATCTTTTCTATTGTTCTATACATAACGACTTGAAATCCCTTTTGTCTGTAACCGCAAAATTCTATAATACACATAACAAAAATATGTATACACATTGGAAGAGTCTAAGGGTAATTTTGAAACATAATTAATTAGATAGAATTAATTTCTGTATCGATTAAATTGCACGTGGAATGTATGTTTTAGGTCAATTTCTAATGATAATTATACCTGTTTGTTTAAAAAAGTTGTAAAAAGTAAAACAATCCTGAGACATGAAAAAAGTAGAAATGATACACTGTTTAAATTTTAAATTCATTTCTAATTTGATCATTCCAATAAAGATATTGTCTAGAGTTATACAGGGTTAGTATAAAGTATGGAACCCCCTAAGTATCTCCTCAACGGTTTGATATTTTTAAATGAAATTACTTATCCCCTTCTAAGAAGATCCAAGGAATTCAAAAATGCTATCAAATTTAATGTACCATTTGCGGTTAAACCGGAAATGCATATCCACTTTTTTATTTTAAATAGAACACCCTGTATATTTTTCCATTTTTGAATTCCTTGTGAAATTCTGCATACAGTAAAACTTTCCATTCATATTGTTATTGAATAATTGAGGCTTTAATCAATAATTTATCGTTTTTGACTTAGTCAAATGGTGAGTAAGGCTAACTTAATTTATGGAAACATCCTAAAAACTTGGCAACATAACAATTTATTTATTTTAACAAAAAATAACAGAAAATTAACAAAATTATATTAAATGTTCAAAATTACGCCCTTCTGCTAGTTGACAATATCCCAAACGGTCTTCAAATTCTCGTAAAGAATTTTGCAAAAATTCGTTTGGCACTTGCAGCAATAAGTTTCGTATGCGTAACTCTGTCATTTAAATTTGTGGGTCTATTTATGTATACTTTATTTTTTAGATAACCCCACAGAAAAAAATCGAGAGGAGTTAGATCAGGACTACGAGGTGGCCATTCGATAGCACCCCTACGCCCTATCCATCGACCTGGAAAAACTTGATCTAAATACTGGCGCACAATTCTAGAATAATGTGCAGGTGCGCCATCTTGCTGAAACCATATGTCTTCAGCAGGAATTACTGGGTTATTTGGATGAGGATAAAGTCCTGCAATAGCGGGTACAATATAATTTGTTAATAAATCTAAATAATGATGTCCAGACAGATTACCTTCAATGAAGAAAGGTCCAATAATATTATCGTCTATCATTCCTGTCCACACATTTATTTTTTGCGGAGACTGCGTATGTACTTGCCTCATCCAACGGATTATTTCTAGACCAGATACGATAGTTATGTCTATTCACTTTACCACTTAAGCAAAATGTTGCTTCATCTGAGAACACATCTTCAGTTAATTCGTGACAGAAGTGAAATTTATATGGTTTCAATTTCTCGGATTTCATTATGTTCATGACGGAAGTCTGGCTTATGTCAAAGTCAAGAGCTAACTGGATAGTTGATGTTTGTGGATTTTCTTCAAGTGATAGTAACACATCCAACTTTTGTGATTTGGTGATCTGGATTAACTTCATTGAATAGGTTTAAAACTTCCTTATAAGAACGCTGTTTGCCTCCATATCCTCGCATAATTAAAATTTCGATACATTTTCCTTCACTTAGATACACCATAATAGAAAAAACAATAGTAACAAATAACAGAGAGAAATATTATTGCACAACTTATACTACACTGATAGATAGATTACTCAATAATTAATTTATTTGACAATTAAAGGTTTGACATTTCATCCATGGCTAACTAAGTCAAAAACGATAAATTATTGATTAAAGCCTCAATTATTCAATAACAATATGAATGGAAAGTTTTACTGTATGCAGAATTTCACAAGGAATTCAAAAATGGAAAAATATACAGGGTGTTCTATTTAAAATAAAAAAGTGGATATGCATTTCCGGTTTAACCGCAAATGGTACATTAAATTTGATAGCATTTTTGAATTCCTTGGATCTCCTTAGAAGGGGATAAGCAATTTCATTTAAAAATATCAAACCGTTGAGGAGATACTTAGGGGGTTCCATACTTTATACTAACCCTGTATAGTCGGAATAGTCCATTTTAGTTTTTTGTTATAATTTTTTATATTAAGTTTTTGTTTGGTTCATAATTTAAAAATTGTTCAAAAGTAATTTACAAGTTATGTTTTTGGGATAATTAAGATAAGAATTGTGTATAAATAGGGAATTGTTGGGATTATAAGAAGAATTATTATATAATATTCAGTTGTCAAATCAATGTAAGCAGTTGTAATTAATAAAGTTATTTTAAAAAAATAATAATTTCTATCGTGGAAACGTAATTCTAGTGACTATATATCAATTATTGTGTTTAATCATGGAAATGAGACATTTAACGTTTTAACATTTTAAAGAAAATTTCACACCTCTACTTTTTAATCAATAAAATGTCCTAATTTTTTCGTGGCGCTATGATATTTATGTGATTATTTTTTGACGTTTCTTAAAACCAATGAAATGCTTCTTTATTTGTCACTAGGGTGAGTTTCAACCAATTATGTCATTTATAGTGGGAATAAATCTCTTGTGATTATTGTCGGAATAAATCACTATAACTGTTATTTGCCTAGCAACTGTCATATACTTGTCAAAATAATTACTTAATTGTGTCAACGCGATATGGGTGAAAGTCATCGGTTTAGTACCTTTTAATATATTCACAATGTGTCAAAACATTATTTTCATATATTGTAAGTAATAATTAAGTAAATTAAATTTTTCAATAATTTTATAATAGTTTTCTTGATCTTTTTTATTGTAAAAATTTGTGAATCAAAAAATAATCTTGTCAAATATAAGTCAAGAGTTCCATAAATTAGAAAATAATTTGACAGATTTTGTTGAAACTTTTTTCAAACAATCTGTAAAATTATTTTCAAATTATTCTCACTCTCTTGTTATATTATTACTGACTATTTCACTAGACTATTTTTAACTGACAAAACTGCATAGCAACGGCACGTTTCATATTGACAATCCCATAGGAGAAATTACCATGGGCCCAGTCTTGGTCCTAGCTTGGGCCAACTATGCAGAACTCTGGCCCAGGCTGGGTAAAAGTCTGGAGACTTGTTTGTCAAACCTGGCCCAGGCTTGGCTGTCAAGACTGGGCCACTCTTGGCTTGGGTTACCATTGAACGGCCAAGGTTGGTTTATCCAGTCTTGGCACAAGCTTGGGCTCTCATTGAACGGCTAGAGCTGGGTGATCCAGTCTTGACTCAGGCTTGGGTAATCATTCGCATAGCCAAGGCTAGGCTACCAACTTTTGGTATAAGCTTGGGTTTCCACTGAATGGCCAAGGCTGGAATAGCCAGTCCTGGCCCAAGCTTGAGTTCCCATTGAACAGCCAAGGTTGGTTTATACAGTCTTGGCACAAGCTTGGGTAATCAATAGTATGGCCAAGGCTGGGTTATCCACTCCTGGCCCAAGCTTGGGCTACCATTGAACGGCCAAGGATGATTTATCCAGTCTTGGCCCGAGCTTGGGTAATCAATGGCATGGCCAAGGCTGGGCGAGCCAGTGTTGGGCCAAGCTTGAGTAATCATTGGCAAGACCGAGCCTGGGCTAAACAGCCTGGACCATGCGTGGGCCAATACAGGTGCGCCGAAGTTAGATTTCCCGAAACTGGCCCAGGCCTGGCTCCATTGTCAACTCTGGGGACTTTCTACATGGGATACGCAATATCTCAGCGAGAAAATTATGACAGATCCGTTACTAAGGTGTCTGGTATTTCTATAGTTGTCAGTTTCACAAACGTCATTGAAGCGTCTAATTTTGAAAAGAAATAATGAATCCAGACGAAATATCAAGATTCGGGTGCCGGTCAGGCGAAGAAATCAGAAAATTGGATTCGGCAAATGTCCCATTGAACACGCAGAAGTCTTTCAAATGTGCAAGATTGGCCAGAGAAACCAAGCGAAGGCAGCTTCAAAGTTGCCCAGAAAAAAGAAAACTCAGTTCAGAAGCATTATCCACCGAAGAACTATTAAAAATTATCAAAAGCTAAGACAAAGAAACCCCCGATGGAGCACAAAAAAGTTTTTTCACCTTTGCTCATTTGAACTTGCTTGGAGAGGCAATGAGGCCACAAACTGCAAGATTAACTTTTTCCAGAAGAAAATTGATATTATGGGAGAATTTACAGGTCGAATTGAATACAACAGCATTTTTTCGAAAACAACTCAAGGCGGGTCAAAAGGTTTTATTCAAGTTTGTTGCTTTTTGGCAATTTTATTCGCGTAAATTGCCAAGCAACAAACTTTCATACCAGTCGAAAATTTTGCCGGCAACTGTCAGATACTTGTCAAAATAATTACTTAATTGTGTCAACGCGAAATTGCCGGCAAAATTTTCTCTCTTATATACGACTATATCAGGCACGAATATTTTAAGAAAATAATTTTCAAAATATTCGTGCCATCAAGAAAATTTTCGGAAATATTTTAAGCTCTTTTGATATTATAAGTGAAAATGTTTTGATATATGTAAGAATAAACATTAATTAACATTTTTTTCCTAAATTAACTCCAGAAAAACTGACGTTGAATTTTAAAACTAGACTATTCCGATGTGTGTATTAATCTATCAGCTAAAAGCAGTAGTGGCTGGATACCCCGTCAATATAACTCGTATAAAGATAGAAGAATGGTATCTACTGAGAAGAAAAATACACTCGGAATACAGATACTTTCACTGTTTTCCGTATTAAATAATAAAAGATGATTCTAGTAGAAATTGTTTGTTTATAACGTTATAAAATTTTCAGTAAAGCGAGCATTCTTGAGATTTTATTTCTCGTAAATTCTATGACCAAGAGAGTTACCCACATGAATTTTAGAACGTTCTTCCTGACGCGGTTTTCAATTTTATAGTAAATTCAATATCGTCCTGCCTAGGAGGATTCTAGTTTTTAAATTCCAAAATTTAACATATAACAACTATCATTTAAATAGTTCTTTGTTGTATATTCCAAGTTTTTTACGCTCTTGTTTAGTATCCATTCAAAATGAAACCAGTTTCTTAGACGTCACATAAAGGGACGAGGGATACTAAGAAAAGTTAAACTTGCAGGATCCGTGGGAAGTAATAATCCTTTGGAACTGGATTATCCGTTAAAAGGACCGTTGGCCCTTTTGTCCCATCTTTTACTCTCCGTCCTTACGTGCAGAGATATAGTACATAGGGTTTATCAACTTAAGGTTATTATTTTCCAAAGTAATTATAATGTTTTGGCCAAAATTTAATAACTAAGTGTTTATGGTAAGTAAGTATAGGTACCTACTATTTTAAAGTTTTGTAAAACACAATTTCATGATAAATAAATTTGTATAATATATATTTATTCATAATTGGTTACACCTGGCTCACAGAGCTACTTTATATCTCAGTCTTATTAATAATACTAGAATTCTTTTGTATTTATCTGTCTCATCCAAATAAGTTCAAGTAATCCTTCACTATTCTTTCGTTTAAAATAAGTTCCCCACTATCTTATAATTCTAGTAACTTATTCTAGTAAATAGCAAGATTAGTTGGATTGTTTTAACTTTTCTAACCTCAAAAGTCAAACAAAAAATAGACACATCTAAACAATAAATAGTAGAGGATTTTTAATATTGTTTTTGTAAGTTTAGTTATAGTTTGAATCATGTTTAAATAAATGTTATAAACAAAATTATCATTATTAGGTATATTATTAAAAAAAATGTATAAATTTTGTTTTAAATTCGTTTAAAAAATGTCTTCAAATTCACATCTCCTTGAAGCTTGGTCTCTCGTTTCAATTAGAACCTATTCCGACTAATCTTTTAGATTGGATGAGTTAAAGTAATCTCGGACTGTTTGAATTCTTAGATTGGTACGAAACAACACTAGTACACTAACTAGTAATATTGTTAGGTTAGAAGTAAGAGAAACGTCATTGTCCGCCATTTTGTGAGATATGTCATTGCATTGCATTTGAAATAGACATTGAAAATTTTGTATTGTGTATTTTCTTGGTTTTGTGAAGTTTTTGAGACATAATATATAAACATGTATATATGTAGTTACGGAATAGCTAAAAGTTTTATTGGCCAAAAAATTAAAATAATATTACTTAACCTCAAAATATTAAAGGCAAACTTTTTCACTTTGTGTGGAATAGAATACTTTCTGCACTTGTGCCACAATATACTATTCTGAAGTCAACTTAACTAACATTTTCCTAGGTATTTCTTATTTTTTTAAGGTGAAATCTCGTCCGAAATAAAGCAATGAGATTTTTATTTTGAGTGAATACATGTCAACGACACAAAGAGACGTATCGAAGGAAAGTGCTGCAAAATAAGAAGGGGAAAGTAAATTGAAGGATCTATACCTTATTGCTAGGGCTGTTGTTATTAAATCAGCCGTACAGAAACACCTTATTATATAAGGAATAAAACTGTCAGATATTAAAAAAAGTTAAATATTGATTACGTCTATAATGACAATAAATAACTTTACAAACAAAGTTTTCGCTTCTGTATGATTTGAGTGTTCTGTGATTTATCGAAACAGCTGTCAATAAGTTAAATTAATAGTTATTAAATAAAACTTGAGAGTTGTGTTAAAAAGATCTTTCTTTTTTCCACGTAGTAAGTAAGGGTTTGGTACAAAAAATTTCATAATTTTTAAACTTTTACAATTACATATTTCGTTGTTTATATTTATCAATGAGAGTAATAACGAGTTAAGATTGCAAGTTTATCGCAGATATGGCAGTGATAGTAGAAATTGTTTATTTAAGATTAACATTTAAAAAATGTTTTTTTATTGATATCTTTCTATCTAATCAAGATTATTTTTCTTACATATCCTAGTTTTATTTCCCAGATCTCTTGAAAACCTAAAAAACTTAAAATTACTGTTTTAGTTGTCTAAATTATTGGTAACATATTTGTTGGTTAAATAATCATCTTTATTTAAAAATATAATATAATTAAATATAATCCTCATTAAATAACAGCAAGTTTATCTCGTAGAAATTTGCTGTTTTTCCCATTATTTGTGCTAATCAAGAGTGGCACGTGATCGTTCTCTTTCAAAAAACAATAAGCCCGCTTTTTCGGCACCCTCCAATCCATCGACGGCGTTAAAATATAACAACGAAAGCTATTAGGACATAAAGATTCAATTAATTTTCCAGTGGTGCAGCTGAAAAAGGTAACAAGTACAACAAGGCTACAATTTATTATCGATATAATTCGCAAATATACACATCAACATTTAAAGTGCATCACTTCATATTTTTCAAAAAAAGCTTGTCTAAAAAATAAACATTGTCACTCTGCTTTTAGATAACATTTAATTAAAATAATCATAAAACAAATTTAGCAAAGACATTTATTCCTGAATAAAAAAATTAAATATATAATCTGCATAAATGACAAAAGTTCAATTTAGATTAAATAATGTTTCTGTTAAACAAAAGACAATTAATATTCAGTCGGCCCTCCTCCTGCTCTTATACAACCTTCTATTCTCCGGGGAACACTTTCCCGCTAAGTTGGAGTCAAGTTATCGCTAATTTAGAGCCCAGTTACCGCTTTTGGAAGGTCCCTATGTGAAGACAGTCCTTCAAACAACTTCTGAGCTGTTAAGAAAACTATTACATCCCAAGCAGCCACGACCATTAAAGAAACTTTCATCTTTCCACGAAGAAGCTGAAGCCGCTCTCCTAGACAGCACAGAAACCTAAAGTTAAGTCCACTTTTTACAACTCCAGTTATCAGCAAGTACTTACAGTTTCAATAAAAAATCAATTTAAAAAAAAAACAGTTTCATTTATATACCTTAGACTATAAGTCTTAAGGGTTAGCGTGGTCGGTCTTTATTTCAAGTAGCTTCTTTATTTGTTGTTGAATTAAAGTAATTACAAGGTGTTTCTATCTTTCTCGCCTTAGTTTTTGTGTACTGCTTAATCGATAGCGTTCAAAAGATAGTGGCGCCCTTATTATTATACATCCCAATCCTTCCTATAGTGAGCATTAACTTGGAATGGAATAAATTCATTTTTTTGATTACTGTACATATTTATAGAAAATCCCGAAACATGTCAAAATTAAATTATAAATTGACATTCTTTAAGGTGAAAATGTGATCCCTACCTTCAACCCCCTTTGAGTGAATGTTACAAACCCCATTTTTTTAAATGGGAAGTATGGGCGAGGTTTATTTAAACTATTTTAATTTTTTGTTCTTTAAACTTACTAATATATAAAGAAAAACGCTTTTTTTTAAAAAGGGCTTATAAATTATTATTCAGTTTACGTGGTGTACTTGCAAAACTTCTTTGCGAAGATTGGATGATTTGATTAGGCACGTGCCCTTCATCAGCGTTGGTATAGTCTTTCCAATATTAATTGCTAAAAACCATTTAAAAGTGTTATACAAGGTGATTTAGTTATACTAGGCTTTAAAGTAGAAAGAATGGCATGAAAACAACATATTTTTCCCGTTAAACATCCACTCTGCATCGTCGGAACCCAAGCTCTCTTTAGACTGGTAGTTCTACAGCGCGAAAAAAGTGAGGTATGCACGCGACTTGTTGACGCCTTTTAATGGTCCGCTGTATTCTGTTGCGTGCAGGGGTCTCGGGGTGATTTTTTGCGGCAGTCATAAAGTCGGTGTCTAGTACGGAGGCGAAGAGTCCAGATTTTTATTTGGGGCAGTTAAGTATTAACTTTAAATATATCTTTGTTTCGGTACTTCATTTTTAATAATTGGTTTACGTATTGTAATTTTTGCCCATATTAATTGATAACCTTAAATTAATTACATATATATTATGGCAGCGTTTTGGAGACCTTTTGAATCAGAAAATGGAAATCCAGATCAAAATTAAAATTCAGAAGATATGATATCGCTAACAGGTGAGGTTATCAGCGATTTACACTTTCAGTGTCAGAGGGTTATTTTAAATATGTATCAGTGTTTGAAAAATGAAGATAATAAAAAATCAGATGCGGTTATAATAAAGCGAATTAGTGCTTTAACTAAAATTTCTATTTACACTATTTCTCGGGTTATTAAGTGCGGTGACGTTATAGATCATTCGCAAATGCGGAAAAACAAAATTTGCAAATGTTGACGATGCTAAAAAAGATGTTATAAAGCGAACGATTTATAATTTATATTAAGAAAATATTGTACTTTTAGAAATTGTTCAAAGGAAACTTACGAGATTATCCTGATTATAATTATAAAAGCTTAGAAACTTTACGCGGTATACTATTAGAATGCGCTTTTAATTATAAGAAATTAGATAAACGAATGGTTATAATGGAATCGCGGCGTATTGTTGTACTCCGTGAAGAGTATTTAGATAAAATAACGAGGTATCCTGAATTAAAAAGGCATATAGTTTACCTAGATGAGACTTGGTTTGACACACATGATACTGTTCGGTATGGCTGGGTAGATCAGTCTCAAAAGTGTAGTTTAAATGCTCCATGTTTTGAAGAGGAAAGCGTATAATAATTCTTCAAGCCGGAAGTGAGAACGGTTTTATACCAAATGCCTTACTACTGTCTGCGACAAATGTTAAGCAATGTACAGCCGACTATCATGAGGATTGACTACAGATTTATATGAAAAATGATTTCAAGAGCAGCTTCTTCTTAACATGCAACTTACAGCAGAGGTAATGTATCTAAAAAAGTTTTTTCTTTGATAGAAAGAACCATAATGAGGAAGATTTTAACCGATAAGTCTCGTTCATTCTCTTTTCTTTCTTCTTATTCTTCAGCCTCTAGACATCTACTCTTGGACAAAGGCCTCTTCCAGTGATTTCCATGCCGATCTTTCTTTGGCAGTTTGAGCATGTTTTTGGATCTCGTCTTGCTATCTCGCATATTATACATTTTTGGGATCAGCTCAGCAAAGGCAATTTGGAAACTGAAAAAAAGGGGGGGTGCTATTTGAAAAAAATGGTGATGACATCATTACACGAAAGTGGTTCACCCTGTATATTAGATTATTATTTGAAACAATAGTATACTGAAATTAAAAATCAACCTGTTTTGGGAATTTCTAATTCTATTGTTCATTTAGCCAATAATGAATTTATGCGTTTCTTTATGGACGCACTGTATACACCTAATGTAATGTAACTGAACCATGGGTCAATGATCATAACCCAGCTGACAGCATGACGTACTTTGTACGTAATTTTTTAGTCACCCGTTACGTCGTTTTGACTTCTTGGATGACGTCAAATCTACTAAAATATGACGTGAAAATGTCACAGCCCAAAGACGTCACCCAGTCACGTTAAATTACGTCACCCCATGACGTATAATAGACATGTTTTATCGACGAAATTGTAACGTATGATTACGTTATTTCACGACGTAGTTTTTTCTACATATTTATGACGTATGGATTGGTTTTGGGACAGAATAAACACCAAAAATATTGATAGACAATTTTATTTGCATTAACTATTACATTAAATTTCAATTTTACATACAAATATTACAAGTTACTTCAAATATATAAAATATTTAACAATATTATTTAAATAATATAAAATGTTGCACATTACATAGTAAAAGTTAGGTACCTCGAATTTAACAACGTAGTTTGTGTGCGTATAAGTTAAATGTGAAGCAACTATTTAAAATCAATTCTGATTCATAAAATGTATCTTTAAAAAATGTATCGAAGAGATATTCATCAATTAAAAAAATTATTGATACAACTTAATTTGAATTAAATATTACAAGTTAATGCATAGCACACAGCATGTCACTAATAGTTATTATATTTTATTCAAAAAAATTAAATAATTATTGTTAAATTTACCTTGTTCGAAGTAAACTTTTCTTACATTGTAGGATGTCCAGCCTTTTTCCTGAGAAACGCCAAATTATAATGCTTTCTGGTACTTTGTAGATGTTTTGTAGTGTTAGCCATTTACAATGAATAGGTGCTAAGCCAGTTTGGTAGAATTGGATGCATACGAAGTAACGCAAGTTTGATTTTTAATTCGAAATTTTTATTTTTAACTTGTAAAAATTATCAGGATAGGTACGCCCATTGTTTGGCGTTGAAGATTAAAAGTGTTTAAATGGCAACACACAACACAAGCACGCACGCACTCACACACACGCACACGTTATGCGCCTAACATTGATTAGGAAGCAAAAATTATGTGGGTATAGTAGAAAATTCTCAGGCGATCATCATTTTTATTTATTAATAGATACGGGTACAACATTGTAGTCAGAAGTTTCGTATCAATTTGAATTGTTTGTGTCACCACCCTCTTTATTACTAGGTCGCACGATCTGAAATACTGGACGAATTCAATTCAATGAATAATATCGTGAATTAATTAATTTTAATTGGTACAGCTAAATTGATATCATAAATTAAATAAGCCAAACAAATTATATGTGTGCAATGTTAATGCATTGTTTTAAATATCTCTCTAATAATCCAGTTTTATTATTTATTATCAAAGAAATCAGCTCCTAATTTATCTAAATAATTAGAGTTCCAGTAGTTTATAATACTGTAATGCGTAGGTATATTTAAGTTGGAACAATTAGATTTATAAAGAAGGTTGCATGCATATAATTTAAGAGCCAGATGTACCTTTCTTCGGCCATCACACATATTCAGCCGAAATCTGAACTCATCCGTAAACATACAGTACTATCGGCTTCAGAATAGCATATACATTTTCAAACTCAAATCGCTTACAATGAATTAATTTTAAGGACGGCCTTAATTTTAAGGACGGCCTATTTATTGTGTATAACCAATCACGGTTTAAATAATAATAAATTTGAAATCAGTTTAACAGTTGTCCACGCCCACATCTTTAATGTTTGCAACATAAGGTATTTTATTAACAAATTGCCTGTCCCTCTGTCCCTTGTAAATAAACTTAATCCCCAAAAACCATTTAATGTAGGCGTTTAAAGGGCGTTTTTATAACTTCGGTAGGTAAACGAAATTCACATTTAACATGTATATGATATTCTAAAGCCGACTTCTTAAAATTCCAATGACTGTGTTCTCTCGCCTACCAATATCTACATGCACGCTGATAATTTTATTTATTATTTACAATGTTAACAGTAATGGTGTACTGCTTACTTCATCGTCGCTCGAAATTTCCATTATTTCACAATTATAAATATCACGCACGAAATTGACGCAAATAAGAATTCTCCAAAATAATGAAAATAATTATCAAGAACTGTCACTTTGAAATAATTGTCAACAAATGCCATTTTATTTCCATAGTTACAGTACCTAATTACTTGATTTGGAAAAACAGTTCAATCCAGTTCAATACTTTTTTTCATATTAAGCTAAGCGTTTGTAGAAAAAGTTTTGTTTGCATCTCATGCGCGAAATACTTTAACTAAATCTGTTCTCGATCACCAAAGTAGCATTTTGCGCACTAGATACAAAAATAACTATTTCTAATTTTGACATATAAAGTGACACTTTTTAAAATATATACGATGCAATTTAAAATTATCTCCTTTGGATGTATTAATACAGGTTTTTAAAATTTAATTCAAACTGTATTTGAACGTTTGTAGAAAAAATATTGTATGAAATACATGTTAAAAGTACCTTTTAAGGCACTTATGTGAATTGCAGAATTCGCTTAGCTCATTCTGCAAACCTTCACATGCGAGCCTTAAACATGTACTTTTAACACTTATATCATAAATAACTATTTCAAAATTAGTGACAAAAAGAATTATTCTATTTATTAAACTGTTATAATACAAGTTAAAAACATAAATTATACATTATTTATATAGTATAATATATAATATAATAATTCTTTATTGCTTCTTAAAAAAAATTACATTTTTATAGCAAGGAGTTAGGTTTTATCCATAAAAGTATAGCCCCAAAGTATAAAATAAATACAAATTATCAAAGTAACAAATTAAATTTTATGTTTACATCATACTACAACGAAGAAAAAGGTTATTTACTCATTATGCACAAATGCCCTCAGTTTTAATATACTGTAAATGAAGGACGAGATCACTTTGGCAGATTGTTTACTTAAATTATCCAACTCCCATTATAGATTATTTAATTATTATAAATATTGATAACACAATTATTGCAATTATTCAAATTAATTCCCAGCGACAAATTTTTTTCATTGCTCGAACTTGCTGTTATTTGGGAAGCGGCGCACTGCATTAGATGTTTCGCCAAATATTTCTTGCGCTATAAGTTTTTTATTATTTATGAAATTTTCTACATATCCCTCCGCAACAGAGGAAGATCTTCAACCTCCATGCCTCTTTAATTTTAAAATATCAGCACTACTGTCTGCTAGGAAAGTTGCAGAGCTTCTTCTGAAGCAGTAGCCAATATATAGAACAGGATTTGAATGACCAAGAAATTGTGTAATAACTTTTGGCAGACTACTAAATGTGTTAACTCTCACAGGATTTCTGGTACATTTTCCATTCGCATATTTTGGGATATCAACACGAAAATGGCTTCCTTCGTCTATAACATTTTCAACTAGAAGACATGTTAATTCTGCTTTTCTGCATGCTCCTGCCATTCCAATTATCATTGCAAACTTAGCCATTAAGTATTCCTTCCACTAAAAATTTAGCAAAATCTTCTTTTATATCAATATTCCTTTTCATATTTAGTTCAGAGTAAAGTGTCCATAATGTGGAAACTTTTAGAACTTTCTTACCCTCAAAATATGCAAGTAAAACTTTCTCATTAACATGTTTAATTTTCTTCTTATCACACCACGTAAAAAATCATAAACTGTCTTTGACTTTTTGGGAATTACTGATAATAGAGCATACCTGCTGCCTCTTCAATATCGCTTGGTAGCTCTTCAGAAATTGAATCACTCATTTTTTAAAAATAAAACTAAAAATATATTAATCTTGCTAAAATCCTTCCGTCTAGCCTTTTTTACAAAATGTCAAACTGAAAACTAACATGAAGTAACAGCAACAAACTAAATTTATGTTTTCCAAATTATATTAAATTTTATTTTTTTATTACCTACTTTCTTCAAAATTAGAAAAAATCTTGTATGCAATACGTTACCAAATAAAATTTTGTGTAAAATTAGGCAATTCGTACCTGATGGCATAAATAGCTATTAAAACACCAATTCGACAATGTCCAATGAATAAAAAATACTAGCTGGCTAGTACGCTGCGGCGTCGGTCTGTTTCCAAGCAACAAGTTTTCGAAATCTGTTATAAAATTTATATCAATATCCTTGGGTTATTACTACTGAAATTAGAACTATGTTCTGGAAATGCAAAAGTAATTATTTTAATCATAAGTGGATTGATTGGCATATCTAATGAAATTAAAATGAAACACACATGCCTATATCAGAACTATGTCTCAGATGAAGCTCATCAGGGTCGTTAGTGAAACTGACAAATGCCTTTGAGTGTTTTAAACCTCAAAACTGGTCTGTAATTATAGCTAACGGTTGGAAATCTTGGAAATATTAGGAACGCTTCTGCTTCATAAAGCTTATTTTTATTCAAAGATAATGTTTGGCAATATACAGGGTGTTTCATTAAGAATTATCCATATAGTAACTGGAGAAACCTCAGCACTAAATATGAAGATTTAGGCCAAAACACTTAAATAAAATATTCCTCCTAACCGAGATATAGGGTGTTTTATTTTAACTATTCTAAATGATTGTATCCCATATTTTTGACACCTTCCAATATTTTTTGTTCAGACTTGGCAAAAAGTTTACACATATTAGGTTACTTTAAACAGTGGTAAATGATATTTTTTCTCGATTACCAGAGGCATGCGGTAGGGATGGATACTTTCTTTTATCCCCCTACAATTTACACCACTGTCGTAATAATTGTTTCTGCATGTCACTTTCTACGTAAATATCATTCTCTTGTCTCAATAAGATAGAGTGAGTAGTTTTCGAGTTATTTGCATTTAAAGGTAATGTTTAAAATATCCATTTTTGTTTTATTGCTTATTTAACATGAGATTCCTTAATAATCTAACCACCTTGACAACAAAATTTGTTAATTCTAATCGTAAATTCACATGAGTCAATAACTATTTCACTGAATAAATAAAATTTATTAGTTTCAAATGATTTTTTGATATTAATATTTATCAAAATTTCAGTTTTAAATTTATAACAAAATAGAACTATGATTTTCATTACGAAATAACATGATAAATACATAAAATAATTGTACTGAAACAATTATTTATTTAGACTACTGTAAAAAAAATTCTAGTTAGTTAACATTATAGTAAATTTTCGAAGTGGCCTCCATTGACTTCAATACATTTATTAATCCTTTTGGAAAAATTTCTCCTAACCTTTGGAAATATGTTGGGTTGATTAAATTATTAAGGAATTATTGGAATAAAATGAATATTTTAAACATTACCTTTAAATGCAAATAACTCTAAAACTACTCACTCTATCGTATTGAGACAAGAGGATGATATTTACGTAGAAAGTGACGGAGAATCAAAAAAACATGCAGAAACAATTATTACGACAGTGGCGTAAATTGTAGGGGGATAAAAGAAAGTATCCATCCCTACCGCACGCCTCTGGTAATCGAGAAAAAATATCTTTTGCCACTGTTTAAAGTAACCTAATATGTATAAACTCTTTGTCAAGTATGAACAGAAAATATTTGAAGGTGTCAAAAATATGGGATACAATCATTTAGAATAGTTAAAATAAAACACCCTATATCTCGGTTAGGAAAAATATTTTACTTAAGTGTTTTGGCTTAAATCTTCATATTTAGTGCTAAGGTTTCTCCAGTTACTATATGGATAATTCTTAATGAAACACCCTGTATAATTTTGGCACTCACACGTTTATTATTTTTTCATACTTTACCTACAAGATACACTTCTAAAGAAACTTTTGTATATTCTGAAATATTTTCAATAGATTAAGAATAATAAAAAACTCTTCGTTTTAACGTAACTTCCAAGTTTATTTGAAAAAATTAGGTTTTTAATCACAAATTAACCTTAATAAGATGGACTTCCAAAAAATAAGGGTTAGTACAATAAATTTAATTCTCATTAGATTAGTATTAAAAATTAACAATTTTATCGAATGTAAGCTGTTTAAATAATAAATTGTACACTCATAAAAACGTATATTTCAAAAAACAAGAACTTCGGGGAAACAATGAAAGCAATTTTATAGTAATTCCATAAAACGTCAACCGGCAAAAGATAAAATGTGACTTTTTAAATTCCAATTCTTTTGGTGGACGTCTTTTCCGACGCTTCAATCATTCGAATATCTTTATGTGGAAAATGTCCCCCGCGGCGTCGCTACATGCAGAACATTACACAATAAAATGCTGCCCCAGCCGCAGCACAATCCACGCTTTAATCCCGAAGATACACTTCACTTGTCAAGAAATAATCGCAACAGACAGAAAAGAGCCGAAGAAGAATGAGTTTCTTTATGTAGGATAAAGCGCCAGCTGCCCTTCGATCAGGGACGTCTCGAACGATTTTATAGATCAAGATGAGCGAAAAACGTTAATGATGTGTAAACAGAACACTGAAATAAAATAAAGCAATCTTGTTTTATTATCTCTTCAGAAAAACGTTAAGAAACAACTATAGGGGTTTAATTTAAGAAAAAAAACTTTGCTTAAATGATTAATTTTAACAATTCCTACAGAAATACCAGCTTGCTAAAAACTATGAACATTTTAAAGATTTCATTACAATTAAAAATAAATTCAAACTCATAGTTTTGGACATTTATTTATTTATTTTTTTCCATAGCTAATGTTAGAGTGTTGGTAACAACTGTTTTGTGTAGATAAAATGTTTTACCTTTTTTATATTCAGTAAAATTTACAAATTAAAACACATTAAGGATTAAAAACAACTGAAATTTTATATAATTAACGTTATTAGAAATATCTATTTTTGGAGCATCACAACTTGTACTCGTTTGCTTAAACACTTGATTCGAGGTAACTTTTTTTTATTCAGTAAAATTTACAAATTAAAACACATTAAGGTTTAAAAACAACTGAAATTTTACAATTAACATTATTAGAAATATTTTTGGAGCATCACAACTTGTACTCGTTTGCTTAAACACTTGATTCGAGGTAACTTTTTTTTATTCAGTAAAATTTACAAATTAAAACACATTAAGGTTTACAAACAACTGAAATTTTACAATTAAAATTATTAGAAATATTTTTGGAGCATCACAACTTGTACTCGTTTGCTTAAACACTTGATTCGAGGTACTGGATTGATGTTCAGGTCCACCAAGTACACAATTGGTTACAGCAATATTATTGCTTATTGACTCTTCAATGAAAGATTCTACAACGGATGACGATTTCCATCTACCTAAACGTTTAAATTTTACTAGATCAGCTCCAGAATTTGCGAACATAGTAGCTGAAGAACGACGTAAACAATGCCCCATGTACATTTCTGAATTTACAAGTTTCAAAAAATCTGCAATCTTTCTTGGGGATATATACTTATGGTGTTAATCCCCACCGGTTGAGTAGTGCACTTTTGCTGTCGGTAATTCACAAAAAACTTATTGTGAGGCACGTTTTTGGGGCGTAAGGCAATATACTTTCTCACAATTTCCAAGAAACTCATACCACTTTTCTTGTCAGTAATACAAAAAGACCTATCATATTTGGTTTTAGCATCAGATAATGAAACGATTATCACCGATTTTCTGTCGTCCACATTAAACACTTCTAATTTGTACAATTCATCGGACCTAGTCGCTCCATGCACACCAAAAATAGCAATAACCTTCATCAACAAATAGACGTCATCAGGAGCTTCTGTCAGAAATTTAATAATGTCATCTGACTCCACGATATTGGACTTTTTAGCTTTGTATCCTCCAAGTTTTTTAGTAAGATGGTTGGTTAACTTGCTGAATTTAGAAATGTCACAATTTTGATTCACCAACAACGTACGCTCCAGCATCGATAATGACGATGGCATCGCTTTCTTCGACTTTTCAGAAAAATACGCCAGAAGTATTTTTTCACTCACGCTATTGATATTCTTAATGTTTTTCCACTTAATGTTTTTCCACTTAATGTTTTTCCACTCATACATCATCCTAGATTTTTGTGGCAACAATAAACTGCATTTTCTACATCTGATAGCAGGTTTTTTCTTTTCCTGTGTCAATTATTTCCGGCCAATTCGTATTTATTCACTTTGTACACAAAACGCAGTAATACAATACAATTTTATATTTTTGTACAATAGAGCTGTTACGAAAAATAATTTTATCGTCAAATTGATATATTGAAGTTACATTTTGTTTTTCTCAATGTAGCTCAGTCTGATATTAATTAAGTAGTCTAGACCAATTATTGAAATAAGACATAACAATATCAAAGCCTAGATATTATTAGCCCTAAAGGATTATTCTGAATGTATATCCCTCTAAGATCAGTAAAACTGTGCAATGATATTTACAAAAATAATCTGATAAATATTATTATTTTATTTATATTTTAAATAAAATTTTTTATTTTATATAAAGGTTTTGGAAATCAAAATAAAATGGCACCCAACGTGGGGCTAAATTATTGACTTTGAGGTACAAATTAAGTTATAAAATTATTAATAAAAGAATGGACAAGATCACAAATACAGACAGAAAATATAAATAAAAATAACCAAATAATGAAAGAAGCATGTAATGGAAAATATACCATGATGCCGATGTTGTTGATCATACATAAAAAAGTTGGTGGAATCAGTAAGGAAATAAATAAAACTAATAAGAAAATGAATTAAACTAATAAAAAAATGGCAGAAAATAGTAACAATCTATAAAAAATGATCACCCAATCAAAGTAAACAGTTTAATAATGAAGAAATTCCGTCATGTATTTGTTTATTAACAACTTTAAATTATTAATTGTTGTTGGTTTTCTATCTGCATGTTCAAGTAGGTGTTTTGCATAGTTTGAGTTACCTAGTTGTTGCATTATATTTGCTGTTAAGTGTTCATTGTGTATTGCTTCAAAATTTCTCAAATTTTAATTTTGTAAACACCAGATTTTTGTAATTTGGGTTACCTATTTGGTTTTTATATTTTGTGCCAATATTTTTTTAAATTGTGTATGTCCAAAATATGTAATATTTTTATAACTTTTAATTTCTTTAGTTTGTTTAAATAAAATACTCTATGTATCATATTATCAATTATAAGATGCTAACTGATGTGATATATGATGATTTGAATGATATGGTATGTTTACATCTGTTTGGGTTGGTTTTCTGTTTGTTGAATAATTTATTGAATTATTAACTTTTTCAATTTTTGGATCTAGAAAATTAATTGAATTATTATTAATATAACTAAAAAGTATATATTATATAACTATCGTTCGCTACAAAAAAAACTAAACAGAAACAGTAAAAGTTTACGTCTTAATTTGCTAATATTCATATCCTTAAATTCTGGTGGTAAGTAATTTCTTATAATTCGAAGCCATATGAAACCAAAATGATCTTTCAAATATCGCTGTTCTATGTTGAGAAATATTAAAAGTGTCTTTATGCCTAATGTTGATATTGTGTATGTCACTTCTATATCGAATTTTATTTAACAGGTAAGGTGGTTGTTCTGTAATAATAACCTTTTGAAACAGTGTTAAGGAATGTAACTTTCTTCTATTTTCCATAGATAACCAACGGTTATAAGCGAGGGTATGAGATATTCGCTCATATTTTCTTATTCCAAAAATCAGCCTTAAGCACGAATTTTGTAATTTTTGGAGTCTTTTTTTGTCGAACGCACTCAAGCATGAATCGTAAAAATAGTCGCAGTGATTTGCATGAGAGAGAACTAGTGCATCGCAAAGATTAGTTTTTAGTTTCAAGGATAACACATGTCTATTTGGGTAAAGAGCTTTAAGTTTTATATAACCTTTTTGTAACACATACGAAACGTGATCAGAAAATCTTAGTTTTGAGTCTATGATAACTCCGAGATTTTTTTTTTCAAACCCATTTTAAAACTTGATTATCTATTTTGATGTTCATTTCGTCCAATTCTAAGTTTCCAAAAGGTAGAACATACGATTTAGAAGAATTTATTAAAAGATCGTGATATGTGGAAGTCTGTATCAGTGTCGCTAACTCACTATTAATTATATTTTCAGCTAGAAGTAGATCACTTTTACAGAAAAAATAACAAACTTGAGTGATTTAGTACTGACGGAATGTTACTGCTGTATATGGAGAATATTATCGGTCCAAGAATTGAACCTTGAGGTACGCCTCTTTTAATAATACCTTTATTAGATAATTTTCCTTGGTAGAGTACTTGTTGAGTTCTATCTTTAAAGTAATTTTGGAAAAGTTGAATTGCTGAACCATTCAATCCAATGTAATTTAAAATAGAAAATAACATTTCGTAATTTAGCATATCAAAAGCTTTGCTATAATCCAACAAAATTGAAACCCCACACTTTTTCTTATCCACTTCAGTTAAAATATCATCAACAATTTTTATCAAAACCTTGCCACAACTATAACCTGCTCTGAATCCTGACTGCTCATGAGGAATTATTGAAAACATGTAAATGCGATTTTAACTGAGATTCAATTGCCCTTTCCAAGATTTTGGATAAGGTGACTAAAACCTGCTGACACATCATCAACAATGTCTATACAAAAATAAAATATTGTTTTTATCACCAGAATTAAATATTTTGTATTCTAAATTTTGCCAAAATTGGAGCTCCCATTGATACCCTCATTTTTAATATATACTTTTTCATCAAAAGTAAAATTATTTTGACTAATGCATACATTAAATAGATCAATTATATCTGATATTATCCTTGTATGGATATTTCTTTCATCTAATAGCTTTATAACTAGAACTCCACATATTTTTATTGCCTATAAAAGCGAAATAGTCATACAAAAAGAATGAACTAGTTTAGTAGGATAATATTAATCAAAATGATAGCAATATATATTTAGGATAAGATACCTACTTACTTATATTGGTATTCATTTTGCAAGTAATTTTTCTCATTTCGTAAAATTTAGCAATAAATAATTAGTAAGTTTTAAACGTAGCGCCAACTAATAACCAATAATGAAGTGTGTTTAAAAGTCAACGTTGTCACATTTTAGCTACGTTCGTTTCAAGTATTCTCAAAGAACTGGCGGCACAAAACACCGTGTTCTGTGACTAACTGATTGTACCAGTTGACAAGATATATGACAGGAGACAAAATCGTGTTTATCTGTAATAAACAAACAAGACCCCTATTCTTGACGGTGATAGAATAGAACAGCCAATAGAAAGTAGGCGTGGTTCTATTAAAAATGCCAAAACCGTATTCTTGAGATTCGTTCTCTAACTGTACCGATAGAAGGGTTGCTCCCCGAGAGAACAATTACTTCTATTGGTTATTTTTGAAGGAACCGCTTTAACACCTAGAGAAGGTGTTAGGGATTTTTATTTTCGAACCAAAAATAGTATAGAAGTAATTTCTTTCATAAACCAAACACAACCAAACAACAAATTAAACTAACGAAAATGACAGAATATTTTGTTTAGTGTTTTACTCCTTATTTAATAAAGTGTCAATCAGAGAACAAAAATATCGATATGTTTATCTCTTTCTAATGACAACAAATAAGAGAGAGAGATAAGTTTCTCGGTTAATATTAAAGCATATCGACAACATCGCAAATTTTCTACCAATCTTATTGAAACACGTCACTTATCACTTATGACGTATGTAACCATTAAATTTAAATTTCAAAAGGCGATTATGGCTGGAGGATTCATTTTATAAAAATTTTATTTGTACAGTTGAACCACTAAAAACCTATTTTATAAGATGCAAATATAAAAAAAAATCACTAAACTAGTCCATTGTATGATGTAATAAATTCCAGTCGATATCAAAAAATCTTTTGACTATATACCCAGTATTGTATTTAACAAAGATAGGTAACATTGGACCTAACTCAGTCCTCTTAATTACGTCTTACAGTAGTTCATAGCCTATAAATAATTTTCCCCACATCTTTTGAAGAGATTGTTTTCAATTTGAATACACCTTTGAAAGAACGGCAGCTGCTCGGTTTCATTTTCAGTGACACGTGCCCAGCATCCATTCAAAGGAATCTGAGAAAAGAATAAGATTCGAACCTTACGTCTACGGATTCGACAATTATTTGAAAAAGGGGCTTTCGGGTCTCTGCGAAGAGAACTTAAAGTCCGAGATAGACGATGATAATTCGCAAAAGCTATTTGTGAAATAGGGAGATTTGATTTGGAACATGTCTACGTCATAAATAGGTGAGGGATAATTAACTACTTACAGGGTGATTTAGGAGTATTTTTACCGTATGAATTTTCCCATCTTAATGTATGACATTCAAAGGTTAACGATCAGAGTACAATACCCTAAAATGTAGGGCGTTATTTTTATATTTGGATAAGAACCCGTGAGAATATAGCTACGTCGTAGGGGAACGGCAGAAACGAACTTCAGGTGTTGTCGGAGGGTCCCCCTTCGAAGGGTGCTTGCCATTCGATGAGACATTCCTACTGTGAGAAATAACTTCAGAGAAAAGAGAATATTATTTACATGTGCACAATGGGGTGGTGTGGTTATGAGTAGTAGATGTAGATTCCGTTGTGTGATTTGGAAAATTATAGAGAGGAAGTACCTACGTACATTTTAAAGAACGGAAGTAAATTGCAGGTAGTTGGGCGTGATTATAAAAAAGGGTGCTTAATCAACAGGGCGTGAAAATTACTTTTGTTGATATCTGTACGGGACGTTGATTGTTCTATTAAAATATTTCACCATTCGAATGACGTGTTTGTATATATTTAGTATTTTGTCAAAAAAGAACTTTGATACAATACCGGGTGTCCCAGAAGTTTCTGATCCATTTTTACTGCAAATATATCGGAATTTAAAAACCATAAAGAGATGTGGTTTTCGAGGAACAATTTCTTTTTATATAAAGTTTTTTTCAGTATACATGTTTAATTAGTAAAATCTTATATAAGGTGTTCTAAAAAAAGGTGTCTTAAATGCAAATATCGTCGACTTTTTTAATGGAACACCCTATTATTTTTATTCTTTCTGAAACACGAGCTCTTTCCCTTTGAGAAAATGTATAATTTGTTAAAATTTAGATAAAAAATAAGTGAGTTATTTGGATTTTAATGATAATTGTTTATTAGATACATTAAAAATTACAAAAGAAAATAACAACACAAACATGAAAAATATATACCAAAGTTTATAAAAAATTAACTTTATAAATTATCTAATTCAATAAAAATCCTCAAGATGTTCTAAGTGTTATCCATTTTGGTCTATACATTTTTGTAACCTGAATAAAAAGTTCTGAAAAGAATTTCGCAACATTTCTGGGGTAATTTCTTGGAATGCTCGGACAATGTTACATCTCAGTTGTTCTAAAGCCTCTGGAATAGGATTATATAATCTTTGATTAAAGGCCATATAAAAAAGTCTGGAGTCTTCAAGTCGGGTGAATGAGCAGGCCACTCAATTGGTCCAGCTCTCCCAATCCACTTATCTCCAAATTTTTCTGTTATAGAATTTTTAGCCACAAGTAAATAGTGTAGTGGTCCACCGTTTTGCTGAAAGTAAACTGAATTTATGATGCCATCTTGTTCCAGTTGTGGATATAGGTAATTTTGTAACAACTTATTCATACTTAGCATAAAATAACACAGTTTTTGATTTTTCCCTGTTTTTTATCCATCTCTTAGTTACTCATTACTTATATTGTTGTGTTTTCTTGCAATCGATTGCACAAGTTTATTGATACGGAGACCAGTCAATAAGAGCCATCTCCTGGATATCAGCAAAGCTTTCGACCGACTATAGCACGAAGAACTGATATATAAGATGAGAGAAGCAGGATACACCATTAGAGGTCACCAAACCACTACTCATCATTGGAACATTGAAGAGAAAACTGGGGATGTATCCCACGCATTCTGCAAAAGTACGACTGCAGTGGCTTGGGACACAAGAGCTAATCTGATTACTACGAGGAATTTATTCTAAATTTGACCCCACTATACATTCAGCTAGAGAATGCAAGGAAAAAAACAATATACAGAATGATTAAAGAAGGTATTGTCAGGGAAAAACCTCGGTCACTTCAATTTGATCAAACTCGGGAAATGCCCAAGATGATATGCCAAATAACTTTTTGAGAAAATGTAACATAAAATTTAGCAATAAATCTCAATGGGATGAAGACATCATACAGGGTTTAAACCTAAATGTCATAAAGTGGCATTCAAACGGTTCCAAAGGTAGAAGAGGAAACTGGACCAACAGCAAGACCAATTGGGGATCAGAACCATCTTGTGGGAGCAGAATCTTAGAAAAGAAATGGAGTAGAAAAAATCCAAGTACTGGAATCAGCTGGAAGGACTGAGATAAGCTAAGATAATTTTAGGAAAATATGACTAGAAGAGATCTCTTAGCTGCTTCAACCTCAGTAAGAAATATCTCCGTATTTTAAAGGGAATATCTCTTTACGCAGATGGCACGTCTATCGGCACATGATGCACTCAACCAAGAATGGACCATGGACCAACCAGACGAATGGTGTACAAAATGGAAAATCCAGACAATCGGAGAAAAAACACAAGCAGTTTACTTCAGAAAAATTAAGGTTGAACTTGTTAGAAACTTTGGAGATTCGTTCTGCATCTTTTAATAACTCCTTTATGTGTCGCAATGAGCAATTACAACCTAATGAGAGTTATATTTGTATGAATTTACCTTTTGATATTGATTCTTCTTCTTTTTTTACATTATCACTGCTATCTAACTTTACAGTTTCGACAACACTCTATTTCATGGAACTTTATTTGTTCTACGTTGACAATTGCACTCTATGAATCAACTCTTGTCAATCATAAAACATCTAGTATATTAATTAGACATAATTTCCGGCTATCTGTTAGTCAGTACTTCAGTTCTGTCTTGACCGTTATATTGAGATAAGCTAATATGGTGATTTTTATCTTGATTTTCATTAATTTAAAAATCTTGTGATTTTGGTCTATGAAGCCTTCCGATGAGTTTTCCTCATCTTGGTTTCTTCCTATTTATGGTATTTATTGGGAACTACAGTTTCCTCCCCTTTTTTTTGGAAACATTTTTTATTTTTATTTTTTACAATCTTTTTCTTTATACGCAGTTTTTTCTTATATATAAGAATGTTTGACAATTTACAATCCTCTCTTGTTCTCCATGACAGGATGTTGCTTTTTTCTTAAATTGTAATTTAATTAATAATTAACCCCTCTATACTCTCATTCCTTGTGTTATTAATTGTTAACCTTCAATTAATTACTTTCCTTTTATTTCATTTCAAAACTTAACTGACTATTTTAAATCTCAACATTTCACAACTCTTCTTTCCCAATTATATATTTTTCAACATAAATTGTATTTTACCTTTAACTATGTTATAATCAACTAGATGATTTGGACTAAAATATTGAATCTGGAACCGTTGGCGAAACTGATACCGAAAACCGTTTACACTACCACTACACCAACACACACTTTTATATGCCTGACGCGTGTTTCGATAACTAAGTTATCTTCTTCAAAGACCGAAGGTAAAAGTGTGTGTTGGTGTAGTGGTAGTGTAAACGGTTTTCGGTATAGATGATTTGGATTGATGTATTGGAGTCTGCACAATCAGGTAAGCCTTACCTTATTTTTGTTCTATTTGTTCTATTTTTTACCTTCACTTTACTAACCTTTAAGACAAACAATTTAAACTCATTACTTTTGTATATGACCTATTTCTTCGTATTTATTTTAGCCTGATGATGGTCTAATACCGAAACTAGTCGCTCTTCAGTAATTTAAATAAAGTTAACGTTGTGGTTTGACTTTGTGTTTCAATGATATATTTATTTAGGAAAAGCCAGAAGAAAATATCAACGCATAGGAGAAAAAGAGATTCAATGGAACAACAAAGCTATATACTTGAGAGCGATACTGGATCAAGAAATGATCGTCAAAGAACACGTCTGAGCTGCCTCAACCTCAGTAAAGAAAGGCTCCAGATTTGAAGGAAAATATCTCTCTACGCAGAAGGCACACGTCTCTCGTCACATGATGCACTCAACCAATAATGGTGACAAGAAGACTCCAACAAACCATAGACCAAACATATGAATGGTGTACAAAATGGAAAATCCAGAAAAACGGAGAAAAAATACAAGCAGTTTACTTCAAAAAATTAAGGAAAAGCCAGAAGAAAATATCAAGCATAGGAGAAAAAGAGATTCAATGGAACAATAAAGCTATATACTTAGGAGTGATACTGGACCTTGGAATGGTCTTCAATGAACACGTTGGACACCTCACAAAACAGGCAAAACAAGCAAGAGACTCATAGGAAGAAAATCCAAAACTAACGTTGAAGAAAAAGCTACCTACACCTAATTGAAGCATTCATACTACTAATCATGTTGTACGCTTCCATAGTCTGGGGACACACTGCTAAAACATACAAGAAGAAAAGTATAAGTAAAATAGAACATTAGCCTGAGACATGTAGCAGACGCTCCATGGCATATAAGAAACCCACAATTATACAGAGAACTAGACAGTAGTCATGCAATGATTCTTCTTAAAATCATATATGACGTCAAAATTCATGACGTAATGATCGAGGGGTTTGGTTTGAATATTATAATATAATTATCTGCTAACACAAAGTTGACATTTTTTAGAACGTAATCATGATACTACTTATGACCGCACAAGTAATTTAATTTTTTTAAAACATACGCAAAAAATAAGAAATTTTTTAACTAGGTTTTTTATTTATTATAAATGTTGATGTTATCTGTGGCCAATTTTTCAATATCAGATAGAATTTCTTCAGCTGAAGGACTAATTATTATCTTACTCCATTTTATAGAAAATTTATATTTAAAAAGACAATAATTATATCATAATTTGCACACAATTTGGTTATTATGAGATGGTAGTAGAAAAAATATTGTATATTACACGTGCATATCCTACTTATAATATAAAATGCTAAAAAATGGGGATGATACCTACTTATAAATAGCTTTTGATTAAAATGTAATAAAACAAAACTAGGACTACGTTTTTATTTTAATAATATTCATTTGTAGCAATAAATATTAACAATAATTATTTAAAATTAACTTGTAGCGGAACTTGTTTTAATTCACCTATTAGTGACATCACTATTATGACACTTTTGTAAGTTATAGTTGAAAAATGTAATGATACCTACAAACATTCTGGATCTCAAAAGTTTTTCAGCAAGAGAAAAATGGCAAGTTTCTTTGTAGCACATTTTGAAAAATCAAAAACTACAATAAACCATTCTAAAGAAATTAATTTAGTTTAATAATTTAATAACTATGGTACACACATATCTATCATGTCTTTGTCTCAAACTATTTTATAAAATATAAGTTTAAATACTGTGTACACGCACTCAAACTTGTTAATTAATGATTTCTTTTAATGAATGATTTTCTATTAATCAACGATTGTATTATATGCAACGCAACATACATTGCTCGAAAACCTTTTTTATAAATGCTCTTTGATTAATATATAGTAGCTCGTGGTATAGGCAACCAAACATACATAAAAGTGGTACTAAATTCTTTATTTCTCGAAAGGTTTTGTAACGAATTCGTGATAATCACCCTTAAATGGATGTAAAAACATAACTGTAATTTTGAATAGTGATGGGTTTCAAACTCATTATGTATTCAAATGAAATTTTATGTTCAATTTCATTCTGAAGCTGTTCGTCGTTACTTAAGTCAATTATTAGTAGTTAAGTGCATGCTTTCGACATTGTGTTGGTAGTTTGACATCGTAATTTGTATTCATAATTGGAAATTTCTTGTAGGGCATGTATTTGACTGTTTAATTTTGTAATGCAGTCTTTAATCGATGTTCTTGTTCGTTTTATAATAGCTAAATCGCGTCGCCACTATTAGGTACATGGGTATTAAAACTTAAATTTCTGTTTAGTAACAGTATTGTCTGAAGAAAGAAATTGCATTGGTGTAAATATACCTACCTAGTTCAGTTATGTTTAGAAAAAAGTTATTATTCTTTTTTAGTTATCTTTGATGAGTTTGGAAGTTTTTTTAATACTGTTAATAGTTATTAGCACAAATGTGGTATTTTGCTCACATTTACAAAATATGTTTTAGATCATCGGTATCTTTATTAACACTGTTAAATTCATGCGTTTTAGATCATTTTGGTAGTTTTTCGATATATTAAAATATATGAGGAATCTTTGTGTAACTTTTACTACGTAGGTACCTACATATTCATATTTTTAAAACAATTACAGGTTCCTTTAGTGGCCCGTGAACAGATGGGCATTCATTCTATAAAAAGTACAAACATTTTTAAGTCAGTGTCTCCATATTCCAGTAGATAGACACACACTTTAAAATTTGACATGTAAAGTTTATAAACAGCAATAAAAATAAAACTATTTAAATGATCTTAGGAATACTAGCAGAAATAAACGCTTAATGATTTAACTTTTGCTCTAAAGTTGTTCGGAACTTCGCATTTTAAACATGCACGTCGTTTTTAGAGAAGGGTTAATTTGAACGGAAAATTAAAATTCGCTAATAGCTTTTGAAACTTTCGAACTTCATTTAAAACTATTTGGAGAGTGCCTTGTAAAGTCTCTCACATATTTTATTATGTTCTACGGTTCCGATTCCACGGTTTGATGACTCAGAAAAATGTTCGCGATATGGAAAAGCACAAGTAGGAGTTTGCCAAATCTTTTTGAAACCCTCGTTTATTGGGACAGAAAAACAATTTGCCGATAAAACTGACACTGTAGACGTGCTTGGGGTGCTATAAAATACATTTCATTCTACAGTAAACATGACGAAGTATTTTTTATTGAAAAACAAATTGGTTAATTATTATCTGTAGGTTTTATTATCAGCTACATCTAATAGTTATTAAATTTAATATCCTTATACTTTTTTTTAAACAATAGCTTGTAATAAATTCTTTCAAGTTAAACCTTTTCCGTTTCCATTCAATATTATAAATTGTTGATCGTAATGGTAACTAACAGGTCGGCTGAAAAGTCCCCGGTCTACCATAGTAAAACACAATATTTTGACAAAATTCATTTTTTTTATTCAACATAGTTGCCTTCAAGGGCGATACAGCGATTATAGCGACCTTCCAACTTTTCGATTCCATTTTTGTAGTACTCCTTCGGTTTGTCCTCAAAATAGGCTTCAGTTTCGGCGATTACCTCAGTATCAGAGCCAAATTTTTTTCCCGCGAGCATTCTCTTAAGATCAGAGAAAAGAAAAAAAGTCGCTGGGGGCTAGATCTGGAGAATACGGTGGGTGAGGAAGCAATTCGAAGCCCAATTCATGTAATTTTGCCATCGTTTTCGATGATTTGTGACACGGTGCATTGTCTTGATGAAACAACACTTTTTTTCTTCATATGGGGCCGTTTTTTCGCGATTTCGGTCTTCAATTACTCCAATAATGCACAGTAATAGTCGCTGTTGATTGTTTTTCCCTTTTCCAAATAGTCCATGTACAATATACCGTGTGTATCCCAAATAACTGAGGCCATAACTTTGCTAGCTGACTGTTGAGTCTTTCCACGCTTTGGTGGCGGTTCACCGGCCGCAGTCCACTCAGCTGACTGTCGATTGGACTCAGGCGTGTAGTGATGGAGCCAAGTTTCATCCATAATCACATATCGACGCAAAAAATCGGGTTTATTACGACTTAACAGCTGCAAACACAGCTCAGAATCATCAATTCGTTGCTGTTTTTGGTCGATTGTGAGCACGCGCGGCACCCATTTCGCACAGAGCTTCCGTATACCCAAATATTCGTGAACGATATGTCCAACACGTTCCTTAGATATCTTTAGAGTGTCAGCTATCTCGATCATATTCACTTTACGGTCACTCAAAATCATTTTGTGGATTTTTTTGATATTTTCGTCGGTAACCACCTCTTTTGGGCGTCCACTGCGTTCACCGTCTTCGGTGCTCATTTCACCACGCTTGAATTTTGCGTACCAGTCAATGATTGTTGATTTTCCTGGCGCAGAGTCCGGAAACTCATTATCAAGCCAAGTAACAATATTTAATAAGCACAGGAAATTCTTTTTTTTCCATCTTTTTGAAAATAACAAAAGTTGCTTTACTAAAAATGCAATATCTCACAAACTAATAGTCCGACAGCTGTCAAATATTTACACGAATCTTTTGAAGGTTGATACTATTTAAAAATGAAATGGATTTAATTCTAGTGTCGTCATCTATAGGTCAGACCGGGGACTTTTCAGCCGACCTGTTATAATCAAGCCATACCTGAAAACTTGTTTCATTCACAATCATCAAATTACAATTATTACAATTAATATTTTGAATTAGTAGTAAATGCTTGGCATATGGCTAATAATATGATCAATCACAACCTATAAATTGCTGTTTCCACTACTTAAAATTATTACTTTGCAAAGTACAAACTTTTACCCTTAGATTAGGAAGCTTTTACCACTAATTGTAATTGTGAAATGTCAAAATTCTTAAAAAACCTAACTTTAGAGGTTTGGTTAATGTTTTTAAATATACACTCGTCACAAAAAGTATCCTATAATTTTAAAAATTGAATTATGGTGTAAAATAGAATATCACGTTTTTCAGAATATTTTAAAATGAGTGTATATCCTTTAGATGTACTTACTCCACTATATGCAAGTTACTAGAAAAGGTATTAAACAATCGGTTACAGTTCTACCTAGAAGCAAATAACCTAATAGCTAAACATCAAAGTGGATTTAGGAAAAATCGAAGTATAGTTGACAACTTAATATGCCTTGAATCTGCTATGCATGAAGCATTTGCAAGCAATCGCAAAGTCTTAGCTGTATTTTTAGATATAATCAGGGGTATGACACCATATGGAAATACGATGTTCTTGACACATTAAAACGATGGGGTATAGATAGTAATTTTTTAGCTTTTATCCAAAACTTTCTCCAAGATAGATACTATCGAGTCCGATGCAATCAACAACTTTCCGACTATTACACACAAGATAACGGAACTCCGCAAGGCTCCATACTTAGCGTTTCTTTGTTTTTAATTGCTATCAACAAAATAACGAACAACATAAAGAACCCAGTGAAAGTAGGATTATATGCAGATGACCTGGTCATATACATAAGTGTAACAAACGTCATTACAGCAACTAACTTTCTACAACAATCAATCAAATCATTAGAACAGTGGTCCGAGACAACGGGACTAAAATTCTCTACCACCAAAACCAAAATAATGTGTTTTTCACGAAAACAACAAAATATTGCAAATCTTCCACTCATAAAATTGTACAGTAAAAATCTACAGTATGACTTTTGATTCTAGACTGACTTGGAAAAGTCACATCCAACAACTTAAAAAGACATGCACCCAGAATATTAATATTCTCAGAGTCTTAGCCAATTGTAACTGGGGCGCCGATACCAAACGGCTCCTCCATATCTACAAATCATTGATACGGTTCAAATTAGACTATGGCTCCATCGTGTATTTATTCATCGGCAAAAAATAGCCTCTTAAAACAACTAGATACCTTACAAAACTCAGCATTGACACTTGCATTGGGTGCCTACAGAACAAGCCCTGCTGACAGTCTTTATGCCGAAGCTAACGAACCACCACTCGCTATCAGAAGACACCAACTAAGCTTAAGATATGCAGCCAGAGTAGCGGCTAACCCGAATAATCCAATCCAATCACTTCTACTATCTATTCGTAGCAAACCCAAATCTTCCGCCATCATTTAGTAAAAGAATCAGCGATTTTAGTAAACATCTTACAAGTGTTACACATAATGATTTCAGCTACCCACCCCCGTGGACCATAAAAATTTCACAATGTAACCTAGAGCTTCTGAAATACCCAAAAGAGGACACACATCTATTTCTCATCCACCACCTCCCGCAGGAGAAGCTGTAGGGGTAGCTGTTGTTACCGAAACATCAACCTCGAAATACCACTTACATCAAGATAACTCAATATTTTTTGGTGAACTTTATTGTATCTCCAAGGCCCTACAGTAATTTTCACTGATTCATTAAGTGCAGTCCATGAAATTCAAAAATGATACCCAACTCATCCAGTCTAAGCAAAAATAAAAAACGATCTTGGTATTTTACACAATAGCAATATAGCAATAAAGAAGTGAAACTAGTTTGGATACCATCCCATGTAGGAATTGAAGGAAACGAGAAAGCTGATCGGATGGCTAAAGAAGCAAGCACAATAAATGAAGCAGCCGAAACAACTTCGGAAATACCTTACACCGACCTTTCATACAACATAAAACAACATTCAAAGCAGTGGTGGATAGAACGATGGCAAAAGCAAAGTTATAACAAATTAAAACAAATTAATCCAGATCTATCTACAAATAAACTAAGTCCTTCAGGTCGATGCAACCAAGTAATCTTCCACCGTCTGAGAATAGGTCATACCAAATTAACGCACGAATACCTGCTGAAAAAGGAACCACCAAAGAACTGCTATGCCTGTGACACTCCAATCCAAATGTACATTTTGACAATTGACAAAATTGAAATATAACTGTTCATAATAATTATTGTTGTAATACAGAAAATTAGCAAAATTTTCCTTTTATTCAATCTCTAAGTAAAAGGTCGTAGAAAAAGTATAGTGTGCACCACGTGCGTGAAGACTTTTTTACGCTTCCACACTCGAGTAAAAAAGTATACTTCACGCACTAGATACACAATTTTATACTATTATGTGTAAAGGAAAAATGATGTACCTAAATGAGGTGCTTGAGTGTTAAAAAATTTTGAACTAATTCGGCGTTTTCCATTTTTTTCAAAATCATGCAGGAAGACAGAGCAGCAATCAATTACTCCAAAAACCAAAAAAACTTATATTAAAAAAATTTTGTAGCATAGTTATTCCATCGTCAAATTCAAATTAAGACATTTGCCGCGTAAACGAATGGTTCCAACATGGCGGGTGGCCTACGTCACTACTCATATGTGTCATTAAAAGCGCCATCATTTTATTGTAAACAGTGTATCTGCAAGATTGTGCGAAGTTTTATATTTATATTTATTCATCTCTTTTCTTTATTTTTTGTTGTTTTTCATAAAAATAAGTCAATTAGACACACAAAATAAGTACTTACGCTGTTGCTTTTACATTTCGAAATTCAGCTGCATTGAAACCTAACCTAACCCAACCTAACCTAACCATGAAAATGTCTAAGGATGGTAAATTATTTGACAATGCTTTCACAAACCCTACTGACGACATTTTATGATTGCATAACACAAATTAAACCAATAATTCACAATAAAATCAAAAATAAAAGTCCAACTCTCTTAATTACCACACATTAAATGTAAACAAACTGTCATCGATATGAATTTTGACGTCATGACCAATGAAGGTGCGTTTCGACTTCTACTTGAATTTATCGATTTTATCTTACTTTCAATTTGATATTATATAAAAAATAACCAGAATTGTTGCGGTGCAATGAGTTTAGGATTAAATATTTATAATTTACTATATGATTACAAAGGAATTTCATTGATTTATTTCTAATGAAAACACCGAATTGGACATTGTTGTGAATGATCGTAATTCTCTAATTTAAATATAAATTTTACTACTAATTCTAAGTACTAATTGTAATTGTAATTTTCTAGTCGTGAATGAAACTTCTTGTATAAAAGACTAGCGATATTAACTATTAATGCATTTTTTTCATAGAACCACTATATAAAACTGATGGAGATATCCCATTACATGGATAAATTGTCCCATTTTCTGGTGTAGTTATCTATGTACATACATTTGTCTCACAGACTCTTTATAAGTCCGTAACATGACGACAGAGGGCACTGGAATAGAGAAAATCTACGACGAAGCCATTTGTTAGGTCGTTCTCGACAAGATACTTGACTCCCTGACGCTCAGTTACCTCTATAGAATAGTATATTAGAAATGGAAATGTATAGGGTGCCCATGTATCGAGGAATCATATTTTTATTTTATACTTATAATCAAAAGAAGAGTATGTATTTTATAACTGCTAGATGTACAATTTTAAATTGACAATGAGATATATCTTAAAAGAGAAAGAAAAAGTACAATTTAATAAGTAACAAAAAGCTAAGATAAAGTGAAAAATTTTTAATGTATTTTAAAAGTTATAAAAATGTCATTGTAAAAAGTGTTGCCATCCAAACAGGCTCACAGTTAGAGTATTATCATATGAATAATAAAATATAATTAACTAGCTGGTGCTGACGACTTCATAAGTTTTGATTAAATCTACAGAGTATAGTTACAATAAAATATGTAGGTATATGTAAGATTTTGAAATAAAGGCAATAATTTCATCGTAATCGTTACAAAAGGAACCTACTGTCTAAATTTCATATTTCTAGCTAGTAATACCGTCTAGGATAGGTAAAATAATTGGGGTTTGCTTAGTAAAATTTTTTTCTAACGCCATCCGTTTTCAAGATAAAGGGCGTTGAAGAAAATGAAAAATTACACATTTCTTACGATTTTGTCGAAACTACTGGCACCATTGCAATGAAATTTTATACGAATATGTTTTGGAAGCTGATATATCCCATGAATTTGTTTTTATAACTAACTCTCATAGAAGGCGCTAGTTACACGATTCATACAACGTATTATTCAACATAACTTTTTTTAGGGTAGAATTATTAGTCAAAACTCCAAGTGAACATAAACATCGTTTAATTCTACACCAAAAAGGTACTCTTGGTAAAACTCGATATTATGTACCGTTTTCGGAATATTTTGATTTGAAAATTATGAAGTAATAACCGCTCCTCGTATAAGTTAATGATAAATTTATTAATTAAAAAAACTTACAATAAGAAAATTAAAATAAAGACAAAGAACATAACATAAAATTCAATTAGAGTAAATGTTCAAAATGTCCTTTGTCTTCATTTTAATTTTCTTATTGTAAGTTTTTTTAATTAATAAATTTATCATTAACTTATACGAGGAGCGGTTATTACTTCATAATTTTCAAATCAAAATATTCCGAAAACGGTACATAATATCGAGTTTTACCAAGAGTACCTTTTTGGTGTAGAATTAAACGATGTTTATGTTCACTTGGAGTTTTGACTAATAATTCTACCCTAAAAAAAGTTATGTTGAATAATACGTTGTATGAATCGTGTAACTAGCGCCCTCTATGAGATTTAGTTATAAAAACAAAATCATGGGATATATCAGCTTCCAAAATATATTCGTATAAAATTTCATTGCAATGGTGCCAGTAGTTTCGGCAAAATCGTAAGAAATGTGTAATTTTTCATTTTCTTCAACGCCCTTTATCTTGAAAACGGATGGCGTTAGAAAAAAATTTTACTAAGCAAACCCCAATTATTTTTCAGTTTTTTACCTATCCTAGAGACGGTGTTACCTTTTTTTGAAACACCCTGTATATGTGTATAAATAAGTAACAAACTTTTGTTGATTTTTGATAATATTTTTCCTTCTGTAAGTAGAAACATATTGTAGTTGCTCTGTATATATTTGGAAAGCTTTCACATCTTATGATTTATGTAGAATATACTTTAGCTCGGCTTCTTTTTACAACTTCATCACTTCACGTCAGAAAATTTGTCGGGAATTTTATTACGTTATCATGGAAAGTGGTTGGCTTTTTTACAAGGTGACTCATCCTAGAAAGAACTCGATGTTGGTCACAATCAATCTCTCTTCTTCATACATCAAACTCTTCTAATTTATAAATATTTTGCTGTGTCGAGTAATAAAAAAGTTTTAAATTATGACTTATCAAAAATTCAAAACTTTTTAGGACACTGTTAAATAAATATAAATTCTTTCAAACATAGTCAAATGATTGGTCATTTAAGACGTAAAGCATTTTTAACTTTCAAATATTTTATCATGGAGCATAAGTTAAATGAAAATTGTATTTTTGTACGTATACAGGGTGTCTCATAAAAACTGTTCCTAATTTTCACAAATGATGAAGGGTATTTAAATACATAATTTTTATTTATAATCTAGGGTGCAAAAATGTCTTGAGCCAAATAAAATTAGAGGTCTTTAAAAACAATCTCAGTTCTTACAACAGGAAAGAGTTTAGTTAAGGCTGTTTTATCGGTGCACTATTTCAGCGTTTCATTTTTTTTCTTCTTTCTTTTTTCAAAAGAAAACTCCGAACAATCTGTAGGTTTTAGATTTTTATATTAGGTTCCTGTGAAAAAAATTCAATATATTGTAATATTTTGATTTAAGGGTTTTTTTATAATTTATTTATTATTTAATTAATTTATCAAATTCCACGCTGGGAACATCATTTTGTGATGATTTGTTTTATTTGGTTTATTATTTTATTTAGTTTTATATTGTTTTTATTATTTGAGATGTTTGAATTTATTAATGGTATAATAATTAATTATTTTTATTGATGAACGCCCTATAAGAATGTTACTAGCTCAGTGAAATTATTAATTTATTTAATTTAAAACCCCACTCTTTACCTTTAATCTTCTATTAAACATTAAATTGTAATTGAAAAATTGTTTATTATAAATTATGCATAAAACTATTAATATTGTTCAAGTGTTTATCACATGCAAAAAAATTTATTACACAAAAGAACCAACCTGGATTTACATTTAACAAACCATGCATACACATATAAATAGTTTTTTATCGCACATACCTCGTATAAGTATCTTCTATGTTCAAATAATGATGCCAAAATCAGATGGTTCCTTGCTAGGTAGATGATCTAAACAACGGTCGTCAACGGCTATTCAAAATGTCTGCCAGGTTGTACCTCCAGAAACGATTAAATGAATCTCATAAATTCTGCTATAATCAGGATTGTTTTTGTTGAATTGAATTTATTGGTAAGTACTTTTGTACTGTTAAAACACTTTATAAATAATATTTTTGCTGATTACGTTGATTTACCAAATTTTTTTAATTAATAATTATTTTATGGTGCTAATTAATTACCAATCGACGTATTCGGCATGGATCAGCGAGAAACAAGAGAGGGAAAATTCAACTTCCTGGTCCTTTTATACTTTTTTCCAATTATGACAATAATGACATATAATTAGGACTTCAATTGTTTAAATTTGCAAAATTTAACCTAAATTTACGAAAAATTATGAAATATTTTTACATGTTTGACTATTTGTTTGATAATATAAAGAAATTCTGTATTTTTACATTCATTAAAAAGCTGTTTAAATTATTTTTTGATCAGTTTTTCCCCATAAAATTGGAGTTTGAAATATGCTACATTTAGGTATGTCAATTACTTTGAAATCTTTATAAATTTGAGCTAATAACATAAAATGAACCCAAATCTGTGCATAAATCTCTTAAAATAGGCCTATTATAACCTTTAAATACTAATTTGACTTAAAAGAAATAAAATTTAAGCTTTTCATTTAATCTATTATATGAACTCGATATTAACTATTAGAAGTACTGATTTAACTGAAATCTCTTGATATTACCAAAGATTAACATCTTATAACTAATAGACAAACTTAAGTTACTAATCAGGCTACTCTGTCTATTGCTGTAGCTTTAATAGTTTGTACACTGATTTCACCTTTGTCTGATAACATTTATTGATACAGTTTTTGTGGTTTTAGGTATATCTCAGATTGTGATAATTTGTCTGAATGCATATCTATTATCGAAGACTACCAAGTGTCTACCTGCCACCATGTAAGTACCTTCACCTTATAAAAAATTAAACATTTAACTACTTAAATTACACAGTTGTTTGTTAAAAATATGAATTAAATTAGTAGTTTTAATTGTACTCTATTTGTTTCAGATTCTAACTTTAATTTCAAGAGAAAACTATGTGAATTGTAAATTGTTATATGAATTGAGACTTGTTATTTGAAGTGGGACTATTTTGATTGTTATTGAATAATACTACAGGATCCTATCCAAGATAAAGTGGTCAAATACATTCTCCATATATTTGAATGTTTCACATTTGAGATTATTATTATACCAATTATTATACAAAATATTAAAAGTTTCTTTAAAGAGTTTAAAAATTTTAAAATGAAATTATTTCACTAGTTATATATTTTTTAATTATGCTATCACCAGTCTGCCCTCGGCCTATGTCCCAATACTTATGAATCGCCTCGTAGAAGTTATAGTAGAAATTATAATAAAACTATCACACAAACAATACTCCACTAAATAAACTTCTTATCAACGGCCGATGTACTTCTAGAGTTGAAATTAACAACTTCTCGTTGTACTTTCAAAATTAATAGCACAAAATAATAGAAGTGTAGTGACCCACTTTTCCAAACGAAAGACAAAAGTTATCAAAATCTAATAACTTGTCTATTTCTTTTCACTAATCTCCTTTCGTTAAGAAGAAGTTGTCGCTTTAAGCGCTGAAAATTTTCGAAAGTAATTAAGTCATTGTGGAAAGATGACGAGACACTGGTGGGTGCAGGAAACGAATCTTAAGAGGATCTGGTATCAAATAAAAAGAATTCAACTTTAACTACTCATTACCACGTGTCAATGATTGTAATGGACAGAGGGATTGTGACGTTACAATTTGTGTTCTGTGCTGTCGAACTGTGAAATGTCAACGAAAAGGTGACCAAACGGGAATATTATAAATCTCCTGAAGCAACTTTTGTTTTAGTTATTTTATATTATTATACATGTAAGTTGGTTTTCTAACTGATTTTATTATTCTGTAAAGAATTAACAATAAATTATTATAATTATTACATATAAAATCTTATGGCTTGTCCAATATAAATATAAGTGCACGTCATCAAAGTGAACAAATCTCTCTGTTCGTTTGACTTCCTTCGTTCGTTTGCTACTGTCAATCAGTATGTTTACTCACTGCAAATTTGGTAAATATTGAAATTTGTATGCCGCAAGATATTACAAAAGATAAATAAATGCTTTAAGAAAGGTTTCGTAATTGATTTTATATCAAATACAACTCCTGGACTAATAAAATATAAACTTCAAACGAACACACCTATTGCTAAAATGTTTTAGATTTTGGCAAAATTGCGCTCTGTTGCCGCGTTTAAAAATGGTGTAGTATTGTAGTCAAACAAAGAGAATAATATAAGAGAAACTTCGTTTGAGATTTATTAGATTCTAATACTATTTTAAATGCTTGGCAACATAGTTCCGTTCTGACAGCTGTGACGTGCAGTTATATTTATACTGGACAAGCCATATATAAATTAAACCCAGTCAAAATATAAAATGACAACTGGAACTAATGCCATTAACAATGGGTGCGTTCAGAGAACACAACTGTTGTACAACTGTTCAGTGAATGCTCTGTGAACGCAATTTGATCAGTGATCGAAGCTCAACATGTTTGGTGAGCGGACGCCATTTTTCTGAGCGGTTTTCAATTGCGATCAGTGAGCACAACACGTTGCAGATTGTGACGTTTTTGTGGGTTATCTATGGTATTAGTATTTGTAAACAAAGATTATTTAATATTATTTATTATAATATTACATATTACAACATGAGTGATGAATATGAACTTCTCTATAAGTTTAATAATGTTACAAACAGCATATATAATAATAGATACCAAAAATATTCATGATTTATTAAAAAATCTGTAAATTTTCTATCACATGGGCTATAATATTTCGGTCCATATCAATTACATCGCCATCATCTAAAAATGCAAGAATTAAATTGTTTTTATCCATAACTTTAATGTCTCAATATTACAAAGACTATCAATATGATCTACTTCTATACCTTCCAAAAAATAGTTGTTCAGCAGACATACGTCAAGCATTCGTTGCTCACTGAGCTCTCATTTAACGGTTGAGTTATCTGAACGCACCCAATAACAACATTTCAAATCCAAGGTAACTAAATAATACAAACCTTTGATTTTAAATTTATATACATTGTATCATCCTATGTTAATTGATAGAATTCAGTACTTAAATAAAAAAAACTTCTTCTTTTCTTCATCGTACTCTTCTTTACTGAAGGTCGTACCTATTCTGGGAGGATTCCATCGCCATTTTGGTCCATCTCTAGCAAAACAGCGTCAATTTTTTGTTTCAATAACCAATAATCAGATAAGAGCTCCAACGTATATTCTACATCTAGGCATATTTTAATTTGCAATAGGCATTTACTAGTGATGATTTTTTATTGTAAATGCAAAATGGCGAGTTTGATAAAGTAGGTACATTGCTTAAATTTTTGATGATCCTTTGATGAATATTATTTGTAAATTCTTTGTAATAATGTATCATTAATTTGTATTTGATAATTGTAAATTTAGATATCGGCATACCTAGGCTATTTTGGTGTTTTCGAGAAAGTGAACACATACAGTCGGTGCAAAACAAAATTTGATACACGTCATAATAATTTTACGTCGACACGTATTGACAGTGTTGCCGGATTTTTATATGTTTACAAGATTTAAAGATCGATTCGAATAAAACTATCCAAAACAACTTACTTGAAGTGACATCAAACAAAGTACCAACATAATTTTTATATTTTTTTTCCTTTTTGGGTATATGAGTTTAATAAAATAAAGAGTATGATAATATTTTGCTTTTTATTCGTTATAATTAGATTCATCACTACTAGTTTTAGTTTCTTCATTGGGATTTATAATTATAGGTGCAATCTCTAGTGTATCCAACAATCTCTCTCTATCAAACCATTTAAAAATCTCCTCTTCAGTATGATGGATAGTTTTTTTCTAAATTTCTGGTGTAATCGTTTCAAGAGCTTCAGACCACATATTCTGCCGTCTCTGCCAATGTGTCTGTTTGCAGGGACTATTTAGTTGTTTTGGCATTTTATTACTTATTATACTGTTTTTGTTCTTAAAACAACAGTTTTTTTATATTTCAAAATAACAACAAGAAAGAATAACACAAAAACCACAAACAAAATGACAAATACAAAACTAAATATACTAATCGGTGACAACGGCAACAACGCAACTTGTCAATCACGGCTACCAACTTTATGTAAACAAATTTAAGTATGTTATAGTGATTTATTGAATGGAACCATTGCCAATTAAGAAGAAATTAGTGACATGAATCAAATTTTATTTTGCACCAACTATATTGATGCTACGTACTTGTTTTTTTAGATGGAGTAAAACTCAGCTAAAACATGGTTAATCGATTAATGGGTCACGTTTTTCTTTTGGCTAACTAATATGAACTGTATGTTAACAACTTTCGAACGTTCTTCTACCAACAGACGTTTTTTCCTCAACCCAGAAGATTTTTTTTGCATGGAATAGAAAGTCGCTAGAGATTGTAACCTTTATATCTGAGAGCAAGCTCAGCTGTCGCATTAGGGACCCTCCTCTTGGGATAATCTTCAAACAAGTATTTAAGATAAGTGTTTTTCCTTAGTTTTATTTTCTTAAAGTATAGTATCCGTGTTGGACTTAATAACTAATTTATAAAACATTTTTATTGTACCGCTTTTATTTAGTATGTGTATCTTGCTTCTATTTATCGTCTTTATCGGGTTTTTTCTTATTCAGGCAGTTTCTCTGTTATCTTCTGTGTATTTATCACATCTTATTTACAACCACAAACAAATAAATTAAACTTAGAATTAAAAAACGTAGAAACGTAGAATTAAAAATAAAAAGATTTCAGTGGCGCCAATTACTACTACAATACTTCAGAGCTAATGAACGTACTCACCCCTTGCCGAGGCATTTTTCTTTTATAATATTTGTGGTAAATGAGCATACATTACTTAATAATTTTTGCACATAGTATCTTATATTAAATTTTATTTTATTTGAATATCTTTTCTATCAAATTAAATGCAAAATTAACGATTAAATGGTTGTTTTATTATAAATTAACATAATTTTAATAGCTTTTATTACAAATTAACTTTTATATTATAAATTGTCGAATAATACATATAAAATACACCATCAACTAAAGTTATTTGGAAACATTTGGTTTGACAGTTCGAAAAACATCGCGTCACTTACGCTACCACTCCTTCACTCTATTGTTTTCTGCTGACTTATATTAGAATCATATTTATTACTTTCTAGTTTAATTTTAGATTATCGTTTCGAAGTAATAACGAGTTTGATCCTCTTAAAACAATCAGAGAATGGGAGAAAAAGGAGGGGAGGAGAATTTAATGAGTAGAATTGTTCTGCATCGGACACAAGCTTAATTAGTAACCTACCGTTGAATTTTACAAGGTAACACACCGAGCGACAGAAATGAAGGGGCGGAAGGGGTGGAAGGAGACAGCAATAAACTTACCTCCCTGGTTTCTGTTTGTTACACGGCCACCTGCAAACTCTGAGATAAACTTTTTGAATTTATCGGAGTGGAAAATTTATGACACGGAAACGAATTAATCCTGTAGACCTTGGTAGGCAAAATTCCTCTGCTACCGTGTAGAAAAACGTTACAATTATTAATACTATTATCAGCTTGGGATTCGGAACAAGTGCGAGCAAAATATCTTTCCTCAAACACGAGTGTCTACAGTGTTTATTGGAACAATAAATTTAAATGTTCGGTTTTTTAGAATTCTATGTTATTTTATGGCTGAAACTTGGTAAAATTACTAAAAATTATGCAACCATCATTAATCTACAATACCGGGGAGTTTCAGACCCATTTTAACCGCAAATATAGCGGAACTTAAAAACCATACAGAGGTGAGGTTTTCAAGGAACAATTTCTTTTTGTATAAAGTTTTTTTCAGTATACATGTTTAATTAGTAAAATCTTATATAGGGTGTTTAGAAAATAGGTGTTTTTTAAATGCAAATATCGTCGATTTTTTTAATGGAACACCCTATATATTTTTATTCTATCTGAAATACGAACTCTTGCCCTTTGAGAAAATGTATAGTTTGCTAATGTTTTGAAGAAAAATGAGTTATTTGATTTTTTAGGATAGGCTGTTATGTAGGCATCTACGGGTTTCAATGTAAAAGTAGGCTTTGGGTTTTTTTTCGATTTATTTTCAATAATGGTGCGATTTAGTTCACGTGAAAAATCAAAAACTGTGTTATTGTATGCTAAGTATAAATCAGTTGTTACTACCAAAAGAAGATTTCGTCAGGTATTTAGAAAACCTTCACCTCCACCTTCAAAAAACAGCATTAAAAAATGGTACACTTGTAAAATGATATGTCAACTAAAAACATTAGGTCTGTTCCAACCAAGCAAAGAACCGTTCTAAAATAGTAATTTTTGTGCGCAGTGGTGTAGTGAGTTGCGCAGTGCACTAATTTGGTCTTGTGAGTGGTAATATTACCGTTCTAGAACGGTTCTTTGCTTGGTTGGAACAAACCTGTAGTATTTTTAAATTAATTATACAGGGTGTTTCATTAAGAATTATCCATATAGTAACTGGAGAAACCTTAGCACTAAATATGAAGATTTAAGCCAAAACACTTAAATAAAATATTCCTCTCAACCGAGATATAGGGTGTTTTATTTTAACTATTCCAAATGATTGTATCCCATATTTTTGACACCTTCCAATATTTTTTCTTCATACTTGGCAAAGAGTTTACACATATTAGGTTACTTTAAACAGTGGCAAAAAATAGTTTTTCTCGATTACCAGAGGCGTGCGGTAGGGATGGATACTTTCTTTTATCCCCCTACAATTTACGCCACTGTTGTAATAATTATTTCTGCATGTTTTTTTGATTCTCCGTTACTTTCTACGTAAATATTATCCTCTTGTCTCAATACGATAGAGTGAGTAGTTTTCGAATTATTTGCATTTAAAGGTAATGTTTGAAATATCCATTTTTGTTTTATTGCTTATTTAACATGAGTTTCCTTAATAATTTAACCACCTTTATAACAAAAGTTGTTAATTCTAATCGTAAATCCACATGAGTCAATAAATATTTCACTAAATAAATAAAATTTATTAGTTTCAAATGATTTTTTCATATTAATATTTATCAAAATTTCAGTTTTAAATTTATAAAAAAATAGAACTATGATTTTTATTATGAAATAACATGATGAATACATAAAATAAACGTACTGAAACAATTATTTATTTAGACTACTGTAACAAAAAATTCTAGTTAGTTAACATTATAGTAAATTTTCCATTGACTTCAATACATTTATTAATCCTTTTGGAAAAAATTTCCTAACCTTTAGAAATATGTTGGGTTGATTCCTAATAAAATTTGCAACATTTTCTATTTGTTGCCATAATTCCTGTCGGGTATTAATTTCTTGAGCTTACACAAGTGTCTTCATATGTCCTCAAAAATAAAAGTCTAGGAGATTAAAATCGGGACTCCGAGCAGACCGTGGAAATTCACTCCCTCGCCCTATCCATTTAGATAATTTCGAACCGCTAAAGGATAAGGTGGTGGGGCGCCGTCTTGCATAAACCAAATACTTCTTCTTTGGTTTAATAGTAAGTTTTCCAGCTCATCAAAAAGTGGATTTTGAAGTAATTCCAGATATGAACGGCCATTTAAATTTGCAGGTAATTCAAAAGGACCTGCGAATTTGCTGCGAATTTTATCTTATTTATTAGTATCTGATAATAAAAATCTAATTTCTGAATTTTCATAAATTTAAAATTAAAAAACATTGATATGAAAAAATCTTTTGAAATAAAATTTACTGAAACTAATAAACTTTATTTATTTAGTGAAATAGTTATTGAGGCATGTGAATTTACGATTAAAATTAACAAATTTTGTTGTCAAGTTGGTTATATTATTAAGGAAACTCATGTTGAATAAGCAATAAAACAAAAATGGATATTTTAAACATTACCATTAAATGTAAATAACTCGAAAACTACTCACTCTATCGTATTGAGACAAGAGGATAATATTTACGTAGAAAGTAACGGAGAATCAAAAAAACATGCAGAAACAATTATTACGACAGTGGCGTAATTTGTAGGGGGATAAAAGAAAGTATCCATCCCTACCGCACGCCTCTGGTAATCGAGAAAAACTATCTTTTGCCACTATTTAAAGTAACCTAATATGTGTAAACTTTTTGCCAAGTATGAAGAAAAAATATTGGAAGGTGTCAAAAATATGGGATACAATCATTTAAAATAGTTAAAATAAAACACCCTATATCTCGGTTAGGAGGAATATTTTATTTAAGTGTTTTGGCTTAAATCTTCATATTTAGTGCTAAGGTTTCTCCAGTTACTATATGGATAATTCTTAATGAAACACCCTGTATGGCTAACGCTAACACCATCTATTGTATAGAGTTTTTAACATGTTTATTATTAAAAACGATACCTGTCAGTAATTCCAACTTTATATACGATTTTTAATGTGGCATAGTCCAATACCTTCAACCACGATTCATTCTCTTATTGTCATTGATGTTACACACAGGCATGTTTCTTGATTTATATTTTTGGTAAAAGATTTCAAATATAATTACTATAAATCTTGATAGTACTATATAATCAGAGGAGAATTTTAAAGTATATTTTTAAGGCAATTTAAAAGTAATAATTTTTTTATAAAAAAATACAAAATGGCGAGTTGAGTACATTTTTGGAATTCTAATTGTTATATTAATGTATCTTTTGTTATTACTGTATTTTCTGTAATATATCCTAATGGTAAATGTAGATTTCGGAATACGCTGTTTTGTACTTTTTGTACGGAAAAAATAAACGAACACGTGGCTGGTGCTGACAATTTTTCACAGCATTGGAATATAAAATACCAAAGACATTACAAATTTCAATTTCAAAGACAATCCCAATTTCAAAGACATTACTGAGTTACTACCGAATTACTGCTGATTGGTTCTACATTGGTGGACTGTTCACCGGACCAACCCTTCACTGGACCAGCCCTCTCCTGGATCAACCAATGGATCGCAGATGTAAAAAAGATAAGTCGACCAACGTAAATAAATGCATTTATTATATTATACAGCTGTCTCGTTTTTCTTTATTTCTTAAACGTAATATCAAAATCATTGTCGTATCGTCAACTGTATTAGAATAAGTAGTTGTAAAGAACTGTTTGCGTATTATTTTTTTGTAACGTATTCTCAACTTCATTCATTTTAGCACCTAGGAAATCTATTTATCTGTTATATGTTGGTACATTTTCATTTTTTTTACTTCATAGACAGTTTTTTCTGACATCTTTCTGTCATCTTATGATACTTATTTAAATAACTCAGCTTAAAACAACTTTCTTCACTAGTATCATAAAAAATAAAAGATTTCAGTGGCGCCCTTATAATTTCTTAAAGAAACAAATATTGTACTATAGTAAGAGCTAATGAACTTACTCACCCCTAGCCGAGGTATTTAACTATCATAACTTTTGCTGTGATAAACATTTATAAATTTTGTGAATTATTGAAATATCTTTTACAACTAATTAAAGACGAAATTAAGATTAATGGTTGTTTTATTGTAAACTACATTTTTTCTTTTGGTATATTGTTATTTTTTAAAAGTTAACTAAATATTTTTATAAATTCACTCTCAACATTTAAATCATATCACAAATTGACGCCCAACGTCATAATATGGTTACACACTGCATTTCTACAAAATGGATCTATGGAAAGGAAGAAATATTAAACACGTAAATAGAGTCTTACGTATTCAGGAAAAATTACAAGAACATAATAATCGAACATCTCTTCGCAAAGTATCATCCAGAACTGGAATTTCAAAATTTGATGTTCAGAGATGTATGAAGGTATTGAAGTTAACTCCTTATAAAATACAGATACACCAAAAAATATATGAAAGGGATTTTCAAACCAGAATTGGTTTTTCTGATTACTAGATTTATTCCTGATGCTTTACTTATGTCATATGAGGCTGGATTTTATGTAAAAGGGAGATGTAACAAACATAATTGCCGCATATGGAAGATCTGACAGTTCTTCTTTCAAGAAACTACAATGTTTCCAAATAACTCACTTATTTTTGATCTAAACCTTAACAAATTATAAATTGTCTCAAAGGAAAAGGGTTCGTCTATCAGATAGAATAAAATATATCCATTCTATTAAAAAAATCGACGATATTTGTATTAAAACAACACCTTTTTTTAAAACACCCTATTTAAGATTTAGATAATATAATGTCTGTCAGTTGTTGGTGTGTTGACATTTAAATATCGTAGTGGTCAATTCTTAATCAAAAACTAATATTTTGCAAAGTAATAATGAAATATTTAACTAAGACTCACCGGATTGAAATTTTAATGGCGATAATTGCAGAAGTCAAGTTGAAGTGGCAAACTTATTTAATCAGAGGTATCCTCAGTTGTCTAATACTTCACTGTGTCTAAAATCCATGCACAATTCAGAGAACTTGGGCATGTAAAACCATTAAAGAGAAAACCGCACTTTGTTGAAGATGATGTGAAAGTGGATATTATGTTAAGTGTCGTGGAGAATCCAACGTCAAGTTCACGTCAAATTTCTCTTTAAAATAATGTGAGTCACACAACTGTCCTAAGATGTTTCCATAAAGAAAAACTTAATGATGTTAAGGAGGCTATAGTTTCGTCACAAATATCTATTTTAGCAGACGATTTTAAAATTTTTCTTGCCATAAAAACCATTGAAGACGCGCCAGATCACTTTAAGCTGATATTGATAACCTCGTCAGGAGGTGTAAAATAATTCTTCTTAATCTAAACCCAAAGAAATGTCACCAAATTACATTCCATAGAAACTTTATCCCAGTTCAGTCGATTACATGTTAGACAATCATCCGCTTCATAAAGCTGACACCATAAAAGATCTGGGTGTAACAATGGATCCCAAATTATCATTCCAGTCTCATTACTCCTTAATTACATCTAAGGCGTTAAAAATGTTAGGCTTCATTTTGAGATCTTCCAATCATTTTTCTATAAAATTAGTTAAATAGTTATATTGTTCATTGGTGAGATCTAACGTTGAATATAATTGTATCCTATGGAATCCCTATCGTCAAAGAGATATAAATTTGATTGAAACTGTTCAACAAAAATTTTTAAAATTCGCGGCATATAAGATGGGTATTCCAGGAAGTAGTAACAATTACGATAATGTTTTGTCATCACTTAACTTGAGTTCTCTGGAGCATCGCAGAATGGAACTATCTCTGTGCTTTCTTCATAAACTGCTTAATGGTACAATTTGTTGTTCAGATTTGTGGAAGCTGGTGAACTTTAATACAAGCAGAAGGACTCGCATCTCAGAACAATTCACTATCTCATTTCGCTCCACAGATTATGCACAGAATGAAACTATTTCAAAAATACTTACACTGTTACTAATAAAAATCTCTAATTCTTAGGTTTTTCCTTATTTAAACTTAGAATAGTTATTCTAAGTATAAGCTTGGTATAAATTGTTCACTAATAAACTCGGAATAAATTCAGTATAACTATTCCCTCTTTATTCCAAAATAATGATTTGGCAACGTAGCAAAAGTCCACACAAGTACATGGAACACTGTAAAATTAAATGAAATATGACAGTATGACTATTAAAAAAAATAAAAAAATTTGTTATCGTCGGGAATCGAACCCTCAGCAGCTGCGTGAGAGGCGAGTGCGTAAAACACTACACCACGAATGATTATATATTATTTTAGATTTTTTTGCTTTATAATTTATAAAATTTTGTTTGGGAAAAGCTCTTTGTGGAATTGGTCGAAATTTACCTTACCTTGCAGGTTTTATTATAAAAATGTCTTTAACTGATCACTTTTTACTTATTTCTAGCAAAACATAAATTAAAAATCTCTTTATTAGAGTATAATGTAAATGGGTATATTCTTTCTTTAAAAACTTTTCTTTTTCTTGTATTTTCCATATTTATATCTATATTTATTAAATTAATAACCTCCTCAACAGCTTCTACACCTTATCGCAAACATATTTTTTAGGTTATACTACACTTAAACAAGGTTTAGGGTAGGTATAACTCTAGCATACAGTTATTTGACTCATCTTTATCGTCATTTAAGCGCCAAATTAAGAACTTACATTTTTAAGAATTGTGAATTGTACCTGTGTTAATATTTAATTTTTTTTTAATCTATATTTTAAATCTTTTTTTTATCTGTTCTCACACATATTGTAATTTATTTTTTTTTGTAAAATGGTATATCCGTTAAATAAATAAATAAAATACGAATTTACAGTAATTACGATAACTTACATGTAATACAAAAATAATACAAAGTAATTTTTTCCTCCAGAAGTCCGATTCAATTCTACTACTCTCAATAAATAGTGCAATAAAAATTAAAAAATGATTAAATCTCTGAATTTTCGCATTGTACAAGGATGAAATATTCAAAACTTCTGGATATGTTTCTAAACAGTGACAGCTCCCTGAATATAATGCCAGCATGCTCACGTGTGAAGCATACAATGTCGGACACACTGACGACAAGCACAAAACGGACGGTCACTTCTGATTTCTGCTACTCCTATTATAATCAAACCCATTCTGAATCATCGACTTTTCGGTATTGTGTCCGGACCCAATCTTGCAAGGAAATTGGAGATAGTCCTTTACAGATATTTATCAGGATGGAGGAGAGTATCGACAACACATCCTTAGAGACATGTTTATCCGGAGAATTTACGGAACAAGAAGTTTTTGATAAACACATCACGTTTTCGCTATAGAATTGCTCTAGTCGGTTCTTCTTCTACCAGTCACAGCGCGAACATGTGCTTTCTATAGCGATCGTTAAAGAGAGAATTTAGAAAAATTTTTCAGGGACGTTTCCAGCTCAAAGTGTACTACATCGGGATCTGTATCAACGTTGAAGTCGCAGAACACTATAGTCTATATAGAAAGGACAAGGAGTAATAAATCATTCATTTAAGTAGATTTCATAGACGTACCAAAATATATTTTAAGAGGGTATACCGTAAGGTACATTTTGAATTGAACGAATTAGTTGCAGCTATGCTAAAGAATATACGATTTAGGTCAGAGGTAAAGGGATGTGCTAATTTTGATAAAAAAAAGTGATAGAGGTACATAAATTTTAGTAAGTTTGAAAAAGAAAGGCAACAGAGTTTATTTATAATAGAAAACAAACCAATCTGTAACAATAATTATTTTATATATTTTTGTTCTTTTTGTAAGAAGATTAATTCAAACTTTGAATATTGTCACAAATAAATTACAATGAAATATATTTTTAAAGAATTAATTAAAGTCAAGATAGCAAGATATCGTTACAATTTTTACTAAATTCAAAGAAGCAAAATGAATATTTTTTATTTGTATTACTCCTATATGTAGTGTTTGGGGAATTTTTCTCAGAAATTTTAAATGGCAAGTGGCCTACTGTTATCGGCTTAATACGATTACACCTATTTACAGATTATTCGATTATTGAGAGGGATTTTCCAAACAACCCAGTTTTCTTAGAAACATTATCGGGAATATTATTTTAAAAGAAAGTAGGTACATTAAATCAGTACTTAGTATTAGTTCTTTGAGTAAAGTTGTATGAGATTGTATGGTTTTCATAATATTGTAAACAGTTGGAATATATTTAAAACATTTGTTGAATGTTAATTGTGCAAGTACCAAACAATGTCGATAAGCCAAGGACCATCTAAACGACCAAAAACAGGTCCATTATCTTTAAATGAAAAAACTCTGATATTGAATTGTTATATATCATTGAAAAACAAGGATCCAAGTGCAAGTGTTGATGATATTGTGGAATTAACTGCTGCTATGTTGTGTGTTGCTAAATCAGCAATTTATAGATTACTAACAGAAAGTAAGAATGGAACTCTTTAACCTCCTAAAACTCCTTCAGGCCGAAAACCAATTGAGATCGATGAGTCATTAAAACAAAGACTAAGGCGTAGAGTCCATGGATTTTACTTACGAAAGGAAATTTCAACACTTGACAAAATTATGACATCAGTACAAGAAGATACGAACTATACAAAATTCTCCAGAATGACATTATGCAAACTTTTGAAAGATGTGGGTTTCAGATATACAAAACATAATAGAAAATCTCTCTTGATAGATAAACCGGAAATAGTTTTTTGGAGAAGAGACTATTTAAGAAGCATTCGACATGCCAGAGAACAAAATTTGAAAATCTTCTACTTAGACGAAACATGGATAAATGCTGGATATACAGTTTCCAAATCTTGGCAAGATGAAAACATTAAAAGCGGAAGGCAGGCATTCGTGGAAGGTTTGTCTTTAGGTTTGCAGCCACCATCTGGAAAAGGAAAAAAACTTATCATTGTCCATGTTGGAAGTTCTGAAGGTTTTGTTGATGGTGGATTATTAACTTTTATTTCAAAACGCACGGGGGACTATCACGAAGATATGAATGGGGATGTCTTCGAGGAATGGTTTGTTCAAATGTTGGATCTGATTCCAAAAGGGGCTGTTATTGTTATGGACAACGCAAGTTACCATTCACGGTTACGAGAAGCATTGCCCACAAGTCGTTGGCGTAAAGCAGAGCTTTTGGAGTGGCTTATTTCGAAAAATATTAAGTTTCCAAAAGTTCCACCAAGGAAAGAACTTTACAGAATTGCAAAAATGAACAAGAATAAATACAAAACCCACATTGTAGAAGAAATGGCTTCTTCTCGTGGTATATCAGTTCTTCGACTTCCCCCTTATCATTGTGAACTTAATCCCATAGAATTAATATGGGCTCAGGTAAAGGGGGAAGTTGGAAAAAAATACTACTTTTAAAATAAACGATGTTGTGAAATTGTTTGAGAGTGCTGTGTCATGTTAGTAAGGAAAATTGGACAAACTGTATCGAGCATGTTATTAAAGTAGAGGCAAATATGTGAAAAATTGACAATATTTGTGATGATTTAATAGATCTATTATTATTAATGTCAACAACGATTCTTCCTCTTCTGAATCGGATATAGAATAAAATGTAAGTAATAAATGTATTCCAATAATTATTTCTTTTCATTTTTTATTATATTATAATTTAAAACGTATTTTTTTCCCAAAACACACACCACTGTTAAAACTGAAACAAATACGGGGTCGATCTACCTGGTTTTTAGATTTACGGAAGAAATGTAATTTAAAGTAAGAGATTTATCAAAAATTTCATGGTGCTCCCTGTAAAGGTTTTGCATACTTAATTAGGGTTTATTACTCCTCGTACTTTTTGTACATACTATAGTTTACGTTCGAAAAGAGATGTACTAACTATCCTAATAAAGTTAGCCGTAAAATTTCATTCTTGGACTGTCTCTCGTTCAGATCAGATCGGCTCCCGATATTTTAGTAGTGTAGTAAATTTAGTTTCTTTTTAGTTAATTATAGTTTGTAGTTATTAGTTTTTTTAAAAACAGTAAACAACTAAAAGGTTGAATTAACTTTTACTATTTATTCGTATGACTCTTTAAATGTAATGACGGCCGTTTCGCTATAGAACTAGCATCGTCAGATTGTTAGTTTCAATTTAAAGTATTTTACGAATAAATAGTGAAAGTTAATTTAACCTTTTAGTTGTTTATTGTTCTGAATAAGATGAACTTTCACGTAGTAAGGGTTTGTACAATAAATTTCCCCGAGAGAGAATTTAACAACAGAGCAATAATGTTGAACTTGATAGATCGGATGAGGCTTTCTAACTGGTTTGAGTCTAAAAAGAGATCTCGATAGCTCCTGAGCAGGAACAACAGGACCTACGAATGGATAGGACCAATGGGCATATGGTCATATGAAAACAGAAAGTGCGGTCTGCAGACACTGCCAAGCTGATGATGAAACGGCAAAGCATATTTTGTACAATTGCCGAAACCTCGAGAGACTAACAATCAATAAATTTGGTACGCATCAACTCGAACCTATTGACTTCAAAAGAGTGCTGTCAATGACCCTAATGAACTCTAAAGAAGGAGAAGCCCCAGCTGGAAAACCAAAGTCATAAACTGTAGACTGCCGCAGAACATTTGCTTGCCTTTAAAGGTGTTCTAAAAAAGCTTGGGTAGTTATTAACTACACTTTTTGAAGAAGTAGAGCGTGGAACACAACAGTAGTTAAGAAAAAGTCGGTGGTAGAGATGTTGACCATAAACAAAACAAATTATCCAACAGATTTAGTAAAATGAGCAAACAAGCTGGTTGTGTTTGAATTTAGGAGTTTACAGTGGCTCTTGTGAAGGATTTCAATAAGCCACAAGTGGAAATATGTTTCAGCTTATTACAGCATCTACTGGTGATACATAATATCGTCTTTAATTTTGCCAGGATGTCTTGGTGTTAAAGAATTAAGAAGTGGCATGAATTTAAGTATACATTACGCTGTTAATAAACCGTAAAGTAGTTAAAGTAGTTAATGAACAAATAAATCTTGGAAGTTCACCACTATTAAACTGTTTACTTTGATTGAGCTTTTATTTTATACATACAGTGTGGGCCACAGAAAACAGTCCACCTCGATATTTGGCAGTATTTATTAGATTTTAAGAAAATGAGAAAACAGGTCGATTTTTGTTCCAAGGGGGACACATCTTCTTTCAACTTCCCCAACCCCTTATTTTTAAATAGGGAATGTACCATGTGCGGCATATTATTAGAAAGGTAATTAGATGGAGTATTCAGACATAACGATCTTATACGATTTTTTTTTGATATTTGCACCGTATTTGCAAAAAAAGTCTTAATTCATTTAAAGTCCAACACCTCTTAAAAATGTAACGTAACGCTTATGGTTTGTCATTAGTACAATTATTTCTAATATTCATACACATATGCACAAAGTCATCTTATGGTGGCTGATGATCTCTTTCAAGACAGTGAAATACTCGCAGTACAATTTGTTTTTTTCTTACTGACCGATACTAACTATGCTGACTAACTTTCCTGTAAAATGTACAATTCATACTGTATAATTCATAAACCATTCGTGCTTGCATTTACATTACTGTGTGTAAAGTGACAAAGATAGAAATATCGTTGCGTACAGCGTTGCCACTAGTTGTAATAAATACCTAACACTATACAGAAAATAATGAATTTTAACTGATTAGTAACCAGAAATAAGTATAAGTATTACTCATTACAAGCTCATTACTGATTTTTGTCATAAATAATACGGTTTAATCGTACTAGTATTGTGTATTATCTATAATTTGCCACAACCTACCACTCTACTGCTTACTATATTTTAATTCTGCTATAAAATGGTAAATAACATTAATTAAAATTATGTATTACATTAGATTTTTATTATTTTACTCCTATTTATTATTTTGTAAATTGTAATTTAATAATAAAGATGGGGTGGCTGTATCTTTCATAATAAAATATTTACAAAGAAATACAAAGAGATACAAAAATTTAAGAATAGACGTTTGATTAAATTTTTAACTTTAGCACCCTGTAACTTTTTTTGTGTGCACTATTGTATATAGGTAAGTGGGGTTCAATCAACATATTTTCGACCCCAAAATCTGTGGTATAATTTATGACCATTCTTTTCTTCGGGACACCCTGTATAAAATTAGTTTTCATGGCATACTCTTGTTATAATTAGTAATTTTATATTATTCTGAATAAACTTAGTATTTTGTTTAAGACCGCTATTAAATTTTTCATGCTGTTTTTTGATGTTTACTTAATTTTACCTAAATCCTTTCCTGTGTCGCGGCATCATCATTGAGTCAACAGGGACATTTAAATGCGGCAGACTGAAGGCTACTGGTTACATCCAACGGCATAAGGTTTCTAATAGCGTTAAAATTCGAAGGCAATAGGGCTTATTAGCCACCGATGAGACGCCGACGCGCCAATGGCCATACCGGGCGTCGATGTTAACGATGCTCGTTCAATTCCATATTGTGTTAGGAGTAATTGATAGTATAAGTGCACGGCTAATGTTGTTGAAAACACCGAAACGAGATAACGGCCTTTTTTATTAAAAACGTTTCCAGAATACAGCATTTGTATTGGAAAATAGTCTTTAAGCGGCCATCTATTAGCGAAATGGATACACCTGCAGTGCAACGTGCAGACATTATTCTGGTAATTACTGTAGATTGTATTGTTTTCTGTGGGAAAATGGCATCGAAAGTCCATTGGACAAGGTAATTAGATAAAAAAAGTATTTTTTTCTAATAAAGAAACTAACATTAAAACTATAATGTAGAATGTATAACGAAATACCCATAGACATAATGTCAAAGGAGATCGAACTACACTCGTCAAAAAAGTATCACATAAATATGAATAAAGTTTTTCTACGACTGCTATGGAAAATAGTCCTTTTCCCACAATTTACGAAACTACAAAGTGTCACTTTTCCTAAGCCGTGGGAAAAGTTGCCAAGCCGTGGGAAAAAATCTTTTCCACGGCTTGGGCCACGGTACCATAGAGAAATAATCGACACAATTTTCGATTATAGAATGCTTTGGACTACTGTCATAAAACGTCAAACGTTAAAAAGTACAGAGTACCCAAATGTTAGTGTTATAAAAGTAGAGAGAAGGTGTTTAATTTTAGTTTAATTCAACTAAATTTTGTGTTAGAATATAAAAAAATAAGTAGGTACCTAATTATGGACATCAGCGACAGTGAGCTTGAAAACACACCCCCAGAAATAACAGCAAAAGCTGAAAATGTCACCTTAGAGCTATTGCCAGAAATTTCAAGAAAGAAATATGAAATGGCTTATGCAAAATTTATGGATTGGAGAAGAGTTTCAAAAGTGAATTCGTTTTCTGAAAATGTTTTGTTAGTATATTTCGAACATTTATCTACTACATTAAAAGCGTCTACAATATGGTCGCAATATTCGATGCTAAGAAGTACACTCAGCATAAAAGACAATGTTGACATATCAACATATTCAAAATTACGTTCTCTGTTGAAAAGAAAATCAGAAAATTATGTACCAAAAAAATCAAAAATTTTATCAGCTGAAGAAATCCAAAAATTGGTTATCTTCCAGTTTAACCATCCGCTAAAAATTCTCTGCGCATATACAAAAATATTTGAAATTTACAGCGGGACAGCCGCACAGTGTTGTCAGTTCAAATATTTTTTCCTGAAAGCGAATAGTTTAGTTTTCATTTAGTAAATTAGATCATAAAAAGACGCACATTAATAAGGAGAGTTACTGCTAAAATTCATAAGTAATAATTAAGATGCTAAGAACAGCAGTTGAAAACATGAATAATAACGTAGGTAGGTACTTCCCTTCGTTATTTCGAATTAAATATATTGTAATATGCGAATATAAAAATCTCACGTTTTCATGGTATTCTGTGTTTTTTTTTTTAAATTAATGAAAAATATAAACTACCACAAAAAATGCAGTAAAAACTGTAAGGAAAAAACATTTTAAATAATTATATTAAAATTAAATAATATATAATTAAAATATTATATTACGTCTTCTGATTTATTTAAGGCATATTATGTTTACATGCATATAAAATTTAAATCCAAAATCAGCCCTATAATTGAATCTTCTTGTTATAGTAAATTAACGTTATCTGCAAAATGTGTATACTGTACGTTCAACATGCATTATTTCATAGATTTATTTAACTGATTACATAACCTAAGTTACGCAATCTGTTAAATAATGTCTATAATTTTCGTCTTTCCAATGTTTATTCAGTCACTTTATTTATTCATACATATGTGGCAACGCCGCTCGAGATTTAAAGTTTGCCGCTCCTTATCAACCAATAAAATTATCCTTGATACTTCAAATTTTGTACATGCGCAGAGAATTTTTAGCGGATGGTTAAACTGGAAGATAACCCAAAAATTTATTAACGATGCTCCAAATGAGAAATATTTACTGACAAAGGTAAGATTTATTTAAAAGTATAAGTACCTAAAACCAACATTGTTATTTTATATTCCATAATAGTAATTTTCAATATCATCGAATCTGAATTGAAATAATTAAAAATCCATTTTTTGTATAAATTGATAAAGTAAATTTGGTATAATTCAAAGAGCTTGAAGTCTCGTATAATTACCTCCTTTAAATGAGTTGGCGGATATGGCTCAGTGCATAATTGCTGCGCGAGCGGTCCGGGTTCGAGTCCCATCCTCTCGGTACCTTGTTTTTATTTTTTATTATTTTGTTCAATTCTAATGATTTAATTTTTAGGTCGCCCTTGTTTTTGGTCTGACAGGAGCATGCCGCCGAGATGAATTATGCAAATTAATGGTTGACGATTTGGAAGATTTGAAATCTGCTCTATTAGTAACCATTAAACACACAAAGAATAAAACTCCCAGATCATTTACCATAACAGGAGAATTTTACAAACTTTATCAAAAATATGCTGCACTTCGGCCAAAAAATATATCTCAACAACGTTTTTTTGTAAACTTTCAAAATGGCAAGTGCACCAAGCAACCTGTAGGTATCAATAAATTTGGGGGCATGGCTAGAGAAGTAGCAACATTTTTAAAACTGCCAAATGCAAACCTATATACTGGTCATTGTTTCCGGCGCTCTTCAGCGACCATTTTAGTGAACGCAGGCGCTGATCTCTTAACACTTAAGCGCCATGGTGGTTGGCGCTCAAGTACCGTAGCTGAGGGGTACATAGATGACTCACTTCAAAACAAAATTGATATATCCAAAAAAATTACGAACTCCATTCAAGCAAATGAGAATGCAACTACAAATAATATAATTGATTCGAATACGATCACCTATATAAATGCTGGTGCTGAGCCGTCAACATCGTCAACACTAAACGAAACTCCAGGAATAATATTGAAAAACTGTTCTAATATAACTATAAATTATTATAACAATTAGTTTATAAGTACCTACTTGAAATATATTACTTTGAAATTGTTAAATTATTTATTAATTTGCAGTCGTAGAAAAAGTATAGTGTGCAACACGTGGGAAAAGCTCAATTTTTCTCACGAGTGTGCGTTTGTGGCACGAGCCTGAAAGGCGAGTGCCGCAGCACACGAGTTGCACAATATACTATTTTTTATTATTCTCTTTTTATTTTTTTGGGAAATGATAGGAAATGGATTTGGAATTATGTTTGAAAGTAGTTTATTTAATTAAAATTAAAAATCAAAAAATAATGGGCATAAATATGAAAAAAACAATTATTCTAGAAAAATCAAATAATACAAAGTAACAAAATAAAAAATTTGAACGATAAATTTAACATTTTAGTATCTGGTATTGCCACCTCTGGCTCTAATAACATCTCTCATTCTCCGTGGAAGGCTTCTTATCAGGTCACTTATTATGTAATCCAAATACAAATTTTCCCATTCTTCTATTAAAACATTTTCCAGCGCATCAAGTTTGTCTGTAGTTCTTAAGCGCCTGTCCAGGTAGTCCAAAACATGTTCAATTGGGTTTAGGTCTGGACTAACTGCTGGTCAATCTAAGACTTGGATACCATCCTCTTGAAGGTATTCAATCGTTATTCTGGCAAAGTTCTCTCCAATGATTGGACAAATGGCACTATATACATTTTGCTCAAGAACCTCCCTTATATACCGATCTGCTGTCAGTAATCCCCTATGAAACACAATTAGGTTCGTTTGGCCTTCAAAACAGATGCCTTCCCATACCATAATAGAACCACCTCCATAATTTCTGGCTGCTCTTATGTTACACTGAGCAAATCGCTCACCTGCGCGTCTATAAACTGGAATACGTCTATCGGATACAAAAAGTCCTACAACAAAAGTCCTAACCAACAAAATCAACAAGTTAACAACTTTATCAGATGAACAACAAGGATTTAGATCCAGTAGATCTTGCGTAGACGCCGTGTTCGTACTAAGGCAAATCACGGAAAAGGCTATCGAGTACAATAAACCAGCATATCTATGTTTATAGATCTGACAAAGGCTTTTGGCCGCATCCAATTCAAAGACGTCCTACACCTATTGTACAAAAGAGACATACCAATAAATATTGTACAAACCATCTAAAACATCTACATACTCCCATAACCAAATGCAGGCGAAGATAAATGGAAAACTAACACAGTCTATACCAGTATAAAGGGGAATTAGACAAGGAGACTCGTTAAGCCCACTGCTATTTAATATAATAATGGACAAAATAATGCAAGCAGTACGTCAAGGCCATGGTCACAGAATGGGAAATAAAGAAATCCAAATACTATGCTATGCAGACGATGCCGTAATAATCGCTGAGACAGAAGACGATCTCCAAAGATTAACGCACATCTTCAATACAACGGGCAAAAAATACAATATGACAATATCAGCAGAAAAAACAAAGTGTATGACAACATCTAAATATTTAAGGTAAGAGATTTGTGATTAAACGAAGAAAAAACCGAAATCAATGTCACAAAATTTTATTTATTAATTGAACTAGTTTCGGCCTATTTGTAGGCATCATCAGGCTAAAAAATGATTAAACAAAGAATAAACATTACAGACTACCAATGATTCCAAGAACATACCTTAAAAACTAAAGTGAAAAATTGAAGTTTATAACTTCTACCATGCTTGCATGAAGTTAGTACATAAAGAAAAATTGTGTCATTGAAAAACAATTTTTTCAAATCTTCTGATTGTTTTTAAGAATTTTGAGTCGTATAGTCTTGATTTTAAACTTGTTTGTAATTTCTATGTTAAATAAAGTTGTTAATTCAGTAGTAATATTTGTTTTTAATAAACAAGTTTCTATATCCTGAACCTAACTTGTATACTTGTAGTTTTTTAAAATTGTTTCTGGATGATAAGAACAAAGTTTATACGGCCTTGAGGCCGAAATACGTCCATTAATTAGCTCGTCCTGTGGTACTGAATTAAAATAATAGCTGTAATTGTATTATATGTCATAGGTTTAATATTCAATTTTCTTCGTGTTGTCCAAGATCCTAAAAATGGATTGGTTAACTAATTGGTTTTGCAGTTCTTCTATAAAAACTTACTCATATATAGTTTCATTAGTTGTTTTAAGGAAAACCTTTTTGTAGTTAGGGGAAAGCTGTTACAGGTTTAAGATTCTTCTTGTTGTTCTTCTGTATGTTGTTGAAGACCCTAAAATGAAAAGAGTTAACTAATTGGTTATGTGGTTCTTTTATAAAACTTACCCAGATACAGTTTCCTAAGAGGTTTGATTTTTCTTGTCTGTTATGCTCTTAACCATATTATTTAATGAAATTATCCTTCTTCATTGGGGTTATGAATCTCTTATTATTTGTTTATTTGTTTTCAACTGTCACATGTTCTTTAACTAGGTTCTGTAGCTGTATCTGTAATTCTGGAAGGGTGGGTCGCCCCACTGCACTTAGGCCACATTTGGCCCATTGTGCGTCCTTCTGAGATTGAGCCTAACCTATTGGCTCGTCAACCATCCTACCTGTTTAAAGTAAGTGATAACGTCGCCTGTAGGCAGCTCCCTCAACTAGGTTAATGGCATGGAATTTTCACCTTGGTTGACATGACCTTTAACCTCTGACACTTCAGCTTTTGTCTGTCATAAAACTAGAAATACTCTCTGTGGCTTTGTGACTTTTAGTTCTGATACGTGGTAGACAGGGGCTTGTCATTAATGTTGAATTGACGTTTTTTTTGGTTCTTGTTTTTTTGAAAAAAGGAGTATTAGAACGTGTACCCAGGGTACCATAATATATACAGATTACTGGATTTAAAGTTCCATACATACTTATTTATATCAGGATAGATTGTTAGTATCTAGAGAACACTGCTGCGGATTTGAGTCCTGATAATTTCAAGAAACACCACTTAAAGGTCACCTTCCATTCACGGTAAGTCTCTTTTTTAACCTAAATGTCCACATGGTGTTACTGAGCCACTATTAAGATCATTGTGTTTATTTACAGACCTTTTTTTATTTGGATGTCTTCTTCTTCCCCTTTGTTTTCTTTTATCCATATTACGTCATCGACTTTAACTTTGGCTACACTCCAGTGTAAGTCTACAGGTTCACAGTTTGGTTTGGCAGAGATCCTGAAGACAGGGACCTCAAGGGAGTTCCAGAGCCACCAATAGACTACCTGGAAGAGTATTCGTAGTTGGATTTGGAACACCCATCGGTTCCCCGACACACTCTAAAAACTGGGTGAGATCTTTTCAATTTGTGGGCAGTCATATTATTGATTTGATGGATTAAAACCCTGCAAACATTAATGAGTAGCTAAGATTGGCGAAACGGCCGTCATTGTGGTTCAAAACCTATATTTTTTCAAATAAACTTGGAAGTTACGTTAAAACGATTTTTTTTTATTATTCTTAATAAGATGGACTTCCAAAAAGTAAGGATTAGTACAATAAATTTATAATATAGCTACTTACAAGTGAAATAGATTGAGGTGTAACAATTTGGTTATTCTCCAAATGCAGCACATTGTTGTCATTTTTCGTTCTCGACTTATAAGCAGTTAAAATGTGTCAGTTTATAGATGGACACCCTGTATTAAAAGTGGGTAAAATGGATTATTTATTTGTTTGTAATTATTGTGTCACAGCAGGACACAGGATATTTAAATTGAATAATTTATAACTATTAAGAATTATTAATCAGAAGTGTAAGGCAATGTATTTATTTCATTTATTTAACTAAATATTATTGGTACAAATTTTATATTATATTTTGCAATAAAATTATGTTATTTTTAACATAATTTGACTGGACTATAAATATACTATGGCTCTGTCATAAAACCAAAAAGTTTTCACTTTATGAATTTAGTGCGTTGTTGCCTTGCATTACTGTGCAGTTATTCTCAAGGCCATGGCTCATATCTCAAAATCCATTACCTCTAATAAATATGACAGAGTTGGCATTTACTAATGTGTAATGTGGAAGTAAAGATACCTAAGATTAATTTACAAACAACGAATAAGGACTGGTTCACTAATACGGCTTTTGTTGATAACTATTAAATTATATGAGCATTCTATATTTTACCGTTGATTGAGTATAACTATTTTTTCTATTTATTCATTCAACGATTTTACTTAATAGATAGGTTTTGAGCTGCAAAAAAAAGTAACTTTTCAAGCAATTTATGAACATGAAATAGTATATTAAACAACGCATTTCATATGGAATTCTGTTATGACACGAGTTCAAGTTTCGCGAAGCGATGAGTTTTTTAAAGAACGAGTGTCACAACAGCCATATGAAATAAGTTGTTTATAATATTTTTTATATTTTGCCCTTTTTACCATTTTTTAAATTTATTTTTTATTTTTATGTAATTACGAAAATTTTTATTTTAAAAAGTATGTCGGCAGCACTGTGTAATTTATAAAATTTGACAGTTGTGACATTTAAATTATCAAATGTTTTAAAATATTTTAAAATGAATAATACACCAATAATAATATATTATATAAGTGAAATATTATATTCATATTCACAGATACTTTCTTAAAGAACAATATAAAATTAATAAATTGCTATTAGCCACAAAAGTCATTGTCAATAGTCTTGCCTTTAGATACTTCACTCATGTCGCCAACCATTTAAAACAAAAATTTGCTTGCGTAAAAGTTACATTACGATACGCAAATGCGTTTTATAATGAAGGTTTTTATAAGTGCAAAATATAAAAATTTATTAATAAAACACGCAACATTTGAATACATTGAAAATGTGACTAATGCACTGACCTATTCCAATAAATTTGGCTTCACAATTTTATGTAAATAAATAAGTCCATCTGTGCTTGTACGTCCATGATTGGAACTGAATAAACGTTTATATATTAACAAATGTCAGAATTTATTTATAACATGGGTTACAAAGTTAAATTAAAAGTTATATCCTACGGCTCCGGATTACTATTAAACATTTTTAATTAAAATGAAAGTCTTTATTATTTCGAATTGTTTATTATGAAGTTCTCCAACTTTCTCAACCCCTCGAGAAACTTTATAGCGCTTTGTTTAGACCGTCCATAGTCGTTTAAGATCTAAATTTGAAATTTGGGGTTTCTTTGCGACCCCTCTTCGGTATGTCAAAATTAATTATTCACAATTTCGGGAGTTAATTACTTAATTTGTTCTCTAATTTGCAAGTTAAATGAATTCATCGATTTTTTTAGATACCATTTTTTATTAGAACGCTAATTCTTAAATTTTTTATAATAGTGTTGTATTTTAAATAAAACTTTTTACTGTAGTAATTATTAATAGAATGCTATTTTACATTATTTAATCTTAAATAAAGTATAATTAGAAATTAAAAAAAAAAAAAACTGCGATGGCCGGGAATCGAACCCGGATCAACTGCTTGGAAGGCAACTATGCTGACCATTACACCACCATCGCACTTGGTATAAAAGTTTTTAAACAAGCATACAAACTAGTTACATATTTAGCAGCATCCTGTTTTTATGGTTTTATTGACCTTTTCTGCAGTTAACAATTTTGTTTCAATATTATTGTGTTTTTTAAATGAAAATACTTATCCCTAAAATATATGGTACAGGAAAATCGATTATATTATGAACATATTACATAAATTAAACACTACTTATGGAATACAATTAATTTTTCTGTTTATTTACACAGAATTATAACAAAACGTTTGATACACGTCAATTTTTATTTTCACTTATGTGGTGTTTGAAATAAAACATAAATATACAAGGTGATTCACGGGACTCTAGCACAGCCTATGTTCTTTTTTTAACAATGGAACACACCCTCTATCAGATTATATTTTTGATAAAATTAATTCAACTAGTACCTACTTTTCACACTATTAGGGTCTAAATTGTTAAATACAGGGTGAAATTGTTCGAAATGAGATATGAATCTACTAATTATATGATTAACTATTGCAATAATAAATTTATTATTTTATACTCATAACCTACATGTATAATTTATTGAAGTTGAAGAATTGCTATAAAATTCACAGAATTAATTATAATATTAGTATATACGGGGTTGGAATAAAGTATGGACCCAAGTAAATAGCTTGTAAACGAAAAGAACGATATTTATGAAAATTTGCAGGTAAGTGCAAAGGAACAAAACGCATCTGATGTACATTTTTTTGATAATAATATACTTCCGGTTTAACCAGAAAGGCCATCAACTTCTTTAATTTAAATGGGACACCCTATATATTTTTACAGATTTTGAAAGAGCTTGTTATTTTGAATTCGTACATACTGAGTTTAGTGTAAAAAAATTTGTAAAAACGAAAAATATAGCACTTTAACCAACCTCCTTTGAGTTTTTTGCATTAGAGCAAAAAACTATTTAGATAAACTAATTGACGTTATTTGTATGCATAGTAATAAATAAACAAGTACTGTTTAGTACGTCTTTTGTTTTTCAAGTGTCAAATTTTAATTGACGGAAATAAATTGCACAATTTAGAATGGTTCAATTAAGTGAAAAAGAGCGTATTGAAATTTTAATGTTGATCGGTTATGGTGATCGTGTTAGAACTCTTGAAGAAGTGTGTCATATTTTTAATAATTTGCATCCGGAGAGAAATCCTATATCACGCTCAACAGTAACTAAAACATTAAAACGTTTTAATACTACTGGGATGGTAAAAAATTTGCTAAAACCTGGAAGACCGCGGACTGCAACAAACGAAACTGTTAAACTAAATATTGCAATCGATTTAGAAGAATCACCTCAAACTTCCACCACAAATTTGGAACTAAACCATGGTATCAGTCGACGTTCTGTAGGAAAGATATTAAAAAGTCCGTATAAGGTACAGTTGGTTCAAGAATTGTCATACGATGATTTTGACCGGCGGCTGAAATTTTGCGAACGGCTAATGGACATCTGTAATGTCGACGAAAATTTTGCTTCAACAGAATGGGCAATTACCACAAAATATTTGGAGCACCTCCCCACTATGATAGACGGGTTAGGGATTTTCTGGATGCGAATTTTCCAAATGGATGGGTTGGACGTAGTGGATTCATAGAGTCGCCTGCTCGTTCTCTGGATCTTAGCCCGTTAGATTTTTTTCTTTGGGGTTATCTAAAATCACGTGTTTACGTTAGACGACCAACAAACTTACAGGAATTGAGACAAAGAATTATTGATGAATGTGAACTAATACGTGGAGAAGCATTTTGAACATTTGAAGTAATTTTGTTTCTCATTATTCTAAAATAATGAAATGTACATCTATTGTACTATTAACAGTGAGTTAGTTATTCCTCGTTTTTATAAATTTTACAAATCTGTAAAAATATATAGGGTGTCCCATTTAAATTAGAGAAGTTGATGGCATTTCCGGTTAAACCAGAAGTATATTATTATCAAAAAAATGTACATCAGATGAGTTTTGTTCCATTGCACTTACCTGCAAATTTTCATAAATATCGTTCTTTTCGTTTAAAAGATATTTACTTGGTTCCATACTTTATCCCAACCCCGTATACTTGAAAACTTTATACGCCAGTTTTGGAAGTCTATAAAACAGAAATTCCATTAACCTGTACTGTCAGGAACGTTTTGAACTAGTTTTGTTGTAAGGCAACTTCAAATTTTACTGCTTCAATAACAGAAATGTGCAAATTTTATATTCATAAAAACTTTTAAAAATAAAACACTGCATTCGTCATAATATATAATTTAAAGTTTTAATAAGTAGTCTATAAAACAGTAGGTAACATCTTTTTACATATTTAAGTACCTATAATGTATTGTTCTCCAAATTTTCTTATTATAAGTTGATCGAATCAATAAACACTTGATTCAAACCTCATCCGGGGGATTCGGAAGTACTTTGAGCCTTGTTATTGCAGTGGAATATCAATAAATTGGATATTGTGATTTGAACGAGATCGTTCTCCGGCCTCAACTTCCGAGAGTCTTACGTGGACTTAAGATACTTTAAAGAGATCTACATTGGCGGTTGTAACTTTGTCGATTTAATAGATATAAATTCAACGTATTTAATACATTAATTGCTATCGAAAGTGCCTTACAAGAGTTGTTGCAAAGTCCTTTAGTCAACTGATTATGAACTTAGACACTTTGTAATTGCTGTTGACTTCACTATGCATAGACGACTACGAATAACCCAATTTGTAATTGAGATTTAATAGGAAATTATCTTTATTAAAAAATGATTATTTTAACTATTAAAATGATGATACTACCTTGATTTAGGTTTAATATTACATTTTTTTTGCTACAAAACATCGGTTTAAAAATTTTATCGTGTAAAGTACGTTTCACAATAATTCGTTGACTCGGTACCTGACTTTAGGGGATTAGTAATGAAAGGTTATAAATTTCTCACTGTACAGTAAACATTAACAGATCCGTAATCCGGTTTTCAAAATAGATTTAAATAAAACTCAGTAACATTTACTAAAACTTAAATTTATTTTGTAAAAAATCAGGAAATTTTTTAAAAACAAACAAACAAATTTTAAGTTTATTTATTAATTGAAATTAAACAAAACTGTTGAAACTTACGTATACGTATACGCTTTGGTCTATTTCATCTAATTGGCAGATGTTGTCAAAAAATGTTTCAAATAAAAAAGATGTAGTTTAATCATGGCCACATTTTAAAAATATTTTGTACTACAGGGTATCTCAAAAAATTGATTTAAATAAAACTAAGTTAACATTTACTAAAACTTAAAAAAAAATCACGAAATTTTTTAAAAACAAATTTTAACTTTATTTATTTATTGCGATTAAACAAATGAACTAATTCTACATTATTTACAACTATTTAATCTAAATGTAGTTCAGTATCACTATCGTCTTCATTTAAATTAATAACTAAGGGTGCTACAGTTACATTAACATTTCGATATGTACCTTCAACCTTAATAACATGCTGAATCGAATTTTTCCAGCTATTAATGGGAATACTACTTGTCACATTTCTGATTAACTCTATAACACTTGAGTTTAATGTGGGTGAAACGTTTTCCGATCTAACTTTGGATTTTAGCTGATGCCACATGTGTTCTGTAGGATTGAACATGCAATAATATGGGGGAAGCCGTAACACTGTGTGGTCTATATTTTTAGCAATAGTATCATAAACGTATTCTTTTTCAATACCGAACGCTGCTACAACTTGTAAAAGATCACGTTTTGTGTACGATTCTTCAAAATAAAGGTCATTTTTTAACAAATACTCTTGAATTTCCCATTTATTGTTGTTGCTATTTGGTACTTTATTTAATTGACGGCTATGATAAGTTGCATTGTCCATTACAATTATACTTTTTTCCGGTATATTCGGCAATAAATAATTCTCAAACCAATCTTCAAAAAGTTCTGCTGTCGTATCTTCGTGATAATCTAAACTTGAATCTTTAATATTCTTTGCTGATAACAATAAAGCGTTTGGAACCCAACCTGTTTCTGATCCGGCATGTATTATTGTATTTCTTTGTCCTCTATTTGATGGAGCCTTTGTTTTGCAATTTCCCGATGAATCAACAAAACCCTTCGTTGGAGTATCATGGGTGTCATACCATGTCTCGTCGAGGTAGATAATTGAAAGGTTTTCACTTCTATATTTTTGAATAGCTTGTAAGTAATGACAACGCCACATTCGTAAACGATATGACTCCATTATCACTTGTCTTTTATTAATGGTACAATCCCATTTGAGAAATAATTCTCCACAAACTTGTACGGCTACAAATAATTCCCGTGTCGTCTTTAAGTAACCGTTTTTTTATACAATCTAGGGTTGGTATCATTTGTTCTTGGTATAGGACATATATCGTTCGTCGGATTATATATTTTTGTATTTCATCAACACATTTGGTATTATTAACGTCACTTGGCTTATTGATAATATCTTTTACTGTGGATATTGGGGTTTTGGTTAACTTACATGTTTCTTCTGCTGCATCGGTTACACTATAACATCGATTATTCAATGTTTCAAACACATTTTTCACAATTTGTTTCGCATCCGGCGATAAATGCACTTTTTTGCCCAAGGACGCCACATACTTAGTTATAAACACAAGATTACTTTCAGAGTATAATGTTTAGTACAAACTAAAATTCTAGGAGAGAATTTTAAAAACAAATTACCCCGAAACTCCCACTTTCTCTTCCAAGATAATTAAGAAAATCAAAAATCATTTACTAATGATTTACTATTGATGGTCAGTAATAATAATTTAAAATTTTACCTGAAAAATAAAAAATCCAAAATATATCTTCCTCGACAAAAATAAATAATACCTTTCTGTAAATAGTTCACCGGTTTACGGCCAAAGTTCCAAGAAATATTAACCACCTTTTATTAGTAATCCCTTAAGAGCAGTTAAGAGCAGGTACCAAGTCAACGAATAATTGTGAAACGTACTTTACCTAAATCACTAAATATTTTCAATTCAGATCTGTACATTAAAAAAATAGAAATAGCAAGGTCGTCTAGGTACCCAGGGATGAAATCTACGAACATCTGCACTAAACCATCAACACCTTTATAAATATGTGCTTAAAAACCGAAGTAAATTTTGAAATAAACTAATTTGACTCAAACCTGTCAACGTTATTGTTCGTGTACGTGATTTTTTTAGCGTTTTAATATTTTTTCTACGCCCATGTCTGTAAACGTCAAAAATCGCACTGTCAACATTGCTTGTAAGTGACATTTAACAATAACATGCGCGTAATAGGATCTCATAACATACACGTGCGTTTAGATAAGAAAACTTAAATATTCTTGTTTAATCAAATTGCAATAATATTTTTATCTACGTAATACTTTATTTGGTCGATTTACATACTTTTACTAAATAGAAAACCGTTAAAAAACTTTTAATATTAAAGACATTCCATTTAAATTAAATGAGTAATGCCCCTAAATGTCGGCAACACATTATACAATTTCTCAAAGTCTCATTTTCTCATAGTATGTTATGGAAATAAATGTCATGTCATTTACACTGTCAAGTTTTGTATGCCAATGAACATTTTCTCAACTTCACCTACAAAAATGTCATCTACTAGTGAAAATGATGACATTATGAGCACTCCGCCGGAGATATCAGAAAAAGCTCAAGCTGCCGCACAAAATTTGTTACAGCGAAAATCCAAAGAAAGATACGAAATTACCTATCAAAAATTTATGGATTGGCGACACAAGCACAACGTAATAGTATATTACGTAACATGTGTGGTAAATAGCATTTTACGCTTTACAGCAAAGAATTTCAAACTTGATAAAGAAGTGTCAGAACTGGCCCGGTCCGGTTCCTTGGGGGTTTTCGATGCCGCTGATCACGAATATAATGTTCAAATTAACCCCCGAACATCTGGTGCACCAGAACCTGACCCTTAACGTCATCTCCGGGGGTTTTCCTGACACAATCAAAGAAGGTCAACCAAAAATCATTTTGGGGGATTTTTTGGCCAGCTGAATCTAAATCTGGTATCGGCGAACACCCCACCGGCACCTGGTGCACCGAAACCTTGGCTTGAACGTCATCTCTCGTACAGATACGACCCCAACAAACTCACCAAAAACCGTCTCATACTTTGACACATTTATTAACTTGTAACTCTCGCTTAGGGCCCTCGAAAAAGTTGTTCCGGTGCTGCAGGAACAACTAGAATAATTTCCTCCCAGATCTCCAAAGCATGCCGAGCGGGCCTTTCACTTTCTCACGAAACGTAGATCAAGCAGCTGCCGGAATCCACAGTCAGGAGAAACACGGATTCATTTTTGGAGCATTTATATTGTTACGAGATGTATTTAATAACAAATAGTTCTGTGATTGTAAAAGCATTTATTTTCAAAGGTAAGCTAGTTTAATAATGTCTATTATTTCGTTCAGCGTTCAATATATTTAATTATTCAAGGTTGTACTTATTTTAGGATTATCTGGAGCATGCAGAAAGCAGGAGCTCACACAGTTGACCGTTAATGATATAGAGGATTTGGGTACAGCTGCTGTGATAAAAATAGAAAACACGAAAAACCAAGTGTCCAGAAAATTCACAATTACTGGACAGTTTTATGCTATTTTTAAAAAATATGCTAATCTTGGGCCAACAACAAATCAATTAAGCAAATCTTGCTGCATTAAAACGCCATGAGGGGTGGAAGTCTTCTTCGATGGCTGAGCAATATATAGATGACTGTGCTACCAATAGGCTAATAACTGCTAATAAAATAATGCAATCCATTAGCAGCACGAGTACATCAAATGCAAAAGTTACTAATGGTTACATAGAACAAAAAATTGAATATAATACTAAAAAAAATTGTAAACAAACTGTGCAGTATACTGAACCTATACAATCCAGCCGTAATGCAAGTTTGTACACTGAACCTCTTCATCAAGAAATTAATACAGATCTGCAAAAGTAATACCGAGAGTAATACATACATTAGGGATTCTACTGAAAATAATGCAGTATTACAAAATCCACTCCAATTCAGTGGATGTTATATTACCAATTGTTAATCATTTAAACAACAAAGTTAATATCGGTTCGTCATTCAATCAAGTAAGAAGGTAGACGTGGTGGTAAATAATTTATTTGCTGAGGTATGGTACAAGTTTGGATCTACGATATCTTTAAATGGTAAGAAACAATATATCTGGTAGTATTACAATTAACCATAAATGAAGTCCCCTTTTAGTACTAGAAGGTGTACACAATTTAAATAAAGTAAGTAGATTTTAGGTGATAATAAATTATGTGTAAAATACAAATGAACAAATAGCTAACAATATTAAGTGATTCTATTATCAGTATCTTTATTTATGTCTTAATCTACTGGATATATCCCTGTACTTGTAATAATTATGTCTCTATGTTTTAGGTGGAGGTTGTACTACAACACTATGACGGTCTTGATATGACACATCCAAGAATAAAAAAAAGGAACAATCTTACTTGTTACAAGTTGATGGATTTTGGTAAGCAAACTGTGTAATGAGTCGAGCAAAACAACTGTCTTAGGCGTGAAGGTAGGTGAAATCATGCAGTATCTACTTGGCCAGCCAGGAAGCAAGAGCAGCAAAGCAAGTTCAACAGAAGATGGCTCCGGTGAGTGTGGCTCTATTCAATACTTGTTAAGCCCTACTTTTGCATGCAGCAGTGAATAAAAGACAAGCAGTGATTAATCAAAAGTCTAGTAGAAATAAGTGAAAGCCTAAAAGAATTATAAAATTAAAACTACAAGTATAACATTCAAATAATAAGAAATAATGGAAAGCAACCTGGTCAACTTACCAAAGGTGGTGGGTGGCTTTTATGTTGAATAGGTAAATTAAACTATTAAATATCCCCGTTAGGACTTCTTTTCATTGCTTTTGAAGAGAAGAATGCAAATAAGTTTAACTTACTAACTTTCTTTTGTATTTCAGGCTATTTTAAATCCGAAATTTACTTCGAGAAGTTGAAACCCATGTGGTTCAAGAGACAGCCTTTTTCCAAAAAAAATGACAAGGTACAAGTCGAAGTATGTAGTCTAAACATTTAAATCAGTTGGCCATTTAAAAGTAATTAACCACTAATGGCAACCGATTAGCGAGCTATAGTACTCAATAAACCAAGACCAACAATTAATTCAAGAAAGAAGAAGAAGATCAGAATATAAACAATACAGATGATCCCTTCCTTTAAAGAAAGCACATTTATTTATGATTTTGTTTTAATAATTTTGAATAAATATCGAAACATTAGAAGTTATATATATATTTTTTCCTTCTTTAAGGTAAGCTTTTGGTTATTTATCTTTGATATTTTTAATGACTGTTTCCAAACCGTAACAGTTATAATAACAATTTTATATTTAATTTTTATAAAATCCTAGAAAAAAAAAATAAAAATAATTTTAATTCAATTCTTCGTTCAGTTCTTATTAAGTACCTAATTTTTAATTCTATTATAGTCGAGATTATAGTTCTACTGTTTTGTTCTATTGTTTTGTTTTTTAGTTATAATAAATATTTTATAATTATTCTTTTAGTTCATGTCATCCTGTTAAAAATAAAAATAAATTATTTTGAAGGATTTTTTACTTTTCAATACATGTGTTGATAATCTTTTCAGTGTGTGTGATATTGTTTAATTGACTTTATACTTTAAAAAATACTTTTGTTGGAGGATTTTTTACGTGGTCGTAGGAAAAATAGTGTACATAACTCGTTGGAAAGTGTATTTCTTGCACTCGTTTAGTTTCTGCACTCGCCGCTACGCGGCTCGTGCTAAACTTTAATTCGTGCAAAATGTTACACTTTCCACACAAAGATTTTAACCATGATTTAATGTCAAGTTGGCAGCGAATGACAAATTTATACCAAATGAATAAATATAACTCGTAAAATGAGAAAATAAAATTCTTTTAGAAAAAAATACATTTGTTTCCAATAATCTTTTTCTTAATCAGAGGGAAATGTATAAGCCTATTCATTTCTAAGTGCTCTTTTGATATGAATTTATTTACGGCATTATTTATTCCTTTGAAGCAGAAGGTAAGGACGTGTATAAGGATAAATATCCTCTCCATGAAAGTCCTCGACATGCTGTAAACAAATCATTAATCTTGGAAAATGTGTCTCGGTCTTCTGGACTAGATTCTGTTAACAGATACGCGGTTTACCGCGATAAAAGCAAGTTGTTTTGATGTTTATACACCGACAGAGAATATTTGAATACATATTTTTTGTGTTTGTTTGAAGGCTTCATTAAAAGAGATTCAGTCCTATTTTTAATAAATGTCTCGTTTGCAGGAAACATTTCAAATGGATTTTTAAAATAAACTTTTTGCCATGACCAACTATATACAGGACGATTCATAACTATTGGGATATGGGCTAAAGGCAGGTTGGTTGGGCTAAAATTTGGCGATAGAACCAAATGTACCGGAATAATGGGAAAATATGATTTGCGTTAAAGTTGAATTTGTTTTCGTATTTTGCTTATAATGCCACTGTATAATTATTTAATTAACAGAATATTACAGTAATTGAAGCTAAAAATAGGGTTTTCCTACGACCACATATGAAAGTGCTAGTTTGCACACTTATTTGTACTTAAGAAAGTAGCTAATATCAATACACGTATTCAAAAGTAAAAAAAATAGTTCTATGATCTGTGACATTTACGTCAAAGGTAAAAACACATGAATGTCAAAGCAAGGACCATTTATTTTTTTTAAATCTTCCTTGTGTCAAATATTGTATTGTAATTGCCAATACAAAATTTTCTGTATAAAGTAAGAATAAAGTTTCTTCTAGGTTTTTAAATTTTTAAAAAATAAACATATTTTTATTCAGTATTATTATTTTTATAAAAACACTTTTAGAAAGAAGAACAGTTTATTCTTCTTTTTTATATTGTGTTATGTTCCGTGCATGTGTCGAATGTGGATTTTTGAAGTTATGTTTGTGTTTCTGTTTACAATTATCTTTGCGTCTATTATTATTACATTACTTTGAAATTATCTGAACTTTGTTGTGATTTGTGTTCAAATACATACTACGTATACAAGAAAACTCAATTGACATTATAAAGTGTTAAAAAGATTACTGGGTTATGCATTTGAAAGAAAGTTTGTTCTCCAGATAGTGAAGTTCCAAGGCTGATTGGATTTTACCACAGAATAAGGTGTATTCTGTGATTTTACTTTAAAAAATACTTTTGTTGAAGGATTTTTTACGTGGTCGTAGGAAAAATAGTGTACATAACTCGTTGTAAAGTGTATTTCTTGCACTCGTTTAGTTTCTGCACTCGCCGCTACGCGGCTCGTGCTAAACTTTAACTCGTGTAAAATGTTACACTTTCCACACTTGTTATGTAATATACTATTAACCCCCGAAAAATTTTACTGTTAACCAATATATATGAAATTTTGGAAATAGGGCTTATCTTACCCTTCCAAAGTGATATTGAATCGACCTCCGCTTCTTATTTTCAAGGGGTGAAAACGACCCCTAATTAAAAAATTTACATTCAGCCCTTCTATTCCTAGAAAATGTATTTGTGACATCTAAAACTATTGTCTATAACACAATTACATCATGTGTCCAAAAAAATTTTACAACCCCTGCAAATGACCCCTCCATTAAAAAAAAATTACCAAAATTACTTTTGTATAACTTGAAAATTGTTTTACGTTCTCTACTTTAATCATCATATTTTTTACCCCTTTTCAACCCTTAAAAACAACCCTTCAATTAAAAAATTCTGTAAAATAATTGTTTTTGATGAACTAAAAAGTAAGAATAATGAAAAACTCTTCGTTTTACCAAAACTTCCAATATTTATTTAAAAAATTGCTTTATTAACTTTAATGACAGCCGTTTCGCTAGACTTAGCATCGTCAGATTGACATATTAAGTTACATTTTGTTTGTTTGTAGCTAGGTACCTGATGTTTATTAGGTAGTTATAAGGCTAGACCAAGTATGGAAGTAATAAGACATAACAATATTAAAGCCTAGATGTTAATAGCCCTAAGGGATTATCCTGGATGTAATTCCCTCTAAGATCAGTATTACTGTGCAATGATATAGAAAAACCAGGAAAAAACTATATCATGCTGATCTTTACAATAACTTAATATATTTGTGTTTTACAATTATGTCTTATCTATGTATAAAATGTAAACTCAATCAAAGTAAGCAGTTTAATAGTGGAGAACTTCCAAGATTTATTTGTTCATTAACAACTTTAAATTGTGGATCTGCTAGATGTCTTTTTATTTCAAGTTCTTCAAGGAAATCTAAATTTTGTTTTTTATTACAAGTGTGTAGTATTTGGATGTCATTGATGTGTAAGAGTGAGGTTGGATGTTCAAGTAGGTGTTTTGCATAATTTGACTTATCTGGTTGTTTTAATCTATATGCTCTTAAATGTTCGTTAAATCTTACTTCAAAATTTTTTTGTGTTTGACCTATATATACAGCATTACACTTTGGACAATAAATTTTGTAAACACCAGATTTTTTTAATTTATGTAATTTTGTTTTTACATTTAACAATTTTGTACCAATATTATTTTGTGTTTTAAATGATACTAATGCTGATGTTGCCGAAGATATTATTTTTGAAATTTTATTGGAAATAGTTCCACAATATGTAATATTTTTATAACTTTTAATTTCTTTAGTTTGTTTAGGAAATATTATGTTTAGTGACACTTTCTGTTCTTTCTTATTAATTAATGTATTTATCAAATGAATTGGGTAGCCATTAGATGTAGCTATTTCAAAAATAATATCTTCGGCAATAAAAACAAAAATTTAGATTTCCTTGAAGAACTTGAAATAAAAAGACATCTAGCAGATCCACAATTTAAAGTTGTTAATGAACAAATAAATCTGGGAAGTTCTCCACTTTTAAAGTGTTTGCTTTGATTGAGTCTTCATTTTATACATAGATAAGACGTAATTGTAACACAAATATATTAAGTTATTGTAAAGATCAGCATGATATAGTTTTTTCCTGGTTTTTCTATATCATTGCACAGTTATACTGATCTTAGAGGGAAGCACATCCAGGATAATCCCTTAGGGCTCATAACATCTAGGCTTTAATATTGTTATGTCTTATTACTTCCATACTTGGTCTAGCCTTATAACTACCTAATAAACATCAGGTACCTAGCTACAAACAAACAACATGTAACTTCAATATGTCAATCTGACGATGCTAAGTCTAGCGAAACGGCTGTCATTAAAGTTAATAAAGCAATTTTTTAAATAATATTAGAAGTTTTGGTAAAACGAAGAGTTTTTCATTATTCTTAATAAGATGGACTTCCAAAAAGTAAGGGTTAGTACAATCAACTAAAAAGTATTTAAATGTTTGACGTTCTTGAAAATAAAAATCATTGATTAATATTTCCAAGCCTTGAGTCTTTTTCGTCCAGCTCCTGAAAGAAAGACATTTTCAGCATGAGTTCAAATTGAGTATTTGATGTGGTACATAGTGTAACGGATAAATTATATCACTTAGTATATTTTTAGTTATTGTGTAATTTAATACTGTATAAACATTGGTAACCTAGTTTTTAATTAATATTGAAATATAATGTATTGTTTTGCTAATTCAGCTAATTCAGCGTATGCATTTTTATTATTGTAATTTGACGTGCGAATTAATAAAATCAATCAATAAAGATAACTTGAATAGAAGAGTAGTCTTTTCTTATATTACATGGCGATTCTGCCAAAGTTTTTTGGTTTTTTCTTCGGTCAGTTAAGGGAAGGAAAAGAAATAAGGATAAACAGCCAATAAACATTTATTAATGTTAAGATAAACAGTTATTAATGTTAAGATGGGACAAACAAAATCTACGGAGCAAAAAGTTCAGGAAAACGGAGTTGTGAACTCGAATTTCATTGTACAAGAGACAGAGTACAACGTAACCAAAGATGTGAAAGTTATACTGTATCTGATTCTCGTTTTTCTGGTCATTAGTGTAAGTTTGAAGTTCTGCAGAGGGTATAAAAAAGCAGTTAGGAAGCAAGTTCGCAGAGACCTAGCTGAAGCAGTATCCATGGGAAACGTAAATACGGCTGCATAGAATCCCAAGGAGCACCCCAACTGAGAGGAGCCTACAAATAGTGAGCTAAGAAACAATGAAAATAGAAGTGAAAGTGAAAGGTAGTGCAGTGATGAGGTGTAGCTTGAAATCGTAAGTTTTTGTTTTTTTGTTGTACTAATACATTTCTCTGCCTTATCAACACTTAATTTTAATGCATATTATTAGCGTATATTAGATTTTTTTTTGGTATGGTTACAATTTCTCATGCAGGCCTCCCATGAAACTTTAAATGTACTTCTTATACAATTAACGGAGGATATATCGGGTCAGGCCAAAAGGGCAATTAAAAACAAGTACCTAGGACCGAATCAATACGACACGAAATCCGAGATCAACTGGTTAGTTTGTTTAATGAGTTTACTTCTAATCTTGCAAATTCTTGGAGTTCTTTAGATAGTTTAGAAAAAGAAATTTGTAAAAAATATTTTTATAAAGTTAGGGACAAAGTAGTTAGAGCTTTTCAGTGTTTAAACGTTAAATATAAAGTACCGCACTCGTGTATAGAAACTATTGACATATTGGTTCTGGACGAGGAGATAAAGGACGAGGAAACTTCAGACTCTGACGACTATAAACTAGCAGAAATGGCTTTAAGTGCAATTGATTTTATAAATTTTGCAAGTAAACTAGTGCCAACTGCATTTGATGGTTCTCCGGACAATCTAACATCATTTCTGGACGCTTTAGAGCTATTAAAACAAAATGCTACTGGACATGAAAATAACGCTGTAGCTTTTAGTCGTACTCGTTTGACAGGAAGGGCAAGAGACCTTATTGCTAATGAGACAACTATTGAAGGCATAATAACGAAGCTTAGGCAAGACATAAAAGGCGAAAGTTCCAGATTACTGTCAGCTAAAATAATGAACTATAAACAGCTTAACAAAGATGCTTCAAGTTACGCAGGCGAAATAGAGGCGCTAGCAGTAAAGTTGAAAAAGTCGTACATTACTGAAGGAGTACCAATCGAAGTAGCAGAAAATTATACAGTGGACACTATAGTGCGTTCAATTAGCCAAAATGCTCAATCAGATAGGGCTAAACTAATAATAGAAGCTGGATCATTTTCTACCACACAAGATGTTTTAACAAAGTTCGTAAACTCCTCGGCCGTGGACACTTCAAATGTACTTCATTTCAGATCTAATAGGTTTTCATATGATAACAGGCGTAACTTCCGTGGCAGAGGCCAGATTAGCGGTAATTTTAATTCAGGCCGTTATAATAATTATTACAACTATCGAGGAAATCGTGGACGCGGTAATTATAGGGGGCGCGGAAATAATAACTTCATCAATAATAATTATAACAAAAATGATAATAATTATCGTCAGGAAAGAAACAGGTTTAATAATAATACATCCATACGGTACATGGATAACATGGATGATTCGAAAACCTCTCGACCCCCAACAGGGTCAAGCAATGTTGGGGGACATGTAAAAATATACTCATTTAACCCAAATCTATCAAATTTCGTATCATTAGATATTGCTATGACCGGCTGTAAATCATCACTTTTAGTAGATACAGGTGCAGACATATCAGTTTTTAAAAGAACAAAAGTATACCCAAATCAAATTTTAGATTACTCTAATCCTAGTAAAATTAAGGGCGTAACCAGCGGAATAGTTAATTCATTAGGGGTCACAGAAACATACATTTGGTTAGATCAAATCTCTCTGAGCCATAAATTCCATATAGTTGATTCAAATTTTCCCATACCCGCAGACGGAATTCTAGGAAGGGATTTTCTCGTCAAACATCAAGCGGTCATTGATTACTCCAACTGGACAATGACCATTCGACTTCAAAATATCAATATTGTTATCCCGATCTTTAGTAGCATTGATGAACATTTTTTACATATTCCTCCTAGATGTGAAGTTAATAGACAAATTAATCAACTTAAAAATTTAGAGGGTGACTCGGTGGTCGTAAATAAAGAGATTTATCCCGGAGTGTTTATTGCTAGATCCATAGTTTCAAATAAAAATCCCATAATTAGGATTATAAACACTACTTCTAACAGTGTGCACTGTGAAATACCAAAATTAGAAACACTAAGTTTAAATGAGTTCGATATTTACAATATTGAAATAGACTCGAAAGATAGAAACTCTCAATTAATGTCTGAAATTAATCAGGATGTACCCGAATTTATTAAAAATGATCTTTTTAAACTTTGCAAAGAATATTCAGATGTTTTCGCTTTAAAAACTGATAAGTTGACTGTAAATAATTTTTATACACAAAAATTGAAATTGGCAAATAACAAACCCGTTTATATCAAAAATTATAGAACACCCAGAGTATTGAAAGAAGAAATAAATAAACAAATACAGGAATTATGGCGTAATGATATTATTGAACCTCAGTATCGGACTATAATAGTCCAGTATTACTTGTACCCAAAAAATCTACAAATGGTCAAAAGGCGTGGAGATTATGTATAGATTTTAGAGCCGTAAATAAAAACTTAATTGCTGATAAATTTCCACTTAATCGCATAGATGACATTCTGGATCAGCTTGGAAGAGCAAAATGGTTTTCTGTTATTGATCTTATGTCGGGTTTTCATCAAATTCCTCTAGACGAATCTTCTCGTGATATAACATCTTTTAGCGTAGATGGTGGGTCCTATAGATTTACTAGACTTCCATTCGGATTATCAGTAAGTCCTAATAGTTTCCAAAGGATGATGTCCATCGCTTTTGCAGGAGTAACCCCGGAAAAGGCTTTTCTTTACATGGATGATCTTATCGTAATTGGCTGTTCCGAAAATCATCACTTAAATAATTTAAGAGACGTTTTCAATACTTGCAGGAAATTTTGTTTAAAATTAAATCCCAAAAAATGCAATTTTTTCAGAAAAGAGGTTACATTTTTAGGACACAAAATCACAGACAAAGGAATTTTGCCGGACGAGTCAAAGTACGATATCATAAACAATTACCCAATTCCTCAAACTGCAGACGATGTAAAACGGTTGGTTGCATTTTGTAACTATTATCGTAGATTTATTCCACATTTCGCAACTATTACATATCCATTAAATAAACTAACAAAGAAAAATGCTGAGTTTGTTTGGTCAGCGGAATGCCAAAAATCGTTTAACCTTTTAAAAAATGCATTAATAAATCCACCAATTTTGCAATACCCAGATTTTTCTAAAAAATTTATTTTGGTGACAGATGCATCAAATATCGCATGTGGAGCGGTACTTTGCCAACAATTTGAGGGACAAGAACTTCCCATAGCATATGCGTCTCGTACTTTCACGAAAGGAGAATCCCATAAGCCTACTATTCTAAAAGAATTAACAGCAATTCATTGGGCTATAAAATACTTCCGTTGTTATTTATATGGACAAAAATTCTTAGTCAAATCACAGACCACTTGTTTATTTATTTTCAATGAAAGATCCTAATTCAAAGCTCACTAGAATGCGTCTAGACTTAGAAGAGTTTAACTTTGATATAGAATACATTAAGGGTAAAGACAATGTCACTGCAGATGCACTATCAAGGGTAAACATAGAACATTTAAAAGAAATTCATACAAACGCAAATTCAATTTTTGTCACGACCCGGTCAAAGTCAAAAAAATTAGAAAATATAAGTAAAGACGAAACGCCAACTAAAGAAAAATTTACACCCAGTCTTAGAGTAATTGAAACTCTAGATAACGCAGACGCTTTAAAATTACCTTTAGTAAAATTTAATATTTATCCCACATACATTAATATAACTATAAGTCACGAAAGAAAAATGAGCGCTCAAAGCAAACTTTCAATCATTAAAGATAATTTTGCATTAGAGCAAATATTATCTCAGCTAGAAAAATTGGCTGGTGATTATAAGTTTCCTAAGTTAAGATTAAATTTAAATGATAAATTATTTAGCCAGTGCACTGCTAATGAATTTAAAAATATAGGGAATAAAATACTTAAAAATGTGACTATTATACTTTGTAACCCTCCAGTATTAATTACAGATAGGGATAAAAAAGAGCGTCTGATTGAAAAATTCCATAATGATCCACTCTACGGAGGTCATGGTGGTCAAAAAAGACTTCTCAAAAAGATTAAAGCATTTTATAGATGGAAACACATGTCGCGAGACGTTGCCAATTTTTGTAAAAAATGTCATAAATGCCAAGTTAATAAAGCATCATTCAAGCATACGGAACCACTTGTTTTAACACCCACCCCACAAAAAGCTTTTGATATAGTTTGTATAGATACAATAGGTCCTTTTCAAAAATCTGATGCTGGTAATATCTATGCTGTAACAATTCAATGCGAATTAACTAAGTACGTTATTATTAAACCAATTCCTAATAAAGAAGCTATCACAGTGGCTAAAGCAATTTTCGAAAATTTTGTTCTTATTTACGGTCCGATGAAGCAAATCAGGACAGATCTAGGTACCGAATATAAGAATGAACTTTTCCAAAACCTTGCAAAACTATTAAATATTGAACATAGTACATCTACAGCTTATCATAGTCAAAGTATCGGAGGCTGTGAACGCAACCATCGCGTATTAAACGAATTTGTGAGAATGTATGTGAACAACGCACTTACCGATTGGGACGTGTGGACACAATATTTTGCATTTTGTTATAATACAACACCCAGTACTTACCACAATTATACACCGTTCGAATTAGTATTTGGGAAAAAAAGCTGATTTATCGGGAACGTTAAGTGATGCTCACATAGATCCACTCTATAATGTTGATGCTTATGAGCAAGAAGTTAGATATAGGTTACAATTCGCACAAAATAGAGCTAAAGAATTTCTTGAAGCAGCAAAGAAAGCTCGGAAAACTCAATGGGACCTAAACTCAAAACATTTAACAATTAAGCCAGGAGATCTCGTATTACTAAATAATGAAGGTCGTCAAAAACTTGATTCGTGGTTTGGGGACCATTTTCAGTTGTCTCAGTAAGCGATCCAAATTGTACCATTAAAAATAATAAAGGCAAAGAAGTGACAGTACACAAAAATCGCGTTAAAACATATGTAACATGAAAACAATGAATATTAAATATGTAGTGATAGAAATAGTAATAATTTAAGTTAAACGTGCAACATTTTCCAATTGGACACATATATAATGTAATAAATTACACTTATTACATTTATTATTTATATAAAAAAATATATTTGTTTTTATAATTTTTTTATTATTTGTAGTTTTTGTTCTAATTTTTATTTATCATTATCTTATACCTTAATTTGGTAAGTTATTTTTAATTTTAATAATTAATCATTACAATATATATATATATATACATATATCCTTTTATATTCGGTTATATATATGTATTTTTTTTTCCCTTCTCTCTCTTGTTCTTTAGGTTTATGTTAATTTTGGGTAATTTAGGTAATTAAGATAATTTCATTATCTAAGTATATAATTTCTCCTTAACCAAGTTTAATGTTTGTTCTATCGTTATTATACTAGAATGTTTTCTTTGTCTATATTTTTGCACAAGAAAGCCCTTCATAAGTGGCCATAGTGAAGGTCTTTCTCTAGGAAAGGGAGGTGTAACGGATAAATTATATCACTTAGTATATTTTTAGTTATTGTGTAATTTAATACTGTATAAACATTGGTAACCTAGTTTTTAATTAATATTGAAATATAATGTATTGTTTTGCTAATTCAGCTAATTCAGCGTATGCATTTTTATTATTGTAATTTGACATGCGAATTAATAAAATCAATCAATAAAGATAACTTGAATAGAAGAGTAGTCTTTTCTTATATTACAATAGGCCTCCAAAATTAAATGGAGATTCCTATTTATTTTGTTGTTGATATTTTGTGATATTTTGTGATACTTTGGATAATCTGTCACTAGCTGTAAGAAAGAAACATTTATTTATGCTGTATGGAGCTCCACCTCATTTTCTTTTAGTTGTTAGAAACTATCTAAAGAGAAAATTTAAAAATGTGGTCGCCAACATCGGTTAATGGAGACGTCATAGGAAGAAGAAGATGCTTTAATTTTGGGGTACATAACTATTTAAATGCTAATACCAAACATACTTTAAAAATACTTTTCAAATTTCAAACATTTCAATTGAGAAATTATTGTCCGAGTTTTAAGAATACTTTTATCGGACTTTTAACTTCAATTCCTTTTCAGTACGTTTACATTTTATGATCAGGATTTTATCTCAAAAGTTTTACAATCACCCCAGTAAAATTTTACACTTTTCTTTACACAAAACAGAAAACGAGCATTTGTCGTAAACTAATTTATCAAAATTCAACGGTCCGGATGTAGTTACTAGCCAGTTAAATAGATTGACCAATTTCTAGGCTGAATTTTTGACCCCTTCGGGGAAAACTCTTTGACTAACTTTTCTTTAACTTTTCGCCTTATAGATACCCTCGCTTCAAACGCACACGGCTTAAACTTTTCTCACACAATTAGATTTCGGCCCGGAGAAATTTTCTAAGGTGGTTTTGTACAAAGAATAGCAAATAGGCTGTTTTAAATAAGTAATGTAAACCCCACAAAGAGCAATCTTTATTTATTCTTTTTTCGTAAGAATAGGGCATTGTTTTTTATATTTTTATACAATTCCCGCGAATTTGTTATAAATGGCTATCTAAACAATACATTTTATTGTAGGACTTTAAACTGCTGTTGAACTGTAGTATAAGAAAAGGTGTTACATGGTCTAGAGGCGTTTTTATCGAACCAAATTGTAAAACTTAAACTCTTGAAGGCCAGGCGGGCCAAGACTTGGAAGAATACGAAGGATTTTGTCGTTTCTTTTGTATTTTTATGTAGGTGAAATTAAACAAAGAAATACAGTTAATATCTTGATAAATAAAAATGCCCAAATTAAAGCTTCAATTATATTTCATTTGTTTGGAGTTGGCAGCATAGTGAATTCATTAAAAATGAAAATCCTTCAAAGCCCTAGCAAGGGTGGTTCATTAAAAATAACTAAAAGTAGTATTCATTTTTATTGAAATATAGTCGTAGTTGTTATTTTTCAAAGAGTCCACCCTGTAATTAGGGATTAACTAACCCAAACATAATAGAAACCTTAGATAATATTGTCACAACAGGTAGCTGAATAGATCCCATGACTGTAGCGCTTAGCAATTTGCAGTAATTCCGTTTTCAGCATGGTGTCGTCAAAAGTTTATTCTTGCACTGGAGCCACTCTTTACATGACGTTGTTGGTAACTTTTCTACCAGTTTTGAATGATAACTGGGGTTATGTAAGACAACCAATGCAGCACTTTGCAAAAAGTCTAATAGCTGGGAAAAATAATCTTCAAAAACATCATAGGTCATTTCCTCGTGGTAATCTTTGGTTGATTTTGATAGTCTAATAACCCAAGGCTAGCTAGTACAGCAGGAACGTTCTTATGTTTTGCTAGGTGAAAATATTACGTTAAGATTAAATAGATTAATTCATAGATAATACTTTTTTTGCTCTTACCTGCCCTTTCTTTTCTAGTCCAGTCATTATATTAAATACATTTGGAAATGCAAGTGAATCGAGGAAGCCAAATTTTGGATGTGACGTGGGAGTGGGGGTTACTAGAAAAGCTTAAGTTGTCGACCAAAATAACCTTGTGGGTTTTCCGATATCTTTAAAAAATTAATTTCAGGTAATACCACGAGATCTTAAAATTTTATCGATAAATTATTAGTTTCGACGAAAACTCTTTTATTTGGCAAAAATACGGAAAAAAAACTGAAATGTGATACATTCACTAGTCCGTAGGATGAGTGATTTGGTCTTATTAGGTTTTATTCCTCCACCTTACGGCGCTCGCACATTCCAGTCTCTCTTTTGCCAATCTTTTGTAGATACTCCACCCTTGACCCATGTCCAGTGAGCACCTGGGTCAAGAAGTAGCTGTACACCAACATGTCTCCCATCCGATTTCTTTCCTTACCTTATCAACTCTCAGTCCGTCTCCCATCACTCTTATTCCCTCTATGCCCTCCCCCTTTTTAACATCCCAAACCCTATCTCCTACCTCCTTCCACCCCTCCCAGTCTCTTTGCCCTATGTCCCATCTTGATTGTATTCTCTCCTTTAAAACCTCCTTTCTTTTTAACCTCTCTAACTCCTTGAACCCCCTTTCAGCCGCCTCCTTCTGTTCCTCCAACTGTTTCACCCTTTCCTCCCGCCACTTTACTATTCCCTTCAGGTCCTCTACATTACCCCAATCTTCCCCCCTTCCAATCTCCCCTCCCCTGCTGCTTTCTTTTCTGCTTCATATCCTCCAAAGGCGATACTACTTTCTTCTTCACCGTCCACTCACCCGATTCTCCCGCCTTATCTGGCGTACGTTTTACCTTCCTGGATTTAACAAAGATTTCCTTTCTTTCCCTTTCTTTCTCCATTACTTCCTTTTCTATTTTTTCTATATCTTCCATACCACATCCCGAGAGTAGCTGGGAATTGACGGTCCACCACCACAGAGCCCGCTTATGCTGGTAAGGCTGAGTACTCCGGAAGGTCACCAGGTATCTCGGAGGCACCGTTTATGCCACGGAAGCAACAGCGTGAATTACGGATTGTTTATCGAAGTTTATTCTTCTAGGCTTTTTTCACGGTTGCCTCCGGACGCAGTAGCTACCCCTGCTCGGTTCACCCAGCATGGCTGCCTCCCCCATACTGCCGGTTTTTTATCGAGGTTTACTCCTCTATTCCGTTTGATCCGCGAGCAAATATTGGGGTTCCCATGCAGGATCCTTATTCATTGCTTATCCCGAGAGTTGGTCCGTCATGAGGCTCTTACAACTCAAAAAGCCCGAGTCCCTTGACAAACCACGCCCCCTGGAAACACCCTATGAGCCATTGGGATGCGCCGTGTCGAGTAGAAAGCCTTCTCCCCGAAAATGAGAGATTAGGGGTGAACCACTTCCAACCTTCCTCATCCAAACGTCGGGCGCACGGATACAGAACCAGGTTAGTTTTAAAGTACCCACCTATTTGAATTTTTATTGTCGTTTAGATGAATTGAATTGTGATAATCTTAACAAAATATGTTATTGAATATTTCGATAATATAAATGAATGTTGATTTATAATTACCTGTAAACAAGAAAATTAATTGTTCAAAACTTTTATTGAATTTTTGACAATTCTATGATTTTATCGGTACAGGGGCTCGATTCTTGAATCTCGAATTCGAAATATCAGTCTCGACTTTCGACATATGTCGATAGTTTTGTATAAAGGCGATTCTTGAAAGTCGAATTCGAGATAAATTCGACAATTGTTGTTCGAGACTGCATCGAATGGGTAAAACCGTTCGACATAATAATTGTCGAATTTTATTCTCATTCTGTCATGTCTCTGTCATAAACATATATATAATAATATATAAAAGTTTTAAAGTTTTCTTGATATTTTATTTAGTTATAATTTATTTTTATTAAGTTTTATTAGTATATAGTTGTTTGTTATTGGTATTATTATTTTTTGGTTAGTATTACTGTTTACTGTTAGTTTCAAAATGAATCCAAACATAGAATTAGGATAGGAGTGGCAATAGAGAACTTGGAAGATAATGCTCCCAGACAAATTATAAACTATGTAGAGGCGTTTCACATGAGTGATAATAATTTTAAAAAGAATTTCATATTAACAAAAGCTGTTACCCACTAATTAATCGAAATGGTTACACCTTATATGAAAGAGCGAACACGGGCATCTGCACCATCCATTAAAAGAAGCATAAAGATTTTTTTTAATTGAATTGATAAGGTTTCCACTTAATAAAAATCTACACTGTTTTTTAATTTCATTATATTATTTCTATTCTTCGTAAACCAACCAATAATTTTTTCTTCTAATAATATAAATGTGACACTTGACGTAAACAGAATCTTGTTTATGGTATTCCGTGTCAGAATAATACGATGTTGCCACTTAATCTTTCGACATCAAATGTCGATTGAATTTCGAATGTCGATTCGTACTCAAGAATAAGTCCCGTACAAATCGATCGACATTAAAAGTGAGAAATTACGAATTCGACAAATTTCGTTCGAGATTCAAGAATCGAGCCCCAGGTAAAATGATTAGTGATTTCATCAGTGTAAAAATCATAATCATCATTATTGTGACCGTCGTTGAATAAAATCTCGACTATGGCAACATTAGCTTTGTTCGGGTTTACTTGATTACTGTTTTCAAACTGTCAGGATTCTGCGCACTAAAAAATCCTGTGTTCGGGTTTTTCTTGTACGGTTTTCGAACCGTTCTATAATTTTAGTTTGGTGTTCGGGTTTTATTTCGGACTGTTTTCGGACGATTTGAAAACTGTCAAATCAGTCCAAGGTTAAAAGTAAGAATTTTTCGTGGAGTAATTGACGCATGCGCTTGGTCATTTCTCAGTCATTGTTGTTTGTAGTGTGCATTTTAAATTCAAATTATTCTTGGTATTTTAGTTTATTGAGTATATTATTATGGATTTATTGGCAGAATTCTCGTCAGATTCATCCTCATCTTTTTCATCAAATGATGATGGATTGGAGATGGTAGCAAATATTTTTTTACCCAAATTATTACTGAAAAAAGTAAAAAATGAGAATTATGCCGAAGAAACAGTACCCCTATATAGTGATGAACAGTTTATCCAACATTTTAGGTTTGTGGACAAAATAATTTACTTTTTATATCAGATATTAAAAAATAAGGCGTTCGGGTTTTTTCATTTGTTGATAGTTTTCAAACCGTACATAAATAGTCCTTGGATTTAGTCTACTGCACATCCAGTTGTGCGCAGTCAGCAAATCGTTCTCAAACCGTCCGAAAAACGAAACCCGAATAAAGCTATTGTTGCATGTCTGTTCACCACAGAGCAACTAACTCCTGCTTTCCTGGGCCCACAAGCAGTCCCACACTTTCCTTTACGTTCGCATGAAATGAATTTTTCCTACGACCACATATGAAAGTGCTAGTTTGCACACTTATTTGTACTTAAGAAAGTAGCTAATATCAATACACGTATTGAAAAGTAAAAAAATATAGTTCTATGATCTGTGACATTTACGTCAAATTTATCAATAGTAAAAACACATAAATGTCAAAGCAAGGACCATTTAATTTTTTTTTAAATCTTCCTTGTGTCAAATATTGTATTGTAATTGCCAATACAAATTTTTCTGTATAAAGTAAGAATAAAGAAAAAAGTTTCTAATAGGTTTTTAAATTTTTAAAAAATAAACATATTTTTATTCAGTATTATTATTTTTATAAAAACACTTTTAGAAAGAAGAACAGTTTATTCTTCTTTTTTATATTGTGTCGAATGTGGATTTTTGAAGTTATGTTTGTGTTTCTGTTCACAATTATCTTTGCATCAATTATTATTACATTACTTTTCAATTAATTTCACCAACTGACCATTTTACTTTTAATTTTTATAGAGCCCACAAAAAAATTAAAATGTCATTTATCTAATAAAGAATGTTGATGTGAATTCCTGAGAAAGGTGGTTATTTGATTTTAATTAATTATATTTCCATGCAATATATAAACTCGTTTAAATTCTAATTTTTAACATGACTAACAATTAAAATAAATTTTATAAATAAATTTAAAATATTTATTATAATAAGAAATATTGGGGTCGTAGGAAAAATCGTGTACACAACGCGTTGGAAAGTGTATTTCTTGCACTCGTTACGTTTCCGGACTCGCCACTACGCGGCTCGTGCTAAACTTCACTCGTGCGTAATACTTTACTTTCCACACTCGTTATGTAATATACTATTTCCTACGACCACATATGAAAGTGCTAGTTTGCACACTTATTTGTACTTAAGAAAGTAGCTAATATCAATACACGTATTGAAAAGTAAATATCAATACACGTATTGAAAAGTAAAAAAATATAGTTCTATAATCTGTGACATTTACGTCAAATTTATCAATAGTAAACACATGAATGACAAAGCAAGGACCATTTAATTTTTTTTAAATCTTCCTTGTGTCAAATATTGTATTGTAATTGCAATACAAATTTTTCTGTATAAAGTAAGAATAAAGAATAAAGTTTCTTATAGGGTTTTAAATTATTAAAAAATAAACATATTTTTATTCAGTATTATTATTTTTATAAAAACACTTTTAGAAAGAAGAACAGTTTATTCTTTTTTTTTATATTGCGTTATATTCCGTGCATGTGTCGAATGTGGATGTTTGAAGTCTTAGAATATAAAAAGTAAGGAAGGAGCCTAACACATTTCCCAAGTTGGTAGTTTACGACGGAAATTACGTCACAGCGGCCATTTGCAAATACCATATATGATTTATCATTATTGTTATTGACAGTTTTCTTGACATTTGAGACAGTACTGTTTTAGTATTTAAGAAACTAGAATTCAGAGACGTACACATATGTGCAATTTATTTACGTAACTGATTTACTGAATATGCACAGCTATGTAATATTTATATATGTATTTAATAAAAGTGTATATAAAAATATGATTTTCAAAATGTATTACGTTTTAAAACTTTCTTACATCAGTATTTTTATTTTTGAAATTGATACAACATTTTATCATAAATTAAAATTGATACGTCACTGACAAACCGGAAACTGCTCACGCCATTTTTAAACACCATCTAGGACTATTGGTATTTATGTATAATGCTACTTCCTTCGTTTTAATATTCTAAGTTTGAAGTCATGTTTGTGTTTCTGTTTACAATTATCTTTGCGTCTATTATTATTACATTACTTTTTAATTAATTTCACCAACTGACCATTTTACTTTTAATTTTTATAGAGCCCACAAAAAATTAAAATGTCATTTATCTAATAAAGAACTTTGATGTGAATTCCTGAGAAAGGTGGTTATTTGATTTTAATTAATTATATTTCCATGCAATATATAAACTCGTTTAAATTCTAATTTTTAACATGACAAACAACAAATATTGGGGTCGCAGGAAAAATCGTGTACACAACGCGTTGGAAAGTGTATTTCTTGCACTCGTTACGTTTCCGCACTCGCCACTACGCGGCTCGTGCTAAACTTCACTTGTGCGTAATACTTCACTTTCCACACTCGTTATGTAATATACTATTAAAAGGTCAGGCAAGTAATATGGTACTTATCAATGTTCAGAGGACGCAATCAATTCTCACAGCATTCTTGTAAGTTATCAAGGTCGTACTGCAAACTTAGGTGATTGCTTGGGTACCTTGTCGAAGGTATTAGAGAAATCGAGGTAAGTAATATCTCTGGGATGTTTATTATCGACTTCCTTGTAAAAGTTGACCGACCCTTCATTAAACCATGTTAATAGTTAGACATTAATTTTTACCGTAGCAGAAAGTCCATCATTTGTTCGGCAATAATGGATTTTGATAATTATTTTAGAGACAATGGGTAAAGGGTGGTTTAGCGATCAGTTTATTGCCTTTCTTAAAATTTGGGGTGGCCGATGCTAATTTTCAAGATGCGCGGGAGACAGCTTTTGCATCCTTTGACCATTAGTATTGTATTAACAACATTGCTCAAGTCAACGAAATACCATGTGGGCTGACTGTGTTCTGCTGGTCTTAGTTTAAAGATTACTGGTTCTTTTATCTTACCATTGACTAAAATGTATTTACAGGATATTGAAGAAACTGGCACAGCAGACTTAGAAAACATAAATGCTGATAAACTTCGTAAAAGATACGACTATAAAATGAAGCTAAAAGATGATCTTCAAAAAAGGTTCAGGAAAGAATACATGGGCCAACTTATTTTACGAAACAATGGGAAATTTAGTAAACCTATTCAAATAGGAGACGTAGTTTTAATTGAAACAGAAAAAGAGAAAAAAAATTAACTGGCTGTTAGCATTAGTCGAAGAGGTGATCAAAGGTAGAGATGAAAATGTTTGAGTCGTTAAATTAAAAACATCTTCTGGATATTTAATCAGACCAATTCAAAGATTGTACCATTTAGAAATGGATGAAGAAAATGTTAATATTCCAATACCGAAGATTGCAGATCAAGTACAGAAAGATTCTACATCCGAACATAGAACATGATCTGGCAGGAAGATTCAAGCTCCAGAAAGGCTTAATCTTTGAGTCACTCTACTAGAGTGATCATCTTCTTGGTGGCAGAATGAAAAAAAATAGTTTTTTTTTTGCAATTTGTGTCATAGTGATATAATTTTGACGTTGACATTATAAAATAAAAAATTATTATGAAATTGATTTTGGAATTAAAGTTTTAAGTAAAGTCAATAATTTTCCATCTAATTTATTGAACAATCCGATCACTTCTACCGACCCTTCTTAATTGAAATAGTTGGTATTCGGGTAGAATATTGCTATTCTTTACAATGGTAGCTTGATGAGTGCCAAAAAATAAAGTAAATAAACAAATATTTAACTACTGAGTTCAGTACATAAAACACATTTAACTTCAATTCCCACTTGTATATTTGCTTATGTTTGAACTGGATTATGTTTAGGTTTAGTTGAAATTCGTTGAAATTCATGTAATATGCTTGTTGAATAATTTGCTATCAAAACAGAATTTAAAATAAACAATCCGTTGCTCAGAATGCACTGCATCATTTTCTACTTTCATTATAATAATGTTACTGCTAATTTCTGGCCAAATAAAATTTCCCTAACCAAAGTTCAATTATAAACTAAAAGTTGGAATAAATTGTCACTCATTGTATTTGTTACGTACACTGAGTAACTAAGTGAGTTGCTGTTTGCAAGCCAAGAAGTTCTCGGTTAAATATTCCGGCATCCGCACGTTTTTGCTTTTGTTTGACTGTCGACAGTCAGTTGTTTGTTTAGTTTGGCTCGAAATATCTGACAAGTATCGTTTCAACTGCTTCAGTCTCTTTTACTTTGAAAATCAACTGAATAGATGTTTAAAGTTTGTTTATCTCTCTTGTAACGCGATAGTAAGTTGTGAGAGCCATTTTTTTAAACCATAAAGCGAGCTTTATGTTGAGGATTTCATTTCGGGATTCATTCGTAGATGATCTTTATTAACATAAACATCAAAAGTTTTACTTGTTCTTTTCTTTGGTATAAATCGGTGTTTTAACAAACACAAACAGAACTTTTGTTTTGTTCTGTAATGGTTTAATAACTTTTTTCATTTTAGAATCCGAGTTTTGACAGTGGAGCAGCTTTTTCAGATAAAATAACTTAACACAAGAACTTGTATCTTTAGAAAACAGTAATAAAGGCAAGGATAATCAGTGATAAAGATAGATTAGATTTTCTAAAGTCGTATTATACAGTTACATTTCTCTGCAATTCCACCTGCTACAAAGTTCTTAATATACCTGTATAATATGAATGAATTTATGTTATGAATTGTAATTTAAACGTTAAACATGAAATATTATCGAGGGCTATTTAGAAACTAGGAAACATTTCCGTTTGACGCCACTAGGCGCGCTGCGATCACATATGTTTTTTAAATTCTAAATGTATTTAAAATGTGTGCTGCAATTTCAAATCCCGCAAGTTGTGAAGTGCGGTCCGTAATACGGTTTTTTATTTTTATTTTATTTATTCACGGGCAAGCCCAATTCACAATAAATATATAGTGTTAAATTGCTCCAAAAATAGAAAAACAAAACACGTCAGGTATTAAATTTATGAAAAAAACAGCAAAACCAAAACCCAAAATACATTAGAGGGTGACAACACCATAACTTAAGCCAACAGTCGAAAATATGATATCAAAGTTTGCTTAATAGCACTGATGTTAGTAAAATCACAAGTGGTTCTCTTTAGAAAGCCTAAAATCTTCATAAATTTCTGAACAACAGTAGTAATATGAAACATACGAGAGTGAGGAGTCTAATATAATACCAAGGTCTTTAATTTGCGAAACACAATTTAAACTGACATTATTAGTGCTGTAATCAAAAGCTGTTGGGTGATGTATTCGATAAAAACGCTTAATATGACACTTGGATGCATTAAGATTCATACCAACTCTTGCACACCAATCTGTTAGGCTATCCAAATCAGATTGCAAAATCAAGGCATCATCATCACTATTAATTATTTTAAAGATTTGAGGTCGTCAGCAAATAAAAGAGCTTTGCTACCCTGAAAGCAATACATTATGTCATTAATAAACAATTTAAATAATAAAGGTCCCAGATGAGACCGTTGGGAACTCCAGAAGTCACTGGAAAAGTATGAGAATAGTAATGATTAACCCTCACCACTTGCAATCTATCCGATAGATAACTACCTAACCATTTTAAAACAGGACCATTCACACCCTGTCAAAAGCTTTGGAAAAATCAGTGTAAATAGCATCAATTTGCAAACTCTTCTCCAATGCATTAGCCAAAAAGTCAACAAATGTGAGTAAACCCAATTCAGCAGACCTTTTAGATGTGAAACCAAATTGTTGGGATGTTATAATGCTCGAGCAGTCATAGGAGAGATAGTCAGTAATAATACTTTCAAATATTTTGGGAATTATGCTGAGAATAGTTATAGGACGATAATTTGTGATGTTAGATTTTCTACCTCATTTATAAACTGGAGTGACATATGATGTTTTCTAATAATCTGGAAACTCACCAGTAACAAAAGACTTATTAAATATATGAAAGAGCAGACGGGATAAACTAAAGCTAAATTTCGAAAAACGAAAAACCGATAGAAATTCATCGGCAGCTGTGCAGAGTGTATGGCAACGACGTAATGAATGCAAGTTCAGTGCAAAAATGGTGTATCGGGTTTAAAAATAGCCGAACTAACGTGCATGATGAAGAGACGAGTTGAACCCCGAGCCTTGTGACAGACGATCTTTTCGCCAAAGTTGGTTAAAAGATTCGTGGAAACCGTCGTTTCACAATAACGGAGCTTTCGTTTTGCTTCCCACAAGTTTCACGGACTTTGTTGTTCGAAATTGTAACTCACGAGCTTGGCTACCATAAATTTTGTCCAAGATGGGTGCCAAAAATGCTTGCAGACCTCCATAAAGGTCAGCAATTGGGAGCAGACGTGGGTGAAGCAAAACTTATAGGCCTATTGTCTAACTCCAATCATTTTACCTGCTATTATGATGCCGTTTATTAAAATAGGCTGATATTAAACTACTAATTAGACCAAGAAACAAGTTTAACAGATGTAAAGCGTTGAATAAAATTGAAACTGTATTTACAACAAAAAGAAAGCAAAATTAAAGTGTCTTAAGGAGTTTTCCACAGCTTTACTAAATATTAAATTGGAAACACTTAAGAAAAATGCCTAATTGCACACACAGTACCTTCAAATCAAATTGACCACTTTTATCATGTAGCAACGTAAAAAAATAATGTGTTTCTACATGTTAAGGTCTACAAAACTTTTTACAGAAAGGGTCTCGTTGTTCACAGCTTTTCTAATTATGGGCCAGTCAAAAAACACATCATAGACATAAATATATCTATCCAAAACCACCAGAAACCACTTTTCCCCTTAAATAAATATTATTATTTACTAGTGAGGTGCAAACACACTCAGACAATCTATTTACAAATGAGGTGAAAATAGATCCTTCCTTAGAAGTATGGCATGGGTTCCAACAATGTCAAACTTCCCCCAAAACCAGAGACAACCAAAGAGACGGTAAAGTACATGAGCATTTTTGTTCGATTGTCCAATAAAATAGTCCTGCTAGCTCTATCCTTGTTTAGTTCACAAGTTTATGAAATGTCACATCTCTGTCTTATTTTTGGAAAGTAAGCGCAGATGGCACTAGGAGCATGGAATTTTTGACACAACGGTAAACCTTAGAACATAAAGTTTGTTTGATATTCTGTGGTAAATGTGAAATATGACGTGCCAACTGTCAAAGTATTCAGTCGCCATTATTGTTTTGACGAGTTGTATTAACTGTGTTTTTTTTGGCGTTTTTAGAATAAGTTCAATAATTTGAGTTCTTATTTATAAACTGTGTAACAGTGGGTTGTAGAACAATTATTTTAGATTTCTTTGAAAAGTTAAGAACCACTTCCATATTCCACGCTCGGTATGTTTTCATTGCTCCTGTAATTTGTCCAATAGACCATATATTATGTCGAGGACCACAATAATGTAAATGATAAGTTTAATATATTGTTTACATCATTTATGTTTCATATAAAACCAATTTTTGTATTTTTCAATAAAGTTTTTTTTTTTTTTAGTTTTGTATTTAATTTTTAATGAAAGAAATAAGAAAATAAACGAAAAAGGGTTTGCCCGCGCTTTTTTAAATTTCCTGAGAACCGCGAGCGCCATCTCAACTCACTTTCCGGTTCTGGTGGACCAATTCATTACTGTAGAACAAAAATTTAACATGTACTTGGGCGTCTCTTGGTTGTCTCTGCCTAAAACTACAATTTTGGAGACAAAATCATAACCCAAATCTATCACTATTTCCATTATTTCCAATAATGCATGACCTACCAGTAATTAAAAATAGAAAGATTTGTAGTTAATTCACCATTGGGAAATATTTGCCATCTTCTTGACGGGTCCCTTATAAAAAAAACAAAAAAAAAAGAAAATTTGACCCACTGACACCGATAAAATTGCGGCACTCTAAACTGACAACACAGAACATAAACCGCAAACGTCGTGGTCGACAACTGAGTCTACACCGTTCTGCTCCAGAGCATGTTCTGTGTGTAAAGAAGTATTGACAATAAACACCCATCATGAAAACCATGACCTAGAGCTACACCAACCCTGAACCTACCCCTAAACATTCCGAAAAGTAGTAAATGCCATGAAACTACCATCTCGACGTCCACAGTCATAAAACATATGGCTCTCAACACGTTCCGTGTCCGATACGGGTACTAATAGTGTATAAACTAGGTCCTTAGAACAAAAAGAACACTGCGCGGCTGTCCAGCTGTCAATTTCGAATAATTTCCTACATGCGCATAGGCTTTTTTAAGCGGATGCTTAAACTGGAAGATTACCAATTATAGTATTTACCAAACTGAAACTTTTTGGGTTTTACACCAGGGGGACAATACAAAATGGACCCCAGTAGATTATAGTACCTACCAAACTAAAATTCTTTAGGGCTCGGTCAGGGAGACAACCAACCTACCTGGCATTAACAGCCTAACAGCCTGGACCAGCCAAGTCCATGTTAATATATAGACAGAAATACAACTTATAAACTTTTAGCCGCAAACTAAGAGAATCGAGAAAGAAGCAAAATGATTGTGCACAAAACATATTGAAGCGAATAAGTAGACGCAGAAAACAGTTTAATTCATTTAAAAATATCCTAACGCTGAAAATAAACGTTACATCAACCCTACAGTCCCGACCTAGCACCGAGTGATTTTCACTTGTTCCAGAAGATGACGATGACGAGCTCTGGCAGTCACTAAGTGGCTGAGATCGCAGGCGGCGGATTTCTACAACGAAGGAATTTCGAAACTTGTCCACCGCTTAATTTGTTTGGTGACTATGTAGAAAAGCTTTTTCAGATGTATATAAAATAGTAGATTATATCACTAGGAGTAGAAGGGACTCTTTTTGTGTTGAGCCCTTAGTTTGCAGTGCAATCAGGACGAATGTATTTACTATCTTGAACAGAATTATAAATAATTTCAAAATTTCTTCCTGTAAAATTCTTAATAGACCCTACATGGTACAGTTCGTTGAGATCGTATTGTTAAGAAGCTTTTAAAATTATAAAAATATACAGGGTGTTTCATTAAAAATATAGATCATGGACGATGCCAGACCCTGCGTGTATGACCCTGTACATTTAAATTTATGTTTAAAAAGCTCACATATGAATTTCAAAGTTGATAGATCCCAGCGTTTTTTATAATCTTCAAAACTAACCCCACATATAATTTTATTCCATAAGTGGTTTCCACACCGTATTTATATATGCTTAAAATATCCTCTTATTATTTGAATTATTTTATAAATTGTTTATATAAAGTGAGATGTCTCTTAAATCAAAAATGTCTTTTTTCAAATATTTGTTTGACATATCGCAGGGTTAGAATTACACAAATGAATTTGTAAAATTGCTCTTCAAGATTGTTTCAATTATTATATATAATAATATGCGAGCTTGTTTTTTATCTGCCACTATCTGTCCGTCTAGTGTTCACGAAAAAATATTAACTTGGTTTCAAGCATACGAAATCAAAAGTAAGCGTTTTCATAGCCCAATCGTACGTTAAGTAACGTTTTAAACAATACCAGTCTTTTGTTTTCTATTTTGGGTCACCTTTAGACTATTAACATAAAGGATTTTCTTTAGCTGGACCTTGGCTGAGTTCTGATTTCCAACCATTCAAAAAAATGAATGATGATAATTTGGTAATTTTTCTTTGTTTGCGTCATTCCACCCACTATATACCGGATATGTTCCGGCTTTTGAACCTGTTTCCTGTGGCCGGTACGTTTTTTGACAATGCATTTTGTACATTGGCGTACTTAACACAAAATATTAACTTTATGTTAAATTTATAAAGGTGTATTTACACTCCCCTGAGGCACATGCGATTATTTGAATTTTTAAGAATAATTTGATTAGTCGACGAGAGATGTAAAAATTGATTCTTAGGCTACGTTGTCACATTTCTTAGAGTGAATAAGTAGACTAGACTTTGAAAAAACGAAAAAACAGCGGTCATTAAGTTAAAAAAGCAATTTTTTTAATAAAAATTAAAAGTTTTTGTTTTAAAAAGTTTTATTTTTAATGCTCTTAGATCTAAAAAAGATTCAATTGCTGAGCTGTTACATTTATGTTTCCCGCTTTTTTGTTTAGCTACGATGGCTGTGCTCTCTACAGGTAGTCACAACGAACTACAAAAGCATCTTCGACCATTACTATTTCCGTGAAGCATCTAGAGCAGCGGTTCCCAAACTTTTTCACCCGGCGACCCACCTGACAATGGCCTGAATATCAGGATTGAAGGTTGACAATTTTAACCGCAAGTCATTCCCAACACATAGTCTGTTTCTGCACTTATTTTTAAGGAAAATCAAACTTGAGAAGGCTCATTCGCATAAGTAAGTTGTTGTGAATCCCATGAGCTCCATTAATACAATTTTAGATAATTCCAAATATTCAGTCTTTACTTTGATCCAGAAAGAGATCAGGCTTGAATCTTTTAATACACTCTTTAATCACACGAAAGTTCCATCAATGCCATTTGTTTTAAATTGCCCTCGTCAAATGGGTTACAATATCGGAATATTGTCCTCGAAATAATTCCGCGACCCACCAAAATGTCCCTCGCGACCCACTAGCGACAGTTGAGTTGAATTGGAGTAGGAACTCGGTTACGAACTTGTCTAGCCATAATATCCCAGACGTGTTCAATTGGACTGAGGTCTGGGCTACGTGATGGCCAGTTTATCCTTTGAATTTCTGTTTCGTCCAAATATAGAGATATAGTCCTTGCAATATGTGGACGAGCGTTGTCATGCATAAACATGAATTAATTTCCTACAAATGGTGCAAATGGAATGACATGTGGTTCTAGGACATCACGAATATATTGGTCAGCTGTCATTGCTCCGTCGCCAACAAATCAGTACGAGCGTCCATGCTTATGCCACCCCATACCATCCTCCTCCATAACCGCTCGCCTCTTCTTCGGTATATTCTTTCACGGCCCTCAGGTGAACGTAAACAAAACCTTGACTCGTCAGAAAATAAAATTTTACTCCAGTCATCTATATTTCAATATTGATGCTCCCGGATAGTTATTTCGTTAACAGCTACTTGACGTACCTACTCCTTCTAAACGATTTCGAGCCATGATAGCAGTAGTATTTCTTACAAAACGATCATCTCGTAGCTCTTCGTCTGCCAGATCCTCTTTGTCTCGAAAAACTACCAGTTTCATTGAAACGTTTTACAGCTCTTTGGACGCTACACCTTGTAACACCTAATATTCTAGTAGCATAATATTGAGACCTACCGTCTTGTACTAGAGCAACTGCTCGTGCTTCATCAGTAGCCGTTAAAACCATGATATGGCTATAGTTCAAACAGCAATTATTGCCAAAAAATGAATATTTGTTATGTAGACAATTAAACTGCAATTAACAAGTAATGAATATTGACAGTGGTCAAATTGTGAGTTGGGCACAGCACTCTACCAGCATTTTGTAGTTTATTCTCTACAGTCATTTAAATAACGTTCGTATCTAAAATTTCCCATTTTCTTTAAACCATCACATTTCATAAAGAAATCAAGATATCTGGGTAAATGAAAAAAACGAGGTGGTGGAAACAAATCAGACATCTTGATAAAGTTCAATATGTGCACATCTACTTGCAGAATTAACCTACAGGGTGAGTCAAAAGTGGAAGAAAACATTGTTTTTTTTTCTCCCCTGAATATGAGGGGAGAATGAAATTATTTTGAGATATCAGAATAATAAATTTAAAAATACAGCTTTTTATCTACAAGTTGCAAAGAAATTCAAACAAATCAGTCTCCACGTTCGGCATTTTTAAATAAATCAATATTTTGAATGGATCGAATTTTAAGTCGGTGAGTGTATTTGGTACGCCCATGTTTGTAGCGTAGAAATTCATCAGCCGTGACTTCTGTTTCAACACTTTTAATTGAATGTTTTACATGTGCTGAAGAAAAAACATATACTAATTTTGCAATGAGTTGTTACAAATAGTAATCGCAAATACGCATATTTCTGCATACCAAATTGCGTATCCAAAATCATTATTGTTTTGTTTAAGTGGTATAATTGATTGGAAAATATATATATTAAATGACACTTTTAAAAATGTGACGTTTTCTAACTTTTTTTATTTCAACATTGATTAACAATGTATTCAGTCACTTGTTTTTCACTACAAAATGAACATATAGAGAGTATGAAAAGTATACATAAATAAACTACAATTATTTACATTTTTGTTGTTAGCTTTTACTCCATTTGTAAAGCGGCACATTTCATAAAATTGTTTTGTTATTAAATAAGAGGTTTTGAAAAAATTAAATAATATAAATTCTTTGTAATTAGATATTTTGCACTTATGCCAGCGCTTTTTCCAATCCTCGAAATCACTTCTCACTTGAATTCCTTCAGTCATGCCTTTTTAATGTTATATATGTTTGTAAAACGACAAACGTTTAAGGATTTGTTTATTTTTGGGAGTATAAAAAACTGACATGGAGCCATATCTAGTAAATATAGAGGCTGATGTCTAAAATTCATCAAAAAGCAATGTGTTAGCAGGTGCATTGGCATTGAACTTCTTATAGACCGTATAACAATTTTTTACGTTTTAAACTATTGTTGATGTACTGGGCTATTCTTAATGTCTTCACGGCCATTGTTTGTGGAACTTAGTCCAGGAGGAATCGGCGCATGAGTACCGAAAACTATTCCACCTGAATTTTTTTATGTGATCCTCTTCAAATTGTCCTCCTAATGATATAAATGCATGTTGCCATGGCGCAACCCGGTGGCATATTGTTTAAACCGAAATTGTTTAAACAATTACAAGGAATTGTTATTTTTCAACCGGACAAATTTTTTTTATATTCTTTATTGAAATGCCAATAAAAAAGGTCCTATGACTTTTCACGAAAAAGTTAATATTTTTAAAGATATGAATTTTTTAAGGTTCGAAAAATCTCAAATTTGGGTACTTTCGACCTATGAAAAATATATTTAAAAAACAGATAATGTGAAAGTAATAAATGTTTTTAATTCTCTATACAATAGTTAATAATATTGTTAATAGAGATTTAAAAAAATTTCATTGTTTATATCTTTTTTTAATTGTAATTTGGCGCGCTCACAAGTATGCATCGCTTACTTTTAAGTATCGTTGTCTCTCTCTGAGAGACCGATGCGTTGCGTCGGCCTCTCTGTGTCTTGAATCATTATCATTTATCTTAAAAACTATCAAATTTATCAAAATTGTTAAAGAAAGCAATATTATTAGATAATAATTAAATTGCCTACAATTTGTTTTTAATAAATTTTTTTCTGAAATCAATTTTTCAAAAGTTCTTTAAGCATAAATCGGAACATGTCATTAAAATTACTTTTTTATCAGATTTTATTACTTTTTGCTATTAAACGTTATTATTTATACAAAGAGTAACCTTGAAATAATAAAAAATAAAAGAAAGAATTTTTTTCTTAGTCAGACACACTCATACACACACTATGATACATATACATAAAATTATTTTTATTTTATTTGAATGTTTTTTCTAAATACCCAATATATTTTTATTACTTATAAATAATTGTGATTTCAAAAAATGTTCAAATACCATTATATCTTATTATTGTTGATATAAATGCAAAAATTACTATGATAATAACAAAAAAGTGATATAAACTGATAAAAGTAATTTTAATGACATATGCTTAACTTTTGAAAAATTGAATTCAGAAAAAAATTTATTAAAAACAAATTGTAGGCAATTTAATTATTATCTAATAACATTGCTTTCTTTAAAAATCTTGATAAAGTTGATAGTTTTTAAGATAAATGATAAATAATGATTCAAGACACAGAGAGGCCGACGCAACGCATGAGTCAGAGAGAGAGACAGCGATACTTAAAGGTAAGCGATGCATACAAATTAACAATTAAAAAAAAAAATAAACAATGAAATTTTTTTAAATTTCTATTAACAATATTATTAACTATTGTATAGAGAATTAAAAAAAATATATTACTTTCACATTATCTTTTTTTTTATATATTTTTCATGGGTCGAAAGTACCCAAATTTGAGATTTTTCGAATTTTAAAAAATTCATATCTTTAAAAATATTAACTTTATCTTGAAAAGTCATAGAACCTTTTTTATTGGTATTTCATTAAAGAATATAAAAAAAATTTGTTCGTTTGAAAAATAACAATTCCTTGTAATTGTTTAAACAATTTCGGTTTAAACAATATGGCACCGGGTTGCGCCATGGCAACATGTATTTATATCATTAGGAGCACAATTTGAAGAGGATCACATAAAAAAATTGAGGTGGAGTAGTTTTTGGTACTCATGCGCCGACTCCTCCTGGACTAACTCTTGTTTTACTTACTTATTACTTATATACACTTAGTGATACTTTATATCATTATTTTACGTTAAATTTGATATAAATCCCGTTCTTTTCTGAACACACCCTGGATATTCAGATTCAATGTAGGAAATTTAAAGAAATCAGCTTTTCAAATCCTCGATTGATATTGGGAAAAGGAATTTACCTAAGAAGTTTCGATGAACAATTTAAACAAGAAGATCTTTATTACAGAATTGTGTAGAACTTCCTATACGCTTCAGAAATGCAAATTTCAATAAAAAATAAAACTTTCTTAATTGAATTGTGACAAAATGCTGGTAACTGACATTGGAGGTATTTGCAAATGTACGGGGAGGCTTTGAAAATAGATTGCATAATTTTACGCCGTTCTAATGATGTGCGTATTATTATTATTATTATAAATTAGTTCTCACTAAATCAAGTGGTATTTCTCGTCTGAGATGACGGGCTGTACCAAGTCTTCTCAGATTCTATTGCTTGTATCGAGGAATGATCTTACTATATTACATGTTTTCAGATTAACAGACTTTTGTATGTTGGTATGGATGTTTTGACTAAGACCAAGTTATTTCAAATGGGTATTGAAGATATGTGGGGTGATACTGGTTGAAGAAATAATAAGTGGTATAATAATTACTTTTTTTAAAAGTCTCCGAAGTTCTGTGGTTAATTCCGTATATTTTGTTATTTTTTCATTGTATTTTGTTTGAATGTTTGGATCGTTGAGTATTGATATGTCTATAAGATAGGTGGTTTGTTCTTTTTTGTTTTGGAAAACGATGTTTGGTCTTATTGTTGGGTTTTGTTTTATCTGTACGAATTTCTACGTCCCAGTATAATTTGTATTCATTGGTATCCATAATAGTGGTTGGGGTGTATTTGTAGTATGGTGTTTCTTCTTTAATAAGCTTATATGTATTTGCGAGTGCTTGATGAATAACTTTTCTTGCCATGTTATGTATTTCGGTATATTCTCTGCCTGCTAAGATTTTGCATCCACCGGTAATATGATCTACCGTTTCCCTGTATTGGTGACATTTTCTGCATAAATCGGTGTACATATCTGGATCTTTTATTATATATTTTTGGTAATTTCGTGTGGCTATGACTTGGTCTTGTATTGCAAAAAGAAAACCTTCGGTCTCAGGAAAAAGTTTTCCATCTTCGAGCCATTTATATGTAAGTTTTTTTGATATGTAGTTGTGCTGTCTGTTGCATCTATGCTGTCCATGTAGTTGCATTGCTGTCCATTTATTAAATTTTTCTTTGATATTTTCGATAGATCAAGAGGTGTGTACTTTTTGTCAGCTTTGCAGACTGCTTGGTGGAGGGATGTTTGTTTACAAAGGAAGAATTTCCGTTGCGGAATCTGTCTTCGATATCTATGAAACCTCTTCCTCCTCCTTTTCTTTTTGTTGTAACTCTTTCCTTACAAGAATTAAAAACAGAAACCCTTTTAAAAATGAGATTTTTATATTAACGAATAAAAAAATATTTAATTCGAAATAACGAAGGGGAACATTTTTCATTGCTGTTTTTAGAGTAATATATTATTTATGAATTTTTACAGTAAAACTCATTTAATATACAAATATTAACAAGCATCTTTTTTCTAATAAAATTTGCTAAATCAGAACGAAAATATTCGATTTCAGGGAAAAATAAATTGAGCTGACAACACCGCGCGGTTTCAATTGAAATGGCCGCTCATGTGCCTCAGTAGGGACACCTTTACCATAATATTGCTATACTAGTTACACTAATCAATCATTCTGTAAATTTAAATAAACTAGTGAAATATTATATTCATAATGCATGTTAACAAAATTATAATTATAAAAGTTAATCATATTTCTTATATAAAACCATAGCTACCTATTTACGTTACAGTTTTTAAAATTTTAACAATTGTTTCGGAAAAAAAATGTAAATAAATACTTTTTTAAAAAGATGTTGTGTTTTAGAAAAATAAAAAATGTGCGATGGCCGGGAATCGAACCCGGATCAACTGCTTGGAAGGCAACTATGCTGACCATTACACCACCATCGCCCTTGAGTATTAAGATTTTATATAGCTTATTTAAACGGATAAACCTAAAGAAAATAATTTTGATTTGATTTTATTAATTATACTTATTGCATTCAAAGTATTACCCAAAAAGGTAATTATTTAGAACAGCTACTTCTGGCCTATCTTCAAAATTTTTATAAAAATTGTTTAATTAATAGTTAAAAACGACGAATTGAGTATTTATTTAGTGCGCTCAAGCATATTTTTTTCAAAATTAATTTTTAAAGTTGGAACTACTTTTTGATCGCGCTGCCATTTTTAGCAGTGTGGCGTCTGAAAATCGTATGCAAATAGTAATACGCGACAAATAACAAACAAAACAAATTATTTTGATATGCATTACAATTTAAATTTTACCGAAAAAACATTAAAATAGTAATCTTATGATATATAAATATACTCTCATGACTTTCTTTTAAAAATGGCTTTCCTAAAAAGATGTATCGACACTCATCATTTACACTATTCACATTATGTATTTTATTTAATTAAAATCTGCACCACACAATATTTATATAATTAAATATAGGTACTCTCTGAAAAACTAAATATACAATAATTATAACTCGTAATCATTTTAACAAAATGTTCTATTTAACAACAAAATTTATTCTGCAATACACAATACTAAAATCAACTTTTTAACAGCGCTATCTTCTGTTCCGACTATAACTTGTGTTATGTCATGTAGGTACCAGCGTTGCCACATCTCTAAATAAAACCTAAATATTACCATCATATTTTTTTACATTATAAATATATAAAAATATTGAAAAGAAAATGTGAAATGTAGAGAGAATATTACTAACCAAATCAAATTGGTTTTTTGCATTTTATAAAAGATAAAACAAAGATAAACAAACACGCAAAATTCAGTGACGTGTGGCGATGCTATCCTAATCCAACCTAACCTAACCAAACTTAACCAAACCAAACCTAACCAGAACTAACCAAATCTAACCTAACCTAACCAAACCTAACCTAACCAAACCTAACCAAACCTAACCCGGTTATGGTCTAACCAAGACCTAACCCGGTTATGGTCTAACCAAGACCTTTGATTAGGTCTGGTTTGGTTTGGTTAGGTTAGGTTAGGTTAGGTTAGGTTTGATTAGGTCTGGTTTGGTTTGGTTAGGTTAGGTTAGGTTAGGTTAGGTTTGATTAGGTCTGGTTTGGTTTGGTTAGGTTAGGTTAGGTTAGGTTAGATTTGGTTTGGTTAGGTTTAGTTAAGTTTGGTTAGGTTTAGTTAAGTTTGGTTTGGTTAAGTCTGGTTAGGTTGGGATTGGTTAGGTCTGGTTTGGTTAAGTCTGGTTAGGTTGGGATTGGTTAGGTCTGGTTAGGTTAGGTTTGGTTAGGTTAGGTTAGGTTAGGTTAGGTTAAGTTTGGTTAGGTTAGGTTAGGTTAAGTTTGGTTAGGTTTGGTTTGGTTAGGTTTGGTTAGGTTAGGTTAGGTTAGGTTAGGTTAGGTTAGGTTAGGTTAGGTTAGGTTAGGTTAGGTTAGGTTAGGTCTGGTTAGGTTTGGTTAGGTCTGGTTTGGTTTGGTTAGGTTAGGTTAGGTTGGGTTAGGTTAGGTTAGGTTAGGTTAGGTTAGGTTAGTTTAGGTTAGGTTAGGTTAGGTTAGGTTAGATTAGGTTTGGTTAGGTTAGGTTTGGTTAGGTTTGATTAGGTCTGGTTAGGTCAGATTAGGTTAGGTCTGGTTAGGTTTGGTTAGGTCTGGTTTGGTTTGGTTTAGTTTGGTTTGGTTTGGTTAGGTTAGGTTTAGTTTGGTTTGGTTTGGTTTGGTTAGGTTAGGTTAGGTTAGGTTTGGTTAGGTTAGGTTAGGTTAGGTTAGGTTAGGTTAGGTTAGGTTAGGTTAGGTTAGGTTAGGTTAGGTTAGGTTAGGTTAGGTTAGGTTAGGTTAGGTTAGGTTAGGTTAGGTTTTTATTAGGTTTGGTTTGATTAGGTCTGGTTAGGTTAGGTTAGATTTGGTTAGTTCTGGTTAGGTTTAGTTAAGTTTGGTTTGGTTAAGTTTGGTTAGGTTAGGTTGGATTAGGATAGCATCGCCACCCGCCACTGAATTTTGCGTGTTTGTTTATCTTTGTTTTATCTTTTATAAAATGCAAAAAGACCAATTTGATTTGGTTAGTAATATTCTCTCTACATTTCACATTTTATTTTCAATATTTTTATATATTTATAATGTAAAAAAATATGATGGTAATATTTAGGTATTATTTAGAGATGTGGCAACGCTGGTACCTACATGACATAACGCAAGTTATGTTCGGAACAGCAGATAGCGCTGTTAAAAAGTTGATTTTAGTATTGTGTATTGCAGAATTAATTTTGTTGTTAAATAGAACATTTTGTTAAGATGATTACGAGTTATAATTATTGTATATTTAGTTTTTCAGAAAGTACCTATATTTAATTATATAAATATTGTGTGGTGCAGATTTTAATTAAATAAAACAGAATGTAAACAGTGTAGTGATAAGTGGATAGGTGTCGATACATCTTTTTAGGAAAGTCCACCTGTTAAAAGTAAGTTGTGAGAGTATATTTATATTATAAGATTACTTTTTTAATGTTTTTTCGGTAAAATTTAAATTGTAATGCATATCAAAATAATTTGTTTTGTTTGTTATTTGTCGCGTATTACTATTTGCATACGATTTTCAGACGCCACACTGCTAAAAATGGCAGCGCGATCAAAAAGTAGTTCCAACTTTAAAAATTAATTTTGAAAAAAATATGCTTGAGCGCACTAAATGAATACTCAATTCATTATTTGTAGACCACAATTAAAGTATTTTTGTAAAAATTATGGAAATTGGCCAGAAGTAGCTGTTCTAAATAATTACCCTAAAAAATATGTTCAAATATAGATATTTTTTAAATAAATATTTATACATACCAAACCAGATTTATGTATAAAAGTGTTTATTAAGCACTAATCAATTATTTTGTGTACATAACTTCATGTAATTTATAGTGGTAACATTATTAAACCTTCCCATTCACAATTTCTATTTTAATATAGGTACCTACTCACTCTTTTAACAAAAATAAATTTCTGTCACTATTAAATTGTCTCCCATTTTCGGTGTCTTCCAACTCCGACTTCCATAAATCAATGGCGAAATTAACCGTATACCTTTAAAAATATAAATTTCCCCCTGTCTTCTCAAATATTCCGTTTTTTACTCTGTATGTAACCTTTCCTGCTGTTCCAATACGGCACTCTAATTCAACAGCGAAAAGCAGGAAAGGTGGAAATGTCAAGTAAATATAGAAGCTCTAAATGAAACTGCGACACTTCCAGACTATTTTATTGAGGTCTTGGAAAGAGGCATTTCTCTTGGCTATTTTTTAGAATTACATTCAGAATTTCAAGATTTATACTAACGAGGGGGTTAAGACGTGTTAGGTAGGTAACCTCAAATTAATTGCTTCTTTTATCCAAAAAATACGTATAATGAGAATGGTGAGTTTAGAGTTAGGGAAAGTTGACTTGAATAGCCGATATTTAATATTTTGAAAGTGGCTACTACGCCAACAAAAGTGTTTGTTGAAAAACAATTTAAAGTATTTTAGGAAATGTCTAGCCAACCAATATATACAGAGTATGTAAGTTTTATGTATGGAACGCATCAATCATAATAATTGTAATGGTGCAATGGAAGTTCTTTTCGTTTGTGAATATAATTGCTTCAAGGATATAGAATATATTATAGTATAATGCTTAGGGAGTTGAAATGAAAGATATTCACCTTCTATTGAGAAGGCAGCGCCTACTCCAATTCCTGATTTAGATGCATCGGTGTAGATATGGGTGGACTCGTTAAAACTATGTAGTTTTGGTTTGTGTCACATTTAGGGAGATGTATTCTCCAAGGTGACGCAGTAGTATCCGAATGATAGAGTAGCAGGGTTATTTTAAAGTTCTTTTTTAGCAGCAAACTAACGATAATAAAAAGGGGTTCAATCTTCTTCTCTGGATTGTTGAAGAGAATCTGCCAGTGAAAGTGAAATTAAACACGTATTGGTGGAGGCTGAGATAATATCATCTCATTTGAAGTGGGTGTTCATCAAATTCGCAGTTCATAGGACTTGTGTAGTGTGATTGAAAAGTTGTATGCATTGTCAGAACGATGTAATAGGTGCTATTTTATATATTTTTTAAATACATAAAAAGCAGAAGTCAGATTTAGGAAAATATGAAAAAAGCTGACAGAGCCAGTCACTACCCTTCGATTTTTCTAAGGGTTTGTGCACGTCGACAAAATTGGATGGGGTGTACCTTATTCCGCGTAACACCGGGAACCAAATGGAGCGTAAAAACATTAGAATTTTATGAGAAGGATCAAAAGTTGAAAAAAGTTTCCATAAAAGATTTATAAAGCGACGAAAAATGTTCCAACTTTCCGATTGGAAATTATGAAAGTAAGTGGAAACGGAGCAACTTCTTACGTATAGAGAGTAGTTCATCGCTTTGGTGCCTTTTAAGGAAATGTATAAAAATTATCGGTTTTTCATAAAATTATTTGAAGAAAAATGCAAATATTGGGGAAAGACCGTAATCAATTTCTTTAGACTGGTCTTAAAATGGTAAAAAAAGAACTTTCTTAATTGTAGTGTAGATACCTGTGGGAAATAACTTATAAATTAATGTTTTTTAAAATTTTTGTCCACTATTTTATTTAAATTAGTCTAACAGGGTATATTAAACTGCTTTATTGATAACTTACCATTATTAAATATAATTTGATTGAAATATTAAAAAAGTAACAATATAAGTAACAAATTTTAGTTTAGTAGCAATAAAACTCAAAGTCAACTCACAGTATGTAATTGGATGCTACTTTAAATTATATTGTAAGTTCAGATTTTCTTTTCATACGGTTTAATGTACTAATAACACTACTCAGAGATCCTTTTATGGATGCTTACTTTACACAGGTATTTTTTCATACAAGATTAAAAATATTGTAACGTTATTTAATCACACTCGGGGTTCGATTTATATTTATTTATTAACGAATAAACGACAACACTATTAAAAACTAAAGACTACAAAATTTATCTTTAAAAATTTAATTTATATTCAACAAAACAAGAGTAACTAAAACTATGTAACTAACTACCCCTTCGTGTTGGGCACACGGTTATATATTCTGTGGTCGGAATTCCAGTCGAGTCGAGACCAAAATCGAATTGTCTAGTCGCGTAGGCCTTCCTACAGTGTCCAGTCGTTTCTCGAGTCTTCGACCAGTGGCGGACGCGTTTCGTTACAATATTTTAAAGAAATTTAATGTTGATATAGCTTTTAGAACAGAAAACACTTTATCTACTTTAATTAACACTAAAGATATAATACCACTTTTACATAAATCATGAGTATACAAATTTGGAAGTTAAGAACCCACAATCATCCTTTGCTAATCATATTTTAGAAGAGAATCATTCTTTTGATTTCAAAAATGTTAAAGTTGTAATAAGGGCGTTAGACTGAATTTGCTAGAGCTCTTGGAAATTAGATCTGCTATTGCTGCTAAATCACTTAATTGTTTAAATTAACAAATTCAGTCTAATGAGAATTATTTATTCCTAATTAAACGTTCCACTCTGATAGATTATAATATGTTGTTTTTGCTTACTTGTGCCTTAGGTTATCTCTTCTTTCTCTATCGGACTTGTCATCAAGTTAATGTTATAATGTTTGTATATTCACTCGATGTGTGCAAACAGCTGTGTATTTTTTCATTTTTCATTGCTTAATTAAACTCTTTTCCCGTTGATATTAAGCAATATATTATTTAATACTATTTTCATAATTCTTAACATTTAATTCCTTTTATTTGGATATGTATATGTTTTCAATTAAAACTTTTACCATAGTTGGCAACATTCCCTCAGTTGGTAACTTGTTTTCCGGTTTACTGTTTCCGCACCTTTTTCTTACATGTGCTTGTTACTTAGTACTTCCATTCTATAGTTGAGTGATCTGTAATTCGGTTTACTGATTTATTGAAGTTGGTTATGGATTATGACGTTTTTTTCATTTTCTTTATACTTATTTAGATTAATTTTGGAGATCGAGCTCCTTGTTTCGGAGAACTCTCTAAAAACCTAGAATATTTACTTCTAAATGCCAAATTTTCATATTTTCACATATTAAACTACTTTATAGTTTTAATTAACACACAAACAATTTTTTATCTTTCTTTTTCAACCCTTTTTTATAAACATAACTTCCACTATACAATACAATTTTCACTTCTTTCATTTTACACTTAAAAAATTTTCCGTATCTATTGCCCTAATTTACTTATGACAGGTGTTATAATCTGTTAAGCGTTGCAGTCTGCACGTCAAGGTGAGTCTGTATAATAATTGGAATAAGTTTTAACATTGATCCTGTTTGTTCTGTAACTGTTAAAATACATTATTTACTAACTACCATGTTCTGTTACATGTTATATTTTGTCTTATATGAGTTGACTTTTGTATTTCTTCTCTCTGACATATTGTGTTCTTCTCTTAGAGCTTGAAGATGGTCTTATGATCGAAACATGTCACTGATGTAACAATTTCATTAAATTACATACTGTGAGTTTTATTGCTACTATTCGTACCATCCACATTTGAGTTATGGATAACCTCTAGTTTATGTAATAGTTTATTTACTGTAGTTCTCACAACATTGTTTATTAAGGCTTCTTATCTGTATCTGATCTGTATCTGATCAAACCTCCATTGGAGTAATGCTGGAATAATAACTCCATCTTTACCGGTCGATTTAAAAAGTTTCGAACTCTTAATCGCCGTTTGTTTGGTCTTTTACTAATTTGCTTTATTATCCCTTCGCACATTTACCTCCAAGATGTCCTCTTAGACCTTCTGAGTTCTTTGCTGTACTCAATCACAGCCTTTTTTGTAGTCTTCCGGAATAGGAATAAATTCAACATTTTTATTTAGCAGCTGAAACAACAACAGCAATGCCTTCTTTTCATTTTTTCTTGATGCAAGGCTTCTGTAGGAGTCCTATGACCAAGCTTTTCTTATCAAACCTTCTCCTAAGCACGCTAGTTGCTGTTTTTAAATGCTGAAGCACATCCCATCCAAGCTTGTTCAGAAGGTTCCCACAGACGGCTCCCACCGGTTCACAGCAAAGAGTAAATTCCCTCATTGTAGCTGTGTTTCCTGGTAGACAGAGCTGTTTTGTAGCTTCACTCTCAGATCTCGCGTGGGAAGTCACTGAGCCACTGCACTACTGGTATTATAGCTCATAGAAATGGTTTTCAAGGGTATAAGCTTTACTAAACCAGATTTTTGAAATTCTCGTGGCCTGGTACAATTTTTACGGCATGGTAAACCGGCCAGCTTGGCGGTCACATAGATTAGACACTTTAATTGTACTGAATTCCAGTTTGAAATGCCAACTTGGTCTGAAAATAACTGCAATAGTCCGGTAAAAGAAATTATAGGTTGAGGGGCCTTTGAGAGGACTCCGACTTTCCCCATTTATTTTTGAGCCAGTTGTTGTTATTATTTATTTACCCAAAAAATATTTAACATCAACAACAAATTTAATTTTTAACAATGTTTAATAGCGATAGTACACAAATTGTAAATAACTCTAGTTCTCTCTATCTAATAGGTTTTGTCTATTTAAACTGTTAAACATGTCTATTATTTTCTATCATGCGTGAATGTATAAAATCAGCAACTATTTCCCATGTACGAGAAACTTTAAATAGTTGGCAACACAACAATGATCATTAGCAACGTAATGAAAACAATGTAGCTTCATCTTACCCCTTTACAACTCTCCCCTGCGGCAAGATACAAAACACGAATACCAGCGCAATCTACATTTATATATGTACGCGATAATGTAATCAAGTAAATAGTCAACCCCAATCCACCAATGGTGTTTGCATACATAGACGTTCGCCTAGAGGACAGTAAAACAGTTTAATAAATTAGATGATTTCTATCGAGATGAAATGCAATTTTTTATTATACAGAACAATAAAAATATTTAATTTAAATAAATTGAAAATTAATTTAATTTAGGAAATAAATATCAGTATTGTTGCATGTGTTGATGTTAGGTATAGAAAAGGAATAGTATATTGTGCAACAAGGTGGAAAAGTGTCTTTTCCACCGTGTTGCACAACATACTTTTTCTACGGCTGCATATTAATAATAAAAATAAAGTGAATTCATAACATTTTATTATTATTGGTTATAAAATAAACGGCACATACTTAATAAACTAATTTAATTAATATTGTAATTAATTGTTACATTACTGCAATTTTGTATTGAGATTCCTGGTGTTTCATTTTTTCGTAACAGCAGCTGTCAACTATGGGAAAAAATCTACCTCACGGCTGAATTCCCATTTAAATGTACGTGGTGTGGGAAAACACCCGTGAGGTAGATTTCTTCCCACAGTTGATAGCAATACGTCACTTTGTAGTTCTGTCAAATGTGTCAAAAGCACCACATTCCATAGCAGCCGTAGAAAAAATCAATTATTAACGTTATTTGAAAAATTGTACTCGATCTATAGAATGGATGGAGGTTGACGTTTTCCTATAAGTGTTGGTTCAATGTTGAGGTCCAATGATTCCAGTTTATTAAGAAATTCTGGTATAGTGAAGCGATTGGGAATGTCTTTTGTTAATTTTCACTTATTAACTGGTAAGTTTACTTTATAATTTTTTAAACACTTAAAGCTGTTATAACTTTTGTTTTGAAAATGAATCAAATCATCCATATCTCCAATGTGACTCTTCTTAAATAAAGAAAGGAAAAACCAATGTCAATATCACAAATTTTTATTATTATAAAGGTTGAAAATCTAAAGCGCAACTAGTTTCGGCCCACAATAAGGCCATCATCAGGCTACAAAGAAGAAAACAAATTACAAACAAATCAGAGACTAGTAAGTACAATTCCTTACCTATAAAAGTTACAAAGCAAATGGTTGAATATAATCAAGAAGATTGCACGATTGCAGTTAATTGTGTAACATTGAAATTATAACAAACAATGCATAATATAAAATTAATGGTTAAAACCAGGATAAAGTATTAATGTGTATGGAACGAAAAGAAATGGACATTGAAAAAGAAAAATGGTAGATTAAGTAAAGAAGAGAGCATTAAGCTCAATGAATTAATTATAAAAATTACATAAAAATTAGCGGGGGTTGAAGTAACCCAAATGTCGAAATTAACCAATTAGATATCGTGATATTTGGTTCTAGACATCTAGACCAAAACGAGAAAAGACTATCTAGATAGTCTTTCATGTTCTAGAGATTTTCGAGAACTTTCTGATGTATTCCTATCAAACTTTTCTGCTCGGGGCTTCGCGAATCTTTCTAAAACGATGTCTCTATCCTTCTATTACACATAATAAAGATATACATATTAGGTATTTCTAGAAAATACTGGTAATTTCCATTTTACTATAAATTGTATGTATTATTATCCGTAATAAACAATTTAACAAAATATACAATAATATTACAAATATATAAACTTATAAACAAATATTTCCTTTATAAATTAAGTTTATTCTTAATATATGTTGTTAATAAAACCATCTAAATAGTACCAAACGAAATTTCTTGAAGGTTATTTTGAATTAATCATGTTCTAGTACACTATGTGCATCTCTCTCTTTCCTATATATCACTAGACATACTCACTTCGTCTACTGTCGATTTTTCTAGAGCACACATAGTACAAATATATCTATCTTCTTTTTACACATTATATAATTAATTTCTCGAAGTTTCTGGTAGGTTTAAATAATATGTTTATGTACAAGATATAATATTGATACATTACATAATAAAAATTATTTCTAAGTTAAAATTTTCTTACAAATACACAAAATATGTAATAAAAGTTATTTGATTAAGGTAATATTAAACAACTTCTGTTGATATTATACTCATTATACTATTATCGAATATTTTAATGTTATAATATTTATTAACAGGTTTTCCGATTTTCAGTCTAAATCTCCATGTTTTAGATAGTTTATGGGAAAACAATGCATGGATACATTTGCAGATGAATAATTCTGACACTGTGGCATTGAACAAAAATTTTTTGGCTTATTACTAATATCAAAGCTATACTTTTTGTATTAAATCAAAAAAATCTAACCAAATATACAACAACAAAAAAATATTCAACACTTTATCAACACTGGATTTTATGACAAAATTATTTTTTCCAGAGTTTTTCATATAAATTTCCAAATGGAGATGGCACCCAGTCCGTGGTGATCGATTATTATAATTTATATGCTTACATAACTTACTTAATATTACATTTTTCTCTTTGGATTTGTGTTTATCATTTATTGTTGAAATTATAAGAAACTAATATTAGAAATAAAACATTTCATCTTAACCGATAAAAATTAGTAAGCATATCAATCATGTTCATACGGTACAACTCTTTTTACACAAAATATATTATTAGACAATTTCTGTTGAAATAACTTTATTTAGTTAAATCTTTATTGGCGGCGCTAATGAACTAATAGCGAGTTAAAAAAGTCTATTCAAATGTTGTGTTAGTCGGTTTGTAGAATCTGGAAATTCTGCGAATTCTGGAGCAGTTTGGGAATCTTCGCATTCAATGAGAAAGGCGGATGGTGTGGAGAAGAGTATGAATTGGGGTAATCACCCATTCAAGAACTAGTGCTGCGAGAATCAGGGTACATAAGTTACGGTTATTCTATGAGGACACGAAACATGCGTATGTGATTTAAGAGAGTGTATTGTTCACACTAATTATAACAAAGCTACAACATTGTCGGAATTTGCATAAAAAATGATAGAAGAAATTCTTTTTGTAATTTTGACATATAAAGTTACACTTTTTAAAACTCCTTGACGTTATGGAACATTTTACCTACTTAACCTTGTTGGTTAAGGTAGATTTTTGATGATTGTTTTAAGTGTTTTTTTAAATTACTGATTTCCTTTTAGGTTGTTTTAATACTGGGTATTTCGGGTGCTTGCCGCCGTAAGGAACTCATTAAAATGACGGTCGATGACATAGAACATACAAATTGAACATACTAAATTGAAAATTTTAATTATGAGAAAATCTTCTTCAAATCCTATTAATTTCCCAATCATACTTCTTTTGATCACGTTTACAAATTTTCTAAAGACATTTTACACTCAATTTGGGAATGTTAAAATAATTTTTAACAGTTTGACAGTTGATTTGTCGAGATTATAATTTTATTTTGCCTTCTATCCAGGAATTCTGTTTATTTTATACAACTGGTTAATTCAACATGAATTTGTTATGTGAATGTTTAATTTTGCTCTATTTCTGATTTGCAAAGTTTCTACTGAGAAAGTTGTTATTAATACTAACTCTTATTTTACTAATACATATTAATACTAACTTGCATCGTTCAATAAGTCCCGGGACTAACCCAGAGCTGGTGTGATTCATGTCAAATCAACCTTATTTTTTAAAAGTACCAACCTTCAAATGACATGTTTCAAAATTTCATGCCAATCAGCTAATGTCAGTTTTTTAGGACGTGAACGGTATAATTTTTATCGACTATCTTGAAAATGGAAGACTATTACATTGAGTTATTGGTGCCTTTTAAGGTCGAAATCGTAAAAAACGACCCCACATGAAGAAGAAAAAAATCATCTTTCATCAAGACAATGCACCGTGCCACAAATTTATGAAAACAATGACCAAATTGAACGATTTGGGCTTCGATTTGCTTATCCACCCACCATACGCCAAGGAGAAATAATTTTTCGAAAAAAACGTGTTTTTCCTAGTTAGTCCCGGGATTTATTGAACGATGAAGTAAATTTGCTTAATAGCAACTTTGAAGAATAGCCCCATAAAACTCTAGAATACCAACAGTTTTTTCAAACTAAAGGTATAGGTAGCACATTTCTAATTTGCTGTAAAATATTTACAAATATCTATTACACCATCTTAAATAACGTTCGCCGTGACTTTAGCCACATCCTAATTAAACCATCAATCTACGACCTACGTGTTACATAATGTATTGATGTATTGCGTTTGTATATGAATAATGAAGCATGGGAAAAGATTCACCGGCCAACTGTAACATTAGACATTATATTTTTTAGGTTAAAATTTTTTTGTTAGTTCACTACTCGTTCTACATTAAATACGCTTTTTCTCTTTCTTTAAAAACTAAAAAAAAAATCATCCTTAACATGTAAGCAAACAAACGAATACGTTTTACAGCAAACTGAAACTGACACGATCTACTATTAATTGATTCTTCTCGTTTATTTTCAACAACTCAATTAAATTTAGCCAGAATTGAAACCGTTAGTTTTCGAGAAACGTCAGTATTTATGCTTCCATCAAATAAATACTTTCACAATGTTAACTTACTTGGAGCATAAATAAATTGAAGAACATTCGTAAATTTAATTAGCATCTTCTATGTACCACTTTATTTATTGAACTTGCTTATACATATATCCAATTAAATTTGTAGTCCTAAATTAAAATTAATTGATACTTAACTGGGTTGCTTTAGGAGTATAAATCTTTTAAGATCAGGAAGATTAGTTTGAAAAAGTGATAAATTTGTTCAAATAAATAAACAATCTTGTAAGAAAAATCAATGATAAAAATACATTGGCATTTTATATTAGGTGTATCAGAAACTGATTGATTTATTATTATTAATGGAAATGAAACAAGGGCAGGGATTTTATGATTCATTTATTTATTGCCAAAGAAATCAACATTTATTTATATTATTATCTAAATAATCTAAAATATATTTTGTTAATTTTATAACAAATAAATTCATCTAAACGACCATAAAAAATCAAATGTACTTTAAAACTAACATTTAGATAGGTACCTACAGATAAATGTGGTTGTTATTTGTTATTTGTGGTTTTTAATATTATAAAATCTACCAGACTTTATAATATTTCTGACGATGCTAATTAGCGAAACGGCCGTCATTGTAATTTAAAACATAATTTTTTCAAATAAACTTGGAAGTTACGTTCAATCGAAGAGTTTTTTATTATTCATAATCTATTAATTAATTAATGACGTCAAATTCTTAAACATAAATTACAAACAATGCCGCCTAAAATTGGCAATCCGTTGAACTCCTACATTCTCCCACCTTCAAAAACTTTATCTAACAGAATATAAGGTTCTGAATCTACACATATGTCCAAGAGTTTGGAATAATGAAATATTTCATCTTTTTATTAATTTTTAAAAATAATTTTTTTGATATAAGTAAACATCATTTTGCTACAACACTAACCAATACTAAATAAATCTGCTGTTGTACATTTTTTTTTAATTTTTGATACAGCACCCAGAGTAAATCCAACAGTATTCGCGATATCACTTTGACTAAAGCCCTGTTGTAACAAAGCAATTTCTCTAGACCTATTAAAATAATATGATATTATGTCTCTGGGCATTTCTAAACAGCTCAAATAAAATTTAAACAAGAATTGGAATAATGTGAAAGCACCCAAATCAATTAAGTATGGCCAAATTAATACAAAAACGAATCAAATTTAGTATTATTTCTATTCTATTCTTCCTAAAGGCCATTCTGTTCTCTTTACAAAGTCATCTTCGATCAATACCAAACTACCAACTTTTATGTTTTGAAAATTATTAATTTTTTGGTTTTCTATTTTTAAACTTCCCAAATAATCCTTTCGAAACCTGACTCTTAAATCATCGGATTGTATTCTTTCAATAGTGCTGTATCTTGAAATTTCTTCCCAGTCTATTGATGCAAACGCATTATCAGTGCCTCTAAAATTTGTTCCATTGTTACTATACACTGTTACAGGTCTTCCTCGTCTGGCTATAAACCGTCTGAACGCTTGAAGGAAAATTTCTGTGGATAGTGATCCAACCAATTTTAAATGCACTGCTCGATAGATATCATAGGTAAAAACACAAATCCAAACCTTTTACTGATTTTTTAGAAATAGAGGACCAGCCATATCTACTCCAATCACTTCAAAGACTGTTGCATCTCGAACACGATTTTCTGGTAAAGGTACCGTTGGAGCATTTAGTCGCTTTACATTGAATCTTTTGCATATTTTCCTTTTTAGACCGATCTAACCTTATCTTCAATCCAACATTCCTACTCGGGCGCCAAATATTACGAATATTATAAAATCTACCTGACTTTATAATATTTCTTTTAAAACAGCTCAATTACCAGACAAATTTAGTTTAAAAGGTATTTTATTTGTGACTTTTTTTATTTAAAAATATATTGACATCTATTAATTAATTAATGACAACATCAAATTCTTAAACATAAATTACAAACAATTCCACCTAAAACTGGCATTCGTTGAACTCCTACAGTGGTCTTGTAGAACATCAAATAGATATGCCTAATAATTTTTATTTTAGCAATTTTCTCTAAATATAATTATGCGAATAAGTACAAAAATAAATATTTATTGGAATTATAACTGTGTTTTTACGGTGCTCACGACAACTGACAACCGTCAATACCATCTAGTGTACAGGTTGAGAAGATATTTTTTGTTAATGTTATAGGAAAATTAAAAGATAATGAGTATTTTCTCTTCAAAAACAATGCATTTATTAAATATTATTATGTGTAAACCCACTTCCTTTCCGTCTCTTTATTATTAATGTTTTAATAAATTATATCATAGGTAGGCAACATAAAATACTCGCAATTTGAATTTAAATCTTCTGTCATTATTGAATCTTTACTTTTTATAATTAAAAATGGAGTCTAACGGCGAAAATAGTGAAAAGATAAAATTTTACTAGAAAAATGTTTATTTTTTAAACCCAAACTTCTTTATTTTAAGAAAAACTACTCAAACAAACTGAATAAGATAAAATCAATCAAGGGCTCATGGTAAATCCTTTGATAATTTAATTATGCATTTAGATCTAATGCAGTTATTTTTGTCTACCTATAAATTCATAACGTAAAAAATCGAGTTAGATTGAACCCTTTCCAGATAATATAAATCCAATATTAAAATCACCAACGATAAAAACTTTAACAGCAAACGGTCCAATTTTCGGTGTATAAAAAGCCAGCTAAAGTAACAAAACAGCTCGGAATTTTTAAAAAATGAGTGTCGCAATACTTTAAAACTGCGCCATTCATTATACTTTTTAACCTATCTAAGTGTTATTAACCCGACCTTTCGAGATTCACTTCCGTATTTTCACACATATTTTCCCTATATTTTCGCTGTGTACACAAGTGTTAAGTTATGTTTTGAATAGGAATATGGGTCTTGGCACATTTTACAGCGCCACGTTATACGCGGCGTGAAAATTTAAAAGAGAAAAGCTGCCGTAAGTCGTAACTCATTTTCAGTTCATTAGGAAAATGGTTTCGCGTTTATTTTGGAACAAAGGGACGTTTAAGGGGCGTCACAGTCGGGTGTTTAGTCACGACGAAGATACCAACGTTAGTGATTATCGTAAAAGAGGAACAAATTTCGTCATGGGCGTAGCCGCGAAAACTTTTTTGCATTAAGGAAGCATTTTATTGTTAATTTATATTATCATAATAAATATACTGATATTAAATATATACAGTGTGGAAACCACTAAATATATACAGTGTGGAAACAACTTTTGTGCAAGTATGGTATCCGCCATAGATTAGAAAGAAGTTTGTATCCGCCAAAATAAATAGTACCGAAACAGAGAGTGCTGTGGAGCTGTTTATGTAATTTGGATTTGTCATATTTGACTTAATTGTCATTAATTGATATATTAATAGTACTCTGCAGTTAAATTTGATTTAAAAATGGTTCTAACAACGGAAGAAAAAGTGTTTTTGGTAGAGCATTATTTTCGTTCATAAGGAAAAGGTCATAATGATGGTCCAAGCTTAGAACAGGTGTCAATAAAATATCAACAAAAATTTAATAAAGCAGCTCCTAGTAAAAGTGTGACGTTAGCTGTTGTGGAAAAATTTCGTCGCACTGGTAGTTGTATTGTGTCAACGTAAAGGTTCTTCAGGTCGTCGAAAAACAGTATGCACTAACGAAAATAAAGGACTTGTTTTTAACCAAGTTGTGCAATCATCTCAAAGAAGTCTTGTAAGAACTACATGTAAACTCAACATAAATTGTTAGATCCCCAAATCTTTCCCACCAATATTTTTAAGTCAAAAATTGTTTTGCTTCAAAAATGATTGAAATCATGTAGATGGGGTTTTTTTGGGACGCTGAATCCACGGGTGAAATCCGTTTCTTGATATCTTGGCTGGAACACGTTTTAATGGAGGCTGAAAATTACTATATTACATTACACTATACTACACTAAAATACACTACACCACACTACACTACACTACACAACGCAATAGATCCAAACCTACCGGATGAAAATATCTGGTTCCAGCAGGACGGAGCAACACCCCATTATGCTTTAATTGTGAGAAATTACTTGAATGAAATTCTCCCCAATAAATGGATTGGACGAAGAGTGGCCAGTTAGATCTCCGAACTTTACGCCCTTGGATTTTTTCTGTGGTTATCTCAAAAACAAAGCATATGCAACAAAGGCAACTAGCATTGCAGACCTCAAAGAAAGGATAACTACAGAAATACGGACTATTTCACCTCAAACTTTAAACAAAGTTCGCGTCTCCTATAGTTGTAACTAAAGTGTTAAATTTATTGTACTAACCTTTACTTTTTGGAAGTCCATCTTACTAGGAATAATAAAAAACTTCGTTTTAACGCAACCTCCACGTTTAATTAAAAATTACAATGATAACTGTTTCGCTAGAATTAGCATCGTCAGATTGACATATTGAAGTTAAATTTTGTTTGTTTGTAGCTAGGTACCTGATGTTGATGAGGTAGTATTAAGGCTAGACCAAGTATATATATATATATAGACATAACAATATTAAAGCCTAGATGTTATTAGCCCTAAGGGATTATCCTGGATGTACTTAAAGGTATTACTAGAAGGGACAGACTATTAAAATGGTTGGGACAATTTACAAGAATGAATAGACGTACCAGCAAAGAAAGTGTGGCAAACCAAAACGTTAAGCAAGAGACGTAGAGGAAAATCCAGAAAAATATGGGATAATCCAGCAAAGGATATGTTAAAAGCTAGAAATGCTCAAGAATTAATGCTTGTAAAATGGCCAGAAACAGATAAGTGGACAAAGTGTAATTATGATTTTGAACATTTGACGAAAGAAAAATTTTAAGATTTAACATAAAGGTAACGCTGAAGTTTGCTGGTAAACCGAAATCCGAAATGTAGTGGAACCTCTGTTAGTTGAGTATTTTCGCACGCTGGCCGTTTTTGATCACTGTCTTCATATTCATTAATTCATTCATTTATTAATATATTTCTAGTTTCTTCCTTATTCATGTTCTATGGTTAATAAGTACATTAACAACACTTGTTTTAATTTCATACAAGTGCTGTGCTAATAAGTAAAATTCAGTTACTAATTAGTGATTTAAATTAAATATTTTGGTTAGGTTAGGTTAGGTTAGGTTGGGTTATGTTATGTTAGGTTAAGTTAGGTTAGGTTAGGTTAGGTTCTATGTGAGTGGTCGTTAAACTTTCCTTCCATTGTCACCTGATAGATCTATTGTAGCTCACCCCTAGGTTATAGTCGTTCTATCAGTCCTATGCCTCTGACGAAGTTCATCAAGGTCCTTGGTCAAGTCTTTGGACTCGAGTTGATGTAGACCAAATCTATTGGTCCTTAGTCTCTAGATCTCTCGGCAGCTCTTGAGACCCCTTTTTAGAGAGATCTCTTACAAATGTCTTTGAGTGTCTTAAACCCTTTAGCTCAAACCAGTAAGAACGTCTCATCCGATCTACTCAGTTTCTCTGGCTACGCTATTGGTTTTGCCTAGGAATTGCTCCAGACCTATAAATATTCAGCCCCTTTTCTGGCTAGATGATCCGGTTTGTTATTTTCCCCTAGACGTATTAAATTCTGAAGGTATTTCCAAACTAACTTGGAGTCGATCCGATTTGATTCCAGTGACTTTAACGTCGCCTGGCTATCGGAAATAAAATATTTTGATTAACAATAACGATAAACTTAAACTCAGGTTTTGCATTTATTATTTGTTAATGCTAAAAAGAACTATAACTTGAGATCAAGCAAATTATAAATTTTAAAAACAAATGGTAATAACGAGGTTATTTGATTGGGCAACACCCTGTAAATGTTAAAATAAACTCAATTGAATAATTCCATATTGTTGAGTGACAATATATCGTTTCATGTGAAGAGATATGCATCATTGAACTGTTTGTGTTGTTGACCCGAAAAAAAAAATGTATTGCGTGGGAAAGTTTTACTGCCCGTTTTCCATTTAATTTTGACGAGAAAATCTATTGCCTTTTATATGAATTAAAATTTAAATTGGAAATTTTAAATTATTCGTTTATTGGTCAATGTAAAATGTATAAAATTTAGCTTGATAAATGAATTGTTCAATTTTATTTGCAGTGGCCAAATTGAGGTAAAAAGCTAAAATTGTTTTAAAACGTGATGGCAAATTAATTTATTGCAGAAAAAATGAAAATATTATAAGAATAATAATTTTAAAATGTGGGTGGTAGTTTCTACTGAAAACAATGATCACCCCAGTAAAAACCTGGGTAGATTCACTAAGAAAATTTCATACCAAACCTTCACAAAATAAGGGACAAAGAACAATCATTTAGCATGCTGGTTTTGGAAGTGGTAAATGGGTTTTGCTTTATGGTTATCCAATAAAGATAACACAAACCTCTGAATTACCGTGAAGCATGCAGAATAGTATGAGGATTTGTATAATAATTAAAATGACAGCTTTTTTTGCTAGAAAGAAGAATTAACCTGATTGTAAGGCATCCCAAACCATCTGGTTTAACCAAGAATGTCTGAGTAAGGGTTAGTACAATAAATCTGCTTAAAAACTGATTACCCTTTACCACATTATACTTGTGAAGGTTTCATACACAACAATTTCAAATAAATGATTAGAAAAATGTAGGTACCGTAGACTGGGGTTACTTTGATTTGAGGGGTGACTTTGATTAAAACTTCCTTCCAGAATAAAATCGTTAAAATCTTAATTTCTGAACATTTTATTTTTCGTTTGGCAAGAATGCTTATGACGTAACAATATGACGAAAGTTTTGGCCGGTCTGGCATGTGCAGAGCGAAGTTAAATACATATTTATTGTTAGTTGGTGAATTATTAAGTTATAAACACCTGGAAAACTTCTGGAATCCAAAGGTTAGTGATCTAATTATAATTATTAAATATGTATGTCGCGATTATTGGTATATTAGACAATTAATCAAATTTTGTTTGCGATCTCCTAACCTAAAAATAATATTTAATAGGTAAATAATTTAATCGTGGGGTATCTTTGGTCACTGATCAATGTCACCCCACGATCTAACTATAATTATATATTAAGGTAGGTTTACCTTAGTAACTTTATATTTTATTTTTTTATATATTTTTTTTCTTTTAGAATCTTGCCGAGAACCTATAAGAAGCCGCTAGGGTCAAGAGACTATAAAAAATATCCTGAAGAAAAGTTAAACACTACCCTAAGTGCAGTCGTCTATGGCAGTATTTCTCTCAGGGGAGCATCCACTCAATTTGGTATACCGTATGGCACCTTGTTTAACAAATACCATGGAAAATTTGTTAGGAAACCTGGAGCGCAAACCGTGTTTTCCAATGAAGAAGAAAAACATATGTTAAAATTAACAACTTAGAAAAAACAATAAAGGAAATACCGCCCAGTCACTTGTTTAATTACGACGAGTCAAATTTGTGTGATGACCCTGGAAAAAAATTTGGATCTATAGAAGAGGTACCAAATACCCTGAGAAAGCTATGAACTTCTCCAAAAGTGCCACTTCTATCATGATCTGCGGTTCAGCCGATGGTGTTCTTCTACCCCCATACATTATATATAAAAGTCAACACCTTTATGATACATGGAAGGAAAGAACATCAAGAGGTCTTCCATGCTGTGACAAACCATGTTGTTCTCAAGGGTATAGATTCAATAGAACAGTCAGCGGATGGATCGATGCAGTTACATTCAGAGATTGGTTCAAAACAGCATTCTTACCACATGCAAAAAGGTTACCAGGTAAAAAAGCTTTGATCGTGGATAATCTATCTTCACATTTGGATGACGAGGTATTAAAACTGTGTCAAGAAAACGATATAAAATTCGTATGTTTGGTCCCTAATTCCACACATCTCACACAACCCCTTGATGTAGCTTTTTTTCGCCCGATGAAATCGGCTTGGCATCAAATATTGACTAAGTGGAAGACACAAAATCAAAGATTAACAACTGTGCCTAAAGATACTTTTCCGTATCTCCTATCAAAAGCCATTGATAAAATGGACAAAGTAGAACCAAAACCAAATCATCCATTTAAAGACATCGCTTCAGGGATCAAAAGAAACATGATGAGTGGATTTTGTGCCACGGGCATTTACCCTTTAAATAGATATAAAGTTTTAAATCGATTGCCAGAAGAAAACATAGATAATGCGGAAGAAATTGAGAGTAGACTGACAGCTTTTTTAAAAGAACAGCGATTCGGAGTCACTTCTGGACAGACTGTAAGAAAAAAAAAGCGTTTGGATGTTGCTCCGTGTTTGAGTATAGCTACAGATCAAATAAATCAATATGAGAAATTTAAGAATGATGGTCAGGCAATAAGTCAGAAGATAGAAAACGAAAAGTATGTTGCTTCTGATGCTAATGAAGAAAGTCTGCCCGGAATGAAAGAGACTGATGAGATAGAAGAGACCGAAGAGTTGGAAGTTGGTAGATTTATTTTGGCCAAATTTTACTCTGCAAGAGGTAAAAAGACTTATAAGTATGTCTGCCAAATAAAAGAACTAACTCCCCAACTAGTAGAAGGTTTTAAAAGGGTCTCACTTGAAAGCTTAAAAAAGTTTAAAAGAATTCCTAACGACGTTTCGGAAATTGGGTTGTCCGATATTGTGGCGTATCTACCAAAGCCACTAGAAGAACAAGGATATTTTGTATTTCCTTATAATATAAATATTTTTGAAATTTGATTTTTTTAGGTTTTTTTAAACCTAAAAGTCCTTCAATAATGTCCGTAATACTGAAGTTAGGGCTTTCTGTAGGTATATCATCGTCAAAGGAAGCAAATTCATTCAAATCTAAAATTTCGTTACGGACTGTGGAGAAAAGATGGGCAAGGGGTATTTTATCCTCATCATCAAAATGTGGATCTTCTTAGATAACATCGGAGAAGCCGGCTTTAGAAAAACATTTCTTAACTGTAGCAGGAAACACTTTTTTCCAAGCAGCTGTAATCCATTGGATAACGAAAACCGTTTACACTACCACTACACCAACACACACTTTTATCTGCCTGACGCGCGTTTCGATAACCAAGTTATCTTCTTCAGAGACCGAAGGTAAACTAGTTATGGACCATAATTAAATGTATTCATAAAATTATATGCATCAAACGTAATACCATGGGTCCTTAAATATTTATCTAGTGAAATTTTACAGGACGAATTTATAAAGTCGGTTTTGAAAGTATAAAGTGAGCTTTGAAATTAATATAATTCTGAACTGTCAAAAAGTTTCACAAGAAAATTATTCAAGTTTGACATTAGCATATTGTGAATTTATATTCGCTGTATTATAATAAGCCATTGCTTAATTACATAAATTGAATAGACGTTTTTTAATCAAATATATTTTCTGACAAAATCTGAATACTTATAAATTCTGATAGAAGAATATAGAACGGATTTTACATACCCATTTCTACAACTTAATAATACATCCTAGTAGACGCATGTCAATATAATTATGTACCCGCGTTATTAAGAATTATATTATAATTTAATGTGACACAATAATTATATTTTTTATTATGGATATATATTGAATAATTCTGTAATGGGGCGTTATGTTTTTGGTTGGTTTATTTAAATGTCGACGAACTTTTTATAAAAACCTTGAATTTTAACACGTTCGAAAATATGAAAAAATTGTCTTCAGATCTTATCGTGATCTAATTAATACACGAATAGGGAACAAATTAATTGTAAAAATAAATATATCCATTAGGAATATTAAAAAACAAAACTTCCAGGTTTATTTAATAATAATAATAAAAATAGTAGTAATAAAACTCAAAGTCAACCCACAGTATGTAATTTAATGAAATATTACAGTAGCGACATGTTTCGGTCACAAGACCATCTTCAGGCTCTATGTGCAGACTGCAGTGTTTAAACAAATTATAGCAGATATTATGAATAAAAAAAGGGGAGTATTTTAAGTTAAAGTAATAAAATAGGTTGAAAAAGGTAGTTTAAAAAAATAGTTTAAATTATTAGAACAAACCATATGGAAGTTAATGTGTGAATATAAGAAAATCTGGCGTAAAGAAGTAAAAATTTCAGAATGAAACCAGATATCAACATTCTATAAAAAGGCTTGTAAAGAGTTCTCCAAAACAAGGAGATCGATCTCCAAGACCAAATCAGGAACTGGCCTGGTTTAATAGCGGGGCTAGAAGAAGAAACGATGTGGAGAGATCCCCTAGACGAGGGGTTCAATCTCCAAAACCATTGATCGATAGAAGAATGGAAACTGGTAGGTTCAAAAGAACCAATATGGAGAGTTCTCCGGAATAGGGAGATCAATCTCCAAATCCCGTGACCGTAAGTTATCGGATTAATGGTGGTAAAAGTCAGAAGACATAGTCTCATAAAAATTAGTATAAAGAGAGTAAGGTAGAACGTCATACTCCATATCACATTAACACACAGTGGAGTGATTTGTATCCTAGTTGATTCACTGTTAATTTTTATGAGACTATGTCTTCTGATTTTTTCCACCATTAATCCGATAACTTACGGTCACGGGATTTGGAGATTGATCTCCCTATTCCGGAGAACTCTCCATATTGGTTCTTTTGAACCTACCAGTTTCCATTCTTCTATCGATCAATGGTTTTGGAGATTGAACCCCTCGTCTCGGGGATCTCTCCACATCGTTTCTTCTTCTAACCCCGCTATTAAACCAGGACAATTCCTGATTTGGTCTTGGAGATCGATCTCCTTGTTTTGGAGAACTCTTTACAAGCCTTTTTATAGAATGTTGATATCTGGTTTCATTCTGAAATTTTTACTTCTTTACGCCAGATTTTCTTATTTTCACACATTAACTTCCACATGGTTTGTTCTAATAATTTAAACTATTTTTTTAAACTACCTTTTTTAACCTATTTTATTACTTTAACTTAAAATACTCCCCTTTTTTTATTCATAATATCTGCTATAATTTGTTTAAACACTGCAGTCTGCACATAGAGCCTGAAGATGGTCTTGTGACCGAAACATGTCGCTACTGTAATATTTCATTAAATTACATACTGTGGGTTGACTTTGAGTTTTATTACTACTATTCGTACTATCCACATTTGAGTTATGGATAACCTCTACAATTTAATAATAATAAAGTTAAATTGCTTCAAAAACAGCGGTCTACAAAAACTATAGCTAAGTCAGCTGACGATGCTTCATAGCGAAACGGCCGTCATTGTGATTTAAAACATATTTTTTCAAATAAACTTGGAAGTTACGTTAAAACGAAGAGTTTTTTATTATTCTTAATAAGTTGGACTTCCAAAAAGTAAGAGTTGGTACAATAAATTTACTTTTTAACTGTTTTCAATATTAAATCTCAAACCGATTTATTTTTACTAAACTTGTTCTTCTAGGATCATTCTAACCCCGATATTATTTTCCGGTAGGAAGAAAACGCTAGATTTTGTTAGAGTAGGTACACACAAATCTGGCTTCACTACGACAAAATTTGTGTAAATATTATTTCAAGAATATAAAGCGGGTTATGGATTTTAATAAGTAACTAGCTTGTAAATTCCGAATGAGTAGATTCCATCAGCATATTTGGGGCTTCGGGGAATTCGCTTAATCCAATTAGAATACGTAAATGCAACCTCTATCAATCTCGCATAGTCTCATAATCTCATGCAACCTCAAAGTAAGTATTGGAAAAGCAGGATGGGATCCAAGTTTTCTCGCACACAAACAATCTCACGTTAAAGATGTCTGCTCGCAAGCGTCTAAAATTCGTCACGTGAATTCAATTTAATATTAAATTATTCTATCTAGTTTGCTGTGTATTTTGCTATTTCAAAGGTAGGAATTATTCATTTTAATTAAAATGTAAGAATGTTGGAAATATATGCTCTATTCAGAGTATGGCCCAAGAATTATTATTTGTCCTTGAGATTTTGCAGATAAAAGTTAAAGGTTTTTTTTGTGTAAAACTTTGCCTTATAGGAAAAGAAGAGTGGTTAAGATTAAATTGTACCAGGAGGTAAAAAACCAAAAGGTATCGACTGGTACAGACTGTGGTATAGTAGTTTTCACAATAAATGGTATTAACTGAAGGATTATAATAAAACCAATTAGACCCTTAAGTTGTAAAATCCGAGTGCACTTCATAAATGTAAAAGGACCTGATTCAGGTAATTTTGTTTCTCAGAGAGGGATTGTAAAGGATTACAGCTTACACTTCTTGTTCATTTTAGTCTTTGTATTTCATTGGAAGTATTCACTTGTGTTACGGCGTGCAATAATTTTATACCATTTATTTGTTACAACAGACATTAATAGCAAATATTTTATATCCCAACGTACAGCGTATGTGGCGTCCGTGGATAAAAAGTAATAGTGCTTCTTCCAGTGGTTCGTTAAAGAAGAATCACTTATCTTGTGACGCGAAAATCATTACAAAAAATGTGTATAGTTCCTTAGTTCCAAGGATATAACGCGGATGCTGCAGCAAGATTAACCAGTAATTTGACGAAGGTGCCTCTTACTTCAGTTAGACGAATTGTTGAAAATTTCATGGAATCAAGAAAAAAGCGTAAAGATTCCGGTGTCACAAAAAGTCTAGACGACTGGGAAAAAAATTTGATAAGGCCAAAAATCTACACTATGTACGATGAGCAGCGTGTCCCTACAATCAAAAGTCTGAAACAGCCGCTCATCAGTGACGAAACTCACATCAACTGTGGCCTCACTACTCTTTGGCGAGCTCTGTCTGCAATGGGCTTTAAATATCGCAAAATTGACAGGAGACAAGTAACAATGGAATCCACACGTTTAATAAACTGGTGTTCTTAATATATAAAGTCAATAAGAATATACCGGTCTGAAAATCGGCCAATACTTTATCTCGACGAGACATGGTTTGACACGCACGACACCCCTTTCAAAGGATGGTCTGATTCCTCTGATAAGTGTAAAACAAAAGCATCATCAAATAAAGGAAGAGAATCACAATATTACACGCAGGATCAGAAAATGGTTGGATCCCAAACTCTATGTAGCTTTCTGCCAAAAATATTAAGGACTCTTGTGTTGATTATCACGAGATACGACAGCAGCAGAGATTTTTGAAGATTGGTTTAAAAGTTGTCTATTACCCAACATTCCGCCAAACAGCGTTATAGTAATGGATAACGCAAGGTATCATAGTCGACAATTGCAAAAAATTCCTGGCTCAAAGAATACGAAATTGGAGATTCAAAACTTCATGGCTGCAAATGACATATATTTTTTGGACAATTATACAAAAAAAAAGAACTTTTACAAGTTCTGCAGTCCTTTTCTTAAAAAAACGTATGTTTGTGATACAATTGCAGAAGAATTGGGACATACAGTGTTACGACCACCTCCCTACTACTGCGTGTTCAATCCCATAGAGCTTATATGGCAGCAACTTAAATCGGGTGTGCGCAGAAAAAATACTTCTCCGACTTTAAGTGGTAGTGTGGTAGAAATACCTAGGAACTGTATGAATGGCATTCCTACCGAGAGTTGGAAAAGTTCTGTTAGTCATGTTATAAATGTTGAAAACTCGTACCTTTTTGTAAAATTAATCGCGCCAATTATAATTAATTTACATGAGGATAGCGATAGCGACACTGAACTAAATATAGAATAGAATTGTAACATTTAGATAAATTACTTGTATATCTCCTATTTTATGCGAAATTCTTAAGTTCGACTCTCTTTACCTGATGATTTTCTACACAAGCCAATAACATTTACTGTCAAAAATACTATACACACTGTGCTGATAAAATAACTTACTTTAGAAAAGGAACAAATCAAGAGAGACCTTGAACAACCAAATATTAATATCTTACTAAAAAAAAATAATTCAACTCTGTTCTAGGTACGAAACAAAACAAGAAATTCCTATCCAAAAATAGAGTAGCCTCCCCAAATTAAAATTTTCTCTAACTGATGACATGGAAGTTTATAAAACTCTTCTATCTATTAAGTCCAATGCTACTGGCGTTAACAAAATCAATATTAAAATGTTACTACTTTGCTGTCCCCACATATCGCTTAGCTCATTCTGCAAACCTTCACATGCGTGCATTAAAAATGTACTTTTAACACTTAACTACGAAAATTTTGATTTTAAAAAGTATGTTGGTAGCACTGTGTAATTTATAACATTTGACAGTTTTGACATTTAAATTATCTAATGTTTATGTTTTAAAATATTTTAAAATGAATAATACACCAATAATAATATATTATATAAGTAAAAGATGATATTAATATTCACAAATACTTTCTTAAAGAATAATATAAAATTCAAAAATTTCTATTAGCCACAAATGTCATTATCAATAGTCTTGTCATTAGATACTTCACTCATGTTGCCAACCATTTAAAACAAAAATTTGCTTGCGTAAAAGTTACATTACTATACGCAAATGCATTTCATAATGAATAAGTATCTTTATAAGTGCAAAATATAAAAAGAAATTATAGAATGCTAAACTTAATAAAAGTTAATGGCTTTAAGCTAATCTAAAAATGTACGACATTCTCAAAGTAAAGGTTGGTGCAATGAATTCCATTTTAAAATCCGATACTGCTTAGAAGCCATTCTATTATCATAGCGACCATTCAATCACAACTAAATCCGATTAACTATTTTATTCCCTTTGGGAGTCATTAGGGCTATTAACATAGAATCCTTAAATGGAGCAGATCATCTCTAATGTGACTCTTGAAAAATCAAATAAGAAAAAGACCAATGTCATTGTCACAAAATCTTTATTATAACTACAGGCGTTAGTAACAAGCTACTAGTTTCGGCCTTTGGAGGCCATCATTAGGCTATAAAAAAAAGTGAAACATTATAAAATACCGCTACAAACAAATTACAAATATCACTATCAATTAAAATTAGCATAAGAGCAAATAGGTAGAAAAAGTTCCAAACGATTGCAGAACTAGAGCTGAAGGTTTAAAGTGACATTAAAATTAGAATTTACTAACTATATTAATGGCAAAAACCAAAAGGAAGAAGAAAATTTAAAAAAAAGTTTTGTAGGTAGTACTAAATACAGAAATTAAAAAAAATATATGTGGGCACTAAATTAACCCAAAAAAAGGGTTTTTTGTTTCTGTTATAATGTTTTGTTATAATGTTCTTGTATAAATAACCGGTCATTGTTACACAGTAACACAGGGAAAACTAGTTGAGAATTGGTAAATTCTGTGATGATCGTGAAGAAAGAAAATACCATAAAACAGAAAGAAAACAATGTAGGATAGATAATATCTTCAAATGTGCTGAATCTTATACCATTGGCAAAACTGATACCACTATACACTACACACTTTTAACGCTCGTTTGGATAATCAACTTATCTTCTTCAGAGACCAATTATTATAAATTAAAACTATGTCGGCTAACTAAATTTTTTCTAGACAAGACTATTTCTCAAAAAAACAAGACAATTAATACTATATCCATGAAACATATAATCTTTATTATTATAAGTTATAGTAATTTGTCCATTTGTTTCTACCGAAGAATTGTTTTGTGTATTATAGAAGTGTAACCTATTTGGAAACTCGAGAGTTCAACTTCAGTTGCTGTTCTAAGATTTTCGATCAACTTCTGTTGGTGACAGGATTGAAGCTGCATGCAGATATGATTTTAGGAGGTTTTGCATGTAGGTGATCCGTGAATTATATTAACTCTTGTTCAGCAACCACTTGCTCGAACAAGGCTAACACAGCTGAAGATCGATAGTAATGGTTTGTATTTTGGGGATATTCCAATTTTATTAGCTGATATCTTTGTCCACTTAGGGTATTGATTCCAAATAGGCAGTTTTTGAACCTAGATCTATTCTTTCTATTAGGATGTCCGGTAAAAAAGAATCTGCCTGATATAATTTTTGATCCTCTCTTTTTCATTAATTTCAAGTATAATTTAATGAATATCTTATCGATAATTTGCCGCTTGCCAGCCTTTATCGGTGGATAAATGCTTTTGAACTAAGTTTTATTTTAAACATTTGCAGCAAACGCTTTTCTTCAGAAACTGCTTGTTTGCAACACCATAGAGCAGACTAATAGTAGTAGAAAATGGGTTATTAGACTTTGTATCAAAGTCAACCAAGAATTACCACGAAATAATGATCTTTGTGTTTTTAAAGATTATTTTTCCCAGCTATTGGACTTTTTGCCAAGTGCTGCAATGGTTGTCTTAGATAACGCCAGTTATCATTCAAAACTGGTAGAAAAGTTACCAACGACGTCATGGAAAAAGGAGACATTAAAGAGTGGCTCCAGAGCAAGAATATTTGTTTTAACGCCACCATGCTGAAAACGGAATTACTGCAAATTGCAAAGTGCCAAAAATTACAATATAAAAAATATGTAATTGACGAAATGGCGAAGGAAAAAGGAATAACTGTATTACGTTTGCCACCTTATTACTGTTAATTAAACCCTATAGAATTAATATGAGCACAGGTAAAAGGTGAGGTGGCAAGAAACAATAGAACTTTTAAATTGAATGATGTTAGATAACTTTTGATAAATTCTTTTAGAAACGGTACACGGGCAAATTTGACCAATGCATTAAACCATGTGAAGAAGGAAGAATAACGATTGTGGAGTGTTGATATCAATATTAAAGAACTGTTCGAACCCATTGTAATTCCTAACGAATCTGACTCGTCGTCGGATGAAAACGACGAAATGGAAGCCGATAATTAAAGGAGTAAATGCTTTTGCATTAATTTACATTTAATTCTTACTTTTTAATATGTAGCATATTTTTATTTTTATTTTAATTTGAATTAGGTTTTAAAAAAAACTTCTGTTCTACGGTCATGGGATCTATTCAGCTACCTGTTGTGACAATATTATCTAGGGTTTTTATTTTGTTTGGTTTAGTTAATCCCTAATTACAGGGTGGACTCTTTGAAAAATAACAACTATGACTATGTTTCAATAGAAATTTATTATACTTTTAGTTATTTTTCATGAACCACCCTTGCATTTATAATGAATTCACAGTGCTGCCAACTCCAAACAACTATATAATAAGATAGAGAAAATAAAAAGTTTCAGATTTTCTTATTTTGCAATAAGATATAGCCATAATCATTCATTTGCATAAAGGAGGAGATAAATAGACCAAGAGCCAGTGACCAATTTTGGGTGGTCAGTTCAAAAGTCACGAAACTTTTCCTGGTAAATCTTCTATACCTACTGTAAATTAAAAGCCTCTTCTGGCAGTCCTCTGTGGCCGGGGTAAACTACCCTAAAATTTTAAAGAGGGCAAGAAATAAATTTCATTTTAGTCAAAGTATCAGTCATAAAATTTTAGGGAAGTATTTTTAACAGTATTTTGTTTTTATAGAATTTTTCCAGAATATTTACACCCCACCCAATTTTTGACAGAACGCTTTAATTATTTATAAAAAAATGCATTTTCGTCATTTTATCAGTGTTTAAATTTTAACAGAATAAATAAAATACATAAAAAATAAAAAATATACAATGCCAGAACGAAATTCCATCACCAACAATTTGCCAGAGCAAAAAACATATTCGTGCGAGTGCAAGTAAGATAGGGATATGGAAACCTGCGAGTTAGAGAGAGCGCGTTAATGGGGCATCTATGGGCTTCATTAGATGTAGATATAATATGTAGAAGTTAAATATATACCATATAAAAAAAAGTTTTATTATACTAATTAAAAAGTACAAAATTTATATTTTTTAAAAAATTAATAAGTCTAATAGTCTTCGTCCTCGTGATCCTCAACGAATACAGAATCATTCGAATCTTCTATTCGAGGCTCCAATATCCCATCATCTGTGAACACGTCACAGATACAGGTAAGAGCAATGGACCTTCTACAAAATGTCCACCGTAAAAGAAAAGAATACCTAGACTAGTACGTGTTTCATCGTTTCAATATTTTCCACAATATCCTTGACAATGACCTGGAAACATCTATGTCAAAGGTACAGAAAAATATTTTTCAATTAATATTTAAACAAGATTAAGAGCAATTGATTGCATGATTTATGATTTTAAATCTACATCTAATGAAGCCCATAGATGCCCCATTAACGCGCTCTCTCTAACTCGCAGGTTTCCATATCCCTATCTTACTCGCACTCGCACGAATATGTTTTTTGCTCTGGCAGATTGTTGGTGATGGAATTTCGTTCTGGCATTGTATATTTTTTATTATTTATGTATTTTATTTATTCTGTTAAAATTTGAACACTGATAAAATGACGAAAATGCATTTTTTATAAATAATTAAAGCGTTTTGTCAAAAATTGGGTGGGGTGTAAATATTCTGGCAAAAATTCTTTTAAAAAAAATACTGTTAAAAGTACTTTCCTAAAATTTTATGACTGATACTTTGACTAAAATGAATTTATTTCTTACCAGGATTTACCAGGAAAAGTTTCGTGACTTTTGAAATGACCACCCAAAATTCGTCACTGGCTCTTCCTCTAAAAAATCTAGCTTCCCAATCATGCTTTTTCCTACCTAATCAAGATCATTGAAAGGTTGGTCAAAAAAGGCTTCTGACTTTTTTGGTTAAACAAAAAATTCCAACCAAGCATCAATTTGGATTTTTAAGTGTCAAATGCACAAATGAACTCTATAAAATAAATAAAAATTTTTGGCAGATACTGTATATGTTAAATTTTTTTTTGCAATTTTCAGTTAAAGAATGGATTTTACCTGGTGTTTTTATAACGCACAGGTAATTACAAGCTGTATATTGCTAAATTAGTAAACATAATTTGTTTTCGGTTAAGGAATAATTTTCGTTTCAAGGTTATCAACGAAAAACACTATAGAGAGCGTATGGTATTCAATGACCTGTCATGTCTTCGGCAGCGGAAACACGCCGTATAACCCTCATACAATACACCTCTTCATGGATATCCAATACAGTATATTTCACCATATATGTAGAGGTTATTAGTCATTTGTTTTTGGTAGTTCGACCTGTCTGGGGGTTCCAACAATATATATTAGACATTAATTCGCTGTTAGATTCTTATTTTTAAAAATGGTTATTTGTTTCTAATCAATATACGTGTTTGTGTTATTTTTGGTGGTTTGCAGTTGTTCACTGATCTCGCAAATAATGTCAACTAAATATTTTAAAGTAAGTATATTATTTTTAATAATAACTGAACAAAAATATCATTAATAACCTATAAGATCAGCAAATAATTTTCTTCTTTTTTAAAATTCAATTTGTCATAAAATAACATAACCTTTTACACTAAATAGGCAGTAAATATTTTCATTCAGAGATATTAAATTTAAAAAAGTTTATATTATTTATCAAATATCTTAGAGTCTGTTGATTTTTCCCTGTATATTCGTAAAAAACATCTTCTGGATAACCTTCAATAACAAAAATAATATTTACATAATTTTAGTCTAATTTAAATATATATATTCAAATTAAAGCATAATAATATGCTTAAAATTACAGAGCAGAAATTCAGTACAGAAAAAATGTTGTATAATATAATTTTATGTGGTATTAACATCATCCAATTAAATTATTTAAATAATTTTTAATAATTTATAATCTTTTTTTACACTTCCATTTTATAATACACTAATTAAAAGAATAAAATTTGTTTAACATTTATAGTTATTTATGTACCAAGGACGAAAAAGCTTTTTGCCGAGGTGCATATTACATTTTTTCGTTGTCCTCTGCATACTTTTATGAAAGTAAGAACTCACCACATTTATAAAATAATTATTTTGATTAGAGGTTTAAGAATTCTCTCTCTAAATGATATACTAAAAAATTAAATCAATCTCGAAGATGGATATTGAAAGTACAGTTTTTGTAATTATTAACATTAATATCTAGCTAATTTCGTAAATACTTCATTTGACAACGGCAAATGGCAATAATAACTCAAAATTTACCAAATTTGAGTTGCGATTGTTTTCGGAACTATCATGCACGTACTTTTTACGTGGTAAATCGTCGTAACTCTTAAGAAAATAGCCTGCAACCAGACTTACAAAATGTAATATATCGTAAGTCAAACTGCATCCTAATTTTTCCCCACAAAGCTATCGTATGTTGAGTTACTAGAGTCTTCTTAGAACAAAAAGGAACAGGAAGGAGTCGGTCATATATTAACTTTAAGGAAAATTTGCGACGGAAGTCGGCCATCTTTAAGCTCCTTGTATGACTCATTTTTTATGTTTACAGTATAATGTCAAAGCAATTTTTGCATATAAATGTCAAAAATTAGCGCATAGGCGTATCATGCGGTTCTTATAAATACTAAATTATTTAAAAATCCAATTGAATTCACACTCTTGATTGGTTGAAATTTATTAAAATTAAAAACCCTGATATAATTTTTATTTTTTTTCGGTACGTCAATGGAAACGGAAATTAAATTGACAATTGGCCGCCATATGCAAGCTCCTTTCTGGACTCAAGGTCATTTTGCATATACTCCTTCCTGTATCTTTTTGTTCTAAGAGAGTCTTCGTTGCTTAATCTCTAGGAGACATTAAAAGTATACTGAGTTACTATTGTTTTCTTGGCACTGTGTGTCACTTTTTGAGGTTATGAGATAAAAATAGGAGAAATAAAATAGTATATTACATAACGAGTGTGGAAAGTGAAGTATTACGCACAAGTGAAGTTTAGCACGAGCCGCGTAGTGGCGAGTGCGGAAACGTAACGAGTGCAAGAAATACACTTTCCAACGCGTTGTGTATACGATTTTTCCTACGACCCCAATATTTCTTATTATAATAAATATTTTAAATTTATTTATAATTTATAAAATTTATTATAATTGTTAGTCATGTTAAAAATTAGGATTTAAACGAGTTTATATATTGCATGGAAATATAATTAATTAAAATCAAATAACCACCTTTCTCAGGAATTCACATCAAAATTCTTTATTAGATAAATGACAATTTAATTTTTTTGTGGGCTCTATAAAAATTAAAAGTAAAATGGTCAGTTGGTGAAATTAATTGAAAAGTAATGTAATAATAATAGACACAAAGATAATTGTAAACAGAAACACAAACATAACTTCAAAAATCCAAATTCGACACATACACGGAACATAACACATTATAAAAAAGAAGAATAAACTGTTCTTCTTTCTAAAAGTGTTTTTATAAAAATAATAATACTGAATAAAAATTTGTTTATTTTTTAAAAATTTAAAAACCTATAAGAAACTTTATTCTTTATTCTTACTTTATACAGAAAAATTTGTATTGGCAATTACCATACAATATTTGACACAAGGAAGATTAAAAAAAAAATTAAATGGTCCTTGCTTTGTCATTCATGTGTTTACTATTGATAAATTTGACGTAAATGTCACAGATCATAGAACTATATTTTTTTACTTTTCAATACGTGTATTGATATTAGCTACTTTCTTAAGTACAAATAAGTGTGCAAACTAGCACTTTCATATGTGGTCGTAGGAAAAAGCCAAAAAATAATTCAAGACGGAACTTTTCACGAGTTTACAAATTTATTATTCACAATCAGGATATACAAATTTGTATTTGTATTTGTATGTTTTTGCATACACTGGGAATTTCTTAAACATGGGTGAAAACTACTTTGAAGAAAATTGAATAGTGTAAGCTTAGAAGAAGATAAGCGTGGATGTCATATCTAACAAGGTTTAAGGTTTTTTTTAAAACCTAATTCAAATTAAAAGTAAAATTAAAAGAAAAATAAACATATGCTACATATTAAAAAGTAAGAATTAAATATAAATAATTGCAAAAATCACTTACTCCTTTAATTGTCGGCTTCCATTTCGTCGTATTCATCCGACGATGAGTAAGATTCGTTGCCTGGTCCGATAGGAATTACAATGGGTTCGAACAGTTCTTCAATATTGATATCAACACTTCATAATCGTTCTTCTTTCTTCTTCACATGGGTTATGGCGGTGGTCCAATTTTCCCATGTTACGTTTCCAAAAGAATTTATCAAAACTTGTCTAACGTCATACAATTTAAAAGTTGTATTGTTTTTTGCCATCTCACCTTTTACCTGGCCCATATTAATTCTATAGGGTTTAATTGACAGTAATAAGGTGGCAAATGAAATACAGTAATTCCTTTTTCCTTCACCATTTCGTCAATTACCTATCTTTCATATTGTAATTTGTGGCGCTTTGCAATTTGCAGTAATTCAGTTTTCAGCATGGTGTCGTGAAAAGAAATATATTTGCTCTGGAGCCACTCTTTAATACCTCCTTCTTTCCAAGACGTCGTTGTTACCTTTTCTACCAGTTTTGAATGATAACTAGCGTTATCTAACAAAACTACTGCAGCACTTGGCAAAAAGTCCAATAGCTGGAAAAATAATCTTCAAAAACATCAAAGGTCATTTCCTCGTGGTAATGAGCCATTTGTACTGGAACAAATCTCGAACTTGACGCCATTTTCACTACCGAAAATGTTCTTGGAGTAAAATAATAAAAATATAGATCACCATATAAACCACCAACACTAACGAGTACCTACATTCTTATGTATTAGGATATAAACAAATCCTCAATTTATAGACTAATAGCATACCTGTTTTTGCAATTATATACATAGGGTTACCTTAATCCTTTAATACCCCTAACGACCACAATTATTCTCGTTAAAATCGAAAAACAAAACATTCTAAATATCGTACTATGACTGCTTATCCCTTACCTAAGAAGATTAAAATATGATGATTAAAAGAAATTTGATAAATAAGTACGTGCGCTACTGATTTAGGGCCTTGTTAACAACATTTTACAATTTTCTTAGCTGCCAACTTCAAACAAATAAACTATAAATATATTAAAATGTTTCCTATTAGTGTTTTTAATCGAAAACTCGAGCCCTTTTATTATTTCCGTCATTGGTAAATAAACTTATTATTAATTAATATTAATTTTAAATGAATGAGGTCAGATACAAACGAAGCTAAAAATAGCAATCGTTAAAAACTGTGCAACCTATTATTTTAACGATAATTATTCTTCTAGTTTTTATTACGTACACTTGAGGATGCAAAGCAATTAAATTTTTATTAAAAGCTGAAAACATTTTCAATATCTTTTCGGTTCCCGGGATTTTATTGCCGTTTTTATTATTAAGAAACCGGAATTTTCATAAAAATGCTTCTACTCGAATATACAAAGAGAAATGTGTAACTGTTTAATATTAAACTGACGTATTTTAAAAATTATATTCGACTGTAACAGATTTACAGGTCGATAGAAATTTTATTTATATTTATTTCGGATACTAATCTAGAAGCATTTGGCGTCAGTTTGTAAAGAAAGTAATAAAAACTTTTTCTTCTATCATTGTCAGCGCCCTTAGTGAACCGAAGTCGTGCATTCCTGTTCAAGCCCTTAAGGTTCGTTTACATTGGTCAAGTTACTTGAATCAAGTTAACTTGATTCAAGTCAACTTGAATCAATTTTGGTGTTTACACTATATGAACGATTTTTGCAAACTTGAATTCAAGTTTGCAATTTCGTACACCTCCAGGAATTCAATAATTTGATCACTTGTCCACTTAACACTTTTTGAACTCATTTTTAGAAAGATGCTTTTAACATAAACAATAACAAAACAACACCACTCAACGTGACACTAGATTTTTAGGTTAATCCTTGAAGCAAGTGAGCTTGAATGTGTGTTTACACTGGTCAAGAGACCTTCCTACTTGTTTCAAGTGCAGCCAACTTGACTCCAAAAATCAAACATGTTCAACTTTTACTTGACACTTGAATCTAGGGGTCAAGCACTACTTGAACGAGGTAAAAATCACTTGAAGAATCGTTTACACTGTTCAAGCACGGTTCAAGTTACTTGACTCCAGTAAACTTGATTCAAGTAACTTGACCAATGTAAACCCCGCTTTATGAGGGTATTACTGCTAGCCTTAAAGGTCTCCAAAATCCGTCTTGGGTGTGCCTTCTATTTTAAGATTTTTTTACTCTTATTACTTCTTAATAAACATAAAACACATATGTATTTGTCTATAGAATCAAATTTTGACAATTTTAATTCTACATGTCGTTAAATATGTATTTAGAAATGCCATTTTAAATATTTTTTACATCAATTTTTATTAAGAAACTATTTTTGCATTTCTGCTTCTATAGTCTAGTTCAGTTGATTTTATTTTTTAATTATGTTATCGTCTCATATAAAAAAATATACCTACTTATTAATTAGTAATCACGCATTTTAAAATGTGGATTTTTAAGATCAGTGTATATTCTGTTGCATAGATACTACATGAAAATAAAATTATATATTAAATACAACCCAATAGGCGTATGCATACCAGATGCTGGAAATAGATCTTTCAGTAGCGTACTATAAAAACAATTAGTCCAAATGGCATCCTTAGAAACTCATAATGGTTTGTCGGCGTAATGAAAGCGGTTTAATTAATCGAACTTTCTTCATTTGGTATTTGGTAATAACCCGAAGCCAAATCCAATGTTATGAAAAATTTGTGACCATAATGGTATCTCTTATTAATATTTTATGAATCATAACCAGCTAAATTATCCCTAAATTATCCAACTCATGTTATGCAATGTTTAACCACTGAATTATTTCATTCGGTTAGAAATGAGTTGCTCAATAAGCGACAACGCCGCACAACTTCTCTGAATGATACCACGCGTAGAAGCGGTTATACTATGAAATTTGACACAGTCTCTTTAATTACTTTAAGCATTGTTGTCGAAGCAATTGCAACAAGATTTTGGAGTTGTATTGGTGTTTTTTGGCGAAATTATAGGTAATATTAAGCGAAATTAAGCGAAAGAAATGGTTCGTCATTGCCAAGTGTGTAAAAAACAGGACTATTTAAGCCCCAATGTTTGTTTTCAGTAGTCAGTTAAAATAATAATATAATAATAAATAACGGAACAAAGAGAATCGATTGGTTACAACCCGAAACCACATGACTGCAAATCAAAGAGACAAATTATTTGTTAAATAAATTGGGGATAATAATACATTTTTTTTTTAATTTTTAAATTGTTCTGTTAAAAAGTTCTGTACAAAAATTGTTAAGGATTTAAACCCCTTAGATAGTTAGAAAACTGTTATAAAATTACCTGTAGGTAGCCAATTTATCGATTGGAACAACTAGTAAAATTTGTTATTGTAACAACACTTATATTCGAGGAAAATAAAATAATATTTTTTTACATATTTATCAAGAACATACTTATTAATTTTTAACAAGGAATCACTTTCATACATTTTTTGCAATTATTTTCACTCACCCTGTATAATATATGAAGTTATTATTTTCTTTATTGTTAAATCCAAAAAATAAAAGTATACTGTCAATGAAGCAACATTAAGGGTCTTAAAAAAGAAAAAAATAATAATTCAATGTACCTGCAGTATTCCCAGATTCCTTTTGCTCCCGTCCATCAAAAAACCACTTTCAGAAATCATTTTTCTGCGCAGCAATAAAACTTTTTATTTCGACCTAAATATTTTAGAAGCTGATGTTGTTTTTCGTAGTTTTTGCTCCTATTATTTCTACATAAAAGTGTGATAAAATTTTTTCTATTTTGTAAATTATCTGAGTAATAAGAACAAAGTTTGAATTAATTTTGAAACTAACAGTAAATGGTAATACCTACTAACAAAAAAAATAATAATACTAATAACAAACAACTAAATACTAATAAAACTAATAAAATATCAAGAAAACTTTAAAACTTTTATATGTTATATCCACCGAATACGGAACTACGAATAGAATGGCAAGAACCTAGTTACTGTCTAGATCCGTATGCGACATCGAGTAGCAGCGGTTGTGTTAAAAAGTATTGTCGATAATACAAATTCCTTAAATTTATTTCTAGTGCCATGTATCTGTCAATAAGAAGTACTCTGCGATAAAATAGACAGCTACATTTCAATGAAACTAAAGTAAATATATATGTTTACAATCAAAAAATTATCATTTATTTATTTATTTTGCTTAAAATACAAGTCAAGTTTCAATTATCTTCTTTTCTTTTTAAGTACTCCTCCTTCGTTTCACTCATTAGCAGTCTAATAGCACTGACATTATTTTCACTTTGGTCACAAAAACTGTCGATACTACCATCAAACCTATACTTTGACATTTGCAGATTAGAACCTTCAGAAAATTTTTTAATGCCATGGATTTATGTAAAAGCTAATGGTTGCTTCCACTGTTTATACAGTCCTTTCAGCATAAAAACGTTTGCATGATCTGCTAGTACAGGTTTTATTTCTTTATAAATTACAATTTGATTTATTCACTTACCAGGTAAATTTAAAGTTGGAACTGCTGTTCCAACCTGACCTCTTTTGATACCTAAAACTTTACAGGTACTAGAAAAATGTTTCTCACAAACTACATATTTTTTATAAATGTCTTCAACTGACAAGTCTTTATAATTTAAAGGCTGTATCTTTAAAATCCACTCACTAAACACACTTGGTTCATTTTTTGGAAAACGATGCAAACGATTTGTACATGTAGGTACCCAACATTTCCTTTTAGATAAGGGGGGTTGATAGTTTGAATCCATTTTAGGGACAGAATTATTTGGAAGCACAAAACCAAAGATGATATACACCAACAAAACTAAAAAAACTGAAGACAAAACTCCTGCTCTTTTCCTGATTCTCAGAACTACTGTCTCTTTTCTTAATTTTCTTAAAACTGTTTCTCACCCAATACAGGTTGATACAGATCTGTTAAATTAAAAAGTATTGTCGTTAATAGTATTAGTAGAGAGACCTCTTCCGAAAAATAGAACAATCAAAATGAGTAGACGCAACGATCAGCGCCATCCTATGGTTGTGTTAAAAATATTTTAATAAGTTTTGGCGTGAGTATATTTGCTTTCATTTCTAATCGTAGTTCCGTATTCGGTGATTATATCTGTGTTTATGACAGAGACATGACAGAATTAGAATAAACTTCGACAATTCATTATGGCGAACGGTTTTACCCATTCGATGCAGTCTTGAACAACAATTGTCGAATTTATCTCGAATTCGACTTTCAAGAATCGCCTTTATACAAAACTATCGACATATGTCGAAACTCGACACTGATATTTCGAATTCGAGATTCAAGAATCGAGCACCTGATATTTCGAATTCGAGATTCAAGAATCGAGCCCCTTGAAGCAGAAATCGATTATTTAGCTCGTCTTGCAGTAGGTACTATATTAAAATAGTATCATTGGATTTGCTCATTTTTACCAAGATTACCTTTTTGGTGAAAAATTTAATGATTGTTAAGTCTAAACTTTTTATTTCGACCTAAATATTTCAGTAAATGTGTTTCGTCGGTTTTGTTCCAATTAATCCTACATAAACGCGTGATAATTTTTTTTTCTATTTTGTAAATTAAAATATTTAAAATACGAGCGAACTAAAATTACTTTTGTTTCGTTAATGAATCGATCTGTAATTAAAACCTGCAGTTAGACAGTTCAGTGATTATATAAATGTACTGATCATACCGTATCTGCATATCTATTCAAAGTACACACTGAATACTGTGCTACAATTGATACCGTACAGTAAATATTTGTTCAAAACATCGGAATATTAACCTTGTTATTGTATGTCTCGTATGAGACAGGCATAGGCGGGTAAATTGAATAGTATTTTGTGCAACTAGTGTACAAAGGTGTTCATTGCTCACGAAAGCGAAGGTCATTGGCTTAAGTAAGTAAACGACAACGGCGCACGAGTTGCACTTACTATTTTACCTTACCTAAGAAGATTAAAATATGCTGATTAAAAGAAAATTCTTAAAACCGATATAAATAAGTACGTGTGCTACTGACTTAGGGTCTTGTTTACAACATTTTACGATTTAATGACATTTCTTAGCTGCCAACTCCAAACAAATGAACTATAGTTATGGCTCATTTGGTTGTTGTAATAAAATATGAAAAACATGAACTAAAATGTAGGTTTGTTAAATTTTTAATAAAAAATACCTTGGTTAACACGTTGTGCAGACTACAGTTGGTAAAGTTTCTTAAAAAAAATAGATATAATTATGAGATTGAGGAAAATTCGCATAAAACAACTCAAGAACCATGCTTCAACTGTTTTTATTTGTTTCAGGCCACGCAGCTCGGCATTTTGATAATATTCCTCACCATCCACAACACATCATCATCTCTCAGCGATGTTCTCCTACCGGAAGCAACCAAAACTTCGGAGGAAACAGCTCCTCTATTAACACCAATCCGTGTAGCTAGAGAAACAAAGTATCCGAGATATGCGACAGATAATACAGACAAAAACATCAAACCAGAAGAATCAACGGATCGCGATAACAGCAATTCTCCACCTGGAAAGAGATGCATTAGTTGTTTCTCGAGTTATCCAACCAACACGTATCAACCTTCCTATGACAGACCGAGGTACAATTACGACGACACCAGAGGCAGAGATTACGACAGATACGACGACAGAGATAGGTATTTCGATAGGGACAGGTACTACGATAGGGACAGGTATTATGACAGGGACCGGTACTATGACAGGTAAACGCAAAGTACAAACGTTTTTAAATAAATAGTACTTATCGGTTAAACTCATAGTATTGTTAAAAATAATTTATTTATGGGCTTATTCTGTTAGCGGTAACAGCGCTGTAAATTTTCAAGGTGAAGAGATATGTATTGTAATATTTTCGCTGTTAAAATAATGCCGACCAAAACATTCGACGTTAGGAGTGTTGAAGCTGTGTTTGTGATATTAGGATTATAAATTTTCAAGAAATAAATCAAAACGAACAATATCATCTCATTCTTGGCATTCTAAGTAATTTTTACCCAAAGTTGGGTTAGTTGTACCACTTCTAAATATATAGTCGTTTCCATTTCGTTTAAATATAATTCATATTGTTCATCGGATGTTTTTCTTTTTCGTTTTTTAGTCTGTCTACAATTGTTATTTGTTTAATATTTATCTTGTATATTATATTATCTAAGTAGGTACTTTCTGTTCGCATGATGTGTTTGCAAATTCAGCCATTTTTAAAATAATGATTATACAAATAAATATATAAAACTAAAAATAATCAATATTATTCAATAAATATAACTATAACCTAAAAAGTCGGCAATTTATATTAACCAACACAATATAACTGAAGTTAGCTGCAATGTAATATTGCGTTTTCAATAACTTTTTTACATCAGATTGGTCAGAAGACGATGTTTAAGCGCGCTGTTAAATTTGATTTAATATCGCGAGTAACATCGATGTTAATGAAATTTATTGTACAAACCCTTACTACGTGAAAGTCCATCTTATTAAGAACAATAAACAACTAAAAGGTTGAATTAACTTTCACTATTTATTCGTAAAATACTTTAAATGCAATGACGGCCGTTTCGCTATAGAATTAGCATCGTCAGATTGACATATTGAAGTTACATTTTGTTTGTTTGTAGCTAGGTACCTGATGTTGATTAGGTAGTATTAAGGCTAGACCAAGTATGGAAGTAATAGGACATAACAATATTAAAGCCTAGATGTTATTAGCCCTAAGGGATTATCCTGGATGTATTTCCCTTTAAGATCAATGATAAATAAAAACCAGGGAAAAACTATATTATGCTGATCTTTACAATAACTTAATATATTTGTGTTACAATTACGTTTTATCTATGTATAAAATGAAGACTCAATCAAAGTAAACAGTTTAATAGTGGTGAACTTCCAAGATTTATTTGTTCATTAACTACTTTATATTGTTGATCTGCTAGATGTCCTTTTATTTCAAGTTCTTCGAGGAAATCTAAATTTTGTTTTTTATCACAAATATGTAATATTTGAATGTCATTGGTGTGTATGAGTGAGTGTGGATGTTCAAGAACGTGTTTTGCATAGTTTGACTTATCTGGTTGTTATAATCTATATGCTCTTAAGTGTTCATTGAATCTTATTTCAAAATTGTTTTGTGTTTGACCTACATATACAGCAATACATTTTGAACAATTAAATTTGTAAACACCAGATTTTTTAAATTTGGATAAATTTGTTTTTACATTTAACAACATTATTGTGTGATTTGAATGAAACTAATGCAGATGTTGCCGCAGAAATTATTTTTGAAATTGTATTAGAAATATTTCCACAGTATGTAATACTTTTATAACTTTTAATTTCTTTAGTTTATTTTGGAAATATTAGTTCTAGTGACACTTTTTGTTCTTTCTTATTAATTAATTTATTTATCAAATGTATTGGATAGCCATTAGATGTAGCTATTTGTTTTATAATCTAAATTTCTTTTTTAAAATACTTTTTGTTCACTGGAATTGAAAATGCTCTATATATCATAGAATTATAAGCTGCTAATGTTTTCTGTATATTGAATAATTTAATGAATTATTAACTTTTTCAATTCTCAAATCTAGAAAATTAATTGAATTATTTTTTTCAACTTCTAAGGTGAAATTAATTTTAGGATGTAAGGTACTAATATAATGAAAAAATATATCTAATTATCGTTCGCTACCTTCAAAACCTGCTAACACATTATCAACATATCTATACAAAAATACAATATTGTTTTTATAACTAGAATTATAGATTTTGTTTTCTAAATTATTCATAAGATATTTGCTAAAATTGGAGAAATAGGACTTCCCATTGGAAGACCTTCATTTGAATACATACTTTGTTATCAAAAGTAAAATAATTTTGGCTAATGCATCCATCAAATAGATCAATTATGTCTGATATTATACCTGGATGGATATTTCTTTCATCTAATAGCTTTTTAACTAGAACTATACACTGTTTAGGAGGCATTTTAGAGAACATATTAGTTACATCAAACGATACTAATTTAGTATTATTTTGTAAATTACATTTATTTAATTTATTTATCAAATCTAATGAATTTTGTACTGAATATTTAGATGTGTAACCGTAATTATTTAGAATAGTGAAAGTTCATTCAACCTTTTAGTTGGTTATTGTTCTTAATCGATGTTAAATTTACAGCTGTTACGAATGTTTGTACAGAATAACCCTATTAGTTGTAATATGGTACTGTACTTGTGGTATGTACATTGCTTTGGTAATAATGGAAAACAATGTAATATCTGAAGTGTAATTGGGCTACTAACAAAATAATTGTTAACTCCCCAAGTATATGAGAAATATGGAAGGTACAATCAATGTCTTTGCTTATAACTACACTCATCACAAAAAGTATGGTATTCTTTAGATGCATAAAATTTCTTGTGTGCAGTACGTTTGTTTAATTCTTCATTTGGAAGTGTCTAGAAACATTTTGAGTAAAATTGAATAATTTAACCCCAGAACAAGCAGCTCAAATCATGGCTTTAGTTGAATATATCAATATGTTGCTGAAGTCATGGGAATCAACCAATCCAGCGTTTATAGAGTCTTAAGGTATGGAGAAACAGGAAGTTATAATAGAAGACCAGTTCCAGGACATCCCAGGTGTACTCATCCTGCAAATAACCGTTATTTAAGAATTCAGACTTTGCGAACTCGTCATCTTACAGCCAGGCAACTGCAAAATGTTCTCTCTATAGTCCGTAATGTAAAAATATCTGTTAATACGGTTAGAAACAGATTAATGGATTTTGGAATCAGACCCAGAATTCCTGGTACTACTCCATTGTTAACCAGAGCACACCGTGTAGCACGTTTAAGGTTCGCAAGAGAACAAGTTAATTGGGATATTAACGATTGGGCTAATATTATTTTTACGGATGAATCAAGATTTTTACTTTTTGGAGCCGATAGACGTATTCTAGTTTATAGACGCACAGGTGAACGATTTGCTTAGTGTAACATAAGAGCAGCCATAAATTATGGAGGTGATTCGATTATGGTATGGGGAGGCATCTGTTTTAAGGGCCACACAGAATCAATTGTGTTTCGTAGGGGATCACTGACAGTTGATCGGCATATAAGGGAGGTTCTTGAGGAAAATTTAGTGTCATTTGTTCCAATCATTGGAGAGAATTTTATTCTAATGCACGATAACGCTCCCCGCACGTTGCCAGGATAACAATGGAATACCTTCAAGAGGTTGGTAGGGGAAATTGGGGTACTTTCGGCAGGGGGGTAGATTCGTCAACCACCAAAATCTGGCCTATATTTTAAATTTCCCGGCAAATTTCACCTTTACAATGTTATTTGTGTTTTGCCAGTTCCAGTATTGTCTCTGGGCATTCCTAACACTTGTCCACAAAAAATATTTAAGGCGGTGTTCAAGGTAAATATTTTCTGAACATAAACTATTAATATATTTCATTAAAAAACGAAATATTTTTTGAGCTATTTAGGCCTTTTAAATCATATATCTTTACATATTGGATTTCAATTTCAATAAAACCTTAAATTATGCACATTGAAAGGCCAAATAGCTATGTAACTGTAGATGGGGTAGATTCGTCAACACCAAATGGGGTACTTTCGTCATGGATGAATCTACCGCACCATATGTAATAATATAAAATTATTGGTCTAATATGCTTGTAAATTTAATTTAGATGACTCGAAAGTACGTGAAGCAGACAGACAGGGCCAATATTGATGAAAGAGCTATGAGAATTGCTTTGAATGAATGTCTCAAGAACAAAATGACAATAAGTGAGGCGGCTAAGCAATTTGGTCTCAAAAGGACATTACAATCACGAATAAAAACTCTGTTAAACAAAAAATCGTTAGAGGAATTAGCTAATGAGGATTCTGGCAATGAATCATTAGAAGGAGAAACCTTTGGCAGTAAATACACAGTTAAACAAGTTTTCACAGTTGCGTAGGAGAGCGAATTACGGGAATATATAAAAAAATCCAAGTGTTCTATTTACACCGATACCCCTGAATTGAAAGCAAGAGAAGATCTAAAAAACCAGTAAGCAGTTCAAGTAGCGAATCCGAAGTTTCCCTGAACAATGTAAACTCGAAAAGTAGCGATGACCTGGAAGAATTTGAACCAATATCTAGCGATGAGTTTGAAGTCGGAAAGTTGGTATTAGTTCAATTTACAGGAAAAACAGCTGTTATTCACTACATAGGATGTATACAAATAATACACCCCTCCTCCCTTTTGATAAAATTTTTGAGAAGAAAAGGAAATAGTCATAGTTTCGTATATCCTGATGTAGAGGATATGTCTGACTTTGACTTTTCTGATGTTGCTGCAAAATTTTATGCGCCAGCTCAAGCTGGAGCGGCAAGATCATCCTCAATATACACATTCAATTATAAATTTTAGTACTCTCACTGTAAAATGACCACATGTAGCAAATAAAGAATTTCCTAGTTTGGATTATTATGTCATTGTTTTTTTTTTCACGAAAGTACCCCGTTGCTATGGCGAAAGTACCCCACCATTGGGGTAGCTTCGTCATTTTCGGCATTTTTTAAAAAAATCTCAACTCCAAAAAAATAGCACTAGTAATTTTTTGAACTGTGAATTATAATCGTTACACTACATACATTCTTATAACGACCAAAACTTTGACAATAACAAAGTAGGTTAAAAATTTCAGGGTCAGGTTAGTAAAAGTGACGAATCATCCCCACTCTCCCCTATCCAAGTTTTAGATTGGCCTGCAGACCTAAACCCAATTGAACAAGTTTGGGACTACCTGGACAGGCGCATAAGAACTCGTAATATCGCTCCAGACCTTGATGAGCTGGAAAATGTTTTAATAGAAGAATGGGAATATTTGGATTTGGATTATATAAGTGACCTGATAAGAAGCCTTCCACGGATAATGAGAGATGTTATTAGAGCCAGAGCCAATACCAGATACTAAAATATTAAATTTCTCGTTTAAATTTTTTATTCTGTTACTTTTTGTTATTTGATCTTTCTAAAATAATTGTTAATTTCATTACTTATGCCCATTATTTTTTGATTTTTAATTTTAATTAAATAAACTACTTTGAGACATAATTCCAAATTCATTTACTATCATTTCCCAAAAAAAATGAAAGGAGAATAATAAAAATTTTATTCATAAATGACTTATGTGATACTTTTTGTGAAGAGTGTATATAGCTCAGTAGAAAGCAGATACTTTAAAATAAGCCGTTGTATCTTACTTTTAGCATCTAATGGAAAAATAATTCCGAAATAAACATTAATTCTTTGTTTTTCAGGTACGATAGGTACTCCGATAGAGACAGAATCTACAGAGGCCGAGATCGATACGACAGAGATCGATATTACGATCCATACGATTACGATAGGTACAATAACTACGATAAGTACAATAACTACGATAGGTACAATAACTACGATAGGTATGATCGTCATGGAGACAGATACGACAGATACGATGGTGATCGGTATTATTCCGATAGAGGTGTAGGGTATGATAATAGAGGGTACGATTACAGATACGATCCTTATAGATCGTCTGACGACAGTTACAGATCCGGGAGACCGGATTATGGTGGTACATCCGGCGGTTACGCCAACAGATGGAACTATGGAAGCTCTGGTGCTGGTAAAGACGATTACTACAGTAGGGAGAGGTAAGTGTTTTTTATATAGTTAATATTTACTACTCATATTGCCAAAATTTTTGGACCTCCTTATGTTTATCAAAATGAGACACTATGAAAATTATATCTGGCAAGTAGTATTTCAATATGATGTTTTATGTTTTCGAAAAGAAATCGTTTATGAAATGATATTTTAAAATAACTCTCATTTACCAAAAAGTTTAATTTCTGTATAAAATAATAATAGTATTAAATATAATAATCACAAAACACTGTGGATTTCGCCATTTGCCTGTTTTCGAACCATCTTCTGTCGACCAGAAACATGCACACGAAGAAATCCGAACAATCCCGAGCGGTCATTTAGAATAATCGATTCTTTGAAGGTGTGGACGAATTGCACAAATGAAATTTAATTAAATCTTTTTTTTTTATTTCTTATATAAAGAGAATAAGAAAAAAAAATAAAATAAAAGTAAATTAGACACTTTATAAGAAAGTGTAATATTTTTAACTAGTCAATGTATTACAAATTATTCAGTGTGGAAACCATTTATGGGATAAAATTATTTATGGGGTTAGTTTAGAAGATTATAATAAACGCTGGGACCCGTTAACTTTGAAATTCAAATGTGAGCTTTTTAAATATAAATTTAAATGTATATTTTCAATGAAACACCGTATATGTTTTAATGATTTTTAAAGCTCCTTAACAATACGATCTTGTACAATGAATTGTACAGGGTGAAATGTTGAAATTATTTATAATATTGTTCAAGATAATAAATACATAGAATTGTGAAAATAATAATATTTCACACTTTAAATAATGGTTTAATTTTAATTAGCTGTATTCAAAACTTAAATTTCTTTACTATGTATCAATATTTTTGATATTGTTAACATCTTTTTTCACGAATATGTAAAAACTGTATAGATTACTATGCCAATATAATTAAACTAAATCGGTAAATAATGTCTGTCAGTTGTTGATGTTTTGACATTTAAATATCGTAGTTGTCAATTCTTAATCAAAAACTAATATCTTGAAAAGTAATAATGAAATATTTAACTGAGAATCACCGGATTGAAATTTTAATGGTGATTGGTTACGGCGATAATTGCAGAAGTCAAGTTGAAGTGGCAAACTTATTAATCAGAGGTATCCTCAGTTGCCTAATATTTCACAAGATACTGTGTCTAAAATTCATGCACAATTCAGAGAACTTGGACATGTCAAACCATTAAAGAGAAAACCGAAGATGATGTGAGAGTGGATATTATGTTAAGTGTCGTGGAGAATCCAACGTCAAGTTCACGTCAAATTTTTTTCAAAAAAATGTGAGTTACACAACCGAAAAAGGTGTACCCGTAGAGGCGGAGTCAATCTGGTACACGGACGGCTCAAAGACGCCGTATGGCGTGGGAACCGGCGTAGTCGAAAGGAAACAAGGAATAACATTCCCAGTAAGTCTATTCCAAAAATGCCACGATTTTTCAAGCAGAAATTACGGCAATTCACTACTGTGTAGAAGAAATTAAAAGGCTGAATAGGACGTACCGTTTTATAGCCATCTTCACAGACAGTCAGGCGGTGCTAAGGGCACTAGATTCTGTAGAGGTCAATTCTAGGCTAGTATGGGACTGTGTGCATGCTCTGAATACTCTGGGGGATCGTAGCAAGGTTACGGTAGCTTGGGTACCAGGTCATAGGGGTCTAAAAGGCAATGAAAAGGCAGATGAAATGGCTAAACTAGGCTCATCAATGCCTTTCATTGGACCGGAACCTTTCTGCGGCATTGCAAAAAATATAATAAAAATGGCCATGAAAACATGGATGGCACAATAATCACGGGAATGGTGGTGGAATTCACCAGGACAAAGGCAAGCGAAACAGTTCATAATGGAACATTCGCAAAAGTTTACGTCAGACTTATTGAGTAAAGACAGGAAAACGGTCAAAACTGTAGTAAGTCTATTGACGGGTCACTGTAAGCTAAACAGGCATCTTAAGCTGATGGGGTTGACAGAGACGGATCTGTGCTGATTCTGTCACCTAGAAGAGAAAACACCAGAGCACATCTTATGTCAGTGCTACGGACTGGTAAATATGCGGTTTCTGACTTTAGGAGAAGCATATCCATTGGCAAGGGACTACATGAAGGTTACACTCTCAAAGCTTATAGACTTCGTTAAGAGAGTCGGACTGGGGGATGTCATCTAGTTTTTCGAGGACCACAATAGATCTGAAAAGGTCTTAGTGGAATAGGCTTCTGGCCACCTCTTAAACATCTATTTATCTATCTACACAACTGTCCTAAGATATTTCCATAAAGAAAAAATTCATCCATATAAATTGACTATTGTGCAATCCAGATCTTAGAATGGATGTCTGGGAAAGAATTATAAGTAAATTGAACAGAAATAAAATAGCTGTTGGTACAATTTTTTTCCGATGAATCTACATTCACATTGAACGGGGAAGTAAACAGACAAAACTGTAGATATTTGTCAGAGAAGAATCCTCATTGGATGCGTGAGACCCATACTCAGTATCCTCAAAATTTTTGTAGATGGAAATTTGACAGCCGAAAACTATTTAAGCATGATTAGAGACGAAGTTGTTCTTGAGTTGGCCAACTTATATCCCAACGCAATAAATCCGAACCTACCGGATGAAAATATCTGGTTCCAGCAGGACGGAACAACACCCCATTATGCTTTAATTGTAAGAAATTACTTGAATGAAATTTTCCCCAATAAATGGATTAAACGAAGAAGTACTATCGAGTGGCCAGCTAGATCACCGGACCTTATGCCCTTGGATTTTTTTCTGTGGGGATATCTCAAGAACAAAGTATATACAACACAGCCAACTAGCATTGCAGATCTTCTAAAATAACTCCACAAGTAATTTTATTCCATAAGTGGTTTCCACACTACATATAAAACGTAATCATAGTCCATTGTTTTTTTTATTTTACATCCAACATTTTGCTTTATTCTTATTTAAAAGCAGGTGTGCTCGGCAACATATTTCTCCTAAAAGGCGCTGTTATATTAATGTACACGAAACGCTTCCATACTCAACGAAATTAACTTATACACTTCCAAAGGGTTTTGATTAAAATGAAAAATAAAAAAATATCGAAACAGTTTTAATTAGAAATTTGTTGAAGTCCTCTCTTTTTCCTTTTATAATTATTACAATATTCTCGCTGATATATCTTCGTAGACCGGATTCTGCCATCACGCCAAGAAGGAGAGAAGAAAGATACATATTAATTAGAGAATAATTTAAAACTTTTCAGGCAGACTGGAAGGATAATTGATTCGTTGCGTCAATTAAAACAATTAAGAGCATGAATAAATTTATAACTAACGCATATTAATAAATCCATAATACAAAAAGTTTGGATAAATTAAAGAAAAGAAAACCAAAAAGGTAATTTCTTTCAGTTAATAATAATCTTATCCAAATTTATATAAAATAATTTGTCCTGACGGATTCATCAACGCAAAGCCTAAACTACTGTGCCTAGAAAGTTGACGTTTTAATAGTATCGTTATTTTCCACGACACTTAACATAATATCCACTTTTTCATCATCATCTTCAACGAAATGCGGTTTTCTCTTTAATGGTTTGACATGTCCAAGTTCTCTGAATTGTGCATGAATTTTAGACATCTTGTGAAACATTAGGCAACTGATTATATCTCTGATTAAATAAGTTTGCCACTTTAACTTTACAACTGCAATTATTGCCGTAACCAATCATTAAAATTTCAAGGGCAGAGGGTCAAGACCCTATTATGCCCAATAATAGAAAAATTACTTAAATTACCTAGATACTAGTATGAATAAACAAAATAAAAATAAAATACAACATACTTAATAATCAAGAAAATAAACAATGAGTTTACTCTAATAAAAAAAAGGTCAAGTCTGTTTTTAAATGAGTTGGTTGATAATAATAATAAATAAATAAGCTTTATTGTCGAAAAAATTTTTTAAATTTGTGGACAAAGCTGTTTAAAAAAAAAGCAAATCACATTGAAAAAAACATATTAAACAGTAATACAAGAGTATTTACAAGTAAATAAAACATAAAACATACAAACATATAAAACTTCACAATATAAAACATTGCGAAAGGTCAGTTAAAAAAAAGAATAAAAAATAAAATAAAATAAATGTATACTTTATGTATACATTATACAATGAGAATGATAAATAATGAGTAATATAAAAAAAATTAAAATTTAAAATTTTAATTTAGTCAGAGTAACAATAAAAAAAAACAACAAACAACAAAATAGATAAATATCACAAATTAACTTTCCAGTGCGTGAGATGGTCCCAAATAATTTATGTAAAAAAGTCGTCAACTGCATACAAAGCTCTCTCCACCAAGTATGATTTTAAAGCGATACGAAATGCGGTTATTGATGAAATGGACTTTATTTCCAAGGGTAGATTGTTGTGCATTTTCTTAGCGTTATAAAAAATAGAGCTTTTGATTAGTTCCGTGCGAGATTTTGGTAAATAAAGGTCATACTCTGCACTTCTAAGAGGGTCTGTCTGAGACTTCAGGTAAATGTTTCCGAATTAAGGAAATGGATTCAAAGATAAATAGGGATGGAAGTGTTAATATTTTATGTTTTTTAAAGAATTCCCTACAGTGTAGATTGTAGATTGCAGAAGGGGTCGATTGGCCCAGTTGACCTTACTACATTGCGACCTATAAGATCTTTTGTGTATACCCTACATCTATATTTTAGTCCAAAAGGTCTAGGCTTCTAAGAAAGTCCATTATCCGTTTTGGAGCTAGGTTTGTAATCTGATCAGGATCAAGGAATACCTGTTCCAGATATTTATGGCGTTGCCGAACAATTACTCTGCAATTGCAGATAATGTGTTCTGACGTCTCATCTGCCTCATCGCAGAATCTGCATGTCCCACTGTCCAATATGCCCATTTTGCAGAGATGGTATCTGAGTGAGCAGTGTCCAGTGAGAATTCCTGTGATTACTCTGAGATCAGATTTCTGAAGCTCTAAGAGTAATTTCGCGTAGCGGGCAGAGGGTCGTAATAACCTTTTTGCCTGTCTTTGGCCTGGAACATTTTTCCAGTAGGCTGCACTGAGTTCCTTTTGATATTTTCGAACTTCTTCCATTATGCGGCTTTTTGATATGCCACAAAATGGTTCAGGTCCGATAAAAGGAGCACAAGCTCCTTCCTTTGCGAGACTATCGGCAATCTCATTTCCGACAATTCCTTTATGCCCTGGCACCCATAGCAACTTTAATTTGTTGCGACTAGCCAGTTGTTTAAGGGATTGTTTACAATTCCAGGCTATTTTTGACTCATAGGTTGTGGACTTCAGAGCCTTCAAAGCAGCCTGACTATCAGATGCAATAAATATTCTTGCTGTGTTGAGGCCTTTTCTTAGGCACTCTTGGGCACAGAATTCTATTGCTAATAGTTCTGCTTGAAATATTGTTGGAGCATTTCCAAGGGCTGCGAATATCCTAATATTAGGACCTGTGATCCCTATTCCTACTCCTTCGTTTGTTTTTGACCTATCAGTATAATAAGTGAGGGCACCTTTTGTGATTTGAGCGATTTCGTTTTCTGTCAACTCGCGGTCGTTAATAATAACATCTAACGCGAGTTCAAAATCTTGTTTTGCAGGCATTACGTCTGTAGGCATCTTCATGATTTGGGTTGTTACAGCCCTTAATACCTCAAGATGTCCTGTTAAGTCACCGGCTTTCAGAGATTTGGTCTGTGTCAGCCTATAGGCATTTTCCAGAGCGATCCTCTGTACATGTAAATGCAGTGGAGGAAGGTCTAGCATTGCCTCTAAGGCTGCGGTAGGACACGATCTCATAGCACCCGTGATCCCAATACAGGCAAGTCGTTGCACTTTCTGCAACTCGTTTATTGCCTTTTGCTGCTTTGTTTTGGTCCACCAAACCATCGCAGCATAAGTGATAATGGGTCTGACAACCGTTAAATATGACCAGTAGATCATTTTTGGCTTCAGACCCCAGGTTTTCCCAAAAAGCCTACGGATTCCCTACAGTGAGTTTTACTGCTTAGTTTCAGCGTATACCGAACAGCTCTCTTTTGTAATTTAAAAATACGTTCAAATTGAGTCACACAACATGTACCCCAAAAAGGAAGTGCATATCGGAGATGTGACTCGAAGAGGGCAAAATAGACTGTTTTGGAAGCTGACAGGTGAAGTTCCCTAGATATTGTTCTCAGCGCGTAACAAGAAGAGCTTAGTTTTTTTGACAAAGCGTCAATGTGTACATCCCATTTTAGAGAGCTGTCTGTCAACGACTAGTCCCAAAAATCTTACAGAGTCAACGACCTCTATAGTAGAATTATTCAACATAATAGGTTGAATTGCAGATGTGTATGGTAAAACTTTCGTTTTAGAAACGTTCAAACACATATGGTTAGAATCACACCATGATTTGATGATGGTTAAGTCATGTGATGAAACGATTCTATGCAGTTCGGTGATATCTGGGTGACTCCAAGAAAAGCTAGTGTCGTCTGCGAATAAACAAATTTTACCGCCGATGCTCAAGTCAGCAATATCATTGATAAATAGCAAAAACAATATAGGACCCAATACCGAACCTTGTGGAACCCCACTTGAAGGTGCAGAGACTATCGTCTCATCAAAGTTATTCCAGATATCAAAAACTCGATTGCTTAAGAAATTCTGTCTTGGTCTTGAAGAGAAGTTCTCTTTTTTAAGTTTAAACTGATGTCCTCTGAGACGTTCATCTTGATTTAAAGTAAACATTTTATTTATTAGGACAATTTTCAAACACAAATTTGTGTACTGCACCGATTGACGTAACAGGTCTACTCAGAATCCACGGCCTCTAAGTATGAGTTGCCGTGAGTGTGGTCTAACCCAGTCGAAGGCAAGGGTCGTGAGTAATAAGAGAAAGTAAAATAAAAAAATTTGAGCGCCAACTAGTCTTCCCAATGAAGACCACACGATACCAGTATTTACCCTGAACTAGTAAAATGACCAAACAACAAATAAAATGATACATTAAAATAAACCAACAAAAATATAATTTATTTCTTACGATAGTATATTATCAAAAAAATAATTATAATGTATAATATATTTAGTGTATATAACCTATAAACTATTAAAAATTTACAAAATAGACATCTGATACGAAATGTACATACTTAAACAACTTAAATATCAATAAACAAATCAAGTAAATCATAAATAGATATTTTGGGATAAAATTTTGACTGGTACCATTCATAAACTGATTTTGTTCATACAAAGTAAATAAAGAGAAACATTCACAAAAGGAAAAAGCCAATTATATCAAGTTTTAAGCTAAAAAAATTTACTAAACATATGATTTTAACCTTATGAGCAAAGAGCTTTAAATTAATATAAAAAAATACTAGGCAATATGATGAGTATACAGTATAGAAAATTCAATTTAAATTTAGTAAGTTCATACAATCACAATAATTTAAATAAAACTATTAATATTCATATAGACCAAACCATAGTCCAATCAATAAAAAAAATGTTGATAAAAAAATATAACACAAAAAAAACAGTTCAATTGTTCTTGACACACAATTTCTTGGCATGAGTAGATTAAAAGTTTGTAGTATACTGACTTTATTACACCCAAATGTGTTCTTTTTTTTTGAAATCCAGATGGTTATAGTACTAAGTTTCCTTTACAAGGAAAGTCACCAACAACAAACATCTCCCTGTAGTTTTTCTTTATGTCTCAGGAAATAAATGCAATGCAATAAATTTAATGAATTTAAAAAAGCAGTTTTTTAAATAAATAGTGGAAGTTTTGTTAAAACAAAGAGTTTTTTATTATTCTTAATGGTAATTCATAATTTAAATTTGACGTGTTTGGCGATTATCTATAAATATGTACAGTAACCGAAAGAAAACATTTATTCCATTTGGCTTTTCCCCTCTGTATATACTTCTTGATTGAATTACAACATCAAGAAAACAGTCCTTCTGATGCAGACATACGTCTTTTCACCTAAACTGATTTACGCACAGCAGAAATATTTTCCGAAGTTCTATGGTATAAAATAAGCTGTTAACAATTTTCTTAAATCGATGAAAATTAGGATCGATTCAGAAATTAAAGCTTAAAGTTTTCCTCGCCTTAGAAAATTGACGGGGATTGTTTGAAAAGAGAGTCTTTATACGGTAAAACGGTGAAAAGCGATGTTTTTTTTGTTGTTATAGAATATTAGTTAATTAAGTTCAAAACAAAACCAACTCAATTAAAAAACCGCAGGAATTCAGCATTTCTTGTTACATTCAACTTTTATTACTTCCACATAATAGTTTAATAATTATGGTTTACAATAAATATTAAAAAACCCTATTTTCATAAACTGCGTATAACGAATGTTTAACAAAAATTAAAGTTGCATAATCGAATATTCTATTTGTGCTATAAGGTACAAGGTGTACTATTTGAAAAAAGACAATATTCGAGTTTCCGTCCACCCTGTATACAAAATGGAAAATAATGAGTATTTAATAGAATAGGGTGATATTGCATCATTTGTCATTCTTGAAGAGTGGGCCGCCTTATTTCACTTAGGCCACATTTGGCTCATTGTGGATATCTTCAGTCGGTTGGTATCAAAAGCATCATGCTGTTAATTGACAGCAGCTACTGATTCTCACGATAGTGGTGGGGGTGGCAATCACCCCGGGCATCACAACGGGCCTCTGGCCTAAGTGGGTTTCATCCCGAACTACCGTGTTAACTTAACCTAACCTAAATGCAGGCCAATCAAACCGCCTAATTCCTACCTCATCTAGATATTCACTGACAATCCTGGCAGCGCGTGGCCTTGCATTATCGTGCATAAAAATGTCTTGCAGTACAATATGATCTTCCAGGACCTCTGTTACATATCTTTGAGCTGTTAGAGAGCAATTCTCTATTAAAACCAATTCGGTACGTGCTTCTGAAGTAATACCTCCCCAAACCATAATAGACCCACCACCAAATTTACGTCTACGGTCAATACAAGCGGGAGCGTATCTTTCTCCAGGTCTTCTCCATACTTTTCGACGTCCGTCTGGTCCATTGAGACAAACACGAGACTCGTCTGTTAAGAGTACCTTGCTCCTGTCGTCATCGTTCCATAACAAGTGATCTCGAGCAAAATTCAATCTTGCAATTCAATGCTGGCGGTTCAATGTTGGTCCTGTAGTCAACCTTCTGCAAGACAATTCACTAGCAAGAAGCCTTCTTCTAACTGTCCATTCGCTAACCATTCACGTTTCTTACCTGTTGAAGCTGATTACGTAGCAAAATAGCAGAAGCTGTTCTATTTCGCAAACTTCACATTAAAAAAATCTATCATCTCTTTAACTAGTGGCTCTTTTTCGGCCAGATTCAGGTCGTCTGGTTATAAGACCATTCTCCTGATAACGTTGGTACACATTTTGTACAGCACAGAGGATCTTACCAACAATTCTGGCGGTTTCACGTTGTCATCTACCATCTTGTATGAACGCTACAATTGGTGCCACAATAATAGGATCTAGAGGCATTTTGAACCAGTAAATAAACAATAAATATCAATGAAACGTTACTTTACACAATAAACCATACAAAGGATCGGTTTTAGAGAATAAAATTGAAAAATGATCAATGCAATATGAATTCTTAATTAGTGCTAAATTTTGTTGTTAACAAGGATTGCAAATAAGGAGTCAGAATGTGATAGACGCCAACAATGACAAATAGCATCCATATACACAATATAAATTTAATCGCCATGGGCATAGTCCATTACTCCTTGATTAGTTTTATTTAGAATATTATTTGCCATTTCTTAAATTATTTAAAGTAATCTAAATTTTTGGCTCGGCAGTGTATTTATGTAGACAACATTTATTTAATTCTCTTAAAACAACCCATGTACTGAAAGTACTAGTATGTATATACTTTTACCCACGACCACCACTGTAAGCGCTCAATAACACACAGTCCTCAATCAATGGAAGATATCTTATAACGCACGGTAAAGAAAACGCACAGTTGTAAAGTAAATCGCACAGCTTCCCTAGAAACCACTTAGTAACTGTTAATAGACTTCGGCATTTTGTTCAAAATTTCTTATATACATATTTAAAATTGAATTTTGTAGGTACTATATAAAAATGGCAAATAACATTTATTAGATATAAGATTTTATTTAATATTTAGAGTTATTTGGAATTATATATTTTTTCCGTTTCATCAACTCACTTTTTTTATCTATCTAAATAGATCATATTATAATAAAGTTAATTATTTAAACATTTCGAATATTTTTATTACCGAGATACTTTCTATAAATATTTACGGAGGTGTTTCAATTTGTAGATACAATCGTAACGTATAAGAAGATACTTTTAACTTGTTCTGTAACTTTAATTCCACTTCAGTCAATTTACAAAACCCTTTTGAATATTTAGAATGCACTATATTTTAATATTACGCGAGAAACCGATCACTAACACTAAATTAATTACTAAAAAACAACCAAAAAGTGTCTCACTACACTATGGCGTTCATTCCAAACCGACATATTTGAAATATTTTTTGTTGATTACAGCATGCGTCTGACCGTATGCGCATACGTTATTATTCAGCAAATTAGTGATTATATTTTTGCAATAAATGTTTGTTATGCTTCAACAAGCAAAATAGCTGAAGAACTATTAATATTTAATAGCTGTACTGTTACTATAAACAATAATTATAATACTAACTGAAGTAATTAAATGTTATACAATAAAATTATCAAAAATATCTATTGTTGCTGTTAATCAAGTATTATTAACAATAAAATTATTAATGCAAGTGCATGTAGATCGTAGGTAAAGTATAGTATGTAACTCGTGCTGGAAGGCATTTTACGCACGTGTTATATTTACAAAAAGTATTATAAAACAGTAATGTAAACGTATTCATGGACAACACATGGCCGTGTTCAAAATACAGCTTAACGGCATTGGTTTTTTGACATAGTTGTCATTTAAAAGTCATTAAATTGTCTTTTTATTAATATATTTACATTTTTTTTGCAGATTAGTACTACCTACAGTAGTATAATCAAAAAATTGGTTAGATAAAAATAATTTCTTCACTTTTAGCCAAATAATAATACTTAAAATTAGAAACAGGCCAACAATTGATAAAATTTTCAGATGAAGATTCCGGTTTTTATACAGCTTTTTTTGAAATCCACTAATAATCCAAAAATGAATATTGTAGCCGTAGTAAAGATCCAAATTTTGCGGATTTTGGTTCCAAATTTGCGGATTTTGGTTCTTGTACGGGTACGGACGCCTGTACGATTTCGTCAACTTAGTGAGTTTGATAGGGGTCGTACAGTGGGACTTCGGGAAGCTGGATTTTCTTTTTGGAAAATTGTACTTAGAGTGCAAAGAGGTGTAGACACGAGGGTTAGAAGGCGAGGGTTAGAAGACGACATGGTGAAAGGAGAAATCCACGGTTTTTTGTTGAACGGCATGCGTTCATCAAACTGTTGGAAATATGGATTGGGATGCTATAGTTTATGGTTAGAGATCACCTTTAATCTTCATTAGAGGTAACATGAACGCGCAGCGTTTTATCCAAGAAGTTTTAGAACCCTATCTTTTACCCCATCTTGACACCCTGTCAAATCCAACTTTCCAACAAGATAATGCCCGACCACATGTTGCAAGTGTCACAATAGACTTCTTTCAACATAATGATGTCACATTTTTACCTTGGCCACCAAGATCTCCCGACTTATCCCCAATTGAGCACGTGTGGGATATGATGGTTAGATTGCTCAATTTGCAACGTCCTCCTCAGATTCTAGAAGAACTTCGAGAGGGGTTGGGACATTGACAACCTGATCAGAAGCATGCCTAGGCGCGTTGGAGAATGCGTAACACATCGGGGTGCATCCATACATAATTAAAGTTAAAAGGGCTTTAAAGCAATGCAATCATTTTGTAATTTTTATCATTTACTTATTATGCTTTAGTAAGTACTAATACAAATTAACTAAAAGTATATTTAAACCAACATTAAAATTAACCTACAACTGTTTTTTAAGAAATATATAAATTTTTAGCACAAATTAGAATCAAAAGCATGAATACGAATGTCGTTTGTAAAAACAATATTTCCAAAACAGATAGAGTCTTTTCGACGGGAGAAAGGTACAGTAAATTGGCAACAATGTGCGCGGAAGTGACATCATAGTGGATGGCATGTTGAAAAACTGACAATAGCCCTTTAAATCCATTTAAATCAGTGGCTTTCATTTTAACCATCTCTTTTTTATGAATAATGAAGTACATAACAAGTTTAATAGCGTAGTTTTAAGTTTTAAAATAAATTATATTTTAAATTATATTTAGGGTTTACTGGGATGTTGTAGGTAAAATATGTCTAATTTAGTTGTGCATATGAACTACAACATTGTTATGTATCTAATTATAAATTTTCACAATAACTCAAATAAGTTTTAGAAATACGCCACATTATTGTGACGTCACTGTCACCATTGCTTGACATAAGTCATAGCATCATATCCAAACAAACTGTGGCCTTATGGTAGTTATACTGTCATGTAAATTTCTCCCGTGGAACAAACTCTACGCAAAGCACAAAACGAAAAACAAAGAAATATTTCTTATTTATTTGTGTTCCATGGTTACACTTGTTGATATTCGTATTATGTAGGTTGTATTAATAAAAGTTATTCCTTATTTTCTGTCATTTTTCAAAGTATTCTGTTGTCCAAGAAAAACGGTCTAGTTTCGGGGTTTCGATTTCTGTGAATAAGAAAGAGATAAAATATAAAACGTAAATAGAAAAGATCCACCGGACAGATTGTACGTTACATCCTCATTTTTTATTATTAACCCACTGCCACTTATTAACTTTCAGAATCAAACAATATAAGATCAGTACGATTTATTCCAAATGTCTTATGCTGAATTGATGAGTTATAAAAATTCATTGTATTTTTTATTAATAATTGAAATTTTAAAATATTTAAGTAGATCATCAGACTATCTTTACTCAGTATAAAACGGCAGCTAAATATAAGAAAGACTAATTTTAACAAGTTTCCTTTAACATGTTTCCTTGTTACGCCTCTAGGGCTTTTCCGCTTTGCCAGCAGATCCCTTATCGCACCCCATTTGAAAGTTTCCGGCTATGTTGTAACTCCTATAGACGTAATGATAATCTGTTATTTTATCTACGACTTAAAGTATTTTAAAACACGTATTAGAGTCAAAACTAGAAATGCATATCCTTATAACAATAAAGGATCCTTATCCTTTAGCTTCAATAAATATATATAAAAAAAACATAACTATAATTGTTACTATTACTAATAAAACTGAAAATGTTAATGTTACTATTGTCAAAAAAGTTGAAAATATTATTGTTACTGTTAGTAATAAAGTTGAATATTCAGCACAGTATACTATATATAATGTAGATACCAGATAACTGCTTGGTTCAGTTATGGTTATCTTTTCGGAGGTGCCTTTTAAATATCCTGTAGCTAGTACGCACTTAATTTAAACTTTTTGTTTACGTTTCTTAGTATGTGATTAATCAAAATTACGTCAAAAAAGTTGTTGAATGTGTCAATGAAAAATATAGATCATTACAATAATTAGTCTGATGGAATCTACTCCCAATGAACCAACATTAGAAAAATGTCAAAAAGTTAACTTTAAGCAACCGATTTCGTGTCCTTGGAACAGTATACAACCGTATCCAAATACGGCGAATAAAATTAAACAAGAGCCTTCGAGTAACAATGACAAATCTTTTCCATCAATACAACAATCCTCCACACAATTTTTTTATTTTTTGCGGCTGATGCAGCTATTTCCAGGTAACTGAGCTTATTAATTTTTTGCCTTGCACAAATAGATCCTAATCAGGTGGTAAAAGTTTGATTATAGCCAGTGGCAAAGGTAAACTGGTTAAAATTAACTTAAAACTGTTCAAATTCCAAAGGTAAGAGTGGTATACAATACCCCTTTACAACTTTTTCTCCTTTTTAGAAACCCATCCAGCTACGATACACACAGTATTGTGTCTCTGCAATAATAATTTTTTCTATGCAGTAGATAAATTACTCTATGCTAGAAAATGTAAAACTTTATATAATCAAAGGCATTCTACATACAGAAGATGTCCGTATGAAAGAAGCCGGCCCCATTATGCGTACAGCGATTGTCCTAACTCGAAAAAAAATGAGGTACTAGATTTAAAAGTTCAACAACCTACACCCGGTACTTCTAAAGACACTGCAACTAACTTAAAAAATGTTCCTAAAGCAAACAAATCCTCAGAAATTAGTTCAGAAGGTGTTAAAGGTGCAGCTAGAACAAGCAGTTGTTCCTGTAGGATAAACGAAACTGCAACGTCAGAACCAGGTACATCTGGTGAAAACATTTCCTTCAATTCTGATTTGGTGGTAGTGAAAAATGAAACGAGTACGTCGAGTAGTACCGTTGAACAACATATAGGAGATTCTTTGGAGGAACAGTCCAATTCCACCGAAGAAAATGTAACAGCAGCTCAACGTGAATCTATTTTACAAAGTGATATTATCATCCTTCCATAAATTCGCGTATTTGAGCCCAAAATCGAATAAAATTTTGTACTGAGGTTAAGTTTTAATTTTTGCAGAAAATGCTATTGTCTCATAAATTATCAATCATTGTTCACGTATATGTATTAAGTACATTTATTTCAAACAATAGCTATCAATGTATAGGTGAAATTATCATATGTATTCTTTAACTAATAGTTAAATCTATGACAGATGGAATATGTTGATATTTTTTTAAAATATTATAATATACTATAGGTATTATTCTAAGTCTTTTCACTTTAACAGTAAAAAGGGGTAATACTGATCGCGCTGTAACACAAATAATTCAGCAACATTTATTTAGAATACAGAATAAACAGCAAACTATAAGAATATTTCTGAATTGGACTTGTCCGTAAATAAATAAATAAATTTATTAATTTTGTCCACTAATTTACTTAAAAATTAGCTTTATTTGCTAGTAACAGCTGTTTTGAGTGAACATTCATCGTTATTACTGATTAAAGTTAATTTTTAAAGTAAAATGGAGAACAAAAGTAATACAATATTGTTTTCTGCACTCTAAATATGTACCAAAAGTGAAGGCAGTAAATTTTGATTAACTGTAATCAAGAACATGACCCTAAACGTCATCTCTGGTGGTTATCCCGACACAATCAAAGAATGTCAACCAAAAATCATTTTAGGGTTTTTTTGTGGCCTGCAGAATCCAAATCTGGCATCGGCGAACACCCCACTGGCATCTGGTGCACCGAAACCCGGGCTAGAACCTCATCTCCAGGAGTTTTCTTGAGAAGAGTGCCAAAAACAACCCCAAAAATTATAATAGGGCAGTTGTGTGGGGCGGTGGTTCCAAATTTTACGTCGAAAACAACCACCCGAACACCTGGTGCACCAAAATCTGCGTAAACGTCATCTCCGGGGGTTTTCCTGACACAATCAAAGAAGGTCAACTAAAAATTGTTTTGGGGGGTTTTTGGCCCGCTGAATCCAAATCTGGCATCGCCGAATACCCCACTGGCACTTGGTGCACCGAAACCTGGGCTAGAATCTTGTCTCCGGGAATTTTCTTGGGAAGATTGCCAAAAACAACCCGAAAATCATAATAGGACAATTTTGTGGGGCGATGGTTTCAAATTTCACGTCGGAAACAACCCTCCGCACAAATGGTGCACCAGAACTTGACCGTAAACGTTAGTTCGCAGGCATTGACGTGACTATATGCTGCGGTTTGAAATAGTAGTTTCCACACGATTGCAGAGTTCGGGCACTAAAGTCATTTTGGAATATCGGAATGGAATGGAATATCGTTTTTTATGCTTCTCTTTTAACATAACTAGCACCAACGGTTGATATAGTAACTATTGGTCGATGGTATGCCAACAATTATAAAACAAACGCAACATTTTTAGAATTTTCTTCAATTTGTAAGTGTTCTGTGTACTGATGATATTGCCACGTACTTAATCCTCATGCAACATGGAGTGTTACCCGTTTGAAATGTGTTGGACAGTTATCAGAAACAGTGCAAAGAAACTTGGTTATCTTGGTTACTCCAGCAAAAATTTTTGAGCCTTGTACATTTATACGAGTTTCAAATGTAAAATATTGCTGTTGTATTTGAAGAACGAAGACTTCCTTTCTCCTTTAGATCCTAACCTAACCTAACCTAACCTTTAGATCAAGGAATCAGTTTAAACTAAACCAGTATTTCAAAAATATACCAGTTCTTCTTACACAAATTTGGCATCTTCTTTAACTTTTTTTAATATCAAAAATTTACCAGTTCTTCTTACATAACTTTGGCATTTTCTTCAACTTTTTCTTTATATTTTCGTAACCTAGTAATAACAAGTCCTCTGCAAGCAGCTTCAACTTCAACGATATTTTACTCCAAGAACTTTACTTCAACTTTTTTGTCAAAATCTCCTACAAAACCACCTTTTGCAAATAAAGTGCAAAGACACACCTTTTAAATAACTTATTTAAAAAAAATAGAAGGGTTTTCTAGCAAATGTTTCTCTTATTCAACAACTTATATTTTATATGAACGGATGTTTTAAATCACACCATCGAACTTTATTCATGTGCTTTTTATGGGAAGCAACCCTTTGTCTTTGCAAAAAAGGGTTAGCTGTCTGCATGACACTGAGGTAGGTGGTTCTTCTAAATTATATATAAGCCATCGGCTCTAGAAATTTCACCGCAAAACAATATATCACTACAAAAGCCCTTCTACATCGAACCCAGTTAATCCAACCATGGGCGGGGGCAATTCTCATAAAACTATTCTTTGTTTTTGAACTACCTATATTTATATTAGTCTACGATTATTATCTAATGAATATCTAACCTTAAATAAATATACTGTGTAATAAACTGTTTGTAAAGTTTTTCACTATAGACCAGGGCCGAAGCCTTTAAAAATGGTAAAAAATGAAAAAAAATTACAGTAGAATGAAACCCATTGGAAAAGGAGGGAAATATGATCAAAATGAAAGGAAAAATAAATTTCGGTCGATCCGAGTTCGGGAAGTGGAAGGGGGTGAGTTTTTAAGGGTAAAAAATGGTCTCTTGATTTCCGGCTAAAAAAAATTTTAGAATTTGGATTTTTTCAATTTTTTGCATTTTCTGAGAACATTTCCTATAGTAATGTATATTTTTTTACACCATCAGAAAGTAGATATTTCAACGAACAAAAAGCCCCCAAACTTTTTGAAAAAAGCTTATATTTTGACGTCAGAATTTTCGTTTGAAAATTAGGGTGCTTTTTTGATATTAAGTGAAAATAAGGCGAAAAACTAAATATTTTTAATCAAATAAATTACAGTGTATATGGGACAGAGAAAAATTTTTAAAAAAGATATAAATAAAACACCAAAAACTTGGTTTTTTGAATTATTTACCCAAATTTTGGGGTTATGTGAAAAAATTGCGAATACCATAGTTGTAGAAATTTGAAATTTATCATGCTATATTTGAATCTCGCTTCAGATATGGGATCATGTTCTTTGGAAATTTCAGGAATATTGAAAGAATATTTGTTATACAAAAAATGGCTTTAAGAATTATAAATAATTTAAAATTTAGAGAGACATACTTTATAAAAAACCGGTATTCTAACGGTATCGGGAGTGTACATAAAGGAATGCTTATTTTTTATTTTCATAAAGAAAAATTTATTTACTGAATATAATTCACAATCAGCATATACAACTAGAAATATAAATTGATATCAACAGAAAAAGGAGCTTTTTATAGCTGCATTAAAATCTATAAAAAATTACCCAATGAATTAAAATAAGAAAATAGTTTTAAGTTATGTATTTAAAAAACGAGTTCATAAAATGTTAATTAAGGCCGAAGCAGTCTTGTACGACCCGAAGCGAAGAGAAGCGAAGCGAAGTGCCGCGCATTTTAAATGCGTTCAGCACACCTGAGCGAAGGGAAGAGAATCCCAGCGAAATATTTGTTTCGCGCGCATTTGTCCGTTACAGAGATGAATTCTTTCTGCAAAAACCGAGCTACAGAAGGCGAATTTAGTACCCTTTTCCCTGAATTAATCGATGATCCTGTGAAGTTTCATCGGTATTATTATATATATACTATATATTAATTTTAATAATAATAAAGTTATTTTACTTGTAATTTCCATTATCTCGCTGTCTTGCACTTCTAAGTTACTATAACTTTTATTACTCATATTTCTCAAATTACTGTATTTCTGAACAAGCAAAATAAATTTTTCGTATTTTACACTCATTTTTATTCGCAATAGGTGGATTCTGATTTGTATGGTTTGCTCTGCAACACTCGGTCCACAGTTCGGTGCCCTTCGGGGTATTTCGGGCTTTGCAAAAGTCGCAAGTGGTCGTAAAGTATCGCACACTACGCGGAATCATGCAGAGGCGCGGCGCTACGAACGAAAAATATTCCCTACTAGACATTTCTGTTCGGTCGCCGCGCTTCGCTTCGCTTCTCTTCGCTGCGCTTCGCGCAAGTATGCGTATTCCCATAAGAAACAATGATATATAAAATTGTCGCTTCCCGTCGCTTCGCTTCCCTTCGCTTCGGGTCGTACAAGTCTGCTTCGACCTTTAATCTTGAGCTTTACTCTCTTTCGGAATTTTATAGTGCTAATTTAATTAAATTTTAAAAGACTTTTAAATTTGTGTGTTGACACTATTCTTGTCAATAGTCGTACAAATTTTTTATAGTGATTATTTTCTTTGAATAAAGATTATTATTATTATTATTATTATTATTATTATTATTAACTTTGTACAAAAATGATTTTTAAAAATTAGGTGACTCTGGTTAGTTCTGACATTTGTGTCATTGTCAAACAATTATAGTAGAGTATATTGTCTGCTATTTCATTTGCCATTCCGCAGAATTTACTATTTGCAGAATGTGCAATTTTCTCCATTTGTATAGATTATATCTGAGTGTCCAGTAACTATTTTGCTTTTTTGTGGACTGCCTGAAAGGTCATTAAAACCTTTTGTTTGTAGTTTGAATTGGCGTTTTATCAATAACTTTGTTAAAATATTTGTATTTGTATTTGTATGTTTTAATAGTGTATTAAACAACACATTTCATATGGAATTATGTTACGACACGAGTTCAAGTTTAAAAAGCGAATCGCGGAGCGATGAGTTTTTTAAAGAACGAGTATCACAACAGCCATATGAAATAAGTTGTTTATAATATTTTTTATATTTTGCTATTTTATCATTTTTTAAATTAATTTATTATTTTTATGTAAAAATTTTGATTTTAAAAAGTATGTCGGTAGCACTGTGTAATTTATAACATTTGACAGTTTTGACTGTCAAATTTCAAATTATGAAATGTTAATGTTTTCAAATATTTTAAAATGACTAATACACCAATAATAATATATTATATAAGTAAAAGATGATACACTTGAATCGCTGAAAGATTACCCGTGCATCACGATTCAACGATCATATCACCGACACCTTTTCTATGTCCTGTCCTTTTCTATAAATATCAAACGATAATATTAAATTATAAACTGTTGTCTTTTCTATCCTATTCTTATGCTTACATACAATGACGCACGGGTAATATTTCAAGTATATTTATATTCAAAAATACTTTCTTAAAGAACAATATAAAATTTATAAATTGCTATTAGCCACAAAAATGTCATTGTCAATAGTCTTGTCATTAGATACTTCACGCATATCGCCAACCGTTTAAAACAAAAATTTGCGTGCGTAAAAGTTACATTACGATACGCAAATGCGTTTTATAAGGGCAAAATATAAAAAAAAACCTTTTTGCATTTCCATATCTTAAAACTTTTTCCAGTAGACTTCCCTCTCAACTTCTCGTTCAGGTATCCACACCAATGTCAAATTGTGTTGGGCCAGTGGTCTTGGGATATGTTTACAATTTCAAGCAATATGTGGTTATTGAAAGCGATAAATATTCTTGCTTTGAAGCCTTTTTTAATCAACTTTTAGGAGAACTGATAGTATTTCGGTATTGAATATTGTTCTCTAGGGCTATTGATACCTAAATTTTAGATCTTTTTATCCATATTGTTACTTCTTGGCTTGGCATGTTTTGAACCATTAGTATATTTAGCGATGATTCCTTTTGTGATTTTAACAAAGCAACTGTGTACCTATGTATGTTTATAAAAAAGAAATAATTAAGCGAATCAAACTGAAAATTTTCACTTAAAATTTCACAAGAGCTCAAATTATTTCCAGAAATTATTTTGAGGGCAAATATTAGTGCCCGAAAGAAAATTTTAAGGAATAATCCAAGCACGAATACATATAACAAGGATGTCAAACTCGAGTGGAGAGGGTAGCAGGAGAAAAGGCGCCTATCTGGGCAGGGTTAAATTCTCGGTCGTTGCGTACTCCGTACTGCGCAACATCTGTCTTTTTCTTTGTGCGAGCGAGATAACCAACCGCACATTGGATTCGTGTAAACATCTCTCGTTCGAGAGAGACAGCCTGATGCGCAGTACAAAGTACGCAACGACCGTGGACTAGACTCCGCCCAGATAGGAGCCGTAAATTCAGCCAAGGGCGCTTATAGCTCGGCATAGGAGTTTCACATCCTTGTTATATGTATTCGTGAATCTAATCTTGCGTGGTATTTGATCAGAAATTTTCACACCATAATTTGGAAAATAATTATTAATTAAATCTGACATCTGTCACACAGCTTAATAATAGCTAGTTTAAACGTCTGTACCAAAGAAAAATATGATATATTTTTATTTGTCTATGGTCTGAACGTTGAGATCTGTGGTTTCAGCTGTATTTTATGTTTACGCCCTCTAGCGGACGTTTGACAAACTTGAAAATAATTTACAGCAATTTCTCTTGGCGAATTTTATCATATTTCTTTTTTTCTCAAATATATACGACGAATATCTTATTAGATATGGCCGTTCGCTACCCTTAACTGATCACCCTGTACAATTATGTTTTAAAAGAAAATTATTTAAAATTTGGTAACACGAATACAATAAATTCAACGAAACTTTGCAAGAAATAAAATCTTCAGTACTTCCTTGGACTCTCTGACCTATAAACCGACCACAAGTTATTAAATAACGATTAGGACACACTCCACTACTCAAGAATTCCTGATAAAATGAGAAGAGGATCCAAGTGCTATGTTTGTGACACTAAATTTGCAGTGAAACGCATTCTAATAGACTGTCCTCGAAAATACTATATTATAACTACTAATTTCCAAATTTTCATAAATCAATATCCCAGAACAAAATTTAATTATTTAATTATTACACTATTAACTAGCTTTCTTATATATGTAGTTATTATTTTTAAAGTTACAAGTAAATGTTCGCTTTTCTACGCTCATGAATCTATAGTTCCATTTTGGTCGCCTAATTTACAGGCAAGAGTGTATCCGTTTTCTCTCGCCCACATTAGTTTTGCCTTAGTTGGGAATTTAAAGTCGATTTTTATTAAAAAAAAATAGCCAGATTGTTCATGAATATATGGGCTGGATAGTTTGCATTTTTAACCAATTTCGGGATTATCCCTCTTAGTGCTTAATTTATTTTCTAGTAGGTAGTTAAAAAGTAAAAAATACTTTTTATAGTTGGGTGAGCAATAATTAATCATTAAAGTAATCTTCTACATATTAGGGTTTTAGCGCTTAAACATACAGTGTTAACCAAAAGTAATAGTGAAATTTGAGGGAGGAAATAAATGTACGTAGGCTTCTAGTCATAACAGTTGATGTAATACATAAATGATATCACCGAATACGGAACTACGAATAGAAATGAAAGCAAATATACTCCCGCCCAAAAATTATTAATATTTTTAACACAACCATAGGATGGCGCTGATCGTTGCGTCTACTCATTTTATTTGGTCTATTTTTCGGAAGAGGTCTCTCTACTAATACTATTAACGACAATACTTTTTAATTTAACAGATCTGTATCAATCTGTATTTGGTGAGAAACAGTTTTAAGAAAATTAAGAAAAGAGACAGTAGTTCTGAGAATCAGGAAAAGAGCAGGAGTTTTGTCTTCAGTTTTTTAGTTTTGTTGGTGTATATCATCTTTGGTTTTGTGCTTCCAAATAATCCTGTCCCTAAAATGGATTCAAACTATCAACACCCCTTATCTAAAAGGAAATGTTGTGTACCTACATGTACAAATCGTGAAGGCAAAATGCATAGTTTTCCAAAAAATGAACCAAGTGTGTTTAGTGAGTGAATTTTAAAGACAGTCTTTAAATTATGAAGACTTGTCGGTTGAAGACATTTATAAAACATATGTATTTTGTGAGGAACATTTTTCTAGTAACTGTAAAGTTTTAGGTACCAAAAGGGGTCTTATAAGATCAGCAGTTCCAACTTTAAATTTACCTGGTAAGTGAATAAATCAAATTGTAATTTATAAAGAAATAAAACCTGTACTAGCAGATCATGCAAACGTTTTTATGCTGAAAGGACTGTATAAACAGTGAAAGCAACCATTAGCTTTTACATTTAGTGAAGGACCTCATAAATCCATGGCATTAAAAATTTTGCTGAAGGTTCTAATCTGCAAATGTCAAAGTATAGGTTTGAAGGTTAGAGAAACCTCCATGGGTAGTATCGACAGTTTGTGACCAAAGTGAAAATAATGTCGGAGCTATTGCTAATGAGTGAAACAAAGGAGGAATACTTAAAAAGAAAAGAAGAGAATAGAAATTTTGGTTTTGTGATCAATGACCAAGAAATTATTCACATATTTGATGTCCCTCATATTTTCAAGTGTTTGAGAAATAATCTTTTAAAACATGACTTGTATTTTAAGCAAAATAAATAAATAAATGATCATTTTTTGATTGTAAACATAATATATTTATACTTTAGTTTCGTTAAAATGTAGCTGAGTACTTCTTATTGACAGATAGATGGCACTAGATTTAAATTTAAGGAATCTGTATTATCGACAATACTTTTTAACACAACCGCTGCTACTCGATGTCGCATACGGATCTAGGCAGTAACTAGGTTCTTGCCATTCTAATTGTAGTTCCGTATTCGGTGAATGATATTACACAGCCACTGTAACAGATAATTTTGATGTTATGGCAACTGATATCTCGTTTGGCAGTTACTGAAACGACCTTACTAACTTTGTTTCGGTTTAAGCTCATTTTTTATGAATAAATTTAATGAATACAAAAATTATAGTTTCGCATCTTATTAACACGTTCTGTGCGGATAACGCGGATCCTCGTCAGCAGGTTACAGGTTCTATTTAGTTCCAAGGTCCAGTATAAGTTCAACACGCTGTATCGGCGGCTGTTATTCAAACCAGCGCATGCGGAAAGTATTGAGGACTTAGGTTTTGAGAGCAGTTTTCGATTTTTTTTATTTGAGCATTGGTTTCGCGTGTAATTATAATAGCAAAATGGAGGACAATCAACCTGGTCCATCAAGACCTAAAAGGTGTAAAATTCAACCGAAAAATGCTAAAAAGTAAACAGAAGAGGAAATGTTATCTTAAGCGTTGGAGAGTGACATTGATAGCGAGTTTGATGCAGCTAATGAAGGCAGTTCTTATGAAGAGGATATAAATGAGTCTGATAGCTATGGAAATGATAGTGATAGTAAGAAAATGTACATTTTATGTTATTTACAGGTAATTTATGTATTATGAATCTCTAGTGGGTGAAATTGATGACAATATCATAGCTTCGGCAGCATGCGTTCAAGCTCCTTCTACATGACAAAATCATGGAAATTTGCGGAACTTGAGTTTCACCAAAAACAGGGGGTGGATTGTTCCACCACCGGCAGATGGGAAACCAATTGACTATTTTAAAATGCTTGTGGACGAATTTCTTTTGGATCTCATTATAAAAGAAACAAACAAATACACAGAAGCAATTTTTCTGAAAGGTGTTTCAGAAAAATCAAGAATTACTTATTGGAAACCGCTGACAGTATAGTATTTTTCACAGTAAATGGTATTGGCTTATTAACTGTAATAAACTACCCGATTTATTCTCATTGTGTAGAAAATCATCAGGTAAAAGATGCAAATGTGCTACAGGGTCGAACTTAAGAAATTTTGCATAATATAAGAGATATACAAGTAATTTGTTTAAATGTTACAATTCTACTCTATATTTAGTTCAGTGTCGCTATCGCTATCCTCATCTAAAGTAATTATAGTTGGCGCAATTGATGGTGCAGAAAGGTACGAGTTTTCAACATTTATAAAATGACTAACAGAACTTTTCCAACTCTCGGTAGGAATTTCATTCATACAGTTAATTCTACCACACTACCACTTAAAGTCGGAGAAGTATTTTTTCCGCGCACACTCGATTTAAGTTGGTGCCACATAAACTCTATGGGATTGAACACGCAGTAGTAGGAAGGTAGTCGTAACACTCTATGTCCTAATTCTTCTGCAATTGTATCACAAACATACGTTTTTTTTAAAGAAAATCACTGCAGCACTTGTAATAGTTCTTTTTTTGTACAATTTTTCTCAAAATATATATATGTCATTTGCAGCCATGAAGTTTTGAATCTCCAATTTCGTATTCTTTGAGCCAGGAATTTTTTGCAATTGTTGACTATGATAGCTTACGTTGTCCATTACTATAACGCTGTTTGGCGGAATGTTGGGTAACAGACAATTTTTAAACCAATTTTCAAAAAGCTCTGCTGTCGTATCTTCGTGATAATCAACACAAGAGTCCTTAATATTTTTGGCAACATACGGTTTGGGATCCAAGCTTTTTCTGATCCTGCATGTAATATTGTGATTATCTTCCCTTTATTTGATGGTGCTTTTGTTTTACACTTATCAGAAGAATCAGACCATCCTTTGGAAGGGGTGTCATGCGTGTCAAACCACGTCTGGTCCAGGTAGAGTATTGGCCGATTTTCAGACCGGTATTTTCTTATTGACGTTATATATTCAGAACGCCAGTTTATTAAACTTCATTTTCATTATTACTTGTCTCTTGTAAATTTTGCGATATTTAAAACCCATTGCAGATAAAGCTCGCCAAAGAGTAGTGAGGCCACAGTTGATGTGAGTTTCGTCATTGATGAGCCGCTGTTTCAGACTATTGATTGTAGGGACACGCTGCTCATCGTTCATAGTTTAGATTTTTTGCCTTAATAAATCTTTTTCCCAGTCGTCTAGACTTTTTGTGACACCGGAATCTTTACGCTTTTTTCTTGATTCCATGGAATTTTTAACAATTCGTCTAACTGAAGTAAGAGGCACCTTCGTCAAATTACTCATACTCATCCTGCAGCATCCGCGTTATATCCTTGCAGAAATAAGGAACTATACACATTTTTATAATGATTTTCGCGTTACAAGATAAGTGATTCTTCTTTAACGAACCACTGGAAGAAGCACTATTACTTTTTATCCACGGACGCCATATACTGCCTATTCTGTACGTTGGGGTATAAAATCTGTAATAACAAATAAATGTTATAAAATTATTGCACGCCGGAACACAAGTGAACACTTCCAATGAAATACAAAGACTAATCCTCTACAATCCCTCTCTGAGAAACAAAATTACCTGAATCAGGTCCTTTTACATTTATGATGTGCATCTCGGATTTTACAACTTAAGGGTTGGTTTTATTATAATCCTTCAGTCAATACCATTTATTGTGAAAACTACTATACCAGAATTATTAAAATGTATGGGTTTGTACCTACATATGGGTAAAATAAAGTTAAACAGACTTAGTGATTATTGGAAAACAGATCTACCGTTTTTCTAATGTTTTCCTAACATCATGAGTAGGGATTGTTTTCAGATGCCTACACTTTGCAAAGAATCTGAAGAGGGGTGAGAATACTCCTGAAGATAGGTTATTCAAGATCTGACCCATTTTGAATTTCTTCAATTTAAAAATGTTGGAAATATACCAACCAGGAAAACAATTGTTCATGGTTCTGTGGCGCAGCCGTCTACAATTTCGCCAATACATAAGGAACAAACACCAAAGATGTGGCATAAAATTGTACGAACAGAACATGATGGTTTAGTTTTGAATATTGCAATTTACACTGGCGTTTTAGATGAAATTGGTGGAAAAATTTATGCTTCCAAAGTCCTGTTACATTTGGCCACTCACTATACATGAACATTTTTTACAATAGTGTTCAACTGGCCGAGGAGCTTTTACAAAGAAGTACTTACTGCACTGGGTCATTACGTGCAGACCAGCGCAACCCTAAGGAAGTCACTTCAGCAAAACTTTTGAAGTGAGAAACAAAGAGTATGTACAAGAATGGTATTATTATCGGAAAGTGGAAAAACAAGCGTGACATTTGGTACACAAGCACAGAGTTTTCCAATGACATAACCGAGTGTGAAAACAGAAGGAAAGAAAAAAAAAGCTGTTATTGAATACAATAAATATATGAGTGGCATCGATCGCGCGCCAGGATCAAATTATCTCTTTTTATTCTTGCAACAGTAAAACCAAGCGATGGTACAAAAAATATTATTATTATTATTATTATTATTATTATTATTATTTTCTTTTTTCCCTCAGAATTAATCTGGTGGGTTTAAAAAACTAAGCGGACCCTCGGTCAAGCATAGATTTTATTCTGCCTAGAGTTGGTTGTAATTTTGATTTAGAAACTTTCTGACTATAGAGCAAGTATCTAGTATAACTGACTTTTGTATTGGTATATATGTGTTTGGATGCAGTTGTAATTTCTGGATGCTGTCGTGTAGATTTCTTGGTATGACTCCTGTGTTTGACAATATTATGGGTATTATGATTACTTTTTCCTGATGCCACATGTCTTTTATTTCTTCTGAGAGGTGGATGTATTTTCTATTTTCTCTCCAAGCTTCTTTTTGCAGATTGGGTGTGTTAGGGATGGAGATTTCTATTAGGTAAGTAGTTTTGTTATTTTTCTGTGTTAGTGTAATGTCTGGTTTGTTCTGTGGTATTGTCTTGTCTGTGATAATTGATCTGTTCCAATATAGTTTAGTGTGTTCGTTTTCTAGTACGTTTTTTGGTGAATATTTATATGATGGAACGCTTTCTTCTATTAGGTTGTATTTTTTAGCGAGTTGTTGGTGTATGTGCTTCGCTGCGTTGTCATGTCTTCTAGTATACTCTGTGTTTGCCAAGATGCTGCAACCACCTGTTATGTGATCAATAGTTTCTATTTGTTGCTTGCATAGTCTACATTTGTCTGTAGGAGTGTTGGGATCCTTGATTATTATTATTATTATCATTATTATTATTATTATTATTTCCGGTTATGCTCACTTTTACAGCCTTTACTCTGCTAGGTGGTGTTTCTTCGGTAAACAGGGAGCTTTTCTGGCTAGCCTGTTTCCGGTTCAATCTGTTTGTAGGGTGGCTATTGCTCTTCTGAATGCTAATTTTGGGTGATGATTTTCCTAACTATTGAGCAGGTGTCAAGGATGACCGACTTTTGAATTAGTTTAAGGGTGGATTCGGGCATGTTAAGTTGATTGAGGTTGGTGAGAAGGGATTTGGGGATCTCTCCAGTGGCGCCTATGACTAAGGGAATTATAGTGACCTTTTCTTGCTTCCACATCTTCTTATTATTATTATTATTATTATTATTATTATTATTATTATTATTATTATTATTATTATTATTATTATTATTATTATTATTATTATTATTATTATTATTATTATTATTATTATTATTAGTGTTAATACTACATATTATTATTATTTTTACTTATTATTACATTGTCTTTTTTGTTTGTTTCTTAAACTGCATACATGCGAAAGCATTTACTGATTCGGAACGGTATTCACATACAAGTCCAGATCTTACTGTGTAAATTAAGGTGGCGTCTGACTATTGCTGTAGTGTGAAGAAGAACTGATTTCTGCAGTTGAAATATATAGAAATGGATTCATGTTAATTATCTAGAAGACTGCGATGTAAATCTTTGGGGGATGATTCCAGTGGTTGACAGGATTATAGGTACAATGTGTACTGTGTTTTGTTTCCAAATATTTTTTATTTCTTCTGCCAGGGAGAATATTTGGTAAAAGTTTTTCATTCCCGTTGAGAGAAGATTGTGTGAATTGGGGATGGCTATATCTATTAAATAAGTTGTGGCTGACATCTTATCGGTGAATGTGATGTCTGGTCGATTAGATGGTATGGTTTTATCTGTCAATATGCTGCGGTTCCAATTAAAGTTTGTACATACTATTTTCCAAAACAGATTGTGGTTCATATTTATAGTACGAACTATTATCACTGTACAAATTGTGCTTCAAAGCCAACTTCTGATGGATGATTTTTGCAACTTGATCACGTGTCTTTGCAAGGTAGCTTTGTTGGGTGCTTAGCTTTGAACAACCTGACATTATGTGCTGAATGGTCTCCGATGAGGCTTTACATTCTACACTGGTCACTGACATTTCTCTTTTAAGATGAACTTTCGATAATTGTTGGTGGTGGCTTGATCTTGGATCGAGATGACAGAAGCCCTCAGTCTCGACGAAGAGGTCCGAACTAGTCAACCATTTGTTCGACGCTTCTTTGTCAACATGAGGTTGGTTTACTTCATTCGGATACCTGCCGTGGAGTGCCTTGCTAGTCCATCTCATCATATGGTCGTGATGATTACTATTCCTTGTTGGCCGTTTTACGTCCGTTACATGTGCAAGGTCCAGTGGTGTATATCCTAAATCTGCTTTAGAGACAGCTTTATGTAAAAATGTTTCTTTTTGAATGAAATATTGTTGCAAGGTGGAAATTTGGGAGTTGTGCAGTTGTACAATATCAATAAGTCCTCTTCCCCCAAGATTACGTGAGTACTATTCGTTCTATACTTGATTTTGGGTCATGAGCTCTAAACTTTCTCAGTAAACATCTGGTTTTCAACTGAATGTCTTCTAAGTCAGTTGGTGTCCAGCGAACAATTCCGAAGGTGTATGTTAAAACCGGTATAGCGAAAGTATTGATAGCTTTAAAGGTGTTTCGGCCATTAAGTTTAGACTTCAGAATGTCAGAAACTCTCTTAAGGTAAGATTTTAAGACCTTTTCCTTGATAGATTTATGATTGATTTGATTGTGTGCGAGTCCCAAGTATTTGTATGTATCCCTTTTCGCTCATCGATTCCATTATCCGCCCATCGTCAATAACTCGAAGTTGCAATTAATAATTTTGCCTTTCTTTATGTTCAGGGTTTTACATTTTTCAATGCCAAAGTTCATCTGGATATTTTTGGAAAATATCTCAGTTAACCGGATCAATTCATACGGGGCTTTTTCATTTTTGGCGTAGAGTTTTATATCATCCATGTATAGTAGATGGTTAATAACATACGGATTGATTCGATTTCCCCCTGTTTTATTTGGAACCCAAGATTAGTGGTGTTGAGGAGTGTAGAGAGTGGGTTTAAAGCTAAACAAAACCACAGTGGGCTCAGACTGTCTCCTTGGAATATACCTCTCTTTATGTTAATTGGGTTGGATGTAATCGATGTTTCACCGTGGTTTAATCGCAAAGCGTTGTTTTCCAGGACGACATGAGATGTTGTAGGATGTTAATGGTTTTATCGTCGACTTTGTAGCAACCTGAGTACATGTATCAACCAGCTGTGTGGCAATACCAGAGTCAAATGCTTTTCTTTCTGGTAGTCAATAAATGCTGTAAATATATTTTCTATGCTTTTTGGCCGCTTGTTCAATCACAATAGAGTCTATAATCAATTGTTCCTTACATCCTTTTGAATTTTTTATGCATCCTTTTTGTTCTTCAGCTTAAAGGATTTTATGTTCATATAGATGTTGGTAGATGTTGGTAGAGATGCACGATGTAAGCAATTTGTATATGGTACAAAGGCAAGTTATTGGTCGGTACTTTGAGGATCTGAGAGAGGTCCATTTTTCTTTCGGAAGTAAATAAGTAAATTTCCCTGGGTCATAAATAATGGAATAGTATTTGGATTGTCTAAAAATGTTGTAAAGGCTTTGGCTAATAGGAGGGTGTGTGCTTTTAAATCGTTTTAACCAAAAATTGTGTAAATTATCGATTCCTGGTGCTTTCCAATTGTGTGTTGTTAAAATTGCCTTTGAGATGGTTTCTGTTGTGATTGATGTTGCTGGCATGTGTGGTACGCGTTATCCATATGAGCTGCTTCAGCCTTCATCCATGCCGCATCAGCATCATGGTTAACGGGTTGTGACCATATGTTAGACCAGTATTGCTCTACTACGTTCTGTGGGGTAGTGGTTCGTTATGATCGGTTTTAGAGGGATCTCAAATCCCTGTAGTAGCCCTCTTCTGATTAGAGTTAAATTTTAAATTTTGTGCTCTTCTTAATGCTGATTCCCGATATCTTTTCAGTCTGCTAGTTTTGCCTTAAGCTTTTGTGTTAAGGTGTCTAAAATTTCGCTTGTTTCATTATTATTTGGATCTCTTTCAGTGTGCTTTCGTGTTGCTTCAGATATTCGTTGGAAATGCCTTTACCATTTTTCTTACTTCTATTGCCTTGTTTATATTGATGAACTCGACCGATGTCAGCTCTTAAATTATCAATTCCCTTTACTAATCTTCGTTCCCAGGCTTTCTGGTTCTACTTTTCCTTCTTATGGGGTCCTTGTGTTCGATTTTTTCCGCCTAGACACCTTTACTACAGCTACCGCGCCTGCATATAGTGAGCGTGTGCAGATCCTCAAAGTTATCGATGGCCTGTAACTTTGTTGGAAAAAGACGCTATCATTAATAATTGCGGTATATTGATTCAGCTTTTTGTGGAATTGTTTTGCTTTAGGAATGCGTGGTCTATTAGTCGGGTTTGTACCTGAAAATTCCGTCAATGCCTTTTCTAATTCTGCCGAAAGACGTGTGATGTCGTCTGTGACAGTCTCTTCTGGTAATACGATATTTTGTTCTGCAGAATCGTTCGTCACAACTTCATTGTTTTGATTTTCATCAATGTTATTTACATCTACCAGTGGAATAGATGTTGAATTCGATGAAATTTTATTTTGTAAAGAATTTTCCACTTGCTGTTTTATCATCTCGAGTTGTGGTTTAGTTATAAGATTGTTGTTGGTGATAACTCTTTTCTGATCCGCCAAACGCTGTTCAGTTACATTGACGTAAGATGGGAATTTCTCTAAAAACAAACGCAGAAGTTCTTTTCTATCCAAGGGATATTTTCCATTTTCAGTTAAAGTGTAAAAACAACGCATGACGTGACTATTCATTTCGTACGTCCATTTATTATTATTATTATTATTATTATTATTATTATTATTATTATTATTATTATTATTATTATTATTATTATTATTATTATTATTATTATCATTATTATTATTATTATTATTATTAGTAACAAAAATAAATGACATACAGTGAGAGAAAGTACGAATACTGCATTTTAAAAAGTATACGAATGTATGTTTGGTTGCCTACACCATACTCATTGTCAAACACAAAGCTTTTATAAAGTACATCACAAGATATCGGCTTGACTTTTGATTACAACATGATTTTACAATAAAAATCTCTCAGTAGAGGGTCAATAATCCGAAAGAATTACTTCACGGATGCACTTATATCGAAGTATTTGCCTATACAGGGTGTTTCTTAAGTAATCTAAAATATTATATCGGGCGCTTCGTTACTCAATTTTAAGACGAAAAGTTCATATAAACATGTGTGATAGGTGTTGTTGTTTATGAGATACAGGGTGTTGAATTTATTGTAATAAGTCAGTTCTGATTGTACGTGAAATTAATTTTTCCCGGTGACGCTACTGGTTTTTAGAAGTAATACGCAAAAACATGCTTATTCTAAGTGGCCTTTGAAATAATGTTGACAAGTGTCAAATTTGAAAACCAACGCAAAAATCGTACATTTTTATTTGATTGACTCTGTGTTTAGTTAATAACTATGCCAGTGTTTACTAATGTTGAAATGGCTAATATGCATTTTTTGTACGGATTAGCGAATGGTAATGCCTTAGAAGCTAGACGTACGTATGCCCAGCGTTAGGTTAGGTTAGGTAAATAATCGTTTACCATGTTCAGATACGTTTACTAAGTTACATATTCGTTTACAAGAAACTGGAACTTTTGCTGAATCGAAGAATATTATTGGACGCCCAGAACTGTGAGAAATCCCCAATTGGAAAACCAGATTCTTCAAATTATTGACCAACATCCAGAAACGAGTACAAGAAAAGTTGCAGATGAAGTAAATGTTAGTAACAAAACTGTTTGGAATATTCTAAAAGATAATTTATTGTATCCATATCACGTTCAACGTGTTCAACATTTGTTACCTACTGACTATCCATAACGCATACAGTATTGTCAATGGATTTTACGTGAAATCGCGAACAATCCGAATTTTGTGGCCAATATTCTATTTACGGATGAAGCCAACTTTTCTAGACATGGGATTATGAATTTTCATAATGACCACATATGGGCAGATGTAAATCCAAATACCATAAGTGTAAAACGATTTCAACAAACATTTACGGTCAATGTTTGGCTTGGCATCATCGATGATTATTTAATTGGACCATTTTTCCTTCCTGTACGGTTAACCGGTGAGACATACCAACATTTTATAGAAAATGAACTTCCACTTCTTTTGGAAGATGTACCTATTATTATTAGAAGGCGCATGTGGTTCATGCATGACGGAGCTCCTCCACATCTTTCAGTGATTGTAGGCGAGTTTTTAAATAATGTTTTTCCAGGCCATTGGATCGGACGAGGATCTCCACACCCGTGGCCCCCTAGATCACCTGGACACAATCCTCTGGATTTTTGTGTGTGGGGATATTTGAAATCGCTTGTTTACACAACACTGATATTAAACGTACAAGATCTTTAAAATCGTATCATAGACGGCTGTAATATTATTCGTAACAATCCTGGTATCTTCGAACGTATTCGACAATCCATTAGACATCGAGCGGATTCTTGCATTTTAGCTGGAGGTGGACATTTTGAACATTTGCTCTGAAATGTATTATTTTTTCTTTATGTTTAACACATGTTGCTTGTAATAAAATAATAAAAAAATATAAATCAGTAGCGTCACCAAGAAAAATTAATTTTACGTACAACACCCTGTATCTCATAAACGACAACACCTATCACACATGTTTATATGAACTTTTCGTCTTAAAATTGAGTAACGAAGCGCCCCATATAATATTTTAGATTACTTAAGAAACACCCTGTATGTAAATACGGTCCTGCAAAAGTTTACAAATTACACCTTTTATTGACAATCGTCATAGCTTGGGTAGTAAGTCAAGACTAAATATCTTGAGATGGACTATACTGGTATAAAAAAAATGTATGTTGGGTTGCATATTACATCATTCAATAGTAGGTATCATTAATTAACGATTTTGAGTGCGTTAAAGTTATCGTAAACGAATGGTCAACGAAAAAATAAATAAAAGACTGCTGTTAAATGTTTTTTGTACCAATAAATACTTGAAAAAGTGAAAAATATAATCACAACCCTTATTATGGTAATACAAATTAGATAAAACTAGTTTGTAGAAAAGATTGTGGCTAATTATAAAAATAATATAATATAAAGTGAATAGTTAAATATACACACTCAGTAGTACTATTAGGATAAGACTAAAGTATCAATGTTACTTACGTAAGACAGCTAACTATTTTTTCATCAAACCTTATGCTTTCCAGTCATAAATAAGGATTCTACAAGTCGATTGCGTGCCAAAACCGATAACAAACAATTGCAACAAGTTAGAAGCTACCGGAATACATTTCATTTATTTCAATCCATAACGCTATAAATATTTCAATGTCGTTACCCACTAGTAATTTCCTTTCGCTGAAAATGTTCAGTCCATTTCCTGATTGAACAGTCAATCCGATTCGCTGCGCCACGATGCCGTGCTGAATCCTGAATTTATCATAATCGATTTATTGTTCGTAATCACCGATGCTTTTTCTAACTTTTATCCACGTTTATACAACCACCGAGACGAGAGGTTAGGTTTGTTGTCACAAAAGAACAGAAGACAAAGAAGATTGTTTTCGAATCAATAGAACTATCAGGAAACAGGAATTGATTGACAGGAAAATGTCTGCTGGATGACGTTAGACAATAGAGAAATGTGACAAAAGCAATGTTATTATGATTAATTGTATTTTGACAATATTAATGATTCAACTGATATCAATGTCACATCTACGGTAGTTATTGAAATGTTGATGACACTACAACATTTCCTTATTGTTGGGTTTAAAAACTAATGTAGCAGCAAACGAAATAACTAACAGAAATTTTAAACGTAAATACGGACATTTATTAGACAAGCACTGATTCGGCCCTGCGCCTTGTGGCCGGCCGCATCGAAAGATCGCTGGACAAAAAAGAGTCCACCTTGGGCGTATTTATAGATATCGAAGGTGCGTTTGACAAAACCACCTTCCCTAAAATAACCAATGCTATTACTGAAAGGGGCATTCCCTATACAGTAAATGGATGGATATTCAACATGCTCTCCCAGAGAGCAATAATAATTAGCGTGGAAGATGTCACTATAAGAGGCCTGGTTGTCAAAGGATGTCCACAGGGAGTGGTGCTCTCACCTCTACTGTGGAACTTGGTCTTAGACTCCTTACTCAACCACCTAAGCAGTGAGAACTTCTACACTATTGCTTATGCAGATGACCTAGTGATTCTGCAAACAGGAAGGTTTGAGGAAACACTCTGTGCTAGAATGCAAGAGGCCCTCAATATCATAGAAAGCTGGTGCAAGGATCACTCACTGTCATTAAACCCACAAAAGCAGAGTTGGTCCTTTTCACTAGCAAAAGGAGGCTTGTGAACCTTCGGGCTCCAAAACTCCTCAAAACTGTATTAAACTTCTCTGCAGAGGTGAAATATCTAGGGATCACCTTTGACAGTAAGTTAACATGGAACTCCCATCTGGAAAATAGAGTCAAAAAAGCATATATTGCCTATGAAAAGTGTAGAAAAACCATTGGTCGCACCTGGGGATTGTCACCAAGGGTCACGGAGTGGATCTACACTGCAATCATAAGACCTATGCTAACCTACGGCGCGATTGCCTGGTGAGTAAAAACAAACCAGCTGACAGTCGTCCGAAAACTTGACCATTTACAAAGAACAGCATGCCTTAACATAACAGGAGGCATGAGAACTACACCAACTAGAGCGATGGAGGGGATCCTCGGTCTCACCCCACTTGATATATATATCAAGGAGGTGGTTTTGATGACCATGCTACGGCTCCGCTCTACTGGTACAAAACTTGAAGTAGAATCTGGTGAGTCGAGGTGTGGTTTGTGACGCGAAGCTATAAACGAGCTTCCAATGCTACAAGCAAATACAGAATCGATTTCACCAAGATATGCCTTTCACAGGCCCTACAAGATAATCACTGAGAACACTCAAAATGCATTGGTGACAGGTACTATATGTATCTTCACCGACGGATTTAAGACAAAAGAAGATTCAGGATGTGGAATTTACTCCAGATCCCTAAACCTAAATATAAAATGGACAATGGGTTGTAATGCAAGTATAGCTCAGACAGAGCTAACTGCAGTCTCCATAGCCGCAAAAAAGATTACCACAAGAGAAATCACTGGCAAAAACATCCGTATCCTTACGGACAGCAGAAAAGTACTATTAGCCCTGAATAGGCCACGGATCACATCAGGTCTAGTATTAGAATGTCACATGGCCCTTACGGAAGTCTGCTACAACAATGTGGTTACTCTAGGCTGAATAAAAGGTCATGGAACTTCAAAAGGTAACCGCATAGCTGACTCGTTGGCTAGAAAAGCTGCCTCCCAAAGGTTCTTGGGACCCGGCAGTCTTGTCAGCTTGCCGGCATCAGCGGTGGTTGACCTAGTAAAGGAACGCTGCCTTGACAAATTCAGGGGAAGATGGGACGAAGAAAAAGGTTGCATACTATCCAAGGAACTTCTGAAATATTCAAATAGCAAAGCAGCCAAGAAATACGTGGCCATGACCAGAAAGGACCTGCGGTTGGTCACAGGTATAGTTACTGGCCATTGTCACCTACGGAAACATCTGAACAGGTTGGGTTTATCTGACAGCCCACTACGTAGAGGATGTGAACAAGAGGATGAGACAGTTGAGCACGTCCTTTGTGATTGTCCGGCACTTACTCAAATAAGACTTTCTATATTCGGCAAGAACTGGCTAACACATGTCAACTGGAGGGAGCTGCCTACAGGCGACGTTATCACTTACTTTAAACAGGTAGGATGTTGACGAGCCTATAGGTTAGGCTCAATCTCAGAAGGAAGCACAATGGGCCAAATGTGGCCTAAGTGCAGTGGGGCGACCCACCCTTCCAGAATTACAGATACAGAGATAGACAAGCACTACTACACCCAGCCTGGTCTAAGACAACTGGGGAAAAACGGTGGACGCTAGCTCAAAAGGTAATAAATCGCTGACTTTAGCTAAAGATGCTGCTTTGGATTCAAACAATCCAAAGTCAACAATAACTAATCAAATTAAATTACATACCCATCTATTATTTTATCAGTAGACTAGAAGACGAACTAAGGAGCAGGTTTATGAAGAAGCACATTGTCAAATGAGGTCTGAGTGCAGACGTAGTCGATCTCCCAGGAGCGGCATTCCTTTTTGATGTGGCTCAGGAACAAAAAAAGGGTTTTAGCACCTTCTTTTGTGAGTCTATCAGCTTCCTCATTACCTAATATCCCTCTGTGACCTGGCACCCCCATCAAGGTGACTTTGTTGTTTCTTAAAGGGTTGTTTACATTCCCATACCACTTTTGACTAATAAGTAAAAGAACTCAGAGCCTTTAAAGGTGCCTCTATGGAGATACTCCTGTACACTAACATCTATAGTATTTATCTCCGTCTGAAAGATAGTTGGGTCGTTACCAAGGGATTCGGACGACCGAAATTTTGGTCCCATTACTACTATTCCAATGCCAGAAGTATATGGGTCTCTAAGTTTAAGTACTTGGACAGCTGAATCGGTGAAAATCTGATTTCTGACTTGGAAATCAGAGCTCGGATTGAAATGGCCAGAGCAAACTTCCTAGAAATGCGAAACCTGCTAAGTGCTAGGTCACTTGACATACAAATTAGATACAATTTTGTCAAGTGCTACATACAGTGTGGAAACCAAAATTTCACCCTGTACAATTCATAATAGACCCTACATGGTATAGTTCATTGAGATCGTATTGTTAAGGAACTTTTAAAATCATGAAAACCTACAGGGTGTTTCATTAAAAATATAGATCATGGACGATGCCAGCTCACATTTGAATTTCAAAGTTGACTGGTCCCAGGGTTTTTTATAATCTTCTAAACTAACCTCACAAATAATTTTATTCCATAGGTGGTTTCCACATTGTATATTCCACACTTCTGTAAGGAGTTGAAGCGTGGACGCTAAAATATAGCAGTCTAAACAGACTCGTGGCATTCGAAGTGTAGGTGAATTGACAAAAATTGCGAATACCTTGGACTACTCACACCACCATTTTGGAATTTCTACAGCTTATGATAGAGGGTAAGAACGAAGGTAGACAGTAGTCCTGGCTTAAGAACATACGAGATTGGACAGGCTTGGATTCAAACGATTTTCTGAGGAAAATCCAAGACAGAGAAGAATTTGCTAAAATTGTAACCGATCTTCGATAGGAGAAGAATTTAAAAATGAGAATTACCTAACCTAACGGTGACAGCTGTTTTAAAGAAATGTTTTACAAAAATTGATTGTGTTAACCTCTACTTTTTGGAAGTTCATCTTACTAAGAACCATAAATAACTGCACAGTTAAACTAAACTTCCACTATTTATTCGAAAAATTCGCTTTAAATTCAATTACAGTTATAGCGAAACAGCTGTAATTGAATTTAAAGCGAATTTTTCGAATAAATAGTGGAAGTTTAGTTTAACTGTGCATTTATTTATGGTTCTTAATGTTTTACAATTTTTAATTTATTATTGCTGTACCTACATGACATGCTGTTTTACACTATTATTCGAATTTATGCCTAATATAAGTTTGCGGAAGAATTTCCGGCAATTTTCTGATTTTTCGTTCCGATTAACACAGGAACAGTGCTATTGTTTGCGATTTGACCGCATATAAATAAATAATTCATTTTTAACAAGTAAAATTATTATATCCCAAACAATGTTTGTCCCAATAAATTATGGTTTTTAATGTTGGTTGTATAAAAAAAAATCATTAACCGGAACGAAATATAAAAATTACGCATGAAATATTTGATATATTGTTTGTTTTACGATAAATTTATTTAAAAAGCGCACAGGGATTGCTTTTCATATTTTATTTCGTTGTCTTTTTGATGACTTGACACAATAAGTAATAGGAATTTATGTAGGTAATCATTAGGAACCTTTGTAGATCATTGGTTGTTATAGAAATAAAAAAATTGTTAGTCATTCTTGTCAAAGTTTATGAATAAAGAAAACCAAGATATCATTCTATTTTTACAGTGAATATCCATGTTAATAAAGTATCTATAAAATTCAATAAAACTTAAAATTTAAAATAATTTCTTAAATTCCTACACATATTTGAAAAAAAAATATCAAGACGTAAGTTATTGTCACTTGATTGTCAAACATTGAAGGTGATAAATTTATTTATAGTATGTATGTATGTATGTATGAGTTAGGGGTGATAATTACACTGCGACCTATAGGATCTATTGTGTCCCCCCTTACTTGCCATGTTCTGATATTTTTTCAGACCTATAGCAGCTCTTCGAGTCCTATCTTCCGGAGGAAGTTTAGGACATCGTCGGGCTTCAAATCAGGTAGATCCCCTTCCTCTATTTCATGTACTCCTAGGTATCTAGCCCTAGAATTTTGCAAGGCAGGGCATTCTGAGAGTATGTGTATTGAGGTTTCATCCTCTTCCTCACAGAATCTGCACTTTGCTTCATCTGCTAACCCTAGTTTCTTCATGTGGCTTCTTAACCGGCAATGCCCGGTTAATATTCCCGTTAGAATTCGGAGCCTTTTTTTACTGAGGTGGAGGCAGCTAAGAGATCTCTTCTGGTCATAGTTCCTCAGTAGTATCTTAGATTGCCTCAGTCCTTCCAGCTGATTTCAGTACTTGGATTTTTCCTTCTCCATTTCTTCCCTTAGTTTTCCTAAGAATACTCTACTGCTGATCCCACAAGATGGTTCTGGTCCCAAAAGTGGGGTTTCAGCTCCTTTTTTTGCCAGCTTATCTGCTGTTTCATTCCCCTCTATTCCTATGTGTCCCGGGACCCATAGTAGGGTGACAGTGTTCTTCTGGCCTAGTTCATTTAGTTTGCCTAGGCATTCCCAAACCATCTTGGAACTGATTATATTTGAGCTCAGCGCTTTGATGGCTGCTTGACTATCCGACATGATCACAATCTCTTGCCTGCGGTAGTTTCTTCCAATATTGAATTCCACACATCTTTCGATGGCGCGGACTTCTGCTTCTTATTTATAGTATACTTTTTACCATAAAAGTGCAGCTCTTAGATTCAATGCAGTAACCCTAAAACCTGAGACTAGCTATGTCCACTGCAAAATTCTGAAAAAAATTCAACCTCTACTCAAATTACACAGACTGTACAAAGCTCAACCCGATGTTTAACAGCAATTTCTCAGTTTACAGTCAATCTATAAATCAGTCTACATGAATTCAAAGGCTGTACAATGCAATAAAATCTTTAATAATCTAGCGAATGACATAGGGGTAGCATTATCTGGGTATACGATACAAAGTAGGCAGTTTTATGGCGGATGAATTAGCAATAGCTAGTAGACCAGAAACATCTATCGCTGAAAGAAAGTTGCTGCTCCGCCAAATCAACCTCAGGTGGCAAGAGGAGTCTTATTGCAAGACAGTTAAGAGAGGTATGGTCAGAGTTTGTCCTAGCACCCACCAAAGATATGTTATCCCTTTATAGGGACTCTATTGTCAAAGCGCTAGTAGCAAGAACTGGTAGACCAGGGGCATCTATCGCTGAAAGAAGGTTGCTGCTCAGGTAGGAAGCACTCCGCCAAATCAACCTCAGGTGGCAAGAGGAGTCTTATTGCAAGACAGTTAAGAGAGGTATGGTCAGAGTTTGTCCTACCACCCACCAAAGATATGTTATCCCTTTATAGGGACTCTATTGTCAAAGCGCTAGTAGCAAGAACTGGTAGACCAGGGGCATCTATCGCTGAAAGAAGGTTGCTGCTCAGGTAGGAAGTACTCCGCCAAGTCAACCTCAGGTGGCAAGAGGAGTCTTACTGCACGACAGTTAAGAGAGGTATGGTCAGAGTTTGTCCTACCGCCCACCAAAGATATGTTATCCCTTTATAGGGACTCTATTGTCAAAGCGCTGGTAGCAAGAACTGGTAGACCAGGGGCATCTATCGCTGAAAGAAGGTTGGAAGACTTGCTGACTTGCTTACTTACTTACTTACTTACTTACTTACTTAACTTGTCACTGCACTGCTCTATCCAGAAAAATATTGTCCAAAATGTACAGAGTACTGTGTATACCCAATTAACACTTCTTTTCTTGCAGTAACCCGATCCTCCAACATCGGACATAAGTATTGTTAGAGTTTACATTTTTCTACCCGCCTTGTTCTTGATATCAATATTTCCAGCAACATACTGAGATGTTTGCTATTCATATTCACAGGTACTAGTATCCCCCACACTATTTCTTTGTCCGGCCATTTAACCCTTCGTGGTCTTCAGAACAATGTGTCAAATGGCTTATAGCAAATTTCAGGTGCCTGCTACTTAATAATCTGCTTTTTATAAGGTTTGTATTGTCTTTTCTTTTGTCTCTCTCCACTATACGAATCCAATCATCGGCATACGCCGATGTTTATCCGCAGAACCCACTTAACATAATATTCCATAGAGTCGATATAAGGACAGACCCTTGTGGCACTCCGGGTGAGATAGTTCTCTACCAGTTCACCTAGTACATGCTCTCAGTTTGCCGAATTGAAAGCATTTTTACGTCTAACGATAATAGGTTGATTCTATGGCCAATTTTAAGGTTGTCTCTCAAGAACCGTTTTCTCGATAGTCTTGTATTCAGCAGTTATAGGTCTCTCTTTTCAGAGCTTTCCAGATTACTTCTTTCTTATTTGGTAATAATACCAGCCTGTCCATTTTCCGATATATTGGGAATACTTGACAAGCTGGAAAATGCTTTGATAGTACAATAGGAAAATAATAAAAACTACTTATAATTAATGATTATTAATAAATGTGAATTTGTTTCAGATACCCCAATTACAGACCAGTCAGTAAAGACACCTATAGTAAGGACCCCTACAATGACACCTACAGACCTACCAGCTACCTCTATGGAAGGCCGTCTTCTACAACATCATTACCCCCAACTCAAGACTCACACACGCAGTCTTCACAAGATAATTCTGGATAATATCTTAAATTTTAATTAATTAATAAAAATTTTATATAAATAATAATTAATGTAACTTTAAATTATGTGAAAAAGACATAATACATTTTTTATAAGTCTATATTAACTTTTATTTTCAATTAATTAATCGTAAATATACGTTGCACATAGATTAATTATATGGCTTAGGGGTGATTTTCTTAAGATCCGAATAGTTATTTTATTAATAAGTGAGAAAAAAATAGGTTCTAAATGGGTTGTGAGATATCCCAGCTTTGTTCGGGTTTCTTCAGTTATCAATCTCGCATGTCGGAAAATGCTTTTGGTAAACCCAAAGGAAAAATTTATAAATTTCAAGCCCTTATTCTTATAAAACTAATAAAACTATACTTATTATATGTGTGAAGCTATTGAATTAAAAATATTCTTTCGTCTTTAAAGGAAATTAGTAGGATATTTAGCTATTAAAAGTATTCACAAAGAATTATAAATAGTTTCCAACAGTAGCGAAAAACCTTCTCTTCAATTTCCATTGTTTAGCCAAATTAATTTGTACAACAAGTTGTAAGTGCGATATTCATGCTTCTGCGGCATTGCATTAGAAGATAAGAAAGTCTGCTTAGCTGTATTCTTGGACGTAGCGCAAGCGTTTGACAAGGTCTGGCATGAAGGGCTATTTCATAAACTACACTCTATGCTTCCTAGACCACACACAAAAGTGTTAAGATCTTAATTAACCAACAGATACTTTAGGATCAAGCAGGAAGGTGACTATTTTGATCTTAAAGAAATAAAAGCTGGGGTTCCACAGGGTAGCGTTTTGGATCCGGTCCTATACCTTCTCTATACTTGTGAAGATGAAAATACTGTAGCTACATTTGCTGGTGATACAGCCCTCTTGGCTGTTGGCAAACACAACATAGAAACAACTAGTATACTACAAAATGCAATTGATAAATTTAAACAATGGACAGAAAAGTGGAAGATCAAACTAAATGAAAATAAATCAACCCATGTAGACTTTACTAATAGGAGGATAGAATATATACCAATATATATGAATGGACAACAAATTCCATATGCGAACACTGCCAAATATCTTGGCTTAACACTAGACGCTAAGCTTCGATGGAAAGCTCATGTGAAAAAGAAACGTGAAGAACTAGGCTATAGATATAAAAAAATGTATTGGCTTCTGGGTAAATATTCGGCAATGTCAACACATAATAAGCTTCTCCTTTACAAGCGAACTCTAAAACCGATCTGGACGTATGGAATACAACTATGGGGGTGTACCAAAAAGAGTAATATTAAAATAATACAAACCTTTCAAAATAAAGTGTTAAGGGGCATTGTCAATGCACCCTGGTATATTCGTAACGAAGATCTCCTTAGGGACCTAAGGGTGGAGTATGTAGATAAAGAAGCCCAAAAAGCTGCAAAAAACCATGAAGGAAGACTTTACCAACATAAGAACATCGAGGCAATACAGCTCCTGGATCACACAAATCAGAAAAGAAGACTGAAGAGGACCAAACCTCATGAGTTAGTGTAGTGCAGTGCAGTGCAAAAGAAAAGTAAAGTGATAGTGCGCAAGAATAATGTGCCCTATGTAAAACAGTAGAAAATAAGAAGACGTCAAAGGGTGACTCTTATATTTAGCTGATTAGTATATTAGGAATAAGAAAAAAGCTACTCATTGGTCTTAGACCAGATTGTAGAAAATTTTAATAAAAAAAAATGTTTCTGCGGCCTCAACATCAGCTCCAAATGGTTTGAAGGACTATCTCCGCATGGGAACCTTCCAAAGGATGCTTTAAACAAGGGCATTATCTTCCAACTTAGACTAAGCTTGGCTCGAACTAAGCTCTAACTTAGTGGGCTGTGTCTTCCTAAAAGTTTTTATGTGTGTGAGAAGGAATCATGGAGTTTGGGCGTTAGCATTGGACAGACTTTTTAGATAGGACAACAAATTACTAAATTTCAACAAATTCATTATCTTATCTTTAAGTTTTCTAGCACAGCGTCCATGAATATAATAAGCAAATAAACAATATTGAAAATTATTAATGCACAGGACGGTGAAAGCCGGTCCAGTTCTTTATAATGCAAAAAAATTGTCATTAGACTGTTTTAAGTAAAAAAAGGTATATAACTAGTTCTAATAAATTACTGGAAAGTTTTAACACTAGTTTCAGTAAAACTTTGAAACAATCATATATTTTTGCTAAGTGCATAGTTGTGAAAAATTGATTTTTTATAACATTAAATATATTACAGTGGTTTTTGTTTAATAATTATTATTAATTGTTTGACTCTAAAGCAAGTTTTAATGGCGTGGTTGACGACTACGCTTTAAGATTTTTATGAACTTAAAACTTGTTAATAATTATGTTTTTGACTAACAGAAAATATAATGTCTAGCTGTTTACTAATCAATTATTATTTTTGTCTAAAATTAATAGCTTACCTGGAACAAATTATTGAAGCCACGTGTTCGAAAGCACGCTTCTGATACATTTTATTAATTTTCAAATAGTCTATGTACAAATTGTGTGTGCAATTGTGTAAAAAAGATTTTTATTATCATTAAATCATAATAATTACGTAACTAACAATGAAAAAAATAGAAAAAAAGTCTACGTACCAACCTGATGGTTTTTGTGATTTTTAGATCCAGGAACGTAAAATTTTAAGGTAGGTGGTTATTTAATACACTTCCATTTATTAGATATTCCAATTTATTGTGAATTGCTCCACTATTTTATATTATAAACTTGTACTTTCAATATAAACAGTTGAAAAAGTGGGGTTAACAATTTTTAACTAGGCGGCCATTAAAATTTTATAGATTTCTTTTGTTTTTAAACGTGGATTTGGCGTTGAATCAAATGGAACTGCTCTCCAAAACAATGAAATTCACGGTATTTATACCTTTTTCCTGAAATTGACATGTAATTGCATTTCTTTTGTTTAATCAGGCAATTTTTCATGATTTTCTGATAAATCTAATTAATTACTTTATTGGTTCTAATATTGGTTAATAATCAAACTTTAGCTTTAATAATTGATAATAAATCAACTTTTATTAATTAAACTTCATTTTTTCCCTGTTAATTTTAACTTTGAAACGGAGCGAAGTGACAGCTACAAGTTATCAAACAAAATGAAAATTTCAAAAACAATTATGAGCTGAAACACTTAATACATAATAAATTTCTACATATTTACATTCCTTAGGGTTTAAAATATTTATGGATGTTATTTTCCATAACTAATATTCTATAATTTCTTTATAAATTGTTTTTTAAAAAATTACTTTATCACCGCCATTTTTGTATACAAAATTTAACTAAAATTACATAATTCACAAACATTTCTACGCTATAACATATAAAATATTAGTGTAAAACATATTAATAATCTCTACAAATAATAATAACTACAAATTCTATCCTATTATGGTATTTCGCAACAATTGTCTCTAGTGTCCTCTCAAATTATAATTTCACAGTTCTACTGTACATCTAATAGTTATTGTTTACTTTTAGTGTCTTATCACTCTAATTATTTGTTTTAATATAGTTCTAATATCCAATAGTTTGATTTTTAGTGTCCTCTCACTTAAGATATTTGGGTGCACTTTCACTGTTCTAACATGGTTTCACCCTATCACTCTAAGTTTCTAAATCACATATTTGTTTATTTGTTCACATTACATAAGTTGTTATTTAATAAACTGAATGTTTTTAGGTATATTCAACTATTGGGATTCTCAATGCCATACCTACTATTATGGATGTGGAAATCATAGATCATTTTATCTGTAAGTATTTTCATTATTTTATTACAAATTTAGTTATGATTTACTTCGTTTGTATGGATTATTTATTACTAGTTTCCTTTTTATATTATTGTTTGTGTAAAACATTAAATCTACATCACAATTTATAACCTGTTCATACTTTTGTAATAACAATTAATTTTTTTGTTTTATCAATATTAATCTTAACTAGTTATTTCTATTTTATATTTCTGATAACACTTATTTTACTAATGATACTTAAATACAATTTATTGGACCTAATATGTTTACTTTTTAATTATTTCTAGGTAACTTGGACTTGATGCATGTTTCGACAACCAAGACAAAGATGATTCAAACAGACTACTCATATGATTATTGGACTCAAGTTTATTCAGTGTACTTAGTTTCTGTGTATAATTCAGAATAAAAAAAGCTTTTAAATTCATTTTACAGAAGACTATTATTCTTATCATTTATCCTTTTCTTAATAATACATGGATTATTCTAATAATTAAGGTAAGATAATTTAATTTGTTTTTCAATCATTACAATATATAGCCTCGTTCAAGATGGAAATCGTGTTTGTGTCATTTGTCAGAAAGGATGCGTTCGTCACATTCGCTTGTAAGTGGGATACGCGTTTTTTGTTTGGCCTTGTTCAGACGACTACATAGTTACGCGTCTATAAGGGGTGTCTCGTGTACGGTAGCTTTAATAGTGATTCGGGGTCGGTTTTAACGTTAATAATAGCGGTCGGATAATAGTGCAAGGTGACATGACGATAGACAAGTTACAAGTTGTATTTGATAAAAAATTAATGGCGAAACCTTTCTTAAAGCATTTATTTATTTTTTGTAAAAACTTGCGGCCTACAAATTTACAGTGAAAAAAGATAATGATTGACAGTAGCAATTGAACATAGCGATTTGTTCATTTTGATGACGTGCACCTATATTTATACTGGACAAAGTGTAGTTTTAAAATTTAATTTTAAATGAAAATCAATTTCCTAAACATCAAATAAAAATTAGGTTCGTAAAAATAAAAAATGGATTTAATTAGATTTTTTAAATATTTTATATATATTTAATAAATAAAGACTTCAGTGACAAAAATGTGGACTTCTTGTTCTTACCCTTACCGCATTAAAGTTTCAAAAGGGTAAAAAGGATTACTTTGAATAAGTGATCCTCTCAGTTTCTCAGCTTCGTTGGAATGTGGACGGATATACGCAAAACTCTTCATGACTCTTCCACTTTCTATGAATAATGAATGTAATTTTGAAAATGTTTTTTTTCTAAGTAAAGAAGCCGTTCCAAAGTATCGGGGGAAAGAAGTATTGTATTTACAAAAGAAAATGGATTATTCGGATCTACTTAGACTAAACTAATAAAGGGATGAACATTCAAAATTCAAACACTTATTTTTATCGTTTATTTACAAAAATTGGCTGACATTTTTCCTAATTTCAATATTTAATGATATAAATAATCCCTCGTACAACCTAAATGATTTTCTCAAAACGTTTTCTTTACAATTCTTTATATAAATAAATAATAAATATGTTTGAAAATTATATTAAAGATTCATTGAACAAATTTTTTTAACAAAACTGTAAAATGCTAAACACATAAACACATTAGGTGAGAATACTTTAGGGAAAGCTCTAAATGGTTATTAATTACTTAATTTTCGTATCAAATAGTACTTCAGCATCTGACAATATCAATATTCAAGCCTCCCAAATAAAAGTAAATGATGGTTGTTAATAAACTGAAAGATCAAAACCTATAAATATACAGGGTGTCCCGAAAAGAATGGTTATAAATTAAACCACAGATTCTGGGGTCACAAATATGTTGATTGAACCCCAATTACCTTTATATAATAGTGCACACAAAAAAAGTTACAGGGTGCTGAAGTTAAAAATTTAAATAATTTTTTTTAACATTACGTGTATGTGGGGTTCAATTAACATATTTTTGATCCCAGAATCTGATTTATATTTTATGACCATTCTTTTCGGGTCATCCGTAAATTTATTACATAATAAATAAATAAAAATATGTCAGATATAGTATTTGACCATTGTTAATTTACATTTCCATGTTCTTGACTTCCTGATAGGACATGGCGTGAACCTTCTACTTTATTCTATATAAAGCTCCTCCTCTATCTTTTACTTTTACTTTCATTATATACTTTATAAATTCGCCCATTGTTTATTGTTAACAAATGTCTTCTTTTACAATGTCAAGAACTTCTTTATTTGCTTTTTATCTGTCCACCTTATACCTTCCATTTCAAATGCTTCCAATCTCTGTCTGTCACGCATCCATCTTACCCTAGTATACAAAGCTAATTTTGGATGTTTCATCCTATATAAAATGCTTTTTGATATTGAAAGCTTTTGGCAATCGAAATTCTTGTTTTTATATCTGAAGTGCATAGCCAGATCAGAAATATGGTTACCGATTCAGAATTGGAAACAAAGTACCCGAAAATATCTCTGGACGAATTTTAAAATCTTTTCTCTTATTGACCACCTTAGTAGAGTGTTTATTATGTTCAGCTTCCAGTCTGCAATGTCAAACATTTTTTTGAATACTAATACCAACAATAATTTAACAAATACAATTATATTATCTTTATAAAGTTTACTGTGGATATACAGCAATGTGTATTTTACAAAATAAATTTTATTAAAAAATGTTTCAACTCTTTTATAGTGAAATTCGATGTAGCAATAATTTTTCGTCGTAAAAATGATGCTGCGTTTGCGAACAATTTTATGTAAATTAAAAGCATATTTTAAAATTTTATGAATGTATTGTTACAAATACAGTATCCCTTTAAAGACAATATTCAATTCAACAACAAAGTAAATAAACTGTTCATAAATATAATAACAAAATACAACAATAATAAAAAATCACGCATTTTTTTTTGGAACAATTTCGGGTTTAAATCACAATTAGATAACTAGGTACATAGTGTTTTTTAGTAGAATATAGTGCATTATCATGTGAATAAAAAAAATAAAAAAGCAGTGAAATCAAATTTACTGCTTTTTATTAAATAAATATTTTACCATGAAATTTAATCAAATACAGTCTACCAATAATAATACATTCTGTTACAAGATTAGAATGAAAATTCGAGATCTAACCAATGGAGAGTGTGAGAAACCATGAGCATCACGAAATTTTCATTTTAACTGAGTAGTAAATTATACTTTTTCGACGATCAAAAATTGTAAATCCATGTTTGTAACAGTTTGTAATACTTTTCATATTCAATCTTGAGTTTTTTGGTAGTACATTTTCCAGTATATTATTTACACTCTTTGTAATTTCAGGTGGTGTATTTTTACATTCTAATTCTAAATCACTGAGAAGGAGAAATCGTGTATCTCTGCGCTAGGTAGAGTGGTGGATTTGGCGGAAAAGGCTGAGGAGGGAAGCTGGAGAAATAAGAAGCTGGCACTACTAGTGTTCTTCGATGTGGGGAACGCATTTAATAGTGTCAGCAAGGGGGTGGTGTTGAGCGCGAGGATTACCTATCGGCTTGTGATATTGTTCAAAGAGGACTGAACATTGCGAAACAATGGTGTGACTCGGTGGGACTCAGCATCAACCCCACCAAAACCACACTAGTAGCCTTTACAAGAAAAAAGAAACCTAATCTAAAAATCATAAGAATAGGGGAAAACATCGTCGAGTGGAAAACAGAGGTCAAATATCTAGGGCTAATCCTAGATAGTAGGTTACTCTGGAATAAACACGAAGACGAAGTAATACACAAAAGCAACCAAGGCCCTCATGGTGTGCAGGAACATTGCAGGAAAGAACTGGGGATGCAACCCACGTATTCTGCAATGGATGTACACAGCAATAGTGAGACCAATAATCACATATGGGGCAGTGGCTTGGGGAGCAAGGGCTAATCTGAGTACGACGAGGAAAAATCTCTCGAAGATTCAGAGACTAGCCTGTTCATGTATCACTGGAGCAATGGGAACTTGCCCAACTGCTGCAATGGAGGTGATTTTAAACTTAACCCCACTGCACATTCTGTTAGAAAGTGTAAGGAAGAAAACGATATATAGAATGATCAAAGAAGGAATTATCAGGGAAAAACCCCGATCACTTCATTTTGATCAAACTTGGGAAATGACCCAAGATGATATGCCAAAGAAATTCAACTTTGTGAGAAAATTCATCACAAGGTTGAGTAATAAATCTGAATGGGACGAAGACACCATACAGAATTTAAATCAGAATACCATAAAGTGGTATACGGACGGTTCCAAGCTAGACAAGGGAACTGGGGTAGGAGTTTTTGGACCGAGAGCCAAATACTCAGAAAGCTTGGGCACATACCCGAGCATCTTTCAAGCAGAAGTCCGCGCCATCGAAAGATGTGTGGAATTCAATATTGGAAGAAACTACCGCAGACAAGAGATTGTGATCATGTCGGATAGTCAAGCAGCCATCAAAGCGCTGAGTTCAAATATAATCAGTTCGAAGATGTTTTGGGAATGCCTAGGTAAACTAAATGAACTGGGCCAGAAGAACACTGTCACCCTCCTATGGGTCCCGGGACACATAGGAATAGAGGGGAACGAAACAGCAGATAAGCTGGCAAAAAAAGGAGCTGAAACCCCACATTTGGGACCAGAACCATCTTGTGGGATCAGCAGTAGAGTAATCTTAGGAAAACTAAGGGAAGAAATGAAGAAAGAAAAATCCAAGTACTGGAATCAGCTGGAAGGACTGAGGCAATCTAAGATACTACTGGGGAACTATGACCAGAAGAGATCTCTTAGCTGCCTCAACCTCAGTAAAAAAAGGCTCCGAATTTTAACGGGAATATTAACCGGGCATTGCCGGTTAAGAAGCCACATGAATAAACTAGGGTTAGCAGATGAAGCAAAGTGCAGATTCTGTGAGGAAGAGGATGAAACCTCAATAAACATACTCGCAGAATGCCCTGCCTTGCAAAATTCTAGGGCTAGATACCTAGGAGCACATGGAATAGAGGAAGGGGATCTACCTGACTGAAGCCCGACGATGTCCTAAACTTCCTCAGGAAAATATGACTCGAAGAGCTGCTATAAGTCTGAGAAAATATCAGAACATGGCAAGTAAGGGGGGGACACAATAGATCCTATAGGTCGCAGTGTAATTATCACCCCTAACTTATCACCCCTAACCATACATACATACATACATACCTATCGGCTTGGGTTATAATAGATATAAAAGTAGGATTTAGATCGTGGTTCTCCTGTTTCAGTTGCGATGATTCTTCCAAGATGATCGATGAGGTGAAGAGCGTCACTATTCCAAGGTCCTAGGGTTTCAACTGCGAAGGGTATGAATGTGAAATCTTCCATGATGTTTTTGTATTTGAATTGTTTGCGGGTTGCTGCATTTTCAGGGACGTTACCTGCTTCCTTTGACGATATCAATAAGTAAGAAGGTGCTAATGTGTCAGAACAGGTTGCATCCCACACCAAACAATTGCCGTTTATCCAGGGAATTATGGTCATGCCATCTGGGCGGCATCCATCATCACGTAACAAACCAGTTGGTTCCAGAAGCGCTGGAATTTTGGCAGTGATCAAAGCTCTTTTAATGGTGTCGTTCAACAGAAAATGGCGAGAATGTCGGACTGCGCTCTTTTTGCAAGATAACCCATGAGTCCCTTGATCAGTGACTGATTCACCAAAAATACAAATATGAGATTTGGATATAGTGGTTCCTAAACGTAGGGCCATAGAGATTCGGAATGTATTGTTGTTCAAAAACGTTCCAACGGATCTGGAGGGAATTGCACTCATTCATGAGCTGGATTCTTGTTTTAGACTAGCTAAATGTAAGGCTTTGTCTGTCTTGGAGTCGAAGGTCAGTTGGTAAATCAAAATCAAAATGACTGTTCCAAACATTGAACGCGTCCGAATAACAAGCGATTTCAGAATTGTCCGAGATAGGTTGAGATAACATAGATTGGACTAATTTGAAAACGCTGTTGGTGGATGATAAGAATGCTGGAATCATTAGATTTTCAAGTTTACGAATTCCAATTCCTCCGAAACGAATAGGCGATTCGTGTTGAGTATCCCTTCTAAAGATGATTTGATGCGATTGTCCATGGTATGTATTACATCCGGTACTTTCCAAAGTGGCGAGGTTCTGAGAAGATAATTTAACTTAGGCACAAATAGACAATTTTTAAGAAGGAAATAAGCTATATGGAATTTTATTTCCTTAAGACGATCTAGAAGGAGAGAGAGACCTTGAAATTTCCGTTCCAAAATTGGTCTAATAGAGTCTTCAGAAATTGGAACGTTTAGGAGAGTGAGTGAGTCAATAACCTTAATTTCAGGTGATATCTGATCAAATGATGTGATGATAGAATCTTCTTGATTTCCGAAGAAGAACAACTCGCATTTGCTTGGATTAATATGTAAACCTAACCTAGTTGCAACTGTTGATTATGAACGTAAAATCATCCAGAATGTCCATAGGGTCTTCATACCAAGATACCATATGTTAACTTCAGACTTCAGCATTTCCACAATGAGATGGATAGCAAGGCAAAAAATCAGGGAACCAGCATTGTCACCTTGTTGTATTCCGTTTTCGGAGAAAATAATTTTATCCCCGAATAAAAGTAGAGATGGATATCGGTAACATTGCCACAGGAAATTGTATAGTGCTGGAATTTTATCTTTGATGCGAGCGAGTAATACTTCACGATCTACACAGTTAAAAGCGTTACGAAAATCGATTTTGAGTGCGATTTTATTAGATCCAAGATTTTTTTGATAAAACGTTCTCACGGCGTGGACGGCGGCTTCACAGGCCCCTTTGTTCCAAATCCAAGTTAAATAGGATTTAAATAAGCCGATAATTCATCGCGGGCACTTTTGCATGCTAGGTTGGCTGTCAATCTTGTGAAAGTTGACCCTACAGCTATCGGACGAAGTCCTCCAGAATCCTTTTTCAGGGCACAGAGCGTGGCACCATACAGGTTTGGGGTGATGTCTTGAGTAACTTTTCCAGCTAGCATGAAATTGCAAAGGGACGTTATAACGGTTAAAAGTTTAGATGCTGCCTCTCCATTGTCTTTCCTAAGTAAGTTTATGAGATGCTGTGGGCGTAGTCCGTCAATTCCTCCTGCAGTACCTTTGTGGAATTGATTTATTGCTAGCAGAGCGTTTTCTTCAGATACTATCAGGACATTATCATCGCATGGTTCATCAGGATAAGAAAAAGGACGAGAAGGTTTAGGGTGTTTGTCCAATAATTGGGAGTATGTGTTTTCGTTTACTTGAGCCAAGGTATCCGCAGAAGATAAAATTTTAACAGCCCCACGAACGTCTCTTTCGGACAATTTGGATTCAATTCTTCTAGATAATGATGTGAGTTTTTTCTTGGTAATTTGGTTTCCGATGACCTGATCTGAAGTCGAGTATGCTGCGTTTTTCTTTACGAACTGAGCCTGGATTTATTTTAAGGAATTGGTAGAACCCGATAGCAAAATGTTAATAGGCTTTTCCACGAGTAAATTGTGTTTTTCAGAACACTGTCGTTGAAAAGGTGTGATAATTTGAAAGCAACCACCTTGCGAACTCCTTTTATTATCCGTTTGAAAATACGAGTGTGTTGTTTCATTGAGCTTAATTTGAGAGAAAAAGCTGTTATGTCGTCATCAGCTCATAAGGAGGAAGTAAAAATAGTGTCTGCTTAAAAATCGACATCTTTGTGGGCGTGGCTGTAGTGAATTTTGAGGCCTCTGTTTTCTTGTAAAGTTTAGGCGGATCTTAAAGAGTGCATTTCGAGCAGGGAATGAGGTTGGTACAGGTGGAGGCGTTTGATGTGGTTTGTGTCAGTCTAACTGAAGCGCAATCGAATCATGGAATGTCTGGTTCGGCAAGCTCAGAGATTTGTAAGTTGGAGAGATTGACACAAGATCCGTGAAACCAAGTAAGGCAATTATTACATTCAATCAAATCATCATCTGGTAAATTCGAGTCAGACCGGTTGCAGGGGCAAGATTTGAAGTCGTTCTGGTCGTCCATCGTTCTTCGTTATTTTTCAACCGTTAGTATACTGAAACCAACGCTGTTTTTTCTGTATAGTATTTATTTTTCTGATTTTTCTGATAATATTACTAAAATATAAAAATTATATAAAAATTATGTTAAAATTATGTTGACGTTGACATTTATATCATTGTATGCCAAAAAGGATGTGAGATTACGGTGTACGGCAAAGGGAGAAACGGAGATAGACAAAAAGGTGGAGAAGATGTGTAGGAAGATTGTGGGGAAGACAGAACGATGCGGATTGGAACTGGCGGAAGATAAGAAGGGACGAAGCAAAATGAGGGAAGTTAAGGTAATAGTAACGGGGGAAGAAAATTCGCATGAAGGAGTCGGTGAGGTATCTAGGTGCTTGGTTGGATAGGCAACTATACCTTCATATGTTGTATGCAGCACAGAATGTGAGAGTACGAGCAGCATAATTGGGGAGATTGATGTGTAATGTGAAAAGGCCGGGAGAATGGAAGAGAAGAGTTATTTTGGATTAACTTTTAAAGACGACGAAAAAATAAACTTAGCCCATCTCTATATATAGATATATATTAAATTGATTAAATAAAAAAATAGACTTTAAATGCACTATACCATCTTCACACTATTAAATAAGCACCTTTACATATTTTTCACTCGTGACTCCACAGGATACAGGATGTTTAAAAATTTTTATAAAACTTTGCAATTACCTAGTGTTACTTATTGTTTTCATTATAGAAATATAAACAATAAAATTAGTTTCTTTAAACGTCTTTGGATGTGAATAAACTACATCGATGGGCGAAATGAATAGATTGAAGCCTATAGAGGATCAACGAAGAACTACATGTTTTATAGAGTCTATAACATAAGGAAAGAAGTTAATCCAACTTCTGATCTAACTGTATATGAATACAGGAGGAAATGGAGTAGTGAAATAAATGAATAACTAAAGTGAATAGATATCGTTAAAAAAATAAAGAGACAAACACTTATTATATGAAAAACAGGAGAAGAAACGACAATAAACATAATAACTAAGTAGATCCAACTGGAAGAGGAAGAAGAAGGGGAAAACCAAGTTTAAAATGGTTGGACGAAGCAAAGCAGGATTTAAGTATAATAGGAAACAAAAAGGCAGAGGAACAAAACATTGACCATAAGAGCTAAAACCGGATACCTATGTAACAATGTCTGAAAACATCAATAACATGAGGACTGATTCATCTCGAAATTGCGGATCTAGAAAGCCTGCAAAGGCACCGCGGACCCCAGGGGGGTGGTTAACCACTATATACACGCTACAACTAGAAAAATAACTAAGAGAAATATCACAAAGTAACACAGTAGAGGAACAAGTAGGTTCCAGGATCCACTAGTTATTTGCAAATATTTCGTAAACAATTAAAAAATGGTCTTATTTGACCATTTTATAAAAATCAATAATGGTAATACATTATGAAGATAATACCGTGAGTAGTTACTGATTTAAAAATGAAAATATTCATATTTTTTATTGGACGTTTAAAGAAACTATAGACGAGACCCTATTTTTCAGAATATTACCCATGCGACATTAAGATTTGTAATCTTCAACGCGATTACGCTGGATTTCTCATAAAAAAGTAGAAAAAAGTTATCGTTTGACTTATAGTATAGAAAATATTTTAAGCGATATTTTGCATTTGAACATTGCAGCAAATGTCGCGTTGTCATTATTAATCCATTATAATCAGCAATCGGAGCAAATCTAGCTGTATAAATAATAAATATAAATACAATATGGCTGAGAGTGTAAAGTTGAAATATTTAGTTGTATATAAAACTTTATCCATTTTTTTATATTTATTTATATTGATGGTTTTTTTGCAATAGGACGTAACCCACATTTTTTTCAAATATTGGATTTTAGCGCCATTATGTTAAGGAAACTAGCCTGCTTTTATTTGTAATATTTCATAAACCTATGACCAATCAAAATCGCCCATTAGTAGTTTTAGCATTTGACGTAACCCACGAAAAATATAATTTTTAATAAAACAATATGTCTTATCACACATAATATTCTTCGGGATATCGGAAATATAAAATTACCAACTTAATATATAAATTAAAACCCTCCTAATATTCCTACTTCAAAATTCAAAATATTTAAATTTTTTATACTTATTAGTTTTTCTCATTTCCTGAAAAATTTACCTAAGTGGGGTTACGTCCTATTGCAAATAAGCCATCGATAGGCCAATATTTTTCACTTTTGCCAATTCTTTCTCCATTTTGCAAAAGATTTTCCGTTAATGTGTCACCAACGCTTCTTTTTATGCTAGAGAATTTTAATTTAAAAGAAAGTGATTGTGTTAACCTCTACTTTTTGGAAGTTCATCTTACTAGGAACAATAAATAACTGCACAGTTAAACTAAACTTCCACTATTTATTCGAAAAATTCGCTTTAAAACTCAATTACAGCTGTTTCGCTATAACTAGCATCGTCAGATTGACATATTGAAATTACATGTTGTTTGTTTGTAACTATAGGTACTTGATGTTGATAAGGAGTTAAGGCTAGACCAAGTAAGGAAGTAATAAGACATAACAATATTAAAGCCTAGATGTTATTAGCCCTAAGGGATTATCCTGGATGTATTTCCCTCTAAGATCAGTATAACTGTGCAATGATATAGAAAAACCAGGAAAAAACTATATCCTGCTGATCTTTACAATAACTTAATATATTTATGTTACAATAATGTCTTATCTATGTATAAAATGAAGACTCAATCAAAGTAAACAGTTTAATAGTGGAGAACTTCCCAGATTTATTTGTTCATTAACTACTTTACCTACCTTGCATCCTAAAATTAATTTTACTTTAGAAGTTGAAGAAAATAATTCAATTAATTTTCTAGATTTAAGAATTGAAAAAGTTAATAATTTATTAAATTATTCAATATACAGAAAACCTACACAAACAGATGTAACCATACCATATAATTCAAATCATCCACTATCACATAAATTAGCAGCTTATAATTCCATGATACATAGAGCATTTTCAATTCCAATGAACAAAAATAATTTTAATAAAGAAATTGAGATCATAAAACAAATAGCTGCATCTAATGGCTATCCAATACATTTGATAAATAAATTAATTAATAAGAAAGAACAAAAAGTGTCACTAGAACTAATATTTCCAAAACAAACTAAAGAAATTAAAAGCTATAAAAGTATTACATATTGTGGAAATATTTCCAATGCAATTTCAAAAATAATAACTTCGGCAACATCAGCATTAATATCATTTAAAACACAAAATAGTATTGGAACAAAATTGTTAAATGTAAAAACAAAATTACCAAAATTAAAAAATCTGGTGTTTACAAAATTAATTGTCCAAAATGTAATGCAGTATATATAGGTCAAACACAAAGAAATTTTGAAGTAAGATTTAATGAACACTTAAGAGCATATAGATTACAACAACCAGATAAGTCGAACTATGCAAAACACCTACTGGAACATCCAAACTCACTTATACACACCAATGACATTCATATACTACACATTTGTGATAAAAAACAAAATTTAGATTTTCTAGAAGAACTTGAAATTAAAAGACATCTAGCAGATCAACAGTTTAAAGTAGTTAATGAACAAATAAATCTGGGAAGTTCTCCACTATTAAACTGTTTACTTTGATTGAGTCTTCATTTTATACATAGATAAGACATTATTGTAACATAAATATATTAAGTTATTGTAAAGATCAGCATGATATAGTTTTTTCCTGGTTTTTCTATATCATTGCACAGTTATACTGATCTTAGAGGGAAATACATCCAGGATAATCCCTTAGGGCTAATAACATCTAGGCTTTAATATTGTTATGTCTTATTACTTCCTTACTTGGTCTAGCCTTAACTCCTTATCAACATCAAGTACCTATAGTTACAAACAAACAACATGTAATTTCAATATGTCAATCTGACGATGCTAGTGATAGCGAAACAGCTGTAATTGAGTTTTAAAGCGAATTTTTCGAATAAATAGTGGAAGTTTAGTTTAACTGTGCAGTTATTTATTGTTCCTATTAAAAGAAAGTTCTGATTATGTTCTTTAAAGAAGATTCTACGTTTTTTTTTTTCGAAAAATGCAGTGTTTTCCTGGTATTTGAATTTGAATCTATCAAATTTTGCATTTGAAGAAAAAAGCTAATCATTAACACGCCGTATTTCGGTTCGTATTGAAGGTAGAAAAATTATATAAAAAAAACTTGTTCCTCTTTTTAAAAGCTACAATTTTGCTTTTTAAAGTGTTTTTGATAAAATGTATAATTTTTGAGTTATTGGCGAAAAACCGATTAATACTAACAAAAAAATTCCACCTCCGAAAGGAGGTGACAACTACCCCCAAGGCTAGGTCGCCCTTCGCTTCTTTATAAATTTTGATCCTTGGGCTATCACCTACCTTCTGTTAAAATTTCAAGCTAATCCATACAGGACCAAAGAATTGAGAAGTGAAATGCTTCATTTCCTGTACTAATACTAATTTTTCGCAATTCCCATATTTATATGTAATATGCGCAGTAAATTCACCACTAATTAACTCATTACGATCTTTATTAATAAAGCCTTTGAATTATTTATAACATATTATTTCACGTAATTTCTATATTTGTTTATCCATTTATTTTATTTTGCGATAGAAGCAGTAATTTAAAACATTGACTTAAATTAAACTTCCTAACCCTATTTGGGAAACACAAAACAGAAATAAAGTCTGCGAACCAGACATAAATTTTTGCGTTGTTGCCAACACGATAACTTTTTTCATACGAGACCAATGAACTACTTTCGTGTAGGAATTTCAGCATTGAAGAATAAGGTCCCTGCTTGGTGTTCAAAACAAAATTAATTTAATCAAGACATTACTGTTCTACGTTTGGGTTTTCAGCCGCTTCGATGAAGTTTTGAGAGTCTTTATTTGATGTGGATTGTACTTTGCGGGACTGCTATTGGCAGCAATGTCGTCTCTAAATGCTAAGAAACCCAATTGAGCATGGGACGCCTCGTTTAAGGCTCTTGATCGTATACAAGCCCTGTATTGATCCGCTGAAAGCTTCTGACCACCCGGACTTCCCGAACAAACCTGTAACAAAAATTATATTTGTAATAAATGATGATAAAATGTAGCCAAGAGCGATAAATTTCAAATGTTTTCGTCAAAATATTAGTTTAACGGGATATTATTTTTTAAAAAACCGGATATTTCGGTTCTTAGCGATATTTTTCTCGAGATTATCTTTTGGATTATCAACATCTTCTTGCTTTTACGACTATAAATATTTTATAATAGACGGAAATTCTGCTTCCTGTTTTGATGCGTTCTGGATGAGAGTTCTGACACTTAAAGTGTGAACAAATTGTAGGCCAGTCAGTTTGTGTAGAAATATGTACAGAAAATTGTTCTTGGTTAACGAAAAGTTCATTTGAAATTAAAATTTATGGGAAAACCGTTGTCATGGCAACGATTGTCATCATAACGAAAAAGAAAAACACCAATTATATGCTGAGGAAATGCGCGGTTGCCAAATCTACAACTGTCAACAGACTCGCTTCGCTGGCAATATCAACGATTTTCAGTATTTCAATCTTATAATTGATTTAAAAAATTCATTTGTTGATGTTAATATTAAACAGTTATTTACATTGAAGTTCGTTAAATATTTTGATACATATTACACAAACAATTTATACCGGGATTCTTGTAAACAGAATTGGTATTTCATTATTTTAACATTCAGTTTATAATGTCAAGTTTCTATAATTATGGATTTTTCTTAAATTCAATTTGATCTCCCGCCCTCGCCGGTCGACTACTGATCAACTATAAATTGATCAGTATCCTCGCCAGGTGTCTTTAATAGCTGGACCGATTTCACTATTTTTGGTGTGTTTGTTATTGTCAGTAGGTGGTTCTGATGAAAGAAAACATTGAAAAAATTTCGGCGGAACTTAAAAATTTTAAAAATACTTATTTAAAAAATTAACAATACTCTTATCTAATCTAGCACTTTGAAAAATGTAACTTTTTTTAATGTAACATTATGACATTTGATTTAGAATCGACAGAATGCGTACGGCAAATATAATCAAAGTTTATAGGCGCTTTTTTTCGTGCTAAACATTTGTACACAATACGAGGGTACATAAAAATGTTGGTAGATGGGGAATGGATACTTTTTAACAAAAATATAATCCGAGGCTATATCAAAAAGTTGGAAGATGACGACAGAACATAATTTAACAAAAAATTAATACAAAGGTACCTACTTAAAAAAGTTGGCAGATGGAGAAAGGACATTGTTTCACGAAAATATAATATGAGGACTATCCACTGCCGTAGAGGTAACAGCACTTAATCCTGAAATTTCATAGTCATAAATTTTATTTGATATCTGAATTTTATTGTTGATAGACTCTTCCATGTATCCTTCGGTCACAGTCGAAGATTTCCAACCTCCTTGTCGCTACAGAACACATATATCGGTCCCCGTATTAGCAAGGAGTGTGGCTGATGACCCGTGTAGGCATCAGGATTTGGTAGTTTTAGGTGTTTTGCTAAGCATCTTTCCAATACTATTTATTCCAACAACTTGGTTAAAACATCTCTTATTTTGATAGTTCAAACTGGTAGCATAACTTGGAGCCGCATATTTTCGGTAAATGTCAATATAATCTAAATTTGAAACTTAAAAATTCGTTGTGTATGCGTTTTTGTATCGGGTACATCAAAATGGAATTTTTATCTACTATGTCATCGACCGACATTTTAATGAGTTCCTCACGGGGGCAAACACCCGAAATACCCAGTATTAAAACAACCTAAAAGGAAATCTCGACTAATTTTTTTAACTCGGATGCGCCTCGTTAAAAAAAATCAGTTCTCGATCACCATAGTATGATCTCGCGCACTAGATACAAAAATAACTATTATCATTGAGGTAAAATAATGTTCAAGTATTATAAAAATTAAGTTAAGTTAAAAAATATCTGAATAAATATATGGACTGGCCTACGTATCCCGTTACTGGAATTATTATATCCAATTTAATATCTTTGACATAGTACGGCAGTCGACATCTCTCAAGTTGACCCTAAAACAATTCATAAACCGCCTACCGCAGCCTCTCTCATCCCAAAAACCGACCATTTTTTTAATAAATAGTCGAAGAAAGGATAAAAACAAGGACTTTAATAAGAAAAACCTGATAATAAATAGAAGGACGAAGGACAGACTTGAGAGAGTCAAAGCCGTAACAAGGAATTATACTTCTTTTTTGAAAAAATAAAAAACTTGATGGAAAAAACAATCGAAGTGTCGTAGAATAATGTCAAAGCTAAGGTTTAAAAAACTTGTTCCAATCTAATATTTCAACGTTAATCGGCCAGTCGTTAAGAGCGTTAGTGAAAAACACAGTGACACTCGTTTTTATACAATCTTTGATTAAAATACTAAAAAAGACACGATCCAACTAAAACTAATTTTACTTTATACTTTTTATGGATAAAATAATTGACACAAACCAATGTAACTTGTTTTGAGGGAGAAATATAAAGGGTGTGACGCGACAAGTTTTGATAAGTAATGCGGATACAGTTACGTTAAAAATCTGAAATTACGAAGCTGTAGGTTTTGAATGACGCTGAGTTCAAATATAATGTTGTCCTGAATGTGGCACTTCCGGTTATACCGGAAATAGAAGTCAACTTTGTTATTTTAAATAGAACCTAATATTTTTATTTTATTTTCGAATTCTGCATGAAATTTTAGATAAAATTTGTGCACAATGTCCTATACCAAAAGTGAAGTATTTTCGAGATATTTCGTTTTTTTTTTCAAAATTTTGTAAAAATCCTAGTCGACATTAAATAACGATATTTCTATTAATATCGAAACTAGTGACGTGAAATTGTAACCAATAAACAACAAGAGCTTGGTTTATTTTTATTAATTTTTGTCTTAAATTGACCAAACTGACGGCAGTTTTTAAACAATTACGAGGGTTTTCTGAAAAGTTTCCGACCTCAACATGAAGATGGCAGCACTCGCAAACAAAAATTGGGGAATGTGTTTGCACATGCTTTAAAAGGTACCCACTAAAATTTCAGCCATTTTGGACGCGCAGTTGTTGTTTGACAATCATTTGAGTGAGTCGATGTGAGTGTTTTTATGAAAATGGAAAAAATCGAGTATCGAGCTGTCATTAAATATTTGTTTTTGAAAGGCAATACGCCCACGCAAATCAAAGACGAGTTGGACGCTGTGTACGGGAACTCTGCACCATCATTTACCACCGTGAAATTTTGGGCTGCTGAAATTAAACGTGGCCGTACCAGCTTGGGTGACGATGAACGTTCGGGACGTCCAAAAACTGCAACCACTGACGATAATATCGCTCAAGTTCACCAAATGGTGCTAGACAACCGTCGAATTAAAATTAGAGAGACAGCAGAGGCTATAAACATGTCCAAAGAATGTATTTGTCACATATTGAATCAAGATTTAGGCGAGAAAGCTGTCCGCGCGTTGGGTGCCTCGTTTGCTCACTTTGGACTAAAAACGTGTTCGAATGAACATTTCCAACTCTGTTGGCGCAGTTTAGGCGCAATAACTCAGAGTTTTGACGCCGATTAATTACTGTAGATGAAACTTGGATACACCATTATACTCCAGAAACAAAAACACAGTCAAAACAATGGACTGCGAAGGGGGAATCGGCTCCAAAAGAAGCAAAGGTTGTTCCTTTGGCTGGGAAAGTGATGGCAACTGTTTTTTGGGATAGTCATGGAGTTATCTTAATCGATTATCTTCAAAAAGGAAAAACCATTACAGGAGCATACTACGCATCATTATTTGACAAGCTGAAGGCAGGAAAAACGGCCACATTTGTAGAAAAAAGAATTTTGTTTCACCAAGACAATGCGCCATCTCACAACTCGGCGGTTTTCATGGCGGAAATCTACGAATTACGGTTTGAACTGCTTGACCACCCTCCTTACTCACCAGATCTAGCCCCAAGCGACTTTTTTTCACTAAGCTAAAAGTTGCGCTCGGAGGACAGAGATTTTCGTCGAATGAGGAGGCCATCACCTTCGTAAACAACTATTTTGCAGAGAAAGACGCCGAGTACTATTTGGACGGGTTGAAGAGATGGGAGCATCGCTGGGAGAAGTGTATAGACTTACAAGGAGACTATGTAGAAAAATAAAAATTAATTTGAAGAAAAAATGTCTAGTATCTTTGTTAGGTCGGAAACTTTTCAGACAACCCTCGTACAATATCACCAGTTGCATTTGGTCGATATGGATATCTTTCTGCAAAAACACGGCTCAACAATTCTATTACACTCGCCGTAAATAATAATAAGATTTAAAAAATCATCATTACTAAATCCTACATTTATGTACTATGAAATACAAACTTTAAAAAAAAACTGTCAAAATAAAACGTTTTAACTATCAAATCTTTGACAGCCATGGCCTACCCTTTACTAACTGTTTTAACTAAGATAATGAAATATCTCAAAAAAGGTTGGATTTAGGTATAGGGAATACCGATACCAAACGAATTGGCTTAAAAAAATACATCGGAAAATGTAATAAAATACAGGGTGTTCTATTTAAAATAAGCAACTTATAAATGATTTAAATTGTGCATGTTGGCGGCTAAGTTTAAAACACCCTGTATGAAATATCAATGAGTTGGACATATGGAGTTAACCGGCAAGCCCTTGTTGTTTATTGGTTACAATTTCACGTCACTAGCTTTGATATTAATGGAGATATCGTTATTTAATATTATCAATTATCCAAAAGCCAAAATTAGTGAATTTTTCATACAAAATCGAAAAAAAATCATGTTTTTCATAAATTCATTGTTCAAAAGTTGTGTGAATTGGTATTGAATCTAGTTATATCAGGGAATCAACAACCAGTTGTTCGAATCGTAAGCAACATTCAGTATTGAAAATTGTCAATAATCTCAAACAAATATATTGTATCGTTCCTACGGTCAATCGTAGAAAAAGTATAGTACGCACCTCAAGCATAAGGCCACTCCCTAATGAGAAACTGGCTTCTTATCCTACACGGGACGTAATATACTATAGAAAACATAGTAAACTGTGAATATAAGTAATAATTATGTTAAATACTTTGCAAAATGCAAAAATAAAATTTGTTAAAAACCCTGCGTATATAATTTAAAAAAAGATTGAAAATTCTAAGGATATACTATGAAATATACACCAAATTACAGGAGATACCAATAAAATATTTGAAGAAAGGAAAAACCAATGCCAATGTCACAATTTTTATTATTATAAATGTTGCAAATCTAAAGCGCTACTAGTTTCGGCCTACAATACGGCCATCATCAGGCTATAAAAGTTACAAAGCACAAGGTTAAATATTTTCCAAGAAGATTGTAAGACTGCAGTTGATGGTGTGACATTGAAAATATAACACAATTGGTTAAAACCAAGCTAAAGTACTTTGTTATACATAGAGAGAAATATTAAAGGGGGGTTGAAGCACCCTAAGTATCAAAACTACCCAATAAGGGAAGCACGTTAGAGACCGAAAAAGAAGATATCAAAACACGGTTGTTAACCCGCATGGTATTTGTGTTATATTTTTAATGTCACACTATCCACTGCAGTCTTACAACTTCACACACGTTCTTTTGCTTTTTTTTTTAATTTTTTTAAATGAATGCTTAATAATACTTTTATACCTGTCGGATTTTAATCCCTACTCGACCCGAGCGCTCTATTGTTGCCTGGCAGATGTTTAGCTCTCTACTATACTTTTTCTTTCCCCCCAGTTCTATTTATAGAAATTCCGACTTAAGTACAAACGTCCTTATGCCTGTACTGTATATTTTGTATACTATATACTATATATCTGAGCAAAGATGCTTCACGCAGAACAACAATGAGAGCTTGAACCAACTTATTTGGAAAATCTCACCAAAGCACTTGAGCGGAACCTCTGTCATCGTTGAAATTGCAGCTTATGTGGCAGCCAGTGTCTTCAATGAAAGTTCTTTTGCTTTACTAACCTTCATGGGAATTAGTAGTGGACCAAGTGCTCATGACTGGGCGCTATCAACTGACTCCATACGTATAAGCCGAGCCGATCAGGAAGCTTAGAGACAAACTAAAGAAGGCAGGATTCTTAGTAGACATGCGCAAAAAGATGCTTTAGACATCATGGATGATAGCAACATCCTTTATGGACCTGACATTGATGATTCAGTGTGAGGTAAGCCGATAAAATTTGCTTATAAACGTATTATACAAGATTTTTTAGTGTTCAAAACTTTAAAGCGTTTTTCCCACAAGTCACTTTTTTAAAGTCGATGGACATTATAACTTCAAAACTACTGCACCGATCGTTTTGAAATTTTGAACACTATTTCTGTCCATCATTTAAAAGGTCCTGACGAAAAGTTTTTTTCAAATTTGTTGATAATTGTTATTTTACAATAACAAATTAGGGTGCTTTTTTCACGAAAAATCACGTTTTTTCCTTCAAAGTACTCCAAAAAAGTGAAAAATTTAAATTTTGAAAAACCCCCACGTCACCTCCTGGGGAAAACTGTAATCTAACGAATGAACTTTGCTTTTTTGATTTCAGATGATCCAGCACCAAGTTACGATGTCCACCGCAACTCTCCTTTTTTTCGAGGCACGTCGGAATACTTGCTGCCATTACCGTATTTGTTTATATTTTTTTGTGAAAATTTTACAGAACATTCTTCAAATGTTATACTTCAATGTATCATTGGATTTAATAAAGAAATTTTAACTGGTTCCTCACAAAAAATTCATAAAAACATGCCTTTTTTCAACGAATTAACTTTACCCCCCCCCTTAAACCAGTGGTTTGATTGGTGTTGCCAGCTTCTCCCAACATTCTGTTTTATGTTTATTATAAAGAGCATTGGTTTTTTTTTATTTTCCAGTATAGAAACATATTTCTGCAACAACGACATTTTAAGTTTCTTTTCACGCAGCGTATAATTTGATGCCCTCTTTTTTCTATTTCCATTATTATTTAAAACAGTATTTTCGTTATAAATAAAATAAATAATAAACAAATAAAGTTAAATCCTCAATCAAATGTCAATTTACATTTCCCACCAACATAAAATTCTACTAAATTTCTTTTAACAGCCTGTTTGTTAACCGAACTTCAGTTTAGTTTCATGAATACATTATTTCGTTAACAGTCTGGTTTCACATCTTAATTCCGGCTATACAACATGGGGCGCAAAATTGCTTGATATAATAAGGGCAGTGGATGGTAATACATTATGTGCTTCAAATGCTTTCCATAAAATGAATCATATCATTAACTAAAAAGTTTAATTTTTGATTAAAGTCGTAAAAGTCTTGGTACAAAGTTATTAGTTTCGTGTTCTTGATATGATCAACTTCCATCAAGTAAGGGTTAGTACAATAAATTGAGTTTTATAATAACAATGCATCTTCTATTACATTTGGATATCTACAAGATATCAACTTTCTTGTCTACAGTTAAAATATTATTAAATACAAACTGTTTTTAGTATAAAATGCTTTACATTATTATTAAAAAAATTTATTTTAACCAAAATTATTTTTACTTTTATTGCAATTCTGTTTTAGCGCTGTTGGCATTTACACATAAAATTGCGCACGTCCCTGGCAGTATATTAAACTGACAAAATTCTTTTTTGGTCCTTAATTTCGGTAGATTCACATCGAAAGACGATGGACGTCCAAAAGGAAAAAAATTGAGAGATTTAAGAGATAACGACTAGATGGGGAATCGAGAAGTCGAAAAGGGTTTCTGAGGGGTAAAGAAACACATTATTTATCCAGGAGATATGATTTGTACGGAATATGATTTATTACACCAAAAAAATACCAAAAACAGGAATTTTATAATAAGTAAACTGTGTTGCCAAGTTAATTAAAGTGACAACATGGATGTTGATGGAAAAAAGATAAAATATTTTAATGTTTATGTCAAGAAAATGTCCCTGGTTTCATTGCCCATTTTATGTGCAATGAAACCAGGAAAAAACTATATCATGCTGATCTTTACAATAACTTAATAAATTTGTGTTGCAATTATTACTTCTTATCTATGTGTAAAATGAAGACTCAATCAAAGTAAACAGTTTAATAGTGGAGAACTTCCAAGATCGATTTATTTGTTCATTAACTACTTTAAATTATTGATCTGCTAGATGTCTTTTTATTTCAGGTTCTTTAAGGAAACAGAATACAAAGACAACTTCGACAATGTTTAGGAACAAGTGACAAGTAAAACACATAAATATTGTTAACATTTTCGTGTTGACACTTTGACATACACTATTTATTTAAAAAAATTGTTTATAAAGTTCCATTTTTAATGTTCTTAGTAAGATGGACTTCCACAAAGTAAAAGTTACTACAATCAATTTAATTAGACAATAATTAATCGTTATGTACCAAGACCTAATTAAAAAAGTAAGTAAAAACATTTTTTTCTAACCAATCATTACGTATTTGAGAGCAGGTAGGTAATAGCTCATTTAGATTATATTCTAAATTGAAGCCAGCCACTTCCGTCGGATATTTAAACAAAATGTTGAGAGATGTAACGTTTTACTCTGATAAATATGTTCTTATGAATATAATCAATTATCCAAAAGCCAAAATGAGTGAATTTTCTATACAAATTCGTGTAAAATCGAAAAAACCTATTTTTCATAAATTCATTGTTCAACAGTTGTGTGAATTGGTATTGAATCTTTGTCTTTTTATTTCAGGTTCTTCAAGGAAATACAATACAAAGATAACTTCGACAATGTTTATGAACAAGTGACGCCACAGCTGGCGTTTGACAGGTATCCACGTTAAGGAACCATATTTGAATAAATGGGATTTCGAATAACACTTTCCCAAAAATTAAATATTGGAATTGATCTTCTCTTTCAATATCTTCATCTTCATGGATACGTTTAAATTGGCTCCAAAAGTTTAACCAATCCTTAATGGCTCCAATGGCTTCAAGTTCAATCTTTGGAAGTTTAAGATTTCTTTTCTTACTTTAGGAACTAACTTGACTGGATACTTCATCGGTAGACTCTTTTTGTATCAGTTGTTCAACCTTACATTTAGAGCTTCAAATTTTTGGAAGTAGCATCAGCTTTTTCGACTTCGGAATCCATATCTGTTCGAGTACATGAAAAAAAACTACCTCGAATCTCGAATGAATCTCTTCTAGCTTCACCAATTTGGCTGCATATTTTGTCATAAATTCTATCGAAAGATGTGCGGTGAGCATCTAGAGCTTTCACAAGTTTATCCATCTCGATTCAGAGACTAATAAAGTCAAAGAACTACGTCGTTTGAGAATAAACTTGTAAGACTTCGTAAAAACATCTTTTTTATTATTGACAATTAGTGATAATTCTAATCAGAATTATTTTCAAACAAGAATATACAACTATAACACTAAAGATAATTGTATTGAGAAGTAGGAAATAGTCCTAACAATAGGCTACCTCTCCTCTCTGGGTCAATTTTTGTATCCGCCAGCAATTGTTAATATTTTTTTTGTCACAAAAACGCAATATGTTCTTAAGGGGATAATTTTATACCAATTTTTCTTACATACATGGTTTTAAAAAAGACTTATTTTAATATTTTCAAATTTTCTTGTAAAAAAGCAGTTTTTTAGGTTTAAAAAAAGCTGACACATATTTTTGTTAGATACACAATAATTTTCCTACCTTTGGATGCCAAATATGAAAAATACCCGGATCCGTGGCTCTTATAACTTTCATATTACTTCTAACGTATTTCCTGTACAACATGACATCTTCTCCGCCCCATCCTACAATGTCTTCGTCAAAACCACGAACCTTGAGGAAATCAGATCTGAAACAAACAAATCATTTACTTGGAGTAAACAAAAAAATAATGGACATTTTTATAGTTAGTTTCAACGAAAACTTTTTTAATTCTAGTTATAATTTGATTAAATATTAAATTTATTTTTATACCTATATACATATTTATATCAAGATCACATTTATCTACAGGTACCTATCCAAATGTTTTAAATTGAATTGTGATAATATTAACAAAACATTAAGTGACAAAAAACACCCAGTTTAAATTATTTTATTTTAATTAAATTTGGTGAATTTATTTATTTTACTGAAATAAACAATTGATAAAAGTTTCAGCCTTATCAGTTGAAGTATCCGGTTTTTATACTGCTTTTTTGAAATCCACTAACAATCCAAAAATGAATATTGTATGTAACCGTAGTAAACCAAATTTTACGGATTTTGGTTCTTGACATTCTTTACGATTGGTTATGATGCCTAAGGTACGGAGACCTGTACGATTTCGTCAACTTAGTGAGTTTGATGGGGGTCGTATAGTGGGACTTCGGGAAGCTGGATTTTCTTTTCGGGAAATTGCAGTTGGAGTGCAAAGAAGTGTAGACACCGTGGTTAGGTGTTATCAGGTATGGCTTCGAGAAGACAGTACGCAAAGAGCAAGGGGCTCAGGACGCCCCCGTAGAACAACTGACCGTGAAGATCACCGCATAAGATTATTGGCCTTAGGGGACCGTTTCTCCACTACCAGGTCCGTTGCAAATGAATGGTTTGCAGAACACGGAAAACCTATTGGCATGCGAAGTGTATAATAAAATTAATTGTCTGTGAAAACATTTATCTCACAGTTAGCTGGATTAATGCGCACGCTAGCTCAGAAGGTAACTACATTGCTGGCTTTCTGGCCAGAGATATGCTGCTCCATCCATGAACGTTGGTCCTATAGGCCTAATAAAGTCAAAGATAACTTATCAGATACGATAACTTCTATCTATAATTAAAAGAGAGCTGAGATTATGCAGAGCTATACACTTTCAAAGAAGTTATATATCTACCCTAACCAGTACACAGCCAAAATCGGTCACTGAATCTCTACAAGCACTCATAAAATAAGTAACAAAGGATGTGCAAGAAAATAAAACAGTCGAGCACATACTGCTTTTGAGCTTTACACTTCTCAATTTACTTATACATTTGGGCTAGGCATGAAATCCAACGCAATAACAAACGAAGAGCACACGGGAAAAATGAACTAAGTCCGAAATATCACAAATCAGGATTAGTAGTTCAGCATGCGAAGTATATTTCGTCCAAAGTATATCAATGAAAGACCGATCTAACTCTCTTTTAATCGCGTGTAAAAATAAGTGCACAGTGGAAGAGCGATATAAGTCCTGCGAATTTAAGAATAAGCGATATAAGTCCGACAGCTAGCCTAGGCTGGCATCTGGCAGACTGGCATTAACATCATCGTCATTATCTAAAAAGTCCCAATTAGTTTGTATACTCGGAATTTTACAGTCTTGTAATGACGTCATTTTTGTCTATCCTTGTTTAACTAATGTAAAATGACAGTGACAAAAAATTTTGTCGAAATGTTGTTGTCGTGGCTAAATTTTACCTGAAATGCTTGTCAAGTGATTGTCAGTTTTGAAGTTTTGAAAACGCCAAAGCGTCAAAACATGCCGCCAAAAAACCCCCATCGATTTAACGAACAAACACAGTTAATAATTCTAAATGTGTTGGCTTTCTTTCAAATTGAACAGGAACAAGTTATACAGGTAATTAGACACCAGTAGTCAGTTACTTAGCAACAAATAAATTTAATAGGACATACGTTTTTTCCCACGAAAATGACGTCATTACACGACTGTAAAATTCCGAGTATAATAAAATTTATGGTACTAACCCTTACTGTGTGAAAGTTCATCTTATTCAGAACAATAAACAACTAAAGGGTTGAATTAACTTTCACTATTTATTCTATAAATACTTTAAATGCAATGACAGCCGTTTCGCTAGCGAAACGGCTGAGTTAAGACCACGTACATTTTGGTAATAACATATAAGTTCACATCCTACAACACTGTCGGGATCTATTGGTTTAAAGGCACTACCTTGGGTATACCATTCATATACTTAATTTTGAAAGATCCATTTCCACTCGCTTTCATGTTGTTTAGTTCAACCTTTACTAAACAACATGAATGCGAGTGTTGTTGTACATTTACATTGTTGTAATAATTAATTTGATATCTAGTTCGATCAAATAACATTGACACATTTTTGTAGTTCCCATTTCTTAGAAATTTAGCTTGCCGTATTAAAGAAACCAAAGAAAATTATAAGGGAGCAAGACAAAGTTTCATTATTGCTGGGTCAAATTTGACCTGGAAGGGATCCCCAAAATTGCTGTATAAAGAGACTACCCCGATGCCAAAGAAAAAATACCTATAGCTATAGGAGGTAAAAAAATTGTTGCCGATGAACACCAACAGTACTACTTGGAGTTGCCGACCATAGATAGCAACAGGAGTGATGATGAATTTTATGTAAGTTTACTGATCATTTTTTGACAAAAACTAAACCATTTTTTGTTATTTGCAAGAACTGTAAGGAAACACCACCACCACACTCAGAAAAGAGAAACTTGCTCACAGTTTAATGATGTTGATGATGTCCAAAAACATCAAAGGATGAAGAACATTTTGGTACGTAAATTATATTAAAAAAATATATTTTTTTTTGCACTTTTTTTTTGTGTATTTAGAACATTTTTCTTTTTTTTCTTTTGTATGACATTTTTTTTGTAATGCCTTCGTTAATTTTTAATAAAACGTTAACAAACCATCTGTATAAGACAAATAAATATATTTTTATATTTTGCACTTATAAAAATCTTCATTATAAAACGCATTTGCGTATCGTAATGTAACTTTTACGCACGCAAATTTTTGTTTTAAATGGTTGGCGACATGAGTGAAGTATCTAATGACATGACTATAGAAAATGACATTTGTGGCTAATAGCAATTTATTAATTTAATTTTGTTCTTTAAGAAAGTATTTGTGAATATGAATATCATCTTTTACTTATATAATATATTATTATACTTATATAAATATATTATTATTAACATTTCATAATTTAAATGTCAAAACTGTCAAATGTTATAAATTACACAGTGCTACCGACATACTTTTTAAAATCAAAATTTTCGTAATTACATAAAAATAATAAATTAATTTAAAAAATTGATAAAATGGCAAAATATAAAAAATATTATAAACAACTTATTTCATATGGCTGTTGTGACACTCGTTCTTTAAAAAACACATCGCTTCGCGATTCGTTTTTTAAACTTGAACTCGGGTCATAACAGAATTCCATATGAAATGCGTTGTTTAATATACTATTTTCTTTAGTAAACACAAACGTAACACTTTGAAACTTTAAAACTGATTTATCTCAAAACCTGTCAGGGTTTGTGCTCTTCAAACATTAATAATAATTTACTATACCACGAAAATTTAAAGGTTCCGCTATTTTTTTACAAAGTTTTGAAAATTTTATCTAACTATTTAAAAAAAATTATACAAGATATTTTATATTACTATTTTTGGATGCTACATTTAAGGTAACTGACACAGGCCTACATGTTTATAAATTGACAAATTAACTGTTTTCAAGTAATTGAATAATCCCTATTTACAATTTGCATTTATTTGTTTGTGTTCCCCGAAAAACTTTTTGCTACCCAATGAATTAAATTGTCCAGAACAAACGCAATTTATTCACTTGATAAATTAAATTTAAAATACTCAGGATGTTTATAAATTCATGCCAAAAACAAATTGAAGAAAAATTCAACTCTATGGGTCTCTTTTATAATAAATGTATTTGGTCCATAATCAATTATTTTCTTCCTTGTCTTTAACCAATGCAACAATTTTGGTATAACATATAATTCACGTCTCAGAAAAAAATTAAAAATAACATACCTAAAAGGTAATTGTCTAAAGGGCTTAAATTATTAAAAACCTTGTCAATATAAAGACATAGACTACTAGACATGCATCTTCCTCATCTTCCTCATAGAAAGCCCTCATGCCATGACCTTTACTTCCCGTCGAGGCATATAGTCCGTCTTTTGTTAATACTAAAGGTTATTCCTAACAAGTTTGGCTATCCCCGCCCAGTCCAATTTTATGTCTAAATATAATGCTAAGTTGTAACAATATTAATTCCTCAAAGGCGCCAATTTGTAACTAAGAAACTCTCCAAAAGAGATCCCGGCTAAGAGACCCTCTCCAGGGGGTGGTTCGACTCCAAGTTAATGCTCACTATAGGAAGGATTGGGATGTATAAGTAATAAGGGCGCCACTATCTTTTGAACGTTATCGATTAAGCAAACACACTACACAAAAACTAAGGTGAGAAAGATAGAAACAACTTGTAATTACTTTAATTAAACAACAAATAAAGAAGCTACTTGAAATAAAAACCGACCACGCTACACCCTTAAGACTTATAGTCTAAGGTATACAAATGAAACTGTTTTTTTAAAAAATAGATTATTTATTGAACATGTAAGTACTTGCTGATAATAAACTGGAGTTGTAAAAGGAGGACTAAACTTTAGGTTTCTGTGCTGTCTAGGAGGGTGGCTTCAGCTTCTTCGTGGAGAGATAAAAGTTTCTTTAATGGTTCTGGCTGCTCGGTATGTAATAGTATTCTTAACAGCTCAGAAGTGGTTTGAAGGACTGTCTACATATAAGCGGTAACTGGGCTCTAAATTTAGCGGTATCTTGGCGGTAACTTGACTCCAACTTAGTGGGTTGTATCTTTCAACAACCAAAAGGGGAGATTTCACAAGATGAGTACTTGAGCATTTTTTCAGACTCTTCAGTCGAGCGTATTGGTTTAAAAGGATATAAAATTGTTGGGCGATTCAATAAATAGTGTAGCTCAAGACAAAAATTGTGTTTTGTGTCATTTGTCAGGAAGGAATACGTTCGTTACTCAATTGCAAGCGAAGGTCGCGTTCTTTGATTGGCCTTGTTCAGATAAATAGTTAGCGTCTATAAGGGGTGTCTCGTGTACAGTAGAATTGACAGTGAATCGGGTCGGTTTTAACGGTAATAATAGTGGTATCGTTTACGGTCGGTAATAGTGCATGGTGACATGACGATAGACATGTTACAATGTCCACTTGATGATGTCTATTTAAGTTCAATTGGGTCTCGAGCAGGCATGGGAGACTCGCTGGTGACTTTTAGCCTCGAGACCAAGACAATTATTCCGTGTCGACTTTTGAATCTACACTGTGCAGTATTCACGTCAGGCATTAGCTTTTATAATCGCGTATAAGGTTGTACAAAAACGAAAAACAAAAATGAAAAAAAAGTGTTGGGTGAGAAAATTGGGTAGATCGTCGAATGTACTTGGGAGCTGGTTCAGTTCTAGTAAATGAGTTGCGTTTGGAAGATGAACAAGATCACAAGACTAGTCTTAGCTCTTCCGGTACATACAGAAGACTGGCGACTAGATCTCAACTACAGGAATTTGCATGTCCACTTGCTCAGTCTCGGAGACTTTTCTAAAAATAGAAGCACTATAGTATGCAGACGAAATTTCACACAAATTAAGTAAACTAAATAATGCTAACTAATAAATAAATAAATAATTTTATTGCTCTCTAGTATAACTTGTTACATGAGCAAGAGGAGTAGATTAGATTACATATGTTAGTGTAAGGATATCTCAAAAAAAAACATAACAGAAAAGAAAGATTCGGACTGGTTGAGATGCAATCAGTCATTCGTTTATTATGAATGGTCTAAGTTTCATTGCTTCGCTTATAAACCTGTGAAGCTTTTGCATTTGAAGTTAATAAGACGTCAAGGTCATCTGAATATCTCTCACATTTTACCAACGAGCCTCGTAAACCACCATACATCGGACAAGTCAGGATGATGTGCTCAAGGGATTCAGGTTTTTGTTGGTTACAAATTGTGCATATTGATTTTGTTTTAATCAGGTACGAGTTATTATTTACATATATGTACAGAGTTTCGGCATTAGTAGTGCGTAATTGTGCAATATATTTTAATATAGAGGGGGATTGTGTGATTTAAATAATTATTTAATGTTAAGGGTGAGTATTCTCTTAGAAGAAATTTATATTGGGGATGGTAAGTACTGAGCAAAATTTTGTTTATATCTTCTTCATAACTAAGGTTCAGATATCTAGACAGAATTTGCTCTTAATTATTTAAATAAATATTGGTAGTAATTAGATCAATCTGGCAGTATTTTTGTAAGCAGGTTTGTAGTTGGTGTATCCAATTGTATTTTAAATTAACATTAGCATCTTTATATAAATTAATTAAACGCAAAAGTGCTTTATAGGTGTACCTGGTGTTTTCATGCATTGCTATTCTGCTCAAAAGTTCCAGCGCTTGCTTTATAATAAAATAACCTAATTTACAGATATTAACTTCTGTTCGAATTATATATGCAGCTGTGCGTTTTTGTATAAATAATAGGTTTTTCCAAAAACTGCTTTGAATTTTTTTAATTTGGTCCAAGTATCGAAGGGCCCAAACACTGCTTGCATAAGTAAATGTGGGTATAACAACGTTATATAAGGTTTTGATTGCACTTAAGTCTGCTATATGAGAAGAGTTTATGATTTTTAGAACTACTCCCTGTGATAGTCTTGCTTTTTGTTCGCGGTATTTAAAATTGTTTAAAAAAGTCCGTTAAATGTGAATTTTACCCCTAGGTACTCAAAAGAGTTTACTAGTTCTACTTTAGAGTTGTTATATATAAATTGGGGCTGTTTGCTCATGTTGACTGATCTACGGAAAACAACCATTTTTGTTTTTAAAGGGTTAATAACTAACTAATAAAATGCTTTAATAACAATTTACATTTTCTTTTTCAAAAAAAATACATCAGCAAATATACATTGTGGAAAAGCCGCATGGAATAAATTCATTATTTCGGATACTGTACACATTTATAAAAAATCCCTAAACACGTCAAATTTTTTTGAAATTGATATTAAAATAGAACACTAATACGGTTTTTGCTTAGTTACTGTCTTATAAAGACAAAAACGGAAAATAAATTAGTAGCGTAGATACTTTTTCAAATTTTGGTATTAAGATGATTTTATTTTGTTTTTGTTAATTTTTGCAATATATTTAAAAGAATAACCTTTTTGGCTAGATAATGAAGATATCTTTCAAACGATATATCACAAGCCCATACCTCCCATTTAAAAAATTGGGGGTTGTAACTGCCACTCAAAACTTGGGAAATGACCCAAGATGATATGCTAAAGAAATTCAACTTTGTGAGAAAATTTATCACAAAGTTGATTACTAAATCTGAATGGGAAGAAGACACCATACAGAAAATTTAAACCAGAATGACATTAAGTGGTATACGGACGGTTCCAAGTTAGAAAAGGGAACTGGAATACGAATCTTTGGACCGAAAGCCAAATACTTAGAAAGCTTGGGCACATACCCAAGCATTTTTCAAGCAGAAATCCGTGCCATCTAAAGATGTGCGGAATTTAATATAGAAAGAAACTACCGCAGACAAGAAATTGTGATTATGCCGGACAGTCAAGCAGCCATCAAAGCACTGAGCTCAAATATAATCAGTTCGAAGATGGTTTGGGAATACCTAGGCAAGAACTAGGCCAGAAGAACACTGTCACCCTCCTTAGGACACCTAGGAATAGAAGAGAACGAAATAGCAGATAAGCTGGCAAAAAAAAGAGCTGAAACCCCACATCTTGGATCGGAACTATCCTGTGGGATCAGTAGCAACGCAATCTTAGGAAAACTAAGAAATGAAGCGGCACCAAACAATGAAATTTACTGTACTAACCCTTACTATGTGAAAGTTCATCTTATTCAGAACAATAAACAACTAAAAGGTTGAATTAACTTTCACTATTTATTCGTTAAATAGTGAAAGTTTATTCAACCTTTTAGTTGTTAATTGTTCTGAGCAACAAACAATGATCATGTTAGCGTGGATAAAATAGTGCCGAGTGATCTTAAGGTGTTCCTAAATAATATAGTTAATAGTGCGTGGCAAAACAAATGGTCGAACTGCTCCAAGAAGCTGAGACAAATTAAACATAGTGTATTACAAAAACCCGTCTTTCCGCTACCTAGAAAAATGCAAGTTACTTTCACTCGACTCCGACTTGGTCACATCGGCCACACGCATCTTTACCTAATCACAAAAGACAACCCCCCATACTGTAACCAGTGTCAAACTAATATTACAGTGAAAAACAGTTTAACCGACTGTCAAATATTCCAATAAACTAGAAGTAAGTTCAACTTCCCCAAGGATATATTCAAACTTCTTAGAAATAATCTACATTTAGACAAGATCATAAAATTTCTAGCAGTCATAGGTATAACGGACATTAAAATCAAAACTATTTTCATTTTTACGTTAATATGTAGTCTATGAGCTTTCTATGTATTTTTCTACTGTTGTCGTCTATAACCCCAGTGGTTCGGACGACATTAAATAAATATAATTAATTAAATGGAGAAAGAAAAATCCAAGTACTGGAATCAGCTGGAAGGTCTGAAACAGTCTAAGATACTTTTGGGAAACTACAACCAGAAGACATCTCGCGCCTACCTCAACCTCAGTAAGAAAAGTCTCCGGATTTTAATAAGAATATTAACCGTTAAATTTTAAAGGCCGTTAAAAATATATATTTTAAAGGTCCGTTAAATAATAATATCGGAATAGGTATTCTGTAGGCACAGTTTTTAGAGGACCGTTGAAAATATATAATTTTAAAGGATGCCGTTAAAAATAGTGTACAACATTTGGCAACATTGATATAAGTTAGCTTTGTGAATCAAAGAAAGCAAAAAAGAAGAAATTCCAACCTATAATAGTGATATATAATTAAATTTGTGGTTTATTTTAATATTTTTGTGTTCAAACTATTAATTGAATTTGTCTAGAGCTAAAAGAATAACAAGAAAACAAAAGGAATATTTTATAAATTTCCTATTAGAAAAAAAAATTTGATGGGCAGCAAGATAAAACCTATGGACTTATTTAAATTAAATGAACTGTTGAGATGAATTACAACGAAATTAAATAGTCTGTGTTCACCTAAAACAATAAACCAGTAGAAAGATGTAAGTATTAAAAAAAACACTGTACTTCTGTTTTATAATACACTTAATCAAGGCTATCATTATATAAAATACTATTATAATATTTAGTTTAACTGGACCACCTCCTCCTATGCCTTGGGGACCATAGTTGATGTCCCTTGTCCGTCTTTTAATATTTAACTCCCTTCACTTAAAGTCTAAAATAACATTTAACTTAATAACATATAACTTAGAAGAAATACTACTGGCCCTTATTTTAACTATGAGTGCAGAAGGAGCAAATTTAGTGGACGCTGGAATGTCTCAAAATTTAAATAATTCAGTTGAAGACACATTATATTTCTAAATATTGAGTCTGATACTATACGTACTTATAATGAGACCTAAAATACACCTTCATATAATGAAGCTGGCAATGCACCTATAATATATGATGAGACTGTAATCATAGTAAATACCTATTAAGAAATATTCATAGTATTTTTTAAACTCTTTCAAAATTAATTAATATTTATTCATTTAATATTATTTTAAGGAATTTTTAACCAAGGAAGTACCTTAATTGGAAAAAGTAAACTTGCCTCTCCCTGTTGGAAATGTATCAAGAGAAGAAAAAAAAATACAAAGGAAGAGGGTTAAAACTAGAAAAGTTTGTGCTGAACATGCATTAAACTTACACAATAAGCAATTGCAAAATTTAGCAATTTTGCAATTCAGAACAATGTTTAGCCACAGTTTTAAACCAATTGGCTAAAAACAAGTAGAAATAAGAAAAAAATAGTTTTACTCATGTTGTTACTTTCAGATCAGTATTTTTGTTCTTCTGCCAGGAATTTTATGATTGTTTATATTTTAAAATCTAGTAATGTTTTTATGTTTTTTAATAAATATTTTGTTATAATAGGTTTTGTTATAATTATACAATTATTATAATAAATAATCAAACATTTTATTTCAAAAATTCTTATAAATTGGAGGAGTACTTTTTAATAATTATAATGGCATTATTAATTCATAAAATATTGATGCATAATCATAAAGCCATTATTTATTGACATCTTGCTTGCCAATTGTTGTTTCTATGAATATTATTATCCTCATTGCGATCATCTAAATCTACTTTTTCTTCTGCAATACTATTATCTTTTAAAATTTCTCTAACAAATATCACAATACGCCATTTTAACACTCCTTTATTTTTTAAAGCTTTGCTTTAACATGCCTCTAAATAATACAATTTTAACGGATTGTTTTAACGGAATCCTTTAAAATTTTAACGGAAATTTAGTTAGTGAATACCGATATAATATTAACGTGCGTTAAAATCTTAACGCCCTCTAAAATTTAACGGAATGGTTACAGAATAGACCTCATTGCAGGTTAAGAAGTCACATGAAGAAACTAGAGTTAGAAGATAAAGCAAAGTGCAGATTCTATGAGAAAGAGGACGAAACCTCCATAATCATATTCTCAGAAAGCCCTGCCTTGCAAAATTATAGAGTTAGATACCTGGGAGCACACGAAATAGTGGAGGAGGATCTACCTATTTGAAGACGATGTCCTAAACTTTTTTCGGAAAGTAGGACTAGAAGAGCTGCTATAAGTCTGGGAAAACATCAGAGTTAATGGCAAGTAAGGGGGACACAATAGGTCTCATAGGTCACAGTGTACTTACCATCCCTAATTCCATATATAACTGTCACTCAAAGGGGGTTGAAGGTAGGGATCAAATGTTCACTTTAAAGATTGTTAATTTATAATTTAAAATAGACGTGTTTTGGGATTTTCTATAAATATGTATGTAAAGAAAATCATTACACTAGCGTTGTCGCTTTTCTTTAATTATCATTTTATTCATTATTTTAAATTTGCCTTGATCAATATCACGTTTGACAGCGACTCCTTTAGAATTGTCACTGTCAGTTAAATGTAATTGTAAAGTTAATTATTGATAATGTTTTAAATATCATTTCATGTAAAAGAAATATCAAGACCTAGAGTAAAGGCTTTAAATGTTGTTTTTTTGTCTTTACAGGTGAGTTAGTTATTTGTTTATAAGTAATACAGGTGGAAATATATGTAAATAACTTTGTTAATGAAAATAAAATTTTGTCTTTACAGAAAAACGCAATTTCGTCTTTATTTCACCCAGCAGAGTGTGATATTATTATAAAACAACATTTTCGGCAAATATTTCAAGAATCATGGAAAAGTTGAGATTTGATTTTGCTGTGAAAGCTTCGTTGGATGGAAAATCAAATATTATTTGCATAACCTCAATTGGTACACCTAATGGCCAAATTTTCGGCATACCAGTAGAATATCAGCCTGCAAGTTTGCATGAAGAACTTACAAACACTTCAAACTATGCCAAAGTAAAAAAAACATTGAATAAAAGGCACCAGACAAGGAAAATATGGATAACCCTAACTGATGACATATCAAAGATATATTTGGATGAAGAAGAAAACTTGCAGTTCAATGATTTCTATCTGGAAGAACTAACGGAAAATTTAAGTGATAATAAATCTTTAACAAGTAGCTCTAACCACACATTAGAAAAACTGATGGAGAAATTACTTGAAGAAAAAGAAACAAAATCTGAAACTCAAAATTTAGGAAAAATTTCAAAGGATTTCATGATAGACAAATTCACTGGCAGAAATGCAAATGCGTACCAATGGATTAAGGATTTCAACAAAGAATGTGAACGTTTTCATATTAACGAAGACAAAAAGAAAATTGAAATATTAAAAAACTTTTTGGAATACTGTAGCATGGATTGGTACAGCTGTTTGTTAATGAAGTTAACGGTCGAATCAGAGTGGAACAATTGGGAAAAAAGTTTTTGTGATACATTTGGAAACAAAGGATGGTCGCCCATCAGATATGCTCTTGCCTTTAAATACCAAATGGGGCCCTTGCTTGAATATGCACTAAAAAAAGAAAAATTATTATTAGAAGTGAGGAAGTCAATTGATACTGGGACACTTATAGACCTTATAGCAGCGGGTCTTCCTAATTACCTGACTGATAAAATTGACCGAGAAACTTTACATCAAACGGAAGATCTCTACAATGAATTAGGAAAACTCGAACATTTTGTCGCAAATAATAAATACGATAAGAAAAACTACACAGTAAATTCTGGCACAAAAAACAAAAAAAATGAAGAGAAAAAACCGTGCCAAATCTGTATCACCGAGAAAAAAGGGAAACGTTTCCACCCGGAGGAAAATTGCTGGTTTAAACCAGCAGGAAAAAACCAAAAAGCAGTTGTGAAAAGTGTAAATAACTCAGAATTAGAAATTGAACTAAATAATGAGAATCCAAAAAACTAGAGGTACCACCATTAATAAAAGTAAGTTTACTGATAAATGACACTTTGCAAGTTTCTGGAATTTACGATTCGGGTTCAAATGTGTCCCTAATTAATGCTAAATTGTTGAAAATACAAGAAACAGATGACACAAATGTTACACAAACAGCAAACTTGAAAACTATTAATGGTGAGAAAAAAACAAAAGGTATGGTAACTCTTAAACTTAAAATCTATAATTTGGTACGTACAATGGATATCTTTGTGATAGACAATGAAAATTTCCATTATGATTTTCTAATCGGTTTGGATTGCATAAAAAAATTCAAATTAATGCAAGATGAAAAATTAAATATTATACAATGTAATAAACCAGAAGAAGACAAGAAGTTCCAGAATGAAGAAAATATAAGAAATAAAGAATCAAAAATTGATCTTTTCAATTCAACAAATGTCAACATTCCTGATGTACTAGGTGACAAACATAAAATAGATATTTCTTCATACTCTGAGGTACTAAAACAAGAAATTAATCAAATAAACAAATATGAAGTAAACTTTAACGAACATATAAATTCAGAAGAATTTGAAATTTCAGTGAATCATCTAGACGCATATCAACAAATAGAAATTGATAAATTAATAGACAAATACAAACCAGTTTTTGCTAAGGATAAATACGACGTCGGCACTGTAAGAGATTATGAAGCTCATATAGATTTGATGGTGGATAAATATTGTTCCAAACGTCCATACAGGTGCACAGCTGATGATAGAAAAGAAATCGAACAGCAAGTGTCGAACCTATTGAAGAAAAACTTGATTGAAGAATCTTATAGTCCATTTGCGGCTCCGGTCACTTTGGCATATAAAAAAAAATGATAGAAAAACAAGGCTTTGTATAGATTTCAGAGAATTGAACAAAATCGTCGTCCCTCAATCACAGCCATTCCCCTTGATTGAAGATTTAATGGTGAAAACTGTAAACTGCAAATATTTTTCAACTTTTGATATAAATTCAGCATTTTGGTCAATTCCTTTGAAAATTCAAGATAGGTACAAAACTGCATTTGTCACACAAGAGGGACATTTTCAATGGACATGCCTTCCATTTGGTTTGAAGACATCTCCAGCAATATTTCAAAGAATATTAAGTAACATAATAAGAAAGTACAAATTATCAGATTTCGCAGTAAATTTTATAGACGACATCCTAATTTTTTCAAAAACTTTTAAAGAACACATACTACACATATCAAAATTACTAGAGGCAATACTAAAAGAAGGATTTAGATTAAAATTTTCGAAATGTACTTTTGCAAATAGTAGTGCCAAATACCTGGGCCACATAATAGAAAATAATTCAGTAAGACCTCTCAAAGACTATTTAACAGCTGTCAAAGACTTCCCAGTTCCAGAAACAAGAAAAAATATACGCCAGTTTCTCGGGAAAGTAAATTTTCACCATAAATTTGTACCACACATTGCGATTATACTGAACCCGTTACATAATTTATTACGCAAAGATGTTAAATTTATTTGGACCACAGAATGCCAAGAATCATTTGATAAAATAAAAAAATTACTATGTTCCAAACCAGTTCTAAAAATATTTGACCCAGACCAACCAATAAAAATTTACACAGATGCCAGTATAAAAGGAGTAGGAGCAGTGTTAAAACAAGAAGATAAAGATGGAATCAATAAACCTGTAGCTTACTTCTCGAAGAAGTTGACAGAAACTCAAAAGAAAAAAAAAAGCAATATATTTAGAATGTCTGGCAGTTAAAGAAGCTATAAAATATTGGCAGCACTGGCTTATGGGAAAAGAATTTGTGGTATATTCTGATCATCAACCATTAGAAAATCTGAACATCAAAGCTAGAACAGACGAGGAACTTGGTGATTTGACCTACTATTTGTCGCAGTATAATTTTAAAATAAAATATAACCCGGGACAGTCAAATCAAGAAGCAGACTGTTTAAGCAGAAATCCAGTCCTAGAACCTTGTGACAATCCTGATGATTTTTTAAAAGTTGTAAATTTAATTAACCTGAAAGATATAAAGAATGACCAACACACAAATCAAGATCTGCAAAATGAAAAGTCAAAATTTTTACTGAAAAACAATATTTACTACAAAAAAAATAAAAAACGAAATAAAATTATACTCTCAGAAGCATTTAGCAAGAAATTAATTAGAGAAGTCCACAATACTTACTGCCACATTGGAAGAACGCAGATGATAAACAAAATAACGCCATTCTACACGGCAAAGAATATCATCACAAATATTAAGCAAATTTGTGATGAATGTGATGTTTGTATTAAAAACAAATCTAGGAGAAAATCAAGATTTGGTTTGATGTCACATTTAGGACCAGCTACACGCCCATTTGAAATTATATCAATTGATACCATTGGAGGCTTTGGAGGATCACGGTCTACAAAAAAATACTTGCATCTACTGGTTGACCATTTTACTAGATATGCGTATATATTGACATCTAAAAATCAAGGTTCCAGTGATTTTATCAAGTTAATAAAAAATGTGACACAAAGCTATAATATTGATATGGTATTAACAGACCAATACCCTGGTATTAATTCCAAAGAATTTAAAGACTTCCTGAAAGAGCGAAACATAACAATAGTATTTACAGCTGTGAATGCACCGTTTTCAAATGGACTTAATGAGAGACTGAATCAAACTTTAGTAAATAGGATAAGGTGTAAAATAAACGAAGGTGACAAGAAAACAGCTTGGACAACAGTTGCACAAAAATGTGTAACTAAATATAATGAAACAGAACATACAGTCACTAAATTTAGTCCAAAATACCTTTTAGAAGGCGAGAATGTGGATATCCTGCCACTTGAATTGAAATCAAGATGCACAAGTGAAGACCTGAAAAGAGATAGAAAACTAGCCCTCGAAAATTCAATAAATTCCCACAACTATAATAAGAAAATATATGACCAACATAGAGAAGATTATAAATTCGAAGTAGAAGACAGAGTCTATGTAGAAAATGGAAATCGACTAAATAGAAAGAAAATGGATGAACTAAGGATAGGACCATATAAAATTTTAAGGAAAATTTCTAGTTCAATCTATGATGTGGATGCTGGACATAAGAAGAAAGAATCCAATCTTTATCATGTTTCAAAGCTGACTCCAGTGTTGGTTGGCGCCTAATCGAACAATCGCTTGCGATTGTTCTCATCGAGGGTGGGAGATGTAAAGAAAATCATTACACTAGCGTTGTCGCTTTTCTTTAATTATCATTTTATTCATTATTTTAAATTTGCCTTGATCAATATCACGTTTGACAGCGACTCCTTTAGAATTGTCACTGTCAGTTAAATGTAATTGTAAAGTTAATTATTGATAATGTTTTAAATATCATTTCATGTAAAAGAAATATCAAGACCTAGAGTAAAGGCTTTAAATGTTGTTTTTTTGTCTTTACAGGTGAGTTAGTTATTTGTTTATAAGTAATACAGGTGGAAATATATGTAAATAACTTTGTTAATGAAAATAAAATTTTGTCTTTACAGAAAAACGCAATTTCGTCTTTATTTCACCCAGCAGAGTGTGATATTATTATATGTACAATAAACCGAAATAATGAATTTATTCCATTTGGCTTTTCCACACTGTACGTAAAATTTATCACTAATTTTATTAAAAACAAAGTGTTCCAACAAATCATTAAATTCGTATCACCCTAAGTTCTTTATTTCATAATTATACTTCCGTAGATTTAACTGTGTTTTTCTTCTGCCCGCGTAACATTAATGATCATCATGTTTTATGCGTTCCGCAATATGAAAAGTGATTTTTAATTTACGTTTCTGCAATCGACCGAACGACAATCAAAAATGGAAAAATGTAACTTTCATATCCGTCACATTGATCGGAATGGTTTCGATGTGCATGAAAATATTCACATTTTGTATTACGACAATATTCACATTGACCGAAAACGATAAACAAATACAACACGGTATTGATACATAAATGATTTAACAAAGTGCAGGAATACCAGACAAACGACCTATGGAAAAATTCGCCATGAAAGCCAAAATCAATTCGACTTTTAATGAATAGCATTGGAATATAAAAACAATACCGGAGTTTTTCTAAAAGGAGATAAATTAGACGGTATTTACGATGACATAAACACTAAATACTAGAAGAGAGAAAAATGCGTTATTTTGGCAGGGGTACAATGCACCGAGGATAAAATAGCATCTCTCCCGAATGGTATATACTATTTTTTCCACGGTGTGATTAATTTAAAAACACATATTTTTTTAACACAAATTAAGGTGCTACTTTGTTTTAGGTTAAAGTTTGTTTAGTGCACAACAAATAATTATGAGATATAAGAGATTGTGGAGGCTGCAAAGATTGCAATAAGCAATTTACTACCAACGAAGTCAAGATAATAATAATGTAATAATAATACTAAATTTATTGCTTATAAACTTTTACAAAATTATAGCAAGAGCATCTTAAAACATAAAAATATATAACAAATTTATAAATCAAAACAAAATAGCAACAAAAAGAAAAAAAATCTTAATAATTATTGATTTATTTTAAATGATCTTAATTTTAATATATCAGAGATTTAATGAAAAATAAATTTGCATCGCTTTGTGTGGTATGTTCTAGAGAATATATTAATGTTTCTATGTTTTCTAAACAGGTAACTTTCGGTTTCATGACATTATAAATTCAACAATCAAACAAAAGGTGTATTAAAGTTTCGTTCTTATTTCTGTTGCAGATAGTACATAAATTCCAGGGGTCCATTATATATAAAATATTGTTAATAGCAAACCTTAAGTTAAACTTATTACTCAAATGTAGTTGTGAAAGTATGCGAGTTACTTGAATTGGTAATTTTAAAAGAACATAATTTTTAGGTAGTGATGAGCAAATGCAAGACCAAGACCAAGACCGGGTTAGTCTTGGTCTTGGTCTTGCATACAAAGTCTGGGTCTTGGTCTTGCAGTCAAATAAGCAATCTTGGTCTTGGTCTTGTTCTTGCAGGGTCCAGTCTTGGTCTTGGTCTTGGTCTTGCACCAAGACTCTAACAAGTCTTGCACTTTTTTTAGATTTACTGGGGTTCATATTTAAAAAAAAGGAAAAAATAGTTTTTAAAATCATTACAAGTAAAGAAAGATTAAATGAAAGGGATAGTAGTTTCCGCAAGAGTTAGGATCAATATTTTTTTTTACAAGCAAAATCACCTCGAAAATTATTTATATACTTTCATAGTGTCAATAAATACACGACTGTAGCTATAGCAACTAAGCACAGCCGATCAAATTCTGCTTGTTATGGTACCAGCAGTAATTATAACCCTCAAAACCAAGCTTCTTCTCCGCCTTCGTTAAGGACTCTACCTGCGTTCTCACCGGAGTACAGAACGACAATGTCCAAGTTTTTAATATGTAAACATTAATAAAGCTTATCCATGAACTTACCTTAGAAATAAACATAGTTTTTGTTCAGGAGATAATATTGGAAAAGTAGGCTGGCTCTTCCTTGATTATAAAAATTCCAAACACTAAGACATAGATTCCACGAATCTTTGTGGTTCGCCATGTGGGAAATATGTTTGAATTCTTTCGAAAATACTCGTCCCTTCGTCATCCCCACATCAAGCTTTTTTTGCACCACAAAGCAGGAAAATGTAGTTCGTAACCAGTTGGTAAGAAGACCATGGGAAAAATTCCGAGTGCAGTAGCTTCGCTTTTAAAATTACTTGATGCTGCGTGTTATACTGTTCTCTACTCACGAAGATCTTCGGCGAGATTACCGACAGAATGAGAATAAAATTCGATAATTCATTATGTCGAACGGTTTTACTCATTCGATGTAGTCTCGAACAATCGAATTTGACTTTCAAGAACTGCCTTTATACAAAACTACTGACAAATGTCGAAATTCGACACTGATATTTCGAATTCGAGATTCAAGAAGCGAGCCAATGGTCTAGGTCTCGAAAGGTTAGTCTCGAAAGAACGTAAGTCATTTTTAAGTCTCGTTTTTGTCTCAGTCTCGACGACCGAACCCCTATTCTGTATACTATAAAGCTATTCTTTCATTTAACCCTAATATCAATCTGCTTCTATTTTTGTCCTTATTATTTTATATTTACAGATACAAAATAAAAAAAAAATGTACATTCCTTCTATCGAATAAAACTATTACTACATAAACTGACTGAATGACGTTCATATTAAGAGAATAAAAAGTTCTGTGTTATTTTTACCTGTACTGACATGTCATTCCGTAGCCGAAATCTCTCCAGAAGCCAGTATCTCTCGAAATGACTAGTTGATCGTTTTCTGGAGGTACATCTCTTCCTTGTAACGTATACACCACATGGGGATTGTACAAACTAAACACAACAGGGTAATAAACTTTTTTCCCGGGTTCTGTGTTCCACCTACACCTATCCAAGAATCTGGCACTGAACACTACGTCTACGTCACACATAAACAGCAAAACGTCTTTGTTGGAGCTTCGGTTTTTGTCCAAGTCCCAGGTACGTTCGGCTCCAACTCGCAGCCCTTTGCTTCTCGAAAAAGTCTCGTTAAGAGCTAAGAGTCGAAGATTGTTCGGATTTCCTCCGCTGTTTTTGGTCAGAAGAACTCTCGACATGATAGATCTGGCTTCCGATAGACCTTCTTCGCCGAAATATATGACAGTTAAATGTACTTTTCTATCGTTTTTAAGTCCGATCTTGACGAATTTGTCCATGAAACTTTGGAATGTGGCCGTTCGTCCGGAAAGAGGTAGAATAATGTGGATCAATTCTTTTTCCTTAGGTCCGAATAATCCCAAGGTTTTTACCGTTTGAAGGGGAGCAAACGGTCGCATTATAATCACTTTCGTAAAACCTGAAATTTTAGTCCTAAAGTATAACTCGTATTGAGTCCCTGTTGTCGGTTCCACTCTGTACAGACCCTCTAAAAAATCGTCCAAAGTATATCTAGACATTTTTTCGGTTACGTTTCTGTTCAAGATCTCCAGTCCCTTCATCAAGGCTTCCAGTAAATCTTTCCTCTTATAACCTATCGGTTTCTCGACCACTCTTTTTCCCAGACCTAAGTCTATTGGATATACTCGACTATAAGTAAAATGATTGAAAGAGATTAGTTCGTATTCGTTGTTCAATGGAGTTCCGCGAAATATTTCCGCTTGTTTTATTTGTTTCCTGATGTAGTTCGAACATTCTGCGTTCGTGATCGTTGGATTCGTGGAAGAATTCAAGTTAATGGAAGAACTCAAATGGCGAGGGGCTTGAAGACTGTTAGTGCCACCTGCAACAAATAATAAAACTGATAAAACTTGGGTTTAAAAATATTTTAAATATAATAAAACATACAGATATAAAGATGGTTTACATTATGGAATAAACTAATTTTAATAATAGGCAACTTTAGTGATAGATCCTAAGATAGATCGATTTTTAATTTTAAAATTAAGTTTTTCTGACATATATATCAAACACCTGAGCTGAATGACGCAAGTAATGATTTTTTAACTGAAAATAGGAGCCGTGTGACAGCTTATTTGAAAGGTTATTTAATTCTTCATTCAGTAATACAAAACACTAGTTGACCCAGAAAACTTCGTAACACCATATTTTCTGTTATCAAATAAAAATTGCAATAATTATTTGAATACATTTTAATGTACATAGTGCTGGTGGTCGGTCTTGCAACATATAACCTTATTTTTTGACTAACGTGAAGCGATTTTATGCTCCTTGGTAGGAGTGAAGTCATTTATAGTAAAGGATAAGTAGAAAATGGGTTCAAAAAACATTACATCATATGGAAGAGTTGTACTAAAAAACTAAAGAAAATTGACATAGATAAAAATCTAGATAATCCTGGAATGACAACCAAAACTGCAGTGAGGGATTCTCCTACGAGAAGATGCCTACCAACCAAACCCACCTCAAAATTCGCCAGCCTAGCATATTTTAAGATGGGCCGCGGTCCCTCAAACACACTATTTTCATTTTATTGATACAACTTTCGCTATTAATAATATTCTCTTCCCCTTCTAAATTGCTTCAACTATTCTTCTTCCATCCATATAATCATAAACCTCACACCTTTCGTACACTCCAATCACTATTTTCATACCCCTACCTAATTCTCTCTTCTCTTTTAGGTTTTTTCTTCTCTTCTTCTTCCAAAACACCCATCTCTTCCAGCCCTTGCGCTGCTTCTGTTTTATTTATCATCGTAGTTTAGAGAAAGTATTCGGATGTTTTTCCCATTTATTTTTACATTTTTTCCTTTTTTTTGTTTTACGCCGTTTAGAAAGTCACCTTGCACTATTACCGACCGTAAACGATACCGCTATTATTACCGTTAAAACCGACCCCGATTCACTGTTAATGCTACTGTACACCAGACACCCCTTATAGAGGCTAACTATTTATCTGTTTGAACGAGGCCAATCAAAGAACGCGTCCCTCGATTGCAATTGAATAACGAACGCATTTCTTCTGACAAATGACACAAAACACAATTTCCGTTTTGAGCTAGACTATTTAATGAATCGCCCAACAATTTTATATTCTTTTCAACTGATACGCTCGTCTGAAGAGTCTGAACAAACCCTTAAGTTCTCATCTTGTGAAATTTCCCCTTTTGGTTATTGAAAGAGACAACCCACTAAGTTGGAGTCAAGATACCGCTAAGTTGGAGTCGAGTTACCGCTAAGTTGGAGTCAAGTTACCGCCAAGATACTGCTATATTTAGAGCCCAGTTACCGCTTATGTGAAGACAGTCCTTCAAACCACTTCTGAACTGTTAAGAAAACTATTACATCCCAAGCAGCCAGAACCATTAAAGAAACTTTCATCTCTCCACGAAGAAGCTGAAGCCGCTCTCCTAGACAGCACAGAAACCTAAAGTTAAGTCCTCTTTTTACAACTCCAGTTCATTATCAGCAAGTACTTACATTTTCAATAAATGATCCATATTTTTAAAAAACAGTTTCATTTGTATACCTTAGACTATAAGTCTTAAGGGTGTAGCGTGGTCGGTCTTTATTTCAAGTAGCTTCTTTATTTGTTGTTTAATTAAAGTAATTACAAGGTGTTTCTATCTTTCTCACCTTAGTTTTTGTGTAGTGTGTTTGCTTAATCGATAACGTTCAAAAGATAGTGGCGCCCTCATTACTTATACATCCCAATCCTTCCTATAGTGAGCATTAACTTGGAGTCGAACCACCCCCTGGAGAGGGTCTCTTAGCCGGGATCTTTTTTGGAGAGTTTTTTAGTTACAAATTGGCCCCCGGCCTTTTTGGGACTAAAAACGGTTACAAATTGGCGCTTTATTACAACCCTTAGTCAAAGAAACTGTGATTAAAAGTAACGTTTTAAAGTATAATACAGCAGTCGCTACTCAAGATCATGTTCTTCTCCCTATGAATGAGCAGGGTTCCTCTTCTGTCTCGCTTCTTGACAAATTTTGATTTCTTGTTTGTAGTCCAGATGTGTTTGTTTGCCTTAGATGTATCCTGGTTTGCCAGGGATATCTCCTACAGTCTAGTTTTCCAATTTTCTTAGTAGTATGTTCGGATGTATCTTGAGTTCTTCTAATATTTTTCTGGCTCTGGCCTTTCTTCTCTTCTATTTGCCTTTGTTACATTCCCTTGTGTAGTTGTTGGTTTCTTGTTAGTTGTGCAGATGTGTTTCTTTGCCGTAGATGTCTACTGTATTCATCTGGTGTGTAGTTTGTCAGTTCCCTTAGTGCCCAGTTCAGGTGTGTTTTAAGCTCTTCCAATATTCTTCTGGCTCTCCGAGAGATCGGTACTGGGACCGACCGAGTCTTGTGCTGGAGTACAGGACCGTGGGTGCAATAGCAGCAGCAGTGCTGTCGAAGTCATACCCTTTGGACTTGATGGCTAGGGAAAAGGTGGAAAGTTACGAAAAAAGAGGAAGTTTAGGATTGGATGAAGGAGGAAATGGTGAAAAGGTGAAGGAGCATGAAGGAGCTTAAAAATGGCATTTAGGAGTAGGAATATGTAGATGGACCGGAGGTGAACTACTTCTTGACCCAGGTGCCTACTGGACATGGGTCACGGGTGGGGTATCTACATAAGATTGGCAAGAGAGAGACTGGAATTTTTGAGGGGTATGAGGTGGAGGATGAGGTGTTTAGATGCTGGAAGAACGAAGAAGTGTTAAAGCAGTTGGAGAAGAAACTTGGAGAGGAAGTGTATTGGGAGAACATGGTGGAGATGATGTTGAGAGGGAGAAAGAATTGGTAGAGGTTAGCGAAGCAGTGGAGGGTACGATGAGGGAAAGGGAACATGTTTGATGATGAGAGTAGTATTATTGTACGGCGGGAGTGTGTGAGAGACCGCCGCCCGTCTTGAAGTATGCTAGGGTAGTGATTCCGAGCTTTGAGGTGGGTTTGATTGGTAGGTATCCTATCGAGGATGAATCCAATACTGTTGGGTTCTGGTTAAGAACACATCGAACATGAGTTTCCTATCTCGATAGGAAAAAGCGCGAAAAAAAATTCTGCTGGCTCGGTCCATTCTTTTCTTTTCTTCTATTTTATTTTGTTTCAGTCCCTTGTGTAATTCTAACAGGTAGTGAAAACGTAACAAAAGTAAAAGGAAACAAAACCTGAGGCTACAAATTTTATAAATTCAAAGTGAAGTAGCAAGGAGATGTACTGTGATAAAAAAGCATCGGGCAACTGTAAAAATAGGATACATGCAGAGTATCAAATTATAAGCAGAAGAAAATTTCCAGTGTAAAAAATAAAAAAGGAAAGAAGTCCATAGGCACATCGATTCTTTGAGTTAGAACGTCCTGGTGCCATTGCATAAAAGCCTCTTTAAGGTGATCGAGAACCGTTTGGGTTGCTGGGTCTTTTGACAGAGATTTAAAGACCTTGTGTAGTGTACACAATTAAATAATAAATAAGCAATTATTTAAACATACTTTAAACATTTTGATATCTGGAAAAAATTTCGTCGTACAGATTTTGAGTATCCAGCACATAAAATATAAGTAAGTAGATTTAATTTTAAAAATTTACCAAACATTTAAATTAAATTAAAAAAAAATAAATCAAATAAATAAAGATAAGTAAGTTCATTGTATATAAAAAAAATAACAAATAAATACGTTTTGTTCAAATTTATGAATGGATTTTCTCCAAATATCCCAAATTGGTACAAAATTATGTACACATTAATCATTTAAGCCAGTAGAGCGTGCAATAATGTTATTCAAAGTTTTCCAATAATTTCCAAATATCGAATTTCATTTAAAACAGTGTATTATGTAAATATTTTCACTAAAACCAAGAGATATTCAAACAGTTCACAATACAACTACACAAAACATGTTTCACAAATTAATTACTGTTGTCATAAACAATCGTTTCGGAAGTAGGTAAATACGAACGGGAATAGAAACTAATGTTTAAATTTTTGAAACGCCCGAACCCTCAAGGCTCCAGTTTATACCTCCAAGAACAATAACAGAAACGATTTTAGTGTAATTACAACTGTGTCAATTAAAATAATTGATAGTTAGGAAAATTTAACACTTAAGTGAGTAACAAAATGTCTTTTTAATCAAATTATGTTTTTTAAGTTAGTGTTATATGAAAAAGGTAACACTTAAGTAACATTGTTATTGCATGTCTATATTTTTACTTACAAGGTTGAGTAGCCTAGCACATTTTAATAATCCGCTAAAATAAATAAATTAATTTTTATAATACATATTATGTTCAAAATGTGTACAGTGGCGTTGCAAACAAAGCTTCATAACGTTTCTGAAGGTAATTAAACATATTTAAAAAAAAGTGGTTGATGCAAATGTTGAAAATAAGTTATTATTCCTTAAAGTATAGTTTAAGTCAAATTTAACTTCCCTTTTTTTACTTTTATCAATTTCGCATTGGAGCAGATACCGGTTCAGGGTCGAACTTAAATTGGATATTACGATTTAATTTGCAATTCTTTGAAAATTCTTAAGAAATAAAAAAGTAACAAAAAATTAATTTAATAACTATTATTCATAACAATATTTTCTTCTCACTACTGGCTAGACAAGTTTTTAATTGTTTAGTGGAGTTTTTAAAGTTTTTCTTAGTTTTTAGCAATATAACTAAAGAATAATAAAAAAACTCTTCGTTTTAACAAAACTTCCAATATTTATTTAAAAAATTGCTTTTTTTAACCTTAATGACAGCCGTTTCGCTAGACTTAGCATCGTCAGATTGACATATTGAAGTTACATTTTGTTTGTTTGAAGCTAGATACTTGATGTTGAATAAGTAGTTAAGGCTAGACCAAGTATGGAAGTAATAAGACATAACAATATTAAAGCCTAGATGTTATGAGCCCTAAGGGATTATCCTGGATGTACTTCCCTCTAAGATCAGTATGCAATGATATAGAAAAACCAGGAAAAAACTATATCATGCTGATCTTTACAATAACTTAATATATTTGTGTTACAATTACGTCTCATCTATGTATAAAATGAAGACTTAATCAAAGCAAACACTTTAAAAGTGGAGAACTTCCCAGATTTATTTGTTCATTAACAACTTTAAATTGTGGATCTGCTAGATGTCTTTTTATTTCAAGTTCTTCAAGGAAATCTAAATTTTGGTTTTTATTACAAGTGTGTAGTATTTGGATGTCATTGGTGTGTAAGAGTGAGGTTGGATGTTCAAAGAGGTGTTTTGCATAATTTGACTTATCTGGTTGTTTTAATATGTATAATAATTTTTAAATAAATATTGGAAGTTTTGTTAAAACGAAGAGTTTTTTATTATTCTTAATAAGATGGACTTCCAAAAAGTAAGAGTTAGTACAATCAATTTAATATAACTAAACGTTGCATTTAATGAAATTGAAATTTACTAATAAAAGCAGGATGTTTGGAACGTTGATAAACTGATTAATTTTAAGTTGATTGAATCCTCTCATTGTAAAAAATAAATAAAAATGGGGACGTATTAATGATTAAAGCACTCAAGACCACGTCAAGTTTCGTCAGAGCTGTCATCTTCACTAGACGTGTCATTCAGGTCAATAATGTAAGAATGTACCGGAATTGTTTTATAGGTTTTTTTAATTTTCTTGACATGGAGGAGGCAATTGGACCATAATTCCTTTGAAATCCCTCCAGCAACTTCCTTAATCACATTTAAAACGCTTTCAGGCAATGTCAGTGTAGCATTTTTTTCTGACTTCCCTCTTAATATGGCTCCAAATTAGTTCAATAGGGTTAAAGGTGCAATAATAAGGTGGCAAACGTATAACAGTATGACCAAAAGCTGTAGCCATCTCATCCACAACATAATTCGGTTTTATATTTAAACCTTTTAATAGCGCAAGTAAATCTTTCTTTAAAGCCGTGGGTGGATATGATACACCCATTTGATCCAAAAAAGTTGAAATAACACCTTTTCGAGCTTTCGCCTTTGGAATTATTTCAGTTTGGCGAGAATGGTTAGGGGCATTATCTATTACTATCACGGCGTTTGGGGGCAAATTAGCAATTAGTTGTTCTTTAAACCACTTTTCAAACAAGGCATATGTCATGTCTTGGTGGTAATCAGCAGAACAACTAAGAATATTTTTGGTCGATAACAGCAAACAATTTGGCAAAAAACCATTTTCATTGCCAACATGTAGAATTATTATGCATTTCCCTCTATTTGGAGGAGCATTTACTAAACATTTGGCTGATTGGTCACTCCAGCCTTTCTTTACGATATCGTGCGTATCATACCAAGTATCATCTAAATAAACGATGAATCTATTTTGCCGACGAGCTTCATCTATTTTATTTAAATATTCATTTCTTAGAATAATTATTCTCTGGGATTCCATTATAGACTGCCTTCGATTCAACATTCTATATCTGAAACCCAAAGAATGGAGGACTTTTTTGATTGTATTTTTGGATTTGTATGGGAAGCCAGGAACCAATTTGACATCGTTTTTTATAGCATCAAAAGAAGGCACAACGTTGCAAGAATAAAAATTATACACTCTTCTTCTTATATTCTCCATCATACAGTGGTCTAGATAGACCAGAGACCGTTGATTCCGCTTTTTTCTTGTCACACATTCTTTGGTTTTTAGCACTTTGCGAATGGGTTTTGAAATTTTTGTCAAAACATGTATCCTTTCAACAACACCGTAATTAGACCCATTATTTTCTAATTTCAATTGATGGTACATGTTTTTAACTACTTTTTGTGTAGAGGGTGACATTCACATACCAAATTTTTGGTGACCATTACTATTTTCATCCAAATGCTTCTTCACTATCAGAAGAAACATCAAATGTGATGGGATCTGAATAAAATATTTATTTCAATTTTAAAAAAGAAAATTAAAATTATAATTTCAGTGCATACCTTCTATACCCACATTATCTCTATCATACTTTCAAAAGGTCTCAACAAGAGGTCTGCCGATTATTTCATGAAATGCACTCAGATCGTGAACCTATTTCACAATCTACGGTAAGTAGAATAGAGCGAAAATACAGAGAATTAGGACATGTGAGGGATGCAGCATGTGAGGGATGATGTAAAAAAAGTACCTACCCAATACAAAGTAACGGGTATTGGTTTAATACCCAAAGCACCCATTCCTTGTTGCTCGAAATACCCGTTACTTTTGTACCCATACTCGTTTGACAAAATCAAACAGAAAACGTGAAAAGACTTACTGATAAATGGAATATTTCATCGAAAATATATGCCATTAGTACAGACAATGCAGCGATAAATTTAATTGTTAACGATGCATTAAAGAATATAGTGGATTTGCAAAAAAAGATTAAAAAAATTGTTGATTTCTTTCATCGAAGTTTGCATGCAACAGCTAAACTAACAACTGTTCAGCATCAAATGAAACCAGAAGAACCCCTTTGAAGCTAATTAATTATATGGCCATACGGTGGAACTCTAAATATTATATTGTAGCGGTCCAATTTCGAGTGCCAAGTATAGGCCACACAACATACTTTATTTAAATTAACTGATAAAGAAAGTAACGGAAGAACAGTGAGACCTGCGCGATATTTCAGGTAGAGATAGGAGAGGTCAATTAGAAAGGTCAAAGAGAAAAGGTGGTTTAGTTCTGTTCGGGACGTAGGTGATAAATGTGATTGAGTACCAACAATATCTAGGTAATATTCTTTATACATATTTTTGGGAAAATAAAGATGATTTGCAAATCAATGTCGTTGATAAATACGTTTATATTCGGAAACATTTCTTGAGGTTATTTCTTTCTGCAGGCAAGCAGAGCGATCGGGGCGATTGGGGCATGAAGTAATATCCTGTCTGTTTGATTACGAAGGAAACCGTTGTTAGAGGTTGTGCGAGTCCGGTGGAAGTTTAGCCGCATCGCCTAGGTATATTCTAACTCTCCTGGTCTATCAGTCTTGCGAGCTGGGTGAATCGAAGGAAGAATGACCTTTTTTATGGAGTATTGGAAAATGGAATAAGACAGTGAGTACCAACTCATCAGAGGGTGGCAAGATCTAAATAAAAACAAAAGGGGAAAGACAACCTACTCTCTTCGTGGTTCTTCTGTTTAGTAAAAGAGTTTATCCTTAACATTTTGTGTATTATTATTACTTGCTCATCTACTTAATTTGTTAAATTATTTATTTCTTTATACCATACATCTATTTTTTATATATATTCATGGCTTATAATTTTACGTAATCACTCAGATCAACTGCTATATTAAATACTTATTTTTATCACACGCCGGATTTAATTGCTGTATGAATTGTTTGTAGTTATTAGTTGATCTTTAAATTGCATTAAAATATATGTGAAAGATTATTTTTTGTGAACGTATATGCATATATGGGTCCATTCATATTGTGAGGAGGTTTAGTTCTCTTCGTTTTACAGTTACATTTATATATTTATACAATTGTGGTATCACTTTTTGTTTCAAATGTCCTAGGCACCACTTTTATAGTTACGTATTTTACTATTTATTAAATTAATTTATTTTATTGAATTTCTTGGTCTATTTCGTTGCTCCCCTTTCTGTCACGCATAGCGTGGCTGGCGCCCTAGCTTACATAACTCTCTCTAAAGTATTTTTATTCTGATCATAATTAGTCGAAACTAACAAAGAATTCTCACTGAGGTTTAGTTAGCTGGCCGTGGCGGTCACAATATGTTTGAGAAGCTAGTTACAATATCAGAACCTTTGGCTGCAACTGTTGGTCTTTTACTTAATCCTGTTCACAGCACACCCTCCTAGCAGTTTAACTCTTATCAACAATTTGTATCCAAGTTATATTATTGCGCCCACCCACTTGAGGGCGTATCTGTAGCGTAACGTTACAGTATCGCCCAATCGAAGGAAACGTGAACTGTCATCACATATTTATAAACTAATCATGATTTGTCATTTCATTTTTAATTGTTAACCGTTAACGTTTAAATTTTGAATTGTGTTTCGCCTGTGCTTTTTCCGTTGATTATCGTTAAATTGATTAATTAGTTATTATTTGTGAAAGTTTCTTCCAGTTTATTGAATTTTATATTTTAGTTTATGAACTTTTTAATTGTTTTCTGTATTATAAGAGAATTAGAGCAGTGTAAGTATTGTGTATTGTTTGTTACTATTTAAATGTTAACAATTATTTCATAATTATATAGTGTAGCATACAATATCATACTATAATATTTTTTACTTTTTTTAGTATAATATAAGCATGGCATCTCGTAAAAGAACGTGTTGTGTTCCTAGTTGTACCGATCAAACAAGTAAGAGGCATCGTTTCACCAAGGATCCCAACTTAATTAATATTTGGATGGAGAATATAAATAATAATCCTGTGTAAAAGGAGAAAACTCCAAAACAACTTTATGACGATTATAGAGTGTGCCATCAACATTTTGACCAGCAGTTTCATAACGCAGGATTTCAAAAAGAGTTAAAACCAGGTGCATACCCAACTCTACTTTTATCTGGTAAGTAGATACAACTTCAAGTTATATTGTAAGTGAATAAAATTATTTGATTTCAGATACTTCGGTTATTCTACCATCATCTACAACGGTGTCTTTGGAAGCTCCATCTACATGTGGAGAAAAAGCCTGTAGGTTGATAATTAGATGCACTATCTTTTTTTGGTTCAAACAAGTGAATAAAATAGCTGCAGGCAAAGACTCCAATTATAAAAAATATTTAAATAGGGTCAAGAATGCCTCATACATTGACCCAATAAAAGTAGAGGCACACAAATCCTATATAAATAGAATCAACAGAAAAAAGTAAATTTCATTTTTTATATTTCTTATTCAGTTATATATTTTTTATGTATATTTATTTAATATAAACTTGATGAACAACGCCGAAGTTTTCGTTAAAACCCAACTTCCCAAAAATATTAATAAAATTTGTATTGTTATGTATAGTTCTGTGTTCTGGGCAGCACGTACACTAGCGCTCGAACATGAAGCGGGTGGGCCCAGTACTAACATATTAGATCTGATAATTAGTAGAAGAGTTAGCCTGCTAGAGGGTGTGCTGTGATCCTGTTACTCTTCCAACTGAAGAAGACTGAGCGTTATTAAAAGAAATTTGCAATATTTTAAAACCATTTGAGGTAGTTACTGTTCAGAAGAGCGCAGAAAAACAAGTAACCCTCTCCAAAGTTATACTCATTTTAAAGGATTACTGTCTTCTTTAGAGCGATCCAGGGTAAAAGTATGTACTAGTTTTACGATTGGGAAATCCTGAAAACAATCTTATAATAGGCAAAGCTTCTTTCTTAGATCCAAGGTTTAAAACAAAGGCATTCAGTAATGAAGACTCTTTAAAAAGAATTTAAAATAATATTTAGGATGAGCTAGTTGTTCTTATAAAAAAGAAATAACGAACTTATTAAAAATGAAACTGCTTCTGAATCAGTTACAAATTCCGAAAACTCATTGGAAGATACAGAAAATGATGATATGATTTGGCAGGATTTTGATAAATGCGTAAAACAATCTTTTCAAATAACAAGCCCATTAGCAGTTGCCATTGCTGAAAAAAAAATGTAATCAGAAGAACGTAATCTGAAGAGAAAAAAGAATCCGCTGATCTGGTGGAGAGATAGGCAAAGGGTGTATCCTTGGTTATCGCAATTAGCCATAAAATATCTTTGTGTATATGTAACTTCAGTTCCTTGTGAACGCATATTTTCGGAAGCCGGGCAAACAGTAACCGAACGTAAAAATAGACTTAAATCAAAAAATGTGGAAAAATTATTATTTTTGCATTGCCCATCTGATTTATAAAATTAGTTCAAGCAAATTTAATTTTCTATTTAAAATTTTATGTTTCGTCTGATTATACTGCTGTTTTAGATTTTTTGTTTCGCTTTTTTTTATAAATAAAAGGAAGTTATGCTTATATTTTCCCGATTGTATCGGTATTTTTGACATAAAACGTTCCTTATACGTTTCGTTAAAATTCTGAAGGAGAAGATCTTTAAATAATTTTACTTTAACATGCAAAAACATGTAATAATCGGTACCGATCTTTGTTTATACCAAAGCACGGCCCGCTTAAAAGCAAAACCATGTAATATCTTTGACAAACAAGGGAAAATTCGCAAGGATATTATTAAATTCGCTCCTCCCCTTCCTTATTTGTGTCAGATATTCGCGTTTGCGACAGTGTATTTTCGGGAATAACTATAAGTAAGGAAAACAAGCAGGAAGCCAAAGCTTTTGTAGAGCTCATTATCCTTGTTTGGGCGAACTAGACTTTTAAATCCAATTAAGTCGGTCGAACCAACAAGGCGGAAAGAGCTTGATTCCGTGGTCGTTTTTCTTTCTCTCTCTTTCTTTAGCCTCGCCAAGGGGCTCATTAGGAAAAGTTCACATGACCGAGGTTAACCACCAACGAGAAGCCATATTATTCAGAAAAATGATACAGCTTAAGAGAGCACATCGGATTGTTTGAATTTATTTGAAAGAGGTTTAAAGTATTAGTTACTTCACACAATTTACTGGGAAACATAGTATGATAAATCTTATAATAATTGAAGTTTGTTAATTTGTTTTTTAATAGAATTTAGTTAGGTTAATGATATGATTGAGTAAATTTCGGTCAAAATAAATATTGAAGAAGCTGTAATAATACAATCGTCAAAAAAAGTATCGGATAAGTGATTTATGAATATATGTTTTTTTTATTCTATTTTCATTTTTTTTGGCAAATGATAGGAAATGAATTTGGAATTATGTTTCAAAGTAGTTTTCCGAAAATCGATAAGAAAAAATAACATTTATGACAACATATTTGAAAGATAAAGTCAATATTTCCTCAATATTTCCTTTGTTGCCTGGCAACCGAAAATAACAGTAAGGAAATATTCATTTTTCTACTCCTGTATGTATATTACCTATTTTATGCGCACTTTACTGAATGTATATGTAAATTGAAAAGGAAATCCATCTCTCAAATCTGGTTTCATCTCACAGTTTAGGATTGATCTGTCTTCTTAATCAAAAGGAGATTGAACCTCTACCATGGATCTCTCCTTTTTTTGATTGTTTTTACAATCATTCCATTTTTTCTTTTCATATAAGTTTTTCCTTCTTGTTTCTCTTATTAATGTAACACTTGTTATTTGCATTTCCTTATGGGATACAACATTCTTAGTATGAATATTGTCCCACTTTTCTATCCACTTTAATTCAATCAACACACCCATCATTCTATATTTTATAACTTATGAATTTCCTTTTTCCTCTTCTTTTTATATAATAACTCTCTTATTCATCCATTATTCTTCACTTATTCATGGATGTTTAAGTTTTAAATTTTGAATTATTTGCAATGCCTACATTCTGCACATACAGGTGAGTTTAGATTGGTTGTATAACATAATTATCTTGCTGTTTTGCCATAGTTTAACTTATTACAAAACCATGTATTTAACTTTTGTCTTTAAACTTGTATTTCATTTCTTTTTGTAATTATTTGTCGGATTTGAAATAGCTCGACTTTAATATTTGAGGTAATGTAATGTAATGTAATCTGATAACAGACACCACTCGCTCATTTTATTACTATGTTTGACTTTCCTGATACTATTGTTTTCTTTATAGCCTGATGATGGTCTGAAGACCGAAACATGTTGCGCATTAACTTGTGAACCTTACTATTAAACGTTGTGGATAGACTTTGAGTTTTATTACTACGAATGTATATGTAGCAAATATCGGTCAACTGTACGGATATGAATTCATATCCATTCTCGTGCGGATATTATGTTGACCAATTGGAGTTTATAATTTAATATTTACTCATTTATTTCGACCAAAAACATGCCTTATTTAATAGTTCGCCAACTATTCCTTACTAAAAATTAAGCTTTCACTGCTGTCAAAATAATTGTCAAAATTTTTAAAATATTGCGGTATTTAATAATATAGGTTTTTTATTTATTAAAATTGTTCCAAAAGAAACATACGAATCATTATTACCACAAAAATCTAAAGAAAAATATGAACATTTTCATAAAAAGTTTATGGATTGGTTCTTGAAAAATAAAATGAAAAGCGTATCCGAAAACGGTTTAAAAGCATATTTTAAACAATTATAAACAGAAATTAAACCCTCTACTCTCTGGACAACATATTCAATGCTAAAAACAATGATAAATATAAAAAATAACATTGACATATTATCTTATCCTAAGTTACGAAGCTTTTTAAAATTATAATCTTCAAATTATAAATCGAAAAAGTCAAAAATACTAACGCCAGAACAAATAAAAGAATTTCTTTTAAAAGCTCCGGATGAAGTATATTTATTCACAAAAGTTAGTTAAAATTCCAGTAAGTACCAAATACAAATTTTTAATTTTTCTTCAAATTTTAGATAGTACTAATATTTGGTATATCTGGTGGGTGCAGACGTCAAGAATTAAAAAATTTAAAATTAAATCATATAAGAGACTTAGGAGATGAATATCAAGTAAAATTAGTGGACACAAAAACAAAAACCGATAGATCCTTTGTAATTCCCGGAACATTCTATAAATTAGCAAAAAAGTACATACTTCTTAGACCGCCTAATATGAAGCCATTTTTTTTAAATTATCAAAAGGGGAAATGTACAAAACAAGTTGTTGAAATCAACAAAATTGGAAACCAGCCCAAAATAATTGCTAACTTTTTAAAATTACCTCATGCTAACTTATATACCGGGCATTGTTGTCGCCGTTCAGATGCCACTATTCTTGCTGATGCTGGAGGTGATACGTTAATAGTAAAAAAATTTGGTGGCTGGAAATCAGCTTTCGTAATGAAAACTTACATAGAAAATTTCATAAAGAAAAAAATGAAATAGCTAATACCTTGGTAAACAGTATAAACACAACAAACACAATTCCAAAAATTGAGCCATTAAATTCAAGAAAAATTGACCAAAATTTTATCGAGACAATGGATACTACAAATCCAGAAAATCAGCCATCAACTTCAAAACAAAATTTGCACCAAAATTTTATTGAAGCAAGATCTTCTTCTGAAGTTACTGATAATTTTATCAGGGAAAACATAACATATTCAAATTGTACTTATCAGGTAGTTATAAGGCTAGACCAAATATGGAAGTAATAAGACATAACAATATTAAAGCCTAGGCTACCTAATAAACATCAAGTACCTAGCTACAAACAAACAAAATGTAACTTCAATATGTCAATCTGACGATGCTAAGTCTAGCGAAACGGCTGTCATTAAAGTTAATAAAGCAATTTTTTAAATAAATATTGGATGTTTTGGTAAAACGAAGAGTTTTTCATTATTCTTAATAAGATGGACTTCCAAAAAGTAAGGGTTAGTACAATCAATTTAAGTATAAATAGATCATCTACAAAACCGTTTCGATAACCACTGGATAGCAAACAACTCTCCAGAAATTATCTGGGCGGCATGCTCACATGACTTGTCACCTCTTGACTATTACTTTTGCAGAGAGATGAAAAATATTGTTTATCAATCAAAATGTAAAAGAAAATCTAAGACAAGCATGTCGCCAAATTACTCCTGCAATGATTCAACCACATGTACAAGAAATTTCTAGCAAGATTCGAAATGCAGGTGGACTACAATTTGAAAATCTAATGTAAATAATTTTAATTATTTAATTTTAATTTTTATTACATTTATTTTTATTGTTCCTTTAAGCTTTAAGGATTTCTTGATTAATTTAACAAAAATAAAAAACAAACTGATATTTTCTTGATTACCTGCGAACCCATTATATTTTTGAAAAATTTGTTGAATAGACGATGGAAGACCAAATCAAAAATTATAAAAAAAATGTTCCTACAAGTTAGGGGTTCGTAACTAAGGGATGAATATTTAGGGAATAATTTTTTCTACGCCATATTAATGTGTATTGGAAATGAAATAGATCAGTTTTCATCCCATTCGAGAATCTTCATTCGTTTAAGAGATATCGCCTGGATAAATTAGTCTGAGACTATACAGATTTCGAGTATCCACCCCAATCACCGGATTTAACACCCCCCGATGCCTAATTTTCGTGTATAATGAAGAATTCGCCAGAAATTATTGCAGAACCAGGGAAAAGAATAATTGCACTATTCTTATGGAGCTTGTTTGGTCGCCAAATATGGCATCTTACTATAATATATCAACGATTTGGAGGAATATCATCTTTAATCCAAAAAATAAATTACGCTCCTTAAAACTCGCTGCCATATTGTCAAAGGAAAAAATAAATTCTTAATCTCTTCTTCTTCTTCACTACCTTGTAATGAAGGACTAAAGTAGCAGTTTAAGTCCCTACTGTGTAAAAAATATATAAATACATAGAAAAAAAATTTGGTATTATTAACAGAATGGGTTCTTTATCAATATAACGGAATATTTATGTAAATTTTAGAGAATACCTTTAGTATTAAAAGAAATTTTTATACCAAAGTTATGAAAGTTTATATATATTTAAATAATTTCTGTTAATAATATTTTTTATTTCTGTAGCCTTTTATTATTTTCATGCGAACTTAATTCTGTACTATTAAAATAATTTTTGTGACGAAACGAAAGTATTTAGTAGTTATACAAAAATATTTACTTAGTAAAGAAATATGCTGTTCATAAATATAATTTCCTATGTTAGTGCAAAAGAAATGTTTTGTAATCATATCAATAGTTCTTTATTCTAAAACTGGGAAGATATTGTTAGGTCTGGTAGTAAGTCAAATTTAGATACCCTATACAGGGTGCGGCAGATGAACGGTCAATTAGAGATATCTCGAGAACTAAAGGTATCTGAAATATGAAAATTGGCATGAAGGGGTTTTGAATAATGAGCTATTCAATGAAAATATTGCCGTCACCATTCTACTTCCGGTTATACCGGAAGTCGCACATAACTTTGTAATTTTTAATGAAAGACCCTGTATATTTTTAAATTTTAGGAATATTTACGTTATTCTGAACATTTTTTGTTGATATTTCCCTATACCTATCTTGAACCGTTTTTGAGTTGTAATGTTTTTTATATGAAAATGACACTTTTTTACCATGTACATAAAATTCAATATCCTCTAATGTAATTTGAATAAAAGTTTAAATTTCTCAGGAACTATTTACCACATACCGCTTTATCGTTTACACTGTCAAGTTACCTTTTTTATTATACAGGGTGCTGTCAAAATTGGAATAAAAACGGAATCCACAATCTTCGCGTAATTCCTTTTTTTCAAATGGGACACCCTGTATGTGATTATTTATTTTAGAAGAATACGCTGTCCACTATCGATATGTATTACTATTCCCTATACCTATCTCCTGCAGTTTTCAAATAAATCAGCTTTATACATTTTTGTCACAAAAAATTAATTTATCAAGTCGCCTATGGAATATTCTGACACATGTCAGTTATTGTTATTGTTTAATAGTCACCTTGTTGTATGCCGTTGTGTGAAAGGTGTAATGTAATAATAGTTTGCCTTTAATTTCCTTAACCTAATAATAATGGCATATTTAGGATATACAAATGATGATTTTTTAAATTTAATTATGATTCACGGTGAGTATAACAGAATAGTATCCAGAACTTGCCGTGTGTTTGCTGAGAGATATCCTGAAAAGCCTCGACCAAATCATAAAACTGTTAAACGTTTGCTACACAACTGTTCCCAGTTTGGTCAGTTTAAAAGTAAAACAAATAAGCCCAAGACCCATGTCGATAATGAGGATTTACAAATAGACATCCTGGGATATTTTGCAGCTCATCCAAATTCATCCTTAAGGGAATGTGAGAAACTGTTAGAGGTGTCGACTAGAACAATTCACAGAATTTTAAAAAAACATCATTGGACCCCTTATTCGTATACACTAGCTCAGCATTTACATCCTGGAGATTATGTAAGACGTGTAGAATTTTGTGAATGGATTTTAATGAAATGCCAAGAAGATGAAGATTTTACAAAAAAAATTATTTGGTGTGATGAATCGAAGTTTACTAAAAATGGTTTGTTTAACCGCCATAACAGTCACTTCTGGAGTGACGAAAATCCTCAAGTCACATGGGATAGTAAATTTCAAGTATCCTTTTCGTTTAATGTTTTTTGTGCTGTAAAAAATAATAAGATATTCGCTCTCATGATTTATGACGAAAATTTAAACGGAGAGTGTTACTGCAACATCTTACGGCAAGTAATTGTACCAGCAATGCACGCTTTACCTAATAATGAGGCTAACGAAGCTTGGTTTCAACAAGATGGTGCACCGGCTCACAATCTTCGAGGAGTAGGCACATTGCTTGATGGAATATTCAATGATAGGTCCGTTTCTCTGGTCACCAAGATCCCCACAATTGTCACCATTAGATTACTATATTTGGGGATATGTTAAAAATAAGGTATTCTCTGAACCTGTCACTACTAAGGAAAATATGATAAGCAAAGTCCTTCACGTTTTTAACGAAATAGATGGAGAATCACTATCAAGAGCTACTAATGAGAATCTGCTTAAAAGAGTCCATAAATGTTTGGAAGTTGATGGGCAACACTTTGAACATTTGTTGCATTAACGAGCTAGTGCCTTATTATCTTTGATAGTATTTGTATAATTGTTCAATGTTTAACTCAATAAATTATTACCACATAGCCTATAAGAAAATTAATTTTTTGTGACAAAAATGTATAAAGCTGATTTATTTGAAAACTGCAGGAGATAGGTATAGGGAATAGTAATACATATCGATAGTGGACAGCGTATTCTTCTAAAATAAATAATCACATACAGGGTGTCCCATTTGAAAAAAAGGAATTACGCGAAGATTGTGGATTCCGTTTTTATTCCAATTTTGACAGCACCCTGTATAATAAAAAAGGTAACTTGACAGTGTAAACGATAAAGCGGTATGTGGTAAATAGTTCCTGAGAAATTTAAACTTTTATTCAAATTACATTAGAGGATATTGAATTTTATGTACATGGTAAAAAAGTGTCATTTTCATATAAAAAACATTACAACTCAAAAACGGTTCAAGATAGGTATAGGGAAATATCAACAAAAAATGTTCAGAATAACGTAAATATTCCTAAAATTTAAAAATATACAGGGTCTTCCATTAAAAATAACAAAGTTATGTGCGACTTCCGGTATAACCGGAAGTAGAATGGTGACGGCAATATTTTCATTGAATAGCTCATTATTCAAAACCCCTTCATGCCAATTTTCATATTTCAGATACCTTTAGTTCTCGAGATATCTCTAATTGACCGTTTATCTGCCGCACCCTGTAGACTTACAAATAAGTTTCCTAAATCTAACAGAAAAGTTTTTCGTTTCAACAAAAATTATCGATACAATATAAACCGGCAAGTCAATGTTCTATGTTTGGGTAGTTAATTGTTCTCCCGACTTCTTGCGAATCGCCCGATTGTGTATTGTTTTTTTAACACCCTGATTCCCGTCTCATAACAGATTCCGTTTTGTTTCATTAGCGTCAGCGTGTGCATGTGTTGTTTGAACCTGTGTGGTTTTTATCTTATTTTCTCAACGGTAAGTACTTCAGTGTTTTTTATGACAATATTTTCTAAACGGTAAGTACTGTTTTTATGACAATATTTTCCACGGTAAGTAGCTATTTTTATAATCATATCATTTGAATAATACTCATTCGAGTTTGCAAGTATATATAGCTTTCAACTTCTAGAAGTTGAAGAAGACTATGAAGACATTGTAGTCAGATTGAGAACAGAAGATATGCCATGGGATCAAGTTGAAGTTTTGTGGACAAGAACCTGCCAAAGGCGATTGAAATCAATTGGCGACATCAATAATCAAAATAACACGTCTTTGGTTAAAGATTTATGTAAACAATATACTCATCCTATGGGATACAGATTGGTAAGATTTGCTATTATATTTTCTTCAAATTGTTTGTACCATATAAATTCAAACTTTATGTGATACGAATCCTAGTTTTTCATTTTATTTGTACATTAGTATGCTTATCACAAAATATGTTAGTAAATTCTCTAATCAATAAATACCTCTGTTTTAGATTGAAATAGATTACGCTGAACTTATGAGTAAGGCAGATGGATCATCAATACTATCAGAATGGGAAAATTTCTTTTTGAAAGTCACAGAGATATTTTCTAAAAAAATTGGATCGAGCTTCGAGAAGTTGTGTCAAAAGGTAAAATCAAACATTAAAATGTACCTACAAACACATAAAATAAAGTAGGTATTTAAATGAAATCCAATAAATTTAACACTTTTGAATATACTATACTAAAAAATACGTAGATTTATTCTGCCAAATGAAGTAAGTACTAATTTTATTATTTTTTTAGAAGGCAAAAATGCGTATCTCCTATGGTATCTTCACGCTTATTTGAAGCCTTCTTCCAGAAAGGTTACTAGAGATGCCACAGGCAAAAAGAGCACTAAGAAATTTTCAATTCCCAGACATCTTTTTTTATGGTAGAGCCTACAGTAGCAGCCCTATTAGCAAAAATTGAAGAAATATTAACAGAATATTTCATAAATATACCAAACTTCTGTGCAGGTCACAAAGAGTATTTTCTTATATTTATAAAAGATGTCATTGATTGTATCACGAGTTCTGTAAAACCTAGGAACCTATTCCATAAATATACTAAAATATTCATTACTCTATACAGATATACCTGCCTTATACACAAAAAATTTCGATAAATCTATAAAAATGTTTTATAAGGAGTAAAGAAAATTTTATAATGTTTAAGAAGTTTATTCCTACATTACAAATAGATATTGTAGTGACTATTGAACTAAACTATAAAATTACAAATATTTTCTGTATTTGATGCATAATATTCTTATTGTATTAAAAGAATGTTCTGATGGCGCTATAGCAACAGAAACTTCTGTAATATGTAATGTATTTTTTATAATATTTACCTAGTTTTTTTTTCTGTGTACTAAATAATATACGTGCATCTTGTTTTCTTTGTGTATTATCCTTTTGTGTGATGTATTATTATTATTATTATTATTATTATCTGGCTGATTGACTCCTAGTTTACGCGATTAAAAACAATCTCTTTTATTAAAATCGATCATTAGAACCCTACCAGAAAAATATGCTTCATTTAAGTGAATTAAAATAAATAGCAAAAAGAAATCGGCTTCGTTCCCTACCCTCCTAATTTATTCTATGACTGCGCCATGTCAGACCAGCTACGCAGGGGTTTAAAATATGACTTAAAATTTCGATGGTGTAGATATTGGTTTTGTACAGTGTGATAAATTATCGAAGGCGGAAACTTTCTTTATAGATCGCAATAAAATTTCACAGCCAGCCACATTTACTCCATCCCGGAACGGAGCGAGAGGCGGTAGGAGAAGAGTTTCCTTTTTTTGATTTATCGTTGGCAACTATCGCGAACATTTTTAAATAAATTTTAAGGAAACTTGTTAGAAATTATGATATGAATCGTTTCTTTATTAATTTTCTTAAAAGATTTTCGAAAAAAAGGAAAACAAACAATTAAATCGTACAAATAAAGTTTATAAACGTCTCGTCGATTCCAGCGGCATTACCGACAGCAGAAAAACAAAGTAACGAGCTAGCAAACAAACACCAAGTGAGAAATTCTCCCTTTTTTATCCAGAATTAAGTGACCAAGCTCAATTTATAACACCGTTTAATGACTCTGCGCCACTGCCTCTCTTTCTTTTGATTTCTCTTTTACGTTTTGTTTCTAGCTAATTTTTTCGTTTCTACTGTGCACTCGCGCACGAGTTCTAATTAACACTAACGGTTTTATTTCAAAGCGTTCTTCTTAAGTTAACCCAGCCAGGTAATAAACTAGCCTCATATATACCTACATATTCAATTATAAACTAATGCATATAGTTGGTGAAAAACAAAATTTGATTCACGTCACTAATTTCGTCTTAATTGCCAAGCATCGTCCCCAACTTTCAAATTAAATGTTCCATTCAATAAATCAATATACAGTCGACAGAAGCAAACATGGTCCGCGGAAAATATGCCAACTAATTTCAAGGTTATCACAATCAGCCAATCACGAGCCAATGTTAACGATAATATTAATTTTAGTGGCTGCATAAGTGAGATGAAAATACAACTACAGCGACAAGGACACGCCCACCCAGGGTTCATGTTTGCTTCTGTCAACTGTAAAATACTTAAATTTGTTTACATAAAGTTGGTAGCCGTTATTGACAAGTCGCGTCGTTGCCGTTGTCAGCGATTAGTATATTTCACAGCACACCCTCCTAGCAGCAAGTTATATTATTGCGCCCACCCACTTGAGGGCGTATCTGTAGCGCGACGTTACAGTATCGCCCAATCGGAGAAAAGGTGAACTGTCATCACATATTTATAAACTAATCATGATTTGTCATTTCATTTTTAATTGTTAAATGTTAACGTTTGAATTTTGAATTGTATTTCGCCTGTGCTTTTTTCGTTGATTATCGTTAAATTTATTAATTAGGTATTATTTGTGAAAGTTTCTTCCAGTTTATTTAATTTTATATTTTAGTTTATGAACTTTTTGATTGTTTTCTGTATTATAAGAGAATTAGAGCAGTGTAAGTATTGTGTGTTAATATTTAAATGTTAACAATTATTTCATTATTATATAGTGTAGCATACAATATCATACCATAATATTTTTTACTTTTTTTAGTATAAGCATGGCATCTCGTAAAAGAACGTTTTGTGTTCCTAGTTGTACCGATCAAACAAGTAAGATGCATCGTTTCACCAAGGAATAAGGATCCCAACTTAATTAATATTTGGATGGAGAATATAAACAATCCTGTGTTAAAGGAGAAAACTCCAAAACAACTTTATGACAATTATAGATTGTGCCATCAACATTTTGACCAGCAGTTTTATAACGCAGGATTTCACAAAGAGTTCAAACCAGGTGCATACCCAACTCTACTTTTATCTGGTAAGTAGATACAACTTCAAGTTATATTGTATGTGAATAAAATTATTTGATTTCAGATACTTCAGTTATTCTACGATCATCCACAACGGTGTCTTTGGAAGCTCCATCTACATGTGGAGAAAAAGCCTACAGGTTGACAATTAGATGCACTACCTTTTTTTGGAGCAAACAAGTGAATAAAATAGTTGCAAGCAAAGAGTCCAAATATGAAAAATATTTAAATAGGGTCAAGAATGCCTCCTACATTGACCCAATAAAAGTACAGGCACACAAATCCTATATAAATAGAATCAAGAGAAAAAAGTAAATTTAATTTTTTATATTTCTTATTTATTTAATATAAACTTGATGAACAACGTCGAAGTTTTCTTTAAAACCCAACTTTCCAAAAATATTAATAAAATTTGTATTGTTAGTTCTGTGTTCTGGGCTGCCCGTACACTAGCGCTCGCAACATGAGGCGGGTGGGCCCAGTACTAATATTTTAGATCTGATAATTAGTAGAAGAGTTAGCCTGCTAGAGGGTGTGCTGTGGTATATTTAGTTTTGTATTTGTCATTTTGTTTGTGGTTTTTGTGTTATTCTTTCTTGTTCTTATTTTGAAATATAAAAAAACTGTTCTTTTAAGAACAAAAACAGTGTAATAAGTGAAAAAATGCCAAAACAACTAAATAGTCGCTGCAAAGAACTGGTAGCTTCTTTGATAAATTTTTTTGAAAGAGAACGACACAATTGTGGCCCTTTCATACCTGTTGCTGCTGTTCGAGAGGTTAGTAAAAAGTTTTAAACAGTATGTTAGACAAAATATTATTTAAATTAAATAAAAATACAAATGTTTTCACGATATCCACAGTATATTGTGGATATCGTGAACACTTAGTTATGGATATCGATCAAGTAACAGCCAATTCATTTAAAAAACATTTTATTTTAGCGTGTGGCAGCTGCACTCAACCTCAGTATGGCTACAGTTTCCAGTAAAGTTTCCCCTAAAGAAACGTCGGTATGAAAAAAGAGTAACTAATACCGATGTATTAAATACAAGTGGAATTCGAAAGGTAATCTACAATATGTATGAAAAAAGTAAGCCTTTTTCCTCTGAAAACAGCTATTTATGGTATTTTACATAACGAGTGTGGAAAGTGAAACGTAACGAGTGCAATAAATACACTTTCCAACGCGTTGTGTACACGATTTTTCCTACGACCCCAATATTTCTTATAATAATAAATATTTTAAATTTATTTATAAAATTTATTTTAATTGTTAGTCATGGTAAAAATTAGGATTAACGCGTTTATATATTGCATGAAAATATAATTATTTAAAATCAAATAACCACCTTTCTCAGGAATTCACATCAAAATCCTTTATTAGCTAAATGACATATTAATTTTTTTGTGGGATCTATAAAAATTAAAAGTAAAATGGTCAGTTGGTGAAATTAATTGGAACTTGAGAAATGTTATGTGTTAGTAAAGTACCTGTTTTGAACATTTTCACTTACGTTTAACTCCTGTTGTATGCGCCAATCACCCCTATTGCACGTACCTAGGTAAGTGTATTTTTGGTTGCATAGATAATGCAACTCATACATTTATATTTATAATAGTATTAATTTAACATTCATTGTACTTTTCAATACGTGCATTGCATAGACCATATACAAATAGACGTCAATTTTCTGTCCTTGTTGTGAAGCCAAAATAACTATATGTTGTGTTCTATGACTATATGTTTACAAACATATCCACGTTTGACTAAAACTTCTTCGGTTGTTTCCGTATATCTTCCGCTGCACTGTCTCTTATAGCATGGAACATTGCGAATCATATGTAAACATTAATCTTACCCTGTTAATAAACTAACTGTAGTATTGTTGTATTAATTTTGGGTTAAAATTATGATTTAAGCATTTTAATTAGAGTTAAAACCTTGTGTTATTATATCAAGACCTTGCTACCTATTAAAAGACATTTGCGCCGCTGGTATTTGTTATTTGTAAACAGTACCGCACACACACCTCATCCCGTAGCTCCACGAACTTCATGCGACAAAGAGAGATAATATTGGCTTCAGTATGTTGTTAAGAAAAATGACGTCACAGCCAGTCTATTTGTATATGGTCTAAGGTGTATTGATATTTACTTTTCAATACGTGTATTGATACTAGCTACTTTCTTAAATACAAATAAGTGTGCAAACTAGCACTTTCATATGTGGTCGTAGGAAAATTTCATAAATAATATTATTTTTTTGTTTTCAGGAGAGGATGTAACTTTAAATTCTTTACTTTCTGAATTAAAAGTAAGGCACTTATTTGAAGGTTCTCGAAGGTCTTTATCAAATTTATTAAAGGAAATTGGTTTCAAATGGAAAAAAGATGAACCAAGACGGGGGCTCATGGAGCTTCCTGATATTGCTGTTAGATTTTTAAAGAACTACATTAAAGAAAAAGAAGCAGGTCTATATAAATTTGTTTTTATTGACGAAACATGGATAATTCAAAATGGTTACATAAACCTTTCATGGCAAAATAATGATAAAAGGAGTGTCAAAACGACTAAAGTTGATGGTAAAAGGTAAACTCTCCGGTTATTTTAGTATAATTATTAATATGTCTCTGTACCTATTTACATGGTAATTTTAATTGTTTCTGTTGAACAAAAAGTTTCATTTTTCGTAGATATATCATACTCCATGCTGGGAATGAAAATGGGTTTATTGACGGTGCGAAAGCAATATTTTCCTCAAAAACCAAATTAAGTGATTACCATGTTGAAATGAATCAGGATAATTTTTTAAAGTGGTTTGAGAACCAGCTGTTAATTAATTTCACAGAACCCAGCATAATTGTTATGGACAATGCTTCATATCACAGTGTTTTACTCCATAAAACACCTAATATAAGTTGGATCAAACCACAAGTTAAAGAATGGTTGACTAGTCAAAACCTTGATTTCACAAAAAAAACATGCTAAAAGTCGAACTTCTGAACATTGTTAATAGGTAAGAAATCAAAGTAATACTTTAAATTTTAAACTTGACATTGGAAATTTTCTTAGGATAATCATTTAATTTTAAGAAATAAACTACCAGTCACAAAGTGCTACCTTTACCCACATATCATTGTATTTTTAATCCCATAGAACTGATATGGGGTACAAGGGTACATCGTATTATAACAGACACATTGGCAGAGATGAAACCACTGAAACAGACTGTTTGAATAAGTGGTCTGAAGCTCTTGAAACGATTACACCAGAAATTTGGAAAAAAACTATCCATAATATTGAAGAGGACATTTTTAAATAGTTTGAGAGTGAGAGATTGTTATATATATGTTACCGGCAAAGTACGTGTTGCAGTCATTCCTAGGTTTACCTAGACAAAGTCCGCATTGCCGGCCTACTTTAAGCAAAGTCCCAAATTATTCGATATTTCGGACATTGCCTACACTGTAGTACGACAGTCTTAGGTTTGCCAAATGTGTAGCAGCAAACTACGAAACAACCTGCCGCATTACTATCATACTGTCAATTGTCTATGTAGGAGTACGAGGCCCAGTTGGCGATAAAAGAAAAACATTAATAAACTAATAATTAAATACGCAATTTTATTTTTTACATTTTTGTCTTTAATTTTAGCTGTTTTGCTAAGACTATTTATTTTTATATAAGTATCTAACCGAACCTAACCTAACCTAACCAACTTAACCTAACCTAACCTAACCTAACCTAACCTAACCTAACCTAACCTAACCTAACCTAATCGAACCTAACCTAAACTTAGCCTACTACTTTTAGAAAATGTATAATTTTTTAACAATAGCAAATCTCTATTACGATAATTTTTAATTATACTCATTTTAACAAAACAATATCAAAACTCACAATTATAAACAAAACTTAGAAAATTATACCTAAGTGTAAGAAATTTACCCAGAATGAGAATTCAGTTGTTACGTCGCCCCCCACCATCATATGTGAACACGTATTGACAAGTTTCGATCACTTGCAATCGGGATATTAGTTTATTTCGGAGTTTGCCTGCTACACATTTGGCAAACCTAAGATTGTCGTACTACTTTGTAGGCAATGTCCGAAATATCGAATAATTTCGGACTTTCCTTAGTAGGCCGGCAATGCGGACTTTGCCTAGGTAAACCTAGGTATGACCGCATAACGTACTTTGCCGGTGACATATACACTAGATATTGCACCTATAACTATAAATCCCAATGAAGAAACTAAAACTAGTAGTGATGAATCTAATTATAACGAATAAAAAGCAAATATTATTATACTCTTTATTTTATTAAACCCATATACTCAAAAGAAAAAAAAGTATAAAAATTATAAACAAATACTGAAAATAATTTCAGATACAAGGTGCAGTCAATGGTAAAAATGAAAAGTAGAAAATTGTTTCTACCTGTATCTGAAATTATTTTCAGTATTTGTTTATCTATCGATTACAGTTACCTTTGATCTATTGGTTTGCAAATGAACGGTAGGATGGCGCTTTTACGACTTTATCATAGAATCGTGGGTTCACGGTTTATGTATTGGCGTAAAAGAATCATTCTGCATCCTGCTCTGCGGGATGAGAAGAACTACTTGCCTCGTACTGATGAGACACAACAATGTCGAAACCGGTCTACGAGTAGTGTTCTTCCCGTTAATTTGCAAATCGATAGAGATGGTTTAAGTATCGACAAAGTCGGTCGCCATCACGTTTTCTATTGAAATGTAATTCAATGTCCGTTGGGGCATATAGCCCAGGAAGTAGTTGTTGTTTCATGGAAAACGGTCAAGCTTGGTATAGAAACTATTAAGTTTCTTTACCTTGGGTGCAGGTAGAAACAATTTTCTACTTTTCATTTTTATAAAAATAATGTTAGTACTTTGTTTAATGTCACTTCAAATAAGTTGTTTTTTTTTTACCTGGGTTTATGGCTTTGGTGATAACCAATTAGCCAGAAATAAGTTGTTTTGGATAGTTTTATTCGATTCGATCTTTAAATCTTGTAAACTTATAAAAGTCCGGCAACACAGTCTATCCGTGTCGACGTAAAATTATGATGACGTGAATCAAATTTTGTTTTGCACCGACTATATTTTAAAACAACTACCCCGTTTTTCAATTATTTTACTTACAGATACAGTTGACAGAAGCAAACATGAACCCTGGGTGGGCGTGTCCTTGTCGCTGTAGTTGTATTTTCATCTCACTTATGCAGCCACTAAAATTGATATTATCGTTAACATTGGCTCGTGATTGGCTGATTGTGATAACCTTGAAATTAGTTGGCATATTTTCCGCGGACCATGTTTGCTTCTGTCGACTGTACCTCCTGTCAAAAAAATATTGTTGATTGTAAAATATTTTCTTCAATGCTAGTTTTTGGAATAAAAAAATTAGTTTCAGTTGGCGCCTGAGTACCATAAGGGTACCGGAATAATAATCTACTGTCAATTTGGCCACTGGATGTAACATCAATATAGTGGTTTCCATACTGTATAATATACTATTTGTTGTATGAATAAATTAATTAATGAATGATTTATATTGTTATATTGATTGTTTATAAAATAAATTGATGTTATGATCAGTGCCAATAAATATATATGATTTTTCTTTGATCTCTATATTTTTTTCTTCAAACGTCAAATAATGATGACATTTCTTATCCTGTCAAAGTTTGATGTCTCCGCCGGCAGCAGTTTTTTTCCCATTTCTTTATGGCGGAGGGAAAAATGTTGTCATGGCAACAATATAAAACATGTCACAAAGCAACAATACAAATGTCATTAACAACAATTAAACATCATTTTTATTTATAGTAATATTAAAACTGCAATTAGGTAATGAAGCATTTTCAAAATTGAAACCTTGCAAAAATGTTCCCGACTCTTGATACGCATTGGTAATTGTTGATGATACTGATGGTCGAACACAACTTTCAGCAATCATTCCCGATGTTGGCGAATCATGAGGATTTAAATTTTTTTGAGCATTATCGTTCTTATTTCTTGTTGAATCCTCTATATATCCTTCGGCAACGGTGCTTGATTTTCAGCCCCCATGTCGTTTGAGACCTCCATCAATTAAAAGTGTTGCGGTTGCAACAACAATAAGCTGTCTTTAATAACATAAAATAACTGTCAAACAACTGTAACCAGGGAGACGCAAATCCCACCGACGCGACGACTTAATTATTTTAATTTCTAATTGTACTATTTATAGTTGAAAATTGCTACGTTTGAAGAAAAAATAGTATACTTTATTCGGCAAAGAAGCATGACTTTTTTTGACTTGCCCTCTATTATTGACAGCCGATTGAAATTTTTTTTCATAAGTTTGTATTGCGATAAATGTGAGTAATAATAAAAACTACTATAAACTGGTTTCTGTAGAATCTGTACCTAAAGCTAATTAAGAATCCTTTTATATTCCCCCGTATACAGTTAGTAAAGAAATGAAAACAACAAGAGATTTAAAAATCGCCTACAATGCTCATATAGGTATGAGAAAATCCGGGAAATATAATTCGTAAATACAAACTTTATGCGACAACATGTTCCCCATTGCGATGTACGTCGAAATCAGTTTCGTTTTTCTCGAGTTTTCCCTTTTTGACATATCCGATAAATCTTCTATTTTCCACCGTCATCTACTAATGGATTTTGTAAATTGCTTACGGCATTAATGCGATTTCCCTCGAGCAGGTGAAAAAGAACATTTATTAAAATAGAATGCATAAATGTAATTCAACATAAAAAAGTACGAATTCCAATAAATGAATCATAAAATTTGTCATTGTCTGTTATCTTAATTCCAAAGTTACAATGTTCTTAAGATACCTATAAACCATTGGATTTGTCATTCGATTTTACGTTTGATAAAATATCTGATTTTAGATTAGAGGCGGACTTGGACCTTTCTAAATATTACCGTTTACATTTGTCTGATTTTGGAATTTGACTTGGGAATAATAAGTCAACTTTGAAGATGTTAGATTATGTTTTCTTTTAAGAATAATAAAAAACTCTTCGTTTTAACTCAACTTTTAATTGAAAAAATTAGGTTTTACATCACAATGACAGCTGTTTCGCTGTTTTAATTAACTCTTATTTAATTGCATATGATAATTATTTAAATAAAATATCTAATTAGACTTCAAACAGTTCTTCAATATTGATATCAACACTCCAAAATCGTTCTTCTTCCTTATTTACATGGTTTATGACATTGGTCCAATTTTCCCGTGTTACGTTTCCAAAAGAATTTATCAAAAGTTGTCTAACGTCATTCAATTTAAAAGTTGTTTTGTTTCTTGCCACCTCACCTTTTACCTGTGGCCATATTAATTCTATAGGGTTTAATTGATAGTGATAAGGTGGCAAACGTAATACAGTTATTCATTTTTCCTTCGCCATTTCGTCAATTACATATCTTTTATGATGTAATTTGTGGCGCTTTGCAATTTGCAGTAATTCTATTTTCAGCATGGTGTCGTCAAAAGAAACATTCTTGTTCTGGAGCTACTCTTTAATATCTCCTTTTCTTCATGACGTCGTTGGTAACTTTTCTACCAGTTTTGAATGGTAACTGGCGTTATATAAGACTACACCTGCAGCACTTGGCAAAAAGTCCAATAGCTGGGAAAAATAATCTTTAAAAACATCATTTTCTCGTAGTAATCTTTGGTTGACTTTGATACAAAGTCTAACAACCCATTTTATACAAAACCATGTTCACTGCCAATGTGTGCGATTATTAGTCTGCGACCTTTTTCTCGAGGTGCATTTAATTGGTATACAGGGTGGTCCTTAAGTAATTGTACAAAAAGAAACAGTAGATTCTACACTCTAAAATATTACGATTTAACCCAACTTACTTTAATAAAATGTTGATATTAAGAAAGATACAGGGTGGTAAAGTTGAAATTTAGAATTTAATTTTTCGCTATAACTTTCATGTTTATGGAGATTTATTTACAAAAATTTATAAGTAGAGGTTTTGAGTATGAGGAATTATAATTTGATGCATAATTTTGATGTATCTCATAGAGGACGACACATATGCCACATATTTGACATAAATTTGCGCTTAACTTTTTTGCTCGTCAACTTAACAATATTTTTCTGATAAAATATGAAAGATACGATATTTCAACAAAAAAAAGGTGTACTTGTTAATAACTCCAAAACTGAACAGTTTTCGACATAATCGCATTTTACAAATCAGCTGCATAACTCCGTGTAAAGCAATTATTCCAGGCAACGAATGAAAAATAGAAAAAAACATCAATAATTATAAATTTTGGTATGGAATATCTTCAACTTAAGTTGATAGTTACCGAAACATTAAAGAAAAAATACTATAGGCTATTATTTTTTACATACATCATTAAGATAATTAATTATCTGTTATTGGATTTGACATCAAACATTTTACATATGATATTAAATTAAAGTCATAATAATATATTTTATTTTTAATTGAAAATAGTTTAACTGAATAACATAAAACTTTTTATCAAAGTAAGTATTCGATATGTCCACCATTTTCTTCAATGCATTTATCAATGCGTTCCATAAAAGATCGTCTCATATTAAATAGCATCATTGGTTGAAAAGAAACAGTTGCAGTATTTATTTCTTCCCAAAGTTGGTTGCGAGTGACATTTTTGTAGACATATTGTTTCATTGCTCCCCATACACCAAAATCGAGCGGATTAAATTCTGGGCTACGTGGTGGCCAAGGAAAATGACTACCACGACCAATCCAGCGTTCAGGAAAATTGTTATCTAGGTATGTTCTCACTGCTCTCGTATAATGTGGTGGTGCACCATCTTGCATGAACCACATATTTTGCCTTAAGTTTAATGGCAAATCAATAAAATCATTTTGTAAAAAATGTAAACAGTTATCACCATTTAAATTACGAGGTAACTCGCATGGCCCTAAATGATTTCCAATGATTCCACACCATACGTTTATTTTGAATTCATGTTGAAAATGCCTTTCTCTTTTAACATGAGGATTTTCAATATCCCAGTAGTGATTGTTCCTTAAATTAAAAACCCCATGGCGTGTGAATGTAGTTTCGTCCGTAAATAATATTTTATCGACGAAGGAGTGGTCAAGATTTTGCCTGTTTCGGATATCATTTGCAAATCTGCATCTTAAAGATAAATCTGTTGGCAATAGATTTTGTACAGGTGTAAAGTGGTAAGGGTGAAATAGCTCGCGGTGTAGGATTTTTAAAATTGAAGTTTTGCTAATTCCTAAGCCTGAAGATAAACGTCGTGTACTTACTTGAGAATCATCGTCAACGCGAACCATTACTTCATCTTCTAGATCAGGCGTAATCATTTTCGGTCGGCCTAAATTGTCACGTTTATAGGACGAAATGAACCACTTTCGCCTAAATTCCTAAATAGATGTTTAAATGTTTGGTGATTAGGTTGCAGCCTGTCTGGGTATCGTCTTAAATATTCCCTTTTCGCTGCACGCCCGTTAAAATTTTGCTGACAATAAACAGCAATCATATCTCTCATATCGATATTTGAAAAATTATTATGCCTCGGCATTTTCTGCTTTTGTTTAATAAACCAAAATTAACTAAATATTACAAAAGCCACTCATTTATTGACACAATACTTATTTGAAGTTGTCAACATCATTAGTGACATCAGCCTACTATGTTAATGAAACAATACTTATTTAAGTTGTCAAAATCATTCCTGCTATCAGCCTACTATGTTAAAATTTGCCGTAATGAATTAAATAAGTCTGGGGTTGCTAATGATGACATCCAAAAGGCTCTAAATGAAGCATTTATCAGGTATTCAGTGCTTTAACGCACAAATATCACAACTAAGAATTATTATGTAGCTGATTCCAATAACAGATTATTAATTATCTTAATGATGTATGTGAAAAAATAATAGCCTATACTATTTTTTCTTTAATGTTTTGGAAACTATCAACTTTATTTGAAAATATTCCATACCAAAATTTATAATTATTGATGTTTTTTTCTATTTTTCATTCGTTGCCTGGAATAATTGCGTTACACGGAGTTATGCAGCTGATTTGTAAAATGCGATTATCTCGAAAACTGTTCAGTTTTGAAGTTATTTACAAGTACACCTTCTTTTTGTTGAAATATCGTATCTTTCATATTTTATCAGAAAAATATTGTTAAGTCGAAGAGCAAATTTATGTAAAATATTTGGCATATGTGGCGTCCTCTATGAGATACATCAAAATTATGCATCAAATTATAATTCCTCATACTCAAAACCTCTACTTATAAATTTTTGTAAATAAATCTCCATAAACATGAAAGGTATGGCGAAAAATTAAATTTTAAATTTCAACTTTACCACCCTGTATCTTTCTTAATATCAACATTTTATTAAAGTAAGTTGGGTTAAATCGTAATATTTTAAAGTGTAGAATCTACTGTTTCTTTGTGTACAATTACTTAAGGACCACCCTGTATAAATGTTGAATCGTTTGGAGTGAATTGAGTGAATCTGTTATTATTGGAGTCGGGAACTTTTTTATTTTAGTAAATGAAGAAATAGTGGGTTTGAAATTAAATGTTTAGGAGGTATTTAAGGTGAGAATGGCTGCTCCTACATCGTCTGATGATTTGGAGGCGTCTGTGAGCATATGATGATTTTGATAGTTTCCTATTTCTGTTACAAACGATGGTTTGATCAGTTTGATCAGTTTTTTTAAATATATTGAGATTTGTATTTATATTTGGAGAAGGTGTTAACCACGGTGGAGGGGTTTCGATGTTGGTTAAGAAAAAGTTGGAAAATTGGAGTTGAAAGTCATTGAAGTTTCGCAAAATGGTAGATCCGATCTTGTTGTGCTTCTGGAAACGGTTTCTAAAAGTATTTGTAAAAGTTGGGTAATCTTTGTTGCTGGCAATTGTGGAAGCATATGAGATGCATAAATATTTGCGACTGAAACTTAGAGGTGCTTCTCCTGTTAGATATTGTAAGCTTTTGATTGGTGTAGTACGAAACGCATCTGTAGCGATACGTAGGGCTGTGTTTTGAATAGTTTCCAAGGTTTTCAAAATTTAACATTTTAGCAGAAGCATAAACTATAGCATCCTAGTCTAGTTTAGATCTGACTAAAGATTTACATACAGCTTGTCCACGGAAAAATGTCATTCTTGATAAAAAGTTTTGTGTTGTGTATTTGATACCTAGCAACCGTTGTTATTTAGTTTTAGTAATGTCATATATTGTACGTTTGAAATAAAATGTTATCATGTTAATTAAACCTGAATTTAATATCCAAGTATATAATAATTGGCGACGAGGATGGGATTTTTCAGAAATTCATCGCGCCTGGGCACCCTGCCACAAATGGCCTTGCTGAGCGAAATGTCCAAACACTGAAAAACAAGCTCCGGGCTGCGTCTGACGAAAAATTGTCTATGACTGACAAAGTCAGGAACATCCTATTCCATTACCGAGCGACGCCACTTGCCAACGGTAAGTCTCCCGCTGAGTTGTACCTCGGCCGGAAGTTCCGCATCCGCCTCGACGCGTATCTTCCCGCCAGCCAACAGGCCTTTAACTCCACTCCTGCTAAGAGGTTCTTTCATGTGGGGGAGAGAGTACAAATCCGTCTCTACAAAGAAAACAAGCCAACATGGAACTTCGGTGAAGTTGTCCGGAAGTTTGGCCAGCTTCATTACCTGGTTCGATTAGACAGTTCAGGCAAGACGCTCAAGAGGCACATAAATCAGCTCCGCGATACCCATGTGCCCCCCAAGAAATCCGTCAGCTTCGGGCCTCAACACTCATATGAGGTTCCTCGAGTTCCCCAGCATCATGGCGCCAGATCTTCGCAGCGTCATAGTCCTGTCCATCGCCCCCATTCTAGTTCATCGTCACGTGAATCAGATGCAGTACCACCAACAACTCCGCCAATGTTACCTTCTACGCCACACCGCCCTCTACCATTGCCACCCCGGCCAAGGAGACTTCCAGAAAGGCTCCGTAGCCCAAATGTCATTTTATATTAGTCCAAATTTGTGGGGGAGACTGTTGTGTATTTGATACCTAGCAACCGTTGTTATTTAGTTTTAGTAATGTCATATATTGTACGTTTGAAATAAAATGTTATCATGTTAATTAAACCTGAATTTAATATCCTGAAACCCCATAAAATATAATAAAATTCAAGTATTTCAAAATACTTAGTTCGAAAATAATGTATTAATCTGGTGAGTGACGTTTCCGATGTACCAAGTAACTGCCAACTTTTATAAATAATTTTCAAATTGTCATTCTTTAATAAACTTTAACTATTCAAGAATTATAATCACTATCAAAAATAACAATACAGAATAATAATGTAAGAAACACTAAGTAAACAAAAAAAATCTGTTCAATATATCCTCCCCCAGCTACAAAACATCTCTTTCTAAATTGTTTGTAAGTATTTCGCAGCATTTCTGGGGTAATTACGTTAACGGCATTAGTGATAGCTCGTTTCAAATCTTCAATATTATGGTTTAAATTATTTGCGTAAACTTTTTGTTTTAAGTAGCACCATTAAAAAAAATCTAAAATAGTTCAATCGGGGGATCGGGGCGGAAAAAATATTGGTCCATAACGTCCCATCCATCGCCCAGGAAAATATTCATCCAGCCATCCTCTAATTAGCAAAGTCGAATGTGACGAACATCCATCATGTTGAAAGTACATCTTAGACCTTTGCTCCAAGGGAATATTTTCTAATTCAAGTATTAAGATGCTGTCAAGCAAGTACAAAAAATATATCTCCTGATTTAATGTATCTTCCAGAAAATACGGTCCGATTATTCGATCCGGTAAAACCGCACACCAAACATTAACTTCTTTAGCAAATTGACTATTACAGTTAATCCTGTAGCTCGGGTTTTCATTAGCCCAATATCGACAATTTTGGGTAGAAACGACTGCGTTTGTTGTAAACGTTGCTTCATCAGAAAACAAAATATTATTATGAAAGAATCGGTCATGCATAAGTTTTTCACCAATCATCGCACAAAAGTCCAACCTTGTGTCATAATCATAATCTTGTAGGGTATGAATGAATTTCGGTTTAAATGGATAAATTTTGTTTTGCTTAAATATTTTCTGTAAGTGACTCTTGCAAAAACCAATCTCCACGGCTCTTTTTCAAAGGCTCAATTTGGAATTTTCTCTTAACGAATGCATAGCTAGTGTAGTAGCTGCATCATCCTTCTTAACGAACGCCTTTTTCAATTTCTTGTTGTCTTGAACAGATCCTGTCTCATCAAACTTCTTTATTAATTTTTTTAATCCACACCGCGTAATGGATACATCTGGATATTTTTCGTGAAATTTTGTAATTGCATACTGGTACGAAACTTCCCCAATACCATAACACTTAATAAGATATACTCTTTGTTGAATAGTTAACATTGTTGTCAAATATTTATTAGAGAATGACAATTTGAAAATTGTTTATAAAAGTTGACAGTTACTTGGGACACGTAAACGTCACTTACTAGATGAATAAATTATTTTTAAACTCAGTACAAAAATTTATACGATTTTCATAAATAAAACTGGCTATAAAATCAGACGGATTTTGATAAACTTGAATTTTGTTTTATTTTATGGGGTTTCAAAACAAGTAAATCTCTTTATCAAGAATGACGTTTTTCACTAAAACTAATATTTAAATATTTTTCGTGGACACGCTCTATATGTATGAGGGTGTTTTGAACTGCCCTCCAGTTTTTACTGACTATAGTTTTAATCCTGCTTAATTTTAATTCAGTAAATATTTTAAAAAATGTATGGCAAATATATATAATAGAAGTATTTTTTACGTGTTATTTTCAAAGTATTGCTCACACCGGGTAAAAGCATAGCAGAGAATTTATTTATCCTGTCGACTCACATTCTTTTACAGAATTTTAAAGAATATTTTACATAGATTTAAACTCGTAGAAGCATGCTATGGAATATTGTCTCTATAATTAAACCTTCCAAAAAATTCATATTAAAATTTTAGCTTTGTATGAGCACGTTAATTAAAAAGGAATATTTTAGGAAACACGAAGCGCGGTATTTTAAACCATGGCAAATCATGGTTGGATTAAACTCGAGATTTATGAAATTTATTATACTGACCCTCACTGTATGGAAGTCCATATTATTAAGAATCCTATTATAAATAAAGAAATTATTGATAACATTTCCACCATATTATTAAAATAATTTTTTAAGTGAACGACAGCTGATTCGATAAAACTATCATCGTCAGATTGATTAAATTTACTTTTTGTTTTTACAAGGTAGTTAAAGTAGAAAAAAATACCCTTTACTCTGTTGTCGCTAACAGAGCTGTTTTAAGATGCTTTTAATGTGCATCATCGTTGACGTCACTTGAACAGACGCCAAATTTTTAACACACAGATCTTCCGATCTTCAACAAATTTATCATCTTGATGACATTGAAAGTAAAATCAAAATATTAAATTCAACTATTTCAAATTTATTCCAAACACATGCACCACTGCGTCAAGTTAAAATAACAAGAAAAAAGTCTCCATGGTTAACTGATTCATTGAGGGTCATGATGAATTCGTAATGAAGTCAATCATGCAATTAAACGCGAGAAAAAGGCATATTTTGAATTTCAGCTGAAACGAAAGAAGAACGTCTGGAAAGAAATGAAAAAGCATAACATCATACATAACAAAAAAAGTTCAACAGTTATTCCTGATCACTTACAAGATCCCGACTCAATAAATAATCATTTCATCAATGGTATTGGTGGTGACAATAACCCAGATGCTGCTATTCTCAGCCACTATCTTTCAACTAAACTACCGAATGTTGATCATTTTAAATTTAGGGAAATTGATGAGTTAAAAGTTTATGAAAAAATACTTTCAATAAATTCAAATTCATCTGGACCTGATAATGTAAATATCACTATGATTCTCTATTGTTGTCCACATATTTTATCATTTATTACTCACATATATAATTTTTGTCTGAAAAATTCCGTATTTCCTTTAATTTGGAAAGAATCTAAAGTTCTACCCATACCTAAGAAGGATAATCCTGTTGATTTCAATGAACTTCGTCCCATAAGTATTCAGTGTATCTTTTCTAAAATCCTAGAAAAAGTAATGGATGAACAGATTCGTCAACACATCACCAAATTCGACCTTCTACCTGAACACCAGTCGGGGTTTCGTCCAGGATACGGCACTCCTCAAAGTTTTAGATGACATTTATTCTTACGTTGACTCCAACCACCTATGCATTTTAATCTTACTAGATTACTCAAAGGCATTCGATAAAATTAATCACCCTCTGCTTTTGTCATTATTTAACTATATGTGTTTTGATAAACAAGCGCAAAAAATGATGCAATCCTATTTAGATCATAGATCTCAAAGAGTATATATAAATAAAAAATTATCTAAAAAAATTTACTTATGGCGAGGAGTTCCGCAAGGTTCCATCTTAGGACCCTTGCTATTTACTCTATATACCTCCTAATTTTCAAATTACTTTAATTATATGAAGGCTCACTATTATGCTGACGATACACAATTGTACGTAGATTTCAAAGAATCAGAAGTTGTAAATGCTTGTATGAAAATTAATGAAGAACTAGAGACTATTGTAGATATTTCTAATAAATTCTGCCTTAGCATAAATCCTTCAAAATCAAAAGCCATGCTATTTGGACGTAGAATTGAGAAAAATAGAGTCAAAAATAAAATACATTTGAAAATTAATAACGATTATTTAATTTTATCTAACTGTGAAAAAAACCTAGGCCTCGTTTTAGATGACTCCTTAACATTCTCCAATCATATCTCATCAATAATTCAGAAGGCATTTTGCAACTTAAAACTTCTATTGTGATGTAATATATGGTCCAGCCTTAACACAACTGGATCAAAATCGACTGCAGCGAATTCAAAATATGTGTGTTTGATTTATTTGTGGTATCAGACGTCGAAATCCAACCTCTAAACATCTGGCAGACCTTGGCTGGCTGAACATAAAAAATAGACGTATTCTTCACGGATCAGTATTATTTCATAAAATTATGATTACCAAAATTCCTTTTTACCTATCGAAAAAAATTAAAAAGAGATCAGAAATTCACAATATTAATGTAAGATTTAAAAATAAAATTAGTATGCCGAAACATAAAACCTCGTTATTCCGATCTAGCTTCTTTTATAATATTGCAAATCTGTACAACATAATCCCTGAAGATTACAAAACGTTACCTATTTCTCGATTTAAATTTAACATTAAAAAATCTCTATTTAATAATATTATAACGTTGAAATTCAAATTTTAAGCAATGTAAAATTGGCCTTATTCATTTTAATATTTACAAAATTAGGTTACATAACTATTGTTATCTCAGCGTATAAGATATTGTACGAAAGGATATTCGATATTTAGTTTTATGTTTTTTTTTGTTCTCTTTGCATGTAAGATATTCTACGAAAGTTTATTTGATATTTAGTTTTGCGTTTTGCGGTTGCGTGGAAGAGCGCTACTTAGCTGGTGTTTGTAACAGTACCTGTTAACATTTTAAGCACCTGGTATCCTAAATATTAAATTCAATTAGTACCGCTAGCTCCATCTATCATAAAACATTTTTAATAATAAAATAATGAATACGGTCTCTATAATTATAATTGGAAGTTCAAAGTAGCTACGCTACGAGGTGTACTAATGAGTTGGCATTATCGAGTTCCAGAGGTTTTAATAATTATTCCCAGTCTCATTTCTTCTATTGATTTACTGTCATATACAGAAAGTTGGAATATAATACAGTAAACTAGAGGCAACTCGTTAATTGAAGATTCTGTAAACCAGAAGCATCTCTTGAATTTGGAGATTCCGTAAACTTGAACAGCTTGTAACCTTTAAGCTCTCGTATGTACATTCTTAACTGGATTATCTCTACAACTGGGGCAGATCATCCCTCCACTAGTGATCTTCCATAATCATTTGGAACCACCTAGACAGTGCCGTAGCGACCCCAAGGTGCGGCGAAGGATCGTCCACTATTGTAACAGATAAGTTTATTGTGATTTATCAAGTTTACTGTTCCCATATTTTTTCTCTTTTATTTCCGTGTATATCTATCTATATCGTCAACTGTATTAGAATAAGTATTTTTAAAGAACTGTTTGCGGATTATTTTGTTGTAACGTATTCTCTACCTCATTAATTTCAGCACCAAGGAAATCTTATTATCTTTTATATGTTTGTACATTTTCAAATCATTTTTTTATCTTCATAGACAGTTTTTTCTGTCATCTTATGATACTTATTTAAATAACATCTTAAAACAACTTTCTTCAGTAGTATCATAAAAAATAAAAAGATTTCAGTGGCGCCCTTATAATTTCTTAAAGAAACAAATATTGTACAATAGTCAGAGCTAATGAACTTACTCACCCCTAGCCGAGGTATTTAACTATCATAATTTTTGTGTGATAAACATTTATAAATTTTGTTAATTATTGAAATATCTTTTACAATTAATTAAAGACGAAATTAAGATTAATGTTTGTTTTATTGTAAATTACATTTTTTTCTTTTGGTATATAGTTATTTTTTTTTAAAGTTAATTAAATATTTTCATAAATTCACTATCAACAGGTAACTCATATTACATGTTTCAGTACGAAGACATCATCTAAAGGTATGGTTCCGCTTGTGCAGCGGACGCATGCAGCCACTGCTTGCAGCCGCTGCTGCGTTTGGCTGCTAGTAGGAAGTGGTTCACCTTGTGCAGTGGAAACGCAAGACGCAAGCGTTTTTAAAAAACTCGAGTAGACTCGGGCTAGTCTAGTCAGTTCATTTTGAGCCTTCATGCTGAAATAATGAATCGTGGTGCATTATTAGCTCTTTATTTGTTAGACGAAGAAGAAGACGATGCTATTGTGCGTATAAGTATCAGGAATGTTCAGAGAAGACCACAACACATGATGTTTCGACAAAGAAATACGAAAGGAACGTATAAAGCTTTAATATGCAAATACCTAGTGGACGACGAAGAAAAGTTTCAGCAGTTCTTTAGACTAACAAAAGAACAGTTTCACTTTGTTTTATCTGCCATTAAACCAGGCATTCAAACCCAAAACCACGTGTTCTGGTACAACGACTGCTCGACCGCTGCGGCCAGACTGGTCACCCTAGCAGTCGATGCAGCCGTCGCATGCGAAGTGATGCGACCGACGCGCTAGTAGAACCAATGCCATAAAGATGCACGGATATCAGTCACTGCGACCGCTGCAGCAGCGGCTGCAAGCAGTGGCTGCATGCGTCTGCTGCACTAGCGGAACCATAGCGAACGTCGCCTTTGCTTGTATTTGTATTTTTTATAAAGCAATAAAGTCATTATTATTATTAGATCCCGATTCCCGAAATCTCACAAGGAGAAAGTTTCTCTCAAAATAGACAAAAATTTATTGCTTAAATATTATTTCACCAAAGATGTGTGACATGCGAGAGAGAATCAATTCTCCTGACAAGACCCAGGAGATTCATCTCTTCTAGTAGTTTTTGTCTGGTTTAATTTACTTTAACTTTAAGATTTTGGCTATATTATACAGTATGATGCAAATGTATGGAATAAATTCATTATTTCAGAAACAGAAGACTTTTAAAAAAAATCTTAAAACACGTCAATTTTAATTTTTGAATTCCATCAACTGCTATAGGATTTTTACGATAAGTTGACAATGACGTCAGAGCATAAAATTTTGCGGTGTTGTCACGCAGAGTTGTTTTTCTTTCATCTAGGTTAACTGGTAGTGCTGTGCTAATATTTAAGTTATCAAATGGGAATGTTGCGGTTTCCAATAATAATGATAATAAAATTCAATTATGAATGAATGCAAAAAACATATTTCATATTTATAAAAAAAATTATGAATAAAAGAATAACTCAAATGATACGTCATTCTACAACATATTATAATTCAACGAACCAAAAAAGTATTTGAAGTCTCTATAATGAATCACCGATTTATCAGATTTCGGAAATAACATCGAACGATTCCATAATCGAATTCGTGAAATAGAATCGGGCCTCTGATTAATTGTTGAAAAAAATCGGAATGTGAGAACTGAACGCAAAATCAATAAAACAATTATCCACAATCGAATGTCAAACGTGTACAATACAATAATGACGCGTGGCAATTGGCTCGTGGCAACAGCGCGAATTGTTACCAATCTGTACACGTTTAGTTTTCCTAGCTCTTACAAGTAAATCTCATATACTGTCAGTTATTTTTAAGTTACTTTGTTGGCAATATAATTAACTAGGAATGACGTCATGGTCAACTTATCGTAAAAATCCTATATAGATATGTTGGACATTACGTCATTAGTAATGGAGTAATGACGTCATCGACGATTTTTTTAAATACAAACCGAGATCACGTGACAGCTCATTTAAAAGGTCTCCTTATTGCCTTTGCAGCAATGTAATCATTTGAATATTTATTTCTACAGGGTTAACGAAAACTGTTGATTTATTAGTACAATTAACTTAGAATAAATGTTTATTTAAATACAATTAAACTACAACTAATGTTCAAATTGCCGACCTTCAGCAATGATACAATGAGAAAGGCGAGCAGTAAATTCTTTTCTAACGTTTTCGAAGACTTCAGGTGTTATTTGTGCAATTTACGTTCGGATTCGCTCCTTCAACTCGTCTACATTATTCAGTCGATTTTGATTTTAAATATCCCCACAAAAAAAAAGTCTAACGGAGTCAAATCTGGAGACCTTGGTGGCCATTCGATAGGGCCCCTTCTACCTATCAACCTTCTTGGGAAAACGTTATTAAGGTAATTTCATACCTCAACGCCATAGTGTGGGGGAGTTCCATTCTGTTGGTACCATAAATCATTTCTATTTTGAAATAGCTGATTCAGCTGTGGCAACAGATAATTTTGAAGAAATTCCAAATAACTAGCAGCAGTTAGGTTTTCCTCAAAAAAATATGGCCCTACAATTAATTATTTATAACGCCGGCCCATACATTCGCCTTTTTGGGATATTTTGTCCTATACTCTTTCATCCAATGTGGATTCTCACTTGCCCAATATGGACATGTCTGGCGATTTACGTGACCGTTCAGCATAAAAGACGCTTCATCTGAAAAAAGTACCTTTTGTATGAAACCCGGATATCTGTAACATTGTTCGATTTTTCTATCAAAGTCATCTTCTAATAGCCACTTCTCCTTTCTTAGCACTCTTACAACAGTTGATTGGTGGACATTATTATCTTGTGCGACCTGCCTAAAACTGGTATGAGGATTTTCTTGAAACGCCAGTACAACGTCCAGTTTTTTGGCTTCTACCACTTCTGGAAAGATCTTTAACATGGCCCGTTTCTCAGTAGATATACTAGGACAGTTCTACTACAGATATAGGGAAATCAATGTGTTAGAGAGAGACAATCGGTTCTGGAACGGTTCTGAACTTTCGGACTATGGTTCTGAATTGTGGACCAGTTGTTTATTTGGAATAGTTGTGTTATATTATAATGATTAAATAATTGAGCGACTGGAACGAATTTTATTAGAATTATTAAAGAATTGAACGAGTTTGTATTGTGGGTTGCCTGGAATAAAGGATGAGAGAGAAGATCTTTAAGATGCCCCATTTCTCTAATTTTTTTTTTCAATTTTACTTACTGTTGATTGAGTAATTGGATCGTGATTGGGGTATTTAGCATTAAATAAATTACGAACTTCTGCTTGTGTCTTCACTCTATCTCCATAACCAATCATGCTTAAAATCTTGATTCGTTCTGTTTTTGTAAGTTTCATTTTTGTAAATGCTGTTATTAATATCGGCAAGAAACTCGAAGAGTAAAAATTTGACGTCTATTATTAAAAGATTAAAAACACTGATTTTAGATAATAGTTTGGCTTCTCAATTGTGACATTTTGGCATGATTCTTCGGGTACTAAGATTATTACTTTGGTTTATAAATACATTGAATTTAATATTAGAGTTATAGTTATAGAGCATAGTTAGTAATATAGGAAATTTTATTTATGTATTTGTATAAATTATTTATGGTTAAGTGGAAGAACGCCACTCGTTCATTAAGATCTCTTGATGAAAGAGAGCGAACTTTGCCTTTTGCTCTGCAGTTAATGATATGTATTACAGCATACTGTTCTTTATTTGTATAATTTGTTTTTAACTGTATCAATAAAAACCATATTATTATTATTATTATTTTATTATTTGACAGATTCACAGATCATTGACGAATAAAGACGAGTCAATGACAATATTGATTTAAATATTTTTGTGAAAATAATTCCGAGTACTTACTACAATAATTAATTTCAAATTATAATGTAGCATTGTTTTTATCAATGTATTTTTTTTCCGAAACAACAATAAACACTATTTTGTTTTATTCCCCTTGGCGGTCCTTAGTGTATTTTAGTTCAGTGAATGAATATTTATTGTAATTCCATGTTCATAATTTTGGTTAACCCTGTAGAAATAAATATTTAAATGATTACATTGTTGCAAATGTGATAAGGAGACGTCATTACGCCATTAATAATGACGTAATGTCCAACACATCTAAAGCAGTTGATAGCCATTCAAAAATTAAAATTGACGTGTTTTAAGATTTTGTTTAAAAGTCGTCTGTTTCTGAAATAATGAATTTATTCCATACATTGCATCATACTGTATATAAAATAAATACACAATCAAAGCTAATAGTTGAATAACTGGGAACTACCAAGATTTATTTGCTCATTGCCAACTTTACATTGCTGATCAGCTAGATTTTTTTTTATTTCAATGAGTTCTTAAAATCTAAATTTTCTTTCTTATCACAAATATGTAGTATTTCAATTTATTTGTTTTATGTAAGCGAGTCTGTGTGTTCAAGTAGGTGTTTTGCATAGTTTCACTTATCTGGTTATTGCAATCTATATGTTTTCAAGTGTTCATTGTATCGTACTTTACAAAACAAAAGGTAACATATCAAGAATGTTGATTTATCAAAACACCTGTTGTTATTAATTAAAAAATTTAACTATTGCATTTTTTTAAAGGTACTTGTGTGGTATTCTTTATGAACATTTATTAAATTACCTATGTAGATATACTACAGACAAACCTTTTAACTAAAACTGAAAATTCTGCTTATTTTAGACGTAGGGGAGATCGGTAACGATTGTCATTTGTAACATTTGATCTACAGCCGCCATCTATATTTTGTGCGAGCAAACTGGGTGACATTTAACACGTTCAGGATCTAGACACCCCACATATTGCCTGTTAGTAATTTGCGAAAAACGAATAAGACTGAAAATAGTTTCGTTCGCCCTCCACTTCCTCCAACTTCTGTTTAATCACTTCTAATTCATTCGTTTTGATTTTTAGCTCTTCTTCTGATCTATAAACATTTAGCAATGGAGTAACCCTCACCAACAATCTCCACCAAGGCCAATCTCTAACAGCTATAAACTTTCTAACGTTCCTCTGAATGCAACACCCCGAAAAATCTTGCAATTGTTTCTGGGCCAATTTTTTTCTGGCAAGGTGCCCCCGACAATGAGCTTGAAGATGGACCACCAACCCGGCGAGACGTTTATCGCGTTGAGTTTCTAATTGAGAAATGACCCCGTTTCTGAAGAAAATCTGACTTAACCCAACTCTGTAACTCGAAAGTTCCAAATCGAGGGCCAACAGCATATCTTCGACGGCTTTTCTTTCGTCTAAAACGGGAGCTGTGGATTTGCAATCTGTCTCTAAAAGATTAAATTTTCTGCTGAATTCTGCTAGCGGAAAAAAAGTTCTTTTTGGAAGTCCATCTTACGAGGAATAATTGAAAACTTATGTTTTAACTCAACTTCCAAGTTTAATTGAAAAAATTAGGTTTAAAATCTCAATTACAGCTGTTTCGCTAAATAACTAGCATCGTCAGATTGACATATGTCAATTAAACTTGGAAGTTTGGGGAGAAAGAATGGGTGGAAATATTTTTGAGATGGGTTTGGTTGGTAGGCATCCTCTCGAAGGTGAGTCCAACACTGTTGGGTTCTGGATAAGGACCCATCGAGCATGAATTTCCTATCTCAGCCCGAAAAAAAAATGTGTGTTGGTGATAGTTATAACAATAACAGTCGTGGCGGAATTTCTAGAAAAAATGCTAACACAAATATGTGAAAAAACGAGAACCTAATAAACATAGTGAATCCTCGACATCTGAAGAAAACAGGTTGCTTAGTTTGTATGGATTCGTACATTAGAAACTCTGAAGACTGGTTATATTGCCGAAAGTGCAGAAAATGGGTACATGCTCCATGTGCAAACAAAAATCCTCTTTTCATTTGACAGAATTCGGTGTTTTCATTAGAAATAAATCAATGAAATTCCTTTGTAATCATATAGTAAATTATAAATATTTAATCTTAAACTCATTACAACGCAACAATTCTGGTTATTTTTTTTATAATATCAAATTGAAAGTAAGTTAAAATCGATAAATTCAAATAGAAGTCGAAACGCACCTTCATTGGTCGTGACGTCAAAACTCATATCGATGACAGTTTGTTTACATTTAATGTGTGGTAATTGAGAGAGTTCGACTTTTATTTTTAATTTTATTGTGAATTATTGGTTTTATTTGTGTTTTGCAATCATAAAATGTCGTCAGTAGGGTTTGTGAAAGCATTGTCAAACAATTTACCATCCTTAGACATTTTCATGGTTAGGTTAGGTTGGGTTAGGTTAGGTTTTAATGCAGCTGAATTTCGAAATGTAAAAGCAACAGCGTAAATACTTATTTTGTGCTTTTTGCATTAAAAAATGTCTAACTGACTTATTTTTATGAAAATCAACAAAAAATAAAGAAAAGAGATGAATAAATATAAATAAAAAACTTCGCACAATCTCGCAGATACACTGTTTACAATAAAATGATGGCGCTTTCAATGACACATATGAGTAGTGACGTCAACAGTCGTTTACGCGGCAAATTTTTGAATTTGAATTTGAAGATGGAATAACTATGCTACAAAATTTTTTTAATTTAAGTTTTTTTAGTTTTTGGGGTAATTGATTGCTGCTCTGTCTTCCTGCATGATTTTGAAAAAAATGGAAAACACCGAATTGCAACTCGAATGATTCTGACTAATTTTGCAATAATCGTGAACTTATGAGTTAGATTATCCTTATAATTTGTTAGAAAACGTTTAAAAACTTTAATGTTTTCAAATTTTTTTATTTGTTTCTGAACAGTAACTTTTATTTTTCTTTATTCTTTATCATGTAACCCTTTTTGGTAGTCAATCAATAATAATATCAAAAAAAGGGTTTCATTAGAATTATTTTCCTATACAAGGTTCTTGTTACGATAGGCATTTATTTACCCTTGTTACAACTGACCCCTTTTTGGTATCAATTACACAAATTAATATAGTTTTTATTTTAATTGACAGACGTATTGTACATTATTTGTAATTAATAATATAACTTTCAAATAAATCTGTTTCATTACTAAAATATCCTTTAACATTGAGAAATATATTTTAAATCAAGGATTAACAGGCTTAATTTGGTTTTTATTAGCTTGGTTTGGGCTTGGCTTGAAATCAAGTGAAGCTTTCAAAAATAAAAAGCCAAGCCTAGTCACTTTTTTTCAAGTCGAGCCAAGCATTTTTTTTAAACAGAGTGAGTTATCAAGCTTTCTCAAATCAATCTTTTAAATTAATTATTTATATTAACTGTTTCCTCACGTGGTACGTAAAGAAATTCAAAAATAATTGTCTTCAATACTACAGTTTCTCAACAATCTATTTCGTAATATGGTCACAGAAAGGGATGCTCATGAAAAACATTTTTGCCATTTTAGAGAAATTTGGGAAAACATTCTCATGATATGACCATTTAAGAATATCTTCAGAGACTTTAGAGTCTCTAGATTTATCGATTTTATGCCGCCAAGCTATAACTTTGTCTTTGTTCTTAGTCGGCGATATTTTGTATAAACCTAAATCGAATTTAACTTGGTGAAACACTGCGCCAAATCTACAAGGAGCGCCAATGGTTATCATTAGAACTTGGGCGAGGTTGGTTGTCTAAAATTATGTATCAAGGGCAATATATTGTAACTTTCTTCTCTATCTCTTGTGAGAGAAAGCTTGGTAATCTAGCCAAGCTTGAACTTATCAAAATCATGTCAAGCAAAGCTTTTTGTTTCAGAGCCAAGCTGCTTGGCTTGGTAAAGAACTGCGCCAAATCTACAAGGAGCGCCTGTTGGTATCATTAGACCTTAGGTGAGGCTGCGGTTGTCTAAAATTATGTATCAAGAGCAATATATTATAACTTTCTGCTCTATCTATTGGGATTGAGCCAAGCTTGAACATATCAAAACCAATTCAAGCCAAGCTACTTGGCTTGGTAAAGCACTGCGCCAAATTTACAAGGAACGTCAGTGGTTATGATTAGAACTACGTGAGGCTGTGGTTGTCTACAATTATGTATCAAGGGCAAAATATTGTAACTTTCTGCTCTATCTATTGTGATGGAGAGAAAGCTGCTTAAGAATGCTTTGTAAACAAGCCAAGCTTAGACTTATCAAAATCAACTCAAGCCAAGCTTTTTGTTTTCCAGCCAAGCTATTTGGCTTGGTGAAATACTGCGCCAAACCACAAGGAGCGCCAGAGGTTATTATTAGCACTTGGGTGCTTATGTATCAAGCGCAATATACTGAAACACTTGTGAGTACTTTAAACACAACTAACTGTCCTTTGTACTTTTAAATTTCACAAAAGTTGAACGAACACTACTCCTCTCAACGCTTACGACCCGCTTTATATACCAAAATACTTGACACCGAATACGGAATTACGAATAAAATGAAAGCAAATATACTCCCGCCAAAACTTATTAATATTTTTAACACAACCATAGGATGGCGCTGATCGTTGCGTCTACTCATTTTAATTGTTCTATTTTTCGGAAGAGGTCTCTCTACTAATACTATAAACGACAATATTTTTTAATATAAAAGATCTGTATCAATCTGTATTTGGTGAGAAACAGTTTTAAGAAAATTAAGAAAAGGGACAGTAGTTCTGAGAATCAGGAAAAGAGCAGGAGTTTTGTCTTCAGTTTTTTTTTTAGTTTTGTTGGTGTATATCATCTTTGGTTTTGTGCTTCCAAATAATTCTGTCCCTAAAATGAATTCAAACTATCAACCTCCCTTACCTATCTAAAAGGGAATGTTGTGTACCTACATGTACAAATCGTGAAGGCAAAATGCATCGTTTTCCAAAAAATTAACCAAGTGTGTTTAGTGAATGGATTTTAAAGATACAGCCTTTAAATTATAACGACTTGTCAGTTGAAGACATTTATAAAAGTATGTATTTTTTCGTATATGTACATAATATATGTAGTATTTTTTATATTAAATGAACTGAAATGCCTTTGTGTACCAACATGTATCCAATGTTTAGTAAATATACACATTTTGTTTACTTTGAAAATAGTCTTATAGGTAAATAAAACCTTGAAGTCTGTGTGTGCCTTTATGTGTTAGTTTAATTATGATTTCATAAAGATTTCAAATATAAAATTTCTTTACAATCATGTTAATACATTTATTGTTTGTTTCCCATTTTTAAAACTGATTGATGACTACTTGAAACAATTAAATAAATGATCATTTTTTGATTGTAAATATATATATTTACTTTAGTTTCGTTGAAATGTAGCTGTCTATTTTATCGCAGAGTACTTCTTATTGACAGATAGATGGCACTAGATATAAATTAAAAGAATCTGTATTATCGACAATACTTTTTAACACAACCACTGCTACTCGATGTCGCATACGGATCTAGACGTTAACTAGGTTCTTGCCATTCTATTCGTAGTTCCGTATTCGGTGATACTTGACATCTCGATATTTCTCGAAACAACTATTTACTAAAATCCAAATAATACTAGAATGTTTTCGAATGTTGTCAAAACCTTCTTCCTCATTCACGGACTCTACACTTTATGGCAAGCAGCTACACCAAAATACATGCATTCCTCTCGCATCTATCACAATCATCCGTTACATTCATCCAAATCCAAGCGAAAACAACAGTTGTGCATTACGTCCATAACCAGGATAGCATCTTCATCGATATCAGACACCAATATTGAATGAGAAAGACAATTTGAACCAAACTGTAGAGACACGTTAACCTCTCCGTAGACTTTGGCAGGTTCCCCAGTAGCGGTGCGCAGTCTCCAACTGGTGGGCGACATCTTCATAGCCACGACAACTGTTGGCCGTACCACAGTTTTGGTAGCTCCAGTATCCACCAGCATGTTGTATATCTTTCTGTCAATCAGGGCTTCGACGTATAAGCTTCTACTTGGTGTTTTAATATCGCTACCTTGACCGTAGAAGAGGCGTTGCAATGGTTTGGGGTCGATGTCACCCTCCAGGAGTCGACCCTTTTTAATTTTTCTGCTGTTGGGAGACGGTAGCAGAATACATCTCCTTGCGTAGACATTTATTCACGTGCCCTAGTATCCACAATTCCAACATCGTATAGGTCGCTGTATCCTTGTGGGTAATAATTTCATTCGCCTTTCCACTAATTCATCGACGTCGCTGTCGGGTGCTATCACGTTATTGTCATCAGCAGTCATCTTCCTTATTCGTGCAACTCCCCGTGGTGCTTCCGTTGCCGCTTCGAATTCAATGGTTAACGCGTCGACAAGGTCTTTTGGTCGGGCCAACCGCACAGCTCTTTGTAACTCCGGGTTCCTATAGCCATCGGTAAAGGTTTGGACTGCTAGACACTCCAGGATTTCTGCTGCTGCTGTAGGATAAGCAAATTGAACCATTCTATCTACCTCTGCCTCGAACTCCTGGATAAATTCTCCACTCTTCTGTTTACGGTTCTTCGGCTGTGTTCAGTACACGGGTTGTAGGTGGGTCTGACCATACCTCATCTCCAGGCGATGTACTAGTAGCTCGAAGTTGTCCGCTTCGTCGGGCTTAAGGGAATGCAAGACATTCAAAGCATCACCTCGCAACGCTATGGTTACTGATACTGCCTTCTCCCTGGATGACCGTCCGTTCGCCCTGGCCGCCGTGTCTAATTGTTTGACGTAGTTGGACCACGAAGTTGTTACATCAAAATACATGCAATCCTCTCGCATCTGTCACAATCATCCGTCACACATCTAGTCGTGTTGTTACAATATTATATATTTCTGCTCTATCCATTGTAATTAAGAGAAAGCTTGGTATACAAGCCCAGCTTGACTTATCAAAATAAAGTCAAGCCAAGCTTTTTGTTATCCAGCAAAGCTACTTGGCTTGGTGAGGCACTGCATCAAATCTACAAGGAGCGCCTATAGTTATCAGTAGATTGGTTGTCTAAAATTATGTATTAAGGGTAATATATTGCAACTTTCTGGTCCATCCATTGTGATTTTGCGAAAAACTATTTAGGTTATAAAAATAATATAATATTTATGTTTGAAAATAATTAGATTTTAGATGGTGTGGGGTAAATAAACAAATTATTCGCTAGCTCTTAGACTAACAATACTGTTAACATTTTTAAATTGGGCTCGATAAAAATCCCTCTAGGAATTTTACTGCAACAGCACAAAGTATCCAAAGTAAAAAATTCAACTATAGAAAATTTTCTTTCAGTTTTCCTACTTCACTCTTTATTTTTATGTCTGTATACGGTTAAAGACCAATCAAGCGAGCGTTTCTTTACCTGCATTCATCAACCGAGGCATAGCCATTGTGGAAACTTTCTTTTCCATTATTAAAGACTTTCTGTCGACTCTCCAACTCTTTGGCAAACTCCTAACAAGATTGAAAGAACGATGGTTGTTGCAACAAATCAATATCAATCATTTTCTAGAAAAGTGAAAAGTGAACAGAAATATATTTACGGTAAGGTTTATCAGGAGAAAAGCAAGGAAACAACCAGTGGTGTCTTATACAGAAAATATCCACGTAGGGATTTTTAAAATTGGATTTGATTTACTGGAAAATCTTGGATCATGTCAGCACCTGTGTTTTTCACACATGAAATATTTATGAAATTTATGAAATATTTTATTTACCGTTAGTGTATTGTAGAAGTTGTAACTTTAGTGCCCTTATTTCCGCTGTCAATCTCTCTACTTCCTGTTTGGTTTCTTCTTCTCTCTGTTGTAAAAGCTGTTGTAAAGTATTGCTGTTATCTTGCTGCAATTGAATACTGCTAATATCTTGAGTACCTCCGATTATTGTAGAACCTGAAACAATATATTTTATTTCAATATAAATAATACCAGTAAAATTAGAACGAGGCTAGTCGTACATTAAATCACTGAAATATTCGAGAGTAAAAGAACAGAGAGTTAAATTTTTCGTGCTTTGTTATAGAGCCGGTTGTATAAACGCTTGTTAAACCTATGTTATTTAACAACATGTTTACTCTTAGAGTGAATAAGTAGACTAGACTTTGGTTAAACGAAAATTGTATATGTTTTGAAATTTAAACGTACTTCGTACCTCGATATACGTCCTAAAGGTGATATTTTCTTTGTAAACCATAATTATTAACCTATTATGTGAAAGGAATAAACGTTGAATGTAACAAACGACCCTTAAAAATAATAAATTTTAATAAACAATGTATTCTAAATAAAACAAGTCCCCAAAAGTATAATTCTTACCATAATATTAATATGCTGAAAAATGTTAGTCAATTATTTGAACTTTGATTGCAGCATTGCATTGATGTTAACGGTGAACATTATTTTAAAATTATGGTTAGAATTATACTTTTGGGGACTTCTTTTATTTAGAATAAATTGTTTATTAAAATTTATTATTTTTAGGGATTGTTTGTTACATTCAACGTTTATATACCTTTCACAAAATAGGTTAATAATTATGGTTTACAATAAATATTACAAAATAACTCTGTTTTCATAAACATTGGGTATAGGGAATGCTTAACAAAAATTAAAGTTACATAATCGGATATTCTATATATGATATAAAATAGATACAGGTTGTTCCATTTGAAAAAAGAGAGAAAATGAAAGGTACGAGTTATCGTCCACCCTGTATACAAAAGGGAAAATAATTAATATTTAATAGAATACGATGATATTGTATCATATTACGAATAATTTAAAAAAAATGCTATATCAAAGAATCAAAACAATCAAACAATCAAAATGTCACATTAATGAATTTATGCAATTAATAAAAACATGTGTAAAATTAAAATATTATGCCTTTGAACTAATAAAAATTTTTAGGTATCCGTATTATCATTGTTGATTTATTATTGTAAACAATCAGTTAATTTATTTAATCATGTTACCCCACGTTTGTGCTAGGATTAAATGAAACATATAGTATAGCTACCCAATTAATAGAATTTTACTCTTATGCATACCAAGTGCGATGGTGGTGTAATGGTCAGCATAGTTGCCTTCCAAGCAGTTGATCCGGGTTCGATTCCCGGCCATCGCATATTTTTTTATTTTTATTTTAATTTTTTTTAATTAAAGATTGTCATAAAATTTAAAATTAATGGGAAGAAATATCGAAGGTAAAGAATTGTACTAACAACTTTTTATCTTTTTTTAAATACTTTAAAGTATCTTTGCGAATTACTTTTTTCATTTTAAAATACCTACTTCAAATTAAAATTCTCTGTAAATAAAAAGTCTGGCTTAGAGATAAGCCGGTGAGTTACGAACCTGTAGATAACCCCAATAAAGCGGGAAAACGGTCGGGAGTTGCTAGGACGAAAGAGGACCTGATAAGAGTTGACATATGTCGTGACAAAGAGGCAATAAACAAGGGAATTGTTCTTTTAAAGGCTAAAGATTTTATCTCGGTAATGACGCCTTAGAGGCGACGCTTTAACTTTTAAATTAGGAGAAAAATCGCTTATTAAACATGAAATGGAGACGTTTTTTGCGAATAAATTTAAGCGTCCTAAAAAAGTGATTATCAAAATTTGGAGTCATAGTTCATTTGTTTGGAGTTGGCAGCACAGTGAATTCATTATAAATGAAAATCCTTAAAAGCCCAAGCATGTTCATGAAAAATAACTAGAATACTGGCGTTATCTAAGACAACCCCTGCAGTACTTGGCAAAAAGTCCAATAGCTGGGAAAAATAATCGTCGAAAACATCAGAGGTAATTTCCTCTTGGTAATCTTTGGTTGACTTTGGTACAAAGTCTAATGACCCATTTTCTACAAAACCATGTTCACTGCCAATGTGTGCAATTATTAGTCTGCGACATTTTACTCGAGGAGCATTTAATCCTGTTGAATATCCGTCCAAAAATGCCTGACAGGAATTTAAAATATTGGTGTCCATCCATGCTTTTGAGACAGTATGTCCTTCATTCAACCATGTTTTTTTAAATAAAAAATAGTTCTTGCTTCGCTTCTCTATTTATAGCCGTGCATCTTGCTTCGAGACTATTCAATGACGTTCGACATCTTTTGCGAAACATCATCGTCCGCCGCGCCAAGCTCATATGACTAACTATTCAACTGGAAATACACTGTTGATTAGTCTAATTTTAATTCCCCGGGTTGACACCAAGCGGTGCGTAAAACAAAGAATGGGAGAACCCCAATAAAAAAAGACAAATAAAGAAAAATTAAATCAGGATTGGGACAAACTGTGATATTGTCTTACCGGGATTTTTTGATTCTAGCATTGAAAAAGCGGATTTGACCTCATTCCACAAAGTGAGAGCATTTCTCAAACAAAATTCTATAAATTATAAATCATAAAAATCTAAAGCAATATCAATAGAAACATGCATTAGATTTTTTAAGCAAGCGTCCGATTCTGCATACCTCATAATGAAGATAAGCAATTACATAAAAGTATAAACTCCATACCAGCGCAGTGGTTAATGTGCTTGCCTCTCACGCAGACGACTGGGGTTCGATTTTCAACCACAACTGTTTTTTTTAATATTATAAAGGTAGGAGAAAAACAGGTGTGTGTCACACGTGCATAAACGCATTAGTACCCCTTAACTGGTATTTACCACTTTCCCACTTGTGACACAATATACTAATATACTATAAAATGAACAAAAACCAAAACTTGTATATAAATGAGCAAATTTATAAAATTTATGGAGTAAAAAAATTTACTCTGATTATTTTTTTCACCTGTCAAAATATCACAGTTTTGTGATTTCGTCTTCAATGTTCTGTGCTAAATGCTAGCCAATCATTCCATTTTATAGTGATAAAACCACTAGTCGTTTTACCAGGATCAATAAAATTGTCAAAAATCAATAACAATATTGCACAATCAATTTTCTTGTTTATAAGTACCTTACTATAAATCAACATTTATTTATATTATCTAAATATTCTGAAATATATTTTGTTATTATTATTATCACAATTCAATTCATCTAAACGATAATGAAAAACCAAATATGTAGTTATTTTAAAACTAACCTGCTTCCTGTTTCTGGATGGTAGGCTTCAGAAAAAGAACCACAGTGGGAGTAGAAAAGACTAGTAGTCAAAGTTTTAGCAAAGTCAGGTGGAATATCCACTACTCTCTACTACTGGTCCTTTCTACTTCCACTGCTTTTTTTTATCTCCTACTATACTTTCCTACACCCTGAATATTCCCATCCTAGTATTAAACATTCAACCTTAAATCCCTCCCACTCTTGGTTTTTTATTCCATCTAGTGGGATATAATCCCTCCTTCCCTTCGACTCCTTAACTCCTACCCTACTTATGGTTTTTTACTCCATCAAGTAGGGAAATATCAAATTCCTCTCTACTTTTGGTTTCTTACTCCATCTAGTAGACTTTCCCTTAAAAATCCCTGCATATCTCATTAATTCTTGACAACTTTATAAATAATTTTTTAAAACCACACACAATATTCAAATCCACTCCTTAGTATAAATGAAATGTAATATTACAATCTTCACCTACCTACGTTGTGTTAATACCCTCAATTTCTACTCTTGAGACTCTGCCTGATGATGGTCTGATATAGACCGAAACTAGTTGTGCATTAACTGAATAAAAGTCTGCGATTTCTACTCTTGTGACTCTGCCTGATGATGGTCTGATATAGACCGAAACTAGTTGCAATAATTGTGCATTAATTGAATAAAAGTCTGCGGTTTTGACTTTGCGTTTTATTGGATCTTTTCTATTGGATTCAACCACATTTGAGATGGATGACCTATCTAATTTTTTATTTTAGGCAAAACTACTCAAACAAACTGAATAACGTATTTTTGCCAAATAAAAAAGTTTTCGTCGAAACTAAAAATTTATGGATAAAATTTTAAGGACTGATTATAATTTATATACAGTGTGTCCATTTAAGCTCGCACCATATGGGAAACTTTCTTATTATTAGTTTTACGAAAAAAAGTTATTCTTCATAAAAAGTTCTGCATGGTGTAAAAACTAAAATACAACCATCAGATATTAAAATTTTTTAGTCGTATACGAGGTGTGTTCAAAAATATGAATTTTACCAAGAGCAAAGTAGGTACCTCAATTTTTTATAATATCGAAAATTGTTATCAAGAAAATTTATTTAAAATTGTAAACTATATCTAACAAACATTTAACTCATTTGTTATCAAAAATTTGATAACCTTTTAGTTTCCCAACTTGACTGTTGCAGCATTTTGTTGATGTTTTAAAATAATATGAAAGTGCTAGTTTGCACACTTACTTGTACTTAAGAAAGTAGCTAATATCAATACACGTATTGAAAAGTAAATATCAATACACGTATTGAAAAGTAAAAAAATATAGTTCTATGATCTGTGACATTTACGTCAAATTTATCAATAGTAAAAACACATGAATGTCAAAGCAAGGACCATTTAATTTTTTTTTAAATCTTCCTTGTGTCAAATATTGTATGGTAATTGCCAATACAAATTTTTCTGTATAAAGTAAGAATAAAGAATAAAGTTTCTTATAGGTTTTTAAATTTTTAAAAAATAAACATATTTTTATTCAGTATTATTATTTTTATAAAAACACATTTAGAAAGAAGAATAGTTTATTCTTTTATTGTGTTTATGTTTCGTGCATGTGTCGAATGTGGATTTTTGAAGTTATGTTTGTGTTTCTGTTCACAATTATCTTTGTGTCTATTATTATTACATTACTTTTCAATTAATTTCACCGACTGACCATTTTACTTTTAATTTTTATAGAGCCCACAAAAAAAATTAAAATGTCATTTATCTAATAAAGAATTTTGATGTGAATTCCTGAGAAAGGTGGTTATTTGATTTTAATTAATTATATTTCCATACAATATATAAACTCGTTTAATTTTTAACATGACTAACAATTAAAATAAATTTTATAAATAAATTTAAAATATTTATTATAATAAGAAATATTGGGGTCGTAGGAAAAATCGTGTACACAACGCGTTGGAAAGTGTATTTCTTGCACTCGTTACGTTTCCGCACTCGCCACTACGCGGCTCGTGCTAAACTTCACTTGTGCGTAATACTTCACTTTCCACACTCGTTATGTAATATACTATTACAATCTAACATGAATAGCAATTATAACAATACGTTGTTAAAAATATTTGCAAAAAATATTAAGTAATAGATTTTCTTCGATCAAACCGCCATTGCCTCAACGTACCCACCTTCTCTTAACACATTTCTAATAATGTTGGGAGTTATAGTCTGAATGGTTTCTGTAATAACCCTTTCCAAATGTTGGACGTTTGTAAACGGCCCTTGTTTGTATACATTCTCTTTCAAGTAACCCCAAAAGAAATAATCTAACGGGGTTAAATCTGGCGACCTAGCTGGTCAAAAAGTCTCTGAATATCTGTGGATTACTCTTCCGTTAAACAAATGATCCAGATACTGCCTTACTTCCAATGTACTATGACATGTAGCGCCGTCCTGCTGGTACCATATTTGTTGCCGTTCATGTAGTGATAGGTCATCAATAAAATCAAACACGTGAGTTTGTAAGAAATTTAGATAATTCTGAGAGGTCATGGATTGTCGAAAAAAAATGGCCCAATTATTTTATCTTTGTAAATACCACACCAAACATTTGTTTTAAATGAATATTGATCACGAGTCCTAATTGTGAAGTTAGGATTGTTGTCACTCCACCATCGACAATTTTGAGAACTCGCCGTTCCATTTGAATTAAATTTAGCTTCGTCTGAAAACATTTTTCTAACAAAAAAAAAGATCGTCTTCAATTTTTTCTTGAATAAGAAAACAAAATCCTATTCTCTTATCGTAGTCTCTAGGTTTCAACGTATGAATAAATTTAGACTTAAATGGTTTAAACCGATTTTCCTTCAAAATTTTTGCAATTGTACTTTTACCTGCATTTTGCAACAACAATGCCCTCTTTCGTAGAGAACATTTAGGATCTTGCACTGTTGATAACATTACATCTAATTTCGTCGCCTCATTTGCAACGCGTTTTTCACGTTTGTTGCTGAATTTATTTTTAACATCTCCGTATACTTTGAATTTTACCATAAGTCTTATAACTGTTGTATGTTTTATATTTCTTCCTTGATGTCTGTTATTAAATATTTCAGCTGCTTCCCGATACGTTTTATAATTATCACCCACAATTAGCACAATTTCTATTTTTTCTTTTAAATTCAATACCACCGGCATCTTTAATTAGAATTTATTGTAACTATCAAATATGTATTTTACGTTTAATGTCAGATATGTAAATATCATGGCAACTTGATTAAAAATGTACTTATGCATTTATTACTGTTGTAGGGTAGACATGCAATAGCAAAATGTAGAAAATCTCCATTTTAAACATTTTGTATACATTGCTGAATATTTCAACATGTTGTAGACTTCTAAATAAATTTTCTCGATAACAATTTTCGATATTCTAAAAAAATTGAGGTACTTTGCTCTTGGTAAAACTCATATTTTTGAACATACCTCGTATACGACTGAAAAATTTTAATATCTGATGGCTGTATTTTAGTTTTTACACCATGCAGAACTTTTTATTAAGAATAACTTTTTTTCGTAAAACTAATAATAAGAAAGTTTCCCATATGGTGCGAACTTAAGTGGACACACTGTATGTACTTATGTAAAAAAAATTAAAAAAGGATGCGATGGCCGGGAATCGAACCCGGATCAACTGCTTGGAAGGCAACTATGCTGACCATTACACCACCATCGCACATATCGTTTAGTTTATTGTATAAAATAATGCTAATTCTAATGACCGAGTTATTTATCTTAATATTTGAAAGTAGAGAATAATATTTGAAACGAGTAAATAGAAGTACAATCACCTTCTCTTTACCCGATATAATTGAATATACACGTAAACTGGTTATATAAATAATAGTTGTCTATTTATAGAAGATAACCAGGCTAGAATCAAATATTTATCTGACTATAACTAGATAAATTAGGTACCTATTATATGTAAAATTGAATAAGTTACTTCATTGCTGTAAAAAAACTGCTATTCCATTTCTTGTCAATATATTAGTGTTTTAGTATTAGGATAGCAGGTTCTTGAACTTACCACTTTATTCATCGTGTCCTTATAAATAAAATTTACAAAGTTACGTTAATGAATTAAAATACCTAATTGTTTATAGTAGGGGAGCCCAAGCGGGGATTTCTGGAGTTACTGAAGCGCGGCAGATTAATATACAGGGGGATACCTTGTACCCGATTAATTACTTCCACCATATATGAGCCCTATGTATGGCCGCCCTTTAAGGATCAAGGATCAGATTGGCCTAGTTAGCTACATCCTAAAACGTGTATATTCCACTAATCTGACAATTCTTGAGTGACCTAAACTTTGTTGCCCTACAGCAGGCACTCTCAAGCGACCACCATAATAGGACTATCGGTATCCTGACGAGGGAAAATGGCGACAAAGCCGTCAACCTCCAAGAAAGCGCCGAGATTCTTATGGAAACTAACTTCCCAGGTTCTGTCTTCCTGGGAACGACGAACCAGATAAGGTGGGCCATATCGGGCTTTTCCCCCTTCAAAACACCAGGACCTGACGGTATAAGACCAGCCCTACTACAATGGGGATTGGATATTCTTATGCCGCACCTGGTCGGAATATTCAGAGCCTGATTAGCTCTGAGGTATGTTCCTAGTAAGTGGAGAAAAGTACGAGTGGTATTTATACCCAAACCAGAAAGGATGGACTACACCTTACCAAAAGCATTTCGACCAATTAGTTTCACATCATTCTTTTTGAAAACAATGGAGAGGCTGTGGGGGCGGTATATAAGAGATGAAGTCTTAGTTCACAATCCACTTCATACAAATCAGCATGCATATACTCCACTGATTTGGCCCTTCACCAAGTGGTTGGCAGAATCAAGAGATCATTGGATAATAAAGAAGCGTTTGATAAAACGACGTTCCCAACAATTACCCAACAACTTAACTCCAGGAATATACCCCTGGTGGTAGCAGAATGGATACTCAAGATGCTCTCTAGTCGAGCAATAAGTGGAACATAGTCCTGGATACCCTGATTAATCACCTCAACAATAATGGTTTCTACACAATTGCATATATGCAGATGACCATAGTTATCTTGCAGACCGGTAAATTTGTGAACACACTGTGCGGTAGAACGCAGGATGGCCTCAAATTAATAGAAACATGGTGTAAGGAACACTCACAGTCGATCAATCCCAAGAAGACAGAGATGGTCCTTTTCACTAGGAAAAGAAGCTTATCGGGCTTGAAACCGGCCGAAATCTTCAATAGGAAACTAAACTTCTCTGAAGGGGGGAAATACATTGGTATTACCCTCGACAGAGCAGAGCAAAAAGAGCATATGTGGCCTATGAGTAATGTCGGAGGACATGGGGTGTCTCGCCCCGTGTAGTCACCTGGATCTACAATGCAATAATAAGACCTATGCTAACGTACGGAGCCATTGCATGGGGACCTAAAACTCTACAAGCAACGGCCATCCAAAAACTATATCAAATAAAGCGAATAGCTTGTCTGAACATCACAGGAGCCATGAGAACAACACCAACCGAGGCAATGGAATTAGTTACTGGTCTGACACCTCTCGACCACGTCAAGGAGGTTGCGCTAATGGCCATGCTACGATTGCGCACGGCTGGTGTAAACTCCGAGGTAGGAATGGGTCAAGTGAGGATGGGCCTGTGGAGGAAAGCACTCACTACGGTGTCTCTGCTACAGCAGGAAGCCGGTGACGCAATTGAACCCAGGTTTGTGATTAATGAACCCTACAAAATACAAATAAAACAGAACACTTCCAGATCACTTAGCCTAAGGATTAAGTGGGGAATGGAAAAAAATACCAGCGTGGTTCAAACAGAACTGGCTGGTATCTCAATCGCCGCAAAAGAGCTAACCAGAAAAGAAATTTCTGGCAAAAACATAATAATCTGCACTGATAGTAGACAAGCCCTACTAACTTTGAATACACAACGTGTTATCTCAGTGTAGATAATAATATCGTACTAAGGTGGGTGAAAGGGCAATACAGGAGCAAAGGTAATCGTATTGCTGACTCGTTGGCTAGGATGGCGGCTGGACTGAAAATTTTGGGACCCATGGTTTGACGACTTTGACAATTGCGGAACTAGCCAAACGTTACACCCATACTCAATCTCTTAAGAGATGGGATGAAACCAAATGAGGCAGTTTTGCCAGGATCACCTTGGGCGACCCTGAGAAGCTGGATCCGAATAAATATTTGGCGATGACCAGGAAGAACCTACGTTTAACAATGGGATTTCTAACGACACTATCAACTAAAGAAACACCTCCATATTAAGGGGCTAGTGGACACCCCTCTATGCAGGATGTCTGAACAGGAAGATGAAACTGTCAGGCATGTCTTATGTGAATGTCTGGAGCTATCGTCGATAAGGGAGTGGGTGTTCGGTGAGTCTTGGCCTACACCTGCCGATATTAAGGAGATGTCCCCTGGATACCTGTCCTTCTTTCCTGGATAAGGAATGTCCTAGGAGGGCGACTCCTATGTGCCATATTGTAGCTTAAGTGTTGTGGGTCTATACTCACCCTCCCTACTCTACAGATACAGCACCAGCCATCGCCTCTCTTTCCAACCTGATGTGAAGAGGGGGAAGATCTTTTAAAATACTACTGCCTGTTGAGTTTTACATAATATTTCTTAACATGGCCTGTTTAGCTAAAAATGAATTTGTTCCATACTTTATGGACACAGTGTACAATACTTTTAGAACTTTTAATATCATTTTTTAAGAACTATTAATTTCTTTAAATGATTATTTAGGAAAATAATTATACTTTTATAGTAACATAAAGCAAAAACTTGACAACCAATATAATCCACTACCGAGAAAGAAACAAAGCAATAACAATAAAAGATTTTTACTAAAAGCTTTTCTTTTGTTTTGTTTTCTGTATATAACAGAAATTTATACGGCACAATACAAACCACTAGTGCAATTAGAAGTTAGTGTTTACTCGTAGATTGATACATTATCAGTAAACTTTTGTCGATATTTTTTCCGAACTTTGGCAATTATTCCGTCCATTTTCTACTATAATTACTTTCTCTTCAATCGCATAAATCATTTACTAGTTGATTAAATGTAAGAGTGACCATATTTATTAATAAATAGAAATCGTTTCTGATAAATTCACAATTAAATTTTGGTAGAGTGGGAAGAAATTTCCATGTATACTAAGTGACATAAAAATCCGAACACCCAGTTTAAATGAATTTATTTTTATAAAATTTTGTATAACTACTTACTGAAGCATAATAAGTAATTAATAAAAAATTCAAAATGAGTGCATTGCTTTAAAGCCCTTTTACCTTTAATAATGTATGGATGCATCCCGATGTGTTACGCATTCGCCAAGGCGTCTAGGCATGCTTCTGATCAGGTGCTCAATGTCCTCCTGTGGTATCTCATTCCAGGCAACCACCAACTCCTCTCGAAGTTCTTCTAGAGTCTAAGGAGGACATTGCAAATTGAGCAATCTCCTACCCATCATATCCCACACGTGCTCAATTGGGGACATCATTATGATTACATTCCAATAGAAAACATGATGGCGACCGACTTCGTCGATACTTAAAACCATCTCTATCGATTTGCAAATCTCGTAGACCGGTTTCGACATTATTGTGTCTCATCAGTACGAGGCAAGTAAGAATATTAAAAAAAAACTCTTCTTTTGAAAGTAACTTCCAAGTTTATTTGAAAAAATTATGTTTTTAATTACAATGGCGGCCGTTTCGCTGATTAGCATCGTCAGATTGATAACTGGTTGTAATTTGGCAACTACTAAAAAGTGATCGCTATCTGCGTCAGGTCCTTTATAAGTTCTAAATGTATTATGTAAAAATATTCACATTCCATAGTTCTATTCCCGTGCGTAAAGAAAAAAAATTACAAAATAATAAACCCTATTTAGTTTGTTAAATAATACTTCTCGGTTTCTTAAAATCATTGGGACACAATTATTGTTAAAAAATTACTGAAAAGGTGACTAAGCTAGTCTAACAGATAATTTAGACACACATGTTTATCTCGAATGACACACATTAATCATCGATTTCGGAGAAATTAATACACTTGACTTTGATTGGCAGTTACAAAATGGAAAATTTAAGAAAATATTTTAAGCTTCTTTAAATTTGTTACAACACCTGAGAAAAATCTTATTTAGAATGGATAGAATATTATTTGTACAGGGTGACCTTTTTCAATGGCACGTTAAGGGTGAACCAGTCGGAAAGTGGTCCATTGAAAGAAAATATGACTTCCGGTTATACCGGAAGTTGATGTAAACAATGAATAATGGATCATATCACTTTTATTGCTTAAATTATAAGAAAAGAGACAATATACTTCGTTTGTTTGGAGTTGGCAGCACAGTGAATTCATTATAAATGCAAATCCTTCAAAGCCTAAGCAAGGGTAGTTCATGAAAAATAACTAAAACTAGTATACATTTCTATTGAAACATAGTCGTAGTAGTTATTTTTAAAACATTCCACCCGGTAATTAGGGATCAACTAACCTTAACAAAATAGAAACCCTAGATAATATTGTCACAACAGGTAGCTGAATAGATCTCATTACCGTAGAACCGAAGTTTTTTTAAAGCATAATTCAAATTAAAATAAAAATATGCTACGTATTAAAAAGTAACAATTAAATATAAATTAATGCAAAAAGCACTTACTCCTTTAATTGTCGGCTTCCATTTCGTCGTATTCATCCGACGATGAGTCTGATTCGTTGCCTGGTCCGATAGGTATTTCAATGGGTTCGAACAGTTCCTGGCAATATTGATATCAACATTTCACAATCGTTCTTTTCCTTCTTCACATGGTTTATGGCATTGGTCCAATTTTCCCGTGTTACGTTTCCAAAAGAATTTATCAAAAGTTGTCCAAAATCATTCAATTAAAATTTTTTATTGTTTATTGCCACCTCACCTTTTACCTGTGCCCATATTAATTCCATAGGGTTTAATTGACACTGATAAAGTGGCAAAGGGAATACAGTTATTTCTTTTTCCTTTGCTATTTCGTCAAATACATATCTTTTATATTGTAATTTGTAGCGCTTTGCAATTTGCGGTAATTCTGTTTTCAGCATAGTGTCGTCAAAAGAAATATTCTTGTTCTGGAGCCACTCGTTAATATCTCCTTTTTCCATAACGTCGTTGGTAACTTTTCTACCAGTTTTAAATGATCTAAGACCACCACTGCAGCACTTGGCAAAAAGTGTTGGGAAGAATTCTTCAAAAACATCAGAGGTCATTTTCCCATGGTAATCTTTGGTTGACTTTGATACAAAGTCTAATAACCTATTTTTTACAAAACCATGTTCACTGCCAATGTGTGCGATTATTAGTCTGTGATCTTTTCCTCGACGAGCATTTCTTCCTGTTAAATATCCCTCTAAAAATGCCTGACGGGAATTTGGAATATGAATTAATCAATTATAATACATAAAAGTGTCCATCCATGCTGTCACCTAGAAGAGGAAACACCAGAGCACATCTTATGTCAGTGCGACTGACTGGTAAATATGCGGTTCCTGATTTTAGGAGAAGAATATTCATTGGCAAGGGACTACATGAAGGTTACAGTCTCAAAGGACCACAATAGATCTGAAAAGGTCGCAGTGGAATAGGCTTCTGGCCACTTCTTAAACATCTATCTATCTATCCATGCTTTAGAAACAGTGTGTCCTTCATTCAACCATGTTTCGTCTAAATAAAAGATAGTTCTTCCCTCGCTTCGAAACTTTTTAATACTTCTTAAGTATTGTGTTTTCCAGCAAATAATTTCTTTTGTCTCATTCAAAAATGTTCGTTTTTTATACTACTCATACTAAAAAACAATTTCTTTTAGGAGTTTCCTTAACGTGTTTCGTCTAAAATTGGGAATCGTATATACTTCTGCTATAACATTCATTACTTTGTCCAAAGTCGAAATCTCTGTATTTAAGTACAAAGATTGGACTTCTCTTCTATTTTGAGTCCTCACACAAAAATGAAACTAACAGAAACAGAACGAATCGAGATTTTAACCATGATTGGTTATGGAGATAGAGTGAGGACTCAAGCAGAAGTTCGTAGTTTATTTAATGCTAAATACCCCAATCACGATCCAATTACTCAATCAACAGTAAGTAAAATTGAAAAGAAATTTAGAGAAACGGGGCATCTTAAAGATCTTCCAAGAAGTGGTAGAACATCAATATCCTAAGCCAAAAAACTGGACGTTGTACTTGCGTTTCAAGAAAATCCTCATAACAGTTCTAGGCAGGTCGCACTAGATAATAATGTCCACCAATCAACTGTTGTAAGAGTGCTAAAAAAGGAGAAGAGGTATCCATACAAAGTACATCTGTTCCAGGAGCTATTAGAAGATGACTTTGATAGAAGAAACAAATTCTGCGAATTCGTTATGGAACAATGTAACAGAGATCCGGATTTCATACAAGAGGTACTTTTTTCAGATGAACCGTCTTTTATGCTGAACGGTCACGTAAATCGCCAGACATGTCCATATTGGGCAAGTGAAAATCCACATTGGATGGAAGAGTATAGGACACAATATCCCGAGAAGGTGAATGTTTGGGCCTGCATTATAAACAATCAAATTGTAGGGCCATATTTTTTTGAGGAAAACCTAACTGCTGCTAGCTATCTGGAATTTCTTCAAAATTATCTGTTGCCACAGCTGAATCAGCTATTTCCAAATAGAAATGATTTATGGTACCAACAGGATGGGGCTCCCCCACACTATGGCGTTGAGGTACGAAATTACCTTAATAACGTTTTCCCAGGAAGGTGGATAGGTAGAAGGGGGCCTATCGAATGGCCACCAAGGTCTCCAGATTTGACTTCGTTAGACTTTTTTTTTGTGGGATATTTAAAGAGCAAAGTATATCAAAATCGACTGAATAATGTATAAGAATTGAAGGAGCAAATCCGAACGGAAATTGCATAAAGTCCTCGAAAACGTTAGGAAAGAATTTACTGCTCGCCTTTCTCATTGTATTATTTCTGAAGGTCGGCAATTTGAACATTTGTTTTAATTTAATTGTATTTAAGTAAACATTTATTCTAAGTTAATTGTATTAATAAACCAGCAGTTTTGCTTAACCCTGTAGAAATAAATATTGAAATGATTACATTGTTGCAAAGGCAATAAGAAGACCTTTCAAAGGAGCTGTCACGTGACCTCGGTTTGTATTTAAAAAAATCGTCGATGACGCCATCACTAATGACGTAATGTCCATATTAGCATATAGCAGTTGGTGGCCATGATTTTTTTTCAAAGTCGTCTGTTTCTGAAATAATGAATTTATTCCATACATTTGCATCATACTGTATAAAAGTGACATATGAAGTTAAAAATGAAGACAACAAATGATTGTTTATCTTATTAGATTTTCTTTAACTCTTTTATAAATTACGGTATTACTGATTAAAAAAACAACTTTAAACCACTTTAAAAAACTGAACACTCAAGATAAAAAATATTTTAAATAAAAAAATACTCGTTGCATTAAAATTGATAATAAAGTAGTATATATACTGGAAAATTATATGTTGTCGCTACTTTACTGTCACAGTAGCTAAGTAAAAGATACACAAAATGACAAGCAAATTCAGCATCTTCTTCCTCTCTTTCTGCATGGTTTCAGTAAGTTTTTACCTTTTACGTTTTTAAAGATAAATACTTTATTAACAATTTTGTTTATTCCAGGCTATTGCTCTACCATCAAATAAATTACAAGTGGGTTCTGCTTTCGACGTTATCAAAGACTTGATAAAAATCGTAGAAAGAATTTTGGATAATCTTATTGTATACTTTAACAAACTTGTTACTGAAATCACAGACAATTATGATGAGTTCCATACGAAAGTCGTTAATGTTACGCACGATTTCCTTTTGAACATCATCCGTCGCTTCAAATCAACTTTGGATAAAATCGCTGCCAGTAAGTGAAACATAAATACTAAGATATATTTATTGATTACATTTTGTTGTTTATTGCAGAAAGTTCTGATGCTGGTAAGAAATTGGCCACTTGCGTTGAAACTTTCGATGACGATACAATCACCGTAGCAGTTTCTTTCTTCGACGTTACTGCCAAATGCGCAAAAACAGAATTTACCAATTTGATCAAGTCCGTGGGAGCCATTGTCAACGATCTCGCTGACGTTCAAACAGCTGCCAAAGCGGCCGCCGATGATATCGACAAATGCAGTGACGACGATTTTGGTTGTCTCATTCAAGTAAGTTTAACTCACACTTTTTTATAACAGCAATTGATGTATAAATATTTAAATACTTGCTTTATGCTTTATGCTGATGACATTGTAACATTAGCTCATTCTGAGAGTGACGTAATGAAAAAGCTTAAAATTTTAGAGAAATATTGTTTCTTAAATAATTTAACAGTTAACACTCATAAAACCAAAGTTAACCAATAGATTTTACCAATAAATATATGTATCTTGGGGTAACGTTCTCCTCCTCTGGGTTGTTTCATGAAATGTCTCTATCAGCTGTTGATAAAGGAAAGCAGGGTATAGGAGCGATAATCCCGGTCATGTCTAAAGCTAAAATTGACACCTTGCCTCCCAGAATAAAAATATTTGAACTACTAGCTCTTAGTCTTATGTCTAACTGTTCCCCAGTTTGGAGCCTGAGGTACATAGATTTATTAGAAAGAGTGCAAGTCTCGTTTCTTAAGAGAATACTTTTAGTCCCTCTGAATACTCTTGACAGTGCCATTAGATTAGAAACTGGTAGAGTGAAATACGCATTTAACATATTTAAAATGACGTTAAATTGGTTACTTAAAATACTAAATATGAGTGACGAACGATTTCCTAAAATGTGTTTTGAACAACAACTTAGTCTGATAAATTCATCTGATTCGAAATATAATTGGGCTGCACAAGTCAGAGAATTATTTTCGGATATTGGACACATTGATTTATGGAATAACCTTATTTCCAGAACTTTAAAATTAAACTCAAAAAAGTTGTTATTTGACTTCTACATGAATTTACATAATCTTTTCTCAAAGATGTCACTTTCTGTCTTTTTATACTTACTTTCTACCGGAAAAAAAACCTAAAAATTATTTACTTCTAAAATTACCAATTCACATCACACGCACTATTGCTCAGCTTCGTCTAAGTAACAAGTATCGGTTGAAATTCACATCAAATAATAATATACATTTATCTACTCCTATTAGATTATACATTAATTATTCAACTGCTTTTGAGGAATTAATAGTATCCATAAACAAAAAGCGTGAGTTATAATAACTCTCTAGTGAGTTATTACACCATACTGTAACAGTAACTATATACTGTCACGAATGCAATGGCGGTTCGATCACCTGTGCCTACCAAACCTTTTTTTAATTTTGTTCATTTATTACATAAATGTCTACTCAATCCGTAGAATTAATTAAATTTTAATTCTATGACTCAATCACAATTTAAGAACCGAATACCTACCAAAGGAATACCAAAGGCTATAGAATCTACATTCTAAAAGCCGATTCGATGAAACGAAATAGTCCATTATTGTAGGTGTTAAGAAAGATGAATTCAGAGAGTGAAGAGGAATTATTATTATGGTGGTTGGAGATCAACTAATGTTGCTGAGGGATACATTGATGATTCCGAAAGGAGTAAGACAGATACTGCAAATAAAATATTTAGTTCTATATATAACTCCTCAACCAGTTGGTACTTCTTCTACAATATATATGCAACAAACTCAAAACGAAACAATAAACTTGCATAATTCAGTTCCACATATTCAGTTTACTGGTTGTTCAAACTTTACAGTTAATCTCATCAATAAGCAAAATGAATAATTACTACTTAAAACTTTTATTTCATTGTTTTTACTATTACGGTTTATAAAGTTCTACATTCTAGTATTTATTGTTAAAGTCGTAGATAAAGTATAGTATTCAACTTGCGGTAATGGTCATAACTCACTTGAACATTGACCTACATTACCGCTCGTTAAATAATATACTATTAATTGATCCTAAAAGTATTTGCACAGTTTGTAATAAGGTAGAGAATGAATCTATTTTACGTATTCTTTTCGAGTGCCCAATTTACAATGTCATGAAGCCAAAAATTCTGGCACTTGAAAATTTGGACGCTCTCATTACATCACTGGATAACTGGATATTTCTAACATATTCAAATTGAGATCATTTATTGTGGATGAATAACATATTTATTCTAAAATTCATAATATGTTTGTACATTTTATTTTTCTTTACTTTACATGTATCTATACTGTCTACCTACTTAATACTCTAATTCTTGCTGTAACTATTAGTTAATAAGCAATAAAATTATTATTATTATTATTATTATTATTATTATTATTATTATTATTAAATATTCATATACATAATTTGTTGTTTTAGGTTGCTCTTAATTTACTCGATGTTGTTGTCACTATTCCCGATAAAGTTAAGGATGATATTCATCCTCTTATGGAAAGTATCGAGAAATACATACCAAAAATTATAAGTTGCTATGAAGAAAATTCTGATTCCTTCTTCACCACCGCTGCTACCGCTTTGGACAAATTGGCTACATGTGCTGCAGCCTAATTTGACTAATCTAATAATATATTAACATAAGTATAATATAATAAAATATTCAAGTTTTTATTTATTTATCTAAACCCAGTTTTAAAAAGTTTCCATTCATTAGTAAGTAATAAATTCATGAAATAACTTTTAACGTGATTTAACTGAATATAAAACAATGACCACCTATCCTCTCACTGTATATCAACCATTAGAATTGATTCTATGTGCTATTGGATAATTCGGTGTGCAATTTCTTTCATTTGCCAAAAATATGTGACTAACGTATCAATTTCATTGACAGATAAACATTGCTGTGTGTCACTTTTTGTGATTGTATACTAGTTTTTGTCATATATTATATTATTTACATAGATACTTTATTTATTTATTATACTTAATTGACAACATTTTATATGTCAGTTTGTCAGTACCTGATAGTAATTTCTGTACTACAATTTTTAGTTTAATAAATTTCTTCCCCAGTGTTATTTTGTAACATAATCTTCTAAATATCTCGGAGTTTGTCTAATTCGTTTCTCAGATGTTTCAACAATTAAATGTGAAGGTGGATTGGGTTTTAGTTTATTTTCAGATTCATTGGTATGAATTAATCCTGGAGTTGGTTCAGGTGGTTCATTGGCATGACTAGTTAAATGATTTTGATTTTCTGTATTTTCTATATTCTTTTCTAAACTGAACGGTTGTGATTTTTCATTATCTGGTTCTTCTTCTTCTCTTAATAAAGATGTATAGAGTTTTTCATTATTCTTAATAAGATGGACTTCCAAAAAGTAAGGGTTAGTACAATCAATTTAATGTACAGATGCATTCATTCGAGGTCTTAATGCCTCACATATTAGACAAAGACTTTTAGAAAACGTTTCTTTGACCCTTGAACAAGCGTATGATTCTGCTAGATCTTTGGAAATCAACAACAATCGGAATCCTATACATCAAATTTATTTATAAATTCAGTAATTGCAAACAAATCCAGTAATCAAGATCTAATAAAAAGTGAATAAAATGAATCTGTAATAGGTAACGACAGGACAAGCGTGACAATTATAACAAACTGTCAATGTCACTTCAACTCCATGGCTCGAGTCAATCATACGTCATTCTTCCCCGGTTGAGTTTTCGTTCTCTTCATCCACCATGAAGTCTCTAAGGTGGTACGGAAGTCGTCTTTCACGTTTCGGATACCTGCTTGGTGTTTCATTGAGAGAAATCTCCTGATTTCGTTGTTGTGCTGGAGCAGCCGGCGGCGAAACTGGAGATGAGGCTGGCGACGGAGACTTTAGCTGACCCTGTTGTCTCAGCGCAGTTTGGTCGCGTAAATCGCGTTCTATTGGGGTATCAGATTCTTCAACAACTTCTTGTGGAAGTGGAGCTAGTCTCATATTTGATACAGTCACCGTTTCGCCGTCACCTCTACGGATGTAAGAGTATTGGGGATTGCATTCTAGAAGTTTTTATGAATAAATATTTCCATCTACTCCATTTGTATTGTTTTCTTTGGTTTTTTAGATGCTTATGACGTTAAGAATACTAGATATAGAATTTAGAGCACAGTTTTTGTGCCTGCTCTGTTAAACCTTAAAGTTATAAAATTATTGCACGCCGTAACACAAGTGAACACTTCCAATGAAATACAAAGACTAAAATGAACAAGAAGTGTAAGCTGTAATCCTCTACAATCCCTCACTGAGAAACAAAATTACCTGAATCAGGTTCTTTTACATTTATGATGTGCATCTCGGATTTTACAACTTAAGGATTGGTTTTATTATAATCCTTCAGTCAATACCATTTATTGTGAAAACTACTATAGGTAAATGGTGTTTCTTACATCTACTGTATTCTTAACGGTATTTCTTACATCTTCGGTATTTCTTGCGGTATGTTTAGCGGTATACTTTGCGGTATAGCATTGGGGTAGGTACCTTGGCGGCTGTGTTTTTCATACAACCAATACGGTAGATTTGACATTTTTCGCGAAAGGAGTCCTTCTGTGACGAGAGTCAGTCGGCAAAAAATGATGATTTATAAGCGAGAGCTGTCAGTCGTTTCACTAGATTCGTTAAGTTAGGAGTGGGAATGGAAGTGGCTAATGGAACGACGAACCGGGAGTTAATTTAAAACTCTAAAGTGACAGAGCGATAATGGATATGTAGCAAAGTAAATGGAATCGATTATAAATGAAATCAAATGAAAAAAAAACCAGAGACAATAACATAACTATAAAAATTAAAGAAACAGTCAAATATAACAATAAGGGAAGAACATACAGTAAAAGATCCCTAACTGTTTGTGAAAATAAGGAAATAAAAACATCAAAAGTTATTAGACACTCAACACGTACTGATAATGAATCACAAAAGTAAGTCGAAATACAATTTACAGGAATGAACACAATATAACCACTATAGCAACGATATAGTATATTAAGTACCTATATTATTGTCTGAGATCGGTTACCCTTAACGTTCGACATGCTTATAACGTTTTTTGCAAGATTGATACCATTATAAAGTATAAAATTAAACATTTTCGTCATATTGAATAGTTTCATTCATTTTATTAAGATAGATTCTTTGGTTGTTAGGTAGTAACTAAGGTGCATAACAACAATGGAGAATTGAGTTTTTATTTAATTGTCAATAATTTTAAGTACCATTTTGATTATTATAAATTAAAATATGAGCGAAAATGAATTTGAAGTAATTGAACGGGCTTGGGAAGAAGGGCATTCCGCAATTATTCCCGAAAAATCCAAAATCCGTTATCAAAATACCTACCAAAGTTTTAAAAAATGGTGCGAAGGCAAGAATTTAAAAATCGATAAAAAGACTTTATTGGCATATTTCGTTCAAAGACATATGCAGTTAAAAGCTCCTGTAAGCCTCTGGGCAGAATATTCAATTATTAAATCCACCGTTTTTCTTTATAATGGCATTGATATTTCCAGGTTGCGAGTTTACAAAATATACCCTGTTTCAGCACAACCTCCACCTCCTGAAATACGTTATGCTTCGCTAGTGAGTAATTTCCAAAATGTACCCGATGTCAGCACGTTTTACTAAATATACCCGATCTCAGCACATTCACGACAACGTCTTTTGTCATACATGATTTTCTTATTTCTTATGTCCTACCAAACTCAATATTAACACAATACATAATGCTACGATAATTTATTGTGCCTACCTATATAGCTGGCGATGCTAGACAAGCTTATTTTCGTTGGTTTTGTTGTATATAAAGAGTTAGGTAGTTAGTTTATGATTGCTTAAAAGCAATCGGCTCAACCGATTACACAGATATTATACAAGATTTAAAATCGGAATTCCCTAGAATAGTGAACTTAACTGAGCAAAGTATTAATACAGAAAACAAAAACGTTATAGTAAGATTCATACAGTCCCTCAAGCGAATTAAAACTCCATTGCAATTAACTCAATTTTTTGGCCGACGAAAAAGACGACCTGGTTTGAAAGCTGGAACACGCCGCATAATAGCAGGCCGACCAACCCATAAAGAAGGAGAGAACTCTAGAAAACGGAAAAGATCAAAAATTAATCATTCGCCCATCGAAAACATCAATAAAAATCGACCTAATTCTAAAACACATTAATTAATTTACTTGATTTCCTCTGTCCTCAATCAATGAACTAATCTTTTTTTACTATTAATATCGAAAAAGTTTAGTATAGTGCCCTTGTTTGATAAAATTGTCCAATATAATAATAGTTATTATTACTTATTTCATTAAATGCTTTCCATAATAAACCGTTTTAAAAAAATTATTTTTGAGTGAGCTTACTTTGTGTCATAACAGGTAGATAAGTAATATCGTGGATTTTGCGAGATGTGCTGGGATCGGGTATATTTAGTAAAATGTGCTGACATCGGGTATATTTTGGAAACGTACTCACTAGCGAAGCATGACGTACTTCAGGAGGTGGAGCTTGTGCTGAGACAGGGTATGTTTTGTAAACTCGCTTCCAGGTTTTCAAATTTGATCGCGTGTTTGAAGAGAAAAAATGTTGGCTATAGGCCTAAGAAAGCGAGCATTTTTACACGGGAGCAATTTGAAAAATTTCTGATAGAAGCACCGGATGAAGAATTTCTAATTCACAAGGTAATGTAAGCTAGTTTAGGTAAAAGAAATACTCTAATGAAGATTTTTTCATAATTTGTAGGTCGCAATGATATTGGGAATATCTGGTGCCTGTAGAAGAGAAGAATTATCTAATATTACTATGAATGACATCCGAAAAACCGATAGTTTAATGATTGTTAAAGTTAATTAACCAGACGATAAAATTCCATATTTAGAAATTCTGCAAAAGTATATAAAACTTCGTCCATTACAAGTAAAATCAAATCATTTGTTTTTAAGATACGCTAAAGGAAAATGTGCTCAAGTAATAGGGAAAGTGGGATTTCATTAAATAATTTAACAAATTGTACCTACCATAAGTTTCAATATTATTAAATAATTCGTTAGTTTTCTTTATTCTTTCAAAAAATAAATTAAAATTAAGAGATTTTTTAACTCGACGGTAAGTGAATTTCTTAACGTCGAGTTGGAGTACTTACCGTCGAGTTGGATTACTTACATTTGAGTTGCTAGTAACCTACTGACGTAAAATCTGTCACGGTAAACAGTCAAAAATGATCAATCGTGTAAAAAGGTATATTAATAAATAAAAGGATTAACGTTTTTAAAAATATCAAAGTGGAATACGTAATCAGAATGAAGTATCTAATTTAAATAGTACTATTTATACGAAATTTAAATTTTATGAGAATTTTTATGACAATGAATATAAGAGCCACTTTACATTATACATAATTTATAATTGAATTTGATTTTAAATTTAGTTTTAAATTTAGAATGATATTAAGAAAAGTGTAAAACACTAAAATTTAGAACATAGCGAGGTTATTAAATTATGTTCTATTTTGATGCTTAAAAATAGACAGTTCAAGAGTTGACGTTGTCAGGACAGTTGTGTTTGAGGTTATGTAAAAACGAGAAGAAGTAACAAAAACAAACCACAGCATGGGTAGTGACTTTATACTGTGAACAAATTACAAAACAAAATTATAAAATAAAATATGTCGTGGTCAAAGGATCAAGTTAATGCTTTAATTGATGCATGTTTTGAGTCTCCTTGTTTATATAATGTGCACTTAAAGTTATATCATAATAAACATGCAAGAAATGCTGCACTGGAAAAAATCAAGAAAGAGTTTTTATAACTTTCGGGATCTTCCACTTTTAACTCTTTTAACATGTGCAAAATTCCTCAACCCGATTCTCGTCTCTGTAACCAAGCACGGCACCACAATTTACGATTCCTTTTCTTTTTTACCGACTTTATAAAGGTAAATTGCTACAGCTGATAGCACATGTTCCTCAACATCGTCCATTTTGGCTGATAAAAATATCAACAAATTTAGCAAGTGTGTTTGTGTTCAAGTTTTAGCACTAAATTTAGGATATAATCACTATTTTTACATGGTTCATAAATGTATGCTAAATTTAAAACTAAATTTGAAATCAAATTCAATTATAAATTATGTATAATGTAAAGTGGCTCTAACTCAAGTTTAATAAATAAACTATTTAAGTGAAAAAATTACAGCAAATACATTTTTTTGATGAAATGTACATAATTATCAAAAAAAAATTCGGAATCTTCTTTCATTTTCTGAGAAGTGCTTTTTTGATAAAAAGGTAAAAAATTATATAAATGACACTATATTTGGAACATACTAAAATAAGTTCTCACCAAATTTCTTGGGATTTTTTTTAAATAATAAAAATAAAAAACCAAAAACTTGGTAATTTCAATTTTTCACATAAAGTTTTCAAAGAAAGCAAATAAATACCTCCGACCAGAGTAAACATCTCCATGGATTATAGTATCAAACACCAGCTATATTATTTTGGACATCCTGTCGCAGAGCTGTACTGCAGCACAGCTAGAGGTAATGAATAATTTTTAGATGGGCTTTGAACGAAAGCGTCGCAGAACAATAGTTTACGTTTGAAAAGGGATGTATTCATTATTCTAATAAAGGTAGCCCCAAAATTTCATTCTTTGACTGTCTGGTTCAGATCAGATCGGCTGCCAATATTTTAGTAGTGCAGTAAAGTTAGTTTCTTTTTATTTATTTAATTATAGTTTGTAGTTATTAATTATATTATTTTAATCTTTTAGTTAGCATAAAGACAATAATGTGGGTATACCGTAAGGTACATTTTGTATTGAACGAATAAGTTGCAGCTATGATAAAGAATATACGATTTAGGTCAGAGGTAACGGGATGTACTAATTTTAATAAAAAAAGTGTTAGAGGTACATAAATTTTAGTAAGTTTGATAAAGACAGGCAACACAGTTTATTCATAATAGCAAACAAACCAATCTGTAACAATAATTATTTTATATATATATTTGTTCTTTTTGTAAGAAGATTAATTCAAACTTTGATTATTGTCACAGATAAATTACAATGAAATATATTTAAAAAAAATTAATTAAAGTCAAGATAGCAAGATATCGTTACAATTTTTTTTAAATTCAAAGAAGCAAAATGAATATTTTTTATTTGTATTACTCCTATATGTAGTGTTTGGGGAATTTTTCTCAGAAATTTTAAATGGCAAGTGGCCTACTGTAATCGGCTTAATACGATTACACCTATTTACAGATTATTCGATTATTGAGAGGGATTTTCCAAACAACCCAGTTTTCTTAGAAACATTATCGGGAATATTATTTTAAAAGAAAGTAGGTACATTAAATCAGTACTTAGTATTAGTTCTTTGAGTAAAGTTGTATGAAGTTGTATGGTTTTCATAATATTGTAAACAGTTGGAATATATTTAAAACATTTGTTGAATGTTAATTGTGCAAGTACCAAACAATGTCGATAAGCCAAAATAAGTCCATTTTACTTACAGACTTTACTTACGAAAGGAAATTCCAACACTTGACAAAATTATGAAATCAGTGCAAGAAGATACGGACTATACAAAATTCTCCAGAAGGACATTATGCATACTTTTCAAAGATGTGGGTTTCAGATATACAAAACATAATGGAAAATCTCTCTTGATAGATAAACCGGAAATAGTTTTTTGGAGAAGAGACTATTTAAGAAGCATTCCACATGCCAGAGAACAAAATTTGAAAATCTTCTACTTAGACGAAACATGGATAAATGCTGGATATACAGTTTCCAAATCTTGGCAAGATGAAAACATTAAAAGCGGAAGGCAGGCATTCGTGGAAGGTTTGTAGTAAGGTTTGCAGCCACCATCTGGAAAAGGAAAAAGACTTATCATTGTCCATGTTGGAAGTTCTGAAGGTTTTGTTGATGGTGGATTATTAACTTTTATTTCAAAACGCACGGGGGACTATCACGAAGATATGAATGGGGATGTCGTCGAGAAATGGTTTGTTCAAATGTTGGATCTGATTCCAAAAGGGGCTGTTATTGTTATGGACAACGCAAGTTACCATTCATGGTTACGAGAAGCATTGCCCACAAGTCGTTGGCGTAAAGCAGAGCTTTTGGAGTAGCTTATTTCGAAAAATATTAGGTTTCCAAAAGATTCACTAAGGAAGAACTTTACAGAATTGCAAAAATGAACAAGAATAAATAAAAAACCTACATTGTAGAACAAAGGGCTTCTTCTCGTGGTATATCAGTTCTTCGACTTCCCCCTTATCATTGTGAACTTTACCCCATAGAATTAATTTGGGCTCAGGTAAAGGGGGAAGTTGGAAAAAAAATACTACTTTTAAAATAAACGATGTTGTGAAATTGTTTGAGAATGCTGTAAGTCATGTTAGTAAGGAAAGTTGGACAAACTGTATCGAGCATGTCATCAAAGTAGAGGCAAATATGTGGAAAATTGACAATATTTGTGATGATTTAATCGACCCTATTATTATTAATGTCAACAACGATTTTTCCTCTTCCGAGTCGGATATAGAATTAAATGTAAGTAATAAATGTATTCCAATAATTATTTCTTTTCGTTTTTTATTATATTATAATTTAAAACGTATTTTTTCCCCAAAATACACACCACTGCATTGCGTTATTGCTTAACTGCTAATCCTTTAACAATGAAGAAACCCTAAACTTTGCTACAACTGAAACAAATACGGGGTCGATCTACCTGGTTTTTAGATTTACGGAAGAAATGTAATTTAAAGTAAGAGATTTATCAAAAATTGCATGGTGCTCCCTGTATAGGTTTTGCATACTTAATTAGGGTTTATTACTCCTCGTACTTTTTGTACATATAGTAAGGTATGTATTTTATTAAAATTTTATTTTATAAAAAAATGAAGAAACAGTAAAATATAAGAGTAATGAAAGAACATACAGTAAAACTGTTTGTGAAAATGAGGAAATAAATACATCAAAACTTATTAGACACTCCAAACGTTCTGATAATGCATCACAAAAGTAAGTCGAAATATAATTTACAGGACTGAAAACAATATAACGACTATGGCAACGATAAGGTATATTAATAAATAACAGGATTAACGTTTTTAAAAATATTAAAGTGGAATACGTAATCAGAATAAAGTATCTAATTTCAATAGTACGATTTATATGAAATTCATATTTTATGAGAATTTTTATGACAATGAATTTAACTCGAGTTTAATAAATAAACTTTTTGAGTGAAAAAATTGCAGCAATTACATTTTTTTGATTAAATAGTACATAATGATCAAAAAAATTCGTTTTTTTCATTTTTTTTGCATTTTCTGAGGAGTGCTTTTGTGAAATTAAGTCAAGCAATTACATTACCAAATTTCGTGTAAATTTTTTTTGAAAATAATAACAATAAAAAATCTAAAAATTGGTTATTTGGTTTTTTCATATAAATTTTTGGGTTATGTGAAAAATCTGTTGTAAATCTTTTTAATGCCTACAATTATGCCATTTAACTTTTTGCCAAAGGACTAAACCAATTTTTAACCTTAAAATCTACCCTCTCCCACTTCCCTAACTCGGATTGCCCTTTATTTTTTATTTGATTTTTTATCACATTCTCCTCCTTTTCTAATGGGTTTCATCCTCAGATTAAATATAGTAAACATAGAGGTGCCACAACAACATACAGTTTGTAGTCAATAGCAATGAACCTATAATTGAAAGAGATGGAAAATAAAATTGACACCTAGATGTGTAGGTAAACATAGCCGTACAGTGGCGTGTAATTGGTTAGAGCATCACCGTAATATATAAATGTCAGTTAAATAATTTACACACATTAAAAATAATTCTTTTAATTAACTGAAAAAAAAAGAAAACTATTTAAAAGAAACTTTCCACTTTTATCTTCTCGTTTATATATAATATGTATTTCACTATTAATTTGATTTTCTTATTTGTAACGCTAATCACGTCTAGACAATAACAAAAAAAGGCACTGATGCCAAATTTTCGGTGTGGGTATTTGATACAATTGGTCTAGAGCTTTTTTATTAGTATTATCGAAAGGTAAGAAAGTGAATATTAAAATGCATTAAAGAATATTTTCTCTGACTAAAAGTCTCCTCTTAAAAGTAAAATAAAATTGTTGTAAATTATAGTCTTACGTTTTTGTTTCCTACTTCGTACTTACAAAACACAACGTCTGGCAATGCTCTGCTGGTAAACAAATCTGTCTCGACGACAATATGACTACTCTATGTTTACTTATTTCTCTGAGGTTTCATCCTACTGCTATTTTTTTGGTTTCAAAAATTATCGACCATGGTCTAAAAAGCTGAGGTGGAAGATAAAAATTACAGAAAATACAATAGGTATAATGGTTGGCGATTATAATGCTCAAATCGGACAGAAATATTATATTAAGAAGGTAGCAAAAAATAATACAATACTTAAAAAACAAATGACAAAGGACAGAGATTATGTAACTTGACAGTAAGTACAAACGTGACCCTATATACGCCATTTGGGCATCCCATTATCAAAAACCCCATACACAAATAGATCATCTACTTGTAACAAAGAGAAAACATTCATCCACAAGAAACTTACAAAAGTTAAAATAAGCAATTTGAAAGATGCGGATGAAAAAATTATTGAAAGCAACGAGCCATACATAGAAACAGGTAAGGACAGACTATTTAAAAAAGCTTTTAGTATAGCATGCAACAGTCCAAGAGCTAGGTGAAGATGAAAAAGAAGATAGGTGCACTAGAAGAACTGTCAAAAGAAGAGACCCAGAAATTAAAAAACGGATGGAAAAACAAATGCTGTCAGATTGGGAGCATCACCCTAAAATAATGGTCATAAATTATACCACAGATTCTGGGGTCAAAAATATGTTGATTAAACCCCACTTACCTATATTCAATAGTGCACACAAAAAAAGTTACAGGGCGCTAAAGTTAAAAATTTAAATAATTTTTTTAACATTACTCTAAAACGGTTTAACGTTAATTTATGAAAATTTATAGGAAATACTAGTGGAGAATACCGAATAAATTGGAAACAGTTGCATTCAATTATTTTAATTTATTATGGATTTTCAGAGGAGATCAACACCCCTTTCACCCACCAACTGTTTTTAGGGCTAGAATTTAACAAAATATGGACCGCCACTGGAGGTTTTAGCGAAAGGACATCTCAGCGAATATCGCAAATGTATTATTCGCGTGTTCTGTATGTTAGAGATCATAAAAATATACTGCACGGTCCTAGAATTGTTCATCGTGGATTGCCTCAGGGTTCGGTATTAAGTCCTTTATTATTTAACATATATTCTGCTGATATTCATACACGGTTTCAAAATTCAATAAAATGTATTCAGTATGCCGATGACATTTGTATTTACACTATCCAGAATACATATGACGATTGTATACAGTCCTTAAATAATATAATGGAAACTGTGGTTAAATGGACAAATGAAACTAGTATGAGTCTCTCAACTGAAAAATGCTCAATTATGTTCTTTACTAGGCATAGACTTCACACACCAGGGAGCCTAACTCTGGGTGGGAGGACATTGTCATTGGTAAACGAGTATAAATATTTGGGGATGATTCTGGATTCAAAATTATTATGGTCCAAACATATTAACCATATTAAGAGCAAATGCGAAAAAGGTTACAATCTCCTAAAATGCGTTACAAATCGTAAATGGGGAGCAACTCCTGCTATCGCTATTATGTTCTACAGGGCCTATGTACGATCAATTATGGATTATGGGTGTAGTTTATACGGGTCTAGTAGCAACTCAAATTTACAACAAATAGATCGTATCCAGTACAAATGTCTTAGAACTTGTATTGGAGCAATGAAATCAACACCAGTGAATGCTTTATTGGCAGAGTGTAACGAACCTCCACTATTTTTAAGACGCCAATTATTATCCCAAAAATATTTAATCAAATTGAAAACTCTTGAGGCAGATATGATAAACAATTTATACACGATTTTTCTAGAAGACTTAACTAATAAATATTGGAGAATAAAAAACACACCTCCACTTGCTGAAGCCTTCGCTCAAACTACAGAATTTAATAATTTTTATCTCACTGACAAAAAATTACCTATATATACAATACCTTATGAAGCAATTTTTAATATCCCTAATGTTATATTCCCTAATTATACGGAATCAAGTCGTGTTAATATAGTCCTGCTTAAAATCATATTGGCAGATCATCCTAATAAAACAAGCATCTATACTGACGGATCTAAGACAGAATGTGGGGTTGGATGTGCAATATACATTTGCAATACAGACCAGTATTTTCGCTACAAACTCCCCGAAATATGTAGTATATATACTGCGGAACTTTACGCTATCCTACAAGGTCTTTTATGGCTAATTACAAACGGTAAGAGGGAAGGGGTAATTATATCTGATTCTAAATCAGCATTAACCGCTATAAAAGGTATTATTCCGGGAAAAATAAATTGCCCTATTTTATGCAAGATAAAAAGAGTTCTATTGGAACTGAATGTAACATTTATTTGGGTTAAAGGTCATATTGGAATATATGGCAATGAAAAAGCTGACCAGTTAGCCAAAGAAGCAATAATGGATGGAGTGTTTTGTAATATTTATACTGGAAGGGATGCGATTAACATAATAAAAAGGAAAACATATTTATTATGGCGTAAACATTGGGAAAATATTGTGAAATCCTCTAAGAATACCTATTTTCAAATACATCCTTCGTTACCATTACCTCCAGCCTATATTTTTTCCTATTCAACGACTAAATTCCATTCAGCAAGTATATTTAGAATGAAAACAAATCATGGAAAACACCCCGCGCATTTGGCCAAACTTGGAATAATTCAGTCACCAACATGTAATTGCAAAGATCATGCATACGCAGATCTTAATCATATATTTTTTGGTTGTAGTGTACACCTCGAAAAGACTAATAAACTCATTACATCACTTGTTAAACAAAATTATGCCTTACCAATAAACCTCACACATATTTTGAGCACCGCCAACCGTAATACTTTAGATTTGCTAGTTAACTTCATCAAAGAAACAAAAATGAATCTTTAAATATTATCATAACCCAAATTTCTGTGGCTAATGGACTTGTTTCCGAGCCAAAATTCTTTCACCACCACCGCCACTGGAATCAAACGTCTATTCTTAAACTTTTGTATCTCTTTGTAAATATGTAAATATTTTATTATGGAAGATGCAGCTACCCTTTAAAATGCCAATTTCAATATTGAATATTTAAACTACATTTTCATAAATATTAAAGACATCTTTATTATTAAATTACAATAATTTAGAAAATAATAAATAGGAGTAAAATAAAATCTAATCTACCTATTAATTATCACATGTAATAATTGAGTAGTCTCTGATTGATTACTGTTAGGGTATTTGTTGTTGCTTTTTTGACATAAGTAGAAAAGTTTTTTAGTTAATAACTCAAAATAAATATATAATAATTACAGTTTCTCAGAAATTGCTGATATGCACTTAGTGTTAGGTAACGATTTCATTATGAAAATAGCGGTTGTATGTATTATTTTTATTTTCTAATTAGGTGAATGTGAAGGAAATGGTACGGCGGCTGCAAGGCGCTATACTGATAAGTTCCCTAATAGAAATGTACCAGATAGGCGAATTTTCCTGACAACCGAAATTTAAGAAAAACAGGCACTTAAAAAAAAACAAGTTCTCGGTAATAGCGGTCGTCCAAAAGATCTTGCGATTGCAGATGATATAATAGAAATTGTTGACGAAAACCCGGACACAGCGGCAGTAATTCACTTATAATAATAAAAAATTTAAACATAATTGAGTGAAGGGCCACATCAATCTAAACTAATTCAAAAATCATTAGTTATAATTAATTTGGTGCTGCGAACCTCGCTTCGCTCGGAAATACTTCACGCTTAAAATTCTCACTTTGTGGAGCTCACATTGGCATAAAAAGCAGTAATTCCTAAAAAACGTAAAAAACAATTTCGGACCATGGAACACAAACATTACATCTAGAAAACATCAAGTAATCATCACCCGTTTACGATTAGGATATGCCAGAATGACCTACCAACAAATGATTGTTTATCTCATTAGATTTTCTATAACTCTTAGAAATTACGGTATAACTGATTAAAAAAAATTACTTTAAACCCCTTTTAAAAACTGAACACTCAAGATAAAAAAATTTTAAATAAAAAAATACTCGTTGCATTAAAATTGATAATAAAATGGTATAAATACTGGAAAATTATATGTTGTCACTACTTTATTGTCACAGTAGCTAAGTAAAAGGTACACAAAATGACAAGCAAATTCAGCATCTTCTTCCTCTCTTTCTGCATGGTTTCAGTAAGTTTTTAACAATTACGTTTTTAAAGACCAATACTTTACTAATGTAATTTTTGTAATTTAGTTATTAAATATCATAATTTTGACACTCATTCTTGGTATAAAATGTTGCTCATTTTGTCACCCATTTTTATCAAAGTGTAACAAAATGAAGTCTCATTTGGTCACTCTTCGATAAAATCAGATTTCATTTTTAAACATACATTTTTATGGAGAAAATAAAAAACGTACCTGGATATTACAACGAATCCATTTATTTAAGAATACTGACATAAATTAAACATACAGTTTTCAAACGTATTGCCACGGAATAATGGTGCCTTTTGTTCATGATTGTTAACAAATTGAGCCACGTTTGAATCCATTGTTTGAGAACTGCGATATTGCCGATATTTGCCGATGTATTTTGTCCAAGTATCTTCATTTATTATTGATAGATTCAGCAATATAATTTTTGGCAACAGCATTGGAATTCCATCCATCATGTCTTTTCAACGTTTGTATATCAGCACCATCAGCATCTGACAGTAACGTTGCTGACGATCTGTGCAATGCATGGCTAGTGTATAATTCAGGATTTTGAAAGCCAAATAATGTCTCTATTTTTTTAGGATGTCAGAAAATGTGTTGCCAACAGGTTAAATGGTGCATGTTTCGTTTCTGTATCTAAGGAAACATCGATTGTTTTTTACATGATTTGAAAGCATTTCAATGTGTTTTAGGACTAGTACAATCAGATTAATTCCAGCAACATCACCTTCGGTTATTGTAAAATTTCTCTCAATCTTTGTCTTTCTATCTGGAAAGCTTATTTTGATAAAAGAACCGCGGTCACTAACATCCTCGGGCGCATATTTAGTAATTCATTTTTTCGGCAACCTCCTGCTATCCCAACTAAAAAATTACTTTCAAGCCTAAATAAATATGATCATCAGCTTCTACTTTACTAAAAGTTTTTGATTTCTTTTTGGGGGATATCCTTCCGCATTCCTTTTCAAAAAAGCAATCAAATTTGTAAAAGGATATCCAAATTTTTATTGACAGATTGTTCGTTACATCGAATAGTGACTTTACATCGTCGACAGTTAGAATACTTTTACTTTGTATGAAAAATAAGCAAGAACCTTTTCGGAATATTTTCTTCTTCACTCCGCACCACTTTTGGAAGTTAGAATAAGCTGTTTCATACGCTGGTTTTGATTTACTTGGCAACAAATTTGCTACAAGGCTTTTGCAGCTTCTTCATCGTCTGAAGGTTGGGAATCAGATTCAGATTCGTTCAATTTTAACAACAAAACTAATAAATAAATAAAGGCGATAGTTGTGGCAAATATGTTTTCACATTTAAGCTTTGTTGTAATGGTTATCTCCATAGAAACAAACAAGGACGGCTTTGATACTATCTAGCAGGAATAGGCCGACGTTAAATAATAACCAAGTAACATAAATTCAACATAAAATTGCATTACAAAAAATCTTGTATATAAACACGATGCAAAACACCGTGTTTTTGCACAAGTCACTACGCTCGTGATCCAGCACATCGTTCATTTTGCATCTAGTTATATAATTAGCAATTTTTTTTATTTCAGGCTATTGCTTTGCCATCAAATAAATTGCAAGTAGGTTCCCTTTTTGACGTTATCAAGGACTTGGTAAAAATCGTAGAAAGAATTTTGGATAATCTTATTGTATACGTTGACAAACTTGTTACTGAAATCACAGGCAATTATGATGAGTTCCATAAGAAAGTCGTTACTGTTACGCACGATTTCCTTTTGAACATCATCCGTCGCTTCAAATCAACTTTGGATAAAATCGCTGCCAGTAAGTGAAACATAAATACTAAGATATATTTATTGATTACATTTTATGGTTTATTGCAGAAAGTTCAGATGCTGGTAAGAAATTGGCCACTTGCGTTGAAACTTTCGACGATGATACAATTAGCGTAGCAGTTTCTTTCTTCGACGTTACTGCCAAATGCGCACAAATACAATTCGTCGATTTGATCAAATCGGTGGGAGCCATTGTAAAGGATCTTGCTGATGTTCAAATTGATGCCAAAGCGGCTGCCGATGAAATCGACAAATGCAGCGACGACGATTTTGGTTGTCTCATTCAAGTAAGTTTAACTCCCATTTTTTTATAACAGCAACTGATGTATGAATATTAATACAATTAATATAATTTTTTTTTTGTTTTAGGTTGTTCTTAATCTGCTCGATGTTGTTGTCACTATTCCCGATAAAGTTAAGGATGATTTCCAGCCTCTTGTCAACAGTATCGAGGCATACGTACAAAAAATTGGAAGTTGCTACGGAGAAAATTCTGAATCCTTCTTCAGCTTTGCTGCTACCGCCTTGGACAAATTGGCTACATGTGCTGCAGCCTAATTTCGCCAAGCTTTTTATGTACAAATATAATTATTATATAATATAATATAATATAATATAATATAATATAATATAATATAATATAATATAATATAATATAATATATAATATAATATAATATGAGTTATTTATTATCCCAGTTTTAAGCCTTACTCTGTGAAAGTCCATCTTACTAAGAACTCCAACCCTCCAGAGCTGGTGCGCGGGACGTGTGATCAGCTTTTCATAATTCTATTATTTAATTTCAAATTGATAGAACAATAACAGATTTTTAAAACTAGGTTAGTAGATTATTTTTATTTACAATAATTCTGGAAGTTTGCAAGGTTGCGCTTATATAATATAATTATAATTAAAATATCTTAATTGTACAGGATGTTAATATTAAGATTTACAATACTAATATACTAATAAAATACATATAGCTAATCTGCATTACACCTTCCCGGGGGCATTAAAAAAATTGTATCTAGATGCATATTTTTTTCTTAACCTAAATAATGCTTAACTCTATTTTTATGAATTTCTACAATTTTATTACCTAAATTTATAACTATATTGGGACTTTTTGAAGTCACAACCTCATAGGGCCCACTAAATAAATTGGATCGTTTTTATTGGTTGATATATTCCTTATTAAAACTATTTCACCGCATTTGTATTCAATATTATTACTTTTTAAATCACATTTTTGTTTTCTTGTTGTTTTTAATTACATTAGATTATTTTTACAATCTTCCCAAGCTTTTTGTAAACTATATTTGAGCTCAATTGGATAATTATCGAAATTGTACTCTAGATCTATATTAGATGTCAAATTTGAGGGCAATGTACAAGTTCTCTCAAAAACAAGTTCGAATGGAGTATAGTTTGTTTCTGAACGTACAATGTTATTATAAGAAAATGTCCAATACGTTAACCAATTTCTCCAAGTATCAGAATGTCTAGAAGAATATATCCTCAAAAATGCCCCCAAGCTTTTTCGATTGCACCCAATGTTTCGTGGTGGTAAGCAGTTGAATTTAAGCAAGTAATGTTTAAAATTTTACAATTTTCTTTAAAAATTTGTGACATAAATTCTGTACCTTGATCAGTTAAAATTTGCTTGGGTATCTGTTTCCGACTCTTTATGTATAGGAAAAGCTTCAACGTATTTGCTTAAGTCGCACTGGAGTGTTAATATATATTCGTTATAGTAGTTTTCACAATAAATGGTATTGACTGAAGGATTATAATAAAACCAATTAGACCCTTAAGTTGTAAAATCCGAGATGCACATCATAAATGTAGAAGGACCTGATTCAGGTAATTTTGTTTCTCAGAGAGGGATTGTAGAGGATTATAGCTTACACTTCTTGTTCATTTTTGTCTTTGTATTTTATTGGAAGTGTTCACTTGTGTTACGGCGTGCAATAATTTTATAACATTTATTTGTTATTACAGATATTAATAGCAAAGATTTTATACCCCAACGTACAGAATAGGCAGTATGTGGCTTTGGTGGATAAAAAGTAATAGAGCTTCTTCCAGTGGTTCGTTAAAGAAGAATCACTTATCTTGTAACGCGAAAATCATTATAAAAAATGTGTATAGTTCCTTACTTCAGCAAGGATATAACGCGGGTGCTGCAGCAAGAGTAACCAGTAATTTGACGAAGGTGCCTCTTACCTCAGTTAGACGAATTGTTGAAAATTCCATGGAATCAAGGAAAAAACGTAAGAATTCCGGTGTCACAAAAAGTCTAGACGACTGGGAAAAAGATTTCATAAGGCGAAACATTTACACTATGTACGATAAGCAGAGTGTCCCTACAATAAAAAGTCTGAAACAGCGGCTCATCAATGACGAAACTCACATAAACTGTGGCCTCACTACTCTTTAGCGAGCTCTGTCTGCAATGGGCTGTAAATATCGCAAAATTGACAAGAAACAAGTAATAATGGAATCCACACGTTTAATAAACTGGCGTTCTGAATATATAACGTCAATAAGAAAATACCGGTCTGAAAATCGGTTAATACTCTAACGCTATGTGACTTTTCTGCCAAAAATATTAAGGACTCTTGTTTTGATTATCACGAAGATACGACAGCAGAGCTTTTTAAAGATTGGTTTAAAAATTGTCTGTTACCCAACAATTTGAAGAAAATTATACAAAAAAAAAGAACTTTTACAAGTGCTGCAGTCATTTTCTTAAAAAAAAGGTGTTTATGATACAATTGCAGAAGAATTGGGAGATGCAGTATTACGACTCCCTACTACTGCGTGTTCAATCCCATACAGCTTACGTGGCACCAACTTAAATCGAGTGAGCGCGGAAAAAATACTTCTCCCACTTTAAGTGGTAGTGTGACAGAATTAATTAGGAACTGTATGAATGACATTCCTACCGAGAGTTGGGAGTTGGAAGTTGGAAGTTTTGTTAGGTAGTCATGTTATAAATGTTAAAAACTCGTACCTTTCTGTAAAATCATTTGCACCAATTATAATTAATTTAGATGAGGATAGCGATAGCGACACTGAACTGAATATAGAATAGAATTGTAAGGGGCTGTAGTCGTAATTACCATTGGTTCTTTGTTAGGAATTAAATACTTATGTCTTTGACAGTTACCGCAGCGATTAATAAATTTTTGTATATCCTTATACATTCCTGGCCAAAAATATTAAGAATTAACCTTTATTGGCTATCCCTCATATTTATGTCTTGCCAACTATCAAATTAGTGGGTGCACATCTATCAGTGTGATTTATTATTAATTGCGGAGTGACAGTCCGCAGCGACAGAAAGTGCGATTGAAATAAAAACCGACCAATAAGACATTATTGTATCAAAATTTCTTTATCTACTCCCATATCAGTATTGCCTTGATTATGTAACAAACTACTCCTGATTAAGACCATAGTTACACAACAGATATGTAATGGCGATGCAATAATACATATATATTACTTATATATTGATGTTTAAATTTATGAAATTAGCATTGCCTGTCAAATTTCAAAGCGGTAGTAGGTCATCAATTAGAGCGTTCACCTTGTAAACGACAGGATGTGAGTTCGAATTTCACGTACGACAAACCTATCTTTTTTTTTTTTTTATTTATTATCTCAAATTAAATCTCAAATGCCATTTGATCCAATCATCGGAGAGAATTTTATTCTAATGCACGATAAAGATTGCCCTCATGTTGCCACAAAAATAATAGAATACCTTCAAGAGGATGATATCCAAGTTTTAGATTGGCCAGTGGTTAGTCCAGATTTAAACCCAATTGAACATGTTTAGGACTACCTGGACAAGCGCATAAGAACTCGTAATATCGCTCCAGACAACCTTGATGATCTGGAAAATGTTTTAATAGAAGAATGGGAAAATTTGGATTTTGATTATATAAGTAACCTGATAAGAAGCCCTCCACGGAGAATAAGATGTTATTAGAGTCAGAGGTACCAGATTCAAACATTATTTCTAACGAGTGCCGTAAAAATGCGTGAGACAATTATTTTTTTCAATTTTATAAAAATAGTTAGTTACACATTGATAATTTCAACATACTAAGTTTAAAAATGTTAATATTGCAAAATTAATTGTAAGTTTTTTTTAGTGAATAAATATTTCGTTGATTTAAAATAGTTAAGAAATTAACTCTTTTATCTTTGTTTGTAGTCGGTAAAATTTCTTTTATTTGCCATGCTTAGTGTGAGTCCACAGCGACCACACACCATTAAAAAAAGCTGTTTTTAGGATATTATAAAAAGATATTCAGAAATACAAAAAAAACCTAAAATTAGCAAACTACTTTAACATTTTAAATTTACTAATAAATATGAAGCTCTAGAATAAATCTCAATAAGTAGAAATCGTTAATAATTATATTGATTTCTTTACGTATAAAATGTCCTCTATTACACAATTAAAAGAGAGAACAGCTGATAACTACCCTTAGGTTCACAACATTGCATCGCAATGATACCGATATAAACAGATATCTGGATGGCCAGATCATGTTCACAATACTGTATAGTTCTGCAATAATATGTGAAGCACATTCTCGATTTTCAATTCGCTCCAAACTCGCAACAACTACCTTATATGGACTCTTGACAGAACGGCCTATGGTTTAGTATAATGGGAGAATTCAATTCCGTAATATTCTAAAAATATTCAAGTAGGTATAGTGTGGTGAGAATAATAAAAAACTCTAACTCAACTTTCAAGTTTAATTGAAAAATTATGATTAAAATCACAATTACAGCTGTTTCGCTAAAAACTAGCATCGTCAGATTGACATATTGAACAGCTGTAATTCGGTGTTTTCATTAGAAATAAATCAATGAAATTCCTTTGTAATCATATAGTAAATTATAAATATTTAATCTTAAACTCATTACAACGCAACCATAAAAAAATGGAAAACACCGAATTGTGATTTTAATCATAATTTTTCAATTAAACTTGGAAGTTGAGTTAAAACAAAGAGTTTTTTATTATTCTTAGTAAGATGAACTTCCAAAAAGTAAGGGTTAGACAATAAATTTATGTTGTGGTGAAATAAAACAATTGCCAATTATTATAATTGAATTCACATACTTTTATATGACGGTGAGTAATTATTCATTTGATAAAAGTATTATTATACTCTTTCCTGTTATTTATATGTAGTAATTGTCAAAATCAATTTTAATTTATATTGTTTTTGTAATTCGTTAATATTACGTGCAAATTACAAGTAAATTATATAAAACTTTTGTCAACATAATGATGTAAAATAACTACAGTTGATTAGTACTAAAAAAGTCATTAACTCTAAACAATTAATATCTATTGAGTATTATCCATAAACATTAAACTGATTATATTTGTAATAAAACGCAACATTTTGTCACTTTTATTACCGAAAAAGCAAAATAACATTTTCACAACTCATAGAATAATTAATAGTCAGTCATTGTAAGGCCTATTTCTATAATATATTTACATATTCTATTTTGTAGTAAATCATTTTTAATTATCACTTTAAAGGTGAAATTTATTTAATTTTAATCCATTATTCAAATAATCAAAAAGAGCGTACTTTCCGTATAATAAATTCATCAACATGTATACTGTATCACCCTATAATTCTTAATTCTGAACAATATATTTTGTGTTTATATTTTTAATTCAAACTATTATTAAAAAAGAACAAAAAACACTGGCAAGTGATAACATTGAAGTGCCTTCTGATCGCCTGAAAATATTGTTTAGTCAGCTGTGTCCTTTACCTTGACCTTTATTTTTGTAATTATTGTACTTTTTATTTTAAATGCCGTTCTAAGGGATTTCAGCGATAGGTAGGGATCATACAGTGACACTTATTGAAATGAGTCATCCTCAAAGAGAGAGAACCTACCGGCAGTATTTAGAACTTGGAAATCTGGAAAATCGTCCAAGAGCAAGTCGCCATCGCATTACAACCCCTAATCAAGATCGAATTATTGTTCAATTGGCCCGAAGAAACCCGAAGATTTCTGCCGATGCCATCATAGAGCAATTTCAGGAAGCACACCAAATCGAAGTTACCGGTCAAACTATTAGAAGAAGACTTCATGGGGCTAATTTAAGGGCTCGTAAAAGTTTTAAAATTAACAAATAATAATAAGGTTGCTCGTTTGAATTGGTGCCGTAAGCACCAAAACGGGGGTTTGGATCAATGGCAGAATGGGATGTTGTAACATGTCTATCGCCATGCTACCTTTCCTTAGTTTACCGTCCGAACCCTAAAATCAACCCCGACCCACTGTATATTAGACACAACCTTATCATCGTTACCAAACCCATCCCTACAACAGAACGTACCCGAAACAAAACCCTTACCAACGCACGTAACCGGAAACCCCTGTAAATACTGCTATAAATTGGGGCAAACACCTCGTTTCATTCCTTTTCGTCCAAACAACCACTAGTGACAAGTTGTCCGCGAAATTAGACAATACATTACTCTGGTTGTATCACAGATACAGCCCGCTACGCTAGTAGGGAGCAATATACCCGCTAGCAGGAAAAAATATAGTTCTAGAAGCAGTTCCTTTTGATGCGGAAATATACCTGTTAAATATGTGAATTCAAAAATTTAATCAAGAACAAGGGACTTTATTGAATGACATTTACAAAGAAAACTGACACCTCACCAAGTGACAGTTTTAAACGAAAAACTTCACATTAAACATTTGAATGTGAATATGGAATATTTCTTCCCTTGCAACACAACAAAATAAAGTACATGTCTTCTTCAATCCTACAGCCTTCTTATTTTAGAAACGGAGTCTCATCGGTGGTTTCCGGGTCCTCTGGGGCCTTGGGGTAGCTTGTAGCATAGGGGATCTTTCTGCCACTGAAACTGCCGGAGTTGTTACAGGATTTCTTTGACTTGGTTCTTCTGCCGGAGATCGAGGACTAGGTGATGGAAGTCGTCGAAGTTGCTGCTCGTGAGGTACCAATGGTGTTGATGCCGCTCGTGGAGACAACAGCGGTCTCTCGCTTGGTGCTGAAGACACATTTCCTTGAGGATCAGATGACGAGGATGCATTGTGCGAAAACCACTCAGAAGAAGAACTACTTGAAGCAGAATGATTTGCCTGATTGGGTGGACTTCTTGCTAACACCAAACCTGGTCTTCTTACAGACTCGTATACCCGTATTCGCCGACCTGAACGCGCTTGCTTCAAACTTGCATTTTGTAGATTTTCTCCCTTGTTCATAACGTTTGGGACACCTGAGTGACTTCTAATTTGATCCACGTGTCGCTTAAAGTCCTTCCGGCAGTATTCAATCAGGTAGTGCAGATCCCCTAGTCGCCGCACGATCGTGCCTGGAATCCACTTATCCATTCGAGGATTCCCTAAAATGAAATAAACAGACTCCCCAAGTTCAAATGTTCGAAAGCCAACAATCGGATCAGAATTACAAACAGAATGACCTTTAATCATGGCTTGGGATGGTCTGGTCAAGTCTAGTCGGCTCCTCAGATCTCGACCCAGGAAGAGCTGAGCTGGTGAACATCCCGTTGTTGCATGAGGAGCTCCTCGAAACTGACGAAGAAACTCGTTCAGATTTTCTGTTAGCGTTCCTGGTCTCGTATCCATAGCATGAAGCGCATCCTTCACTGTCTGGACGTATCGTTCAGCCTGGCCATTAGTTGAAGGGTGATAAGGTGCAATAAACTTGTGAAACTTGACTCCTTTCATTTGAAGAAATTTCTTGAATTCAGACGAGGTAAACTGAGGAGCGTTATCAGAAACCAGAGTGATTGGGACCCCATAAGCTGCAAATAGATCATCTAGAATCCTCGCAGTAGCTGCTGAAGTTGTCGACGAAGTTACTTTAACTTCTACCCATTTACTGTACGCATCCACAATGATTAGCAACATCGAACCAGCAACCGGACCAGCATAATCGATGTGAATTCTTTCCCAAGGACCACTGGGGTACTCCCAGTGATGTTTTCGAAAACTTCGGAGGAGCATGGCCATGTTTGGCGCACTCACTACATGACCTTGCCAACTCTTCAATGTTGTCATCAATACCTGGCCAAAAAACGAATGATCGAGCTAACCCTTTCATCTTCACAATTCCCAGATGAGCTGCATGTAGATCTTTCAGAATCGATGATCTTAGAGATGAAGGAATCACAACACGGTGTTCTAGAAGTAGACAACTTGCTGCCAACGTGTATCTTGATTCTGGAGGTTTGTACCCGTGCTTACTGAGATCCTGTCCATCTTCCAGCAATCTCACGATCTTTTGTAGATGATGGTCGTTTCGAGTTTCCCGGGCTATGTCTTCAGCTCGCACCGGGAGCTGTGCCACTTGATGCAAAACGAAGAAGTCGAAATCGTCTAACTCTCTATCTCTTTTCTCTTGGACAGTTCTCATTTCGTCCACATGGTTTGTCGTTTCCAAAGCGAGCACGGGAGCAGTAATCAGCATTCGCGTTTGCTTTTGAGGATCGGTATTCAATGTCGAAGTTAAAATGCGCCAAGTAGTCTGCATAGTTGGCCATTCTGCTGATGCACAACACTGGTAAAGACTTTTCGGGATGAAGTATTTGAGTGAGAGGTTTATGATCCGTGATCAGAATGAAATGTCTTGCATACAAGTAGTGGAAAAACTTCTGTACTGCCCAAACTATAGCGAGCGCTTCTTTGTCAATCTGCGGGTAACGTTGTTCTGGAGCTTTCATAGTACGACTCGCGTACGCGATTGGACGTTCTCGCCCGTCTGGAAGACGATGTGATAGCACTGCGCCAAGTCCCGTTTTACTCGCATCCGTAGCCAACAGGAGAGGAAGATCAGGATCATACGGCATCAAGACCTGCGGTGAAGTCAGAATTCCTTTGATGTCATCGTAGGCTTTATTAGCTTCTACCGTCCACTCGAAAGTTTCCTTCTTTAGCATGCTTCGCAAAGGTCTATCTCTGGAGGACAAATCTGGAATGAAAGAACTGTAATACGTTGCTTTGCCGAGAAATAATTGCAACTCTTCTGGTGACGTTGGTTTTGGTGCTTTACGGATAGCTTCAACATGTTTCTCAGACTTGTGAATCCCCTTCTCATCTATTCTGTGACCCAAAAATTCGACCGATGTGATTCCAAAGACACACTTCTTCCTGTTCAGCTTCAATCCGTAAGACTTGATTCGTTCCAAAACTGCCTTCAATGTTATTAAAAATTTCGCAACCGTGTCAGCAAAAATCAAAATGTCATCGAAAAAATTCACCACGTTTGGTATTCCTCGTAATAATTCCTCCATTCTTCTTTGCCAGATAGCTGGAATGCTTGCTGCACCGTAAACCGCTCTTGCAGGTCGTATTAATCCATGTGTCGGAGTGTTGAGTGTCAATGCTTCCGCGAACTTCTCATCAACAGGAAGGTGTGTATAGGCATCTGTAATATCTACGTGACCGAAGATCTTTGCATCTTTCATACGGTTAAACAAGTGACCTGCTCTCGGAATTGGATATTCGTCAATGACCATCCTTGGATTCAGTGTTGGTTTGTAGTTTCCTGTAATTCGTAAAGCACCACTTTCTTTAACCACTACATGAGTCGTTGAAGCCCACTCTGAATGCTCGACTCTTCTGTAAAATCCTGAAGCAATTTTTCATCAATTACCTTGGCATACTTCTCTCGCAAAGCTAAAGGGATCTCACGCGCTTTGCAGAACACAGGTGTTACATCTGGTTTGAAATGTACCGTAGCTGGAGGCCCACTCATTTTTCCAGGGACTGCGCTGAACAGGTCATCGTACTTGGCTAACAATTGCTCCAGATTCTTCTTTTCATCTTCATTCAAACCGGAGAACTGAGAAACAGTGGACACATGCATGGCAGGAATACCTGAAAACAGTTTGCGAAAATCAATCTCATCGACAAACTCCTGAATCCATTCTCGTCCGAACAAGGGATCGTAATCGCCGTCCACCACGAACAAGTTGAGTTTGCGTGACGTATTTCCAACCGAAACAAGTACCGGAACAAAACCAACACATCCAATAGGATGTCCAGTGTAGCTAGTAAATCGTCGGTTTGTTGGTTGCAATGGAATGTTTGGTGCAAAAAGACGACAAGAGTTTCTGATTGACGATCCCACACGGTGCTCCGGTGTCCAACTCCATTTTCAAAGGATGGTTGTTGATTTCAACATCAATCATATGTTTTCTCGTTGACTTAATCACGTGCACATCTTCAATATCCCTCAAGTCTTCGAGAACTTCGACGTACTGCGCTGGTTCTTCAAACTCTTCCATCAAGTGGGTTGAATCTTGTTTTGTAGACTTACTCCGACAAATCTTCGCTATATGACCTTTTTTTCCACAGAAATTGCAAATCGCGTTTCGCAAACGACAATCTTGGCGCAAATGAGGACCTCCACAAGAGAAGCAAAGTGACTTCTGCCCTTGATCCTTCCGATCGAATCCTTTTCTTCCATGAACTGGGGTGAATTTATCCGATAATTTCCTTTTTTCACCAATGGAACTGAATATCCAAGCTTATTTGTATATTCTCCCGATGATGCTGGCATTTCTGAGACACCCATCGTGTCTGCTGTCTTCTGAGTTGCTTCCATCGATTGCGCAATTTCGTAAGCGTCTTTAAACGTAGCTGGATCCCTGGAGATAATCTCGTCGCATATATCACGTGAAAGCAGGCCATGTAAAAATTGTTCGATTAGCATTCGGTCAAGAAATTGTTCGTAACTGCAATGGACAGCTCCTTTTCGTAATTTTAAAGCGAAATTTGCAATTGACTCACCAGCGTCTTGTTTGATTTTTCTGAATTTGCAACTTTCAGCGAATTTATTTCTCTTCCGATCCAAATGAGCAACGAGAGTATTTTTAATCTCATCATAGGTGAGCTCTTCAATTTGTCGAGGGCTGATCAAAAATTTTAATGTACTTATCAACTCCGTTCCGATGTACACACGCGCGTAGGTTGCGTGCTGCTCCACAGGGATACGGCTCAAATCCAAGGCCCAATCAAAACGCTTGAAATAGTCCGCCACTGATGTTTCATCCGACGCGCGATACTCTCCGATCGTGAAATTTGGTGGCCGTCGTTCAATCGCTTCGTTTCCGATGTTTCCATTCTCATGCCTTTGTTCGGCGATCGCAGCTACAGAATTTTTGACTGCATCGGTCAACAAATTCGTAAACGCATCAAGCAATTCTCGGGGCAATGCCATTTTGAATCGAATTCAGGTTCTTTAATCCCACTTCTGACACCACTGTTAAATATGTGAATTCAAAAATTTAATCAAGAACAAGGGACTTTATTGAATGACATTTACAAAGAAAACTGACACCTCACCAAGTGACAGTTTTAAACGAAAAACTTCACATTAAACATTTGAATGTGAATATGGAATAATACCTATTATAGTAGCAGTTTCTTCTGATGCAGAAATATCCCCATTACAGTAGCAGTTCCTTTTGATGAAGAATCCACCACCATCAGCCAACGCCCCAACTACAATTACTTCCTTTGGAGAGGCGCTGTAGGGCAAAATTTCTAATTTATGAACGACAACGCGCCATCACATCACGCCCAACGGGTTATTGAGTTTAAGGAAACCGAGGATATTGTTAGCTTACAGTAGCCACCAAAGTCTCCGGATCTAAATCATATCGAACATTCATGGGATATGTTCCACAACAATATCGGGGTTATGCGGATCTTCCAGCCCCTATCTATGCTGGGAAAATATTCCTCAGCAGCTTATAAACAATCTAATTGAAAGTGTATTTAATTGATTATGATTATGTATTTAATTTTTTTATTTAGGCATAAATGTCTTTGATACATTTTTTTTATAATTTTTTTTAATTAAACATCATCAGAGTTACTTCGTTCAAAGATAAAATCTCTTCAGAAGAGACATTAGGTACATCACATGTCGTTCATTCAGAAGAAAAGTGACACAACTCAAAATGTTTAGAAATTACACAACTGAGAATAACTAAATAAATATTTTGGTTTATTTTACATATGTGTGCATGTCCAGTAAAGGATTAAGTTAAGTAATCACTTGTTTGGCAAATGATTTGTTACATTCTGAATGTAAATAAAAAGTTAACAATTTTCAATTCGCTCGCCTATAAACTTTACTTCTTTTGAGTTGTGTCATTTTTCTTCTGAATGAACGATGTGTTGTTTTAGTTTTATCTTTTAATGAAGTAACTCTGATGATGGCCTTATAAGTCGAAAGCGCTCAGTTACTGAATTTAATAAAACTTTACACACTTGACCTACGGTTTTTAATATACAAAAAAAATTTTCCTTCCTTTATTATTTCATCATGTGTGTAGAAAGTCTACAGCCTTTTATTTATTTTTGAATAGATTATATTGCTTCTATATTATACGAAGCATGTTTTTCAAGTGAGTACCATTTTTAAATTACGCCACCGCAGCGCTGTCATTGCCTTTAAGCGCTTGCGCGTCGTAACCTAGCTACAACAGTTGGGACACCGTTTACGTGATTCGGAAAATGCGGCCGACTGTGAAGTGCGTGCTTTGATTCGTTTTCTCTGTGCTAAAGGCTTACAAGTAATTGACAATCATCATCAAATCAGTGAAGTTTATGGTGAAAATATTATGAGTGAAGGAATGGTGCGGAAATGGGTTAGGGCCTTCAAAGATGGCCGCACAAACGTTCATGATGAGGAACGAAATGGGCGACCTTCACTGATTACCGATGATCTCATTCAAAAAGTGGACTGTAAAGTGAAAGAGAACAATGATGAAGAAGTAAAAACACCAGTGCAGCTGTGGTTGTCCAGTCTGGCGACAAGCTTCTTTGACGACAAGTGCCTTTATATCAATGAAAATTATGTAGAGAAGTAGAGGCAAGAACGCCATTATAGTTTTTCACTTACTTGCAAACGTTCAATATGTATTTGCTCTGCACTATCTTTTTTAAAAACGTCCACGCCTAGGTTGGCGTAATATTACTTTCACATTTTCATTTTGGTTACGGGTTAAAATATTTTATTTTTAAAAATCCCCTTTTTTATATAGTCTGCAGGATTTAAATAACTTTTTAATTACGAGCTTAAATGGTGTTTCAAAAAAACCAAATAAAATATTTATGAACATTTAGCAAAAAAAATGTAAGCTTTACACTGAATTGTAATTCCTGTATATATAATCCGTCTATAACTCCCTCCAAGGCAAGTCCTAAATACGAAACCAACCCAGTTTTTCCATTAAACGTTTCCACGTTCACATAAATTTTCACTAGCTATATTTTTTTCTCCGTCGCGTCGTCCGTAGTGTTGAAAAACCTTGTTATGAGGACGAGCCTGGCTCTATTCGACAGCAATCGACCCGCAGATGACACGCTCAAAAAACGTGTCCGTATACAAGGTGCGTTCAAAAAATGTTCTTGTTCATATTATGTAAGAATTTTTTTTTTTTAAGTATTATAATATATTTTTAACGAGTTGTAGTATTCTTTTCTAAACAGGTTAAACTGTCCATGCTAGAGCTAGGATGGTCGCGTTGCAAAAATGCAGTGGGTAACACTCTAAATGGAAAGTCTGACGGGTAATGCAGATACCTATACTTCCACATAGATGACGCCAGGATCTTGTTTTTTAAAATACCTACAAACCTAGGTACATCAAAAGTTGAAAGATGGCAAATCGATACTATTTAAGAAATATATAATACGAGGGTATATCAAAAAGTTTGTAAATGGTGCACGGACGAAAGAATTAACAAAAAATATTTGGTTATTACTCAAGAGGAACTAAAATTCTTGTCGTGCGTCCGGTGACATTCTACCATTTTTTATTTTGTTTTACCGTTTCTTTTTGTTATTTTCTTTTGATTTAAGTAAAATTTTAAAGTTAAGTGGATATTTTTTAAATTTCAGAAAATTTCGTACATAAATAATATTTTAAATATACGTTTCATGCTATCAGTAAACTTTGTTTATAGTAAATTGTTTTTGTCGTTTTTTTTTCTTTTTATACGATGTTATCTCTTTAACCAGAATTGTAGGAGTTCGATTTCAAAATACCAACATATTAGTCGGGTAGAAATGCTTACAGTGACTTTAACATTGTCACTGTAATCCATAAATCTGTTAACCTGAAAAAAAGGTGATACAGCGATTGGAAACAGTACAACTCGATCAATTAGTAGGTTTTTTTTTGGTATAGACCATTGGTCATACAGCCAGTCACGTCAGGATTCATATTTACAGATATTTAATAGCTAACACAAAAGGAGAAAACCTCGGTCACACGTTTTTTTTTTCTTCACACACAAAAGTAGGCCACGGTTAAAAGGTAAAACAAATAGGATAGAGCACATAGATAACAAATTTCAGAATTGAACCAACCTAAACATAAATCTAATCTGCATCATTAGATCATAGGTACATATTGGCTTCTTTTAAAAACATTATTATCGCATCATATATTTTCCGAGAGTTAACAGAAAGTAGGTTTTGCAGATTCCACGGTGCTTGGGCGTTATGTTTTCAAAGATTATTCCAAAGAACAACCGTATGATTTTCTGTTTTCCTGCAAGTAAAAAAAATATGATCTAAACTTCCCTCTTCGTTACATGTATCACATAGATTTGATTGGAGTATTTTAATTTTGAGTAAGTGACTAGGGTAGCAAGCATGACCAAATCTCAGTCTTATAATTGTTGTTATGTATCTTCGTGGTACTAGGAATTGTTTATACCAAGGCTGTGTGGGGATTGATAACTGTAGTTGGGTGTAATTAGTTGGGTTGCTGATGCAATTGTTGCCATTTTGTATATTGCTTTGATTTGTACTTGGAAACTAAATCTGAGAATGTTAAATTATAAGACGTTTCGGAACCATCAAGTATGCTACATTTCGCAAATAAGTCAACTTTCTCATTGTGTGTGATGCCCACGTGTGCTTTAACCCAAATGAATGTTACGGTTTTGTCATGCATTGTAATTTGTCTAATTGTTTCTTTTATTTATCTTATCCATACTGATGTTGTTAATTTGGGATGGCCATCTTTATTAATTGTTTTTAAAGCTGATAGTGAATCTGATATTATAATTATGAATTTTTGATTACATTTTCTGGCGTAAAGTAAAGCTTCGTAAATAGCTATAGTCTCAGCAGTGTAGATGGATAATTCTGGTTTAAGTTTAAACAATTGTTTTACATTTATACTCGGAATGAAGAATGCACAACCTGTTTCCATTGAAGTTTTGGATGCATCCGTATATGTTATTAACGAATTTTTGAAGCTGTTCACTATGGATAGTAATAAGTTTTGGTTTGTCGCCGGATTATCGCCGTAATCTGGTATAATGAGTGTCATAGTTGTGAAGAAGCTGTAGAAGTCTTGAGCATATGTGTCATGAACATTACGGTCTAAAATATCTAGATAATTATTAGTTTGAAAAGACCTACAAAGAGGTGGAGATTTCTTTTTCCTCCAATACTTATTTGTCAAATTGTAGATATTTAATTGACTTATTGGAGTGAACAAATTGGGGTGGAGTATATATGTTTTGTTCAGAAATTTTTCACTAAGCAGATTTATTCTTAATTCAAAGGGAGGTTCTAGTGCTTCTACATACAAAGGTTGAATGGGGGTTGATTTCATTGCTCCTAGACATGTTCGAAGACAACTATATTGTAGGCTTAAGTCAAGAAGAAATTGCTACACAGCTAAATGTGTCCCAAAGTGTTGTTAGTCGTGTATGCAATCGATCTTTGGAAACTGGGTGTACAGGCATAAAATTTAAGGCATAAAATTTAAGGCATATATAATTTAAGAGCTAGAATGCGTAGTTCACATCCACGGTTGACTGGATTGTTATAGAGTCAATAATTGTACCATTTTTTGGTGCAATAGGCGAACAATTTGTCTTTATCGAAGATAATGAGCGCCCGCACCCTGCGAGTATTGTAAATGATCACATTGATTATCATGGTTTTATAAGAATGAACTAGCCACCATGTTTATTCTGGTGTCTAAAACAGTGGTCAATGTTGTCTGGGTATATTCGCTAACTGCTACTGAAAGCTGCTACTCCCAAAGGAAGTAATCCATCTAACCAACCTGGGATGGCTCGAAGAGTCTTTCTGCACCTCGTCAAGACAGGTATGGCCAGAGCTAGACCTGCAACGAACCAACAATCCCTACAACGATCCCTATCTAGAAATTCTATTGTAAAAGCGATTGCGGATGTACCCAAACAACATTGACCACTGTTTTAGACGCCAGCTCATTTAAGGTTTTATGGCATTGTATAGCCACCTTTGAGGTCAGGAAAACTGAGTTTAAGGATTTGATGGCAGTTTGGCTGACAGTTACGATAGATATTTCATTGGATTCTCACCCTTTTTCGGTTGATCTCTGTAGATAGTGAGGGGTCTTGCAACCGCTTTGTATAACCACCTCAAGGTCCTGGCGATATTCATACTGGCGCTCTGATTTCCTCAATAAAAGAGTTAAAATATAGTATAGTCCTACCTACTACTTATTTCAGTCTTGTTAACTGTTTTAATATTAGATATATTATTTCTATAACAACTAAAATTAACTTGGACATATGCCCAGCCCATCCTGCACCTACATATTTTATAATTTGAACCAAATAGCCGGTTTAGAGTTATTTTTTGATGTAATTAATTACATTTTAGGGTATTTTTATTCACCACATAATTATTTATCATGCGATAACGCATACATTTATAATCTCTATTATAAAGTACACTATAATTTATCGAAATGTGTCACCAAATATTGTCATTGTCGATTGACATGCAAATTTTTGGAATCCACGTTGAAAAGGGGGTTTCGATGACACCAACTCCCGGTTATTCCGGAAAAATTTATGGGAAATGTAAATACTCGATGTTTTGTTATGTTCCCGGTCTTTATATAAATCATAAAAAAAATCAATGGTGCCGTAGTTTTTCCTGGTAAATTGTAGCATGTAACTTTTTTTGAATAACAGGATTTTATATTTTCTGGGTATTTGCGGAATCAATGAACAGGATTTGGAATGTTTCAAAGAACCGATCTGTTATACTGTTGGTTTGACCATAATATAAACATCCGTCTGATAATAAATTGGTTCCTTTTTGTTTATTAGCTTCTGTTAATATTTTTAAACCTACATTGAGACCATAAATTCATAGAGATTTTTCTTTTATATATATATAGCAACATATTTTGGTCAATTTAAATGGTTATCAAATCAGTCTATCAATCAATCAATCAGTCAAACATTAGATGAGTCTAATTAGAATCACTATACAATGTCGAAAAAAATGTATTACATGTATTTATTACATAAGGATAGTATAAGGATTACATAAGGATAGTACACAAAATCTTCTTTCTTTCAAGTTGAATCAAGGTCAAACATAAATCAATGGCACAAATATTTGAAGATCAACAACATCAACAAACATTTCTTAGAATGAATCTTATCATGATTTCAAAAAAGGGTTGTATACAGGTAGTACAGCTTCCCTTTCCTCAGCCAGGTCTTCCCAATGTCATCTTCTAGCTCTTTCTTTGCTACGGCTTCGTGGCAAATAGTAATCGAATCTCACATCTGTCACAAAGTTTAATAATTACTAGTTTTTATTTATCTATGGTCTGTTCCTTTGAGGTTTCAGCGTTCTCTATGGTTTTAGCTGTCAACAAATATCCATGGTTTCCAAACTACCTTGGTAACTAGTCAAAATAAAGGCATTTTATTGGTTCAAAGGTAGAGGTGTGAAATTTTTAAATTAATTTGCTTTATTTTCTGGTAGCAATAATTATTGGGTTATCTAATAAACGACAAAGAAGACATGTTGCTTGTAAAAACACCAGATATTGAGAGAACTTTTGTTGTAATTGGTCAAGAAAACCTGATGTATTTATCTTTACGGCCATCCCATACTCCACATAACAGATTATTCGTGAATTATAAAGAAAAGAAAATATTCGATTCAGACGGTTGGTATCTACAATTCTAGGAATCTTAGATTAAGAATTGCAGAATTTTTAAATTAACCCAATTCTAAAAAATATACAGGCCATATCATGGCGGAGAACTTCAGCGACGTTACTTGCTGATAATAATGGAAACATCACAAATTTAAAGAGACACGGTGGCTGGAAGTCTACCAATGTCGCTGAAGGATATATAGAGAATTCACTGACAAACAAAATTAAAATTGCCAAGACCATTCAAAAACTATCAGCAGAAGACTATCAAGATCCCAAGTTTCCACAAAACTACAGACCCATCAGCCTACTACCAGCGATGAGCCGAGAGAGTCATCCTCAAGAAGCTAAACGAAGAAACCGAAGCAATAGGAATACTGTCACAAGAACAGTTCGGATTCAGAAATGAACACATGACCAAGTACTTAAAATAGTAGAATACACAACAGAGGGATACAATAGAAATCAATCTACTGGACATTAGCAAAGCCTTCGACCGAGTATGGCACGAAGGACTGATATACAAGATGAAAGAAGCAGGATACACCAGAGAACTGACGAAACTACTACTCAGCTATCTGAAAAATAGAAGATTCAGGATAAGGAAGGAAACGCAAAATCCGAAGTAGCAACAACATAAGCCGGAGTACCACCAGGATCAGTCCTCTCACCGATGTTAGATTACTATCGTCACAAGAAGTATTCAACCAAGGAAGGTGACAAGAAGACTCCAAGTCCTATGGACCAAATAGACGAATGGTGCACAACATGCAAAATCCAAATAAATCTAGAAAAAACCCAAGCAGTCTACTTTACTAAAAGAAGGAAAAAACCAGAAGAAAACATTAACATAGAAGAGATCCAATGGAAAAACAAAGCCAAATACCTAGGAGTGATACTGGACAAAGGACTAACCTTCAAAGAACACGTGGAAAACATCACAAGCAAGAAATAGACTAGCCGGACTCATAGGAAGAAAATCCAAATTAGCACTGAAGACAAAGATACATCTTATAAACGCAATCATTAATCCGATTATATGGTACGCCTCCGTAGCCTGGAGACACACACAGCCAAAACCTACAAAAAGAAGATACAAGCACAGCAGAACATCAATTTAAGGCAAGCAGCAGACGCCCCATGGTACATAAGAAAAAGACAACTATACAGGGAACTAGACCAGGAGAAGACAGAAGAAATCATGAAAGCCAGAGCCAGAAGAAGATTTGAAGAACTCAGGACACACCCGAACACAGCACTTAGAGAATTAAAAAACTACACATCAGAGGACTACAGGAGACATCCAAGACCAAGGAAACAGCTGGACAACTAAGAAGGAACAGCATCTGTCAAGAAGCAGACAGAAGAGGAACCACCTATAAAAGACTCTGTCCATCCCTAGGGAGATGCGCAGATTCTTGAGTAGGGACAGCTTTAACAATTGGATCCATTCTCTAAGCACACGCCTAAAAATAAGACAGAAGGATAGAGGTGCAAAGCACCATCCCGGACCAAATAAAAGACACCTGGAAACCATCTCCGAACCAAGAAACTGGAATGAAGAGCATAAGCCCGAGGACTGAGGCCCCCATCGGACGTGATGGGGGGTGGGAGAAGTTCTTCCCGGAATGCACAGCTCCTAGAGGGATGCATTCTGGAAGGGACGGGTTTGGTTAGAGTGTGTGTGGAAACTTTACCTTCTTGTTCTAACTTCAACAAGAAGCATTTAAATATACCAAGCATTTCAAACAAATTGGATTCTTTCAATATAAGCATTTGCTCGAATTTTAATATAAGTAAGAATTAGAATGTTTCTGTTAGTCTTATTTTCAAATTTTAAATATTTAACTCAAATAAGAATTAAAATATTCGAAATTTTGTTCTACAAAGAAATATAATAAAGAAATGTGTCATTGATTTTTTATTCTACACGATTGCCGAAAAAATATTGTACGCAACACGACCGAAAGCAGTTCGTCCAAACAACAGTATTTACCAGAATTACGTAAATTAGGTACTATTTTTAGTTTTGACTTTGAATTGATAGTAATTTGACATGCAATGTCATTAAAATAGAAAGTAAATACTTATGAAACTATTTGTGTTTTCGACTAGTAGACAAATTCATTTAAAAATGTTTTAAAGACAATTTGATAGTATAAGTGTTATACTACAAGTTTTTTCTTCCTATGTTAATTCCATTAAACCATTACTACGACTTTTTTAAGGAATACTCTTTATTGAAATAGAAATAACGATTTTATATATGGGGCTTTTTACTGAATGGCCTATTTTTTTGGAGAAAGTACTTCAATAACTTTGGCCCGCTAAATTCTAAAATCAACATTAAAAAGTTTGAATTGAAAACTCTCGAACTCCATACGAATGGAAAATCGCGAAAAGAAATAAAAAAAACATACACATACAGGCACACACCATCATCAGTCATACTTTTTTCATTTCCATTCATGTCAGAGGAAGTCTGGCATTCATTTTCAAAGTCTGATAAATTGAAATAACCTGGCATCTCGCTTATATACAGATTTCTCCTATTAGAATTTTTATAGGGCTTTGTAAGAGAGCGAGGAATAGAGGTTAAGTATTTTTCAATGCCAATATTATCACAAGCCGATCGTTTTTCATTTGGCAGGCTGTTCTTCTTTTATAATGAACCATAGTATGTAAATATTAAAAAAAAATGTGGTGGATTTATAAAAATTTCAATATCATCAAACAATGTCAGACTGACAAATGACACCAATATGTTTAACATGCCCATATGAAGACCTTTTTAGTTATTTCAAATATTTTTTGTTATTAAGAGGGATATAAAACATACAATAAAACAAATATACATAATAAACAACGGTTTATATATACAGTGTGAAAACCACTTATGGAATAAAATTATTTGTGGGGTTACTTTAGAACACTTTCACATCATCTTAAACGAAGTGCGGTTTCTTTTTAATGGTTTCACATGTCCAGGTTCTCTGAATTGTGCATAAATCATCATTAAAATTTCAATCCGGTGAGTCTTAGTTAAATATTTCATTATTACTTCGCAAGATATTAGTTTTTGATTAAGATTTGACAACTACGATATTTAAATGTCAACACATCAACAACTGACAGACATTATTTACCGATTTAGTTTAATTGAATTGGTGAGTGAAAGAACGATACAAGCGACAAAATATGACATTTAAAAGTGAGATAGCCAAAACGCTTTAAATACGTAAATACACCATTGGGCGAAAGAATAGTACATAAACCATCTCCTTTACCTAAGAATTAACATTGCCATTTTCTCAATGAGTGAAAGAACGATATATGTGCGGCGCTTATACTGTTTTTTCACTCAATAGACGTCGTTACACGTGGTAAAAATATGCGGAATGCAGCATTTTAAAAGTCATTCTATATTTGGCAATTGACACGAGTGGTGATAAATATTTAGATAATACTGGCCAGTTTTACACCTATCACGAGGGACAGGCTTATAAAGGGCCCAATGAGGTCTGCACTTTTCTTCTCGATTAGTTTGTAAACAAACTATCACCAAACATAACAGAGCTGCATATATTTTCGGATGGGTGTCCGCAACCACACAATGGTAAGGTTTTTGTTGACACTGGCTGCCACAAAGCGTTTCAAAAAAATATGTCATTACTTTCCAATCCGCGGTCACTCTTTTCTGCCGTGTGATCGCGATTTTGGTACGCTTAAGAGAGTAATAAGAAAATGTGATCGAGTTTATTTACCAGATGAGTACTACCATATGATAACATCTTCCAGGAAGAAAAGTCCTTTTTCCATTGACACTGTTACTTATAAAGACATTTTAGATTTTAACAACTGGTGGCCAAACTTTTATAAAAAAACATGCAAGTCCGTTACAGAAAAAGCTAATTTTACCGTATCACAGTATAGACAGTTTACATATTTGAGCGAGACACCAAGATATGTGACCGTATATGATTTCATAGGGGGTTTTAGATCCTACACATTTAAGCTAATAAAACCAAATGTCAGCCCTCAACTCCCAACTTTAAAGGCATATCAGGAACCTGTACCAATAAATGAAGCAAAAATAGCTGATATTAAAAAGGTTATACAATACATGTCAGGAGAAAACTTAGAGTTTTATTACCATATTATTTCATGGAAGGTTACTAAAAAAAGTGACGAATAAGTTTTTCTGGGTCTTTCTACTATTATGATGTTCATTACAAACTTTTAAAAATAAAATAATCCCATTAAAATCTGTTTAATTTTTTTTATTTTTTATTGAGTGAAAGAACAGCATAAGTACATGTCTTTTGTCTCTAAAAAACTTGGTTACTTGCATTTTTTCCAAAAATTTAAATTCGTCTTCTTTTTATAAACTACTAGATCTACAATCTTCCAATACATCAAAAAAGTATACCTATAATAGTTTTTTAGATATACACTTTTTCTTCATTTTCTTTAAAAAGACAAATTGTCGCTTGTACCGTTCTTTCACTCACCGATTCAATTATATTGGCATAGTTATCTATACAGCTTTTACCTATTCGTGACAAAAAATGTTAACAAAACCCAAAATATTGATACTAAGTGAGGAATTTTGAGGCCAGCATTCAGCTAATTAAAAATAAAACCATTAAATTGATTGTACTAACCCTTACTTTTTGGAAGTCCATCTTATTAAGGATAATAAAAAACTCTTCGTTTTAACAAAACTTCCAATATTTATTAAAAAATTGCTTTTTTAAAGGCTCAATGACAGCTGTTTCGCTATGAAGCAATTTTTTAATAAATATTGGAAGTTTTGTTAAAACGAAGAGTTTTTTATTATCCTTAATAAAACCATTATTTAAAGTGTGAAACATTATTATTTTCACAATTTTAGGTATATACTATCTTGAACAAAATTATAAATAATTTAAAAATTTCACCCTGTACAATTCGTAAATTTATTTTTAAAAAGATCACATTTGAGTAAGGGTCCCATCGTAAGAAATAGTCGTTTACCTAACCAGTGTGGAATACTCACTTTAGGCACGTGTTAAGTACTATTTTTTCTCCTGCTTGCGCGAGCCGCAGGCGAATATGAGGAACCACGAGCATCACGAATTTTCATTCTAACCGAGTAGCAGACTGTGCTTTCTCCACGATCAAAGATTTGAAGTCCATGAATATCTTTTATATTTATTCTTTAATTTTTTTGGTTGTAAATTTTCCAGTATATTATTTACACCTTTGTAATTTCAGGTTTTGTATTTTCATACTCGAATATATATTTGAATCGAAAAGTGATAACAATAATTTTGTCGGTTACTCAAATCTCGCACTATAATGACAATCAACTGCGTCAACGCTAATGCGAGACTGTAAATACATTTAAATTGCAGGGGGCACTCATTTTAGAGTTGAAAGAGTCATTAGCTTCTAATATGAAAATTTTATGAAAAGCTTACGGCATTATAAAAAGTTTACCGTTTTATATTCAAATTAGGTTCAATTTGGAATAAAAAAATCCATAGTAACAATAAACATTTCAGGATTAGTCTAGAATTAGGGAGACCTGTTCCTAACACATTTAATATTTAAAAGATAATAACAAAATTATTAATATTAATAATAATATTAATCTGGAAATGGATAATCTTACTGATAAAATTATTTTGAATGAATTAAAATTTTATGTTTCTAAGCACATAGCTCTGGGGATTATCCATCAAAGGTCAACTAGTAACGGATTATGTCATTCATTTATGAGTTATTTTTACAAACAAAAATATACCATTATCATTTAGTGTTAGATTTAGATAAAGTAGCATAGATTAAAAATTTAATTAAATATTCATTCCTCAGATATACAGCGTGAAAAGTCAAATAAAATTAATTATTTACAACAAATCTCTAAAAACTAAATACTAAATAGCATTCTTAAAGAGAAAAAATGGAAGTTATCGGCCTAAAAAATAAAAAACCTCTATGTTTAAATAAGTCCAGAGATTTATATAACAGGTCGGCTGAAAAGTCCCCGGTCTACCATAGTAAAACACAATATTTTGACAAAATTTATTTTTTTTATTCAACATAGTTGCCTTCAAGGGCGATACAGCGATTATAGCGACCTTCCAACTTTTCGATACCATTTTTGTAGTACTCCTTCGGTTTGTCCTTAAAATAGGCTTCAGTTTCGGCGATTACCTCAGTATCAGAGTCAAATTTTTTTCCCGCGAGTATTCTCTTCAGGTCAGAGAAAAGGAAAAAGTCGCTGGGGGCTAGATCTGGAGAATACGGTGGGTGAGGAAGCAATTCGAAGCCCATTTCATGCAATTTTGCCATCGTTTTCGATGATTTGTGACACGGTGCATTGTCTTGATGAAACAACACTTTTTTCTTCTTCATATGGGGCCGTTTTTTCGCGATTTCGGACTTCAATCGCTCCAATAATTCACAGTAATAGTCGCTGTTGATTGTTTTTCCCTTTTCCAAATAGTCGATGAACAATATACCGTGTGTATCCCAAAAAACTGAGGCCATAACTTTGCCAGCTGACTGTTGAGTCTTCCCACGCTTTGGTGGCGGTTCACCGGCCGCAGTCCACTCAGCTGACTGTCGATTGGACTCAGGCGTGTAGTGATGGAGCCAAGTTTCATCCATAGTCATATATCGACGCAAAAAATCGGGTTTATTACGACTTAACAGCTGCAATCACTGCTCAGAATCATCAATTCGTTGCTGTTTTTGGTCGATTGTGAGCACGCGCGGTACCCATTTCGCACAGAGCTTCCGAATACCCAAATATTCGTGAACGATATGTCCAAAACGTTCCTTAGATATCTTTAGAGTGTCAGCTATCTCGATCATATTCACTATACGGTCACTCAAAATCATTTTGTGGATTTTTTTTGATATTTTCGCCGGTAACCACCTCTTTTGGGCGTCCACTGCGTTCACCGTCTTCGGTGCTCATTTCACCACGCTTGAATTTTGCGCACCAGTCAATGATTGTTGATTTTCCTGGCGCAGAGTCCGGAAACTCATTATCAAGCCAAGTTTTTGCTTCAACTGTATTTTTTCCTTTCAAATAACAATATTTAATAAGCACACGAAATTTTTTTCTTTCCATCTTTTTGAAAATAACAAAAGTTGCTTCACTAAAAATGCAATATCTCACAAACTAATAGTCCGACAGCTGTCAAATTTTTACACGAATCTTTTGAAGGTTGATACTATCTAAAAATGAAATGGATTTAATTCTAGTGTCGTCATCTATAGGTCAGACCGGGGACTTTTCAGCCGACCTGTTATGAGGCGACAGATGAAAAAAATTTGATTCCAAAATTTACTACTATTGTGAGTCACAACAGACTCTTGCGAGTCACAGTAGAGAGCCTTGTAGACACACTCACCACAAACCTAACCTTAACTCTCTTTTTCTCTGCCTATAAAGATCCTTTTGTCGTTGTATTTGTGTAGGGTCACATATAGGTTTGTGTTTGTTCATTCATGTTAGAATTCTTCTGGTTTTCCGACATTCATCTCGTTTTTCATTTATTTCTTGTGTCCACCAGAATAACGATTGAAACTCATGTCTCCCTTTTATCCTACTCCCTTCCAGGGCCTGATGTATGATATCTGTATATTGTTCAGCTGACTGTTTTTCTTCTTTTTGACCCTGTATCAGCATACTTAATATTGTGCTAAAACTCTCCCAATTGATGGTGGTGGTGGTCGGAGTACCTGCTCGTTCATGTTTTTTAGCTCCAGCTATTTCAAAAAATATATATTGATGTTCCGTGGAGGTATCATCGTCCAAAACTTCCCACTTTGTTATATTTTTTACTACACTCTGGCTTGAACATGTAAGGTCTATATAACTCTCTGACGAACCCCGTATGAAAGTTGGGCGAAGGCCATTCCATGAATATTTGTCCTCTATAATCAGTGATTGGTGATCCCCATTCAGCAGACTTTGCGTTGAAATCCCCTAATATCACAAAACTACCACCAGCAGCACTAGCACTTACCATTATATTTTCTATTATTTCTTTATACAATTGTTTGCTTATATTGGGTGATACATAGCAGCAATATATGTGGTACTCTTCAAAATTTATAACCAAGTAATGTTCTTCCTCGGTTATGCTCCTTACCTTCATTTTTTTTATTATTCATATAAACAGCGACTGTTTTGGACTTGTTTACCAACCATCCATTTTTCTTAATTATCGTTAAATTTGGTTCTTTGTATTCTAGAAGACTCAAAGTGACACTAGATACCTTATGACTTTAAATCTTGTTCAATGATTACTGTTAATCGATGAAAAACTAATATCAAAGCATAAGTAATAGCACAACATTAATGTGTCGATTATTTTGTACCAAACAAACTATGAAATATTAATCGATTGCTCCAAATTCACCGTTTTATTATCGATTGTCCATATTCGTTGATACTAATTAACTAAGCTACCCGTGAGTATATTTAGTCGATGCTATGTTGTTTTATACAATCCGAAACCGGGCAGGTTAATACAGAGATCTTCGTCCAACAAAGCTATCCATGATTAATGGATCAATTCAAAACAATAACTGGAATAATACCTGGATGGGTCGAAGCGAAATGGGGTAATTAGTATTTAATAATAATTAAGGAAGTCGTTTTTGATGTTAGTTAATTATGATAAATTATTAGTGGGTATAATGACCGCTGAAATCTGCTTTCATAAAAAATGTAGAAGAACTTTTTCCATTGTTATAAATTTTACGTTTTACAGTTAAGTTCTGTCGATTTGAAACTTGTTTTTTAAAAACAAATATTTTAATCTTGAACTAACAAATTTATTTGTTAACAGTTTAAATAATAATTTCATTCTTACAGTTCTAACAATTCTGAATGCAGAGACAATATTACTTCTTTATATAAACTTTTCTACGTGATTATTTAATTAACATTCTTATTAAAATCAAAAACAAACATATCATATTACGAAATAAACAAAGTGACCTCGAAGAGACATAAAGTCACACGTAAATAATACAATAGTGTCTTTTGTTCCAAGAACTGTAACTTTACATCTTGTATGTGTTTATATATGTAGTTATGGAAACAAATGTTGACATAAAAATAAATAAATAAATAATAAATAAAGTTGTCATTTTGAGTATTCGCCGATATAATTTGTAATATTTTATAATTCACCAAATTTTCCACTCTTTTTGCGACATCCATTTTAATTTTATATTTTAGAATTAAGTCAGTTTCATATTGATTTGTTGGTGTAAAACTACTGTCCATGGTTGAATAATTTCTCACAGCCAGTTTAATATACTAGAAATTTTCTATTCTAAGCTGTAAATATTGTGATACTTGTAAAGACTAAAGAAAATTGAAAACAAAAAAATAATTATGAATGCCAAAACACTATAAATCTTATCTAAGAAAATGGATAATACTTTACACAAGAGATTGTCTACTTCAAGAAATGCACACGTAAGAAACTTTGTAAAATCCAAGAAGGAGCATTCACTAAAAATTTGGTTTTGGGAACATTCTGGTTAAGGCGCCAAAGAGTTTTTAAAATTTGTATTATTTAGAGAAACTGGAATTTATAATAGAAGACCAGCTCCAGGACGTCCCAGGTGTACTAATCCTGCAGATGACCGTTATTTAAGAATTCAGACTTTGCGACTGCAAAATGTTCTCTCTGGAGTCCGTAATGTTAGAATATCTATCAATACGGTTAGAACTAGATTAAGGAATTTTGGAATCAGACCCAGAATGCCGGTTACAACCTCGCACGTCGCCAGAATAACAATGGAATACCTTTAAGAGGTTTGTAACCATATTATGACGTTGGGCGTCGATTTGTGATATGATTTAAATGTTGAGAGTGAATTTATAAAAATATTTAGTTAACTTTTAAATAATAACAATATACCAAAAGAAAAAATGTAATTTACAATAAAACAACCATTAATCTTAATTTCGCCTTTAATTAGTTGTAAAAGATATTTCAATAATTAACAAAATTTATAAATGTTTATCACAGCAAAAATTATGATAGTTAAATACCTCGGCTAGGGGTGAGTAAGTTCATTAGCTCTGACTATAGTACAATATTTGTTTCTTTAAAAAATTATAAGGGCGCCACTAAAATCTTTTTATTTTTTATGATACTACTGAAGACAGTTGTTTTAAGCTGAGTTATTTAAATAAGTATCATAAGATGACAGAAAGATGTCAGAAAAACCTGTCTATGAAGATAAAAAAATGATTTGAAAATGTACAAACATATAAAAGATAATAAGATTTCCTTGATGCTAAAATGAATGAAGTTGAGAATACGTTACAAAAAAATAATCCGCAAACAGTTCTTTACCACTACTAATACAGTTGACGATATAGATAGATATAAACGGAGATAAAAGAGAAAAAAATATGGGAACAGTAAACTTGATATACCACAATAAACTTATCTGTTAACAATAGTGGACGATCTTTCGCAGCACCTTGGGGTCGCTACGGCACTGCTTAGGTGGTTCCAAATGGCTATGGAAGATCACGAGTGGAGAGATGATCTGCCCAAGTTGTAGAGATGATCCAGTTAAAAATGTTCGTGCATACGAGAACTTAAAGTTTACAAGCTGTTCAAGTTTACTGAATCTTCAAATTAAAGAGATGCTTCTAGTTTACTGTATTATATTCCAACTTTCTGAAAATTACTAGTGTTACATTTACTTTTCTGGCACAAAAAGTACAAATCAGCATAGTCCGAAATCTACAGTTAGATGCTAACGTATTTTAATAGATTACAAAAGATACATTCTTACATTAAATTTACTTTGTAACAACCTTACACACTAATCAAAATTCCAGAAATGTACTTTTACTAGCCTTTTTATAAAAAATTATCATTAATACTTTTAATTACCATAAAAAGATTCTTTGAATAATAATGAAATATGTTGAAATTCTCATCTGATATAATAAAATAGAATATAACTTTCGATGTTTTATAAATAATTTAACAAAAAGGAATTATAAAATTGGAAAAAAAACATACCTGTATATCACAGTAAACCAATACAAGAAATGAGACTGGGAATAATTATTAAAACCTCTCGAACCCGATAATGGCAACTCGTAGCATAGCTACTTTGAACTTTGATTATAATTATAGAGACCGTATTCATTATTTTATTATTAAGAATTCTTTCGGAAAGATGGAGCTCGCGGTACTAATTTAATTTAATATTTAGGATACCAGGTGCTTAAAATGTTAACAGGTACTGTTACAGGTTGGTATCCAAGTGTTAGATTCGTCAGCAGTTAGTATAGATCTAAACCAAATTGAACATGTTTGGGACTACCTGGACAGGCGCATAAGAACTCGTAATATCGCTCTAGACAACCTTTATGAGCTGGACAATGTTTTAATGGAAGAATAGGAAAATTTGGATTTGGATTACATAAGTGACCTGATAAGAGGCCTTCCACAGAGAATGTGAGATGTTATTAGAGGAGAGTTGGCAATACCAAATACTAAAATGTTAAATTTATCGTTTAAATTTTTTATTTTGTTACTTTGTATTATTGATTTTTCTAGAATAATTGTTATTTTCATTATTTATGCCCATTATTTTTTATTCATTTTCTATTATTTCTCAAAAAAATTAAAAGAAAATAATAAAAACTTTATTCATAAATCACTTATTCGATACTTTTTGTGACGACTACAGTTCTTTTAATTTGTAGTTTTTCAAAAAAATTTCAATTTAGTTACAAATATGCTGCATATTTCAATGTTTTGCATTGTTTATCGGTATTCAAGTGGTTGTTTTGCAATATGTGATTTATCTGATTGTTTTAATCTAAGTAATCCTATAAGTATTAAGGTATTATTGTTGATCCATGTATGCAGCATTATTATTATGAATATAAAAATTTTTGTATGTCAAAAAAAATCAAAAATACTTGAAAATAAAAAAATTTTTAATGGCTTAACCAGCTTCCATTTTCTTCACTTTTTGAACCACTTATTATTATTACGACTGAATTACACACTTCTCAGCATAAAGCTGGAATATTCACCTATTCCCAGATACAAGTATCAGGAGGAATAGGCTCTTTTGTCACGTATTAAAAAACTTACGGACCGAGTGGCAGGTGTTCAAGATGACCGCTTTCTGGATGTCGATGAAGGTGTTCTCATAGAGTCCCATGCAGTCTGTCGAGGCTATCTTCAAGGGTTCTAGGTATCAGGCCTGTAGATGACACAATAACTGGAACCACCTCCACTTTGTCAGCGTGCCACATCTGTCGAATTTCAAAAGCAAAATAATTATATTTGACAATTTCCTCTTGATACTTATCCTCGATGTTGTTATTATTTGGTACCGCGACTTCTACCAGAAGGACTGAGTTGCTTCTTTTATTCTTTACCACAATATCAGGTCTGTTATTTGTCATCTGTCTGTCGGTGATAATAGGCCTGTCGTAGTAGAGTCTGAAATCATTGTTCTCAAGGACCTTCTGAGGTTGGTACTTGTAGTATGGAGTGTAAGTGTTGACAGGTCCGAACTTGTTGGCCAACTTCTGGTAGATGATGTTACATATCTGATTATGTCGGTGCAGATAGTCGGTGTTGGCCAGATAGGTACAGCTCGATGTTATGTGCTGAATAGTTTCCGACATTTGATGGCATTTTCTGCACTTGTCTGATTAGGTATTTGGATCCCTAATAACAAACTTTTTCTAATTATTAGTATTAATTACCTGGTCCTGAATTGCTATCAGAAATCCCACTAAGACGCCATTTGATCGAGTCTTCGTTCGTCTACGTGATTTTAAAATAGCGCCGACTGTGAAGTACGTACTGTGATTCGATTTCTCTGTATCAAAGGCTTAAAAACAATCGACATTCATCTTCAAATCAGTGAAGTATATGGTGAAAACATTATGAGTAAAGGAATGGTCCGGAAATGGTTTAAGGCCTGTAAATCCGTATAAAATCTATATTGTAATATTGCATGTTTTTTGGTTTATGTAACGAAGAAATAAAATGGTTAATTTGAATTTAAATTCCTTCTCCGATCCAATGTAAATAAAACGGTAATGTCCCAATTGTACAAACAACATCTCCATTGTTTTCTTGTGCTCCGTTCGATACAAACATTGTTTAAAACTGTGCACATTTAAAAAATTACTTTCATTTTTAATCATTTTCTCTTTATCTTTTACGATTTATTCCTCGTAGTCCAGACGAATACCGTTGAAGAGTCGTTTACTTTAATGCCATACCAACTTGTTTTTTTTAATGTACCTGTTTTTTCTAGGTATTCCTGACGCATTCACGTAACAAAAAAACCCCTACCTACAATAAATAACAAAAATTTGAAAAAATATATTTAAGGACGTAATTATAAAAAATAAATGTGTTTAATTATTGGCATAATGATATTTTACCATAAAACAAGCATGAACTTTGTTTTGAACTTTAAAATCCTCAAGCCAAAGCAACTAATGACATTTAGGAAGAAATATCCATTTGTAAATGTCAACGCTCCAATAATGGCTCTAAATGAAATTGAGAACGTGGTTTTTGACCCATGCGATATTAATAAACCTGTCATACTTGTAAAAATAATAAAAACCCTTTTATTATATGTTTTAAACCAAAAAATTTGTGTTAGACCGTTTGGAATTCTTTTTAGAATTGGTTAATATACACTGCTCAACAATTGAAGTGGATATATTTTAAATTTAACAAAATTGCGTACAAACATAATATTTTAAATATACGTTTCATGCTATCAGTAAACTCTGTTCATAGCAAATTGTTTCACTCTTTTTAAGGGCCAGAAAAACTCATTTTAAGGATATCATTTAGTTAATTTTCAGGCATCATCAATTAAAATATTTATGGTGTTATAGTACGTGTTAGTGGAGAGAAACATTTTGCTTTTATCAGATTATCCCTTGATTGTGCATTTGTTATTTATGTTGTCTTATTTATAATCGACTTTTGGACGCTATCATTTTTATAATCTACTTTTTTTATCTTGATCTATTAATTTTTAGCAAGTGTAACGTAAAAACCATCTGTTACTATATAAAATAATTCATACACTATCTTTTTTTGCTTTTGGCATTAAAATTTTATTCTGCTTATCTTACTCATTACATTATATTTTAACATTAACAATTCAAATTATATTACGAAATTTATTGATTAATTTTTCAATCAGATAGTAAAATAATATGTTAAACTATCAGATAATTCTGTTTTTTAATTAAAAAATGTTTCAAATATCTTTGTTGGTGTGCCTTAAATCCAAAAAATGTTCCGAACGTTCCATTGCTTTTTCTAAAACTTTCTAGTACTTGTTACTCTTTCGTATCAGTATCCCGTAGATGGATTCTTTATTCTGCTTCACTGTTCTATGAACAGGATGATCAGTTTCCATGTTTTATGTAAACTGCTGCGGATTAACACGATATAGTTTGTTTCCATCATGAAGCGTAATGGTAGAGAAGGCAAAGGGGGAGGATGTAGAGAATGTTTATCAACCGTATTGTGCTATTCAGGTAAATAATCTATAACAAGATACACGATAAAGCTAGCACTATCATTTTAGCCGATATATAAATATTCATTTTAATGGTTGCTCTATAAATTTGAAATTTTCTCTTTAAAACCCAGTTAGGCTGTGTCGAAACAACTGTCATTTAATTAAAAAGTTTATTATCTTTATGTATTTTACCTACGACCACTCCTGTATAAGCGGTACTCAATCAATATAAGATGCCGCACGGTAAAGAAAACGCACAGTTTTAAAGTAAATCGCACTGCTTCCTTAGCAACCACTTAGTAACTGTCAATAAACGTAGGCATGTTACACTAAATTGTCCAAAAAGGTAATGCTGTATACAGTGTGAAAAACACTTATGGAATAAAATTTAATTGTTGAGGTTAGTTTAGAAGATTGGAAAAAAAATTGTACCAACATTTCTGTTCAATTTATTCATAAGTCTTTCGCAGAAATCCATTCTACGATCTGGATAGTCTTCTATTAGTTCTTGCACGAAAGTCAAGAATATGTATGAAGTTTTTCTTCCCCCCTTAGGACAGTTATGTGACTTATGTGTTATTTTGACGAGAAATTTGACGTGAACTTGACGTTGGATTCTCCACGACACTTAACATAATATCCACTTTCACATCATCTTCAACGAAGTGCGGTTTTCTCTTTAATGGTTTGACATGTCCAAGTTCTCTGAATTGTGCATGAATTTTAGACACAATACCTTGTGAAATATTGGGCAACTGAGGCAACTCTTATTAAATAAGTTTACCACTTCAACTTGACAACTTCATGATAACAAAATCGAAAATATCGATACTTAGTGAAGAAATTTGAGGTCTGCATTCAGCTAATTATTAGGTCAAACAGAAAGAAATTTTGAGATTCAATGAACACTTAAAAGCATAAATATTAAAACAACCACATAAGTCAAATTATGCAAAACACCTACTTGAACATCCAACCTCACTCATACACACCAATAACATCCAAATAATACACACTTGTAATAAAAAACAACATTTACATTTCCTTGAAGAACTTGAAATAAAAAGACATCTAGCACGTCAACAACTTGAAGTTGTTAATGAACAAAGAAATCTTGGAAGTTCTACACTATTAAACTGTTTACTTTGATTGAGTCTACTTTTTATATATATAAGACGTAGTTGTAATAGAAATATATTAAGTTATTGTAAAGATCAGCATGATATAGTTTTTTCCTGGTTTTTCTATATCATTGCACAGTTACACTGATCTTAGAGGGAAATACATCCAGGATAATCCCTTAGGGCTAATAACATCTAACTTTTAATATTGTTATGTCTTATTACTTCCATACATGGTCTAGCCTTACCTACTTAATCAAAATCAGGTACCACCTAGCTACAAAAAAACAAAATGTAACTTCGATACCGGGTGTCCCATAAGTTTTTTACCCATTTTAACTGCAAATATATCGGAACTTAAAAGCCATAGAGAGGTGTTGTTTTCAAGGAAAAATTTCTTTTCATATAAAGTTTTTTTCAGTATGAATTTTTAATTAGTAAAATCTTATATAAGGTGTTTAAAAAAAAAGGTGTTTTTTAACTGCAAATATCGTCAATTTTTTTTAATGGAAGACCTTATATAGTTTTATTCTATCTGAAAGAGGAACTCCTTTCCTTTGATAAAATGTATAATTTGTTAAAGTTTAGGTGACAAATAAGTGAGGTATTTGGATTTTAATGATAATTGTTAAAATAACAACACAAACTTGAAAGATATGTACCAAATTTTATTAAAAATTAACTTTGTAAATTATCTAATTTAATAAAAATCCTCAAGATGTTCTAAGTGTTGTCCAAAACGCTCAAAATTTCGCCATCATATTTACCAAAGTTTCCCAGAGAATATCTTTCCTTTAACGGAAATTTTGTTACATACATTCCGATCGAAAAAAGTTTCTGAAAAACGAAGGCCCCCAAAAACATTCTGTCACGTCCCTAAATTTGCGGTTTGTGAAACAGATCACGGATTTCGACACAGTAATTAAATTGTTCTCTGGCTCGCGTTCTCTCTAACACCTCTCCCGAATACTAAAATCACAACAATCGGCATCGAAATCAGAAGATATACCGACGAAATCCTTTCTGCAGTTTAATAAATTTGGTATTTTTTATTTGTATCACAAATACAAAAAAAACCGTAAGAATAATAAAATAAAATGAGTTTTACAGTTGTTGTAAAAAGTTCGGATTTAATCATGTTTATGTAAAATTCGGAGCTTTTTTAATTTTTTTTTATTACACAATTTTAGTTTTAGGTATAATATTAGAGTTCTGGGCAAATTGGGAAGTTTTTATGATCCTGCTAATACGGTTTGCACCAAAACAAAGAACACTGAAATCAGGAAGCCGTGAAATATAATCGCGTCATATGAAACAAGTCATGGTATTTTTGAACATTGTTTATTCTAACAAACTGTCAAAAAGATTCGAAATAGTGCTTACAACGCAAGAAAAAGTAAATATTATGCGCGAATGCGGCGGGTCTAATAGTCTGTTTTATCGGCACTGTACTCGATTGTTCTCCGTTGATCTCGAACGTGGAATCATCTAGAAAAAAACTTTCTCGGGAGTTCCAGAGGCGTCAGAACCGCGGGGCGAAGAAGCCAATCATAATCTAACGGTCTTCGAGATCTCGGAAAACGACGAATAAAGTAAAAGTGTGTATACATTAGTGTTATAATAAAGTGGAATAAATAAGTTATAACCTATATACCGGGTATATATAAATTAATTAATTTAAGTGTGTGTTTTAGTAAGTATATAGATAGTTAGCCGTAGTGTTTATAATTTATCCCACCTACAAAACCAGTTTAGATAAATAAGAAAAACATGACAATACATTCTTTAAAAATTATACTATATTTGTTTGTAGTTGGCAGCACACTGAATTCATTATAAATGCCAAATCCTTCAAAGCCCAAGCAATTGAAAAATAACCAAAAATAGTAGGTATACATTTCTATTGGAACATAGTCATAGTTGTTATTTTTTAAAGAGTCCACCCTGTAATTAGGGATTAACTAACAAACACAATAGAGACCCTAGATAATATTGTCATAACAGGTAGCTGAATAGATCCCATGACCGTAAAACCGAAATTTAAAATAAAAATAAAAATTAAAAGTAAAATAAAAATGTGCTACATATTAAATAGTAAGAATAAAATATAAATTATTGCAAAAAGCACTTACTTCTTTAATTGTCGGCTTCCATTTCGTCGTATTCATCCGACGATGAGTCAGATTCGTTGTCTGGTCCGATAGGAATTACAATGGGTGCGAACAGTTCTTCAATATTGATATCAACACTCCACAATCGTTCTTCTTCCTTCTTCATATGGTTTATGGCATTGGTCCGACCAGTTTTGAATGATAACTGGCGTAATCTAAGACAACTACTGCAGCACTTGGCAAAAAGTCGAATAGCTGGGAAAAATAATCTTCAAAAACATCAGAGGTCATTTCCTCGTGGTAATCTTTGGTTGACTTTGATACAAAGTCTAATAACCCATTTTCTACAAAAGCATGTTCACTGCCAATGTGTGCGATTATTAGTCTGCGACCTTTTCCTCGAGGAGCATTTAATCCTGTTGAATATCCCTCCAAATGTGCCTGATGGGAATTTGAATTATTTTGTTCACTAACATTTCCCTGTTTTCTCTCACTTAAAAATCGATAGATACTTCGTTCACTAACATCAGTCATATTGGAGCACCTAGTCACCACATCACGAACAGTTGCTGATGCATCTTTGGATATATTAGTGCATCATGAACATTTAAAATAATAGTTTTTTTCTCTTTAAGAAAACGCACTTTGTTTTAAATGTGCCACTTGTTCTGGACCAAAACTCGAACTTGACGCCATTTTCACTAGCGAAAATTTTCTTGGAGTATATTCTTATGTATTAGGATTTTTAGACTTATAACGTACCTGTTTTAGCAATTATACACATAGGGTTACCTTAATCCCATAACACACCTAACGACCACAATTATTCTCGTTAAAATCGAAAAAAAAAATATTGTAAATATCGTACTATGACCACTTATCCCTTACCTAAGAAGATTAAAATATTATGATGATTAATAGTAGTTTGTGCAACAAGTGTGGATATGGACAATCCACACGAGTTGGAAAGAATATTTTTTCTACGACTCAGAAAATAATAATAAAATATTAATGATTTTATTTAAATTTGCAGTTAACAAAAATAAAACTAATTAAATTTAAATTATTGATTTTTAATAATAAAATTAGAATTGTGAAAAGTACAATTTGAATATGTTATGTTTTCCCTGACAAAATTATCAGTAACTTCAGAAGAAGATCTTGCTTCAATAAAATTTTGGTGCAAATTTTGTTTTGGAGTTGATGGCCGATTTTCTGGATTTGTAGTATTCATTGTCTCGATAAAATTTTGGTCAATTTGTCTTGAATTTAATGGCTCAATTTCTGGAATTGTGTTTGTTGTGTTTATACTGTTTACCAAGGTATTAGCTTAGGAATATTAAAAAAACCCTTCGTTTTAACAAAACTTCCAATATTTATAATGACATCGTCATAGCATCGTCAGATTGTCTAAGTCTAGCGAAACGGCTGTCATTAAGGTTAAAAAAGCAATTTTTAAAATAAATATTGGAAGTTTTGTTAAAACGAAGAGTTTTTTATTATTCCTAATAAGATGGACTTCCAAAAAGTAATGGTCAGTACAATCAATTTAACTAAGGTATTAGCTCTTTCTTTTTTTTTCTTTATGGAATTTTCTATTGGGCGGTCTAAGAAGTATGTACTTTTTTGCTTTTGCTAATTTATTGAATGTTCCGGGAATTACAAAGGATCTATCGGTTTTTGTTTTTGTGTCCACTAATTTTACTTGATATTCATCTCCTAAGTCTCTTATATGATTTATTTTTAATTTTTTTAATTCTTGACGTCTGCACCCACCAGATATACCAAATATTAGTACTATCTAAAATTTGAAGAAAAATTAAAAATTTGTATTTGGTACTTACTGGAATTTTAACTAACTTTTGTAAATAAATATACTTCATCCGGAGCTTTTAAAAGAAATTCTTTTATTTGTTCTGGCGTTAGTATTTTTGACTTTTTCGATTTATAATTTAAAGATTGTAATTTTAAAAAGCTTCGTAACTTAGGATAAGATGAAATGTCAATGTTATTTTTTATATTTATCATTGTTTTTAGCATTGAATATGTTGTCCAGAGAGTAGAGGGTTTAATTTCTGTTGATAATTGTTTAAAATATGCTTTTAAAACGTTTCCGGATACGCTTTTTATTTTATTTTTCAAGAACCATTCCATAAACTTTTTATGACAATGTTCATATTTTTCTTTAGATTTTTGTGGTAATAACGATTCGTATGTTTCTTTTGCAACAATTTTAATAAATGGTGGAGTACCATTTATTGCTTCTTCATCACTATCACTATCACTCATATTTATTAAAAAACCTATATTATTAATACCGCAATATTTTAAAATTTTTGAAAATTATTTTGACAGCAGTGACAGCTTAATTTTTAGTAAGTTGGCGAACTATTAAATAAGGCATGTTTTTGGTCGAAATAAATGAGTAAATATTAAATTATAAACTCCAATTGGTCAACATAATATCCGCACGAGAATGGATATGAATTCATATCCGTACAGTTGACCGATATTTGGTACATATACATTCAGTAAAGTGTGCATAAAATAGGTAATATACATAAAGGAGTAGAAAAAAGAAATTTCTTGATAGCAATATAAATAAGTACGTGCGCTACTGATTTAGGGTCTTGTTTACAACATTTTACGATTTAATGACTTTTTTTAGCTGCCGTACTATTTATATTTTCTGCAAATAAACATTATCATTAATTTTTAAGCATACTGAAGCACGCACCTACCAAGATATTAAATAGATATTAAACAGACTGTTACAGTTTCCTTTGAGGTATTTATTTGACAGTCCTAGAAAACGTTTTTAGGGAAATGGTTCCTTAAGATGTGGAAGGTACATAATAATTCACATAGGCCGTCTCTGGAACTAACACCCCTTTTGAAATCACAGGAAACACCCTTTAGCATACACGAGTTTCTCTCTTCCATTTCTCATTAACTACTCCGTTTTAGTCAAAATTAAGTCTCCTTAGAATTCAGTTTTAATTATACATTGCTCGGTGTAAAAGACAGAATCCCAGAAGTTGTCGACAACATCTAAGTGCTGGAAATTATTAGTTTAAAGGGCAAATTAAAGGCAGGAAGTGACTTGCTACAAACAAAGAGTTATCACGCCGTAAGAGTCTATCCGAAACGGCGCGTTTCCGTCGAAAATAATAAATATTAAACATAAGTAGGAAATTAAACATCTCATTATAGATGGCGCTGCCTTCATCGATAAATACATCTAAGATAAGTTGAATTTCTAAAAATTTCAACCGAATAAATGCGGGACTTTAATTTAAAATTCGAAAGTTAAAGATTAGAAGCATCGATATAAAATGTGATATCGCGGTGATGAAAAACGAAAATCCTTTCTCAGAAACGGAACATGGAACTGTAATTCCACGAGATATTTGCATATTTTTTTAATTCCGGACTGGGGATCCGGTGAGTGAGAGATTTCCGCTTGATAACGACATTCTCGATTTCTATCACGGTAGGCCAGATTCGCGGTGACAGAATTTTTATGTCGCGTATTATTTTTTATGTTTTTTTTTCTAGTTTGTTCTAAATTTATCTTAAGCGTGAAAAGTATTTTTTTTAAGTAAATTGTTGCATATTTTGACATATTTAAAACTATCGAAAGCCAAAGGCCATTAATTCTTGGTCCGCATTTCACTGTTACGGGTTTAATTAAAATTTCGATACTCGAAAATGTGCGAGAACGTTTTCTATTAAGGATTTTCGAATATATCAATTTATGACCTTGCAGACCGCTTCGGTTATGGCGTAAAACATGCTTCACTGCATTTTTTAATATTGTATCTATGGACTTATTTACATAGTGATTTAAAAATACATATAAGACATTCTTTATACATATTTGTTTATTTACTTGTTTCACGTAATTTTCCAATCATATTTGGCAATATATTGATGGTAATGTACATTTCTTGGTTTCCTCTATGTCAGTGCGACGGTCTGATAAATATGCGGTTCCTGACTTTAGGAGAAGAATATCCATTGGCAAGGGACTACATGAAGGTTACAGTCTCAAAGCTTATAGACTTCGTTAAGAGAGTCGGACTGGGGAATGTAATCTAGTTTTTCGAGGACCACAATAGATCTGAAAAGGTCGCAGTGGAATAGGCTTCTGGCCACCTCTTAAACATCTATCTATCTTGGTTTCCTCTTATCTTTGAAGAATGTAAAGTGCCCACGTTAAAGTGGGCTATGAACCACCTCGATCCATACAAATCTTCAAAGAAGGATGGACTTTTTTCTGTCCTACTACAAAAAGGACTGGGCGTTTTTCTATAAGGTGCATCTCTAAAAGGTTAGTGATGTCTCAATTTTTAAGCTTTTTAAATGAGGTATCTTTCTGTGTCAATACCGATTTTGTAGCTTGTTTGGTTCTTGAGATTAATCATGATTTTTGTAATTTTCCTAAGAATAATAAAAAACTCTTCGTTTTAACTTTAATCACAATGACAGCCGTTTTGATAGAATTAGCATTGTCAGATGGACATATTGATGTTATATTTTGTTTGTAGCTACCTCATGTTAATTAAGTATTAAGTATTAATTAATTAGTATTAAGGCTAGACCAAGTATGGAAGTAATAAAACATAACAATATTAAAGCATAGATGTTATTAGCCCTAAGGTTATGATTATAAATTTTATTTCTGACAATAAAAGGTATACAGGTATATTAGTGAACGAACAAATTCCCTTATTAATTTAATAACAGATACTGTCTTTCTTTGAAGTTTAAGAATTTGGTTATTAGGATTAGCAAACTCCATTTCTGCAACTTGTAAATGAATAAATTTCCACGGTTATTTAATGTGGTTTATTAAAATCTTCAGGAATGTATTTCGACTTCAAAGGATAATTAAAGTTGCTATTTACAACAATACCGACGATATTATAATACACAGCTATAAAGAATATGTATCACTGAAGTAAATAAACTTTGCCAAAAGTAATGTGTGGAAAATCCAAATGGAATTACAAAACTAATTTTTCATCTCTTTTCTCATTCAAACCTACTGATCAAACTAATATTTATCAGATTCTTCTGGATATTAAAAGTAATGCTGTAGGCGCAGATGAATTAAATATCAAAATGATAATGCTCTGTTGTCCTTTTGTATTGCCAGTTTTGACTCATATAATTAATTCTTGCTTGATTCAATCAGTTTTTCCGGACATTTGGAAGTTATCTAAGGTACTTCCATTACCAAAGAAAAATGAAGTGTCCGGGGTAAATGACTTAAGACCAATTTCGATTTTGCCAGTTTTATCTAAGGTTTTAGAAAAAGTTATGAAAATTCAAATTAACACTCATATCGACAGATATCCAATTTTACCAGAGTCCCAATCAGGTTTTAGAAAATCTTATAGTTGTACAACTGCATTACTTAATATAACTGATAATTTATTTAGGGAGATTGATAATGGCAAAACTGTGGCACTTATATTATTGGATTATTCAAAAGCCTTTGATACTATCAATCATAAAATATTATTGGCTGTTCTGAAATTTTGTGGTTTTCATTCTCAATCAGTATTGCTTATTCAGAGTTACCTTGCTAATGGAAGCCAGTTTGTAGAAACTAGTGTGGGAGTGTCAAATGTTAAACTTATCGAAAGAGGTGTTCCTCAGGGGTCTATATTAGGCCCTATTTTATTCTCCATATACGCGAGTAATATTGTTAATTGTTTAAAACATTGCAAAGCATTTTTGTATGCTGATGATACACAAATTAGTTATAGTTTTAATCACATTGAATATGACTTGGCTCAAGATATTATTAATTTGGAACTTAGGTTATTATCTGAGCTTTCTAAACGTCACGAATTACTTATTAATCCAACAAAATCTTCGCTACTTATTTTTGGGAAATATCGTCACCATATAGAAGACAGAATGCTTATCTCCATTGATGACAAAAACATTCAGGTTTCAAGAAGTGCAAGAAATTTGGGTTTGGAATTAGATACTGATTTAAGGTTTAAAAATCAAATTAACAAATGTTTAAAAAAATCCTATTGTAATTTAAAAATGCTATTTCCACATCGACATATTCTTTCGGAAAGAATTAAAATTATATTATGTGATTCATTAGTTCTAAGTCATTTTAATTATTGTGATGTTGTCTATGGCCCTTGCTTAGAGGCAGCAGATGAGTTGAGAATACAAAGAGTTCAGAACTCTTGTCTAAGGTTTATATACGGTATTAGGAAGTTTGATAGAATATCTCATAAATTGGTTTCTGCCAACTGGTTAGATATGAGTGGTAGACGAAAACTTCATTCAGCTGTTATGTTTCACAAAATTGTTACACTTGAGACGCCTCCATATTTACAAAGAAAAATTATTTATAGATCTGATGTTCACAACATTAATATTAGAAGTCGAAGTACCATATCTCCACCATTACATCACACTAGTATATTCAAGCGGTCTTTTACATTTAACATTTATTCATTATACAATAGTATTCCAGAGAATATAAGAAAACTTAAAGTGTCTGATTTTAAAAAGAAGTATAAAAATTTAATTTTTGCAGAGAAGTAAGGGATTCTCTTTTTCTTTTTTCTTTTTTTCATGTGATAATGATGTTTCTGATGTTAACGAGCTTGCAGAAGTTTTATCTTATTATTATATATTTTTGTGTATAGTCGAGACGGAGCAACGGGGTCAATGATATATTTTTTTTTGTTTATAAGATTAGGGGTTCCCACTAGTATCAGTTTTTAATTGTTTGGGTGCTCCTTTTTCGTTACATCTAGGTAGTATTTATGTATTTATCTCTTATAGGTATAGGTAGGAAGAAATTTATGTATTGTAATTTATATTGTAAAATTCTAAATGCTCGTATATGTATTTTTGTATTTTTTTATTTTTTAATTTGTTTTTCTGTTGTACCTACTTATGCTGTATTTTTGCCTGGAGAGTAATGAAATAAACTATTATTATTATTATTATTATAAATACATTATTTTGATTATTGTACATATTTATGGGAAATCCCAAAACATGTCAAACTTAAATTATAAATTGACATTATTTAATGTAAAAATTTGATTCCTACCTTCAACCCCCTTTGAGTGACAGTTACAACCCACAATTTTTTAAATAGAAAGTATGGGCATGAGATATATCATATTTTTTACGTTATTAACAATTAAATATTACACATCAGATATTTTATTTTTTTATATTATTATTTGCTATTAATTTAAAAAAATATAATTTTTGGATAGAGAATATGGATAGAGAATATTTTAATATGAGTGTATGGTATCCTTTAGTTGTATAAAAGCACAAAATATTCACAGTTTTAATCGCCTTTTTGTTGAAAACCAAAAATTGAATAAATTTTGATAAATCCTAATTGTCTTCTAACAGTAGCTGTTGTTTTTCAACTTCAGCAACTCTTTTATTTACAATTTCTGTTTGAGCTACAATATCATAATATCAGCTCCACCCTCTTGCGCCTTTTTTCCTTCTATTACTGTATGACACTTTTTCATTTTCAAAAACATAGTTATCCTCTTCTTCCACATACTATAGTCCTCACCATCAAATATTGGTATAGATATATCATTTTTCGCCATTTTCTATTTTTAACTATCTGATATCAACTTCGCCCTTTTCAATACTCTAACCTTTTCCAATCACTAACTTAAATTCTGGTTAGCGAATCACGCTCTGCCTACCATATTAAGTTTCTTTAGATTCAGAGTCTAATTAAAAGTTTCGTTTTATGGACATAACGTTTTTAATAATATAAAACTTTAATATTACAAAAGTCAATATAATTATCCAACAACATATCCATGACAGCTACAAAAGCTTCAACATTATCAAATCTACTATATAAATGTACACTTTAAGGCAAGGTGCACATTGAGACACAAGCGACGCAACCCACGCAGGGTAGCACAAGTGACGAAGTTCACGAAATTTGTGCGTTGTGTCGTTTGAACGCATATTGTCACAAAAACTGCGTTGTTTCCTGCGCTAATAGTAGGTAATTAAAGATAATTTAAACATTTTCTGATGGAAAATTTATTGCTAGATTAAGTTCTGAGTCAGATTCGGACGCAGATTGGGAATAGGAAGTGTTGCTGTACGACCTCTCAAAAAAAAAGAAAGAAATCTTATTGGAAAAGCAATTACATGGAAAAAAGGCAAAGTGATAGCGAATTTAATTTAGCATCGAATTCTCGGACTCAAAGTTTACAAATTATTTCCGACTAAATCAAAATCAGTTTGAAGAAGTTCATAATATAATAGAGGATTTCATATATGACGGATCATTTGTATCATATAGAAAAGGAAATTTTCTCACAGCCTCAATTTCCTTCCTGCATTTTTTGCAATTATTTTGCCATGCCATTTGTACCAATCATTGGAGAGAATTTTATTCTAATGCACGATAACACTCGCCCGTACGTTGCAAGAATAACAATGGAATACCTTCAAGAGGTTGGTATCCAAGTTTTAGATTGACCAGCAGTTAGTCCAGACCCAAACCCAATTGAACATGGCACTACCTGAACAGGCGCTCCAGACAACCTTGATGAGCTGGAAAATGTTTTAATAATAGAAGAATGGGAAAATTTGGATTTGGATTAGATAAGTGATCTAAGAAGCCTTCCACGGATAATGAGAGATGTTATTAGAGCCAGAGGTGGCAATACCAGATACATACATAATTCCAAATTCATTTACTATCATTTACCAAAAATATTAAAAGAGAATAATAAAATAATAATAAAATAATGGATGTATCACAAACCCATACTTCCAATTTAAAAAATTGGTGGTTGTAACGGTGACTCAAAGGGGGTTGAAGGTAATGACCAAATTTTCACTAAAGAATGTCAATTTATAATTTAAATTTGACGTATTTAGTGATTTTCTGTAAATATGTACAATAATCGAAATAGTGAATTAATTCTATATGGCTTTTCCATACTGTATATTCAGAAAAATATAATCTACTTAAAATTTAAAATATTGGCGAATGTACAGGCGCTTTCTCCATTCTTTAGAAAATGGTGTTTATTGGAAAATCTATATCCTATTCTTTTAGCACATCGTTGTATAATAGCTATTACAGTAACAAGAAATGTAAGAAAGTATTAACATTTAAGGTAGATAAATACAAGTCAAAACGAACCCGATGCTTGTTGCTGCTGAAAGTATAAATCGAATACAACCAAGTACTGAAAATAAATTTCGATTTTAACCAAGTAGAAAATGTTCAATTTACCGTTTAAAAAAGTTAGATGTACTTTAGAGATTAAGTAAATCAATTATTTTGAGAGATTTGCATAAAGAACAATACCACCCTTAAAAAGTTCAGTTTGTTCAGGAGTTAAATGAGGATGATCCTGAGAAAAGTCAAGAATTTTGTGAATTAATCATGGACAGAATGAACGCAGATTTACAGTTCATAAACAAAATAGTTTTTTTCTGATAAAGCGACGTTTAATTTAAACAAAATGGTTAACAAATAAATAGATATTGGACAAGAGAAAATTTTCACTGGATTTTTAAGTCTTACACTCAATATCCTGAAAACTTTGACGTTTGGGCTGATATTAATAACAATAAAATTATTCGCTTAGTTTTTTGAGGTAACTGTTAATGGAAAGGATTATCTAGATTTTTTATTCACTTTTTAGGACTTAAATAACGAGTAATAGATCGATTTATTTAGTACAAAAAGACGGAGCTCCACCGCATTTTGCACGTACAGTTAAAAATTATTTAAAAACGAAGTTTTTTCCAATATAGGTGGATTGGAAGACGTGGAACGATCGAATGGCCGGCTAGATCCCTCGATCTGACTCCTCTAGATTACTTTTTATGGGATTATTTAAAATCTGAAGTATATTTTAATATACCAGACAATATTGCTAATTTAAAAATTAAGATAAAGAAATAAATTAACAAAATAACCCACTAGGTCATACAAGAGAATTCCAAAATTGCCTCGGTTATTGTCAACGAGTGAATGGTGGTCCTCTTGAACATTAAATCTATTTTTAAAGTACATTGCAAAATACACTCTAAATACCGGGTGTCCCAGAAGTTTCTGACTCATTTTAACTGCAAATATATCGTAACTTGAAAACTATAGAAACATGTGTGCTGAAAAAAACTTTATATAAAAAGAAATTGTTCTTCGAAAACCGCACCTTTTTAAGTTCCGATATATTTGTGATAGAGAAATTATATTCAAAAATTAATTTCAGGATATTAATACACAGCACTGTTAGAAGTTTAGCCTTAATGGACTTACACAAACTGATTGTTATTAAGTCGAGTACATTCATTAGTCAACCAAAGAGCTTTATGCAATTTTTTTCAATAATCGGTTGTGCTGTGTAGGCTAAGAAACTGAAGCTGACGTCATTTCGTGTAAAGCCATTCCAAGTTTTGGCAAAGAAAATGTTATAACTCGAAGGGAAAAGTTAAGAACGGCTTAACGAGAGTTGATTGATGTCGTCTAACACCGACGAAAGACTAATATCGATGAAAATATTCGTCTTCACCTCTATTTTCGGTAAATTAATGGGTGTTTCGCATAAAATTTCCAACCGTCTAAATTTAATGCCCTAATAATCTTCACTGTATATTAGCTTTTAGGGTAGATCTAATTTTAAACACGTATCAGCGATACAAATTATTATGACGTATAAGTGAAATCAAAGAGTAATATGAAGGTCAAATTAAATAAAAAAAATCTTAGAATCATATGGTTGTAACCAAGAATGATAAACATTTTACCAGGATTGCTTAATCCCATAAGACGTACGTTCGCCAAAAAATCGATCGCACGTGACGTCACTGCAGTCCTCGGCCGTATTAAAACGATTTTATGGGAATATTTATTATAAATTATAAGTGTTTAATCTTAAAAATCCAAATAGTGGTACGTTAGTATTACAGAAATCATAAAAATACTGTCTAATTCCTATTATTTCCATGCATTTATATGGTAAACGTTATAATGAAGGACTGCAGTGACGTCACACAGCTGGCGGACAAATCAGCCCGATTAGGCAATCCTGGTAAATGTTTATCGTTCTTGGGTTGTAACATGTCTAGATTACCGTCATTACTAACCTTAAAATTAACCCCGACTCACCGCTATATTAGAAATTTTATTTACCGTAGCTGGATGCGCTCTCAATCGAGTTCACGTTCAATGGAACGCACCTAAATTAAAACCTTTAACTGAACGCAACCCCTAACCGGACACCAACGAGATAACTGCCAGCTACCGTCTATAGGGTACTTAATATAGGTACCCTTTTCTCACCGAGGGCTCAACCAAGACAGCAATTTTTCGCATCTCTTTGGCGAGTGGTAAGTAAAAATAAATTCTTTTGTTCTGATTTTTTTTCAGAACATTAGTTAGGCTAGTTGAATCGAAAAGGATTGTAACAACTTTTTAAGAATGAAAAAAGTACTATATAGTAAAGATCTGTCGTTAGCCTTTAAATTTCGGCTAACAAAATGCAGAAGCAATTAACTTTTTCGAAACTTGCAGAAGAATTTTAAAAATTTCCTGGGTTGATCCTACGAATAAATAATAAAAAGGAAGAAGTATAATATGATTTGACGATGTCCTTAATGGTTCTTGCATATGGCTGACTTGAAGTTTCCGGTTACCAGTGGTGTCACACACAGGGTATTATAAACTTATGTTTCGTATTCATTATTAAAAAAAATAACTGTTTTCCGCTTGTAATTATCTGTACAGTAATATACATTGTCATAAATTTGTAGGAATATAAATTTAAATTAAAAACTTCTAAGCAGGTAATTATAAATAGTTGACTTAGTTGGTCTATATAAAAAATAAAGGAACGTCTATGATAACAATGTGGTTGTCATTAAAATATTTTGTTAATTTTTAATAATTCAGATAAATAGAACCCTACAGATGAAAATTAATTCCCATTCAAGAGTTGGGTTAACTACTTAAATCAGAAAATAATATATAAAACAGCATGAAAAAACTATACATGTCAAATGTCACGATTCGAATGAGTCATATTTGGTTCTTCAATATGGCCGACTTCCGTCGCGATTATTTGCTAAATTAAAATATGACAACATTCCTTCCTTTCTATTCTTTATTCGTAGGGCTGATCGGATCACTAATATCGAAGTACTAAGAAGAATTTGTATAGAAAAAGAAGTAAAACGAACAGATAAGGAGAGAAAACTAGAATATTTAGGACACATAATGCGTGGAGAGAAGTACAGTATCTTACTATCACTTATCATGCAAGAGGCAATAGAAGGCAGAAGAAGCATAGGAAGAAGACAAATTTCAAGGCTGAAGAATCTGAGACGATGGTATGCATGCAGCTCGAAGCAACTATTCGAAGATAGCCATGATAATTGCCAATTTTCGTCGCGGAGATGGCACTTAAAGAAGAAAGATAATTCTAAACTCCTTTGTAAGCAATTATACGTATTAATTTTATCAAAACATGTTTCTTTTTAATTAATCAACGCTCAGCAACGTGGTGATGTCTATATTAAACAGTTTCCATAACAATATCTGCAAGTAATCCTTTAATATAGCTAATTAATACAAAATACATATAATTCTTTTAGAAAAATATCATTTTTATGGCAGTACAACTAATTTAGGAGTAAAATTAGAGGTACACTTTTTTTTAAACATACAACATACAGTGTGGAAACTACTTATGGAATAAAACTATTTGTAGGATTAATTTAGGACCTGTCAACTTTCAATTCAAATGTGAGCTTTTTAAACATAAATTTAAATGTACAGGGTCATACACGCAAGTCTAGCATTGTCCATGATCTATATTTTTAATGAAACACCATGTATATTTTTTATGATTTTAAAAGCTCCTTAACAATACGATCTCAACGAACTATACCATGTAGGGTCTATTATGAATTATTGTACAGTATAAAGTAAAATAAAATAAATTAATTATTAAGTTTAAATAAACATATGGGGAACATAGAGGGACAAAACGAGATTTTTTTAAAAACTGAATAGTCATAAGAAAGGACGTAAAATAAAGAAGGGAATCAAACATTGTTATACCTAAACAATGTAGGAATATCGAAAGAAGAAATAAGAAAGAAAAAAGAAATAAAGAAAATAAATAGTGAAGGATACAGTTATACATAATCTTTACAATAATACAGAGTAATGCTATGAACACTACAACATAAAGTAATTAAAATGTACAACAGAACTAATTTGCGAGTGGTGGACTAATTAACAACAACATCCAGTCAATCAAGAAACAGAAGAAGAAAGCATCAAAACAAAGTCATTTAATAATATCAAAAGGTAAATTCAAGAAAATTTAGTTATCATTGGGCTATATTTGTTTATTAAGACAAATGACTGAGGTATTTAACAAAGTTAGAAGGCGAGTTCTTATAATATTCAGAATCACTATATTTTTTATTACAATTTCTGTGTTCCAGAATGCGATATTCAAGTCTTCTTCCACATTGACCAACATAATATACTGCATTACAATCAGAGCAAGATCATTTGTAAACTCCAGATTTGTGTAGCACAGTTGTAACTAAGCGATAAATAGAATTGTTTATTTTAAAAGCAAAATAAAGTTTATTTCCTTTAAGCTATGTAAGTATCTTTGTATAAATGTACTTATAAACATTAACTAACTTTATAATTTATATTTAAAAACTTTCTTAGTAATCTTCTACGTTAAATTTTCGTTACTCAAGTATTTAATTCTTTTGTAATACAGCAGATTTAATTTTTGTTTAAATTGCTAACTTACCGTCTAGAACGACGGCTTGAAATTCTGGTTGGACTTCGTCGGGCTCTTGAGGATCTAGTGCGGAATTCGCCGCAGTATTTCCGGAATTGGAAGTCGCATCAAGTCCGTGGAATCCGCATCGGCTTAGAAACAACAAACTGAGTAGGCTTAGAGAACAGACTAATAACAAAAGACGAGTGAAAAGTCGTGTACCCAGCAACCGGATCATGGCGGCTGAGAAGGTACGACGTTTCCTGAAAAACAAAAGAAAATGAATGTAACAAGATTAAGGGCCGGCTACATAAACGCTTGTTAAACCTACGTTACTTAACAAAGTGTTAACTCTATATTAAATTGGTAAAGGTGTATTTTTCGTTAGACTTGCCGAGGCGCAGACGTATTTATGTATTTATTATATTTTTTATTAAATTAGATTAGATAGGTCATCCATCTCAAATGTGGTTGAATCCAATAGAAAAGATCCAATGAAACGCCAAGTCAAAACCACAGACTTTTATTCAGGTAATATACAATGATTACTGCAACTAGTTTCGGTCTAAATTAGACCATCATTAGGCTGTAAAGAATCAATAAATTGGTAAACAAGAAAAATTGGTGGTTGAAAAAATGTAAAAAAATGTTAACGGTGGTAAAAATAATATTAAAAAGATTAAACAGCTATACCAGAGATAATAATTTTATGGTTAGGTTAAGTGACAAAACTAATCATGATTGAGAAACCAAAGAAAACGAGTAACGCAAAATACATGGGAGTTTATTTACCTAGACAAGGACCTAAAAATGACGGAACATGTAATGACGAGGATTACCCCCAATATTGGTAGCCCAAAATCGCTAAAAACAAAAATATTGACAGCCGCAGTGACATCTGTCGTAATGTATGGAGCACCCGTCTGGGGAAAAGTATTAAAATACCAGCACTATGAAAACAAATTAGAAAGCATAAATAGAAAACTTGCACTTAGAGTAACATCGGACTATCGCACAGTGTCAACATCTGCGGTACTCGTAATTGCACGCCTAGTGCCAATAAAATTAAAAGTTGAAGAAAGAACCATGATCCACAAAAATGGAAAAGACTTTAAAGGAACAGCAGAGATGGTAACTAAAAGGAAATGGTAACAAATTTGGGATGAGGATACAAAAGGAAGATGGACGAGAAAACTTATACCGGACATTTCGAATTGGCTAAATATAAAACACGGAGAAGGCGATTTTCATGTGACTCAAGTGCTAACAGGTTATGGTAGCTTTAAGGCATATTTAAAAAGAATTGGTAAAGCGGAAAGCGAACATTTTCTCAACTTCACCTATAAAAACTTTTTTCTATTAGTGAAAATGATGACATTATGAGCACTCCGCGGAGATATTAGAAAAAGCTCAAGCTGCCACACAAAACTTGTTACCGCGAAAAACCAAAGAAAGATACGAAATTACCTATCAAAAACTTATGGGTTGGCGACACAAGCACAACGTAAAATCTTTTTTGGAGAATGTTTTCCTTACGTACTTTGAAGAATTATCAAAAACTATAAAACCATCTTCACTATGAACCATTTATTCGATGCTGAGAACTACACTAAACATTAATAATAACATTAACATATCAATTTATCCAAAACTAATCACCCTACTGAAACGGCGATCGGATGGATTTAAAAGTAAAAAATCGTAAATTCTGTCTACAGAACAAATTGATCTGAAAGATGCTCCGTACGATAAGCATTTGTTGTCAAAGGTAAAGAATTAAAATATTATGTAATTATCATCACATAATAATGGGTTTTCATGTTTTATTCATTATTGGATTAAGCGGGGCTTACCGTAAACAAGAACTTAGAAATGTAAGAATGAGAGACATTCAGAATACAGGAAATTCTTTTGTAATTACTATTCCAGATTCTCAAACTAAAATGAGACGTTCATTTGTAGATCCAGATACGTTTTATACCATATGTCAAAATTATATGAGTTTACGTCCTCCTGGGCCCTTATTCTCATCCAGTGGATATGATTACTCCTATAGGAAAGTCCGCCATCTTTCTATCAAAATTACGACAACCCTATTCTCAGTCATTCGAATGCTACTCCTTTCCTACAACTGTTCGATGGAATTTGTTCTCTTACTATAAACCAGGAGAATCGGGTATTTTTAAGTGGATCGCATGCGCAGTGATTACAAATTGATCTTTCATAACCGTAAAGCACTTATCTAAGCCCAATTTTAAATTTTATAGATTTTATATGTCGTTATTGTCGTAGAATCTGTGTTGTTTATAATTATAATTATTTTTCTATCAACTTTGTTTAAATTTTGTTATATATTTCAGCTTTGGTTTTTGGTGTTTTTGCAATTGTGTTTATTCAGTTTGAGTGCAGTTGATATTTTAACTCATTTTTGAATACATTTATGGTATTTACTTAGTATCAATATAAATTACATTGGATTTAGATATAGAGGAGTGAATAGTTGTGAACCAAATTAATAATGATATGTTGCAAGCTGAAGCTGATGCTAATCATCTATCAAGACAAATGTACAATGTCATTCTAAATAACTAATCTTAAAATAAGAATGTCTATATGCCACTTCTTTAAACACAACACTACAAAGAACAAAAATTGACAGATAGGATATACTTCAGTTACCCACTTTTTGTATATGTATTAACTACTAAGTAGCTCTAATGTCTGTGATAAATTTGGCATCGAGAGAAATGTGACTACTCCCTATTCGTGTGATGGAATGTTCCCTTCTCTCACTTTTACTCCTGGATGAGAATAAGGGCCCTGGAGTGGAACTTCCTTTATTTGTTAATTACAGAAATGGAAAATGTACAAAACAGGTTGTGGGGATAAACACAATCGGTAGTACACCACGTAAAATTGCTGAATACTTTCAGCTGCCGGAACCAAAGCAATATACTGGCCACTGTTTTAGGAGATCGGCAGCCACTATATTAGTTGATGCGGGACGTGATATGCTATCATTAAAGCGACTAGGTGGCGAAAGGCCATGTGAATCAGTCACATAAAAATTAAAAAGACAACGCTTTACGAATATCGGAAATAATAATTATCAATAATAATTATCAATCTTCATCTTCTGACGTTACAATTATAGATAACCGTTCATCACCGTTAAGTCATAATGGACCAACAACTTACAATAACTGTTCTCTTGTTATTAATAATTATTATAATAAAGTTTAAATAAATGCGATTTCATTTATTTCATAGAAGAAAATAAATGGGCGTAGAAAAAGTGTAGGACGTTATATGAGTTGTATTCCCATTACGCACTCGTAAAATTGGTAAAATTGGCGACTTCGTGCGTAAACTTTTTTACTTTGTGCGTAACTCTAGTTACGTAATATACTATTAATATTTATTATATTTATTATTTTATGTGCAACATTTTGCAGTATATTATGTGCAACAAACGACAACGCTGTGGGAAGAATTAAAAGTTTAACATATTATTCAAAAGCATTTCTAGGAGCTCGTTCCTAAAAGTTAGCTTTTGTAAATAGTCCAAAAAAGGCAGGGAGCCAATTTGTAACTATATACTCTCCAAAAAAAGGGATCCCGGCTATGAGACTCTCTCAAGGAGTGGTTCGACTCCAAGTTAGTGCTTACTATAGAAAGGATTGGTGGTATATAAGGGTTAAGGGCGCCAATATCTTTTTATACGTTAACGAATAAACAACTGAAACTACACAAAAACTAAGGTAAAAAAGATAGAAACACCTTGTAATTAAACTGAATTTGAAAGCCAAAAAGAAACTATATTTAATTACAACCGAACACGCTGCACCCTTAAGACTTATAGTCCATGGGTATATAAATCAAACGGTTATTAATAAATATTTGTTTATTAATAAAACGGAAATGTTCTAAATGGATTTGACTTATCTTTTTTTGGTAGAATGATCCGGTAGTCTCGGTATGTGTACCGATGCTTGTAGTTGGGATGTTGGCTGGTGGTGCTTGCTTATTCGTCAAAAGGAACGACTATGGCACGGGAACTTGCTTTTTCGTCAAAAAGTAACGGCTATGGTACTGGAACTTGCTTTTCCGTAAAAAGGAACGGCTATAGTACTGGAACTTGCTTTTTCGTCAAGAAGAACTGTATTAGAGGATATGCCTCTCCCTACTAGCGGATTATCTCTCCGTACTAGCGGTTCTCTCCATACTAGGGGTTATCTCTCCATACTATAGAGCGGGTCACAGTTATTATGCAGCATTGCGTTTATGAACGACGGCGTTGCCATATCGGCATGTTCTTCGAATTTGGTTCCAACTGGCGCAGGAATATAACTTGCCATAGTGTTACTATTATGATTTAAATGTTGACTAAATTATTCATTTGAAAATCGTTTGGTGAGTAATTAAGAATATTTATAATTATGCTTTTAGATAAATTTTACGCGTTTAAAGGAAAATATTGTAAATCCGCTAAAATATTCAAATGTTATACGTTTAATTATCACGTATAAAGAAATAAATAAATACAGCGGCCTTACAAAAGACCTTTGTCAAATTATGAAATAATAATATAATAATATAATTAATAATAAAAATATGTCAATAATAATAATATATACATAAATTACAAGACGAGTGGTAAAAAAGTCAGCTGTCATCTAAATTTTAAGGGAGAACGATTAACAGAGAAAAGCTAATGAAATCTTGCCGACGTTTCGATGATTTTTCCGAGGATTTTTCTTCTTCTGGCGGGTTGTTGTAACAAATAAAATATAGAATAAGTAAATGAATTAATAATTACGTATTTTAACTTGAATTAAAATTAAACTTTAAAAATGACAATGATTAGCAGGTAATAACTAAAATAAATGAAAATTGAATGAAATTTGAGGGTTAAGAAATATATTACTGATCTTCATCGTCATCCAAGTCTTTATCTTCATCGTCTTCATTTAGATTTATTATTATTGGCTCAATGTCTTCCATTAAATGATCTGTTTGTCACATCTTTTCCTCTGTCTTCTCTACCTTTTTTTCATAATTAGACCACTGCATTGGGGTTACTTGCGAATACGCTGTTTTTATAAGTTTTTCCACATCCTCTTTTTTAAAAGTAGTATTATTACGAGCCACATATCCTTTCACTTAGCTCCACACCATTTCAATAGGATTTAATTCGCAATGATAAAGTGGTAATCGTAGGACTGTTATATTATGTTCCGTGGCAATGTCGTCTATTTTTCTTAGGTCGTACTGCTCTCTAAACGCGTTTGCAGTAGCCAATAATTCTGTTTTTAAATAATCATCCTCGAAGTAAATCTCTTTTTCCAGTAGCCAGTACTTTATTTGTTTCTTATTCCAAGTTGTCTTTGGAAAAGGTAACTTCGCCGAATGGTATGACGCTGTCCAACACTACAACATTCTTTGATCCGGTTTTCGGCAAATTAGGGATCAATTGATCTTTAAACCAGGCCTTAAAGCCTTCTGCGTCCATTTCGTCGTGGTAATCGTCTGCACCTTACTTTGCCAGAAAAGTTTTTTCTGCACCCTCAAGAAAACCGTCTTTCCAGCCTGCATGAAGAAGAACAAATCTCGATCCTCGTTGACTTGGAGCCTTCAGTCCTGTTGTCAGTCCTTTGACAAATGCATCTCGGGCATTTTTTATGGTAGTGTCTTTCCATTCAAAATTTACACTGTGGCCTACATTAATCCATAACTCGTCCAGATATATTACGTTATATGCTTTTTCGCGGAACTTCTTCACTGATCTTAAATATTTGTGCCTCCAGGCGATTATATCAGCTCTTTCTATTAGGATCGAGTCTCTTCCTGTCTTTCCATAAACAAACCCCATATCGTTAAGCAAGCGTCTTGGCGTATTTTTAGAAAAATTTGGTACATTTTCGTCTGAATTTATTTTAGCAAGAACTTTTGCCAGTGTTGGTGGAATATTTTCGGAGTAGAATTCATGCACAGCTTTTCGTATTTGCGATTGGATACCTTCATCGTAGGTGATCAGTCTTGAATTCGACTGGCTGCTATTCCGTCTTCGTTTTTTTGGCGATGTCAAAGGTCCAGTAGCGGCTTCGCTCTTCAGATTATACACTGTTCTCACACTAAGGCCAGTCATTTCAGAAATCAGTTCTATTTTCGCTGTCACACTTTTGTCATCTTTTGTATTCAACGTATACGTTAAAATATTCAATAAAAGCCTCTTGGTTTGACGATGAAGATTTTCACCTTGTTTAAATTTTTCAAATGGTGCTGCTAACTGCATGGCTGTTGTTTGAATAATGCCCTTTCGTTTATCAGCAGAAACAGGTAGGTACCTGCCTATGTTATTACTTACCTGTACATTTACTTACCTCTACATTCCAGGAATATTACATAACGGTTTACGAGGATCAAGGGATCATACAGGTAAAAATAATTAGCATCTTTGTAATTAAATAATATTTTCACTGGCAATAGGATTAGGATGTGTCTGAAAGATTTAGTAGAGACCTAAATAATCCATCAAGTGATCAGGTATATACTGATTACAATCTACATAAATAGATTTGAATTCCATTTTTTAATAATATTTATTATATAGAATACATCTGTTTTGCAAAATTCATAATAAAACGTTTCTACGAAAATAAATTGGCTGAGTTAATTGTGGTTCAAGCCGTAACCAAAGCGGCAACAGTGTTGAATATTCGCCCATAAGATTTAAATTGGCCTATGCCGGCCACGCTGCATAATAACTGTGACCCGCTCTATAGGGGGCTGTATATTCTGTGATACAACCAAAAAAAAGGGATTGTCTAAAATCTGCAGACAACTTGCCGCTCAGGATTTTGGCTGACGAAAGGAATGAAACGAGGTGTTTGCCCTAATTTAGAACAGTATTGACAGAGGTTTCCGGTTGCGTTCTTTTGTGAATGGGGTCGTTTTGTAAGGGCTCTGTTTTGTAAGGATTCTGTTTCGGGTGTCTTCTTATTTTAGGGGTAGGTTTGTTCGTGGTGATAAGTTGTGTCTAATATACGGTGAGTCGGGGTTGATTTTAGGGTTCAGGGGGACGGTAAACTATGGAAAGGTAGCATGGCGCTAGACATGTTACAATTAACCATATTATTTTTAGTTGTAGTAGTAGCCTATAAACAATGCCAACATTATTTTAAGTAGTTCATCCTCCGACATGTTTATTTTTGATATACTCTAATTTTGTGGTTGTACTACAGACTATTTAATAATTAAGTTAGTCGACGGATCTTCTCCTTGACGTTCTCGCCACTCGAGAAGCAGAATTCGGTCCTTCAATCAAGGATTAATTTCCCCAGTTGTCGGAAAGGCCGTCACTGTTATTAATCTGGCGGATTAAAATAATCTACTTAAACGGTAGCCTTACGTAAGTTAATTTTGCATAAGTTGTGAAGGAGTGGTAGGGTCGCAGTAACGACTTTATGCCTGTTAATGTCGTCGGTAAACTAGTATTTAAATAATAAACATTTCATTTGGCGACAAACACGTTTACAGCGCTGTAACCAATGTTTTAATTACTTTTTATTATATTTTAGATACTGCCAGGGATATTTTTTTATGGGTTTAATTAAATTTTAACTGGTAAGTACACCTTCATGTTTCTTTACACACTCAAAAAACTTTTACTGTTATTAATAACCTAATTTTTAAATTTTTAATGTCTTCAACTATAATTGTAATTGATTTCAACTATGAATGACTGGAAATGACCCCTCTATCAAGCCACTATATTATATAATCTATAGGGTTGTTCTAAAATAATTTGATGTTCTTAGATGTTTAAAAACATCGACAAAAGTATTCTATATCTGTCTTACACATAATTAATTATTCTAGATCAGACATGGGCAAACTTTTTAAGGGGAGGGCCAGATAAAATAGCAATTAATCTAGGCGGGTCGGAAAAATTTAAAAACATATTTTTATAAATGATAAAGTTTATGTTTATATCATTCACAAATTAGGCTATACTGACAACACTAAACTTAGAAAGTTTTTAGAGCAATTTATTAATTTTTAGTAGTGTGTGAAGGTGTGACTGATGAAACTGTTACTGACATTGTAATAGTTGTTCAAGGTCTGGTTCAAAGAATGATGAGCTGATTCGCAGCAGGGAAGCCAAATGGTCGTCGGTCAATTGGTTTCTCAAGCTGTTCTTTCGCAGCTTCGTGGTAGAAAATACCTGTTCACAAATATAGGAAGATGCAAACAGTGCCTTGTAAAACTCAACTTTAGAAACATTGAAAAATCTTTGCTTCAATTCATTGTTACATTGCAACTCAATTAGTTCGAGCAGCAATTCTGGTTTGACTGATTAACACTTCACATTAAATTGCATACTAAAAATGTCCAAGTCTTGTTCAATAGCTTTGAAGTCATGAAATCTTCGTTCAAACTCGTCATGAAGACATTTCATGCTTTTCTCATAGCTCTTAAGTTTGTGTTCCACAACTGCAATAGTTTTTAGTCTTGGTTAGCTGTTTGGAAAATAAACTCTCAATTGCATTGTGAAATCCCTGTTTTGATTCCCAATATCATTGATTAATTGATTTTTTCCCTGGAGTTTTATGTTCAATTTGTTGATGTGACTGAGAAGATCTGTAAAAAATTCCCATTCACCATCTTGCAAATGTTCACACTCGTCCATTTTTTTTTCTTTCATAAAAGATATTATTTCCTTTTTTAGATACCAAACTCGTTCAAAAACTTGTCCAGCACTGAGCCAACTTACTTTAGTGTAGTAAAGTAGATCAGAATATTCAGATTGCATTGAGTCAAGAAACTCTCGAAATTGCCTGTGATTGAGTGCTCGTGAACGAATGCTATTAACAAGCTTAATAACAACATCAAGTACATGAAACATGTCTAGAGCAGATTTACACAGAGCTTCTTGATGTATGGTGATATTGCGTGCATGCGACAATGTCGTACAGTACTTGGATTGAGAAGGACACTGTTATTTATATTTTGCACTATGTGTAATTATGAGGGGTTTTCAAAACCATGCCGGGCTGGATTTGGCCTGCCGGCCATACTTTGCCCATAACTGTTCTAGATGTTCTGGTTTTTGGAATTCACTCGAACATTTCAATATAAATACTTCCATCCTTGTTTTATACATTATGTACATAACCACTTTTTCCAGTGAATTCGAGAGAGTTTCCATTTAAATCATAATATAATAAATAATTTTAATGAATCATACAATAATATTACAAATAAATAAACTTATAAACTAAGGTTTTTCTCTATAACTAAAGTTTATTCTTTACATGTGTTGTCACCTAAATCCTTCTACAAATTCGTTATTGTTGAAAAATAATAGATGTTATAAATATACAGGGTGAGTCATAACTATTGGGACATAGACTAAGGACAGGTTATTTGGACCAAAATATGGCTATTGGGCCAAATATGCCTTAATATAATGTTGATGAGAAAAATGATACAGGGTGTTAAAGTTAATTTTTGTTTTTCGTTTTTTGCTAATAGTTTCCCTGTATATTTATAAATTGATATCAAAATTGGCACAGAGGCATAATCTTAGACAAGAAATAGTATTTTATTTACAATTTTACGTTTTGTCATAGAGGGCGCCAAGTGGATCATTCCTAATGATCAAATTGAGTCTAAACTTTTTCTGATGAAATTTTTTAGTAATTTTTATTAGAAAATATGACGTAAACATCATTTTTACGTAAAATTGGTACTCTTGTTTAAACATGATAATTTCAACCATTTTCGATAAAAACGCAGTCGAACTGCTTAGAGTCTCGTCACAATCATTTTACTAATGAAGAAATGCGAAATATGATTTGCGTATACGCACAAGAAAATTTTTGCGGTCGCTCGGCAGCCACAAGGTATGGAATGTTATACGCAAACAGAAGGGAACCAAATCACAAAACTTTTGCAAGATTATATCGTAGTTTAGGTGAAACTGGGTCATTTCACACTAAAAATCGGGGTGGTCGACCGAAACAAATCACACCTAATCAAGAAGATGAACTTTTGGTTCGAGTAGATGAAAATCCTGAAATAAGTTCACGACATCTATCAGCAGCAACAGGAGTAAGTCAGTCGTCTATAATTAGAATTCTAAAAAAAGAGAACCTCCATCCTTATCACTTCACTCCTGTTCAAAATTTACATCCAACAGATCTTCCACGACGGTTACAGTTTTGCCACCGTATTCTGAATAAACATCGCAATGAAAGACACTTTATTAAGAATATTATGTTCACCGACGAAGCAACTTTTACCAGACGAGGGGTTTTTAATTGGCGAAATAGTCATTATTGGCATGCTATTAAAGCTAGACATTTTCAGCATGAGTTTAAATTGAATATTTGGTGTGGCATTATAGGTGACCAACTACTAGGGCTTTATGTTCTTCCTCCGAATTTAAATGGAGATTCTTATTTGTTCTTTTTGGAAAATACTCTTAGTGATATTTTAGATGATCTGTCACTGGATGTAAGAAGAAAAATGTGGTTTATGCAGGATGGAGCGCTCATTAGCTGTTAGAAATCATCTTAATGACGTATTTCCTCAACGATGGATTGGCAGAGGCAGTGATTTTCAATGGCCACCAAGAAGTCCTGAGTACAACCCGCTAGATTTTTATTTTTGGGGACATATGAAGTCCTTAGTTTATGCCAATGAAATTAATACACGAGACGAACTTTGGAGATACATTCAAAATGCAGCTAATCTTATAGAATAACATTTTTTTTTTATTTTGGTCCAAATAACCTGTCAGTCTATGTCCCAATAGTTATAACTCACCCTGTATATAGTTCAGCACTGCGAGCCAAGCAGCCCCATTGCTTGGTTGCATTTTCTTCTCCATTCTTTTTTATAATCAGCTTTCCTTCTCCAATTTATTATTCCTATTTCTTCCAGGTCCCTCTCTACTGTCCCGCTTACGTTTCCCTGTTTTGCCTCCTGTAAAAACTTGCTGTGTCAGTCTCTCATTGTTCAATCCTTGTACATGGCCCAACCATCTCATCCACTGAACTATGTTTGTTATTAATGATTCGTCATATAACTCTTGTAGTTCGTTATTAGTTCTCCTTACCCACATGTAATTTATTTTATTTCCACTATATATATTTCGTAATCTCCACACCTCCACACCTCAGATCCATACCATGCTATGGGTCTTATTATGGTTTTGTAAATTCTTTTCTTGGTATTTTTTGAGACATTCTTTGATTCTATAATATGCAGCATACTTGCCATTCCTTTAGATATTCTTTTCTTATAATCTCCACTGTTTGTAATGGCAACCCCTAGATAATTAAAAAAGTCTATTTTTGAAAAACAATATTCTCGTTCTGTCGTTGATACTTATAATTCTCTTATTGAATCACTGAGATCTGAGACCACTTTTTAGCACTATAAATTTGGTCTTGGCTTGATTTATTGTCAGACCTTTAGGGTAGTCATCAATTTAGTGTTAGTGATCGAGTTCTTGCGTAATATTAAAATATAAGGTATTCTAAATATTCAAAAGGGTTTTGTAATTTAACTAAAGTAAAATTAAAGTTACAAAACAAGTAAAAAGTATTCTTATACGTTACGATTGTATCTACAAGTTGAAACACCTTCGTAAGTATTTTATTAAACTTAAATAAATAAAGACATTATGATTATTATTATTGTATATTAAAAGTACATGTATGATTTTAATAGTATTTATTAATAAACTATAAGGAACTAGAATATTGTCGCTTGCAATGACTACTTGATAATTGATCTACCTTGCTTAGGAAAGCTACACCTTTCCTGTCAATTTGTCTGTTTATCTTATTTATACATTTTCCATCTGCAGACTAAAAGATTTTATTAGTCGTTACGAAATTAAATAATAAAATTTAATAGTTTAAAGCAAAGCTGTTTTATTTGACGTACATAACTCATAAAAGCAGCGGATTTTAACGTTAAAATATATAAAAAACAAATAAAAAAACTTAGTCTAACTTTTCTTAATCTGTACATTTACACATTTAGAAAAGCATCGCTGTTCCTCTGAAAACAATAGAGCCGATTCTACCTAGCTGTTATAATGGCCAATTACGAAATTTCAAACTTTCAAACAAGTTTGACTTAAAATTATTGTGTTATATATAGTACCGACTTTAATTATAATTAATATCAGTGGTAAACAAAAATTGCCAACACCAACATACCAAAAAGAAATTATTTTACGTAATTGAGCTAATTTAAACTATATAGTCATTTTTGATGGGTTAGTTGTTGTGCAATATTACATTACATCGGTTTTGACAATTTATTTTGTAGCTATTTATGTAATCAAAGATAATTAGTAGTTTACAACAAGATGACTTCTTCTCTTTTAAATGTCATACACGGAGTCCCTCAAGAATCAATATTAGGGCCCATTTTGTTTACTATTTATTTTTCTTTTACCTATCGTTGAGTCTTCTTCAGAAGTATTATACTTAGGCTGTTCTTTCTTAATATCTAATTTTTCTAAGTGTCTTTTCTGCATCTCACATCTCACAGTATCTCACATCTCTCAGTATCTTCTTAGGTCTCCATTTCAAGGGGGTAAAGTCTTTGAATGGGTCTCATCAAAGAACCCGTTGAATTTCGAACTTCGAACTATGCCCAAAAAATATCTTCTACTATACCCAAGGCCAATCAAGTCTCTTCAAATGTTCGTTATCGAATTTCTCCTTTAATAACTTCTCTGGACGTTTTTCTTTTCGTGTGCTTAGGTATTCTTCTCTGAATTTTTTTCTTTAATTCATTCTTATTTTCTGAATGTATCTCAGATGCTTATTAAGAGACGTAGCATCAATTTCGTCCATGCAAGGTGTTCCGATTTCCTTGACATCTTGAAGAAACATAGACGGGTTAGAACAACTAATTCATCTTTCATCTCTGTAATAAAGGTAAGAGGTCGTGAATGTAATGAATTCGTTGAGATCTTTTTTATTATCAACACTGGTCATGCAGTGGATTATCATGCCTAGTTTCCGAATTTGATCCTCCAAATAGAGCATGAATTAATTGTTCTGATCCCAAAATTTCGTATCTCATTTCAATCGCAACATGTTTCACAATATATGATCGTTGTGACACAGTATCGATTATTGATCTAACCAATCGAGTTTTAAAATTACTGCTCAGCTGATGCTAGAAGGAAAATTTGATCTTCGAGGGTAGGAGTACACTTTGATTAATAAATCAACAAATACTACAGATGAGAATTTGACTACAGTTTTAGGCCTTCATTGGAACAGCCTAAGTGTGTTGGAAAATGCTAGTATTTATTTATTTTTTCTGACACTTTTTATTTTATTTTAAGAAAGTAGTTGTCATTTTAATTTTGATATAGATTGTCAATGTAGATTGAAAAATATAAGTTTTTTAAAGATATCATTAATTTTTTATATATTCGGTGAATCAATACGCCTCAAGGTTCGGAGTTAGTTTCGAAGTTGAGAATATATAAAAAAATTATGATATCTTTTAAAAACTAAAAACTTTTAATCTACCTTGACAATTGACAATTAAAATGACAGTTATTGACAACTACTTTTTTAAAATAAAATACAAAATGTCAGAAAAAATAAATGAACACTAGCATTTTCCAACACACTCCCACCTAGTGCCATACTTCTAAGTGGCACAACTTCTCAGGAAAATCTATGACTCAAATCTCAATGGGGGTTTCACTTGTCGTCCATATCTTGTTACAATTAGAGTTTTGCTTTTGTACATACATTTTTATGCCGTCGACTCACAGATTTATTGTAGGTACATTTTCCGACGATTGCGTTTAAGTAGCATGTCGACATATCAATGAAGATATAGAATCACTAGTTATAATTTCCAACCAATTTTGTCTTACTGTTAATAACACCAAATTAGTTGCTATCCTATTCGGAAAACCTGCCCCTAAAAGAAGAGTATAAAATTCATCGATTCTGTAAAAAATCTTGGTATTATGATAGACTCTGATCTACACTACTCAACCTATGTTACTCCAATTTTATGTAGGGCATTTGATAATGTTAAATTAACATATGGAAATCGAGCTATACTAAATAAGAAACTGAAGCTCTTGTACTGTCACAGTTGAACTATGGGGTTGCTGTGTTTGGTCCGGGGTTATTAAAAAGGGACATTTTAAGGCTAAAAAGGGTACAGAACTGTTGTATAAGATTTATATATGGGCTAAGAAAAGGTACTCCTACTTCTAAATACATTAAAAATTTAAATTGGATAAATATTGCTGAAAGCCGTGTGTTGCATGAATGGGTATTATATCATAATAGCTATTTATGGCATTAGTTACAAAAATCCTTATTGTGTGTAATGCGTGAGCAAGCAACGCTTTTGGCTAATAAAGGTGTTGATGTCCTAGGGTTAAAGCGTCATGGAGGTTGGCGTTCATCGACAGTGGCAGAAAGCTATGTAGAAGATTCTCTTCAAAATAAAATAGATTTTGCCGAAAAAATATTGTGCAATACTAGTCCGTCTAGAAAGTATCCGGAAAAAAGAATGCACAATTATAATTTTGCAGTATATATTTTTATTATTTGAATTATAAAATAACCACAAACAATTCATCTCATTTACTTATACAACCTCCATTTAATTCTAAACACTTAAGTAAACCTCCAGGTGCACCAGAAACCAGGTCACTGCCATACTGCTCGGTGATGGTGGTCCAGGCCTGTAAAACCGAACGAATCAAACCTTCTTTATTTCGTGGGGCTGCTCATTCCACTTCAATCTTCATTAATCCCCATATGTTTTCAATGGGACTAAGATCTGGTGAAGCTGCTGGCCATGGAATTGTCAGTTGGTGTTCTTGCATCCAAGCTTGAGGAAAGGCAGAAGTATGGCATCTGCTGAAAACGCCACCCCTCTGGATATAAAGCATGAGCTGTTTCAAGAAGAAAACCATTTAAAATATCACAATACTTTGCACTATTAACAGTGCCATCAACTATACAGAGAGGCGTAGCACCACGTTGAGATATTGATCCCCAAACCTTTATTTTAGTGGGAAATTTGGAAATTTGAACGCGGTAATATTTTCTCTTGACAGGATTTTAAGATGGTTTGCACCAATCTGGAAACAACTCTCGGCAGATATAAAAATATTGCTGAAATTATCTCCTTGAAAACGTTGACAAAACTCCATTCTTCGTTGCTTTTGTAGAGGTGTTATTGCAGAGATCTTTTTTGGTTTCCTTGATATGTAGCCTTGTCTTTTCAGTGCCATGCGGACAGTTTCTGGATACACATTAATTCTTCGTTGATTTCTAAATCTGCTGGCCAGTTTTCGGAACCCCTATCTCGGATTTTGTCGTCCTAAATTCACTAAAGCGTTTAAATTGTTTCCGCAAATCTTACGCGGTGTTCCCAAATTTTATCCTCTTAATTGTCTCATACACTGCACTTTTTCCGAGTTCAGTCAATTGCACTAGTTTTTTAACGTTTCGAACACACCCTTTCTATAAAAATATTCCACCATTTTTCTTTTTTCTACTTGCGACATTATTTTACAAAACTCACGCCTGTTTACAATAAACAATATTTGATTGATACTTGACGCATTACTTTTGTCTTAGAATGTATGCGATTCTGCAGGAGTTTCTGTTAGAAGTGAAACCACAGCTTAAACAAGTGGGATTTCATTAAATAATTTAACAACGGTAAGTGAATTTCTTACCGTTGAGTTGGAGTACTTACCGTCGAGTTGCTAGTAAATGTCACCTACTGACGTAAAATCTGACACGGTAAACAGTCAAAAATGATCAATCGTGTAAAAAATGGTGATAAGACTATATGGAAGTAATATAAAACAACGATATTAAAGCCTAGATGTTATTAGGCCTAAGGGATTATCCTGGATGTAATTCGCTCTAAGATCAGTATAACTGTGCAATGATATAGAAAAACCAGGAAAAAACTATGTCATGCTGATCTATAACTTAATATATTTGTGTTACAATTACGTCTTATCTATGTATAAAATGAAGACTCAATCAAAGTAAACAGTTTAATAGTGGAGAACTTCCCAGATATATTATTTGTTCATTAACAACTTTAAATTGTTGATCTGCTGGATGTCTTTTTATTTCAAGTTCTTCAAAATTTAGATTCCCTTGAAGGAAAATATCTAAGCTGTTTATACAAATTCGGCATTTTGTTTTTTCAAATGCTGCAATAAACATTCTGTTTTTTTGCAATCGGTTGACGATAAAAAAAGGAACCGAGAACAATAACAATCGATCTTTATAAAATATGATAGCCAAAACGAGTAACTACAACACATAAATTAACTGTCTTCATTCTACGCTATTTACTAGCTAAATAGTATACGAAGCGCGTACACAAAAGCAATTAAATAATTTATTAGCAAATTAACCTCTGATTAATGATAATAAAAGCTATAAACTGGAAAATAAGTGTCACTCCTATACTTATAAAAAAACTACTTTGTGTAATCTATCGTACGCCATAAATTTCTATTTGAGTTGAAATAAACAGACGAAAATGGGATACAAATTAAACAGCAGTTTATTAATTTGTTTAAATATATAATCTTATTTGTTTTATGTGATAGCTTACTCGATTAAGCAATCATCGAAATAAATCGAAGATATTTAAGATAACTATGTGATGCTAAAGGAAAGAAGCAATAAACTATTCGAGGAAATTTTTGTTTGAGTTTGGTTTTCAGAATATTCCTCTTAACAACAACATTGATATAGTATCTTTTAAACTGTCATTGTGCTCATAAGTGTTTTAAAAATCTACAAAGTACACCCCACCATAGTTACTTGTCTTGAAGTATATATCTTAAGACTAACGAAATTATTATTCACAGGGGAATATTCCAAGGTGAATTACTTAGTCTACTGTGGTTTTGTTTGGCAATTAATCCACGACACTAAATTTGACTTCAATCTATATATGGATAAGATCAAAATATTTGCATCCAATCAACAACAAATCCTACATCTTCTGGATACAACCGAAAGGTTTTCCAGTAATTTACGTATGGAATTTGGTTTAGATAAGTCCAGAACCTTAAATATTAAGAAGGACAAGCCTGTTAATGAAGATGTGACGCTGCCTAATGGAGATATAATTAAATTAGATAGATCATCCATCTCAAATGTGGTTCAATCCAATAAAAAAGATCCAATAAAACGCAAAGTGAAAACCACAGACTTTTATTCACTTAATGTACAATTATTGCAACTAGTTTCGGTCTAGATCAGACCATCATCAGGCTGTAAACTTTTATTTGCCCAGAGTCACAGAACCAAAACTAGCTTTACTGGCCTCTCTTCACACCTAACTTTCAACCCTTCTTTATCCACGTTTATTCTTTACTTCTTGTCCCACTGCATAACCATAACGACTTAGTTAAAATTCTTTTTTCTCTTTAAAGACGAAACTTCATTCAATTCTCAAAACTGTCACATTTTACTTTAACTTGTGGTGCCGGTATCAGTGCTTTAAGTGAGTGAAATATAAATCCGAGTTATTTGTCGTTTGACATGGACTTTTTCAACAATGCATCTCCTATTAAATCTAATCATGTCTATCTTGACATTGATCAATAAATATTTAAAACCAAAAAAGAATTTTAGTGGGTTTTCCCACAACCAAATTCTCTAATCTCCCTTCTACGACTGGACCATCCGTTTTTTCAAAATAGTTATGTCGCAATATACATAACTATAGTTAATAAACTTACAAATAAATCTTTGTGTATTTTTACTGAAAGTAATGAAATATTCTTATATTTACTTTTCTTAGTATATAGCAATGGAAAAATGCGACATGAATAAAAATAATACAAAACAAAAATTAAAAAACTTTAATACTAGTAAATTCAATTAGTTTCCGAAACAAAACAAATTTCGACTTTGATCTCGAGTTCTTATTTCGCATTAGAATCTTCCATTTAAACTTTTTTTAAAGTATCTAATGACGCAAGAAAGAACTAATTGAATAATTTTAAATGAAGCTTTAAAAGAGAAAAACTTTTAATTCCAAACTTTGGGAAAATTATTTTTATCCTGCGACTAAGTGTACACGAATTTTTACTTCGAATTTTTTGTTTGTTTTATATTTTCTCCGAGATTTTCATTTAGCCTTTAGGATATTTCTTAAATCTATTATTTAAAAAGAATTCGTTTATTCCAGAAATGTATTCTGTTGTTATTTAACTCCTGCCCCAACCACATGCTTTCATCTTGTCTCCAAATTTTTTTATCTGACCAGTAAATTGTAAATTAAATAATTTAAGACGTATGGATATAATATAGTAACTGGTAGGCAAACATACATAAGTTAAGTCATATTATAATGTGCCTCAAGTGTTTTAATATCTTTTAAATATTTTGGCGTTAAATTGTTATAGTTTTGAATTGTTTTGCTTAGTTTCTGCTTTGCTCTACTGTGTTTTTATCCTACTTTTTCTTTACTAGTACTCTTACTTTACTCTTGCTTTAACTCTACTTTTACTCTGACTTTAACACTGCGTTCATTAAGAACAGTAAACAGCTAATTGGTTGAACTAAACTTTCACTATTTATTCGCACGTTTTTAAATGTAATGACAGCTTTTACTATTGAGTTTAGTCTTGCTTTTACTCTTCTATTACTTTGCTTTCGACTCTAGCTTGCGTTTAATCTTGCGTTTATTCTGCTTTTTCTCTAACTTTTATACTGATTTTACTCTGCTTTTATTCTTGCTTTAACACTTGCTTTAACTTTGGTTTAGCTCTTCTTTTTGTCTCTGGTTTTTACTCTAGCATTTAGTCTTCAGTTTACTCTGCTTTTAATGTACATTTACTCTTGCTTTTACTCTGCATTTGCCTTGCTTTTATTCTGGTTTTATTTTGCTTTTACCGTCGCTTTTAAACTGCTTTTACTTTTGCTTTTACTCTGCTTTTACTCTGTTTTTACCCTGCTTTTATTCTGGTTTTACACTCTGCTTTTACTGTTGCTTTTAAACTGCTCATACTTTTGCTTTTACTGATGATTTTACTCTGCTTTTACTCTGTTTTTATCCTGCTTTTATTCTGGTTTTACACTCTGCTATTACCGATGCTTTTAAACTGCTCATACTGATGATTTTACTCTGTTTTTATCCTGCATTTGCCCTATTTTTATTCTGGTTTAACTCTGCTTTTAATATACTTTTACTATAATTTTATTCTTGGTTTACTCTTTTTTCCCATTGTTTTAACTATTGCTTTTACTATTACTTTGTCTTTACTGATGGTTTGACTTTTGCTTTAATTCTGCTTTAGCTCTGCTTTTACTCTGCTTTTTACTCTATCTTAAACTTTAAACTTACGTTGGTTCTACTTTTCCCCGGGCTTTTAATCTGATTCGACTCTACTTTTACTATTTTTTACTTTTGCTTTTACTCTAGCTTGTATTCTTGTGTATAACATTGCGTTAAATCTGCTTTTACGCTGCTTTCACTATTGCTTTAACTTTGAATTTTATTCTGCTTTTGCTCTGATTTTGCTACGCTTTTACCATATTTTTATTCTGGTTTTACCCTGCTTTTATCGTTGATTTTGCACTGAATTGATTGATTTTGCACTATGAATTTACTCTGCTTTTACTCCTGCTTTTACTCTGCTATTATTTTGCTTTCGACTCTAGTTTGTAATATTGCGTTTAACCTTGCGTTTACTCTACCTTTACTCTAGCTTTTATACTGATTTTACTCTGCTTTCATTCTTGCTTTAACACTTGCTTTAACTTTGCTTTAGCTTTGCTTTTCTTCCCTGGTTTTTACTCAACATGTACTTTTGCGCTTAATCTTCAGTTTACTCTGCTTTTACTCTGCTTTTACTCTACATTTACTCTTGCTTTTACTTTGCTTTTGCCTTGCTTATATTCTGGTTTTATTTTGCTTTTACCGTCGCTTTTAAACTGCTTTTACTTTTGCTTTTACTGATGATTTTACTCTGTTTTTGTTTATACTCTGCTTTTATCCTGATTTTACCCTTGGTTTTACACCGCTTTTATTCTTGGTATGACTTTTTGCTTTTACTCTGCTTTTACTCTGCTTTTACTCCTGCTTTAAACTTTGGGTTTAACTCTGCTTTAACTATATTTTTATTCTGGTTTGACTCCTCTTTTTTCTATTGCTTTTACTCTGCTCTTACTCTTGTTTTAACTCTGCTTTGCTTTGGTGAACAGGTGAATGGCATTTATAGCAAAAAAAGGGATACTTGCTTAGGGCTGGCTAGATCAAAATATTAATAAAAAATTAAAACTTGAAATAAAAATTAAGAGTTTACTGTAAAAGCTGCATATTAAACATTACACATTTAATAAAATTATTATCATTAAAATCTGCTGTATTATTGGTTAAGTTTAATATAGTTAACTTTTTAAAAATTTTATTAAACAAAGCATTTTCAGTAACTTATTTAATTTTGCGTTAAGATTCGGATTTAGATATAATATAATTAATATTTTAATATTGGAATTTATTAATAATTATTTAAGCTTTCGTATATACATATTCACGTTAAAATATTAAGGATTTAGTATGACAGATATTTAAATCCATAGTTATTTTGGGAAATATTTTAAATAAAACAATATGGCTGTACGTAATAACAACGATGTCATTGACAACCCGTCACCAAAATTGATATTTTTATTGGATATCCGGCGATATTAACTCCATAGAATGGATTCTATGACATTTAATAATAAATGCATATTCACGGCGTACACAAAATTCATTTTATCAACTGGTTTAAATTATTGGCAGGAATTTTATTGAATAAAAGATTCTATTATAATTTTCTGTATATTGATTTTAAAAAAATAAATAACAAAGAAAACTTAAGACCATCAATCTTAAATATTAAATTTAATGATGTTTTACAATTCTTAATAACAACGATCTCGCCATAGAGCCACTTCTACAAAGCTACAATCAATGAATCTGATCCCCGAAGAGAGAATTGACGTTAAGACAGCAATCAACTAAAGTTTAAGTGGCAAAATCGGTTCGAGAATTATATTAATGGTATCAGAAAGGAATCTGGAAAACTACTTGAATTTTTAAAGGATTTACAATCCCATTAAAAAGATTTATTTGAAAATTAAACTCAGGATAAACAAAACATTTTGTTATTCACACTAAACTGTTTATTAAAAAATTATTTTACAGGTAGAATTATTTAGGTAACTGGGGGAAATTTTACTTTTATTAATTCTATTGTATCTTTCGCAGTTAACTATGTTATTTTATTATTATTTTAGAAGTTACAGCTATATTTGTTTCCAATTAACTTTTTTAGTAATTTTAATTTTTAATTCGTAGTAGAATAAGACCAAATTATCCAAAGGAACAAAGGAAATTGATTCAAATAAACGCTGTACCCAATCTGATTAATAATGAAATCAACATCGCCTGCTTGAAAGACCCTCCCTACCTCATCCCGATTTCCCTAGGAAGTTTATCTGTGACCAGAATACATTTTCCAGTTCCAAACCAATTCGAGAAGGAAAAGCAAAAGAATTTTTATTGAGAAACTGTGGTAAATGTTAATCCTAATTTCATTAGATACAGTATATGCTAAAATAAATAGTACCAAATATAAAAATACTATTCTAAATAACAAGTGTCATAAACTTGTACTAACTTGTAATTTACGATATTTTAAATATTTTTTAATCGTTTTAAAGCACCAATTAAAACAAATATCTCGTTTATTAAACATTTCTTAACCTTCGTAGAAACCGTCAGTCGATATCTAGTCAATGATTGATATGTCGCTCAAAAAATAACAGATACGAAAAAGGGAGGCTTTAAAAAGAATATAAAAATTCAAGTAAACAAAATTCCATCAGAAAATGAACATTTTAATAAATGTTTGATCGGTTTCGCAGGCTTCCGTCCTTTAATTATACTGCAATCTCATTAATCTATACCCAATAACGTCAATCAATGTCTACATCGTCTCTGATAAATTTCATTTTTGTATAAAAATTAAAAAATAGAAAAAGCTTAGGTCGTTTACAATTCGTCAAGCAAAAGCGCACTTCAAACAATATTGATGGCGTTATTTACAAAATTGGGTCAATTTTCACGAGAGTTGGTCAATAAAACTGATGCATCAATAAATTATTTGTTCACACTGTGCTATTAAATAGTTTAAATATTAAAGGAACACTATATAGGGTGAGGTAAAAAAGTTACTTCTTAAATTATTTACTAAAAAGTGAATAAGAAATTTACCTGGTGTTCAAAATACAATATATACTAAGTGACATAAAAACCCGAACACCCAGTTAAAATGATTTTATTTTCATAAAATTTTGTATAAGTACTTACTGCATTGCCCCTTACTGCACCCCGATGTGTTACGCATTCTCCAACGCGTCTAGGCATGCTTCTGATCAAGTGGTCAATGTCCTCCTGTGGTATCTCATTCCGGGAACCACCAACTCCTCTCGAAGTTTTTTTAGAGTCTGAGGAGGACGTTGCAAATTGAGCAATCTCCTACCCATCATATCCCACACGTGCTCAATTGGGGATAAGTCGGGAGATCTTGGTGGCCAAGGTAACAATGTGATATCATTATATTGAACGAAGTCTATTGTGACTCTTGTGACATGCAGTCGGGCATTATCTTGTTGGAAAGTTGGATTTGCCAGGATGTTAAGATAGGGTAAAAGATGGGGTTCTAAAACTTCTTCGATATAACGCTGCGCGTTCATGTTACTCTGATGAATATTAAAGGTAATCTCGAACCATAAGCTATAGCACCCCAAACCATAACTCCAACAGTTTGATGAACATGCCTTTCAACAAAAAACCGTGGATTTCTCTTTTCACCACGCCTGTATAAATTTCCTATAAATTTATCCATGGTTCAGCTCCCGCTCTATGAACACACATATTGTAAGCTCCCACTCTATCACGCAACGATCCGTATCGATTTGGCACGAACGTCAGCCCTCCAGGGCCGATATATTCAAAATCGCCCTCTCTGCTTTTAACTGTGGTGACGAGAACATCTCAGCTCCTTATAAATCCGAAAATGTAAACTTGTAATGTATATTGTTGGGTTTCATTCCAGTTAACTAATTTTTAACTTGCTAAATTAGAGTCAGTGATTTGTGTCCAGTTATACTGTAAGTACTTTTGAAACATGTTACCTATGTACAACTAGTTAGGAAATAATTTTCCATTTTAACCGTCATTGTCGCGCTGTTGCCAAACTGTTGCCGGTTTCCTACAACCTCCGCTATCTCTAAACATTAAGATTTGGAGCAAAGACAATCTATAATATCTAACAAATGTTAAATGTAACGAATATCATCGGATATCTCGCGATTTATGTAATAATCGTATATTTGATACTTTTCAGTATAAAGATTGGTATCTCAATTAATGATTTTTATTTATTCCTACAATCTAAATCTTTCATAGCTGCTAGCGCTTTTGCTAGCTGGTACTTCGAAGCTGCTTTTTCTCACTCACTGCCAACTGAACTTGGCCAGCTTAAATTTGAAGCCGCTTAAAACATGTGCTAGGAGACCAGCATATCTCGCTAAGGCGAGCTCCTTGAATATTGCACGCCGTCTTCTAACCCTCGCTCGACTATCGTGCATGCATAAACAAAATCGAGACTCGTCACTAAAGAAAATACTCTTCCATTCCTGATCCCAGAGTGACCGTCCTCTGCACCACTCAAGGCGATTACGTCGGTGTTCTGGAGTTAAAGGGAGGACCCAGTGTGGTCGGTATGAAAACAGGCCAAAACGTCTTATTCTGCGGTAAACACTTCGCATGCCAATAGGTCTTCCATGTTCTGCAAACCATTCATTTGCAGTGGACCTGGTAGTGGAGAAACGGTCCTCTATAAGGCGGCGATCTTCACGGTCTGTTGTTCTACGGGGGCGTCCAGAGCTCCTTGCCCGAAAAGAAAATCCAGCTTCTCGAAGTCCCACTACACGACCCCTATCAAACTCACTAAGTTGACGAAATCGTACAGGTCTCCGTACCCTAGGCATCGTAACCAATCGTAAAGAATGTCAAGAACCAAAATCAGCAAAATTTGGATCTTTACTACGGCTACAATATTCATTTTTGGATTGTTAGTGAGTTTCACAAAAAGCAGTATAAAAACTTCAACTGATAAGGCTGAAAATTTATTAATTTCAGCATTTTCAAAATCAAATACAAGTCTGTCATCAGTAACTGGAACTCCGGCAGCATTGTAATATTATTTGTGCGTTGGGCGACAATTTGTAATATGAGTTACCTGTTGATAGTGAATTATAAAAATATTTAGTTAACTTTTTAGAAAAAATAACAATATACCAAAAGAAAAAATGTAATTTGCAATAAAACAAACATTAAGCTTAATTTCGTCTTTAATTAGTTGTAAATAATTAGTTCAATAATTAACAGAATTTATAAATGTTTATCACACAAAAATTATGATAGTTAAATACCTCGGCTAGGGGTGAGTAAGTTCATTAGCTCTGACTATTGTACAATATTTGTTTCTTTAAGAAATTATAAGGGCGCCACTGAAATCTTTTTATTTTTTATGATACTACTGAAGAAAGTTGTTTTAAGCTGAGTTATTTAAATAAGTATCATAAGATGACAGAAAGATGTCAGAAAAAACTGTCTATGAAGATAAAAAAATGATTTGAAAATGTACAAACATATAAAAGATAATAAGATTTCCTTGGTGCTGAAATTAATGAGTTAGAGAATACGTTACAACAAAATAATCCGCAAACAGTTCTTTAAAAATACTTATTCTAATACAGTTGACGATATAGATAGATATACACGGAAATAAAAGAGAAAAAATATGGGAACAGCAAACTTGATAGATCACAATAAACTTATCTGTTACAATAGTGGACGATCCTTCGCCGCACCTTGGAGTCGCTACGGCACTGTCTAGGTGGTTCCAAATGATTATGGAAGATCACTAGTGGAGGGATGATCTGCCCCAGTTGTAGAGATAATCCAGTTAAGAATGTACATACGAGAGCTTAAAGTTTACAAGCTGTTCAAGTTTACGAAATCTCCAAATTCAAGAGATGCTTCTGGTTTACAGAATCTTCAATTAAAGAGTTGCCTCTAGTTTACTGTATTATATTCCAACTTTCATAAAAAGATTCTTTGAATAATAATGAAATATGTTGAAATTCTCATCTGATATAATAAAATATAATATAACTTTCGATATTTTATAAATATCTTAACAAAAAGGAATTATAAAATTGGAAAAAAAACATACCTGTATATGACAGTAAATCAATAGAAGAAATGAGACTGGGAATAATTATTAAAACCTATTGAACTCGATAATGCCAACTTATTAGTACACCTCGTAGTGTAGCTACTTTGAACTTCCAATTATAATTATAGAGACCGTATTCATTATTTTATTATTAAAAATGTTTTAGGATAGATGGAGCTAGCGGTACTAATTGAATTTAATATTTAGGATACCAGGTGCTTAAAATGTTAACAGGTACTGTTACAGCATACAAACTAATTTCGGATGCTTGAAGGGATTCCAAAGAGGCAATTTGGTCCTTAACTTCTCCAATTGTCTCGGAACCTTCGCATTCTAAAAAATGGGTAGAGTTTCCTCTTAAGCACAACTGCAAATTGGTGTGTTCTCACTCAATATTATACTTCACAGTGAAATAAATAAATTCACCAAATTTTATTAAAATAAAATTATTTAAACTGTGTGTTTGGGTTTTTATGTCACTTAGTATATTATAATTATCTATCTAACCTTGTTATCTATTACCATTAAACTAATTTATAATTGTTTTGATATGTTTACGTAATTAAAGAGTGCATGATTGAAGCATCTTAATGTTTTAACTGAGTGAAATTTATGGTACTAACCCTTACTGTGTGAAAATTCATGTTATTCAGAACAATAAACAACTAAAAGGTTGTATTAACTTTCACTATTTATTCTATAAATAATAATAATAATTTCAATATGTCAATCTGACGATGCTAGTTATAGCGAAACAGCTGTAATTGCAATTTATAGAATAAATAGTGAAAGTTAATACAACCTTTTAGTTGTTTATTGTTCTGTTTTAACTGAGCTCATCCTAGAACTATATAGACTATAATTTTGGATACTTTGTAGTTTTCTTTTATTCCAAAAGAAAACAAGCATGGAGAATATTTCATCATGTCAGTTGATAGAAAAAATTAATATACTAGATATACTCCGTCTTGTTGAAATTACAATATTCGGCGTCAAGGAAATGACGGAAGGGCGATATTCAATATGGTTGTGCGGTTCTTTGTTGTTTATCATCACTCTACGAATATATACCTATCTCTCCATACACAAACAATACAAGTAGAGCGAAATATTGGTTTTCTTTTATTGCCAGATCAAAAAGTTTAATAAAGACGCCGGAGAAAATCAAATGCTGGTAAGGACAAGGTTTTTTGGTCTGTCAAACACACCGCATAGTAACACGGAAATTCCAAATGGAATAAACACGAGCGTCGGTATTGAAATGTTGATATTGTCGATCAATAACGTGTACCGAAATAAGAATTAAAAACAATATATCCATAATTAAAATTTTGGTGAATGCGAGTAGTTACATTCGCCAAAATTTGTAATAGAATTGGATATGAAATACTTTAGCTAAAATCGTTTTTATTTTAATAAATTTTGATTTTTAACAAAAATTGACAATTAAAATTGACTTGTCTTTTTGCGACATTGACAGTATACCATAGCACTGTAATACTCTTAGAACAAAAAGAAACAGGAAGGAGTCTGTCATATATTAACTTTAAGGAAAATTTGCGACGGAAGTCGGCCATCTTGAAGCTCCTTGTATGACTCATTTTTCATGTTTACAGTATGCTGTCAAAGCAATTTTTGCATATAAATGTCAAAAATTAGCACATAGGCGTATCATTCGGTTCTTATAAATACTAAATTATTTAAAAAACTAATTATATTTACACTCTTGATTGGTTGAAATTTATTAAAAATAAAAACCCTGATATAATCTTAATTTTTTTTCGGTACGTCAATGGAAACGGAAACTAAAACTGACAATTGGCCGCCATATGCAAGCTCCTTTCTGGACTCAAGGACATTTTGCATATACTCCTTCCTGTATCTTTTTGTTCTAAGGTAATAATGTATAATTAACTTACCTACTGGGCGTTTCTGTGAAAAGATCATCTGTCATAGATGATTTGGAACCAGAGTGAGTCCTCCTAAAAAAGAAAATAATCTAATAAAATACATTATTAGTGCGTGTACAAATAGAATATATTTTCTTGACCACAAGCATTTTTTTAGGTGTGCATTGTTAAAGAAAATATATTAACGTGTTAAACTTTTAAAACATTTGAAATATATGAAGAGTTTATTACGCTATATTCATTGAATAGCCATCATTTTAAACAAATGTTTTTCTGCGAGTGTCAGTTTTAAGGAATACAAATCTGCAATTGAAGGAAATGAGTTGATTAAAGTCAAAAGATCGAAAACAACAGTAATTACAGAAGAAGCTCTGATAATAAAATTGGAATTGGATTAAATAATATAATTTAACATTTTTTCCTGGTTATCGGTCAAAGTATGTCTTTATTCATATTGAACTGGAATCACAACGTTTCGGCCATGGGCCATCATCAGGTATATAAAGATAAAACTAAAAAAATCTTAATTAAATCACAAGTTTTGGAAAAGATGTTATTCTGTATTGTGATTTAATAGAGAATTTTTTAGTTTTTTCCTTATATACCTGATGATGGTCCATGGCCGAAACGTTGTGATTCCAGTTTAATATGAATAAAGATATATTTTGACCGATACCTAGGAAAAATTTTTAAATTGTTTTTGAAGAAGCTCTTATGTAGTTTTATTTTAAAGACGTTCTCTATTGGGTGATAAGTTTTTTAAATTTATTCTTTCAAAATAAGGGCGAAATTTTTTTGCTACAAGAGAGTTTAACAATATTGTTCTTTATGGAAAAAAGTAGATTTTACTAGAAAACGTGGATTTTATATTACATAATATATGTTTTTATACTAAAATAAATAAAAAAAATATGACAAAATAAGAATAATAATACAGGAATAGTTATTTACGTTACAAGTCCGGGAAGTGACTTATTACGGTACGAGATAGATGTTTATGGACAAGACGACGAAGGAGCCGAATCAAGAATATCTAATCGCTTCACGAACGTGTATCGAACTATATTTTTTTTTCATACTGCCTTTGGTTTTAAACGCAATAAAATATGAAACTGAAATGACATATTTAATCATTTTATTAGGAATTCATGTAGACTGCTGTGAAAAAATTATGTTACTTGATTTATCCTTAACATGGTTGATTTGCTTTATAAATAAAAAATGAACAGCGATTAACAAGTAACAATGTAAATAAAGGCAGACATATTGAATTTTTTTGCACACACGAAATATCTGCGGAGAAAATGGATCTTAAATTAGATGAAATTGCTAAGAAAACTGCGAAAGCGATAGGGCAAATCATTCCAGTTAAGTATGCAAAAAGATATGAAAAAGAATATGCGCTGTTTTGCAACTGGCGTGAACAACACAATTTGAAAAGTAGTGCTGATGAAAATGTGATGTTGGCTTACTTTTTGGATGTGGTAAGAACAGTTTTTTAAAGAATATCCTTTTCAATAGTTTAAATTTTCAATCAAAAACATTTAACCCTTCTTCAATATGGTCCAAATACTCGATGGTAAAATCAATGATTATGGTTAATGAGAATGTCAACATAAGTTTCCCAAAGTTGGTAGCTTTTTTGAAATAACAAAATGTAGACCATCAGCCAAACCAGTCGAAGGTGCTGATAAAGGAACAAATTGAAAGCTTCATGAGGGACACTCCAGATAAAGAATATCTATTACTCAAACTGAAAGCATTACTTAGAGTTGCTGGAAGTTGCTGAAGGGAAGAGATCTATAATTTAGAAGTTGGTGATGTGGAGGATACGGGTACTCAGCTAGTAGTTAAGATTAACCAGACAAAAACGCATATTTGACGAGCTTTCACTGTGATTAACAGTGATGAGGTTCACCATTTGGATGTGTTTAGAAAATACATCAATTTACGGCAACACGTCTCCCTGAAAGCTCTTTTGGTGGGTTAGAGACAAAGAGCTGGTATACATACTGTTGGCGGAGCACCTAAGAAAATAGCTGAGTTCTTAAAACTAGACCAATCAGAAGAGTATACAGGTCATTGCTTCAGAAGGACATCCTCAACGTTGTTGGCCAATGCTGGAGCTGACCTTAAAGTTCTAAAACAGCAGAAAAGTATGTAGAAAAATAGATTGAAGGCAAAAACAAGATTGCAAGAATGATCCAAAGGGGCGAAACTTTTGTTGAAGTGCTACATCACAGCCACACGTCTTTCGCGATTACAGAAAACACTCTAAATCCATCAACAACTCCATTTATACATATTGCTGGCAACAGCAGTTGTACAATTAATGTCAATTTTCTAAAACTATAATAAAAGCTTAGTTTATGTTGATTCACAAACAAAATTTGGATAATTGAAGAGTACTGTAAAGTACTATCGGCTTCAGAATAGCATATACATTTTCAAACTCAAATGGCTTGGCACTGAATTCAATTTAAGAATCGCCTATTTTTTGTGTATAACCAATCACGGTTTAAATAATAATAAATTTGAAATCAGTCAAACAGTTGTCCATGCCCACATCTTTAATGTTAAATAGAGAGGGTATTCTATTGACAAATTGCCTGTGTATTATACCTAATTGTAGGCGTTTTAAAAATCACCACTCCTAAGCAGGGTGTTTTTATAACTTCGGTAGGTAAAGGAAATTCACATTTAACATGTATATGCTATTCTAAAGCCGACTGTACAAGTGTACCGTAAACTATGAAAAAAACCAATGTTTAAATTACTACAAATTATTATTACTACAGTTAGATTACATTTGTGTCTAACTTAATCTACATATTCTTAGAGCGAAGCTAAGTAGCTCTCTAGGAAGTAGATTTTAATTTACATAATGCACTTTATCACGATCTCATGTAGTATAAGGTAGAATTTGTGGAGGAAAACAAGAGTGAATCTAAACCACAACTTATGAAAAATTTTCCCGGTAGAGGGTTTTACAATACAGAAGTCTGCAGGAGCTTCTTAGGCAAAACTACCCGAACCATGCGATGCTTAAGAAACTGGAATCAAATCGGATCGACTGCAAGTTGTTAGTTTTTAAATGCCTTCAGGATCTAATACCTCTAGGGGAAAATAAAAAAGTAACTTTATTTTGAGCATCTGGACATACTGGCTTTGTAGGGATCAAAAAAGCGGACTGACTTTCTACGCAGGAAATGTACTCAAGGAATATTTATATGTCCAATATCGAACGGGATAGGTAGGATGAAACGTTCTTTAAGACACTTACAGGTATTTTTAAAGGATATCTCTAAAAAATCTGTCGTCTTAATGCGCATATGAAAACAATTGGATTAATAGATAATGCGGATTCTGTGAGGCTGAGGATAAAACGGCTGAGCTTATTTTGTACAACTGCTGAGATCTCGAGAGAGCAAAAGGATGAATACATTTTGTCTGATTCAACTTGAGCCTACGTTATTCATAGAAATGGCTTCAATGATCCTAATGAATTACGATGATATAATGAAACGACTATAACCTAAGAAACTTTAACCAACCTCACACATAAAACCCAACCTAACCTCATGATACAAATATACAAGGTATGATATCTAGCGGTTCAAAACTCGTTCGATCTGCGCATGTGACGTCATTGGTGGTATTATATAGCGCGTTTCAATGTTAATATAATATAGGAATTTGATATTTAATTGGTAAATTTATTGTTTAAAACTTTTATTTGTTGGTTATTTAACATTATTTATCAAAACAAAATTCAAATCATACATGTATGGCTGAAAATTGAGAATAAATAAATTGAGAATCGTTAAATTATATTTTTATTCGAGATTTAATTAAAGGGAACGATGGTAGACGTAGACTAGGTAAAATAATTAAGTAATTAGGCAAGGTATATTTATATATAAAAATATAGGTCTATTGTTTTTTAGATTGATAGTAAATTCCAAATAAATTATAGGACTTATCAACGTAATCAACACCATCAGAAACATCCACTCTACAAAAACAAAATACCTATTTTAATTATCCATAATACAATCATTCTATCATACAACTTAATATATGATTTAATAATATTATGATACTGTGTTAACTTACTCTTTAAAAACAGTTTCCATTAACTTTTTTTTCCTATTATTAATGTGTTCTTCCCTACGAGATGCACTTTTTTCTTTATTAAGATTTTGAGGTTTGCTTGTTAAGGTAAGTTTTTTGACGGAATAGCTCCCTTTTTTAGGGGTTGGTAGTTTTTTGGGGTGTATCCAAGCAACTGATGTTTAAAGTTTCGTTCATAAGTGAAATGTTTTGAGCAAATACGGGCATTTTTAACGTTGAAATTGTTAACCCCCTTACATAAATATTTCCATTTTGCACTTTCTTGACTTTTGGAAAGCTGAAGACCTTTATATCACTTGAAAAATGTTTAGTGTTATTGTCAATACCACACCCGTATACAGTACAACGCATTTTAATTAATTTATTTTATATTTTCCGGTAGAAATTTAAAATTATAACCTGTAAACAATGGCGTCTGATCACCAGTGACGTCACTAACCACGCCCCAAACTTGCGCGATATCTTATCTTGTATATTTGTATCATGACCTAACCTAACTAAAAGTAATAGGTAATGAGGTTACGTATAGCTACCAGTATTTCGTTGTTGTAAAAATCAGAAACCCTTCGCTAAAATTAAGATATGAAAATACAATAAGAGTATACTGTAAAACAAGTGTCAAAAAGACGGATTATGCAGTTTGCGAAACGAACCATGAAATGGTAAGTTACCCAAAGAACGATTACTACAAAAACAGTCATTATGACACGAGTTTTACATACTTTTTTTATAATTCGCGTCCCGAAACAGCCCGTTAGTACGGAGAGACATATCCGCTAGTAGCGGGAAGCAACCCACAGTCACCGCAGCAGCCTTTTTTGACGAGAAATATCACCATTTATTGTAGCAGCCCTTTTGATGAGAAGTATATCACCCATTTCTTGTAGTCAACACCATCCATACGAACAGTGAACTAACCGAGCCCACCGGACAACCAAAAGCACTAAGATAAGTCAAGTCCATTTATAAAATTTCCTTCTATACCTCCTTTGGCAAAATTATAATTTTTTAAATAAACAAATATTCTTTATATTAGTTTGATATATTGATACAAAATAACTATATCCAAATTAAATTAAGGAAGAATTAAACATTTCAAATTAATTGAATTTATTTTTTTATGTCAAAATTTGAAGTTGACATTTAAATAATCCTTAACGGATGAATTGATGTAATGTTTTAAGTTTTGTAATTAGTGTAAGTATAGATTAAGAAAGTGACACTGACAGTTCGATTTGGACAGAGAAAAACACATAAAAATAACAAAGGCATTTTTGAAAAGAACAAAACAGTGTTGTATGGTTACCATGAAACGAAAAAAAAAACTTAAGAGAAGTTAGAGAGATTAGAAAAAATGGAGAGATAAAATTTTGAGAGATGTCAAAAGAATTCTTTTTCTTTGTTGGACATTTTTTTTAATGAAAGAAAAAGGTGATTAAGTATACAAATAATTCAAGCGATCACAGTTTGGTGTTTGGAAGAATATATTTAGTCTGCATTCAAATATTCAAGTAAATGAAAATTGTTATTCAATGCACGTTATTATATTCAGTACAAACCAAGAAAAGTAACCGGTGTGCAAATTTTATGGTATTTAACGGCGCTTTGAAGTTTTCCAAGGGACTCACGGCAAATCTCTCATAGTAGAAAGTGGATACAAGTATATAGCAAGAAAATACACAACAAAACAGGGACAGAGTTTCGAAAGACTATGAAGGTCAGTGCTTAGTTAAGGTAGATAAGTTAGTATAGGTTGTATATAGTTAGGTAGTTAATTGCATATCATTTAATTCATTCAGTCATAAATCAAAATATATAAAATAAATTCAATTATAAAAAAGGAACCATATTATTTCAGATATTATAAATATAAATTAAATTAAATAATTATAAATCATATCTATTTCAATATATACCCACTGACTATAAGTCTTAAGGGTGTAGCGTGTTCGGTTTTCATTAAAAATATTTTTTTCTTTGCTTTTAAATTCATATTAATTACAAGGTGTTTCTATCTTTTTCACCTTAGTTACTTTGTGTGTTTCAGTTGTTTAATCGTAAGCGTATAAAAAGATAGTGGCGCCCTTAACCCTTATATACCACCAATCCTTTCTATAGTAAGCATAAACTTAGAGACGGTATCTTTTTGGGAATAATATTGTTACAAATTGGCGCCCTGCCTTTTTGGAGACTAATGTTGTTGCAAAATGCACACAGTTATTATATAAATTATAAATTATTATAAAATAATATATTAAACAACGCATTTCATATGCTTTCTGTTATGACACGAGTTCAAGTTTAAAAAACGAATCGCGAAGCGATAATACCTAAATTAAAAAAAATTCATTTTAAATTGTTAAACCAATAAAAGCTAAGTTAATAACGAAAAAGATAATTTTATTGAATAAGTATATAAAAATAATTTGTATAGGGAGAACTACTTATTGAAGTATGTTCCTCTCAAAAATTATTTTTGGTGACAATCCTTATATGTGCTTTCTGTAAAATAATATGAAAAGTTATTTGAGTTATTCCTAATTCCTTTTGTAGTACAAAGCGTGAAGAAAGCACTGAAGGAAAATTAGCCTACTGAAATGAACGACATTAATTTCAATTAGGAATGTCGCCATACTTGGAAAAGCGCCGATCTGGGCGTCGACCAAGATTTGGGCTTTGAGCTTGTAGTTATTTTCATTTAGAAGCCAGTCGCAAAGAATACAAATATCCAAATATTCTTTTATTTCTTTCCTATACTTGCGCTTCGGTGATTTTTGTTCTAACAGTTTTTAAGTTTTTTTCATTATTATTTTGTTAGATAAAAACATAGAATAAAGAACTAAAGAAAAAGCAAGAATATTTTTCGTATATTTAAAAAATACAGTATAATCTACTACTACTCAATTAAGTTAAATATAATTTTTTAATTTTATGTAATTTCCACATAACAGGAGTAATCATGTTAAGTGCCTCATGCCACCTGTTTAGACAGTTGTTACCGCTGTAACCATCTTTACCAATGTGTCTATTGTAATAATTTTTTACTATGCTCCAAATTAAGTCAATAGGGTTAAAGATATAATGGTAAGGAAGAAGACGTAAAACTTCGTGTCCATACCGTTCTGCCTTATCGTCCACTATATACTAGGTTGGTGGTTTATTTCTAAAAAAATGTTTAAAATAAATGACATTATGTAAAATCATTTACTGAGAAACGATGTGCAACAGTTCTGTTTTGAACATCATATGGGAATAGAAAATGTTTTTTTCTGTCAATCACTCCTCAATAGCACTTTTTGACTATCCTGTATTCGGAGTTTTATTTAATAGCATACTGTGATAAGGTGCATTATCAAGTACAATTAGAGAAGGATTCTCTAAGTTTTGCAGCTACTGATATTCAAACCATTTCAAGAAATTCGCCTGGTTCATTTCCCCATGATCACAAAGTTGAGTTTTTGAACAAAATATTGCTTCAGCACCCTCTATAAATCCGTTTTCATTTCCAGCATGTATTATGATATATCTACAATGATATTTTTTAATGTTCATATTATGTTAATACAACAAACCTTTTGCATCCGTTTTAGTGGTTTTAACACTGTTTATATTTTCATTTTGTCAAGAACGGCCAATGATGCCATTTTGAAATAACCAAGTTTCATCGAGACACACGAATTGATATATACCTTTATCCTTCGCTTCTTTATAACTTCTCAAGAATTGGACTTATTTAAAAACAACGTTAGGTAATTCTATAAAGCCTCGTCGTGGTTTATCCTTCATCCACTTAAACCCAAATTCCTTGAGAAATATTTTTAAAGAAGTGATACTACCATTAAATAATTCTTTATCTTTTAGTTAGGACCACAATGATTGAACCGTTACGTGCTGTTCTATAAAAGCATACAAAAATCAAATTATGTTCAATTTATATTTATATAATCATACTTACTTCCCTGGTACATATGGTAAATGGAGCTTTGTATTTAAAGTTGTTCTATTTGTTATTCAGTTATTAGCGAAACTCTTTTTCTTTAGTCACTCGAAATGTTCACCTTTTTTCTGCGTTTGACATACATGATGCTTACTGTTCTTACACTTTTTTTTTAAAGCAGCAGCTACACGCTAAAATAATTCAAATTTTTGTAAAGTAAAGTAATTACCTCTTGGACAGCGTTTAAGGGTACCTAACAAAGGTCCATTATTCTTCAAAATAGTTAGCTAATGTAACCACAACTTCTTTGCATCGACTATTTAACTGTTTAGGCATTTTGACAATCAAAAAATAAAACACTTTGTTTTATTAAAAAAAAAGTTTGTATTATAAATATTTTTCACAAGATAACTTCAAAAATCGATGATACTACGAGTATAAAAGTCAAGAACACTGATTGAAAACTCAACAAACGACGCGGCAACATGACAATATTTCTGGCATTCCGTCATTAATTGGTGGTCTCTTCATGAATATTTTAACACAAAATTTTACAATGAGGGACGTCTAAATACAAAAAAGCAATATTGTATATTTATTATTTTGTTACAAAAGTTTTTTTATTGATCGGGTTATTTTTAGAAGTGATTGTTTAGCAAACTTAAGTAACATACACTTTTCTTTAAAAATGTAGCCATACATAGAATAGAATTACGCCTTTGGTGACGTGCACTCAATAATGATCTTTTTAATTGTATAATTCTTGTAATATAACTGACCTATGATCGTAAATTGAGGAAATATTACGCAAGTTGGACAACTCTGTTAAAATTTTTTGCGAAGTATCCCGAATGAAGTCGATGGACATTTAAATGGGTATACCCACCCATTTCTCTCGGTTTTTACGGTTCTCGGTCAAATTTTCTTATTTGTATGAATCTAATCTGTGCTATTACTAATTATTTTTCTTCGTGTATTTAGTCAAATTAATTAGCGCTAATGCTTATCAGCATATCTATAGTTGAATTTATCCTATAATAAATTATGTTCAATGGCCGTTCTTATACATTTTTTACATAACAAATGTTTAGAGTTTCAATTTGACTTGGGTAAATAACATCAAAACCCACCTGCAGCTGCAGAGACACATACCAATAGTTGCTTGGGCTAGATACCCTGATCTTTAGTCTGGATATTGCAATATAAACAATTCGGGTGTAAGTGACGCTTTAGCTACCAAACTATCGGTTTATGTTTGCGTTACAGCCGGAATTAATAGCTATTTGCCTACCGACCAAAGCAAATAAGCGCAAAGTTTGCTCCAATAACGGTTTAATGTTCTATAGGAAAAAAAATATTTATATGAGATGCTTGTTGGACAAAGTAAAACTTTTATTACGAAGCATCGTAGTCCTGGCTTAATGAATTTTCACTGAATAGGACATATCGAATATCAAGTATATAATGGATAGTAGGTATTTATGGAACCCATTTAGATTTATCGAGTTTTTTAAGGGTAAACGATATACGGATCGTATTTTTAAGACGCTTTTAAAATCATAAAATATATAGGGTGTTTCATTAAAAATATGCCAGACTTGCATGTACATTTAAATTTATGTTTAAACAGCTCACATTTGAACACATTGTTTTTTATATAATCTTCTAAACTCACCCCACAAATAATATTATTCCATAAGTAGTTTCCACACTGTATGTACACAGAAAGGTAGATCAAATTTAATTAATTGATAGATACAATAGCTCTTATAGTAATAGTAGGTACAGTAGTAGTACTTTTAGTGAATACTCACCCCGTATTCCAGGCCTCCTGCATTTCGAGTCTGCTTGGATTAGAGTTTTTATAAAGTTCGGGTATCAATTTTCTTATGTTATAATAGGTTTTTATATTTATTTTGTTTTTTCTAGCATAAAATTACTTGTTATGTTTTTGCAGGTTTTTCCTATGGAAGGTATTTAAATATTTTCTATAATCTTATAATTTACTTAACAAATATACCGAAAACCTTCTGCAGTTGTTTCATGTAGGCATTTTCTTATGATAATAAATATGTGGATTGATAATATTTTTATTTCAACATTTTTTTAATATACTTTATTTTAATAAACCTCACTATTAGATATATTAATTTTTGTTATGAAAATAATAAAGAAAATTGAAAATATTGAGAAAATCATTATTCATAAAGACGTTTTTTCCATCAACTTAGACAGACTGTTTTAAAACAGACATTTCAAAGATTAAAATGACCACTTATAGACCTTCGAAAACATCAAAAACATTGTTTGTGCAAGATAAGGGTGTTTTTTTTCGAAAAATGTACTTAATTCAGAAAATAGTCTTCTTATAAACTGCAAAAAAATCATGCTTATTCAAGATGAAAAAAGACATCCCTTAACAAACTTTCACGCAAATTCAATTATTTGAAAACAATTTAAATTCGACAGTAAAACAATACGAAAACATTTAAAGGAAACAAAAATATTTCAATCCTCTTCCCGATCAACTGACACAGATCAAAGTGTATTATAAATTAATATCGCTCACCTTAAAATCAGAAATAGAATAGTAAAAAAACCAAATGAAAAACTCTCAATACTTATAAAAACAACTGAAATTCGACAGTAAAACAATACGAAAAATTAGCTATTCAAAACTACAGAAACCAAAGTTTAAAATTTGAAAAAATTAAAATCGACTAAAATTACACCTGTTTTCTCTTCAAATTCTCGATATATGAAGAGTAAATCATGGGAACAATGTTAAATCATTTGAAGTTTTAACCAGGTTGGCCAATAAGAGGTTTTGACAAAATTGACAGTTTGCTAAAATAAACAATTAAGTTAAATATTCTGTGTAATCAAATGAATAAGAAAACAAGTTTCCAAATCGTAATTTTATATTTTTTGTATTTTAAATTATCTTAAGAATGTTTATAATACCGTAAACTGGGGTGAATAGGGACAGTTTTGAAGCTTTTTTGAAAATCCTGACCAATCGGACAACATTTTTCAAAATGTTTTTTTATGATATCATGGCATACGACCTAAAGTTACGAACTGACATACTGCATATGATCATATTTTTATTGGTTTTTATATATATTTTTTTTTAATTGGTGTCCCTATTCGCCCCCGTAGTGGGGTCAATAGGGACACGTCTATATTTCTTGTATACATCCCTATTCAATACTTCTATGAGGAGAATAGGGACTTTGTATTTTTATGGTACTAACCCTTACTGTGTGAAAATTCATGTTATTCAGAACAATAAACAACTAAAAGGTTGTATTAACTTTCACTATTTATTCTATAAATTGCAATTACAGCTGTTTCGCTATAACTAGCATCGTCAGATTGACATATTGAAATTACATGTTTGTTTGTAACTAGGTACTTGATGTTGCTAAGTAGTTAAGGCTAGACCAAGTAAGGAAGTAATAAGATATAACAATATTACAGCCTAGATGTTATTAGCCCTAAGGGATTATCCTGGATGTATTTCCCTCTAAGATCAGTATAACTGTGCAATGATATAGAAAAACCAGGAAAAAACTATATCCTGCTGATCTTTACAATAACTTAATATATTTGTGTTATAATTACGTCTTATCTATGTATAAAATGAAGACTCAATCAAAGTAAACAGTTTAATAGTGGTGAACTTCCAAGATGTATTTGTTCATTAACTACTTTATATTGTTGATCTGCTAGATGTCTTTTGATTTCAAGTTCTTCGAGGAAATCTAAATTTTGTTTTTTATCACAGGTGTGTATTTATTTTAAAAAGTTTTTAGGACATTATGACATCATTTTTAGGAAAAAAACTTTATTTCAAAAAGTATCTCTTAAAGCTAAATTATGTCCTAAAGGTGTGCCTTCCTCTTCGAATATTTGGGAGAGGTAATACATCCACAACTTGCTCCTTGTCAAATTCACATTCATCTGGAACATCCGGAAATACATATATGGATGCCATTTTAGATGTCTGTCTTAGGAAAGTCCCAAGAAATTTGTTTGCTGCAATCCTTAGCACTTTGCCATAAAATACTTTGTCAACTCCTCTGTCATATTTAAATTTTACGATAACCCAGTCACCTATTTTCAGCTCCTCAATTTTTTTTCTGTTGTCTTCTGAATTGCTTATTATTTTATTTTCTTCTTGTCCACCTACTACATCTTCAATTAGTTCGCCCTAAGTTTTGAAGTCGTCAGGACCAATGCTTCGACCTGGTGGAACAAGAAGTCTTTTTTTTCTAGTTTTTTTGAATTCTTCATTTCCATAGCGCATTTCTTGCAAAAATGTAGTGAGACTGTCATTTAGCGGAATATCAGGATTTTCTCTTGGTTCAAAAGCAAGTCTTTCAAGAACCCTGTGTCTGTTTAAAGGACACAAGCCTGACTTCTTAAAACCTTATAATATGGCGTTTTTGAGACCATTCTCTTTCTTCATTCTAATTAAAGTTTGATTTAGGAGTCCAGGAAATAATTTTTTATCAAACGGCTGATTGGTATTCCTTGCTTTGACCTTAGTTTGTTCTAAAACCGCTCTCCAATGGGTCTTAAGGGACCTAAAAACATCAACGTCTAACGGCTGGGTTAAGTGGCTTGAGTTTGCTGGCAAAAAAAATGAGATGTTATTCTCCACGCAAGTCTGAGCTCAAGTTGTCCCCAATGAGGACTTTTCTTTCTTCAAAACGTCAGACATATGGCTAAACAATTTTTTGAAGCCAGTCAAGGAAGCAGTGTCCATCAATCCATCCTGATTTGCTTCTGTTATATTTGATTTCAGAATTAGCAAATTCTGAGATTATCGTGGGGAAAACTATTAATAATTACCGGGATAGATTTACAATAAGTATTCCTGTATCGCATTTCTAGGATTACTACGCCTTTCTCTTTACCGTGACAGAATTCTCTCCTATTTTTTTATTACTTAAAAATATTAGTTAATGAATAGGCATGATGACAGTCAGTAAAAATCACTAAAATATTGATTTGTTATAATTATATAAGATACGGAGATTCTAAAGAATTTACTCATTTTTATATTACATGTGTGATTACATTTATTTTAGTAAAAATATAAGCACTAATTTTAACAATCCGCCATATTAGCTGAAACACCAATCAGAAGAGAGTGACACGTCGTACTTTCGTAAATATTGTTGACATTGACATTGGAACGTAAACAAATATTACAAATATTTTGTTCGGGGTTTTTATTGATGTATTCTTACATTGTGGAACCGCACACCATCGATACACATTAGGATTCATGACTATGATAACTATTATAATCGCACAAAATAAGTAAAAACAAAATAAACTTTTTCAACCACCCTCTTTTAACCTGCAAAATGTTTGAAGTTTGACGTTTTTATCACAGAATCCACAGATCACACGGGTCGCAGTATAGTATAAATGGTATTTACGAATCGATGATGTCATAGATAGACGCCATTACTATTTTAGCGTTTTGGCGTCAAATTTAAAATGCATTTTTAAAAAGTAAATTTCTCATTTACAAACTCTTTTTTTGCAAAAATAACATTTATCTTAGATAAAGTATATACGTGAAAACATCGTGGATCAGTTTTTAAAAATCAGTCATCATGCCTATTCCAGTTACCAAAGCCCAGTTTCACCAAACGATGACTGATCTCGGATTATTTAAGTTCTACTTAACAGTCAAGCCGACTTAACAGTATTTCCCGTTTCAACATGTATTAACTCACCCGAATTTATCGCGATTTACTAAATCACAAATAGATCAGCAAACCAATTTGGCAACGTTGTAGAAGGCACAAAAAATCGACTGTTCTGTGAAGATGTATTGTTCTATGTCAATCATTGCGATTTAAAAACGTAATCATATCCCTAAATAATATTTTTATTTTGTATTTACATTGAAAAATAATAAAGAAAAGTAAATAAAAGATGATTGATATGTAAAAACCGAAAAAAGAAAGTCCCCACATTACAGTTTAAGATAAAAATATATTGGTCGATATTACAAAAAAAATTTTCCTATATAGTTGAAAATAAAAACAGACAGATAATGAATAAATGATTTCAAGAAATAAATGTTTTAAATTAGGTAAGTATTAACTGGTTTACTTGAGAAACAGAATCATTCCTGAAAAAGGATACCAGTCTATCAATTAAATAATATAGTCAACGATAATGCCTAAACCATCAATCAAAATAATTAAAATGATAATAAAAAGTTATAAAGTACTGGTATCTATTTGTCGTTTGCAAATTCTATATGGTCTTCAATATATTCCAGTATTTGAAGTCAAAATCTTGTCTCAAAATCTTTATTACTTACCCAATTTTTGGAAATATTATTTCTTTCTTTCATCGTGTTTGTCGTACAGGAATAAAAAGAGGTCATTCGATGCCAAGTCAGGACTATACGGCGGATGACTCATTAAAACGATGTTTTGGGGGCTCAAAAATTATGTTGTTTGATCCGATGGCGAAACGTTTCAACATGTTAATCGTGATTAGAAGCTCCACTTAATTGCTAAATCGGGACTAAAACTGTTGATAAAACTGGGCCTTAGTAACTCTTAAATAGTAAAAAAGTAAATTATTCTCAAATGTACGTGGCTGATATCGCTAACGTTACAAAAGACCAAGATAACTCGGAAAATGTGTTCTAATATAATTAAATTTTGAGGTTAACCGGTTTCATGGCGCGCGACATACCGCAGTACACCAACATTCAAAACTCAGAAGGCATTTTGCCGTATTGTATATATATATAATAAACCAAGGAATTTCGTTCAAGTAAATCATTTTAGTTTACTTAGTGCATTATTTACTTCGTTTCGGGTTTCATGATATTAATTTTGTTTAAACTGAAATTTAATAATGCCGCAGAAGATTTAAACGAACAATAAATTTGTTAAAATTCAATTAGTTCCATCCACGAACTATACATACATTTCGGCTAACGATAATAGTGGGTAACTCAGACCATCCTCTTTGTTTGCGTAACTTTTGAACTTTATATAGTTTGAAGAATTGGCTCAATCTGTTTTAATAAAATTGCCATAATTTAATTTTTACCGCAATGTAATTAAAAAAGGAAATACTAGTTTTACTTGGACCATTTACAGTCACAGAGTCTGTAAAATGATGTATGTATAATAAGTAAGGATCTAATTAAAGTATAATTATAAAATTCAAAGGATTATTAAGGGTAATAAAGGACACTGAAATCAGGAAGCCTGTGAAATATAATCGCGTCATAAGAAACAGGTGACAAGAGTTATGGTATTTTTAAACATTGTTTATTCTAAGAAAATGTCAAAAAGATTCGAAAACTTAAAACACAAGAAAAAATGTTTATTATTGAGTATTATATCCGCTCCTACAGTGGACGATCAAATGTACCTAGTTTGTTAATAGTGTAACCATATTATGACGTTGGGCGTCAATTTGTGATATGATTTACATGTCGAGAGTGAATTTATAAAAATATTTAGTTAACTATAAAAAAATAACATAATACCAAAAGAGAAAATGTAATTTACAATAAAACAACCATTAATCTTAATTTCGTCTTTAATTAGTTGTAAAATATATTTCAATAATTAACAAAATTTATAAATGTTTATCACAGCAAATATTATGTTAGTTAAATACCTCGGCTAGGGGTGAGTAAGTTCATTAGCTCTGACTATAGTACAATATTTGTTTCTTTAAGAAATTATAAGGGCGCCACTGAAATCTTTTTATTTTTTATGATACCAATGAATAAAGTTGTTTTAAGCTGAGTTATTTAAATAAGTATCATAAGATGACAGAAAGATTTCAGAAAAAACTGTCTATGAAGATAAAAAAAATGATATAAAAATGTACCAACAGATAAAAGATAAATAGATTTCCTTGGTGCTAAAATGAATGAAATTGAAAATACGTTACAAAAAAATAATCCGCAAACAGTTCTTTACAAAAACTTATTCTAATACAGTTGACGATACGAAAATAATTTTGATATTACGTTTAAGAAATAAAGAAAAACCAGACAGCTGTATAATATTATAAATGCATTTATTTATGTTGGTCGACTTATCTTTTTTTACATCTGATTCATTGGTTGATCCAGGAGAGGGCTGGTCCAGTGAAGGGTTGGTCTGATGGACTGTCCACCAATGTAGAACCAATCAGCGGTTATTCGGTAGTAACCCAGTAATGTCTTTGAAATTGGGATTGTCTTTGAAATTGAAATTTGTAATGTCTTTGAACTTGAAATTTGTAATGTCTTTGGTATTTTATATTCCAATGCTGTGAAAAATTGTCAGCATCAGCCACGTGTTCGTTTATTTTTTTCCGTACAAAAAGTACAAAACATCGTATTCCGAAATCTACATTTATCATTAGGATATATTACAGAAAATACAGTAGTAACAAAAGATAAATTAATATAACAATTAGAATTCCAAAAAAGTACTCAACTCGCCATTTTGTATTTTTTTATAAAAAAATTTACAATTAATACTTTTAAATTGCCCTCAAAATATACTTGAAATAATAATTATTAATGTGAAAATTCTCATCTGATTATATAGTAGGAACTATCATGATTTATAGAAATTATATTTAAAATCTTTTACCAAAAATAAAAATCAACAAACATACCTGTGTATAACACCAATGACAATAAGAGAATGAATCGTGGTTTGAGGTATTGGACTAAGCCTCATTAAAGATCGTGTATAAGTTTGGAATTACTGACAGGAATCGATTATAATAATTAAAATGTTAAGAACTCTATACAATAGATGGTGTTAGTATTAGCCATATAATTTATTTAAAAATACTACGTTTTTAGTTAACATATCATGTTACAATAGTTGCCAATCAATTTCGGGAAGAGTTTCAAAAGCCTGCACCTACTAATAAGAACTTGTCAGATGTCACATCCATCACAATGGATTTATAAATCGACAGACAAATCGTTTTCTGGGTTTTGAACGACCAGACATCATCGTATAGAAAAACAGTTGAATGCCCAATGGTTCCAAAAGAATGGGGCTTTTTATCATACCACGACAGCATCTTAAGATCTGATTCGAGAAAATTTTGAACACAGTAACACGAATTTTCCTTATCCTTCTCAACCACCTGATCTAACAACTCTTGATGCTTAGGTTAGGTTAGGTTAGGTTAGGTTAGGTTAGGTTAGGTTAGGTTAGGTTAGGTTAGGTTAGGTTAGTTTAGGTTAAGTTAGGTTAGGTTAGGTTAGGTTAGGTTAGGTTAGGTTAGGTTAGGTTAGGTTAGGTTAGGTTAGGTTAGGTTAGGTTAGGTTAGGTTAGGTTAGGTTAGGTTAGATAGATAAATCTGGTTGGGACACTATTGGGGTGAAAGTAATAACATAATACCAAAAGAGAAAATGTAATTTACAATAAAACAACCATTAATCTTAATTTCGTCTTTAATTAGTTGTAAAAGATATTTCAATAATTAACAAAATTTATAAATGTTTATCACAGCAAATATTATGTTAGTTAAATACCTCGGCTAGGGGTGAGTAAGTTCATTAGCTCTAACTATAGTACAATATTTGTTTCTTTAAGACATTATAAGGGCGCCACTGAAATCTTTTTATTTTTTATGATACTAATGAAGAAAGTTGTTTTAAGCTGAGTTATTTAAATAAGTATCATAAGATGACAGAAAGATGTCAGAAAAAACTGTCTATGAAGTAAAAAAAAATGAAAATGTACCAACAGATAAAAGATAAATAGATTTCCTTGGTGCTAAAATGAATGAAGTTGAGAATACGTTACAAAAAAAATAATCCGCAAACAGTTCTTTACAAAAACTTATTCTAATACAGTTGACGATACGAAAATAATTTTGATATTATGTTTAAGAAATAAAGAAAAACCAGACAGCTGTATAATATTATAAATGCATTTATTTACGTTGGTCGACTTATCTTTTTTTACATCTGATCCATTGGTTGATCCAGGAGAGGGCTGGTCCAGTGAAGGGTTGGTCTGATGGACTGTCCACCAATGTAGAACCAATCAGCGGTTATTCGGTAGTAACCCAGTAATGTCTTTGAAATTGGGATTGTCTTTGAAATTGAAATTTGTAATGTCTTTGAACTTGAAATTTGTAATGTCTTTGGTATTTTATATTCCAATGCTGTGAAAAATTGTCAGCATCAGCCACGTGTTCGTTTATTTTTTTCCGTACAAAAAGTACAAAACATCGTATTCCGAAATCTACATTTATCATTAGGATATATTACAGAAAATACAGTAGTAACAAAAGATAAATTAATATAACAATTAGAATTCCAAAAAAGTACTCAACTCGCCATTTTGTATTTTTTTATAAAAAAATTTACAATTAATACTTTTAAATTGCCCTCAAAATATACTTGAAATAATTATTAATGTGAAAATTCTCATCTGATTATATAGTAGGAACTATCAAGATTTATAGAAATTATATTTAAAATCTTTTACCAAAAATAAAAATCAACAAACATACCTGTGTATAACACCAATGACAATAAGAGAATGAATCGTGGTTTGAGGTATTGGACTAAGCCTCATTAAAGATCGTGTATAAGTTTGGAATTACTGACAGGAATCGATTATAATAATTAAAATGTTAAGAACTCTATACAATAGATGGTGTTAGTGTTAGCCATATAATTTATTTAAAAATACTACGTTTTTAGTTAACATATCATGTTACAATAGTTGCCAATCAATTTCGGGAAGAGTTTCAAAAGCCTGCACCTACTAATAAGAACTTGTCAGATGTCACATCCATCACAATGGATTTATAAATCGACAGACAAATCGTTTTCTGGGTTTTGAACGACCAGACATCATCGTAGAGAAAAACAGTTGAATGCCCAATGGTTCCAAAAGAATGGGGCTTTTTATCATACCACGACAGCATATTAAGATCTGATTCGAGAAAATTTTGAACACAGTAACACGAATTTTCCTTATCCTTCTCATTCACCTGATCTAACAACTCTTGATGCTTAGGTTAGGTTAGGTTAGGTTAGGTTAGGTTAGGTTAGGTTAGGTTAGGTTAGGTTAGGTTAGGTTAGGTTAGGTTAGGTTAGGTTAGGTTAGGTTAGGTTAGGTTAGTTTAGGTTAAGTTAGGTTAGGTTAGGTTAGGTTAGGTTAGGTTAGGTTAGGTTAGGTTAGGTTAGGTTAGGTTAGGTTAGGTTAGGTTAGGTTAGGTTAGGTTAGGTTAGGTTAGGTTAGGTTAGGTTAGGTTAGGTTAGGTTAGGTTAGGTTAGGTTAGGTTAGGTTAGGTTAGGTTAGGTTAGGTTAGGTTAGGTTAGGTTAGGTTAGGTTAGGTTAGGTTAGGTTAGGTTAGGTTAGGTTAGATAGATAAATCTGGTTGGGACACTATTGGGGTGAAAGTAATAACATAATACCAAAAGAGAAAATGTAATTTACAATAAAACAACCATTAATCTTAATTTTGTCTTTAATTAGTTGTAAAAGATATTTCAATGATTAACAAAATTTATAAATGTTTATCACAGCAAATATTATGTTAGTTAAATACCTCGGCTAGGGGTGAGTAAGTTCATTAGCTCTAACTATAGTACAATATTTGTTTCTTTAAGAAATTATAAGGGCGCCACTGAAATCTTTTTATTTTTTATGATACTAATGAAGAAAGTTGTTTTAAGCTGAGTTATTTAAATAAGTATCATAAGATGACAGAAAGATGTCAGAAAAAACTGTCTATGAAGATAAAAAAATGATATAAAAATGTACCAACAGATAAAAGATAAATAGATTTCCTTGGTGCTAAAATGAATGAAATTGAAAATACGTTACAAAAAAATAATCCGCAAACAGTTCTTTACAAAAACTTATTCTAATACAGTTGACGATACGAAAATAATTTTGATATTACGTTTAAGAAATAAAGAAAAACCAGACAGCTGTATAATATTATAAATGCATTTATTTACGTTGGTCGACTTATCTTTTTTTACATCTGATCCATTGGTTGATCCAGGAGAGGGCTGGTCCAGTGAAGGGTTGGTCTGATGGACTGTCCACCAATGTAGAACCAATCAGCGGTTATTCGGTAGTAACCCAGTAATGTCTTTGAAATTGGGATTGTCTTTGAAATTGAAATTTGTAATGTCTTTGAACTTGAAATTTGTAATGTCTTTGGTATTTTATATTCCAATGCTGTGAAAAATTGTCAGCATCAGCCACGTGTTCGTTTATTTTTTTCCGTACAAAAAGTACAAAACAGCGTATTCCGAAATCTACATTTATCATTAGGATATATTACAGAAAATACAGTAGTAACAAAAGATAAATTAATATAACAATTAGAATTCCAAAAAAGTACTCAACTCGCCATTTTGTATTTTTTTTATAAAAAAATTATTACTTTTAAATTGCCCTCAAAATATACTTGAAATAATTATTAATGTGAAAATTCTCATCTGATTATATAGTAGGTACTGTCAAGATTTATAGAAATTATATTTAAAATCATTTACCAAAAATAAAAATCAAAAAACATACCTGTGTATAACACCAATGACAATAAGAGAATGAATCGTGGTTTGAGGTATTGTACTAAGCCACATTAAAGATCGTGTATAAGGTTGGAATTACTGACAGGAATCGTTTATAATAATTAACATGTTAAGAACTCTATACAATAGATGGTGTTAGTGTTAGCCATATAATTAATTTAAAAATACTACGTTTTTAGTTAACATATCATGTTACAATAGTTGCCAATCAATTTCGGGAAGAGTTTCAAAAGCCTGCACCTACTAATAAGAACTTGTCAGATGTCACATCCATCACAATGGATTTATAAATCGACAGACAAATCGTTTTCTGGGTTTTGAACGACCAGACATCATCGTAGAGAAAAACAGTTGAATGCCCAATGGTTCCAAAAGAATGGGGCTTTTTATCATACCACGACAGCATCCTAAGATCTGATTCAAGAAAATTTTGAACACAGTAACACGAATTTTCCTTATCCTTCTCATTCACCTGATCTAACAACTCTTGATGCTTAGGTTAGGTTAGGTTAGGTTAGGTTAGGTTAGGTTAGGTTAGGTTAGGTTAGGTTAGGTTAGGTTAGGTTAGGTTAGTTTAGGTTAGGTTAGGTTAGGTTAGGTTAGATAGATAAATCTGGTTGGGACACTATTGGGGTGAAAGTAGTACCGCGAATCTCAAAAGAAGCCAATTTTGTTGGAATTATACCTTATTAGAAATATTAGTAAAATTTGAAGATTATTTTTTTTGTCACTGTCTTAAGTAAAACAAATTTGTCGTCCAAACCACTGGAAAATATGTAAACTAGGGTTTTTAAAGACGCTGATGCAGTCCGTTGTTTGATAGGAAGTGTATAACATAGAAAAATCTGGCTGGGAAAGTATATTTTAAATAACCCTGTACCTCGTCAAGAGAGGTATGGCCAGAGCTTGCTCAAAGATATTTATATATAAATTAAATATAAAACACCAAGTCAAATCACAATAATTTAGTGTAAAAATGTATAGAATGTGCTACTAGTTTTGGTCTGAGACCATAATCAGACTAAAAATAAAAAATACAGTAATATAACAATACCTAAACATAAATACAAGAACAAAAGTGATTAAAAAAAGCCTCTGATTAAAGATATTTATTCCTATCCAGCAATTCTATTAAAAATTTTACAGCTCTACTTTTTAAACAATAAAATATCTTAATTTTGACTCGTTACCGTGGCAGTTTAAAAAATTTCGGAAAATTTGTTCGTGGTGCCACGATATTTAAGTGGACCTGTTTTCGTAATGTATTTCTTTTACAATAAGTTTCATGGAACATAACTTTCGTTACTGTCACTTGTCTTTTACCATTCTTTATCTATTTCCTTCGGAATATAACAGTATTTTAGCTTCTTTAGATATTAGTCGGGACCTAGGCAGATCTTATGAGACGAAAATACAGGTATTGCCTTTTGTACTTTTCTCATAACTGGAATTGATCAACGCATTCGAAAGTGTAGGTGTCCATGGTTATATTGTGTTCTATTCTGCCCCTTCCTAGTCTCTTACCCTGTTTTCGGCCATTTTTGATCGAAAACATTACAATATTCTTTCCTATCCTAATTTTGGTTAATTTTATGACCTTTTCTGCTACCCTTGCGACTTCCAACCCTTACCAGATACTTTTCCTATTGTTAGTATCATATGCTTGACGGAAACTTACAAATCACTTGTGGACCTCTAACTAACATCTTTAAAAATATTAAGAACGCCATGCAGCACATTGGTTTCTGTTTAATAAAAAAAATTATCTTGGCAGTTTTAAGAAAAACTATTTTTACAATGATTTAGTTCCTTTACTCATTTTTCAACCTATTTATCCTTTTTCAAAGAACTTCCTTTTCCTTTTTTTTTAATTATATTTATTATATTAGCAAATTTAAATATATTTTCTTAATTATTCTGACTACATAATTATTTACAGTTTTGTTCCTTTATTACTGGACTATAAGTTATAATTAAAATAATTGAAGGCTAAAATGATCATTGGAGTTTAAGTAAGTACGTATAATTAAAATTTAAAATAAAAATATAACCCTGCCGGTTGCATCATCCAAAAAAAGTATTTAAACCAAAAATTGAACCTCCAGAATATAAAAAAAATATGCAAACGTGCGGTTGTACAAAATTACTTATTTCATTAAACGAAATACCAAGAGATTTAATCAAAATTTATTTTTCATCTCCCAACCATTTTCTCTTCCACGTAAACTTTTACATTCCCCAAAAATTTAATAAAACCATTTTCGGCGGTCGCTCCTAAAACAAAAAAGAGAATTTTGTGATATTTTTTCTTCAGATATTTTTAATATACAAGATCAGATCCAAACTCGAATTGTATAAATTATAACTAATGTATAAAAATTCAAATTTATATAATGATATTCGTCATATAGTCCAATTAAATGAAGATTTAAACTACCATTCTAAAAGAAAGCCTGCATTTTTGAATGTGAGTTCGTTTTGACATAAAATTGAAGTATACACAGTTAAAAACTGTTAAATTCTATTTAGGGGGCGAAAAACAATTAAAAACTACCCCAAAATCACAAGAACAGCCAGTCATAGCATACAGATCTGCTAAGGCAAGTGTGTATCATGTATAATATGGGCAACGCATGGTGTGTTGCCTACCCTTCAACTAATATCTACGGGTTTGGCCACAGAATACTCAATGTACTTCTGTGGTTCTTACCATAACCCTAAAAACAAAAATCATGTGTTGTTGTAAGCCAGTTGTCAATTGTTCGGCATATAGATAGCGTTGTTATTAATTAGGATTGTAAAATCTTGAGTAGGTAATATAATAAACAGTAGTCTTCTAGTTTGACTCTTTTTATAAATATCATGCGTACTCGTGCACTATAAATCAGATTTGTTTATTGCAAATATCTCGGTTTCTATTGCAAATAATTAAAAAGTGATTGGGATTGATTTCGTAGAAAATTTTAAATCCTACATTTTTTATCTTAAGCTTTTTTCCATATTTTAGTATATTTTCGAGATATTTTTAAAAATTGATTTAGGGGGTAGTTTTCAATTGTTTTTCGTTCCCTAAATAGAATTTAACAGTTCTTAACTACGTATACTTAAATTTTATGTTATAACAAACTTAAGTTCAAAAATGCAGGCTTTTTATTTATCTGACAGGAAACAAAGAGTGGAACACAAAATATTTTTATTGATTCTAACATATTATGTGATTTAAGACATATATTGCAAAAAGTTCTTTTGTATGTCTATCAGAATAACATGGAATTAACTTCTTTTGTACATCCATATAGTAGTGGAGTTCAAAATTGTACTTATTTTCCTAGATCAGATAAAATAATAGGGCAAAGAAATGCTAATTACCTAGCTCCCAGATTGTATTCATTACTGCAGGATGAAATAAAAAATGCGATAAAAAAACTTATTCTCAAAAATGGTTAATCAAAGCATTTTGATATCACTTAGGAAATATCTTCTTTTCTGTTAAATTTTGGCACACATTGTTTTGTTTAACTACAGTATTATGACCTTTTAACCTCTATTATGTCAATATTTTCTTAAAAATATACTTTTCCTCCCGGTTGAATCAATAAAATGCATCAGTAGTTTTTCTGCTTCTGTGCTTACCTTGGTTAATTAATTTTAAATATTTATATATTCTATTTGTATTATATATCTTATTTATATTTTATTTTATTATGTATAGTATTATTAATAGGAATTTTGATTTGCCTGATCGTGAATGTGAGGTCTTGCATACTTCCTAGATCCGTATTGCGTGTCTTCAAATATTGGTTATAATCTTCTCCGTTACTCTAGCAAACATTTTCTGGTATACTAAATACGAGGGATGCCTTTTATATTTCGGGATTTGGCAATCCTGGTGTTGCAATCTGGCAACTGACAGCTTTATCGTAAAGTTGGACATTTTTGAGGTTATACGTACTCAGAACGTTTTGACATACGAGCGCTATTTGTGTTTACAGTAAGTTAAAAAATTCATCTCGGCCCAAAAATTGACTTAAATCGTGAACATTTTCATGCGATTATTTTTTACAACTTTCGAAGTGGATTAACTCAGCAGCAGTGCATGAATGAATTTAATTCAATGTTTGCCGATGAAGCTCTATTAAGGACCAGTGTTTATCGATGGTATGGTGAATTCAATCTTGGCCGTAGTTCACTCCAAGACGAATTTTGTGCAACATCAGTTGTTGTTCCGAAAACCATTGATTCTGTGCTCGAATTGATATTGCAAGATCGTCATGTGACCTATCGTGAGATTGAGACAACCTTAGGCATTAGTGGGACATAAAACATTGCATAAATATTTGACGGTCAAAAAAATTTGTTCGCGTTGGATCCCACACAATTTGTCAATCGCTCAAAAAAAGGCTCGGAAGAAAATGCTCAAAAAATCGATAGCGGTGCTTCGAATTGTTCGCGCACGAAGAACTTCCAAGCAGATGATCAGCAGATGATTTACGGAAAAACTGGACATGTCGCAACCGTACCACTAAAACAACGCAGAACAGTCAATTCTGAGTGATACACAACTATTTGTTTGTCAGAAAAACCAACCGCTGAAGACAGCTCACTCTTCACCACGACAATGCGAACTCCCACACATCGGCTTAAACATCATTTTCGTGCACCAAAAACATCGATTAGATGGTCCTGACCGAATGACTTCTTTTTAATCCCCTACGTAAAAAACAAACTGAAAGGTCAACGTTTTCCGACACCTGAAGAAGCGGTTGTCAATCTACTCCTTTTTTTCTTATCATCCCTAGTGCGATATTATCTTTCCCTGCTGCTTTACCTAGTGTTACCATTCCCAATGCCTTTTCCAATTCTTCTCTTTTTATGTGTTCTATCCCTTGGTCTTCGTTTATATTTGCTTCTGCTTCTAGGTATCCGCATCCCTATTTGTCAGTTCTTTAAAATATTCTCGACATCTCTTTATTATTTTTCATCTTCTGCTAGAAGTACTACAGTAAAAGTTAATCATATAAATTACACAAAATAAAAACAATTAAAAAAATCACATAACATACTTACTCATAATAAAGAAAAACAATTTTTTCTGGTTGGTGAGCATGAACTTGATGTTCATATGTTATTTTAAATAAAAGTTAGGACCGTTGTTTCGATCAATTATTATCTTTAAGCGTTGAAAGCTTGAAGAAAAAAAATGATGAAAGAAATACGTGATACAATTAAGTATTTTATTTTTTACGTCATTAGCTTTAGATTATTCTCATGAATATGTATACTTTTGTTCCATTTCCAATCTCCAGAACTTCCTCATTTATAAAATTCAATAAAAAACGTGATCATTTAAATACGCCAACCGGTGTGATTAGTACCTTCGCTGCGTAGATTAATTGACTAATCGATCAGTAAATTAATTCGGATGTCGGGAAATATCAACCAATATCACGGTATTAATTATGGAGAATTAGATTAATTAATTTTACGGGATATAGTCAAATAATGATATTAAATAAGATGGACTAAATTATGGATTAAGTAATATAAGAGCAGCCAGAAATTATGGAGGTTTTAAAGGCCACACGGAGTTAATTGTGTTTCGTAGGGGATCACTAACAGCTGATCGGTATATAAGGGAAGTTCTTGGGGAAAATGTAGTGTCATTTGTTCCAATCATTGGAGGTAATTTTATTCTAATGTACGATAACGCTCACCCACACGTTGTCAGAATAACAATGGAATACCTTCAAGAGGTTGGTATTCAAGTTTTAGATTGACCAGGAGTTAGTCCAGATCCAAACCCTATTGAACATGGCACTACCTGGACAGACCTGGACAACCCTGTTGAGCTGGAAAATGTTTTAAAAGAAAAATGAGAAAATTTAGAATTGAAATACATAAGTGATCTGGTAAGAAGCCTTCCACGGAGAATGAGAGTTGTTATTAGAGCCATATCGTTTAAATTTTTTTTGTTACTTTGTATTATTTGATTTTTCTAGAATAATGGTTATTTTGTAACATGTCTATCGTCATGTCACCTTGCACTATTACCGACCGTAAACGATACCGTTATTACCGTTAAAACCGACCCCGATTCACTGTTAATGCTACTGTACACGAGACACCCCTTATAGACGCTAACTATTTATCTGTTTTAACGAGGCAAATCAAAGAACGCGTCCCTCGCTTGCAACTAAATAACGAACGCATTTCCTCTGACAAATGACACAAACACGATTTCCGTTTTGAGCAAGACTATTTAAAGATCCGTGAGGCAATCATATCTCCTTTCATCGAGTAACAGGCCGACTGAAGAGTAAGAAAAACGTTAAAGTACCTCATCTTGTGAATTTCCTTTTTGGTTGTTGGTATGTAGACTTTTTTCCTTTCTTTTCATTGCTAGTTACATAATCATGCTTTAATTATAATAAAAAACATTTTCTACACAATTCACACACAATTTGTACACATACTGTTTGAAAATTAATAATATGTATCAGAAGCGTGCTTTCGAACACGTGTCTTGGATTATTGTTCAAGGTAAGCTATTACTTTTAGACAAAATATAACAATTGATCAGTAAACAGCTAGACATTATATTTTCCGTAAGTTAAAAACACAATTATTGACAAATTTTAAGTTCATAAAAATCTTAGAGCGTAGTCTTCAACCACGCTATTAAAACTTGCTTTAGAGTCAAACAATTAATAATAGTTATTAAACAAAAACCACTTCACTGTAATATTTTTGATGTTATAAAAAATCAATTTTTCACAAATATGCATTTAGTACAAATATTTGATTTTTTCAAAGTTTTACTAGAACTAGTTAAATATTGTAATAAAATTACTATTATTATAAATGTAAGATTGTATTGATATAGTTTAAATTGATATAATTATTAATTTTGTTGTTTTTATAATTTGAAATTTTTATTTTTAAAGTTTTGTGGGGCTATAATTTATGTTTAAATTTGTTTCAATTTTTATTTAATCCTTATTCAATTTAAAACACCTTAAAGTTTCTTTATTTTACTGATCCTTTCTGCTTGTAAAAAAAATTATATTATTAAACGTAAAATATGTAATTTTATTCATTATTTATTTTTGAATTTAGTATATCTAAATCAATTGCTTAGCATTTGAGACTCATAACCCCAGTAGTCAGTTCATAATATAAAATTTAACAATATTATTATTTATTTACTTTCCTTTACCTAAAAGAATTAATATACCCTAACCTATTCAATGATACGGCTATGGCAATTTCGTGCGCATCAACCCCCATATAGAGAAACACGTGATCCTTAACGGTTGTTTCTGGGGTGAAGGATATTAAGTAGCGTATGTTTATTAGTCGTTATAAAATTCTCAATAATGCAATGTTCTCCGATCAAGATTATAAAAAATTGTTCAATGATATTGAAATATATTACTTACAATATTTTATAGGAGTTATGAAAGTGATATTAGTGAATAAAGTTAAAAACATACCCTAACTCACTTGTTGCTGACGGTGAAGGATGGAAATTCCTCGTGGCGGCTTCCCAGACTCGGCTTTTTACCAGTAGATAATTTACACCACGTGCAAATGCCTCCTTGGACGGATACCAAACAGGATTATAACCACTGGATATTATTTCTCCTTGGTTTCTTCCAGTTTTTATTATTATTACAGGTTAGTCAAAAAAATATTTAATTTTTTCTTCTTAGGATTTAATAATTTATTTGTCGGTACACAATTTCCATTTACAATTTTCCAATAAGTTTTGTTTTAAAATACATTATATAATTGATCATATTAATTTTCAGCCATCTTTTATTTTTAACAGTCATCGGCCATTGTTTTTATGATAATTTTAAAATTGACTGACATGGATTGGCCTTTTTATGAATTTAGAGTGACCCCGATTTTCATTTTCCATGGGCTTATATACCCTTCCCCAAAAAAAAGAATAATGGCTGCCTTTTCGAGCGTATTTTGTTTTTCATAACCCCACTTACATCAAATTTTTAAAAAATTGACTTTTTAATTAGACATTTTCTGATCTTATAATTGTTACAAATCAATTCTGTATCACTTATTTCATTATAAATTAACATTTTTAGAATTTTAAAATCAATTTTTCCCTATTAAAACAGCTGACTTTACGGAGTAAACAATGTCGGCCATTTTGACAATTATCAATATTAAATTTAACAATTATGAGCTAATATCTCTTTTTGGCCATTAATTTTGACAAAAACTGAAAATCTACGTATTCTAATATGATTAGATAACTTTTATTTTTAATGACATCGCTTATCTTAGCCTTCATTTACCTTTTAAATATACTACGTCATAACGATTCAAATACAAAATTTATCAAATAAACGAATTAATAACATCCAAAATCATCAAAGAACAACCTAAAATTAATTATCTTACAACAACATATAATAATAACAAATAGTAACATCAATTAATCCTCTAGTATTAAGTTTATGTCTTTCCACTACAAGCACATCTTTTAAGTTTATAATCCGCAGTTTTTTTATCATCACTTCACTATTTACAGTGTTTTTCATTGAATTTATCATTCATAATGTCTTTGACTAAGCCTTAATTAAACAGTCTTAGCTTGTAAACAAAAACATCACTTTCTTACAGTTTTATTCTTTCATGTAATATATTTCAATATCTTTATTTTTAGATTCTGACTCAAGTATTGTATTTTATCAAATCTGAGATGTACCAGAAAATAGGAAGTACTGGACTTGTACTGTGATCCGATACATCATAATACAGGACTCATCACTTGATGCTTAATTAAATTTGAAAATATTGTTTGGGGTAAGTAAAATTTATTTATCAAATTATAATCATCGTCTATGATTTATTTATTTTGCTCTAACATCTAAAATTAGTTTGTTGAGGTTTAAATTTTGTACCTTATATTACTAACTGAATACAGTTGAATAATCTCTACTTTATATAATAATTTTAAATAACCTACACCTACTTCTTCTCATTTTATAACTACCTATTAAAAAAAAATTATTGAACTTATTATTATTTTAACATTGATTATAACTTATTTGGATTTTAATTTAAATAACTTAATATAACTAAAATAGTTGGTTTTTTACTAATATTGTATTCTTATGATTCATTATTAACATATTCTAATACTTATTTATTTTTTTTTTTTTATTTTTAGCTTAAACAAAATAGTATCTTGGACTTTGATTCTTGGATCGACTACTGGTGTTAGTGCTCATTCTTATGAACTCATTTTATCAAGATAGTTTTGTGTTCTTGTGTGAATTAAGATTTACTGGATTGGCTCAAATAAAGAAATTTTTGGTGTATTGATCATTTAATGAAAAGATTTGAAAATAACATCCCTGTTTAATAGTTTATTTCAATTCAAGTTATATTTTGGGTAAGTTATATTTATTATTATTTTAAAACATTACAATATATACCTTTTTTATTCAAATCACATTAGCATATTGATAATTTTTTTGCATTATAAAGAACAGGACCGGCTTCACTGTCCTGCACATTAATAATTTTCAATATTGTTTAAATTTTCAATTAGTTTATTATATTTATGGACGCTGTGTTGGAAAACTTGAAGATAAGACAATTTATTTGTTGAAATTTAGTAATCTGCTGTCCTATCTGAAAATTTTGTCCAATACTAACGCCCATACCTCCATGATTCCTTCTCATACACATAAAACTTTTAGAAAGATAAAACCCGCTAAATTGGAGTAAGGTTATTGCTAAGTTATCGCTAAGTTGGAGACAAGTTATCGCTAATTTAGAGCCCAGTTACCGCTTTTGGAAGGTCCCTATGTGAAGACAGTCCTTCAAACCACTTCTGAGCTATTAAGAAAATTATTACATCCCAAGCAGCCAGAACCATTAAAGAAACTTTCATCTCTCCACGAAGAAGCTGAAGCCGCCCTCCTAGACAGCACAGAAACCTAAAGTTAAGTCCACTTTTTACAACTCCAGTTCATTATCAGCAAGTACTTACATTTTCAATAAATAATCTATATTTTTAAAAAACATTTTCATTTGTATACCTTAGACTATAAGTCTTAAGGGTGTAGCGTGGACGGTCTTTATTTCAAGTAGCTTCTTTATTTTTTGTTTAATTAAAGTAATTACAAGGTGTTTCTATCTTTCTCAACTTAGTTTTTGTGTAGTTTGTTTGCTTAACCGATAGCGTTCAAAAGATAGTGGCGCCCTTATTACTTATACATCCCAATCCTTCCTATAATGAGCATTAACTTGAGGTCGAACCACCCCCACCCCCACCCCCTGGGGGGGTCCCTTAGCCGGGATCTCTTTTGGAGAGTTTTTTAGTTACAAATTGGCTCCCTGCCTTTTTGGGACTAAAAAGGGTTACAAATTGGCGCCTTTGAGGAACTAATATTGTTGCAATTTTCAATATTTATACTATACCCATTATTTTTTGATTTTTATTTTAATTAAATAAACTACTTTGAAACATAATTCCAAATTCATTTCCCAAAAAAATTAAAAGAGAATAAAAACTTTATTCATAAATCACTTTTTGTGACGAGTTTATTTTGTGATGAATTTCTTATAAGCTTTTTTCCTATTTTTGTTTATATTTGTAAATCTTTTAAAAGAAAATATTCCATTTATCTGATATTTACATGTTAATTTCCTTTCCTTGGTTATTTACTTCATTAATGTATTCAAATATTTTTTACGGCAGTTTGAAAAATGTTATTTTCACCCCTTGCTAAACATTTTTAAAATTTCCACTTTTTCTTTCTTACTGATAAAGGAGATGTTTTACTCGTTTCTATTTTTTTTTTCTCTTTTACAAATAGAAGGATCCCAACCGCGCCGTTTCCCGATCTCTGAATTCTGAGCTCTGAGCCCTTCGTTTGAAAAATGTCAGAGGATCGTCGACATCCCGAGTGAACACTTTATTCTTCTACACTCGTTTGCTCTCCTTTCCTAAATAAGACATGATAAATGAACGAGAGGCTTACTCTTAATTAATATTTTGATACATTATGTTGAGTTTTTGAAGTGAAAGATTGTTATTAAACTGCCTGTTTTTGAACTTTTGGTTACTGATATTTTAGCGGCCAAATCACCCTTCAAAATTTAATGGTTTCAACTGAAATTTAATGTCTTTGATTCGCAGAAAGTGCCGATTTTCTTTCATACATTTTTACTGGATAAATACAAAAATGATTGATGGCTTGTGTAAATCTAAATTACAGATAAGTTTCTTTTATTTTTTTATTTTTAATTTTTATGTTATAACTCGTAAAGTAATATCAAACTTTTTGGGTGAGATAAGAAATTACACTTTTAAATCCTAAGGGATTATTCTGAATAAACTGGTTATTGTGATATATTTCCTCGTAAGTGTTCATCGAAATTTAAATTTAGACTATATTTTTCTGGTATAGGTTCCAAATTACTTCATATAATCCAAAATAGGGTATGGACATGCTTTTCTGAAGGTTATATTTATCTATTTTATTTCTCCAATATCCTAGAAATCATAATATAAATTAGTATTATTAAAATATTATTCGTAGATTCCTCAAACTTACTTTTTTTCTCATTTCCAGCTTTGAAAATAAAACAACAATTTGCGTTTTTGTATCTATAGGTTTGTTTTATCAATTATTCAGGACCCTTATTGCTAAGGATAACATACAATTTGGGGCAATTTCCTTGAAGAACTTGAAATAAAAAGACATCTAGTAGATCCACAATTTAAAGTTGTTAATGAACAAATAAATCTTGGAAGTTCTCCTAAGACGTAATTGTAAAACACAAATATATTAAGTTATTGTAAAGATCAGCATGACATAGTTTTTTCCTGGTTTTTCTATATCATTGCACAGTTATACTGATCTTAGAGGGAACTACATCCAGGATAATCCCTTAGGGCTATTAACATCTAGGCTTTAATATTGTTATGTCTTATTACTTCCATACTTGGTCTAGCCTTAATACTACCTAAACAACATCAAATACCTAACCTACGTATATGTCCTATCGATTTACAGTGTCCAATTGGGATTCCTATAAGCAATCTAAAATTAAGAATAATAAAAAACTCTTCGTTTGAACGCAATTTTCAAATTTAGTTTACCTACCTAGCTACAAACAAACAAAATGTCAATCTTACGATGCTAATCTTAGCGTAACGGCCGTCATTGTGATTTAAAACCTAATTTGCGAACATTAATCGTGCTACACGGTGTGCTTTGGTTAACAATGGAGCAGTAACAGGCATTTTGGGTCTGATTCCAAAATTCCTTAATCTGTTTCTAACCGTATTGACAGATATTCTAACATTAAGGACTCAGAGACAACATTTTACAGTTGCCTGGCTGTAACATGACGAGTTCGCAAAGTCTGAATTCTTAAATAACGGTCATCTGCAGGATTAGTACACCTGGGACGTCCTGGAACTGGCCTTCTATTATAACTTCTAGTTTCTCTAAACCTTCTTAAGACTCTAGAAACGCTGGATTTGTTGATTCCCATGACTTTAGCAATATATTGCTGAGATCGTCCATCTTCAACTAAAGCCACGAGTTGAGATACTTGTTCTGGGGTTAAATCACTCATTTTTACTCAAAATATTTCTAGACTCTTCCAAATGAAAAATTAAACAAACGTACTACACACAACCAATTTTAAAATATAAATAATACAAATAAGATTGACCAGTTGGTCATAGTTATTAGATTCTACTACAAGAATTGTATATTATAATCTAATTTTTTAAGCCAAAAGAAGCAAATTATTTTTTAGTACTTAGAACTTATAGTAAGAAGCACAAGAATATTTTTACTATTTCCATGTTGCATATTTTTAACTTTCTGTTTGTTCTTACAGTCATTTTCTCTATTTTTACAAAGTTTTTATGTCTTCTCTCCTTCCTTCCTACCAGAAGCCGCCACTATGAGAAACTTTATGAAAAAAAGCTTGTTCAGAAGTTGGATGCTTTCAGAATTAACTTGTTCATTATGAAACAAACTATTAGCTTGTTCTCGTTGTTTGCAAACTATTTCCAAGGTATATGAATGATGTATCATCCTATATTTGCAGAAAACCACATTTCCCAGTTTTCCCGTTAAATGCGCACAAGTTTTCGTGTTCTTGGAAAACTTAGCAAGTGGGTCAATGGGAGAGAAGGTCACATACCCCTTACCTTCACCTTCATATATTGTAATATTCACAATGTATTAGATATTAAATATCAGTCATGAACGTCAACAGTAAAAAAAACAAATCCTTACCTTAGCAATACAATTTGTGATTATAGTTATAAACCGGTATAAAAAAATTGGTGAAAAATAAAATAAATTTATTAAAGTATATTATTCACATAAAATAATTTTCATATATAAACTAAAGAAAATTCTGTATATTCCTTCAATAGTACTTATCCACATTCTTCCAATAAGACAATTAATAACTAAAACAAAAGTTATAATTTATAACCAGATTTATCATAAAATTCACAAGAAAATCTTATCAAAGACATAGTAAAAGGATTAATAAAGTATTACAGTCTTATATAAGAATACAATTAATAAGTAATATAGTAAGCTATACTTACATTTAGTAGATAATTTCATAGTATAAGTAAACTTTTATTTCCAAACATTAGATGGATAGGAGTTTTCCATATTAGTTGATAGTTCTTTCTTAATAGTAGTTCTAAGTATTTGAAAGGTTGCTAACAATATATGAAAGTTATAGATACATTAAATAAAAAAAAACTTTAATAATAAACTCAAAAAAGCAAAATTTAGTGAGTTTCCATAAGCACAAAGGGACTGTGTCGTATAGTGATTTGAAAACATTTCAAATAAACAAAGATGAGATTTGGATTATAATATGTTTAACATTAAGAAAATCTGAAATATTTCATAGAACCATTATGAAAAGTTGAATATGTGTTTAAAAGTTTTTGAAGGTACAAAACTTGATCCACATGTATAATGGAAAATACAATAGTAAACAATATTATTAAACTAAAATTGTCAAATTAATAATATTTCCTCACAATTTGTTGTCAATTTGTTTTGACGTATATACTTTATCTAAAATAAATGTTATTTTTGCAAAAAAAAGAGTTTTTAAATGAGAAATTTACTTTTTAAAAATGCATTTTAAATTTTGCGCCACAACGCTAGAATAGTAATGGCGGCTATCTATGACATCATCGATTCGTAAACACCATTTATACTACACTGCGACCTGTGTCATCTATGGATTCTGTGGTAAAAACGTCAAACTTCAAACATTTTGCAGGTTAAAAAGGGTGGTTAAAAAAGTTTATTTTGTTTTTACATATTTTGTGCGTTATGTGTGTCGATGGTGTGCGGTTCCACAATGTAAGAATACATCAATAAAAATTCCGAACAAGATATTTGTTTACGTATCAATGTCAATGTCAACAATATTTACGAAAGTACAACGTCACGCTCTTCTGATTGGTGTTTCAGCTAATATGACGGATTGATAAACTTAGTGCTTATATTTTTACTAAAATAAATGTAATTACACATGTAATATAAAAATTAGTAGATTCTTTAGAATCTCCGCATCTTATATAATTATAACAAATCAATATTTTAGTGATTCTTACTGATTGTCATCATGCCTATTGAAAGGACCATTTAGAAAAAATAAGTTTTGCTTAACAAATTTGATATGTGTGTGGTTTGTTAAATAATCAAATTTTAGCTAATATGCCTAATTTTGCATAATATTAAATATGACAGTTTTTCATTAGAGATAAAAATTAATTAATCAACGCCGTTAAATAACTTTTTAAATGTAAAACGTCTATAAGAGTTTTTTTTTATATTTAAAAAGTGTTATAATCAAGGACTTACCGGATCATCAGCCGAATGATAGCCATACTGTTTAATGGGAGTGGTCAATTGGAAGAACTACGGAACACGACCATAGACATCGATCAATAAACGTGAGTAAAGGAACATTTCTATGAACCATTTTATTATACATTTGGATTTGCATTATAAACATTTGATTTTCATATTATATTGAATTATTTTTCTGTAAAGGAAATTCACAATTTTTTTTTAATTGTTATTAAAATATCGGTTGTTGGTATATCAATTTTTTGTTCATAGAACTATCATCTTGGTATAATGCATCCTAAAGCACATCAAAATAAATAATTAAAAATATTCGACTCTCTAATTTCATAAAAAAAATTCAATTTAACTGGGCATTTTAAATAATTTGATTCTGGATTTTAAATTTAATAGAATTTTTATAATTTCTGAACTCTCTCTCTGAGGTAAAATTTTCTTAGTGCTCTATTCATCATAAGGTAACTGAGCTAGCTACAAAGGATAAAAAAAATATTGAAGGACTTAACGAGTAATTTAAAATAATAATAATATATCAGAAACATCCAACATCCAAATTTCCACTGGAAATCACTTTCATTTCCAACGTACAGTAACAATCGTACAATTTGCATTAATTAATTTTAATTAGGTGTAGCGTTTTAGATTTTATGGTTTTCCCATCTTGAACGAGTAAGTTTTGTCTTTATGTTACCCACGGGAAGCTACTTTAATTAATAGTTGATCATTTATTACTCTGCAACACATACGAGATTAGCTTGTTATTCTGTCCCACTCACTAACGTTATCTGCCTATCTCTCTTTCGTATTATCCAAACTGTTCGTTATCTTATTGGTTTATTACGTATGCAGCTTTTGTAGTTGGCAAAGTTCTATTATAGGCATGGTTAGAGAACGCCATTTTCGATTAAACATTGCGTTTCATTTTGTTGTTTTTTTTATGGATTATAAATACCCTTACAACACAAATAATTATTATAACGTTTACTCGCGTAAATATGAGCATAACTACTGAATTTGAGGTTACCTATACTATTATTATAATTACTACAAAAATTATGAATAAAAATGTACAAATTAAAAATGAAAAGTTTACAGTGTGGAAAAGACAATTGGAATAAATTTATTATTTCGGTTTATAATGGAATTGGATTAAATTCGTAACAAGATGGCGCAAACCGCATAATATAGCTTTTGTCAAATTCGAGATATCAATAAAAACGCATAAACATAAGTAAGTATGGAATCGACTCACCCTGTATTATAATTTAAATTAAAACATTAGTCAGTACTTTCAATTTTTTTATAGCAAAAGGATCTTAGTGTTGATACCTATTTTGACCATTGTTATTTCATACGATTAGAAATAGTTTTTTCGAAACTAAGTAGGCTACTACAATGAATTTGAAGGGAAGTTCATATTGTTCATTTATTGACAACAGTCAAAACATTGTTTAATGGTGTAGAATTTATTGAAATAAACTCTTAATACATGTTACATAAGCATAGCTTGTTTGTGCTTTTGTATTATTCAAATTACAATTAATGATATATTAATACATTTAATTCAAACACTAAATACTAAATACTATACTAAATATATACTACACTAATTACATATCAATATCCGTAATAAACTAATCAACCTATTTATATTCCGATAAAAAACACAATAAACAAAATCGTATTTACTGCCTTATTAAATCTGCTATGGTCTCTCTGGATGTATTTTTAATAAATGTATTTAATTTTTTTTTGAACGTGTATAAAGAAGGGCTTTCCCTAATTGCTTCCGGTAGACTATTATATAATCTCGGACTTAAATATGAGTGTGCCCTTTGCCCAATAGTTCGTCTGGCTCGTGGAAGATAATTGAGATAATTTTCAAATAATTTAAGACAATTATCTCTAATTCCAATATTTTCGAGGCTCTTCAACAGTAATGGGTGACTCACAGTATCAAAGGCTTTCGCTAAATCCAAAAATACAGCTAGACATGGTTTCCCTCTATCTAATGTATCGTGTACTCTATTAGTTAATTCCAAGATGGCGTCCTGGGTATTGCTTCCCTCTCTAAATCCATATTGTTTGTTGGATAAAATTTGATACTTATTCAAATAGCTATTTAGTCTCATTTTCAAAAGTTGCTTAAATATTTTACTAAAATTTGTTATTAGTGATATTGGTCGATAGTTCCCAATGTTTGTTTTCTCTCCTGATTTGTAGACAGAAATCTTTACAGATGTTTTTAAAGGTGTTGGGAATTCTCCAGAATTCATACATTTATTAAATATGTATGCTAAGGGGTTTGCTATAACATGTGAGACAGCTTTTAATGTTTCAGCTCTGATGCTATCATTACCTGGTGACTTGTTGTTTTTTAATTTGCCAATAATTTGATTTATTTCTTCATTATTTGAGAAGTATTATATTAAAATTCGAATTGAAAATTGCATTTTTTTCAATAGATATTAATATTGGTAATATTAGTAAAATTATCAGTACTAATAATAATAATTCGTGTTGAGTATGTCAAATGCAGAATTGTATGATATGATTGGAGTTGATTTCGAATGTCACCAAAATGTCGCTAATGTCTCACGTATATATTCTATAAGATATCCTGACAGGAGACATTATGGCAAAGAAGTATTAAAAAGAAAGGCAAGAAGATTAGTTTCATCGTTTTTGTTTTAAACGACGTAATAGAGGTATGACCGAAGATAATTCAATCAATGTTCTTGCTTTAATTCAACATAATCCACATATAAGTGGTCGGCAAATCTCTATAGAATTAAACATAGTCAAAACTACTGTTCTATGGGTTTTAAAACATCACAGGTTGGTCTTTCATATTATAAAGTAAACATATAGCTCAGGAACTTGGAATTCCCTTTAAACTTTAGATTCATCTGTTTTTTTTTAATATTCCGATAAAAACGGCAATACTTGTGAAACAATTTTGTTTTTTCCCTGTTTTTTTGGGTTTTAATAAATACAGTGGTTTCTTTTTCATCAATATTTATTGTTCTATTTTGTTCTATTTTAATTGGATGTTATAGGTCTGCTAGAAGAACAACCACATATCATGTCAAAGATTTTGTGAACAGACGAGGCTACGTTTAATAGTACGGGTGGTGTTAATCTGCATAATATGCATTAATGGGCTAAAGAAAATCCTCACTGGATAGAGCAGGTGCAGCTTCAAGGTAGATGGAGCCTTAATGTTTGGTGTACTATAGTTCATGGAAAGATCGTAGGTCCATATTGTTTTGATAGAACTTTAAATGGCGACAAAAATTTGGATTTTCTGGAAAATCAGTTTTATTGGAAAATATTTCCGTACAAACAAGAAGAGACATGATATTACAACATGACGGATGTCCTGCGCACTTTTCCAGACGAGTTCGAGATTGTTTAAAGTTATCCAAATAAATGGATTGGAAGGGGAATTATATTTTCATGGTCAGCTAGATCTCCAGACTTAATGTCTGGACTTTTATCTATGGGGGAGATTGAAGGACTTAGTGTACCAATCACGCGAGACGACATGCTATTGAAGCAGCTGTTATGTCAAATCGCAAAAAATTACATCTTTGTGAGAACAACGATGGAAAACAATTTGAACATTTAATTGGACACTGTTTTAATAATCGAGATATTTCTATGATCCTTCTTTCATTTAAATTATAATACAGGTTATATTATAATATTTATCCATGGTATTTATCCACAAATACTTTCCCACGCTCCCGCACCCTTTATTTGAAAAAATACAAAAAAGTACTTGAACAACTTTGTGTAGAATTTAAGCCTTTTTTCTAGTTTACTTATTGGTATTATTAGGCTTATTTTACAAATTTTTCTTCAGGTTGCGCCCCCTAGCGGTTAACCTAGAAACTTGAAAGTTATTTTCAGCGATTTCTCTTGGCCACTTTTACCAAAGAATTTTTTCTCCCAAAGTTATAACATAGTTTCTGATATATAGCCGAAAGATTGGCTTATATTGGACCACTCGGTACATATTTATAAATTGACATTCTTTAAAGTGAAAATTTGACCCCTACCGTCAACCCCTTTGAGTGACAGTTACAACCCCCAATTTTTTAAAAGGGAAGTGTGGGCTATGTTAATTTTTGCAATAAATTTAAAAACAATTTTGGATAGAGAGGCGTTTCAAACGATATTATCACAAACCCATACTTCCCATTTAAAAAAAATGGGGGGTTGTTACTGTAACTCCAAAAGGGTTGAAGGTAGGGATCAAATTTTTACTTTAAAGAATGTTAATTTATAATTTAAATTTGACGTTTTTCGATATAATTTAAAAGATTACGGATAAAATTAACAATTACAAAAAACAAAAGATATTATTAAAACACAAAAACCTGCTTAAAATATTTATTTTTATTTTTTACCTTAAAATATTATTTTACATGGAAAAAAGGAAAGAAAACGCGATTTATTCATGAAATCACAGCTGCTTGTACCATAGTTAAGATTGATGATAGATACATTCAATTTTATTATACTGTGTCTAACTGCATTTCAAAATAATCTCTCGGTTTCCAAAACCGTATTTAACTCTAAATTAATTAGGATTGAGATAGTTTTCAGTACAAGATTTATATTCGTAATGTAGAACCAGACAGAAGCGTTACATATACTTCATACGTCAACCGTAAATCATGCCTATAGGTGTTATATTTCTAGTTCTACCAAGTCGTTTGACATGTAAAGTTTGTTGAAATTAATTTCATCGATTTATTAGAATAGAGACAAAATAGATAGAGATTAATGGAGTATTAGTAATTTTGTTTACTGGAATGTTCTGTCGATATAAATTTGGCGACATAATCATAATCCACATCTGTACAATTCCTTGTAGTTTATTGTAAAAGGAAAATTAATTAATTGGTACAGGAAATGAAGTTTAAAAATGGTAAAACCTCGCAATTCTTCGGTCCTGCATCGATTTACTTGAAATTTTAACAAAACTAACTTCCCAAAAAGAAAAATATCTTATTGTCATTACTCTTGCTTCAAGCAACCTCACGTAATGCTCTTCTCGATGCATACGAGATATTCCTCAACATATTCTCTTTAGAGATTCACTAAACCCAAAACCGTGGCTCAACCCCACAAAAATTCTCCAGCCACTGGGAGAAACAAAAGAATTACAGTAAAACCTGTGTCAATGGCCACCTGTCAAAAGCGGCCAGCTGTGCTAACGGTCAGTTTCAAAATTCCCCAAACCGATTATAAGGAAATTCCCATGGTATTTACGGACACCTTTATAATGCGGCCGCGGCCAAATAATCTCAAATTTTTAAAGCCCATTTCAAAGAAATTTACCTGTTAATATCGGTCAACATATTTTAGTCGGTCTTTCTGTTACATACATATTTCGTTAGTTTAAAGCCTTCTACGTATTCGAAAGATTCTTAAGTTGCTATAAAAATAGGTCGCAACAGAGAAAATGTTTGTCGCTAAAAGACAAAATAATTATTATCTCCGAAAGTGAAAAGTATGGTTTAAGTTCGCGAAAGTTGGCCGAAAAATTAGGGTTGGAAAAACTCAAATTGACGATATTATAAAAAATAAAAGTGAGTTAAAAAAGAATGTTGAGGAAGGTGTTAACTTGAAGCAAAAACGAAAATTTCCAAAATCGGAAGGATTGGCAGTGGATCAAGTGGTCTACAATTGGTTTTGCAAAGCCAGAAATAAAGCAATTCCAATATCTGGGCCACTATACTTATAGAAAAAGCAGCATCAAATGGATGGTTGGAAAGTTTCTGCAAGCGTCATAATACTTATAACGTTTAAATCAATTTGTGGTGAGTCTGCAGAGGTTAATTTGAACGACATAGAGGATTGAAAAACCAAGTTACCATTGATATTAAGGAATTATTCTCCACGAGATGTATACAATGCTGACGAAACGGGATTATATTACCGAGCCATGCCTAACAAGACATTTGCATTGAAAAATTAAAAATGTGCAGGGAACAAGGCAGCAAAACAACGTTTGACTATTTTGCTATGAGCAAATATGGAAGGTAAGAAAGAAGATTAGTAATTAGAAAAAGTAAAAATCCCCGCTGTTTTAAAGAAAGTCATGTTGATAAATTACCCTTAGAATGGGTTTCTAAGAAAAAGGCTTGGATGACAACCGAAATTATGACAAGATAGCCGCATAAATTTGACAATAGAATGAAAAAACAGAATAGAAAAGTGCTTATTTTCCTGGATAATGCAATGTCATAACCTAATGTTCCATTAGAAAATGTTAAAATAATCTTCCTGTCACCCAACACCACATCACATTGCCAGCCCTTAGATCAAGGAATAATTCAGAATTTCCAATTGATTTACCGAAATCTTTTCATTAGATAATTTCTAGCGTTTATTGACAGTGGATGTGATTTCGAGAATTGCGAAAAAAACATAAATTTATCCAATGGATTACAGCTGCTTGGATAAAAGTGTTTCCTGCTACAGTTAATAAATGTTTTTGTAAAGCCGGCTTCTCCGATATTATCCAAGAAGATCCTCATTTTGATGATGAGAATAACATACCCCTTGCCCATCTTTTCCTTACAGTCCGTAACGAAATTTAAGATTTGGATAAATTTGCATTCTTTGACGATGATATAACTACAGAGAGCCCTAACTTCAGTATTACGGACATTATTGAAGAACTGTGCAATAATGATATAAAAGACAATTTTGACAATAGTGATGTGCGGACGAATGTGAAACTCCAAAATCCACTTTATCTAATATGAGCAAAGTGTGTGAAAAATTGAGGGACGTAGAAAATTATTTATTGTGCAAAAATAATGGTGAAATATTTAAGGATGTGTTTCGAATTTTACTTAAATGTGAAGCTGAGGTTCTTAAATCAAAGCTAACAAACAAAAATCGACACCTATTTTAAAAAAGCTTAACATCTGTTTTTTTCCTAGTATAGTATGTATGTAGTTTTATGTTTTGTATTATGTAGTACATATATTAAAGATTTCCGTTTATGTATAGAATTATATTTGCTTTAATTGATAAAATAAACAAAAATCCAAATATTTTTTTATTTTTCGACTGCAAAACCTGACAATAACGGCCACCTTTATATAACGGCCAACATATATAATGGCTATACATCCTTATGTGGGGCTAAGCAGCATAAGCTTTCTAGATCCTATTTCTTGGGTGGATCAGTCCCTTTTACTTATTTTATCTTCTTGACAATTTCACCATTTTTTTCTATCTCTAGCTCGGCGTTTGTTCTGCTTCTATAATCACCTTGTCCTGTTTTGATTGGTCCTAGTATAGTTCTCATCTTCCTCTTAGCTATTCGTAGGTCTTCCTCATCTTTTTTAACCATTGTCATTGTCTGGGCCGCATGCAAAAATATTGGCCTGATTATTATTTTATATTTATATTCATCTTTGTTTTCTTGGTTAGTATTTTGCTTTTAAGTAATCTTTTATTTGCGAAATAGGCTTTATTGACAGCTAGTATTTTTTCTTTGATTTCTGGTTTTCTTTCTCCGGTTTTGTTTATTGTCATTCCCAGGTATTTGAAATGTTCTACTTCTTATAATCTTATAACGGCCAATAGTTTCTTCATTTTTAGTGGCCGTTATTGACAGGTTTTACTGAACTGCCATCTCTTCCTACAAAATTCCGGGTAACTTCATCAAGGAATCTTCAAAATGTTATTGGTTCTCTATAACATTTACCGAATGGCTTTGTAGCTAATTCCACATGAAGTTAAGTTCTAACTTCCGCCAAATTTGAGCTAATTGTCCATGAATTTTTCTACACTCCGCCCAAGACCTATTCCACAAAAAACGCACAGATCTGTCGCTTGAGCCATTATTTCCCCCCAGTCTAACAACATCCCCCATCATAATTGTCACTATAAGCAATAAGACATTACAAAATAACGCCAACCCATCATTGCAGAGGATATTAAATCCTATATATGGGCCCTAATATTATTAATCTCATATCTAATACACTCAATATTTCCACCAAAATTCTTCTACAATGCTTGTCTTCTGTCTAATATTGTTGCAATATTATTTAAGAACATAACCCAGAAGGATTTATATTTAAAATGGCAAAGAGAGCTGGTAATGTGCCATGATTAGTTTTTAAGGGCGTAATAGTGGAGAATTTTTTGGTATTTGATACTTAAAAATATGGGGGCTGTGTTTTGGTAACGTAGGTTGGACTTAACTTGTGTTGACCGTTAAAATGTTTGACTATATCCCTCCATTTTCTTTCCATTTAGTACTCTGTCAGGGTATAGGTCTTCTGTGGTTTCCCTATAACACTTACCAAATGGCTGACAGGGACGGAACAATACAGGCACAGCTCTGTACCCGAATCCCCACGATGTCCAACACACTACGAAATTTAAGCTCTTTGCCTGCAAATTCTTCTACCTCCCGCCCAACAGACCTCGCTACCCCCAACAGACACACTTTTATTAGGGGTGGTAAGTACACTGCGACCTATGAAACCTATTGTGTCCCCCTTACTTGCCATTAGCTCTGATGTTTTCTCAGACATAGCAGCTCTTCTAGTCCTACTTTCCTAAGAAAGTTTAGGACATCGTCGGGCTTCAAATTAGGTAGATCCTCCTTCTCTATTTCGTGTGCTCCTAGGTATCTAACTGTTGGGATGCAGTGTCTTGGGACACCCTGTTACTTACTATTATGTTCAATTAATATAAGATTGTCTTTTGTCATGAACATAGTGACTGTCATAAGAGAACTGTCAGAATATAATTTATCAAAAAGTAAAAAAGTTATTTCTTATTTATTTGAAAACTACATTACGTAACACAAGCGTAACAGTTGGCGACGAGGATAGTGGAAGAGAATTTCCAAGTTCGATCATCATCATCATGTCAGAACAGTTCCAGAAAACCATTTTGTAGTTCATCAAGTCTCAACAGATTCAAGCCCAACAGCAGCAGGAACTATTGATGAAAAATCAGCAAGAATTTCTACTTCAGCTGACTGAAAATCTCAGTTCAGGCAAATCTGAGACTAAAATCAGTGATGAGTCATTGATGAAAACTCTTGGAAATAGTATAAAAGAGTTCAATTACGATCCAGAAAGCACAACGTTCGACTCCTGGTTCAAAAGGTATGAAAGTTTATTCACCGAAGATGCAAAGAAACTTCCTGATAACGCAAAGGTTCGATTGCTACTGAGGAAATTGGATACCTCTTGCCATCAACAATATATTAATTATATTCTGCCCAAACAATCAAAGGATTTGACTTTCGACGAAACTGTTCAAACATTACTTGATATGTTTGGAACGAAAACATCGATTTTCAATACTCGCTATCAGTGCATGAAGCTCGTGAAAAACAATTCAGAAGATTTTGTCTCATATGCTTCAAAAGTCAACAAATACTGTGAAGATTTCAACATAAGACAAATTACTCCAGATCAGTTTAAATGCCTCATATTCGTTTGTGGTCTACAGTCATATGAAGATGCGGACGTAAGAACAAAATTACTATCCAAAATAGATGGAAAAGAAGCGGATACCACAAGTTTGCAAAACCTCACAATTGAATGTCAACGAATATTGAATTTGAAGAAAGATACGTCTATGGTACAAAGTTCTGCAAGTGTACATAAAATCAAGAATGAGAACCACAATCATAATCAGGCTTCATCATCTAATGCTTCATCGATCAACCATTCAATCCATAAACCTATTCCAAAAAGTCCATGTTGGTTCTGTGGTGAGTTACATTTCTCCAAATATTGCCCATTCAAAAAGCACAAATGTGAAAAATGTAGCAAGGTGGGTCACAAAGAAGGTTACTGTTATTCAAAGAAAAACAGTTCAAGAAAACGTTTCCAGTCGAAAGGTGTTTTTCAAGTGAATCAAGTCGATGGTCGGAAATATATTGAAATTATAATCAATGGAGTTCCAGTTCAACTTCAAATCGACACAGCATCAGATCTGACAATAATTTCGGAAAAGACATGGTCAAAAATAGGAAAACCGAAGTGCAACTTAACGAAAAATGTCGCTAAAAATGCTTCTGGCGAAGTAATGGACTTACATTCTGAATTTAGCTGCACAATGACCTACAATAACGAATCATATTCAGGAAAATGTTTTGTCACAAGTGTTCCAAATCTAAATTTGCTTGGTATCGACTGGATAACAGCATTTGGACTGTGGGACATTCCTTTGAATTCAGTTTGCAAAAATGTCACATCATCAAACTCAATGTCAACAGCTGATCATTTGAAACGTCAATTTTCCGATGTATTTGATAATAGTCTGGGACTTTGCAGAAAAATCAAAGTTCAATTCAAAGTTATACCTGGGAGTAGTCCAGTGTTCAGGGGGAAACGTCCAGTTTCATATGCTGCTATGACTCAAGTGGAGGAAGAATTGAACAGGCTGGAAAAGTTAAATATAATATCACCAGTTGAATATTCCGAATGGGCTGCACCCATAGTAGTAACGAAGAAATCAAATGGAAATGTACGCATTTGTGGAGACTATTCTACAGGGTTGAACGATGTTCTGCAACCATATCAATACCCATTGCCAAAACCTGAAAATATATTTACAAAACTTTCAAATTCAAGTGTCTTCAGCGTTATTGATTTGTCAGATGCATTCCTTCAAGTTGAAATTCATGAAGATTTCCGTCATTATCTCACGATTAATACCCACATAGGACTCTTCGTGTACAATCGGCTTCCGTTCGGAATAAAAATTGCTCCAGGAGTATTTCAACAGATCATGGATACTATGATAGCAGGAACTGACGGCATAGCTGTTTATATAGATGATATAATAGTTTCCGGTAGAAATAAAGATCACGATAAAAATCTTGTTAAACTGCTTGAACGAATCAGAGATTATGGATTTCATCTGAACATTGAAAAGTGCAAGTTTTCAGTTCCAGAAATCAGATATCTTGGAAGCATTATCAATAAAAATGGAATCAAGCCAGATCCTGCCAAAACAGAAGCTATAGTGAATATGCCTCCACCTCATGATACCTCATACTTAGGAGCTATCAATTATTATGGAAAGTATATTCAGAATATTCACCAGCTTCGAAATCCTTTGAATAAATTGCTCAAGAAGAACTCGAAGTGGTCATGGACAAAAGAATGTCAAGAGTCTTTTGACAAATTCAAAGAAATTCTTCAAACCGACGAAGACATATCTCCCTGTTGTGTAGAAACGGAGATTAACGAAGAACAGAGTCGTGAAGAACAGAGTCGTTCGAGTACAAGACCTGTCAGAACCAGAACTGCTCCTAGATATCTTCAAGACTTCGTTTAACAAAAGGAGGTGTTGGGATGCAGTGTCATGGGACACCCTGTTACTTACTATTATGTTCAATTAATATAAGATTGTCTTTTGTCATGAACATAGTGACTGTCATAAGAGAAAACTACATTACGTAACACAATCGTAACACTAACCTTAGAATTTTGCAAAGCAGGGCATGCCGAGAGTATGTGTACTAGTTTCTAGTGCGACAGACACTCTTCTGTCGTTATTATCTCCCAGTCACAACCTCTCAATAATTCAGGACAATACGACTCCCACTCAACAAACAACGCCACCTCAGCCCTGTTGAGGATTTTAAATCCTAAATCTGGGCACATCTATCTTTTAATAATCCTTTCATTAGTAAAAATTCAAATCTCCGCTAAAATTCTATTACATATTCTCTCTCTCTATCTCTGCCATTTAGCTAAGATTCTTTTTTGATGGTAATTGCAAATACATTTGCACATATCAAACTTCTGTGTTATTGTTTTTGTTTCATTAATGCTTGTTTGGAACACTATGTAGGAGATACATACGATGGGGTTGGTTCACTGTCGAAAATAGAGATAAGGGATCGTGTGCGGTTTGAGTCGATTCAAAATTAGTACGAGAAACGGTTTGACTGTTTCCACATGACTTTCGATAATTAATCGGTTTGAAATTATTAGAGAGGAACAATGAAACTGAATCGATTACCAGGATAACTCGCGCAGATATAATTTACTTCGGATCTATTGGTTCGCTAACAATTCGAGATATCTGGGTATGAAGCGATGGGGAATACGAACGAAACAATGAAGTTAAACATTCAAGCAGAAGTACTTATTAGCAAGAAGGCATAATGTTATTGTTGAATAAATAAAACTCTAAAAAGTTAAAGTGGATAATTTTAAGGTTGCTAAAATAAAATCGAAAGAATTACCGATAATAGTAATTTATTGTACAAGACGATAAAATTATACTTTATATTCGATAGCGCTTTTTAGCGTCGAGATGTCAGTTGAGACGCTAATTATGCTCGAGAAGATAATGCAATTTTATCGGCGTGTGCAATGTAACATTTTTTTCTATAGCAAGTTCAGGTGAAAAGTAGAATTTCAAAGAAAATTTTGGGCATAAAAATCGCAATTGTGTTGCTCCGTAGCTATGGATATGAATTACTCTGTCAAAAAAATGTTACGTTTTAGATTTTGCGGAGAATATTGTTGCGTTTTGAGTACAAAGAGAATAAATACGAAATGGACAGAAAAGAATTGACAGACAGAAGAACAGGAAAACCTGCCATCAGATGTAAAAAATGCAGCGTTGGAAGCAGAAAGTTTATTGTTGCCACAAAAATCTAGGATGATGTATGAGAAAGAATACCAATCTTTTAAAAAGTGGAAAAGCATTAAGAACATCAATGGCGTGAGTGAAAAAATACTTCTGACGTATTTTTCTGAAAAGTCGAAGAAAGCGATGCCATCGTCATTATGGTTGCATTATTCGATGCTGAAGCGTACGTTGTTGGTGTTAAAAAACTGTGACATTTCTAAATTCATCAAGTTAACCACCTTACTAAAAAACCTGAGTGGATTATACAAAACTAAAAAGTTCAAAATCCTGGAGTCAGATGACATTATTAAATTTCTGAAAGAAGCTCCTGATGACGTCTATTTGTTGTTGAAGGTTATTGCTGTTTTTGATGTGTATGGAGCGACTAGGTCCGATGAATTTTACAAATTAGAAGTGTTTAATGTGGACGACAAAAAATAGGTGATAATAGTTTCTTGGAAATTGTGAGAAAGTATATTGCCTTATATGTCAATCTGACGATGCTAATCTTAGCGAAACGGCCGTCATTATAATTTAAAACATACTTTTTTCAAATAAACTTGGAAGTCACAAATTTTTATTATTCTTAGGGCCGATTGTTCAATCTTCAGATAAACAGATAGATAACTTTTATTCGATGGATAGCAAGGTTTTGAATTTTTCAACAGTTGGATAAGACTTAACTGTCGAATAACTCTGCTAACTGAGGGATAAATCTATCTGCCGCTTCAACCATTAGATAACCGCGTTATTCGATTAATAAAAGTTATTACGCTAGAATCCCACTAATACCTATTGTAAATGTGAATGTTTTTGAGGATGGATGTTTATTACTGGTTCACGCAACAACTACTGGATGCATTTTTTTTAGTAATGATTTAAATTATACTTACTCAAGATAGTGTCACTGTCGTTACGCGCATCGAGTTCTTTTATGTTCGAGCAAATGCTCAGCACCTTTTCCTCTATTTCGTTGAATTCGGGAGCATTTGAAGGCCCTCCACCAGTTCTGTACATGTCTTGCCTTTGCAGAGATTTCTTTTTTGTTATTTTTTTTAATCCTTCGTACTTAAATTTTAAAGTTTTCACGAGCGGACACTCGTGGAAATCCCACAGGAGTTAAAATAATTTTCTATTTTCTTTCATGCTGCCTCTTTATCTTTGTTTGTCACAGCGTCCGTCTTTTGGTTTTCAATTATGGCTTTGAATTTACCTACTAAACTGACAAGTAGTTGGATTTCTGCGATATTAAAATTTGCTGAACACTCTCTTTTCTTAGATTCCATTATTTCCGTACACTTTCGCAACAATTTATTTTAACACAACCGATAGACGTCTCACGTTTCGCACCAAAAAACAAACAACAAGCATCAAAGCTTAGACAAGGAAAGAGAGAGGACTGCGCATTAGAATCAATTTATGTAACCCATTTACCACCAAACTAATGGCGGACAATATTGACATAGGCGTATCATACGATTTTTCTTATAAGATTATTAAATAATCATTTTCATTATTTCGTATTACAAATCTAATTTAAAAAAGTCTTTAAATATGTACTGCTCCAAAAAAAACAACAATCATTTTAAAACATATTTATTTAATAAATATTACAATTTTAATCTATTTTATCTATTTTAAATATATATTTTTGTTCCACGCCACTGCAAAACTATTACATCTATGAGAAAATAATAACAATTAATTGAAAAATAATCTTTAAAACTGAATGAAAACAGTTTTCAAAATGTATGTACTATTAATTTAAGTTATCATACATAACATATGTGATTTAGTTAAACATCTATTACCTGAAAGCTGTAATATTAATAAAAATAAATTTCAAGGAAATAGTTTTAATATACTTTTTACCTATGAAATGAAATTCCTTCCCTTTTTTAGCACTCTGACTGTTGCACTTATAAACTGCACAATTAACCATTTTAAAATGTCTATTCAGGTAATTAAAAAAGGTGAAATTAATAAAAAAACTAAAAAAATACAATTCGACGTTCCAAATTTGTTTACCACCAAACGTTTGAAACTTGGCTTCACTTACACGCATAAGGTTTTCATTGCCATGCGCTGTCCTCTCTCTTTCCTAGTCTAAGATAATAATGTCCTAGTCTAAGCATCAAAGCATGACATAACCTCAAAAGTGAAGTGACACTGATACTTGTTTGACAGAAAATTTTTGTCCTTCTCTAACCCATAAGTTTGCAATATATTTGTTTCACCACTTTGAAGTTCGTGTTGCCAGAGTTCAAATATTCAGTTATGATAACTATTCAATGAATAAAAAGACATTGAAAAATAGGGGACTAATTATACGTCGAATAAACAGACAGATAACTTTATCCGCTGGATAGTTAATAGACTTTTTATCTGAAGATTGAACAATCGGCCCTTAATTTTATCTACTCTTGCTGTTAAAGTGTCAGTTTATCTCTCCTTGTTATAGCAACACTTTAACATTAAATATTAACGTCTTTTCAACAGTTTAAATTTTCAGTCAAAAACATTCAACCCTTCTTCATTATGGTCCAAATACTCGATAGTAAAATCAATGATTAAGGTTAATGAGAATGTCAACATATCAAGTTTTTCAAAGTTGATAGCTTTTTTGAAAAAACAAAATGTAGACCATAAGCCAAACCAAAGGTAAGATTAACCAGACAAAAACGCATTTTTGACGAGCTTTTACTGTGATTAACAGTGATGAGGTTCACTATTTGGATGTGTTTAGAAAATACATGAATTTACTGCAACACGTCTCCCTAAAAGCTCTTTTGGTGGGTTGTAGACAAGGAAAATGTCTGTCTCAAACAGCTGGTATACATACTGTTAGCAAAACACCTAAGAAAATAGCTAGCTCTTAAAACTAGACCAACCAGAAAAGTATACAGGTCATTGCTTCAGGAGGACATCCTCAACGTTGTCGGCCAATGCTGGAGCTGACCTTACAGTTCTAAAACAGCACGGTGGATGGAAGAGTTTTTCAGTTGCAGAAAAGTATATAGAAGAATCCATTGAAGGCAAAAACATTATTGCAAGAATGATCCAAAAGGGCGATACTCTTGTTGAAGTGCTACATCACAGCCACACGTCTTCCGCTTTTACAAAAAACACTGTACATCCATCAACAACTCCATTAATACATATTGCTGGCAACATGTTGATTCACTTATTATTTCAAACAACATTGGGAGAATTGAAGAGTACTTTAAAGTGCAAGTGTACCGTAAAGTATGAAAAAAAAAAGTAAGTTTTCACCAAGTTTCATTAAGATCGATGAATCAGTTCGCTGAATAAAAATTAAAAACGCAAAACCCGGTTTTTGGCATTTTTCTCGGAAAATTGAGGTTATGTGCGAAAATGACCAACGAAAAAATTTTAGATTTTTTTATGATCTACAACTTTTCTGTAGAACACTTTTTATTTGAATGTCAACTTTAGCCACAAATTGCAAAATTTCGCGTTATCCCCAATTTTCACCCTTTCCAAGGGTAAAAGCCCCTTTAAAACCTACAACCGTTGGATTTCAGACTACAATTTTGCCGTCAAAAAGTACAATTTTCTCGAACTAATCATATATACACGGCTTGAAGTTTTATAATTTTCCACTTATAAGTTTCATATAGATACATTATTATCAAACAAAGTGGAATACTGTATTTTCTATATTACGTGTCGAAATTGTTTATCAAATAAAAACAATATAACTTCACGTTCAAATCAAATTTCGACGCAAGTTATTTTCCGAAACATATTACGACTACAAAAAAGAACAATCAAACGACAAGGACCAGCGAAACAGAGTATTCCCCCTAGGGTTAAAGGACTAACGTGAGGATAAAGCATGAGAATAAATAGAATAACATCAGTGCCTTGTAGTTAATTTATCCCTTTGTCGATTTCCTCTATGAAATCTATTACGAAATGGTTTTGTTAGGTGAGCAAACATTTCAAGGCGATGTGATGTGAAGAATGAAATCCAGTCGATACTCATTTTTTTAATCAAGGGTAAAGTAATTTATCTACTCCTATTAAATTATACATTAATTATTCAACTGCTTTTGAGGAATTAATAGTATCCATAAACAAAAAGCGTGAGTTATAATAACTCTCTAGTGAGTTATTACACCATACTGTCACAGTAACTATATACTGCCACGGAATCAATGGCGGTTCGATCCCCTGTGCCTACCAAACCTTTTTTTTTTTAATTTTATTCATTGTGTTTATTTTTTACATAAATGTCTACTCAATCCATAGGATTAATTAAATTTTAATTCTAAATCACAATTAAAGAACCGAATACCAAAGGTGGCCGATTCGATGAAACGGAATAGTCCATTATTGTAATTGAGGGGAGTAATGTCAGTTGATATTTTTAAAAAGATATTTTGACGTTTTCAAATCTGTTAAAAATTATAAAGGTGTTAAGAAAGATGAATTCAGAGAGTGAAGATGAATTATTATGTACACCTCCAGAATTGAGGCAAGTAGCTAATGCTACAGTATAAAATTTATTACCCGAAAAGTCACAAAACAAAGCAGTCAACAAAAATTTTCAAAATTGATGTATCAGTAAGAGTGTAAACTCCTTTACAGAAAATGTTTTTTAGGTATATTTTAAAGAACTGAGCAGTAAGTATAAAGCATCTCTGTGGACTTTCTACTCTATGCTGAGAAGCACACTCAATTTAAATAATAAAATAAATATAGAAAATTATTGGAAATTACTTGCGTTTCTTAAACGTCAATCAGAGAAGCATGTAGAAAAAGGCAAAAACATTTACACCAGAACTTAATAATTTCATGAAAAATATCTGGCGACAAAGGTACCTATCTAATAGATTTCACAATAATTCAAACTGTTTAATCATCTATTTATTATTAAAGTCGTAGATAAAGTATAGTATTCAACTTGCGCTAATGGTCATAACTCGCTTGATGAATTACAGCACTCGCCTGCGGCTCGTGCTGCAAACTTCATCTGCGTGAGTTATGACCTACATTACCGCTCGTTAAATAATATACTATTACTTAAAATTATAATTAAAAATTTTTAATATTGAGGTTTTAATTGAAAATGTCAAACACACTCTAAAGTACATTGTAATACACTATGGGTAATTTTTATTAATAGTTTATTTATAGAAATATAAGATTGCATCTGAAAAATTTACAATTAACTTTTATCAGTAACAAAACTGTCAACTTTGACGAATGAACTCCCTTCAAGTTGACATCTCTCCCCTGATACATCATTTTTTTATGTTCTACCTTCTTCTCGAACATCCTTCGGAGGAAGGATCTAATAACTAATAGTCAACTTAAAGGGAAAGAAGATTATAACCTAATATTTATCAGCCTGATATAGTCTTTTATTTCGTAACAATATTGATAAAAAAATAGGATTTACTGCAATTAGGACTGTAGGAGTGATTGATTTTAAAAAAGATCACAAAATAATTAAATTATACCAATAATTTATCCAACTTCTGGTTGGACATTGTGACCAACGAGTCCTTAAAATTTATCTAGTAAAATTTTACATGACTAGTGGTATTTGAGATTATTTTTTTAAACATTCTGTACAAAATCCACTTTATTTAATAATTCACCGATATCTTTTACTAAATCTATTCGCTGTTATACTCAATTTTTAATTATAAAAAGTAATGATTCTGTCAACAATGACAGATTGAAATTTAAATTGCGTGTATTCTATGTTGTCTACCTACGATATAATATATTAATAATCAAGACACAAAAAAGAAGCGGGTTTACACATAATAATATTTGATAAATATAATAAATATAATTCATAATTAGTTGAACATTAATTATGAAATAAACTACTAAACTGTTATATGCTATGTGACAAAAAAATCCAAACACCCAGTTTAAATGATTTTATTTATTTTACTGAAAAAAACAATTGATAAAATTTTCAGCCTTATTAGTTGAAAGATTCCGGTTTTTATTCTGCTTTTTTGAAATCCACTAACAATCCAAAAATGAATATTGTAGCCGTAGTAAAGATCCAAATTTTACGGATTTTGGTTCTTGACATTCTTTACGATTGTTTACGATGGCTAGGGTACGAAGACCTGTACGATTTCGTCAACTTGTGAGTGAGTTTGATAGGGGTCGTATAGTGGGACTTCGGGAACCTGGATTTTCTTTTCGGGAAATTGCAGTTAAGTGTAAAGAAGTGTAAACGCCGTGGTTAGGTGTTCTCAGTCATGGCTTCGAAACGGCCGTACGCCAAGAGCCAGGGACTCTGGACGTCCCCTTAGAACAACAGACCGTGAAGATCGCCGCCTAATATTATTGGCCTTAGGGCACCGTTTCTCCACTACCAGGACCATTGCAAATGAATGGTTTGCAGAACACGGAAGACCTATTGGCATGCGAAGTGTTTACCGACGAATAAGACGTTTTGGCCTGTTTTCATACCGACCACACTGGGTCCTCCCTTTAACTTCAGAACATCGACGTAATCGCCTTGAGTGGTGCAGAGAACGGTCAATCTGGAATCAGGAATGGAACAGTATTGTCTTTAGTGACGAGTCTCGATTTTGTTTAGGCATGCACGATGGTCGAGCGAGGGTTAGAAGACGACGTGGTTAAAGGAGAAATCCACGGTGTTTTGTTAAACCCTGGCAAATCCAACTATCCAACAAGATAATGTCAGACCACATGTCGCAAGAGTCACAATAGACTACTTTCAACATATTGATGTCACATTATTACCTTGGCCACCAAGATCTCCCGACTTATCCCCAATTGAGCACGTGTGGGATATAATGGGTAGGAGATTGCTCAATTTGCAACGTCCTCTTCAGACTCTAGAAGAACCACCTGATCAAAAGCATGCCTAGGCGCGTTGGAGAATGCGTAACGCATCGGAGTACTTCAGTAAGTACTTATACAAAATTTTATAAAAATAAAAGTGTTGTTGCAATTTTCTTTACTACTTGCTCTAGGTAACTTTGGTAACGTTTTTCACTAGTGTCATGTTAATTCTGTGGTTCATCCCTTTCAATTTACGTTCCGTCAACTATGACTTATGTCTAAGTTTTCTCGCTTTACTTACATCTTATAAGTTATTGTGTTTTCTCCATCTTATATTGTAGTTCACGTGGCTTTGATTTCTTAATGTGGGAATTTATCCTATTGTGGCATCCAATTTGGCCATGGGTTATTCCATTGCCGTTGTTCATGTTTTTTAACATTTTCTTTTGCTTATTCTTTCCAACATTATCCATGTTAATTCTAGAGAATGTGAGTTTGGTAACATCTCACCGAGTTTACTCTCAAAGAGACTACTCCATTTCACTAACTAATAACCATACAGTTTCTTACTGCAATGGTGTCTTTATGTCTTTTAAATCTTTAGACCTTCTCCTAATCTTGGAGGTAATTGCCCCCTTTTGTTGGAGTAATTTTCATCATGATCATCTTAGGATGATGTTAAATTAATTCTTTATCTTTTTAACTATTAATTAATTATTTTTATTCTCTTACTACTAATTAATTATTCCCAATAAGCTCATTGTGTTTTATACTATTTATTATATCTTCTTTTTCTTTGATGTCACCTCAAAATATTTTCAATTTATAATCATTATATAATTAAAACCCTAATGTTTTTACTCCTCCCTTCTGGACAACTTTGTTGCTGCAACACATTCAACAGTTTTTTCTGCTTTATGAATATTTACAGGTAAGATTCATGAACTTACTATCCTGTCAAGTCTAATCGTTTCCATTTGTATTCTTAGTTTTAGCCTGATGATGGTCTTTAACTAGACCGAAACTAGTAGCTTTGTAACAGCACTTTAAAATTTTTATATCAATAAATACTTGTGTGACATTGACATTGGTCTTCCCTTTCTTCAAAAATAAAATCATTTAAACTGGGTGTTCGGATTTTTATGTCACTTATATATTGTCTCAGATACAATGATGATGTGCCTATAATATTCCATATTTTATATTAGGTGGTAATTCATACTTGAGGACATTTAGCTTTATTAACTTGACAACATGACATCACAGTTCTTAACCAAAAAGAAAGAGAGTAACATAACATGTTACCAAATTTCTAACGAATATTTAGAAAACGTTGTAAATGAGGGTAAAAAATCAATTTCGTGGTTCTCACACGCTGCTAATTCTAAGAGATAATCATCAGGAACGTGTCCTATGTCTATTGATGAGATGAAGTATTCATTTCGAAGGAATTTTTGGCACCAACCACTATTTTATGAAGACAAATTTCCGGTTAACTTGATTTTAATAGGGATTTGGCAACATTGGATGTCAAGTGGAAATGGAACAACAACAGACCAATAAGGACACCCCTTAACAAGTGACGTTATTATGAATACAAATTGGCGTCCTGTCATGGATTGTCTAAAATAGGTTATGAAATTTCATGATTTCGAACAACGAATAGGTTCATAAATCGCAATTTATAATAGTTTTGATGCGATGCAAAAATGAATTAGGGTCTGTAACATATGATGATGTAGTTCAAAGTACAATATTCAATATCATTCCAGTCTAATATTTTTTACCAGAATTATAGTTTTTTAATAAATATAACTGTTTTTAAGTGAAATAAAACAAACATATTGATCAGATCTCAAATTAATACATTCAGGATTTGGAGGGTTAATAATAATTTTGTATTTTCGATTTCGTTTGTGTTATATAATTAATGTTTAGCAGGTTTGTGTTTTGTATTTTAACGTGGAACGACAATATTTAACTTGGATGAAATCAGTGTTATTATTATTTTACCAATAGTGACAAATAATATGCTCAGCATAACCCTCTAGGCGTTAGATGTGGTACGTTGAATAAACTAAAAGAAGATATAGGACCGGTTGCATAAACGCTTGTCAAAGCTCTGTTACTTAACAGCGGACTGAGTCTATGTTAAGTTGGTAAAGGTTACATCCTCCTGAGAAGCGCATGCGCCTATTTGAATGTTTAAGAATAAATTGATAAGTCCATGTATTTTTTTAATTCCCTATGTATTTACTCAGGTAGTTTATGTATTATATTCATTTGACACCATATTAAAAAATCACAGAATACCATCAAAACAAGAGAATCATTATTTATTAGTTATAGATTTTGGCAGTAAAGGTCCATTTATTTATAAATATTAGGATTCGTTTTTTTATAATCAATTTAATAAACTAAAATATAACTATTCGGTTTAAGGGAAAAATTATTTAAGCCGACAACACCGCACCGTCCACTTGCCCACGCACGCGCTGTCGTAGCTTTCAAAAGTTAGCAACTTGTTAACTATCACAGCTTTGACAAGCGATTATGCAATCCATAATAAATTAGGCGTAACACTTACCTTGACAACGTGGAAGCCAGATTTTGTATATTAATGTGAATCTTCACTTTTTCATGTCCATTTCTGGAATAAAACAAGATAAGTTTAATAATATTGAATATGTATTAATAATATTTAATACGTGAAAATTTTATTGGCAAGATACGGTAGTTGAAAGTTTCTTTTTGAGTTTTTAAAAACAGTTTTACAAGAAATTAAATATACAAATTCCTTCTATTATAATTTCATGAACTGTAAAGAAAAAAAATGCCGAGTAAGTTATGAATAAGAAGAAACACCCCAGATATCTCTGAAACGGCATGAATTTTATAAATATTAAATTGCGAGGATTTCGTAACACGGTAGATCTTAAGGTAGTATTTACATTGTCAGTTTTTTTTTCTGAAAATGTACTGAGTTTTGTTATTTCAACAGACCCGGTGAACTTTGTTTACCCTAACATTCAATGAATATAGAAATTTGTCATTTTAATATAAATACAAAATTATACAGTACAATTTTTTATTATATCAGTATAATAAAATACATGCGAACTGGCAGGTTAGGTTAGGTAATTAAAAAAAAAACTTTAACTTATTTTTATTTTCATGAGTTTTGAAATTTCGGTCGATACATTTATTGGTAGTGTAGTGTAAAATTTTAAAAAATAATTTTTTTACATACAGCAATGGGAAATTTGTACAAGGATGTATAAAATATTCATCACTGCTTATATTTATTAGAGTTTGAAGAACATGATCTTTTATTGCCAATTCTTCAAACAGTTTTTCAAAAATGTTACTTAGTTGTTGTAAATATATTTTTTTAAATATCCATATAAATAACGTTCACTATTTTGTTTCAAAATATCTGTATTATTACGATAATCCGTTTCGGTCTAATTTTTTAAATAAACGTGGTTTTCTTCAACCGTTTCGTTGTTTTTTGTTCTTATTAAAATGGACTTTTACAGAATAAGGGTTAGTATAATAAATTTCATTAATACCTTTTCCATAATAAAAATAAAGTTTGGGCCACCTTTCTATACACGTTATTATAACAGTACCTTTATTTAGTAAGGTATCCTAAGTACGATAAAATCGATAATCCTAGTTGAAATCAATGATTTATGAATACAAACATGTGGTCAATGAATATTTTTAAATATACAAAATAATCAGAATGTGAGGTAAAACTAATAATAATAACTGTATTCACTATATTATTCACTATGATAAATAAACTTCAACTATTATAATTGATAATAAATTAACTTTCATTAATTAAATTTTACTTTTTCGATGTTAAATTTTAAATTTAAATGGAGCGATGCTATGGCTACCTCTTGTAAACTTACAATGATAAAAAAAATGGTGAGCAAATACACATTACACCTAATTAATTTTAACATAAACATACTCCTTAATACTTCAAATATTGATGGATAACTTTTTTTATAACTAAAATTCTATAAATTTTTTATAAATTACTTTTTAAATTAATTAACTTCCGCCATTTTTTATCCAAATTTTAACTAATATTATATAATTAACAAAATATTTCTACACTACACATATACAAATTTGATACAAAACATATTATTAACATATATAAATGTTGTTCTTTTACTTCATACTCAAAGTCTCAAGTGTCCTATCACCTTGCAATTATATTCTTGATACATTATAACTATTTCATATTGTCTTGTTTCTAGTGTCTTCTCACCTTAATAACTCACTTAACATATTTTTTATTCCCTATAGTTCAATTTCTAGTGTCTTTTCACTTTATAGGTTCGGGCACATTGTCACTGATTTTTGATGGGTTTTCACCATGTCACTCACGGTTTATTAATCACATGTTATATTTATATTATATTACATAAATATGCTGTTATTTAACAAATTTAATATTTTCAGATATATTCAAGTACTTAGATGTTCAATGTTATACCCATTGTTATGGATGTTAAAACTACTGTCTATTACTATCTGCAAGTAATTTCTTATTTTGTTATAGACTTTTGTTATAATTCATATAATAATAACTTTCTTTTATGCTATTAATTGTTTATTTCCAATATTAACTCCAAAATCATAGTTTATAACCTACACTACTTTATAACAATGATATTTAATGTCTTGTTGATATTAAAACTTAATTTGCCATTTTCATTTCATATTTCTTAATAAAAACTCATTCTAATAATGATATAAAAAAATTACTTATTTTAACTAATATGTTTTATTTTTCTATTGGTTTTTTAGGTAATTTAAACTTGATGCAAGATTCGACATCTAACAAGAAGATAATCCAACCATACTACTGAGATATAGTGTTTTTTACTCAAATTATTATTGGACTCATATTTATTCAGTGTTCCTAGTTAAATGTGTATAATTTTAAATTAAAGAAACGTTGAAGAGTTAATTATTATTATAATATATTCTTTTTCTTAATAAAATATGGATTGTTCTGGCAAATAAGTTAAGCTTATTTTGATTTAATTTTGAATCATTACAATATATATTGTTATGTTTGTCTGATGTATGTATGATTTTTAATATTTTAATGAATCTCAATTTATATGTATAATTGATTTTATTACAGACACTAACATAACTTTTTATTTACTAAACTAATAATGTCTCTCTTTCTCAGGGTTCTGTGGGTTCATAGGCTCTATGTATTATGATTTATTATTATTTTACTATTTTAATTACTTGAACGCCATATATCAATTGTTAATTTATTTTATTTTTATTATTATGTTCAAAAATAAAAATTTCTAATTATTAAATTTACTGGTATATGAAAAACAGATCAATCAAATTCAATGTAGTGTTTTATTACATAAATGTTTCAAAAAACACATTTCATTATACAAATACAAATACAAATTCAAATTGTTTAAATGTTCTCTCATACATCACACATTCACGCTAATGAAACTAATCCTATTACAGTTAAGTATGCAACTCACATAACACTATGAGTGAGTTCTAAGTTTTACAGTTGGTAGTCCTTTCTCTAATTACAGTTATACAAATTGAACGATAGATTACTCAACGTTATTGAAAATTTAGTTTCTCACGCACTGGTAAGTTTATTTAACAAAAATTCGTTAAATACATTTTTAATACTTCTTCTAGTAGTGGTTGATACTGTCTCAATGTTTTAAAACAATATGAATACCTTTATATTGCTTTGTAGACTGTGGTAGACTGCTCGTGGGGATCTCACGCCTTCCTACCTCGTGGAATCCGGTTCAAGATGTTACGAAGATCACTCAGGATCACCTTTTACTTTAAGAACGTGTAAAAGGTAACTTTCACTGGTCACAAATCACTATTTTACTATCTAATTACAATTTTAACAAATTTTATATATGATTTTGATTAATCTGTTTCTAGCAACATTTCTTAACAAAAAATCCTTTTTTTCTCTCAAAAAAACCAAAAACTAACTAACTCTTTTTCAAAAATCAATAACAACCCCGATTTTCCTTTTTTTTCTTTTCTTATATTAAAATTCGCCCTCTATATCTCTAATTATTCTATATAATTCATTGTCCAATCAAATTAACCTTATGGTTGTTTATAAATAAATTTAATAATATCTAATAAAGCTTTGCTTTAAGAATAGAAAACATCTTATATTTCTAAATTGAATTGTTTGTGTCTCATCTATTATTATTTAATTCATCTAAATTACGTTAATCTTTTTCTTCTGTCATAGTTGACATATCAAAACATCTCTTTGGAAGCTACCCTATATCAGGTGACAATTGTCACTGTCATTTAATTCATAACCCCATTATTTGTTTATTTTTCTTTATTTTTCAGATTGTATAATTAGATATAAACAAATTTCAGTGAAATTCTATAAGTACCACTTTTAAATAATTTGTTATAGGCACCATGAATGCATATTCGGATAATACATAGAAACCATCAACCTACTCATCTGTATGGTAAATCTTATATTATTAAATCTTAAATTATGTATCAGGTGATTTGTTGACAATTTTAATTTATGTAAATATAATTTAAATTTTATTACTTTCCTTTATCTGTTTAAATTTTAAATAAACTACCCTTCCTCTAATTAATTACTAAGATTTTCTTGTTAAATATTTTAATTTTCTAATAAGGCCATTTGATTACATTACAATATACTAACAATAATAATTAATAAAGTATATATAAAACAACACTAATTATTAAACTAAAACAGTCTTTAACATATAAAACGTCACTAAAATATAAAATACACTATTCCACATAATAAAAACGCTACCACGCTACATTCTTAGAAAACGAATTGCCTACAACTGACGGCTATGGATACTCCCAAAGTGTCATGGCGATACCTAAAAATGGATGCTTACCCCCTTCATATAGAGTCGATACTCTGATTTGTATTATTACTCTGTGCTCGTACTGAAGGCTCGTCTCAAGCCCCGCGCTACCAGTGTTACCAGATCAAACGCAACGTTGCCAGTCTCATTACTTAATTTATAGACCTCGTAAAATCCATCATATTAAGATTAAATATAATCCTTTTATAAACCCTCGTAGAGCAATCGAGTAAAACCCAACAAATTTTAGAAAAAGATTACTGTTGCTCGAAATACAAAAAAAATAAAATAAGCAGGAAGGGAAAAACCCACATATCCTAAGGAGAGCTATAATACACCGACTTATATTTTCGCTTTATTTTCCGAGGAAGAGGAAAAGAATCCCGTGAGAATACAATGAAATCAAATAGCGGATATTTACTTGAGGTTCCATTTCCAGACTTTTTCCAGGCTATTCTTCCGGATTTCCGAATTATCAGTATAAATAATGGAATTGTACGATGTAAAATTATCTAATATCATTACACGATGTTGTCTGTTTTTATTTCTTTTGATAGACATCGTTATAAACCATACACTGCGCAATTTTTTATTTTCACAAAGCACATTTTTTTAATGTTTAATATAAAGAAAACATGGGAGAAATAAGTAAAAAAATTCCTAATTAATTAAATATGTTTTTATTTTATTCCAAAAAATACAGTTGTATCAGGTATGATACATTGAACACATTGTATCTAATATTTAAGAAAAACTTACCTAGGGTGAAATTTCATAAAGCAATTATTGTTTTTAAGAACTATTTGTTTAAACTTAACTTCCATGTTTTATTAAAAAATTCCCTTTTAAATTATAATGACAGCTGTATCGCTAGAATCAGCCTGGTCAGATTCACATATTGAAGTTACATTTTGTTTGTTTGTAGCTACGTAGGTACCTGATGTTGATTGGTGATTAGGTAATATTAAGGCTGGATCTAGCTCGAGATCAAGTATGGAAGTAATAAGACATAAAAATATTAAAGCCTAGATATTATTACCCTTAAGGGATTATCCTGGATGTACTTCCCTCTAAGATCAGTATAATTGTCTAATGATATAGAAAAAGCAGGAAAAATTTTATAATGCTGATCTTTACAATAACTTATTATATTTGTGTTACAATTACGGCTTATCTATGGATAAAATGAAGACTCAATCAAAGTAAACAGTTTAATGGTGGAAAACTTTCAAGATTTATTTTTTCATTAGCAACTTTAAATTGTGGATCTTCTAGAGGTCTTTTTATTTTAAGTTCTTCAAGAAAATCTAAATTTTGTTTTTTATAACAAGTGTGTAGTATTTGGATGTTATTGGTGTGTAAGAGTGAGGTTGGATGTTCAAGTAGGGGTTTTCTATAATTTGACTTATCTGGTTGTTTCAATCTATATGCTCTTAACTGTTCATTGAATTTTAGTTAAAAATTTCTTTGTGTTTGACTTATATATACAGCATTACATTGTATAAACACCAATTTTTTTTTTAATTTGGGTAATTTTGTTTTTCCATTTAACAATTTTGTTTCAACATTATTGTGTGTTTTAAATGATATTAATGCTGATGTTGTTAAAGCTAATATTTTTAAAATTGTATTGGAAATATTTTCAAAATATGTAATATTTTTATAACTTTTAATTTCTTTAGTTTGTTTATAAAATATTAGTTGTAGTGACACTTTCTGTTCTTACTTATTAATTAATTTATTTATCACATGAATTGGATAGCCATTAGATGTAGCTATTTGTTATATGATATCAATTTCTTTATCAAAGTTAGTTTTGTCCATTGGAATTGAAAATGCCCTATGTATCATAGAATTATAAGATGCTAATTTATGTGATATAGGATGATTTGAATTATATGCTATGGCTACATCTGTTTGTGATGGTTTTCTGTATATTGAATAATTTAGTAAATTATAAACTTTTTCAATTATTAAATCTAAAAAATTAATTGATTTATTTTCTTCAACTTCTAAAGTAAAATTAATTTTAGAATGCAAGGTATTAATATAATTAAAAAATATATCTAATTGTCGTTCGCTACCTACAAATCCTGCTAAGACATCTTTAAAATATCTATACCAAAATACAATATTGTTTTTATTACTAGAATTAAAGATTATGTTTTCTAAATTATCCATAAAAATATTTACTAAAATTGGAAATATAGGACTTCCCAGTGGAAGACCCTCATTTTGAATATATACTTTGTTATCAAAAGTAAAATAATTTTGACTAATGAAAACATTAAATAGGCCAATTATAGGCCAATTATATCTGATATTATACCTAGATATTTATTTCATCTAATTGCTTTTTAACTAGAACTACACATTCTTTAGAAGGTATTTTCTAGCAAAACAGCTGTAATTATACTTTAAAAGCAAATTGTTTAATAAAACGTAGACGTTAAGTTAAGATGGACTTCCACAGAGTAATTTAAATAATATTAAAACCACATTTGGAGCATTTAATGAAGGAAAATGATTTACACGATGGCATTTTACATCGTTGGCGCTCTTGGGAATGTATTGGCCAATGATCAAATGAATCAGTTCTAACTTCTTTTGGTGGAATATAAGATGTTGTGGCAGATCGCTTTTTTAAATTGAATTGATTTTTCTAGGTCGCTAGGTCGTCCTCGTTTAACTAATTCTCCGGAGCTACCCACATGGCATAAGCAGTGTGCTACTTCTGTTCGAAAGTCTGCTAATCGCAGTATATTTTTTGGTTTCTTCTTCCGCAAGAGTTTTTGTACAATAGCCAGATATTTATCATTGTCATATCTACCAAATGGTAGAACAATCCCTGATACCATCTCTTGGTCCGCGTTTGAATTGCATACCTTCCTATTAGAGAATCCATTAGATCTAAGCCTCCCATATGTTTATTGTACTTCTTTACTACAAAGTGACAGTCGACAGACTATTCTAGCTTTTGTTTTCTATCGTATCCATCGATTTGTTTCGGTAATTGGACTTTCTCCAGCAAAGGAGGAGAGAAATGAAACAGTTTTATTGTCTTTCCAAGTGACAGACGAAATTTCAACACCATCTACGTCACTCTCATAAATAGTCCACTGCATAAAAGCTGCAAAAAAGCTGCAATTACTGCAATTATTGCCAAACGTGTTGTGCTAACTTTACAGTTTTGATGCTTAACGTATTTTTCTGACACATAACTTTACAATGTTTTCCATCACAGACGGGACATTTTTCTCTCAAACGACATCTACGTGCAATATGACCAAAACGAGTGCACAAATGACAGCAAGCAGAATCAGTTATCTGTTGTTTTCTTTCATTTAAAGGAAGTTTCAACGCTTCGTTACATTTTTCGGAATAATGTGATCCTTTACAAAATGCACATCGAGTAGCTCCCTTATTAAACAGCTCAGACGCAATGGGAACACTTTTACCAGTAGTATTTCTATCATCAATTTTCTTACGATCTTTAAAACTGTTAACAGCAAGGGAAATTCTGTCTTCGTTCATCAGCTCTTCTTTTAGGAAGTTCATTAGAACATTAAGGCGCTTTTTCAGACTAGATTCTGTTGAGTAAAGTTGACTTCGGTGCCAAGCTCGAATTAAATCTTCTCCTAAGCAGGATTCTACTAAAGGATACAACATTGCAGCGCATGCATCGGATTTAACACCTAAACTTTCCAAGGCTCTTAGTTGCGATTCAATTTTGTCAAAAAATGGTGATAGTTTATTTTTAGCGTTAAGATTTGTCAAAACAGATCTTCCCTTCCAAATCGTTTTTTTTACTACTCAATGCTTTATGATAGTTACCTTTGGTAGCGGGGTAACTTTCAATCAATAGTGTCGTTTTAGAACCTGGAGTTGTGGCTTGGACCAAATATTGTATTTTGTCCTCTTGTTCAATATCAGAATCTTCATCAATTCTGCTAAATTGATTTCAAAAATTGTGCGTTTCGTATCTCACCTCCAAATTGTCTAAATTCAATATTCGGGATCTTAAGTTTACTCTTCGCTTCGGATTTTTTGAATCCTGTCTTCTCACTTGTCAGCTTGTCAAATTGGAATTTTATTTAGAGCTTATCTTATCCCTTACTTCTACTTCTAAATTCATAGTCGCTTCATCGTCACCTGAATCTAACATCATATCTAACATAAGTTGATTCAGTTCATTTATCTGAAGTATTCTATAGTCTAGAATTCTAATGTTACTTTGTACTTTTAGAAGATCACACACTTCTTGGGACAAGCTATTATCTAGATTATCACAAATTCTTGTAAAAGCTAATCTTTGTAGTGCTAGGGCTCTCCTGGTTTTTTCCATACTTGCGATAAAAGGTCCTGGCATGGTCGCCAAATGTTGAAACTTCAGTAGGATGTTCACTCTTACCCTGTATGGCTTTACAGAAAAGTCAATAAATTACATTTTTCTCTGAACGTCACATTTATTCTTTGTAAAAGATAAAAGTAGCTTTGAAGCAGTTTCGACTTTTCTGTATAACAGGTTGGCTGAAAAGTACCCAGTCTACCATAGTAAAACACAATATTTTGACAAAATTCATTTTTTTTATTCAACATAGTTGCCTTCAAGAGTGATACAGCGATTATAGCGACCTTCCAACTTTTCGATACCATTTTTGTAGTACTCCTTCGGTTTGTCCTCAAAATAGGCTTCAGTTTCGGCGATTACTTCAGTATCAGAGCCAAATTTTTTTCCCGCGAGCATTCTCTTCAGGTCAAAGATTTCGGTCTTCAATCGCTCCAATAATGCACAGTAATAGTCGCTGTTGATTGTTTTTCCCTTTTCCAAATAGTCGATGAACAATATACCGTGTGTATCCCAAAAAACTGAGGCCATAACTTTGCCAGCTGACTGCTGAGTCTTTCCACGCTTTGGTGGCGGTTCACCGGCCGCAGTCCACTCAGCTGACTGTCGATTGGACTCAGGCGTGTGGTGATGGAGCCAAGTTTCATCCATAGTCACATATCGACGCAAAAAATAGGGTTTATTACGACTTAACAGCTGCAAACACTGCTCCGAATCATCAATTCTTTGCTGTTTTTGGTCCATTGTGAGCACGCGTGGCACCCATTTCGCACAGAGCTTCCGCATACCCAAATATTCGTGAACGATATATCCAACACGTTCCTTAGATATCTTTAGAGTGTCGGCTATCTCGATCATATTCACTTTACGGTCACTCAAAATCATTTTGTGGATTTTTTTGATATTTTCGTCGGTAACCACCTCTTTTGGGCGTCCACTGCGTTCACCGTCTTCGGTGCTCATTTCACCACGCTTGAATTTTGCGTACCAGTCAATGATTGTTGATTTTCCTGGCGCAGAGTCCGGAAACTCATTATAAAGCCAAGCTTTTGCTTCAACTGTATTTTTTCCTTTCAAATAACAATATTTAATAAGCACACGAAATTCTTGTTTTTCCATCTTTTTGAAAATAAAAAAAGTTGCTTCACTAAAAATGCAATATCTCACAAACTAATAGTCCGACAGCTGTCAAATTTTTACACGAATCTTTTGATGGTTGATACTATCTAAAAATGAAATGGATTTAATTCTAGTGTCGTCATCTATAGGTCAGACCGGGGACTTTTCAGTCGACCTGTTAGTCATACAGGTAAAAAGAACATCCTACTGAAGGATTTTAAAATATTAATTACTCTTTTTCTCTTCTGCTAATCTTTCTAAATAAAATGACCCATACCTTTTTCCTAATCTAAATGTAAGTAAAAACGTTTGTCAGTTTGTATTTAACATTCACGAAGCGAAAAACTTTTTTTATGTAGGTAAAAATATGTTGCGCACGTCTATAAAAAGCTTTGCATTTATTACGTTTAATTTATAACTAATACCTATACATCACGACAAGACTTTTGATAATTTAAAACCTCTGCAAAGTTTCATTGCCAAGAACCGAAGATTTATTAGACTGGGACACGACAAGAATGATTCTCTTCGGGTAAATATATATCACTAGGATTGTAAAGTTAAACAAAGGAAATGAACGCAGTCATACTCAACTTTTACCGGAAAACTTCCAACAAACTAAACCAAACGTAGGCACTGAAAAAAACTTTTCAAATAGGAAATTTTATACAAATTGAGACGATACCACGTAAAAATAAATAACAAAAAACTTTGTTCGTCATCCACGCGTCTCGTTTTATTTCACATATCCCAAAAGAACCAAAATTGTGCTCGTCGAGTCAATTTTAAAGATATCACGCAGGAAAAATACTTGTGGCAGATCCCGGTAGAGGATAATATTACATTTCACTTTCCGTTTTCCGTGGGACGGGCGCTCAGGTGTTTATTGAAAACGACCAAAACAACTTTGCTGGTGGAAACGATTTTGCGGAAAATTTTATAGGTAGCGAGCTGAAATACCAGAAGAAATATGACCGAAGAGATCGTTAGTATAGCCACGCGGGTAAAATTTATTTGAACATTAAATTGACTAAGAATCATTTTTATTGGACAGAATATTAATTTGATAAAATATTGTCGCTCCTAGAACACACCGGAAAATTCAAATAGAAATACTAATACTTGATAACACAGGATTTGAATCTGGAAGCAGAGCTACGTTGTCGCATAGAAAATGCAAAGACTGCATTCCTCAAAATGAAGAACGATTCAAAAGTCTTCCCTATCGTTAAATATCAAATACAGATTTGTGAAATCTTACGTTTACTCAATTCTTCAATTCAATTCTTTACTTCAATTCATCTATTCAATTTAGGTTTCTTCCAGGAAAACCTGGACGCTGGGAGAAGGTACTAAACGATGCCTTTTTTTGATGGGGGAAATCTTCTAAGAAAACCTAGAAATATAGCCCAGGCGGCAGACTAACTCCTGAAAGGTTCACATCCTCTGGATAAGGCAGGACACGACAGCCTGGAAAAGCATATTTAATGCTTGGTGTATAAAGCAGCTCTTGGAAGAGAATGAAAAAATTAAATAGAAAACAAACAGGTCGGTGTCAGAGTCAAAATGTATACCGTAATATAGGGTAACTTGGTCATCTATTTTTGTTTTGATTAATACTTTCCCCAATATATTTTTTAGTTGAATTTTTAGATACCTATCATTTGTTCCAAGTAACTACTTACTAAAAATGTTGAATTCATACCATAGAAACCCGGGGCAACGTCCCTTAAGACTTTTCAGAAGATAACATGCACAAAACCGTTCAAGCTACAGCAAAACAGTGGTGATCTTGAGAAACACAGAAAGGCTTGATTCTACTCCATTGCAGAAGCTGTGCTGTTTTGCTACTCGAATGTTGAGATAGAATCGGAGAGGTCCGGTATATTCTTCCACTATAGAAGGGTTTCCCTTGCTACTCAACTGAAGATAATGTCCTTGGCGGTGGTTTCGTTGTGCCAAGACATGGTTCCGGCCCAATTAACGCGGACTCCATTCTCTTATTTGCTCTCTACTCATGCATACCCTGGAACCCAGAGTAGCGTTATTCTGTTATTTGCTCCAAGGTTATTTCAGGATTCGATGATATTTGCATAACTCCATTTCCTGCCACTAATGCAACTACTTTATGTGGCTGTATTGGAAGCCATGAAAAAGTGCTGGAGAAAGATTTTAGACAACTGGAGAAAAAAAAGCCGATGTCACCCTAGATTGTGTAAAGCCATACCTCATAAAATGTGCTGTTAGGTACTAAAAACACAATCCAGTTATTGTTTTCAGCATTAGAAGGGAAGAAAAACATTTGCAAGTAATGATATCGATGAAATTCGAACAGCAAATATCCTAGCAGGCATTTATGCAAATATTTAACCAAAAAGTTATACCAGCAAATATTTAGCCAAAGAGTTAACTTAGCAAATATTAAGCCAAATATCCCAGTTCTCTAATCAAATAGTCAACCAAAGGGCTAAACTCATTAAGCAAGTGAACCTACTTATGATCAAGCGAAGAATTGATGCAAAAGTTGGGTACTTAAAGAGAACAGATGGCCCAAGAGATAAAAACTCAACGAGAAAAGATGGTCCAGCAGATTATGCAACTAAAATCAAAGCTCTATGCTGTAATTTGAAGACAGCAATTCGTGAGAATCCGTCATGGTAAAGGAAATGGTGAGAATTTCAGAGACATAACAACTTCAATCAAACCACCAACATTTGTTATTTTAAACAATGCAATGGAAAAGCTTTGGACTTGTTGCATCACTGCAGTTAGACAAACCAGAAGATTTCGAAAGTTTAGTTAAACAACTGGATGTGCATTATGGTTAGTCCATCTAGAGACTGAATTAAAGATCCGGGAGAAGAAAGTTTAAGAGACTGCTCAGGTTCGAAGAATTATTGGCCACTCAGAGCAACAAGTAAGCTGTGGCTATGAAAACATCGAAGCACTGATGAAGAAAGTGTGTGGTAGGAACGATAAAGAAACACCCCATGAGTCGCTGGAGCTACGGTAAACTTGGTCACGTAAGATGTGCCTAGCCACGTTGAGGAAAAGCTCTGCTGGACAACAGCTGAACAGAAAACTAAAAGGGGTCAGTTCGGAGGGACACATTTACCTTATCCTAAAGACCATCCAGTAATAAAATTGACTACAATCAGGAGTTAAACTGACAAATAATATCACTCAAATTGTCTTTTACTTACTTAAAAAAAATAAAGCATCAAGTTAATTAATAACCAAAGCGTAGAAATAATAATTGAAAATAAAAAAAATGGCAGAAGAAAATAAAACAAAAAAAGAACTGTAAAAACAGGTGTTTGGTTACTTTTTAACGTTCCAGTTAAATTCTCAATCTTTTACTTTCTGTTTAAACAGACTACCACTTTGCAATTTCCTAAAATATGTCGCTCTATAAATTTCCTAGCTCTATAACTATATGAGAATGCCAAAATTGTTCCTTAAATCTTGTCATCTCGGTGGCACGATTGGGACCGGGAGCTGACAGAATTTTCTTTCCTCCGAAAAACACTTTACCAGATAAATAGACGAATTGGACGTAGGTTGATTTACGGGCAACTGCACCCGTGCGATAGTTTATTTCCTGTGTGATTTACAGCTTTTTTTCTTCTACTTCTTCTTGTGCTAAAGGTCTCCGCCGCCGGTAGGTACCCGTTCTGGGGACATGAGGGCTCGTTTGGATTTATAAAAGTGTCACATAATTTATGGAACGTATTAGAAGTTTATTTATAGTTATAAAAGATGAAGTAAAATATATGGAAGTTTTCCATTTAGGTATAAAAGCAAAAAATAGTTTTTCTATCCGGCCCTTGATTTCTAAGTCTACAAAGCAGTCTTCACATAGCCAAGTTCTCAGATAGTTAAATTTTTCTACTCGTTCTAGGTCCTTACTATTGTATGATAGTTTTTCATTCTGAAGCTCATCTGGCTTACGGGTGATTATTAGAAATTTTTTTGACACATTCTTGCCTTAAGGGTGTTTTGTGCCTTTGTAACTTCGTTGCCACATCTCACCGCAGCTGTATGGTTCCAATACACATTTTCAATACCTACAGCGTTTATCTTTTTGATCTATGTCAAGTCGCTTTAGTACTTGAACGAGTTTGTGATGTTGCACTCTGTTCAAAGCGTTTTCATAGTCTATGAAACCCATCGCTATATTTTTCTCCTAGTCGTGGGAATTCTACACTAATACTTGAGTTGCGAGTTTAGATACAAGCCATTTGGTTGGGAATTTTCCAGTGTTATAAATTTGGTTAAAAAGTGTCTTAATATCTTAATACATTTGTTGTCTAATAATTTGAGCAATTCAACAACTTGATGGTCCAGACAAATTATACTCCAGATAATAATAAATGGGATCTTTCATCTGAAAAAAGATTAGCAATATATTGTTCCCAGATAGCTTTTTTTGTGCATAGTGCTGGGCTACTGGTCCTTGTTTATTTCTTATGTTTGAGAAAGTCTGTTTTCCGTATACTTTTCTTTTATTTCCTTGTGCAAGTTATAATCTGCATGCCGTTCTTGTAGATGTTCCATTTCCACGCACTGTTCCTCTGAGCGGGTCACAGTTATTATGCAGCATTTGCGTTTATGGATGACGGCGTTGCCAAATCGGCATGTTCTTCGAATTTGGTTCCAACTGGCGCGGGAATATAACTTGCCGTTGTGTTACTATTATGATTTAAATGTTGACTAAATTATTCATTTGAAAATTGTTTAGTGAGTAATTAAGAATATTTATAATAATGCTTTTAAATAAATTTTACGCGTTTAAAGGAAAATATTGTAAATCCGCTAAAATATTCAAATTTTATACGTTTAATTATCACGTATAAAGAAATAAATAAATACAGCGGCCTTACAAAAGACCTTTGTCAAATTATGTGGTAAAAAAGTCAGCTGTCATCTAAATTTTAAGGGAGAACGATTAACAGAGAAAAGCTAATGAAATCTTGCCGACGTTTCGATGATTTTTCCGAGGATTTTTCTTCTTCTTGTTGTAACAAACAAAATATAGAATAAGTAAATGAATTAATAATTACGTATTTTAACTTGAATTAAAATTAAACTTTAAAATGACAATGATTAGCAGGTAATAACTAAAATAAATGAAAATTGAATGGAACATTTGAGGGTTAAGAAATATATTACATCGTCATCCAAGTCTTCATCTTCATCGTCTTCATTTAGATTTATTATTATTGGCTCAATGTCTTCCATTAAATGATCTGTTTGCCACATCTTTTCCTCTGTCTTCTCTACCTTTTTTTCATAATTAGACCACTGCATTGGGGTTATTTGCGAATACGCTGTTTTTATAAGTTTTTCCACATCCTCTTTTTTAAAAGTACTATTATTACGAGCCACATATCCTTTCATTTTGCTCCACACCATTTCAATAAGATTTAATTCGCAATGATAAAGTGGTAATCGTAGGACTGTTATATTATGTTCCGTGGCAATGTCGTCTATTTTTCTTAGGTCGTACTGCTCTCTAAACGCGTTTGCAGTAGCCAATAATTCTGTTTTTAAATAATCATCCTCGAAGTAAATCTCTTTTTCCAGTAGCCAGTACTTTATTTGTTCCTTATTCCAAGTTGTCTTTGAAAAGGTAACTTCGCCTAATGTCTACAACACTACAACATTCTTTGATCCGTTTTTCGGCGAATTAGGGATCAATTGATTTTTAAACCAGGGCTCAAAGCCTTCTGCACCTTTCTTTGCTAGAAAAGTTTTTTCTGCACCCTCAAGAAAACCGTCTTTCCAGCCTGCATGAAGAAGAACAAATCTCGGTCCTCGTTGACTTGGAGCCTTCAGTCCTGTTGTCAGTCCTTTGACAAATGCATCTCGGGCATTTTTTATGGTAGTGTCTTTCCATTCAAAATTTACACTGTGGCCCACATTTATCCATGACTCGTCCAGATATATTACGTCATATCGCGGAACTTCTTCACTGATCTTAAATATTTGTGCCTCCAGGCGATTATATCAGCTCTTTCTATTAGAATCGAGTCTCTTCCTCTCTTTCCAAAAACAAACCCCATATCGTTAAGCAAGCGTCTTAGCGTACTTTTAGAAAAATTTGGTACATTTTCGTCTGAATTTATTTTAGCAAGAACTTTTGCCAGTGTTGGTGGAATATTTTCGGAGTAGAATTCATGCACAGCTTTTCGTATTTGCGATTGGATACCTTCATCGTAGGTGATCAGTCTTGAATTCGACTGGCTGCTGTTCCGTCTTCGTTTTTTTGGCGATGTCAAAGATCCAGTAGCGGCTTCGCTTTTCAGATTATACACTGTTCTCACACTAAGGCCAGTCATTTCAAAAATCAGTTCTATTTTCGCTGTCACACTTTTGTCATCTTTTGTATTCAACGTATACGTTAAAATATTCAATAAAAGCCTCTTGGTTTGACGATGAAGATTTTCACCTTGTTTAAATTTTTCAAACGGTGCTGCTAACTGCATGGCTGTTGTTTCAATAATGCCCTTTCGTTTATCAGCAGAAACAGATAGGTACCTGTTATGTATGTTATCACTTACCTGTACATTTACTTTCCTCTATATTCCAGGAATATTACATAACGGTTTACGAGGATCAAGGGATTATACAGGTAAAAATAATTAGCATCTTTGTAATTAAATAATATTTTCACTGGCAATAGGATTAGGATTTGTCTGAAAGATTTAGTAGAGACCTAAATAATCCATCAAGTGATCAGGTATATTCTGATTACAATCTACATAAATAGATTTGAATTCCATTTGTGTTTTGAAAAATTCATAATAAAACGTTTCTACGAATATAAATTGGCTGAGTTGATTGTGGTTCAAGCCGTAACCAAAGCGGCAACAGTGTTGAATATTCGCCCATAAGATTTACATTGGCCTATGCCGGCCACGCTGCATAATAACTGTGACCCGCTCTATAGTCATATTTTTGCTTTTCTTATTGCCCTTCTTATAGTATTTTTCAACTTTATATATTGGTCTCAGCGCTTTGGTTCTTATATTTTTTCCTTTCTTAAATATTGCTAGTATTTCATCAGTCATCGATTTTTTTTAATACTTTGCTAGTGCCCTATTTCCTTTCTTAAATATTGCTAGTATTTCATCAGTCATCGATTTTTTTTAATACTTTGCTAGTGCACTATTTCCTTTTTTGCTGTATGTAGTATAATTTTTTCTATGTCATTCCACACTTTATAATTACTAAATAATAATAATAACAACTAAATTTATTGTACTAACCCTTACTTTTTGGAAGTCCATCTTACGAAGAATAATAAAAAAACTCTTGTTTTAACTCAACTTCCAAGTTTAATTGATAAAATTAGGTTTACAATGTTTTCAATTAAACTTGGAAGTTGAGTTAAAACAAGAGTTTTTTATTATTCTTAATAATAACAACTGTTAATCTGAGGCCAAATTGCAATACATATTTTGGGTTATTGAAATTAGTAAAGTTGGTTGAGATTTCTTTAGAAAAACTAGACAAGTAATTAGCAGCAATGTTCCATGATCAAATACAATTACTGCAGTGTAAAATAGATACTGTTTGTGAGATTCGTCATCATAATGTAAGTTCTCAAGAAAGTGTGGTTAATGAAGCTGTTTACAAGAACTCTTAACTAAATTATTTTTACGTTTCGACAAAGATATTAATTTATTTTTTTTTATTTTTTTAACATTGCTATTTTTCTTATATGAAACGCTTTCAGAACATTTTATGTATTTAAATAAGTGTATATTTTCCCGGTTTTCGGCCTCGTATTTTTTTCCAGTAGATTAAACCGAATTTATTTTCTTTTTTTTTGAGATGTTTTTCACACCTAATAGCTCCAAATGGGCGGTATACATGCTGCTTTTTTAAATAGGCTTATTAAAAATTATTTTTAGGGATGTTTCTTTCGCTAAAATAACTGATTAAGTTTTTTGAGCCCACGTGTGCGACGAAAGGAGAAAACCACCGAGAATAATTCAGATTGACAAACGTATTTGCAAAACAGCTGTCGTTGACGAAATCGCTCATTTTTGATATTTTGTTAACGGTTGTTTATTTTGGGACAACAGTTGCACTTTTATGAACAATATTAATTATAGTTCAGTTGTTTGAAGTTGGCAGCTCAGTGAATTCATTATAAATTCAAGCCCAAGCAAGGGTGATTCATGAAAAATAACTATTATTAGATCATAGGAATTACAATAGGTTCGAACAGTTCTTCAATATTGATATCAACACTCCACAATCGTTCTTCTTCCTTCTTCACATGGTTTAAAGCATTGGCCCAATTTTCCCGTGTTTCGTTTCCAAAAGAATTTATCAAAAGTTTTCTTACGTCATTCAATTTAAAAGTTCCTCACTTTTTACCTGTGCCCATATTTATTCTATAGGGTTTAATTGAGAGTGATAAGGTGGCAAACGTAATACAGTTATTCCTTATTCCTTCGCCATTTCGTCAATTACATATCTTTTATATTATAATTTGTGGCGCTTTGCAATTTGCAGTAATTCCGTTTTCATCATGGTGTCGTCAAAAGAAATATTCTTGCTCTGGAGCTACTCTTTAATATCTTCTTTTTTCCATGAAGTCTTTGCTAACTTTTCTACCAGTTTTGAATAATAACTAGTGTTATCTAATATAACTACTGCAGCACTTGGCAAAAAGTCCAATAGCTGGGAAAAATAATCTTCAAAAACATCAGAGGTCATTTCTTCGTGGTAATCTTTGGTTGACTTTGATAACTCATTTTCTACAAAACCATGTTCACTGCCAATGTGTGCGATGATTAGTCTGCGACTTTTTCCTCGAAAGGAGCATTTAATCCTGTTGAATATCCTTTCAAAAATGCCTGACGGCAATTTGAAATATTGGGGTCCATCCAAGCTTTAAAAACAGTGTGTCCTTCATTCAACCATGTTTTAACTAAATAAAACATAGTTCTTTTCTCGCTCCGAAAATTTTTAATACTTCTTAAGTATTGTGTTCTCCAGCAAATAATATCTTATATCTCATTTAAAAAAATTCGTTATTTATACGACTTATACTTAAAAATAATTTCTTTTAGGATTTTCCATAAAGTATTTCGTCCAAATTTGGGAATCGTATCTACTTCTGCTATTATATCGGGAAAGCTTATATTAAAAAACTGAACCAAAAGAAAATATAATCATAGGAAGATTTATGTAACACAGCAAAAAGGTTAGCATTTTTAACTTTCCAATTATATTTTTCGAATAACTTAAGACATTTTATATTAAAATTCTGACCATGGACAAACGAAGATTTACGAAATATTATCATTTTCAATTTTGAACAACTTTTATTTAAGATTTAAAAGAGTCAAATTTTTATATATCGAAATTCATACTTCGTACTCATTTAGATTATTGAAATATGTATTAAAACTATTATTGAAATTGTTTTTTGAATATTCTGTAGGCAAACATGGGCATTTGATGGCCAGCCATCTATGATTTCAATTTACGAGTATCGATTGTTGGGCCAAGTTCATGTACATTTTATTTTGCGGACCATTTAGCTTCTTCGTGAGTAGAGTGCTAAATCCCCCTCGCTACGCCTTTGGAAAGACGGTCCACAGTTTAGCATAGCTAAATCCAACAAAACCTACAGTTTTTTTAGTATTAAACTTCAAGTAATTTATTATTATTGGTTCGTTATCGTTCGGAGGAGAAAATAATCTGAATTGTACGACAGTGAACGTGCTAAATAACCCTAGAGCGCGGCAACGAGCCAGACACAATTCTTCAAACGAATCATTTTCACAAAATCTTCGTCGAAAACGTAATTTAATTTCAAAACGTCTACGTTTCACAGATCAGTTATCAGTAATATTGAAAGTGTGCTTTTCGTAAATTTTATCTTTTAGGCACTGCGCCAGTATTCTTTTAAAATAACAAAGAAAAAAAAATAATAAAACTACTACTCGCAGAAATCGAGAGAGCTCAAAGTGGTTAAATTTAGAACGTTTGCAAAAATTGCCATTTTAACAAGAAACTAGTTATGCACAGTAGACGAATATTTTCGTTGGAATATTATATACAATGAGAAAAAAGTGTTGATTATCACTAAAAGAACAGTTTATCTTGGAAATACGAAAAACTAAATTAAAAATTTATTAATTAACAATTCTATCAATTAGAACACAAATATTAAATTTGACATTTAAATAACTATGAAGTTTAAAGAATATTCAGTTATAAAATAATATTTTCGGCTACATCAACCCTTAAAAATAAAATCTTAAAACAAATTATAACGACAAAAGAAGCTGTAATGTTTGATTAGGTATTTATCACTTAGTAATTTTGAATTAGATAAAAAACCTCCTCCTTCTCCATGTTGTACTTGTAGGGTCCCAAGAATAGCACATCTATACTAATCAACTGGAAGTCACAAACATTGTTTATAGAAGTTATTTATGAAATCGTGAACAAATGGTTAAAGTAGATGGCGCCGCGTCGGATTATAAGTATGTGGAGAGAGGTGTACCCCAAGAATCAATTTTGGAGCCTCTTTTATTTACTATTTACACTAGTCAATTAGTAAAATTTTTGTTTGAAATACTGTAAAATTCATTCATACGCTGATGAACCCCAACTGTACTATTCATTCAGAGCAGATGTTAAAGAAGCATGTAAATATATTAAAGACGATATAAAAAGGTTTGTTGAAGCAGCAGAAGATCATTGTCTCATTATTAACTCCTCTAAATCCCATGTAATGCTGTTTGGACCAAAATTAATTCGTAAGTCTTTAAAAAGGCAGATTAATATTAAGATAAAAGCATCGTCAGTACGATGGACTTCCACAAAGTAAAGGTAAATACAATCAATTTCATTTATGCAATATAAAAATGATCTAACGTTTTAAATTAAATATTAATTCTATCTTTCATGGTTATAAGCCTGGCGAAAGTGTATTTCTTATATTTTACAAAAAATTTATAAAACATCTCCAGAAGGTGCCATTTTTCTCCTTTTTAAATACTATTAGTTACAGGCGGATCATATTTGACACTTAGTATGGGTCAAATAACCCTTGTTTACGTTCACTCGCAAAGAAAGTGAAAAAAAAGGAGTGGAAAAAACTTAATAATAAAAAATAAGGTCCTTCTGATTTGTCTACCAACACAGAAAATCCTTTGTTGAATTTTTCACGTGAAAAGATATAAAAGAATAGGATCAAGTAACTCGTTTTACCAAAACATCCAAAAAGGTATTAGGAGCTTTTAAGTACATTAGTTACTATCATGCAACGATCTTTTTGTTTTTTTAGATGTGTCATATTTCGCAAGAGTATAATATATAGTATAAAAAATTAAAAAATAGTTAACAACTACAAAAGTTAAGTAAAATCCTAATTAGTATAGGTAATGGTTATTTTTCTAATTTCACACAAAAACTATATTGCGCAGTGATTCATTTATAGTATGTAATACCAAATTGAAACAAATTTCAGTTATAATATGCGTGCCGAGCGAAGCGAGGTTTGCAGTCCCAAATTATTATTAACTAATGATTTTTAAATTAGTTTGAATTGAAATTTTAAATTGAATATTTTATTTAAAGAAAAACACAATTGCCATTATTACATTGCACACGCGATGTCAAGGATGATGGTGTCTCTAGTGGAACAGGGCACCTTAAAAGAATCATAAAACAGCCAATGATAGAGCGCAAGATACGTGTATCACACTTAAGATTTGGACATTTAATCTATTGAAGTTCATAAATCACAAAATTAATCATAAGACAGCTTGAGCTTTGAACTAAATGCAAAACGTCAGTCATTAATGATAAAACCCAACATTTAGAAAATAAAATTATACCTCCCATTTAGTTATTTTAGAGCAGTACAGTTTTGTACGAGAGCACTGTTGTCAAACAAAAAATGGTTATTTAAAATATCGGATATTTACTGTTTTCTTAATCTTCTCCAAATATTAAATGAAGAAAAAGTTTAGTAGTAGTTAATTATCAAGCTTTAAACAACAATTTAAGGTTACTTCTTTTTATATTGGGGTGTTAATAAAATTAAAAAAAACCTATTCCTATCAGAACAAAATAGCATCTCTAACACGAGCTCTAACATCAATGAAAATGTTTGAGCGTTTGGTAAATTATGAGTTGTCTGATTATGAAACTTGATAAATCCCGAATTATCTTATTAGTTTTTAAATATGGCAACAACACAATTATGACGAGCCATGCTTTTTATTTTGCGTTTACTCTACATAGGAATAAATTACGCTGTCACCACTAATTCATTTAACGAGTAAAATACGCCATTGCAGATGTAATAAAAATCTCCGAAGTCGATTCTATTATACAATTTTTAAAATTTAAAAGTACAAAATGGCACAACTGTAGAATAGAGTTATAAAAAATAATATCAAAAGCAGATTATTTGCTGAAAATAATTGATAAATTGCATTGAAAAAGAATGGTTTATGCGAAATGGTATATTATATAACAAGTGTGGAAAGTTAAACATTGCGCACGAGTTTAGCACAAAACGCGCAGTTGCAAGTGCGAAAACGTAACAGTACAAGATGTACACTTTCCATCGAGTTATCTACACGATTTTTTCTTCTACACTGATATTTTTATAATTATAAATTTGAATCATAAAATTTTAATGGTTAGACATGAAAAATGATTAAATAAAATCTAATAATGATAATGATGGTTTTATCGAACAGCTGTCATTAAAATTAAAACTATTTTTGAAATAAACGTAAAGTTTTGTTTAAAAATTTCGTTGTTTATTGTTCTTAAAATCTAATAACTAAATAACTACAGTGCATTTCTAAAAAATATTACACTAAAATAGTTTTTGCTTTTTTTGCTTCTTTTCTTTTCGTACGCCTATGATTTTTGTAATTTTCCAAGTGTCAAAACTGTAAAGTCTCGTGTCCATAGAGGTCATGGGAAAAAACACATTTCATAATTTCGACCATACTACCTACAAAATGTCGTCCGGAATATAATTATCTATTTCTGATGTTCTGAAATACAAATTCGTTGTTTAAGCGACTTCACTTTTGAATATAAATGAAACATTGACATTAATATTTAACGTATTCAAACGTAACAGAATATCGTTACCAAGAAAGCAAGGCACACATTTTCTCTTGGAATATTTTAACCACCACTTTGTAATATTTTCATTTTTGGGTTAGAAACTCAAGCTATGACCAAGCTATTGTTATCATTCACCATCTTATAGAAAATAAATTAACCTGTATTGATAATTATTTTTATTGATTAATATTTGATATTATTTAAATATTTTTAATATAACATGATCTTCTACTTCTCTTATTGCCGGATCTAGGAACTTTGCCTGTTTGTAAATTTAAGAGCATATTTCTACAGTTTTATCATATTTTCCATAATATAATTTCTCTCTTAAATATCCTCGATTTATTTCCCCCCAATAATATGTAAGAAAGGATTCTTCAAAGTGCTGGAAGGTAGTAACATGGGATTCTTTACTTGTGCACCAGATCTGAGCCTGATCTGTCAGATATCCCCTTAAAACTTTTCTTATATCTTCAAAATTGTTCCAGTTCCTTATTTTGTCTATCACTGTTATGAAGTTTTTTGGATGTATTTTCTTTAAATGTTAATTTATCATCAATAAGTAATGTACTAAATGTAGGTTGTAGCACGAGAGTTGCCTTTTATATTTCGTGATTAGAAACAAATATTAATCATCGAAAATCACTTTACTGTTTTTTACAATATTCCCCATGAAGATCTATACAGTTTTGCATGCGTTTGAACCAATTATTGTCGAAGCACTTTTGCCACTCTGATAGAGCATTCTGAATGCAGCAACCGCTTCTTCAGGTGTCAAAAAACGTTGACATCTCAGTGTTTTTTACGTACGGGAATAAAAAGAAGTCATTCGGTGCTAAGTCAGGACTATACGGCGGATGACTCAAATCAAATCGATGTTTTGGGTGCTCAAAAATGCAGTTGTTTGAGCTGAAGTGTGAGAGCTCGCATTGTCGTGGTGAAGAGTGATCCATTTTCGGCAGTTGGTTTTCCTGATTTCTTGGAAGACAACTGGCAAACAAATGGTTCTCAGAATTGACTGTTCTGCGTTGTTCTAGTGGTAGGGTTGCGACCTGTCCAGTTTTTCCGAAAAAACAGGCGGCCATTTGCTTGGAAGTGCTTCGTGCGCAAACAACTTTTGTTGGATTTAGCTCATCTTGAAACATCTACACAGTCGACTGCTGTTTACTTTCGGGCTCATACGCGTAAATCTACGATTCATCACCTGCTGTCACGATGTCATAGACGTGTTTTGACCAATTGACACGAGCCTTTTTTGAGCGATTGACAAATTGTGTCGGATCTAACGCGAACAAATTTTTTTGATCGTTAAATATTTATGCAATATTGAATGTATGCTGGTCCCACTAATGACTAAGGTTGTCTCAATCTCACGATAGGTCACATGACGATCTTGCAATATCAGTGCGCGCACAGCATCAATTGTTTTCGGAACAACAACTGATGTTGGACGACCTGCACAAAATTCGTCTTGTAATGAACTACGGCCACGATTGAATTCACCATACCATCGACAAACACTGTTCCTTGATGGAGCTTCATCGGTAAAAATTGAATTAAGTTCGTCCATGCACTGTTATTGAGTTAATCCACGTCGAAAGTTGTAAAAACTAATAGCACGAAAATGTTCACGATTTAATTCTATTTTTGGCCCGAGATGAATCTTTTAAATTACTGTAAACAACACAAATAGCGCTCGTATGTCAAAACGTTCTGAGTACGTATAACCTCAAAAATGTCCAACTTTACGATAGAGCTGCCAGTTGCCAGATTACAACACCAGGGTAGCCAAATCCCGAAATATAAAAGGCAACCCTCGTATAATCATGTTATTATTTTTAATGTCTTCTACTTTCTTATTACACTATCCAATTTCTTCTTTTCTTACTTGTATTTCTCTCTCCTTTCTCTACTAAGTTTTAAATTTTCTTCTTCCATTACATTTCTGTTGGATGTAACATCTTCTTCTATTTTCTTTTATAATGAATCTATGTTCTTTAAGTTGTTTTAAATTTACCATTAGTTTAAATTTATTCTGATATGGATATTTTTGTTATTTCAGTTTCTTTTATGACCTCTACAGTTACCTTTTTCTGGATATTTTCTATCTTTTCCTCTTGTTCTTTTTGTCTTTCTTTTAACTCTGTATGTTTCATCTGTATTTCAGAAATATCTTTGTTATAAATATGACTATTCTTGGTTAATTTTATTAAGTACTTTTAGCCATCTATGGGCGCAACCATAAACGAATACGGCCCTAGAAAACTGTAATCTGTTATCGACAATGTATATAAGCAAGGTCAAGCAAGGTAAACGTTCTTTTTGTAATATAATGCGGTATGGTATATATGTATGTAAGTTATTGAGAAGACATAATAAAGTTCAAGATAAAAAGCATTTAATGTGTTTAATTCCAACCACATTATTAACATTATTAAAATCAATATTATAACAATCTTCTCCCAACGATTGCTTTATTTCATTTATTTGCTCTTTTATTTTTTCCTTTGTAGTTTGATTAAGTTTTTCCATGTCTTCTTTTATTTGTTTCTGGATGTTTTCAATTCTATTTTTTAATTCTTCTATACTCTTTCTGTTTTGTTTGTATTATTTTTCCTATTGTTTTCTTAATTAGTCATGTAACATATCAGATAAACAAATTAATCTTTTAAATTTGTCTTTTATTAAAAATGTTTAGTTATAATTGGTCAATTTTTATTTAAAAATATATAATAAACCAACCAGAAACTTGCAGAGCATAAGCCTCCTGAGAAGTATTAGCAACATTTATCAATATCAAATAATACCGCCGACCGCCTTATTTCTTCTGGGGTGACAATAACATTTATTTGGATCCCATCCCACGTCGGTATCCCCGGGAACGAAAGAGCTGACAAAGCCGCTAAAGAAGCCCTATCATCACAGCTGCCTTGCGAAACTGTCCAAATTAACAAAGACTTACAAACCTTTTTTAAAAAACAAACTCTTAAGCACTGGCAAGACGACTGGAACCATACACATACTAAATTACATGAAATACAACCCACCATTCCATCAATCCACCTTCCAGAGATGTATAGAAGAAACTCTGTTATACTTCGAAGATTACGAATAGGTCACTCGAGGTTAACTCATAGTTTTTTGATGGCATCACAAAGTCCACCTAAATGTGATCACTGTAATGCTCCTCTAACTGTGAAACATATTCTAATAGACTGTTTATACTATTCAAAAAAAACGCCAAAAACATCAACTTAAACACACCATCAAAGAAATCCTAGGCTCACCTCTTCAATTTCCTCATCTCTTCAGATATTTACGAGATACTCAACTGTATGACAAAATATAAAACCTGGACTTACCTATAGTGATATAGTAGTGATCAAAAATTAAAACTGTTAATTATCTGTGTATCTTATCATATATGTAATTAACTTAAGATATTATTATATTGTATTTGTGTCAATGATCTTGTAATCGAGACACGTTAATTGTAATAAAAAAAAAAAAAAAAAAAATAATATTCCTTTAAAATAGTTTCAGTTGTAGCAAGTTAGTTAAAGTCTGATTAAAATTGTTGTGAGGTTTTCAATCAGTTTATGTAGTAAGTAATACGTCAAAATAAGTTTGTCAGTTGGTTTTCAAGTAAACGATTTATAAAAAGGTCATCTTCAAGAGGCCAAAAGGTAGGTACTACATCGAAATTGTACACAAACAATGGAAGAATAAATGGAGATCTGTTGGATTAAAACCCGGGACAAGATAAAAAAACTTTATATATCAACATACAGTTATTTTCTGCCATAAATATTTTATATAATATAAAATAATAAATATAAATCCATGACAACTATCAGTGACATATGTCACTGATATTCACTGATAGCTTTTACAGAAATGTTTTTACTACTGAATTTAACTTTGAATTTCATCGCCCAAAGAAAGATCAGTGTGATTTCTGCAAAAAATTTTCTTCTTCAGGAGAACAAGAAAGGGTACTTTTGCAAGAAGACTACAATCTACATCTTATTAGAAAACAAGAAGCCAGGGACCATAAAAAAGATGAAAAATAAAAATCCAAAGTAAATAACAGCTTCGCCTGTTTTACAATGGATATGGAAAAAAATCTTGTGACACCATCACTTAATGTTGGAAACTTGTATTATGCTCAAAAGTTAAAGACTTTTAACTTTACGGTTTACAACTTGGCAACCTCTGAAGCGACTAACTATATGTGGCATGAGGGTGTAGGATCAAAAGGATCATTTGAAATTGCAACTTGCTTGTGGTATATTTTGCAAAACCTTGATCCTGTCGTAAAAGAAATAAATTTTTATTCGGATACGGCATCCGGGCAAAACAGAAACTGCATTAATGCTGCAATGTTTCTTAAAGCAGTTACAGAACTACCCGTAGATGTCGTTAACCAAAAGTTCATGGAATCCGGGCATTCTGAAATGGAATGCGACAGCGTCCATTCTAGCATTGAGACTAGAGGCAACAAAGTTGATGTTTTTACACCTGATGGTTGGTACACAGTTGTACGGACGGCAAAAGTAAAAAAGCCCTTTTATAGAGTAGTTGAACTTAATTTTGATCAGTTTTTAAATTTCAAAGATCTTTCATCTAGGATTATTAAAAATCGAAACAAAAATGAAGCTGGAGAAAGTGTCAGTTGGTTAAAAATAAAATGGCTTCAATATAGAAAAGCACGAATATTTTATAAAGATAAACTTTCTGATCCAGAATTTCGATCAATTCTAATTAAGAAAAATATTCCAAGGGCTGCCAGCAGATTAACGAATACCAACGTTGAACAGCTTTATAAAAATCCTCTGTGTATAGAAAAAAAGAAACTTCAAAACCTGCTCGCATTATGCAATTTTCTTTGTATCCCTGCAGCTTACCACTCATTTTATAATAATCTAAGGTCCACGGAAGAAGTCCCTTTAAACTCATAAGCTAACTAAACTGGATTGATATAAATGATTTTTTATAATAGAAATCAGTTGATTTTTTAAGAGTGTTAAGTGGATAGATTACAAATTTTGGGTTATAAGTTTTCACGAGTGAATAATCCTAAACCACATAATGTAATTAATTTAGAAAAAAAGTAAGTTTTTTAATAAATTAGTTCTAAAATATATTTTATATTAACAGGTCGGCTGAAAAGTCCCCGGTCTGACCTATAGATGACGACACTAGAATTAAATCCATTTCATTTTTAGATAGTATCAACCTTTAAAAGATTCGTGAAAAAATTTGACAGCTGTCGGACTATTAGTTTGTGAGATATTGCATTTTTAGTGAAGCAACTTTTGTTATTTTCAAAAAGATGGAAAAAAAAGAATTTTGTGTGCTTATTAAATATTGTTATTTGAGAGGAAAAAATACAGTTGAAGCAAAAGCTTGGCTTGATAATGAGTTTCCGGACTCTGCGCCAGGAAAATCAACAATCATTGACTGGTACGCAAAATTCAAGCGTGGTGAAATGAGCACCGAAGACGGTGAACGCAGTGGACGCCCAAAGGAGGTGGTTAGCGACGAAAATATTAAAAAAATCCACAAAATGACTTTGAGTGACCGTAAAGTGAATATGATCGAGATAGCTGACACTCTAAAGATATCTAAGGAACATGTTGGACATATCGTTCACGAATATTTGGGTATGCGGAAGCTCTGTGCGAAATGGGTGCCGCGCGTGCTCACAATCGACCAAAAACAGCAACGAATTGATGATTCTGAGCAGTGTTTGCAGCTGTTAAGTCGTAATAAACCCGATTTTTTGCGTCGATATGTGACTATGGATGAAACTTGGCTCCATCACTACACGCCTGAGTCCAATCGACAGTCAGCTGAGTGGACTGCGGCCGGTGAACCACCACCAAAGCGTGGAAAGACTCAACAGTCAGCTGGCAAAGTTATGGCCTCAGTTTTTTGGGATACACACGGTATATTGTTCATCGATTATTTGGAAAAGGGAAAAACAATCAACAGCGACTATTACTATGCATTATTGGAGCGATTGAAGACCGAAATCGCGAAAAAACGGCCCCATATGAAGAAGAAAAAAGTGTTGTTTCATCAAGACAATGCACCGTGTCACAAATCATCGAAAACGATGGCAAAATTGCATGAATTGGGCTTCGAATTGCTTCCTCACCCACCGTATTCTCCAGATCTAGCCCCCAGCGACTTTTTCCTTTTCTCTGACCTGAAAAGAATGCTCGCGGGAAAAAATTTTGGCTCTGATACTGAGATAATCGCCGAAACTGAAGCCTATTTTGAGGACAAACCGAAGTAGTACTACAAAAATGGTATCGAAAAATTGGAAGGTCGCTATAATCGCTGTATCGCCCTTGAAGGCAACTATGTTAAATTAAAGAATGAATTTTGTAAAAATATTGTGTTTTACTATGGTAGACCGGGGACTTTTCAGCCGACCTGTTATTAATGTTAGGTCAGAATGTTTAAATATAAATATGTATCTTAATAACAAATAAAAACATTGTTTTTTACTAGAACCAAAAATTTTAAAAGCGGTTTACTCCAAACCTGTATTCAGTGGATTGGAACTATTCACCACTAGGGCGACGATATACGCCACAAGACCACTGCTACCGTCAAATCGAAGAGTCCTTTTCACTCAAAAAATCGAAATAAAATAATTAAAAAAAAAATTACTTTTTTTTAGAAATATTCTTAAGCATAATTATTTTCATTTGACACTCAGATGTTATAAGCACTTACAATCTGAAAGCAAATGTCTAGAAAGTCATAAATTATTATAGATCTATGATCTGTTTATAGTTTTAGCGGCGTTGTAAATGATGTTTATTTAAATTATTTGCATTTGTAATCATGAAAATTGAAATAATAAACATTACTAGAATGTTAAGTTGATATCAAATTTGTTTAAAACCTTACATTAAATAAAACAGATAACAAATTTACAAAATTAAATTATCAGCTTATCTACTATTTTTTTCTCAAAAACATTGTATGGCAATGGGGTTTTCTAATCTACATATATAAATTCCTCAAATGTCCCAAAGAAATGCCCAATTTTGTGCAACAGCTACTAATTCTATATTTTTTATAAAAATACCAATGTTGATGTTTTAGTTTTTCGTAAAACAAATAACTGTTAAAATTGTTCAAACAAATTTTCACTAAAAGTAAAAACAAACGAAATACAACCGTTTGTTATTTGTAGAAGAATAAAAACCTCGGGGTGTAGTAGCGGAATGTTTTTAAGGTAATAAAAGAACTTAGACAAGCCGCTTTTTGTCGTTCCCCATTTCATCCTGATGTATTAATAATGCTCTTACAACTGGAGAAAAAAATGGAAACAATACCGTGTACTTTTTGTTTTATCAATGATTAAGCGATCATTGTGTATCAGAAAAAAATGTGTATTGAAACATTGTAAAGAGTCGTACTCAAAGAGTATTCGGATTTCAACGAAACAAAAACGCAAAAACAGTGAATCACAATTAACAAATTGTTAGAGTTCATTTAATTCGGGGAAAGACAGAGAGGAAACGACTTTGTGCTTTGAACGAACGTTACGGGATTAAAGTCAATCAATGTTACATAATCAAGGCTTGGCCATTAGTGTCAATATCAGCCTTTCCCATCAGAGGAATTACAAAAAACAACCGTAAAAAATACCCATACGAAATCGAGCGTCTATTTGAAAATAAAATCACTTTTTGCTGCTTGCTAACAATCCAGATGTGACAAAAAATAAAATAGGTGCTAAGAGTTTTAGAGTTTAATGTTGTTAATTATTGTCTACAGTTGTAGATATTCAAACATTTTGTGAAAAAAAAATGTAAATTCAATATGTCAATCTGACGAAACTTAGCGAAACTAGCAGTTTAAAAAGCAATTTTTTAAATAAATAGTAGAAATTTGCTTTAAAAAGTTTTATTTTTAATGTTCTTAGTTTTAATCTTGCATTAAATGGTTAAATATTTTTTTAACCAATGCTTTTAGGAAACCACTGTTAAGATCTTAACTGAAACTCGGTAAATTATAAAAATTTAATTAAAAAGAATATTAATTACAAAGAAAAGAAAGTTGAACTTAATGTTTTCCGCTTCGGCAAAACCGCAAGCAATAGCTAAAAGCTACTGAACAATAAAACTTTTTCTGTAAAAGCTTAAATATTAAAGTACGCCAGTTTTTCTATATTGTTTGTCAACCAGTTTGACGGAATATAAATCCGGAAGGCTCGAAAACATTTCTGGTGACTTTGTTTCCCTTTTGCTTTTCTTTGTCCCTATCTTAGTCTTTTGTTGTAAGATGCTTTTAAATAAATAAAGATGGACATGACAGACCCTTCGGGATTCTGTTCTATTGTTTGTTATTTTTTTTTGTATCTAAAGGTAATGATCAAGTTTTTGTCGTCTAAATAATTATTTTTGTAATCAAAATATATATAAAAACGCAGAAAATACTATTCAAGACCAAGTAAAAATGTGATAATGAAGTTGCACTATGTATGAAACTATACTTTGCATTGTCTGTTGTGACAAACCCCTAAGCCAGCAATTATAAACACAAATTGAATTTCATTGCAAACCATGTAATGCTAAAACATAACCTTCAATATGGCATTGTCGCAAAAATAGTGTACCTTAGTATATTTAAAGTACTATAACCGAAAACAGATAATTGGACCCATAATTTTATAAGGCGACCAATTATCTATTACACTACAAAAAGAATAATCCATTATTTTATCATGTCGTATGACTTTAATTTCCAATCGAAACATCACAAGGTATATTATTTCTACATGTTTATGGAACTAGACATAATCCAAATAATTTTCTATGATCATTTAACTTTAATTAGTCAAAAATATATTGATTAAATCAATTTTAAACAATTCCACATCATATACATCTTCAAAAATATAACACTATAGAAAAGTATTACCAGTTACACATTCATATCACTAAAATCCTATATTATCTTAAATATTATGGTAAAAGATTTTTTTGTATTAAAATTGATTTCTTTTCATTATGTGCAATTACACTTTTTTTCAATTTGGATAATTAATAGATATTAATACACCTCCAAAACCATTTTTTCGAAAATTTCGAATCGCCGCCATTTATTTATTTTTCAAAATTTACAAATCTTATATAGCCTATCTTTAAATATGTTTAAAAGAAAATGTATCAAAAATTTTTCGATTTTCGAAATTTCACATTTTTCGCCATTTTTAAGTTTTTTTACCCCCAAATTGACATAACCTATTTCAACCCCAGGTGGTCAAAGTGAGCGAAAAATTTTACATTGGTCTCTTTAATTTTGAATAACTTTTTATCTATAACGTATTAAGAAACTAAAAAGGCATAAATAGTCAGAGAAATGTTAGAGGTAAAAGTTAAACCCAATTTAATTTTTTTTATTTAATAAATGTGGAAATGAGGACCACCTATATTATCATAAAATAAAACATTACACTTAAAGTAATTGTGCATTTTTAAAAAATTTCAATTTTTATTTCAATAAATAAAAATCGAGAAAAAGTTTATTTTTTGACTTGAACTAATTAGCACAAAGGGTTTTTTGAGATCCACCCTAAAAAAATTTTCAAGGGGTCTTACCGAGATAAGTTTTCCGGAAAATAGGATTTTCCGAGTTAGTATAGGACTTTTTTAAAAATGACATCATTTTTGAATTTTTAAACGTAATGCATTTTTTTTAAATCGTCCCAATTTTCTTAAAATTTAGTCAAAATCGTTATTGTCTCTCATGAAAGGAAATAACAAACTTAACTTCGTATTCATTACATATTAACCCAAAAGGTCTTTGAATTTAGATAAGCAAAATGATTGTCAAAATTACAACATTAAATTAAAATTGAACCTCAGGAACATCATATTGACAAATAGCTAACTTATAACTTAGGTTAGGTTAGGTTAGGTTAGGTTTGTGGTAAGTGGGTCTATAAGGCACTCCAATGCGACTCGCAAGAGTCGATTGTGGCTCACACCTATTCAGATTTCACCAAACAGATTCAGCTTCATAACAAAGCGAGAGAGATCCTGCCAAACAGAACAGGACAGGCACAGTTTATATGCTCTGCTGTTTCATTATCTTCAAGACAAATACGACAAATCGGATCTGCCATCAGTCCAAATGCATATGATGATTCAGATGACAGTAGCCTGTTAAAAGACCTGTCAGATAACGTAGACCGTGCCTGCTATAGCTTAACATTTGTTCAAAGGCTACCTATATTCGAAGGATGTTATAAAAGCCTTTGAATTTACCAATATGCCAGAAGTCTAATACTCTTCCTGCTGTCCAGGTATTTATTGTTTGTTTGACAAGACTTATCAATATACTCCTTGCAAGAAAGTCTGTTTTCTCATTTTCCTAACTTATAACTTAATCCAAATGATGTTTTTATTTTCTGCACAGCTGCAAAAAGCGACTCATAGAAATTGTCGATTTAAGTACCTTATTAATTTAATTATTTCACCAAAAAGTTATTAACTGTAAATAAAATTTATAGCCAAAATGTATTGCATTGAGTCACCCGTAAATTGCTTTTAACACAGTACAAGGTAAAATAAATTAAATTATAATGTTATTCCTTTCTCAAGAGTAAAGGACAACTTTCCGCATCGGTACAAGTCTTTGGCAATTGAAGTGGACTTTCAGCTTCCTTAGCTTCCGAGTTATTTGACTTTTAGAACGTCGCCGGCTATATATAAAAGCGGGTCTCAAGCATTATACTACGTACACAAGTCACAAGCATCTTGTCACTTACATGTTAAATAAGAATCGAGTTCTTGGTTTTTCGTCACAACTGCAAAATATTCTTGTCTATTTCTATTCTTTTGGATTTAGTTTAACTGATGTTTATTATCTATACGCTAGAAAGTGTTCATTATATCTAACTTCAACTTTTCTTATTGTTTAACCTACGTACAAGCATTATACACTGCTCAACAATTGATGTGGATATTTTTTAAATTTCAGAAAATTGCGTCAAAAAATAATATTTTAAATATACGTTTCATGCTATCAGTAAAATCTGTTTATAGGAAATTATTTTTGTCGTTTTTTTTTATAAGCTATTATCTCTTTAACCAGAATTGTAGGAATTCGATTTTAAAATACTTACGTTTTAGTCACGTAGAAGTGCTTGCAGTGACTTTAACATTGTTACTGTAGTTCATAAATCTGTTTACTTAAAAAAAATGGCGCTACGCGGCGATTAGAAACAGTGCAACTCGATCAATTATTACGTTGAATACACGAAGGATTAAGTCAAGAAGAAGTTGATACACGGCTAAATGTGTTCCAAAGTGTTGTCAGTGATACATGGAATCGATATTTGGAAACTGGGTCTACAGCGTACAGGAGGAAGGAGGCCGAGAACGAGCAACAACTCCTGCTCAAGACCGCTTTATAGCTGTAATTCTTTAGGCATCATGAGTAATATCTAGTCAAACTGTTAGAAGAAGGTTGCATGCATGTAATTTAAGAGCCAGAAGGCGTAGTTCACATCCACGGTTGACTGCGGATCAGCGTGCATGCAGATATCGGCGGGCGAGAGAACACAGTCGTTGGACTTTTCAGAATTGGAGGTACTGTATGTTTACGGATCCAGATTTCGGCTGAATATGTATGATGGTCGAATATTCCTGTGGAGAGAAAGAGGACAGCGATACAATGAACGTTTGATGGCGCCAACCACTCTATTATTGTAAAAAATTTGTTTATTTTATTTTTTTTGGGTAATTGTAACGTGAAAGAATAAAGATAAACTTATTTTATCGAATTCTGATTTATTATTAACCAGTGAAAAAATAAAATTACTGATTTTTGTAATATCCACTTCAATTGTTGAGCAGATATACAATGCATGTAGTGGGATTTTAAATGATCAAGAGCTCCAAATCACAATTTACAAATATAAAAGAAGGATTTTATCTTTGCTACTATTTTGGCCTACCATTGAGGCCATCATCAGGTTATAAAAAACAGTTATGTTGTATAATGCACGTAATAAAGTGTAAAAATAAATACATATTGTGAAGGATTGATTTTGTTGATTTTTTTATTTATAGTTTTTATATTGTTTTTATATTGTATATTTGAAAAATGAGATGTTTGAATTATTAATCGTTGTATAATTTAAATTTTTTATTGTTGAACGCCCTAATAAATATTTGCTAGCTCAGTGAAAATTTTATTTTCTTTAATTTAAAACCCGACACTTTATCTTGGGTAAGATTCAAGAAAACTCAATTTGACTACTCTATAAAACATACAGTTATAATTAAGGAATTATTTGATACAAAATTTTACATAAAACTATTAATTTTCTTCAATTATTTATTACATGCAGTAATTTACTAAACACAATAGAAATACCTTGATTAATGTCTATTATTCGTCCTTGATTTACTTTTACATACTCATGCGTGCACAAATAAATAGTTTTTAATGCACATACCTCGTATAACTGTCTTCTACGTTGAAATGATGTCAATGCTGTTGGTTCCGTGCTTATTTAGATGAATTCCAGATTACCTGCTTGGCTGAATATCCAACAACGATGAAATGAATCTTATAAATATTACCAGAATCTGGATTGTTTTTGATGAATCGAACTTCTTGGTAAGTACTTCGATACTATTTATTACTTTAGTGATAATTATTAACAATGAGGTTTTGGTACCAATTAATTGCCAATTAACGTAGTCAGCGCGAATCAGAGAGCAATCAGAGGGCGAAAAATGCACGGCCTTTTTATACCTTTTTCCTAATTATAACATCAATGACATAAAATTGGAAATCAATTGTTTCGATTTGCAAAATTTAATCTAAATTTACATAAAATGATAAAATCATTTTACATATTTGACTGTTTCTTTGATAATATAAAGAAAATCTGTATTCTTACATTCAAGAAAAAGCTATTTAAATTATATTTTATTATAACTTTTAAATACTAATTTGATAAAAAAATGAAAATTAAGCTTGCATTTTAATCTATTATATGAACTAAATATTAACTATTATAAGTACTTGTTTAAATGAGAGCTTTTGATATTATCAAAGATTAACAAACTTATAACTAATGTACAAACTTAAATTACTAATTTACATACATTTTCTCTAACTAAATTGTCTCACATCAACTTTTATCAACTGTTGTTGAAGTAGTCTTTTAAGTATTCACTATCTGAGTTGTGATAATGAAATATGGTTACTCTGTCTTTCACTGTAACATTTATAGTTTATACATCGATTTCACCTTTGTGTGATAGCATTTATTTACACAGTTTTTATGTTTTTAGGTATTTCTCAGGTTATGAAGTTTTGCCTGAATACATATCTGTTATCGAAGACTACAAAATGTTTACGTCACAATGTAAGTACCTCCACCTTATAAATAATATTTAACCATTAACTACCTAAATTTCACAATTGTTTATTAAACATATGAATTAAACTAATAGTTTTAATTATATTCTTTTGGTTTAAGATTCTGACTTTAACTTTCAGAGAAAGGTATATGAATTGGGACTTGCTTGATTGTTTTGAAATAGTATTACAGAATTCTATCCAAGATAAAGTTGTCAAATACATTCTTCCTCTATTTGAATGTTTAACATTTAAGACTACCATACCAAATATTTTAAATGAAATAAAGAAAAGTGGCTGATATATTTATGAAAATTATTCTAATATCCTTTTATATTTTCATACTGAGGTAAGTTTTACATTTTATTTATACTTGAGCTTAGCTATTCATCTCAATATATAATGTTAATTTTAACACTGTTCGATCAAAACACTCGGATAACACTTGCAAGCATTGCTGGGTAAGTAAAAAGGGTAAAACTAGTACTACAAATAACTGTAAAATAACAAACATTTTTTAAGAACCAACAGATTAAAATTAAATAAATAAAAGTACATATGATTGATTAAAACTTAAAATCACAATAAAATAAATTAACCATACATTTTGGTAGGCTGGAAGTGTGCTTTAAACATGACAAACTGACAATTTTAAAAGTTGAAAAACGTGGTTCATATTTAAATTTCTTGCTGATGTCGCCATATCGGTGTATAAGCGCGCAGGTATACTTCGATCATTTTCTTAGATCCGTAGGATAAAATTACAATTTTAAATCGACCTTTTTGCGACAAATGTATTTTTATTAACACTTTATCTTCCGAATTTGATATTTTTATGTTATTATATGGAAAATTGAGATCTAGCGACAGCGAGATACTGCGCATATTTTAAATCGATTTTACAAAACGCTCGAATCACAAACTTTTAATTAAATGCTAAGTCAGGGAATAAAAGTTGTAAAACCAAGTTTAATTTGGTAGTATTTTATTAGTGCCATTACCTTATTTGACGAAGTAATTGTTAACGAAATAATAGTGTGCTCAATTGATTATTTAATTTAAAACTTCCTAAATATTTTTAAATAAATAGCTTTCAAATAGCAAATAAAAATTATGATTATTCCCAATGACAATTTATACCTACTAAATTATTTTTTTAAGCTTCTAGCTCCTTAAAATTTGTCCTTTCGGACAGGAAAGTTCTTGAAACGTCTTTTTAGACAGATCTACAATCCGTTTGATTATCTCTTTCGATTTACCCAGAATACTGTTATGTCTGAGGAGTACTGTTTATAATATAATAAAACGATGTATTACTATCTAAATACATATATTGAATTATATGTCAAAATTCTCTGACATTACTTAACATAGCATTCTTTATATATTTTTATATAACGTTAAATATATAGAGGCCTCATTAAAACTAGGATAGATACTACATTCTCCCCCACTAGTTTAAAATGTAGTCATCGAATTTAGCAGGTAGCCGTCTGTGTCGTCGGGACTCAGAGGAACTACTTGATTGTTGGTCAGTAGATTGCTGAAATTGGGTGGTAGGATGAGAATCTGTAAATGGTATTTCATTAATTAAAGGTTCAGTAACTGGTTGTATGAGAGGGTCTGCATCTGGATTTCTTGTGATTTCATCACGGGGAGTAATACTACAATTTTTAGATTTAGATGTTGATGGAACCGGAGATTCTATGATAGGACTACCGTTTTTAGATTTTGATGGTGGAAATGGAATTTCAATGATAGGACCAAAAGTTACCATTTTTTTCTTTACTGAAGAAGAACGTAATTGATCGATATGTCTCTTTATTTCCCTTCCTGTATCCAATAATACCAAGTAATGTAATTTCCCCAATTTCTTTTTGATTATACCAAATTGCCAAGTGTTTTTATTATCAACAAATATTTGACTTTGAACTCTTTCTCCTTCTTTAAAAGATCTTTCAACCTCAGATGAAGTAAGAGAAGCAGAAGAAAGCTTGTGTTTGTTCGGAAAAATTGCATCCAATTGGATTCTGAATTTCCGATGTAGATATAACTCTGCTGGAGATTTACCACTTATCAAAGGAGTTGCTCTATACCTGAAAATTATTTGTTGTATTTTTTCGTCCATATTTGATGGATCATTGATATTTGTTTTAAGTTTATTTTTCAAAGACTGGACATATCTCTCAGCCAATCCATTGGTCGCAGGATGCCCTGGTGCAATAAATTTTTGTAAAATACCATTACTCTGACAGTACGTTTTAAATTCAATACTCTAAAAAATACTTGCATTGTCAGACACAATTACTGATGGATAACCATGAAAAGAAAATATGGATTCTAACAGTTTGATAGTAATGAAACTTGTTGGTGCTTCTTTTAGAACTTTGACTTCAGCCCACTTCGAATAAGCATCTATACAGACTAGGAAATAATGTTTTTGAAAAGGCCCGGCAAAATCAACATGAATCCTTTCCCAATTCTCACCGGGTGTGTCCCAAGGATGGGATGAAATTTTTGGTGGATTTGTTCGTGTGAGCGCACAAGGTTCACATTCCCTGACAATTTTCTCGATGTCTTTATCGATGTTTTTCCAGTATACATATCTTCGTGCGAGTTGTTTCATTTTTGTGATACCAACATGAGAGCTATGTAATTCACTCAGTATTTGTGGTTGTAATGAAACAGGTATAAGCACCCTTCCTTGTCGAAATAACATACTGTCTACTACTGTGAACTCGGAATCTTCTGAATGAGTTTGGAGTCGTTTTAATAATTTTGAAAGTTCCGCATCTTTTAGTGTTTCTTTTTTGATGACATCAGCGGTAATCTTCTCATTGGATATCTGGAAAACTAGTTCTGCACATAATTGATTTACTTCTTCTCCGAAACACTGTTCTTTGGAATTATTTGAAAAAAATATTGGATCGCGAGATAAACAGTCTACATTCTGATTTTCCTTTCCCTTTTTAAATTGAACTGAGTAATTGAATCCAGAAAGAAAAGAAGCGTATCGAAGTAATCTAGAAGAGGTCATTCGGGGTAAGGATTTGTTTTGATGCAAAATATGAGACAAAGGTTGATTGTCAGTGATTAAAGTGAAGTGTGTACCAAACAAGTAATTATAAAAATGAGTCACCCCAAAAATAATGGCTAGAGCTTCACGGTCTAATTGACTGTAATTCATTTCAGATGTTGTAAGTGCACGAGATGCGTATGCAATAGGTTTTTCCTCTCCTTTGAATACATGACTTAGAACCGCAGCGATTCCTACCGGACTTGCATCAGTAGTTAGAATGATTGGTAAACTTGGATCGTATGGAACAAGAATTCTATCACTGCAAAGCTCTTCCTTGAGTTTATTGAATGTTGATTCACAATTATTTGTCCAAATCCATTTAGAACCTTTTTTCAATAAAAAACGTAATGGATATGTAATACTTGAAAAATGGGGAATGAATCTGGAATAATACGTTACGAATCCTAAAAATCTTTTTAATTCATCCACATTCTTTGGTTGAGACATTTTGGATACGGCTATGACCTTAGATGGACATTTCTTCACTTTGTTAAATTCTATCACATGACCAAGATATTCAATACTCGTTTTGAAAAATGAACATTTACGTTTATTCAAATGAATATTGTTTTCAGAAAGTCTTAGAAGACACGCATAAAGATTTTGCGTAACCTTTGTCATAGATTCGCCGTGAATAATAATGTCGTCAAAATATGCTTCTACACCAACCAAGCCTGTCAAAATTTGTACTAAAATTCTATTGAAGTCAGATGGAGCGGTCTTAATGCCAAAACTGAGTCTGTGAAATCGATACATACCTCTGTGAGTAGTTATAGTTTGAATCGCACTACTTAATTCATCTACTTGAATATGTAAATACGCCTTGTATAGATCAAGTTTGCAGAAAAAACGGGAATTTCTGAGACTGTGTATAACATCTTCTACTCTCCTGATTGGGTAATTAGCCTGGACGAGTCTTTCGTTTACACCGCACTTATAATCCACGCAGAGTCTGACATTTCCATCAGCTTTTGGAATGACCACCAGAGGAGATCCCCAATCACTTGCTGTTTTAGGTGTAATGATACCGCTAGATGCTAATGCATCCAGTTCTTTGTTAACGCTATATAACAAAGCCTAAGGTACATTGCGTTCTTTCGTAAACACTGGTTTAACACCTTGACGAAGTTGCAAAGATACTTTAAAATTGGGAATGCAACCAATTTTTTCTTCAAATAAGTGCGAAAATTTTGATATTACTTCGTCTGGTTTAAGTTCTTAAATATGCAAAACTGGACTAAGTGTTGTATCTTGAGAATTTATCATGTCTAATAGTTTAAGTTCAATTTTAAGGCCACGGATCCATTGACGACCTAAAAGTGCCTGATGACCTTCAGGTACAATATATAACTCATCAATGATTTCGCGATTATTAAATGAAATTTGGACTGACACTTTACCAATTGGTTGTATTACATTTCCAGAGTATGATTTGAACACAATATTTGATGGTACTATTTGAATATCAAGATTTAGTTTTCTAAAATCTGGTTCTGAGAGTAATGAAAATTTTGCACCTGTGTCGACTTCAAACTGTTGTTTTTGACCATTTATTTTCACAGTGATAAAATATTTATCTGTGTCATTTATATCGAACAAATTTAAAACTTCTGTATGTTCTACGTATGATAATCCATAGTAAATTTCCGAGTCTGATTCTGGTTGGTCTAAGTGAGAAGAATCTACAATATTGGTTTCACAAAATTGTCTCTTCTGTTTCAACTTACTTGAAATACATACTTTTGCAATGTGACCTAATTTCTTGCATGCAAGACATTTTACTTTATTTCTTTTCAACTTACAGTTAGAAATAAAATGGTCTGCTTTACCACATCTGAGACATATGTTGTCAAGTCCAATAGATTTGTAATCAAGCTGATTGGATCTGTTCCTATTAACACTGAAATTTTCTGAAAAACTACTGGATCTAGATCTCGATCTGAAGTTTCTGGTATTAGGATGAACTTGATTGATTTCGTTTAAAGATGAATATCTGGATGGTGTATTTGACTGAGTTAATTCTATACTTTCAATTCTGGATGCTTCTAATAAGCAAGCTTTACTTACGATGTCTTGAAAAGATGTTATATTTGATTGTAGAATCTGTTCTCTAATCCAATTATCTTTTAAACCTCGGATAAATTGAGCCCGCAAAAACACATCTGATATGTTGATGGATTTATTACATTCACAAGTAACATTAAATTCACAATTATTGAGGTTACTTCTAAGTTCAGCTTTAAATTCTGCAATGGTCTGTTGATCTTTCTGGTATGTGTTCAAAAAGAAATGTTGGGAAACAACAACACTTTTCCTTGGAACTAACAGTTTAACGAAGTTTTCTACCAACTGGGAATATGATAAAGATTTTATTGGATTGTCAGGGCCTAAAAAGCTAGTCAGAGTATTGTAATGTTCTGCACCTATCGAAGTACATAGTAGTTGTGCTTTTTGCTCACTATTCATGACACCTTTCATTGAACAATAATTGTCGAATCGATCCAAGTAACAAGAGAATTTTTCCTTTGATGATTCAAACTGATTAAAAGGAACTAAACTGGGTTTATTTGTATTGATTTGAAGTCTTTCAACCATTTGAATAATGTGAAGCTGATGGTTTTGCATAACTTGCATTAATTCTTTAAACTGTTCCTTGTCCATGTTTCTTCACCTCGTCGCCAACTGTTATGTCTGAGGAGTACTGTTTATAATATAATAAAACGATGTATTACTATCTAAATACATATATTGAATTATATGTCAAAATTCTCTGACATTACTTAACATAGCATTCTTTATATATTTTTATATAACGTTAAATATATAGAGGCCTCATTAAAACTAGGATAGATGCTACAAATACTCAGGATCCTTTTGTTATTTTCCCCTATACGTATTAGATTCCAAACTAACTTGGAGTCAATCTGATTTGATTCGTGACTTTAGTGCCGCCTGGTCATCAGATTTGCTAGGGGTGCAAAGGCTGTTGGTTAAGATTAACTGGGCAGATTGCAATTACCCTTTTCTAAAGTCTCTCTATAGTCACTTCATCATTTAAATAGATAAGATAAAGAGCTAATTGGTCAGTATTATTTTGAAGTGTTGATGGAAAGACCACTCTCTCTGATTCTTTGATTATCACCAATAGATTAACAAACAAATTCGACGCATGTCAACCAGTCGAACAGGCTGGATTCCGCAAGGGGTTTAGCACCATAGACCACTTACAAACTATTCAAACACTAACCGAAAAAACAACTGAGTATAACGTACCCCTTCACTTGGCATTTATAGACTTTCATAAAGTATTAGACTCCATTGAAACGTGGTCCTTTATGCAAGCAATGAACGACGCTCGGTATAGAAATCTTTTGAGGCATATTTATGAAAAAGCGACCTTTTATGTTGGAATCACGGATAGGCCCAAAACAAAAAAAAAAACAAGTAAATAGAGGTGTACGTCAGGGTGATATCTTATCTCCGAAATTGTTTACCTTGGCCTTAGAAAATATATTTAAATCATTGCAAGAAAATCTAAATTTCAATGACGTAGAGGAATATTCCAATTCCATTCATGAAAAAGTAGATGCTAATAAGGAAGTAGGTTTACCTTCGATATCCTACTCATCAACAAATTGACGCAGACACTATTAATGAAGTAAGTTTACCATCTACATCCCCTTCATCGGGTGAGGCTACCAGAAGACCTAGAAGAACAATTCATCAACCTAGTTATCTGAACGATTATGTTCAAAAATAAACCCAGGGTGAATGTTATGAAATAATCCAGTAATTTAAATATTAGTATTGTCATTTTAGACTTTTTTATTATTAATCAGTCTTTTATGTCTTGTACAATTTTGTTTAATAAACCATTAAAACAAGGGAAGCAAATATATATTTTATTTGGATTAACTAAAAAATAACACATATTGAAGTTACATATTAAGTGACATATTGAAGTTACATTTTGTTTGTTTGTAGCTAGGTACCTGATATTGTTTAGGTAGTATTAGGGCTAGACCAAGTATGGAAGTAATAAGACATAACAATTTTAAAGCCTAGATGTTATTAGCCCTAAGGAATTATCCTGGATGTATTTCCCTCTAAGATAAGTATAACTGTGCAATGATATAGAAAAACAAGGAAAAAACTACATCATACTGATCTTTACAATAACTTAATATATTTCTGTTACAATTACGTCTTATATATGTATAAAATGAAGACTCAAATTAAAGTAAACAGTTAAATAGTGAAGAACTTCCAAGATTTATTTGTTCATTAACTACTTTAAATTATTGATCTGTTAGATGTCTTTTTATTTCAAGTTCTTCGAGGAAATCTAAATTTTGTTTTTTATCACAAATATGTAATGTTTGAATGTCATTGGTGTGTATGTGTGAGTGTGGATGTTCAAGAACGTATTTTGCATAGTTTGACTTATCTGGTTTTTGTAATCTATATGCTCTTAAGTGTTCATTGAATCTTATTTCAAAATATTTCTTTGTGTTTGAGCTACCTATACAGCATTACATTTGGGACAATTAATTTTGTAAACACCAGATTTTTTTAATTTAGGTAATTATTTTGTTTTTACATTTAACAATTTTGTATCAACATTATTGTGTGATTTGAATGAAATTAATGCAGATGTTGCCGAAGAAAATTATTTTTGAAATTGTATTAGAAATATTTCCACAATATATTATAATACTTTTATAACTTTTAATTTCTTTAGTTTGTTGAGGGATATTAGTTGTAGTGACATTTCATGTTCTTTCTTAATTTATTTATCAAATGAAATTGATAGGCATTACATGTAGAGAAAATTGTTTGATGACATCAAGAAGCATGCAGGAAATAGATGGTTCCAAGTAGCACAGGACAAGACAGCTTGTAGAAATATGAGAGTGGACTAAATATGGCTGACGAATAAGAAGATAGTTTATTAGAGTCAAAATGCGGGTTAAATAATAGAATTAAAGATAACGAAGATTTCACTTCATTTATCTAGTATATATTTTTCATTTAAATTATATTATATCATTTCTTTACCAATGTTAACTAAACAAACAACACCCTTTCGGCGTTACGATTATAATAAAATTAGAAGATAGTGAAATAAAGCTAAGAAAATGTGGGCTACCCTGGCACATTTCGTTCTTATAGCTTTCATATATCAAACTCCTACTCCAAAGCTTTAGTAATTTACGAGTTAAGTGAAATATCGTAATTGTGGCAATATTTTAGCGCCAAATCCCAAAAGGCCGCCGACATTCTGATGTCCACAAGAAAATAGAACGGCCAAACGACCTGTATCCAGACAAGAGAGCATACACGAGAAAGAAGAATGAACAAAGAAGGTTGTTATTTATTTAGCTATGGTTTTAAAAAGTTCATTTACACGTTTCGTTGTTGGTTATTTTATTAATGCTGTTAAAATATAAAAAAGTAAAAATGGACTATTAAAAATTATAGTCGGATTAAGAGAATCAAATAAGTTTGTAAACGTATCGCATGCGATATCAATGTATCCTTAATCTGTAAAAGAAATATAAAATTGATTGCAGGTAACTGAATAATTCGGTGTTACATTACCTCAACAATTAGAACATTAAAAACTGATAAAGATCCTAGAAGAGTATGTGGTGAAAACTGAAATAAGGAACATTTTCTCTGGAAATCTATTTAGTTTAACATTATGACGTTTAAATACATTAAACTAAGCAGAGAATGTTCTATTTGGACAAGGGTGCTAAGAAGTATAGGTAGAAAACCTAATCCTAATTACCTCTTTACTTAATTTATCCATTTATCCCTTCAACTCTTTTAGAATATTTTATTTCTGCTGTTTGTATCATTCATTTCATTGTCTGTTGGCACCCATGGTTCGCAGCAGGTATTAATCCCTAAATATTTTCCTTAATTACTTTACATTAATTAATCCCTAGACATATATTTTTGTTTTTAAGCCGTCCGATAAACTATCATCTACAATGACAGAATAGTATATTCTGTAACAAGGTTAGAATGATTATTTTTTGACGTGTCTTAAAACCAAGGAAATGCTTCTTTATTTGTCATAAGGGTAAGTTTCAACTATTATGTCATTATAAATAAGTTCCCTCTAGTAACTTTTTTAAAAAAATTTTGATTATTGCTACGTGCTTTTTTTTATATTGAATTTTTAAGGGAAATAACCAGAAGTGGAGCACGAGCAAAATGCTCGGCTAAACTCAGTATGGGCGTGGGTACGCTTATTATTTAATTTTTTAAACGGGCGCCACTGACTTTGAATCCACAGGCCCAAGTCAGGAAGCCTCCGGCTGTTATTGGTTTTGGTATTTCCCACCCAAAAGTAACAAGAAAAGTTTAGTTAAAATAAAACGCAAATTTACCCCAATACCTATATAATTAAATAGATTTAACAAGGACAAAAAAACTTCAAGAACCAATTACAATTATTGACCAAGGCAAGAAGCTTTAACCTCAACGTGTACACGTGGAGTTTACATTTAATGCTCCACAAAATGTATAATAACCAATGATGGTAAATTAATTTGTTTATAATGTCGTAACGAGCTACAGATATAAAATTGAATATCAGTATGTATCAGGATAATATTAAATAGTTATACAATAATATGGTTTTGTTGTAATTTTTTTTATCATGCAAACTTTACCGTAATAGATATAACCACAGTAGAAATCCAATAACAGTGACTGAATAAAATATAATAAAATATTAGAAATGGTAGTCCCAAGACTGAACCGGAAATTCCAGCACCATCCAATTACTTGAACCCGGACTCCAATGTTGTAAGAGTGGTCCAAACCAGAATAAATTAGCCAAATGGTACTCAGGGCTCCGTAAATAAAAAATAAAGAAATCCCAGTAAGAAGAAACCGGTAAAAAGAACCCTCTAAAAAAAAAGAGGGTTTTTTGTCTTAAATGAAACCAAGATGGACTTCTCTGATAGCTGAATCCTCTTTAGAGTATAATTAGGGTGCAGAGCACGGCCTAAATTATTTAACACAAAATAGTGGTGTAATAATCCAATTTCTTGAAAAGGCACAACGGCAACACAACTTTTAAATAAACCCACTACTTTTCTATCAGAATATTTTAACATAAAAGAACGAAAAATTTGGCAGAACTCATTATCTAGCTTCGATAAAGTTAGTAACAAAAAATTAAATGACGACAGTGGACTTGTTGGGACATCTATATTTAAATTTACCTAAAATTCTATTATTTTGTGTGATAGCTATATTTTTAAATTAATTATTAATGGTTTTAACGAGGTGGCAGTAGGTACTAATGCCATAGTCGTACGGATTGGTTTTAATTTCGAACCATTGGGACTAGCAGATTAAAAATAAATAAATAATGGAAACAATAAAACAATATAGTAAAATATTTACGTAACATTATACAAAACAAATCATAAGAAAATACAATATATTGTAATGACAAATCAACATTATTACTAATTGATACATCAAAACACAAGAGATGAGTAAAGTAGTTAAGATAAATAAAGAAATATATTTTTGTGCGAGTACGCCCCTGGCGCTATGACCCAGACGCGAAGCAGACGGAAGACGCGAGAATCTTCGAGAATATACGACGTCCGATGAGCGAAGCATCTAGACTCGAGACGATCGAGAATAGACTGGAGTATGCTGGAACAATACTTACCTATATAAAGGACCGATTTGAATATTTTTAGTTAGTTAGTAGTATGTTGTTAGATAAATTGTCTTACATAAATTAAAGTATTGTAAATAAATTGTGTTATATAAATTAAACAGTGTTAGTGATTTAAATAGTATAAAAATAAATTAAAAAGACTAGTAAAAATAAATAAACGTTACAATATAATATCAAGGGAAGTAAGTAACAAAATACTGATAAAAAAAGTGAACATTATAAACATTTTAACTTGACTAAACAAAGCAATGCAAAATATAAAAAAAAATTTAATTATTAAATATCAAATTCAAAAATTACAGACATCTTCAAACTTACCAAGAATCATCAGGAGAAAAACCATAAATCTTGGAACAACAGCAGACATTATTGGATAAATAAGAAACATGAAAAATTGGGGAAAGAGAATATTAAAAAGAATGGCATTAAAATTTTTAAAAATATTTCAAAAAAATTTTTATGTAAAACATAATGTTAAGGGCACTATATGGTTAGTGGCTTAAAATTAATATGAAAGTGTAAAGCAATAAGAATGTGTTATCTCAAAAAGCGAGAACATTTAGTTTCAAGCAGAAACTAATAGAAGAAGGGTACTTCATGGAGTATGCAAAAACCCAGGAAAAAGAACGAAAAAATTGATCCTTGGTTAATATAACGACCAAGGAAAAGAAAAAGGCGATTGAGCTCTTCGTGATAGGAGAAGTGTTCTTCAACACATGGAACTATTTCGGAACATGAAATATTGGAGCCACAATATTATCATTTTGGCTGCATGTTTTATATTTCTATGCGGTGATCTCTTTGGAGATTTTCATATGTATTAACATAATTTAAGGTTGTCTATTTTATGAGTTGTAAGTTGATAATTCACCTTCAACAATTTTACTGTAGTCTTGATTTTTGTTTCCATCACATTAAGTCTTACTACTGTCTTCCTTTCAATTGACATTGTATTATATTTTTAGCCTGATGATGGTCCTGTGGACCGAAGCTAGTTGCAAGTAACTTTCATTATTAAATTAAAATTGTAGGATCGACTTTGTGTTTTTCTTTAAACTTTTAATAATTAATTAAATAAAATTCTTTAAGAATTTTATGATAGTTTTATTGATCTTTGTTATTGTAAAAATTTGTAAATCAAGTAATCTTGTCAAATATAACGCGAGGGTTCAATAAATTAGAAAATAATTCGACAGATTTTGTTCAAACTATTGCCTGGCAAAAAGTTTTTAAACAATCTGTCAAATTATTTTCAAATTATTATCAAACTCTTGTTATATTATTACTGAAAATTCGATGCGAGAGGAACCACGAGCATAACAAATTTTCATTCTAACCGAGTAGCACGCTGTACCTACTTTCTCCACGATCAAAGATTTTAACTGGTGCATTATTGGAGGAAATTTCAACAATTGTGTGGTTTTTAGAAGATAAACATTAACATAATGTGAAGTGGAAGGCATGACTAGCGGATTGTTAGATCCAGTTATTTCCTATATTAATTCGATTTTGCACCGAATTTTCTATTTATCCTTCTGCCACTTGAGAAGACTTCCACCCCTCATGCCTTGCCTTTTTACTGTTTCCAGATGTGCTCCTGCAGCCACTAACACAATGGCCGATGTTCTTCGATAACGATGACCTGTGTATTCTTGAGGCTTCTCGAGATTTAAAAAGTGGCAATTTGTTTGGGCATATTACCAATTTTATTGATACCATTTACCTATTTCGTGCACTTTCCTCTTTGGAAATTGACAAAAAAAAATCAGATAGGATGTCTTGTAGTCTCAAATCCAAAATATCAAAAGTTTTGAACCTTGAGCACATTGAAACCTTTATTAATCATTGAACGACGTAGAAGATTGGGGATCTAAACTTTTAATTAAAATACATGATAATAAAACTAATAAACCAAGTTCTTTTGTAATAAATGAGACATATTGTAATAAATTACAATTATAATGTATGTACTGATTGCATAAATATTGTTATTATTGATGTAATTATTAATTTTGTTGTTTTATAATTTGAAATTTTTATTTTTAAAGTTTTGTGGGGCTATTATTTATATTTAAATTTGTTTCAATTTTAATTTAATCCTTTTTTAATCTAAAACACCTTAAAATTTCTTTATTTTATTGATCCTTCTGTTTGAAAAAAAATTATGTTATTAAATTTAAAACATGTAATTTTATTTATCATTTATTATTAAATTTTATATATCAAAATCAATTACTTAGCATTATAGACTCATAAACTCAGTAGTCAGTTCAAATGTAAGATTTAACAATATTTTATTTATTAACTTTGTTTTCCCTAAAAGAATAATATACCCTTGATCTCTTCAATGATACGGCTATGGCAGATTTTGTGCGCATCAACCCCCGCACATAGAAACACGTGATACTTAACAGTAATTTCTGGGGTGAAAGTTGTTGGGACGCGTGTCGTGTGTCTATTAATCGTTATAAAATTCTTAGTGATACAGTGTTCTCAGATCAAGATTATAGAAAATTTATTTAATGATATCGAAATATATTACTCACAATGTTTATAATATTTGTGAAAATGATATTAGTGAATATGGTTAAAAAACATACCCTAAAGCATTTGCTAGTTGACGGTGATAAATGGAAATTTTCCGTAGCGGCTTCCCAGATTCAGCCTCCTTCCAATGGTAATCTACAACACGTACAAATGTTTCCTTGGATGGATATTAAACAGGATTATGACCACCGGATATTATTTCTCCTTGGTTTCTTCCGGAATTTTTATATTATAGTTACAGGTTAGTCAAAAATATTTAATTTTTTTTTTTCTTCTTAGGATTTTATTTTATTAGCTGGTACAATTTCTATTTACAATTTTCCAATAAACTTTGTTTTACAATATTTCATATAATTGATCATGTTAATTGTCAGCCATTTTTAATTTTTAACAGTCATCCGCCATTGTTTTTATGATAATTTTCAAAAATACTGACGTGGATTGGCCTTTTGATAAATTTAGAATGCTCCCGAATTTTCTTTTCCAAGGGCTTATATACCCTCGGTCAAATTTTCATAATGGCTGCCTTTTCGAGCGTGTTTTGTTTTTATATAACCTCTCTTACATCAAAATTTTGAAAAATTGACTTTTTAATTATACATTTTCTGACCTTAAAATTATTACAAATTAAATCTGTACAATTTATTTCATTATAAATTAACATTTTTAGAATTTTAAAATCAACCTTTCTTTATTAAAACAGCTGGCTTTGTGGAGTAAACAATGTCAGCCATTTTGACAATTATTAATATAAAATTTAACAATTGTGAGCTAATATCTCTTTTTGGCCAATAATTTTAACAAAAATTGAAATTTTACATATTAAAATATGATCAGATAACTTTTATTTTCAATGACACCGCTTATATTAGCTTTTATTTTCTTTTAAAAATTTTCTATGTCATAGCGATTTACATACAAAATTTATCAAGTAAACGAATTAATAACATCCAAAAACATCAAAAAACAACTTAAAATTAATTACTTTACAAAAACATACAATTACAACAAATAGAAACATCAATTAAACATCTAATACTAAGTTTAGGTCTTTCTCATACAAGCACCTTTTTAAAGTTTATAGTCAACGTTTTTAATCACCACATCACTATTTATAGTGTTTTTTCATTGAATTTATCATTCATAAAGTCTTTGATCAAGCTTGATTAAATAGTCTTAGCTTGTAAACACAAACATCACTTTCTCACAGCTTTATTCTATCATGTAATATATTTCAATATCTCTCTTTTTAGATTCAGTCTTAAATAGTGTATTTTTATCAAGTCTGAGATGTTCAGGACATAGGGACTACTAGACTTGTATTGACATCCGATACATCATACTACAAGACTCATCATTTGATACTTAAATGGATTTGAAAATATTGTTTAGGGTAAGTAAAATTTATTTATCAAATTATAATCATTGTCTCTGATTCATTTAATTTGCTCAAATATTTAAATTAGTTTGTTGAGATTTAAATTTTTGTATCTTATATTATTGACTGTATACAGTTAAATATTCTCTACTTCATATAATAATTTTAAATAACCTATACCTTACTTATTCTCATTTTATAGCTACTTATAAAAAAAATATTATTAAAATCATTATTATTATTAACCTTAATTATTACTTATTTAGCTTTTGATCTAACTAACTTAATATAACTAATATAGTTGGTTTCTTACTAATATTGTATTCCTATGATTTATTATTAACATATTCTAATACTTTTTTTTTTATTTTTTTTTATTTTTAGCTTAAACAAATTAGTGTTTTGGATTTTGATTCTTGAATCGACTACTGGCATTATGAACTCATCTTATCAAGATGGTTTTTGTGTTCTTGTGTGTATTACGGTTTATTGGATTGGCTCTAATAAAGAAATTTTTGGTGTATTAATCATTTAATGAAAAGATTTGTAAATAACATCCATGTTTAATGGTTTACTTCAATTCAAGTTATTTATTTGGTAAGTTATATTTACTATTATTTTTTAAAACATTACAATATATACCCTTTTATAGAAAATATGTAGCAAGGGAGACAGATTTTTCTAGGCCTAGGCCAGGAATATTTTTCTCGTACAGTACGGGAATCTTCGTTGGCTAGCAACGGAATATTGTACCAGATTAGCGTACTTTGGGGTTAGAAATTGATCCGAGAACATAGCGATTTTATAAAAAATTCTTTTGGTATTTTAGATTTCGTATTTGGAATGAAAATTAAAAATGTCCTAGATTTTTATATTCAAAACCTTCAGGTTGTAAAGCTCATTTTTGCGACAAGCTCCCATGACAGCAAAGACAATAACGACTAATGAAAAAAAATGATACACAACAATAGATTAAAAACACTTTTTATCCTGGACTAACTAGAATTAACTTTTTTATCGCAAAGAAGCATTTAAAGCAACTATTGAATTAAAAGAAAATATTAAATAAAAAAAAATATCAAATGAAAAAAATATTAAATAAAAAAAATTGTCTTTGCGGTGGTTTAAACCCACAACCTCTCTCGTCTACTATGCCAATGCTCTACCAGCTGAGCCAATAATAATGTTAATAGTTAATCTTGAACTACGCATGACAATCAACTGCGTAAAAGGTAATGCTATTATTGCTAACCAGTGTGAGAATATTATTCTATCACAAGAGAGAGAATGAAAATTCATTTAAATTGCATGGCAACAGAAGTGTTGCAGAAAAGTTTTTCAATCTTAAGAGAGGGAATTGACGCCTGTAATGAAAATTATATTTATATTATATTATATATCAATAGTGGAGAACTTTAGAGCTTTATTTGTTAACAACTTTAAATTGCTGATCTGTAATTTGCTATCTTGTTATTCCAATTGCTTAAAGGTAATCTAAGTTCTGTTTTTTATCACAAATGCCTAGTATTTGTATTTTATTAGTTTGTGTGAGTGAGTCTGTATGTTCATATAGTTTTGCATAGATTGAATGATGATAGACTAATCACAGAGTGATACCATATCATTAATCCCTTCATCTTTTGGCCGGATAAATTAGTTCAAGTATCCATTTCAATAATTTTATCATCTATTCTGTAAAATTCTCTAAACCCAGTTAGTTCCATTTTTCCGTGTCACTTCTAATCTTTGGATAAAGATCATTAAATAAAAACTAGGCTTTTATAAAAATGTCTCTTTTATTACTCAGTTTCAGAGAAAAAAGAGAATAAATATAGATGTTACTTAGTTTTGTCACAAACCCAAATAAAGTGGACTGTTTTTGACAGTAGTATTAACAGTGACAAATCCCTATGCAGCAGAAGTATAATGAACAATTAAAAAGAAACAACCATTAACAAAAAAGTACAGGTGCAGGATGCATTTTGCATAATGTGAATATAACTCTACCAACCTAATGGTTGGTAATTAGCGACCAAAGTGTGAAATATGTTCAGCTCCTTTAAACGTTGATCATCTGCTTAATTGTTCACTATTTCAGATACATCCATGGCAAAAAATATATCGTCTGAAATGGAAACAGCATTAGACAACTTCACAGAAAATATAACAAAACTAATTAGAATATTAAATAAAGAAAATTTTAAAGAAAACTTTCACGTTTATTTAAAAAAAATCTTTTTTTAGTTCTAGACTAGATAAAACGAATTATTTCTATAAACGTGGAAGTGCTATTCAAAAGTTTAAAAACTTAAATATCTAATTTACAAATATTATATACTTTATTCACATCTGTTTTAATAGTAGGAGAGACGTTATTACTGTTTTCTTGCTTTCTAATAGACAAAAGTTTTAGAAATGGCCCAGACATCATCAATCATCTCTTTGTAAGCTTCATTCTTGATTTTAAGAGTGCTTGAAAACCACGGAAACGCCATCTTGCATCAAGTAAACTGTTTCATAGCATTATCCATTATACAATTTATTTGAAAACAGTAATGAACCGATTGTAAGTATTATTTGAAACAATTTAAGTGGATTTCATAAAAAACCTTCTTAAAGAGTGTAATTATATTTCTATAGGAGGTTTGTTAAAAAATTAATGAGAATTTTTGTTATATCTGAAAGTTAAATAAAAATATTGTCCTAAGACACTATCAAGATTAGCAAAGAAAAGGGGGTAAGAATATTTCGGGAATTAATAAATAATCCAAAATCAGTAGAGAAAAATTTTTAAGTCTGATGGAAGAAAAAAAGGAAAAACTCCACCAGCAAAATCAACGAACAATTACTTCAGAGGCAGATTAAAGGCCAGCTAAGACAAAGTATAATATCGGATTATAGAATCAAAGGAGTACTATCTACAACAAATTTAAGAAACCAAACAGGTTTTCCTCCAGGATCTTCTTGAAGAAGTACTGGTAGTTTATCTACCATCCCACCACTTTCGATGCAAAAGTTCTTGGATAATTCTAATATACAAAATTCTTGTGTCACGGTGTGCGTGATAGAATTCCTTGATTTTCGTTAATCTTACCGTGCATATCGGCTAGGGTAGAGAATCGGACAGCATCTATTTTTCATCCCTCTGTTTTCATGCCTCAATTTTTTTTGGACAAAATTTTTTGGTTTTATTTTTTATGATACAGGTTTTCTAGTAAATAAAACTTAATTGTAATTTAATCTTTGAGTTTGCCTAACCTGTCGACCATATCTGGTTACTACGTTCTTGATATCACTGTCACTTGCAATTTTTGATTTTGACGTTTTCTGTTTTTTCAGTTGGACATTTTCTTCTAAACTGTCAACCTCTAACGGGAAAATTCTTTGAACTGATCTTAATAGGATGCCATCTACCGTTTTGACTCTGACCAATCTAACTTCTCCATCTTTCCCCGGAATAATTTCCATTATCCGTGCGAGTCGCCAGTCTAGTCTTTTTGTGTTATCGTTTCCAACTAAAACGATATCCCCTAATTATAGAATTTTCTTCTTAGAGTTTGTATTCCTTAACAAAAGTTCTCCCAGATACTCCCTTCTAAATCTTTTCCTCAAATAGTTCTTTAATTTAAGTCTGTGTCTCCTTCTTCTGTTTCAACTTTTTCCATCCACCAAATCTACATCTGGCACTCCGACTTCTTTAATGTCAGATAAAAATATTGCCGAAGTAATTGGAACCAAGTCACTGACATCTTTAATATGGCTTCACAATCACAGAGGACTGTTAGAAGATCTTTGTAGTTTAAACAAGCTTTTCCAAGGACCTTTCTGAGAGAACAACCTCGAGATAGCAAATCTGCTGGATTAATTTTTGTTGAAATATAGTCCCAAGTATCTTTGTCGTTAAGTTTCCTGTTTTCTTGAACTCTATTTCAGACTAAGGTCTTTCACTTATCAGATTGTTTAATCCAGGAAAGCACGGTAGAAGAATCAGTCCAGCAGAAAGTAAGTAGCTCTTCAATATTAAAAATATTTAAAACAATTGACATTAACCACGCTCCAATGGCTGCTGCTATCAGCTATGCGCGAAAGATAGATAGCCTTTTCAACTCTTAGCTGCAACTAAATTAGTTGATATATGTACAGATACTTCACTTCTTAGAAATATTGCAGTCGAATAGGCATCTTTGCTGTCAAAAAACTATTTTTCCATTTGACAGAATGCGTACTGCAAATATCATCAAAGTTTATAGGCGCTTTCTTTCGTGCTACATACAGAACACTATTTAACTAAAATTTAATATAAGGGCATACTATTTAACAAAAATCTAATACGAGGGTACATCAATCTTGAAAATTCATGTTTTCCACATGGACAGTCATATATCGCCTGTTCCCGTGTCGGAATACCAACATTATTTATATACGTGAAAGAAAAAAAAATTAAGAATAATGTACATTATAAAGCATTTGAATAATAAACTTGATTGTACCAATTCTAATTCAATATTCACCGTTAAGACATGACAAAGTCTGTCGAGTAAATTAGTTCAAAATAAAAATCAATCATATGTCAATCTGACGATGATCCTTTATCGAAACAGATGTGATTGAAATAAAATAACTAATTTTTTAATTAAACGTGGTTTTAAAAAGTTTCATTGATTCATGTTCTTAGTAGTACAGATTCAACAATATTTTTTTAACTATTAAATTTTTAATTTATTGAGAATTTAGGGTAATTTTTATCTTGATGTACGAGGTGCCTGAGAAAAGTAATGAGATTGGTAACACTACGGGAGATCTGGCAAGTTTTGTTTTAATTGTGCGTCACAGAAATGGAGCATCGGAATTTAGAGCAACGTTGTGCAATAAAGTTTTGTGCTAAACTTGGTGAATCCGCGAGTGTGATTTTTGAAAAGTTGAAACAGGTCTATGGGGAACAGTGCTTATCGAGAGCACAAGTTTTCCGCTGGCACAAATCATTTTTGGAAGGCCGAGAACACGTTGAAGATGAACCTCGCTCAGGGAGACCTTTGACTTTAAGAACGGACTAAACCTTGGATCGTGTGAGGGCGCTTGTGAGATCAGACCGTCGTTTAACAATAAAGATGATCAGTGAACAGCTAAATTTAAACACTTTCACCGTGCATCAAATTGTGACAGATGATTTGAACATGCGAAAGGTGGATGCTTCATCATGACAATGCTCCATGTCACACGGCCATTTCCATCCGTGAATTTTTGAACTCAAAACGCATTACTGTTGTTCCTCAACCCCCCTATTCACCTGATTTAAGTCCTTGTGACTTTTTCCTCTTCCCGAAATTGAAACATGTCCTAAAAGGACGTCATTTTGGAACTCTGGAGAACATTCAAAAGACTGTGACCGACCAGTTAAAAGCCATACCAATTGAAGACTTCCAGCGCTGCTACCAAGAGTGGGAACGACGACTCCGCCGATGTATAGCTGCCCAAGAAAACTACTTTGAAGGGGATAACATTGTTGTTTGAAAATAATAAAAACTTTGGTTAGTATGAAATCAGTCTCATTATTTTTCTAACACACCTCGTATTCTCCAATTTCTAAGGATTTTTATGAGAATCGTTTTCAACAAAAATACGTTTTTTTATGTTCCCTAGAGAAACGTTGCGTTCTCTACAGGGACTTTCTTTATCTTCCAACAGCAATATTGGCGTATTTCATCCTTTTATTGTATTTGTTCTGCCGGTAAAATTGTATAGGTGTACTATTATATTTATTATAACTGTCATAGTGTAATAAAGGAACAGTTTTAGTTTCTATTTTTAACAAAAAACCATTAAAGTAAATCATGACATTCCTTAATAATTTTTGTGTATTATAAAAATTAAACCTTTTGTCAAACATCCAAATCATGTGTAATGCAATAATGTACAGCATTTGAGTTTAATTTAAGTGAGTGTTTTGCATAGTGGATTTATAATTGAAATCTGTTATCTATATAGTGGTAAGTGTTCATTGTTTCAGTCACGAAAGGCAAATTTACAGGGGTCCTTAGGAAACAGACGAAAAACAACTGTCCCATTTTAAATAATGTAACATTCTACGTTAATTATCGTAATAAGTTTGTAAAATATTAACATAAGTACCATCTATATAAGATAATTCTTAACCAAAGGATATCGTTTATAGTTTCTTCATTTTAGCTCAACATGTGAACTCTACGATAGCAGTGATGCGTTTGTCTCGTACATAGCCTTGCGGTAAAATGTCAGCCATTTTGGTTCACAGTGATGAAATAAAAAATGCTAAACAGGCAATGCTAATATTTGTCCGCGATTTAATTTTAAATAGTCATGCGCACACAAATAAAATGTTTTTGATGAACGTACCTCAAATAATAGTCTTGCGGTTGGTAACGATCTCGCTACTATTGGTCCCTGCTAGTTAGATAATTTGCAAACACACCTGCTTTTCAATATGCCAGCTTGGCTTGATTTCCAACAACGATGAAACCAATCTTATCAATCTTACCAGAATTCAGTTTGATTTTGATGAATCTATTGGGTAAGTAGGTACTTTGATTCTATTTAATTACTTTGATGAAAATATTTTTGTTAAATAATGTAATTAAACTCAACTTTTAATTAAAAAAATGGGATTATGATACCAATTCTCACCGTACTTAAGATGTCGTGATTAACTTCAATTGCCAATCGGAGATATCAGAGCGAATAAGAGAGAATAAGAGGACGAAAACCAAAATGCACGGCCTTTTATACCTATTCCCTAATTATGACACTAATGACATTAAATTAGCAATCAATTGTTTCAATTGGCAAAATTTACTCTTTTAAATGGTCACTATTTGAGTTTTGATAATAAAATAGGGCTACACTGTCTATCACTGTAACATTTATAGTTAATACACTGATTTCACCCTTGTCTAATAACATTTATTAACACAGTTTTTATATTTTTAGGTATTTCTCATATTATGAGGTTTTGCCTGAATACATATCTGTTATCGAAGCACTACAAAATGTTTACATGCACAATGTAAGTACTTCCACCTTATAACTAATATTTAAACATTTAACTACCTAAATTGCATAATTGTTTATTAAAAATATGAATTAAATTAATAGTCTTGATTATATTATTTTGGTTTTAGATTCCGACTTTAACTTCCAGAGAAAGCTATATTAATTGAGACTTGCTTGATTGTTGTGAAAGAGTATTACAGAATACTATCCGAGATAAAATCGTTAAATAAATTCTTCCTATATTTAAATGTTTAACATTTAAGTTTACTATATGAAATATTTTAAATTAAATAAAGAAAAGAATTATTTTAATATCCTTTTATATTTTCTTACTTAGGTAAGTTTTACATTATATTTATTTTTGAACTTAGCTATTAATCTTAATATATATCTTTAAATAACCTTTATATTTATTATATTTTAAACTTTTTAATACACATTATATTTATTATGTTTTAAATTCAAAGAAAATCTCTTTATTTGTTGTTCATTGTTTTATTCTTATCCAAACAGTTTTTGGAATTGATTTATCTTAACATAGTATTTAAAGCTAAATAATAATTGGAATAACTTCTAAGTAATATATAGCCCCAGCCGAGGTATTTTATTTTTCTTCTATATTTGTGTAAAATTAGCATAATTTAGTTAAGTATACCCAATTTTATTAGTTGAATATCTTTTTTATCAAATTAAAGGCAAAATTAAAAACTAATAGTTGTTTTAATGTTAATTAAATCTAATTAAATAACTTTCATTACAAATTAACTTTTATATTATAAATTGCCGAATAACGCCGGTTAATATTACAAATTGGCGCCCAACACCCTTTTCTTATTACAAAATGCGGCTTAAAACATTTAATATTACAATATTTATACTATATTTGTCTGAAGTTGGCAGCACAGTGAATTCATTACAAATGCAAATCCTCAAAGCCCAAGCTTTGAAGTAGTATACATTTCTATTGGAACATAGATGTTATTTTTCAAACAGTTCACCCTGTAATTAGGGATTAACTAACCCAAACACAATAGGTCATATTGGAGCACCTAGTCACCACATCACGAACAGATTAGTGCATCATGAAAATTTTAAACAATAGTTTTAAATGAGCCACTTGCACTGGAACAAAACTCGAACTTGACGCCATTTTCACTACCGAAAATGGAGTAAAATAATAAAAATATAGATCACAATCTAAACCACCAATACTAACGAGTACCTATATTCTTATGTATTAGGATATAAACAAATCCTCAATGTATAGCAATTGTACACATAGGGTTACCTTAATCCCTTAACACCCCTAACGACCACAATAATTTTCGTTAAAATCGCTACTGATTTAGGGTCTTGTTTACATTTTACGATTTAATGACTTTTCTTAGATGCCAACTCCAAACAAATAAACTTATTAATGTTATGCAATGGGAAACTTAAACTAACTGAAAATGTTAATTTACAATATTTCCGCGTCAATGTTAAAACCATTTTACCATAAATAAATGACTATTGTGTACGAGAAAATAGGTTCATTGCAGTTTTTTTTAGGTTAATGCCAGAAAATCACGAACGGAAACATGAAAAATAAAAAGCAAGTTTTGGTTTTGCTTTTTATTCTCTCTTTTTTTGTTTACCTGGAAAATGATAGGTTTTACGAGTTTGACAACAGTCTGGAAAATGGATACATTGTTTGCTGTAACAACAAAAACGACTTTTATAAACAACGAACATTTTTCAATAATCCAAATGTAGGTAAATATTCATCATATATACAAACAACAAGTAAAATACATTTTTCTACTTTCTCCTTTTAAACTAATGATTCCCTATTTAACAGCAGGTAGGAACTGGCTCATTTAAAATAAATGTGTTTTCTAAAATTCCGAGTAAAATTTAAAAAAATAATCAGATAAGTAATATGTCAAAAATGTATCTGAATTTTATAAATTTTCTAATTTTGGGTTATCCAAATCCCTTAGTAACGCCCCAACTATCTTTTAGGCGGAGATTCACGCTATAGACGTTAGGATCCAGGAGTGTCTACTCAGAGACACTCGAAGGACTAACCTCTATATTCTTACAGACATTCAAGCAGGCTCTGAGTTTTTTTACTTATGAGTCAAAGACAATCTGAGAATTCCTGGAAGGAGCCCTCTAGAAAGCTGATCAACTTCGCTGGATTTCAAAACATGTCTCTCCGTACCATAATCGAACCACCTCCTAGCTGCTCTTATTGAGCAAATCGCTCACCTGCGCGTCTATAAACTGGAATACGTCTATCGGATCTAAAAAATTAAAATCTTGATTCATCCGTAAAAAGAATATTAGCCCAATCGTTAATATCCCAATTAACATGTTCTCTTGCGAACCTTAAACGTGCTACACAGTGTGTAGGTATTCTGGATCTGATTCCAAAATTCCTTAATCTGTTTGTAACGTATTGACAGATATTCTAACATTACGGACTCCAGAGAGAACATTTTGCAGTTGCCTGGCTGTAACATGACGAGTTCGCAAAGTCTGAATAATGGTCATTTGCAGGATTAGTACACTTGGGATGTCCTGAAACTGGTTTTCTATTATAACTTCCAGTTTCTCTAAACATTATTAAGTCTTTAGAAACTCTGGATTGGTTGGACTTCTGCAATGCTGAGATCGTCCATCTTCAACTTAAGCCACGATTTAGAGGTGGAGTCAACCTGGTACACGGACGGCTCAAAGACGCCGTATGGCGTGGGAGCCGGCGTAGTCGAAAGGAAACAAGGGATAACATTCCCAGTAAGTTTATCCCAAAATGCCACGATTTTTCAAGCAGAAATTACGGTATTTCACTACTGTGTAGAAGAAATTAAAAGGCTGGATAGGACATACCATTCAATAGCCATCTTCACAGACAGTCAGGCGGTGCTAAGGGCACTAAATTCTGTAGAGGTCAATTCTAGGCTAGTATGGGACTGTGTGCATGCTCTGAATACTCTGGGGGATCGTAGCAAGGTTACGGTAGCTTGGGTACCAGGGCATAGGGGTCTAAAAGGCAATGAAAAGGCAGATGAAATGGCTAAACTAGGCTCATCAATGCCTTTTATTGGACCGGAACCTTTCTGCGGCATTGCAAAAAATATAATAAAAACGGCCATGAAAACATGGATGGCACAAAAATCACGGGAATGGTGGTGGAATTCACCAGGACAAAGGCAAGCGAAACAGTTCATAATGGAACATTCGCAAAAGTTTACGTCAGACTTATTGAGTAAAGACAGGAAAACGGTCAAAACTGTAGTAAGTCTATTGACGGGTCACTGTAAGCTGAACAGGTATCTTAAGCTGATGGGGTTGACAGAGACGGATCTGTGCAGATTCTGTCACCTAGAAGAGGAAACACCAGAGCACATCTTATGTCAGTGCGACGGTCTGGTAAATATGCGGTTCCTGACTTTAGGAGAAGAATATCCATTGGCAAGGGACTACATGAAGGTTACAGTCTCAAAGCTTATAGACTTCGTTAAGAGAGTCGGACGGGGGGATGTAATCTAGTTTTTCGAGGACCACAATAGATCTGAAAAGGTCGCAGTGGAATAGGCTTCTGGCCACCTCTTAAACATCTATCTATCTAAGCCACGATTTGAGCTGCTTGTTCTGAGAAGAATTAAAAAAACGTACTGCACACAAGAAATTTTAAAATGTTAATAATACAAATAGGATTTATCAAAATTTATTAATTTTTTGTTTTTCAACCAAAAAGGCGATTTAAACTATGAATATTTTGGGCTTTTATACTTACATCTAAAGAATACCATACACTCATATTAAAATATTCTGAAAAATGTATTTGTTTACATGAAATTAGTTTGTATTAAACATTTTGTTGTATTATACCCTACCCCTTTCTATTTAACCGTTACTTTAAAATCGCACTGTATATTTGTAAATAACCCTTATTAGAGATAGAAGCGTTTCATGGCTATTTTAAAAAATAAATGAAAACAATTTACAACTGTAAAACACCAATTAATAAAAATACCGTAACAATACACTCTCAATTAACTCCGACATCGTTGGGCAAAATACATGTCTATATAACGAGCTCTGAGCACATAGCGGTCTGTCGTTAGACATGAAGTTGTGAAATGAAACAAGATGCGAAAAATGTACAAGAGAATGGAATTTTCTCGTACCGGTAAATGGAAAGCCGCGAAATGAGAAATTTTCTTTACGGAAAATAACAGAAAAGCTTTCCTTGTTAACTGTTTATGGAAACAGCTTCTCTTATTCCAGCGGCATTGCTTTTCTTGATCTTATCCTTTTTCCATGCGTCTAGAGATGATATTATGCAATCTCGAGACTTTGAAAACATTTGGTGGTAACATCTTCGCAATAAAACAAAAATAGCTGGTTAAGTTTAAACTATAAAGGATAACAAACAAATGAAACACCCAAAGTCGATGTCACAGGATTTTATTAAGATGTATACAAATTTTTGCGACTAGTTTCGGCCTAACATTGAGGCCATCATCAGGCTATAAAAAACAGTTATGTTGTATAATGCAAATAATAAAAAGGAAAGAACATACCTTGGTGTAAAAATCCAAATTGGCAATCTCCAGTCCAAAAAAACGTAAAATTAGCATTTTATAAAATTACTAAATCACTCAATTTTAAAATATGTAATCTTCATTTTTAATATTGGATATTCCCAATAAATAACTCAGTTTACTCTGATAATTTTAAAATATAAATTTTATTCTAAAATTAATTGAGATAAACATGACACACAACTTGTACAAAGTTTGAAAAAGTAAGAATTATTTGTGATTTGTGTCGACGGAAAACAAACCCCAAATCTTGAAAATCCATATAAAGTTTTAATGACAGCAAAACCCATCTCAACCAAAACCGAAAAAGTTTTTTCAATAACTAAAAAAATATTGTTACCAAACATATACACTAAACCCAAAAAATATGGGAAATAAAATATTCCAATCGTTTTAAAACAAAAAATGTTCTAAAATACAAGATTTTTTTGATTCGTTATAAAATGGAGATTTTAGAAGTAAAATAAATAAAAAAAAACTTATTCAGAATAATAAACAGCTAAAAGGTTGTATCGAAATAGCATCGATGCTATTTCGATAGCGAAACGGCTGTCATTGCATTTAAAGTATTTATAGAATAAATAGTGGAAGTTAATTCAACCTTTTAGTTGTTTATTGTTCTGAATAAGATGAACTTTCACACAGTAAGGGTTAGTACCATAAATTTAAAAATTTATTTTATTTTATTATTTTTGTATCTCAGAAGTTTGAATTAATCTAATATAGTAAGAACAATAAAAAAATGTAAACAAAACTTCTACATTTATTTTAATTAGTATTCTAAATATTCGCCACAAAATTCAATAGATTTGATAAAGAAATGATATAAATGTAATTTACAAAATAAAACTAAATTAGTATCGTTGGATGTAACCAATATTTTCTCTAAAATACCTCTTAAAAAAGGTAAGTTATTGTAAAAATCAGGAGTTCCGCAAGGCTCGAACTTGGGCCCTCTGTTATTTACATTATTCATAAATGATTTTCCATCAGTGCTAAAATATTCAATTGGTTCACTTTTTGCAGACGATTTTAGGATTTTTAAAAATGTAAAAACAGTTAGGGGCTGTATTCTTCTGCAGAAAGATATAAATAGTATAGTGAAATGGAGTTATAACAACAAACTTCTATTTAATGTAAATAATTGCCACGTTTTGACTTTGTATAGAATAAAACATCCCGTTATTTTTAATTACACTATGGATAATGAAGTTTTAGACCGAATAGAAGAGGTTAAAGTTTTGGGTGTAACATACAATTCTGCATTTTCTTCTGCCAGCCATATTCACAATATTGTTAAATCCGTTGATCGGATATTAGGGTATATAATTAGAGAAACCAAGCAATTTCACAGTATGAGAAGGGTCAGAGTACTTTATTATACTTTAGTATGACCTAAACTTGGTCGTAGGAATTTCCAACTGTATTAGTTGAGTTTGAAAAAGTTTAAAATAAATGTTTGCGTACGGAATATAGAACTGTACGCACATCAACACATCGTGCAGTATTTAAAATATTATCTTTACAACAAAGGCGTATTTTGATCGTCATGATATTTTTGTATAAAATACTAAACAATAAAATAGTGCCTTGCAATTCTAACTTTAATACCATTTAACGTACCGTCACGACGCAAACGTTCTTTAATTGAGTTCAATTACCATCTAAACCAATATAGATCTAGATTTTCTCTGGTATACATGCTTCAATTAGCTAATCAAATTGGTGTCCCAACATCTCTGGACTGGACTTTATCTCAAAATAGATTTCGTCAATAAATGTTAAATTACGTTTGGTTTGGATGAATAAATAAAAAAATAGATAGTTATTTATTGTACAATCGGCTTTAGAATAGCATATACATGTTAAATGTGAATTTCGTTCACCTACCGAAGTTATAAAAACGCCCTTCTTAAACAACATAGGAATGGCAATTTTTAAAACGCCTACATTAAATGTTTTTTGGGGATTAAGGCAATTTGTCAATAAAATACCTTATTCTGCAAACATTAAAGATGTGGGCGTGGACAACTGTTTAACTGATTTCAAACTTATTATTATTTAAACCGTGATTGGTTATACACAATAAATAGGCCGTCCTTAAAATTAATTCATTGTAAGCGATTTGAGTTTGAAAATGTATATACTATTCTGAAGCCGATAGTACAAGACGATAAAATTGTACTTCATCTTGGAGGGCGTTTTTTAGCGTCTCGACTGACGTCTCGACGCTAATTATGCTCGAGAAGATAATGCGATTTTATCGTCGTGTGCAATACAACATTTTTTTATAGCAGGACTTCAATTTCAGGTGAAAAATAGAATTTTAAAGAAAATTGTAAAGGTACTCGTACATTTCAGCCTTTCTCCTGCAAGTCTATTTTGAAATGCTAGCAAATTTTTACCATGCCTTCGTACGCAACTTTTGAGAGATTTTTTTCGTCATTTAAGTGTTGTTAGTTTCTGAATAAACGTTTTGCCAGAGAATAGTATAAATGCGCTTATCGAAAATTTATGGAATATAAAGAAAATAAAGAAATATTATCATTTTCTGAAAATGTAATGCTTGTTTATTTTCAGTAGTAATTTAACTAGTGCAATGAAAATTATCGATAATTTTTGGGAAAGATGCTCGAATGCATGTTAAGTTGAAAAATAGCACGAGTGCGCGAAGCGCACGAGTGCCTTTTTCAGTTTAAATTGCGTGCACGAGTTAAATTTTATTAGAAAATTTTTTGAATCAAACAAATCGTATTGTGCCTCTGTCATTTGCTGTCACATTGACATCAACTGTGGCAACTATAATTTTTATGAGAAAAGTTTATAAATAAATCAAATCGTTTTGTGTCACTGTCAGTTGCTGTCACATTGGCGTCACCTGTGGCGATAACAATATTGCACAATGTCGCGATTTGGAAATGCTTCTGCTGTAGATATTGACAAGAATATAGACAATCTTACGCCAACGAATACGAAAAAGTCAAAAATATCAGTATGGAGACAATTTCAAGAGTTTTGTGCTGAAAGAAACCACTTATTAGAACGAGGAACTTCGGTGGAAAAAATTGTCTTCACTCTAAAGGACTGGGTAAGCAACATGCGCAAGAAGGATGGATCCTTCTATAAAGAAAGTGGAACGTAACAGCAAAACTTGTTCAGGAAAAATATTGCGAAGATTTCGGTATTGTAATAGATCCATTTAATGATGTAAGATTTTAATCTGCTAGGAGTGCCCGAGATGCTACGCACAAAATATTACAAATGAACCCGGAAAAGAGAAAAGAAAGCTCTTCGGCTTTTACTCACAAAGAATTGCTGCAGAAAGGTCTGCAGAAAAAATTTTTCTATCTCATATCTTATGAGCTAGCATTTCGAGGAGGTAAGGCAGTCAACTGTTTGACGGATTTTTTTCAAGAAGAAAAGTTTCATGATGGAACAAGCACAAATAGAATAAAATATAATCCAGTATTTTCAAAAACCTGCCAAGGAGAAGGCCGTAGATTAGCGGACAGTAAATGGTTAATCCGAAACATTAGTAATGAAGACATCTGCCCCGTTAGGTAGGTCAAATTAAGGGTTTTTTATTTAATTTTACTTTTGAATGCATTTTTCAAAAGTATACAGAAAACTTTTGTCAAAACGAGGATCTAACGTGAAGACGAACCGTCTGTTTCTTACACCGAATCGAGAATGGCAAAATAGTGGTATATGGTTCAAGAACATCCCAGCTGGTAGAAGCGAGATCGCAAAATGGAAAAAGCTGTCTGTCCAAGAAGCAGGTCTCGATAGCGAAAAGTTCAAATTCACAAACCATTCTCATCCAGCAACTGCCGTAAGCCATCTAGCCAAGGTTGGGGTAAACGAAAGCCAGCTAACGAAAATAACGGGACATGGAAATGTCAATTCAATAAAACCTTATTTACAACTTGATAAAGAGTTTGATAAGGAAATAATAAAGAATATGAGAAACAGTGAGAACAGCGAGGTTGGTGATTTTTCAGTTTCAACTTCTTCCAGTAACGTTGTTTCTGACCGACAATAAACTTCGACTGGTTCAATCATAAATTTTTAATTATTGCGTTTTTAATTGTTCAAATTTCAATAACTAGGCTTAACAGTGTTCATGCTATTTCAATAAATCATAAACGTTTAATATAATTACGTCTGCATTTATTTTGTAGGACCTGATAATTCGTACTAGTGCAAATTATCGATAATTTGCACTAGTGCAAAATTATCGCCTAATTGCATGCTCATTGGCTGAAATAACAATCAAAAAATAGTCGGAACATTGTTGAAATGTCAAATTTGACAGATGAAAAAAATTTTCGGAATTAATAAAATTGGCAATATGCCCAGAATTTTTACAATTGCCGAACCCTAATCTTTATACCAGCCATTCTTTTCGACGCTTCTCTGCAACTATTTTAGTAAACGCAGGAGGAGATTTATTAACTCTTAAACGCCATGGTGGATGGCGATCAAGCAATATTGCAGAAAGCTATGTCGATGACGCCATCGCCAATAAAATAGAGATAGCCAATAAAATGGTAAACACAGTAGACTCCCCAATTAATCAAAAAGAAAAACCTTCCACATCATCGGCAAATATTTCAACACTTACCGAGAATTTGGTAAAAAATAGAGAGACTCCTGGATTAACACTTCAAAATTGCTGAAATTTTACCATAAATTATAATTTCAAATAAAGATGTTTATTGTTTTTGTCTTAAATTTAATTAACTTTAATATAATCATTTAAATTGGGTTAAATTAAGTGTTATAATTATTATTTTGCATTTCTGTAATATACTTAATAATAATAAAAATGGTTACAGATTTCAAATAAGTTTCTTATTTTAATTTTTATAAATCGTGATCGAAGAAAAAGTATTGTGTGCTACTATTATTCTGATCCGCATTGTCTTCGTATATATTTCCATTTACAGCACCAAATTTATGTTAACAAAATAAAATATGTGATCAGTATTTCATTGGTCGTCCAATTTCTCACACATATAGCTTCCGATTCCGTTTGTAATCCAATAAGAGAAGAAAGACATCAGCATTGCAACACCTTCTAAAATATGCCGATCCTTTGTGAGAAATTTATATCCAATTCACCTAGAAAGCTTTTATATGTAAGAGCAAAAATAATTAGAAATCAATGAGCAGATAATAAATGGTGATTTAGTGTTTGAGAAAAGCCAGGGTTACAGCTAGGCAATATAGTGGCTCTCTTTTTACGAGTCGCATTCATATTACTTTGAAATGTGTATTAAATCGGAGCAAGGCGTCGTTAAGGAAAGAAGTGATTAAGTGATTTTATACAATAAAAGCTTGTTCATTGTTAGAGATTAAGAGAGGTTGATGTAATGCACTTAGGGAATCTTGTAGAAATTGGATTGGTATTGGACAATTGATTAATAGTGGTTGGTAACTATAGTGTGGTCAGACGAAATTGATTTTATTCTTGGTAAATAAGATAATAAAATAGTTTTTTATGGTCGCTTAAATTAGCTAGGATTGTATAAAAAAGGGAAGATTTTTACAAGATAAACCGTTATTTTTTAGTATATGTTTTTTTATACAGGGTGATTCGCATAAGAATCGACATAGAGCAAGGACATAAAGGGAAACTCAAAATAGGACGATTTAACGCAACTTACCTCCATGTCAAGTTGCTTCCCTGAGAAGTAATAAGCTTTAAAAGAGAATTTTTAAATTTAGAAACGAGTCAAACGAGTCCGGGAAATGGCACTTTACCGTACAGTATGAAAAAAATTCGTATTTCGCGAAATTACGCGGTCAAAATTTTCTCGAATCAGATTTAAGGATTTCGGTTAATAGTAAAACCGTATTTTTTTTTAGTTTTTTGAACAATCGTTAATTAATTTAGTAGGTATTCTACATCACAAGTCATGGTTTTTTTATTTATTTGAATTATTTATTATTAAGTTTTAATTAAATAATTCATTAAGGGGCGACAATGACCCAGATGAACCTATATTGACGGACGGCTAATGGGCAAAAAAATGGATTAAGCTGCTGATATTCCAATTACTATGCAATGTTTGATGTGCCTATTACAGGACTCATCTTCTTGGACATTTTGCCTAATTGACAATAGTACAGTATCCGCAAAATAATCAGTACCGAAAATAAAAATAAAAATTAATTTTTAATTTCTGTAATGTAAGTGTTCAAAATGTTCACCATTTCGACGCAAACAAGCTTCATATCGATTTTGTAAGTCAATAAACATATTTATAAAAAGTAGTTGATGGAACTGCCGAAAAATATTTTGTATTCTTTCCCGTAGTTCGGCAATATTCGCCGGCGGATTTTCCGGATGAAATATTTTTTCCTTCATTATGCCCCAAATGTATGCGTCAGGTGGCGTCAGATCAGGTGAATGAGAAGGATATTCGAAGTCTGTTCCCCGAGAAATTGTTCTATTATCGAAATGGTGACGGAGTAAGTCTAAGGTGCGCACAGTTGTATTGCTCGTTGCACCATCTTGTTGGAACCATTGTGTACGAAACTGCAGATTTCGTGCACGGCAAAAGGTATAATAATTTTCTCTCTATAACGTTCTTGGTTGACAGGACCAATTATTCCATTACCAGATACCGCGCACCAAACGGTAACTCGAGACTGTGGAGTGGTTTCTCTACAATGACATCAGGACGTTTAAATCCAAGGAATCTGGTTGTTTGTCGATTAATATAGCCGCTAAGATGAACGTGACTCTCGTCTGAAAACCATATGTTTTTCAAAAATTCGGGATCTTCGTAAATTAAACTCAACATGCGACCACATTAAATTTCTCTTGCACTTTTGTCCGCATCATTTAGTCGTTGTCCAACTTGAATACGGTATGGATAACCACCAATTTATTTGAACATGCGACGTAAAGACGTTTCACTAATGTTGAGTTTACATGCAGCTCTTACAAGACTTCTTTGAGGTGATTGCACAACTTGGTTAAAAATACGTCCTTCATTTTCGTTAGTGCATACTCTTTTTCGACGACCTGAAGAACCTTTACGTTGACACAATACACTACCAGTGCGACGAAATTTTTCAACAACAGCTAACATCACACTTTTACTAGGAGCTGCTTTATTAAATTTTTGTTGATATTTTATTGACACCTGTTCTAAGCTTGGACCATCATTATGACCTTTTCCGTATGAATGAAAATAATGCTCTACCAAAAACACTTTTTCTTCCGTTGTTAAAACCATTTTTAAATCAAATTTAACTGCAGCGTACTATTAATATATCAACTAATGACAAATCCATATTACATAAACAACTCCACAGCACTCTCAGTTTAGGTACTGTTTATTTTGGCGGATACCGTACTTCCGCTCCATTAGCCACTTCCATTCACACCCCTAACTAAACTAACCTAGTAAGACAACTGACAGCTCACGCTTATAAATATCAAGGCCCCAAACGAATCATTATTTTTTGCCGACTGATTCTCATCGTAGAAGGCTTCCTTTCTCTAAAACTATCGAATCTACCGTATTGGTTGTATGAATATTACAACCGCCAAGGTTATAAAGTCTAGAATACCGCTAAACATATCGCAAGAAATACCGCTAAGAACCCAACAGACGTAAAAAATAACGTTAAGAACCCAGTAGTTGTAAGACATACCGTTAATAATCTAGTAGATGAAAGAAATACCATAAAGCCATAAACACCGTCCAAAAGCCCTAGGAACCCAAAAAGCAGCCCGAGGCCCCCTTGGAAACTTGAAAGGTTCAAGTTAAGTACCTTCCACTCTTATAGGTTTAGTTCTTTCTTTTACTTATTTCTGGAAGACTAGTAAAATTTGTAAATAAATAAATAAATTATTCTTCTTTATCAGTTTTAATTAAAAAACAACTTGGCTGTAAGAGCTGTAGGGTATATGGTGTTCGGTTTAACTGCTCATATAGATAAGGGTTGTCTGAAAAGTTTCCGACCTCAACATGATGATGGCAGCACTCGTAAACATAAGTTGGGAAATGTGTTTGCGCATGCTTTGGAAGGTACCCACTAAAATTTCCGCCATTTTGTCAAAACAATGGACTGCGAAGGAGAAATCGGCTCCAATAAAAGCAAAGGTTGTTTCTTCGGCTGGGAAAGTGATGGTAACTGGGATAGTCATGGAGTTATCCCAATCGATTATCTTCAAAAAGGAAAAACCATTACAGGAGCATACTACGCATCATTACTTGACAAGCTGAAGGCAGAAATTGCGGAAAAACGGTCACATTTGGAGAAAAAAAGAATTTTGTTTCACCAAGACAATGCGCCGTCTCACACCTCAGCGGTTGCCATGGCAAAAATCCACGGATTACGGTTTGAACTGCTTGACCACCCTCTTTACTCACCAGACCTAGTCCCAAGCTAATTTTTTTTGTTCCCTAAGCTAAGGACAGAGATTTTCGTCGAATGAGGAGACCATCACCTTCGTAAACTATTTTGCAGAGAAAGACGCTGAGTACTATTTGGACGGGTTGAAGAGATGGGAGCATCGCTGGGAGAAGTGTATAGACTTACAAGAAGACTATGTAGAAAAATAAAAATTAATTTGAAGAAAGAATGTCTAGTATCTTTGTTAGGTCGGAAACTCTTCAGACAACCCCCTAATCTTAACATTTATAATTGTTACAATAATTTCTATTTAAATTCTGTAATGTGTTTTTATCTTTTTATACTTATTTTGTTTTTCCGTAAACGAATAAAAAGATAGAAAAGATCCAGTGAAACGCAAAGTCAAAACCACAGACTTTTATTCAAGTAATGTACAATTATTGCAACTAGTTTCGGTCTAAATTAGACCATCATCAGGCAGGGTCACAAGAGCAGAAATTTAGTATATTAACACAACTTAGATATAGGTGTAAATTGTAATATTGAATTTAATTCAAATTAAGAATTTAAAAATTTAAGAATAAAAAGATAGTAACGCCCTCGACTTTAATATCCAATTAAACTGAACTATAATGAAACATTAACTTGGCGTCGAACCACTTCTTGAGAGGTGTCTTTACTCGAGACCTGCTCATAGTGAGTTTAAGTGTAACAATACAAAGAAAAAACAGAAAACGTTAACATTAATCAATGTGTCCAATTCACTATATATGGAGTATCTTTTATTAGTTAATGTCCACCAATTAGTTGATTCTTTCGTTGAAGTACTCATCTGAAGTATAAGTGAAAAGTATGTAAACATTATCCTTAAAGTTTTGAAGAATGTTTGCCTTTTTCAGCTTTCAGTCTGCTTAAAATGTATTTTTAATAAAGAGACATCGGACGCAACATAATTAAAAAATAATATTGGGATTACGTTGACGTAGAGAAATTTTAAAAGAATTATGATGTTTATTGTTTGTTCAAGTTAAAGTAACCACACTGTAAAGTAAAGATTAAAGCGTGGAAGTTAAATTTTACATTAAAAGATTATAAATAGATTGGTTTTCACCCGAGCTAGTAAGACTTAGATGAATTGCGTGACAGGAAGAAAACGATATGCTAATTTTCCAACGATGATGGCTTAGTTCGATAGCAAAGCTGACTTTAATTATAGTTATTTTTCGAGACAATATATTTAGTTCGTTTAGAACAACAAAGAGCTGGTCGTGGGATATATATTTAAAAATTTTTAAATAACCATTACTTTTTTATATGCTCACTTACTTTAATTATTCTGGAACTTTATTTTTACATATTTAGAATACTTGAGATACTCTGTATTTACATAAGAAGGACATAAAGCCCTTAAATTTTTTTGTTTTAGCAAAAATCAATGAAATTCAATAAAAATAGAATTACTAAAACCATTTTACATGTCACCTGTCCACACCAAGAACGGAGGTGCGCAATGTTGTACAATAAATTACGATTTCCAATGACCCGCGCACATGCTAGACTCAATGGTGAGCTTCCACAATCTACTACGTAGGTTTTGAGTTTTATGTGAGTGGTTTATAAATATTCCTTCCACTGTAACTTAATAGGCCCACTCCTAGGTTCCTAGGCTGAGTTCTCAAAGCACAGATTACTAGCACCAGACAGTAATGTCGGCAAAATATCAAACGATTTTAAAACCCGTCGTCAATGAGCTTGGATCTTGAAATATTATTATTTCTTACAAATTTGCAATTTTAAATTGGGGACAATAACAATTTCCAGTGCCGTATATGGTTTTTTTGAAATTTCAATAACAATAAAATAAAGAAAGAAGTTCATTTTTATTTCTGAATAGAATGTATTTTTGGACAATACATAATAAGAATAATAGTCTATACCACTATGATTTTATACCTAATCACAATTGATTAGTCAAATGTTATTTTGATAAGGTCTTTAAGAGCAAACCGGACATGTCCGAAAATTTTAAAAGCATCCTGAGCCTTTATTTCTAATCCGATTTTTGTGAAATTTTCAGTAAACACTCATTATTACTAAACTTAGGGGGGTATTACCTTGATTTTTTTCTAAACCCTTTAGAAGTATTTATTTCCTAATAAAAACGAAAAAAAAAAGAAAAAAAAAAGGTTATTCCCGTCTTCTACATTAAATTTAAGAAAATGTGTCGCTTTCTGTTTTAGTAAATGTCGAATAGTTTTTAAATGGGATGCTTTCCCACCTTTGCCTAAAAATTTTCTATAAAATGCTGCCCTCTCGTTGTATAAATTTTAAGACAGTTTTAATCGCGTTGGTCTGGATATTCACAGTGGCGGAGCAATTATCATGTTAAGACGAGAGTATCAGAAAATTTAATATAACTTTTTTGTTGTATTTAATGATGTGACTTTTTCTAATTAAATTAAAGTAAATTTAAAATTTTGACAAGGTGGTCAAAATAATATTGATTAACTTCACTACCACAAAATTAAATTTTGCCTCTAAATAGTGTTTACAAGGTTAACACAACATTATAAAGCAGACATTTTTTTCAATTTCATGTTTTTAATTCTATCTAATCTACATAAATCTGCCACTAATATCATTTCTCTTGTAGTTTCTGGTGTACTTATTTATTAAGAAGAATACATAGGTACATCGAAAACAAAAAAATTGCATAACTTAAAAATAAGGACAAGTAGCATTATTCATATAGGTACATCCAGTCAAAATTGTTTCACCAAATTTCTATATTTCGCTAAAATATCTACAGGGAGATTTATATTAGGGACCTAAAATGAAATGATTTTTATATGCATTTTACAACTAAATACTTCAATATGTCAATCTAATGATGCTAGTTTTTAGCGAAACAGCTGTAATTGAATTTAAAACTTATTTTACGAATAAATAGTGGAAGTTTCATTCAACCGTTTAGGTGTTTATTGTTTTTTTTATACGATTTTGCTGGTTAGTTGCAGTAAAGAAGACAATGAAAATCTAGTAAAAAACGCATCCAAGCACTAGACAAAAAAATGTGGAATTTCAGCTCTTATCATCTAGTTGTAAAATGCATTGAAAAAATTATTCCATTTTATGTCTATTATGTCCATTTTATGTAATAGAAATCTCCCTGTAAATATTTTTTATTTTTTTAAATAAGAATAATTAGCATGCGATATTATACAGTGTTTCGCCAAATTTAATAATTGGTTTAAATACAGAGGGTTTAATATTGCGTATATAAAATTGAATATTTTTTTTGTAAAATTTCTGCAACTCAACAAATAGAAATAAATTAATATTTGAAGTTCAACATTAATTAATTGGTAAAAAATATAAAACTTATTGTGTAGACATTAGTCTTTTATTAAAGAAATTTCATACTCTATATTTTACAAGCCCGATAAAGTTATGTTTTAACCTAATAATAGTATTATTTATGTTGTACAATCAAAACTATTTTATTTCTTTGCTATTCTCTGTCTTTGATTATCCCGAATTTTCAGTCTTCTAGGAAATCTTGAGTCAACTAGCTGTGGAAGCAAAGATTTAAAAAAAATATTTTTAATTTTTCTACCATCCTGTCAGCCCAAAAGGTTCTGCCTCGCGGAATCTAAATAGCATTTCATATGGCTTTCTGTTATGACACGAGTTCAAGTTTTAAAAACGAATCGCGAAGCGATGAGTGTTTTAAAGAACGAGTGTCACAACAGCCATATGAAATAAGTTGTTTATAATATTTTTTATATTTTGCCATTTTATCATTTTTTAAATTAATTTATTATTTGTATGTAAATTACGAAAATTTTGATTTTAAAAAGTATATCGGTAGCACTGTGTAATTTATAACATTTGACAGATTTGACATTTAAATTATGAAATGTTAATGTTTTAAAATATTTTAAAATGACTCCAATAATAATATATTATATAATTAAGAGATGATATTCATATTCACAAATACTTTTTTAAAGAACAATATAAAATAAATAAATTGCTATTAGCCACAAGTGTCATTGTCAATAGTCTTGTCATTAGATACTTCACTCATGTCGCCAACCATTTAAAACAAAAATTTGCTTGCGTAAAAGAAACATTACGATACGCAAATGCGTTTTATAATGAAGATTTTTAGTGCAAAATATAAAAACATTCATTAAACAATAATTAGGAAATTTATAGAACAATAAACAACAAAACGGTTGAATTAATCTTTCACTATTTATTCGCAAAGACGTTTTTAAATGCATTGACGGCCGTTTCGCTATAGAAATAGCATCATCAGATTGACATATTGATGTCACATTTTGTTTATTTGTAGCTAGGTACCTGATGTTGATTAGGTAGTAAGCTAGACCAATTATGGAAGTAATAAGACATAACAATATTAAAGCCTAGATGTTAATAGCCCTAAGGGATTATCCTGGATGTATTTCTCTCTAAGATCAGTATAACTGTGCAATGATATAGAAAAACCAGGAAAAAACTATATCATGCTGATCTTTACATCTAGGCTTTAATATTGTTATGTTTTATTACTTCCATACTTGGTCTAGCCTTAATAATACCTAATCAACATCAGGTACCTAGCTACAAACAAACAAAATGTAACTTCAATATGACGATGCTATTTCTATAGCGAAACGGCGGTCATTGCATTTCATATTTTGCGAATAAATAGTGAAAGTTTAATTCAATCGTTTAGTTGTTTATTGTTCTTAATAAGATGGACTTTCACATAGTAAGGGTTAGTACAATAAATTTCAGGAAATTTATAGGATAATTAATTACGTAAGATTACCTCTATAATTTTATATATTACATTTTCTATCAGCAGACCTTTTGAACTCCATATTATAAAAAAACAGAATTCTTTATCCTTGAACCTAATAAAAATATATATAATTTTTGTTTAAATGTAATTTTCCATTTTTCAAGGAAGCCCATTTAATTTTTTCGGAATTTATGGTGTCTTCAGGGTTTTTGATAGTCTCCGGACATTTTACTTCTATTTATATTTAGGTATGGATACTCAGGTCTTAAAATATACTTTATAAGTTCATTTTACTAAAATTTACTTACCACTACTCCAGAGTAAAAATTAAGAAAGTAGAAATAACATTCACGGAAGCACAAATTAAGTTAAGAAACGAACAATACACTGTAACTGTAATATAACGATTTTTTTATATCTTGCACTTATAAAAATCTTCATTATAAAACGCATTTGCGTATCGTAATGTTACTTTTACGCACGCAAATTTTTGTTTTAAATGGTTGGCGACATGCGTGAAGTAAATAATGACATGACTATAGACAATGACATTTGTGGCTAATAGCAAATTATTAATTTTATTTTGTTCTTTAAGAAAGTATTTGGGAATAAGAATATCATCTTTTACTTATATAATATATTATTATTAGTGTATATGTCATTTTAAAATATTTGAAAACAATAACAATTCATAATTTAAATGTCAAAACTGTAAAATGTTATAAATTACACAGTGCTACCGACATACTTTTTAAAATGAAATCTCTCGTAATTACATAAAAATAATAAATTAATTTATATAATTGATAAAATGGCAAAATATAAAAAATATTATAAACAACTTATTTCATATGGCTGTTGTGACACTCGTTCTTTAAAAAGCTCATCGCTTCGCGATTCGTTTTTTAAACTTGAACTCGTGTCATAACAGAAAGCCATATGAAATGCGTTGTTTAATATACTATTTAGGTACGGCTATGTACCTATTTGAAAATCATCTGCTGAAACACCCGAATTACAATAGACACATGTAAGTTTTGTTCTCTTACTTATCTTTATAGTAACTTCAATAGCGCACGAGTTTACTTGTTTCGGTAGTACATTTGGTTTAGTGGCTCTCAGCGCGGAGCGAGAAGTAGGAGGTTGGGTTAATTAGGGTGAAATTCGCTTGCCGCTGTAGGTACGGTTTGCTCTTAAGCTAAGCCGTCACCGTTATTGCGCTTAGTTGCTAAAGATATGGTTTTATGGAAAAAGTGTATATTTACGGTATGAATCTTATAAATTGATGTTTTTTGTTGTATATTTCTATTAATGTTAATGAAATTAATTAAAAACAAATAGTTGTCGAATATTTGCATCAGTATAACTATCACGATTAGATAAGGTAAAATGTTTGACCTATAACCGTAAATTGAGGGAAATAGCCCAGAAGTTTCTGGCCCATTTTAACTGCATGTTTAATTAGTCAAATCTTATATAAGATTTTAAAAAAAAGGTGTTTTTTAAATGCAAATATCGTCGATTTTTTAATGGAACACCCTATATATTTTTATTCTATCTAAAAGACGAACTCTTTCCCTTTGAGGAAATGTATAATTTGTTAAAGTTTAGATAAAAAAAAAGTTAGTTATTTGGATTTTAATTATAATTGTTTATTAGATACATATATCTACACAAAAAATTAAAAAAGAAAATAACAACACAAACTTGAAATATATGTACCAAATTTTATTAAAAATTAATTTTATAAATTATCCAATTTAATAAAAATCCTCAAGATGTTCTAAGTGTTGTCCATTTTGGTCTATATATTTTTGTAACATGAATAAAAATATTTGAAAATAATTTCGCAATATTTCTGTAGTAATTTCTTGAAATGCTCGGACAATATTACATTACATTACAGTTTTTTTAAAGTCTCTGGAATAGGATTATAACATCTTTGATTAAAGACCATATAAAAAAGTCTGGAATCGTCAAGTCTGGTGAGTGAGCAGGCCACTCAATTGGTCCAGCTCTCCCAATCTACCTATCTTCAACTGTTTCTGTTAAAGAATTTTTACCCACAAGTGAATAGTGTGGAGGTGCACCATCTTCCTGAAAGTAAACTGAACATAATATGATGACATCTTTGTTCAGTTGTGGATATAGGTAATTTTGTAACATGTCTGTGTAGACATTACCAGTAATTGTAGTTTCTTGAAAGAAGAACGGTCCATATATTTTTTCTTTAGAAACGCCACACCAAATGTTCAACTTTGGTGAATCTCTTTCGTATTCCTCAATTACCCTTTAATTTTCAGATCCCCATATGCGACAATTATGTTAATTACATCTCCCGTTTAAATGAAATCCAGCCACATCTGACATTATAAGTAAAACATCAGGAACTTCTCTAAATAAAACTAGTAATGTCTCAGAAAAAACAACTCTGGTTTGAAAATCCCTTTCATATATTTTTTGGTGTATCTGTATTTTATAAGGAGTTAACTTCAATACCTTCATAAATCTCTGAACTTCGGATTTTGAAATTCCGGTTGTGGATGATACTTTGCGAAGAGATATTCGATTATTATGTTCTTGTAATGCTTCCTGAATACGTAATAATCTATTATTTAAAAAAAAATCACCATTACGTGTTTGATATTTCTTCCTTTCCATAGATCCATTTTGTAGAATTGCAGTGTACCATTTTTAATGCTGTTTTTTGAAGGTGGATGTTTCCTAAATACCTGACGAAATCTTTTGGTAGTAACAACTAATTCATACTTAGCAAACAATAACACAGTTTTTTATTTTTCACGTGAACTAAATCGCACCATTATTGAAAATAAGTCAAAAACAAATCGCAATGAATTACTTTGACAGTTCGTTGCGTCAGTTTATTGAATCTATAAAAATCCAAAAGCCTACTTTTACATTGAAACCCGTAGATGCCTACATAACAGCCCATCCTAAAAAATCAAATAACTCACTCAATTTTCTTCAAAACTTTAACAAATTATACATTTTCTCAAAGGGAAAGAGTTCGTCTTTCAGATAGAATAAAAATATATTGGTTGTTGCTTTAAAAAATCCACGATATTTGCATTTAAAAAACACCCTATATAAGATTTTACTAATTAAACATGTATTCAGACAAAAACTTGATATAAAAAGAAATTGTTCCTTGAAAACTGGTCTTTCATTTTCTATTTTTCCTTCAATCTAATAAACCAACCAAATTTTATTTAAAACAATATTCGAACCTGTAGCAATGTGATATTTTTGTATTGATTACAATATCACCTTATTTCTAAATTTAAGCTAGTTACTGTTTGTGTATAAATGATATATTAAATTTTTATTTTTTTCAATTTGTTTCATTGCTTTACAAAATTTAATTTTATTACTCCATCTACTAACATTTTTGTTGAGCTGGCATCACTGCCTTAGAAATTTTACCATAACAGCTGATTTAGCTTTGACATTTTTATAGAGATCAATTTACACAACTACAAAAACACTATTCTTGTTTATAATAGTTGTACCAGTTTTATATGACGTTCAGTGTACCCTTGTAAATTTTACAAAAACATAAAAAACCTATGTAACTGTATAAAAATTTTTTTTATCTTTTAAGAATCCACAAAAAGACTAAAAATTTTTCGTTTAAAAAACAACACGTGTTAATAACTTACGCTTATAAAATTAAGAATAATAAAAAACTCTTCGTTTTAACAAAACTTCCAATATTTTATTATTCTTAATAAGATGGACTTCCAAAAAGTAAGGGTTAGTACAATCAATTTAATTACGCTTATAAAGATATCAAATAACAGTTTTTTAAAAAGAATCGTAATTTATTTATAACATCCTAATAGCTACCAAATGACCAAATTCATCACCGGACAGTAGTATAATGTTTTCATCAGAGGCTGTTTCTGCGTCAAATAAATTCTAAGAGGATTCCTTTTGTTCCACTTCTGATTTGAGCGACCGGTCCGGTCGTTTTATTACAGGATTTGTTCCTGTAAAATGAGAGATTTCGAGATTATTTTGTGTACTTGGATGGAAATAATAAAGATCGGAACGCAGGAAGGATGTAATAGAAGCAGGATTTCAACCCATTTTCAACATAATATTCTGATGAAATGGTGAATCACTTTGTTTTTAATCAGTTTTTCTGTACTTAAACATCATTTATTTTGGATCAAGCACGCATCTTTCAATGAATGAAAATATTCTCAATGTAGATTTTCTCAGTTTCAATGCGGTTGTCTGCTTGTTTTGTTTATTTTCTTTTTTATATCTTTTTACAGGTACCTAATTTATATACTTTCTTTTATTTATTCACTTCTTTTTGCAGATGTTATACAATACTTCTTTTAAAGTCCTTTTACAAATAATAGACAAAATCCATGAGATAAATGCCTGTGTTATGGGCTGAAAAGAAAATGCTTGAATGAGATCAAGCTCTCTCTTCGGACATGCCGTAGAATATGCGGTAAGTCATAGGGAACGAAAAAGCGGACTTTCTAGCAAGAAATGTTGCTAAAGGAATATTTATTGACCCGCAGCCATTTCTAGGCATAGCGAATAGCGTAGCCTTAGGAACAATATCGAACTGGGTAGATCGGAAGAGACGTTCTTACTGGTTTGAACTAGAGGGTTTAAGATACTCAAAGGCATTTATAAAAGGACTAAAGAGTTGCTGAATATAAGTAGACAGGACCTACAAATTATGAGGCAGTTGCCTTAATGGACATATGAAAACAATTGGACTGGAAGAGAGTGCGGACTGCACATTCTGTCCTGAGGATGAAATATCGGAGCATATCTGTGGTGCACTTGTCTTGTTACGACGAGCACACAAAATAACTCCTATCACTTTTTGACTTACATTCTAACCATATTTTGACGTTATTTCAAGTTGACAGTTTTATGACATTATTTTATTTTTTGGTTATATGCTTAGAACATAAAATAGTAAGGAAGGAGTTTGTGTTATATCTACAATATTAAAATCTGGCGACGGAAGTCGGCCATATTGGATAACCATTTATGACTCATACTTTGTTTACAAGTTAGGTATAAAAATTTAGTTTTCTGTTAAAAATTTGGATTAATTATTTATTGGTAAGTAGCTATTATTATAATAAATATACATTATATATACGTAAACTATATTTTTATGTTTAAATTAAATTATTACTTTGTATTGATCCCTAACCTATCTACTTAAAGTAACATAGGCGTATCAATAATGGAAAGAGGATATTTTATTTAATTATCATTAATTTACAATTTTTTGGTTAATCTCATAACTGTATATGTCAATTATTTTTATAAAGCAACGTTGTACAATAAATGTATTTGTGTATTAATTAACACATTATTACATTCACAGTTTCCCACGGGATGAAAATATTAGACGGGAATGGTTAAATATTGTTGATAAAGATAACTGGAGTACAGGCAAGAATAGTTTTTTAGGCTCACAACATTTTACAGAACAATCATTTGATAGAATTTCTTTAGTAATTGTTTTACTAGTACCAAATGCTATACCTACAATTAAAATCGCAAGAATGAAATATGTAAGTAATTATTACATCCACAAATTGCTTTAATAACATTGACCAAAACTACATTTTTTCTCAAATCTATTTACAGATATTTTACTTAAACATATATTTCACTAATATATACCTTTTCTATGCAGGTAAGTACTAACGACCCTTATGCTGAAGAGATAATAACTACTAGCAGTGAAACTATTTCACCAGTTCCTGTTCCTGAAACTCTACCATCTACTTCTGAAAGTCCTCGTAGGAAACAACTTATAAAAAGCATATGTGTAGTATATTTAAAAACAAGAATTTATTATATATGTAAAACTAAAATAAATAATGTAGAAAAAATTAGACATGTTTACACAAAATTCAATTTTAGGGCAAATAGCGGTAGAATGAAAAATTTTAATAAAAATTGTGTAGTATATAACTGGTTTTATTTCCTTAAATCTAGTACCCCCATTTTAGGCAATGTTGTACTATTTTTTTCCTCTACTTTTCTTATTAAAATGGTTATTTTAATATATAATGATTAGTGTCCATACTGAATAATAATAGGTATGTTTCAATAAGGACATTATTTTTCTACAAATAAAAATATAGAACGCCACTGTTAAGAAGTAACTTCCGGTAGCCATCTTGGATAACCATCTCGGTCACCTGTCCTTGAACGAGCAATACTTCCTTACTATTTTATGTTCTAAGGTTATATGGTTATATGCAATTTTTCTTGAGTGACAGTCATTTGGCATTTCCTGTCAGTGCTAGTTCTTTCTGATAAAAAAGAAGAATAGAACAGGATCCAAGTCGGCAGGAAGCTGGGAAAATCCAGGAGAACGTCGCCATGGAAGATTGATAAGAAAGATAAATAATTAAATAATTCGGTTAGACAAAAATTGTCATGCAATTTTATACAGTTTTGGTAAGTTTTGGTTTTTGACAATTAAAATTATGTTTAGTGGAACCACACCACTAAATATCTTCTGTAACTGCCGAGAGATCTAAAAATTAAGGATCAATAAATTTGAAGGTTGAAGGTTAATCGATATGTTATTCTGCGGTATTTTGGCTTTGCTTAATCGTAGCTGGCTTTATCCTAGCTTTATTTTAGCTGTATCCAAGCTTTATTTTAGCTGTATCCAACTGTGTCTTAACTGTATCCTAGCTTTATTTTAGCTGTATCCTAGTTGTATCTTAACTATATCCTAGCTTTATTTTAGCTGTATCCAAGCTGTATCTTAGCTGTATCCTAGCTTTATTTTAACTGTATACTAGCTGTATTTTTGCTGTATCTTAGCTGTGTCCTAGCTTTATTTTAGCTTAAAGAACAATATATTGTGATAAAATTAATATGTACAATTACTTCTAAAGGAGTTTAGAATAATAATAAGATAAAAAGAAAATGAAAATAAAAAATCATGAATTTATTTTCAACTTACTGTGTACAGTCAAAGGGATACGATAGATTCCAGTACAGGGCGACTGTCTTCGTCGAGTTATCGGCAATTTTTTATTTTTTTTATATATTCATTCACTGGCAAGCCCAATTCACAATAAATATACAGTGTTAAATTGCTCTAAAAATAGAAATAGAAAACACGTCAGGTATTAAATTTATGAAAAAAACAGCAAAACCAATACCCAAAATACAGTAGAGGGTGACAACACCATAACCTCCTCCAACACTCGAAAATTTGATATCAAAGTTTAAGCTCCATCAGATGTTTTTTAAACTTGAAAGTAGACACATTAACCATTTTAAAACAGGGCCATCTACACCATACAAACAAAGTTTATGTAACAAGACCCTGTCAAAAGCTTTGGAAAAATCAGTGTAAATAGCATCAATTTGCAAACCCTTCTCTAATGCATCAGCCAAAAAGTCAACATATGTGAGTAAACCCAATCCAGCAGATCTTTTAGATGTGAAACCAAATTTTTGGGATGTTCTAATGCTCGAGCAGTCATAGGAGAGATAGGCAGTAATAATACTTTCAAATATTTTGGGAATTTATAGATGAGGGTTGTCAGTGTTTTCGCTGTTTCCGATTGGGATACATTCCATTAAGGGTTTTGTTTCAGTTGCATTCTCGTATAAGAGCGCATTCAGCTACGATAAGTAATATCTAATATAGTGGTGAATCGGGGTTAATTTTAAGGTTCGTATTGACGGTAATCTAAATTAAGGTAGCAACTTAGGGGTGAGCTACAACAGATCTTTTAGGCTGCTGTTAAAGGGACGTTGAACGACCACTAACCTAACCTGGCTAAACAAAGGTTATGAACTTTAACTACAAATCTTTTAAAATAATTACCTTTTTCCAAATTATTCTTAATACTCGCTGCTTTTTATTTAAAATTTTACTTAAACAAAACGAAACGAGAGCTGAGGTGTGGATCTTTTATTCCTGCGGAACTTTTATTTTAAAATAATCTCCATTTTAAACCGTCTCGCATTTCGTTTCGTTTTATAACATTTAATTTCATTGTACCGTTGACCGAACGTTGAAAAGAACTCTCTAACACATTTTTAGCCTATTTAATGTAATTTTAAGTTTCCAGTAAAAGCAGTTTTCCTTTTTCTCGCATAGTTCCATTGTGAAAGGTATCTAGGTGTGTCGCGCTTGGAAATGTTTTATTTCTCACTTCACAGAAAAAGAAGAAACTAATTTAGCGATAAAGCAGAAGAGTGTTCGTCGGCGCTGTTATCAAGTTAGTATTAAATGTTTAGTACGTCCATTAAAATGAGTTTTTCAACGATATAATCGCATTTTGTTCATGGAAATTATATTATTCGGTACGTGATAATTCGACGATTTCTTTTACATGTGGAGATCTACTCACGATGTTTCATTTGTAAATTAATTATCGGTGTCTACAGATAATGAATGGTAATACTTTTGTAGCCAACTAAGAATAATTAAATGATATTTATAATATAACTTATATTTTACGTAAAAAGGGCAAACTAACATTAATTATTCGATATTTAAAAATAGTTTTGCAGCTAATTGGAAATCAACGTTGATACAAAAAATTTTTAATGGAATTAGGTACTTACGTGTCAATTACAAAAGTAGCTAAAAAGGATGATTTAGCGAATGGGATCAGGACTAGCTGTCATATAAATTTAACCTAAAAATAAAAATTATTAATAGACAGTTATCAGCTTCATATACTAAGTGACATAAAAATCCCAGTTTAAATGGTTTGATTTTATTAAAAATTGGTGAAGTTATTTATTTTACTAAAATAAATGATAAAATTTTTAGCCTTCTCAGTTAAAGATTCCGGTTTTTATACTTTTTAAATCCACTAACAATCCAAAAATGAATATTGTAGCCGTAGTAAAGATCCAAATTTTGCGGATTTTGGTTCTTGACATTCTTTACGATTGGTTACGATACCTAGGGTACGGAGACCTGTACGATTTCGTCAACTTAGTGAGTTTGAAAGGGGTCGTATAGTGGGACTTCGGGAAGCTGGAATTTCTTTTCGGGAAATTGCAGTTAGAGTGCAAAGAAGTGTAGACACCGTGGTTAGGTGTTGTCAGGTATAGCTTCGAGAAGGCCGTACGCAAAGAGCAAGGGGCTCTGCACGCCCCGTTGAAAAATAGACCGTGAAGATCGTCGCGGTTTTTTGTTGAAAGGCATGTTCATCAAACTGTTGGAGTTATGGTTTGGGGTATTATAGCTTATGGTTCGAGATCATCTTTAATCTTCATGAGAGGTAACATGAATAAGCAGCGTTATATCCAAGAAGTTTTAGAACCCCATCTTTTACCCTATCTTGACACCCTGGCAAATCCAACTTTCCAACAAGATAATGCCCGACCACATTGCGCAAGAGTCACAATAGACTTCTTCCAACATTGTTACCTTGGCCACCAAGATCTCCCCATAATACCTGTTGAATAGGAAAATAACATTATAATGCCAAAGTTCTTTATAATTCCCAACAAAATTGACTTCTTTTGAGTTTCGCTGTACTTCAACCTCAATACTTTCCTATCTATGATATAAACTTCCTATTTACCAACGGACTGCATCAGTCGATTCAGTGCCTTTACAAACCCTTTTTTCCATATTTTCAAGTGTTTAGGACGACAAAAATTTTTTACTAAAGAAAGTGACAAAGCCTTCAAATTCTTAATAAGGTTAATGTGATAAAAATAGCCTAGAACCATTATATCAAATCAGTTGAATAGAAAAATACCGTTATAATGCCACAATTAAGCACGTGTTGGATATGATGGGTAGGGGATTGCTCAATTTGCAACGTCCTCCTCAGACTCTAGAAGAACTTCGAGAGGAGTTAGTGGTTGCCTGGAATGAGATACCACAGGAGGACATTGACCACTTGATCAGAAGCATGTCTAGGCGCGTTGGAAAATGCGTAACACATCGGGGTGCATCCACACATTATTAAAGGTAAAAGGGATTTAAAGCAATGCAGTCATTTTTAAATTTTTATCATTTACTTATTATGCTTCTGTAAGTACTTATACAAAATTTTATAAAAATAAAATCATTTAAACTGGGTGTTTGGATTTTTATGTCACTTTGTATATTAAAACTTCCCACAAGGCAATCCCTAATTTAGAAATACCGGAAACTACTGCTGCTGGCTAAAACTACAGAATTTATGACGGAGAAGCTAATACAGTTAAAGAGACAAAATAAATTTAAGCTATAGGGTCATATTTTCAAAGAGCAAGAACTATTGAATACGTTATTTAATAAACTATGTCTAAAACAATGCAAACAAAAATCAAACTATTAGTTCTTAATGTTTTGACATTCAATACGAAATCAAGAAATACACTTTCATCAATATTTGACAGTTAATAAACGTTCTTTTGGTTTGCCGTGACAATGGTTGATATTTTCACGCAGTTTTTTTTTTCGATAATACCGTTATCTATTAAACTTTGATGCCTCGTACTGTACACCAGCTGTTCCGACTGTTAGTGTCATGCCATTTCAAATTATTCCGATTTTTTTGTATTGGAAAATGTATCCGGAAATTGTGTATTCGGCTCAATAACAGCTGTCGGAATGAAATTCTTCCTGATGGTAGTTTAAAATTACAACGGCATATATTTTTCTGGCCCAGCGAGATGTTTTAAACCCTAGTATATATCGAACAAATTAGAACTTGAATTTAACCAATATGTCAGGAATGTTTATGCAGCTTACAATTTATTCAGATGAACTTTCAAGTTTGTTAACGCAGCTCAAATATTTATATGTAACTTTCAGAAGAAAAAATGGATACATAGAAACTGTACTACATTTTTATTTAAGAGACTACTTAAATATCTGTTATTGTTATATATTATTTTGTTATATATTATTTAATAATTAAATGATGGGGGTAAACTTTCCAGTAATCGTTTAGTTTTTTTTTGGTTGGAGAAATTAATGGTTATGCTCTTAGGTTAAGTTATGTTATGAGTGGTATGAGTCCCTTCCACTGTGATCTAAAAGATCTATTGTGGCTCACCCCTAGGTTACAGACGTTCTATCAGCCCTATGCCTCTAGTGAAGATCATCAGGGTCGTTGGCAACACTTCCATGTCCTTGGACTCGAGTTAATGCAGACCAAATCTGGAGCTTTCGGCAGTTATACAAGATATACTTAACCCTTTCATCTTCCGCCTGACAGAGTCTGTTTCGTATGCCCATTATGCCCATTAAGGCGGCTGTGTCCAGTCAGTAGTCCTATTCATAGGTCCTGTCTGCTCATATTCAGCAGCATTTGAGACCTCTTTTTAGAGAGATTTCTTACAAGTGCCTTTGATTATCTAAAACCCTCTAGCTCTGGCTACGCTATTCGCTATGCCTAGGAATGGCATAGCGAATAGCAGATTTTCTGGCTAGAAGGTCCACTTTTTCGTTCCCCTCAATGCTCAGGTGCCCAAAATGTTCTTAAATACTTTTTTGGAGACTTGTGAACTTTACAGTACATATAATTGATTTACGTAAATGTAAGTTTTTTTAGAAAATAACTTATCAACATAACTGTAATTAAAGATCTCCAAAGTAAACCGTTTAATAGTAAAGGACTTCCAGGATTTAAATTGCTGATCTGCTAGATGTTGTAACATGTCTATCGTCATGTCACCTTGCACTATTACCGACCGTAAACGATACCGCTATTATTACCCTTAAAACCGACCCCGATTCACTGTTAATGCTACTGTACACGAGACACCCCTTATAGACGCTAACTCTTTGAAAGAGGCCAATCAAAGAACGCGTCCTTCGCTTGCAATTGAATAACGAACGCATTTCTTCTGATAAATGACACAAATACGATTTCCGTTTTGAGCAAGACTATTTAAAAGACCCGTAAGGCAACTATAGCTCCTTTCATAGACCGACTGAAGAGTGAAGAAAAACTTTGAAGTACCTCCTCTTGTGAATTTCCTTTTTGGTTGTTGAAAGAAACAACTCGCTAAGTTGGAGTCAAGTTATTGCTAAGTTATCGCTAAGTTGGAGTCGAGTTACCGCCAAGATACCGCTAAGTTGGAGTCAAGTTACCACCAAGACACCGCTAAGTTGGAGTCAAGTTATCGCTTATTTAGAGCCCAGTCCTTCAAACCACTTCTGAGTTGTTAAGAATACTATTACATCGCAAGCAGCCAGATCCATTAAAGAAACTTTCATCTCTCCACGAAGAAGCTGAAGCCACCCTCCTAGACAGCACAGAAACCTAAAGTTAAGTCCTCTTTTTACAACTCCAGTTCATTATCAGCAAGTACTTACATTTTCAACAAATAATCTATATTTTTAAAAAACAGTTTCATTTGTATACCTTAGACTATAAGTCTTAAGGGTGTAGCGTGGTCTTTATTTCAAGTAGCTTCTTTATTTGTTGTTTAATTACAGTAATTACAAGGTGTTTCTATCTTTCTCACTTTAGTGTGGTCTTTATTTCAAGTAGCTTCTTTATTTGTTGTTTAATTAAAGTAATTACAAGGTGTCTCTATCTTTCTCACTTTAGTTTTTGTGTAGTTTATTTGCTTAATCGATAGCGTTCAAAAGATAGTGGCGCCCTTATTACTTATACATCCCAATCCTTCCTATAGTGAGCATTAACTTGGAGTCGAACCACCCCCTGGAGAGGGTCTCTTAGCCGGGATCTCTTTTGGAGAGTTTTTTAGTTACAAATTGGCTCCCTGCCTTTTTGGGACTAAAAAGGGTTACAAATTGGCGCCCTTGAATAAGGTTACAATGTCTTTTTCATTACAAGTTCTTCAAGAAAATATAAATTTTATTTTTTATTACAAATGTGGAATGTTTGAATGTTATTGGTTTGTGTATAGGTATGCTACCCGAATAATAATTACATCACTAGTAGAACCCATAAATTATAGGTTTTAAATTAAATAACCTGACTTTATCTTCTTAGGTGTCATTTAATTTGTGGAAGTTTACACTTTAAATCAAAATTTTATGTCATTTTTGCCTCAAAATCAATATCTTTGAAATCTTGTCCACTTAAAATATTGAAATATTTTTCCTTCAGTTGCAAAATTGTTTGCATAATTTGTTTAATTTGTTCAAGTACCTGCAGATTTTCTTATTTGAATAATTTCAGCACTTTCATCATTAAGAAGGTTATTGATCTGGTTATAGATTCTGGTAATAGAAATATTAATTGCTAAAATCCATGTAAAAGTGTCATACAGACTACCAGTCTAGATAGAGCTGGGTTCCGACGATACAGGGTGGATGTTTAATGGGAAAAATATGTCGTTTTCATGCCATTCTTTCTACTTTGAAGCCTAGTAAACTAACTCACTCTGTATGACACTTTTAAATGGATTTTAGCAATTAATATTGGAAAGAATATACCTAGATAAGATCTTCAAATGAGGTATCGCAACACCATGATGTAATTTATAATGAATGTACAAGAAAATATTGTCATTATTTTGACAACAGCTTGACAAAACTTTTATATTCAATCAATTAAAAAAATACTTAACAATCATAAACAATATGAAAATAAACGAGTTCACATTGTTTCTCCCTCAATGAAAACTCTTCATGAACCTTGACAACAATTAATGGAACTACTCTTTACTTAACTAATATGTAAATAAATTATCTGAATTATTCTTGGATAATAAAAATCTTTTCACGGAATTCATCAATAGATGCTGGTGGGTTTTCTGTAAAAATGGCTTGATTCAAAATACCCCATACGTAAGCATCAAGAGTTGTTGGATCAGGTGAATGAGAAGGATAAGAAAAATTCGTGTTACGGGAAATTACGTGGTCCAAATTTTCTCGAACCAGATCTAAGGGTGCTGTTATGGTATGACAAATAGTCCTTTCCTGGTGGAACCATTGGGTATTCAACTGTATGTTTCTGGCACGACAGAATTGTCTAAAATTAATAAAAATAATGTTAAAATTTATGCTCTATAACGCACTTACACGGTCACTATGAAGATATTTTTTCTATGATGATGTCTGGTCGTTCAAAACTAAGAAAACGATTTATCTGTCGATTGATAAATCCATTCAGATGGATGTGACATTCTTGTCTCGTCTTGTCCTATCTGCATTTTATGGGGAAAACCAGTAATATTTTTGGTTAAAATAGCCTTCCTTGATTCGCATTTGTTGTCACGGTAACTGGACGACCATTAGAGCTTTTGCGTTGAGTTACAGCTCAACTCATAAAAAGCTACGCATCTATTTTAGGATCTTCTATCATCTAAAGAATTTGCGAATGAAGCATCACTGTATAATTTCAATGATGCTGACACAAATTCGTAAACAATTTTATTTTGCAATGAATCTTTTAAATATAGGAATTACTGAATTACTTCTGAACATTTGCATAATTGTGATAAAACATTCACAGTATAGACAATGTCAGGCCTAGTTCCCATGGGTAAATCAAGAAGACTTCCTATTTTCAACTGACATATTTTCTTATCAATTCTTGGATCTTCTGATTTAGATTCTCCTGCAGCTCATAGAAGTTGTCACCGGTTTACAATTCAAAAAATTGAATGTCTCCAGCTCCTGAGATAACGTTAAACAATTTTTGAGCAAAGTTTTTTGGAACAATAAACAACTAAAAGGTTGTCATTACATTTAAAGTATTTAACGAATAAATAGTGAAAGTTAATTCAACCTTTTAGTTGTTTATTGTTCTGAAAGTTTTTTGGGATCTGCATTGGACTGCTGCAGGTTGATACATGATACAAGATACAAGACTGTGATCAATTTCTGATTTCATTGGCGAGGTGATTGTTTCAAACCATAAATGCTCTTTTCCAATCGACAAACTCTTCAAGGATGCTCATTTAAACCTTCGGGAATCCTTATGTATGTATCGATATCAATCGCCATTTAGAAACGCCGTTTTGATATCCATTTGCCTATCATCTTATTATGGATAACATGTACCAAAATTAATCTGATGATTTCACATCTAACTGCAAGGGAGAAAGTTTCTTCTAAATCGAGACCTGGAATTTGACGAAATTCCTGTCTTACCTTAAGTATATCTTGATATCTCACCCTTTTTGTCCATTTTTTTCCAACACATCCTTTATCCCTGTTCAAAATGAAGGGCTTGAGCTCACCTCCGGAAAAGGGTTGAAGTAGCGGATATGCAAAGAGCGTAAAAGTTGTTTTCCTTCGAATAAGAAATTAAAGGGTCCTAGCGATTTTCAAAATTTTCATTTTAAAAACCGATGTGTTTCTATTGGACTATATATATGTGAGTTCTTACAAAACTTGTCAGGAACTTTTGAACTATCAAAACATCAAATTAATTTACTCATTTTCCATACAGTCTTGATTTGGCATCCAATAGCTTCGGAAAACTGCATGGTTTTCTGAGTACAGAATAAAGATCAGTTTCCAAATCCATAGATAATATCATTATAGAACCAATTTTGGTACAACTTATTCACTTGCATCTCCCAATCTCGCAATTAATTTTTTTTTTAATTGAAAAATTGGTCGAAGTGGTCGGATAACGAATGATAATTTCCTTTAAAATGCATCGTGGCGTACAAACTAAACCGACATATGCATTCATGCAATATTCCTGTTTTACGGTATGCATTGCTGTGCACCAGGTATGAAGTCGTCTGCACTGAAAACGGTAGAGACCACAATAGCACTGACAGGTATTAGAAGTATGAGGTATGAGAGAAATACGAGGTAGAGCAAACGAGACAAGGGTCACGTTTCGGTGGTTTGAGGGCCATCGATTATTAAGGGGAATGCGAAGAAAAAGGACAGGTGGAAATTGCACTTTTATCAGCAATATTACATGGTACACGACATTAAAATTAGAAATATAACGGTTGAATCGTTTCTAGCTAGTTATCAACGTGTAAAACGACAATAGTAAGTAGGTCGCTATTATTATCAACAAAACACGTGTCAATTTTCTGGTTCTAGAAGTTGCGATTATACCAGGTCAATAATTTTTTCATCGACCACATATAGAGTCATTAGTACTAGAGTAATGAACATAAAATATAATAATTAAACTTTTCTAACAGATATTGATTTTAAAAAAGGACCCCGCACTTTTCTTATGGAAACGGGAAAACCGTCAAATTGTCTGAGTTTTTGATATGTACTAATATTTGATGTCCTGTGTAACGTGTGTAGTAAATAGCATTTTACGCACGAATGGAATAGTTGCGTAAAATGCTTTACAGCAATAGTTACGTACTATACTTTACCTACGATCTACTTGTACCTGCATTAATAATCTTTTTGTTAATAATAATTGAACAAGAGCAACAATAGATGTTTTTAATCATTTTATTGTATAATAATTAAGTACTTAACATTAGTTATATTGGGTGGAGTTAAATTCATTTCACTCATTTCACTTGACATCTTTTAATAATTGTATAAAACTTCACGCATACAAACAAGTTATAAGAACAATAAAAAATGGGATGTATTTTAATAATCGTTTTTTGATAAATAATAACACAGACGCTCAATGTGTAAAAGATTTTAAATATGTCGGTTCAATGTAGTATTGTAGTAAAACTCATTTTCGTCATTTTTGAGTGATTCATTTAGTGTTACTGATCGGTTTCTCGCGTAATATTGACATTTACTGCAGTCTTTATATTTAAAACGGTTTCGTATAGTAAAGTGAAATTATAGTACAAAACGAGTAAAAAGTGTCTTTTATATGTTAAGATTGTATCCACAAGTTGTAACAGCTTTGTCAGTATTTTTAAAAAGTATCTCGGTAATAATAATTTTATAAATGTTAAAATTATTAACTTATTTACATAAAAATAACGTAAAATTATCTGGGAAACGTAATTAAGTACATTTATATTATGATCCATTTATACAGACAGAAAGTAGGGTTAATGGAAACGAATCAAATATATATTTTCAAATAACTCTAAATATTGTTATGTTTTTGTGTGTGTTTGTTTATGTTTATTATGTTATAATGAATTTGATTTTATTACAGACACTAACATAACTTTTTACTTACTGAATTAATAATGTCTCTCTTTCTCAGGGTTCTGTGGGTTCATAGGCTCTATGTATTATGATTTATTATTGTTTTACTATTTTAATTACTTGAACGCCAAATATCAATTGTTATTTTGTTTTATTATTATCATTATGTTCAAAAATAAACTTTCTAATTATTAAAATTTCTAGTATATTAAAAACAGATCAATTACATTCAATGTAGTGTTTTATTACATAAGTGTTTCAAAAGACACATTTCATTATACAAATACAAATTCAAATTGTTTTAATGTTCTTTCATACATCACACATTCACGCTAATGAAACTAATCCTATTACAGTTAAATATGCAACTCACATAACAATTATGAGTGAGTTTTTTAAGTTTTACAGTTGGTAGTCCTTTCTGTAATTACAGTTATACAAAAATGAACGATAGATTACTCAACGTTATTGAAAATTTAGTTTCTCACGCACTGGTAAGTTTATATAACAAAAATTCATTAAATACCTTTTTAATACTTCTTCTAGTAGTGTTTAATACTGTTTCAATGTTTTAAAACAATATGAATACCTTTATATTGCCTTGTAGACTGTGGTAGAATGCACGTGGGGATCTCACGCCTTCCTCCCTCGTGGAATCCGGTTCAAGATGTTACGAAGATCACTCAGGACCACCTTTTACTTTAAAGCACGTGTAAAAGGTAACTTTCACTGGTCACAAATCACTATTTATTTATCTAATTACAATTTTAATAAAATTTCACATATGATTTTAATAAATCTGTTTCTAACAACTTTTCTTAACAAAAAAAAAACCTTTTATTCTCTACAAAAAAACCAAAAACTTCCTAATTCTCTTTTTTCAAAAATCAATAACTACCCCGATTTTCCTTTTTTTTCTTTTTTATATTAAAATTCGCCCTCTATATCTCTAAATTTTATATCATTCCTTGTCCAATCAAATTAACCTTATGGTTGTTTATAAATAAATTTAATAATATCTAGTAAAGATTTGCTTTGAGAATATAAAACAATACATCTTATATTTCTAAATTGAATTGTTTGTGTTTTATCTGTAATTATTTAATTTATCTAAATTACGTTAATCTTTTTCTTCTGTCATAGTTGACATAACAAAATATCTCTTTAAAAACTACCCTATATCAGGTGACAATTGTTGTCACTGTCATTTGACTCATAACCCCATTATTTGTTTATTTTTTTTTTTATTTTTCAGATTGTATAGTTAGATGTAAGCAATTTCAGTAAAAATTCTATAAGTATTAATTTTGAATAATTTGTTATAGGCATCATGAATACATATCTAGATAATACATAGAAACCATCAACCTACTCGTCTGTATGGTAAATCTTATATTATTAAATCTTATATTATGTATCAGGTGATTTGTTGACAAATTTAATTTATGTAAATATAATTTAATAGTATATTACATAACGAGTGTGGAAAGTGAAGTATCACGCACAAGTGAAGTTTAGCACGAGCCGCGTAGTGGCGAGTGCGGAAACGTAACGAGTGCAAGAAATACACTTTCCAACACGTTGTGTACACGATTTTTCCTACGACCCCAATATTTCTTATTATAATAAATATTTTAAATGTATTTATAAAATTTATTTTAATTGTTAGTCATGTTAGAAATTAGGATTTAAACGAGTTTATATATTGCATGGAAATATAATTAATTAAAATCAAATAACCACCTTTCTCAGGAATTCACATCAAAATTATTTATTAGCTAAATGACATTTTAATTTTTTTTGTGGGCTCTATAAAAATTAAAAGTAAAATGGTCAGTCGGTGAAATTAATTGAAAAGTAATGTAATAATAATAGACACAAAGATAATTGTGAACAGAAACACAAACATAACTTCAAAAATCCACATTCGACACATGCACGGAACATAAACACAATATAAAAAGAAGAATAAACTGTTCTTCTTTCTAAAAGTGTTTTTATAAAAATAATAATACTGAATAAAAATATGTTTATTTTTTAAAAATTTAAAAACCTATAAGAAACTTTTTTCTTTATTCTTACTTTATACAGAAAAATTTGTATTGGCAATTACAATACAATATTTGACACAAGGAAGATTTAAAAAAAATTAAATGGTCCTTGCTTTGACATTTATGTGTTTTTACTATTGATAAATTTGACGTAAATGTCACAGATCATAGAACTATATTTTTTTACTTTTCAATACGTGTATTGATATTTACTTTTCAATACGTGTATTGATATTAGCTACTTTCTTAAGTACAAATAAGTGTGCAATCTAGCACTTTCAAATGTGGTCGTAGGAAAAATTTTATTACATTCCTTTATCTGTTTAAATTTAAATAAACCACCTTTCCTCTCATTTATTAATAAGATTCTTGTTAAATGTGTTAATTTTCTAATAAGGCCTTTTGATTACGTTACAATATATATATTAAATGCAATCTTATATCTAATAAATGTTATCTGCCATTTACATGTAGTATAAAATTCACCTTCAAATATGTAAATAGGAAATTTTGAATAAAATAGCGATGTCTATTGTTGCTAAGTGGTTGCTAGGGAAGCCGTGCGTTTATTTTACCGTGCGTAAAGAGATACATTACATAGGTTGTAGATTGTGTGTTATTGACGGTTTAGAGGGGTGGTCGTAGGTAAATATTTTTACAGACTGTGTTAGATTATATTGCAACATTGTATTGTTGGCTAGTAGGATACAAAAATTCATAAAAAAGAACAAGACAAGATACAAAAAGAACAAGACTTCAGTCTGTATCATGAAAATCGGTATGCGGTATATCAATAATAATTGAAGATAGGAAAAACCAATGTCAATGTCACAGTATTTATTACTTAATAGTATAAAAGTTGAAAATATAAGGCAACTAGTTTCGGCCTACAATACGGCCATCATCAGGCTACAAAGAAAAACACATTACAAACTAATATAAAGGTTAATAACAATTCCTTACCTATAATATAAAATTAACAAATAAAAGGTTAGTATGCTCCTTGAAAACTGCAAGACAGCAATTAGAAATGGAAAAATGGAAATGGACATATTCTACACAAATATAACATAAACTTTGGGTTTAAGACAAGTAATAACTTAGGCTCTTTCTTAATTAATGTAAAGGACTCTGTTCCTGTCCTACGCTCACCAGGTATTTACAAACTTTGTTGTGATGATTGCAATGCGGTTTATATGGTCGCTTCATAGACACTAGAATTAAAGAACATATTAAGCTTATCGATAAATATAAACATTATAATCCACCTACCTCTTCCTCAGCTTTCGCCAACCATATTATTTCAGAGAACCACAGTTTTTCCATTTCTAATTCATCCAGGTTACATAATTGTTTTAAGGGACCTAGAATGAATCTTTTGGAGATGCTTGAGATAAACGAAGCCACGAAAAACAACTCATTAGTATGTCTTAATGAACAACTTAAACCCAAACATCCATACATCTTCCTCCACCTTCTGTTTTGAGATTTGTTTACCCTTGTATAAAAGATGGTACTTTGTTCCTCCATGAAGTCTCTTGTTCAACATTATCATTAGTCATGTTTTTGAAACGTTTATTCATATGCTATTATTTTTTCACAGATAATGAATTACTTTAATGTTTCAATTATTCTCATGTATTCATTTAATCGAGTTGTAAACATTTCCTTCTTTTTGATTGTCAATATGATCGCTGTCTATTACATATGTCTTTACATCATTCTTCTTCTCTTTTATATTGACAGTCATTGATGGGGATTTGTCTCTTAGTAGTTTGATTTTTATTGTTTGTTTTTCATTTTAATTAATAATTGATATTGTGCGAATTCTCATATATTGTTGCTAATTGATGTTCAATGTATCTTGAATGATTGCAGTATAGCGTTGGTTGCCCTCTTTCCTGAAAATATTTTGGTACTAATTTCGACGTGATCAAAGATATATTTTTCGATTTACTGTTCCATGTTCTGTGTCATTTCATTTATCTTGTCATACGTTCTATGATTTTTCCAATCTCTCATTTCATTTCATTTCATTTCATTTGAATTTAGCCCTTTCTTCCTTATTTTCATTAATTTCTTCTTATTTTTCCCCAGTTCCGCAATTGCACCTGATTGTTTTAAAATTTCTTTTGATTTGTTCCTTAATTTCCTTCTTTTGTGATTGTCCTTTGGAACTAATTTCAGCTGTGTCCCAATTATCTTGATTCTTTTTTCGAATTTTTCCAGCTTTTCCTGAATTTTCTAGGTATTTCCAAATATTATTTTTCTATGTATTTCCAAATATTATTTTTCTATGTTCCTAATAGTGGTAAATTTGCTCTGTAATGAATTAATTTGTATTTGGCACTCCATCCAATTTGTGCTACAGTTTCTTTTCCTATTTTTCTGGTTAATGGATTTCTTTTTACTGTTTTTTTATAAAAGTGTTCTGTTTTATTTTTAATAATTTCTGCCAACAGCGTGTACTCATAAATTTCTCTAATTTCTACATTAGTTGTATATCTATCTGCACCTTCTATTAGTCTGTAAATTATTGTTTCTTTTCTTCCTAAAGATTTTATATTTTCATCAGATGTAGAATTCCAAATTGGTGCTCCACATAGCATTACTGATCTTATATACGCGTTATAAATTTGTTGTTTTAACTTCTTGTTTAGAGGGTTTGTTTTATGTATCTATGGTCCTATACATTTTCTAGCTACTTCAACTTTTCTTCTTGTATTTTTTATATGTTCATTGAAATTTAGTTTTCTGTCCAAAGTTATTCCTAAATATTTTACTGAATCTGTTTGTTGAATTTCTTGTCCATTGAATTTTATTTTGTGATTTTCAAGTGTTTTCTTTTGGTTAAAAATTATAAATTGTGTTTTTGCTTCATTAGCTTTAATTTTCCATTTTTTCATATACGTTGTAATTTTCTCTAGATGTCTGTTTATCTTATTTGTTATATTTTCCGCTTTTTTGTCTTTTGTGTAGATACCAGTATCATCTGCATAAAGTGCCATTTCCGTTCCTTCATCCTTTGGTAAGTCACTCATGTAAATATTGAAAAGTGTAGGAGCCAATACACTACCTTGAGGCATTCCTTTCAATCTCTGTGTGTCTATCGCCATTTTTAGTAATCTCACGTGCAGAAGATAGTTTTTCTCTACCTCAGTGTGGTGTAATTTGGTTATTAAGTTTTTTGTCGTTCTACTTGATATGGACAATGTTCGATAAACACTTTTCCGATATGTTTTGTGACTATTTTTCAATTTTAATGATATTTCTTGTTCAAATTCGGTTTTCCTTACTTCCTAGGATTACTTTTAATCACATTGATTCTCAACTCTCTGTTACATTGGTTTCAGAGAACGTGATAAAGTTAGTCGTAGCTGTGGGAACCTGTTTTAAATGGGTTCATAAACAAAATTTGAATTCCTTTGTTGAACCAAAATTTTTTCCCTTATCGGGTATTTTGGTACTTGAGGTACTTCAACCTCCTCAAATATGTTCTGTATGTCAAACATTTAAAAGTCATTGAGCCCATGGCTCCCCCTTTTGTTTTCTCGTCCTTATAATTCCCGGTTTTAAATGTCCAAATATTGTTTTTATTTTCTTGTCCTTATTTTTTCGTTTCTTATAACATAGTACCATAGCTCTTGCTTGGTCTTTAACCATTTATTTAAGTATATATTGTAATAAATTACAATGTTATAAATGTGATGAGTGATTAAATATTATTTAAAATTGATATAATTATTAAATTATTGTTTTTATTATTTTAAATTTTTATTTTTATAAGTTTGTGGGGCTATAATTTATGATCATTTATGTTTTAATTCTTATTTAATCTTTATTTATCTCAAAACACCTCAAAATATCTTTATTTTTATTTATTCTTTACTGTTTGTCAATAATATATGATCAAAATCAACATATGTAGTTTTTATCTATTATTATTTTTAGATTTGGTTTATTTGAATTAAATTTAAAACACGAATGACTCTTAACCACAGTAGTCGGTTCCAAAAAAAAATAAAATCTAACGATAAAATTATTTATTTTACTTATTTTATCTAAAAGAATTAATATACCCTATACCTACTCAATGATACGACTATGGTGCTTTCGTGCGCATATACCCACGCTTAAAAGAACACGTGATATTTTACAGTTATATTCAAAGAGCAGATGGAGTTAAGTAGCATACATTAGTCGTTACAAGATGTTTGAACAGTTTATTTTATTTAAAACAAAATTGTGTCAAAATAGTGTTTCAAAGATATCGAAATTTATCATTTACAAATTTTACAGGTATATTGAAAGTGATTGTAACAAAAACTAGCAAAAAACATACCGTAAATTCCCTTGTTGCTGTGTATAGTGCCGCTACTCCATTTCAAGCTTCTCACACGGGATATTTTAAACACGTGGGACCACTTTGGGAATTCAAATGAATTAAACCACTGGATATGATGTCTCCTCCCAGTTTCTTAAGATATTTGGTTATTATTGCAGGTAAAAAAAATTTTATTTTTCTTCTTGAGTGTAGATATTTTATTAACCAGTGTACAATTTCAATATACAATTTCCAATCGGTTTTGTTTTTATAAATGAATAATACAGTTGTATAGATTATTATGCCACCATCTTTATTTTTTGAAAGAAGTCGGCCATTAAGATATAACAATTTAGAAATAAACTGACGTGGATTGGCCTTTTGATGAATTTAGAGTGACCTACTTTCCCATTTTTCACGGGTTTTTATATGGTAACGCCGGAAATCCAATATGGCTGACTTTCGAAAGTCTTTTGTTTTCATTTCTAACCTTTTTTTTTTTAAATTTAAAAAAATTAAATTTTTAATTTGGCATTTTCCGACCTTCTAATTATTATTAATAGAATCTACATAACTTATTTCATCATAAAAATAAACTTTTCAAATTTTTAAACTAAATTTTCCTATTAAAATTGAAGACATTCTGGAGCTACATAATGGCGGACATCTTTACAATTAACAATAACAAATTGAACAATTATGAGCAAATATTTCTTTTTGACTCTTGATTTTAACAAAAAATGAAAATTTACATATTCAAATATAATCAGAAAACTTTTTCTTTTGATGACACTTCTTATTTTAGTTTATATTCGCTTTTAAAAACCTACTGCGTTATAACAATTTAACTACAAAATTTATCAAATAAACAATTTACCAACATCTAAATTATTGAAAAAAAAACTTAAAATTAAATATTTCATAACAATCCACAGTTTTAATAAATAATAACATTAATTAACCACTTAATATTAGGTTGTTGTCTTTTCACTGTAATCATATCTTCTTAAGTTTATTTTATCAGTTTGTGATCACTATATCACTATTTAAAGTGTCTTTTCAACGATTTATCAATCACAATGTCCTTGATAAAGCTTTAATTATATAGTCTTTGTTTGTAAACAACCACATCACTTTCTTACAGTTTTACATGTGATAAATTTCAATATCTTTTTTAGACTTTCTCAAGCATTATGTTGTACCAAAACATAGGAAGTACTAGGCTTGTACTATCAACCGATACATTGTAATATGGACTCATCACTTTGATGCTTAAATGAATTTATAAACATTGATTGGGTAAGTCACATTTGTTTATTTAGTTATATTTATAATCTATGATACTGTTTATTTTGTTCTGATAGCTAATATTTGTTTGTTGAGTTTAAATTTTGCTAATGATATTAATTAACTGAACATACTTGGATATTTTCTACCTTAAATAATAGTTTATAATCATCTACACCTACTTAATTCTTTCTTATAACTACCTATTAAAATAGTATATTAAACAACGCATTTCATATGGAATTCTGTTATGACACGAGTTCAAGTTTAAAAAACGAATCGCGAAGCGATGAGTTTTTTAAAGAACGAGTGTCACAACAGCCATATGAAATAAGTTGTTTATAATATTTTTTATATTTTGCCCTTTTTACCATTTTTTAAATTAATTTTTTATTTTTATGTAATTACGAAAATTTTTATTTTAAAAAGTATGTCGGCAGCACTGTGTAATTTATAAAATTTGACAGTTGTGACATTTAAATTATCAAATGTTAATGTTTTAAAATATTTTAAAATGAATAATATACCAATAATAATATATTTTATAAGTAAAATATTATATTCATATTCACAGATACTTTCTTAAAGAACAATATTACATTAATAAATTGCTATTAGCCACAAATGTCATTGTCAATAGTCTTGCCTTTAGATACTTCACTCATGTCGCCAACCATTTAAAACAAAAATTTGCGTGCGTAAAAGTTACATTACGATACGCAAATGCGTTTTATAATGAAGATTTTTATAAGTGCAAAATATAAAAAAAACATTATTAAACTTATTATTATTAACTTTGATTATAGCTTATTTATATTTTGATCAAACTAACTTAATATAACCAATAGAATGGGTTTCCTATTACTAATATAGGATTCCTATTATTCATTATTATCATATTCTATTATTCATTTACTTTTTATTTTTAGCTTAAACAACATAGGATCTTGGACTTGGCTATGGAATCGACTATTGATGTTAATACTTCTTCTTATGCACTCATATTTTATCAAGATAATTTTTGTGTTTTTGTGTTAATTGAGACTTATTAAATAGCTCTAATAAAGAAATTTAATGGTGTATTCATCATTTAAAGGAAAGATTTGAAAATTATATCCATCTTTAATAACTTATTACAATTTTAAGTTATATATTGGGTAAGTTATTTTTTTATTATTTTAAAACATTACAATATGCATAACTTTGCTACACTTTCATTGTCAAACTTTACTGCTGTCTTGCAATCTTCAAGGAGCATACTAACCTTTTATTTGTTAATTTCATATTATAGGTAAGGAATTGTTATTAACCTTTATATTAGTTTGTAATGTGTTTTTCTTTGTAGCCTTATATTTTCAACTTTTATACTATTAAGTAATAAATACTGTGACATTGACATTGGTTTTTCCTTTCTTCATTTAAGAAGAGTCACATTCGAGACATGGATGATTTACTTCATTTCAATAATAATTGTTAGAAATCAATATTTACTAAAATAAAAACAATGCAGTGACCATTTTTTATGTTTTTAATACATTTTATCCAAGAAAAATTTATAAATATAACATCTGCATCTTTCCTATTGTGCAATGCCGCAAATTAAAGCGAATTAACAATGGTTTTAACGAGACCCGTGAGTTTAATTGTAACTAAATCTCTTTGAAAATCCGGACGGCTTTTTATGCCGAAACAAAATATCATGGAAAAGCGAACTTGTGACCGGGTGAGCTCTATTCGGGATTTTAGCAGAAGGTGGTGGTGGTTTTTCGTTGGCCCAAAAAACGGGTAGATTCATCTTTTTTTGTGAATAAAATCATCGGATGAATTTAGTTGGTGAGCGGATATTAGAGAATGTTTGAATTATTTTTATGGCGTTTATTCTTTTCTGTTCTAAGGGTATTTTGAAAGTTATGAATATTTATATGTGGTTTAAAAAAGAGGTTAAATATTTTAGGTGGTATTTTTCAAATTTTTTCAAGGATCGCGATGTAAGTTTTACAGAAAATAAATCATACAAAAAGTTAATTGTCAAATCAGTAGTACTTAACAGTAAATTTTTATTATTTGTTAATCTTTCTTTTGTATTAAGAAAGTAATAAAGAACCTATGTGGATTCTGGCTACCATAGTTTAGTTAGTTGTTCATTTAGAGTATCAGATGTTTTAATTATAGAGGTTGTATATGTACAAATAATAGTATAATTAGTAGGTATATAGATATAGATATAGATATAGATATAGATATAGATATAGATATAGATATAGATATAGATATAGATATAGATATAGATATAGATATAGATATAGATATAGATATAGATATAGATATAGATATAGATATAGATATAGATATAGATATAGATAGATATAAAGTTAGTATTAAAATTAAAATCGCTTAGTTAAGAAATAATTTAATAGTAATTTAGTAGTAAGTAATTTTAATAAATTAATACAACTAACATAGTCATAACAAGGTCACTCTTCCTTATGTCTGCTGAGATATGTTTCCCATATTCTCTACAAGGCATTGGCGAGCTGTTCTAGGGTTATGGGGGGCTGTTCGAGTGGCTTTAATTGTCTAGACATGTCTAGACATGGTGGTCAGTTCATTCTTATAAAACCGCGATCATTTACAATTCTCGCACAATTATCGTCGATAAAGACAAATACGCTACAGACCCAGTTTCCACATATCGATTTCATGCACGACTGACAACACTTTGGGACACATTTAGCCTTGTAGCAACTTCTTCTTGACTTAAGCCTTTGTGCATCCAACGTACTAATTGATCGAGTTGCACTGTTTCTAATCGCCGTAGCGCCATTTTTTTTCAAGTAAACAGATTTATGGAATATAGTAACAATGTTAGAGCCATTGCAAGCACTTCTACGCGACTAGAGTGTTAGTATTTTGATATCGAATTCCTACAATTCTGGTTAAAAAGATAACAGCGTATAAAAAGAAAACAAAACAACAAAAAATTTGCTATAAAGTTTACTAATTATTTTTGGGCGCAATTTTCTGAAATTTAAAAAATATTGAGCAGTGTAAATCAGGTAGTTTTTTATGTACCCAGTATCTGTTACTCATTTTTTTTTTACTAACGCTAGAATCTTTGAGGTTTTATTTTGTATAAGGCCTGATTCAATAAATTTCAATAATATTTATTATTTGTCATAAGATACCCTGTACATTAAAAATAACAAATCAGTTTAGTGAGAATACTGTGTATTTGAAATACACACATGAGTAAATACAAAATATAGCATTGTTTTAATCCTATTAACGTCATTATGAAAACTTTTAACCATTTTAATCTCATTAGCACCAACTTTGTTTTTACAGGAAAATCATATTTATCAGATTTGTAGGGTCTACTAATAAATGTCTACTTTTACTGTAATCCATTTAAATCCTGAATTTTGCTTTAATAGTTAAATGAAAGTAACTAAAAGACAGGTGACAGGCTAAAATTATAATTAAAGCTGTTTAAAACAATTTTTTACTTCGATTTAAACTGAGACCTTGGAACTAGGTGTCTGTAGAAATTATAAAATCAAGATATAATCTATTTTTTGAAATCGTCTAACACTCTAAAAATGAATATTGTAGCCGTAGTAAAGATCCAAATTTTGCGGATTTTGCTTCTTGACATTCTTTACGATTGGTCAACTTAGTGAGTTTGATAGGGGTCGTATAATGGGACTGTCAGGCATGGCTTCGAGAAGGCCTTAGGCAAAGAGCAAGGGGCTCTGGACGCCCCCGTAGAACAACAGACCGTGAAGATCGCCGCCTAAGATTATTGGCCTTAAGGGACCGTTTCTCCACTACCAGGTCCATTGCAAATGAATGGTTTGCAAGCTCTTTGCTATCAAGAGATTTTAGCTCTGGCGATGCTGTAGCCGAGATATGTGCTGTGACAAAAACACCTTTATCTACAGTTAGGGATATAATACGAAAACCCATAATTTCCAGGAAAATGCGAAGTGACTCCGGCTCCTTGAAATATGTGGATGAAAGTTATTTGCATCTATTAAATGTAGTAAATGTTATTACTGTCGATAGTTGGAAAAACTCCATACAGCATGTTATAAACGTGGAAAATGTTTACGTGTCTATAAATACCAATGTTTAGCCATAGAAAAAAAATTAATTTTGAAAGAATTTTTTTATTTGATATTATGCTCCTATTCTAATATTGGTTTTATTTATGTGACTAGCTTAAATTTTATTAAACCCGTTTTTTTGTACATTGTAAATAAAATATTATTCTTTATTCAATTGGTAAGTTTCATTTAAAATTCTATTTAATCTCATTTTCAAGTTGACCCTGTCCCCTTTATGGCCCCATGAAAAGGTCGGACCTTACACAATGGGGATTAAAGCTCTGATTAATTTATGGTAGCAAAAGCCAACGGTATATCTCTAATCACACTTTAAGAGAAGAACATGAAGACGGCAGCGCGGTTATCAAGGTTTAGTGTAATTTTATAGTATTTTCTTCTTTGACCGCCTGTATACTATTGCTGGATGTTGCCAACCATATCTCCATACTTCTCCCTCTGGGTTGCTATGTGGACCAACTCTTCCATCGTTCTTAACATTTGCTTTCTGCCTATCTTTCGACTCCAAGTTAATGCTCACTATAGGAAGGATTGGGATGTATAAGTAATGAGGGCGCCACTATCTTTTGAACGCTATCGATTAAGCAAACAAACTACACAAAAACTAAGGTGAGAAAGATAGAAACACCTTGTAATTACTTTAATTAAACAACAAATAAAGAGGCTACTTGAAATAAAGACCGACCACGCTACACCCTTAAGACTTATAATCTAAGGTATATAAATGAAACTATTTTTTAAAAATCTAGATTATTTAATGAAAATGTAAGTACTTGCTGATAATGAACTGGAGTTGTAAAAAGTGGACTTAACTTTAGGTTTCTGTGTTGTCTAGGAGGGCGGCTTCAGCTTCTTCGTGGAGAGATGAAAGTTTCTTTAATGGTTCTGGCTGCTTGGGATGTAATAGTTTTCTTAACAGTTTAGAAGTGGTTTGAGGTACTGTCTTCACATAGGCGGTAACTGGGCTCTAAATTAGCAATAACTTGACTCCAACTTAGCGATAACTTGGCTCCAACTTAGCGATAATTTGACTCCAACTTAGAGATAAGTTGACTATAACTCGACTCCAACTTAGAGGTATCTTTCAACAACCAAAAGGGGAAATTTCACAAGATGAGTACTTGAGGGTTTGTTCAAACTCTTCAGACGAGAGTATCAGTTGAAAAGGTTATAAAATTGCTTGGCGATTCATTAAATAGTCTAGCTCAAGACGAAAATTGTGTTTTGTGTCATTTGACAGAAGAAATGCGTTCGTTATTCAATTGCAAGCAAGGGACGCGTTCTTTGATTGGCCTCGTTCAAACAGATAAATAGTTAGCGTCTATAAGGGGTGTCTTGTGTACATTAGCATTAACAGTAAATCGGGGTCGATTTTAACGGTAATAATAGCGGTATCGTTTACGGTCGGTAATAGTGCAAGGTGACATGACGATAGACATGTTACAAACTGCTTTAATTTTTTTGATGGCAGATGACTTGAATGTCCTGGTCTCTCTAATGTGACGACTAGTTGACACGCTTATAATTTTCTTGTCATTATCCCAATCTTTAGTATAATGTATTCATTAGTATAATGAACTTAGAATATTGCAATGCACAGATAGCCACCATCAATATTTATTAAAATGTTGTCCCTTGACTTTATCACATATTTTGATGGTACTATGTGGTTATTACTGGTTTTCTTAGAGAAAATGCGTCATGTGGGGATTATCAAAACTAAAGCAGTCTATATTACAAGCAAACTTCGGTGATTATGAAGTTTTGAGAGCTGTAATTTAACTTCGCCTACCTGATCCTTTTTCACCATCCTCCCCGTGCAGTCATTGTCTCAACCAGAACTGAATTGTAATTAGTTGTAACAAGTTGTAAAATTTAAATAGGGGGAATTTCTCGAAAACAGCAAACTTCTTTTGTTATTAGCAAGTAGCTATAACAAAAATTTTTGTTTAGAAAAATCATATATTAATGATCTTCTAAGAAAGTTATAAAAGGGTGTACCGAATTTTTAATAAAACCGTGTTAAATAATGATTTCGTTTGCTATTCGCTGTACCTTTTGTTCTTCTTATTTTAAATCTTTACAATTTAGGAAAAATAAACAAGCCTTTCGAGTACTTTTAAAATGTCTAACAAAAGAGGTTTTTAAATGTAATATTCAGTTCTCCTTCTTCGGTAAACAAAAGTGTACAAAGTAACGGCGAGAGAAGACAAACAAAAATTCACTTCTTCATTACAATTTTCATCTCAAGGCATCGCTATGCTAAATAACAAATAGACCAACAACCAGTGACGTTCGTTACATCTTGTAAACTGATATATAAAATCTTCTCCAGCTCCTCAGTATTCATTCCAATTATTCTTACTGTTAAGTTGTGCAATTTCTTATTAATTGGTAATAAATATGCAAACATTAAATATGTTTCTAAGCCGATTTATAAGGAGAATTTTAAGGATGATTTAAGCAAAAGTCAGTGATGTTTCCAATAAATTAATATCTTTCAATATCTTAGAAACCAAATTATTTAAATGCAACATTTATTTTTTATAATTGTATTATTGATATCAAGTATATAAAAAAAACTGTCTCTCCGTTGGTAAAGATCTTGCTAGTCCGGCAATTCTCCATACACCCGATTTCCAGTATTATAGGATCGGCTCGATGTCTACAAAGATGAATGAAATCTCATCAATCTTACCAAAATTCAGATAGATATTGATGATAATTACTTTGATTCTAATATTTTTGTTAAATAATGTAATTAAATTCAACTTTTGATTAAAAGTGGGGTTATGATACCAGTTTTCACTGTACTCAAGATATCGTGATCAATTTCAATTACGAATCAGAGGAATAAGAGGACGAAAGCCAAAATTCACGGCTTTTTATACCTTTTCCCTAATTATGACACTAATGACATTAAATTAGCAATAAATTATTTTAATTTAACCTAAATTGATAAAATGATTGATAAATGATAAAATTTTTAAAATATTTGAATGTTTCTTTGATAATATATAGAAAATCGTATTCTTATATTCATAAAAAAGCTATTTAAATTATTTTTTGATCAGTTTTTCCATATAAAATTGATGTTTGAAATCTGCTAATTGTGGCAGTTCCACAATTCCTTGAATTTGTGCAAATTTGAGCAAATAACATAAAATGGATATTAATTTGTGCATGAATCTCTTAAGATAGTTCTATTCTAATTTTTTAATACTAATTTGACTTAAAAAAATGGAAATTAGGCTTTTTATTTTGATTTATAATATAAATTTGACAGCGACTATTATACTTGTTTAGGTGAAATTTTCTGATATTATCAAAGATTAAAGAGCTTATAACTAATGTACAAACTTAAATTACTACTGAAAAAGTGGAAAAATCGTTTCCACCTGCACCCAGGGTAAAGAAACTAAATAGTTCCTATACCAAAGCTTGACCGTTTTCCATGAAAAAACAACTACTTCCTGGGCTATATGCCCCAACGGACATTGAATTACATTCCAAAGAAAACGTGATGGCGACCGACTTAGTCGATACTTGCAACCATCTCTATCGATTTGCAAATTAACAGGAAGAACACTACTCGTATACCGGTTTCGACATTATTGTGTCTCATCAGTACGAGGTAAGTAGTTCTTCTCATCCCGCAGAGCAGGATACCTCGTACTGATGAGACACAATAATGTCGAAACCGGTATACGAGTAGTGTTCTTCCTGTTAATTTGCAAATCGATAGAGATGGTTGCAAGTATCGACTAAGTCGGTCGCCATCACGTTTTCTTTGGAATGTAATTCAATGTCCGTTGGGGCATATAGCCCAGGAAGTAGTTGTTTTTTCATGGAAAACGGTCAAGCTTTGGTATAGGAACTATTTAGTTTCTTTACCCTGGGTGCAGGTGGAAACGATTTTTCCACTTTTTCAGTTTTATATTGACTGCACCTTATAGATATTATTTCTTGATTGTTAAATTACTATTCTACATAATTTTCTTATAACTTTTTTTTCCTTTACTGGCAATCAGAATAAATATAATACAATCTATGAGCCAATATGATGACTTGTACATAGCAACGGTAAATAGTATGTACATTTAATGACTTGGAGAGGTTAACATCCAATGATGTTACCTCAGTTTTCTTTTAGGTCTATTGGCCAACTTCTTTTGAGTCTTCTGTTGTCAAATGGTTGTAGTAGTGGCTGCAGGAGTGGATTGGGATGGTCCTCCAGTTTGTTGTAGTGTTTGTTAGCGTTTTCTCGGATTACTTCGTTTATGTAGGGGATTTTGAGGTCAGTGTGCAAGGTATAGTTTGATATATACCAAGGTGCGTCAGTTATAGCTCGAAGAATTTTCGACTGTGCTCTCTGTATGATAGCTGTATTGGATTTGCTGGCGCATAACTCAATTCCATAAGTCCAAATCGGCTTTAAAACTGCTTTGTATATTAATAGTTTGTTTTCTAGGGATAGATAGGATTTTCTGCCAATAAACCAATTTAGTTCTTTGGTTTTCATGTCTAATTGTGTTCTTTTCTTTTGTATGTGCTTCTTCCAATTTAATTTGCTGTCAAATGTGAGTCCTAAGTATTTAACACTATCGCTCTGGGGAATATTATTTTGTTTCATTTTCACTGGTGGGTAGGTTCCTTTTCGTAAGGTGAAAGTTATGTGTGTAGATTTGGATTCATTTACTTTGATCTTCCACTTACTAGCCCAAGTTTCTAGTAGGTTCAAGTGATGTCGTAGATTTGTAGAAGCTGTTACTGGATTTTCGTGAATTGCAAAGATGGCAGTATCGTCAGCAAATGTTCCCGTAGTTGTTGCAGCTGTGGTAGGTAGATCGTTTGTGTAAAGTAGGTATAAAAATGGTCCTAGTATGCTTCCCTGTGGTACACCTGATAGTATTGGTAGACGGTTGGAGTGTTCTTCGTTGACTTTCACTTCGAATTTGCGTTCGTGTAGGTATGACTTCAGCAGGTTAAAGTAGTTATTTGGGAGAACTGTTTTTATTTTGTAAAGTAGACCTACGTGCCACACCTTATCGAAAGCTTGGCTTATGTCCAAGAAAGCAGATGTGCAGTATTGTTGGTTTTCTATTGATTCACTTATTATATTTACTATACGGTGGCTTTGTTGTGTTGTTGAGTGTGATTTTCTAAATCCAAACTGATGATTGGGGATCCAGTTTTCTGGTTCTAAGTCTTTGTTCAGTTTGTTAAGTACTAGTCTTTCAAGTACTTTTGCTATTGTTGGTAGAAGGCTTATGGGTCGATACGATGTGACATCTTCTGGTTTATTTCTTATAACTAAATTGGTTAACATTAAGTTTTATCAACTGTTGTTGAAATAGTCTTTTAAGTGGTCACTATGTGAGTTTTGATAATAAAGTAGGGCTACACTGTCTATCACTGTAACATTTATAGTTAATACACTGATTTCACCCTTGTCTGATAGCATTTATTAACACAGTTTTTATATTTTTAGGTATTTCATTATGAAGTTTTGCCTGAACACATATCTGTTATCGAAACTGCAAAATGAGTACATGCAACAATGTAAGTACTTCTACCTTATAACTATTTATAATTATTTTTTTTCTTTGGAAGGAATTGCCACAAAAAACAACTACACATTTTGCAAGAATTTGTCTCTAATTGCAACTTTCTTTCTTAATTATAATTTTGTTTGATCTTATACACATTTTCTATTTTTCAGTACAAGACTTTACGGACCTTTTCCGTCTGTGCACTTGATTACCCTGTCTTGTACGCCAATGCTTATACTAATTTAGAAAAGTAATCTTTGTTTCTTTTGTAGCGAAAGATATTCAAAAGTTTTTTTGTACTGGAACGAGATCATTTTTATCGCTCGCCTACTTTTGTTGATGAATAATGGACTGTCAGGGTTTTGCGAGGAGAGAGACCCGAAAATTCCAAAGTTTAAATCAAGAAAAGTTTGGCTGTTTCGCAGCGACAACTTTTTAATCGGCGGTAAACTCGAGAATTTCAACCGCAAAACCGTTTCGGTCATATTTAATCTAACTTGAATTCATCCACCGCGGAAATTAGATGTCAATTTAACACAAAAATATTTCCCAACGAACGCGCACGGACGCCCATGAGTTTAATTTGGTTAATTTTTGAAATAGGTTAAATAGGAAAAGCTACATCTTTATATTCACGTTCCGAAATTTTCAAAGTATACACTTATCGTTAGTGAAAGAAGAGGATAAGCATAAAACGAGATTACATAAACATGTAAAAGTTGACGTAATCCTACTCTTTCCACGAAATTAATTCAAGTAACAGTCTAAAATGAACTAAATCCTTCGAATTGCTGGATATAGAAATTAATTTGCATGTTTTTAATGTAAAAAAATCAACAGCTACTCGTTTTTAAAAGGATTAAGTACAACGAATAAACTTTAAGTATAAAACAACAGCGATAACTTCAATAAGATCGTTGGCTTCTTTATTTACTTAAAACTTTATTGATACAATGGATACGGAAAGTAATAGTATATTATTTAACGAGCGGTAATGTAGGTCATAACTCACGCAGATGAAGTTTGCAGCACGAGCCGCAGGCGAGTGCTGTAATTCATCAAGCGAGTTATGACCATTACCGCAAGTTGAATACTATACTTTATCTACGACTTTAACAATAAATAGATTATTAAAAAGTTTGAATTATTGTGAAATCTATTAGATAGGTACCTTTGTCGCCAGATATTTTTCATGAAATTATTAAGTTCTGGTGTAAATGTTTTTGCCTTTTTAGCTACATGCTTCTCTGATTGACGTTGAAGAAACGCAAGTAATTTCCAATAATTTTCTATAATTATTTTATTATTTAAATTGAGTGTGCTTCTCAGCATAGAGAAGAAAGTCCACAGAGATGCTTTATACTTACTGCTCAGTTCTTAAAAATATACCTAAAGAACATTTTCTGTAAAAGAGTTTACATTCTTACTGATAGGTACATCAATTTTAAAAATTTTTGTTGACCGCTTTGTTTTGTGACTTTTCGGGTAATAAATTTTATACTGTAGCATTAGCTACTTGCCTCAATTCTGGAGGTGTACATAATAATTCATCTTCACTCTCTGAATTTATCTTTCTTAACACCTTTATAATTTTTAACAGATTTGAAAACGTCAAAATATCTGACATTACTCCCCTCAATTACAATAATGGACTATTCCGTTTCATCGAATCGGCCACCTTTGGTATTCGGTTCTTTAATTGTGATTTAGAATTAAAATTTAATTAACTCCATGGATTGAGTAGACATTTATGTAAAAAATAAATACAATGAATAAAATTAAAAAAAAAGGTTTGGTAGGCACAGGGGATCGAACCGCCATTGACAGTGTATAGTTACTGTGACAGTATGGTGTAATAACTCACTAGAGAGTTATTATAACTCACGCTTTTTGTTTATGGATACTATTAATTCCTCAAAAGCAGTTGAATAATTAATGTATAATTTAATAGGAGTAGATAAATTTTATTTATTATTTTATGGTCAATAAAAGCGTTAGATCAAAGGAACTAAAATAATGTTAAAGCAATTAAAATTAACAGTATGACATACACTGGTTATAATACACCGCTCAACAATTGAAGTAGATATTTTTTAAATTTTAGAAAATTGCATACATAAATAATATTTTAAATATACGTTTTATGCTATCAGTAAACTCTGGTTATAGCAAATTGTTTTTGTCGTTTTTTTCTTTTTATACGCTATTATCGCTTTAACCAGAATTATAGGATTGCAAATTACTAATATTTTAGTCGCGTAGAAGTGCTTGCAGTGACTTTAACATTGTTACTGTAGTCCATAAATCTGTTTACCTGAAAAAAATGAAGCTACCGCGAATAGAAACAGTGCAACTCGATCAATTAGTACGTTGGATACACGAAGGCTTAAGTCAAGAATAAGTTGCTACGTGTCAGTAGTACATGGAATCGATATTTGGACACTGGGTCTGCAGCGTACTGGCATGGAGGAGGACGAGAACGAGCTACAACTCCTGCTGAAGACCGCTTAATACCTGTAACTTCAAGAAGAAACCGAACATTTACCAAGAACAAGAAATAACTGAACGGTTGAACTAAACTTCCACTATTTATGCGGGTTACACATATATGCGACAGACATGGTGCTACTGACATTTTTTTTGGTGGTTGCATGTCTTTTAAAAACCAACTTTGTAACAGTACCTGGTATCCCATATATTAAGTTAAATTAGTACCGCTAGCTCCATCTTTCCTAAAGAATTCTTAATAATAAAATAATGAGTACGGTCTCTATAATTTTAATTGGAAGTTCAAAGTAGCTACGCTACGAGGTGTGCTAATGAGTTGGCATTATCGAGTTCAAGAGGTTTTAATAATTATTCCCAGTCTCATTTTTCTTCTATTGGTTTACTGTGATATACAGAAAGTTGGAATATAATACAGTTAACTAGAAGAATCTCTGTAATTTGAAGATTCAATAAACTAGAAGCATCTCTTTAATTTGAGGATTCGGTGAACTTGAACAGCTTGTAAACTTTAAGCTCTCGTATGCACGAAGATTTTTAACTGGATCATCTCTACAACTTGGGCAGATCATCCCTCCACTCGTGATCTTCCATAGTTATTTGGAACCACCTAGACAGTGCCGTAGCGACCCCAAGGTGCGGCGAAGGATCGTCCACTATTGTTAAAAGATAAGTTTATTGTGGTATATCAAGTTTACTGTTCCCATATTTTTTTTCTTTTATTTACGTTTATATCTATCTATATCGTCAACTGTATTAGAATAAGTATTTTTAAAGAACTGTTTGCGGATTATTTTGTTTGTAACTTATTCTCAACTTCATTTATTTTAGCACCAAGGAAATCTATTTATCTTTTATCTGTTGGTACATTTTCATTTTTTTTACTTCATAGACAGTTTTTTCTGGCATCTTTCTGTCATTTTATGATACTTATTTAAATAATTCAGCTTAAAACAACTTTCTTCAGTAGGATCATAAAAAATAAAAAGATTTCAGTGGCGCCCTTATAATTTCTTAAAGAAATAAATATTGTACTATAGTCAGAGCTAATGAACTTACTCACCCCTAGCCGAGGTATTTAACTATCATAATTTTTGCTGTGATAAACATTTATAAATTTTGTTAATTATTGAAATATCTTTTGCAACTAATTAATGACGAAATTAAGATTAATGGTTGTTTTATTGTAAATTACATTTTTTCTTTTGGTATATTGTTATTTTTTTTTAAAGTTAACTAAAAATTTTTATAAATTTACTCTTAACATGTAAATCATATCACAAATTGACGCTCAACGTCATAATATGGTTACAAATTGACGCCAAACGTCATAATATGGTTACATCTTATGTTATCAAATGGTACGTTACACACTTATGTTACTGACCCGGTGCGACAGGACAGGAGTTAGAAGCAAATGCCTCTTCAAACTAATTTGCCAGCTTGATGGTACATTGGCTGTTTAGCAATTTATAGGAGAATTCAAAAAGTTGTTGAGTAAGAATGTACTGGTTACTTTTCAATTATTTTTCCAGTAGGAATGTGTCCAAAAATTGCGTTGTATATTTTTCCTTCTTCGGCGTTGTCTTCTCCTAACAACACTCAATAACAGGAGTACTTCATCTTCTTCAGACGACATTTTTTACTTAACTACTTGAAAACATGATCCTGCCACTTTTTATCGACTGTCATGTGCAACTAGCATGTCTAAGAAACAAAACGATTCTTAGACATGTAACTAACATTGTGTCAGCGACATCAGTAGGACCAAGTTCGTCGCATATATGTGTAACGCGCCTTATTCGAAAAGTACGTTTTAAAATGCAATTACTGCTGTTTCGCTAAAAACTAGTCAGATTGACATATTGAAGTTACATTTTGTTGGTTGTAGTTAGGAAACTGATGTTGATAAGTAGTTAAGGCTAGACCAAGTAAGGCTAGACCAATAAGACATAACAATATTAAAGCCTAGATGTTATTAGCCCTAAGGGATTATCATGGATATATTTCCCTCTAAGATCAGTATAACTTTGCAATGATATAGAAAAACCAGGAAAAAACTATATCATGCTGATCTTTACAATAACTTAATATATTTATGTTATCTATGTATAAAATAAAGACAATCAAAGATTAGTTCAACCGTTTAGTTGTTTATTGTTCTTAGTAAGATGGACTTCCACAAAGTAAAGGTTACCATAATCAGTTTCGAACATTTACTGCTTCGAGAATTAACAGCTTCTTTAAGCATATTACCGGAAGAGTGATATCTAGTCAAACTGTTAGAAGAAGGTTTCATGCACGTAATTTAAGAGCCAGAAGGCGTAGTTCACATCCACGGTTGACTGCGGATCAGCTTACATGCAGTTATCGGTGGGCGAGAGAACACAGTCGTTGGAATTTTCAGAATTGGAGATACTGTATGTGTGACAAAAGAAAAGTTCAGATTTTTGTAATATCCAATTTAATTGTTGGGCAGTGTAATTTTGGTCACACGTGCAGTACATTTGAACTATTTGTGGACCCTCACCCTCAATGGTTTACTCCAGAGAATCGAAAAACCAGGGATTAAAATGAATGAACTTGTGCGTTTGTGCAGGTTTGTCTAGGGATAAATCCAGGCAAGAGAAAACTAGTTCTCTTTACTAGGAAACATAAAATCCCATTTTTTCGTCTTCTCGTTATAGGGGAGCAAGAAATAAAACTTTCAGAACGAGCTAGAACATTAGTAATTATCCTTGATCGAAAGCTGTTATGGAGAGATAACATAAAAGAGAGGGTGTACAGCATAAGGCAACTGTAGCACTGTACATCTGCAGAAAGACCATTGGAAGGCAGTCGGAGTTGAGACCCAGAATTGTTATCTAGGTCACAGGGACATAGCAGATAACTGTAAAGTGGATGATCTAGCAAGAGTTGGTAAGACGCTCACAGCTATATCTGCTAATACTACTTCAGGAGCACCTATCGCTGAAAGAAGGCTGCTCCTCCAAAAGGAAGTACTCCGTCTAACCAAACTGGGATGGCGAACGAAATCTTCCTGCCCCCTTCAAGACAGGTATGGCCAGTGCTTGACATGCGATGAACCAAATATATTTTTTCCATAGCTAATGTTATTGCTATAACAACTGTTTTGCAAAACAGAAAGCAACACAATTGTGATTTTTGAAGCCAAAATTACAATTTTCTTTGAAATTCTATTTTTCACCTGAACTTGAAGTTTTGCTATAGAAAAAAGTGTTGTATTGCACTCGACGATAAAACCGCATTATTTTCTCTAGCATAAAAAAACGCTTTAGAAGGTAAAGTACAAGTTTATCATCTTGTACAATAAATAACTATTAATCCTATCTAGGAATTCTATTGGAAAAGCGATTGCGGTCATCACTGGAGGCTGGCTTGCCATGCTGCACGTATGGGAATCCTACAAAATGACTTCTGTAGAAGCTGTCTGGACGAGGAGGAGGAAGAGACCTGTCCTATCCGGAAAAAGATTTTCTGCTCTGAGATAACCACCGAAATGTATTGTACTAACCAAAAACTTTATTATGTCAATCTGACGATGATGGTTTATTAAAACAGCTGTCATTAAATTTGAACAATGTTCTTTTTTAAATAGGAGTAGAAGTTTTGTTCAAAAGTTTCATTTATTCATGTTCCTACTAAATCCATCACTGTTTCTGGATGAACAATTTTTTTAAGAACACACTCTTAAAATGGCAGCATGAAAACTGTAATTATCGCACGACCGAATTAATCATTTTATTATATAAAAACACAATTTTTTTTGTACAAAGCCAACATTGTTTTTTTTTTACCAACGTGTATATCTTATAGATGGAAAGAAAATAATGTTGGTCCAGAACCTTGAAGTAACTTGATTGTTTTCTTTATATATATAGTGTTCGGTGGGTCTGTTATTTTAAGGTTTTCAGCTATAGGTTTGAGAGGTCCTCGGTAACTAAGGGCTTTATATCTCGTGTATTAAATTTTCATTAAAAGATAATTTAATAAAATAAAGCTATATACACGATTTTTCTAGTTGATTACAAAAACAAAGAAATAAAATATAGATGGTGTACTTTCATGGTTATACGGAGTGTTTCAATCAAAGTTAACCCTCTTTTTAGGATGGATAAAAATCTGAAAAATAATTAGGTTTTGCTATGTGAAAAAACACCTTCCATTTTCAAGTACAATCATCTCTTATGCTGAAATTATTGGCAAGATTGTAATGAATATTTCAACATACAATTTGAAAGCTGGTATATTCCATGAATTTATTTTTATATGTGACTCTCATAGAGGGCGCTACTTATACGTGACTGGCGACATTCGGCGATTAGCCCCGCCCATACGCCATTAAGAGGCAAACTTTTTGATGGATTCATATTATTTAGGACAGAGAATTTAAATGTTTCTTTTAAAAATCTCTATTTTTAAAGTATTTTAAGAAAATATATTTTGAAATTGGGTGTTTTGGAGTGTTTATAAATTAAATTTTTTTATACTAAGTAAATTATAATGTACTTGCGCATAGAATTTCTTCGTGGCAAGACCTCATACAAAGCTAAAGAAAATTTGCCTCTTAATGGCGGTTGTCCAATCAAAATCGAAACATCGATTATCGCCACAGTTAGTAGTACAGTCACTGTAGCTCGTACCAAGTATAGTATTATTGAACATAACTTTTTTATGGGTTTAATTGTTAATTGAAATTTCAAATGAACTTAAATATCACTCAATTTTACACCAAAAAAGTACTTCCTAGAACTTGATAAGTAAAGTTTTTAAATTATTTAAAGGTGGTTTATGTTTTTCCAGGAAAATTATCACAGACTTTTAACGTAGTCGCAGACATTCTTTCTTCTGCTTTATTTAACTCCAACTTCAAAGTTCTACTCTGCCTGTCATAAGTTCTAGAATATTTGTAGACCTTTAAAAATCCTTATTTCAACTTTGCGGCACTAATTCGAGAAAATTTGGTTTTAAAATACGGAAATCCTGTACAATTTATATTTAGAGCTTTTATACAGTGTTATAATAGATGCTAAAGTAACCTTATGAACTTCAAACATAAAAGAAATATCAAAACGAGTGATTAGTGCAAATAAAAAAAACAACACAGAGATTAGAGAATCATTGGGAGTAACTTAATAACTAAAATAGATATATTGTTGATCCACGAATCATTATTTACTTCATATAACTGTGTAACATGTCTCTCAGTTTACTTTAGATTACCGTCAGTAATAAACTTAAAATCAACCCCGACTCACCGTATATTAGACATTTCCTTCCCACTGCTACCGAACCTACCCCTTACAATAGAACGCACCTAAAACAACACCCTTAAAATAAACGCAACCCAACTGGAAACCATTGTCAACCTCCTTCTATAAATTAGGATACTCCCAATACATTGTCCCTTTTTCTTGACGAAAACTTGCACCAATTTATAGTATCTCTTTGGCTGTATAAGACACGTCAAGACTACCGCCAAGCAGTCCACTATAAGAGCTTCGTTCGGTATTAGCAGTTTATTTTTGATTAATTAATAACTTTGCATTCAATTTAATTTTATACAAGGTGTTTCCATCTTTTCCATCTTAGTTTCCTTTTGTTTATATATTCATTGTTGTTTAACCGTAAACGATTAAAAATATAGTGGCGCCCATCAACTCTTATATTCACCAATCCAATTTATAGACAACATTAACTTGGAGTCGAATCACTCCTTAGGAAGAGTCTCTTAGCCGGGCTCTGCCAGGAAGGTGCAATTATCGTTACAACTGAAAAATTAAACATAATAAGATGTAAAATAAAATGAAATTGATTGTGTTAACAGCTGTAATTGAATTTTAAAGCGAATTTTTCGAATAAATAGTGGACATTTAGTTTAACTGTGCAGTTATTTATTGTTCTTTGTAAAATAAAATTTCAGTTTAAATTTCATGTATACATGGTGTCTCAGACTAACTGTTCCTAATTTTTAGAAATCAGAAATGAAGAAGGGCAATTAAGTAAACGAAATTGATTGTGTTAACCTCTACTTTTTGAAAGTTCATCTTACTAAAAACAATAAATAACTGTACAGTTAAACTAAACTTCCACTATTTATTCGAAAAATTAGCTTTAAAATTCAATTACAGCTGTTTCGCTATAACTAGCATCGTCAGATTGACATATTGAAATTACATTTTGTTTATTTGTAACTAGGTACTTGATGTTGATAAGGAAACAGTTTACTTTGATTGATTCTTCATTTTATACATAGATAAGACATTATTGTAACATAAATATATTAAGTTTTGTAAAGATCAGCATGATATAGTTTTTTCCTGGTTTTTCTATATCATTGCACAGTTATACTGATCTTAGAGGGAAATACATCCAGGATAATCCCTTAGGGCTAATAACATCTAGGCTTTAATATTGTTATGTCTTATAACTTCCTTACTTGGTCTAGCCTTACCTCCTTATCAACATCAAGTACCTAGTTACAAATAAACAAAACAGCTGTAATTGAATTTTAAAGCGAATTTTTCGAATAAATGGTGGAAGTTTAGTTTAACTGTTCAGTTATATATTGTTCTTACTTAAGTAAACATTTTTTAACAATACACCTATGTCCGAATATGTCTCTATGTCAAGAAAATAAGAAGAAGCAATTTCAATTTTTATAACAGGAAAGATTTTAATTAGAGCACCATCACCAGGACAGAGATAGGAGTACCTTAGGAATCGGTATTGGGACCGACGCTCCGGAAATGCGTGTTTGATGAGGTTTGTGGGATAAAATGTGAAGATGGATACGAGATTACGGTTTATGTGTGCCTGGTATGTACGGCAAAGAGAGAGGCAAAGATAGAAAGAAAGGCGGAGAAAATGTGTAGAAAGATAGAACAACGCGGATTGGAAGTGGCCGAAGAGAAGATAGTGGAATAGCTGGTGAAGGGACGCAGCAAGGTGAGGTAATGATAAAAAGGAAGAAAATTCAGATGGAAGAATCGGTGAAATACCTAGGTGTGTGGTTGGATAGCTAGCTATTGTTCAAAAACCACGTTAAAGGCAGCGCAGAAGGCAAAAATTCGGGCGACATGGCTGGGGAGATTGATGTGTAATTTGAAAGGACCGGAAGAATGGAAGAGGAGAGTTATTGGTAGAACGATTGAGCAGAGTATGCTGTACGCGGCAGAAGTGTGGGGTGAAAGAGTGGGAGTACATGCAAGGGTTAAACCACTACTGAGGGTTGAGAGAGGAATATTGCTGAGCAGCAGCAGTGCTGGCAAGATCCTATCTTCTTGACACAAGTGCTGACTTGGCATGGGTCAAGAGCAGGATATCTTTACAAGATTGGGAAAAGAGAGCCTGGAGTGTATGAAAGGTGCGAAGTGGAGGATGATGTAGGACACGCGTTTAGATGCTGGAGCAATGAAGAAGTTCTGAAGAACTTAGAGGAAAGACTCGAAGTGGCGGTGTATTGAGAAAATATGGTGGAGATAATATTGAGAGGCGAGGAGTAATGGATGAAGGTAGTGGTGAGTATGGTTAGGAGAAGAGCATGTTTCTGAGTTTCAGAGTAAAAAGAGAGTGTGAGGGACCACCGTCCTTCTTGAATTCTGCTAAGGTAGAGATTCCGAGACAGGGACAACGAGGAGTTTTGAGTTGGATTTGGTTGGCAGGCATCATCCTAGCTATTCCAACACTGTTCCGGTCCTGAGGAGGATCCGTTCGAACATGAGTTTTGCCATTTCAGCTCGAAAAAAAAACAAGAAGAGTTTGATGACATTCGTGAATTTCCACAGCTGTTTCGAAGAATTCTGCGGTCATTTGCACATAGTTACAACTTATGTATCTAAAATGGTGGTCGTAGCTTCGAACAATTTTCATAACATTTAGATAGAGATTAATTTTTAAATATTTCTAGTTATCTTGACACCGAGGCATTTTCTGACACTAATTTACAGATAAATAAAGTTTATTTAAGTAGGTACCCTTTTTTATTTCTGAAAATTGGGAATAGTTATTCTGAGACAACCTGTATAGGGCAAACTTCGTTCTCAATCTGCCACAACGGTGTAATTCGCTATCCAGGAAAGCCACCATACTTCATATACCTGACGTTTAGTTCTTTCATGCACAGAGCACGTATGTTTTCCTAAATACCAACCCCACTAGAGACTATCTACACAAAGATCACAACACGCAACAATACACCAAATTGAACTACCCCATTTCAATTTTCGTCGAATATATGATTGGGGAGCCATAAATCAATGTAATGTGCTCGATTTTCCTAAATTACTATCAACAGATTATTACCTTTGGATAACAACAATGACGTAGCCGCATGGTAGCTGACAGGGTAGAGAAATTGCAAGTGATATTTCAAAAGGTGTCTCTATGGCATAACATTTTTGTATTTTTGTTCGAAAACTAATTTATTGGTCGTACAATATTCAATTTGATTTCGTTAGATATATTTTTTCAAAATATAAAATTATGTTTCTACAGGTACTTTATTTTTATATAAAATCGATTTTGCCAATTAAGAGATTTACACAGAAAGCTTTAATAAATCATCATTTTTTTCGCTTCGTTAGTGCTTAATGGATAATTCTTCTTAGTTCTGTCTAATGAGTCATCCATTTTTTATAGCCAAGTTAACATATTTTCAATAGTAAAAGTATGATCAATTAAGTAACATACTTATTTGAAAAAAAAAACATAGCAGGCAAGGACCAGTTGTTGAGGTTCCAACTTTAAGGTTAAAAAAAATATTTAAATACGAAAACATTTAAAATGGTGAAATGAGAATTCAATTTAGGGGTTGAAAACTTTTTTCTGCGATTTATGACAAAACGTGACCTCTTAGCGGAAATTGTTCCACAAAAAAGTTGTAGATGATAAAAAATCTAAAACTTTTCAACATAACCTCAAATTAAACGTCAAAATGGCGAAAATAACGATTTCTCAGTTTTTAATTTGTTTCTCGCGTAAAAATTATTGAATGTGCATGCAAATTTGTAAAAGTATGTATTTTTTCATTTTGAATAATCATGATTTTTTGCAGTTCAGAAGACGACCATTTTCTGAGTTATGTGCATTTGACGAAAAAACAATTGTTTTGATGTTTTTTTGTAATTCGAAGGTCTATAAGTGGTCATTTTAATCTTTGAAATATCTTATTTCAAATGATCTATGTAATTTCTTGGTTTATTTATCTTTAAAAAACGTCCTTTTAGATTTCGAGTTTAAATATTTGAAACCACGATAACATAACTAAATAAAAAAAAATCCCAACCAAAATCGTCTTTTAGGGGTTATAGGAGGGGGGTTTTTAGGGGTGAAAATGGCCTAACCTCAAAAATTTACAAAAAAATATCCAAAAAACCGTTTTTTGGTTGGACTATGTACTTCTTTTACTGATATAACAAAAACAAACAAAATGGTAGGGGTAGCTGATTCTGGTCTCAAAACAACCCCTCTTTCTTTCTAAAAATGCTCCACTTAAAACTTAAACCAAAAATACCCCACGGTGTATATTGGTGATGGGTAAATTCTCTAAATTACTATTCCAATTTCAAGTACATTTAAGGACCAAATAAAATATTTTTTACAGCGTTATCAAATTTCATTTAAATGGAATATCAAATATTAATAATCAACATTTAATGTAGTTCATAAGGATTAAGTTAAGTCCATATTTTGCATGTTGACTTTACTGTTCGAATTAATTAACAAATTATCGAATTACGTTTAAAATTAAATCTCGTATATATGTTATCCGGTTTGTATTAATGTTGACAGACTCTATACAACATACACGATGTTGCGGAAGACCGATATTTGTTAAATGTCCACATTCACATTTGCTGTAATACTCAATATCAACACAGACCCTTTCTGCTAAAACATGCTATCATAAACCAAATTCAACACTAGCATTAGGCAGCGGTTCTCAAACTCTCACACTTAAAGCCTTCCGATTTTATTTCATACAATTTTGCGCCTCGGGGTCTGAAGATTAGAATTGTATGTATTTGTATGTATTTCCACTAGTATAGTCATATTTGCTTGGCGCGGCAGACGATGATGTTTCGCGAAGGATGTCGAACGTTATAGAATTGTCTGGATGCAAAATACGCGGCTATAAATAGAGAGTAGAGTTTTTGTTTTAAGACAGTAACTGCATTACAATTAGTAAAAGTTCATGCTTCTAAAATCCAGTGAATTGAACAAGAATTGAACAGGAAAACTTTGTTAGCATCATACAAAGTGACTTACAAAGCAGCTAAATGCAAAATATACTAAACTGTCAGCGAAAAGTTATTTCCCAAGAATGTGTTTGTAAAATAAAGTATAACACGAAACCAAATAATTTAAATAATTTAAAAAATTGCGGTGCTGAAATACAAAAAAAGTCACGTAGGAGCTAGCCGCGATGTGTAAGCCAAATTTTGCTGGCTCAGCTTCTGAAGCGTACCGAAGCAGTGCGGGTAGCAGGGCAGCTAGCCAATAGGAAAAAGACAAGCGAACAGAATGAGGGAGAAAGGGTAGTCTCATGAGGTACTCGAGGGAAAAAAGACTTTTGCTGGAGACCGAAAAACGAAGGATCAAGGAATTTGATTTGGACGTCTCCAGAGGCTAGATGCCTATCGAATCCTCCGTGTTGAGAACATGGGGGGAATTCGATTTGGAGCGTTCCATAGGCTAGATGCCAATCGAATCAAACGCGTTTAGGGCAAAGTTAAGTGTTTTTTTGGAAAGTGAGCTAAGTGCTAATTTTCAATAAAATAATTAAAGAATAATAATTTAAATAATCGATCATTGGGCCGCGGAAACGAAGTAATCTTCTGTAATAATAATCAGTGAAATTTTATCCAAGTGATAAATCACAATATTAATTTTACCGGGGCGATTAAAAAAATAGTGAGTGTGTGAGTGAACCTGAACTCGCTACAGGAAAAATTGGTGAGTCAATTTGGATTATACTAACCCTTAACAACTAAGAAATTTTATGGGAGTTTGGATTTGTTCGTTAAGCGAATTTCTATCGTCTTAATTATTCAGACGAATATTGTAACTTTTATCCTCAACCGGATATATAGAGTTTACCGGGTCTCCACTGTCGGGACGTAGATAATATTCTCCGACAGAGAACTGAGTCCTCCGGTAAAGGAATTCATAAAATAGCGACTAAGGAATTAAATCATAAATAAATTGAATTGTCACGCCAGGGTCGATCAGACCATATTTTAATTATTTTTGTTGATTAGTTTTAAATCTTGTTAATATTAAATTAAAGAAAGTTTTTTTTTGTTTTTTTCTTTTTCTTTGGGAGATGCACGTAGCATTCCGCAAGAGTTTAATCTAAATTTATACTTGTATCATCAAACTTAGAATTTAATAAATTTGCTAGATTCTCCCGAGGATATTGTGTATCATTTCTCTAGACTCCAGACCTTTTTCAGAGCCCAGCAACAAATCCCGTCCTTCCTAACCGCCGAAGTAAGACCTCCCAACACCAAATACTGCGGAGGCCGAATCCACAAACCCTAACTTTAGCCTAACATCCGCTCGGCTAGGCTAAAGTTTATTAAAAATTAAGATTAAAAACCATTCAGTATATAACATCTGGTGACAACGAATAAGAAACTTTTTTTAGCGTATTACATAAAGCACAGCAACTTGCTACCACAGACATTGTAGACATGAAATATTAATTAACGATTTAGAAAGGAAACTGCAATACTGAATGTAAAAATAGAATTCTAGTAACCGGTCGAACCATTAGATGTTGCTGCATTCGAGGCGGTCTAAACTTTTGGTCATACTATTCAAATTTTTGTATTACCATTGTGTATTTTTTTATAACAGAAACACAATTATTAATATAAATTGTAATTAAATTTATTGTACTAACCCTTACTTTTTGGAAGTCCATCTTATTAAGAATAATAAAAAACTCTTCGTTTTAACGCAACTTCCAAGTTTATTTGAAAAATTATAATGACGGCCGTTTCGCGGAATAGCATCATCAGAATTACATTTAAGTTACATTTTGTTTTTTTGTAGCTAGATACCTGATGTTGTTTAGGTAGTATTAAGGCTAGACCAAGTATGGAAGAAATAAGTTATAACAATATTAGGGCTATTAACATCTAGGCTTAAAGATTGCAATCATATCACTCATAGTGTCAATTTTCACTTGTCACCTTATTACCTCATTACATATGCTGTTATTAAATAAATTTAATATTTTAGATATATTCAAGCACATATGGATGATCATAAAACTACCCATTGCTATGGATATTCAGACTACTCCACATTACTATCCTTAAGTATTTTTTAAATTTTAATATTCTACCTCTTTTTATTGTATAAGTAATTTCTTACTAACATTAACTCTAAAAGCATAACTTATAATGTATAATAATCTGTATGATAATATTTAATGTTGTTATTGATATTAAAATTTAATTAATTATTACTTACTTAATATTCCTTAATGAAACATAATTCTAACGGTAATATGTAAAGCATTGATTGTTTCAAATAAAAATACTTTATTTTCTTTCTGTTTTAGGTATTGTTACAACTTAATGCAAGATTTGACATCTAACAAGAGGATAATCTGACCATACTTATGTAGTGTTATCTTATTCAAATTATTATTGGAATTAAGTTTATTAAGTGTTGATATTGTGTATAAGTTCATCCCTTTAAAGAATTTAATACAATAACATATCCTTTTTCTCTAAATAAAACATAGACTGTTTTAACCAATAAGGTAAGATTATTTTAGTCCAAAGTTTTGATTCATTACAAAATATTGCATTTGTTTTTGGAGAACGATACATTTTGTTTAAACCTGCACAATCAGACACACATCACTTTTTTTTCGAACTCAGAATGTACATTTACTTAAACTTCTGGCAAAATTAAAGATTTAATACATTTTCTGAACAAAAGTAGTGCGATGAAGATATCTACTACAATTCATAAAAATGGTTAGATTAACAGAAATGCATAAAAAAACAGTTTTACAGCTGATTGGTTACGGAGATAACACTCCAATACAAATGGAAATTGCTCGCCTATTTCATGAAAAATTTCCGAATTTGTCGCCTATATCTCGAGGTACAATTAGTAAAATAGAGAAGAAATTTCGCGAATTTAGACATGTAAAACAGATGGAAAAAACAAAAAACCAAATTAAATGTGATGCTTGAGTTTGAGGAAAACCCACATACATCGAGTAGACAAGCATCCGAAGCATTTAATGTCAGCCATAATATATCAATACTAAACTTATTGAAGGAATAAAATGCATCCCTATAAAATGATATTGACTCAGGAACTGATGGAAGATGATTCCGATAGAACAAATTTTTGCGGACAAATGATGGAAATGTTGAGTATCAATACCATCCAATTAGAAAACGTTATGTTTTCTGATGAGTGCACTTTTTCCGTTAACTGTCATGCTAATCGTCAAGATTTCCGATAATTATTAAGCACTACAAACTGATGCATGGCCAAGATTGGCAAATTTATTTCCTGATCCAGGAAACCCTAGCTGAGGCGAAGACAATAGAATGGACAGCAAGATCACCAGATTGTAACATGTCTATCGTCATGTCACCTTGCACTATTACCGACCGTAAACGATACCGCTATTTTTACCGTTAAAACCGACCCTAATTCACTGTTAATGCTACTGTACACAAGACAACCCTTATAGATGCTAACTATTTATCTGTTTGAACGAGGCCAAATAAAAAACGCGTCTCTCGCTTGCAATTGAGTAACGAACGTATTCCTTCTGACAAATGACACAAACAAGATTTCCGTTTTGAGCTATGTAGCGCCAAGAGCCATATAACGCAAACGAGGAATAGTACTCCCCACCCCATATAGGTATACCCAAATACGACAATTCTATCCCCTTTTCTGATCCAACAGGCCGACTGAAGAGTCGAAAGAAAAACGTTCCAGTATTTCGTCTTGTGAATTTCCTTTCTGGTTGTTGGTATATGTACACTTTTTTCTATTCTTTTCACAGCTTCACCGTCCTGTACATTAATAATTTTCAATATTGTTTAAATTTTCAATTTGTTTATTATATTTATGGACGCTGTGTTGGAAGACTTGAAGATAAGACAATTTATTTGTTGAAATTTAGTAATTTGCTGTCCTATCTGAAAAGTCTGTCCAACTTTTAGAAAGATACAACCCTCTAAGTTGGAGCCAAGTTATTGCCATATAAGTTGCCATATAAGTTGGAGTCAAGTTATTGCTAATTTAGAGCCCAGTTACCGCTTATGTGAATACAGTCCTTCAAACCGTTTAAGAATACTATTACATCCCAAGCAGCCAGATCCATTAAAGAAACTTTCATCTCTCCACGAAGAAGCTGAAGCCGCCCTCCTAGACAGCACAGAAACTTAAAGTTAAGTCCTCTTTTTACAACTCCAGTTCATTATCAGCAAGTACTTACATTTTCAATAAATAATCTATATTTTTAAAAAACAATTTCATTTGTATACCTTAGACTATAAGTCTTAATGGTGTAGCGTGGTCGGTCTTTATTTCAAGTAGCTTCTTTATTTGTTGTTTAATTAAAGTAATTACAAGGTGTTTCTATCTTTCTCACCTTAGTTTTTGTGTAGTTTGTTTGCTTAATCGATAGCGTTCAAAAGATAGTGGCGCCCTCATTACTTATACATCCCAATCCTTCCTATAGTGAGCATTAACTTGGAGTCGAACCACCCCCTGGAGAGGGTCTCTTAGCCGGGATCTCTTTTGGAGAGTTTTTTAGTTACAAATTGGCTCCCTGCCTTTTTGGGACTATTATTGTTACAAGAATGGGGTAAATTGGACTTTTTTTTATGGGGCTATGTCAAAAATATTGTTTATAAAACTAAACCACATTATTTAGATGACCTAATGAAACGAATAAAGCTTGCGATTAGGTCGATCACGCCTGATATGTTAATTAAAGTTAGAAGACAGTTTTATTTAAGATAAGGATGTTGCCAAGACGTTCGCGGTGAACATTTTGAACATTGACATTCATATTTTTTTACGTTAAATATAACATATCAGACATTTTATTTTTTTAATGTTATTTTTGCAATAAATTTAAAAACATTTTTGGATAGAGAATGAAGAGACCCTTCAACAAACGATATATCACAAGCCCATGCTTCCATTTAAAAAATTGTGGGTTGTAATTGTCACTCACAAAGGGGGTTGAAGGTAGGGATCAAATTTTCACTTTAAAGAATGTCAATTTATAATTTAAATTTGACGTGTTTCGGGATTTTCTATAAACATGTACAGTAACCGAAATAATGAATTGGCTTTTCCACACTGTTTGTATAATTTTCACGAAGGGTTAGTACCTACAATAAATTTCAATAAAGTTACTGAAATTATTTTACAATTTTCTTCTTTGTACTGTAATTGGTGCATTGCAGTTTAAATAAAAAAGTATATTTTATGTTTTATTATACTGAACAAATAGGGAAACCATTGCTGGAATATTGTTACACTTGAATGGATCCAAAACTAATAAACAATTGCCGACTGATTTTAAAATAACAGAAATACTACAAATTTGAAACTATGTAAAACCATTTCAATTGATATTTTGTACTTTAGTTCAACTTGAAAATGTTATTCTTTATTAAAAATCGATACGTATTCTCCATATTTGAGCCAATATTTAACATTTTTATAGTCGATAAAATATTTCTATAGATCTAGGTCGTGCAGAACATTTTATAAATAATAAATTAAGGGCACAACTATTTATTACTTATTTCTCAGGCATCAATTCATAAAGAACGGAATTTAAATTTTAATTGCATAAAATGGGGTTTCTTATTTATTCTCATCGCGAAAACCAATTTGGGACGGATCTATACGTGTAAGAATGAATTCGGAAATTGAAAAAAGACCCCATGTGAAATTTTCCGTGAAACGTTGTCAGCGAGAAAAAAAAGCAGCACAAGAATCTGAAATGTAAGAAGGCCACAAAAGACAAGAGAAGGAGCTTATCAATTACCAGTGGTATAGTAGACTCGAGGGGAAATTCAGATGAAAATGCAAGAATAATTTATATAGAGTATTTCCGAGTGATCTCCCGCTCCATTTCAAGATTCTTACCAATTTAACGGGGTATTAGCTAAATACCCGAATTTATTTATGTGCATCAAGTAAGTTTATCTGCTATTTTGATTTATTTTAAGCGAGGATGTAATTGGAAAATTTAAAACCTACAAATAGATAATTTAGAAAAATTATTTCAATAAATAAATAAAGTTGGTCTATTTTAAAATATAACTCCGGTATGCACCAAAACAAAGGACACTGAAATCAGGAAGCCTGTGAAATATAATCGCGTCATATGAATTTGCAGACATACGAAGATATGTTTCATAATATAGAAGATACGCTTTTGAATTCGACTGACACATTTTTGATAGCAGGTGATTTTAATATCCCAGGTTTAAAATCAATAGACCAGAGAGTTAGGTTAACCGCCATCGAACGAAGGTATGTTAACCACATAAACTTAACGCTATACAATATAATAACGTTCCAAATAGACAAGATAGATATCTTGATGTAATTGTTAGTAACACACTAGTTTTTCTGAAAAAATGTGATATTCCAGCTGGGGTGAACTAGAAAATATTTAGATGTAAATGAAGTCGATAGATTTTATGATATTTCTTACAAAATTTTACAGACCAAAGAAATTAAAAAAAAATTATTCATCATGGTTTACAAAAGATATTATTGTTAATTTAAAAAGGAAAGGATAATTTTAGAAAAAAATATAAAAAGTTTAACACTGTTTTTTATCAACAGCAGTTTATGCACCTGCGAGCTATAGTATGTACAAAAAGTACGAGTTATAATTAAGTATGCAAAACCTTTACAGGGAGCACCATGAAATTTTTGATAAACCTCTTACTTTAAATTACATTTCTTCCGTAAATCTAAAAACCAGGTAGATCGACCCCGTATTTGTTTAAGTTGTAGCAAAGTTTAGGGTTTCTTCATTGTTAAAGGATTAGCAGTTAAGCAATAACGCAATGCAGTGGTGTGTATTTTGGAAAAAAATACGTTTTAAATTATAATATAATAAAAAATGAAAAGAAATAATTATTGGAATACATTTATTACTAACATTTTATTCTATATCCGACTCGGAAGAGGAAGAATCGTTGTTGACATTAATAATAATTGGGTCGATTAAATCATCACAAATATTGTCAATTTTCCACATATTTGCCTCTACTTTGATAACATGCTCGATACAGTTTGTCCAATTTTCCTTACTAACATGACTTACAGCACTCTAAAACAATTTCACAACATCGTTTATTTTAAAAGTAGTATTTTTTTTCCAACTTCCCCCTTTACCTGAGCCCATATTAATTCTATTGGATTAAGTTCACAATAATAAGGGGGAAGTCGAAGAACTGATATACCACGAGAAGAGCCATTTCTTCTACAATGTAGGTTTTGTATTTATTCTTGTTCATTTTTGCAATTCTGTAATGTTCTTTCCTTAGTGGATCTTTTGGAAACAATATTTTTCATCAACACTTGCACTTGGATCCTTGTTTTTCAATGATATATAACAATTCAATATCAGAGTTTTTTCATTTAAAGATAATGGACCTGTTTTTGGTCGTTTACATGGTCCTTGGCTTATCGACATTGTTTGGTACTTGCACAATTAACATTCAATAAATGTTTTAAATATATTCCAACTGTTTACAATATTATGAAAACCATACAACTTCATACAACTTTACTCAAAGAACTAATATTAAGTACTGATTTAATGTACCTACTTTCTTTTAAAATAATATTCCCGATAATGTTTCTAAGAAAACTGGGTTGTTTGGAAAATCCCTCTCAATAATCGAATAATATGTAAATAGGTGTAATCGTATTAAGCCGATTACAGTAGGCCACTTGCCATTTAAAATTTCTGAGAAAAATTCCCCAAACACTAAATATAGGAGTAATACAAATAAAAAAATTCATTTTGCTTCTTTGAATTTAATTAAAATTGTAACGATATCTTGCTATCCTGACTTTAATTAATTGTTTTAAAATATATTTGATTGCAATTTATTTGTGAAAATATTCAAAGTTTGAATTAATCTTCTTACAAAAAGAACAAAAATATATAAAATAATTATTGTTACAGATTGGTTTGTTTTCTGTTATGAATAAACTGTGTTGCCTTTCTTTATCAAACTTACTAAAATTTATGTACCTCTATCACTTTTTTTTATTAAAATTAGTACATCCCGTTACCTCTGACCTAAATTGTATATTCTTTAGCATAGCTGCAACTCATTCGTTCAATACAAAATTTACCTTACGGTATACCCTCTTAAAATATATTTTGGTACGTCTATGAAATCTACTTAAATGAATGATTTATTACTCCTTGTCCTTTCTATATAGACTATAAAATCGTACAAAATACTATATACTTTATAATTGGATTCTTTTAGATTTACGAATATAGGTACTATAATAACACTATATAAATCATTTGAACGGAGTTCGCTGGAATATGCTGCCCTTTTATTTTATTTACAAAAATTCCATAGAAAAAATTTACACTTTAAAAGACACCGAAAATATATCTGCAATCTCAATTATAAAACATCATTGAACGAATTTAACTTTCAGTCTCTAGAATTAAGAAGAAATATCGCTTTGGTAGTTTTTACCATACAATTTTGCACAATATAAACAGCTCATACTTCTTATCCAATGTAAAATTAAATTGTAGTCCCTATTTCCATATAAGTATAGGGGTTTTTGGACCGAGAGCCAAATACTCAGAAAGCTTGGGCACATACCCGAGCATCTTTCAAGCAGAAGTCTGCGCCATCGAAAGATGTGTGGAATTCAATATTGGAAAAAACTACCGCAGACAAGAGATTGTGATCATGTCGGATAGTCAAGCAGCCATCAAAGCGCTGAGCTCAAATATAATCAGTTCGAAGATGGTTTGGGAATGCCTAGGCAAACTAAATGAACTAGGCCAGAAGAACACTGTCACCCTCCTATGGGTCCCGGGACACATAGGAATAGAGGGGAACGAAACAGCAGATAAGCTGGCAAAAAAAGGAGCTGAAACCCCACATTTGGGACCAGAACCATCTTGTGGGATCAGCAGTAGAGTAATCTTAGGAAAACTAAGGGAAGAAATGGAGAAGAAAAAATCCAAGTACTGGAATCAGCTGGAAGGACTGAGGCAATGTAAGATACTACTGGGGAACTATGACCAGAAGAGATCTCTTAGCTGCCTCAACCTCAGTAAAAAAAGGCTCCGAATTCTAACGGGAATATTAACAGGGCATTGACGGTTAAGAAGCCACATGAAGAAACTAGGGTTAGCAGATGAAGCAAAGTGCAGATTCTGTGAGGAAGAGGATGAAACTTCAATACACATACTCTCAGAATGCCCTGCCTTGCAAAATTCTAGGGCTAGATACCTAGGAGCACATGAAATAGAGGAAGGGGATCTACCTGATTTGAAGCCCGACGATGTCCTAAACTTTATCAGGAAAATAGGACTCGAAGAGCTGCTATAGGTCTGAGAAAATATCAGAACATGGCACAATAGATCCTATAGGTCGCAGTGTAATTATCACCCCTAATTCATACATACATACATACATACATTCCATATAAGGAAAACTATAATATTTGTCTGCCCTAGACCTAGAACCAACCTAGGTTTAAATTCTCCCTTCTATAATATGTCTTTCCTCGCAAATTCACTGAACAGTATTGATTTTTTTACATCCTACAGCCTTAAATTTTTTAAAAGAATTATCGAAAAAAACTTAGCACTAACGGAATCTTAAAATAACACCAAAACTATATTTGTAATATTTTATTTAATTTTTTACGTATAATAAAGCTTTAGTTTTTCAGTGTCGTTTACTTTGGCGCATACTGTATTATTAACCTTGTCCATCTATCATTCGCCCATCAGCATATATTGTTAACTGATTTATCGACCATAAAACGGTTACATAATGGCCCAACTTTGAATAACATATTAGCATAACTAGTTCAAACTCTTTTTGGATGTTAAGTTTAGAATACCTATTAAATGCAAATTGAAAAAATACAAAAGACACTTCTAGTCTCTCGAATGGAATTTAATTTTATATTGCAGAAATCTGAAATCGATTAAATCGTTTATAAACCGAACAACTTGAAAATGCACCATGTTTATGCACTAATATGCTCCTATAGGGCATTACTGATTCACTTTATATACGCTTAGAAGTTTGATGGATGTTAAGCAGACGTTTCACATAAAATATCAAGTACCTAAAAGTATTTAGAAATACAAAAATCCTTTCACATCCTTTAATCGTCTACTGTCAAAATTATACACGAAAATTTAACCATCCAGAAACTCGGAATTCAGCAGTTTATTTAAAGTTTTTACTAAATCTGTAGCATCGTCAGCTGATTCTAGCGAAACAGCTGTAATTATAATTTAAAAGCCAATTTTTTAATAAAACGTAGAAGTTAAGTTTAAATGAATAGTTGTTTACTATTCTTAATAAGATGGACTTCCACAGAGTAAGGGTTAGTACCTACAATCAATTTAATAATCAATTGTATTCCTTTAAATAATAAATTATTAAAAAAAGGGACATTTTGACTATAAAACCTCTAAATTAAACATTTGTTCTTCAAGTATAATGTTACCTATCATTCACTAGTGAATAACGATGTGAATAATGAACCATTATTCACTGTTTGACGTCATAACAGCAAGTTTGTCTAAATTTGGTTAGAGAATATTCTTAATACTTTTTTTACAAAGTATGATTTCAACTTTAATTTTTAAATGAAGTAAACCGTAAACCATCCATATCTCAAATGTGACTAATGGGAGACCAAATGAAAAACCGAGTGAAAAACCCAACGTTTTTATGTCACTGAATTTTATTCTTTATATTGATGGAAAACAATATTAGCAACTAGTTTCGGCCTAACATTGAGGCCATTATCAGGCTATAATAAAGGTTATTTTAGTGGTGTACATTAAAAAGAAAAGAAAAATCAAACCTTAGTGTAAAAATTAATACAAATATAAATATAAAGACCACAATTAAAACATAAAATATAAAATTACAAACATTTTCAAACGAACCAACAGATGAAAATAAAATAATAAATATTAGAACATGTAGATGAAATGTATAAAATTTGTGGTCTAAAATTAACTTTTTATATGTTTTAAAAAAGAAAGTAAAAGGTGGGGGGGCGAGTTCAACAGACATATAGATATAAAAAACTTTCCAGTGTAACTGGAGTCCAAACATAACAGAGGACAAGAAGAATAAGTCACAAGAAGAAGGAACAAAAGGTTTGTGAGGTTATGTTGACAATAACAATTAAGATTAATTTAAAATGAAGATAAACTACCTAGTAAAATGTACGTAGCTAATTAACCACATTAGAAAACAAAACCAATTATTAAAGAAAGTGGACAACAGAAAACAAATAAGGGAAATATGGAAGACAAAGTAACATCTGTTGCAAGTACATACCATTAGAAGGGTTGTCCACTTTCTTCAATAATGGGTTTTGTTTTCTTTCTAATGTGATTAATTAGCTTCGAACATTTTACCAGATTGTTTATCTTTATTTTTAAATAATTTTAATTGTTATTGTCAACATAACCTCAAAAACCTTTTGTCCTTCTTCTTGTGACTTATTATTTTTGTCCTCTTTTATGGTCGGACTACAGTTACACAAGAAAGTTTTTTTATATCTACATGTCTATGTCGCCCCCCCACCATTTTCTTTCTTTTTTAAAACATATAAAAAGTTAATTTTAGACCACACATTTTATACATTTTTTCCTACATGTTCTTATATTTATTTTTTATCTGTTGGTTTGTTTGAAAATGTTTGTAATTTAATATTTTATGTTTTAATTGTAGTCTTTATATTTGTATTAATTTTTACACTAAGGTATGATTTTTCTTTTCTTTTTAATTTGCACCACCAAAATAACCTTTTTTATAGCCTGATGATGGCCTCAATGTTAGGCCGAAACTAGTTGCTATTATTATCAAGATAAAGAATAAAATTCTGTGACATATAGACTTTTGGTTTTTTAAGTTTTTATGCATTCAACACATACTTTATTTAAATGAATTAAAATAAAATCTAACCTTAAAAACATACGTAGATATACTTATGTGAGATCAAATAAAACTTACCAACACCAAAAATATAGGATTTATTGTTTGCCGTAGCTTATTTTGTAAGTTTTGTAGTTATAGCATTGTTTAAATAATATTAAATTTTCAATTTAATAGAAATAAAAATAGCCTTACAAATTTATAAAAAAACCATTAAAAAAAATATGAATTAATCCTTGTACACCAAATTTAGAGCCAAAGCGATTGCTTTGTCGACAAAATCATTGATTTAATTTTGATGGCATGTTGGAATGTTCTATTAAACAACTTTGTTAGGTACCAACTTAAATGTAAAATTTCCACGACTTCCTCTTGCACCAAAATAGCGTGAAAGTATTTTATGCAATTTATTGTGTCTGCATATAAATGCAGCTCGAATTATTTTGTGTTAGACCATCTTGTTCCGTTTTATCCATAAACCAAATAAATTTAGCCTTCGATAGTTTTAATTAAATTCGCACCCCCGTTATTCAAGACGAGTTGCAGAGAAAATATATTATTTTCTACTTGAACACCCTTTTAATTTTATTATCAATAAACCGCTGCATCTAATGACCAAGATAAATTTAATCGTTCCTTTTTTTGGAAGGAGATTACTAGCTACATCAGCATCTTTTATTGGTAATTTGGAATTCTTCTTATTTCATTAATTTTTATTCGGCGTTAAATTTCCCCCTTTTTAAACTTTATTACGTTGTTAAATCAATGTAGAAACGATTTGTCTCAACTCTAATTGCATATCTACTTAAGCGAGGATAATTCTTATTTTTGTTTATGATAATATAAAGCAAACAAGATTACACTAAGATTAAAACTAGTGTAAATTAAAATAATTAAACTACATAAATTTTCTTTTATTATCGAGTCTTTAATCTTTAACTGTAAAATAAGAACTACAAAAAGGACTAATTAAGAGTGGCTGTATGCACACAGGAACAAAGGCGAAGCTATTTGGAAACAAGAAGAACAAAGTAGTTGAGACTTGGAGTTGGTTCCGGTTTTTTAAAAAATATAATTTTATTGATATCCTTTTTCGACGTTTACTTGTTTTTTTTTAGAGCATCCGCAAGAGTTCAGACAATGTTTAGCAGCTGGACTGCAGACATGGGAAAAAACTTCATTTGTGGGTTTAAACTGTGGTTTGTAGATTATTAATTAGCTGTTGTGCAGTAAAATATTTTGGCATTTGTCTTCACTTGTTATGTATAAGAAATATTGATGGACTGTCATTACTAAAATCGTCTAGAATGTATCATGTAAAATCGACTAGGTGTCTAATTCTGCACACTGTTAATTATATTATGCGTGGCTGACAGAATATCATTTATAAAAAAGAAAACTCCAGCATTAATTAAATTTATTTTAGAATAAACTACGAAATTTAAGATGAGTTAGATAAGATGAGATGTAGATTGTCGTGAACCATAATGTTTGTCATCTAGATCGTTTCATTTGTAAATAGTTTTTTCCATAACTTTGAAAATCAGTAAGAATAATTAAAAATTCGTCGTTTTAACTGAACTTAAGTTTTATGGAAAAAAATAGGTTTAAAATAATATCTTCGGCAACATTTGTATTAATTTCATTTAAATCACACAATAATGTTGGTATAACATTGTTAAATGTAAAAACAAAATTACCTAAATAAAAAAAATCTGGTGTTTACAAAATTAACTGTCCAAAATGTGATGCTGTATAAGGTCAAACACCAAGAAATTTTGAAATAAGATTCAATGAACACTTAAGAGCATATATTGTAATAAATTAAATAAAAACAATTAATAACTGCACAGTTAAACTAAACTTCCACTATTTATTTGAAAAATTCGCTTTAAAATCAATTACAGCTGTTTCGCTATCACTAGCAGTTAAGGAGTTAAGGCTAGCCTTAACTCCTTATCAACATCAAGCACCTAGTTACAAACAAACAACATGTAATTTCAATATGTCAATCTGACGATGCTAGTGATAGCGAAACAGCTGTAATTGATTTTAAAGCGAATTTTTCAAATAAATAGTGGAAGTTTAGTTTAACTGTGCAGTTATTAATTGTTCTTAGTAAGATGAACTTCCAAAAAGTAGAGGTTAACACAATCAATTAAATTAAATAAACATTATCAGTAAACTTTAGCCCCACAAATCTTTAATATAAAATATCCACGCTTGATTGTTTTTACAATTACTGTTAATTAATGGCTGACTTCCTGTAAAAATTAAAAATGGCCGCACAATAACTTATGTAAAAGTTATATAAATTTATAATTATTGGACAATTGGAAACTGGATATTTTAATAAAAATCTATCAGTAAGAATTAAAATAAAATTTATTTATACTAACCTGCACTAATAAATTTGGATATCTGGAGAGGTGGTTAAAAAGTTTTCCATTTTTGAGAAGCCGAGAACGAGGTAATAATTTCTGGGACAATTCCATTTCAAAGCACAAACTCATCATCGGTTCTACGAAGAAAGATCCACCCAAGGAAGTGATTTATACGGTACGTGTTTACTATAACTTATTGTAACCATAATCACTTTCAAAATACTTACAAACTTATTGTGAATGGTAAATTTCAATATCCTTAAAAACTTTTCTAACACAGCTTGATTTGAATATAAAATTTCTATACAATATTTTAATAACGGCTAACAACCACACGACAATAGAATCTGTTCTATGCGAGTATAACCGAAATAATTTGATAGTTCAAATCTACATGCGCATGGATCTGTGCAGATTCTGTCACCTAGAAGAGGAAACACCACAGCACATCTTATGTCAGTGCGACGGACTGGTAAATATGCGGTTCCTGATTTTAGGAGAAGAATATCCATTGGCAAGGGACTACATGAAGGTTACAGTCTCAAAGCTTATAGACTTCGTTAAGAGAGTCGGACTGGGGGATGTAATCTAGTTTTTCGAGGACCATGCACAATAGATCTGAAAAGGTCGCAGTGGAATAGGCTTCTGGCAACCTCTTAAACATCTATCTACATGCGCATAACTAGTTTATTCAGAGTCGTAACGTAATATAGATAAAGGGTACGTTACTTCATAGTATAATAAAATAAAAATAAGTGATGATGAAGAAGTTTAAGGTCTTTTGGATAAAATTAAAATTAAATTAAATAAACATTATCAGTAAACTTTAGCCCCACAAATCTTTAATATAAAATAAAAAAAAGTAAAAACAATAAATATAATAACAATGGACTAGTTTAGTGATTTTTTTTATATTTGCATCTTATAAAATAGGTTTTTAGTGGTTCAACTGTACAAATAAAATTTTTATAAAATTAATCCTCTAGCCATAATCGGCTTTTGAAATTTAAATTTAATGGTTACATACGTCATAAATGGTAAGTGACGTGTTTCAATAAGATTGGTAGAAAATTTGTGATGTTGTCGATATGCTTTAATATTAACCGAGAAACTTATCTCTCTCTCTTATTTGTTGTCATTAAAAAGAGATAAACATATTGTTCTCTGATTGACACTTTATCAAATAAGGAGTAAAACACTAAACAAAATATTCTGTCATTTTCGTCATTTTCAAGAATACAGTTTTGGCATTTTCAATAGAACCACGCCCACTTTCTATTGGCTGTTCTATTCTATCACCGTCAAGAATGGGGGTCTTGTTTGTTAATTACAAATAAACACGATTTTCTCTCCTGTCATATATCTTGTCAACTGGTACAATCAGTTAGTCACAGAACACGGTGTTTTGTGCCGCCAGTTCTCTGAGAATACTTGAAACGAACGTAGCTAAACTGTGACAACGTTGACTTTTAAACACACTTCATTATTGGTTATTAGTTGGCGCTACGTTTAAAACTTACTAATTATTTATTGCTTAATTTTACGAAATGAGAAAAATTACTTGCAAAATGAATACCAATATAAGTAAGTAGGTATCTTATCCTAAATATATATTGCTATCATTTTGATTAATATGATCCTACTAAACTAGTCCATTACATTAATTAAAATAATTTTGATCAATTATTATCAATTGTAATTTATTACAATATATTGCAACAACCAGCTAAGTCAAACTTAGCAAAATACGTTCTTGAACATCCACACTCACTCATACACACCAATGACATTCAAATACTACACATTTGTGATAAAAAACAAAATTTAGATTTCCTCGAAGAACTTGAAATAAAAAGACATCTAGAAGATCAACAATTTAAAGTAGTGAATGAACAAATAAATCTTGGAAGTTCTCCACTATTAAACTGTTTACTTTGATTGAGTCTTCATTTTATACATAGATAACACGTAATTGTAACAGAAATGTATTGTTATTGTCAAGATCAGCATGATATAGTTTTTTTTTCTAGTTTTTCTATATCATTACACATACTGATCTTAGAGGGAAATACATCCAGGATATTCTCTTAGGGTTAATATTATTATGTCTTATTACTTCCATACTTGGTCTAGCATTACCTACCTAATCAACATCAGGACCTAGCTACAAACAAACAAACAAACAAAATGTAACTTCAATATGTCAATCTGACGATGCTAGTTTTTTAGCGAAACAGCTGTAATTGTGATTTTAAACCTAATTTTTTCAATTAAACTTGAAAGTTGAGTTAAAACGAAGAGCTTTTTTATTATTCTTAGTAACATGGACTTCCAAAAAGTAAGGGTTAGTACAATAAATTTAATTGAAAATTACTGATTCCAAAGCGGTTGGTCTATAGTTTTAGGACGAGTTTTATTCCTTGGGAATCAGTGTATAGGATTGGTTAGAGCTCATTTTTTGAGAACAAGACTATTCCATCAGGTCCAGCAGCTATATTAATCTTCACTTCATTTAGAATGTGGCGAATAGGTCGTTGTCTAAACCAGGGGTTCTCATCCGGTGGTCGCGACCCCCAGGGGGGTCAATACTATTTTAAAAAACAACTATAATTAACAAAAAGGCTGTCTCCGCGGCTTTAAATACACCACGCGTCAGTTCTGTTCTGTTCTTTGCCTGCTTTGATATTTAAGAATTGAAAATTATTAAAATTACTTTCGTTACATTTATTACCGGATCGTTTATTAATTATTATGAAATTAGTGCTCACTAACGTTTTTATATAGTTTTGAATAGTGTTTTTTATGTTTTTTAAAACTAATTATTAATGCTGTCTTTTTGCTTACAAAGGCTTACTTTACGATGTTAGAAGAAGGTGGTCGCCAAAATTCTCAACCTAAAAAGGGGGTCGCAGCGTTGAAAAGGTTGAGAATCCCTGGTCTAAACTTAAGGTACTACTGGCATCGGTATTATTTAACAAATCGCTGTTGGCTGCTTTTCTTGGGATAAAGACTTCAACCTTTTTAGGAAGAAACAGCCGCACTGCTAGCTTCTTTGGTTATTGATGGGAATGATGATTTGGTGAAGTTCTTTCCTGTAGACTTGGTCCATAAATATTTGATACTTGTGCTTGTCTCGTATTTTCTAGTTATAGGCCGTTGTTGTTTCGTCTATCTTGGAATTGCAGGAATTTTCCGTGCTAATAAAGACACCCCTATTATTGGATGGATTGCTTGGAGGAGATAGATATAAAATACTCAATGTCCAGCTTAATAATCTCGGAAACAGAGTCAGCAATACTTTATGGATTTTCAGAATTGAAACAAACGTCATTCCACTAAAACTAGTGTACAAGTTACGATCTTCTCAGATCTTCTTGTACAAGTGTTCTGAATATCTAAGATTTTTAAAACGATGATGAAATCAAAGATTGATCTTTAATAATCAGTGGCTTAGAAGTTCTACTTTTAATGCCTAGGCAGAAGAAGTTCGTTGCTAGGCAACCTTCCAAGTAATAATCTGCTGTATGTAAGTTCATATACAATTCTTGATTTTTCCGGTAAAAGGTTAAAGTCCACATCTCGCGCCTGGTCTCTTATCTCAGGTGGTGTTAATTGCATTATTTCATCCTCACTTTGCAGTAAATCCATTTCTAACATGACAACTTTTCAAAATTGACGATGACAAAGTAAACAGTAAACAAACATATTTATAAAACGTCATCAGCGGTAAACATAGTAACGCAGGGCCCAGTTACCTTTAATAAAATAATTTAGTTATTTGAATATAGATAATGAAACGCAATTTAAATATGAAAAAGTCGATTTTGCGTGGAATTGGAACAAATTTGAAGAAAAAATTATATGTTTCACACGGCAGAAAAGCAGATTTAATGCCTTGGCTGCCGCGGCATTATATCTTGTGCTTTTATGCCTAGTAAAACAAATAACTATTGCTATAATCGCAAAATCCAGCATTAAAGGCACTAAGCAAGAACAGAGTGGAAGTATGTGAACCTAATCAGTAATACCTACAAAAATTCATTCTTTTACGCCAAACTTGAAAATACCATAACAAGCAAGATCCAACTAGGAAGAGAAATAAGAGGAAGCAATTATTTTCGTTCAAAAAATTCACCTTTGTTTTGAAAGACCTATTCAAGATTCTAAATTGGGAAATAAAAGGAATAGATATGAGCAGGGTAAATTTTAATTAAGTATCTACGTTTTGCTGATGATAATATGTAGCAAAACTTTAAATTATGCAGTTAAGTGAAGCATCCAAGATGCTTTTTAATAAATAAAAATTAACAGAAAATGTATACCAGTGAGAACTAATATAAATTTACAAAAATATTCATCTGTGTTAATAATGGAGATGGTGTAAGAAAATTTAATGACGTTAATAGAAAATAGAAAAACGTGAGTTAGGGTTAGGATAGATGTATATTTTCAGGACAAGTACTTCTTCGTGAATTTTTTAAATTCAGTGACAGCTGTTTCGCTAAAAACTAGCATCGTCAAAGTGACGATGATAAGTGCAGCTGTCATTGAATTTAAAAACGTATTTTGCTAATAAATAGTTAGTGCGCATCTGTAAAAATATGATTAGATTTGGATGTTAGGAGGTGACTCAATTTTTTTGCAGAAATTGCTTGGAAACAACTCGTATAACAATAATTAAGTTATCCTCCCACTCAAAAAGGTCGGGAACATTGTTTAAATATTCGAAATGGCAAAAAATGAAGAAAAAATTCGATTTTTTCTTCTCTTTCTGATTATAACTTTAAAAGTATTCATTCCTGAGAAAAGTTGTAACGAAATAAAAGTTGCATAATTAAATTTTGTACAATATAGGATTGGTTAATAATTTTAAAAATTGTCACCCTTGTTGCAAAATAGCAATAATTGCAAAAAATGTTGTAGCATAAAAAAACAGGTTTTACACTGGATTCAGAGAAGGTGTGATAACGAGGTTAGGTGTGATATTTCGGGAAAAATACTTGATGCTTTTAGTTTTTTACATAAACTTGTGAGCAGTGCTTTATTGATGCGAAAATGCGTGATAAAGTCTTGGTCAGAATATCTTCAAAGAAGTTTCGGATAGTCACCCTGGAATATTTCGTTAACATAGACGAAATCACGGATATAGTTGGCCCCATGGTATCACCGTCATCGGTTGAACTTGAAATCGATTCATTGTACGATTTCACAATGAAATTTGCTACGTTGGATTTTTGTTTAATTTTTTTAAATCACGGGTTCCAAAATCTGTATTTAAACTTCGAAAGTTCTATATCTTTTTCTAATAATAAGAAGAAAGATCCTACGACTAGCAAGAAAAGCATCGAACCGATGTTTAACTGGAGTGGGATTACGAATGCTTAACTCGAGTCGAGTACGCCATTTTAGTTCGATGGTAGCGATTATGAAGGATACTCGATGCGATTAAATTTGATGCGAGTCAGTCGATATGTATGTAGCTATCGAAAAATCAAAAAGTAAGGTTATTTTATTATTTGTTGATGTTGACTTTAGATTTAACCATAGAACAATGGTTTATTCTTTGCAGAGAAAAAATTGGGGTTGATATTGTCTGAAATGGCTTTTAAAATTTCAGACAGTCATTGGCATTTATGGAAAGTCACATCGACTTTGCATGTGGAAAGTTTGTAGACCTACAAGCCAAGGCAACTTACAGAAAATTGTGGGAGATATTATCCCAACAACTGAATGCCTTCGGTTTGGGAAACAGAATTGTAGAAAAGTGGCAAAAAGTAATAAGTTTTCATTAATGAAATTTATTGTATGAAATCTTACTTTGTGAAAGTCCATCTTATAAAGAACCTTAGAACAAAAAGATACTACAGGAAGGAGTATATGCAAAATGACTTTGAGTCCAGAAAGAAGCTTGCAGATGGCGGCCAATTGTCAATTTTAATTTCCGTTTTTATTGACGTACCGAAAAAAAATAAAAATTATACCAAGGTTTTTATTTTTAATAAATTTCAACCAATTAAGTGTGTGAATACATTTAGTGTTGTCAATAATTTTGTGTTTATAAAAACCGAATGATACGCCTATGCGCTCATTTTTGACATGTATGCGCAAATATTGCTTTGACAGCATACTATAAACATAAACAATGCGTCATACAAGGAGCTTCAAGATGGCCGACTTCCGCCGCAAATTTTTCTTAAGGCTGGTTCATGTAAATGCGAAACGCGATTTGGGAATTGCGAAGAAGGCTCTCATTGATTGATTTCGAAATGATGTCAACGTAGAAACTTTGACAAATGTCAAATTTAATTTCTTGCGAATTCGTATTATTTAAAATCTGGGGGGCAGGAATCTTGAAATTATTTCAATATTCTGGCGAATATCGCAGATTTTTTTGTGAACGCATGCGTAGTTTGATTGGTTTTCACATTTGTTTGTTGGTTGTTTGTTGTGGTTTGTTAGTTTTATTATGTTTATTGTTTATATGTTTATCATATTAGTTTCTGTTAGCGTAAATCAACGTGGTTGATTATTTAAAAATACTTTATAATAATTAGTAGTGATGTATCAAAATAAAAAGGTAAGATCATAGATATACACACATTAATTATATTACTTTACACATTGTAAAAATAAAAAAAACATACTACTTTCTTTAAAAAATTTTAGGCTACTGTTCATGGAATATTATTTTTGACAAAATTATTTTTTGTTGTAGCAGGTTTAATGTGCAGATTAAATATAAAATAATAAATATCCCTAAAATCCTGTCAAAATATTCGCAGATACATGAACTGAAATAAAAAAACAGATATTTTTCGTAAATCGCGTTTCGCATTTACATGAAACCGGCTTTAAAGTTTTAATATATGACAGACTCCTTCCTGTTTCTTTTTGTTCTAAGATAAACATAAACAATGAGTCATACTAGGAGCTTCAAGATGGCCGCCTTCCATCGCAAATTTTCCTTAAAGTTAATATCTGACAGATTCCTTCCTGTTTCTTTTTGTTCTAAGTAAAGAACGTTAAATAAAATACTTTTTAACTATAACTTTCACGATATATTGAAAAAAAATTTAAGCTTTTAATTACAATGACAGCTGTTTCGATTGATTAATATCATCCTCAGATTGACATATTGGCATATTTCTCTCTGCTACGCCGACGAATGTTCTGCATTCTAACAACAGGAAGCATTATTATTAGTACTCTCTGTTTGTACACTGTAGCCAGAGACTGTAGCAATCAATTGAATCAACCAAAATAAAAAATAAAACAGATAAGAATTCAAAATGTATAATAAACAAGTAGGTATATCAATAAAAACGAAATTCTTTCAAATGTCAAACGTCAAAACAGTTAAGTTGTTCCATTTATTAAAATTGTCATTCCAATAGATCAAAAATAACGAATTTACTCCAAATCCTACTCAAAGGAAGTTCGTAATTCCATTTTGGATACGGTTCGAGTTACTACACGTATCTAGTGGACTGTTCGCATCAAGTTTTCGTAATCTCACTCCTGATTACACTCCATCCTACTACACTCATCGACACTGACCAGTTAGTGTTAAAAAATATAATGCACAATATAAATTTCATGCATAACCAGCGAACAGACCTGCAATGTGCACAGTGTCTACCCTACCGCATGGTATAAACTCTACCTAAAATTAGTTTCAAGGAAATGCATGAATACAAGTAAACTAAACGTATACATTGTGTGGTATTGTTCGAACTTTGCATAATGGATGTGGACACTATATAGGTCGAGTTTTGAACAATTCTAGTATAACTTAAAAGCTAGATACAGCTGTACTAATCCATAATAATAAATTTGAATCATTTATATTTAAAGAGATTGGATTTAGGGGTCCATTTCTTCCACAAGTTCCTTTTTTACTTTATTGTGTTTGAAAACTTTTAGAGAATTGCCGAAAATAGTATGAAATACATTTATACAGGGATTTGTTTCATAAGAAATATTTAAAGTATCTGAATTCTGAAAAAAGAATGTTAAGATTTTAAAAAGTTCCACAGCATAAAACAGACATTTTCACTATTTTTGAAAAACTATTTTAAATCGTTCATATATGTTCCAAGGAAGGCCGTCAATTAACGAGATTTAGGTCACAAAAAATACATTATATTTAATATTTTGCTTTAAAATGCACGCCAAAACACCAATGTTCGTTATGTAACCGCTATGACATCACTTGTTCTAACATCAAAATACTAGAAATGACGTGTTCAACTGTCTCGTCCTCTTGTTCAGATCCTCTACAGAGTAGGGTGTCAGATAACCCCTGTTCAAAAGTTTTCGTAGGTAATAGTAGCTAGTGAGGATACCTGTGGCCAGACCCCTCTTTCCCACTGGGCACTCTGGGCAAGTGCCCAGGGCCCCGTGATCGATAGGGGCCCCCACTAACTGTCAATAAAAATAAATCTAGAAGCTTGCTTATCTACTTTCTTTGTTTATTCTAACAAAATTATATTAGATTATCTATTCAATTAATGTGACTGTCAATAAAAATGAATTTAGAAACTTGCTCATCTACTTTCTTTGTTTATTCTAACAAAATAGTGTTCTGTCAAAGTCATAGGGGCCCCATTATCCTAATATGCCCAGAGCCTCCAATAAGTTAAAGACGGCTTTGCCTGTGGCCAGATACTTCAGACGTTCCTTGGGTAGCTTGTTTTTGCCAAAATTTGCCAAAGGAGCGTTTACTCTAAAAGGTCAATCACTACTAACGCTGGTAAGCTAATAGGTCCAAAAATTTTTTGAGAAGGCTGCTTTCTTAGCTAACGAGTCAGTCAGCTATACATTTAAGTTTCCATGACTTTTGATGCAGCCTAGAATATTGTTGTTGCAGACTTCAGCAAGGGCTGTGTGCCTAATTTTATCTCTAAAATAGCAAGTTGATATAAAAAATGCTAATGAAATTTATTGTACTAACCCTTACTATGTGAAAGTCCATCTTATTAATAACAGTTTTTAAATTCAATTACAGCTGTTTCGCTAAAAACTAGCATCATCCGATTGACATATTGAAGTTACATTTTGTTTGTTTGTAGCTAGGTACCTGATGTTGATTAGACCAAGTATGGAAGTAATGACATAAAAATATTAAAGCCTAGATGTTATTAGCCCTAAGGGATTATCCTAGATGAATTTCCCTCTAAGATTAGTATAACTATGCAATGATAGAAAAATCAGGAAAATAGTATATTACATAACGAGTGTGGAAAGTGAAGTATTACGCACAAGTGAAGTTTAGCATGAGCCGCGTAGTGGCGAGTGCGGAAACGTAACGAGTGCAAGAAATACACTTTCCAACGCGTTGTGTACACGATTTTTCCTACGACCCCAATATTTCTTATTATAATAAATATTTTAAATTTATTTATAAAATTTATTTTAATTGTTAGTCATGTTAAAAATTAGGATTTAAACGAGTTTATATATTGCATGGAAATATAATTAATTAAAATCAAATAACCACCTTTCTCAGGAATTCACATCAAAATTCTTTATTAGATAAATGACATTTTAATTTTTTTGTGGGCTCTATAAAAATTAAAAGTAAAATGGTCAGTCGGTGAAATTAATTGAAAAGTAATGTAATAATAATAGACGCAAAAATAATTGTAAACAGAAACACAAACATAAGTTCAAAAATCCACATTCGAAACATGCACGGAACATAAACCAATATAAAAAAGAAGAATAAACTGTTCTTCTTTCTAAAATTGTTTTTATAAAAATAATAATACCGAATAAAAATATGTTTATTTTTTAAAAATTTAAAATTTGTATTGGCAATTACAATACAATATTTGACACAAGGAAGATTTAAAAAAAAATTAAATGGTCCTTGCTTTGTCATTCATGTGTTTACTATTGATAAATTTGACGTAAATGTCACAGATCATAGAACTATATTTTTTACTTTTTAATACGTGTATTGATATTTACTTTTCAATACGTGTATTGATATTGGCTACTTTCTTAAGTACAAATAAGTGTGCAAACTAGCACTTTCATATGTGGTCGTAGGAAAAACTGATCTTTACAATAACTTAATATTACATCTTATTTATGTATAAAATGAAGACTCAATCAAAGTAAATTATATAATAGTGGAGAACTTCCAAGATTAATTTGTTCATTAACTACTTTAAATTGTTGATCTGCTAGATGTCTTTTGATTTCAACTTCTTCGAGGAAATCTAAATTGTGTTTTTTAACACAAATATGTAGTATTTGAATGTCATTGGTGTGTATGAGTGAGTCTGGATGTTCAAGAACGTGTTTTGCATAGTTTGACTTATCTGGTTGTTGTAATCTATATGCTCTTAAGTGTTCATTGAATCTTATTTCAAAATTTCTTTGTGTTCGATCTACATATACATATTTCCTCAACAAACTGAACAAATTAAAAGTTATAAAAGTATTACATATTGTGGAAATATTTCTAATACAATTTCAAAAATAATATCTTCGGAAACATCTTTATTTACTGTTCTTAATGAAAAAAGTTCTTGAAAATATTAAATAACTAGATGCGATGAGTGTTTCTTTATTGCCAAAAGCTTTACAATGTTATTAGTTATCTGCTTGTACTGTTTAAAAATTTATTATAAACAAAGTGAAGTGTCACAAATTTTAAAAGATTTCTTAAACAATATATTTATAACATTATTTGTTTATTTAAATACCGAAAGACCCCTGCTTTGAACATTAACTGTATTTGTCTTTCATGTAAATACCAGACATCTCTAACATTTGAATAACAAACAAGTGTCATTTAAACCCAAATGAAACTCACTTCATAGACTATGTTAATGAAGCAAGAAGGTTGAAAATGTTTTTTACTAAGCAAATTTTTATCGCAGCATTAAAAGGTAAAGTTACAATGCTTTTGCAATATTTACTGTTAATTTATGAGTTTAAAACTTTAACTTTTTCAAAGGTATACAATTTATTTTGTTGTTTAATATTTTAAACGTTTTTTAAAGACGTGGAATAAGATTATCAAAGCGGTCACTAACTCTTTTCTGTAAAATGATTTAATTATTTAAATAATTAACAAATTATATACACTGCTCAACAATATGTTGTCCTATATTCTCTGCAAGGCATTGGCGAGCTGTTCTAGGGTTATGGGATCGGTTTAATTGTTTAGATATTCAATGAAATCATTTACAATTCTTCTTGTTAAAGAGATAACAGCGTATAAAAAGAAAAAAAAACGACAAAAACAATTTACTATAAACTGAATTTACTGATAGCATGAAACGTATATTTAAAATATTATTTTTATACGCAATTTTCTGAAATTTAAAAATTGTTGAGCAGTGTATTATAAAGAATGTGCTAAATTGGAGAGTATTTTTAATCAAAAAAATTGATTAAAGGATTTTTACAGTATGAATAAACTGTATTTATTGAACCAGCAAATCATTAGTTGATAATCAAGATTAATAGCGTTTTTAAAACTAAAATCAGTTGATTTTACTCGAACATTCATTACAACTTTCAAGCTGAAATAGCTGCTGAATTAAATAATAAAAGTATTTTATAGCAGCCTTTTACCTTAGCAATGAAATTAAAATTAGTTTTTAATATATCTTCTTTTACGATTTGAATAAAATTTATATTTCGAATAGTAAAAATTTTAATTTTTTCCCTTTTTCTTTTTACTCGGTCGAAAGATTTAGTGGGATTGTTATTTTCTACTATACCTACTAATTCTATACTGTATTGGAAATTTTATTTTAATTTGGCACAAAATTAAGTTTAGTTTTAATAACTAATTAAAAAAATCTTTTTCCTATAAAAATTGTTAAAAAATATGTATTTTCTTAAGTATATAATCCAGGAAACATGGACTTAAAAAAATCAATTTTTCTTCATTTAGTTTACTGATTTAGTAACTGATGATCTTTTAAACCCACAGTCTACACGTTTACAACTTATTTAATATTAAACGAGGAAAAATATCAAAATCAATGTCACAAAATTTATTTTTATTAAATAACAGCAACTAGTTTCGGCCTATCTAAAGGCCATCATCAGGCTAAAAATTAAATAGGGAAAGTAAAAGCAATATAGATTAAAGCAGCAGTATAAACCTACCTTAATAACTAAAGTAAAGATTAATTAACAACTTCCACCATGCTTATATATGTAGTAAAAGTCTATTAAAAATTTTGTCATTGAAAAACTAGAGGAAAAATACTAATTGAAAGAAAAAATGACTAAAAAGTTATGAAGTTGTTGTTTTTGGTTAATAACAGGAAGAAAATTGTAATGTAGCTTAGGATAATGATACCCAAAAGCCTGAAATGTAAAGAAGCAATATTTATATGAGTAGTAAATAAAAAGGAAAATGTTCAAAGACCTGTTGACAAAAGCATAATGATTGTCATTGTGAGTGATGAAAGGAATAAGAGTGCAAAATTCAATAGGATACGAAAAAAAGTTGTATGGGTGGTAAATATTAGTATTAATCAGCTGATATTTACCACCCATACACTTTTTCAATGACACAAAAGGTTTATACTGCTGCTTTAATTTGTAATGCTTTCACTTTCTCTGTTTAATTTATAGCCTGATAATGGCCTATATAAAGGCCGAAACTTGTTGCTGTTATTTAATAAAAAATAAATTTTGTGACATTGATTTTGATATTTTTATTCATTTACCAATCAGTCACATTTGTGCTATGGTTGATTTACTTCTATTATTTAATATTGACATTGAACTTGGCAAAACTAGCACATACGTTTTTTCTACATTTACAAAACCAGTAAATTTGCGCAATTTTGCGAGTACGACTGTTTAGTTGCAAAATGAATCCCTAATTGATATTAATAGTTTATTTATTCACAAAAAAACTTTATACACAATAAAAAATGTCACAAATACACAGTAATAATATGTAATATATAAATAATATGTAACATAAACAGGTACATACTTAAACATATTATTTAATATGTGGATTAAGTGCAAGATTAAATGCAAACACTGTAACAGTCGTGTTTTAGATTATTCATCTTAAATGCCGATCTATTATTAACTATACCAACATATTTTATTGACAGGACTTCAGAAATTTCAGAAACAAATTCACTATCGATATATCCCGATTGAGGCAATCCTGTTGAATATGAACAAAATAGCTTTTATTTAAGTTAAGAGAAAGTACTTTAAACTGAAGTCATTTAGTCCTTGATAAAGTTCATTCCAAGTGTTTGTTTTATATGCAACAGCTGTTTAATCTGCAAAAATATCCAATTTAAATAAAATATTTATGCAAAAAATAAAGAGAACCGGTACCAGAACAGATCCTTGCAGAACACCATAAGCTATTTTTGAAGGGCTACTAAATAGGATTTGCACCTGTCGAGTTCGTTCTGTCAGTCTTTTAACAAATTATGAGCTTTTCCTCCAATTTTATAATGTCCCAATTTATTAAATAATTTGTGGCGACTAACAGTATCGAAAGCTTTCGAGAGATCACTAAAAATACTTTTTGTTGATATTGATTTGCCTAGAATTTTCCTTTTCGAAAACCAAATTTATTTTCAGACAAAATTTTGTAATTTTATAGGAAATTAGCTAGTCTGAATTTTATCACCAGTTCTAAAATATTTGAAATATTAGATATCAATGAAACTGGCCTATAATTTCCTATTACACATTTTTGTACACTCTCATAAATACTTGATAAGTGGGCCAAATTAAAAAAAAAATGATCAATTTAGAGTTTGTAGGTGCACCACGCTGTTCACTACCCTTAATGCTATCTGAAAACAAAATATCTCCGAAGTAAAAAATTTTCCTGTAGTAATATTTCAAAAACAATAAATTACCTAGTTTTAATAATAAGGTACCTCGTTTCAACTCAAGGTAAACCATCAGAACTATCATCAGCATAATTTACCAAAGGTCAATAATCTTAAATACTTTCAACAAAAATATAGCAATTTATCTTTACCTGTCTGTGCATTGTAGTTTGACACTTCTGCGTTTTGTTTATTTAATTAAAATATATTCATTAACTAATATTGCGTAATTTATTTATTTCGTATGTGATTTAATAATTAATCCATTACATAATGCGATTATGCAACACACTTTCCGATATTTCCAGTCTCTTTTATTAAAAACAAAATAATTTCATTGTATACATTATATTAACGGTATAATTACCATTGCATTAAATACACTACAACAAATAGACATGCAAGACACTGATTAAAGCAAATAAACTGCTTTAAATACTTGTAAAATTTTAATTAATAATACATAATTTGTTATTATACCTACATTACGTCAAACGAGTTTGCTTCACTTAAAAATATGGTAATCAGGAAGAAAAGAATATGATAGACTGAACTGTGTATTACGCCAAATATTTAGGTTTTTTTATTTGTTTACTCGTTTGTTTATTTGTTAGGGATATAGGAACAGAGGTCCGAAGACCTATATAGCTCAATTTAAGAAATAGTACCAAAAAATAATTAATAATCAATAGCAGACAACAAAAAAAATATTTTACATTTATTGTAAGCTACGAATAAAGAATGGAAAGGAAGGACTGTTGTCATATTTTAATCTAGCAAATAATTGCGACGGAAGTCGGCCATATTGAAGAACCAAATATGACTCATTCGAATCGTGACATTTGACATAAATAGTTTTTTCATGCTGTTTTATATATTATTTTCTGATTTAAGTAGTTAATACAACTCCTGAATGGGAATTACTTTTCATCTGCAGGGTTCTATTTATCTAAATTATTAAAAATTAACAAAATATTTTAATGACAACCACATATGTTATCATAGACGTTCCTTTATTTGTTATATAGACCAACTAAGTCAACTATTTATAATTACCTGCTTAGAAGTTTTTAATCTAAATTTATATTCCTACAACTTTATGACAATATATATTACTGTACAGATAATTACAAGCGGAAAACAGCTATTATTTTTAATAATTAATACGAGACATAAGTTTATAATACCCTGTGTGTGACACCACTGGTAACCGGAAACTTCAAGTCAGCCATATGCAAGAACCATTGCGGACATCGTCAAATCGTATTATACTCCTTCCTTTTTATTATTTATTCGTAGATTGTAAGAATCGTTTAAGTTTTTGAATAAATTCATAGATTGGACATTAACGACTTTATTTGGTAAAGAGTTTCACTCATCAAATATCTGGTTTGGCAAAAAATGTTCACTACTTTTGGTGCGAAAAGTTTTTCGTACCAATTTAAAAGAGTGACCCCTTTTTCATAAGCTAGAGGAAACATATACAGCGTGGAAACAACTTATGGAATTATGTTGTTCAGCATAAGGAATTCATTTGAGAATTCTCAAATCACTGACTCCATAAGCTGTACCATTATACACCTTAAACTAATTGGAATCCGCGATTTTCCAGGCACTAGGTAGAGTATGTGCAGAAAAGGACGTACGCATTAGGATTGAGAGAGGTAGAACTATTGAATGTATACATTTCTGTACCAAAACACCAGTTATTCCTACCTGCACCCAAGGTAAAGAAACTTAATAGTTTATTTACCAAGCTTGACCGTTTTCCATGAAACAACAACTACTTCCTGGGCTATATGCCCCAACGGACATTGAATTACATTTCAATAGAAAACGTGATGACGACCGACTTTGTCGATACTTAAAACCATCTCTATCGATTTGCAAATTAACGGGAAGAACACTACTCGTAGACCGGTTTCGACATTGCTGTGTCTCATCAGTACGAGGCAAGTAGTTCTTCTCATCCCGCAGAGCAGGATGCAGAATGATTCTTTTACGCCAATACATAAACCGTAAACCCACGAGTCCATGATAAAGTCGTAAAAGCGCCATCCTACCGTTCATTTGCAAACCAATAGATCAAAAGAAACTGTAATCGAAAGATAAACAAATACTGAAAATAATTTCAGATTTCTGATGACGTGGTTTGAAACGCATGACACCCCTTTCAAAGGATGGTCTGATTCCTCTGATAAGTGTAAAACAAAAGCACCATCAAATAAAGGGAAGAAAATCACAATATTACACGCAGGATCAGAAAATGGATGGATCCCAAACGCTATGTGGCTTTCTGCCAAAAATATTAAGGACTCTTGTGTTGATTATCACGAAGATACGACAGCAGAGCTTTTTGAAGATTGGTTTAAAAATTGTCTGATACCCAACAATCCGCCAAACAGTAAAAAAGTGAAAAATACTATAAGTAAATTTAATCAACTAATACAGGAAAAAGCTATTTCTTTTAAGGAATTTGTGGATGTTCATTTTTAAGACTTTCCAAAACTGTATTTATTGTTTATTGTTTATTTAAAATTATTAATTTATCCGAATTTTTGTGGAAATCTTTAAAATAATTTTTAATTTGTTTACCAACCTAAGCTAATTAAAAAAATCAGGTAAACCTACAAGTAGTAGGTAATCCTGTAACATTAACTTATATTAATTTATATAACGATGAAATTTGTAAAATCCCACTAAATATCTTAGTCACACAAATCAAGAACAAGTTATGCTCCAAATAATACAGTCGCCGAAATAAAGCATGTGAAGAACTGCCACAAAACGTGGTTTAAAGCGAGAATCCCCGCGTTTAATGGCGTGAAGGATATTTGCGACCTTTATAACAAAAGTCAAATGTGCCATAAACTAAATCAAAATGACAAAACACAACGTTTAGATTACTGTATTCGGATTTTAGGTAACATTTATCAAGATAACGAGTTCTTTACTGGTTTTCGGATGAACCGCATGTGTCACTTTCTAGTTACATAAATAGACAATATTTAGATTTATTTATTATTAATTCATACTCAGGCATTATTTAAAACACCCTCTTAAAGAAGAAAAAGTTGCATCTATGATATATGATCTTGTATATACAGGGACAGGTAAAAAGCTGGAAAAAATTTGGTGTAGAAAAATTTTGGTAATTAAAATTTAAACATTATTCATTGACGAACCATTTCTTTCACTAAATTTCACTTAATATTACCTATAATTTTGCCAAAACCCCAATATTACTTCAAAATATCCTTGAAATGCTTGAAATAAAGACACTGTTTCAAATTTCATAGTATATATAACCTCTTCTAGGTGTGGTATCATTCAGACAAGCCGTGCGGCGTTGTCGCATATTGAGCAACTAATTTCTCTGATCTAACCGAATGAAACAGTTCAATGGTTAAACATTCCGTAAAATTTGTTGTAGAATTTATGTGATATAATTAATAAAATATTAATATAAGAGATAGCATTTTAATATAAGAGATTAGGGTCACAATATGTTTGCAAATGATTCAATAACAATTACAAATCTCTTACTTTACATGGAGAGCAGGCAACATCGCAGTACTACAAATTCAAGTCGGCAATATCAAGTCGAACAGAATTAGGTAAAGTTGAAGAAGTTAAAAAAATAAATAGTTACTTCTCCTGTGATATTAGGTCTATGGTCTTACTGAATACCACCCAAGCTTAAATCATTCATGGAAATGTTCTTTCGGTCACAAATATTTTAAGAAAATTACGGTATCCGCCGAAATAAACAGTACCGAAACAGAGAGTGCGGTAGAGTTGTTTATGTAATATGGATTTGTCATATTTGACTTATTTGTCATTGTACGCTGCAGTTAAATTTGATTTAAAAATGGTTCTAACAACGGAAGAAAAAGTGTTTTTGGTAGAGCATTATTTTCGTTCATACGGAAAAGGTCGTAATGATGGTCCAAGCTTAGAACAGGTGTCAATAAAACATCAACAAAAATTTAATAAAGCAGCTCCTAGTAAAAGTGTGATGTTAGCTGTTGTTGAAAAATTTCGTCGCACTGGTAGTGTATTGTGTCAACGTAAAGGTTCTTCAGGTCGTCGAAAAACAGTATGCACTAACGAAAATGAAGGACGTGTTTTTAACCAAGTTGTGCAATCACCCCAAAGAAGTCTTGTAAGAACTGCATGTAAACTCAACATTAGTGCAACGTCTTTACGTCGCATGTTCAAATCAATTGGTGGTTATCCATATACCGTATTCAAGTTGAACAACGAGTAAATGCTGCGGACAAACGTGCAAGAGAAATTTACTGTGGTCGCATGTTGAGTTTAATTTACAAAGATCCCGAATTTTTGAAAAATATATGGTTTTTAAACGAGAGTCACGTTCATCTTAGCGGCTATATTAATCGACAAACAACCAGATTCCTTGGATTTGAACGTCCTGATGTCATTGTAGAGAAACCACTCCACAGTCTTCGAGTTACCGTTTGGTGCGCGGTATCTGGTAGGTAATGGAATGATTGGTCCTTATTTCGTTGAAGATGATAATCAGAATCCAGTTACTGTCAACCAAGAACGTTATAGAGAGAAAATTATTATACCTTTTGTGAGAGATCTAAATAACTTTTGCCGTGCACGAAATCTACAGTTTCGCACACAATGGTTCCAACAAGATAGTGCAACGAGCCATACAGCTGTGCGCACCTTAGACTTACTCCGTCAGCATTTCGATAATAGAATAATTTCTCGGGGAACAGACTTCGAATATCCTTCTCATTCACCTGATCTGACGCTACCTGACGCATACATTTGGGGCATAATGAAGGGAAAAATATTTCATTTGGAAAATCCGCCGGCGAATATTGCCGAACTACGGGAAAGAATACAAAATATTTTTCGGCAGTTCCATCAACCATTTTTATAAATTATGTTTATTGACTTACAAAATCGATATGAAAAATTAATTTTTATTTTCGGTACTGTTTATTTTGGCGGATACTGTATTTTCAAAATATTCGTACCTTCAAAAAAAATGTCCGAAAATAATTTAAGCTCTTATGATATAAGTGATAATTAATGCACAATAAAAATATTAACGTATATCAGAGACATTTGAATTTTTTTTTTATTTAAACATCTCATTGTCAAAGTGAGACAAAGGTTGCTACAGCCGTTTTCCTCTTAACCATGTCTGTCTTTAAATACATCAAAGAAACATAGTACACAATTTTTTGCGCCTCATATATTTTTTTATATGCTTGTATGATATTATTAAAATTTATTTTATGTTTATAATTTGTATTTAAAAGGTTTGTTTGTAGAATAAGTATAAAAAAATGTATTTGAAATTTAAATTCTGAAATTTCCATAATAGGCTTGGTCTTTTTTAAAAAAAACAACCACTTGCACATATATACATGCATTTCAATAGAAAACGTGAAGACTATCTACCATTTCAATACTGTGGTTTTGCAAATGAAAGAGAAGTCATTCTACTCGCAACACGACGGTTTACGGGTGGGTAGACTGTTCAGAGCAAAATAAGAGCAATTGGAAATTTTATTATTGGCTTAATTAACAGCAAACATTAGTTAAAAATTAAGGAAGAAAACTAAGAACTCTTCTAACTACTACGAGCGTTGCCTTTTATATTTCGGGATTTGGCAACCCTGATGTTGCAATCTGGCAACTGACAGCTCTATCGTAAAGTTGGAAATTTTTGAGGTTATACGTACTCAGAACGTTTTAACATACGAGCGCTATTTGTGTGGTTTACGGTAACTTAAAAGATTCCATCTCGGCCCAAAAACATTAAATTATTATTACCATAATGTAGAAAATCAGTTCTTAAAGTGTGCTTAAAATACTTAATTTATTTAATACCTATTTATTTTTGTTTTTCTCTTGTTTAAACATTTAAATACCCTTAACTTTAGGCGCTGGTAAGAATATTAAAGTTGTATACTCATCTGCAAGAATATTTGAGTGTGTCGTATTAGAACTTAAAATTTAGTCCAACAATACGATAAACTTTTTAATAAAAGTTAAATTTTCATTTTGTTTACTTATTTTCCTTTTCCTTTTAGTCTTCAAGTGTTCCTAATACATAAAGCGCAGTGTATTATGTAATTTTTTGGAAAAAATAAAAAAGTACAAATAAACTTCCTAAATCCGTTGGATATTATGTGTGCATAATTGCCAAAAATCAAACACAAACAACATTTCAGCAGATTTACGCAATAAAGTTTGTTTACTTTTTGTTTGTTTGACTAATATACATTCGGATATTTGATTTTTTTCAAAAATAAACCGTTTTCGAACAGTTTTTCTTTATAAACTAATAAAAAATGTGTTTATCATTCATAAGTACCGACTACACTTATTTAAAATTTATCAAACTTGTTTTTATAACTGCACCCATCAACACGTGAAAGTTGTAAAAATATTCAAACAAAACAAGATTTTAATTTACATAATTACAATTTACAAGTTTAACAAAATTGTTTTAAAAGTCGTGAAATAAGTAGAAACACATTTTATTCTGTTTGCCACATGTTTTAAACAAAAACATTAGTTTTTTTTTAATAAAAACAACAGCATCTAAGAATTTAACATAAAAATGAAACCTGGGGATATAATTAGTAAAATATAGGTCAAGGTAACAAAATAAAAACAGTAATTACCTCTATTATACAAGCCCGTGCCAAAGATCAATTTGCCGGGTGGCTGCACAACATCCTCACCTACATTTTTAAGTCTGTAATATCGTTTTTAACAATTTAATTCACTAATAAATTTAAATAAATTGAATTTCTCTCACATTACCAGTGAAAACACGTAGAGTTTAATAAATGGTAAATAAGGATAACAAACTGCGTATCCTACCGAGATGAGACGCCTGGAAAAATACGCGCACGATGCCAGGCGTCGTTTAGAACTGACTACACCACGGACTAGGTTGAAATATTCGCGGCGGAAGGTGGTTTTAGCAATGTAGAGTCTGCGCTACCGATCATATCATCTGTTTTTATTATAGTTTTTTGCTTTGGGATACGAACGCTATTATTTTTTATATTTAAAGTCTCTTTTACTTCTATATTTACTGGTTTGTTATTAAAATATTTATTTAATAAAAGAATTAGTTCTACAACTGCGGTTCAATACAAAATTTTGGTTAAAACTTACTTGGATTCATGAAAAAATATACAATGCGATCTATTATATATGGAATAAATTCATTTTTAACGTTATGTACTATGACAATAACCTGATATATTAAAATATACGGTAGAAATAATCAGGTAATTTTTGTATCTGTATCTGATAAATATCGGAAAAAATCTTAGAAGATATTGCAGTGCCCAATAACGCCATACACTAATAAAATCGCCTTTATTTTGACATGTACGCAGGCGCAGTGTGAATCTGGAATAAGGACAACTTTATGAAAATACAGCCTGCGCCTACATTTATTAAAGGAATTTTAAAATCAAGTTTTAACGTTCTTTTATTTGCATATCGGATGACAAATTTGAAATTGTTGACGTAGCTTAGAGGGGGGAAGGTATGGTAATAGTATATTAAACAACGCATTTCATATGGAATTCTGTTATGACACAAGTTCAAGTTTAAAAAACGAATCGCGAAGCGATGAGTTTTTTAAAGAACGAGTGTCACAACAGCCATATGAAATAAGTTGTTTATAATATTTTTTATATTTTGCCATTTTTACCATTTTTTAAATTAATTTTTTATTTTTATGTAATTACGAAAATTTTTATTTTAAAAAGTATGTCGGCAGCACTGTGTAATTTATAAAATTTGACAGTTGTGACATTTAAATTATCAAATGTTAATGTTTTAAAATATTTTAAAATGAATAATATACCATTAATAATATATTATATAACTAAAAGATGATATTGATATTCACAAATACTTTTTTAAAGAACAATATAAAATTAATAAATTGCTATTAGCCTCAAACGTCATTGTCAATAGTCTTGCCTTTAGATACTTCACTCATGTCGCCAACCATTTAAAACAAAAATTTGCGTGCGTAAAAGTTACATTACGATACGCAAATGCGTTTTATAATGAAGATTTTTATAAGTGCAAAATATAAAAAAGTATTATTTATATTCTATGAATGGTATATTTATGTTGCTGGTTGTTCAAGATCTTTTTACAACAATTTGAAATATAGAGAAAGAAAAATCGAAGATATTAAATGTCAAATGTTAGTTTATGTTTTATGTTATGAATAAGGATAAGGACAATAAGTGATGAAACTTGCAATATCTCTGTACTTAATCACAGAATAATGCCATTTACTATTAAAATATAGTCGCCTTTAATACCGCAATACGTTATTGCAATATAAGTATTAGTTAAAAATCCAAATAAACAATTAATATGAAAATATAATAATATGCTGCTGTCATTTACGTATACTAAGTGCGATAACGTTGACCTTAACCTGCGAGTAACGTACTATACTTTATCTACGATATATTAAAAACTAAGAAGGTATTTATATAGACGTTTATTTTTAAGATTTTATAGAAACTTTATAAATATACTAAGTGACATAAAAATCCGAACACCCAGTTTAAATGATTTTATTTTATTTACATATCGGATGACAAATTTGAAATTGTCCCACTATACGACCCCTATCAAACTCACTAAGTTGACGAAATCGTACAGGTCTCCGTACCCTAGGCATCGTAACCAATCGTAAAGAATGCCAAGAACCAAAATCTTTACTACGGCTGCAATATTCATTTTTGGATTGTTAGTGGATTTCAAAAAAAGCAGTATAAAAACCGGAATCTTCAACTGATAAGGCTGAAAATTTTATCAATTATTTATTTCAGTAAAATAAATAAATTCAAATTTTATTCAAATAAAATCATTTTTACTGGGTGTTCGGATTGTTATGTCACTTAGTATATTTAAATTTACTAAAAAATGTTACTAAAATATTTGTGAGCGTATCAAATTTAATTAGGTATGTCTCATTTCGCCGAGATTCAATGAATAGACATTTTAATTATGATTGGTTGTGGTAATAAAACAATTACCCATAACGAGGTTTGCAAAATTGTTAACCCTTTCAGTCACGAATTATTAAAAAATTATTTTTACACATATTTGGTGTACAATTGGACTCCAAAACATGAAAAGGCGAGCATGTTTGAAAAAAAGTTGCTTATAACCAAAAAAAATTCATGTCCCCATTTGAGGACAAAAGTACTTAATGATATAAAACATAACAAATTAAAAGTTATTTATTGTAAATATACAAACATCCTAAAACATAAAATAACAATTCTCAATAATACAAATTTGTACAATGATTTATATTTTCAGTGAAATCGTAAAAAAAACAGTTTCGGCCTTTCTGCAAACATTATAAGTGAATTATGTGCATTTTTCACAAATCCACCTACATTTTCCTTGGCATCTAGGATTTTTACATCGTCCTGCTTGACTATCCTCTACATGCTCAGGTAAATGAATTTCAGATAAAGGTCTAATTTCAACTTTCTTTCACTTCTTACACTGGCTATCAACGGATGAAGGTCTTTCTACCCTTTTCTTACCTTGGACTTTTCCTAATTTCACAAGCAATTCTCCTATCTCCACTCAAAAATGTAGTTTCCTTTTTTCCATTCTTCATACTTGTATGTTTTGAATTTAGATTCCTTTAAGTATTAATGTCCTCAATCTCCATCAAACTTTACAGATACCTACAAACTAAAAATTTGCTAAATTTATAGAAAAGACTATACACATACATTGCATCTGTGTTTACAGTATCTCTTTTCATCAAAAATATTCAGCGATTAAATTTATTGAAACAAATAAATAGCGATTTAGATATACATACCTGTTAACAATTGACTTTACAAACAACTGAGATAAGTGTCAACTTTATTTAAAATCTGCTTAGCCGATGTCTATGAACTAATAGTAAAACTATATCTTTGGGATTAGAGAATTCAACATAGAAAAATGGTATGTTTTTTTAGATTTGATAACCCAACAAAATAAATGCCCTGGTCAACTCGTTTCACAGTCTACAGTTAGCAAAATTTCAAAACAGTTTCGTGAAACTGGTCATGTTAAAAATATTGAAAATCCAGGTAGAAATGTTCAATTTACTGATGAAAAAAAGTAAGATGTATTTCTAGAGATTGAGGAAAATCCGCATAAGACAACTCGAAACTTTCCGTCGCCAAAGTAAATCACCTCTTTTGAGAGTTTTACATAAAGAAAAACACCCCCTTAGAAAGTTCAGTTGGTTCAGGAGTTAAATGAAGATTATCCTGATAGAAGGCAAGAGTTCTGTGAATTGATGATGGACAGAATGAACGCAGTTCAAAAATAAAATAGTTTTTTCTGATGAATAGAAGTTTCATTTAAACGAAACGGTTAAAAAACAGAACTAAAAAAGAAAGTTTGGACTGGTATCATTAACAATAAAACTATTGGTCCTTATTTTTTTGAGGGCACAGTTAATAAGGAGGTTTCTCTAAATTTTTACCTGTTTAGTGTCTATATTACAAAGACTTTTTTCTGATGTTTTTCATCCAAATAGTTAATATGGCATTTTGCACGTACAGTTAGAAATTATTTAAACGATAATTATCCCAATAGGTAGATTGGAAGATGTGGAACGATCGAATGGCCGGCTAGATCCCCGATTTGACACTCTTCTCGATTACTTTTTGAGTTAATACAAAATGTGTAACAGTAGGTACCTGTTAACATTTTAAGCACCTGGTATCCTAAATATTAAATTAAATTAGTACCGCTAGCTCCATCTTTCTGGAAGAATTCTTAATAATAAAATAATGAATACGGTCTCTATAATTATAATTGGAAGTTCAAAGTAGCTACGCTACGAGGTGTACTAATGAGTTGCCATTATCGGGTTCAGGAGGTTTTAATAATTATTCTGTCTCATTTTCTTGTATTGGTTTACTGTCATATACAGTTGGAATATAATACAGTAAACTAGAAGCATCTCTTTAATTTGAAGATTCAGTAAACTTGAACAGCTTGTAAACTTTAAGCTCTCGTATGCACGAACATTTTTAACTGGATCATCTCTACAACTTGGGCAGATCATTCCTCCACTCGTGATCTTCCATAGTCATTTGGAACCACCTAAACAGTGCCGTAGCGACCCCAAGGTGCGGCGAAGGATCGTCCACTATTGTTAACAGATAAGTTTATTGTGGTATATCAAGTTTACTCCATTATTTTTTTTCTCTTTTATCTTCGTTTATATCTATCTATATCGTCAACTGTATTAGAATAAGTATTTTTAAAGAACTGTTTGCCGATTATTTTTTTTTGTAACGTATTCTCAACTTATTCATTTTAGCACCAAGGAAATCTATTTATCTTTCATCTGTTGGTACATTTTCATTTTTTTTACTTCATAGACAGTTTTTTCTGACATCTTTCTGTCATCTTATGATACTTATTTAAATAACTTAGCTTAAAACAACTTTCTTCAGTAGTATCATAAAAAATAAAAAGATTTCAGTGGCGCCCTTATAATTTCTTAAAGAAACAAAAAATATTGTACTATAGTCAGAGCTAATGAACTTACTCACCCCTAGCCGAGGTATTTAACTATCATAATTTTTGCTGTGATAAACATTTATAAATTTTGTTAATTATTGAAATATCTTTTACAACTAATTAAAGACGAAATTAAGATTAATGGTTGTTTTATTGTAAATTACATTTTTTCTTTTAGTATATTGTTATTTTTTTAAAAGTTAACTACTTAAATATTTTTATAAATTCACTCTCAACATGTAAATCATATCACAAATTGACGCCCAACGTCATAATATGATTACAAATGATAATTCCAAAATCGCCTCAGTTATTGTAAAAAATGAATAGTAGTCATTTTGAACATTTAATTTAATAAATTGTAAAGTACGTAAAGTTTTGTGATAGAGATACTATCAAAATTTTAATTTGCACCAAACTTAATAGTCTATTACGTAACTGAGTTGTAAGTAACCCATTACGCACGAAGTAAAAAAGTTTATGCACGAAGTCGCGCAATGGGATTACAACTCGTATAACGTACTATACTTTTTATACGCCCATTTATTTTCTTCTATGAAATAAAAGAAATCGCAGTTATTATTTATAACTATAACTTTATATAACTTATATATATATAACTTTATTATAATAATTATTATTAACAAGTGAACAATTTTTGTAAGTTGTTGGTCCCTTTTGCCTTAACGGTGATGAACAGTTATCTATAATTGTAACGTCAGAAGATGAAGATTGATAATTATTATTGCTAATCGCTTCCGATATTCGTGAAGCGTTGTCTTTTAAATTTTGATGTGACTGATTCACATAGCCTTTCGACACTGTAGAAGATTGCCAGCCACCAAGTCGCTTTAATGATAGCATATCACCTCCTGCATCAACTAATATAGTGGCTGCCGATCTCCTAAAAGAGTGGCCAGTATATTGCTTTGGTTCCGGCAGCTGAAGGTATTCAGCAATTTTACGTAGTGTACTACCGATTGTGTTTATCCCCATAACCTGTTTTGTACATTTTCCATTTCTGTAATTAACAAATAAAGGAAGTTCCTTTGCCAGGAGGACGCAAACTCATATACTTTTGACATATATGGTATAAAACGTATTTGGTACTACAAATGAATGTCTCGTTTTAGTTTTAGAATCTGGAATATTAATTGCAAAAGAATTTCCTGTATCCTGAATGTATTCCATTTTTATATTTCTATTAGAGAAACGAAGTTTCTCTAATATTCTTCTTTTTATTCATAGATTAGAAAGAAGTTTATAGATAGCCGACTCTAACGGTTTTTTAAAAACGTGTTTACAGCGCCGCTCGTGACCTGAGCACTTACTATATAATTGTATTTTCATTTTATTGGTTATTTTAAAATATTTATATTAAAATATTTTTAAAGTATTTTAATATTGTTAACAATTTGGTATGACTTATGTAGAAATAAAAATAAAATAAGTAATAATTCTTTATTTTTGCAAAATAATTTTATTACAATTAGAAGTCAAATTTATTTTTCTTGTTTCCCCAATTATTTTTAAAATGAATCTATTGCATTCTGGAGTCCTGGGAGTAGATTATGTTGTTAGAGGACCATCAGAACAATGAGAGATGCTGGTTTCTGAAAAATAAATATTATAAAACTGAGTAGTCAATATAAAACTCATAATTAGAAATTGAGAATAAAATTGTACATTAACCTATAATAGTAAGGTATTTCAACTTCCCTATTTGTAGGCTCTTGTTACTTAAAAAAGTTTTTGCTTTAATTAATCAAAATTTTAAAATCATTCTCTTACCTGGAAGTTTTAGAGTAGGCACAGCATCTAATTATAAATCGGTAACATTTCTATTCTGTGAGAAAAAGCAGTCTTTTGTAAAGTGGTCAATGCAGATTTTAAATTTATAACGGTCATTTCAAGTTACATTAACCAAATCTGGTCTATTTAAAGCATCACACCAATTTCTTCGGATCTACAAATATAATGTAACATAGAAATAATATAATATGCATCATATACTAATAAATAGGTATACGCTGAAGCTTAAAAAAAACAAATTCTTACCTGTGGATCCTTTGGTAAACAATGCACTTTTTATAGTTATTTTTATAAAGGCAACTCGTAACAGAACTAATAAAAACCATATTTTAATAAATAACTGCAAAAACTCTAACTGGAAAATATAAATACTAACGAGAAAATATCACTATTAACGAGAAAATACAATAATTACTAAGAAAATACAATACTATCTATCACACAAGTACAAAAACTCTAGCTGGAAAATATATCTACTAACGAGAAAATACAATACTAACTGTCAAACAATATTGTTGACAACATTTAAATTCAGAATTGTTATGTCATTAACGGATTTCCTGTTGATTGTGATTTTATTTTCGATAGTGGCGACTTCCGTGACCTGAGCATTAACTACTAAACGTGGACGTCATTTGAGGAGAGTGCCCAGGGGCTCGATTCTTGAATCTCGAATTCGAAATATCAGTGTCGACTTTCGACATATGTCGATAGTTTTGTATAAAGGCGATTCTTGAAAGTCGAATTCGAGATAAATTCGACAATTGTTGTTCGAGACTGCATCGAATGGGTAAAACCGTTCGACATTATGAATTGTCGAATTTTATTCTCATTCTGTCATGTCTCTGTCATAAATACAGATATGACATATAATATTTTTAAAGTTTTCTTGATATTTTATTTAGTTACAATTTATTTTTATTACGTTTTATTAGTATTTAGTTGTTTGTTATTGGTATTATTATTTTTTTGGTTAGTATTACTGTTTACTATTAGTTTCAAAATTAATTCAAAAATAGTATTAGGATAGGAGTGGCAATAGAGAACTTGGAAGATAATGCTCCCAGACAAATTATAAACTATGTAGAGGCGTTTCACATGAGTGATTATAATTAAAAAAAAAATATCAGAGTAACAAAAGCTGTTACCCACGAGTTAATCGAAATGGTTACACCTTATATGAAAGAGCGAACACGGGCATCTGTACCATCCAATGAAAGAAGCGTAAACATTTTTTTTTAATTGAATTGATAAGGTTTTCACTTAATAAAAATCTACACTGTCTTTTGTCTTTTAATTTCATTATATTATTTCTATTCTTCGTAAACCAACCAATAATTTTTTCTTCTAATAATATAAATGTGACACTTGACGTAAACAGAATCTTGTTTATGGTATTCCGTGTCAGAATAATACGATGTTGCCACTTAATCTTTCGACATCAAATGTCGATTGAATTTCGAATGTCGATTCGTACTCAAGAATAAGTCCCGTACAAATCGATTGACATTAAAAGTGAGAAATTACGAATTTGACAAATTTCGTTCGAGATTCAAGAATCGAGCCCCAGGGCAAGAACGATAAAGGTAATCGTTCTTGGCCCAGGGTGTCTATTCTCGAATGTCGAACAAAATATGTCGCATTCGACATTTGTCGTTGAAAATTGTCGCACAACTTCAAATTGTGGTATTCTCGATTGGATTCGTCTTCCAATTCGCATGTGACATATTTTGTCGAATATCAGGAGCTGGCAACACCGATTTAACGATTCTCAAATATGTTCTATGCCAATGTAGGATGTGAGTTTTGGTTCTTTGATAGTTATATTTGTATCAATTTGTATTTGTGTAGAAGATTGGAATGTTTTTTGTTTGAGGCTCGTGTTTAAGATGGATTCATGCAAGCAAAAATTAAAAAGCTTCATTCAAAACCAGCAAATTACAATTACAATTAGTACTTAGAATTAGTAGTAAAAGCTTGGCATATGACTAACAATACTCATAACTTTTAAATTAGTGTTTCCACTTATACTTACAATTTCACTTACTTTAGTATTTTAGATTAATAATATCTATATACCTATTATGATACAATCAGAAAAATACCTTTCTTCAAGAGATGTAATGCACTTTCACGATTTCCTTGTTCTATTAAGGGTTCTAGATTAATTATTAGTCCCTACCTAGGTAATTCTTTAGTTAATTTGAACGTTTTAATAAACTTTCTATGAGATGAAAATAATGTAAAAACTTTTCTACATATTCCTCGTCTCTCTCGAGGCCGTTAATACATTTCTTTATTTTCTAAATTTTCAATAGCAATTAATAAAACTGCCATTTTCTCTCTACAAAAATATCTGAAAAAGTACTAAACAAAACTATTGATAGCTTCTGTATATTCCTTATGGTGTATCCCAGACAACAATTTTACATTCTTTGCACATAATAAGAACATTCTTTTTGGAACAAGGATGTTCTATTAACATGCGTAAATACCGTTCAGTACATGATCAGAATGTGATAGTCACCTCAAAAGGCCGTACCAAATTACTTGATATGTATATGCAAAGAATGTTCTGAAGTATGTAAAGATCATATTCTCAGCATTAGGGGGTAATGTTCTATTTTAGTCTAAACAAGAACGTTCTTAGAATATGTCTTGATCTCAGTGCATGATAAGTATATTATATTCATGTGATAAAAATGTTCTGGTAGTACGTAAATAGCATATTCTCAGTATTACCATATATTTTTACTGTACACAGTTTAGACTACATAATTTTTTCCTGTCTATCGCGAGTTTCGATAACCAAGTTATATTCTTTAAATATCAAAAGTAATCTTGTAACTTGCTCGTCCAAACAAAAGGAATGAATATCGCACATTATATTCACGTCCCCAAAAGATTGTTTGTACAACATATTCTTATCATATCATCATATCACTTTCAGTGGAATGATTGTTGGGTATTTAAAAATTACATGATACGAACATGTTAAGAATGTACCATAAACAACATACAAATTTACAAGAAAAGGAACGTGAAATCGAGTTGTTTAGCATATACCTTTCAGAATGTTCGAAAACGTAGTTCATGGGCATATTCTTAGAATGTGATTGTACCATTAGTGTTATGTGGGATTCATTTTATGTTTTTTTTAACGTTGAAATAAAAACATAAAAAAGGATTGTGGTTTCATTTCCCATATAAATTAACAAAAATTAACATGTATAATGATAAGCTACAAATTTCGCAAGTAATGAAATTCTCGCATTCGACATAAATTGTCGGCTGCTTTTGACCATTCTACAATTTGTCTATCAAAAATTTGCAAAGGTGACTTTTGAGAATAAGGTTATTCAGATTTTCTTCGACAAAGAGGATTTCTCGCATGCGACAAAATATGTCACTGTTTGAGAATAGGGTCCCAGGGCATGTTTTTATTTGACTACAATACTACACCATTTTTGAACGCGGCAACAGAGCTGCCAACACCTAAAACATTTCAGCACGAGGTATGTTCGTTTGAAGTTTATATTTTATTAATCCAGGAGTTGTATTTGATATAAAATTAACCTTTCTTAAAGCATGTTATTTAATATTTGTAATAACTTGCGGCCTACGAATTTAAATATTTAGTAAATTTACAGTGAAAAAAAATACTGATTGACAGTAGCAAACGAACGAAGGAAGTCAAACGAACAGAGCGATTTGTTCACTTTGATGACGTGCACTTATATTTATACTGGACAAGTCATAAGTTCTTGTTTACGGCAAGCCCCGCTTAATTCAATAATGAGGATAACCTGAAAACCCATTATTATGTGATGATAATTACACAATATTTGAATTCTTTACCTCTGACAACAAATGCTTGTCGTCTGGAGCATTTTTCAGATACGTATCAATTTGTCCTGTAGACAGGATTTTCGATTTTTTACTTTTAAATCCATCCGATCGCCGTTTCAGTAGGGTGACTAGTATTGGATAATTTGATATGTTAATGTTATTATTAATGTTAAGTATAGTTTTCAGCATCGAATAAATGGCCCATAGTGAAGATGCATGGTTTCATAGTTTTTGATAATTCTTCAAAGTACGCAAGGAAAAAATTCTACGAAAGTGATCTTCCTTATTGGGTTTTCGCTGTAACAAATTTTGTGTGGCAGCTTGAGCTTTTTCTAATATCTCCGGCGGAGTGCTCATAATGTCATCATTTTTACTAGTAGAAGACATTTTTGTAGGTGTAGCTGAGAAAATGTTCATTCGCATACAAAACTTGACAATGTAAACGACATGGCGTTTATTTCCATAACATACTATGAGAAATTGAGACTTATTTTTGAGAAATTGTAAAATTTGTTGCCGACATTTAGGGGCATTACTCTTTTAATTTAAATGGACTGTCTCTAATATTAATAATTTTTTAACGTTTTTCTATTTACTAAAAGTATGTAAATCGACCAAATAAAGTATTACGTAGATAAAAATTTTCTTGCAATTTGATTAACACAAGGATAATTAAGTTTTCTTATCTAAACGCACGTGTATCTTATGATATCTTATTACGCGCATGTTATTGTTAAATTTCACTTACAAGCAATATTGACAAGTGCGATTTTTGACATTTACAGACATGGGCGTAGAAAAAAAACTTTATTTTGCTATAAAGAGGTAAATTGTTAATTTAAGAACAAAAATCTTCCTGTTCCAGGTTTTTTTCAAATAGTAAATAATAAATCTAAAATTGAATTTATTTCATACATATGGAATATGTCATTTTTTTACTCCTAGGCTTTAGAGTCTACATGTACATGAATAGTGTGCGAATAACAGCCCTAAAATAATTACGAAATTTGTCCACCCTGTAACAATAATTTAGTTTTAAGTGCTCTGGGTAAGTTGATGTTGGTAATCACTCGCTAGCAAATTGCTTTGTGGACTTACTTTTTAATATCATTTAATGTATTTTTCTTTGGAAGTTTTTATTTACTAATGTAATTACCTTCATTATTTGATTTATTAAAGCAATTTTGTTCCCTTCTTTAGTTATTGGCCAAATTTTATACGGTTTTTATATAATTGAGAAAAGCAAGATTTTTTAGAAAATCAATATATTTTTTATACAATATTGTTGTCTATATGACACATACAAGGTGCGGTCCAAAAAAACATCTCAATTTTCGAACTTAAAAATGAAAATGTGGAAAATCGCTCGGACCCGTCAATTTCTGATTCGAGGGAGATCTAATTTTCCGCTCTTGTCATCCCCTTAACTTCATCCCAAACCGAGGGTGGGCACAACCCTTTGATTTTGAATAGGAATTAGAGGTGTTGTGATACCTCATTTTGATGATATTATCGAGCACTATATATCTGATTCTGAAATTTAGCTTCAAAATTTTAATAAATGACGAAGTGGCAGGATTATTTGCGTAGTTCCAAATGGTGGAGCTGATGTCAAAGTAGACCTGTCATCCTCTTTTTTATATTAATTTTTTTCATAATAAAATAATTATTAGGATAGTATGCTTCTAATCTATCAATGTTCGTTTCTAATAAAAAAATTTGAGGTTATATGTTAATTTCACATAATTTACCTTTGTTATATGGAGGGTCGTAGAAGCAGTGTCTATATATAGTCACTGGTAGAAGCAATATGTATTAAAAAGTGGAAGCAAATTGGTAGCGCCACAGTAGCAAGAGTGTCACAGGACGTTACCTATAGTAGAAAAGAAGAATTTTTAACTACACTTATCACCCTTCTATGGGTCCCGGGACACATAGGAATAGAGGGGAACGAAACAGCAGATAAGCTTGCAAAAAAAGGAGCTGAAACCCCACATTTGGGACCAGAACCATCTTGTGCAATCAGCAGTAGAGTAATCTTGGGAAAACTAATGGAAGAAATGGAGAAGGAAAAATCCAAGTACTGGAATCAGCTGGAAGGACTGAGGCAATCTAAGATACTACTGGGGAACTATGACCAGAAGAGATTTCTTAGCTGCCTCAACCTCAGTAAAAAAAAGGCTCCGAATTCTAACGGGAATATTAACCGGGCATTGCCGGTTAAGAAGCCACATGAAAAAACTAGAGTTAGCAGATGAAGCAAAGTGCAGATTCTGTGAGGAAGAGGATGAAACCTCAATACACATACTCTCAGAATGCCCTGCCTTGCAGAATTCTAGGGCTAGATACCTAGGAGCACATGAAGTAGAAGAGGGGGATCTACCTGATTTGAAGCCCGACGATGTCCTAAACTTCCTCAGGAAAATAGGACTCGAAAAGCTACTATAAATCTGACAGAACATCAGAACTTAGCAGGTAAGGGGGTCACAATAGATCCTATAGGTCGCAGTGTACTTATCACCCCTAATTTATACATACAACTACACTTAAGTCACGAAAAATATTGAATTTTTTAACCCGCTGACTTCACGTTGTATTTTTACCCTTCTGCTACTCTCGCGCCATCTACTATTTGCTGCTTCCACTGAACAGTTTTTCGGCTTTATTCCTATATACAAGTTGGTCCTCCTTCCTCCTACCATTGTCTAAAAATAGAAATAGTTTGTCCACCCAATGAGTATAACAGAGATCCTAAATAGAGAGATGCATACGTACTGAGAACTGAGAAGGAGGCAGTTTAGGAGAAAATTGGAACTTTCAGAAACTTTCAAAACTTGCGTAGCCGAGATACTACTGACCGATAGATGGCATCATGATCAGCTTAAAATTTAATAACCCTTAAAATAAAGCATAAAAAATACATTTCTACTTAAGGTTAACTAAAATTCTCCAAGTACAAAAGAAATTTTACCTTTTTATGTAAAAAACTACAAGCATTCAATCAATTTCTTCATGTAATGCAACTTACCTAATGGCATAAGAAGAAAGCAAACCCTGTGGCAATAAAGAAAATTCTAATAAAATAATTATTTTTTTATTTAGGAAAACTTTCATTAAAATTAATAAGGTATCTATCATATATAACATCATGCGGAATAGAAATTAGTATTTGGTATTTTTTCGAGAAGGGAATAATTATTTACGTATGTACCTATAATACGGCTAGTCGACTGACAAAAAATAGTCAAAGGGAACTATCTTTTGATGGATTATATACAATAAAAAAGTTGTATCATGGGCTATGAACACATTTATGTAAAGAATTTTTCATGAGATGAATTTCTAATAGAACTTCTTGTATAAAAAAAAGTGGGAACTTTTGTGTGTACTTGAACCTTTAAGCTGATGGGATTGACCGACACATACATATGCAGATTCTGTCATCAAGAAGAAGATAGCAATAGCCAGGAAACTTCTTGGCATTAGAAGAAAATCCACCGACAAGGAACTTAATGAAAGAAGCAGTTTTTAAGCTTGTAGACTTTGTCTATGGCTGGGAGATGTAATCCAGTTTCCAGGGGACCAAACTAAATCTAAAAAGTGGCATTGGAACATTTATCTAGTTGAGGTATTATTATTTTAACTGGTTATAGTTGGTTATTGTGTTGAAAAAGTAGTGCTAGTTAGTTATAATTTCGGGATGCTGGAAAAAATATTTTACTTTATTAAAACATGCTACTAAAAAAATGATGCAGTCTCTAAGGGTAACAGAAGTGTCCAAATTTGAAATTAATATTCCATTGTTACCAAAGCACACAGAATCTTACCTAAAGCTTCGTCCCTAATATTTTTAATGTCATCTCAATTAATGGATATTATAATGGATAAATAAAACTCGGATTTAAGCATTCAAATTTTATAAAAAAATATTTATAAAAAAAACAAGAGCGGTCCAACATTTAAATAATATTAATTTTCACTTTCTTTTTCTTAACCTAATCAACAATGGTAATTAAAAAAATCATTTTCCAACAAATCGAGTGCAATATAATCACATTCAAGAATCAATTACGACAAGTACATGCGTAACTTTTTTATAGTAGAAGTAGTGGCTTTTAACAATAAATATAGTTTGTTTCAGTTATCAAAGTGGCGGACATTCATTATATATAAAAAATATACAAACATTACATCGACAGATCCTCAAAAAGAACTCCATCAAAAATTTTTCTATAATGCATTCGCTGCTATATACAATTTGTAATTATGTCATTATCGCCATTAAAGTAGGTGCTGACAAAAGTTGGATATGCCACGCAAGTTATTACAAATAGGTCAACATTAAAAGAGCAAACTAGGTTACATAACACAGATAAACATAAAATTAAGAATGTCTTTTGTTTGCTAACTTATTGGGGCCGAGTTGATATTTATGTATACGAATTTTGAGCCCTAAATGAACAGAGTGGATCAAATTTAACGTTGGATTGAAAATAGATATTTACGTTACTAGAATTTCATACTGTACCCTAAAACAGAAAATAACAGTGGAAAAATAAAATATTATTACATTTACCAGCGTTCGCTATTTTTGAAATTTGCATTCAATTCCAAATAAATAGGTGGCCTATAGTTGGTAAATTGTTTTAAAATAAGTAATACGATTTTCAAGAAATGGCTCAAGATCAATTTATTGTATATATGAAAAAAATTAGACTGAGACAGTAATACCGGACACAGTTTACAGTACCACTACACCAACACACCCCGAAGGTGTAAACTCTGTTCGGTATCATGACACCAACAGTTCCAGGATCAGCAAATTACAAGGTAATACCACACTCACATCTGTAATCATGTGTTTTTGAGTCAATACGAAAAAGTAGACAAAGTTTTCCTAAATAATTAATCAGCAAAAAAATATAGTTGGGGAAATAGCCACACTGGAAAACTAGGGTGTGGACTCCTAATTTCATAGAATATGCAGAGATGATAGACCACGTAGGAGAAAGTAGGTGGACTTCATTGCGGAGAATCTTTCAAGTATCGTAATAGCTGTGGAGATTATCCTCATTACTGCGATGGATTATACGTAAAAATAATGTGGATACCACAATTTACTTACTTTACTATTACAAATAAATTATATGAAGAGCAACATCTTTTAGACTTTAGAGGAAACCGGATGCATACGTTACTCTAAAAATAAAATGACAAAACAAGAAATGAGCAAAGACTTTGTAATGGATGCTATTAACCACTAAGAATAGAAAATAAATTGAAAGAAGCATGAAAACCAACCAGAGTATGTTGTTTTGTAAATAAATTGATTGTACTAACCCTTACTTTTTGGAAGTCCATCTTATTAAGAATAATAAAAAAACTCTTCGTTTTAACAAAACTAATTCTAGCGAAACGGCTGTCATTGACGTTAAAAAAGCAATTTTTTAAATAAATAGTGGAAGTTTTGTTAAAACGAAGAGTTTTTTATTATTCTTGTTTTGTAAAGGTTGTAATGGGTAACCGTTTTACTGCACAAGAAGTTCCCTAGTTACTGTGCTGAAATATTATTTAAAGTTTATCATTTTTTTCTCTAAAACTGGTAGGTTTGAAATATCCATAGATTTATTGTACTAACCCTTACACTGTGGAAGAGTACGTTTGAACAAAAATTAGCTTTTTTTACTATCTGATGATGAAAATTTATTGAAATATGTCATTGAGTAAAAAAAGCTAATTTTTTAAATAAAAGTTTTGTTTGTTCTTATCCATATATTGTTAACAACCTATAAAAAATGCAAAATAAAACAGTTTGTCAAGAAAACTTGTTGGAACAAACATTACTTTGTGGAAGTCCATCGTATTAAGAACCCTAAACAAATGTTAAACAATACTTCGGCTATTTATTTAAAAAAATTAATTTTTTATTTCGATGACCCGTCATCAGATGCTGATAAACAGTTGAATGAAATCAGATTCTGGTGGTTACAACAATAATTCGTTTGGTATAATCAGTTAGTGAAGAATATTCGACTGGGGTGGTAAAATTTAGCTAATAAAACGCCATTTTTGAAGTCAATGATGTTCACTCTATGTGATAGTCAAAAGTTCCAATTAGATTTTTTTAACAAAGGTATAAAAAATATGTACTAGTGAAAAATAACGAACTTATTTTATTAATGAATACTTTAACATAACGAATGGATGTAGTGGAAATGCATAAACATGAAAAAAAAGTATTGACAAAAATATAAGACGCTATATTTGTTATTACCAATAATGTCGACATGAAAATTACTTCAGGTACGAGAATTATATAGTTTTAGGGTAGTTTTTTTATGGAGATTCATATTGATGGGTATAATTTGACTAAATGGGTCAATTGTAATCAATAATTTATATTAATATATATAAAATTGTAGGTGGAAAGTCTTTTTAAGAACTGTAAAGTTTTTGTAATGATGATGGGTTGAATGACTCAGAACAGCTGTCATTAATTAATAAATTGTTATATTTAATTTTTTGTGAAATTTATTGTACTAACCCTTATTCTGTAAAAGTCAATCTTACTAAGAAAAATAAACGTTTGAACAAAACTTTTCTTTAAAAAATTGAAATAAAAAAAGTGGATGTTTCATTCAAAGGTTTAGTTTATTATTCTTATTTAATTTTTTAATTCTCTTAGTGGATGTTTAGTCACTTCAAATTTCTTATTTGTGACTTTTTTAAATTGATATACCTTTTTGCTTAATTTTAGTCATCATCCTCCTTAGGGTGGTTGATGATTGTTTTTATTTTATTTTGATTATCTATTTTATGAATTTTACTTACCTTTGTTTGATTGTAGTTTTTGTTTTTGTACAGTTTTAATGTTATAAAGTTTAAAATTTTTCCATTAGGCGGTTTTTACCATATTTGACGAAATTTTTATTTTATTTTTGTTAGAAATCTATTTAGTAAAATATTTTAGGGGATCCATGATGATGGCATTGTAAGCCGATAGCGCGTTGTTTCTTAAATAAGTAATACACACACTTATAAAAACTTCACAGTTCCTAAAATCGCCTTTTAACTTCCACATACAATAATTTATGTGCTCTGAAATATTCTTGTTTAACTTTAAAATGTTTAAAAGTTATTTTTATTAACCAAACTTTTACTATGTAACTTAAAACTTCGTGTAGAACATTTTGCATCGGTGATTTTTTACGCTGAAGTAGAATTCCATAATTGAGAAAAGCTTCTAAAAGAAATTAATTATTTTTTTGTTTTAAACTGTTTTTTACAAAAATATACATACACACATTAAAAGATTGAGTGAGTCACCCAGTTTTAACAGATTTAATATAAAGTTTGGTATTTTCCGTTTAATAAAAAAATAACAATTTTTAAAATAATCCTAAATTGAAAAAAAAATTTAAAACATTTTTTTTCAGATCCAAAGTACAAATAATAAACTCAAATCAAAGAATCTTCTTTTACAATAATAAAAATAATATTAAATAAACCAACTAGGGTAAATCTGGAGGTAACTATTGGGGACTAATAATAATAATAATAATAATAATATTAAATACGTAACTGAGTCGAACATGATCTACTTAGAAACTATTGAGGAAACATTACCCTAGTTTTCTCCAGCAACAAAATAGTAAAAATTAAAAAAAGTATACCGAGGATTTAAAAAAGTAGAAAAATTCGAAAATGCTTTGAAATTATTAAAACTAAGTAAAAATAAAAAGAAAAAATTAAAAACTATACAACAGAACTCATTTTTTTTCTTATAATATAAAAACAATTCAAGAACTAGTCATTTTTCGGAGTTCTTCTTTTTGCACTGTTACCACTGTATTATTATTGACGTAATCTACAGATTTTATTTGAAAAAAGTCGTTCAATAATTTCCTAACGGAATTATTCAATTCACATATACTCCTAAAACACTTTAATATTATTGGCGACTCGACTATACCATCTGGTAATTTAATCTCTATAACGAGATTATGATTCACTTCGTAAGGCGAAAGTCGAGACAACGAGGTAAAGTAATATTTAAGTATCAATTTTATTTCATTGTCCGGCATATTTGTCCTTACTATCACTATTTGTTCTTTACCCTAAAAGAGAATTTCGTTATATTTTTAGTACTTGACCAAACAAAACAAAAATTATATATAAATTGAACAACATAAAAATAAGAAATAGCGTCATATTTGAATCATACAAATATTCCATTAGTCGGATCCGTATGAAATTTATTTTATATTATTGAAAACCGATCTTCTGCATAAAAAAACTTGGTATTATAATATCTAGGATTGGGACTAGGATATTTTCCAAGAGTTTGGAGATTAATTAAAGTGACCTTATACTAAAACCTGGCAAGCAAGGACAGAAAAATCCAAATTCCCTAAGACAAAAGTCTGTTAGAGATTCCGACAAATAAGGAAACATTTGCTAATAGAGCAGGATCATCAACTAATACGAATAAAACAAGTTACAGGTGGATAGACTATACGAGGGTTGTCTGAAAAGTTTCCGACCTCAACATGAAGATGGCAGCACTCGTAAACAAAAGTTGGGGAATGTGTTTGCGCATTCTTTGAAAGGTACCCACTAAAATTTCAGCCATTTTGGACGCGCAGTTGTTGTTTGACAATCATTTAAGTAAGTCGATGTGAGTTTTTTTATAAAAATGGAAAAAATCGAGAATTGAGCTGTCATTAAATATTTGTTTTTGAAAGGCAATACGCCTTCGCAAATCAAAGACGAGTTGGACGCTGTGTACGGGGACTCTGCACCATCATTTACCACCGTGAAATTTTGAGCTGCTGAATTTAAACGTGGCCGTACCAGCTTGGGTGACGATGAACGTTCGGGACGTCCAAAAACTGCAACCAGTGACGATAATATCGCTCAAGTTCACCAAATGGTGCTAGACAACCGTCGAATTAAAATTAGAGAGGTAGCAGAGGCTATAAACATGTCCAAAGAACGTGTTTGTCACATATTGAATCAGCGTTTGCTCACTTTGGATCAAAAACGTGTTCGAATGAACATTTCCAACTCTCTGTTGGCGCAGTTTAGGCGCAATAAATCAGGGTTTTGGCGCCGATTAATTACTGTAGATGAAACTTAGATACACCATTTTACTCCAGAAACAAAAACAGTCAAAACAATGGACTGCGAAGGGGGAATCGGCTCCAAAAAAAGCAAAGGTTGCTCCTTCGGCTGGGAAAGTGATGGCAACTGTTTTCTGGGATAGTCATGGAGTTATCTTAATCGATTATCTTCAAAAAGGAAAAACCATTACAGGAGCATACTACACATCATTACTTGACAAGCTGAAGGCAGAAATTGTAGAAAAACGGCCACATTGTCAGAAAAAATGAATTTTGTTTCACCAAGACAATGCGCCGTCTCACACCTCAGCGGTTGCCATGGCGAAAATCCACGAATTACGGTTTGAACTCCTTACTCACCAGATCTAGCCCCAAGCGACTTTTTTTTGTTCCCTAAGCTAAAAGTTGCGCTCGTAGGACAGAGATTTTCGTCGAATGAGGAGGCCATCACCTTCGTAAACAACTATTTTGCAGAGAAAGACGCCGAGTATTATTTGGACGGGTTGAAGAGATGGGAGCATCGCTGGGAGAAGTGTATAGACTTACAGAGACTATGTAGAAAAATAAAAATTAATTTGAAGAAAAAATGTCTAGTATCTTTGTTTATCTTTCAAACAGCATATTTTTTTTGTTAACTGATGAATAATTAAAAAAATATATATAGTTAAAGTCAAAAGTTTACAGTGGGCCGATTTCTATGCACGCAAGTGTATATCAGTCAATAAATTAATGATAGTAAATTTTAAAACATATTCACATGTTTTTCAAACGTCTTACCGTAAATTTTCTATATATTCCTTTTAGACAGCCGTATTCATACAATTTTATCATTTCTTCCGACGACAAAGTATTCTCCATGAAGATAGTAAAAGCTCTGAATATATTCCGTTCCATTTTTTTGTAGAAAATGTCTATGTTGGAATAGAAATATTTCAGTAATAAACATTTCTCGTTATTGAGAAGACTCTCCAGCATCGGATTGAAGTAACTGTAAGCATCTACAACAAATTCTTAACATTATTTTAATCAATATCGTTGTAAGCCCATAACAAAAGTTTTGACCTTTTGGCTTTTTCTAACTGTCGATTAAACAGGATTTCAACAAAAATTCAAACCTTACCGAACGCATAAATGTTCCCAAACTGAAAAATTCTCTTATAAATATCACATACGACTTCGACGTTGCGTTTATATGCGTACTTGAAAAATTCCTTAAGTACTTCGTTCCTCGTTTCCAAATCTATTTTAACTTTAAATAGAGGCCAAGTATCAGGCGAATTTAACAAATTTAGATCTAAAAATAAATTAAACAAATAGAACCGACATGTTTTGTATTATCTGATGTATTATTCTTACCGGGAGATTGCAAAATTTCGTAAGCGTAGTAAAATGCCTTTGATTTCGTCAATACCTTTGATAGCAAAATATATCGGCCCATCGGAGTCAGTTTTTTTATTCCGAATTGCTGTAAGCACTGCGTATTAAAAATATAAAATAACTCGATTGGTATAAGTGACTTAAGTAAAAATAACCCGTACAAAATTAACAACGAAATTTTGGTTAACAATTTTTTATATATTTTTACTTAATAACAAATAACCGTAATAAATAAGTACACTGACCTTTGAAGATATTAAACTGTCCCAATCGTTGAAGACCTCGACCAGCCTTTTAGCGTCTATCCATTGACACTTCCTCACAAAAAGTAATATCAAATTAAAAGCTATAACTTCTAGAACTCCTTTTAATAGACTGATTTTCTTAAAATTCGGCTCTATAATAGCTAAAAATACAGAAGAATAAATAAAAATACTTATTTCATCGATTATATCAATGATTTTAGTATTTTTTATCACACTACACCCACTTCTTACCTATATTTTCCAATAGATCTAAATATTCGTTACAAGGTTCCCTACATGATTTTATTTCGGCTATACTCATGGTAATAAAGTGTTGCAGTGTCGAAGGACTTTTATACAGTTCCAATAATCTTAAAAAACCACTTCCGCTCTTGTTCTTTATAAATCTATTTAACTCAATGATGTGCGATTCACTTATACTCACCTAGAAGTGGAAAAAACAGTTTTTAATTTTAATAAAAAATTACACCTTTTTTAAAAGTTTAGTTTAGAAGTTATGTTTACTTACTTGGTGCCAATCCAATGGCAACAGATGATGCAGAGAGTTATCAAAATTGAAACCTTTTTTAAATCGGAATTTACCAAAAATTGGAGCGTCTAAATATCCACTATCTTCCGGAATTGCTACAGGAACGTTTCTTGACTGTGAAAGAGAAGTGGTTTGAGGGCTATCATGTGTTTCCGAAGAAATTTGGTTAGGCACTGTTATCCTAACAATTCCAGACCTGCAAATACAATAAAATATTGTTATGAAAACCATTACGTTATTGAGAATTCAACATTCCCTCAATTAAGTTCGCATCAAAACATTATGTAAAACTGGAAGTATAGAGAGGACGGCTATCGTTCTTCTTTATTATTCAATATTTTTGTAAACAATATTTCAGTAAAAAAAATAAGTAAATCATCCATCTCTCGAATGTGACTAAACAGTGATTGAAGGGAAACACAAAATCAATGTCACAGATTTTTAATTTTAATTCAATAGCGACTAGTTTCGGCCTTTTAGAAGACCATCATCAGGCTTAGTATAAAAATTGTTAAATTAATTTCAAAAACATAATTGTTTGAACAAAAGTTGTCTTAAACTTCTTCAACCCTTACATAGAATTGTTTATCTTTCTATCAACTTTTAGTTAATAATACATAGTTTCCATTTAGCATATACTTTTCTAATATATCTTACCTTTAGACTTCATATTAATTACTATAACTTTGATGTCACACCTGTTCTTCTTTTTCACAATTTTTCATTAATATTTTTACCACATTAACTATTTTATTGTTACTCAAGCATTTTTGTTCGAGGAATTATGTTTTTGAACTTAATTTAACAATTTTTATACTAAGCCTGATGATGGTCTTCTAAAAGGCCAAAACTAGTCGCTATTGAATTAAAAATAAAAATCTGTGACATTGATTTTGTGTTTCTTTTCAATCAATATTTCAGTATATTCAAAAATTAGGATTCTGAGAATTTAATATGGAAATGAGTTTAAACAAAAATAGAAGAGGCTTCAATGTAACCAAACAAAAAAAAAACTAGAAAACCTAAAAAGTTATAGTTTGATGAAGATTGCAAAATAATCATACCCAAAAAAGTAGCAGATGAGAATAAAAAACTGCAAAATATACGAGAAAGTATAAAGGCTCCCAGGGCAGCTGCCTCTCGCCGCGTCTGTGGAACCTTATTATGGATGGCTTCCTGGAACGGCTTACTAAAGAAGCATTCTATGCACAAGCGTACTCTGACGACGGATCGGTCGTAATAACCGGAAAGTTTGTCCCCACGGTATGCGAGCGCATGCAAGTAGCCTGCAACATCATTGAACCATGGTGCAACGAGGTAGGACTTTCAGTTAATGCGAAGAAAACCGAAATGGTTTTGTTCACAAAAGGGAAAAATATTGAAGAAGCCAATCCACCGAAAATGTTCGGCAAGCTTCTAGAATTTCTGGAGGAGGTCAAATACCTTGGGGTGGTGCTGGATATAAAAATGACCTGGAAAACACATATTGACAAGGCAATAAGCAAGTCAATAATCATAACTGTGATAACTGTGCGAAGCTGTAGGGAAGAACTGGGGAGTAAATCCCAAGGTTCTTCATTGGTTCTACACCGGAATCGTTAGACCGAGGATACAATATGGGTCCGTGGTCTGGTGGCGCATGTACAGAAGCTTGCAGGCATAGGAGTCACTGGAGCGCTAAGGACAACACCCACACCAGCGCTTGATGTCCTCCTGGGATTGCCGCCTTTGCCCATATGGATCATTATGAGTGCAATAGCGGCTTCCATAAGGCTTAGAGACAATGGGCATTGGAAAGGGCATGGCGAAGGCACCACAAGAACAGCACAAAGGACAGAAACAGAGCATCCGCTCCTGGCTCACAAAGCTGTCCCAAAAGCAGATAAAGTAAGAACGGAAAACAAGTACAAGATCGTAATCCCACCAAGGTGGCAGTGGGGCGACGAACAAGTAAAATTTCCTCCAGGGAGCATAGTATGTTATGCAGATGGCTCTCGCATGGAAGAGACGTCAGGAGCAGGTGTTCTGATAGAGGACGTAGGGGCTATGCTCTTGTTAAATAGTCCACGGCTTCCAGTCAGAAATGAATGTAGCCATGACGTCCCTTGGAGGGAGGGTGGACAAGTCTACTTCCTCGATTCTTTGCACCCCAAAGATGCCTTGTCTGAGTTGTGCGTACACCTCACAGGTGCCCAAGAAGTGGTAGGAAGTTTCCTCCTCGCCACAGTTTGGGCAGACTGAGTCTTCGACTACGCCCAAAAGGTGTAGATGTCTTCTAAGTACACAGTGGCCAGTAAGGACTCCGACAAGCAGGCGCAGCTGTGATCTGGATTTATCCAGTAACCACTTTGTCCTAGCTTTGTCAGAATAGGCGATTCTTTTCGCCTGCCAAAGGCCACTGCAATTGATCCATTGTACTTCTGATCCTCTCTCCGCCCATTCCTTGAGTAGAGTTAAGGTTTATGCTCTGCTTAGCCCTATTATTGGCTTGGGTCCGTAGCATTGTTTGTTGGCTCCCTGTCTGGCAAGTTCATCTGCCCGCTCGTTGCCTACTATACCGCTATGTCCCGGTACCCATAATAAGGTTACATCCCGTCTTGAGGCCAGTCTTTCTAGGGTATTTGCGCATTCATGGATTAGTGCTGTGCTGGTTCTGCAGCTACAAATTGCCTTTAGAGCGACAGAGCTATCTGAGCAAATGCTGACGGGGCTTCCTGAGTTGTCCCGTTCTTCTATTAGTTCTGCTGCTTTAAGGATGTCCACCCTCCCTCCAAGGGACGTCATGGCTACATTCATTCATACACTCAACCTCGAAATAATAATCAGTGACAACGGAACTGCCAAAAGTAAAAAAAATAAGATTCACGTCGATATTAAATAGGAAATACATTAATGCCAACATAATTCCGTCTTATCCATTTCATGAATGGGAGATAATTTGGAAAATGTATGACGCAACGGCAAAGGATGGTTGAACAAACTATACATTCATATTTCCACCACAATATAGTATAACTAGCTGAAAGTAGGATAAAATATATTTTAATTTTATACTTACATGTGATCGTAAGAAATTGCTTGCGGAACGTATTCATAGCTATTTTCTTGTTCTAATTGATACGGATCCCAGCTATTTTCGCGAGAATTACTGAATCTAGAAGAGCGAGAATTTCTTTCCTCATGATTAGACCTTTGCGTTAAATGATTATTAGACATTCCATGAGAATGGAACCTTTCGTCTAAATCCGAAACCGTATCTCGATCAATCTCTACAGTGGAACTTTGATTATCAACATTTTGAGTACTTCTTTCAAATATTTCTCGTTCTATTGACAAATTCTTAGCGATTACGTTGCCTATGGAGTTGTTAGTCATAACGTTGTCTGTGGAGCTCCTAGGCATTGCGATACTTGTGGAATTGTTAGCCATTGCGTTATCTGTGGAATTGTTAGCCTTTGCATTACCTGTGGAATTGTAAGCCGTTGCCTTAGCCATGGAGTTATCACCGAATTCCACTAGACATTTTATTGGATTTAATAGTTGCGTATCGACTTTCGACAAATCGGTTATGTTGTTTTTCACTACGACATTATAGATGTCTTTTAGAATGTCACTATTGGGCTTTTCTATTAATAGCAATCTACTGAGTATTCTTTCGAAAAACTCCGGAGAAATAAAGTTGATTGCCCGACATATTTTCTTTATTATTTCCCAATGATCCATAATGTTATTTTTAAATGTTAATATATCCAAAAGTATGTTGGCTGAAATGAAGATAAAAAAATTTCAATTTTTAGATCGTGAAACATGTCTATCGCCATGCTACCTTTCCTTAGTTTACCGTCCGAAACCTAAAATCAACCCCGACCAAACTGTATATTAGACACAACTTTACCATTACCAAACCTACCCCTTACAAAAGAACGCACCTGAGTCAATGTTGCTAGCAATAGTGGCTAGAAAGACTCAACTAGATATATACCTAAAATCACTACTAATGACATTTTTCCCCCAAAATTAATTAAAAATCCTAATTTTGCAAAAGTATGTACTCGGGAAGTGCTTAAATTACTTCAAATGTAAAAATATAGTAATTCTATATCACACAAGTGGACAAAACGGCCTAGAAAACAGACCTTCATTTTTGTCCTAAAAATTTTGTAGTGGTAGTGCTAGCAGACTCCCTCAATAAGACAAAAGTTCTTTCTTTATTTCTTTCTCTCGACGAAACCCTTAGTGGCAAGTTGTCTGCAGAATTTAGACAATCCATTTCTCTGGTTGTATAACAGAAGATACAGCCCGCTAGTAGGGAGAGATATACTAGCTAGCAAGGAAAAATATAGTCTCTAGTAGAGAGCAATCAATATACCCATTATAATAGCAGTTCCTTTTGACGAAAAAACAAGTTCCATTACCGAAGCAGTTCCTTTTGACGAAAAAGCAAGTTCTAGTACCGTAGCACTTCCTTTTGACGAAGAAGTAACCACCACCAGCCAACACCTCAACTGCAAGCATCGGTACACAAACCGAGTCCACCGGATCACTCTACCAAATAAGATAAGTCAAGTCCATTTATAACATTTCCGTTTACATCTCCTATGGCAAATTATAATTTTTTAAATAAACAAATATTCTTTATATATCAGTTTGATTTATATACCCACTGACTATAAGTCTTAAGGGTGCAGCGTGTCCGGTTTTCATTAAATATAGTTTCTTTGTTTTCAAATTCAGATCAATAACAAGTTGTTTCTATCTTTTTCACCTTAGTTTTTGTGTAGTTTCTGTTGTTCCTTCGTTAACGTATAAAAAGATAGTGACGCCCTTATATACCACCAATCCTTTCTATAGTAAGCATTAACTTGGAGACAAACCACTCCTTGAGAGAGTCTCATAGCCGGGATCTCTTTTTGGAGAGTATATAGTTACAATTTGGCTCTCTTCCTTTTTGGGAACTAATAATGTTACAATCGATGTAAGGTTTTAGTTAAATTTTTTAGTCAGTACTTTTTGAATATCTATATACAAAGATCCGGAAGTACCAACTTTTTAATGACATATTTTAAAATATTCATAAGAATCGAACCATAAACAACAAAATTATAGATGGAAAGGAAAAAAATTGATGGTCCGAAATATACACATCGAAAAAGTCTAAGGATGATTTTAAAAAATAATTAATTAGATAGAACTAATTTCTGTATCGATCAAATTACATGTGGAATGTATTTATTAGGTCAATTTCTAATGACAAATATACCTGTTCGTTTAAAAAAGTTGCAAACAATAAAACAACCCTGAGATATGGAAAAAGTAGAAATGCTACACTGTCTAAATTTTAAATTAATTTCTAATTTGATCATTCCAATAAAGATATTGCCTACATAGGAGATATTTAACGTTAGATGAAATGAATTGAGATGTAGGTCTTCTCAAAGTGTTTCTCAAAGCGTTATCCAACCGAGCAACATCCAGGTCAGGGACGCTATCTACAACAGCAACTCAAGATCGATTTTTAATTTTAACAAGAGAAAGTAATTTACTCAAGTGTGTTTGCGGCACTCTTCCACACTCGTGGCAAAAGTTGAACTTTCCCCACTCGTTGCACAATATACTATTACTTTATAAGTAAAAGGCATGTAACTTACCAAGGTTGGGATACTGCAGAAGGCCTATATTGAACGAAATTTTTTCGACAGCTTCCAGTAGATTCAATCCAGTGTCTTGTAACGCCTCCACTACACATTTTACGGCTGTGGAAAAATCGATTTTTTCTTTCAGGTCGGAAAAATGATGGATGCTATTAATCAGTTCTTTGTGCATATTGAAATGGCCGAAAGCTTTTAAAAATACTTTGTAAATATCTTTAAATAACACATCTGGAAAATATTACTTTAGGTACGGGTTTTAGAAATTTTGCGATAACTTACGAAAACGAACACTGAAAATATATAATTTTTGTAGTTCTTCTGTAGACGTAAGATCCTTGCATTTTTTCAAAAATATATTTTCCCTTACCATATGGGGTAATGAGCAGTTAGCCTTGATGCAACGTTCGTTGAAGTAATAGTGAAAGCATATACCAGAAAAAAATTTTGGTATATCATTGAATTTGATGCGAACTCCTACACCTATAACAAAGTTAATTGAATTTAGTGGTCCACATGGTAGACGGTTTTTTGGGGCCAGTAAAAGGATTTTCTGGCAAACTGATTGTTCTACTGCAATTGATCTACAAATAACACTATTAATACTACGTATTTTCTTATTTCATACATATGGTTACTAATTAATATGAAACAAAGCGCGTTCGGCTTGCAAGGCCATCATCAGAGTTTTCGGTCAAATTAGATAAAAACCACTAAGAAAGAAAATTAAAATTGCTCTAGGAAAAAAACCGTCTAAAGCACTTTTTGATAAATTACTTAAATTACTTATCTTCTATTTTTTGTTAACCCCCGACTTTTGTTTCATCCCAGAAGCAAGTATTCTTTCACCTGGGACTTTTGTTCTGGTATTTATAGCATATATGATAAATTTGTGAAGGACCTGGATTGTAAACTACATGTATTTGTATGTTTCTCTTATAATGGATTTTTTACAGCTAGTATATGTACACAGCTTTTCAGATAAAAGAATATATTTAATAACTTTTGTAATACTGGTATTTAGGAAAAATCCAAAAACACGTCAATTTATGTTGGAAGGGACAAGCATTATGGCTTATTTAAACTTACTGGAAAAGCCAATCCCTCGCCTCTAGCCGCAACCCTTTTTTTTAAATTACTTCTCATATTTTTTATGTAAAATTTGGATACTCCTCTTTGAGTTGATTTCAAAAATGTATAATACTTGTAGGTTAAAGTGGTTAGTTTATGAGATAAACAATTTTTCTTTTAATAGCACAAATTTTACTTATTTTTTACTTTCACCTTATTTGCTGTAATAAAATGGGTTGTACAACAGTTCAAATTCTTTAATCTTTTTAACTGTGCTATTTATTCTACTTCAAAAATCCAAACAACAAAAAACTCTACTTTTTGTTAAAGTTTGACATGTCAACTAGAATTTGTAGTCACTATTGATAGTGTACTTTGATACATTATTTATTTTGTTTAGCTGAAATGGTTTACTCTTTGCAAGAAAGAATTGAAATTGTTGGTTTATACTACCAAAATAATAATTGTGCAAGAGCTGCTGCTAGAATATTTAACGAATTACATGATAGAAGACATGTCCCACAATTTTTAAACGAAACATTCTCCGCTCGTTAGATAGTTAGAAGAAGGCAGATGATGGAGTGGCCACCTAGGTCACCAGATTTAACACAGACTTCTTTTTATAGGGGTATTTAAAAACAAGTTTATGCTACCCAACCAGAACCCCTGGATGATTTACGAGAGAGGATAGAAAATGAATGAATGAAGAATTAAACCCAGCCGTATTAAGGCAATGTCAGAGAGGCTTCAAAATAGATTATACCATTTATTGAATGGAAACATAAATTCAATGTCACAGATTTTTATTTAAGGCCATCATCAGGCTACAAAATATAGGATGAGATCAACATTACAAAATTAACAAAAATAAAAAATAAAAAACAAACATACCGTAGTATAAAAATTGTTAAATTAAGTTCAAAAAACATAATTGCAATTATGTTTGTTTTTTATTTTTGTTAATTTTGTAATGTTGACCTCATCCTGTTTTTTCTAGCCTGATGATGGCCTTCTAAAAGGCCGAAACTAGACGCTATTAAATTATATAAAAATCTGTGACATTCATTTTGGGTTTCCATTCAATCACTGTTTAGTCACATTCAAGAGATGGATGATTTACTTCTTTAGATTATACCATTGTATGGAAGTGAATGGTACTCATTTTGAACACTTATTATAACTTCATAATAAATAGCACAGTTAAAAAGATTAAAGAGTTTGAACTGTTGTACAACCCATTTTATTACAGGCAAATAAGGTGAAAGTAAAAAATAAGCAAAATTTGTGCTGAACTCTTACTCCGCCAGCATTTAGAACTGCATTTTTTAGACGTTGCTTCAGTTACCAAATTTGCCATGTTTGCAACAATATTCCACAGGAACACAAAGCATCTAAACTTACTTCTTTTAAAAAGAAATTTAAAACGTTTTTATTAAATATCCATCATCTATGAAAAAGCTACCCACATACACATATTTTGTTATACCTTCTTTATTTCTTTAAGGTTTACTAATTGTAATTTCTTCCTTGATTAGTAGTAGTTTACTTTTTTTTCTTTCCTGTTTTTTTTATGGTTTAAGTAGAAGAGCAAGTTAACGGTTAGGTTTACCTAGCCATTAAATTGAACTTCTCCCTTTGCTCTTATTTAATTATATTGTTAATTTTGTATTTATTTTTGTGGGACAATAAAGACAATAACAATAATAGAGGAAATTTTGGTGAAGTACAATATATTAAAAGCTGACTTACCTGAAAGGGCCGAAAATACTCTAACAGGATCGGTTTCTTTAGAGGTGGAGGAAGGATTTGCTTGTAGGTGAGAATATTCCATTTGCAGCAAAGAAGAATTACAAGCTGGAGAAGTATGCGAGTTCGTTTTTGGTGACCTTGGCAAGTTAGAGGTAGAATTTGATAAGTTAACATTTGGAAAGTCGAGCGGGACAGGTTCAGTTGTTGATAGGGAAGATATCCAATTTTGGACAAAGGAACCATTGGGGATTAAATTTATATTGTTAGTTGTACATTTTTCATCAGAAAAAGTTTCTTCCTTTATACTATCTTGATAATCATGATCTGCGCAGTCGATGGAAGAGCTGTAAAAATGAAATAAAAAAAGTAGTAATCACTATTATTGCTATTATTTAATAAAATCAGATAACAATACTTACGCTAATATAGATATAACATCATCCTCTTTAGTTGCGGTTTCTGATGTATCTTCAAAAAAATTGTTTATTGTTTCATTAGAAGAAACACTATTTGATCTCTTAGGTCTAGTTGGAGGTCTTTTTATAGGAGGTAAAGGTACTTTAAAACCAGATTCACTAGAAACAATATATTTATTTTATAAACTGTATTATATTAAATATCTTACTCAAATACCAATTCCCCACTTACTTGCATTTTCTTTTCTCATCAGGTTTTAATGAATTCCAGGTAATCTGGAACCTAGTCTTGGATAAAGAGGATACCTCATTGGATTCCATACTAGTTTCACTTTCAGAATGACTTGAACTCTCACTTAGACTGTGTAACTTTGGAGTATACCCAATATCTTCTAAGAACAATTTAATTTGTTGACAAGGTTTATAATGGAGCAGCCACTTTTTATCAACGGATTTAAGCTTTTTTTTTGTTTTTTTCCAGCCATTTCTGTCTAAAACAAACCTTTTATTGTTTTGAACAGTTTGTATTATAATATTGTAACCAGAAGTCCTTAAACTTTTATCACAAAAAACTAGTGGTTCAACTATATCTTCTTCTATATCTTCTCTTGTTAAAAGTTGATCAGTATGTTTTATAAGGTCCAAATTATCTGTATCTTGGTTTTCTTCAACATATTCTGATTCATAAAAACCCAATAAACGATTTTCATCTTCAGAATTTATATCATACTCTATTTCAGAGGGATTCACACTCTCATCTAATAATGGTATAGAAACAAGTAAATATTAAGTTCCCAAACTTATTATTTTATTTAAATAAATTTTAAATTCTTCTACCATCTTTTTTTTTACATGTAATACTTACCTTCTTCCATTTCATTCTGGTCAAAGTTGAAACTCTCAGATCCACTAGCACTTGAACTGCTGTCAATCATAGTTGGACCAGAAAGAGTATATGATAAATAGTAATTATCACGACCATCTTCTGCTTTGCAAATTTGTGGAGGTAAATGCAGAAATTCCCTTTAATCAATAAAACAATTACAAACATTTCATTATTTTAAAGAAGTTATAATGGAATGGCAAGAATAGCTTCCATAATGTTGGTCAATATTTTAATTGTCCATATTGTACAATGTATATAAGGCTCAAAACACAAGCTTGTTTAAATTTAATTAAATAATTTTATATGTAATATTGATAATACTTACGAATTGTGAGAAAAAGTTGTTATACCATCTGTACTATTATTGGTTATTATTGATTTGGAAACATTACTATTTTTTTCTCCATATTGATTTATGGAATTACAAATGAAACCTCTGGAACTTAATAGTTTTTTTTAATTATTATAATTAATGTATAGACTGGATTAGTTAATGTAACATAAGATATACTGAACAGCAACATTTTAACTAAATTTTAAAACTACTTAGATGTACAGTAAATCATTCAACTATCATTTCTAAAATTAACTCAACACATTTGGCAAAGTGAAGTAAGAAAAGAATATTTAAGAATAATTAATTAATAAAAGAGATTTTAATGAAACTCTTATACATACACTGTTCCAGAAACATCTGAAAATGTTTCCAACTTATCACAACTTGTAATATTTTTGGAAAAATTGTAGTTACTTGATATATTGTTTTCAAAATTGGCTTCTTCCTCTTTAGATTTATAGCTGGTGAAGTCATCTTCAGGTTCAAAATCTAAATGGTCTTCTGGTAGTTCTATAAAGACACTTATTAAATAAATTTTTAATACTTGGTTCAATTCATTGGTGCACAATATTAATGTAAAATTGTACAGGAAAGGTTTTTAGAATTAATAAAATCATGTGTTGGTATATACTTAGATACTACTTATATTATTTATATAAAAATTATGATATTAACTAGTTAAGTGTTTACTACCCAAAATATCCGCAGTACTATCTTTTGTGTGTTTTCCAATATTGGAGAAAGTAATCTTAAAATTATTTGCTGAAGTATCTACTTTTCTTTTGGATTTATTGGCTACCTTCATTTTAAGGTTATTCTAAAAAAATCGTTATTAACCACTAAATTAATAATGAAATGTAAAAGCATTGGTATCAAGATGGTTTAAACTTATTTGTTATGAAATGATATAAGCTTTACAAATTAAACATTAATTCACACTTTAAACAAAATCAAAAATATTTTACAGAATTTAAAGTATGCAAACCACATTACGAGTTAGAGCCATACCAACCTTTAAAATCGTAAAACAAGAAATGTAAAATCAAAACAATTTTAATAAATGTTTTAAACTACAGAAAAATTAAGGTTAAAATTATTTGGGATTTTGTTGTAAACTAATCATAATTAGCTTTATTTTTAAAAAATCTCGAACAGAAGAAATATATTATTTATTATTTATCTAGATGTAGTGTCACGGTAGTATCTCAATGTTGGTTAACCTGATGTAACCTCATTTTTTATTTTGGTTTTGTTTTAGTCTAAATATTAGGAGGCCTTGTCGTTGGTTGTCTCTGCCTTGTGTAAGGTTTTATTTTAAGTTTGTAAGTAAACATGATGGTAAACATATAAACCTTATTCTATGAAGTAAACAGCAAACATCTAAGAAATATAAATCTACTAAAAATTTTGAATATGGTAGTGTATAATATAATGAGCGAAGCTTAATAAAAGTATTAATTGTAATTTTCTTTTAGTCTGTCACAATACATACCGATTTAGGAAATATTAAGATAGAACTTTTTTGTGAGTCGTGCCCCAAATCTTGTGAAAACTTTTTAGCTCTATGTGCAAGTGATTATTATAATGGCTGCATATTTCATAGAAATATTAAAGGATTTATTGTACAAACTGGAGACCCTACAGGTACTGGAAAAGGGGGTAGTTCCATTTGGGGTAAAAAATTTGAAGATGAGTTTAAGGAACAAATAAAAGTGAGGTTTTCAATTTTAAATATATCAAATATAATTAATTTGTTTTGGGGATATAATTTTAGCATAGTGCAAGAGGAACTGTTTCAATGGCAAGTAATGGGCCAAATACAAATGGAAGTCAATTTTTTATAACATATGCTGCACAACCACATTTAGATTTAAAGTATACTATTTTTGGAAAGTAATATTTTGTGATAAAACTATAATTAAAACACAATTCACATTTGATTTATTTTTAGAGTTATAGATGGTTTTGAAACATTGGATGAATTAGAAAAATTGCAAGTTAACCCAAAAAATTTTAAACCCCTTACTGATGTTAGAATTAATAGTGTCACAATACATGCAAATCCTTTAGCTGGTTAAAACATGTATATTATGTACCTAATTGATTTCTGTGTACGATACATACAGATTAATTCAGTGTTGATGTAAACTATTAAATAAATTAAATTCAGTGGAATTTATTTTGAAATGGATTGCCAGGTGAAGAACAGAACCCTCATATCAAGAGTACAATTAACTTCTTATGATTGTAGAAATAAAAATCTAAAATAAATTTTTAGTAACATTATTAGTTATTATGTTAAAAAATAAAATTTATATAATATTTTCTGTTAATTATTTAATAATTGAAAGGAAAAAATTTATTATTTAAGATTGTTAATAATCAGAATAGAAAATCAAAGCATTCTATTTCCAAAAATTCTGTCATTTGACATTGTGTATTTGTTGTACATTCATAGTTTTGCAACCACACATAGGTCAAGATCTTTCAGTAAACAAATAGTTCAGATACTTATAAATGAAACTATTTTTCCTTTTTACATTTCTACAAAATATTACAGATAGTAAAAGAGCAACACTCTGGTAAAACGTTTTTTATTTAGCTGAAGGACACAGGATAAATTATTATTATTATTAAACATTATATCATTAAACAAATATGCCCTAGAGGAATTTCAGTACTTGAGATACTTGACTGGGGTTGTTATGAAGGGTTTTCAGCTGTGAGGGGATGATGATCTCAGATCATGAGGTAGCTGTGCATAAGCTTAGTGTGCCCTATACCTATACACATAATTGACAGTTCTTGTCAGAAAAATTGAGATAGGTCACTAATGATAGATTTAGTAACTCACAACTGAATGTTTTGGTAGGTAGGTAGTGAAACATTCCAATGAAAGTGCCACTGCAATTGCAGTAGAGTTATTGGAAGATGATTTGGCCTATTGATATGCTAATTCGTTGAGGGACTAATGTGTAAGAGCAAGCAATTTTTGTGTTGGGGTCTCTAATATGTACAATACAAAAATGAGGAATTTTGGCAGAGAAAATAGGATTGAAAAATGACTCAATTTTTTACTAATCAGTATAGAGCACCAATTCAAAAATAATAATAAAATACAATATATATTCCCTATTATATCATATAATACAATAAAAAATGTATATGCACTGTATACAGGGTGATTGATTAGTGTGAGGAAGCTCAGTAGATCTGTTAAAGTAAAATTTACAAAAAAAGTTATTAAAATCTTACAGGGTGTTCCATAAAACTTTTGTTTTTATTATGTTATATGTTAGAGGGTTAGAGAATAAATAGAAGAGCCCAGATTAAAATTTAAGATCCTCTACAGGGCTGGGGTGGCGTAGTTGTGTGGAAGTCGCGTTGCCCTGGGTGGTTTGAGTGTGGTTGGGGGATAGATAATGGCTCAGTGTGGTAGAAGAGTGGCAGAAGAGTGCCGGTGGGTGTAGCGAGGCTGGGGTTTGGCTTTTGACTCGAAGAACTCGCAGAGAACGGGCCCAAATTTGGGCGGCGATGGGACATCGTGGGGAATCGGGTACAGAGCTGTGGCTGTATTGTTCCCTTCCTGTCAGCCATTTGGTATAGTGTTATAGGGAAACCACAGAAAATCTATAACCTGACAGAGCGCCGGGGAGGAGTTTGCGGGGTAGTTCGAGGAATTGAGAAGATTCCTCGAAGGAGTTACCCGGGTTTTATTGAGTTTAAGATTGATATATTGTTGTATCCCCTGGGAGCGGGGGATGGTGTTGCGGGGTGGTCCCCGGGGTTTTAGCGAATCGCTAGGGCTGATGTGTCGAGGAATACTTCGTAGTCTCTCTGGGTTTGGGGGTGGAACTTAAGGAGTTTCTTGGGGCGAGGTAAGGTAATAGGTGCGGTTTCTTGGGGGAGGATTGGGGGTTCGGTGCGTTTTGGGCATCTAGGATTGAAGGCGGGGTGAGGGCCTTTGCAATTAGGGCAGGAGGGGGAAAGGGTTTTTTTTACAGGATTCGGCCTTGTGGCCTGAATCGCCACAGATGAGGCAGGTGGGGGCTTTTGATCTGCACTCGGCAGACAAGTGTCCTAATTTGGTGAACTTGGTGCAATACTTGCGTATTGCAGGAAGTGCGTTGGAGTTTGAGGCCTCACAAGGATGATTGAGGCCGTGGAATTTGATGCCTTGAGTCAAGGCGCGGTGGAAATGTGCTTCGTTAGGGGTGATGACTCTCATCATCGATGTTGGACTATCATTAGCTCTGGAGATGATTCTCCAGCAGCGTAAATAGTCGAACTGGATTTCGCATAAGATCGCTGAAAACTCCGCATCTGAGATGGCTTTGTCTACATTTCTGCAGACAAATGATAAATTTGGCTTTTTAGAATTGGGTTTAGAAGGGGCCCTAGGGTTGGAGTTTAGGGGGATGCAGCAGAAGGCGGCATCTCCGGAAAAACGACGGATTTTAGCTTCGATCTCCGTCGACTCGATTAGGAAGGTGGTTTTGAGGGGGCCGTTTTGTTGAAGTTATACTTCAACGATTTGATTTGGCCGTGGAGGATTTCGTATTTATTTAAAAAACTGAATAGTAGTTTCTGGCTGGCCAGGTCGTTAGGAATTTGTCGGAGATTGTAGGTTTTAACGGGTTGGGTTGTGTTGTTTGGGTGGTTGGGGTTTTGGGAGGAGGGAGTACCGGTTCCTTACGGACTCGGCATAGGAGTAGGTTGGGGTGGTGGGACGGGATTTGTGAAGGAGAGCTTGTTTCAGCTCAAGGTTTTGTTGGGTGAGTTCCTTGACCTGTCTTGTAAGGTCCTGGATCATGTAGTTGGAGAAGTTGAGGCTGGGTTCATCTTGGGAGGATGGAGCGTGGGCTAGCTGAGTTGGTATTGGCGGTGCTGGTGAGAGGAGATGAAGAGGAGAGGGGAAGTCGTCGGAGGGGATGGGGATTAGTTTTGATTTAGTGGAGAGTTTGTATGGGGGATGTCCTGAAGTTTGAGGACATTTGGAATTCAGGAAAGAAGAGGTTGGTTGTTTGGGAAGGGTTGGGGGTTTCTGCCGAGAAATTGAGGACTCCCCGGCTGGTGGAGGGTGGTGTTTGGTCCGTGTGGATGTAGTTTTTTTGCTTTAGGTATAGTAGAAATTGGTTATTTGTGGTTTTGGGAAAATTTAAAAAATTGGTGGAGGAACTTGGTGGATGCGCTGGTTGAGATTGAAAAAGCTCGGAGCGTGTGGGGGAGTAGATACGCCGGAGATCGACTTGGATTTGGTTAATACCAACGGTTAGATCGAAATAATCACAAATAAAATTGGGGGGTTTATCGGAAGGGTTAGGAGTTATTAAAGAAAAAGTGGATTTTTACCTGATATCACACACTAACACTCGGTTATAATCGCGATTCGCGCACTGTATATCTGTACTGGCTACTTTTCGCAGATAGGTTGTCAACTAGGTGGTGTGACGGGTAATAAGTCCGTCAGGGACCACTATGCGTTATACAACTTCTCTGGTCAAGATACAATACAGAAACTGCGATATAGTCACCTTCCAGCGATTTTAAAATACTGATGTTCACTTTGATGACGTGCACTTATATTTATACTGGACAAGCCATATACAGTCGACAGAAGCAAACATGGTCCGCGGAAAATATGCCAACTAATTTCAAGGTTATCACAATCAGCCAATCACGAGCCAATGTTAACGATAATATCAATTTTAGTGGCTGCATAAGTGAGATAAAAATACAACTACAGCGACAAGGACACGCCCACCCAGGGTTCATGTTTGCTTCTGTCAACTGTACATATAGGTAGATTATATTATGAAACAATTTTTGTTGAACTGTTTGTAATTAACTATTTAGTTAATTTCTATTCGTCTCACTATATTTATTTATGTAATAAAAATATTTCAAGAACGTCTTTAAGTGAATACTTATTCCTTATTATAACCTCATCCAAAAATTTTGAATAAAAAATTTGTGACCAATTTGACGTGGTTTATCTGCGATGAAAATTTTAGCCTCAATCTTACAATAAATTTGTTGTTTGTCCTAGATAAATAATGAATGTGAAGTTATTTTAACAACAGACGTATTCATAAATTTTAAAGAGATATGAAACAGGTGTATTAAATATTACAGAAACGACGATGATAAGGACGTTAAAGTATGGTGATAAACGGTTGTCTGATTTAGTAAAAAATTGAGTCATTTTTCAAACTCAGACGAGACGACAAATAATGTTGAAAGATAAAATGAAAACGTGAAATGGCCCCGCGGGTGCAAAATACAATCACACTTTCCCTTGTCCAAGTCATTGGACATATGGCAGGGAGCCCCCAGGGTACTTCATAAAAATGTTCAGCCCTCTATACTATCTTTCTAACTGGATCGCGGGACGTTGATTCAGCATAAAATACAATATATCGGAGTTCAAAATCCAGTGGCGGCTCATCAAAATTTTTAAAATTTATAGGTACCTAACATATTTCTTTCAACTTGTGTCTTTAAATAATAAGGAATCGGTGCTTAATTTTAACTTCAATATTACCTTATACACTCACCGAGTTAAAATTCGATCAATTCAAAATATTGATTTATTTAAAAATGGTCTAACTTCCGAACGCGGATGCTGATTTCTTTGAATTTTTTGCAACTTGTAGATAAAAAACTGTACTTTTAAGTTTATTATTCTGACGTCTCAAAATAATTTCATACTCCCCTCATATACAGGGGAGAAAAGAAAACAATGTTTTCCTCTACTTTTGACTCACCCTGTAGGTTAATTCTGCTGATAGATGTGACGATTTAAAGAAAATTAAACATTTCAGATACGATCGTTATTTACCTACCTAAATGACTAGAGAATAAACTACAAAATGCTAGTAGAGTGCTGTGGCCAACTCACAATTTGACAACTGTCAATATTTATTAGTTGTCAATCGCTTTTTTAAATAACAAATATTCATTTTTTGGCAATAATTACTGTTTAAAATATCACCATATCATGGTTTTAACTACTACTGATGCAGCACGAGCAGTTGCTCTAGTACAAGACGTAGGTCTCAATATTATGCTGCTATAGAATATTAGGTGTTACAAGGTGTAGCGTCCAGAGAACTGCAAAACGTTTCAATGAAACTGGTAGTTTTTCGAGACAAAGAGGATCTGGCAGACGACGAGCTACAATGCTACAATTAAGTGCTCGAGATGATCGTTTTCAGGGCCGGATCTACCTAAGGGCTGCTTGGGCTGCAGCCCAGGGCCCCGAGGTTACAAGGGGCCCCCATACGTCGGGAACAAAACAGAGCATTTTCAAATAATCATTTCATAAAAAAAATGAAAAATGGTCAATCACTGGAAAGGTCTTGTCTAACATATTCAACCAGTGTTGGTGGTGTTTTTTGTTTGCCTTGCAAACTTTTTTCTAAATCCTCTTCTCAATACACGACTGGATTTTCTGATTGGAAACACATAGGAACTTGTCCAGAAACTCACGAAAATTTTAATGAACATAATAAATCAATGTTAGTGTGGTTAACACGAAAAGAAAATAAGTCTGTTTTAGACAAGCAGCTTCAGGAGCAATTAAGAAAAGAAACAGAATATTATCACAATGTCCTAAAACGGGTAATTGCAGTGGTAAATTTTTTGAGTATACGGGGCTTAGCATTTAGAGGTTCCGAGGAAGTATTTGATTCTCCACATAATGGTCATTTTATGGGGGCTCTGCAGCTATTCGCAGAGTTCGATCCATTCATTCGTGAACACATTAAACAACGGGAGCTGCGACCAAAACCGATAATATCGTACTTATCAAAAACAGTATATGAAGACATTATTGAGATCATGGGCCGACAGCTAATTAAACAAATTATAACTCAAATAAAAAACGACGACACAAAGTATTATTCAACTGTGATGGATTCTACACCAGATCTGTCTCACAATGATCAAATTGCTATTGTATTACGATACTGTTTTTAGGGAAAAGTATATGAAAGATGTGTAGCCTTCATTCATACTGCCTTACATTTATTTAATATTTTACAAGACTTTTTAGAAACAAATGGATTACTTCTGAGTAATTGTAGGGGGCCATCATATGACAACGCTGCCAACGCTGCCAACGCTGTGAGTTCGGCATATATGTATATATCGTGTCTGGATAATACAGTGATTTTTCGTAGTCAAAAGTGATTTAAATTGTTGAAAATTTGTATAGTTATCAGTTGTGGTACATTAACTGTCGTGTGTAAAAATCAGTTAAAAAAACTCAATAGTTTCGTAATAACAGTAATAAACTGTCTCCATCTAGAACTGGTTTCCTATCAGGTATTTACATTATTTCGATTAGTAGAGTCCCTACTAGCCTATTATCATAATGAGCGCATGTCTTAATTGTAAAGAGGAAATTTCCAAAAGTCAGGTATCGCAAATCATTCAGTGCGACCGATGTCAGGGCCACATACACTTCAAATGTGCTGGTTTAAAATCCGATGATAAAATTACGCGCAGTCGAGCTAGAAATATAAAAATATTTTGCGATGGATGTGTTGACAAACTTGAGGAGATTGCGTCTCTAAAAGATGCAATTCAGAATCTTCAAAACAAGATTGAACAAATAGAGTCGAAATTATCTAATCAGAATATTTTAAAAGCTGATCCTGTAAATACCGAAAACATTGTCTCTGAGGCAGTTCAGCGTATTCAACGTTCTAAATATATTATTTTACGTGGGGTACCAGATTCTGCAAATGATTGCTCTACACGGTTAATAATGTTTTAAATGCGATTTACCCAGGGTTTATTCCTCCTGTGTCTGTCGTCAGAATTGGCAAACAGGACAATAATAAAAAATATCCAAGGTTAATAAAAGCTATATTTCCAAACGTCCAAGCTGCCCGGTCAATCTTGATAAATAAAAAGAAACTTATTGCAACTCAATATAAACATATCAAGATCGAAGATGATAAAACACCAATGCAACAGGAGTATCTCAGAGAGTTGCGCGCCGTTCTCAACCGACGCCTTGACAGCGGTGAAAAAAATTTAACAATAAAATATGAAAAAGGAGTTCCATGTATAGTTAGTTCTACGCCAAAAAACTAAATACAAAATTCCATCAATGGACTATTATGTACACAAATCTAGCTTCTCTTATGGCAAAATTTCTCGACGTTACTGCGTTTGTTCAATATGAAAACCCTTCTATATTTTTAATTACGGAATCATGGCTGCATAATCTTATTTTGGACTCATCGATAAATTTACCTGGCTACAAAATTTTTAGAGCTGATCGCCTGAATAGAGGAGGGGGTTGTTGTGTATATGTTAATGAGTCGGATTTTTCAGAATTTCAAATAACTCCTCAAATTTTCTCTGCTTTCCAGTATGACGGACTGCTACTAAACTTTTCATCAAAAAAGATAAAACTTAATTTCTCTATTGCCTGCATTTATAGACCTGGCTACAATTCTACGAGGGGTGACGAGGATTTATATGATAAATTGCAACAGTTTTTAAATAGACATAAAACTGTCATCTTTTTCGGCGATTTTAATGTAAGTAAAATCTCTTGGCCTCTACAAACGTACCCCATCGATGGTGCTTCTCAACTCTTTTTAAATTTTTTGGAAGATTCGATCTGGTCTGGAGCAGCTAGTAGACAAACCAACTCGTTTCCGTCTTTATCAGCGACCCTCGATACTTGACCTCGTTTTAACCTCAGATTCTCAACTTCTCACAGATATTAACATTATTTCTCCGATTGGAAAATCAGATCACGCAGTAATTTCAACCTCCCTGCAAATTTTAAAATCTGATGAGACTTCTAACAAAAGTTTTGTGAGATATAAAAAAATTAGGTATCAACAAATAAACTCCGAGATTTTAACTACGGACTGGGTTAATAAATTTCATGGAAAAGACGTGGAGCAACAATGGAAAATTTTCGTAAATTTTATAAATAATTCAGTTACTAAAAACTCCTATTATATACACTCTGTACGAAACCTAAACAAACCTTGGTTGAACCATGAAATTTTCGAAATGATTAAATATAAGAAATCTCTTTGGAAAAAATATTCACGCACTAAATCAGATATCGACTATACCAACCACCGGATATTCTCAAATAATCTGAGTTACCAAATAATTAAAGCAAAACAGAATTTTGAAAATCAGTTAGCCTCAAACAAGAACAAAAAGCCACTACATAGATATATTCGAAACCTTTCTTTATCTAAAGTATCCACACCTTTATTAAGAAGCGATACCACTGGTCAGCCAACGACAGACAAGTTAGAAGTCTCTAATATGTTTGGCAAAAAATTTCAAGAGGCTTTTACTATAGAAAATGATGTGCCTGATGTATTGCCTATTAAGTCAACCAGAAACCATCACGATTTAAATGAAATTTTGTTTGAACCGGACACCATTAGAAACAAAATAATGTCGTTCAAAAACTTTTTCGTCTCCTGGATTAGACGGTATAACTGCAATTTTATTAAAAAAATGTTGTAGTTCTATAAACTTACCACTATCAATTATTATGCATACATCTTTCTCAACTCAATGCCTCCCAAATATTTGGAAAACATCAAGTGTCACTCCGATTTTTAAGAAGGGTGATAAGCTAAATCCCGAAAACTACAGGCCTATAAGTTTAACGTCTATCGCTGTCAAAATTATGGAATCTATAATTCGTGATTTCCTAATGAACTTTCTAACTGAACATGATAGAATCCCAGCGTCTCAACACGGTTTTGTACCAGGCAGGTCTGTGGTGACGAATATGTTGTCGTGCGTAAATGATTGGTCTCTAGCTTTGGACAGTAAACAACCGGTGGACATTATATATTTGGACTTTTCCAAAGCATTTGATCGCGTTCCGACTAAACGTCTACTGTTTAAACTCGAACATAACGGAGTTAGAGGCAACCTGCTTAATTGGATTGAAGCTTTCTTGACTAATCGGAAGTTTTGTGTTCGTATTGGAGACTCCTTCTCCTCAATGTTTGATGTGTTTAGTGGGGTGCCACAAGGATCGGTTTTAGGACCTGTTCTCTTTCTAGTGTACGTAGCAGATCTGCCACTTAGCGTCGAAAGCAACATTTCCGTCTTTGCTGATGATACAAAATTATATGCCAACCCTATATCTGAACATGACAGACTCCAAGCTGATTTGCACAGAGTATCAAAATGGGTGGATGTCTGGCTTTTACCTTTAAATGCATCAAAGTGCTCAGTGCTCCACCTAGGTAAAAATAATCCACGAAATAGGTATGTACTCTCTAACACAAACTTGGAAACTGTTTCTCAGCAGAGAGATTTGGGAATACTTGTCACAGAAACTTTATCGTGGTCCGAACACATTCAGTATATTTGCAGTAAAGCTAAAAGTTCACTTTACCTTCTCTCTAAGTCATTTTGCAAAATTTCTCCTCAAAATTTTGCGAATATTTTTAATACCTACGTGAGACCAACTTTGGAGTTTGCTGGTCCTGTGTGGAATACGGACTGGGCACGGGATTCCTCTCGTCTTGAATCGGTACAAAGGTGGGCAACTAGGATTCCATACGGGATACGTCGTCCGTCCTATGAAGAACGTTTAAGATCGGTTGGCTGTCCAACATTCGAGGATAGAAGGCTTCGCGGCGATTTAATAATAGTCTACAGAGCAATAAATAATAAATTTGGTTGTGATTTGTCACACATTTTTCCATTAAATACTGATCCAAGGCTCCGAGGACATTGCTTTAAATTAAAAAAACAACAATTTCACACAAAGTGCCGCGAGGGTTTTCTGTCAAATCGAGTGTTTGACAGTTGGAACTCTCTTCCACCAAACGTTGTCAGCGCTTTGAGTGTTAACTCTTTCAAAAACAACTATGATGCCTATAAATTAACTATGCTCAACTGATCTCTTTGTATTTATAAATGTGTTTTCGTGTTGTGTTCTTATCGGTTATAATTGCACAAGTGCATATATTATACATGAGGGAAATATTCATCTAGTTTTCTATTGTACTTTTGTGGAAAATATGTTGTTTTATTTTGCTGTATTATCTATGTACTATAAGGTTATTTCATTTGTTTCGATATATGTTTTTTTTATAGCAGCTATATAGGTCCTAGACCTCGGCTTCTTTAATCTTCTATAATAATAAATAATAATAATATGGCGGGTCATTACAATGGTGTACAAGCATTATTAAAACAAAAAAATAACACCGCGGATTATGTGCCATGTGCTGCGCGCATTCCCTTAACCTAGTTGGTGTAGAATCTGTTAAGGTTGCAACTGAAAATGTAAACTTTTTTGGAATAGTGCAACAAATATTCGTTTTCTTTTCTGCTTCGAAGAAGTACTACTTCTATCATGGCTCGAAATCGTTTATCGTTTAGAAGAAATACGTCAAGTAGCTGTTAACGAAATAACTATCCGAAGGCGATTAAGAGAAAATGGATTACGCTCCTGAAGACCTGCAACTGGTCCGGAGTTCTTAAACTGGCCATCACGTAGCCCAGTCCTCAATCCATTTGAACACGTCTGGGATATGATGAGAGACAAGTTCGTAACCGAGTTTCTACTTCAACTAATTTAACTCAATTGAAAGATGCTTTGGTCCATGAATGGAATCAGATTGACCAGATGGAGATTCTACATTTAATAGAGGGTAGGTATGCCACGACGTATTGAGGCGGTTATTCGCGCTCGTGGGGGAAATACCCTGCATTAATATTCGAATTTCTAGTTTTTGTTAATGATTTGCTTATTATTGTTAATTATTTGTTTATAAAATTATGTATTAATCTGTTTAAATTGAATAAAAAAATTGAAAATGTTTCATTTTCTTTAAACCGACACATTTCACAAATAAATCAAGATATCTGGTTAAATAAAAAAAAACGAAGTGTTGGAAACAAATCAGACATCTTGATAAAGTTCAATATTTGCACATCTACTAGCAGAATTAACCTACAGGGATAGTCAAAAGTAGAGGAAAACATTGTTTTCTTTTCTCCCCTGTATATGAGGGGAGTATTAAATTATTTTGAGACGTCAGAATAATAAACTTAAAAGTACAGTTTTTTATCTACAAGTTGCAAAAAAATTCAAAGAAATCAGCCTCAATATTTTGATTGGTCGGTGAGTGTATATAATATGGTTACGATTAAGTAATACCTACTTATTAATATAATTTCTAGATTTCCATTAAAATTTCTTTTTTATTTTTAATCCATTATTAATGTAATTTCACCGACTAATATATTTAAACCCTTTTTTAATGGTAGGTACACCTTCTTGATTGGTACAATTAATTTTTATACTTGACAGATAGGTTAGGTTCTATATGCCTCTGATGAAGCTCATCAGAGGACAGGAATTCTGTGCACTATCACTTTCGACATGTCGAATTCTACAGTCGCTTTCGACATGTAGAAGCGATATCTCGCAAAAAGGGTATTCTGTGTACCTCTCGGCAATACTTCGGCCGTATTCGGCTTTTATGGGGAGTTTTTAAATTTCTTCAGACATTTTAGGGATTTTGATTTGCAATTTACCATTTATGTTCTATTTCTATGGTTTATTGGTTTAGCATATTATTATTTTGTAGATTGCAAAGTTGGTTTTGAGATGTTTGTTGTTATTTTTCTGGTTTTTATTTAATTATTGGTACTTGCGTTGGCTATTGGATAAAGATAATAGGAGTTAAGCTTAATGTAAGTCTTTTCTCAAACATAAAATGCTTAGTTTTTTGTTTGGTGGCTTTATTATATGGTCTTACATTGATTGCTATAAAAATCGTTTGTCATAAAATATTTCTCCGCTAAATAGTTAAATAAACAATAAAAAAAATCTTTTAAAAAGTTTGTATTTTTTCATATGCTTCAAGTTAATTTTTTAAATAACATAATCATTCAAAGAGAAGAGTTTCTAGAAGATATTCGGACTTTCAATGTTATGAGGAGGCAAATAAGAGATGAAACAAACCCTTTTAAATTAAGGGATGATCTATTTAAAAAGTCTTTTAGATTAACAAAAGAAATGGCTCAATATATCCATATTATTGTTGAAGATATAGTTTTATAGCAAGACTTGCCCACAAAGCGTTTCCTTCACCTTTTCCTTGGACCTCATTAAAGTTGTTGGTTATAAGGCTGTGATTATTTTCCACAGCATTTAAAAATGCTTCCCAATGCTGGTTTGCCACTCTCATATTAATCAATAAAATCAAAATTTATTTTTAAAAGTATACAATACAACAATGAATCACAATACGGACACAGAACACAACAAATAAAAATTATTTTGTCATAAATAGGTTATGTTTTATTGAAGCGATACCTCAAAACGTAGCGACATGACTTGTGCTTAAAGTCGTATAGAAATGTGTACACGGAATACCATTTGTTTGAAACGACATGTCGCTATCGAAAGCGATAGGATACAGAATCCCTGTCCAGGGTTGTTGGCGACACTTCCATGAAGTCTTTGGGCTTGAATTGATGCATACCAAATCTATTGATCCTTAGTCTCTCGAGCTCTTGGCAGTTATATACACGACATGCTCTGCCGTTTCATCTTTCATCTTTCATCTTTCAATCTGCAGTCCGCACTCTCTATCCAATTGTTTTCATATGCCCATTAAGGCGACTGTGTCGAGTAAGTAGTCCTAATATAATTCGTAGGTATTGTCTGCTCATATTCATCAGCTCTTGAGACCTCTTTTTGTAGAGATCTCTTACAAATGCCTTTGAGTGTCTTAAACCCTCTAGCTCGAACCAGTAAGAACTTCTCCTTCGATCTACCCAGTTTAACATTGTTCCTCTGGCTACGCTATTCTCTATCCCTAAGAATGGCTTTGGGTCTACAAATATTCCTCCAGTGCCTTTCCTGGATAGAAGGTTCGCTTTATCGATTTTTAAATAAAATCATTGTACATTTTTGTTTTGTATTTATCAATTATTTGGTTAATTAGTTATTATTGCATCAAGTTACTACATTTTTGAAACGTGGATGAAAAATCTGTAACATTAATATGGCAAACCCCATACCTTACAGATTCTGTAGCTCAGAATGGGCAAATCTTCTATTTTTTATTTTTTTTATCTGTTAACTGCTTAAAAAGTAAGTAATTTTAAACAGTAAAGTATTAGATATTTTGTTTAGAATAAACTAAATAATAAAATATGCAAGATTTTAAAACATTACAATATATTTAATTCGAAATAACGAAAAGGAAGTACCTACGGTATTATTTATATTTTTATCTACGATCATAGCATAATACAAACTTTATTGATGTGAAATGTTGTTTGAAATAATAAGTGAATCAACATAAACTAAGCTTTTTATTCTAGTTTTTGAAGATTGACATTAATTGTACAACTGCTGTTGCCAGCAATATGTATTAATGGAGTTGTTAAGGGGGGGTAAAGTATTTAAATATTTTTTTTGCTTTTTTTATTTTTTTTTAATGAATGCTTAATACTTTAAGAATAATGCCCCAAAATTTCAAGTAGATCGGAGTAAAATTGACCAAGTTACAAATATTTTTATACCTGTCGGATTTTAATCCCTACTCGACCCGAGCGCTCTATTGTTGCCTGGCAGATGTTTAGCTCTCTACTATACTTTTTCTTTCCCCCAGTTCTATTTATAGAAATTCCGACTTAAGTACAAACGTCCTTATGCCTGTACTGTATATTTTGTATACTATATACTATATATCTGAGCAAAGATTCTTCACGCAGAACAACAATTAGAGCTTCAACCAACTTATTTGGAAAATCTCACCAAAGCATTTGAGTGGAACCTCTGTCATCGTTGAAATTGCAGCTTATGTGGCAGCCAGTGTCTTCAATGAAGGTTCTTTTGCTTTACTAACCTTCATGGAAAGCATGGGAATTAGTAGTGGAACAAGTGTTCATGACTGGGCCCAATCAACTGACTCCATACGTATAAGCCTAGCCGATCAGGAAGCTTAGAGACAAACCAAAGAAGGTAGACAGGCGCAAAAAGATGCTTTAGACATCATGGATGATAGCAACATCCTTTATGGACCTGGCATTGATGATTCAGTGTGAGGTAAGCCGATAAAATTTGCTTATAAACGTTTTATACAAGATTTTTTAGTGTTCAAAACTTTAAAGCGTTTTTCCCACAAGTCACTTTTTTAAAGTCGGTGGACATTATAACTTCAAAACTACTGCACCGATCGTTTTGAAATTTTGAACACTATTTCTGTCCATCATTTAAGAGGCCCTGACGAAAAGTTTTTTTCAAATTTGTTGATAATTGTTATTTTACAATAACAAATTAGGGGGCTTTTTTCACGAAAAATCGCGTTTTTTCCTTCAAAGTAGGTACTCCAAAAAAGTGAAAAATTTAAATTTCGAAAAACCCCCACGTCACCTCCTGGGGAAAACTGTTATCTAACGAATGAACTTTGATTTTTTGATTTCAGATGATCCAGCACCAAGTTATGATGTCCACCGCAACTCTCCTTTTTTTCGAGGCACGTCGGAATACTTGCTGCCATTACCGTATTTGTTAATATTTTTTTGTGAAAATTGTACAGAACATTCTTCGAATGTGATAGTTCAATGTATCATTGGATTTAATAAAGAAATTTCAACTGGTTCCTCACCTCACAAAAAATTCATAAAAACATGCCTTTTTTTCAACGAATTAACTTTACCCCCCCCCCCCTTAATGGATTTACAGCGTTTTCTGTAATCGCGGAAGACGTGTGGCTGTGATGTAGCACTTCAACAAGTTCAACAAGTTTCGCCCCTTTGGATCATTCTTGCAACGTTGAGGACTCCATCGTCCATAAACATCTATCTCATACCGTAATAAGTCACTTTCCGGACTTTGTAACGTAAATAACTATTTTATAATTCGGGTTTATAATAGACTTCATTGTAACACTCAATGGAGTGTGGAAATGTAATCTCTTTCCACACTCGTCTAGTGTTATTTTTTGTGGCACAGTTGGTAATTGTGTACATTTTATTGGACAAATTTGAAATTAACTAAGTTTCTTCGATTTTCCCTTAAATTGCTTTTATTTATATCTTCTATTATATTTTCTTAAATTATTTATCTTAATTTAATATTCAAATCAAATTTAAATTTCAAACTTGATATATCTGACATATGTCATTTTACCAACATAATTTAATGAACACAAAAAGTACTAATTGTTGAATAACTATTTAAAAATCATAAATACATGCGAATTATAAAAGCACTCGTGCTTTTCAAAGTGCATCATTTTATCAATCGTTTTACAAATAACTGTATATTATCATATTGATAGAAATCAAAATGATTTTTCCTTCACTGGAGCTGTCCACAATCCCCCCATTTATTGTATTCCGATCTGATACTCCATCAATTATTACCTTAAAGTTTTATTGATGGATATATACTACCCCTGAGTCCATATTTTAAGACTAGAAGCGAGAAGAATATCCTGACAAAACGAATGATATTATAAATCAGCGAACGGCGGAGTCTAGAGAATTTTTACCTATCGGTATAATATTCAAGTCGTATTTCAACTTCGTTAATATTTGAAAGGTTTGAAATTTAATAAATTAACGTTATTTTCTACCATTTCTCCACATAAAACGACGTCCCTGCTTTCAAGTTGTTCGTTCACGATCGTCAACGATGCGTATTCTTTGCTCTGATGTTCTGATATAATTTTGAAGCTATCGGGTCTCTTTATTGAGGTGATTGGGTTTCCTTTACTGAGGCATTGCGTACGACGATCTCACAATGTTAGTTGTGGTCGACGAAAAGACCAATGAATCCTTGCAAAACGGTTTACAAATGAGATACATACACTGCGCGGCCCTTATAAAGGAATACATTCACTTTTAGATCACAAGAGATTTTAATCTTCATTTGGTGAGTTACTAGACGAGGCAATGATGGTGTAACTGGTATTTTATACATTTAAATTAGAAGTTAGGATTTATTTTGAAACAAATAACAATTAGTTATTGGTAATCAACAATTGAAATCTGTCATTTTCTTTTGTTATTGGTTAAGAATAAATCAGAATTCGTAAAATAAGTTAATCTTTATTCTTTCACGTTACCATATACCCAAAAAAATAAAATAAACAAATGTTTCATGAAAAACAGACAGCTACAATAAAACAGAAAAAATTGAAAAATGTTAAATCATTTACTGCGCAGGTCATACATCTTCAGGCATGTACCTAAATGATAATAAAAAAATCATAATAGATATTAATATTGCAACTAAAGAAACATAATAATTAGTATTAAATAATAAAAAATTGTCATAAGTATGACATAACCGATTATTTTGGTCAATACTAATTATGTTGAAGGATGTATTGCCACGCACATAGAAAATAAACTTAATTTATCTCATATTCAGATTTGCAAGGACATTAAGGCAGAAGCAAAAAGAATTGTTAGACATATGTGGCAAGCTCACTGGAGCTCTACCAATACCTTCCTACTATCTATCCAGCCAATTCTCAACACACCACTGTTTACTGAATCCACTAGACTCTCTAGACAAGAAGGATCAATAATGCGTAGACTTCGCATAGGTCACACCAAACTCACACACAGTTACTTAATGACCTCAAGCAACAGACCTTATTGTCAAAGCTGCCAGTGCCCACTTTCTGTGAAACATATCCTGGTTGATTGTCACCAATTCAACACAATAAGACGACAGCTTAATATCAAATCCCAGCTGAAAGACATCTTAGGAGACCCAAACCAAATCAAGACAACACTGAAATTCTTAAAGGAAATAACACTGTTTCATTAAACTTTAGTCATTATTTTCCGTCGTTACTACTATGTTAATGTTTTTTTCTTTTTTTTATACCATATGACATGTAATAAGTGCTTTATGTAATCGCCCCTGTGCAAGTGGCCATAGTTGCCGAGCACGTTAATACAATAAAAAAAAATTATAAAGGAAATCTTATTTTGAAAGTTTATTTACTCGTAATATTATTGTATAATTTGTTAAAATCAATTATTATGTATTTACAATTTAAAATCGAACTTACCAGATTTTTCTGGAAGAAATATTTATCTGCATGTCTTTTTGATGAGTGGGACTCTGGATAGAACATTTGTCATGGGCAACTTCGCCATCATTAATGTTCCAAAACATCTAAGAACAATGAAATACTATATAAAGACCGTCCTTTGACAAAGGGAATGAATCAGTTTCAACGAGTCAGTTTCAGTCAGTCAGAGAAAACTCAGTTATAGTTGTAGGCACAGTTGAAGTGTGTTGAAATTAACAAAAGAGACAGTGAAAGTTATACAGGATGTTTCAAAAAAAGATAACACCGTCTCTAGGATAGGTAAAAAACTGAAAAATAATTGGGGTTTGCTTAGTAAAATTTTTTTCTAACGCCATCCGTTTTCAAGATAAAGGGCGTTGAAGAAAATAAAAAATTACACATTTCTTACGATTTTGCCGAAACTACTGGCACCATTGCAATGAAATTTTATACGAATATGTTTTGGAAGCTGATATATCCCATGAATTTGTTTTTATAACTAACTCTCATAGAGGGCGCTACTTACACGATTCATACAACGTATTATTCAACATAACTTTTTTTAGCGTAGAATTATTAGTCAAAACTCCAAGTGAACATAAACATCGTTTAATTCTACACCAAAAAGGTACTCTTGGTAAAACTCGATATTATGTACCGTTTTCGGAATATTTTGAATTGAAAATTATGAAGTAATAACCGCTCCTGGTATAAACTAATGATAAAGTTCACTTTTCTCTAAGTTTGCCATGTAAAATTGATAACCTGGAGCGGTTATTACTTCATAATTTTTAAATCAAAATATTCCGAAAACGGTACATAATATCGAGTTTTACCAAGAGTACCTTTTTGGTGTAGAATTAAACGATGTTTATGTTCACTTGGAGTTTTGACTAATAATTCTACCCTAAAAAAAGTTATGTTGAATAATACGTTGTATGAATCGTGTAACTAGCGCCTTCTGTGAGAGTTAGTTATAAAAACAAATTCATGGGATATATCAGCTTCCAAAACATATTCGTATAAAATTTCATTGCAATGGTGCCAGTAGTTTCGGCAAAATCGTAAGAAATGTGTAATTTTTTATTTTCTTCAACGCCCTTTATCTTGAAAACGGATGGCGTTAGAAAAAAGTTTTACTAAGCAAACCCCAATTATTTTTCAGCTTTTTACCTATCCTAGAGACGGTGTTACCTTTTTTTGAAACACCCTGTATAACAGTTTCCTGAAAGTAACAAAATATTAAAGTTTTACCAGTTAAAATTAAGTTAACACTATAACAAAACATATACTCAATTTCACTATATTTAAATTCGAAAACATATTTGGAGAAACACTGAATTTTCCCCATTCTTTTCCCATTCTTGTATTAAAACATTTTCCAGCTCATCAAGGTTGTCTGGAGCGATATTACGAGTTCTTGTGCGCCTGTCCAGGTAGTCCCAAACATGTTCAATTAGGTTTAGGTCTGGACTAACTGCTGGCCAATCTAAAACTTATGGATACCAACCTCTTGAAGGTATTCCATTGTTATTTTGGTAACGTGCGGGTAAGCGTTATCGTGCATTAGAATAAAATTCTCTCCAATGATTGGAACAAATGGCACTATATTTTCCTCAAGAACCTCCCTTATATACCGATCAGCTATCAGTGATCCCCTACGAAACACAATTGACTGCGTGTGGCCTTCAAAACAGATGCCTCCCCATACCATAATCGAACCACCTTCACAATTTCTGGCTGCTTTTATGTTACACTGAACAAATCGCTCACCTGAGCTTCTATAAACAGGAATACGTCTATCGGATCCAAAAAGTGAAAATCTTAATTCATCCGTAAAAAAAAATATTAGCCCAATCGTTAATATCCCAATTAACATGTTCTCTTGCTACACGGAGCAGTAACAGGCATTCTGGGTCTGATTCCAAAATTCCCTTATCTGTTTCTAACAGATATTCAGATATTCTAACATTACGGACTCCAGAGAGAACATTTTGCAGTTGCCTGGCTGTAACATGACGATTTCGCAAAGTCTGAATTCTTAAATAACGGTCATCTGCAGGATTAGTACACCTGGGACGTTCTGGAACTTCTATTATAATTTCCAATTTCTCTAAACCTTTTTAATATTCTAGAAACGCTGGATTGGTTGATTCCCATGACTTCCATCTTAAACAAACGTACTGGACACGAGAAATTTTAAAATTTAAATAATGCAAATAAGGTTTATCAAAATTTTATTCATTTTTTGTTTTTCAACAAAAAGGCGATTTAAATTGTGAATATTTTGGGCTTTTATACATTTAAAGGATATTAAAATATTCTGAAAAATGTAATATTTTATTTTCCACCATAATTCAATTTTTAAAAGTATGCAATACTTTTTGTGACGAGGTTGTTATTTATTCCGTGGTTTCCCAAAAAACAATTTGAAGTAGAAGAACACTTGTCAGTTATTAAAGTAGAGACAGTTACTTAATCAGAACGATCAGCAACCGTTTCCAACCGCAAATCGCATGCGCATTGATTATTTGGCTTTCGAAAATATTTAATGCGCATGCGATTTGCAGTTGGAAACTGTTGGTGATCGTTCTAAGAATAAAGCTATTACTATTACATTAGTTTTCAAATGTTCTAGACATATCCATAACATATTTTTTAAGCGAGTGTCACAAAAAATGAAGTCATTATGAGGGCAACCTACTAGACACATTTAATTTGCTTATTTGAGTTATTTCCACGTCCGATATTAAGATTGTCAAATTATGAAGGCGGCCCATAAAACAAAAGAAAAGGTTCCGTTGCCAGGCTGTTTATTTACAAGCTTTCCGTTTCTGTCAGTGAAATGAAATTTAAAGTAAATAACTAACAAATAATAAAAACCATATTTACGGTGTATACTGTGATAAAAAACAGTTCAAAAGAAAAATGAGTGACAGTGATAGTGACAATCCAGCTGAAATTTATGAAGCCGCCAATGCAGCGACTCTAAATTTATTACCTGAAAAATCCAGGCAGATTTACTTAAAACAGTATGAGATTTTTATGGAATGGTGCAAAATACATAAGATTAAAAAATTAAAAGAAGAAGTACTTCTCGCATTTTTTCTGGAAAAGGCCAAGGTTTCAAAATCATCAACATTATGGTCTGTATATTCGATGTTAAAATCAACAATTATGGTCAAAAATAACATTGATATCAGCAAGTTTTCAAAACTGAATGTTTTTTTGAAAAAGCAAAATGTGGGTTACGAAGCGAAAAAGTCGGCAGTTTTTACAGGAGAGGATATCAATAAATTCTTAACAGAAGCTCCAGATAAGAACTACTTAATGTGGAAGGTAATAAAACACTATATTGTAATATTTTTAGGTTTGCTTGATAATTGGATTGACTGGTGCTTGTAGGCGAAATGAACTAAGGCAGTTGTCTATAAATGATATTCAAGACAAAGGAAACGTGTTAGTAATCACAGTCCCGGAGACAAAAACCGGTAAAAAACGAGTAATTACAATAACTGATGAAATAATTAAAAATATAAGTGCCCTACAGCTGATTCGAAAATACTTAAATTTACGACCTTTCAATGTACGTCATCAAACGTTTTTTATAAATTATCGCCAAGGAAAATGTTCTACACAAGTTGTTGGTGTTCATACCTTTGGAAAAATACCATCACTTATTGCACAGTATCTACAATTACCAAATGCTAATAAGTATACGGGTCATTCTTTTAGGTTGAAACAGGGGCTGATATTTTAATGTTAAAAAGCCACGGAGGTTGGAAGTCTAACTCTATAGCAGAAGGCTACATTGAAGATTCCATTTCAAGAAAGAAGGAAATTTCAAATAGAATTCTTGCAGGAGGAGAAGGTACTTTAGGTATGCGTTCTTCTGTTCAAAATAATTCCAAAGAAATTGAATTAAATGGTACTTCAGTAAGCAGCTTTCCAGCAAGAACCATTGTTACGGAAAATCAAGAAAATGAAATGTTTGTTAACAATGTCATGTCTAAAAGTGGTATTACATTTTCAAAATGTAGTAAATGTACATTTAACATAACAGTTAATAGCAAATAATGCCCTAATTTGTTAACTTCGTTATGACCCAACTTCTGTTTATCATACTTACTGTAAGTAATTCTGTACACATCTTTGTTACTTAATAATACACTTTTCATTTGGTTAATAAAAATTTAAATCTAATCTTCCAGTTTCGTCTCTGTTTAGAAACAAAATTGTAAAAAAAAGTTGTTACCTATTTGATGAGACACTCGCTTAAAAAATTTTGTGTGCACCTCAGCCGTATGATCTTTTTTGGCCGAATCTGAAATTTGCGGCCGAGGCGTAGCCGAGGCCAAGCATTACGGCCTTGGTACACAAATAACTATTTTCTTAATATTTTGTTTTAATTGTAACATTCTACTCATCCGTCACTTTCTGTCGGGAATAGCTGGAAAAACGAGGAAACATGTCGAATTTCCATTTTTAATATTACGAAAATATTTACACATTAACTTGTTTAGTAGAAATTCATTTTAATCACCTAATGCAAATCGAAATAAAATTTGTTTTACAGTCCAAACTGGCATTTAAGCTGGCAACAAAAATCGAAACCTAGTGGCTCTTTTTACGTAGATACTTCGAATCGATACGGTCATAAAATAAATTTTTTATTTTACCACTTTTATGATTTTCTTTAAATGCCAATTAAACCAGAGATCAAAATTCATTACTTTCTTTTCCATAATTCGCAAAGAATTAGTAATTTACTTAATTTTATTTTATTCTAGTACACTTGGGGTATACTGAGGTCCAAATGTATAGAATTAATTAGAGTACTGTTTTTTGTGTCTATTCTTTTTTGGTTCCAATTCCGAAATTTTGTTGGAATTACCCTCCAAAAACTTCCCTGCAAGTTTGTGCCCTTTAAGTTCTCGAGCAAGGTTAACAATGATTTTCCGCTTAAAATACATATTCCTGGTCAACTTCAGAATGTTCGTTTATTTGTACCTTGATATTTAAAAAAATGACAACCAAGTTTTAGAGCACTAAAGTGCTAATTACCTACATTTCTTGGGATATTAGTCTCTTAAGTTGAGGCACATAGAAAAGACAAATGCTCCTGTATATACAAATAATGTTTTTTAGGATTTGTCATTACAAATACGGGACTTTTCAATGAGTTTTCCACAATTAAAAATGTTTTTATTTTTCATCAATGATTTTATCAAAGTGGAATATGCCAATATTGTAAGGAGTCTATTATATTTTAATGATATTACTGATTTAAAAGAGTTTCAATACATGTCTTTGAACAAATAGAGTTATTAAATATTAAAGTAGATTGTATTTCTATCCGATTAATAAAGTTTTACATACCAATAGTCAATTCTCTAAGAGATCAACTGTTCTTTCGATTTAATATATAGTTTATAACCATTAACTTTTTTAAATGTGTATTGTACAATCTGGGAATCTACTGTATTTTATGTTAAGTTTTGTTTACTTATTATATTACGTTTGATAATGAATTTTCTCACCAATTTGTCTTGAATAGCATTTTACTATCAGACGAGGTTTTTGTGAATTGTTTTTTGACTTTGTCTCATCCTGTCAGTATTAATTATAATTTTATAGATATTTTTGAAAATTTTTCATTTTCTAACACTTAAAAATTTTTTAACGTTAACTCAATTTTAACAATGTTAACTTCATTATATTATTTCAAATTACTTAATTATTTACACAATATTTTGTAGTTTCATATTATTATTCATGTTTATTATTTTAATATGGTTTAACATTTGATTGTAACCTTTTCTATTCTCTGTATTATCAGTTTGTTACTGTAATCAATTTGTAAGGAAGTTTATTGAACGTTTAACTTGGTATTGTACTCTTAAGATCCTCTTTCTATTCTTTTGCAATTCTTTCAGCCTGATGATGGTCCTATAGGACCAAAACTAGTTGCAACAATTAATAAAACAGTTGTGGGATAGACTTTGAGTTTCCTTTGAACATTTTGTGTTTCAACCCACATTTGAGATATGGATAGCTTACAAGATTTAAATATTATGTATTTGATTTCAAGCTGTTGCAGTAATAGTATATTACATAACGAGTGTGGAAAGTGAGGTATTACGCACAAGTGAAGTTTAGCACAAGCCGCGTAGTGGCGAGTGCGGAAACATAACGAGTGCAAGAAATACACTTACCAACGCGTTGTGTACACGATTTTTCCTACAACCCCAATATTTCTTATAATATATTTTAAATTTATTTATAAAATTTATTTTAATTGTTAGTCATGTTAAAAATTAGGATTTAAACGAGTTTATATATTGCATAGAAATATAATTAATTAAAATCAAATAACCACCTTTCTCAGGAATTCACATCAAAATTCTTTATTAGCTAAATGACATTTTAATTTTTTTGTGGGCTCTATAAAAAATAACAGTAAAATGGTCAGTTGGTGAAATTAATTGAAAAGAAGAATAAACTGTTCTTCTTTCTAAAAGTGTTTTTATAAAAATAATAATACTGAATAAAAATATGTTTATTTTTTAAAAATTTAAGAAACTTTATTCTTTATTCTTCTTACTTTATACAGAAAAATTTGTATTGGCAATTACCATACAATATTTGACACAAGGAAGATTTAAAAAAAAATTAAATGGTCCTTGCTTTGATATTCATGTGTTTTTACTATTGATAAATTTGACGTAAATGTCACAGATCATAGAACTATATTTTTTTACTTTTCAATACGTGTATTGATATTAGCTACTTTCTTAAGTACAAATAAGTGTGCAAACTAGCATTTTCATATGTGGTCGTAGGAAAAATATATTACTGCCACAGTAAAAATTTAGACGGTACAATATATCTTACATTTCTAGTAGTAGGTACGGCTAGCAGTTGTAAGACAATCTAATAATGGCAGTTAACAAATTTTCAGCCATAGCAGAGACAACCAAGAGACACCCAAGTACATGTTAAATTTTTGTTCTACAATAATGAACTGGTCCACCAGAACCAGAAAGTGAGTTGAGATGGCGCTCGCGCTTCTCAGGAAATTTAAAAAAGCGCGGGCAAACCTTTTTTCGTTTATTTTTTTATTTCTTTCATTAAAAATTAAATACAAAACTAAAAAAAACATACTTTATTGAAAAATACAAAAAGTGGTTTTATATGAAACATAAATTATGTAAAATTATACTTATCATATACATAAACATTATTTCAAAGAAATGACAAGATATAGACTAAAAGGATACATAAAAAACACATCGTTTTTAACTATCGTTACACACAAACTAATCACCAAACAGTCTAAAATAATTGTTCTACAACACACTGTTACAAAGTTTATAAATAAGAACTAGAATTGTTGAACTTATTCTAAAAACGCCACAAAAAACACAGTTAATACAACTCGTCAAAACAATAATAGCGACTGAATACTTTGGCAGTTGGTACGTCACATTTTCCACAGAATATCAAATAAACTTTAGGTTCTAAGGTTTGCCGTTGTGTCAAAAATTCCATGCTCCTAGTGCCATCTGCGCTTACTTTCCAAAAATAAGACAGAGATGTGACATTTCATAACCTTTGAACTAAACAAGGATAGAGCTAGCAGGACTATTTTATTGGACAATCGAACAAATATGCTCATGTACTTGACCGTCTCTTTGGTTGTCTCTGGCCATAGTAAACTTTTTAGTAGTAACACATTCTTATCGAATCATTTTCCTCGGTGTACTTTTCCCCTTGTGTTTCCCAGTTATTAAATTTTAAAATAAACTTTACCTTTGACATTAAACTATTATTATTATTAACGAGCAAACTCTTTTGTACGACAATATTGACGAAAATCAAAAACTTCTCAAAGCTATTCGGCCGCTATCTACTCAACCGGGTGGAAATAAATAAATCTACCTACTTGAAAATTACACGCTTCAATTATATCCATTGTAACCGTATATATTGTAATGTTTTAAAAAATAATAGTAAATATAACTTACCAAATAAATAACTTGAATTGAAGTAAACCATTAAACATGGATATTATTTACAAATCTTCTCATTAAATGAATAATACACCAAAAATTTCTTTATTAGAGCCAATTCAATAAACCGTAATACATACAAGAACACAAAAACCATCTTGATAATGAATGAATGCTAACACCAGTAGTCGATCCAAGAATCAAAATCCAAAACACTAATTTGTTTAAGCTAAAAATAAAAAATAAAAAAAAAAAAAATATTAGAATATGTTAATAATAAATCATAAGAATACAATATTAGTGAGAAACCAACCATATTTGTTATATTAAGTTAGTCAGATCAAAAGCTAAATAAATAATAATTAAGGTTAATAATAATAATGATTTTAATAATATTTTTTTATAAGTAGCTATAAAATGAGAATAAGTAAGGTATAGGTTATTTAAAATTATTATATGAAGTAGAGAATATTTAAATGTATACAGTCAGTAAAATAAGATACAAAAATTTAAATCTCAACAAACTAATTTAAATATTTGAGCAAATTAAATGAATCAGAGACAATGATTACAATTTGATAAACAAATTTTACTTACCCCAAACAACATTTTCAAATTTATTTAAGTATCAAATGATGAGTCTTGTAGTATGATGTATCGGATATCAGTACAAGTCTAGTAGTCCCTATGTCCTGAACATCTCAGATTTGATAGAAATACAACATTTAAGACACAACCTAAAAAGAGAGATATTGAAATATATTACATGATAGAATAAAGCTGTGAGAAAGTGATGTTTGTGTTTACAAGCTAAGACTATTTAATCAAGCTTGATCAAAGACTTTATGAATGATAAATTCAATAAAAAAAACACTATAAATAGTGATGTGGTGATTAAAAACGTTGACTATAAACTTTAAAAAGGTGCTTATATGAGAAAGACATAAACTTAGTATTAGATGTTTAATTGATGTTTCTATTTGTTGTAATTGTATGTTTTTGTAAAGTAATTAATTTTAAGTTGTTTTTTGATGTTTTTGGATGTTATTAATTCGTTTATTTGATAAATTTTGTATGTAAATCACTATGACATAGTAAAATTTTAAAAGCAAATAAAAGCTAATATAAGCGGTTTCATTGAAAATAAAAGTTATCTGATCATATTTTAATATGTAAAATTTCATTTTTTGTTAAAAATATTGGCTAAAAAGAGATATTAGCTCACAATTGTTAAATTTGATATTAATAATTGTCAAAATGGCTGACATTGTTTACTCCAAAAAGCCAGCTGTTTTAATAAAGAAAAATTGATTTTAAAATTCTAAAAATGTTAATTTATAATGAAATAAATTGTACAGATTTAATTTGTAATAATTTTAAGGTCAGAAAATGTATAATTAAAAACTCAATTTTTCAAAATTTTGATGTAAGAGAGGTTATATAAAAACAAAGCACGCTCGAAAAGGCAGCCATAATGAAAATTTGACCGAGGGTATATAAGCCCTTGAAAAAGAAAATTCAGGAGCATTCTAATTTGATCAAAAGGTCACTCCACGTCAGTATATTTTAAAAAATTACCATAAAAACAATGGCCGATGACTGTTAAAAATAAAAGATGGCTGAAAAGTAATATGATAAAACATATAATATATTTTCAAACAAATCTATTGGAAAAATTGTAAATGGTTATAAATTGTGTACCAAATAATAAATATTAAATCCTAAGAAGAAAAATTAAATTTGTTTTGACTAACCTGAAATAATAATAAAATATCTGGAAGAAACGAAGGAAAAATAACATCCAGTGGTTGTAATCCTGTTTGGTATCCGTACAAGGAGGCATTTGCACGTGTTGTAAATTACCATTGGAAGAAGGCCGAATCTGGAAGCCACTACGAAAGATTTCCATCCTTCACCGTCAGGAACAAGTGATTTAGGGTATGTTTTTAACTTTATTCACTTATATCACTTTCATGACTTCTAAAAACATTGTGAGTAATATATTTCAGTATCGTTGAATAATTTTTATAATCTTGATTAGAGAACATCATATTATTAACAAACTTTTCAACAACTAATAAACACACGCTTCTTTACCCCAGAAATAACCGTTAAGGATCACGTGTTTCTATGTGCGGGGTTGATGCGCACAAAATCTGCCATAGCCGTATCATTAAAGAGATCAAGGGTATATTATTCTTTTAGGGAAAACAAAGTTAACAAATAAAATATTGTTAAATCTTACATTTGAACTGACTACTGAGTTTATGAGTCTATAATGCTAAATAATTGATTTTGATATATAAAATTTAATAATAAATGATAAACAAAATTACATATTTTAAATTTGATAACATAATTATTTTTTCAAACAGAAGGATCAATAAAATAAAGAAATTTTAAGGTGTTTTAGATTAAAAAAGGATTAAATTAAAATTGAAACAAATTTAAATATAAATAATAGCCCCACAAAACTTTAAAAATAAAAATTTCAAATTATAAAACAACAAATTAATAATTACATCAATAATAACAATATTTATGCAATCTGTACATACATTATAATTGTAATTTATTACAAAAATGGCGCCCAACGTGGGGTTTCAATAAAAAAACTGTTGGTTATAATAAATTATTTGGTTATAATTAAAAATTGACTGGTTATGAAAGTTAAAGAATTTTCTTAAATATAATAAACAAGTTTGATAACTAACTTGGTAGGTTATCAGGAGAAATTGGATATTAAAAGTGTAAAACTGTTATAATTTTAAATTGTATATTGTGTTTTACAATAATAACAATAATTACATAATTATTAAACAAAATTTTATATTTAATATTGAATAAAATTGAACAAAACTATTCAAAATGGATAAAATGACATTGAGAGATGGTAAACAAGTAGGAGAGAAGACAGGAGAAGAAGTAGGAGCACAGATAGATGAAGAAAGAAACAGAGGTGCTGGAGATTCTGTACCAGAACAAGAACAAGAGACAGTAGATAAAGAAAAAGAACAATATGAACCAGGACAACAAAAAGTACAGAAAACCAAGAGTGCAGAAAAAATTGATGGACAAGATGAAATTATGAAGTTTTTAATGGAAATGAACAAGAAACTAGATCAAACTAAAGAAGATATAAATGAAAAACTGGACAAAAACAATGAAGATTTAAGGAAAGACATGAACAAAAATAATGAAAATTTGAGAAGAGACATGAAGGAAGATATGAAGAAGATGGATAAGAGATTAGAAGAAAATAATGCAAAATTAGACAAAAACAATGAAGATTTGAGAAGAGACATAAACAAGAAACTGGATGAGAATAAAGAAGATATAAATAGGAAATTTGATGAATTAAGGGGAGAAATGGGGAACAAAATTGTAAATTACGAGAAGAAATAAGGAGTACAAAACAAGAAGTTAGAGAGGAGATGATTGGAAGAATTATGGAAGTAGAAGAGAATCATTTGAAACAAATAGATGAAATCAAGAAAAATGGGAAAGTTTTGAAAGAAGAGGTAAAAGAATATAACAAGAAGATCGACCGAGAAGTGATGAAAATAAATAAAAATATACAAGGAATGCAGGAAGACTTAAGTAAGGAGATAAAATTGAACTTCAAAATTGCAGAAGAAGAAAATAAGAAAACAAAGAAAGAACTTAAATTGGAAATCAAAAATATACAAGAAGAAGTGGAACAAATGGAAAACAAAGAATATAAACAAAAATTAATAGAAATGGAACACAATATAAATAAAATGAAGAAAGAACAAGAAGAAAAAGTAACAAATATGAGAAGAGAAATGATGAAGATGTCCGGGGAGACAAGAATAATTAGTTGTGGAAACAATAATAATATGAAATTTGACGGAGACTATAAGAAGATACACCCAATTGTGTTTATGAAAATGCTGAAGAATAAAATAAGATTTGAACAGGAGCCAGATGTCCTGAGAGAAACAATTCGAGAACATATGGAAAAGCACGCGTTAGTATGGTTTATAAGCAAAGAAGAAGAAATTTATACAATAGAAGAGTTTGAACATAAATTTTTGGAATATTTCTGGGGGAATAATACTCAATCCAGAATAAGAGAAAGACTATATTTCGGAAAATATGATGAAAACAGAGGTAATTCTCCAAACACTTATGTGTTACAGTTGTATGCTCTGGTCATGCATTTAAATCCCAGATTATCAGAAGATGAAATAGTTTTATATTTATCAAGACATTTTAAAGAGCAAATTACAGAAACTATAGCAATACAGAACATTAAGACAATGGATAACTTATGCCAATATCTGCAGAGGCTAGAGAGAAAGAGAGGAGAAAGAACAGACACAACAGCAAGACAACAGACTAATTTTAATAGGCAACAGAGATCAAATAATGAAAATATTAACAGCAATAGGAACAGAACAAACAATTCAAATGAAAATAACTGGAGACGCAACAACAATCAAAACCCAAATAATTATAATAATAATAACAATTGGAGAAATAATAATTACAACAATAATAATTACAATAACAATCAAAATACGACAAGAAATTCACAAGAGAGATATTATAACTATCATAACAATATCAACAGTAACCAAAATAGAGCTGGGAACAATAATAATAGAAGTAATAATAACAATCAATTTAATAATAATAATGGATTCCAGAGAAGAGTAAACCATACAAGAAGAGAAAGGAACGAAGAAAATAGAACAAGAAGTTTAGAAAGAAGTAATGGTAGACATAACGATGGAAATAATGGAAGACGAAGAAGCTTGGACAGGGAGCCAAGGAGTCAACATGGACAAGAAATTATTGTAGAGCGAGTAAGGAACACTACTAGGGAAAGTGTTAATAATCAGCAGGATTTTTAAAATGTTGCTTTCTATATCAAAGTTTTGCGTTATGCCACCCCAATGAATTTATTAACTTAAATGATAAATTAGATCAATTGCATTATAATGGGTTATTGTATATTCAGGGTAAAATTAATGACAAAACAGTTCAAATTTTAATTGATACAGGAAGCGAAACCTCATTAATAGACTTAAAATTAATTTCAAAATTAAATAATATAAAAGAAAAAGAAATGAAAATACAAAAGGTAGTATTAACTGGTATCAACAACAAAAAATTATGTGAAGTAAATAAACTATATGATATTAAAATAAATTTAAATAAAATCATTGTAAATTGTCAATTACTAGCTGTACCTAATTTAGATTGTGATGTAATAATTGGAAATGATATATTAGAAAAATTAGAAACTATAATTAATTATAAAGAAGAGAAGAAAGTATAACTAAATGGTATATGGATGTCAATGGATATGATAGAAGAAGTAGAAGATAGTAAGAAGGATATTAATTATATTAGAAATGATTATGAAGATGATAAAGAAGAAAATTATGGGTATGAAGTAGGAAGAAGAGATGAAGAAGAAGTATTAGGAGATGAAGAGTTAGATTGTGATGGAATATATTACAATATTGTAGGAGATTTGTTGATGAAGTATGGTGTTTGATGTTTAAGGAGCCAAAAGAAGCTACCGAATATGAATATAATATGGAGGTGAGAGATGTTGAGGAGTTTAAGGTGAAAATATATCCTGTACCATTAAAGTTAAAAGAAAAGAGTGAAGAGAGAATAAGAAATCTTATAGATTGAAGAAATAATTCGAAGAAGTAACAAATCATATATCAATTCACTAGTAGTTGTACAAAATTAGAGTAAAATAGTAATTTAATTATAAAAATTTAACATTAAATTAAAAAGAAATGCAGACAGGTATATAAAAAGGAGATACAAAAATTTAAAGAAACCAACGGTATTTAAAGAAGGGGATTGAGTAATTGAAAGGTCACTACAGGTAGCCAACAAAAGAAATAATGAGTGTGCAAAATTAAAACTACCGTTTATAGGACCATTTATAATCGAAAAAGCTTATGAAAACAGTTATATTTTAAGAAATCCACATAACAATTTATTGAGGGGAAAGGTAAACATTAAAAACTTATATGCATACCATCAATAGACCAACATTTTAAAAATCTAGCTAAGTTTAGAATATAAGATAGTTTAAGACGTAGATACTAGAATAAGTAAATATTATATTGTATTTTAAAATTAGGAATAAAGTATGAGTTATCAATGAATAGTTAGTGGTTATATACAACCAAATGAATTAGAATTTATGTTAGATGTTAATGAAGATTATTTGTAAGGTACAATTAAGGTATATGTTAGAATTGAAAGATAACAAAGTGGAATTTTAAGCTTATTAGATTTGGATCAAATATAATGGAATTAAATTTTAAAAATTATTACCGAGTAACAATTTGTTAAAATTAAATTGGGGGAAATTTGTAATGTTTTAAAAAATAATAGTAAATATAACTTACCAAATAAATAACTTGAATTGAAGTAAACCATTAAACATGGATATTATTTACAAATCTTCTCATTAAATGAATAATACACCAAAAATTTCTTTATTAGAGCCAATTCAATAAACCGTAATACATACAAGAACACAAAAACCATCTTGATAATGAATGAATGCTAACACCAGTAGTCGATCCAAGAATCAAAATCCAAAACACTAATTTGTTTAAGCTAAAAATAAAAAATTAAAAAAAAAAAAATATTAGAATATGTTAATAATAAATCATAAGAATACAATATTAGTGAGAAACCAACCATATTTGTTATATTAAGTTAGTCAGATCAAAAGCTAAATAAATAATAATTAAGGTTAATAATAATAATGATTTTAATAATATTTTTTTATAAGTAGCTATAAAATGAGAATAAGTAAGGTATAGGTTATTTAAAATTATTATATGAAGTAGAGAATATTTAAATGTATACAGTCAGTAAAATAAGATACAAAAATTTAAATCTCAACAAACTAATTTAAATATTTGAGCAAATTAAATGAATCAGAGACAATGATTACAATTTGATAAACAAATTTTACTTACCCCAAACAACATTTTCAAATTTATTTAAGTATCAAATGATGAGTCTTGTAGTATGATGTATCGGATATCAGTACAAGTCTAGTAGTCCCTATGTCCTGAACATCTCAGATTTGATAGAAATACAACATTTAAGACACAACCTAAAAAGAGAGATATTGAAATATATTACATGATAGAATAAAGCTGTGAGAAAGTGATGTTTGTGTTTACAAGCTAAGACTATTTAATCAAGCTTGATCAAAGACTTTATGAATGATAAATTCAATAAAAACAATATATATTGTGATGTGGTGATTAAAAACGTTGACTATAAACTTTAAAAAGGTGCTTATATGAGAAAGACATAAACTTAGTATTAGATGTTTAATTGATGTTTCTATTTGTTGTAATTGTATGTTTTTGTAAAGTAATTAATTTTAAGTTGTTTTTTGATGTTTTTGGATGTTATTAATTCGTTTATTTGATAAATTTTGTATGTAAATCACTATGACATAGTAAAATTTTAAAAGCAAATAAAAAGCTAATATAAGCGGTTTCATTGAAAATAAAAGTTATCTGATCATATTTTAATATGTAAAATTTCATTTTTTGTTAAAAATATTGGCTAAAAAGAGATATTAGCTCACAATTGTTAAATTTGATATTAATAATTGTCAAAATGGCTGACATTGTTTACTCCAAAAAGCCAGCTGTTTTAATAAAGAAAAATTGATTTTAAAATTCTAAAAATGTTAATTTATAATGAAATAAATTGTACAGATTTAATTTGTAATAATTTTAAGGTCAGAAAATGTATAATTAAAAACTCAATTTTTCAAAATTTTGATGTAAGAGAGGTTATATAAAAACAAAGCACGCTCGAAAAGGCAGCCATAATGAAAATTTGACCGAGGGTATATAAGCCCTTGAAAAAGAAAATTCAGGAGCATTCTAATTTGATCAAAAGGTCACTCCACGTCAGTATATTTTAAAAAATTACCATAAAAACAATGGCCGATGACTGTTAAAAATAAAAGATGGCTGAAAAGTAATATGATAAAACATATAATATATTTTCAAACAAATCTATTGGAAAAATTGTAAATGGTTATAAATTGTGTACCAAATAATAAATATTAAATCCTAAGAAGAAAAATTAAATTTGTTTTGACTAACCTGAAATAATAATAAAATATCTGGAAGAAACGAAGGAAAAATAACATCCAGTGGTTGTAATCCTGTTTGGTATCCGTACAAGGAGGCATTTGCACGTGTTGTAAATTACCATTGGAAGAAGGCCGAATCTGGAAGCCACTACGAAAGATTTCCATCCTTCACCGTCAGGAACAAGTGATTTAGGGTATGTTTTTAACTTTATTCACTTATATCACTTTCATGACTTCTAAAAACATTGTGAGTAATATATTTCAGTATCGTTGAATAATTTTTTATAATCTTGATTAGAGAACATCATATTATTAACAAACTTTTCAACAACTAATAAACACACGCTTCTTTACCCCAGAAATAACCGTTAAGGATCACGTGTTTCTATGTGCGGGGTTGATGCGCACAAAATCTGCCATAGCCGTATCATTAAAGAGATCAAGGGTATATTATTCTTTTAGGGAAAACAAAGTTAACAAATAAAATATTGTTAAATCTTACATTTGAACTGACTACTGAGTTTATGAGTCTATAATGCTAAATAATTGATTTTGATATATAAAATTTAATAATAAATGATAAACAAAATTACATATTTTAAATTTGATAACATAATTATTTTTTCAAACAGAAGGATCAATAAAATAAAGAAATTTTAAGGTGTTTTAGATTAAAAAAGGATTAAATTAAAATTGAAACAAATTTAAATATAAATAATAGCCCCACAAAACTTTAAAAATAAAAATTTCAAATTATAAAACAACAAATTAATAATTACATCAATAATAACAATATTTATGCAATCTGTACATACATTATAATTGTAATTTATTACAATATATTTTTTTAGATAGAACTTATTTGCAAAAGAAAACGCGCATATTAGTAAAGGTCAAACAATAAAAAAGTCTTTGTTAGAAAGAAACAAGTTTATGTATCGTTATTTTTGACAAATAACTCACATTAAATATCATCAGCATCAGTCGCCCTTTTTGTTTTCACAGCCAGTATTTTACGAGTTGTGAATTCTCCGTTAGACTTGGAAAACATTAAGATCATAAGTTCATCAGTAAAAAAAGGTTTTTTCCAACAAACATTTGTGGATAGTTTCAACTTAGTTCATGGATTAGTTCATCCATCTATATGGCTATATATGGCTCTATATAAATAAGGAAATTGAAGAGTTTTCACAAGCAGCTAGACTCTAAGATTCTCTATTTAAAGACACATACTGAAGCATCGGTATACTAACTGTAATAATCCAAAAGGAACCCCCCTTCCCCGCCCCGGGTTGATATAAGGGAAAAAGATACAATTCATAAAAAAGTTAAATAACATATCGGAGTTTCCCGGTATCATTAATTGAAAAGAAACTAAGTAACCTTTGCGTAATAGCGACATTGGTCAGCGAAAAGTTATTTCTCAAGAATGTGTTTGTAAAACAAAGTATAACACGAAACCAAATAATTTAAATAATTTAAACAAATTGCGGTGCTGAAATACAAAAAAAGTCACGTAGGAGAGCAACGATGTGTGAGCCAAATTTTTGCTGGCTCAGCTCCGGCGAAGCGTACCCAAGCAGTGCCGGTAGCAGGGCTGCTAGCCAATAGTAAAGAGACAAGTGACTGCCGAAGTAAGACCTCCAAACACCAAATACTGCGGAGGCCGAATCCACGAACCCTAACTTTAGCCTAACATCCGCTCGGCTAGGCTAAAGTCTATTAAAAATTAAGATTAAAAACAATTTAGTATATCACATCTGGTGACAACAAATAAAAATCTTTTTAGCGTATTACATAACAAAGAAGGATAGCACAAAAACTGTCAACCTGAAGAAAAGCCTGGAACTGTTAATGTCAACACACTTCCCTGGCTCCATATTTTAAAATATGGTTTTTTGGAAAATAACAAAGTATCTCTCCACGGACGATGAGTGAAGGATAGCAAATTGTTGACGAGTATACATTACAGATCAGTCTCACATCGTTTTTATTTAAAACTTTGGAGATACTGTGCGAAAAGTACAAAAGAGATGTATTGATCACGCAGAATCAGCTAAATCTAAATCAACATGCATACACCCCAGAGAAATCGACAGGTTCGGCTCCTACTTTGTGCCTGATCACTGGACAAAAAAGGAGTCCACCTTGGGTGTATTTATAGATATCGAAAGTTCATTTGACATAACTACCTTGCGCGAAAAAACATTCCCCAAACAACAAATGGATGGATATAGAACATGCTCTCCAAGAAAGCAATAAAAATCAATATGAAAGATGTCTTGTTGTCAAAGGATGTCGACGGGGATGGGTGGTCTCACTACTACTGTGGAACTTAATCTCAGAATGCGTATTCAACCGCCTAAATAATAAGCACTTCTACATTATAGCTTATGCAGATAACCTAATGATTCTGCAAGTAGGAAATTTTGAGGAAACACTCTGACAGAGATGATCACTTTCAAAAAAAAGGAGACTTGTGAACCTTTAAGTTCCGAAACTCCTAAAAGCTGAACTGCTCTGCAAAGGTGAAATATCTAGTGATCACCTTTGATAGCAAGTTAATATGAAACGGTCATCTAGAAAACAGAGGTAAAAAGGTATATGTTACCTATGAATAATGTAGAAGAATAATCGGCCTTATCTATGGATTGTCCTCAAGGGTTACAGTGCCATCCGTAGTCGCAAAAGAGATTACCAAAAGAGAAATCATAAGCATTAAGTATTAGCCATGAACGGGTCACGTATTAAATCAGGTCTAGTGTTAGAATGTCACATGGTTCTGAGCCAAGTATGCAACAACAATGTGGTTACTGGAGGTTAGATCAAAGGTCATGGAAACTCAAAAGGCAACCGTATAGCTGACTCGTTAGTTAGTAGAAAGCTGCCTTCCAAAATCTTTGGAACCTGGCACTCTTATCTGCTTGCCAGCATTAATGATGGTTGATCTAGTAAAGGATAGCTATCTTGACAAATTCAAGGGTAAAGGGGACGAAGAAAAAACATCTTGACTGGTTGGGGTTATCTGACACCCTACTATGTAGAGGATGTGACAGATGAGACCGTAGAATACCTTCATTGTGAATGTCCGCACACAAGCACACTTGAGGGAGCTGCCGTCGTCATTTACTTCAATCAATTAGGTTGGTTGACTAACTAGTAGGTAAGCTGGATCTCAGAAGACGTACAATGGGCCAAGTGCTATGGGGTGACCTACCCTTCTAGAATTACAGATACAAGTAGGTACTGTCGTACTGATGACGACACAATAATCTCGAAACCTGTCTGCGAGTAGTAGGTATGACTTCCCTTTCATTTGCAAAATGACAGATATGATTTAAGGTGTTTATATATCAATGAAACAAAAAGTAAGACCACAACATTAAATTTATTAGCAAAACAGGATAGCGACTAGTTTCGGTCTCAGACCATCATCAGGCTAGAATGAAAATACAAAGATAACGGTGAGATATAATGTTAATGAATACAAATTATAAGTCTTAAAATGTAAAAAGTTAATAACAAATTAAGTAAAAGGAGCTTTCCTAATTATGCCGCCTTCAATGGATCAAAAACATAATAATTAAATTTGATTATGAGATAAGGTGAAGGAAATATATAAGTTATGTTGAAACTTGAAAAGTTGAGGTAAACGGGATATAAAGTGTTTGGCATTAATTAATAAAGTGACGCCGAGAAACGAAAAAAGAAAAGAAAAAAATTAAAGTGAAAGTTTGCATTAAAAGACTTAAGTCTAAAAACCTCAAGAAATTTTAATCTAAACTTGCATAAACGAAATAAGAAAAACCCTATTTCCGTAGTGGAAAACTGGCGAAAAAGTTTTTATGCAAGTTTTTGTAACAGCGAAAAACTGTAGAATCTGAAGTACAAAGTTATTACAAAAAAGAGGAGAACATTTTTGGAAAGACAGAAGGTTTTCCCAAAATAGGAAAGCCCAAAGGTCAAAAACCAAAGTAAGGGAAACTCATTGTATGGTTTTAAAAACCCAATAACTAGGAGAATTTCCAAAAAGTTGAAAATCAAAATGAAGAGGCACATGAAGTTCATTCCAACAACACAATCAAAGCTGAACTATAAATGTCACAGAAACCAACTAGTTACTAAAACTTTATGCTTTATGATTGACAAATAGTGACGCTTAGAACACAGAAAATACAGCAATATTTTGCAGCTTTTCTGGTAGTGTATAAAATTACGTTTTACATTGCAGGTATATTAAAAGTAATTTAAATTTCAGAAAAAATGGATTTATCTTCTACGTCTTCTTCTAATGATGATGATATCGAAATTATAAATGCGTTACCAGCAATTTGGCAGAGACAGAGAGTAGATTTATATAATAATTATTCAAAACTTGAATTTAACAAAAGCAACAGCAATGGGATTATTAAGGCGGTTTGCACATAATTTAACTTTTCTTCAATAATGTATATCCTTTCTTTTTCTGAAAAATGCATCACCACACGTTCACTCGCCATTTTTAAGAAATAAAACAAAATTTTATAATTGTAGTGGCTATACTAACAGAACATCAATAGTGTAGTGGCTACACTGTTGGTTCACGAACCGGATTGCTATAAAATGTCAATAAATTGCTATAATGTTGGTGCATACGAAGCTTATTATCGTTGGTTGAAATCATCGGTTAGAGGCCAACCGTTGATTATTTAACCAATGATTGGTACGATTGTTGGTGCATACGGGCCTAAGAAAAGATATGATGCAGTAAAGTCCAACATAATAATTACAATATAAAGTGGAATTTGAATCAAAACAATAATCTGTGTTAAAATAAAAAAAAGAGTATAAAATGAAGTTAACAACAATATCATTGAGAGAGCAGAACAATTATATGACAACAATAAAAATTATTTTATAATATCAAAAGGTAAGTTCAAAAAGATATAATTGTCATTAGGCTGTATTGTTCATTAAGACAAATCAATGAGTTTTTCAAAGATGAAGAACAAATCTCTAAAGCTTCCAACAAGTTCAAATAATGCATTTATCAGCCACATTAGAGTTATGGATTATATCTTCGATTTACGTGTTTATGTTTAATGTACGTTGGGGCACATATATAAAGTATAAAAAAGCAGCTTTTTTAACTACCTAAGCACAAAGAAGAACGCAGTGCAACATTGTTGTGAAATATTCATGGTAAAATTGAAATATTTGTTTGGAATTTTAAAGTTGCAGATTAGCAAAGTGACTGGCAGGATTTTTTTAAGAAGTTTCAGCTCCGACTGTGTGTAGAAAACTGCAATAACAGTGAGGGTATGTCAAGATACGACACAATACCCTACTGACAGCTCCGAAGCGTCGTAAAAGTATAAATATCTGGGTCCCTTTTAAAATTCTATAGGATTTTACAGCCGGATGTTCCCGAGATTTCGTCAGTTACGATGTTTTAGTACGACTGGTATTGGATTTTTAACGAACTCACCAAAAAGAATGTAATTTCAGTAAATTTCTTCGGATACAGCAAAATTATTGAATAAATAATCGTATTGGTGATTGATATTAAAAAATAAACTAAAGTAGACTTTATTTTTTTACTAAACTGTAATCAGATTCTTTGCCTTGGTCCATCGTAGTGTTGGTTGTGTATCAAAGGGCCTGAATACGAGTCTAGGGCGGGACATAGAAACCTCCTCGTCCGTGTACTAAGCTCAGAACTTCCACTAATTGCTGTCCTTTGTGGCCTCGGGCCCGCACTATTCACTGAAAAACGGAATTCATTTGGTATTTTTACCTCTGAAATGATCTATTAAAGTTTGAGTAGGCATAGCATTAGCACACATACATCCTGGCCGTATACCGGATGTCTCAAAGACAGTATACGCCAAAACAAACGATACTGGAAAACTAAAACTTTATTAAACATTAAAAATTAAATAACAACATTTCAAATAATGCAAAGTTTTGCTTCTATATAAAATGCTCGCCATTGCGTTCCAAACAGTACTCATAACGCTTAACAAGATTGCTTAGCATGGTTAAAAATAGGCTGCTGCATTCTTCTGAAAATGCTCAACATTTTTTCAAAGAATTCAACAATAGTTGCGGGTGGATTTTCTGTAAAAATGGCTTGTTTCGGCATACCCCATACGTTGTAACAGTAGGTACCTGTTAACATTTTAAGCACCTGGTATCCTAAATATTAAATTAAATTAGTACCGCGAGCTCCATCTTTCCGGAAGAATTCTTAATAATAAAATAATGAATATGATCTCTATAATTATAATTGGAAGTTCAAAGTAGCTACGCTACGAGGTGTGCTAATGAGTTGTCATTATCGGGTTCAGGAGGTTTTAATAATTATTCCCAGTCTCATTTTTTGTATTGGTTTACTGTCATATACAGATATGTTTTTTTTCAATTTTATAATTCCTTTTTGTTAAAATATTTAAAAAACAACGAATGTTATATTATATTTTATTATATCAGATGAAAATTTCAACATATTTCATTATTATTCAAAGAATCTTTTTATGGTAATTAAAAGTATTAATGATTATTTTTTATAAAAAGGCTACTAAAAGTACATTTCTGGAATTTTGATTAGTGTGTAAGGTTCTTAAAAAGTAAATTTAATGTAAGAATGTATCTTTTGTAATCTATTAAAATACGTTAGCATCTAACTGTAGATTTCGGACTATGCTGATTTGTACTTTTTGTGCCAGAAAAGTAAATATAACACGTGTTTGACACTGGTAATTTTCAGAAAGTTGAAATATAATACAGTAAACTAGAAGCATCTCTTTAATTTGAAGATTCAGTAAACTTTAAGCTCTCGTATGCACGAACATTTTTAACTGGATCATCTCTACATCTTGGGCGAATCATCCCTCCACTCGTGATCTTCCTTAGACATTTGGAACCACCTAGACAGTGCCGTAGCTACCCCAAGGTGCGGCGAAGGATCGTCCACTATTGTTAACAGATAAGTTTATTGTGGTATATCAAGTTTACGGTTCCCATATTTTTTCTCTTTTATTTCCGTTTATATCTATCTATATCGTCAACTGTATTAGAATAAGTATTTTTAAAGAACTGTTTGCGAATTATTTTTTTTGTAACGTATTCTCAACTCTATTCATTTTAGCACCAAGGAAATCTATTTATCTTTTATCTGTTGGTACATTTTCATTTTTTTTTACTTCATAGACAGTTTTTTCTGACATCTTTCTGTCATCCTAAGATACTTATTTAAATAACTCAGCTTAAAACAAGTTTCTTTAGTACTATCATAAAAAATAAAAAGATTTCAGTGGCGCCCTTGTAATTTCTTAAAGAAACAAATATTGTACTATAGTCAGAGCTAATGAACTTACTCACCCCTAGCCGAGGTATTTAACTATCATAATTTTTGCTGTGATAAACATTTATAAATTTTGTTAATTATTGAAATATATTTTACAACTAATTAAAGACGAAATTAAGATTAATGGTTGTTTTATTGTAAATTACATTTTTTCTTTTGGTATATTGTTTTTTTTTAAAAGTTAACTAAATATTTTTATAAATTCACTCTCAACATGTAAATCATATCACAAATTGACGTCCAACATCATAATATGGTTACAACGTAAGCATCAAGAGTTGTTAAATCAGGTGAATGAGAAGGGTAAAAAAATCGTGTTACGGAAAATTATGCGGTCCTCAAATTTTTTTTCGAATCAGATCTGAGGAGGCTGTCGTGGTATGACAAGTAGCGCCATCCTGTTGGAACCTTTAGGTATTCAACTGTATGTTTCTAGCACAACAGAATTGTCTGAGATCAATAAAAAAAGGTTTCAACATTGTTCTCTATATCACACTTGATTTAGTCATCTTCTACGAAGTAAGGACCCAATAATCCATTACCTGACACCAAATCGTTACATGGTTACTATGAAGAGGTTTCTCTACGATGATGTCTGGTCTTTCAAAGCCAAGAAAACTATTTGTCTGAGAAAATAGGAAAAGATAATAATTAAAATACAAGATTAATGAAGTATAGTAAGTAAAAGTCAGGTCTCTCAGATATCACGTATACTGAACCGCCCTTAAGACAATAAAATCATCTGCATAAAAATTAAATTAAGAATGTTAAGCTGTCTTTACTTTTCTTCTTACCTTCTAATTTTCTAACGACCTGTCCAATCTTGATGAGTATTGATTGAAGTGGTATATTGTATTCAACAATGTAGTGCCTATAATAAAAAGTGACTGATGGTAATAAACCACTTTTATTGCGATCGTCTGTCACGGTTTATTGCATATGGTCAAAATTTGCACACAGGATCAGTTCTTATATTTGTATAATTTGGGTTGAGTATAATCATTTATATTTGTGTTCCCTTAGTAAGAGATAGTCTTGCTGTTTAATAATTTTTGTGAAAAATGTTTCATCCTTGGGAAACTGCATCAGCGGCGCCCTGTATTACTGTTCCTGTTCGACGACGAGTTTTATCTCTTGATGCCAAAGAAATCGTCAGACATGTTCTTCAGAAGCTGGTCCAAAGGGGTTGGGCTTTTACTCCTGCTGTAAGAGAAACTAGCGATTTGACAGGGATACCGGAATCATCAGTGAGAGTTCACTTTTCGAGGCCAATTAATCCGAGACGAAAACGAAACGATAGTGGTGTTTCCAGAACCACTGATGACGGTGATAAAGATTTGATAGGAAGAACTATCAACTCTATGTACGAAGAAAACTTGGTGCCTACTATCAGATCATTGCAAACACGACTAAGGAGCTCCACTGAGATTAGGATATCAATTGGAAACCTATGGACCCTTTTATCCAAACTAGGTTTCAAATACTGCAAAATTGACAAAAGGCAAGTTATTATGGAATCCCAACGAATTAGGCAATGGCGTTTTGAATATTTGAATAAGACCTGGTATGATACCCACGATACGCCGGCAAAAGGATGGACCGATGGAACAGTGCGATGCCAATCAAAAGCTCCATCGAACAAAGGAAAACGGATCACGATTATTTACGCTGGATCAGAAGATGGTTGGATTCCAAACAGTTTGGGACTTTCGGCGAAGAACATTCAAGGTATGTCGTTGGATTAGCACCAAGATACTACATCCGAATTGTTCGAAGATTGGTTCGAAAACACTTTACTGCCAAATATTCCTTCGCATAGTGTCATAGTTATGGACAATGCCAGTTACCATAGTTGCCAATTGAAGAAGTTCCAGGCTCTTCAAATACAAAAGCGGAAATCTAGGAATTTTTGCTCCAAAACAACATGTACTTTGAAGAAGGATATAAAAAACGCAGCTTTTAGAGGTTCTAAGGACATTTAACATACAAAAGACATATGTATGTGATACAATTACAGCATCCAAAGGACATACAGTTCTTCGTCTTCCTCCTTACTACTGCGTATTCAACCCGATTGAGCATATGTGGAGAAAACTAAAGAACAAAGTGCGGACCCAAAATATCATTTAATATGCGTTTCTATTAAAAAATTATTTCTGCAAATTTAATCCTGACCTGCATTCTTTTCCCAAACTTGCCAATACCTGAGATAAAAGTACCTTAGAAGTTTATTATCACCATTAGTCCCCTTTTATTGTTGAACATACTATAAGCGTCGATCTACTTCTACCTGGTAATTCTACTTGGTAATTCCTTTCATGTTCCTAACAATAGACCTATAAATTCAGAACAGTAAACAACTAAAAGGTTGAATTAACTTCCACTATTTATTCTTTAAATACTTTAAATGTAATGACAGCCGTTTCGCTATCGAAATAGCATCGTCAGATTGACATATTGAAACGGCTGTCATTTTATTTAAAGTATTTAAAGAATAAATAGTGGAAGTTAATTCAACCTTTTAGTTGTTTATTGTTCTGAATAAGATGAACTTTCACATAGTAAGGGTTAGTACCATAAATTTCATTAGGACCTATAAATAATTCTAAAAAAAACGAGAAATTTTAATATCTTTTTATAATTATATCCCGTAAAACATTGATTTATATTTATTACCCTGAGCAGAACAATAAAGATCCTCATAAGGAGTTACAGATTTTCAAATGATAAAGAAAACGAAGAAGAATTTTATATTTTTCCATTATATTCGCTGAAACATTGAAAAAGAAAACATCTTGTAAAGATTCAGGTTCTTAATACCTGCAGTAGCCATATTTGTTATAATAAAACTTGCAAATGTTACAGCAAAAGAACGATCTACTCTTTATATGTACATATATAAAGAAATAACCCATTAAAAAGTTGTTATCTTTTATAGAATAATCAAAATCTTCGCTTAAAAACATTTTCTAATACCTAATGTCTTAGTGTTTAAGACTTTTGGATATATTCCATATATACCTATAAAATCCTCGGCTATTTTCAAGTAACATAAGCTAAATGAAAAATGCAATGTAATAATAAAAAAGCATTAAAAGAAGTGAACGTGAATAAATAGTTGAATTTAAATAATAAATGATCATTATCAATTGTTCGAATTTATTTTAAAATTCGAACTGTGGCATAACAGTTTCTGTATTGTATCTTAAGCAGAGAGGTGTGCGAATCGCGATTTAAAATCGAGTTTCAGTGATAGTCAACTGACGTAAAGAAAACACCTTTTCGATCCTAACTCAGAATCCTTCCGAAGAACCTCCCATTTTTATTGTTGATTCGGTCGAATTAATACTCACATTAACCATATCAAGGTAGATCTCCGGCCTACTTTAACCCCTTCACGCTTTAGGCGTACACACTTTCAACCCGGCGCATTCACCAAAGTTCCTCCGCCAAAAATTTTGAAAAAAACCGAAAAAACCTCAATTACAATTCCTAACACAAAAAGCAACACCCCCACGGACCAAACACCACCCTCCACCAGCCGGGGAGTCCTCACCCCCTCGACAGAAACTCCAAAACCCTCCCAAACACCCAACCTTTTCTTTCCTGACTTCCATATGTCCTCGAATTTCAGGTCAACCCCCATCCAAACCCACTTAACTAAATCAAAACTGCTCCCCATTCCCTCTGATGATTTCCCCGCCCTTTCTTCATCTCCTCCCTCCAGCTCCACCATTTCCAACCCTCTAAGTTTCCCTCCATCTCATCTTTTTCAAACACTCCGACACTCTAAATCAAAAACTGCTTCCCAGAAACTTCCGAATAATGCTTTGGGGAAGCGGCTCGAACTCCGGAACGAAGCCGTCTACCTGGGGGTGAGATACACTAGCACCCTCTGTTGGACGGTAGACGTAAAGTCCACCCTGGACTCATCAAGACATTAGGAGGAAAATTCAGCAGAACCCACCCCTCCACTCTTCTGCATACGTACAAAACATTTATTCACCCACTCTTAGACTACAAAGCAATTCTATACAGCACCGCCTTCACTAGCATCACAAGCATCATCTTGTGAACAAGCCATCCTCCGATATTGCAAATATCAAAACCGACTCACCCCCAGCAATGTAGTCTACCAAAACACAAACATCACCCCAGTACTAGATCGATTCAAAAACCTACAATCGCGCTATGTCCAGCGCACTCTCCTCTCTGATAACACACTAGCCAAAAACTGCCTAAAAATCCCCTGGCAAATCAATCGCCGCTCCCGAAAACCCAAGAGGAAAACCTCGTATCTACCACTTCGCTTACTTCAAGCAACCCCCCGAGACACCCTCCCCGAGGAATACGATGTGTTTCTCGACACATTACCACTAGCGATTCGCTAAAACCCACCCCGGGGATCACCCCGAAATACCATCCCCCGCTCCCGGGGGATACAACAAAACATCAATCTCTCCTGCAACAAAACCCGGGTAACTCCTTCGAGGAATATTCACAATTCCTCGAACTACCCCCCGAACTCACCCATAGTCAAAAGGTAAAATATTTCCAATTTTAATTATTAACGCAACTTTTCTACATAAACTAGCCCTAAAAATCTTAAATACAAACTTAATACAATTTATTATAATATGAATGTTCAACGCGAAAACAGGTGCGTTTTTTACCAAGTTGGTAAGGAGGTTTTTTACTTTGAGAAGCAAGTGTGTGTGGGTTCTGAGATATTCGGAATGGAAAAGAATCGAGTAAGAAAAATAAAAGTGTCCAAGTTGGCGTGCTATTCAAATCTACCTGTGAATACTATAATGTAATAGGTGATGAAAGACCAATAAACCAATAAATAAAATAATATTCCCTGTGTATTTTTACATGATTTGATGGAATTGTTTACAGCATCAGTATAGACACGTCTTCATCAATATATCAAACATTTAACTTGGCCTTACTTGGATGTTATTGCATTGTACCTAATGACAAATTTTCTTTTTAAACAAACAGAACCATCGAAGAAGCCGTGGCGCGATTGTGAATGAGGTCAAGTGACGTCACAAACAAATGAAAAACCGCAAACGCTCCGTACCAAAACACGTAAACGTAAATAATCTATTTCTAATTCTTTTATTGATGAATTTCAAAAATATTTTCACTGATTGATTAGTTTTGATCTATATTTTAATACCATTTTGTTGAATATAATATTAACAACATCACGAATCTTCCCTATTGAGGTTTATTTAGTAGTTTACACAATACAGCTATTAATTACCTTAAAAATCCAAATTATTGTTGTGATAACGACGTTGTTTGGTAATGTATAAGCGTAATCGAATTCACGTTCTAGCGGTACACGTAGGTAAATTTAATCTTGGTGAAATGGAGATCGGGGATGGATAGTTTAATGTACATACGTTCAATCTAAAAGCTTGATGGAACATTATGATTCGGTTACTAATTGAGCAGCATATGTGAGAGTTTCAAATTTAAACGGTGCTCGCGTATTAATGCCATCGATAATCATGGTTATCTGGTTTTCGTCTCTGGTATATAATTAGTTTTCCAACAAAGACTTTTTTTAAATCTGTTGTAATTAAAGTTGGTTTATATGCAGTCTTTTTGTTGCTGTACAGCAAAAGATTTAAATAAATAAAGGAGACAAAGTATGGCTGCGTACCCGACGAGGAGAAGAAGGTTCTTTAAAAAATTTCAAAAATCTTTGGAGGGTCCGTAGTTGATCAAGAAGAAGATTAATGGCGTCATCGTATAAGTAGGATCCCCAAAACCGACTAGTGCCATACGAAGGAGACCATGAGAAAGAAGAAGGAAACCATATCCGCGAAGATCCAGACTCTGCCTTTGAAAAAATCATGGGAGCATATTATGGAGGAACTGGTAGAGCTAGGTTTGTACTCACTACAGAACAAATACAAGATTTGCTCACGCTCCCTGAAGACTATTCACTGGCACACATCTCAGCCAATATTAAAGACGCACGAGGTTTGGCAACCGTCTTCCGAAAGAATTTTGGGCAGTTAGAAGAATTTAAAAAGCAGATTTCAACCTTTGACAAGATACTGAGACTCAATCAAAAATCCCAGTTTGTCTTTTACCTGGTAACAAAGAATACATTTCAAGATCGATCCATCTACCGAAATGTGTGTCAAGCGCTACAAAGTTTAGAGATTATGTGCTGGAATCTAACGTGAAGAAACTAGGATCATTTTTACCAGAAGTATCACTTTTTCACTCACTTTTAGATCTTTCATTGCCGATAATGTTTTTCCTTTTAATTGTATCATAGGCTGGTTTAAAATCTATAAATATAATATAAAGAGGCAAATTTTTCATTAGCTTTGTTCGGGTTTACTTGATTACTGTTTTCAAACTGCCAGGATTCTGCGCACTAAAAAATCCTGTTTTCGGGTTTTTCTTGTACGGTTTTCGAACCGTTATATAATTTTAGTTTGGTGTTCGGGTTTTATTTCTGACTGTTTTCGGACGGAACATGGAGTACAAACTTGCTGGAAAGAAATTAGGAAATGTCTTTAAAAAGCAGCAGAGTAATCAATAGGGAAAAGAAAAGTTAATATAAACTCAACAAATCACACCAAACCTTGGTATTGCCGCGAAATAAAAGAACTAGCAGAAAAAAAAGGATATACCTACAATACAAAAGCAATCCGAGCAATGTACAACACACAAAATACATACGAATCAGAAACGAAGTAAACTCTAAAATAAAGACCATTAGAAGAGAATATTGGAGTAAATTCACCAGCGATATGGATTATGACATATACGGAGCGCAGAGAAAGGTCTGGAAAATGCTTAAAAACCGAAAGAAACCTGTGAACGAATACGTCCAAACAAAAGGGGTATCATTGGAACACCTGGAGAAATATTCTAGAGATCTATACGATGCACAAGAAATAGAAAGATCAGAAGTCCATGAAACACCATCAAATGCATTGTTCGAAAACACAGAAATAAAGCAACCATTTACAAAATTAAAGAACAGGAAGGCACCAGGTACAGATAACATACCTAACCAATTTATAAAATACGGAGGAAAGAAACTTATCAACAAACTCACAATATTATTTAATAAGATAATAACTACATAAAAAATTCCTGACGACTGGCATCATTCAAAGCATAACAACACCAATTTTTAAGATAGATCAAAAAACAAATCCCCAGGACTATCGGGGAATAACACTAGATAATGATGATGAATAGCAAAATCAAAATTTACAAGACATGTGTAAGGCCAATCATGACATACGGAATAGAAGCCCGAGAGGACACTAATAAGATAAAAAGTATGCTGAGAGTTGCCGAAATGAACATACTAAAAACAATATTAGAGAAAACAGGACGAGATCGAGTTAGGAATACAGAAGTAAGGGAGCAATGTGAAGTACAGGATGTAGTAAGATCGGGAAGACAAGGAAGAAGGCAGTGGCACACAATCACGTAAGAAGAATGGATGAAAACAGGTTACCGAAAATAGGTTTAGTTGAAAGACCAGCAGGGGAGACCACTGGGGAGACCTCCAAAGAGATGGAGGGACAACTGGCAGTCCACATCACAGGATATGCTACAAGGCAATGTTCGAAATTAACAGATCAACAGATCTAATAAAAGAATAAGAAGTATTAATTCTGTTCTTTATTGCAATTGCCAATATTTTTCGCCTTTTTTATGTATAGGGCAAATTAAAGTCTCTTTCTCCTGACGCTTTGTTATTATTATTGATGCTGTTTGTGATTTCTTTTTTCAAGAAGCGGCTCTTGTGAATTATTGTGTTCTAAGATTATTTCTTCCTCATTATTGTCCATTTCAGGGTTTATTATTCTTTGAAATGCTCAGCTTATATTTGCAAGCTTTCCTCTTTTTCTCCTACAAACTGCCCCTGTTTGTTTTCACAAAGCATTGTGTTGTTTTGTTGTTTGTTCCTTCTCTGTCCATTCTTTATATTCTGATAAAATTCTCTGACTTGTTTTTTTTTGCGGATTTGTTTTTCGATATGTTCTATTTTTTTCTTCCTACAGTTCCTACACATTTTCTTGACCTCCCTTCTGTATATTTCATGTAGAACTGACATTAGATTAAAAAAACACATGGAAATATATTTTAAAATTAAATTGAACTGTTTGAATGAAATAAATTGAAATAAATTGTCTTGTTTTTCTAAATTTTTAATTTCTGTAGATCTAAGATCTAATTTTATCGCAATATTGTCCGTCATACAACTAGATTCAGAAAATTGGGAAACATCTTGTTTGAATTTGTTTAATAAAGACTTACTCTTAATTTTAAAAAGTTTTTTTTCAGCATATCTGTATCATTTAGAGCCAAAATTAAATGTGATGAATGTTACTAGTGATTTAAATCAGTTGAAAACTCCGAAGGGTTACCAAATAATAATTAACAGACGAAAATTATGTATTTTGAAGAGATCGAACTTCGCGCATGCATATTTCGTGGTGATCTAGCAAGGGCGCCGCCGTCAACTCCGTTTCCGAAACCGTGGAAAATCAGCGCGTCGTTATTCACTTGTTGTTCGACACCGCTTGAAACGCTGTTTCTGGCCAATCATGAATGCTTTGATTTAACGGTTAATACTCACTGTGCCGTCATTATGAAGTTTTCAAGTTTTTACGCGGGATTACCGGATAACGAACACTGAAAATGTTCTTGGCGATTTTTGCGAAAACTTTTGAAACTATGAAAAATTTGCGACATGCCGTAAGTAAAAATATGTTAATTATTTCAAATAAGAAAAAACTTTAGAAAAAAACTGTTTGGATCTGAATAATTTTTTTTCTATGAATCTATATTTAAATAAAATAAAATTAGGATTTAAAATTGAACAAGAAACATTTTTTAAATGATTCAAATAATAATTTTCTACACAAAATATTACTAGTATGCTACCAATATCAACTACAAGTCAATAAATTAAAATAGCTGATTAAGCATATACAGTGAGGAAAAGCCAAATGGAATAAACTTATTATTTATAGAAAATCCCAAAAACGTCAAATTTAAATTATAAATTAACATTCTTTAAAATGAAAATTTGATCCCTTCCATCAATCCTATTTTAGTGACAGTTACAACCCCCCAATTTTTTAAATGAAAAGTATGAAAGGTATCTTCATTCTCTATCCGAAAACGTTATTGTTTTTAAATTAATTGCAAAAATTAGCATAAAAAATGAAATTATCTTATTACCGAAATTCGCTAGAGTACCTACACTACTAATTTATTACAGTACCTAAGCAAAAACCATATCAGTGTTCCTTTTTAATATTAATTTAAAATATATCCTTTAAAAAACTATCATAGCGATGTTACTTTGTTGAAAACGCCTCAGCAAATTGATTTGTAATAATTATAGCTGCAGGATATTGTCAGTAATAAGATAACAAGAGAGTGAGAAGCTCGTTGCCACAAGTTGCCAACAAGTTTGAACAAAATCTGTCAAATTATTTTCTAATTTATGGAACTCTCGAGTTATATTTGACAAGATTATTTTTTGATTCACAAATTTTTACAATAAAAAAGATCAATAAAACTATCATAAGATTATTGAAAAATTTAATTTAATTAATTATTACTTACATTATATTTCGCGTTGCCACAATTAAGTAATTATTTTGACAAGTATCTGATAGTTGCTAGGCAAATAAAAGCTACAGTGATTATTCCGACAATAATCACAAGAAATTTATTCCCACTATAATAATGAAATAATTGGTTGAAACTTACCCTTGTGACAAATAAAGAAGCATTTCATTGCTTTTAAGAAACGTCAAAAAATAGTCAAAATTATAATTGTCCTTAGAATTTCGTTGACTGCAATTCATAAAAAATTAAATTAACATAAATTAACAGAAATGCATAAAATAACAGTTTTACAGATGTTTGCCACGGAGATAAGACCCGAACACAAATGGAAGTTGCTCGCCTATTTCATGAAAAATTTCCTAATTTGCCGCCTATATCCCAAGGTAAAATTAGTAATATAGAGAAGAAATGTCTCAAATTTGGACATTGCTAAATGCCCACTTGCATCGTATTCTCTAACTGTTTAAAATAATACACTGTTAAAATTTAAACAATCGGTTAAATTGCTAAAATGTTGAATCTGAAACCGTTGGCGAAACGGATACCGAAACCGTTTACACTACCACTACACCAACACATATTTTTAACTACCTGACGCGAGTTTCGATAACCAAGTTATCTTCTTCATAGACCGAAGATCTATGAAGTTTACCTTCTCCCTTATAATAAATGTAAAATAAAACCTGTGTTTTGCAAAATGATTGTTTCGATTTGGTGCACTTACAAATAAAGAGGAAACTCCAGGTCCTCCTCAATTCTTTCTAATATGCCTAGAATGGTTGGTTTCAAGAGAAGAAATTTCTTGAAAAACGTGAGATTATCCATGTTTATTATATCTAATATTATATCTAATGTATCATTCTATAGGAATATGTCGTCTTCCCAAAATTTCATTTTTTAGAAACTAACTCGAAACTAATTACTTTTTACCCGAAAAGTAGCGCAGGGAGTAATTTTTTGAGGTTGGGCACATAATTTTTGTATATTTTTTAGGTTAGAATTTATACTAACAGTGGTTTAAACTGATTTAAACCTCCAACATCAGTGGCTTAAATCACGATGCAATCCAAAATCCAAAATTAAATAATACTTAAATTTTAAATCACTGTTTTAATGACGGTGCAAGTGAGTATAAACCAGTTATTGATAATTGTCACTCAAGCTATTTAAAAACATACAGACTTTGACTGAATTGACTGACATAAAGTACTAATTAAAAATGTTGCGAGCTAATATTTTCGTCCATCTTCTCAATTCTTTGTTAGAATTTATCTGAATTGTTGAAGATCATCTGTTCATTTTTAAACAGCTTAGACAGCCTAATGAGAATTATTTTTTTCTAAGTCTAATAGCTTTGTTTTTGACACTTTTTCCTCTTTTTCATGATGCTGATAGTATTAACACATTACTAACTATATTTTATGTTTGTTTTTGTATAAATTATTGTCATTGGTCATAATATGTACGTATATGTTTCTCTTTTTTAATATTGTATATGAATTGACATTTTTTCTTAAATTTTTCATTTATTCACAGAATAACTGAATCTTCACGGAATACTTTATGTCATGTTATTGACTTTCAAGTATTACCCATTGTATGTTCTGTGCCTTGAAGCAAAAATAAACCATTCATGTAAAGAATCAAATGAACAGGGACTCATATTGATCCTTGTGGCACTCCGTGTTATTAGTCTAGTGGTACGTGATATACCTGTTTTAAATCCTGTTTTAAATCGCAATTTATGGGATATTGTGGTCATTTTTTTATAAAATTGTTTAATTCAGACCCAATTAAAATACTAAAATACAATTAAAATTGAAATATCATCACATACAAAAATTGTCAAAAAAGTACAATCAACATCAAAATAACAAGAACTTTTCGGGTGAGCTTCAAAGTAACTTTTATAATCTGTGACTGGAACTAACATACTGTCACACTGCCTTTAGGTATTTTTTATGGTTTTTATTAAAAATGCAATTAATTTTATGAGTATTTTATGGCAAAAAAGCTACTAACTTGTTGCAACAATTACTTATTTAGCTTTTAGCTTAAAACTAGGTACTACAAACTTTTATTATATCATATTAGTTTTGTTCTATAAAAATAATTTATTTTTTTCAACTTTAAGTGGATGAAACTTCTTGGGAAAGAATGCAAACCTATATGTTTATTAAGAAAATAAGGAATCACATCCATAACTTTATGCAATTATTTTGAATCACACTGTGAATTAATTAATTTTGCAAAGAAAGTACTAACTATATTACCTTTACAGTATTCCTAGAAAAATAGCATACATTTATATTTCAGCCCATACAAACTGATTTTTTCTAAAAGGTAACTTTCAGCGTATATTTTAAACCTTTTCTTTTTCGACAATGGAGAAAAACCAATTAACTCCTTTAAACCTTCCAATATTTGGTTTGTTTGCCTGAGAATAGCTTATTAGACTTCCGGTGACATTTATTTATATAAAGTATTCTCATATTCGTCAAACAGATTCAAGGGAACATTAATTTATTCATGGAGTCTTGTGCGGTAACTTGAAGAAGTTTCAAACGACTTGTTTTGTCTTTCGGTTTTACTTTCTAGCATAAGTACACAGATGTCAGTTTCACGGCATTATAAAAGTAATTTGGGAGTAAAATAATTAAAAACTACAGTTTATTAAAAACACTGTAAAATTTCACAAAAATCGACTGACATTATTTAAGTGTAATTATTGAAAAACATACATTTATATATGTTGTAGATTTGCAATACAACAAATATTTAAATTGTAAAATGATGTTTATTAAATAACTATATGTAACAAAATTACCTACATAAAAATTGATATCTAAAACATCTGCCAAATCCCAGCTAAAAGATTGAACAACATGATGTATAGGATTTTGACGTCTGACGTCATTGTCAACTTATCGTGAAAATCCTATAGAAAATTTTTTTTTTAATATCGTACTTATAAAACAACACAAGTAAAAGTTTTGTAATTTTCCTTTTCCTATGATTTTCCTCATTTTTTTTGAATTAATAATAATAAAAGGAAGTAAATGTAAGAAAAATTTCCGTAAAATTATAAAAACTCTGAATTGTACAAAAGAGACATAAAAATAATTTAAATTAAAATAAAATAATAAATGCCTCACTTTTTATCTATTTATCAATTTATTTTTATTAAATTTATTAAAGTAATATTTTGCACTTAAAAATGTAGGTACCTGTAAAATAAATAACTATTGTATAAACTTCATAGGTTGTCATTCATTATTGACAGGTGCAGTTAATTCAAGCATTGCCATTATTATTTACAATAAAAAACATTTATTTGCAATTAGAAAGGATAAGAATCAAAATAAAATTTTAAATTATTAATACCTAATTATTAAATATTATTTTATGTTCTAAAATTTATTTGAATGTTTGCAATTTCACCTTATACCAGCTTAAGCTGTCTTGTGATATATTTTTGTAATTAGAAATAAAAATAAAAAAATAAATATATTCTTTTTACGTTTTTTAATAAAATAATTTACACAGACGTTCATTTAACCGCCCCTGTTGCTGATACAATGATGTTGAAGTGTGATGTTGAATTTGTTTTTGAATGATATATCCAAAATTGTAATGTATATTATACCGGTTGTCCCATTTAAAAGAATTATGTTGAGATCACGCGACCCGAATTGACAGCAAAAAACATTAGTTTCGATTGTTTATATCTGCCAAATTGTACACGACATGTCAAATGAAGTGTTTTCGATAATTTGGACTGTCAAAACGTCGTGGGACACCGTATATTTTTGTTTTCTTTGTCCTTTCTGATACACTTTATCAATATAATATCGTGATGTAAATTTCATTTTTAAGTCGATTGATGACTACGGTTTTTATACTGTAATAAATAACTTGTAAGTGAATTTGTCAACGTACACTTAAAACCTATATACGAGAAACGCATAACATAGCCAAAATTCGAACTCGAAACCGCTTTCAGCCAAGTTTTTACCATGTCTCTTCCGAACTCTGAAGTTGACTGATTAGCTCTCAATACGAGAGTGAAAAGTTTAATTTATAAACTTCCATTTATTTGATTACCATTAGCCTATAATAAAGAATTCATTGGAGAAATGCCGAGTGTTGTGGTTTGATTTATCGGATGTAACTGTATTCATTAAATAATAATTGTGAAACTGATCTTCGTTTGAATAAAAACTTGTTTTAAAAAATTCATTAAAAACTTGATAATGCTATTAGGGGAAGTACTGGTCAAATTATGAAGTCATTATTTTTTGTAAATTGCAATACCCGATTTAGATGACACTCTCAAAGAAAACGCATTCTCTTGTATATTGATGTATTCTTTTTTCAAACTATAAAATTAGGTACTCAAATTGCAAACCATTTGACTCTTGATAATATACAAAGCGAAAAGATAAAACTTTTGCAAAACGTTAGTAAATATGGCAGTGTTAATTAAATTAATTTCTCTCATTTAGTTCGTTAAGATAACCCTTCAGACAAAAATCCAAGGGCATAAGATCCGGCGATCTAGCTAGCCATTCGATAGTAGGTACCTCTTCGTTCAATCCATTTATTTCATTCAAGTAATTTCTTACAATTAAAGCATAATGGGGTGTTGTTCCGTCCTGCTGGAACCAGATATTTTCATCTGGTAGGTTCGGATCTATTGCGTTGAGATATAAGTTGGCCAACTCAGGAATAACTTCTTTTCTAATCATGCTTAAATATTTTTCGGTTGTCAAATTTCCCTATACAAAAATGGGACCAATAATATGATCACTTATGATACCTGCCCAAACGTTCAACTTTTGAGGATACTGAGTATGTGTCTCACGCATCCAATAAGGATTCTCCTCTGACCAATATCTACAGTTTTGTCTGTTTACATCCCCCTTCAATGTGAATATTGATTCATCGGAAAAACGAATTGTACCAACAGCTATTTCATTTCTGTTCAATTTATTCAAAATTCTTTCGCAGAAATCCATTCTACGATCTGGATCGTCTTCTATTAGTTCTTGCACAAAGGTCAATTTACATGGATGAAGTTTTTCTTTATGGAAACACCTTAGGACAGTTGTGTGACTCACATTATTTTGACGAGAAATGTGACGTGAACTTGACGTTGGATTCTCCACGACACTTAACATAATATCCACTTTCACATCATCATCAACAAAGTTGATATGTCCAAGTTCTCTGAATTGTGCATGAATTTTAGACACAGTACCTTGTGAAATATTAGGCAACTGATTAAATAACTTTGCCACTTCAACTTTGACTTCTGTAATTGTCGCCATAACCAATTATCATTAAAATTTCAATTCGTTGAGTCTCAGTTAAATATTTCATTACTACTTCGCAAGATATTAGTTTTTGATTAAGAATTTACAACTACGATATTTAAATGTCAACACATCAACAACTGACAGACATTATTGACCGATTTAGTTTAATTATATTGGTTTAGTTATCTATACAGATTTTACCTATTCGTGACAAAAAATGTTAACAAAACCCAAAATATTGATACTTAGTGAAGAAATTTGAGGTCTGAATTTAGCTAATTAAAAATAAAACCATTATTTAAAGTGTGAAACATTATTTTCACAATTTTATGTATTTACCATCTTGAAAGAAATAAATAATTTCAAAATTTCACCCTGTACAATTCATAATAGACCCTACATGGTATAGTTCGTTGAGATCGTATTGTTAAGGAGCTTTTAAAATCATAAAAACATACAGGGTGTTTCATTAAAAATATAGATCAGACTTGCGTGTATAACCTTGTACATTTAAATTTATGTTTAAAAAGCTCACATTTGAATTCAAAGTTGAAGGGTCGCAGCGTTTTTTACAATCTTCTAAACTAACCCCACAATTGATTCATTTATAGAAAAAATTAAAGAAATTGGGTTATGCCCGCATTTGCCGCCTCAAGCAAGTGTTTCTCTCTCCATAGACTTGGTCTCAATATTTCCTTCCTCTGGACGTTTATGTTTCAAACCTCACCTAAACTAATCAAACTAGTCTTTTAGAGTGTTTTAATGTAGGTTTATTAAAGAAATTTCCACTACGCTATTTTTCAGTAAATTTTAATGTGTTTTAAATAATTTTATGTAAACTTATAATAAGATGACATTTTTGTTGAGTGTTTTATATTAAAAAAGCTTTTAAGTTACCATGCATACATACAGCTTTTATAAAGTACTAATGAACACTTTTTAATACAGCTATTAGTCTCCTTTATGTATGGTGGCTTGTAGTGTAATTTATAGGAGGTCATTTTAAAACAAATAATTATAAAAAGCTAGAAAATAATTCTATTTTGGAATTAGCATATACCTCGCCACAAAAAGTATCGCGATTTATTAATAGTGTTTATTCTCAATCACATATGTAATGTAACCATTATCGACATTTCAAAAGTTAGAAAGTAAAACTTTTTTATACAGTAGCACTTCCCGACCTAGGTCGGGAAATGGCCACTTCCCGACCTGTCATTCTTCTTCTTTTTTATTATTATTTACTAAGCTTCTTAATTTTAACTCGGACAACTCTCTAATTATTCCATTAAACTAATCATATAATTGTTCATTGCTGCAGGTAGTAGACTATGACAATGATGTTTCTCGATTTCTCATTATATTGACAGTAACTTCAGATTAAAAAGAAAACTCATTTAGTAAAATGTCTGACAGTGATATAGAAATGGAAAATACTCCTCCAGAAATAACTGAAATGGCTAACAGTGTCATTCAATCTTTGCTTCCTGATAAAAGTAAAACACGTTACGAAAACGTATATTCACAATATAAGAAATGGTGCACAATGAAGAATGTTAACCTTTTTCATTTTGTTAAAATACCTTAATACCAATAAATATTAAATAATAAGAAGACAATTATTGATTATTTAGGACATACGAGAATACTAGGTATTTTAGAAATATACATAGTTTATAAATTGTTATTTTTAAATTATTTTATGAAACAATTGATTGTGAATAAAATAGTATACAAACCTCAGTAGAAAGTTTCCTACTGTCTCGAGATGTAAGTGACTTCGGCGCTACGCGCCTCAATCAGTTATCTCATCTCTCGACAGTAATGAAACACTTTCCACCTCGGTGTGTAATATACTATTATCCTCTTTTCATTTTTTTGGGAAATGAATTTGGAATTATTTTTCAAAGTACTTTATTTAATTAAAATTAAAAATTAAAAAATAATGGGCATAAATAATAATAAAAATTATTTTAGAAAAATCAAATAATACAAAGCAACAAAATAAAAAATTTCAACGATAAGTTTAACATTTTAGTGTTTGGTATTGCCACCTCTGGCTCGAATAACATCTCTCATTATCCGTGGAAGGCTTCTTATCAGGTCACTTATGTAATCCAAATCCAAATTTTCCCATTCTTCTATTAAAACATTTTCCAGCTCATCAAGGTTGTCTGGAGCGATATTACGAGTTCTTATGCGCCTGTTCAGGTAGTCCCAAACATGTTCAATTGGGTTTAGGTCTGGACTAACTGCTGGCAACCTCTTGTATGTATTCCAATGTTATTCTGGCAACGTGCGGACGACCGTTATCGTGCATTAGAATAAAATTCTCTCCAACGATTGGAACAAATGGCACTACATTTTCCTCAAGAACCTCCCTTTTATACCGATCAGCTATCAGTGATCCCCTACGAAACACAATTAACTCCGTATGGCCTTCAGACCAGATGCCTCCCCATACCATAATCGAACCACCTCCATAATTTCTGGCTGCTCTTATGTTACGCTGAGCAAATCGCTCACCTACGCGTCTATAAACTGGATTACGTCTATCGTAACCAACTATTGTTAACCAGAGCACACCGTGGTACACGGTGTGCTCTGGTTAACAATGGAGCAGTAACAGGTATTTTGGGTCTGATTCCGATATTCCTTAATCTTTTCCTACCCATATTGATAAATATTCTAACATTACGGACTACAGAGAGAACATTTTGCAGTTGCCTGGCTCTAAAATGACGAGTTCGCAAAATCTGAATTCTTAAATAACGGTCATCTGCAGGATTAGTAGACATGTGACGTCCTGGAACTGGTCTTCTTTTATAACTTTCAGTTTCTCTAAACCTTCTTAAGACTCTAGAAACGTTGGATCGTCCGTCTTCAACTAAAGCCACGAGTTGAGCTGCTTGTTCTGTTGTTTGTTTTCTCAAAATGTTTCCAGACACTTATTTTTTAATATTCTTTAACAAAAATTTAACAATCATTGCAAATTTAGCTGTTGCAAAATTCATTTTTTGCTTTTTTTTTCACTTTTGAGCACATTTTTAAATGAGAGATGTATTTTTTTCTTTCATGTGACAGTAGACGTAAAAACGAAAAAAAAATGAGCCCCAGATAAACTTTTTCAATATTTTCCGTGCAAACTTTACAGTTGAAAAAAAGAAGATTTTTCCAGAAAAATCAAATTCCTCGGAAAATTATTATGTTACAAGGTTGAGGAAATTCGAGGTTATTTTGAACATAAAAAGGAAAGTTTTTACCAAGTTTCATCAAGATTGACGAATCCGTTAGAAAATTAAAAATTTTCCTCGAAAAATTGAGGTTATGTAAGAAAATTACCAAGAGAAAAGTTTTAGATTTTTACATGACAACTTTTCTATTGGGAACTTTTCATTTTGACGTCAATTTTAGCCGCAAACAGCAATATTTCAGTTTTTTACCCCTTTTTCACCCCTAAAAAGTTTATGATCATAATTGAAATAGTTACTGTATTTTTTTCATGTATTATAAGCCCCTTTACCACCTCCAACTGTTACATTCCAGGTACATTCCGTATTTTTGATTTTTTTGGTACAGCACGCCTGGACAAATGAAAAATTAAACAAACGTACTGCACACAAGAAATTATGCGATACTTTCTGTGACGAGTTAAGTTTAACAAAAAAAACAAATTTAAATATATTTTAAAAAGAATATTATAATTTTTATAATTTTTTTACAGTTTAATTAACTTGTATTAATAAAAATTATAATTGATAAATATTTGATATGTTTTAAATGTTCTTAATATAGCATAAGCTTTTACTTCTTAAGGGGCTAATATTCTGAAAGTTTCTGATTGGATTGGATAAATTTAATTAATTAGATATAACTAAAAATTTATTATAAAAGACAAATTTAAAACAGTAATTTGTCTATCTGATATATTAAATGACTAATTAATAAAAAATAAAAAAAATAATATGAAAAATAAGAAAATGCTTATTTGTTCTGGAAATTATGTTAATTATTGTTAATTGTACAATGATAAATAATAGGTGGTTATCGAAATTTATTAATTATTAAAAATCAAGTAGATCTATTGTTCTTTAAATATTTATCTTAAACTAACTAATACAAGAATTAAAATATATTAACAACGTAGTTGATCTATAATTTTGGTGTGTCCTGATTCTTGATAGACAACGTCGTTGTTAATAAATGTTCGTTATCATAAGATGATACAATTTTCCTTTCTAACCGATTTAAGAATACAGTTCAGTAATTGGTTATTGTTTAAATTTAACTATTAATAGTGAGTAAGAACACTTAATACTTTATATACAAATACGAAGATGTCCTTAAATGCACTTAGTTTACTTACAGTCTTATGAGGCCACTGTTCTTTTTTTTTACTTCACTTGGAATTATTTTTGAAGACTGTCTTTTATCACTGACTGATCATTTGAACTTATTCACTCACTCCTTGATTTCAACTGATTAATGGAATATCACTGACTGTTTATGATTGACTAATCTCCCAGGCCTCTAACAAAAGCTCTTTATATACTTTCTAAGCTTCCAGAAAACTCTTGGATGTTCTGGGAAGCTAACAATTTCCAGAACAATATTTCTATCTCTATCTTATCTACATACAACTAATTATACTAACATTGTCTAACTATTGGAAGTTTCTTAAACAAGTTTAGTATAAATATGTCTGTCTTTTTTCATCATATTACATAATTAATTTCCAGTATATTCTAGTAAGGTTATAAATTGATTAGTTACAAAAATATAAGATTAATAAAACTTATTTCTAGGTTAAAATTTTACTTACAAATACATAAATCAAGTCTATTTTATTATATGTATATCTAATAATCACTTAAAATTTGAATTCAAACAGTATAGGGTTTATTGTTACTACATGTTTATTGAACTAGATATGATTTAAACAATTTTCTTTGATAAGATGACATTAATTAGTTAAAAATATAATAAGAACAATAAATAACTGCACAGTTAAACTAAACTTCCACTATTTATTGGAAAAATTCGCTTTAAAATTCAATTACAGCTGTTTCGCTATAACTAACATGTAATTTCAATATGTCAATCTGACGATGCTAGTTATAGCGAAACAGCTGTAATTGAATTTTAAAGCAAATTTTTCCAATAAATAGTGGAAGTTTAGTTTAACTGTGCAGTTATTTATTGTTCTTAGTAAGATGAACTTCCAAAAAGTAGAGGTTAATACAATCAATTTTTTAAAAATATAATGATAAAATCAATTTTAAACTATTTTTCATTATATACATAGATATTTATAAAATATAATACAATAGAGATTTATTACCAGTTACATACTAATATTACTATGTTATCTTTAATATTATGGTAAAACTTCATTTTGTATTAAAATTGATTAATGTTCATAATCTACAATTGAAATTTTTTCACTGTTTTTACAAATTGTTGCCAGAATAGCCACTTTTATCTTAACCAATACAATATAGTGACAGTATACTCAAAATATATAATAACAATTATTAGATTAAGATAGTATAAGACAACTTCTGTTAATATTATATTTATTAGACTCTTATTTAAATTTTTTTTGTCACAATATTTTTTCTTAAGGATACCCTAATAAAAGAATTTGAATAGGTTTTTGCAAAACTTGAAATACCCCATTAGCGATGGACTGAAATCTTTCAATTCAAATTATTTTTGTAGATATGAAAATTCTGTGAATTGTAATCTATCCAACCGTATCATCCATATCATCTCTCAATTTCGTACCCCATTTGTGTTTACCCCATATTCTCGATATTTTTCACCTTTTTCCAATTTTCTAGGGCATTACTTTCGTATCAGGGTCGGTTCCAGTAAAATTATTCACGCAGTCTTTTTCTTAATGTTAAAGTTATCATCAAGCTCAGATCCGACCCTGTAATTTTTCCATGAATATTGTATAAATAAAGATACATGTGTATGGCGGCAATCAGAGAATGAATACGGCGCTAATCTACGAGTATATGTATAATTTGCTTTTTTTGTAAATACGATTTTTGTAAACCGAAGTAAAATTTTCAAAGACATAAAATGAAAACATCATCTTCACACAGCTATAGATGAATCCCTCAAATTTGTAGTCAAGAAATATAACAACATACACAATTATTTAAACATCTATGTTATTGCAATTTTTTGTATTATTTTATATACAGGAAATAATGTAAGAAAAAATTTAAATCTTTATTTGTGGAACTTGTTGGTTGACTAGTCACATCTTCCATTTTCTTATTTAAATAAAGCTGCACAATATTCCCTTGTTTCAAGTAACTTATTTCTGTTTTTGGAAGTAAACAGGCTTGCCAAAATATTTTTCCATATACTCAGAACTGATAAAAAGTGTAATAAAACAAATTAAGGCATTTTCTAGTATATTTGGCCTACCTTGCAGATACCTGTCAATCTTGCGTTTTAATAATGGAACCTCCCTCCACTTTATAAGCTAAGTCAACATTTTATAATTACATAATACTAACTTCACCTCAAACTTAATGCAAATTGCTCTTAATATCATTGAGACATGGTGCCAGAAGAAAGGTCTTAAGGTCAACCCAGACAAAACAATTCTGATACCGTTCACCCGGAGACGCAGATACTCTCGGGATCCAAAACATTTTCCTAGAAGGGATCCTGGATCAAAAACTTGGAATAATCATTAAGAAAGAATCTTAGTGGCAAACTGGACTTGCCTCAAGACATTTGGGAAGACCGAAAATTATCTTCTGGTCATTAAGCCTATGCTTCATTGGAGGCTGGTCAAAAAGTCAACAATCAACGTTTCGGAATGTAAACAATCCCTTGAGAAAGTGACAAGAAACAACAAGGTCACATTGATGTGGGTTCCTGGTCACGGAGAGATAATTTGAGGATAGTGACAATCTCGCTGAAATTTATGAAGCTTAAAATATTGTTACTCACCAGAATTTACTTGGACTCGGTTACGCCTCTACATTAAATTTCTGATTCGACCATAAAAGATCAACCCTACTACTTTAGCACACAAATAACTATTTCGATCCTTTCCAAATTTTGTATTAATATTTACACTATTCTTAAAGTTATATCGTACATTCAATGATTTTCTACATAAACATGTTATTTAAACCTACCAGAAATTTCGAGAAATTAATAATATAATGCGAAAAAAGAAGACAGATATATTTGTACTATATATATTCTAGAAAACTCCATAGGTAGACGAAGTGAGGATGTCTAGTTATATATAGGAAAGAGAGAGGTGCACATAGTATTCTAGAACATGATTAATTAATGGAACCGTAAAAGAAATTTCTGGAAGGTTAGAAACCCATAAAAGGACTTGAACAGAGGTCGTTGGGAAGTATATCATTGAAAGTTGGCCATAGAAGATTGGTCAATGTGAACAGTCAGTTTGAACAGAGTGAACAGTTTTTAAAAGTGGTAAAAATAAACTGTTAAATAGTGACATTAAGAACATAAGTTTAAAATTATTACCAAAGTTATCAAAAGTGTAATTAAAAACATTTTCGGTGTATAAAAAAGAAGAAATTGTGTGTACTTACTATTTATAATGACATTAAAAGACCTAGAATGCAACAAACAGTGAACTATATCCATAAATCTATTAAGGTCAGATAACTTTGTAAAACATTTTGAATTTTTTGTAGTAGTTAGTTAAGTTATATAATTTAAAACAAAAGAATTTATTTGATACTCAATAATTAATGAATTTCAATAATAACTTATTTACCAAATAACAATAATTAATTTAGCACAATTTCAACATCAAGTAAGTTCTTTTCTCGTTAATAAAAGGCCTTTTCTTTTTCTTATTTTCCTACTCATTATTTTATTAGTCATTCATTATATTACTGTTTTAATGTAACTTTTTTATAATTGTAATAATAATTAACCAATTTTTAATCCATATACCTACCTAATTGTCCAACTAGAACCTTGCAGAACATAACCCCCTGAGAAAAAGATGATCTTGCTACTTTAGAACATTTAATAAATATCACACTTTAACCAGTTAAAATTTATAAATACAAATCAATTTATCAATAAATAATCTTTGAAATCATAATATTTATTTTCACTATATATACTAATAATGTAAATTTACAAATAATTTTTTTTTCTGGAATAATTACCTACATTGTGACATTTTACTCGTGTTAAATAATAAGTAGGCAAATGGAAAACTTTTTGTGTGAAATTAATATTTAATTTAATACGAACCACACAGATATATTTCTAGCATATCGATTTTAATAGTTTTGATTTTAGGATAGTCCATTATTCGCTTACAGTGTGATTTTTTATATGCAGGTAGCATAAATAATTTGAATACATTTTCAAAAGTGTCACATTCAATCTCCTGATTTTTAAATGGAAGTTAAAAGTGCAGAAACCAACCACTATATTTTACTTTTTACACCGGCATTTGCGATTTTGCAAAAAAAGGTTTAATACTTTTTTATTCGCTTTTAAAAGGACTAAATATACTTTAAACGACAAAAAATCTTTATCTGATGATAAATTATTAATAAAAAACCACTATTCATGTAATTTTAAAATAACAATTACGAACAAAGCTTTTATCGTATATAATTTCACAAGAAAAACAAGACAATTAATGCACAGTTATTATGTAAGTTATAGTATTTTTGTGACCTGTGACCTGCAAAATTTGGCAACTTCTGGTTGAGAGACTAATAACTTAAGAGCAATGGGAAGGGTTTGTTATTTTGTCTCTAGTGGTTCTAAGTGTATACTCACTAAAAACACCATAATAATGCTTCGGTTGTCCATCTCTGAAACACCTTGTATGTAATTTAGGGGTGATAAATACACTGTGACCTATAAGATTTATTGTGTCCTCCCTTACTTGCCATGGGTTTGATGTTTTCTCAGATTTTTAGCAGCTCGTCTAGTCCTATTTTCCTAAGAGAATTTTCGACATCGTCGGGCTTTAAATCAGGCAGAACCTCTTCTTCTAATTCGTGTGTTCCTAAGTATCTGGCCCTAGAAATCTGCAAAGCAGAGCAATTCGAGAGTATGTGTATTAATGTCTCGTCCTCTTCCTCTCAGAATCTGCACGTTGCTTCATCTACTTACCCTAGTTTCTTCATGTTACTTCTTAAACGGCAATTCAAGGTTAATATTCCAGTTAAAATCCGGAGCCTTTTTTAACTAAGGTTAAGGAATCTGGAATCAAATCGGATCGACTCCGAGCTAGTTTGGAAATGTCTTCAGGACCTGATACGTCTAGGTGTCGAAAGTAATCTTACTTTGGACACCTGGGAAAACCGGCAAAGGGGGAGAAAAAAAACGGACTTTCTAGCCAAAAAAGGTGCTGAAGGAATACTTAAAGGTCAAGAGCCATTCCTAGGCATAGCGAACATCGTAGCCAGAGGAACAAAATCGAACTGGGTAGATCGGAGATGTTTTTACTGGCTCGAGCTAGAGGATTAAAGATACTCAAAGACCTTTTTAAAAAGAGGTTGCAAGAGCTGCTGAATATAAGCAGAGAGGATCTACGAATTATGATAGGACTACTGACTGGACACAGTCGCCTTAATGGGCATATTAAAACAATTGGACTGGTAGAGAGTGCGAATTGCAGATTCTGCCAGGCTAAGGATGAAACCCAACCTAAGGTAGTCTGCTATTTCTTGGAAACATGACAGAAGTACCAACCTGACAGTTAATGTCACACTTTTCCGGTCAACTGTGAAAAGGTTCACACAATATGTATATTACCTGCATACCAAAAATCAGATAAGCGCATATTTTAAAACTGCTGTGAATAAAATTTTGCGATATTAATTGATCATTTATTATTTATTTAAAAATCAGTCTGCTACAATGCATCTCTTTAAAACAAATACCCAATAAAAATACTGTAATAATTTTTTTAATCTGCCGCTTAAAACATTATTCCTCAATTTGAAATATTTACATTTTGTTGGTAAATGTAATTTGATACATATGTAGGATTTAAACAACTGCAGTAAAACATAAAATCATTTTTACCGATAAATTAAAATATTTTTTGGTTGATATCGTTATGGTATGATTAAATATTAAATCAACAAAAAACTTCGTCCATTACAAGTAAAATCAAATCATTTGTTCTTAAGATTTGCTTAATCTCGAGAACTAGACTGGCCATTCGTTCAGGAGGACATCGACAGTGGCAGAAAGCTATGTAGAAGATTCTCTTGAAAATAAAATAGATTTTGCCGAAAAAATATTGTGCAATATTAGCAATACCACTAATGTATGCGATTCTGCAGGAGTTTCTGTTAGAAGTGAAACCACAGCCCAAACAAGTGGGATTTCATTAAATAATTTAATTAAAATTAAGAGATTTTTTAACTCGACGGTAAGTGAATTACTTAACGTCGAGTTGGAGTACTTACCGTCGAGTTATATTACTTACCGTCAAATTGCTAGTAAATGTCACCTACTGACTTAAAATCTGTCATGGTAAACAGTCAAAAATGATCAATCGTGCAAAAAACTTTATTTTGCTGATATTTATAGTAACTAAACTTGTGATACATCTTTATCTTATAATTTTTGTAAAAATAAAATGTTCCAATCAAACTAAATAAGTTCCAAGATTTACCTTGTTATGTATCATTTTTCGTTGCTGATCTTCTGGATATCCTTTCTAGCTCAAGCTTCTTAAATATTTCTAAATTTTTTTGCCACAAATTTTCTCACGTTGATTCTTGAGCAACAATAATTAGATACATTAGATTTTATTGTCTTATGTCCTATAAGCCAGTTAGACTATTCTAGCTTTTAGCTAGATTCAGAAACGAAGTTCCTTTTTGGAATAGCTTTTTGTGAGAACACAAAAAGGCTCTGAACCAAGAAAAAGTGAGTCTTATCATCTTTCACATTATCTATCACCTACATCATGCTAGCCTTGTTGTTTCTTGCAAGGTTCTTAAGGGATTGTTTAAATTCCAGACTAGCTTTGACTCATAAGTAAAAGAACTCAAAGCCTTTAAAGCTTCTTGGCTGTCTGTAAGAATATAGATGCTTTCTATTTGTGTAAACAAAGAATAAAGTTAATTTGTTAGATAAAAATGTGGAAAAAATTAATACCTACCTATACAATTGTTTTTTTTCTAAACTACAAATTGGTTGCTCTTCTGTTATTAAATTGTTCGCGGAAAATAATAACGTGCCTTGGAAAACGAATAATATACATAAAGGAAAATGAACAGAAAACGTAAAAAATATATAAAAACTTTCATCAATACCAAAACCCATAAAACTGTTAAACATTGAAACAAAAAAATTGAAAAAGTAAACTTAATTAACTGTTTACTGGTTGTTGTTCCAAATTGTCGGCTTCCGTATTCAGCAAATTTGATTTTATATTTTATTATGTTTATAAAGAAGTAAACTGTGTTGAGAAACGTGTCGTAATATATCACTTGTAGTCACAGGATTGGCTTACGAAATTATTATATCGAGAACTACAATGGGGGTAGAATATTAGAGCCTGCAGAGATTTAGCGTGTATAACGGTTGAGTGAGATTGATGTTAGCCCTTTATCCTTTTACTGTTATCTTTTGTTAGCGGATCTTAAACGGAGTAATATATACATAGTAAAGTATGTTTTAACCTCAAGATGATACTGTTGTACTTTAATGAAATATTATTATAAGATACTAAGCTTTATAGTTCACAGTGTCTTAAGTTTCACTAAAGGATGTGCATACAAGTGAAAAGGATTTAAAATATTTTGAAATTGTATATGTATATGCGTTCAGCGCCAAATTTGTAATAAGAAAAATTAGTTAATAATGAAACAACTATTTGTCTTTAATGGTGCTTTTAAGTTGATAGAAACAGATATTCAACTAATTTATCCTACTACTATAAAAAAAATACTAGCTCTGATAGATTGTACACCATTAATATCTTAAAGTATAGGCGCCACTGAAATCTTTTTATTTTTTAATGATATTGTTAATTTTATTATTTTATTCTAAATATTATGTTAAGATAAATATCAATTTCAGACCAAAGGTGTCAGAAAAAACTGTCTGGATAATAAAAAAAGCTTAAACTACCGATTAATAGATTTTCTTGCTAACTATTAAAGAGGAAAAATTTGCTTCAAAACTTAACAAACATAATGTGCTATAAAATGATTAAAATTGTATAAATATAGTTATTAAAAAAATAAATTCAAAAAAAAGTAAAATTGAAAGTTAGCTTATATTAACATTCTACGAGGGACAGCTATAAAAAAAAGAAAATTGAGCAATCAACAATAATACAACAAAGTTATTAAAAAACAACTAAACAAATGATTGGAGTTTCCACTTGACCAAGGTCGAAGAGAATAGAATATTTAGATTAAGTTATCTACAATAATCCGGTCTTTCCAATGTTCATCACCGGAAGAAACAGAGCCCAGACAAATGCTCGCCAATATTCAGCCCCATGAGGTAGATTAACATATATTTTTAGGATCCATGTTTCGAGTGAAAACTGTTTCACTATCAATTGTTTGTGATAAATGTAGTGGTTATAAGTTAGGTCGATTAGTTGTAAAACAGGTCACTTAAGTATAAATCAGGTCGCTGTGGCTTATTCCACCTCTGCATCACAGTAACATCAGGATGAAAAATGACCACATTCTATGCACAGTCTTACCTAATACGATAAAACTGCGCGGTCGGATTTAAACTTTATACTATCTATCTCTCTATTTAGCCTTTTTTGGTCCATCTTTGGGCATAGGCTTGTCTGTCTCTCATCATCCATCTAGATCCCATGTGCTTATTGATGTTATTTGCCCATCTCATTTGGGGCTTTCCTCTTCTTCGTTTATATTCCCACGGTCTCCAATTTATAAGGATTTTGGTCCATCTGTCCCCTTTTTGTCTTATAATGTGTCCAGCAAATCTCCATTTCAATTTTGCCACTTCTTGTCTAACATATCTTACTTTTATTTTCTATCTTATCCACTCTTTCCTCTTTTTATTTATTTATTTATTTATTTATTTTTAACCAAACAGGCTAGATGCCTTATTACATGGTTAACAATAATGAGTTACATCTATATTTATAAATTAATATTAATAACTAATAGTGATGATATTAAAAGTAAAATATATAATCATTAGAAAGTTGTTGAATGTAAAGAGAGACAAACACCAAACATTCACACACACTGTGGTTAAGCAAGCATTAAAACTTGATCTAAAATCAACTTATCAAACCTGGTTGCTGGTAAACACCAATCTATATTAGTTAAATTATTATAATTATTCACAATTTTTAGAATGATTATAAGCGGAGCTTTTGTTGTAATTAAAACCTTTGGTAAATTGAACATAAGGAATGTTCTAGTACATCGTCCAGGTACATTAAATGGTATCAAGGATCAAATTTCCGGACAATTAATTTTGTTATTGATAATTTTATATAAAAACATAATCGCATTTAAGTATCTTCTTTGTTCTAACGCTAATATTTTAAATTCTTGTCTAAGGCAAGTGGTTCTAACAGGGCCATTCTAATCGGGCCATTTTTTATACTTTCGTAAATACAAATATCTAAGAAATCTATTTTGAACTTTTTCAATGCGACTTAAATTTTGAGCGGATTCAGCAAACCATTGGATACTTGCAAACTCTAACTTTGTTCTCACTAAAGTAAAATACAGAAGTTTTATTGTCGTAATGTTAGTAAAAAATTTAGTTTGTCTCATAATAAATCCCAATAATTTATTAGCTGAAGAAACTATATTACTAATATGCAAATTAAATGAGAACATGCAATTCTATGAAACACCAAGATCCTTAGTTTCGGTACATCGTCTCAATGTTTCTCCTCCCATATCATAACTAAAAATAATCGGATTTTTAGAACGCGTTATTGACATTATTTTACATTTGCTTAAATTAAAATAAAGTTTATTCAGTAAGCTCCATTCATACACACACTGAATATCTCAATCTCAATTTGCAATTTATTACCCATTGTTTCATGTACAAAATTTCCAAAAAGAAATAAATTTGTATTCACAGACTTTTTTGTTATAAACCCATGCTGTTGTGGAACTAAATACTTTTCAATTTATTGATATATTTTGGTGTAGATAATTTGTTCGAATAATTTTGACGGTGCACACATAATTGAGATAGGTCTATAATTTTCAATCTTCACTTTGGATCCAGATTTATGTATCGGAGTTGTAACGGCTAGTTTCCATTTTTCTGGGAACGTTTTGGTTGCAATAATTCTGTTAAAAATATGTATTAATGGTTTTTTGACCCATTGACTACAACCTTTTAAAATATATGGAGGTAATCCATCTGCCCCAGCAGTTTTTTTTTTGGTTTAAGTTTTTTTACTGCCGCATCATAATCTTCTGTAATTTGTTGAATTGAAAATATATCATTATTAAAATTTTTTGTATCATCAAATTTAATATTGTAAGTAGATTTGTTAGTGTTATAAGTGGATAAGAAAAAATTGGCGAATGTTTCTGCTATTTCTGTTTTATTAATAACATTATCTTTATAAGTTAGATTTCCTACTTCGGTACAATCTGATTTTTTTGCATTTACATAATTCCAGAATAGACTTATATCGTTAGGCATTTCATTTTGTATTTTATTTAAGAAATTTTGGTGTTCCCTATTGATAAGTGATTTAATTTGTTTTCTAATTTCGACATATTTTTCCCTAAAAGTATTTGACAAATATTGTAATTTTTTATACTTTGCTTTTAAATTCAACAAATGTTTTATATCTTTGGTAAACCAAACTGGGAAATTTTTATTACATTTACTTTTTTGCTTGTATTTTGGAACACATTCTGATATTATATTATCCCATGTAATATAAAAATGCTCTACAGCTATATTAACATCTGACTCTAGTGTTATAAAATCCCAAGTTGTTTCCCTGACTGTTGCAACTAATTTATCAAAGTTGGCTGATTTGTAATTGTACTGGTCTTTAAGGTTTTTTTAATTTAGAAGTTTCATTAGTTTTATAATTATTTAAACTGAAATTAAGACTTGGATGAAATGATCCTCTTTAACACTAGTCTTATGTTCAGCATCTGTCTTTTCATTGATCTTTGTGTTTTTATAATTTTGTCCATGTTTGCTTTTGTAAATGTCTATGTTTGGGAACCATAAGTGAGTTTGAAGATGTAGATATCTATTGATTTTAAGGATGTAGCTTAATTTGCCAAATGGCCCCCATGCCAGTCTAACTCTTTTTTTGATCTCTGCTGTTTGGTTCCTTACTAAGTTTTATAATTTGACCCAGGTATATATACAGTGCGTCCATAAAGTAACGCATAAATTCAATATTGGCTGAATGAACAATAAAATTAGAAATTCCCGAAACAGGTCGATTTTTTATTTTAATTTACTAATTTACTTAAAGTCTATCCACAGTTTTTAGAGATCTGCTAGTCAAGCTACTATTATCCGTCAATATCAGAATACGCTGGTCCTAAGGAAGAAAACGTTATTGAGAATATGGGATCTACAGAAATGTAAGCGTGCTTGTGTCTTTCCTAAGTCAATATCTTTACATACTAATGTTGATACAACTACATCTCGGTTTACTATGAATAAAGCAAAGATAATTTGATTGATAAATGAGGTCAAAGGACATTACAATAGTCTAAATATCACTAATTTTAAGTTAAAATTTCTATATTTCTTGTTGAATTCACGTTTAGATGATTCCGAATTTACTGTCTAAAAATTATGGATAGACTTTGAGTTTTATTACGACGATATATCTAGATCATCCACATTTGAGAGATGGATTACCTTTTCAATAGTTTTTAAAACAATAAAAAATGTTTCTCATTGTTCAGTGTTTCCAACAATATGTGTCATCAGAATCATAAGACCTGTTAGGAAGTTTTAAATTTTTACGATTAGCTGTCGAGCCATCCCTGAAATAAAAAGCGAGCTGAAAAGACGGAGAGGCAACTTACAATGGCCTTACAAATATTAATACAGAAATGTTGGCGGAACACAATTTGCCATGTATCCCATTTTAGTCTTATACTCGATGTATTTCTCTGGTTTCAATTCTATTGTCGAGACTGAAGAAAAAGCATTTGAAAAAGACTGTAAAATTGGATTGAACAGAATTTTACTGGGGCGTAACTTAAATAGTGTCAAGTCAGGATTATTCTTTCGGTATGAATGTTGGCGTCGAAACCTAACAAAATCTTGCTTTGTTTCCATATTAACTAGAATGTATGAGTCGTTATCACAAGATTTCTGTGTTCTAGATATTAAAAACTTAATGAAGGACGTACACGTTTTTTAAAACCGACAGAATTTCTAGAATTTCTATTCTACAAAAGACTTATAGATGAATTCATGTTTTACTATAACTAAGAATATTGACTATAAATTGATATACTTCATACCAAACCCTTCTTTCAGTTCGTTATAGTTTGTAACGTCATACAGTATTTTGGGAATGTTGAGTATTATTACATGTAATTCTATGCAAATCTGACAGTTGCCAGGATCGTATTCAGCTAATTATGAAACTATTTATGAGATTCTTAAAAATGGAAAAGTTATCAAATAATTGCCAAAAAGAAGAGTCACATTCGAGAGATGGATGATTTGCTTCAATTGCCAAAAAGTTGATACTTTTACACTATATAAACTATTTTAGATTGTTTTTTATGAAAATCAGCAAGTCATTCAAACCGTTGCAACACAAGAGAAAATTGCCTTTTATCATCAAAATGTTCAATGTTAATTATTAGAAGCATCTTTTTCCAACTGAAAATAGTTAAGAAGCTTCAGGATAAGTACTTGCTCTTTTTCAGAACATCTTGGCATATTTGAAAAAAATTAACCAAAAAATAAATGAATATAAAATTAATTTTTTCACTTTATAGCGTGTTTAACACATAAAATAACGTAAAATACTGACCTGAACGACAATTGTGACACTTCAGTGTTTGACAGTGTGAAGGGGCATTTGCATTACAGTATTCTGCGACAAAATATTTTAATTTGCATGCGAATATACGTTAATTACTCATAAGCTCTGCATTGTTTTGATATTGTTTGAGAAATAATCACGGAACTACCGTTTTTTCTGTCGGCTACAACTTAATGTGTTAGAAAGAAATGAATAAACTATGACGAACTGAAAGAAGGGTTTGGTAAAAAGTATATAAGAAAATAATCAAGGGTAATATAACAACACCTTGATTATAGTCGGCTACTTTTGTGGTAACTAGATTTTGAGGCTAAAGCTCTCGGGCTTTAATCTGATTATTTATGTCAAATTATCTTGAAACAAATTATAAAATATTCGAGAAATTTAGCAACAACAAAAATAGCAGACTATTAGTCAAGGTCGTGTTATATTTAGGAAGATTATTTCCTGAGATTTTTTTATTTAAAAATAATAAATAAGAATGAGAATTTTATTACTATAAGTAATAAAAATTAGGGTCTTCTTGTCGGGGTTTTGTAGGTCTGGGTTTAGTCGGTCTGGATTTATTAATTATTTTTGTCAGGTTTTTTTTATTATAAAAATTATTTGACAATATTTTTTGACATCTATCAAAATTATCCAGGATTTTTCTAAATGGATATCAACTTTCCCATTCTTCTTTAAAACTTCTTCTCCCCATACCAGTTTAAGTGAGTTCGGTAATTTCTGTACCAAATCTCTCAACAGTGTAGGGTTCTTAAGATGTTGATGGTATTCTAGAGAGGTTATTGTGTTCACGATCATATTTATATTGCTGGCAAAATGTACGAGATTATCTAGTTCATACTCTCTGATTTGTGAGAAAGATTTTGATTTATTTATAAGTACATCGATAATTCGATCAGGACGACCAAACCTACGTTCCAACGTGCGAATAACTACGTCAAGATTACCTGGACTCATAAGTAATCCTGCTACTGCTTGTCTTGCGTCTCCTTTTAAACATTTTTGAAGCTTGATTAATTGTTCTTCTGGTTGGTAAAGGCAGAGTTCAGAGATTCTTTTAAATTGATAAGAAAAAGTTGGCCATTCCTCCGGCTTTCCATCAAAGAATGGAAAATCCTTTTCTATTATTTGTCGTCGCTCATGTGTTCTTGGGGTTGTAGCTGTCTGAATGACGTTTGCTATTGTGTCGCAAAATTTGGAAAACTCAGGTTGTAGATGTATTGTTTGGGGTTGCGTCGTCGTATTTTTATATTGCACTGGAATATCTTCAGGATTTTCTTGAAATTGTATTTGGTGATCGTGTACCCAGTTTTCAGCGTAGTGTTCATCGGTGTTTTGTGAAAGGATGTCGTCACTCATCTTAGTTTTTGCTTTTTTGTTCTTACTTTTTACAGCTTTCGAATATCGTGACTCAATTTCTGCTTCCTTTAATTGTTTTTCTAGTTCTAAGATTTGTAGGGCTTCCTCTTTTTGTTTAGTTCTCTCTTCTCTTTCTAGCTTTTGTCGTTTTTGCTACATGATTTCAAACTATTTGCCTTATTTTCAAGATGTCGTCGCGCTTCCGAGGTCATGCTACATGATTTTAAACAATTTGCCTTATTTTCAAGAATAAGAGTACAAAGTAAATTAAAATAAAAAAATTAAGTCTAATACGAATTAAAGTTAAAAACTGCATCATTTAGATTGCTTAAATATTCCCTTTTCTAAAGGTGTTCTTTTTTAGAGATTTTGAAGTTTATAATGGAATTTATAATGCAGTTGGATGATGCCTCTTTATTTACTCTACCACTATTTTTATCAGAACTTCGCATTTTATAATATTTTGATGAAAAAAAGAGGTCTGTGAAATTGCGCACGCAAGTTGCATTTAATACATTTGATATACATTTGAGAAAGTGTCTTAAATCATGAATAAGTACCAAATATAATCCAAACGATTTATTATTATTGTTTTAATACAATTAATACTTTTAAAATAAGTTATTTACAATTCGATTTCAAATTTTGCGCCAAAACTTAGATACCGGTCAAACGCCAGCTGTGACGTCACTTGTTCCTAAACATTGTCAAAGTTTTATTAAATAGAAAGTTATTTGGTAGTTTTGTGTTAATAAGATTGATTCTACATATTATAAATGTTGTGCGGTGCCGCAGTGTGGAAGTACTAGTAGTAAAACACCTTAAAAACTATTTATTCACGTACCACGTACAAAAACGATGCGGGAAATGTGACTTTAACTAGACCATAGGGATTCGGCATTTGTATATACACAAAGTAAAATGTATTTCTGTGAGAATCATTTTGATGTAAGTTTATTAATATTTGTTAGATTTCCTTGCATCAAAAAAATATTAAAAGAAATGAAACAATCTGTTAAAAAGGTAAAACATAACCTCAAAACTATATTATTTTATTTTATTATATTCAATTTAACTTTTCGAGTTTATAAATACCTACGATTACTATTATAATGTATTTTGAGTAAATTTCTTACATGGAGCTCTTCACATTTTTAAATTCCACTTTCCATTATGGGAAAACCTTTAAAAATTGATTGGTATGTAAGGGTTAAGGGCGCCACTATCTTTTTATACGTTAACGAAGGAACAACAGGAACTACACAAAAACTAAGGTTAAAAAGATAGAAAGACCTTGTAATTAGACTGAATTTGAAAGCAAAAAGAAACTACATTTAATGTCAACCGAACGCGCTGCACCCTTAAGACTTATAGTCCATGGGTATATAAATCAAACTGTTATTAAAGAATATTTGTTTATTAATAAAAAAATTGTAAATTGCCACAGGACATGTAAACGGAAATGTTATAAATGGACTTGACTTATTTTATTTGATAGAGTGATCCGGTGGTCTCGGTTTGTGTACCGATACTTGTAGTTGGGGCTGGTGGTGGTTGCTTCTTCGTGAAAAGGAACTGCTAATGGGTATATTTCTTCAGCAAAAGGAATTGCTATTATAATGGGTATATTGCTTCATCAAAAGGAACTGCTACTATAATGGATATATTGCTCTCTACTGGAGACTATACTTTTCCCTGCTAGGGAGTATATCTCTCCCTACTAGCGGGCTGTATTTTCGGTGATACAACCAGAGAAATGGATTGTCTAAATTGCCACTAAGGGTTGCGTTGGAAGAAAGCAGGAATCTCGACGTTTGTCTTAATTTATAAATGGGCGTAACAGGGGTTTCTAGTTGGACGGTTGCGTTCGTTTTGGTAAGAGTTTTGTTTCGGGTACGTTCTATTGTAAGGGGTAAGTTTGATAGTGGTAAGGTTCTGTCTAATATACATTGAGTCGGGGTTGATTTTAGAGTTCGGGAGGACGGTAAACTAAGGAAAGGTAGCATAGCGACAGACATGTTACAAAATTATCTTTTCTTGGTAAAATTATATACTTATTTGAGTACAGTCTCATCCCTATTGTCATTAGTTGTCAAATTGACATTACAATGCGGTTAAAATCTTTGTTATTATGCATGGTTCTTTCTACCAAAGAAAAAGTTCTCTTAGTAAAACATTATTCATACGTAGTTGGACGGAATAATGGCCCATGTGAGAAAGATATCAACTAGTAAAAAATTTTAACCTAGTAAAGCTGTAATTGAAGTCGTTGATAAAGCAAACAATACAAAAACTGTCAGATATAAACAAACTGGTTACTATGAAACTACAGTTCATGTAAGCGCTTAGTTTCAACACCCCCACAACTTGAACTGTACTGAACTAAACTTGAATTTTATGGAATTCAAAGGTTTCGTCACCGAATTGTTCCCCAGAGCTTTTTTGATATAAAGATCTTCTATGCTCTGCTATGCTTGGACCGTTAATGAGTGATTATTCGTTAGCTTAATTGCATTTGCGTTATCACTGTTACAATTACCACGAATATTATTTAGTGTAGTCTTTTGAGCAACTCAAGTTCTTTTGCTCCTTATTCGCTGACGGAAACGAAGTCGGGTCGTAGTAGAGAGAGCAACTGATTTTTGTAACCGAGAAGTCCAAAACACTGCTGTTTCACCAATTAAGGAAACAAACCCATCGTTTATCGCCGAGTTTGTAGGTCGCCTGCAAGTTAAAATTTAAAATGGAGGGAGTAGCAGAAAAATTAAAATCCGTCTCTGTAAAGTAAAAATGAACGTGACTTGCTTTGTTTCAGTTGGTTTTGTACATGATGTTCATTCCATCAAAGCAAAACAGGGATTGAAGAGATCCTTCAATTAAATAAAAAAAAACTGCCTTTTTCGGGAATTTCCAGTAGGGGCGATATTACTTTTTTGAAGGAAAAAGTCTTGGAGAGTCTTTGATGACATCTGCTAGAAGAGTATTTTAATTAATTTTTTGATTGTGTTTTATTTTGTAAAAAAGGGTCTAAATTTATAGAATAAACACTTCAGGAAAGCGTAATTATTTGGTTTTGTTATTTTTATTGTTGTTTTTAATCAGACGCGTTTGGTGTTTTTGTTGACACGTCCACTACATCGATTTAGATGAATTTACCAGAATTTCATACGTAATAATATTACCCATGACTTACCGGACATTCTACGACAACTTGGGATAATAAAACATCTAGCAAATCAGCCATTAAAAGTTATCCATGAACAAATAAATCTTGAAAGTTCTCCACTAAGCTGATTGAATTAATAGTTATTTATTGTACAAGATGATAAAATTGTACTTTACCTTCGAGATCGTTTTTTGCCGTCGAGACGTCAGTCGCTGATTATGCTTAAGAAGATACTTTACAGACACTTTAACATTAACTATGGAAAAAAAGTTTGATGTGTTTATATTTACATTAGAATAATGCATTCCATATTTTTGTTTGTCTGAATTTATTCATCTTTATTCTCCTGTTCTAAACATTCTATTATTGGATACTTAATTTAGTCTAAGGAGTTTATATAGCTTTGTAGAAAATAAATCATCTCTCTCTTTCTCCCTGTTTCATTAAAAATATATACATACAAAATTTATATTATAAGAAAATTTTATCTGCTTTATTTCAACTGTATTTCTATTCAAATGTGAAAATTTTCAGCGAGTTATTCTTGCCGAGTCCGTAAATATTAATTAATGTTAATCCTAATGAAAACAAGCGCCTGAGAAGTAAATTTGGACGATCGAAAGATATTCTCAAGAATGATCAGTGTTTTGTAATAATAATTTATGAAACTAATCCTCGTAGAGATGATGAATAGAGGAAAGAGTACTCTGAAAAAAAAGTAAAGTGATAAAATTGCATTTGATAAAAAGACAATGTCGTTGCAAAACAAAATATTGTGATGTTGCCAAGCTGTCGTTATTTTCTTTACTTAACGAAAACTAGAAAAGTAAATCTGACAGTTCTTTTTTCATTGGTCTTTACCTCGTAGGACGTAAGTCAAAAATATTTATTTAAAAATAAAAGGCTAGTAAAATAGGCTTGATTTATTTATCATGATTTGCCTAAATAATTTGTAATAAAAATTTTTTTTTTAATTAAATTTATTGTACCTACTAATCCTTACTTTTTGGAAATCCATCTTACCAAAACTGATAAAAAACTCTTCGTTTTAACAAAACTTCCAATATTTATTTAAAAAATTACTAATTCTAGCGAAACGGCTGTCATTGACGTTTAATAAAGCAATTTTTTAAATAAATAGTTTGTTTAAAACAAAGAGTTTTTTATTATTCTTTTTTTTTTTAATCTTTAATCAAATACTAAGATCAAATGTCAATAAACTTTCAAACAAACTGGAGAATTATAAGACTCTCTGGATAGTAAAAGATGAAGATAATAATACAGGGTGGGTTAAAAGGGTTATGTAGTATACAGGAGGAAAATAAAAAGTTTAGGAACTGCTTTTTTAGTTTTAGGAAGCTTTAAGTGAAATTTTAAGGTTTTCGGGACAGTTAAAGTGGAAAATATAGATACAGGGAGGGATCAATAGGGTATATAGTATACAGGAAGAGAATAAAAAGTTTATTATAATTGTATTATTTTTAATTTATTTATTTTTAGTATTAGTAAAATTTTAAATAAAAATAATTGCTAACCTAACTAAAAAAATAATATAATTTTTAATTACAAAGAGTCTATATTACAATACAAACATAATTAATTACCCTAAACTTTAGAACTTTAGAATCGTTCAGCGAAATATCTGTCATTAAGTTTTTAAAAAGCAATTTTTTAAATAAACGGCAAGTAAGATGATTGCACATAGTTGATAGGGTTGATACAATAAATTTCATAAACTTTAAATTATTGAAAGAATAATTTTTTATCAAAATTATTTTTAAATAAAGTAAATCATCCATCTTAAATGTAGCTTTCAATGATTATATAAATGATTTTTTGTTAAATTACGAAAATTATTATTAATCATGAGGCTGAAATAAACCATAGATTATAACTAATTTAAATTTACAATGCTACTTTAGATAGAATAGAAACCAAGTTTCTTGTGGGTAGTAGGTACAGATTCATCCCATTTAGCTTGATAAAAATTAGCAGCAATGGCGTCTCCTAAATTATATTTCTTAGCAAATTTCTCAGTATTAAACTTTCCGCGATTTCCATCAGTAGGTCCATGTTTAGGTTCCGTAAATTTAAGTTTCTCGGGCTGTTTGTACAATAGGAATACATATCTGTGAAGTCCTGATCCTTTTGGAGGAGCTGAACCTACACAATTACTTATTATTTCGCCTTCGGATACTTTTGATCCTGGTATATTGACAACCAGCCAATGATTCCATTCTCTTGCTTTTGGATTTGTTCTGCTGGGAGCATCTGGATCGGTAAGCATTAAAGTGTAGTACGAATTACTGTCAGCATCGTATTTAACTTGGGGTTCCTGAAGAACTTGTGTTGGAGTCAACTCATTACCAAAATCAACTTCTTTATTCGATTTGTATGTAACTTTCCGAGAAAAAGCTTAAAAATAATTTAGGAGACGCCATTGCTGCTAATTTTTATTTAGATAGAATAATAAATTCACAAATATCTCAATGTTGACACCCTCTACACTGCGTACATCCTTTGACATTGAAGTAAAATATTTAAGGATTTACATCTAAATTATTCCCTAAAAGTGGCACGAAAAGGTCTTGCAGGAAACTTAACATTAATTTACCTTACAACTAAGTAAATTAATTTCCTAATAATTATGAGAGAAGTTTCAAAACGCATACTCACAGGTGAGTATGAAGAAAATTCGTCACTAGGTATACCTGTATATGTAAAGTGTAAAGTCGATTCACAGCGTTCTTTGTCGCCTTCCGCTTTCCAATCTCCATCTCGTTATGTCATTCCATAGATCGTCCTCCAGTTCTCTTTCCTCTACACAATATACCAACTCGTATTCTGTGCGAAAGAAAAAACATTCCAAATACACCAATTTTTCCCTTGTAGTGTCTTTTAATTTAGAGGTTGCTATTCGCAGTCTTCATTTTTGTCCGATTTCGGTTTTTTTTTTTTAATTTAATATTTCCCCTAGAGATATTGGTGGCAAACTAAATAATAAAGGAATATGCCATTTTATCGCGCTTTCCTGCTGATGACTACTTAAACTCTCTTTCTCTGCGCGAGATTTGATTGTACAGATTTGCCTTAAGAAAACTTTTTTTTTAGAATATTTCATGGCCAAGCTAGGCTCATCAGTGCCATTCATTGAACAAGAACCACTGCCATTTCTATGTCTCACTATCTATCTTTGGTATCTAATTTTCCATCTGTCGTTTCGCTGTCTTTCCTGCTTGATTTGTCGAAGAACTTGTTTCGTGAGCTTTGGCTTCTGTTGTTTCTGTACTTAAATCTTTTTTGAGATTTTCCATTCCTTGATATTTAAGAATGTTTCTCTTATATCCTACACTCTCTTATAGTTTACAGTTTTTTTTTCATTTATTGTATTTTTTGGCAGTGGAGCCTTCCTACTTTCCTTTCTGTTAGTTTCCTCCCTAGCAAGGTGTCTACTGCAAAGGGGGATAAGATAGTAAGTTTGGCATGAGTAGCTAAATGATCTGAAGTATAGTGAACCTAGATTCAGAATCGTTGGTTCAAGAAATCCTGTCTACTGTGTATAGCGCGTGGCGTCTACATTCTTAAATATTTAGACTAAAATGTTCTAGTAGACATCCGTCATTAGTGGGTTAATAAAATTTCATTTACTTTCTTCGCTGAAGTTCTTTTATCTGCGCTAACTAACAAAACGTAGTCGCCATGGTGTGCTGGTTAAGTGCGTTGGCTGACATGCAAGAGGTTCTAGGTTCAATCCCCAGTAGCGGTGAAAAATATCTAATAATGAATTTCGGGGGCTACCTTTCGGAAAGCAATGGCAAACCACCGAAAGTATTCTGCCTAGGAACATCTCCGGCATTAAACTGGAGGTCCCAATTGTCTGTGTCGAGAATTCTTGAAATACGCACAGCACAGGTAATTGCGAGAGGTCGCCTATGCTCTCTACAGAGTATGTCTCGCAAAGAAATAACAAGACAACATATCAGTTTGCGCAAGGCACGATTTAATTCCATTTTTGGGCCGCGATGAATCATTTAAGTTACTGTAAACAACACAAATAGCGCTCGTATGTCAAAACGTTCTGAGTACATATAACCTCAAAAATGTCCAACTTTACGATAGAGCTGTCAGTTGCCAGATTGCAACACCAGGGTTGTCAAATCCCGAAATATTAAAGGCAATGTAATAGAAAATACCTTTTTAGAACGATTAAGGCTTTATTCAGCACAAAATTCGAGTGACAGAATAAAGAATATAATACATTAAAAACGTCATAATAAAGTAATTGCTATGGTAACAAGTTAGAACCGTACTAGCACCACACTCTTCCTCCCATTAATAATTCATTGAACTTCTCTGGTAAACCACGTTGCCTGGTCGAACTATTATGATTGTTGAACTGGGATGTAGATGGAGATTCGAGAGATGAGTTGGAGGAGACAGAATCTTTGCGGAAATTACTGTCATTGTCGGTAGAATGTATCGGAATAAGTGATTGATTTCCAGATTCTTCCATCTCTGAAATACTCTTTGATTGGTCTGGGTTCAAGTTTGCTTAATCATTTGAAACCGTTCGAGATTGCCGTTGCGAATCGTTTCCACCATTAGGAGCCAAGTGTCTCAGTGATACAGTTGTCTATCTTCCATCTTCCTGCCTGACTCGAGCATAGTTGGGATCAACATCGATCAGTTCTACTTCTTCTACCAACGGGTCGTACTTACTCAGTCGAACGTGCTTTTTGTTGGATTTAATATTCATAAAGTTCATATAATGCGAACTATTTGTTCATTTAAACTTGAAGAAGGCGGTAATATTCCACAGCACATTACTCGCATGCAAGAGTTATTTTTGAAACTTCGGGATATTGGCGAAGAGTTGCTATCAGATAAATGGAGTGTTGCAATGTTGTTAAGCAATTTACCTAGAAGCTTTGATCCTTTAATTACAGCCCTAGAAACTCGTCCAGAACAAGAGTTAACGTTTGCCATAGTGCAGCAAAAGGTCATTGCCGAATATGAACGAAAACAACACGCAGAAGAAAATTCTTGTGGTTCTACAGAAAAAATGATGAGGTCAGTTTGCAGTAAAGATATAAAGAAAACTAATATAAAATGTTATTTTTGCAAAAAGCAAGGTCATATGAAAAAGGATTGCAAGAAATACATAAGTTGGAAACAAAATCAACCAAATAAAGTGAATGCAATTGAACATAAAGAACATTTGTTTACATTTGAAATTCAGTCAGATGGTTGGATTTTGGATTCTGGAGCTACGCGGCATGTAACTAGTGACAGAAAGTTTTTTACATCTTTGGATACATCATATATTGATAAAATTGAAGTAGCCAATGGAGAACTAGTTGACGTTGTTGGTATTGGGACTGGAAATTTATGTTTTAAAAATCAAGAAGGTATGGTTACACCAGTTACTTTAACCAATGTGCTTTATGCTCCTAAAGTTGTTGGAAATTTAATATCAGTTCGACAACTAAGCTTAAACCAATTTTCAATCAATTTTAGAAAAGACTTTTGTGAAATTCTTAAAGATGGAAAGCAGGTAGCATTTGCTAACTCTGTTGGTAATTTATACAGATTATGTGAACCACATGAAATTCATACAGTGATCGAACATAAAGACAATTGTATTCATTCGTGGAATCGTAAAATGGGACATCGTGATCCAGAAGCAATAAAGAAAATGCATACTGATGGACTTTTAGATAAAATAGTTGATTGCGGTATTCAAATGTCATGTGATGTATGTATGAAAGGAAAATTGACCAGATTACCATTTCCAAAACAGTCTTTTAGTGAGTCAACCAAACCTCTAGACTTGATTCATACCGATGTTTGTGGACCAATGCAAACGGTAACACCAAGTGGTAAGCGATATATGGTCACATTTATAGATGATTTTTCAAGGTATACTCATGTATACCTATTGAAAAATAAGTCCGAAGTTCCTGAAATTTTAAAACATTATGTAGCACTTGTGACAAACAAGTTTGACAGAAAAGTAAAAACTTTTCGATCTGATCGTGGAGGAGAATATTTAAATACTCGCTTAAGAACATATTTAGCAAACGAGGGTATCCGGACTCAATTAACTGTTAGTTATTCCCCACAGCAAAATGGAGTAGCAGAAAGGAATAATAGAACTTTGGTAGAAATGGCACGTTGTATGCTGATTGATGCAGGCTTACCAAATCAATTCTGGGGTGAAGCCATAATGACTGCTAATTTCATTCAAAACAGAGTTCTTACTCGTGCAAAGAAGTTAACTCCATATGAACTATGGAACAACAAAAAACCTATAGTAAACAATTTTCAAATTTTCGGTTCAAAATGTTTTGTTCATGTTCCAAACCAGACGCGCCAGAAATTGGATAATACAGGATCAGAAATGATATTTCTTGGATATGATGAAGAATCTAAAGGTTATCGATGTTTTAATCAATCTTCACAAAAGGTGGTAATAAGTCGTGATATTAAGTTCAGTGTAGAAGCGTATCAAGAGCAACGTGATATACCTAAAATTGATGAAGCTGCTAAATCAAAGGTTGAAATATCACTCCAAGAAATGAACATTCAGGAGGAGAGTAGTAAAGAATTTGAACCAGTTACAGAACCTAAAATTCGTGTTTCACAGAGATCAACTAAAGGTATTGCTCCTCAAAGACTGATTGAAGAACTACATACTGCCAAGGAAGAACTTAAAGAACCTAAATCCTACAATGAAGCAATTACCAGCAAATTTAAAGATAAATGGCTAAGTGCAATGTCAGATTGTGTAAACGAGGAGGAGTGTTGGATTTAATATTCGGATTCGTTTCCACAACTTTTGTTTTATTTTATTACCATAGTAACAAGTTCTCTTATAAATATATTTGTTTATATAGTTGTCAAAAATATATAAAAATTGTGTATGTCAAAAGCTAAACCTTTGAATTAAATAGTTATTCCTATATGAAGAAATAGTATTATTGCTTCCAGTTTATAAAGGTTCAACACTTTTTCATGAGAACTTTAGTAGTAGGCAGCCGTTAGCAGATCTTCTATTATGTTTGAACATTCGCTCATGGAGAGTTTCATTTGTCGCAGCACATAGGAGAGATCTTATGGAATGGAGCGCATCTGGAAGCATCATTTCCCAATCGAAAGGTGATAAATTTCTTTGCTTGAGAGCCAGAGTAATTGCCCTCCAAATAGTTCCATTTTCGCGCTCTATTTGTCCATTACCGGGAGGATTATAAGGAGTTGACATAGATGTTGCTACACCGCGTTTGTGAAGAAATGCTTGGATTTCTTTAGATATAACATGCGCCTCTGTCCGTATGCACATATGAAGGAACACCGAATAAGGAAAACAAATCAAAAGGAGAGTCAATAACGGTTGACGAACACATATTTTCAAGGGTAAGCAAACGGGAATCTAAAATACTCATCAATAATAGTAAGGAGGTATCTATTGCGAGATTTAGATGGAAGAGGACCCTTGAAATCCATGCTGATTCGCTCGAAAGGATGGGTGGCTTTATTCAGCACAAAAGTCGAGTGACAAAATAAAGAATATAACACATTAAAAACGTCATAATAAAGTAATTGCTATGGTAACAAGTTAGAACCATACTAAACTACAAACTAACTTAATCACAACCTAATTGGCATGTATCGATTAATCTTTAGTTTGGTAGTAAATGTAGAAACAATTAAGCATTTTTTATTTGTGGACACGGGAAAATACGCCAATAAAAGTATGCGGTAGACTAACGGATAAATTATCGATTTATATACAAAAAATATATATAAAACGTGTCTCTGCATCAGAAAATGTGTGACCAGATTAATTAGATTGGTAAGAAAACAGTTTTCTAGTCTTTCTATTCAACGAAAACGTACTTATAAAAGGTAGGCTTCAATCTAAGTAGATAGAATGAACCGTGATAAGAATACGAAATTTAGTTCGGATGAAATAAGAATAAAAACTCTTCCTCGACGATCAACTATAGCCTGTTCTTTTTTAACTGGGCACGTATGCTTAATCAACGTTATATGATCAGAATTTTAGGTCTGTTCCAACGAGGAATAACTGTTCAAGAATCGATCATTTTCATTCCACCAGTAGAAATATGCGACAGATTAGCATAACCGAACACTTCATATTACAAAAAATATGCGTTTCATTAATTCTTTGGCTTTATTAACACACAACAGTTAGACATTGGCAATTAGATTTTAAATGACAGCTCTAAAATTAAATAGAAAACAGACAACAGAATGCAGTCCAAAAATTATCTTAAATTGTTTAAATTTGTAAAAATTTATAAAAAATTGCCTAACAATCTTCGAGCCTAGTCAATATGAAAAATCCCCCAAAACAGTAGCAACAACGGAGTTGTTGATGCATTTACAGTGTTTTCTGTAATCGCGGAAGACGTGTGGCTATGATGTAGCCCTTCAACAAAAGTTTCGCCCCTTTGGATCATTCTTGCAATGTTGTTTTTGCCTTCAATCGATTCTTCTATATACTTTTTTGCAACTGAAGAACTCTTCCATCCACCGTGCTGTTTTAGAACTTTAAGGTCAGCTCCGGCATTGGCCAACAACGTTGAGGATATCCAACTGAAGCAATGACCTGTATACTTTTCTGGTTGGTATAGTTTTAAGAACTCAGCTATATTCTTAGGTGCTCCGCCAACAGTAGGTATACCAGCTCTTTGAGACAGACATTTCCCTTGTCTATAAGCCACCAAAAGAGCTTTCAGAGAGACGTGTTGCCGTAAATTCATGTATTTTCTAAACACATCCAAATAGTGAACCTCATCACTGTTAATCACAGTGAAAACTCGTCGAATATGCGTTTTTGTCTGGTTAATCGTAACTACAAGCTGATTACCCGTATCCTTCACATCACTAACTTCTAAATTATAGATCTCTTCCCTTCGGCAACCTTCAGCAACTCTAAGTAATGCTATCACTTTGAGTAATAGATATTCTTTATCTGGAGCGTCCCTCATGAAGCTTTCAATTTGTTCCTTTGTCAGCACCTTCGACTGGTTTGGCTGATGGTCTACATTTTGTTTTTTTCAAAAAAGCTATCAACTTTGGGAAACTTGATATGTTGACATTATCATTAACCATAATCATTGATTTTACTATCGAGTATTTGGACCATAATAAAGAAGGGTTGCATGTTTTTGACTGAAAATTTAAACTGTTGAAAAGAATATTCTTTAAAAAAACTGTTCTTACCACATCCATAAATTAAGCCAACATCACATTTTCATCAGCACGTCTTTTCAAGTGTTGTTCATGCCAGTTGCAAAACAGCGCATATTCTTTTTCGCAGACTTAACTGGAATGATTTGCCCCATCGCTTCCGCAGTTTTATCAGCAATTTCATCTAATTTCAGATCCATTTTCTCCGCAGATATTTCGTGTGTGCTGAAAAATTCAATATGTTTAATTTAAATTGTAACTTGGTAACCGCTGTTCATTTTTTATTTATAAAGCAAATCAACCATATTAAGAATAAATCAAGTAACATAATTTTTTCACGGAAGTCTACATGACTTCCTAATAAAATAATCAAATATGTCATTTTAGTTTCTTATTTTATTGCGTTTAAAACCAAAAGCAGTATAAAAAAAATATAGTACGATACACGTCCTTGAAGTGATTATTACGGTACTCGATTAGATATTCTTGACTCGGCTCCTTCGTCGCCTCGTCCGTAATAAGTCACTTCCCGGACTTGTAACATAAATAAATAATACTTTATTTTTTGGGTATATTGTAACGTAAAAGAATAAAGTGTAATAATTAAATATTCTATAATAGTATAATGAGCATTATCTACAGAAGTTGTTTAATATAACTAAATCAAATAATTTTAATTATATTGTATTATTTTATTGTATATTTTGTGTATTTGTAAGAAAATTTTAAGTTGGAAATTATTTTATTATGTAATGTATCGATATTATATTTAGTACATAAATATGTTATTTAGAACTTAGTAGAAACTTCGCGAAAATTGATTATATAATGTGTAAAAAGGAAAGATATATTTTACTATATTTTATTCTGGAATGATCGATGATAGACGAAGTAAGAATGTCTAGTCATAAATATGAAAGAAAGAGATACACATATTTTTTCCCAGAAATGACTAATCTCTAGAACAAAAAAACGAAGCTTCTAGAAGTTTAAAACCTATAAAAGACTGAACAGAGGTCGTTAAAGGGTAGTATATAATTGGTAGTCAAACATTGAAGATCTGAGTGTGAATAGTCAATTTAAACAAACAGTTTTATAAAAGGAAGTTTATTATTGGAAGTCAAAGAGAGAAGATCAGTGAGTGTGAACAGTCAGTTAAAAAGTGAACAAACAGTTTTTAAAGTAGTTATAATAAAGTGACGTTAAAATTACAAAGTAAAACAATTATAAAGTAAAACAAAGTGCCAAAAGTAACATTAAAAACTAATCAAAAGTGAAATTAAAACATTTTCGGTTGATGTAAAAAAAAGAAGAGTACTTACTATTTTAATACAACTAAAGGAACTATAATCCATCAACACTAAAATTTGAGGAACAAACAAAGAACAATAATTACACAAGAAACTAATCGTCTAACAACACTTCAGTTAACCAAAATCGCAAATACTACGTATCACTTCGTTCGTCTCCGTTCTTCATAGATCACCTACAGATTTTTCCACCAATCAGGAAACAGGACTTTACATATCAAGGTCAGATAAAATTGTAATTTATTAAAAAAATTTTGTAGTAGTTAGTTGAATTTTATAAGTTAAAAAAATAACAAAGGAATTTACTTGGTATTTAATAATTAGTGTATTTGATAATCTTACTTGCCACCACATAAACAACATTGGTTAGTTTAACTTAATTCACATCAAGTAAGTTCTTTTATAATTACTAAAGGCCTTTCTTTTTAATATTTTTTCTAATTAGTTTCATTATTAAACTTTCAACATTACTGTTTAATTTAACTATTTTATAATAAATTTATAATTAATCAATTTTATTCAAATACCTTCTACCTAATAACCCAATAGAAACTAGCATAACCAAACACCCCCTGAGAAAAAGATCTTGTTGCTATTAGTACATTTAAATAAGTAATATCAATCTAATAAATAAATCAATAAACTTTCTCTCAAATCATAATATTCATTACAAAAGATTGACTTATTTTATCGAATTTTGATTTATTACTAACCAATGACAAAAGAAAATTACAGATTTTTGTAATATCCACTTGTTGAGCAGTGTGTTTACAATTACTAATGTACAATCAATAACATTGACTCGTGATTGGCTGGTTGCGATAACTTTTTTTCCATAAAATGGATGACGTACAACAGATTGCAAATATTGAGAACCTAGAAAAAGCTGAGGAGGGACAGTTTAAAAGTAATTACAGATTTGAGAAGAGGTTGTTATTCGATATTTTCATACCCCAAGAGAAATTTGCCCATAACTTGATTAATATTGTAGAACTATTTACGAGACCACATAAAAGAACCACTTACCTAAGTATTTAGACGTAGGTGTTTCATTTGAAATTATATTAACTAGATAAAAAATCTTTTTCTAATTTGGACATATAAAGTGAGACTTTTTAAAACTGATTAACATTATGAAACATCTTTTTGTAACTAGTTACATAAAGTAACATTTTATGCAATTCGTGACGAAAAATGTATTTTAAAATTAGCGACAAAAAGAATTATTCTAGTTATTAAACTGTTATAATACAAAATAAAAACATAAATTATAAATTAATTAATTATTACAAATATTGATAACATAATTATTGCAATTACTCAAATTAATTCCCGCCGACATATATTTTCATTTCTAGAACTTGCTGTTATTTGGGATGCGGAGCACATTGCATTAGATGTTTCACCAAATATTTCTTGCGCTAAAAGTTTTTTATTATTCATGGAATATTCAATATATCCCTCCGCAACAGAGGTAGATTTCCAACCTCCACGCCTCTTTGATTTTAAAATATCAGAGCCACTGTCTGCTAGGAAAGTAGCAGAGCTTCTTCTGAAGCAGTGGCCAGTATATAGAACAGGATTTGAAAGACCAAGAAATTGTGCAATAACTTTTGGCAGACTGCTTAAAACCCTTTCGGTCACAGTGTAGTCAATTAACTACGTCAATTTTTCAAAGCTCTTATGATCTTACAAACCGCTTGTATATGTTTGGTTTACATTGTAGTCGCTTGATTACATCCTAACAACATAATGTAAGACCGCAGTGCGATCTAACAACTAAGTTCGGGACAAACAAAACAAAAACGTTTATGTCCTGCAGGTGCCTGTCGGCCATAGTTTGTCGCCACGGTACTAATTTTTTAAATACTCCTAAGATGCCACAATTTTCAAAATAATTGTCAGTGCCATAGTTTCAGCAGGTTCAGTAGTAAATGTTTGGTTAGTTAAAGCTGTGTTATTTACTGTGTTCTGTAAAATATATTTGTCGAAAAACAGTTGTAGTTATTTGACTACTTTGTGACTATACAGCTTTCTTGAGGTAGGTTTTTTATTCTCAGGTTTTTGTACAGGTTCATAAAACATTAATTTTTAGAAGCCAACATGAGTCAGAAACCTCCGTTAACTTATGAGAAACTTGTTGAGTTGGCTGAGAATTAAGTAGAATACCTTAGGGACGAAAATAATGAGTTTACTGGTCGAGATACACCTGTTGAGCAAGGTAAATTTTATTATTCTTTTGAATCTTTTATGTAATACTTGATGCTTTATAGAGTCCGATAATATTGAAGATGATGTCAACCTAAGTGTTGAACCTGAACATGAAACCGAAATCGAAACTCCGTTGATTGAGTCTAAAAAAATAAAACTAGTAAACTTTATGATGGAGCATGATTAGACCGAGATACAAATTTCCCTTCCCGTTGTAAAATGGATAAATGCAAAGGTTTTTCAAGAGTAAAATGTCAAAAGTGTTCGATACATTTATGTTTGACAAAAACTAAAAATTGTTTCCTGGATTTTTATACCCAATAACACTAAGTTGTCGCATTTGTATAAATTTAATTAAATTTGTATGCAACATTTTTTTTAATGGAACCAACGACATTATTTGTTTACAATGTAGTCAACTGGCTACAAACCAAATTTACCACTTGATCACAATGTACATCTCGCCACCCTTATTTAGGGGTACGTACAAATTTGCAAATATTCTTAAAAATCATAAAAAAAATCAATTAATCGCTGTACAAAAAATCAGAATTTTTACGTCATTGAAATTAATTCGTGACTGGAAGGATTTGTGTTAATTCCCACAGGATTTCTGGTACATTTTCCATTCGCATATTTTACAAAAAATCTGTTGTGTTTAAGAACCTGGGGACGCAACTTAATATATTTTCTTAATATTTCAACAAGATTCGTATTTTCAATGTCTTCAATGGTAATTGCAAACTGCCGTATAACTTTTGTTTTTGAAGGTGGGATATAAACAAGAAAATGGCTTCCTTCGTCTATAGCATTTTCAGCTAGAAGAAATGTTAATTCTGCTTTTCTGCTTGTGAGTTTTTACGAAACTCACTTCGTTATTTCCGCAAAGATCTCACGCGTTACACAAAATTAGGCATTTCGTAACTGATGGCATAAATAGCTATTTTCTACTCCTACTATTATTGTAACTATATTGTATTGTCTCCTGACAACATTCTGCTTCGTTATAGCCTGATGATGGTCATTTGACCGAAACATGTCGCTTTTACGCTATATTAAAGTTGTGGATTAACTTTGAGTTTTTTTTTTATTTGTATAAAGCATCAACCACTTGGGTTATTAGCTAACAATACACATACAATATACTATACAATAACATTAATGAAACATAATCGAGTTGCTTAACTATATGGCGTGAAGTACATTTATGTCTTTTAGGTATTTAAATAGATTTTGAAAATTACAATTTGCTCCTAATATTGAGCGAATGTTATCAGATATTAGATTGCTTTGTCTTTCAGGATTATATTTTCGACAGTCTATTAAGACATGCTTAACTGTTAGATCACATTTACATACATCACATTGCGGTCTATTGGTCTTAGATATTAGGAAACTGTGAGTTAATCTAGTATGACTTATTCGTAATCTGGTTAACTTAACAATGAATTGGCGATTTAAGTCTATATCGCACCAAGACTTGATTTCTGGTTTGAGTTTACGAAGTGCAGATTGCGAGACTTGCCAAACGCGTTCCCATTCACTTAACACTTTTTGTTTAAAGAAAGATTTTAAGTCCGTTACTATCACTTTGTTCACTAATACTGAAGTATCACTGTTGATAGCTTCACGGGCCTGTCGGTCCGCTTCTTCGTTACCTTGTATTCCAATATGAGAAGGTGCCCACATGAAGATAACTTGTAAATGTGCACTATGAAGTTGGTGTAACTCTCGCTTTATGAGACGAGCAATGGGATGAGTAGTGTACAACTGTTTTATAGTTAGCAGTGAACTGAGGGAATCGGTGATAATAAGTGAATTCGGGATAAGATTTTCATTTATGTGAATCAAGGATTGCAAAATTGAGTACAGTTCGCTGGTGTGTATGCTACTAGTAGCTGGGAGTTTAAAATGAAGTGTTGATGATGGAGTAACTATTGCTGAACCCATACCAAATTCGGTCTTAGATGCGTCTGTGTATATATGATAGGGTATTTGGTATTTTGCAACTTGTTCAAGGAAACGTTGTCGAATTATTACAGATGGAGTCTCAAATTTATTGTGTGCTGTAAGTGATAAATCACATGATATAGGTGGGATGATCCAGGGAGGAGGTATAGAGATATTGGATTGAAATATTTCAGGAAATTGGAAGTTGTAAGATGACTGATATCTTCGAATTCTTTCATAGAATGGTGGGTCTAGACGAGTTTTCTTCATGAAAGTCTCCTTAAAACGATTTGCAATTGTATGATGAAGAGTGGGGTGTTGGGTTACGGCAGTTACAGCTGAAGCATACGTTAAAGAGAGGTATTTTCTTCTTAGTTTTAAAGATGGTTCCCCAGTTAAGCATTGCAAACTTGTAGCAGGACTTGTATAGAATGCACCAGTGGCAATTCTTAATGCCGTATTTTGAATAGAATTAAGTTGATTTAATGTTCTAGTTTTGGCTGATGAATATACTATGCAACCATAGTCAAGTTTACTTCTTATCAAAGATTTATATATATGAATAAGACAATTGTAATCAGAGCCCCAGTTGTTATTTCATAGGGTACGCATTAAATTCAAAGCACTTTGACAAGAGTTTTTTAAAGAATTAATATGGGACTTCCATGTTAATCTTCTGTCAAATACCATTCCTAGAAATTTTATACTATCTACATATGTTAGGTTATTTCCGTACAGCTTAAGAGATGGTGCTGCAAAAGAATGTCGCTTAGAGAATAAAACACATTTTGTTTTTGTGGTGGAAAATTGTAATCCTTAGTTTTTTGATGTGTTTTCCAAGTTATTTAATGCACTTTGTAATATCTTCTGTAGCCACTGAATGTTTTTACCTTTTAAAAATAGTACAAGATCGTCAGCATATAGTCTGGCTTTAACAAGTTTGGAACAGTTATTTAATATTTTATTTATTAATACCAAAAACAGTGTTGCACTAATGACAGACCCTTGAGGTGTTCCATTTGCTTGACATTTAGTACTAGATGTAGTGCCATTCGCGCGAACTTGAAACTGTCGTTTGTTTAAAAAATTTTTAATGAAATGAAGCGTATTACCCCTGATCCCCCAACAACTTAATGTTTTTAAAATATCATACTATCATGCTACTAAAAATACTTTCCTTGTATCTAAAATAAACATAATATTATAGATCGAAATTAAACTCGCCCCTTTTCTTTAACCAATTACTAACATCGAACTCTTGATCGCATCGTGAATAACATTTTAAACACGCTTGGTGCTCTCTTTCATCCCATCTTTTTTTGGCTCTTTCGCTTATCGCTCTCTCGAATATCATTTTCGGGGTCCACACGGTTATATACACACATTTGAGAAACTACCTGACCTTATTCATGTTAATGCATTTTAATACCCTACAGATAGGTCCTTATCAATTTTACAATTTTCTGGCATGGTCGTTTATACTCGAAATGAGCGCTTTTTGTGGCGAGATTGGAAATTTTCTTCATATCGACGAGGAACTAAAGATCGTTGACATTTTTTATACAGCGTCATCCCCAAAATACGCATCGAATGGGAAACTTATTTGTTATGGATTTTTCGATTAATAGTTTATTTTACATAAAAGTTTGTGTATCCCCAAAAACAAAAAATGCTCCAATAAAAATTGGCGAAATAAGACTCGTAATATATGAGGTGCATTGAAAAATTTGATTTTAAGTCAAGAATAGGAGATTGATAAGAATAAAGAGAAGAGAAAGACCAGAACATCCTTGGGTAATTGGACTGAGTGAATCACTAAAAGACCAAAAGAGAGAGCTACAAAAAGAAATCAGGAAAGCCAAAAGAGACCAGTGGGAAAAACTCTGTGAGGAATTGAATGAGGACATATCGGGAGATGCCTATAAAATAGTGACAAGGAAGATTGGAATCCAAGTTCCGTATAATCTTGACGTGAATGCACAAACAAGCTGTTCCCTCAAAGGGAAGAAAGAGTAAGAAGATGGAAAAAAGCAAAGGAAATTTCAATACCTTTTAGAATAGAAGAACTAAAAGATGCTCGAGACCAGATCAAAACGAAGAAAACGGCTGGTCCGGATGGAATTCCACCAGAAGCGATGAAGTCCCGAATATAGTTTTAGAGGTTTTTAAAAATCTACTAAGAGAACAAAGTTTTCCAAAAGGCTGGAAGGAAGCAGGAGTGGTTTTAATACCGAAATGGAGGAAGAGAAGATTAGAAAAGGAAGAGGAAAATAAGAATTAGGAATAATAAAAAACTCTTCGTTTTAACAAAACTTCCAATATTTATTTAAAAAATTGCTTTTTTAACCTTAATGACAGACGTTTCGCTAGACGATGCTAATATATTGTAATGATTTAATTTTGGGGTGAATTTTATAATTTATTAATTTGCTTTGTTTGATTAGTTAGTTTTTATTTGATTAGTTAGTTTTTATTAATGTTTAATTTTATACTTATTAAATTGTTTATTTTAGTAGTTTTAATAATATTATTCACAATTCTTAAATGTTTTATCTAATGTTTTAGTTGAGTTTTGTAATTAAATATTATTTAATTGTATATACAGTTTACTTTTTCTTCTGTATATCTCTATGGTTGGGCGCCTTACCAAAATTTTAACTAGCTCATTCTACTTAATTTGAAATTAAAATTTGAAATCTGACTCTTATCTTGGGTAGGATTCAAATCAAAATAAGTATTTAAATATTACAATACAATGAATTAAATAACAAATGTTTCTAAAAGAACTCATACAAATAAAATAAAAAACACTATCAATTGGTTTCCATATGCTTATTACAATTAAATTGATGAATAACCTGATGTGATGGAAATGGAGATGATATACAAAAATATTAATTTACAATTACAACAAAATAAAAACAAAAATATAAAATCTTAACTATTGGACGTACCTTGTATCACAGAGTCTTTTAAATATTGTCTTTGTCATGCGCAACGTGATGAACACTGAGATCGGCTTCTACTTCGTTTACTCTCGGAAATGGAACAGCATACCAAAAAGACAAGATGTCTCCCACTCTTGGATGTATCAATGACGCTTGAATTTAATCTTATAAATTCTATTGGAATCCGTCTTTATTTTGTTCTATTTATTACTTTGGTAAGTAATTTAATAATATTAGAATACTTTTGTGCATGTATTTTTTTGATATTATATGTATTAATTCAACATGAACTGATTTTGATTAATGCAAAATTTTTTTTAGTAATAAATTAATACATACGATGTTAATTGCTCTGCTACCAGGATCATAAGAGAGTGAATCATCGAATTTCTGGCCTTTTTATAGGCTTCCAGGGAAATGACAAATATGACGTAAAAAACGGAATTCACTTATTCATTATTTTCAAAAGTTAACCAAAATTCTCGAATATCAAGGTAATAAAATTACAAATCTAATAGTATCTTTGTTAACTTACAGTGAAATCTTATCCTTATATTTACTTAATATAATTTTAAGTGAAATTTTCCTATGAAATTTTTGATTTGAAATAGACAAATTTCTTGAGCTGTCAAATTTTCTAGACTTTCAAAATTTAAATTAAAACTATCAATTGTACTTAAAATTACCATAAATCCATTAAACTAATCCTATTTTAACTGATAACTACTATTTTAAACTTTAACAACTAAAATTTAAACTTTTAAGAGATTCTGTTATTAGTATTACTTACACATTATATAAGATGAGATTCTCTGTGTTATCAAGGACTCACATCTTAAAATTTATATAAAAAACTTACTTAATTATCCTACATACATTTTTTTTGTTACATAAAATGTCTTTTTTAATGTTTATAAACTAAGTTTTTCAATAGTCATTTCACTATGCACGATCTAAGTGTTCTATCATAAGTTTGTTTGATTAAGTCCAACACTTTAGATATGAGGATTAGTCCACTATATTTCACTACGTTCATTACATGTTTTAAATTGTTCTTGTGGGTTTTTTAGGTACTCATGATCTATTGGAATACTTATTTGTTCATATCTACCATTGATCTCCTTATACTTTTGTAAGTGTTTCCTTTCTATAATACTAATTTAAATACTTAACTACATAAAATTACATGTTTATTTATTAAACATATGAAAACTATTAATAGTTTTGATTTTTATTTCCTTTTTATTGTTTTAGATTATAAATTTGGTTTTTGAAAAGAAAACTAGGTCAATGGTGAATTGTTATATGAAATTGCACTTATTATGGATTGGAAATATTTGATTGTGATAAAATAACAAAATATGGATCCTGTACAAGATAAGACGTCAGGTACATTCTTTGTTTATTTGAATGTTTGTCTGTGAAAATTATAAACTTGAAAACTTTAGATGTAATAAAGAAAAAGTAACTGCTGATGTGCTGAAACTTATTAAGATATCCTTTAAATTACTGGAATGGAATAAATTCATTATTTCGGTTACTGTACATATTTATAAAAAATCCCGATCAAATTTAAATTATAACTTGACATTCTTTAACGTGAAAATGCAACCCCTACCTTCAACCCCCTTAGAATGACAGGTACAACCCCCAATTTTTTAAATGGGAAGTATAGGCTTGTGATATATCATTTGAAAGGTCTCTTCATTCTCTATTCAAAAATGTTATTGTTTTTAAATTTGATGCAAAAATTAGCATAAGAAAAATTAATATCATGTTGTTACCGAAATTCGCTAAAATATACTCGAAACTTATTACAATATACTATTGAGGTTTGATAATTATATAAAAAAATACATTAATTTGATTTTGGAAAATATTGAAAAAAAATTATTTTATATTAATGTCAGGTTTATGTCAAATGAGATATGTTGACATAAATCAGGAGATATCAATGTAATGTTTTTTTTTTGAGTTTTTTGTCATTAGAGTAAGTGGGATGAAGGGAGTGACAGTGACAGTGAGTGGAAGGACAGTTTTTGAAAAAGTCACAAAAAGAATAAAATTTTTTTTGAAAAGTTAAATATGTTGAAAAATGATAATTTAAAAAGAAGGAACAGTTGAATTTATAAAAAGTCAAGACAGTTAAGGGATTAGGAAAAGGAAGTAAAATAGTTAAACAGAAAACGTTTTAATTAATATTAGAAAAATGAGACAGTTATAAAAGATTATTAAAATAGAAAAGCCGCAGCAGTTTGGTGGAATTTTTGCACAAGAAGTTAGGCATTTTTAAAGAAGAAAATTAGAGTTTAAAAATACCTATAATTGAAAGCAGCAGTTTACACGATTATTTAAAATAAATAAATTAAAATGATAAAGAAATAAGTAAAAATTCGTAGTTCTACCTAGCTGGTGAGTGGTTTGTAGAAATTTAAGCAAAATTTTTTTATAATTATAAATTCAAACCATAATAATACTTACAACTTATTTCCTGTTTAGGTCTTGATAATGAGAAAGTGAACAAAAACCATAGCAATGTGGTTTTTAGATGTTTATTTGACTAAAATATTATGGACCGATGAATCATCCTTTTCCAAGGCTGGAGTTTTTAATAGGAAAAATCGTAGGTCATGGGAAAACAAGGAGAATAGAAAAATATTGATAAAACCAATAAAGAAATCAGGAAGAAAAACTCTTAGTGTATGGTGTGGAACTTTCAGAAACAAAATTGTTGGATCCATATTTTATAATTTCAATTTAACTGGAGTTACCTATCTGTAAATGATTCTTCCTGAAGTTGAAAATATTCTTGTAGATAATTTTTTGGTCGTTCAATTTCAGGATATGATTTGGATGCAGGATGGGGCAGCTCCGCATAATGTCCTACCTGTCATTTGAACAATGTATTTCAAGTGTGCATAAGGAATAATGGAACCGTATTATCGTCTCCTAACAGTCCGGACCTATCCCCTATGGACTCATTTTTTGGGGGTTTTTAAAAGACATAATAAATAATAATAATGACTGTATTCAAGTCAATTAGAAATAAATAAAAAGAACAGTAAGCAACTAAAAGGTTGAATTAAACGTTCACTATTTATTTGTAAAATACGTTTTAAATGCAATGACGGCCGTTTCGATATAGAATTAGCATCGTCAGATTGACATATTGAAGTTACATTTTGCTTAAGAATAATAAAAAACTCTTCGTTTCAACATAACTTCTAAGTTTATTTGAAAAAATATGTTTTAAATCACAATGACGGCCGTCATTGTGTATGGTATGTGTATGATATGGTATATTTTTGAAATCAGAAGAAAAACAGCTTTTCAAAAATTCAATAATATTTAGAAAAACGAATAATTTTTTTGTGTCCCCTAAACTAGAACGCCTCTGTACTTTTGTTAATGTTAATGTTATGTGTAATAAAATTAGTTTATAACCACACAAATTTTCTTTTAAAAATTTTTTGTTTATGCAATAATTACTATGTTAAGGGCTGGGACATTTATAATGAATAACCCTGTACAGTGTAGATTATTCTATTTCAAGAATGTGAAAAACCTAAAAATTAAAGAAACTTAGGGTTTTGTTAACAAAAAGGTGACATATTAAAGACGTCAAGCCACCATTAACCTATAGTTACACTCCCAATTTGATACAGAATACAAACCATATCAGACCTTCCCAAACTTATCCCTTTACTATAACTAAATTTCATTCTTCCATTCTATCTTATTTAGAAGCTATTTTAATTAAAAACAGTTTAATATCCCTGATAAATAGAAAATAAAACAAACAGAGAACGAGAGAACTAATAATATTGTTTACTTAAAAAAACGGCAAAAATGGAAAAAACAATTAACCTGCTGTTGTAATACTTTTTCAGTCCAAATATATTTGCCTAAATCGCAAAAAACAGTAAATATTAAAAAATATCATCGATACACGAACGAAGGCATCCGTAAAAGCGATTAATAAAAAGACTAGCGTTGTATGAAATCGGGAATGTGTTGGGCAGTACAGCAACGGATTTTGTGGAGGTATTATTTGCTGAAACAACAGGAAGAACGTCTCTTTGTCCTTTTTGTTTGGATATTTGTCACACGTTTTAAAAATTAATTGGGATTGACGCGTCCAATGTACGCAAATTGAAGGCTGCTGCAAAATCAAAAGAACAATCAATAACAAAAAAAATTCGATGCAAACTACAAATGAATTTAAAAAAACGAGGTTTTAAACGCTTAGAAATTAAAACTGGACGAAAGCCCGCATTAAAAAGACTAATGATATTTTTTTGATAGGCAATTATAATGAAATTAAACCAGATATCACGTGAAACACAAAACTTCTGATATTCCGATTGGATTTCGAATGATTGGCTAATAAAACGTTGAAAATCAACAAAAATTAGTAGTTTAATTGGTTTTATGGGATTTTTTAATTTCATATTATTTATTTATAATTTTGTTATATACTTTACAGGTTTATAAACGAAAATATATATAAAGGGTTGCAGTAAAAAATATATACAAATACAACAGAATATCTGTTTTTTTTTAATTTTAATTTCTATTTATACAAAAGAGAATAAATAAAGCATATATTTCTTACGAACAAAACCAAAGCAACATTGAAAAGGAGCTACAATAGACCCAACGGTGGTCGCAGTGGAGGGGTGGATGAGCGCCCCACTCACATTGAACCTAACCTAACATTGAAAAGACCAGGGATTTTCTGTAAAAATGACGCATATTCACGGCAATGGGGAAGTTTCTTTCTATTGAATTTCAATAAAGTAATTATCCTTATATATCTGTCTGAACCAACTTCCTATGTCCTATATTCCTCTAAGAACATTAAAAATAGAACTATTTCTATTTTTAATTTCTGTTTTTACTGTTCTTAGTAAGATGGACTTCCACAAAGTAAAGGTTACTACAATCAATTTCCTGTACTCCACATTTTTGTCTGATGTGTTCACATCTTTTTCTGTCGTGTAAAGTTTTGCCTTGTATAATTCTTAGTGTTCTTATTTCGACTGTTCTCATCATTTGGAGGGTTCTATTTGAGCCTGGTTTTGTTTCTTCCGCATATCTTATAATAGGTCGTATTATTGTTTTATACAGTGTGGCGCACCGAAAACGAAACAGAGGCATTTACTGGCAGATGATTCCTTTTTTGAAAAAACGCTCGGACCCGTCGATTTTGTTTTCGAGAGGGACACAAAATTGGCATAAAATCACTTTAACATTTGCAGCCCCTTAAGCGGGGGTGGCATCATCCCTAAAATCTTAAATGAAAAGGGGGGTCGAATGATCCATTATTTGAAAGGTCTTTCAACTCCCTTTATAATGATGTAAAATTCATGTATTCAATTCAGTAGTTTTGGAGATTTATTGATTTAAAGTTTAAAGTAGACTTTAATAGGCACATCAAATAGTTTGTACTTCTTTCAGAAGAAATTTGAGTAAAAGCATTTTCTTGATAAATAAATGCTTTTATTTACTACGCCCATGGTTTATTAATAATAAAAATAGCAATTGAAGTGTCCTTTGTGACAAAAAAGTTGTTTCTTGAAGAAAGATAAGTAGAGAATGCCACGTACTTATTTTAAATAGGAAATAGTACATTAATTTCACCAATCTTTGTTGTTAAAATATCATTTATTGCTTTATACATAAATTAACCATTGTATATTCCACGGCAGAAAGGGTTGAAATTATTGAAATATTTTTCGGAAATAATCAGTGCGCTAATAGAACAGCACAAATTTTTAATGAGCGACATGAGAACAATAATGTGCGTGCACCGAAAATATGTTCTAGAACTTGTAGCTAAATTTCGGGAAACTGGATCAGTCGCCAATAAAAAACGTATTATTGAAAATCCCATAAGGAACGAAGCAACAGAAGTGGGGGTTTTAGGGCAAGTTATTGTAGATCCTACATTAAGTACCCGCAAATTGCAAACTTCGTGTGGTGTTAGTCGACGTACTATCCAACGGATTCTAAAGACCCATAATTTTCATCCGTATAAAATTCACCTTGTACAAGAACTTAATGAAGACGATTTTGATAAGCGATTAGAATTTTGTGAAGTTATGAGTGAACGAATTACAAACGATGAACAATTTTTATTTAACATTTGCTTTTCCGACGAATGTTCCTTTTTTTAAATGGCGAAGTAAATCGTCATAATTGTCGATATTGGTCGGACTCTAATCCCAGAATTTACCATGAGGTACACACAGCAGCCACAAAAATTAAATGTTTGGGCTGGCATTTTTGGCGATCATTTGGTTGGTCCTTTTTTCTTACCTGGAAATTTGACTGGTGAAATGTATTTGGAATTACTGCAAAATGCCATAGATCCTGCGCTAACAGATATAATTGAAAATCAGAATGATGGTCGATACGTTGAGAATATGTTAATGGTGCCCCACCACATTACGCATTAAGAGTTCGGCATTCATTGACCATTCCGGGTCAATGGATTGGTAGTAGGTGCCGTTGAATGGTCCCCAAGATCGCCAGATTTATCACCTTTGGATTTCTTTTTGTGGGATTACTTAAAAAGCAAAATCTATGCTACTCAGCCAACATCCTTAGAAGATTTGCAACAAAGAATTGTGAATGAGTGCCAACAAATTACTCCTCAAATATTGCAAAATGTCCGGCAACGTTTTCAGCAAAATCTTTATTATTGCATGGAAAGTAATGGTGGTCATTTTCAACATTTACTCGGCTGACAGGTCAGTTCATTCTTTATTTTTTAACAACTTTGCTGCTATGTATTGATCTCATCTTACGATGATGTATTTAAACTTTAATCAATAAATCTCCAAAACTACTGAATTGAAGTACATGAATTTTACATCATTGTAAAGGCAGTTGAAAGACCTTTTAAATGATGGATCATTCGACCCCCCTTTCCATTTAAGATTTTAGGGATGGTGCCACCCCCGCTTAAGGAGCTGCAAATGTTAATGTGATTTTATGCCAATTTTGTGTCCCCCTCGAAAACAAAATCTACGGGTCCGAGCGTTTTTTTTTAAAGGAATAATCTGCCAGTAAATGCATCTGTTTCGTTTTCGGTGCGCCACCCTGTATATTGTGACTTTGCTTTCAGTATTTATTTCTTTCAGGCATCCCGAAATTCTTACTGCTTTCATTGTTTGTTCCCTGACCTCGTTGGAGAGATTACCATAGGTTTTTATTTCTACTCCAGGATATTGGAAGAGATTTACCTGTTCTACAATCTTGGAGTCAATTTCTAATTTTTATCTTATCGGGTCTTTCGATATTAACTACTTCCCGCTTAGTCTTGTCGGTATTAATAAGCATATTTAGTTATTTAGCTTTGATATTAAATATATGAAATATATTTTGGAAATTGTTTTTGGAGAAGTATATTTGAATCCGACCAAACCTTTAAGGAAAACTGATCTCTGTATTTAATTGTAAGTTTGTCAAGTCCTAACCTCTACAGGTTACACTAGCGTCATCTGTAAATATAGTAATTTTCCCATTTAATTTTAAATCTGGTAATATCTTTGATAAAAAAAGAAATATAATTGGGTCTAAAACTGAATCCTATGGTGCACTATTTAAAAGGAGATTACTGGATTATTTTTCATTAGCTTCTTCTAAAAATAAAATATTTAAACCAAGTTTACTCAGTAGAATTTTGTGATTAACACAGTTGAATGCCTTGTCAAAATCGCAAAGATGGAAGCTGTATAGAGGCGAGTGTTGTAACATCTGAGAGGATCCCCATTTATTGTTAGTCTTAAAACCTAACTTTATATTGTATTTATAAAGAATATGGCCGAATTTATAGGAAGCAGGTCCAAAATAACTCAAAGAACCCAAGAAAGAATTCTCAATAGAAGATGAATGATGAACTACATTAAAACATTATGGATAATTGGATTAAAGCATTATGGAAAAATTGTTGATAGATGTTTATACTGGATCTAGGACAAAACCATTAAACATTTTTGACAAAGAGAAGTTGGCAAGTCATCTAGTGGAAATATAAGAAGTTAGAAGAAAGAATATTGAGAATGAAACAACAATTTATTACTTTTTATTTCATATTATAATCCCATTTTAATTTTATTATTTTTATGTTGTAATAATATATATTATGTTTGTATACAGATGTCGATTGCAATATCAAAAAATCGGTTTTTGTACTTATAAAGTTTTCAAAGTCAATTTTCCATGCGGTAGCGATTCAAAGATTCACTTCTATCTAACCAATGTTTACCAAGCAGCCGGAAATTGTGTCAAGTCTTTGGTGTTCCCGCGGAAATTTCGATGCAACTCCCGCAACAGGAAATAGGCAATCACACCGCATTGCAGAAGCAATTTCTGGTTAAGGTTGGTGTTACTGCAACACAAATCATACAGTAGTAACGACTCTATTTCACTTCAAGTAATTTATACTTAAACGTGATTGGTTTGTTGAAGCTGATAGGGAAAATGTCAAAGTTTTCAGGGTTAATCAAAAATAAAAATCAACAATCAAATGTAACAAGTAATTATAAGTAATTAACATTAATATAGTTGTATGTTTAATTTTTTATACTGAAAATAAAAATAAATGTAGACAATTGAGAACTTTCTATTCAATAAAATTACCCAAACTCCGTTATTTCGAATTTTAATCTACTGAACACATTCTTAAATCAATTAATACCATATTTATAATCACATGATCTATTTCTCACCTTGTACCACATGATTATGTTTAAAATAACGCTGCAACCTGTTGATTAGTATTTCTAGTCCGCTTGTTTTATCCAATTTTTTTTTTATACAGGATGTTTCCTGTTACCGTGGCCAATACCAACTTGTTTTTTTTTTAAATCCAAACCTTTTTGGATTAATCAGAACATTCTAGGCATATTTCATTTACAATGTCCTGTACCCAACTTTTACTGTTTCGTAAATATTAACGGTTTCAAAATTTATTTTTAAAAGTAACAGGAAGCTTTTTATTTACAAAACTTTATATTAAACATAAAAGAAATTAATTTTAATTCAGTACATGTTAAAATTATTCGCTGCGAATGTCTTGGTAACATCCCAATCTTAAATAAAAATTCTTTCTTCTCTTATTTAACATATTATATGTCTATTTAGGTCTTCCAAGTTGATGGAATCAGTTTTATAAACAATATTTTTGACATATCCTCATAAAAAAAGTCTAATGGCATGAGATCATAAAATGGACAGGCTATTTCATCGATCCTCGCCTTCCTATCTATCGATTTGGAAATATTTTATTAAGATACTGATAGCCATTAATTTTGGTGGGTTGGCTGCATCAGGATATAAGTTTATTAAAGTTGGGATGACATTTTGGATAAGTGCTTAATAATTCTTAAATATGAAAAATATGCCAAAACATTAACCATTTTCGAAATATTTTCTATGTTTTTCTTTCATCCAGTGCGAGTTTTTTTCTCCCCAATAGCGGCAATATTGACGTTTGGGTATACTCATCAGAAAATAAAACATGTGTTAACGTTGTTATCTAACATTTGGATCATTTGATAGCAAAGAAACGCTCTCCTATCAAAATCGTCTTCCACAAGTTCTTGAGCTGGTATTATTTTTTTATAGGGATGCATTTTATTTTTTGTAATGTTTGAATGATTCGTGAATTTTTCTTTTGAACGAAACTAATTAAAGGAATTTATTTCTGGTATCTAATATTTCCCGTATATATTTTCTATCTTATTATTTTTCTTCAGCCTTGATTCTTCCAGTGTTGGGTATAGGCCTCCTCTAATCCACTATCTCCCAACCACTACACAACATCATCGGTGCAACTTTTCTTTGGTCTCCATATGCTTCTTTTTGTTTCGGGTGGTCTCCAGAAAGTTGGTCCATGTTCCCGTCTCTTTCCATCGTGCCTTACTATATGTCCTGTCCATCTCCACTTTTGCCTCGCTATTCGTTCCATAATGTCCGTTCCTCCTGTTCTTCGTCGGATTTCATTGCGCGTACGTGGCTGCTGGATATTTTCTAAATCCTGTGCAAATTTGAAGACTAATAAAATAACTACATTTATCACAAAAAGTATCGCTTAAGTGATTTATGAATAAAGTTTTTATTACTCTCTTTTCATTTTTTTGGGAAATTATAGAAAATGAATTTGGAATTTTGTTTTAAAGTGGTTTATTTAATTAAAATTAAAAATCAAAAAATAATGGGCTTCTTATCAGGTCACTAATGTCGTCGTTTCCGTCATACGCACGGATGAACATATTCAATTCTTCGTACACTTCATGTCCATCAATATCACATGATTCTCCTACTGTCATAGATATTTGCAAGTCGCTGCATTGCTTCAAAAGTTCACTATCACTAATTTCCTTTAATCTTTTTATATTATACAAATGATGTTTAAGAGCCTCAAACCGAGGATGGCAGCTTGCGCGCACATTGTCGACAATGACATAAAAATAGTTTATTTTGAAAATAAATCAGAATAGCATATACAGTTTCAAACTCAAATCGCTTGCATAGGAGGGCCTATTTATTTTGTATAACCAATCACGATTTAAATAATAATAAATTTGAAATCAGTTAAACAGTTGTCCATGCCCACATCTTTAATGTTTGCAGCATAAGGTATTTTATTGACAAATTTCCTGTGTATTATACAGTACGGTTTTATTTGTTTTCTATTGTTTGGGATTAAAATCCCTTTTCAAAACATTTTTTTTTTATTTCCTTCTTTTAGGTAGGTTGTTAGAAATAATAAATAACATTCCATAAAATGAAAGATAAAATATAAAAATATTTATTTTACGGTACAGTAACAATTTTGTAACTCATACTGCAAACAAAATAATTCCAAGGTGACGAACGAAATAAAACACAGGGATTCCCCAAGCGATAGAAGAGCAGAGCATTATGTCCCGACTGCCGAGCTGACCCAAGTGCTATGCGATTAAAAAACCGATCTTCAAGTGTTTCCAGGCGCGATATTCAAGTACTACATAATGAATTTTTCAATTATGTTTTGAATGAATGAATTAGTTAACTAACTTAATTTTAATTTACCGTTATGTTATAACCTTAATAAGTAATTAAGCATCAAAATCGAAAGTTTTAAATCAAAAAAATATAGTTAAAAAAATCTAGTTTTTTAAAATTTGCTTGGTTTGTTGCGCGAGGCCCCTGCAAGAGCGAGGCCCCGGGCGATTGCCCTGTTCGCCACCCCCTAAGACCGCCGCTGTCTGCAGGATTAGCACAGCTGGGATGTCCTGAATCTGGTCTTCTATTATAACTTCCAGTTTCTCTCTACCTTCTTAGGACTCTAGAAACGTTGGATTGGTTGATTCCCATGACTTCAGCAACATATTTCTGAGATCGTCTTCAACTAAATTCACGATTTGAGTTGCTTGTTCTGGGGTTAAATTACTCATTTTTACTTAAAATTTTTCTAGATACTTCCAAATGAAAAATTAAACAAAGATACTGTACACAAGAAATTTTAAAATGTAAATAATACAAATAGAATTTATCAAAATTTATTCATTTTTTGGTTTTCAACAAAAAGGTGATTTAAACTGTGAATATTTTGGGCTGTTCTATATCTAAGGGATACCATACACTCATATTAAAATATTCTGAAAAATGTGATATTTTACACCATAATTCAATTTTTAAAATTATGCGATAATTTTTGTGGCGAGTATATATGATGTTTGATTTTTTAATCTCACATTTTACTGTCTTTATTATGATGTCTGTTAAATTAAATTATGTACGAGTACTTTAGTTAGTTTCCTTTAATACTGATTTAATATTGGATTTCATTGATTTTGTATTGTATTGTCATTTCTTATAATTTCACTTTGTTTCATCACATTTTTAATATTTTAATAATTTACTTACATTTTTTATCTATTGGCCATTTATTGCATTTTACAGCCTGATTATGATCTGGTGAGATCAAAACTAGTTGCAACTTTTTAATCCCAAGTTAAACATTGAGCGATCGACCTTTTGTTTTTCCTCAAACCCTTTTAATAAATCAACAAAACTAAAAACATTTTCTATAAATACAGGGTGTTTCAAAAAAAGGTAACACCGTCTCTAGGATAGGTAAAAAACAGAAAAATAATTGGGGTTGGCTTAGTGAAATTTTTTTCTAACGCCATCCGTTTTCAAGATAAAGGGCGTTAAAGAAAATGAAAAATTACACATTTCTTACGATTTTGCCGAAACTACTGGCACCATTGCAATGAAATTTTATACGAATATGTTTTGGAAGCTGATATATCCCATGAATTTGTTTTTATAACTAACTCTCATAGAGGGCGCTAGTTACACAATTCATACAACGTATTATTCAACATAACTTTTTTTAGGGTAGAATTATTAGTCAAAACTCCAAGTGAACATAAACATCGTTTAATTCTACATCAAAAAGGTACTCTTGGTAAAACTCGATATTATGTACCGTTTTCAGAATATTTTGATTTGAAAATTATGAAGTAATAATCGCTCCTGGTATAAACTAATGATAAAGTTCGCTTTTCTCTAAGTTTGCCATGTAAAATTGACATTTATTGATTGTTATGACAATAAGTCAACAATAAATAGAGTTTTGAAACCTTGTTATTTGTAAAATTAGATATTGTTAAACAAAATGTAGTCAAATGTTAAATACACTGACATGTTATTTTTTATTTTCTTCAACGCCCTTTATCTTGAAAACGGATGGCGTTAGAAAAAAATTTTACTAAGCAAACCCCAATTATTTTTCAGTTTTTTACCTATCCTAGAGACGGTGTTACCTTTTTTTGAAACACCCTGTATTTTTAGTCAAGGAACGAAATGTTCTGGCTAATTTTTTATACATTCACTATAACCTGCATAAATTTAAATATTGAAACTGTTATTAATTTTTTTTTTTATTTTCTAACCTTTTTAAAATTTTAGGTTAATTTACCCCGAACTTTGGCGGTTGCCAGAAGTGTCTTCTGTAGTAGATATTTTACATTAATTTGGTTAATTTTCAAGAGTTTTGAAATGAAAACTGAAAATTGATCACTGGCCCTTCCTCTACCTACTGAGGCAAATAGAAAAATGTATTTTTTTGAAGGGGAACATTATATCTACGAGTATCTTTTATTTTTTAGTCTGAACCAATTACTCATAGGTTCAGTTTCGTTGTTTATCAAGATCAAGAAAATTTATAAATCAAATAATTTTAAATAAAATATATTTTACATAACTGTCTCAGTTCTGTTTGCATTTCAGATTATTCTGGGGATTTAATTAATGATTTATGTCATTTATCAAATACAATAGTTGTCACTTCTATTGTCATGGCTTACTTTGGAATGTTAACAATTCCGTAATTGTAATTAATCTACCCTAAAACTATCTTAAAGAAGATAAAATAAAAAATAAAGAGTTAAAGAATTATTACTTATTTCAGTCTCAGATTTCTACGGCATTTTCAGAAGTGACAGTCTTTTTAAAATAAGAAAAGAATCCTTACAATAGTTTCACTTAAGTTTATTACCTTGAAAAAGATAAAGTTAGTAGTTTTAAGGACTGTATGGGATTGTCTACGTCTAGATCTACCCAGAGATGATCTTTGAATTATTTTTTGTTTATAGCTTAGATATTTGGTTAGATATTTCTCTCAATGCCACAGAAAGTTTCTCATCTCACCTACTAATGTATATCTCTTCCTTATCAGCGGTAATTACATGGGTAAAAGTAATTTTAAAGAAAATTTAATGAAAGAATCTTCCTTTATTTAATTACATAAAGTAAACTAACCCAAATTAACTCTTTAGTACACAGGGTGTACCAACCTGACGACAAAGTTCGGTATATGGGTTGTCGTAAGCTTGGTACACCCTGTATGTATATATAATAAAAATTATCTCATTTTTACCAACAAGATATGTAAACAATAAAAATTAGAAATTGTCAAGAGCCATTTTAATTTTTGACATATTGATATTATCAGTTTTATCCATCACTGATAGAAACTTCCATAACATTCTTGTCGAAATAAAAACAAGAAAATTTTTCTTGCAAGTAGACATTTACTTACTCTTAACTCTTATTATTTTTATTCAATAACACTTTTAGGTTTTCCAAAGAACCCCTAAAAGTTTTATTTTGTACAAATACGAAAAAATGTATAATAACTCTTATATTTTTATTATTAGGATAAAAACTCACTTATTGTAAACTGCATTTTGTTAAAATTACATCACATATATATCGTATATAGGCATAATTATTTTATGCCTAATATTTAAACGAAAAAAATATTCACAAACTTACATCACAAGTTCCAGTTTTACAAAATTAACGCAGGTTAGGATTCGTCCTTGATTTAAGTCCCTTTGATATTGTGTCTCATTTTAATAAATTTTTCTCATCAAGAAGGTACGTTTTATTTCCTCCAAGGCCAGTATGCGACAGTATGCAGCTTCCAGAACAGTCTATGCTGCCCTCATTAGCTCATTTGGTACCCATAAGGGTGCCAAATTTGTAGCTCTAATAATCACTCGAGTGGTTTGTTGTGTCCCTAGGGCTGTTGAATGCTAGTTGATATTCTTGTACTGGGTTGTTGTATTCTAACATATATCTATGGAATTTCTGGAACCTTAATGTATACTAGTCAGTATACTTGCTGTGGTTAGGCTAGGTTAGGTTAGGTTAGGTTAAGTGCTGTAACCTCTATCTGTAGTATAGCGATATACTTGCTGTACTCTAAATTTACTGGCTGCATCTTTCACAAGCCAAAGAGTTACGATAAATTGCGTTAAAAAGACGACAACTAGTTGTCTTTCATCAACTTAAATTTTTTTTCTATTATAAATTAATTTTTTCTGATTACAAATTGGCGCTTAATACCCTTAATGTATTACAAATTGGCGCCCAACGTGTGGATTTTTTCTAAGTCTGCCCCTTTAGTTCGTTGTCTAAGAGGATTCTCTTTGATATTGGCTAATGTTGGCCTGTACTTGTTACGGCTGGTTAATTATCGTTGACTTGTAACCATTATTACGTTGGACGTCAATTTGTGATATGATTTACATGTTGTGAGTGAATTTATAAAAATATTTAGTTAACTTTTAACAAAAAATAACAATATACCAAAAGAAAAAAAAGTAATTTACAATAAAACAACCATTAATCTTAATTTCGTCTTTAATTAGTTGTAAAAAATATTTCAATAATTAACAAAATGTATAAATGTTTATCACAGTAAAAATTATGACAGTTAAATACCTCGGCTAGGGGTGAGTAAGTTCATTAGCTCTGACTATAGTACAATATTTGTTTCTTTAAGAAATTATAAGGGCGCCACTGAAATCTTTTCATTTTTTATGATACTAATGAAGAAAGTTGTTTTAAGCTGAGTTATTTAAATAAGTATCATTAGATGACAGAAAGATGTCAGAACAAACTGTCTATGAAGATAAAAAAAAATGATATGAAAATGTAAAAACAGATAAAAGATAAATAGATTTCCTTGGTGCTAAAATGAATGAAGTTCTTTAAAAATACTTATTCTAATACAGTTGACGATACGAAAATGATTTTGATATTACGTTTAAGAAATAAAGAAAAACGAGACAGCTGTATAATATTATAAATGCATTTATTTACGTTGGTCGACTTATCTTTTTTTACATCTGCGATCCATTGGTTGATCCAGGAGAGGGCTGGTCCAGTGAAGGGTTGGTCTGATGAACAGTCCACCAATGTAGAACCAATCAGCGGTAATTCGGTAGTAACCCAGTAATGTCTTTGAAATTGGATTGTCTGAAATTGAAATTTCTTTGAAATTTCTTTGGTATTTTATATTCCAATGCTATGTATAACACCAATGACAATAAGAGAATGTTAGCCATATAATTAATTTAAAAATACTACGTTTTTAGTTAACATATCATGTTACAGACTTTGTTAGGTCTATGTTATTTGTTCGGGTCCATGGATCCAGCAGCCTCCTTGGCCTGATAGTCAGCGATGTGGTTACCTTTTGACCTAGCATACGCCTTCATCGAGGTAACTGTGACTTGATTGTCCCTAGTAGCCTTAGTTAGAGCTGGGTGACATTCTAGCACTGGTCCCGAGTTAGTTTGAAACTTGTTAGCAGTAGATACGAAAAAAATATTTAGATAAATCTAGAATTCATGTAATATTTTTATTTCATAACGAAAAAGTTTGTATTAAAATAAAAATAAAAAAAGACAGGATTAAAAAAAATGTTACTATCCAAACCGACACGTATTTTATTACAAATTCAATGTTGAAATTTACTTTACTCAAAAAATACACATAACAAACACTGCAAACACGAATACGTAGCAGATGATGCGAAAAGCAAAAAAGGATATCGATATCAGAGTAAATAATATATTACAAACTCTATAAAAATATAAACAGCCTCCGTTTTCTATCAATCCATCCGAGAAGTATGTCAAACCGAAACACCGCCGAAGGATGAACACAATTCGAAAGTAAGCGTAGACCTATTAGAATTTAATCACGAACTCAAATTCAAATTCAACCCGACTTTTAGCCCCCCGCCTATTCCTAATTTTCCTTTCTAGAGGATAATTCCCAACAGATAAGTCTAGTAATAGTAACCGCGCTCGAAATACGAGCGAAACGGAAATGTATATTTGTGAACGTAAGTCGTAACTTAGTGTGAGTTATATATTCGAATTCGTATCTGATTATCGTCTTCGAGATATGTTTAATTGTAGGACATATTTTACTTTTATGGCCTGGAACGGTATATTGTTGGCCTTCCATTACTAGCAATTACAATTTTGCGATTATTTGGATTAAAGGTCTAAATTTTATAATTTTTTTATTATTTTTGATACCAGTTCATGATAAAAAATTGTATATACAGATCAACTTTTAATGCACACTCTTTGCCTTCATTTTGGAAAAGTGCTTCGGTGACACCTATATTTAAAAAAGGAAATAAGTTAGATCCCAATAATTATAGACCAATAAGCCTTACACTTGTTATTTGTAAAGTTATGGAATCAATAATCACAGAGTGTCTTTCAGAATTTTTTTATTCCTCTACAACAACATGGCTTTGTGAAAAGTCCCACATAGCAAAATTTATACCTGGAATACACTCGGAACATTCACATTTATGACATGAATATTCCTAAAATATACATGAATAACATTGTGAATAATGTATGGATATAATAAGAATGTTCAAATGTAACTTCAGTGGACCCACTTTTGCACATTCAAGGAATATTCACATGTATATTCATCTAACATACATTTGATATACATATGTATATCCATGTATGTGTATGAATAAAATAGGAATGTGCCAATCATGTCCAGAATATTCCATAAATGTTTACAGAATATACATATTACATACTATGAACATTTCATGTATATGGGGTGGTTCATTCATTCATATTTGAATTTTAAATTAAAGGTTATTTATAGAAGGTATGATGACCAAAGATATACAACTATTATAAAAGGTGATAAAATACTTTATTAACTTAAAAAATATAAAAATAAAATAAAATTTCTTTTTTTCTTTTTGTTGTCTTAAACTTCCTAAAAAATAAACTATATTGTATTAAGGAATATAATTAATAAGATAAGAATAAGTTTGATTATATTAATTATTTGTCCATATTAAACAAATTACCTGATGATGAGTTTGTCCAGTGCTATGGACTAACCGATCTTACCAGTCATAACTTTACAAAATAAATAATTTCAGCTTCTGTAGCTATTGGGTGACAAGACCGTACAGATTCTAAAATAAAATCAGTAAAATCAAAAGAAATATATTTTATTATGACATATATTTTAAAAATGTACTTAAACTTACTATTAATCTATAAATATTTTACTTACCCACAATTACAGTGGCCACCAAACGATTTTTAAGAGTGCCTTTCTTTTTAGCCCCTCCCATGATACAACTGGCCAAATTCATTTGTAAAAAGGCGATACATGCACTTCCTAACCACTTCCTTGACTGTGTTTCCTCCCAATAAAGATATTGGAACTAAAAATGAATATATAGTAATAGTTTTGATTGTTAAAAACTAAATGATAAGATTTGTATTTTAATCCTATTCCCAACTAAAATTTTAGTGTCAGAATAAGACAAAACTTTACAATTTTTACGATAACTGCTCATGATTAACTCTCTAAAAATAAATACATCAATATACAAAGTACAAGTTTAACGTTATTTTGTAATAAGTACAGATAAAAGAACAATCTTTCACCAAAGATGGATTTTATTTTATAAGCTGGTTTTTAATATAATATTTATTTCGATGTAGCTAAAATCACAAACTAACCACAGTAAAAAATAATTTGTTAAATAACTTACCTTATAACAAACCTTTTTTTTAAGTTTATTACACAAAACACAATCTGAAATCTGAATCCAGAATCTACGCCTACATTCAACCGGTTACAGGTTGTTAGAGTTAGAGGTTATGTTAAAAAAAGAAGAGTGGTTAATGATCTGTGGTGGCTAGTTTACCAAATAGTAAAATGATAATGAAAAAAATGTTATAATACTCTACAAATTATAATTTATTAGGTGATGATTAAATTCGAAAAGTTAAAAATATTTGTATTTCCCAACCTATATCATTTTAAATACTTCGCATAGTTGTCGTTAATAAAAAAACACTTACAATAATTCTCAATTGATTTTATACGACTTATGCAATTACTAATGAGAGATGTACCCCTTTTATAGAAAATAAAACGCAACTTATGTGATATGTTTACACATTTAATTTACGAACTCAGCTAGCTCCAATCATCATAAAATAATATTTATACATTGGTTGGATATGTCAGGTATATTCGCCAAATATACCTTATTTTTTATGTATATTTTATATACATACCTAACGGAAATTCTAGGAATATACGTTATGCTTTATTTGTGGAATATACATGTATGTATAAGTATGTTCTCTGTATATACCTAGAACTACCACATATATACATTCATCATTGAACATTCATAATACATTACATAAATGTACAGTATATACATGAATGTATTGTGAATCTCATATGAACATACAGTGAATAAATTTTGCTATAGGAGGTAGGTCGACCATGACTAATTTACTGTGGTGTGTTAATGAGTGGACAGCAGCATTAGATGAAAAACGACCTGTGGATGTAATATATTTAGACTTTGCAAAAGCATTTGATCGAGTACCAAGAAGAAAATTGATGTATACACTAGAACATTTTGGCATTCGCGGACAACTTCTTGAGTGGACTAATGATTTTTAACAAACCGGGAGTTTTGTGTTAGAGTTGGCAAGTCGCTGTCATTTAAAAAACCGGTTTTAAGCGATGTTCTACAAGGATTTGTTTTAGGTCCACTACTATTTGTGTTGTATGCCAGTGATCTTGAATACAAAATATTTGCTGACTCACTCTTCAATGTTCAAGCCTTACAAAGTGACTTAGATTCAATTGTATTTAACTTTAATAGGTAAGGATTGTTTTGTAAATTGCTTCTCTATCAGCCATGTAATTGTTTTATTTCTTTGTAGCCTGATGATGGCCGTATTGTAGGACGAAACTAGTCGCTTTTGTTTAAAACAAATTCATATAACAATAAATATTTTGTGACATTGACATTGGTTTTCTTTTTCTTTTCTTTTCTTTTCTTTTCTTTTCTTTTCTTTTCTTTTCTTTTCTTTTCTTTTTCTTCAATATTTTTTTTGTTGATTTACCAAATATTTTTAATTAATTATGATTTTATGGTGCTAATTAATTACCAATCGACGTATTCGGCATGGATCAGCGATAAACAAGAGAGGGAAAATTCAATTTCCTGGTTCTTTTATACATGTAATTAGGACTTCAATTGTTTAAATTTGCAAAATTTAACCTAAATTTACGAAAAATGATGAAATATTTTTAAATGTTTGACTATTTATTTGATAATATAACGAAACTCTGTATTCTTACATTCATTAAAATGCTGTTTAAATTATTTTTTGATCAGTTTTTCCCTATAAAATTGGAGTTTGAAATGTGCTACTTTTAGGTATGTCAATTACTTTGAAATCTTTATAAATTTGAGCTAATAACATAAAATGAACCTAAATCTATGCATACATCTCTTAAAATAGTCCTATTATAACCTTTAAATACTAATTTGACTTAAAAAAATCTGATTTAACTGAAATCTCTTGATATTACCAAAGATTAACATCTTATAACTAATATACAAACTTAATTTACTAACTTACATACATTTTTCCTAACTAAATTGTGTCATATCAACCTTTATTAATTGTGGTTTGAAATAGTCTTTTAAGCTTTCACTATATGAGTTTTTATCATTAAATCAGGTTACTCTGTCTATCACTGTAACTTTAATAGTTTGTACACTGATTTCACCTTTGTCTGATAACATTTATTGATACAGTTTTTGTGGTTGTAAGTATATCTCAGTTGTGATAATGTGTCTGAATGCATATCTATTATCGAAGACTACTAAGTGTCTACCTGTCACCATGTAAGTACCTTCACCTTATAAATAATATTTAAACATTAAACTACCTACTTAAATTACACAGTTGTTTGTTAAACATATGAATTAAATTAATAGTTTTAATTGTATTCTTTTTGTTTCAGATTCTAACTTTAATTTCAAGAGAAAACTATGTGAATTGTAAATTGTTACATGAATTGGGACTTGTTATTTGAAGTGGGACTATTTTGATTGTTATTGAATAATACTACAGGATCCTATCCAAGATAAAGTTGTCAAATACATTCTCCATCTATTTGAATGTTTCACATTTGAGATTATTTTTATACCGAATACTTTAAATGAAATAAAGAAAAGTAGCTGATATTTTAATGAAAATTATTCTGATATCCTTTTTATGTTTACATATTGAGGTAAGTTTTACATTTTAATTTTACAGAAGTTTAGCTATTTATCTCAATATATTGATGATGAGTAAGTGTTTAAGCGAAACAGTTGTCATTCGTAAAAAGTTTTTTTTTATTTATATATTTTTGATGAAATTTTTAATACACAGAAACTCGAAAAAACTGTGTATTATTGAAAAACAAATGTTTTGCATTCCTTAAGTTGAATACTACAGTACAAAACCTATTTTTAACTTGAAGTATCAATATCAAAGTAACTAAATCGCGCACTTCAACTGGAATATTTTTCAGCAGCTTTTTCATTTTTCAATCCGCAGAGAGTTTCTCTTGTACTACCTCCCATAAAGGAATTTTATCTGATTTGTTCCATTGTTCGTAGCATCGTTTCTGTAAAGCGCTTTTATATTCGACTCAGTTAGATCCAACTCCACCAACGCCACAGTTTGTGTATCTCTCGACACGCTTCTTACGTTTTATAGTACAAGAAAATTTCAATTTGCAAATGACATATTTTTATGGTCGTGGCACTAACAATTCCTCTTATGGCACCATTTTAAAGCTATTAGACACTACCATAAACGGTTACGATAATAAAAGTTAAAAACAATTATTTCAAATGTTGAAAATGCCCACCGTTCACCTCCTAACAACGTGCAAACCTATAAATAAGTTCGTGAGTCACACTTTGCAAGATTTCTCTACGTATTATGCCCGGTTTCACAAAAGCTGATTAAGCTAGTGATTAGTTAATCAACTGTTAAAGTTAACAGTCTGTTATATCTTAATAAGGTTTCATAAAACAAAAAGTGTTTATCTTAATGAATGATTAACTAACAACGAATTAGATTTGGCAACATTGAAAAAACGTCATTTTTTACTCGTTTAGAGGTTAGGTTTTATCAAAAATCAAAAATAGCAAAATAATAATTTAATTATAGGAGATATTTGTCACCATGAAATCCATTTTCAAACTCTTATATAATGGAAGCATCATTAAAAATTGTACTATCATGTACTGAACCCAGACATCTAGCGATAATGTGCAGTATTTTTAACTTTGCATTACATATCATCTGCATATTAATTGAAAAGTACCCTTTTCTGTTTATACTCAACACTATGCCCCCCTGGTGAGTTTATCCGTATGTGTGTACAGTCTATAGCTCCAAACACACAAGGAAATCGAAAACTAATTTTAAAATCATGATCAACATATGTGTATCAAACTCTCCGTACATTGCGTCTTACCAGACGTCTCTGGTCTTACCCTTCTTCTTGGCCGATTTATGGATGAAAGTGAGGATAACGAAGAACAAGACATATTAAAAGTAAGTATGTTTACCTTTAATTCTTTTATAAAGAATGAATATGTACTGTAAATACTTTTTTTATAAATATATTTATTAAAATATAATTCGATTTTTTATTTTCTTTCCAATATCTAACGACTTTTTTAACAAAAAAAAAAATTTGACAGCTCTTAATCATAGGAAAATATTTGATTAAGCTAATCAATGATTAAAGGACCTTTAACAATTGATTATTTAGTAATTCGGTTTTATGAAACAGTTAATCATTGATTAGACAGTTTAATCATCTGTTAAGGTAATCAACTGTTAAATTTACTAATCATTGATTAAGAAACACTTTTTAAATTTTAATCAGTGGTTAAGTTGCTAACAACTGATTAAGACCTTAATCAACGTTTGTGAAACCGGGCATTAGTCTCAAACCCTGCAAGCAAGTTGGTCGTCCAGCTTAAACACGTGATTTTAGATAACCCCAAAGAAAAATATATAACGGGTTGAGGTCCGGGGAACGAGCGGGCTACTGAATGAATCCTCTACATCCAATCCACGGATTTGCAAAATTTTTGTTGAAACTAAAAACTTTGTGGCAATTGGCCATTCTGTTGATGCGCAGGAATAATTTGGTTATTTAGTAAATTTGAATACTGGTCACCATTTAAAGTTTCGTCGATGAAAAATGAGTCTATTACTCTATATTGTGAACAATTCCCATCCAAACTTTCAAGTTTTGTGGATGCTGGGTATGTGCTGTAATAATCCCCCCTGCATTTCCCCAGGTTTATCTATAAAACTCTCTACCCATAATTCTCCTCCTTCTCTCTGCTTTTCCATACCTCATATTTTACCATACCTACTCTTCTCTAAGGGGTCCAGAGAGGCCCTCATTTTGTTTCTTTTCTCCTTACTTTCTTCCTCACTGGGAACCTTTTCCCCCATTTTACAACCTACTTCCCCTGCCTTGTAAACTCTAGCCCCACCAACTCTACAAAGGAACGCCTGTCTACAGCCCCTGGCCGTGTGTTCCTCGCACCTGCATAGCCATCGTTTGGCCCTGTCATTGACGCCCTTCGCTTTACACATTACAAAGTTGGGCCCTTTCACTCCACAAAGCATCTACCCTCCTCTCTACCCTCCATAAATGTAACCCTAAACCACCCCAATTTCACCTCCCTTTTTCCAAGCAAAACCTTTTCCCATTCTGCAGTCACCACCGCCATCTTCATTACAATCCTCGCCCTTACCACCTTAATTACCTTAGTTCCTCTTCCAACTAACACCTCTAATTTCTTCTTTACCTCTTCATCTTGAATCCATCCTATTACCATAATTGTTTTTGTACCTCTTTCCTGCCTCTACCGCCCTTGCTTCTGTAACACTTTCCACTTCGCCCAGCATCCCCCTAACCTCAACCCCCTTCTTAACTTCTATTATCACCTCCTTGTTCCTTGAAATCCTGAATCTATCTCTCATCTCCCCTAACCCCTTCTTAATCTTTTCAATTCCTTCTTGATTTATGTCTCCGATATCTTTAAGGATTCCTTATCTGTATATATTGTCACCCTTGTGCCTTTTTTTTTAACCCATTCCACCATCTTCCTTAGCACTTCCTTCCCATATGTTCGAACCTGTGTAGCCCAACATTTTCTCCACTTTCAATATCTGCAAACATCCGGTTCAGTAACTCAAAAACCTTCTTCTCTTCCCTACCATCCCCTTCCATTCTAGATTCGCTCTTCCTCCTTTATTCCCCACCCTTTTCTCTCCTTGTTTGTAGTTGAATATTAAGTGGTTGTAATTGGTTACAGTGGAACTGAGAATTTATAAATGACTCAGGGTTGTCAGGTCTGGGGATTTGGTATCAGATCTGGAGATTTTAAAGAATTTTTGAGATCCTGGGATTCCGTGAGCAAATTCTGTCAGATCTGGAGCTTTTTGTACAATCTGGTACAGTAACTGGGGATTTTTCTTGGTCGTTGCCAGTTGTAAATGTCTCTAAATTGTCTGGTTTGCTAAAATACAGGTCGAATAGCCTTGGCAATTGAGGCCTTTTCACAAAAAAGAAAAAAGAAGAAGAATGCTGGTTTTAAAAACAAAATATGGTTTGTAGTTCTGTGGTTTTTAGTTTTGGTTAATACTAAAAGGCTGATTTTTAAAAAAGAAGCAAAAGATGAAGAATCTTGACAGTTTTAATACTCATACCCTCAGATGAAAAAATAAAATAGATACGGAACGTCGGCTTATTGTTTGTAAGCAACATCAACCCCCACCATGTTCGCTTGTGTTTACTTCTTTGACAGTTTGGTTCCTCACAGTGATTGAAGCGTTTGAATCGAACCGGGAATTTAATGACAAATTATTGGCTCAGATAAACTAGCCAATAAGATTGTGGAACCAAAACGTCAAATATTGATATGGAAACACATGGAAAGATACAGCCATTTTTGATGCGTGTGTTTATCTTGTGTTAATATTTGGTGTTTTCTTTGCTATTGGTGGTTTTTTAAGTGACGACGTTTGTTCTTTGACTCTTTTGTGTAACTCAATTTACCTAAATTGATAAATATTAATATTTTCATCATTTCCTTCAATCAAATAAATTATGATACGTCTCTGTCTCTGGGTATAAACAAACCTCGCCCCCCCCTCCTTCTACATGCTGTCTGTTTATGTTGCTTACAAACAAACGCTGTGTTAAGGGATATATCGTTACTTATCTATTTTATTTTTTCATCTGAGCTCATACCTCTAAAAGAGGTACGTTTTTTTAAATATTTTTGATTTAAAGCATAGTTTCGGAAAATAGCGAAGGCGAGGAAAAATATTTCTAACTATAGCAACAACTGTCAATAATTAAAACAGCAAACTTTGCTTGTTTTTTTTTTGTTCCAGCTTTTAGGTTACAAAATCTGGGGATTGTCTCTTAGAAAAAAAAGAAACAGGAATGAGTCTGTCATATATTAATTTTAAGACGGAAGTCGGTCATCTCAAAGCTCCTTGTATGTCGCATTGTTTATGTTTACAGTATGCTGTCAAATCAATATTTGCATAAAAATGTCAAAAATAAGCGCATAGGCGTATCATTCGGTTTTTATAAACACAAAATGATTTATAACACTAAATTTATTCACATATTTGATTGGTTGGAATTTAATCAAAATAAAAACCCTAATATAAATTTTATTTTTTTATTAAGAATAATAAAAAACTCTTCGTTTTAACAAAACTTCCAATATTTATTTAAAAAATTGCTTTCTTAACTTTAATGACAGCCGTTTCGCTAGACTTAGCATCGTCAGATTGACATATTGAAGTTACATTTTGTTTGTTTGTAGCTAGGTACCTGATGTTTATTAGATAGTTATAAGGCTGGACCAAGTATGGAAGTAATAAGACATAACAATATTAAAGCCTAGATGTTATGAGCTCTAAGGGATTATCCTGGATGTACTTCCCTCTAAGATCAGTATAACTGTGCAATGATATAGAAAAACCAGGAAAAAACTATATCATGCTGATCTTTACAATAACTTAATATATTTGTGTTATAATTACGTCTTATCTATGTATAAAATGAAGACTCAATCAAAGCAAACACTTTAAAAGTGGAGAACTTCCCAGATTTATTTGTTCATTAACAACTTTAAATTGTGGATCTGCTAGATGTCTTTTTATTTCAAGTTCTTCAAGGAAATCTAAATTTTGTTTTTTATTACAAATGTGTAGTTTTGGATGTCATTGCGGTGTGAAAGAGTGAGGTTGGATGTTCAAGTAGGTGTTTTGCTTAATTTGACTTATCTGGTTGTTTTAATGTATATGTTCTTAAATGTTCGTTAAATCTTACTTCAAAATTTCTTTTTGTTTGACCTACATATACAGCATTACACTTTGGACAATTAATTTTGTAAACACCAGATTTTTTTAATTTAGGTAATTTTGTTTTTACATTTAACAATTTTGTACCAATATTATTTTGTGTTTTAAATGATATTAATGCTGATGTTGCCGAAGGTATTATTTTTGATATTAATATTGGTACAAAATTATTAAATGTAAAAATAAAATTACAAGTTGGAAGTTTTGTTAAAACGAATAGTTTTTTATTATTCTTAATAAGATGGACTTCCAAAAAGTAAGGGTTAGTACAATCAATTTTATTTTTTTATGGTACGTCAATGGAAACGGAAATTAAAATTGACAATGGATGATTCCAGTAATTCAATCAGTTTTCCACTACAAAACTTTCAGGTCTAAAATGTCTGACATTTTCTAGGCCTTTTTGGGTACGATTCAAACTCGAAGCGAAGATATTTTTTAATTTTAAAACTTTCTAGATGGTACCGAATATCTGAACGGAGCTATTAATGTTGTATTGAAAAAAAATAAATAACCTAGGGGATTCGAACTTTTTACGTTTGCCGCATGGACGAAATCTGTCAATTCTATGTCACATGTCTTATTTATTTTTGATATTTGAACCTCGATTTTGTGTTTTTTTCAAATGTGAATCAGGCTACTGTGAAACATGTGACATAGAATTGACAGATTTCGTCCATGCGGCAAACGTAAAAAGTTCGAATCCCTTAGGTTATTTAATTTTTTTCAATACAACATTAATAGCTCCGTTCAGATATTCGGTACCATCTAGAAAGTTTTAAAATTAAAAAATATCTTCGCTTCGAGTTTGAATCGTACCCAAAAAGGCCCAGAAAATGTCAGACATTTTAGACCTGAAAATTTTGTAGTGGCAAAACTGATTGAATTACTGGAATCATCCATTGGCCGCCATATCAAGCTCCTTTCTAGACTTAAGGTCATTTTGCATATACTCCTTCCAGTTTCTTTTTGTTCTTTTTTTATTTTCTATGGATTAGACAGATAATTTTATAGGCTGAAAGAATCTATAAATGCAAGTCGTGTGTTTTTTGTGATTAAATTGAGTTTGAATGATACTACGTAAGTACAAGTTTAAGAATAACCCTTACTTTTTGGAAGTCCATCTTATTAAGAATAATAAAAAACTCTTCCTTTTAACAAAACTTCTAATATTTATTGAAGTTCAATATGTCAATCTGACGATGCTATTTGTCTAGCGAAACGGCTGTCATTGAGTTTCAAAAAGCAGTTTATTAAATAAATAGTGGAAGTTTTGTTAAAACGAAGAGTTTTTTAATATTCTTTTTAACATGTTGTTTGCAGTTTTATTTTATGTGTTTTCTTTTTTTAGATTCCATTTTAAAGTAACTATAAATTGTAAACGATATATAAAGCACTACCAGACTTAGATGAGTTCTAGACAATAAAAAGTGGATGATACGCTTTTAAAAACTTTTTAACAAAAAAGTTAGTTGTAATTACGGCCAAACTTTTAAAGTAATTAGCGTAATGTTTTATAGTATGACATAATTGCGACACTTCCTAGAAAAGTAATAAAAAAATTTCTTTTTTCTTCAAGTGGTCGATTTATTACCAACCCAAAAACTGTTGAACAATAAATTTACTAAAACTTTACTTAAAAATTTACTAAAATTTTACAGTGTTTTTTTTTAATTTTACGAGAAATTTCACATTGATCCGTTGCTCGTGTTTTTCGTCACACATTGTTATCGGCACGAGAAAAAAAACACGTTCGTTTCTAACTTCTACAGAAAAAATACTACTACAGCGACAAAAACGTGTTTTCGTACTGGAATAGTAGACACTTCCAGCTATTTAACGCTGCATTCATTTCCTACCCTACCCTTCTAGGACGCCTTCTGCGCGCGCAGTCTCGTTATTTAATAGCCAATCCTCGTATCGTAATGAGTCACGAGACGAAGCCAAGTTCGATAATTTCGAGGCGGCATAATTTACTTTAATCTTCGAGCTGCGCACTATACTTTATCTACGACCTCGGATACAAATTGAAAAAGCACAGGAATATGTAAATTTATATTCTTATTAAGTTACCTAAATAAACTTTAAATATACAACAAATTTAAGGCTTACCATTTTGTCGCTTGTGCGTAAAACTTCATAACCAACTTGTTACAACATATTCGAACTGTGTTTTTAAAATATGAGAGAAAGACATAAATACGAAAAATGCTACTTTACCGCCTGGGTATACAATAAACTATTTTTGCAAAAATCTCTTTTTCTAGTCTATTATAAACTATTTTCATACCTAGTAATATTACTTTTAAACCAAAATTCTCTTTAAGTTGTTACTTATGTAAAAGTTACAAATAACCGACAAATCGAAACCTTGTCACGTATATCTCTGGAGTAATTAAAAAGTCCTGAAAGTTAGAATCCCAAAAGTACTTCTTAAAACAGTTAAAAGAAAGTTTATCTGATTTTGTTTTGACTTTGATCCCCTGTAAAAGTAAAACTAATTATTAAATTTATACTTTAGAAAAAGCGTAAAGAACTTTTTGATAAAAATTTGTTTTTACAACGTTGATTTTGTGATTGTATTCGATAAAAAAATTCTTTTTCGAATCAATATTTTTTTAACCGCAAATGAATAAATTATTAACAATTGGATGTTCTTAAGGATGATTTTAAGTAGTCTCTATACATTTTTTTTTCGTATAGAGATTTAAGAAGGTATATGCTAAATTTACTTTTACCTCTTTTGACGAGAAGCTCCCGAGAGATAAAATAAGTTGTCGTATTTCTTTCGAGACCAACTGGGGAGTAGAAGTCTTTTTATATTACAACTTTCTTCGCCAAAATAATCCTACTTTGAATAACTGGAGCTTCTAAAAATGTGTAACACGCGTGGTGAGGTTAAAAAGTTTTGATAAAAGTCAAATTTTTATTCATGCCGGGTAACCAGTACCTAAATACAGTATGCACCAAAACGTCACTGAAAAACTAAAGCTTTATTAAGAGAGGCGTCTAAAATGTGACAGCTGAAAACGGGTGGCAAGCCTGAATTGTACCCAAAATTTCAATCATTTTGTAAACAACATATCCAAAGAACTCCTATAAATTACGTAGGTACTCAAATTTTAACTGGATATAGATTAGTCTTTTCTCTAGGGGATAAGGTTTTTTAGTTCAGTTTTATATTGTAATAAAAGAGATATTGGAGTTTAAGTGATGGTATGTTTTGAAAAAGTTTAACAATTTGTGATCACGAATTTTAACGCCAGGGACCCTATTCTCAAACAGTGACATATTTTGTCGCATGCGAGAAATCCTCTTTGTCGAAGAAAATCTGAATAACCTTATTCTCAAAAGTCACCTTTACAAATTTTTGATAGACAAATTGTAGAATGGTCAAAGGCAGCCGACAATTTATGTCGAATCCGAGAATTTCATTACTTGCGAAATTTGTAGCTTATCATTATACATGTTAATTTTTATGGGAAATGAAATCACAATCCTTTTTTGTTTTTATTTCAACGTTGAAAAAACAGAAAATGAATACACCATAAGGAATATACAGAAGCTATCAATAGTTTTGTTTGGTACTTTTTCAGATATTTTTGTAGAGAGAAAATGGCAGTTTTATTAGTTGCTATTGAAAATTTAAAAAATCAAGAAATGTATTAACGGCCTCGAGAGACGAGGAATATGTAGAGTTTTTACATTATTTTCATCTCATAGAAAGTTTATTAAAACGTTCAAATTAACTAAAGAATTAGGTAGAGACTAATAATTAATCTTATTAATACCCTTAATAGAACAAGGGAATCGTGAAAGTGCATAACATCTCTTGAAGAAAGGTATTTTTCCGATTGTATCATAATAGGTGTATAGATATTATTAATTTAACCAATATAATACTAAAGTAAGTGTAATTGTAAGTATAAGTGGAAACACTAATTTAAAAGTTATGAGTATTGTTAGTCATATGCCAAGCTTTTACTACTAATTCTAAGTACTAATTCTAATTGTAATTTGCTGGTTTTGAATGAAGCTTTTTAATTTTTGCTTGCATGAATCCACCTTAAACACGAGACTCAAACAAAAAACAATCCAATCTACCACACAAATACAAATTGATCCAAATATAACTATCAAAAAACCAAAACTCACATCCTACATTGGCATAGAACATATTTGAGAATCGTTAAATCTATGTTGCCAGCTCCTGAAATTCGACAAAATATGTCTCATGCGAATTGGAAGACGAATCCAATCGAGAATACCACAATTTGAAGTTGTGCGACAACTTTCATCGACAAATGTCGAATGCGACATATTTTGTTCGACATTCGAGAATAGACCCCCAGAAGCTTAACTCCTAAAGAAAGCATAGAGAATGCGACTAGCAAAATATGAAGTTAAACAAAAGGTATATTTTTTGAGATTTGTTACAAGCAAAATTTGAACGTTGCACCAAGCTGTCAATTTAGTTCAACAGTTTTGGTGGCGCTTTTTTCCGAGACGTATGTCTATTCTAATTCTCCAAATCCAAACACAAATTTCACTTAACGGAACCTAACCTTATTTCTCGTTTATAACGTCAAAATATATTAATTTTAGTGTTTTGGTTTTAAATATATAATTAAATTGATTGTGTTAACCTTTACTTTGTGAAAGTTCATCTTACTAAGAACAATAAAAAACTGAACGGTTAAACTAAACTTCCACTATTTATTCGAAAAATATAATGAACACTTAAGAGCATATAGATTACAACAACCAGATAAGTCGAACTATGCAAAACACCTACTGGAACATCCAAACTCACTTATACAAACCAATGACATTCATATACTACACATTTGTGTAGTATATAACAAAATTTAGATTTTCTAGAAGAACTTGAAATTAAAAGACATCTAGCAGATCAACAGTTTAAAGTAGTTAATGAACAAATAAATCTTGGAAGTTCTCCACTATTAAACTGTTTACTTTGATTGAGTATTCATTTTATCCATAGATAAGACATTATTATAACACAAATATATTAAGTTATTGTAAAGATCAGCATGATATAGTTTTTTCCTGGTTTTTCTATATCATTGCACAGTTATACTGATCTTAGAGGGAAATACATCCAGGATAATCCCTTAGGGCTAATAACATCTAGGCTTTAATATTGTTATGTCTTATTACTTCCTTACTTGGTCTAGCCTTAACTACTTAGCAACATCAAGTACCTAGTTACAAACAAACAAAAATGTAATTTAATATGTCAATCTGACGATGCTAGTTATAGCGAAACAGCTGTAATTGAATGTTAAAGCGAATTTTTCGAATAAATAGTGGAAGTTTAGTTTAACCGTTCAGTTTTTTATTGTTCTTAGTAAATATATAATTGCCTATATTTATAATTTACCAGAAGTAAAAAAAAGTAATTTTGAAGTATATTTTCATAATTTGCGTTGGTTTTTACATAACATTTATAGCATTATCAAACTGTGCAAGGTGTTTTGTTGGAATTTAGTGTTATGAACCGTTGTTATTTCCTAAATTACTTTTTACTTAAACACAGTTGTCTTATTTTAATCGAATTAATAAAAATGTGAGTTTTGAGAGACCTGATTTTTCTTTATACTTTTTTAATCTTAATTAATTAATTAATTATTATCTTGTCTTTATTTGTTATATAACATAAGCCCAATCTCTACGGGATTTACATTGATAAATTAAAACCACATAATATGTTGTATTAACAGCTAATTGTTAAAAGTGTTTTTCTAAATAGGCATGATAATACGGTTGGAGTGTAGGAAACCCGGCCAAGTTTAAATTTTGTGTCAATCGACTCCACTCGGTTAGTAGACATCAATGGAAGTAGTCTGGGTACGCTCCGACTTACAGGGGTGAGTTTGGGTTTGCTTTGGTTGGGTTAGTTCCAACTTTAAAAATTAATTTTGAGGGTGCCCTAACGGAAGATCTCATTCTGATCGATATTTATCTTATTCAGAACAATAAACAACTAAAAGGTAGAATTAACTTTCACTATTTATTCGTTAAGTATTTTAAATGTAATGACGGCCGTTTCGCTATAGAAATAGCATCGTCTGTTTGTTTTATTACGGTACCTACTGACTGTTGTAAAAATTTAAACTTGGCCGGGTTTCCTAAATTCAGCACTCCCCATACGTAAGCATCAAGAGTTGTTAGATCAGGTGAATGAGAAGGGCAAGGAAAATTTATTTTACGGAAAATTACGTAGTCTTCAACATTTTCTCTAATCAGATCTCAGGATGCTGTTATAGTATGACAAGTAGCCCCATCCTGTTGCAACCATTGGGTATTCAAAGGTTTGTTTCTGCCACGACAGAATTTTCTGAGATCAATAAAAAATGGGCCCTTCTACGCTCTTTTTCCACGAAGTAAATGCCCGATAATCCTTTACCTGACATTGCTCACCAAATCGTTACACGGTTACTATGAAGATATTTTTTCTACGATGATATCTGGTCGTTCAAAACTAAGAAAACGATTTGTCTGTCGATTGATAAATCCATTCAAATGGATGTGACATTCGTCTGTAAACCACACATTAGAAAAAAGTAGGGGTTGTTCATAAACCATTGCCAAGGCTGAATCAGAATAAACAATTCTTGATTTTTTGTCCTGTTTTGACTTCTTTTTGATGATTCTAACACCTGTTGATTCGCATTTGTTGTCACGGTAACCAGTATAGCTTTTGCGTTGAGTTCCTGTTCTTCGAAATTTTCCAATGACTCTAAGTCCTTATTAGTAGGTGCAAGCTTCTGAAACTCATAATAATAATAAGCAAATTTTTAAAATTTGTGGACAAAGCTGTTTAAAAAAAAGCAAAGCACATAGAACAAAATAACAAAACATATTAAAACAGTAAAACAAAAGTATGTACAAGTATAAAACATACAAATTAATAAAACTTAATAATATAAACATTGCCAAAGATCAGTTAAAAAAATAAATGTATACTTTATGTATACAATATACCTATAATGAGAAAAGAAAAATAAATAATAAATAATATAAAAAAATTTAATATTTAAGATTTTAATTTAGTAAAAATAACAACAAACAACAAAATAAATAAATATCATAAATTAACCTTCCAGTGCGTGAGATGGTCCTAAATATTTTATGTAAAAAAGTCGTCAACTGCATACAAAGCTCTCTTCCTGAAATCGGCAATCATTAACAAACTAGGAAATAATATTCAATAATAAATATTTTTTCTTACGTTGCAAACACTATATCTAATCTTTTTGACAGTTTATTAGAATAAACACTATTTAAAAATACCATGACAACTATTGTTATTTGTTTCATATGATTCTTTTTCACAGACTTCCTGATTTCATTGTCCTTTATTTTGGCGTATACCGTATATTATATTATTATTATTGTGGAAAATAATCCAGGTACCTCTATGTTTTTGGTTAACTTTCTTAGGACTGTTTGCTTTTGAAAATCTTATTGCTTTTTGCGAGAACAAAAAACAGCTACCTTCCGATTATACTCGCTCTTAGGGAAAATCTGCTTTTGATCATTAAGATAATGTAAATTAACTTAAAGTCCTTAGTTCCCTGTTTTGTAGACGAGTTATATGGTTACGGTAAGTCAAATAAGGGGAAATTCATTTTCTTGTGTATATATTGTAAGTAATTTTCTTTGTTAAGTTTATTGTTATAATCCTTACTCTGTGGAATAAAATTAAACAATGAATCATTTGAAAACAACTTCGACGATTATTTAAAAAATATTGACATATTAATAATATTGAAACTAGACCAAGTCATGAAGTAATTATTGGTACATAATTTGGAATATGTGACGTCACACCACTGTGACGTATTTAGTTGCTATATGTTTGGTTATACAAATTAGTATTGTCAGTTTATGTTGGTTAATTGTCAATATATTATCCTTTTATATAATAGATAATTATAATAGCTACGTGTTAGTATCTTTTATGTTATTTCCCAGCCGTACATCTCATAACTGTCCATCAGGTTATGGGCCCAGATAAATTTCTTGCATTCAGTGTTGTATTCTTATCATGATGAATAATTCGTATCAGCTCCCGCAAATCGAAAGATTAAAAGGTCGTGAAAATTACGATGCTTGGAAGTTTGCTGTACAAACATATCTGGAAGATTTGGAATTATGGGACTGTGTGATTGGTGAGGAAGTAGACGCGAAGAAAGATGTTAAAGCTAGGTCAAAATTGATACTTCTAATAGACCCCATAAATTATGTTCATGTGCAGTCAACAAAAACTGCTAAGGAAGCTTGGAAAAAACTAGCCAGTGCTTTTGAAGACAAAGGATTAACACGTAGAGTTGGATTATTGAGAACTTTGATAACCACCAAGCTGGAACATAGCAATTCCATAGAAGATTATGTAAACAAAGTAATTATGACAGCATATAAATTGACTAATATTGGTTTACATGTCAGTGATGAGTGGGTTGGTACTATACTGTTGGCCGGATTACCAGATGAATACAAACCCATGATAATGGGTATTGAAAGTTCTGGTATAGCAGTAACAGCAGATGCAATTAAAACCAAATTGCTGCAAGATGTATCTAAGCCGACCGATCAGGAGAAGTCACTTGCTATGTATGGAAGTGGTTCAGATTCAAGATTTAAAAAGAAATACTCAGCGGATAACAGTGGTAAAATGAATTCAAAATCAAGAGGACCCCGATGTTACCAATGTAACAATTATGGCCATTTTGCCCGTAACTGTCCACAAAGAAATAGAGATAAAAATGAAAGTAGTGAAACATTAGCTAAAACATTCAGCATTTTTCCCATCAGTTCTGCGATACAAGAAAATAATCGATGGTATTTTGATTCAGGTTGTTCAGCTCATCTCACAAAAAGTAAGGATATGTTTAAACATAAAAGAACAGCAGATCTAACCGTAACAACTGCGAATAATGAACAGATGGTAGCCAATATCATGGGTAATATTACTTTACACATCTCAGTTAATGGAAAGCATTCTGAAGTCAATGTACCCGACGTATACTATTTACCTGAATTAAAAGTGAACTTGCTTTCTGTAAGTGAGATTGTAAAAAAGGTAACAAAGTTATCTTCCATTCAAAAGGAGTCACAGTTAAGAACTCTAGCAATGAAGTCATAGCCACAGGAAAATTAGAAAATAATTTATTCAGTCTAGATGAGTACACTGAAAGTAATTCGGCTTTAATAACATGTGATACTTCAGATAAAAAGGTTTTATGGCACAGGCGTATGGCCCACATTAATTTTAATAGTTTGGAAAAAGATGAAAAATGGTCTTGTTTATGGTGTAGAATACCAAAACTATAAGTCACAAAATCTAACATGTGAAACTTGTATCCTTGGGAAAAGCCATAGGCTACCCTTTCCTCAAAGTGACACAAATACATCAACATTGTTGCAGATAATACATTCAGATATATGTGGACCGATGGAAAATTCAATTGGAGGTTCCCAGTATATGCTAACATTTTTAGATGATTATAGTCATAAAGTATTCGTTTATTTTTTAAAAAACAAGAGTGAAACCTTTGAGTACTTTAAAGAATTTAAAAGCTACGTTGAAACTCAGTCTGGATGTAAAATCAAAATTCTACGTACAGATAATGGTGGAGAATATTGTTCTAATCAAATGTCAAATTTCCTAAGACATTCCGGAATAGAGCATCAGGTGACTGTACCGTATACGCCAGAACAAAATGGCAAGGCGGAGCGCTTAAACCGGACCATAATTGAGAAAGCTCGTTGTTTGTTAATTGAATCAAAATTACCAAACAGTTTTTGGGCAGAAGCTGTGTATACGACAGTATATTTAATCAATCGATCCCCTACAAAATGTATCGAAAAGACTCCGGAAGAGCTATGGTCAGGTAAAAAACCGACAGTTAAACATGTCAGGATTTTTGGTTGCAAGGCTTATGTACATGTACCCAAGGAAAAGCGAAGAAAATTAGATCCAAAATCTAAACCATGTATATTTGTTGGTTATAGTCTACAGTCCAAAGCGTATAGACTATACGATAAATCGACAAATCTTGTTTTTCAAGCAAGAGATGTAATATTTTGTGAGAATGAGAATGGTTCTGCAATACTTGATCAGGTCCGTTTATCGAACGAAAACCATTTTTATCATATTCCAAATGTTGACATTGTAAGTTCGCACAGTCTTCAGGACGACAGTGTCACTAGCACAGAGACCCCAAAAGAGATAGTCACTATTTTTGAAGAAGTAGAAAATGAAACTTATGAACCCGACAACGACTACGTGCCCTCAGCTCCACAGGAAGAACCTGAAAAAGATGTAACAATTACAGACCCAATTAGACTACAGAGAAAAATAAATCCTCCAAAAAAATTTAAAGACTATGTTAGTTATTCTATATTTACTGAAGATTCTGATGATCCCACAACTATAAAAGAAGTCTTGGAGAGGCCAGATAAACATAAATGGCTTCAAGCGATAGAATCGGAGTTTCAATCTCAATTAGAAAACGGCACTTGGGAGCTTACAGATCTTCCTCAAGGCAGAAAAGCTTTAAATTGTAAGTGGTTATTTAAAACAAAAAAATCTGCAGTAGGAGAAGTTATCAAGTACAAGGCTCGTCTTGTCGTAAAGGGTTGTGCTCAACAAAAGGGAATTGACTACAACGAGACATATTCGCCGGTTGTACGTTACAGTTCATTGAGATTTTTACTAATATTAGCAGCAGAATACGATTTGGAAATAGAGCAAATGGATGCAATAACAGCATTTCTTCAGGGAGAATTGAGTGAAGAAATTTACATGCATCAACCAGAATATTTTAAAAAATCAGAGAAAGTATGTCGTTTAAAAAAAAGTTTGTATGGACTTAAGCAAGCGAGTCGGGTTTGGAATATTAAGCTGGATACTTGTTTAAAGAAAAGTGGAATGAAGCGTTCGAACGTCGATTCCTGTGTATATTATATACACGAAGGAGAAAAAAAATTGTACATAGCAGTTTATGTGGATGATCTTTTAATTATGTCAAATGACGATTCGCTGAAAAATAAAATTAAGAGTATGTTAATGAATAATTTTAAAATGGTTGACCTAGGTAAGGCAAGTTTTATACTAGGATTTGAAATCATAAGAGATCGTAAAAATAAAAGAATATGGATCAGTCAGCAAGCTTACATAGAAAAAATATTAAAAAGGTTTAATATGTACGACTGTAATCCAACAGACACGCCTTTAAAGCCCGGAGAGAAGTTAACAAAAGATCAATGTCCCCAAAACACAGAAGAAATTGAAAGAATGAGAAATGTTCCCTACCAGGAAGCTATTGGAAGCCTACTTTTTGCAGCTCAAATTTCTAGACCAGATCTAAGTTTTGCTGTAAATTTACTCAGTAGATTTAGTCATAATCCTAGAAGAGCGCATTGGGAGGCTGTGAAAAGGGTCTTTAAATATTTGAAAGGAAGTTAACACTACAATTTAGAATTTCGTGGTAAAGCTCAAGAAGTTACGAACATAATTGGTTTTTCTGATGCAGATTGGGCCAGTGATCCAGATGAGAGACGATCTATTACTGGTTATGTTTTTCTTAAAAATGGTTCTCCGATATCATGGGCTACAAAGAAACAGCAGACAGTTGCACTTTCCACTACGGAAGCTGAATATATGGCGATGTCTTCTGCAGTACAAGAGGCTTTGTGGCTTCATGAATTAAATAAAGAAATATTAACGTGCAATAAACCGATTAATATTTACGTTGATAATCAAGGTGTCCAGATCTTGGCCGTAAATGGTGGATATCAAGCACGAACAAAACATATCGACGTACGTCATCATTTTCTTAGAGAAAAGATTATGGAGAACAAAGTTTGTTTAAGCCATATTTCAACTAAGGAAATGATTGCCGATTCCCTTACCAAGTCATTGGACCGAAACAAATTTCAAACGTGCAGAATGAAACAAGGACTTATTCCAAATAGGGAGGATATTGGTACATAATTTGGAATATGTGACGTCACACCACTGTGACGTATTTAGTTGCTATATGTTTGGTTATACAAATTAGTATTGTCAGTTTATGTTGGTTAATTGTCAATATATTATCCTTTTATATAATAGATAATTATAACAGCTACGTGTTAGTATCTTTTATGTTATTTCCCAGCCGTACATCTCATAACTGTCCATCAGTAATAAGTATAACTGATCTCAGAAGGAAATATGTACAGGATAATTCTAAGGGCTACAACATCTAGGCTTTGATATTTTTATGTCTTATTACCTCCATACTTCGTCCAATCTTAACACTATTTAAACATAGAACGTCTCATAAGACAAAATGTAACTTCAATATGTCATTCTAACGATGATAGCGTTACAAAGTCGTCAAGTTTAAAAGCCGGCCATGTCCAAAACTTGAAATAATATAAATAACCCCTTAAAAATAACCCCTGTTGGTTTCTATTTCTTGAAGATTGTGTCGACAGAATGATAGATAGCCTGGTAAACTTAATAAATGACTCGAGAAGGTGTTATGGTGATATTTAAAGATGATACACGCGGAAGGAAGTCAGTTACCAGCCAGACTTAGTTAGTAAACAATTCCTGCTCGGAAAGTTAGTGAACAGTGAAATAATTATATACAGTGATGGGCAAATGTGTGGAACCAAGTGAATATCTCTGGACTTGTTAAAGATATCGAAATGAAATTTGGAACGTAGGTATTACAGTATATTGCGTATTTGTTTGTAATTTTTTTAACGATTTTCCACTTCCGGTTTAACCGGAAGTGATGTCGATTTTAAATTTTTTAATGAAACACCTTGTATATTATTTTATTTTCGAATAGAACATTTCATTGCGATTACAAAAATATAGGGTTCGATATATTTTATTTCAATGACAACCGAGATAATATCAGAAAAGTATCTAAAAGGAAAACGCTAATGATATCTAATGATATTTAGTAGTCTACTAAATAATCATATTATTAACTTAAACTAAATAAATTATAGTGAAATAAAATAGGAGTATCCTGTAATTTTACTGTATTAAATGTTCAAAATGAGCGCCGTTTACTTCTTGACAATAGGCAAGTCGGTTTGTAAATTTTCATGGACTACTAGATATTAAAATGTTGAATCTGGAACCGTTGGCGAAAATGATACCGAAAACCGTTTACACTACCACTACACCAACACACACTTTTATATGCCTGACGCGCGTTTCGATAACCAAGTTATCTTCTTCAGAGACTATAAAAGTGTGTGTTGGTGTAGTGGTAGTGTAAACGGTTTTCGGTACTAGATATTAGCTTTTTCCTTTCTTTAGATACTTTTGTGTTAATATTTCGGTAGGTATTGAAATAAAAAATATCGAACCCTATATTTTTGTAATCGCAATGAAATGTTCTATTCGAAAATAAAATAATATACAGGGTGTTTCATTAAAAAATTTAAAATCGACATCACTTCCGGTTAAACCGGAAGTGGAAAATCGTTAAAAAAATTACAAACAAATACGCAATATACTGTAATACCTACGTTCCAAATTTCATTTCGATATCTTTAACAATTCCAGAGATATTCACTTGGTTCCACACATTTGCCCATCACTGTATAAATAGTGGAGTAGTATAAATAAATTGGGTAGATATCAAGTGTGTATATAAATTAATTAATTTTAGTGTGCATTTTCTTAAATAAATAGACAGTAGTTAGCCATAGTGTGTATAATTTATCCCACCCACAAAAATTGTATAAATAAATAAGAAAAATATTACAATAGTCTATCTAGCTCTCCTTGATTAAAAAAAGATTTTGTTCAAAATTTTCGTTGTTTAATATTCATGTTAAATTAACAAGTTGATTTTTTGTGTTGACAATAATTTAATATTTTAAGGCAAATATACTGTAAACGTCAAAAATAGCACTGTTGACATTCCATGTAAGTGACATTTAACAATAACATGCACATAATGAGATTTTATAACATACAAGTGCATTTGGATAAGAGAACTTAAATTTTTTTATTTAATCAAATTTTTATCTACGTACTACTTTATTTGGTATATTTACATGGTATAACGAAAAACCTAAAATAGCTTTTACCATTAAACTACAATAGTATAAGATTATAAGGATAATGTCTCTAAATATCGGCAACACATTATACAATTTATATTATTAGTGAAAGTAATGATATTATGTGCACCCCGCCGAGCGTATAGAAAGTATAGTACGTTACACGAGTAGCAATCCCACTACGCACTCACTGATGCGCTTCTTTTTGCGTAATGGGTTACTTCCAACTCTTTTTTTACGTAATATACTGTTATTTCATACTGCTAAACAACACAAAAGAACAGTGAAAAAGTAAAATATTAATATATTTATCGACGTTCGCTATTTTTGGAATCCATATTCATGGGAATGGGACCGTTGATATTAATACAGAAAATAAGTAAGATTTGTTTATTGTTTTGCTGTTGAATTTCAATAAATGTATGTTCATACGTTTGAAATCTAAGTTTTTAATATGTAAAAGCCTGTAAAAGTTCATTAGGTACGTAATAAACTACTATCCCGAAAAGTTCATTTTCCGAGTTGAAATAAAGAACTTTTACTCATTAATAGTTTTCCCTAACAACTATAGTAAAGTTAGTAAAGCTAAATGATCATTTTTTTCTGCTGGGACTTCTTATTAATAAATACAATGTTTAGGTAATGATATAATAACGGAACGTGATGTTCCCTAAGAATTAGTCAATAAAATTTACATTTTAACGAATTCAAAAAGTTTTGTAATTTTTTTTCTTTATAAAAAAAGTTTTGACACAAAAATCCTGTGTTGAATAGTATCTAAGATTTTTTTTACCTGGTTTGAATAGCCTGAAACTTTTCTATAAATTCATAATAAGTCAGGATTATTAGTTTTTTCATAAAGTTTTCGCATATCGACTGTGATATTTGGCGAGTTCGCGTGACGCATTCACCATAATTTGAAATTCTTAAAGTTCTTTATTTGTGACCGAGGATTTGTATAAAGAATTATATGAGAGTTCTATTAACTTTATTTAATTCGCTCATTACTATTATTTTGATCTAAGAACATTAAAAATAAAACTTTGTAATAAAATTTCCACTTTTAATTCAAAAAATGGTTTTTTAACTCACTGACAGCTGTTTCGCTAAAAACTAGCATCGTCATTGTGTTAAAAAAGCTATTTTAAAAAAATTGGAAATTTTGTTTTGAAAAGTTTTATTTTTAATGTTCTTTTTTACTTTAAAAATTATGGTTATATATATAAGGTGAAAAATCGACCAGCTACTTAGTCGAGTAAGGTATTCTTCAAGGCTCCAATTTAGGGCCGTTACTTTTTCTGTTATATGTTAATGAATTACCTTCATGCTGTTCTTCAGAATCTTTGATCTTTGCCGATTATTTCAAATTATTCACTAAATTTAAAGATATAAATGACTACTTTCAGTTACCATTTATGATTGGTCTATAAAAAACAAGCTTCATTTTAATATTGGCAAATGCGCTATTATGACCTACAGTCGAAAAACGAATCATAACTACTTAATTTATTCTATGGGTAACAAAAATCTTGAAAAAGTCAGAGGGGTGGATAATTTGGGTATAAAATTTACTGGTAATTAAAACTTCAACACCTACGTTCAAAAACTTCTGTCTCTAGCGAACAAATCAGTAGGATTTAAGGCGTACGAATACTATATTTAATAACATCCTAACAATTCTATAAAATTTTTATTTAATTCTCTTCTAAGGAGTATAATCGAGTTCCGAAATGTAATTTGGGCCAACTTTGCTAGAAAATTTTACATAATCGAATTAAAACCGTTCAAAATAAATTTTTAAAACTCTTATATTATAAAAAACACAAGGTTTCTCCTGGCTATGTATCTTATCAACATATAAGAACAGAATTCGGAAAGACTCGTAGACAAAAGACTTCATCAATGCCTATTGTAATCGTCTAATAGATTCTTTTAATATTTTGAACTTTTATATACCAGATCATCGAACCCTTCTCAGAACACAATTTTTCCTTACCAATAACTTAACAAAATATATCATTTATTACTATTTTATCATAGATGTCTGTCCTGGACTGTTTGGAATAAAACTATTCTTAATTTTAAAATTACCTAACACATAATTTTAATGCTAATCATCATTAATATATTAAATATTTATATAAAATATTTAAATGATAAATCAAAGCAACCTCTGGCAACGTGCAGGCGAGCGTTATCGTGCATTAGAATAAAATTCTATTCAATGATTGGAGCAAATGGCACTACATTTTCCTCAAGAACCTCCTTTATATACCAATCAGCTGTCAGTGATCCCCTACGAAACGCAATTGACTCCATGTAGCCTTCAAAACAGATGCCTTCCCATACCATAATCGAACCACCTCCATAATTTCTGGCTGCTCTTATAAGTTACTCTGAGTCTACAAACTGGAATACGTCTATCGGATCCAAAAACGTGGTACACGGTGTGCTCTGGTTAACAATGGAGCAGTAACTGGCATTCTGGGTCTGATTCCAGAATTCCTTTCTAACCATATTGACAAATATTCTAACATTACGGACTCCAGAGAGAACATTTTGCAGTTGCCTGGCTGTAACAAGACGAATTTGCAAAGTCTGAATAATGGTTATCTGCAGGATTAGTACACCTGGGACGTCTTCTGGTCTTCTTTTATAACTTCCAGTTTCTCTAAATCTTCTTAAGACTCTAGAAACGCTGGATTGGTTGATTCCCATGACTTCAGCAACATATTGCTGAGATTGTCCATCTTCAACTAAAGCCACAATTTGAGCTGCTTGTTCTGGGGTTAAATTACTCATTTTTACTTAAAATGTACACTTCCAAATGAAAAATGAAACAAACCTACTGCACACAAGAAATTTTAAAATGTAAATAATACAAATAGGATTTATCAAAATTTATTCATTTTTTGTGTTTCAACAAAAATGCAATTTAAACTGAATATTTTGGGCTTTTATACATCTAAAGGACACCTTACACTCATATTAAAATATTCTAAAAAATATGATATTTTATTTTACACCATATTTAAATTTTTAAAATTAAGCGCTACTTTTAGGTCGACCTTTATGTTCTTAACAAATAAATAAATATCAATATTTAATATTTAACATTGCAAAATTTTAATTTTTTAACACCTATATCAAATTTTTTGGTTGTTTTTTAAAAAGTTTTACTAAGTTAAGTTGTTTTTTGCTTACGATATCGACAATCAATTGATTTTACTTACTACATTGCTTTTGTTCTGTCAAGTAATAAATATTTTCGATATTTGGATTGATATTATATTATCTATAATTTGATATCTATTTGTAATTATCTGTTTGTTTGCTTATTTCATGATGTAGGTATCCACTAAATTTTAATACTGATTTAATAATACAATTGACTTCTCTTTCTAAGCTCACTTTTTTTCATCCTAACACTAGTCTTAACACTACTTAATTAATTGAAAATACAAAATGTTACTCTAATATACAATCTGACGATGCTGGTTTTACAGATACAGCTGATAGTTTTATAAAAAAGCTATTATTTAAATAAATGTTCTTAGCTTTTACAATATTTAAATAAAAAAGGGGAGATGAATGGAATTTAAATTTATTAAGCACTAATTACCTAAAGTAATCAAGTTAACAGTCTTCTTACTTCTAGATTGACAGTTGACGTGTTATAAAAAATCAATGACATCAAATTTGATTAAGATTAACGGCAAAAATTGAAATTATTTATAGAAGCATCCTGTTAGCACACAAATTTATAATTAAAATATATTACATACGGTATTATTTGTTCATCGTGGAACTCATATTTACTACGTACACAGACAAACATACCCAAAATTTAATTACCATAAAATCACAATAAATTAGATTTCATTATTAAAGCTCACATGTATATATATACACACACACATATATATACCTAATATCTACTTCGTTAGCGTTGGGTTATTAAATTTGTAGAGCAGCATCCGCTGCAACTTGTGTCGTTTATCAAACTAAACAGAATTTGACTGTTTAAATAATAATGTCAACGAGGAAATTATTTATAATACCATGTATCTGAATTGATTACATTTAGAAAGTATTTTAACATAAATTTCAATTATTTGTGGAGTTAATATTTAATTCAATAGTTATTTATGCACCAAGGACGAAAAACTGTCTGTTATAGTCGAGCAAGCAGGCAAGACAATAGACAGTTTTACGCCGAGGTGCATATTACGTTTTTTCGTCGTCCTCTAGTTATCTTTATGAAAGTAAGAACTCACCTGTTTTCTAACCTCGGCTACATCTCAGTCTCCTAACTGCAGGCTATATTTAAAGCATAAACTACAAAATTAAATGAATCGCGATGGATATTGAAAGTATAGATGTTGATTAAGTAGTGTTAAGACGGGACCAAGTATGGAACTAATATAAAAGCCCAAATGTTATTAGCCATAAGGAATTATCCTAGATGTACTTTCCTCCAAGATCAGTATAACTGAATGATATAGAAAAACCAAGAAAAAACTATAACATGCTGATCTTTACAATAACTTAATATTTTTGTGTGACAACTGACAGTTCTATCGTAAAGTTGGACATTTTTGAGGTTATACGTCCTCAGAACGTTTTAACATACGAGCGCTATTTGTAAACATTCATCTTGGCCCAAAAATGGAAGTAAATTGTGAACATTTTCGTGCGATTATTTTTTACAACTTTCGACGTGGATTAACTCAGCAACAGTGCATGGATGAACTTAATTCAATTTTTGCCGATGAAGCTCCATTAAGGACCAGTGTTTATCGATGGTATGGTGAATTCAATCGTGGCCGTAGTTCACTCCAAGAAAAATTTCGTGCGGGTCATCCAACAACAGCTGTTGTTCCGAAAACCATTGATGCTGTTTGTGAACTGATATTGCAATATTGCATAACCTATTGTGAGATGGAGACAACCTTAGGCATTAGTGGGACCAGCATAAATTCAATATTGCATAAATATTTGACCGACAAAAAAATTTGTTCGCGTTGGATACCAGACGGATCACTCTTCACCACTGTATTTTTGAGCACCCAAAACATCGATTTGATGAGTCATCCGCCGTATAGTCCTGATTTGGCACCGGATGACTTCTTTTTATTCTCGTACGTAAAAAACAAACTGAAAGGACAACGTTTTTCGATACCTGAAGAAGCGGTTGCTGCATTCAGAATGCATGTTTTGGAGATATCTGGCAAAATATTTTAAAAGATAATAAAGTGATTTTCGATGATTAAAATTTGTTTTTGTTCTCTAATCCCGAAATATAAAAGGCAACCCTCGCATATTTATAATAATTAAAGATTCAATCAAAGTAAACAGTTTAATAGTGGAGAACTTGCAAGATTTATTTGTAAATTAACAACTTTAATTTGTTGATCTGCTAGATGCCTTTTTATTTCGAGTTCTTCAAGGAAACCTAAATTTTGTTTTTTATCACAAATGTGTAGTATTTGACTGGCATTGGTGTGTATGAGTGGGTTTGGATATTCAAGTAGGTAGATGTTTTGTATAGTTAGACTTACCTGGTTGTTGTAATATATATTTATTTAATTTTGTCAACAAAATTGTTAAATGTGAAAATATAATTACCTTAAATAAAAAAATCTGATGTTTACAAAATTAATTGTCCAAAATGTAATGTTGTATATATAGGTCAAATACAAAGAAATTTTGAAGTAAGATTTTAAAGAACACAATTTTTTAGATAAAAAGTGTTAATTATGTTTTAAAAAGCTTTATTTTTAATGTTCTTAATAAGATGGATTTCCACAAAGTAAAGATTAATACAAGATTATTAAAAATATGTATATCAACAATATTACTTCAAATTTTCCAATTGGACCAATTGTGAGTTTTTTCAACACTCCCCTTTCTTCATTGGCCAATTTTTTAAACAGTTTTCTTTAGGATATTCTTGATTACAAACCTCAAACTATTAAGAATTCTATTGATTTAGTCAACAAAATTTCTTCATTTAATCCAAACGAAACTTTTCTCTAGGTTTTTTTTGATGTTAATAATCTGTACAACAGTTGATCATTTAATAACTCTTCTAGAATTCTTCTAGGATTCCTTTGTTTTTAACTACTAGAATTTTGTCTGTCTCAGGATTCTTTTGTTGTTAACAATGTTATTTATCGCCTAACTATTGGCCTTGCTATAGGCAAGCCTTTATCACCTTTGCTGACTGATATTTTTCTAGATAATTTTAAAATTACCCATATTTTCATAAGCTCCTTCTCTAGCACCCATCCTTTTGATAAAATCCTTCACTGGTACAGATATGTTGGCATCTATTAAATGTACTTGCGAGCTGGAGTTCAATAATTCCATAACTGATCTTCTTATACCCAAAAACTTTAATAATCCTTATCACCAAAAGCTAGCAGCTTTGAATTGTTATAAACATAAACTTTTGAGGATACCGATGACTGAAGCTTCGTACAACAAACAAATTTTGATACTTAAACCACGTGCTTAGATCCTTTCCAATATCTTCCAATGTAGCTTCTACTCTCGAGAGTAATATTCCGAATCTTAAGATTTCTTTTAAATGCCAAAGATCTATTAAATCCCTTTTATACAAAACGAAAGACTAAATTAATAAACTGTCCAGAAGTGGAATCTACAAACTCTGTTGCAACTCTGTTGCAATTTTGAGGGAACTTAATCCTACCAGCTGCGTTAAAAGGCAAGTCAATTTAAATACCAAGTTCACATCGTTATTCAAATTCTTCTGGGATTATTAAATGAACCTCCTTTTGCTGTATTTTACATTTTATTATTTTGTTTTACTAAAATAATTTTATCTGTTGATTAATATTTTATAGCAACTTCCATTTTATTTATTGTTTTTACAATGGTAATTAGTTTTTAATCCACATTCATATAATTTCTTCAAGATGTTTTAATGTATTGTAATGTCTGTTCTGAAAGGGTTTTTATTTATTTAACGTAAGTTACAGTTTTGTTTTAGTTTTTAGTTCTAATATTTATGTTTAACATCTTTTAGGAAGTAACTCTGATGATGGCCTTATAAGCCGAAACCGCTTAGTTACTGAATTTAATAAAATTTACTCACTTAACCTACGGTTTTTTAATGTAGAAATTTTCCTTCGTTTTATTGTTGATAATAGTTAAAACTAAGTTGAAGAACTTATTTTTCTTTGATATTTGATTTCGTATTGTTTGTAGGAAAACGAATTGAAAAATTAAAACTACAAACAATGTTGTTGAATTCAAATATAAAATTTTTTGAATGAAGAAAGGAAACACCAATGTCAATGTCACAAATATTTATTTATTGTTATATGAATTTGTTGTAAAAAAGGCGACTAGTTTCGGCCTACAATACGGCCATCATCAGGCTATTAAAGTCAAATACAATATATATTGTTAAAGAACAATTCCAAAAAGATTGCAAGCATTGCAGTTGAAGGTTTGAAAATATGAAACTGAATTTAATTTCAACTTTGTTTTGTTTAAAAGCACTTATACAAATATGGTGACCACCGATGATCAAATCCAAATTAAATGGCTGTAGATGAAGTTAAAATGTAATAGGAGTCAAAATTTTTATTTGGTTTTGGACATTGAAAAACAAAAAAGAAAAAGGAAAAAAGGAGAAAATGGACAATAAAATAAAGGTTGAAAGAGCAAAAGGAGAAGCCTAGAGCTCAATTTAGATATTATGTGGTAAATTTGGAGGTTTTAAAATTTCTTGTTCGTAGAAGAAATAGTGTATGCAACTCTCATGTAATGGTTATTAATTTGGTTAACCCGTATCCTGTTAATGCTTGTGTTTTATTACATCATTACATACCTAATCGTTGAATAAGACACTGTTTTAAAGTATTTCAGGTTTTATAAAAGTTTGAAATATACACATAATATGTCCAAAAGTTTGGAATATTTAAAAATAATATATCCACGCCTATGGTTTTTTAAAACCTCTTGTTGATATTTATTTTAAAGCGTTTTTAAATCAAAATAATACTAAATTTGATTCTTTTTTGTATTAATTTGGTCATATTTAATTGATTTGGATGCTTTCACATTATTCCATTCTTGTTTAAATTTCATTTGAGCTGTTTAAAAATGCCCAGAGACATGATATCATATTTTAATAGGTCTAGAGTAATTGCTTTGTTACAACAGGGCTTTAGTCAAAGTGATATCGCGAATATTGTTGGTATTACTCAGGTTGTTGTATCAAAAATTAAAAAAAATTCCAAGACACAAATTTTTTATACATTGTACATTTTTCGCCTCAAAAGTATAAATAATTTTTTTCGTCGACCTCTACGAAAAGTTACATTTTACGTACCGATTTCCGGACGAAAAATCGACTATTATTGGAGGCAAGTACTTTTCGTCCGCAAACACTTTTCGTCCGCTGCGGTTGCTATGGTACGGCACTGTTCGAAAGCGGCGATTGAATAATTTTCGTTTAATAAAAACGTAGGCGCCTGTGACAATTACTGTCATTTGCTGTTGTCAAATGAAGTAATTACGAAATTCGCTAGATTTTACGTGTGAATAAGACCGCGGTGTGTGTTCAAAGTAATCAAAAATGAATAGTGATAGCGATGTGGATGTAAGTAATACTCCTCCGGAGCTACGGGAATTGGCAAATACGGCCACGTTGGATTTACTCCCACAGAAATCACGAATTTTATACGAAAAACAATACAACAAAATCAAGAACTGGCGTCAGGAACATAAGGTCGAGAATATCTCAGAAAATGTTCTTCTGGCCTATTTTTCTAGTAAAGCTGATGAGAATAATTATAAGTCCTCGACGCTATGGTCAATATACTCTATGCTAAAGTCTACACTAGCCATCAAGGAAAACGTTAACATATCCAAATTTCCGAAACTTATTGCATTTTTGAAAAAACAAAGCGTTGGGTACAAAGCGAAAAAATCTAGAGTATTCAGTCGAGATGAAATAAACAGATTTCTTGGTGATGCCCCTGATGACACTTATCTTTTGCACAAGGTAAAATGTTTTTAGTTATTTTGCTGATGCATTTATTGTTATATTATATTTCAGCTCTGTTTGATTATTGGAATTGCTGGGGCTTGTCGAAGAGACGAACTACGTAAAATAACGACCAAGGATATTGTTTATCAAAGCAACATGCTTGTAATAACCATTCCAGACTCAAAAAATGGTAAAAGGCGTGTTTTAACAGTTACAGACAAACTTTGCGACGGAGTGAATCCTTTAGAAATATTTCGACAATACGCCAACTTAAGACCGAAGTATTGTAATCATAATATATTTTTTGTCAATTATAAATCAGGAAAGTGTACAGTGCAAGTGGTTGGTGTGCATACATTTGCAAAGATACCTAGCTTAATCGCAAAATACTTAAAATTGCCGAACGAACTAGAGTACCTACACCGGGCATTGTTATCGGCGCACATCTGCAACACTTTTAGTCAATGCCGGCGCAGATATGCTGTCACTAAAACAGCACGGAGGATGGAAATCCTCAACAGTCGCCGAGGGTTACATTGAGGATTCCGTTCCCAATAAAATAAATGTATCAAAAAGTATTTTAACTGGTCAAGCACTCCGAGAGGGAAGTTTTAGAAATAGTGATGACGGAGCATCTGCATCTGAAGTTGCATCAACAAGTACCCAAAATCAAAACTTGTCTCTGGCATCTTCTTCGACAGCAGGAATTAATATTAATAATTGCACAAACTGTTCTTTCAATATCCATCTTCGAGATTGATAATTTTGTAGTAATATGATTTAAATAGAGAGTTGTTACACTTCAAATCAGAATACATTTTTTATAATTTTATTTGAATTATGATCGAGTCTGCAGTTGGGAGAGTGGGACGTAGCCGGGGGTAGCAAATAGGTGAGTTCTTACTTTCATAAAAGCGTAGGGGACGACGAAAAAATGTAATATGCACCTCGGCGAAAACTGTCTATTGTCTCGCCTATGCATGCTCGACTATAATAGACAGTTTTTCGTCCTTGGTACATAAATAACTATTTTTGTATGTTTATCTGACTTCGAAATTTATTTAGTATTGGTTAGAGTTGTAGCAAAATGATTTTTACTTATATCAAAAAAATTATTTATAAAAATTAATAAAAAAGATAAAATATTTCATTATTTCAAACTTTTGGACATTGTGTATTTTCTAAAATTTATATGTCTGATGTTCCCAAGCGATTATTGCAGTGTAATTATCGCCAACCAGACACTCAGTCACTACATGTACATTAATTACTGTAACATTATACTGACGGCCTTTGACCGTTGGATGAAGCCCTCAATCAGCCAATATTGATAGACTATGCAAATGTGAAGCTATATAAGCTGTTCTATCTGCTATGTATATTGCATCGAAAGCATTTGCGTCCCTACACGTGGCTTACAACAGAAATAAAAAATAAAATAATTACACACGCATAAAGTTTAATCAATGGCTACAGCATACACGATTTTGCCTACTTTATGGAATTTCATCGTATTAAAACTAATAAACAAGTAACCAAAAACCAAAACTCGGTAGAAAAATTGAGCTTTTCCCACGTGTTGCACACTATACTTTTTCTACGACTGCAAATTAATAAATAATTTAACAATTTCAAAGTTATATGTTTCAAGTAGGTACTTATAAACTAATTGTTATGATAATTTATAGTTATATTAGAACATTAAATTTATTGTACTAACCCTTACTTTTTGGAAGTCCATTTTATTAAGAATAATGAAAAACTCTTCGTTTTACCAAAACTTCCAATATTTATTGACATATTGTCAATCTGACGATGCTAAGTCTAGCGGAACGGCTGTCATTAAAGTTAATAAAGCAATTTTTTAAATAAATATTGGAAGTTTTGGTAAAACGAAGAGTTTTTCATTATTCTTAATATATTAGAACAGTTTTTCAATATTATTCCTGCTTGAATGGAGTTCGTAATTTTTTTGGATATATCAATTTTGTTTTGAAGTGAGTCATCTATGTACCCCTCAGCTACGGTACTTGAGCGCCAACCACCATGGCGCTTAAGTGTTAAGAGATCAGCGCCTGCGTTCACTAAAATGGTCGCTGAAGAGCGCCGGAAACAATGACCAGTATATAGGTTTGCATTTGGCAGTTTTAAAAATGTTGCTACTTCTCTAGCCATGCCCCCAAATTTATTGATACCTACAGGTTGCTTGGTGCACTTGCCATATTGAAAGTTTACAAAAAAACGTTGTTGAGATATATTTTTTGGCCGAAGTGCAGCATATTTTTGATAAAGTTTGTAAAATTCTCCTGTTATGGTAAATGATCTGGGAGTTTTATTCTTTGTGTGTTTAATGGTTACTAATAGAGCAGATTTCAAATCTTCCAAATCGTCAACCATTAATTTGCATAATTCATCTCGGCGGCATGCTCCTGTCAGACCAAAAACAAGGGCGACCTAAAAATTAAATCATTAGAATTGAACAAAATAATAAAAAATAAAAACAAGGTGCCGAGAGGATGGGAATCGAACCCGGACCGCTCGCGCAGCAATTAAGCGCCTTAACCACTGAGCCATACCCGCCAAATCATTTAAAGGAGGTAATTATACGAGACTTCAAGCTCTTTGAATTATACCAAATTTACTTTATCAATTTATACAAAAAATGGATTTTTAATTATTTCAATCCAGATTCGATGATATTGAAAATTACTATTATGGAATATAAAATAACAATGTGGGTTTTAGGTACTTATACTTTTAAATAAATCTTACCTTTGTCAGTAAATATTTCTCATTTGGAGCATCGTTAATAAATTTTTGGATTTCTTCAGCTGATAAAATTTTTGATTTTTTTGGTACATAATTTTCTGATTTTCTTTTCAACAGAGAACGTAATTTTGAATATGTTGATATGTCAACATTGTCTTTTATGCTGAGTGTAATTCTTAGCATCGAATATTGCGACCATATTGTAGACGCTATGTAGTAGATAAATGTTCGAAATATACTAACAAAACATTTTCAGAAAACGAATTCACTTTTGAAACTCTTCTCCAATCCATAAATTTTGCATAAGCCATTTCATATTTCTTTCTTGAAATTTCTGGCAATAGCTCTAAGGTGACATTTTCAGCTTTTGCTGTTATTTCTGGGGGTGTGTTTTCAAGCTCACTGTCGCTGATGTCCATAATTAGGTACCTACTTATTTTTTTATATTTTAACACAAAATTTAGTTGAATTAAACTAAAATTAAACACCTTCTCTCTACTTTCATAACACTAACATTTGGGTACTCTGTACTTTTTAACGTTTGACGTTTTATGCTACGAATAAATAATAAAAAGGAAGGAGTATAATACGATTTGACGATGTCCGCAATGGTTCTTGCATATGGCTGACTTGAAGTTTCCGGTTACCAGTGGTGTCACACACAGGGTATTATAAACTTATGTCTCGTATTAATTATTAAAAATAATAACTGTTTTCCGCTTGTAATTATCTGTACAGTAATATACATTGTCATAAAGTTGTAGGAATATAAATTTAGATTAAAAACTTCTAAGCAGGTAATTATAAATAGTTGACTTAGTTGGTCTATATAAAAAATAAAGGAACGTCTATGATAACAATGTGGTTGTCATTAAAATATTTTGTTAATTTTTAATAATTTAGATAAATAGAACCCTGCAGATGAAAAGTAATTCCCATTCATGAGTTAGGTTAACTACTTAAATCAGAAAATAATATATAAAACAGCATGAAAAAACTATTTATGTCAAATGTCACGATTCGAATGAGTCATATTTGGTTCTTCAATATGGCCGACTTCCGTCGCAATTATTTGCTAGATTAAAATATGACAACAGTCCTTCCTTTCTATTCTTTATTCGTAGGTTTTATGACAGTAGTCCAAAGCATTCTATAATCGAAAATTGTGTTGATTATTTCTCTATGGTACCGTGGTACCGTGAGCAACTTTTCCCACGGCTTAGGAAAAGTGACACTTTGTAGTTTCGTAAATTGTGGGAAAAGGACTATTTTCCATAGCAGTCGTAGAAAAACAAATTTCCGCTATTTTACTAAAAAACGTTGGATAATTTTAATTGTTAACCATGGGAGGAGTTAACCACTGGATGTGAGGGGGGACACACAGTTAGCATTGACGCAACCAGAGTAATCTTATAGGGGAGGGGGGTGTTAGAAATCCGGCGGCTCTTGGGGACCAGTTTGAGGTCGGGGGTGGCTTTAACTTACAAACCCCTTCCCCATCGTTACACCACCGAAACTTAGTAACATAAGGACCATTAATTAACAAATCAAATTAATTTTACAAATTTATTAAGGCATGATGTATTGAAATATTTTACAGATACGTAGCAATAAATTCAGAGCAATGAAAGTAAAATTAATAGGTCTATTTACAACATTAAGAGTTTTAAGAAAAATACTGGTCGTAAAAAATTAATCTTTTAACATTTAAAAGTATCGGGTTTATTTTCAATACTGGAAACTGAAAGTTTTAGACCTAGTTTTAAGTATAGGTAGAATATCTTCTCTCCTTGTTAGAACTGTAAACATCAACCAAACTCTCTAAGTCCATTTTCTTCGCAACATCAGATTCTGAGTACAGGATCATAAGGTTGTTGATCCTTTCTTGCCCCATAGTACACCGCAACCAGTTGTGAATACTCCCATCGCTGAAAAAGATCTCCCACTGGTGGCACTATGTGATGGCAAGACGAGAGCAATTTTCAGAACCATGCTGAAACTTTTGTATGTCTCTGTCCCGGACATTAATTCAGTTTCCATTAATGCTGCTCCCCTCTTCTTAAAACTGCCATTTCTGCCTTCAGCATATTTCTATCAACTCCAGGCATTCCAGCTCCAAATTTATCCAACCGAATAGACTGTTCGCTAGCGCTAGCAATTTCCAAGGCTTTGCCACTGAAGCTTTTTTAGCTCTTCAGTCAAAATGTCCAGCAAAGGATAGTAAAAGTTATGCTTTAACTTATTTTTTTTATGCTCATCAGTTGTATTAGCGAACGTGTCATCTATGGTTCTCTGTCCTACTGAACTACACACGACAAATTCGTCCAGGTTTTTTGACATCATTCGCGGTCGTTTTGGCTTAGAGCTACTGCCTGCAACAATGCTGCCATCCCCTTGTTCGTTTTGAAAAATTCTTAGATTAAATTCTTTATCAAAACTTTTGATGTCTTGCCATTTATTATCCCACGAGGCTTCGTTTCGACTGTCAGTTAGTGCAGAAATGACTGCAAAGTAATTCCTTTTTACAGATAATACTGAAATGGCTCTGCATGACCAAAGAGGAATCACTTAGCTTGTGAAGTTCATGAGGTCCTGGGCTGGTTATTTTTAGTACTTTCTGTGCGATTTTAAACTCAGCGTACGTGTCAGGATAGCTGAAATACTGGTACAAACACTGCATAGTGTTAAAAAAATTGCAGCTTAAATCATTATCCGTGCAAGCAATGGATATATATTGCGAAAGGGTTACGTTTTTTGACAATAGCTTATACTGGCTCCGTCATAGGCCTGGCCAACCATCACAGCACTTAATCCAAGATTTCCCAATTTTTGAAATATAACATCAGCTAAACAAAGAGCGGATCTTGAAAGAGACACGTCTTCCATGGCTATTACTCTTTCTTTTATCTCTTGTCGTCCAACTAAATAACGAACGCAAATGCAAAGCTGCTGAGTTTTATGGGTTTTAGCTTCGTCTACCATAAGAGCAAAAAATCCAGAGCTGTTTATTTCGTCTACGATAATTTTCAATACTTCTTTTCTTAATATACACAATAACTCGTTTTGGACGTCAGAACTGGTCATGTTAAAATACTTATTGTATATTTTTCTTTGAATTTTACATCGTATTTGGGAACAAAATCACAAAACTCCTAGAAATTTCCTTTGTTGTCCGACACATCAGACACATCATGACCCTTTAGGGGTAAACTCTGCTTTGACAGATATAACAAAATATCGATTAAGTTTTTCACTGTTTTCTAAAATAATTCTTTGTGAGAGTTAGACAAAAGTGTCAACACAGACTGCGTTGGTTTTCTGTAATCTACCCCTTTTGACATGGAAAAATAATGAGCCACACTAATTGAATGCTTATCTAATTTCTCACCTATTTTCTTCCAATTTCTCATACCCTTTTCAACGAACAACTTCTATCTGTTGTTTGAGGGAAACTGCCTACAGGCAAAGCAAAAAACTGCATCTTCGTTAATGCTGTATTCTACCCAGTCGTACTTTTTGTAGTACAAAAGAGAGAATTTGCGTTTTCTACCACCTGGAAAGTCTGTCAGGGGATAATGCTGCAAGACTGGACGAGCTGGTCGATCACAAGATCGCCAAGGTCATTTGACGGAAGCTTAGGCGCAAGTACAGTCTGTGTTCTTTCATAAGTTGACGATGATTGCGGGATGGTTGTCTGTTTACACGTATCACTTATTTTATTTTGCACTTATAGCTTGTTGACTATAGTTTTGATGATTTCATCAACTGTAGGTTTTTTAAATTGATTGTACTAACCCTTACTTTTTGGAAGTCCATCTTATTAAGAATAATAAAAAACGGCTGTCATTGAGTCTTTTAAAAAAACAGTTTTTAAATAAATATTGGAAGATTTGTTAAAACGAAGAGTTTTTTATTATTCTTGTAGGTTTTTTTCTCTTTGTTTAAAAAACGAACGAATGTCGGACTACAACAGTACTGCACAGTGAACTGACACTCTAACACGACATGGCCACGCGGCGGCGATCTTAGCCATCAGTGTTGCCAATGGTAATGTTAAATTTCCCCGCGCCGATCTACAAAATATGATATTTAGAAACCTTAGCTAATATTTTAAATATCCCTATTCCTTACTCATTGGGCTCTCTCAACGTTGTGTTTAATTCAGTGTCATACGTGAATTTCTATTATTTGTTTAGTATTATTTTCAATAAAAAGAGGAAGATAGCAGCAAATAGTTTATTGAGAACCTTGGTGAATATTGTAATTATTAACCTGTTAAATAGGCTAATGTTTCTAAATATTTTGCCCATGTTGTAAACCCAATTTATCCATTTTAAATAGCGCGCCAGTAATATTAACTTTTAGCGCGAGGCTTCCCTTATTTACCCTCTGTTATTGTACGATTCCCGCTTTTTAAGAAGTATGGTTTGAATACTGGTACAAAGTGTACCGCACGCTTACAATAGGTACTCGCTCTTCGCAAAAGCCGGCTACTTGCCGATTTATTCAGCAGTTATATATTCGCAAATTATTTAATTAAGAGTTAAACTGTATCATTTATCTCTAAAGACATCCTCTTCAATTCGCAAGGAAGTTACAATATTAAATAAATATTGTTTATTGTGTGTTTTGTAACCTGTGCGTTGTTGTCAATCAAACTGGAAACTGTAAGTAAATTATTAATTGTTTATAGTGCTTTTTTCTCGGTACAATATTTAGTTTCCCCTTCCCATTTTGTAAAGACTGTTGGTCAAAAAAGTTTCCATTGGCAGCAACTTTAAAAGATATATTAGAAAAAAAGCTTTCTAAAAAAGAAAAAATACTAGCATATATTCCAGACTGCTAGTTTTTTAAAGAACGATACCTGGAGGTGGTGTCAAAGGCACGTAGAATATCTAGAGACACGGATAGTACATCACTTTTGTTGGAAAATGCCTGAGCGATTCTATTTTTTATGTATTTCATCTTCTCTATAATTTCTTTTACTGTTCACTATTTCCATTTAATATTTGCTATTGCTTTGTACACGTAAGTATTTCCAATTTGATATTAAAGCAACTTTTAATGCTCGTAATATTTTTTAAGGCACTTAATACTTTCTCATAACAAATTCATTTTTTTATTTTTTTATTTCTTAGTAGTAGGTCGTTTGTTATGACTAATCGATAGGTTCAAGTACGACTCAAATCGTGCAAGAGCAAGTCTGCTGATAAGTTGAAACAGTTTTATGGAAAATAATAATTTCTGGTCGGTAATACCAAAGTTGCATGTGTTCGTTTGATTGCCAAATAGGCGTGCTTCAAAGCAAGTGGAACGGGATATTTTCTAAAACCGAAAACTGTTTCGGATTTATAATTCAGCTACTGTATAGAGAATAAACTTAATAATTATCTTTATCTATAGCTTATAACTAATAACTAAGTCTTTCTTAAAACAAATTAGAATTTATTTGGTGAAAAGAAATCTGTACAAAATAAAATTGAATAAAATATGTATTTAAGTCTATTAAATTTCATTTGAATTTAATTAATTGTTCAAACAAATAAATTAATAAATTTCTTATTTTTTTATTAAATAATAACTTAATTGTATATTTAAAATAAGAACTTGTGATTTTATTAGAGCTACTTTACACTTTGCAATTCTAGAAAAAATAGCAGCAATTTGTATTGTTGCCGCAATTTCTACTACAAGGACTACAAGTCCAATTCTAGTTATAAATATGATTTTTTTGGTGATCCCAATCTACTTAAATGTTACTAGCTGCTAGTTTGTGTTGTATGCTGCTAGTCCTTTGTCAATTTCAAAACATAACCTATTAAATTATTGTTCTTTTAATCTTAAATGTTGTCAATACCGATTTTATGCCAGCATAATATTGAAAAAAATAAATTCATTGTCATAGTAAAGTAGGATGCAATTTTTATTGCCGGCAATATAAATTGCGAAGTATAAAATCGCTCTGATTTTACGTCACTTGTTGTATTTCGCCATTCTCATACTCGATCTACAATCTTGTTTCTGTTCTGTGAACACTGAAGTTGATCTATAATAACCTCTTATTTATGTTCTGTGACAGAAAGTTTTTGTTTTACAGACGTTAATGAATTTTGAACGCGTCGTTAATAATTTATAAATATAATTTATTAATTTACTTATTTGAACTGTCTCTAGATACTCACTGACTTATAATTTATTTAAAAGTGATTCGAAGTCCAATCACTGCCGCTAATTTACAGTTTATTATAATTCTTATATGTTCGAGAATTTTAAACATCCAGAATTTTCCGGTTTTGCACATTACAGTTATATAGGCATATGAAAGTATTAGCAAATTCTGAAAGATTAATTTTTAAATTGTATGCATTACATACAATAAATAATTTTAACAAAATATACAATAAGATTATAGATAAATAAACTTAGCTGAGATTTTCTTTTCACTTGATTCTTTCTGGTAAGTGGACTTTTATGAATTTTCAAATACTTATAAACTGTTTTGTATGTCACTTATTTTACGATTAATTCGAATTGTTTAATTATAGTTTAAACGTATAACCAATAATTTAATAATTTACTTATTTGAACTGTCTCTATATACTGACTTCCAATTCCAATCACTGCCGCTAATTTATAGTTTCTTTAATTTCTTTAATTCTTGTATGTTCGAGAATTTGAAACATATAGAATTTTCCCGTTTTTCACATTACAGTTATAATAGACATATAAAAGTATTAGCAAATTCTGTAAGATTAATTTTTAAATTGTATGCATTACTCACAATAAATAATTTTAACATAATATACAATAAGATTATAAATAAATAAACTTATTAACTAAGATTTTCTTTTCAAATATGGTTGAATTTACTTTATATAGTTTAATCCACCATTTAACTAATTTATATCTTACAATATATTGTTATGATTTATGTATTTTTTTAGTTTATTTATTTTATTGTTTTATTTCAGCAATGTTTTATTTTTGTAATGATTTATTTATTGATTATTAATTATATTCTTTAGTAAAATTTTTAAATTATTAAATAATGTATACTATATCTTTTAAAAAAATGCCCTAATAAAATTATGCTAACTTAATAATTTATTTAGAGACTCGACTCTTGGGTAGGATTCAAGTAAAACTCAATTGAACTACTCTGTAAAACAATCGATTATAATTAAGGAATTAACTTAATACATGCATCTTTTTTAAACTATTAATTTTATCCAAAGATTTATTACTTTCGTTTAATTACATAATATATTGGAAATAGCTGGTGAAATATTTAATAAATGGTAGTACTTGTCCATGCTTTAATTTAACTAATCATGCGCATACACAAACAAAAATTTTTTTTAACAAACGTACCGTTGGCAATCATCTCGAAGCTGCTGTTCCCTGCTAGTTAGACAATCCGCAACATATCCGCTTGGCTGTATGGGTACGGTAGGAAAAATGTCCAGACGGATAAAGAAATCTTATTAATCTTACCAAAATTCATATTGTTATTGATGGATCACACTATTCAGTAAGTACTTTGACCATATTTAGTTACTTTGATTCTAATATTTTTGTTAAACAATATAATTAAATTCAACTTTTGTTAAAAGTGAGGTTATGTTACCAGTTTTCAGTGTATTCAAGACACCAGGTTCAATTTCATCTGCGAATAAGACAGCGATACCAAAATTCACGGCCTTTTATACCTTTTCCTAAATTATGACACTAATGACATTAAATTAGTAATCAATTGTTTCAATTTGCAAAATTTGACCTAAAGTACATAAAATGATAAATTTTTTTAAAATAGCTATTTAAATTATTTTTTGGTCAGTTTTTCCATATAAAATTGATGTTTGAAATCTGCTAATTGTAGTAGTTACAACTCCTGAGATTTATACAGATTTGAGCAAACAACATGAAATGGATATTAATTTGTGCATGAATCTCTTTAGATGGTTCTATTATAATTTTTGAATACTAATTTGATTTAAAAGAATGGAAATTAGACTAGTTATTTTAATTTTATAATATGAACTTGACAGCTACTATTGTACTTTTAGATTGGTTATTTTTGTGAAATTTTCTAATATTATCAGAGATTAAGGAGCTTATAACTAATGTACAAACTTAGATTACTATTCTACATACATTTCTTATAAATAAATTGCTTAAAATTAAGTTTTATCAACTGATGTTGAAATAGTCTTTTAAGAGGTAACTATGTGAATTTTGGGTAATGTAGGGTTACACTATCACTGTAACATTTATGGTTAATACACTGATTTCACCATTATCATCTGATAGTTTTTATTAAAGCAGTTTATATGCTTTTAGGTATTTCTCATATTATGAGGTTTTGTCTGAGTACATATCTGTTATCGAAGCACTGCAAAATATCTTCATGCAGCAAGTACTTCTACCTTATACCTAACATTCAAACACTTAACTACCTAAATTACATAATTGTTTGTTAAAATATGAATTAAATTAATAGTTTTAATTATATTCTTTTGGTTTTAGATTCTAACTTTAACTTCCAGAGAAAGCTATTTGAATTGGGACTTGCTTGAATTCTATCCAAGATATAGTCGTTAAATGAATTCTTCCTCTATTTGAATGTTTAAAATTTAAGATTAGTATGCCAAATATTTTAAATGAAATAAAGAAAAGTGGCTAATATATTCATGGGAATTATTCCAATATCCTTTTATATTTTCCTAATTAGGTAAGTTATAGATTGAGATTACCTAACTTAATTTTAAAATTATTATTCTTAAATCAGCTTTTGCTAAATAAACTCTTGTATCTAATTTATTTCATTATAATATATTATTTAATTGACTTTTTGAGGAAGCCAAGCTTGAAACGATTCAAAATCAAACAAGGCGTATGTACATCAGTGTTTACAAACACGGTATATCTAAATAAAATTACCTCGCATGTGTTATCTTTATACGAGATAATCCATACCCCACGTCCTGATTAATAATGCAACACAAATCGATGGACAGGCCCGTAAATAACGACACTCCCACTCCATTATATCTAACCACCCTCTTCAACTTCTAACTGGCACCTGCCTGCTTTAACTCGATTATTGACGATTTTATTTTTTATAACGAGTTGTTTCTTTCTCAATATTTCATCCTTTCATATTCTGTTCTGTTTTGGATTCGCTTAATTGTTGCCATGACCTTCTTAGTTGACGTGTGCAAACAAACAGGTTGTAAATGATGGTTTATTGCAGCTTAAAGCTTTTAAAATTATTCGAAGGCATAAAGTGCACTTGGCAACAAAACTAAATTAAAAAAATGAATCATTTAGGTTCGATTTAAAAGAAAGATTTTAGGTTGCTGTAGAAATAGCCACACTTCCTGCAAACTTTAACTAGATACATTTTTATTTTCCAGACAAACTTTTCTTTTTTAGGCAACACTTTTCAAACAAACTGAATAAGATAACGGCCGTCATTGTAATTTAAATCATATTTTTTTCAAATAAACCTGGAAGTTACGTTAAAACGAAGAGTTTTTTATTATTCTTAATTCAGTATTCAGTACAACCTGTTGGTATAAATAACATGGAGCCATGGAGGACGGAAATCTTCAGCAGTGGCCGAAGGCTACATAGAGGAATCTATTTCTAAAATAAAAGAAATAGCGAGTCAAATTCTGGAAGGTGAAACAAGTACCAGTACGACAAATTTGACTACCTACTCGAAAAATAAGTATCAGTGAAGAAGACCAAACCGGATATGAAAATAAAATTCAAAAAATAACTGGAAACGAAGATTGTCCATCAATTACTATAGCAAACTGCTCAAACTGCAATATAAAAATTGAAATTACCTTAAAAAAGTAGATAACTAGTTTTATTTATAACATTAGTTGGTTTTCCATGTTCACTGTTATCGTTTATAATAAAATATTTTTTTTATTGTAATATAAATGCATGATTGCATCGTGTAACATAGATGCACTAGTTGCACAAATTTTAACAAATTTTAGTGTAGTTACGTTCATATTCAAGAATTGTTACATAAAACTGTGTGTTTAGTTTTAATAATATGTTCAGCCATGCCACAGGTGGGTTTCTTAAGTTTGATGTCATCACTTTTAAGCGATGTTAAACTGTTGAATGTATGATTAAACTGTTAGTCTGACCAATATATTTTTCCTGACAACTGTCACAAGTGAGTCCGTCAACCACTTTCGAATTTTCTAAATTTGTTTTAGTTCTAATGAACAGATTTCCTGTTAAAAAAATAGTTTTCAGAGCTTCGATTTTATAAGTATGTACAAAAAGTACGAGGAGTAATAAACCCTAATTAAGTATGCAAAACCTTTACAGGGAGCACCATGAAATTTTTGATGAATCTCTTACTTTAAATTACATTTCTTCCGTAAATCTAAAAACCAGGTAGTTCGACCCCGTATTTGTTTCAGTTGTAGCAAAGTTTAGGGTTTCTTCATTGTTAAAGGATTAGCAGCTAAGTAATAACGCATTGCAGTGGTGTGTGTTTTTGGAAAAAAATACGTTTTAAATTATAATATAATAAAAAATGAAAAGAAATAATTATTGGAATACATTTATTACTTACATTTTTTATTCTATATCCGACTCGGAAGAGGAAGACTCGTTGTTGACATTAATAATAATAGGGTCGATTAAATCATTACAAATATTGTCAATTTTCCACATATTTGCCTCTACTTTGATAACATGCTCGATACAGTTTGTCCAATTTTTCTTACTAACATGACTTACAGCACTCTCAAACAATTTCACAACATCGTTTATTTTAAAAGTAGTATTTTTTTTCCAACTTCCCCCTTTACCTGAGCCCATATTAATTCTATGGGATTAAGTTCACAATGATAAGGGGGAAATCGAAGAACTGATATACCACGAGAAGAAGCCATTTCTTCTACGATGTAGGTTTTGTATTTATTCTTGTTCATTTTTGCAATTCTGTAAAGTTCTTTCCATAGTGGATCTTTTGGAAACTTAATATTTTTCGAAATAAGCCACTCCAAAAGCTCTGCTTTACGCCAACGACTTGTGGGCAATGCTTCTCGTAACCGTGAATGGTAACTTGCGTTGTCCATAACAATAACAGCCCCTTTTGGAATCAGATCCAACATTTGAACAAACCATTCCTCGAAGCCCCATTCATATCTTCGTGATAGTCCCCCGTGCGTTTTGAAATAAAAGTTAATAATCCACCATCAACAAAACCGTCAGAACTTGCAACATTGACAATGATGTCTTTTTCCTTTTCCAGATGGTGGCTGCAAACCTAACGACAAACCTTCCACGAATGCCTGCCTTCCTCTTTTAATGTTTTCATCTTGCCAAGATTTGAAAACTGTATATCCAGCATTTATCCATGTTTCGTCTAAGTAGAAGATTTTTAAATTTTGTTCTCTGGCATGTCGAATGCTTCTTAAATAGTCTCTTCTCCAAAAAACTATTTCCGGTTTATCTATCAAGAGAGATTTTCTATTATGTTTTGTATATCTGAAACCCACATCTTTCAAAAGTTTGCATAATGTCATTCTGGAGAATTTTGTAAAGTCCATATCTTCTTGCACTGATGTCATAATTTTGTCAAGTGTTGGAATTTCCTTTCGTAAGTAAAATCCATGGACTTTACGCCTTAGTCTTTGTTTTAATGACTCATCGATCTCAATTGGTTTTAAAATTAGTACATCCCGTTACCTCTGACCTAAATCGTATATTCTTTATCATAGCTGCACCTCATTCGTTCAATACAAAATGTACCTTACGGTATACCCTCTTAAAATATATTTTGGTACATCTATGAAATCTACTTAAATGAATGATTACTCCTTGTCCTTTCTATATAGACTATAAAAGATATTATAGGGAAGTGAAAAATACTTGTTAGGAATAGAGTCTGTAGAAGGGTCACTTTTGGATGGTACTTGAAGTGTTGGAAGACAGAGAGTTTCTATCGATGCAATAGTTATGAATTATGTAGTTGACCATTATTTTAGGATACGAATTCTCTAACAAAATATTTACAAGAAAATTTAAATTTTCCTGTCTAAATAGAGGGTGAGACAGTTGGACTATTACAGGTAGGTATATAAACTGAAATCGATGGAAACCCGATCTATTAAAGAAAGTGGGTATATTGGCGAATACTTGAAAAGTTTCTGCGATGATGTTGACGTTTAGAAACCGATCATCGTTTCTAATTAAAACTTTTTAACTTAAACATCGTCTATTCATTGATATTTTCTCGAATGCTGTCGTTTAGTTCTCTAGATTGATTACTACTCCAACTTTAAAGTTAGAAATAAATATTTATGTTGTGGATAAACAGAAATATTGCCGATTTATTTTATTTGATGACGATTTGATTAATTGTTTTTATTCTGGGGACAAATAATTTTTTATTTATTTTTTAAAAAATTATTATTTTCCTAATTTAATATACGCTTTTCATTTTTATCAAAAAGCTTTCATTTCTTTTTTCTAGTTACTGTCTAGATCCGTATCCGTATGCGACATCGAGTAGCAGCGGTTGTGTTAAAAAGTATTGTCGATAATACAGATTCCTTAAATTTATACCTAATGCCATCTATCTGTCAATCAGAAGTACTCTGCGATAAAATAGACAGCTACATTTCAATGAAACTAAAGTAAATATATATGTTTACAATCAAAAAATGATCATTTATTTATTTATTTTGCTTAAAATACAAGTCATGTTTCAAAAGATTATTTCTCAAACACTTGAAAATATGAGGGACTTCAAATATGGGAATAATTCCTTGGTCATTGATCACAAAACCAAAATTTCTATTCTCTTCTTTTCTTTTTAAGTATTCCTCCTTCGTTTCACTCATTAGCAGTCTTATTTTCACTTTGGTTAAAAACTGTCAATACTACCTTCAAACCTATACTTTGACACGACTTTGACATTTGTAGATTAGAACCTTCAGCAAATTTTTTAATGCCATGGATTTATGAGGTCCTTCACTAAATGTAAAAGCTAATGGTTGCTTCCACTGTTTATACAGTCCTTTCAGCATAAAAACGTTTCCATGATCTGCTAGTACAGGTTTTCTTTCTTTGTAAATTACAATTTGATTTATTCACTTACCAGGTAAATTTAAAGTTGGAACTTCTGTTCTTATAAGACTTCTTTTGGTACCTAAAACTTTACAGTTACTAGAAAAATGTTCCTCACAAAATACATATTTTTTATAAATGTCTTCAACTGACAAGTCAGTATCTTTAAAATCCACTCACTAAACACACTTGGTTCATTTTTTGGAAAACGATGCATTTTGCCTTCACGATTTGTACATGTAGGTACACAACATTTCCTTTTAGATAAGGGGGGTTAATAGTTTGAATCCATTTTAGGGACAGAATTATTTGGAAGCAAAAAACCAAAGATGATATACACCAACAAAACTAAAAAAACTGAAGACAAAAATCCTGCTCTTTTCCTGATTCTCAGAACTACTGTCTATTTTCTTAATTTTCTTAAAACTGTTTCTCACCAAATACAGATTGATACAGATCTGTTAAATTAAAAAGTATTGTCGTTAATAGTATTAGTAGAGAGACCTCTTCCGAAAAATAGAACAATTAAAATGAGTAGACGCAACGATCAGCGCCATCCTATGGCTGTGTTAAAAATATTAATAAGTTTTGGCGGGAGTAACATCTGTTTGACATTTATTGACAGAGTAATTCATACCCTTAGCAACTCTTAGCGAAATACTTACTTCGCACCCTGCATGTAAACTATATGGGATTTTTATATTTTAACCTTTATGTTCCTCAATCAAGCAAAAGTCCAAGAAATCATTTATTTATTAATGTATTTGTAAGAAAGTTTAACACTACCTAATTTTATTTATTAGTTACAATATTAACATTAATGGTGCAGCCAACAGCACATTATCGGATACTTTTCTGGCTTTATTTGCTTCACACCACTCTTTAAATTGCTGATATGCATTTTCATACTGGCGCCTCGATTTCTCCGGTAAGAGATTTGAAATTACTGAATTGGCGGCATCTGTCAAGTTAGGTGGGGTACTGCTTACTTCATCGTCGCTCGAAATTTCCATTATTTCACAGTTATAAATATCACGCACGAAATTGACGCAAATAAGAATTCACTACAAAATAATGAAAATAATTTTCAAGAACTGTCACTTTAAAATAATTGTCAACACATGTCATTTTATTTCCATAGTTACAGTACCTAATTACTTGATTTGGAAAAACAGTTCAAACCAGTTCAATACTTTTTTTCATATTAAGCTAAGCGTTTGTAGAAAAAGTTTTGTTTGCATCTCATGCGCGAAATACTTTGGTGATCTCGACTAGTTCTCGATCACCAAAGTAGCATTTGCACTAGATACAAAAATAACTATTTACTTTTAGAAGTAATTGTACAGTGTTTTTATTCTTGGAAATTTTAGTATTAATGTTCACTTCTCGTTCTCAGTATCCTGAAGAAGAATTTAAAATAAATTCGAAAGCTTGATAGTTGACAAATAGTTTTACTTACCTTTGGCCGTGATCCTGACTACATCCCCAAATTTTGTACCTGTTGCACCTGTTTCTTTCTGGGTTTTTCATCAGATCAAAAATATTTTTTGTAAATTTACAGATATATAAAAAATAAATTGATAACCGTTATTAATATCTGAACAATGTAAAGTTGATTGTCGGCAATGATAACTGAAAATAATGGTTAGCTATAAAAGTTTCCGGTAGAAGTAAAACTTTAATTTCCACATTGAATAAAAAGAGGTTTTCTATGTTACTCGGTAAGAATAACTTTTCCAAGTTGAAAACTTAAAGTGTTAGTGTCCAGCATCGCCTGCATCTCCCAGACGTTATAAAGCGGCATCACGGGTAATCGGTAATTATACCTCTTAAATGGATTTATTTTAGAAACTCACTTCTGCTGGCACTTAAAGATTTGTAAGTTAATTATTTAATCCAATATAAGGGTAATTAACTTATTGTATGTAGGAGCATAAATTTTGGATGACTTTTTAATTGTAACTCACTTTAGTATGTTGTTTTTATCGGTATGTATAATGAGCCACTTATATCGTGAAGTTTATCACGTGGAAACATCTCGCGTGTGTTGGAATGAAACCCAATAGTTGTATGTATGCGTTGAATTGCCGTATCGACGAAAATCTAAGCCGATGTCGATTCGTAGACAGGACAAAAAAATGTTGGAGAAACGTGAGAATATACAGTAGGTGTGTTAACCGATTATATACCTACTCGAAAACGGTGATAAGTAAAAAAGGGAATACTTTATTTAAAATTTGGTTAGAATTTCGTTTGGTCCACTGCGACCTAAAAGATGTAGGTTAAAATCATAGACCTTATATCAGACAAGACGGAACTATTAATATTTTTACTTGCTCAAACCTTACCTATTTCTGGTCGATTGTGTCTTCTTGGTATGGCCGACTGGAATTTCTTGTCCTGTGATGTTGCCTGCTTTGTGGATTATATTTGCAAAAATATTGTGACCATTATGCTATCTCACTGCGTCCGGAGGCAACCGTGGAAAAAGCCTAGAGGAGTAAACTTCGATAAACAATCCGTAATCCACACTGTTAGCTACCGTTGCAATGGATGAATGGCTGCGCGTAAGTCAGTCATAAACGGTGCCTCCGGGATACCTGGTGACCTCCCGGAGTACCCAGCCTTACCAGCACAAGCGGGGCTCTGTGGTGGTGGTCTTCAATTCCCTAGCTACTCGTGGGATGTGCAATAGATTGCAAGGAAATAATAGAACAGGAAGTAATGGAGGAAGAAAAGGAAAGGAAGGGAATTTTTGGTAAATCTGGGAAGGTGAAACGTACTCCAGATAAAGCAGGAGAGTCGGGTGAGTGGACGGTGAAGAGGAAAGAGATATCGCCCTTGAAGGATAAGGAGCAGTAAAGAAAGCAGAAGGAGAAAAAAGGTGAGGATCGAGAGATTGGAAGGGGGGGGGAAGATTGGGTGAATGTAGAGGATCTGAAGGGAATGGTAAAGCGGCTGGAGGAAAACGTGAAAAAATTGGAGGAACAGAAGATTGCGGCAGAAAGAAGGGTCAGGAAGTTAGAGCGGTTGAGAAGAAAGGAGGATTTGAAGGAGAGCATGCAATCAAAACGGGAGATAGGAAAAAGAGACTTGGAGGGTTGGAAGAAGGTAAGAGATAGGACTTGGGATGTTTAAAATGGGAGAGCATAGAAGTGAACGTGTGAAATCCAGTGGTCGGAGATGACAGAATTAAGGTAGTGACGGTAAACGAGGATAGTGGAATGGAGAGAGGGATCCAGAGATTGTATCGGAAAAGGTTCCCGATCCTGGTAGGATCAGGGGAGGAAATGGAGTGGATCAAGGAAGTAAAGATCTCAGAGAGAAAAGGGGTAAAAACGAAGGAGGAAGAGCGAATCTGCCGAATGGAGGGGGATGGTAGGGATGAAAGGAAAGTTTTTGATTTGCTGAGTCGGATGTTTGGAGATATTGATTGTGGGGACAGTGTTGGGCTGCACAGGCTCGAACATATGGGGATGGAAGTATTAAGGAAAATGGTGGCATGGGTAAAAAAGAGAGGGACGAAGGTGACAGAAAAGGAAAGGGCAAGAGAACAAAGGAATGAGGCGGTTACTCTGAAGGATATTGGGTACTGAATCAGGAGGGGATTAAAAATATTAAGAAGGGGTTAGGGGAGATGAAGTGGGAGTGGGTCGATAGACTCAGAATATCAAGGAGCAGGGAGTTAAAAGTTAATTAAAGCAAAGAAGGGAGTTCAGGTGAGGAAAATGCTGGCGAGGTGGAAAGGGTTACAGAAGGAAGGGCGGTGGAGGCAGGAAAGGGAACAAAAACCATAAAGGTGATAGGGATAGACCCGTGGAAGGTGAAGAGATAAGGAGGAGAATAGAGGAATTAACTGGGAAAGGTACTAAGGTGATTAAGGTGGTAAGAGAGAGGAATGAGATGAAGATGGCGGTGGTGACTGCGGAATGGGAAAAGGCGGAGGTTTTACTGGGAAAAAGGGAGATGAAATCGGGGTGGAATAGGGTAACATTTATGGAGGGTAGAGAGGAGGGTAGTTGTTTTGGGTGTGGTGCTAAAGGACACAAGGTTGCGGTGTGTAAAGAGAAGGGGGTCAAGGAGAACGCTAGATATTGGTTGTGCAAAAGTGAGGAGCACATGGCCAGGAACTGCAGGCAGGCGATCCTTTGTAGAGCATGTGGAGTCAGAGGGCACAGAACAGGGGAGAATTGTTGTATGGGGAAAAAGATTCTGGATGGGCATGAGGAGGGAAAAATTTTGGTGGTCCCTCTGGACCCCTTAGAGGGCAGCTTGGTACAATAGGAGGTAGGGGAAGGCAGTGTGGGGAACAAAGGACCAATGGCGAAAGGAAGCAGTGTATTGGGAGAATATGGTGGAGATAATGTTGAGAGAAGAGAAAGAATGGGTAGAGGTTAGCGAAGTTGTGGAAAAAACGGTTTAGGAGAAGGGAATGTTCTGATGGCGAGTAGTATGAATGGGTGAAGAGTGTGTGAGGGACCGCCGCCCGTCTACCCTATGGTAGTGATTCCGAAGCGGTGGTAACGGCGAGTTTTGAGGTGAGTTTCCCATCTCAGCCCAAAAAAAAAGGTTTCCAACTGAGAATGAGAGGAGTACCTTCCTGTGAAAATCATCAGGGTCATTGACAACTGTTCCGTGTTGATGCGGACCAAATTTGTTGATCCTTAGTCTCTCGAGAACTCGGTAGTAGAAAACAAAATACAAAATATGTTCTGCTGTCTCGCCCTTAGGCTGACAGATTTCGCAGTCAGCACTTAAGTGATTGTGTCCAGTTAGTAATTCTACCACAATTGATAGATGCTGCTTGCTCGTATCCCGCGGCTTGTGATCTCTCTTGTTAATGCTTTTGAGTACCTTTATCGGTAATAGCCGATCTACCCAGTTCGATATTATTACTCTAGATATGCTATTGGCTGCGCATAAGAATGTGCAAGGTGAAAGATAAAAGAAAAGGTGGAGATGTGTAGAAAGATTGTGGAGAAAACAGAGCGATGCGGATTGAAAGTAGAGGAGACAAAACAGAGACGTTGCTCTAAAGCGACGAAGCAATGCGAGGGAAGTTGAGGTAATGATGAAGGATAAAAAAGTGGAATGGAGAAATCTGTAAAATATCTGGGTGTAGGGTTGGATAGCCAACCATATGCAAGCACCATATGTTGAAGACAGTACAAAATGTAAAAGTATCACCAGCATCGTTTGGGAAATTGATGAGTAATGTGATAGGACCGAGAGAGTGAAAGAGAACTGGTAGAACTGTTGAGTAGAGTGTGGTGTACGGAGCGAAAGTGTGGAGAGAAAGAGCGGGGATACATAGGAGGTATGTTTTTAAAGTACCTAAGTACCGTTTTTACGCCGCCGCAGCGCTGCAGTTGCCGTGTAGGGTATATGAGTAGAGCTACCTCAACTGGAAAGCCACAGACGCCATTACAACATCGTTTGATCAAGTCTTCGTTTGTTTACGTGATTTTAAAATGCCGCCGACTATCGAGAATTCCGCCGAATCTGAAGTGTGTGCTGTGATACGTTTTCTCTGTGCTAATAGTTATTTACGTTACAAGTCCGGGAAGTGACTTATTACCGTACGAGATAGATGTTTATGGACGAGACGACGAATGAGCCGAGTCAAGAATATCTAATCGAGTACCTTAATAATCACTTCACGGACGTGTATCGTACTATATTTTTTCAATACTGCCTTTGGATTTAAACGCAATAAAATATTAAACTGAAATGACATATTTGATCATTTTATTAGGAAGTCATGTGAAAAAATTATATTACTTGATTTATTCTTAACGTGGTTAATTTACTTTATAAATAAAAAAATGAACAGTTTACCTTCGGTCTCTGAAGAAGATAACTTGGTTATCGAAACGCGCGTCAGGCATATAAAAGTGTGTGTTGCTGTAGTGGTAGTGTAAACGGTTTTCGGTATCATTTTCGCCAACGGTTCCAGATTCAACATTTTAATTTTTAACATTTTAGTAAAATCAATGATTATGGTTAATGATAATGTCAACATATCAAGTTTCCCAAAGTTGATAGCTTATTTGAAAAAATAAAATGTAGACCATCAGCCAAACCAGTCGAAGGTGCTGACAAAGAAACAAATTGAAAGCTTCATGAGAGACGCTCCAGATAAAGAATATCTATTAAGATTAACTAGACAAAAACGCATATGAGCTTTCACTGTGATTAACATTGATGAGGTTTACTATTTGGATGTGTTTAGAAAATACATGAATTTATGGCAACATGTCTCCCTGAGAGCTCTTTTGGTGGGTTATAGACAAGGGAAATGTCTGTCTCATAGAGCTGGTATACATACTGTTGGCGGAGCACCTAAGAAAATAGCTGAGTTCTTAAAACTAGACCAACCAGAAAAGTATACAGGTCATTGCTTCAGGAGGACATCCTCAACGTTGTTGGCCAATGCTGGAACTGACCTTAAAGTTCTAAAACAGTCCACTGGATGGAATAGTTCTTCAGTTTCAGAAAAGTATAAAGAAGAATCAATTGAAGGCAAAAACAAGATTGCAAGAATGATCCAAAGGGGCGAAACTTCTGTTGAAGTGCTACATCACAGCCACACGTCTTCTGCTATTCTAGAAAATACTGTAAATCCATCAACAACTGCCTATAATACATAAAAGCTTATTTTATGTTGATTCACTTATTATTTCAAACATTGGGAGAATTCTGTAAAGTACAAGTGTACCGTAAAGTGCCATTTCCCGAACTCAAACGAGTCCGGGCACTTTACTATACAGTATGAAAAACAGGTTTTAAAGCTATTAAATTAGTCAAAACATTATGAGTAAAGTAGAAGAGAACAGGCGGTTCATAATTTCGTCCTTAGCTGAAAATTTCCTGCTGTATTAAGAGGTCTTCTTAACGAAATCGTGTCCAAATGTTTAAATTATCGGAAACTGTGTTCACGATGGGTACCGAAAGTGTTGACTGGTGAGCAAAAAACCAAACGATTAGGCAGTGCATTGAGCTTTCTCTTTATTACGATAATAAATTATTCAGCTAGGTGGCAAATTAAGTAAAAGCAGTATTAGAGAGCAAAGCCCCAATAAAACTAATAGAATACAGCAATTCATCATAAAACCACACAAGTAAACAAAGAATTTTATTCAGCATTATTTTATCGATTTAAAACAAAAAATGGAAACGAAGTTCAACATGTACTAGAGAAACAATTAGCTTTGGCACTTGAAGCGCCATTAATAATTCTGGTATACATTTCAATAAATGCACGTTTGCTAATTGGACGCTTAAATAAAACTGTTTGTTTTTAGTATTCCATAGTTAAAGTTTTCTTATTCATTAAATTGTTCTGAATTACATCGATATGGATATTTCATACTTTTAAACTGTTTTATTTAGCAATTTAAATATAAAATCTGTCACGATAATAGTGGTTTGTATTTTATTTCGTTACTTTATTAAATAATTGAAATTTACATAATAAACTACTGTGTATACTACATTTTCTAAAGAGAAACAACTACTTCACGAATGCTTCGAATATTAAATTATTAAATTCTCATTATTGGTATTGCTGGAGTATTTAGGGTATTAGAAATTTGTTCAACATAAATAAAATGGTTACCTAGTAAGTAATCCCAAAAATTTAAACCATGCTATACCTCAAATATCTTTATTAGTAAAATTGATTGTACTAACCCTTACTTTTTGGAAGTCCATCTTATTAAGAATAATAAAAAAACTCTTCGTTTTAACAAAACTTCCAATATTTATTTAAAGAATTGCTTTTATAACCTCAATGATGACAGCCGTTTCGCTAGAATTAGCATCGTCAGATTGACATATTGAAGTTATATTTTGTTTGTTTGTAGCTGGGTACCTGATGTTAATTAGATGGTATTAAGGCTAGACCAAGTATGGAAGTAATAAGAATAACAATATTAAAGCCTAGATGTTATTAGCCCTAAGGGTGTAACTATATTAGTCCCAAAAAGACAGGGAGCCAATTTGTAACTAACAAAACTCTCAAAAAGAGATCCCGGCTAAGAGACCCTCTTCAGGGGGTGGTTCGACTCCAAGCTCACTATAGGAAGGACCGGGATGTATAAGTAATGAGGGCGCCACTATCTTTTGAACGCTATCGATTAAGAAAACAAATTACACAAAAACTAAGGTGATAAAGATAGAAACACCTTGTAATTAATTTAATTAAACAACAAATTAAGAAGCTGCTTGAAATAAAGACCGACTACGATACACCCTTAAGACTTATAGTCTAAGGTATATAAATGAAACTGTTTTTTAAAAATATAGATTATTTATTGAAAATGTAAGTACTTGCTGATAATGAACTGGAGTTGTAAAAAAAGGACTTAACTTTAAGTTTCTGTGCTGTCTAGGAGGGCGGCTTCAGCTTCTTCGTGGAGAGATGAAAGTTTCTTTAATGGTTCTGGCTGCTCGGGATGTAATAGTATACTTAACAGCTCAGAAGTGGTTTGAAGGACTGTCTACACATAAGCGGTAACTGGGCTCTAAATTTAGGGGTATCTTGGCGGTAACTTGACTCCAACTTAGCGATAACTTGGCAATAACTTGGCTCCAGCTTAGAGATAACTTGACGATAACTCGACTCCAACTTAGAGGGTTGTATTTTTCAACAACCAGAAAGGAAATTCACAAGACGAAATACTTCAAGTCGGCCTGTTGGTCGATGAAAGGAGCTATCGTTGCCTTGCGGGTCTTTTAAATAGTCTTGCTCAAAACAGAAATCGTGTTTGTGTCATTTGTCAGAAGAAATGCGTTCGTTATTCAATTGCAAGCGAGGGACGCGTTCTTTGATTGGCCTCGTTTAAACAGATAAATAGTTAGCGTCTATAAGGGGTCTCTCGTGTACAGTAGCATTAACAGTGAATCAGGGTCGGTTTTAACGGTAATAATAGCGGTATCGTTTACCGTCGATAATAGTGCAAGGTGACATGACGATAGACATGTTACACCCCCTCTCCTCCGGAAAAAAATGGTTCGAAGAAACATTTTTTTGGGTAAAGAAGTGTGAATGAGATAGCAGCAATAAGTGTCATTGAAAGGAATGAAAGGTGGCGATAACGAAATAACTTATAGTAATAGTACAAGGTGACATGACGCTAGACATGTTACAAGGGATTATCCTGGATTACTTTCCCTCTAAGATCAGTATAACTGTGCAATAATATAGAAAAACCAGATTTGATTTTTCCATGAAATATGCAAGAATAACGTCTTCATTTATAGTATGCACTTTTTTATCACTGTTCCATGTTAGAAATAAATTATGGACCAATTCATACTTGACTTTCTCTTGACTTTGCCGGCAATAATTTATAAATAGCTGTTTTAGAAGCTTCACTAATCTCATGTGGAATCAATTCAACTGCACTTTCCATTTTTTTAAATGCAAAAGCGAATACTTTCTCAAATTATATCTGACAAGCGTTGTTATAATAAAAATACAAGTTGTTATTGTTGCCAAGGCCGCCTACGATACCCAAAATCGTTTCGAAAGTTGTTCTTTCGGTACGATTTTTGTAAAGTATAATTTTCGATTTAATTAATCATACCGAAAGTTTTGTTTTCGGAACGGCTGCAGAAAAAATTCATTTATACCCAAATTATCCCTAAGTATACAATTGATTATTTGATTACAACCTTTTCCAGTTGCTGACTCTTAATAATAGGTAAATATTTATTAGCACCCTTCTATTATTAATTATATTTTATTTAGAATAACCTATAAGTATTTAAAGCAATTTTTTTAGACTAATGTGCGGTTAGGTTATTGCATAAATTGTTTACTATTATTACCGAAGCCATCAGTTTAATATTATTATAAGCACACCACACTAGCATTTAATCTAATAGATCTGGAATAGCCATCGTTTATTGTAATTAACGTTAATATTAATCATTTATGTCATCACTAAAGTGGTGTAGTGACATCAAATCATCATCATCATAGCTAGGTAATGAAATGGGAGAGTGGTTATATATATGAAACATACAGACATTTTGAGTTTTTAAAAAACTCAAAATTTCAGTCTTAAAATTTCGGTCTTAAAGAAATATTTTATTCATTTAGTTACAAATTATGGGATGATATTGAACAGTTTCTAAAAAAGAGACACGCACGTTTGATTTTCTTGCTTGTTTTTTGGAGAATGGATATTAAATTAATTCAAAGACAATGATAATACGCACTCAACCACAGAATTAACCACGGCCAGAGCTATTGTATTCAAAACCGTAGAGAAAATCGATAGAGAAATTCATATCAATTTTCCGTGAAATACGCAACAGTAGGTACAGCCATAAACCACAAAAAGCTATTTCATCCGTTTTCAATATTTGAATTAGTTGGGCAAATCAGGACACCAACCAAAAACAGCACAGATAATTGGAAAAAAATATCGAACTGACTTTGTTTTTTTGTCATTAATTGCTGTCATTAATTGACTTACTTTGTTTTTGATATCTATTATTAATATTAACTTCTATGGACCTTTTTCATGTTATAAGTTTTATAATCTGTTTTTGATTATATACCACTATTAGATGAATCTTTTATTAAGTCTTCCATTTCTATTTTATAGCCTGATTATGGTAATATCTAGTAGCTTACTGAATTTCATTGGTCCAGCTTTGGATAATAAAACCTTGTGGTTTTTGACTCAGAGTTTTATTGAACCCTTGTATTAGATCCTAACCACATTTAAGAGATAGATAAACTTATAGAATTAATAATATTAAAAAATATATTGAGATGAATAACTAAGCTCAGAAAAATTAATAACTAAAACTTACCTCAATAAATTATAATAAAAAGGATATCTTAATAATTTTCATTTAATCATCAGCTACTTTTTCTTTATTCCATCAAAAGTATTCAATATAATAACTTCTTATAGTAAACAATCAACCACATAGAGGATGTACTTGACAAATTTATCTTGGATAGGATCCATGGTGATCAATCAATAACATTCTAAACATGCACAATTCCAATAACTATTCCCAATTTATGTATTCATATACAATTGACATAGTTTTATGTTGAAGTTAAAGTGAAACCTAAAACAAATATAAAAAGGAACAAAATTAAAAACTATTAATCTCTTTCATATGTTTAACAAATAAATGTGTAATTTTAAGTCTTTACATTTGATTTATAAAGTGAAGTACTTACCAGGTTACAAGGAGACAAATATTAGTCTTCGATATTAAATAAGTATTCAAATAAATCATCACAATCTGAGATGTACCTAAAAAAAACACAAAAACAGTATAAAAAATGTAACAAACAAAGTTAAATTCAGTGTACAAATTCTTATATCTACAGTGTTGGACAGAATAACTTGTACTAATGATAAAAACACTCATATAGTGAAAAGTGAAAGGACTATTTCAAAACATAATTAATAAACATTAATAAAGGACATATTATTTAACAAAACTGTATGTAAGTTAAATAAGTTTTTATATTAGTTATAAGATATTAATCTTTGATAATATCAAGAGTTATTGATTGAATCATTGCTTATAATAGTGAATACATAGTTCAAATAATAGAGTCACTAAAAAGATTAAATTTTAGTTCTTAGAGGTTAAATTAGTATTTAAAAGTTGAAATAGGATTAGTTTAATAGATTTATGAGTAATTTTAAGAGTAATTTATAGTTTTAAAAGTGTAGAATGTATTTGACCGGACTAAAAACGGCCTATTTCAAATCAAAATTTTATAGGGAAAAAGTGAGATAAAAATAATTTAAATAGATTTTTAGTAAATATAAGAAGATAAACTATCTTTATATTATCAAAGATATGATCAAAAATGTAAAATCATTACCTCATTTTTTGGAAATTTAGGTTATTTTTTGAAAAGGTAAACAGTTGAATGTTGATTTATAAGTCATTTTTGTCATAATCTGGCGAGACTATAAAAAGGCCACGAAATCAATTATCACTCTCTTGTTCCGGCTTGATTTACATAGAAGACATCGTTTGATAACTAAAAGAAAAAAATCATTAATCAAAAGTTCATTTATGTTAAATAAAAACATTTAACACCAAAAATATTTGTATAAAAGTATTTTAAAAATATTAAATCACTTACCAAAGAAGTAAATTTGAAATAATAGATCCAGATTACCATAAAATTTATAAGATTTCATTCCATCATCATCACCAGACATAGTACGGCCAGGAGACATATTGGATTCCTGTTCCCGAGTGTAGACGACCGTTGGAGCCGATCTCTTTGTTTCGGCATTTTCCGCCTGACGTGGACGATATTAAGAAAAGACTTTGATATACAAGGTATGTTAAATAATTAAAAACTTATATTTTCGTTTGTGATTGTGGATAATAGTGTGTATATCATTTTCATTTTTGTCAATAACTAGAAATTTATAATTTTAAATGTAATAAGCATATGGAAACCCATTAATAGTTTTTGTACATTTTATTTAATGAATAATTATAACAATTGAGCTTTAGTGTATTAAGTATATAAAAAAACTATTAAATATTTAGTTTCTCTGAATCCCACCCAAAATAAAGAGTCGGATTTCAAATTCAATCAGATAATAATTTGACTGAGCTAGTTGAAAAACTGTTATAAGGCGCCCAACTACATCACACATAAGAAAAATTAATTATTATATTAGTAAACAATATTAAACCTAAAATTAATTAATATTAAAACAATAAACCAATAAAACCTATAAGAATATTAAATCATATTGATAAATTAATAAAATAATAAACAATTTAAAAAATAAAAATAAATAAAATAAATCATTACAATATATTAGTTGAATTTTAAAGTGATACTTAAAGTTATAACGCAAATTTTTTAATAACTGTTTTAAATGTTAAATTAACTTTGCAGAAAAGCCTTTCCACAGTTCTCGAGTAACCATTTGGGTTGCTGTGTCTGGTAATGGGATAATTGTGATCTTTTGTCATGCGCGTAGTAAGCAATGGTTGCAACAGGATGGCGCAACACTATAAATTTGCTCCGTGAACATGTTGGTAACAGAATAATCTCTAGTCGCACGATAGATTTCAAGTATCCACCTTATTCACCGTATTTAATACCGCCTACATTTGGGTTAGATGAAGGATTCCAAATTTCGCTAGAAAAATCCGCCAGAAACTATTGCAGAACTAAGTCAAGCAATAGTAATAACATTTGCAGCAACCACTTTTTCAAAATATTTTTAATGATCTTCAGAAACGTTATGAAGTTTTTTATTTGTATTATAAAAATTTATTGATGAATATAATATTTTATACTCGGTGCTGTGCATTTTGGCGAATGAATACTACAGTATATAGTACTATAGTATAAGCTATTCCTTAAATGAAAAACAGTTTTAAATCAACATCACCAGCCAAAGTTGAAAACTGCAAACGCAATAAATAATTAAAATGTATAATAATTTTGTAACGAATGTATTTATTTATTCGAAAATTGGTAGTTCCAAACTAAATTGCTGCAATAATAATACCCTCTCCGAGAGATAATAAAACAAAAGTCTACCTCTTTCATAACGTTTTGTCTGTGTCGGTTATTTTCTTTGCAGATCATCATTAAGCTGATCCAGTCGCCGTAAAATTGTCTGTAGTTGTATTTGCACCGACAACAACCGAAAAATACGTTTTGTTGATTTTACTATTTCGGGAAGTCAAAGAGGTTAATGAGAATGGAACAAGTAGAACATCCTTTTTTATATACACACCAGATATTAGAATATATCGTGGAAATAATAATAGATTTTCATTGTTCGGAAATACATTATTGCCAGAGGAATATATGTGGTTGTAAACAATTAACTAAAAGTTTAATTATATAATTTTGAGGTGGTAGGTAGGCGTCAAAGTATGTTAACTACCTTAGATATATATTATTATTTCACTTGAAAATCTCTCACTGATTAGTAATGAACACTGGTTTCTATTTCGCACTAGTTACTATAGAAATTAGTGCACAATATGTCCATTGTGCACTAACAAATACAAAAACATAACTAATGTAAGAAGGCTATGATCTTTTGACAGTTGTTGTCAGTATAGCTTACAAAAGTCAATGTAATATTATAATATAGGTTAATATTTACTTAGATTAACATCGAAAATAGTGATAGTGAGTTAAATTCAACACCGCCTAATATTTCAGAACCGCAAATGATTTGTGTGCCAAATTAATACCGGAAAAATCGAATATAATTCGTTCATTCAATGGTGTTAAGCGCATAAAGTAAATTCACTTTCTGAAAATATTCTGTTGGTGTATTTTGGTATTATCTCCAAGAAATTTAAACCTTCATCATCATGGGCACACAGTATTCTATGTTAAGAACAACTCTTTATATTGATAATGATGTAGATATGGCCAAGTACGCAAAATTAAGAGCATTTCTAAAGCTAACTTCAGATGGCTATCGTCCGAAGAAATCTAAAGTATTCACATCAGAGGAAATTAAAAAATTTGTCAATGATGCTCCAAACTATAAATGCCTGCTTACAAAAGTATGTGAATATTATACAGTGTAATTCAAAGGTTTTATGGTAAACATAAAGAAAATTTAAAAATACTTATTTACTATTTAAATGTTTGTAGATCGTATTATTTATTGGAACTGTTTAAAATGAAAATAACTGACTTAAAAATCAGGTAAAAGATGCAAATGTGCTAAAGGGTCGAACTTAAAAAAATTGAATTTTGCATAATATAGGAGATATACAAGTAATTTATTTAAATGTTACAATAATTCTATTCTAAATTTAGTTCAGTGTCGCTATATCGCTATCCTCATCTAAATTAATTATAATTGGCGCAATTGATTTCACAGAAAGGTACGAGCTTTCAATATTTTTAACATGACTAACAGAACTTTTCCAACACTCGGTAGGAATGTCATTCATACAGTTCCTATTCAGAACAATAAACAACTAAAAAGTTGAATTAACTTTCACTTTAAATGTAATGACAGCCGTTTCGCTATCGAAATAGCATCGTCAGATGTCAATCTGACGATATTTTAAATTACCCAATCCGGAATTATACACCGGACACTGTTTTTGAAGATGTTCTGGCAACAATTTTAATTGACAGTGGGGAAGACATAATGTCTTTAAAAAGACACGGCGGGTGAAAATCTACAACAGTTGCCGAGGGTACATCGACGAATCATTGAAAAATAAAAACCATGTGGCAAATAAAATCTTAGGATCGATTCAAAATTTAACAAACAAACCAGCTACTTCAAGAACCGAAATTTTTGAAAACTCAAAAAAGTTTACGATTAAACAACATTTAAGCAATTCTCCAAGAATGACATTTAATAACTGCAGTGATTTTGCAATCAATATTGTAAAGGAACTTTGATTCGAATATGAGTATTTGATCACGTTATTTATTTATTGTAATATCAACCTAGTAGTTAATTAGTAAATAAAAACCTCCTTTTCGTTATAAATCCTTCAGTATGGTAAAAAAAGTATAGTGTACAACACGCATGGAATGTCCATTTTCCACTCGAAGTAATACGAACTGTGTGCCATGAGCGAAGCGATGAGTTGAAGAGGGAGCTATGGTAAACTGTATCGAAAGCCTTGGACAGATCTATAAAAATACATAAACAGGGTTTGTTCTCACTAAAAGATTTGGTAATTTTGTATGTTAAATCCAAAATAGCATCTTCAGTTGACGTTTCTTCAAAATATTGTATATTTATCCAGATACGAGATTAATCGCTTCTTGAGAGCCTTTTCAAATATATTTGAGAGGTAAGGCAGTAGAGAAACTGGACGGCAATTTGCAGTAGTACTTTTGTTACCTTTTTTTATACAGTGGGATTATTACTGATTTTTAAAAGTTGTGCGTCATACGCTATGTTGAAAGCATTCACTAATTAAAAATTGTAACGTTTCAACTATGTACGTTTCAACTAATTTCATAACTTTTTAAATTATTAATTATAGTGAGTAACTCATTGGAATCAAGCGGTGTTATTACAAACGAATTGTGGAGAAAATATAAAAGCATAATTCAACATAAAATTCCACCAGCGCAGCGCGTTGACGATTTCCATATTTTGGACTTTTCTTCAAAGTATGCAAGAAGCACTTTATCACTGGCGTCCTTGCCACTGACATTTTTCTGATCACACCATTTCAAGAAACGATCATATAAAAACTCGTACTGTCACTTAGGTAATAAATCAAAAGCAGCTTTATTGGCAGCTTCTTCAATTTCCGGAGGTAAAAATTCATTTTCTGAATTACTTTCCATAGAGGAACGAAGAAGCGAGAAACAATATTTCGTAATTTATTGACGTTAGTTTAGTTGTCAACAAAGACAAATCAACAAATTCTGTTTTTGATTACCTTGGCAAGTTGTTTCATGAATAGATTAGATGAAATTGGATTTAAAACTTATAACCTCGAGGCTATTTTATGAATTAATAAATGTAAAATAGGTATGTGTTAATTTGGACTTTTAATGGTGTTTGTAGAAAAAATGGTGTATGATAAATCCGATAAAAGTGATTTTATTTACTAGGGATGGAACACTACCCTTAGCACTTATATCATAATAACTACTTTGTTCATTAGATAAAATAATAATTTGATTAAATTTTACCAATATTTCCTCATTAGGCAGTTTTTTAGTTCTGTTCCAATACAAGAATTCACAAACTATGATTTGTGAACAGGTTTTTGTTGTGCTAAAAAATGCCTACAATTCAACAATGTAAATTCAGACTTTTAAAGTAGTTTTCACAATAAATGGTATTGACTGAAGGATTATAATAAAACCAATTAGTTGTAAAATCCGAGATGCACATCATAAATGTAAAAGGACCTGTTTCAGGTGATTTTGTTTCTCAGAGAGGGATTGTAGAGGATTACAGCTTACACTTCTTGTTCATTTTAGTCTTTGTATTTCATTGGAAGTGTTCACTTGTGTTACGGCGTGCAATAATTTTATAACATTTATTTGTTATTACAGGCATTAATAGCAAAGATTTTATACCCCAACGCACAGAATAGACAGTATGTGGCGTCCGTGGATAAAAAGTAATAGTGCTTCTTCCAGTGGTTCGTTAAAAGAAAAATCACTTATCTTGTGACGCGAAAATCATTATAAAAAACGTGTATAGTTCCTTACTTCAGCAAGGATATTACGCGGGTGATGCAGCAAGAGTAACCAGTAATTTGACGAAGGTGCCTCTTACTTCAGTTAGACGAATTGTTGAAAATTCCATGGAATCAAGAAAAAAGCGTAAAGATTCCGGTGTCACAAAAAGGCTAGACGACTGGGAAAAAGATTTGATAAGGCGAAAAATCTACACTATGTACGATGAGCAGCGTGTCCCTACAATCAAAAGTGTGAAACAGCGGCTCATCAATGACGAAACTCACATCAACTGTGGCCTCACTACTCTTTGGCGATCTCTGTCTGCAATGGGCTTTAAATATCGCAAAACTGACAAGAGACAAGTAATAATGGAATCCACACGTTTAATAAACTGACGTTCTGAATATATAACGCCAATAAGAAAATACCGCTCTGAAAATCGGCCAATACTCTACCTCGACGAGACGTGGTTTGACACGCATGACACCCCTCTTCCAAAGGATGGTCTGATTCCTCTGATAAGTGTAAAACAAAAGCACCATCAAATAAAGGGAAGAGAATCACAATATTACACGCAGGATAAGAAAATGGTTGGATTCCAAACGCTATGTAGCTTTCTGCCAAAAATATTAAGGACTCTTGTGTTGATTATCACCAAGATACGACAGCAGAGCTTTTTGAAGATTGGTTTAAAAATTTTATGTTACCCAATATTCCGCCAAAAAACATTATAGCCATGGACAACACAAGCTATCACAGTCGACAATTGCAAAAAAATCCTGGCTCAAAGAATACGAAATTGGAGATTCAAAACTTCATGGCTGCAAATGACATATATTTTGAGGAAAATTATTCAAAAAAACAACTTTTACAAGTGCTGCAGTTATGTTCTTTAAAAAAACGTATGTTTGTGATACAATTGCAGAAGAATTGTGACATACAGTGTTACGACTTCCTCTCTACTACTGCGTGTTCAATCCCATAGAGCTTATGTGGCACCAACTTAAATCGAGTGTGCGCGGAAAAAATACTTCTCCAACTTTAAGTGGTAGTGTGGTAGAATTAGTTAGGAACTGTATGAATGGCATACCGAGAGTTGGAAAAGTTCTGTTAGTCATGTTATAAATGTTGAAAACTCGTACCTTTCTGTAAAATCAATTGCGCCAATTATAATTAATGTAGATGAGGATAGCGATAGCGACACTGAACTAAATATAGAATAGAATTGTTAAATTTAAATAAATTACTTGTATATCTCCTATATTATGCAAAATTCAAATTTCTTAAGTTCGACCCTTTAGCACATTTGCATCTTTTACCTGATGATTTTCTACACAATGAGATTAAATCTGTCAGCCCTGTTTCCTGGAAAAGTTGACAAACTCATAAAAGTGTTGTTCATTTGATTTGGACTGCATTACTTGTGCTGTTAAATATGTAAAAAGATATGGAAGATAAACATGTGAATATATTAATAATATTTTTATATTTTGCACTTATAAAAATCTTCATTATAAAACGCATTTGCGTATCGTAATGTAACTTTTACGCACGCAAATTTTTGTTCTAAATGGTTGGCGACATGAGTGAAGTATCTAAAGGCAAGACTATTGACAATGACATTTGTGGCTAATAGCAATTTATTAATTTTATATTGTTCTTTAAGAAAGTATCTGTGAATATGAATATAATATTTTACTTATATAATATATTATTATTGGTATATTATTCATTTTAAAATATTTTAAAACATTAACATTTGACAATTTAAATGTCACAACTGTCAAATTTTATAATTTACTCAGTGCTGCCGACATACTTTTTAAAATAAAAATTTTCGTAATTACATAAAAATAAAAAATTAATTTAAAAAATGGTAAAAAGGGCTAGATATAAAAAATATTATAAACAACTTATTTCATATGGCTGTTGTGACACTCGTTCTTTAAAAAACTCATCGCTCCGCGATTCGTTTTTTAAACTTGAACTCGTGTCTTAACAGAATTCCATATGAAATGCGTTGTTTAATATACTATTTTATATTTTGCACTTATAAAAATCTTCATTATAAAACGCATTTGCGTATCGTAATGTAACTTTTACGCACGCAAATTTTTGTTTTAAATGGTTGGCGACATGAGTGAAGTATCTAAAGGCAAGACTGTTGACAATGACATTTGTGGCTAATAGCAATTTATTAATTTTATATTGTTCTTTAAGAAAGTATTTGTGAATATGAATATAATATTTTACTTATATAATATATTATTATTGGTATATTATTAATTTTAAAATATTTTAAAACATTAACATTTGATAATTTAAATGTCACAACTGTCAAATTTTATAAATCACACAGTGCTGCCGACATACTTTTTAAAATAAAAATTTTCGTAATTACATAAAAATAAAAAATTAATTTAAAAAATGGTAAAAAGGGCAAAATATAAAAAATATTATAAACAACTTATTTCATATGGCTGTTGTGACACTCGTTCTTTAAAAAACTCATCGCTTCGCGATTCGTTTTTTAAACTTGAACTCGTGTCATGACAGAATTCCATATGAAATGCGTTGTTTAATATACTATTTTGTATTTGTAATAATGATTTACAGTATAGCTAAACGTGCAGAAATTAATGAAACCTTTTAGGCTAATTTTTGGGGGTAATTTAACCTAAAAAACGCAGTTTTCTTTATGCAATGTGGAAAGGCCAAATGGAGCAAGCATTTTTGGATAGAGAATGAAGAGACCTTTCAAACGATATACCACAACCAATACTTTCCATTTTAAAAATTGGGGGTTGTAACTGTCTCTCAAAGGGAGTTGTATGTTAATTTTAGCCTCTTTAAATGTATTTAAAAATTGAAACTTTATTTTTTAATTTTGGAATATAATATTTGCAAAAACTTGTAATAGTTTAGAAAAGAATAATCCGAATATGACAAAAAGCATAATACTTTTGGATTTTCCTGGTACATAAATAAAATTTTCATGCAAGGTTGGCCAGAGGGTCAGTCAGAGATAGGGACAGGGTTTCAAGGTCATGCCATAACGTTATCGGATACGGTTTGTCACAAGGTGTACGATGCTACACGCTATCAAGTATAATAAATGTATCCCAAAATATGCTGTAGATAGGCACACACAGATATAGAAAACAAATTTAATCTGTTACTAGTTTGAGACAAGCAAAAGAGATAAAGTTGATCACACGTGAAGTATATTAAGATATGGTTGATTCATTTTTTCTATTTTTAAATCTGTGAAATGCCGTATATTATATATTATATAGAGTGTGGAAATCACTAATGGAGTAAAATTATTTGTGGGGTGTTTAGAAGATTAATAAAAACACTGGGACCTGTCAAATTTAAAATTCAAATGTGAGCTTTTTAAACATAAATTTAAATGTACACGCAAGTCTGGCGTCGTCCATGATCTATATTTTTAATGAAATTTTGAAATTATTTATAATTTTCTTCAAGATAGTAAATAGATAAAATTGTGGAAATAATAATGTTTCACACTTTAAATATGGTTTTATTTTTAATTACCTAAATGCAGACCTCAAATTTCTTCACTAAGTATAAATATTTTGGGTTTTGTTAACATTTTTTACCCGAATAGGTAAAAACTGTATAGATAACTATGCCAATATAATTAAACTATATCGGTAAATAATGTCTGTCAGTTGTTGATGTGTTGACATTTAAATATCGTAGTTGTTAATTCTTAATCAAAAACTAATACCTTGCGAAGTAATAATGAAATATTTAACTGAAATTGACCGAATTTAAATTTTAATGATGATTGGTTACTGTGTCTAAAATGCATGCACAATTCAGAGAACTTGGACATGTCAAACCATTAAAGAGAAAACCGCACTTCGTCGAAGATAATGTGAAAGTGGATATTATGTTAAGTGTCGTGGAGAATCCAACGTCAAGTTCACGTCAAATTTCTTGTCAAAATAATGTGAGTCACACAACTGTCCTAAGGTGTTTCCATAAAGAAAAACTTCATTCATAAAAATTGACTTTTGTCCAAGAACTAATAGAAGACGATCCAGCTCTTAGAATGGATTTCTGCGAAAGAATTATGAATAAATTGAACAGAAATGAAATAGCTGTTGGTACAATTCTTTTTTCCGGTGAATCAACATTCACATTGAACGGGGAAGTAAACAGACAAAACTGTAGATATTTGTCAAAGGATAATCCTCATTGGATGCGTGAGACACATACTCAGTATCCTCAAAAGTTGAACGTTAGGGTAGGTATCATAAGATGATCAGTTGGCAAACTTATATTCCAACACAATAGAATAAAAATAAATATCTATCAGATTAGCAATTAAAAGTTTTACCTAAAAAGATAAAAAGGCCAATCTTGCAATGAAGGCAATGAACTTTTTTTTTTGGAAACACCTGAATAAAATAGTGGAACCTTTGTTTCAATGTTTAACCTAGAAAAATATTTTAAAACATTATTTGAAAGGGCAGTTAAAATAAACAATTTTCTTTCCGAAAATTTCATGTTTCTTTGCAACGTTCATCATTTTTAAATTAGCCTGATTCCGCTGCATTTTTTCGTATTTATGAGTACTAGGGCTTCACAGGAGACGAGATAGGGCGAGATAGGTCTCGTTACCAGTTGTCTCGTCTCGCCAAATTTTATCATACAAAAACTAAATTCTACCATTGTTCGAAACAATTTAATTAAGTAGTGAGTTTTAAACCGGTATCGTTTCATGAATTTCTTTCTTATTTTTCTAAGAAAAATGTTATGAAAATAGTATATTACATAACAAGTGTGGAAAGTGTAACATTTTGCACGAGTTAAAGTTTAAACGAGTGCAAGAAATACACTTTCCTACGACCACGTAAAAAATCCTTCAACAAGTATATTGTGCAACAAAGTGGAAAAGTTACACTTGTCACGAGTGTGAAACACACGAATAAGAAAAGTGTCTTTTCCACCGTGTTGCACACCATACTTTTTTCTACGGCTGCTATGGAATGTGGTGCTTTTGACACATTTGACAGAACTACAAAGTAACCTATTGCTATCAACTGTGGGAAAAAATCTACCTCACGGCTAAATTCCTATTTAAATGTACGCGTGTGGGAAAAGACCCGTGAGGTAGGTTTTTTCCCACAGTTGATAGCAATAGGTTACTTTGTAGTTCTGTCAAATGTGTCAAAAGCCATAGCAGCCGTAAAAAAAAGTATTTTTTAAAGTATAAAGTCAATTAAACAATATCACACACACTGAAAAGATTATCAACACTCGTACTGAAAAGTATATCAACACATGTATTGGAAAATAAAAAATCCTTCAAAATAATTTATTTTTATTTTTAACAGGATGACATGAACTAAAAGAATAATAATTATAAAATATTTATTATAACTAAAAAACAAAACAATAGAACAAAACAGTTTTTACTATTGATAAATTTGACGTAAATGTCACAGATCATAGAACTATATTTTTTTACTTTTCAATACGTGTATTGATATTTACTTTTCAATACGTGTATTGATATTAGCTACTTTCTTAAGTACAAATAAGTGTGCAAACTAGCACTTTCATATGTGGTCGTAGGAAAAAAAAAATACGAGATACGTGGTCTCGGTCTCGTTTAAAATTTTTCCAAAAGTGTCTCGTCTCGTATCGTCTTTTTCGAGACGAGAACGAGACGTGACGAGAAAAATCTCGCTCTCATGTGAAGCCCTAATGAGTACGTATATTTTTTTACCCTCCTACTTCATCTGGGTAAAAGAATTTTGAACCAAATTTTATATTGTCCATAATTATTTATTATGTTATTTTTTACAGACTGACAGGAAGAAGCAATGACTACATTTCGATCACCGACTGCAGGTGAATCAAGATGGAGAATTACACTACCACGGAGTTTTCTGTACTCAGTTCTTTGGAAACCAACAGAACCACACCAATTTACACCCTTGGACCTGAATTTTTTGCTCAATGGTAAGTACAGCCAAACAAATCAGAAACATGAAATTAACATAAGCAAAAATAAACGAAATCTAAAATGAATATACCTGAAACGACTTACGGAACTAAACTTTATTGCTTACGTTAAAAGTTAATATAAAGCTAATGTTTACAATAACTGCAAAAACTTTGCGGAAACGTTAAGAGTTTTCTCATAACTCCGAGCCTAAAAGGAAATTAGGACATTCCTTGAATGCTACAATAAAAGATATGTTCAAAGTTTGACAGTATGGTGGTAGAGAGTATCAGTAGATTGTTCGTATATAAGAAACTACGTTGAAATTGTAAGTCGAGATGTTACATCATTTTAAAATAATTTAGGAAAGTTTTAACACAAAGTAATATAATTATTTAAAGGTTAATATTAATCAAAGCATCACTGCTCAACAATTGAAGTGGATATTACAAAAATATGTAATTTTCTTTTGTCATTGGTTAATAATAAATTTAACTTACGGAAAATATAATGTCTAGCTGTTTACTGATCAATTGTTATTTTGTCTAAAAGTAATAGCTTACCTTGAACAATTATTGAAGGCAAGTGTTCGAAAGCATGCATCTGATACATTTTATTAGTTTTCAAATAGTATGTGTACAAATTGTGTGTGAATTGTGTAGAAAATGTTTTTTATTATAATTAAAGCATAATTATGTAACTAGCAATGAAAAGAATGGAAAAAAGTCTACATACCAACAACCAAAAAGGAAATTCACAAGAGGAGGTACTTCAAAGTTTTTCTTCAGACTCTTCAGTCGGCCTGTTGGTCGATGAAAGGAGCTATAGTTGCCTTACGGGTCTTTTAAATAGTCTTGCTCCAAACGGAAATCGTGTTTGTGCCATGCAAAAGAAATCGCAGTTGTTGGAATGGTTGGTTGCTATGGAGATGTCCATAATAAATTATAGTTTGACATAGTTCGGTATATTTAAATTATGATATAATAGACAGTAATCGTGACCTGGAAGTACTTACTCCTCCAGAAATAAGGGAGGTGGCAAAAAATATAGAGTCGAATGTGTTGCCGGAAAAGTCTCGGATGAAATATGAAGGTAATTATAAACGATTTATGGATTATTGGATGAAGAAAATGCGAAGACATTTTCGGAGAATGTATTACTTGGTTATTTTGCTGGATTATCTCAAACAATGAAGAGTTCTACCCTTTAGTCTGTATATTCCATGTTTAAAGCAACTATAAATGTTAATAATGGCGTTGATATAGTAAGATACTTGCGGGCATATTTAAAACGGTCATCTGAAGGCTACAAGGCAAAGAAGTCCCGAGTTTTCGAAAAACAAGATATTCCAAACTTTATACTGGATGCACCAGCTATTTATTAGCAAAAGTAAGTTTTGAATAAGATATCTATACCATGGAGTGAAAATACTTATAATCCAGTCTTTTAGATTGTATTGATTTTTGGAATTGTGGGTGCATGTCGATGCGGCGAACTTTTGAATTTAAAGTTAGAGAATATTTAAGATATGAACAATAAAATATTGGTGACCCGTAATAATGAAATATTTGGATGTTTGTTAGAAAATATATAGCTCTTTGACCTGCTGAATTAAAAGACACACGATTTTTTTTCAAATACGCAAAATGGAACCTAAATCCATAAAACAATTTTTTAGAATCCATAAATTTGAAATGGCTGCCTATTTAAAGTTGCCGAATGCTAAGAAATATACGGGACACTGCCTCCGCAGAATTTCTACCACTTTACTTGTGAATGCAGGAGGTGACATATAACAATGTTACAACAACATGGTGGGTGGAAATCCTCAACTATAGCAGAAGGGTACATTAAGATTTAATGGCAAGTAAAACCAGCATTTGTGAAAAAGTTTTGACAAATATAGGAACTACTTATGAGACGAATCAAACTGGTAATATAATTAATGTTGAAAGAACGATATCTGAGGATAGAAAAGGTGGCCTATTAGTTCAAAATTGTAGTAATTTTACCATCAATGTTAATAACAACTAAACATATGTTTATAAAATTCTTGTTAAAAGTGTTATGTAATAATTGCTAATAAATGTTTAAGTCAAATGTTTTATTCCAACGAGTATAATCACTTTGCTGCTTAGGTAGGAAAAGTAATACTTTGCTGATTGATATAAATATTTGCTGCCAATCGGAGAAAAAATCATTTGGCTGATTGTTCCTATGATTCGGATATTATTTTCCCGATATATACGTTACGTTTATGTACATATATAACGCTCACTACAATATTGCTTTTTACTGTACGAACTTAACCCTTCCAAAAGAACTAATATGAAACCGCACAAAAATAACCCTCTGAATAAGTCCTGCACATAAAACATACATAAAGTTTACTCTCGGTAAACAATTTCCGTGAAGAGGAAGACGCTTTTCTCTGTTGCTGTTGAATGAAATGATGGTGGAGAAAAAAGCGATCGAGCGATGTCTCTCTCATATCGTCGTGGTCATGTTTGCCGTCCGCCTAGCTAGGATTTCTCTTATTACTTCCACACTTCTTGCACTTCAAGTTCTTATATCCACTGAATAAAATTTACGTTTAGAACGTTCTATATTGATTATTTTTTGATAGATGCAATACTCAATACTCAAATAAGATCAAATTCGATTCTAGCCGTTTGCAACCAAGTTCAAATAATAATTATATTGAGCATAAGTAATAATTTTTTCTGATAAAGAACAGATTTTTAAATTTTATAAACAGCCTAATATCAGAAGAAATAACCTTAAAATAGTTATTTATAACATAGTTTTAATATTTTATTATATATTTTTTAATTTTAATATTTAATATAAGACAAAGAAAACAGTATATCCGATATGGCAACAGCGCTTTCTTGCAAAACAATTCGGCTCGAAAATAACTACATTTTAAACGAGAGATATTTTTTTTAGAAATCTATAACGTGCAACACTTTTTGTATTGCGTTTAGTTTATATACTGCTCAACAATTGAAGGAAGTAGATATTTTTTAAATTTCAGAATATTGTGCACAAAAATAATATTTTAAATATACGTTTCATGCTATCAGTGAACACTGTTTATAGCAAATTATTTTTACAGTTTTTTTTTTATACGCTGTTATCTCTTTAACCAGAATTGTAGGAATTCGATTTCAAAATACGTAGAAGTGCTTGCAGTGACTTTAACATTGTTATTGTATTGTTCTAACCCTTACTTTTTGGAAGTCCATCTTATTAAGAATAATCAAAATTCTTCGTTTGAACGTAACTTCAGTATCAGCCGCCAATAGAGAGATATTGCTGTGACAAATCCTGTGCGGCGTTATTACCGCAGGCGTTATATTGACAGTTGAGCATGCGCATAATAAGTTCGAGAGACACGTTGCGGTAATACTGTTAGCGCATCACGTTATTTACGGCCGAACAACACCTCACGTAAAACGTTGCGCTATCCTACGTCGGACTAAATCGGATAGATCCGGTAGCTGATCGGAAGCGGCAGATGTGTTTGTTTTTATTTTTGAGGTTAAGTTGTAGGTAGTTTGCTTGAGATGATTTGTGGTGGTAATAAAATATATAGTCCCATGACACCTAAAGAGGAATTTGATTTGTATTTCAGTATTTCAATTCACTGCATATATGTTAACATACCTAGAACAGAATTGCGTGTTTGGGTTCTGATTACTTCTGGTATACGCAAGGCAACAACTAGTCTGAAGATATCGCCTGTTTCGAACCTGAAATTAATTTTTATATCTTCTGCCCGCATATTGATTAGATTGAATCTATCTTCAGCAGCCTCAACAGGAAAATTTTCAACCACGCCGAAAATATTGTGCAAAATCACTTACTCCACTTCATCGTCATCAGCATCAGCTAAAATGACTGCTTCTAATGCCCCATCCATGTTCAGAAGATCCTGAATCAAAACAGAGCTCAATGGTTTTAGAGGTTAGTTCCAAATAAAACAGCGCGTAAATAAAACTCAAAACATAATGGCAATACGTGTACCGCTCCAAACAATGTTAAGACGTAAACGTAATATTTAACGCGGAGTAAATAACACACCGCATGCGCTAACGGAATTTGCAATATCTCTCTAATATCTGATAGCACGAAATTGCTACCAGATATTGGCGCCACAATGTACTGAAATTTGGAGCAGTTTGGCAGTTTTAAAAATTTTTGTTTGTGTGTAATGTGTAAGCGAAGTGAGTAACAGCAGCAGATTTTATATTCTAGTGTGAAACTTCGTGAGTAGAAGTGTATAAGTTCTACTTAACGTTTAAGTTAATTCGCAATGAAACGGGATAGTGTGCCATGTCTGGACTCTTATTAAGTATTTTTATTAATTAATTTAATATAATAATTATACTATGTAATCCTTTACTAAAAATGTAACATGCATGTCTTAATCATATCAATATATCATTTAAAACAAATACCTTAGTATTTTTTTTTCAAAACTCTACTGAGATCTGAGATTAGTATGGTGGCTGGTTAATTTTTTAGCGATTTGGGGGTAGTTTGGGCGTGGCACCTAAAAAAAATTTGGGTTGTTTGGGTTCTATTTCTATTCCATATATAGCCTTGGGGCTTCAGCCCCCCAAAAAAAATAACTCTAGTTGCGCCTATGTCTACACAGATGGCCCAAAAGCTCTAAATGAAGTAGTAACTGAAATTTGGAGCAAAATACCGAGTCTTTTTAATAAACCTCCGGACGGAAGAATGATATTATCTTTCGTGGTAGAAATTGTGTTCAATATATTAGGTCAACCATCCTTTTGTCTACAAAAATATCTAAATAATGTCATCTAGCTATAAAGACTCTCTTAATGTCTAGCAGAGTAATTTATTTTTTCTACGGCTGCTATGGAATGTGGTGCTTTTGACACATTTTACAGAACTACAAAGTAACGTATTGCTATCAACTGTAGGAAAAAATCTACCTCACGGGTCTTTTTTCCCACAGTTAATAGCTGCTGTTACGAAAAAATGAAACACCAGGAATCTCAATACAAAATTGCAGTAATGTAACAATTAATTACAATATTAATTAAATTAGTTTTTTTTGTATTAAGTATGTGCCGTTTATTTTATAACCAATAATAATAATAAAATGTTATGAATTCACTTCTTTATTTTTATTATTAATATGCAGCCGTAGAAAAAGTATAGTGTGCAACACGGTGGAAAAGACACTTTTCTTACTAGTGTGTTTGTGGAACTCACCTTTCAGGCTCGTGCCACAAACTTTCACACTCGTGAGAAAAGTGTAACTTTTCCACCTTGTTGCACAATATACTAGTTTAATTACTTTATAGTAATGGTGTACATATTTATTTTGCTTAAAGCGTTACCTTTCTATTTGAGGGAATTTAGACCCTAAAACTTTTGCGGCCACAGTGGCTTGCCACTACTGTGCATGAGGTTGATATCGCAGCTGCTATTCCACCACAACACGTCCTGAAAATAGAACATAGACAATTTCACAGAACTTGAAATCCCAATTGTCTCATGAATATTCTTGTCAGCAGGTAACTCTGATTAAAATTTGAAATAATTAAAATAAAATTATTTTATAATAATTGAAGTATCTGCAAGAAATTAATATATTTTTCACGATAGACAAGCATATTTTTTCCTACTATAAATTAATGTTCTGCAAAACAAGATCAGAAATTGTGTTATCTGTATTGCATATTGTTAACTTTGTCTATAACAAATCTAACTAGTTTAAAAAAATCCCAATTAGGTATTTAATTTTCTTTTTCTACTACTATTACAAAAACCTCCCCATTTTGTAATAGTTTTGAATGACTGAAAATCGAACTTTCCAGAAACTGTTATAAAAAGTCCCAATCAATCAATCAAAAAATACTTTATTGTATAAGATAAAATCTTGTTTACAAAGTCAAATAGTTTAAATTAAAATTAAGCATAACATAAACCATAAAAATAAGCAATATAAAAATAAGTAATAAGTAAAATAAAATACAAAAGCAATACAAATAGATCAAACAATACATACATAAACTTTAAATAAAGTTATCCAGAAAAAAATCTTCTACACTGTAATAGGCTTTCGAAAGCAATAATTCCTTCGTGCGCATCCGCAGCTTTTTTAAAGAGCTAGATTTTCTTAGTTCTATTGGTAGATGATTAGAAATTTTCTTACTTAAATAAACAATAGAATTTACTACGGCTGCTATGGAATGTGATGCTTTTGACGCATTTGACAGAACTACAAAGTAACGTATTGATATCAACTAAAATCTGAAATCTACCTCACGGGTCTTTTCCCACACTGCGTACATTTAAATGGGAATTCAGCCGTGAGGTAGATTTTTTCCCACAGTTGATAGCTGCTGTTACGAAAAAATGAAACACCAGGAATCTCAATATAAAATTGCAGTAATGTAACAATTAATTACAATATTAATTAAATTAGTTTTTTTTATTAAGTATGTGCCGTTTATTTTATAACCAATAATAATAATAAAATGTTATGAATTCACTTCTTTATTTTTATTATTAATATGCAGCCGTAAAAAAAGTATAGTATACAACACGGTGGAAGAGACACTTTTCCACCTTGTTGCACACACAATATACTATTTTTGTTAATGAAGTATGGGGAATGGGAAGAGGAATCATATACGCTAATCGAGTATTGCGCAAAGAAGAAATACGAATGATATTGCTATATTTTTTAAATGCCAAACAAACGGTTTTCTAAATTAAAAGACATAACAGGGTTAAAATATTATGCTTTAAAAACAGTGGTTTGCATGAAACATCAATTTTGACTTTACACAAATATCGTATAGCCATTTTTGAAAAACAAAAGTTTTATTAAACAGTTCTAAAGAGCAACTCCCCCAAAAACAAAAAACCGTAACGTAAGTGAGATTCAATAAGCGCAAAATATGCATTCCTGGCCGCAGTAAAATTTAAATTGATTGAAATGGCTCTAACAGCATGACAACTTGATGACAATTTATTGCACAGATGTTTAATATGACTATCGAATTTAAGTCTGTGATCTATACAAAGGCCCAAAAACTTGTTTTCTAAATTGCACTCAATCTTGAGATTGTCAATAAAAACATTAGATAAGTCACATTTAAAGGCTACAATATAATTTTTTTGAATATTTAATAGCAAATGGTTGGCTTCACACCACTTCGTTACCTTAGCAATATCTGTACTAATGCTAGCTTCCATATCTACACTATTATCATTTGTTCATAAAATGGTTCATGTTTTACCTATCTATTATTGATTTATAATACCTTAGAAACGGAATATGTTATGGTAGCAATAATAACTGCTATCACACCTAGGGCATTATAAGCGGGCAATTGGATAATGCCCGGAAATTTTATTGCGTATCCATAATAAAGAATAAAGATCCATTTTATACACAAAATAATGTTTCTTTAAATACTAAAAATTAAACTTTATTTCCAAAATGACAATTGCAATTTTGAAATGTCCCGGAAAATGTAGCTGCTATTAGGGAAGAATACTTGGTCCAGAGAGAGTTCGGACTGTAAAATATTAAAATTTGTTAAACATATGTACCTATTAAAATAAAATCAATAATTTTATTGCACTAACTCTTACTTTTTGGAAGTCCATCTTATTAAGAATAATAAAAAAACTCTTCGTTTCAACGTAACAATGACGTCATTTTAATTTAAAACATATTTTTTTGAATAAACTTGGAAGTTACGTTGAAACGACGAGTTTTTTTATTATTCTTAACAAAATCAATAACTTACCAATTCCTGAAAATATGCCATTAGAACGGTTTCGGTTATTTGAACAATTGCGTTGGCATCTTTCCAAATACCAAATATGCCATAATCCCGATCATACTGTTGCCTTGATATAACTGGCAAAAGATTTTTGGTCGCTTTTATGGCCTTTTCTCTTATATTTTGTAAAATTTCTTTCATTTTAAGCAAATACTTAAACAAAAAATGCCAACTGACTAACTGACAGAAACATCAAAGTCAAACTTAAATAATCACTGCAAGTCACTTGATAAATTTCTGTAGAATTATTTTTGTTCAAAAAATCAATTTTTTAAAGCATTGTATGCACCACGGGCTTTGTTAGACTCTAATACCCATCAGGCCGAAACCTAGCCCACGGGCCAGAGGCCCTCGGGCTACTATTTCCACCTTCCGGGCATTATCGTCCTTACAATGCCCTTGATACATAAATAGCTATAGCATCATCGGAAAAAATTGTAAAAGAACCATTTATGTCAAGGTTGACTATATCATTAAAATACAATAAAAATATAATTGGACACAACACAGATCCTTGGGGAACGCCACATTGTAATTTACCCTTATCGGAGTGCTCATCATAGTATACAGCTTGTTGTCTATCAAATAAATGAGATTGAAACCAATTTAAGACAGTGCCGCGAAAACCGTATTTTTTCAATTTTTTAAACAAAATCATGTGATTAACGCAATCAAACGCCTTCGAGAGATCGCAAAAAACAGCAGCTGATACTTTCCCTTCATTCATCTCCAAATAAATGCGCACCTCCAGCAATTGGGCAGTGTATTCGAAAGGTTTAGGTCGTTTGTATTCAATAGCTGCCAGAATATAACTGTAAATATAAGTGTAAATAAATAAAAATTGTAAAGTACTCAAATGTAAAGTAGAAAAAATATAGTACAAAACTTGTGTTGTAATGATGCCTTTTACGGCCGAATGGCAAATTTATGATTGACACGAGGCCATAAAAAACACATGTTATATACTATTTATTATACAGGACGATCCCCCTATATCCTTGAATTTGATATTTATTACAAAATTAAACTCTTTAATGTCAAATGATTCACCTAAAGTATATTCATCTTTTACGTTTAAACTGAAACATATTTTTATAAGAAGTTTATTAACAATGATGAATCATAATATTTTTAACAATTTTCTATTGTTCAGTTTTTTTAATAGTTGACAGCTACTAGTGCCACAATCCTTTTGGAGTTCCGGATGAGCTTTTCCAGAAACAAGGATGAGCGTTTCACGCTTTAGGTATTTAACATTGGAAGCAATACGGCATATAATGCTCGCATCGTTACTAAACAAGAATCTCTGAGAGTCTGGATTCAGTATCAACGATGCAGGAGAGAATGCACGTTCATACATATTCTAAAACGACTAGTAGTTTAAGTAGATGCCTTCTAAGTGTATTTCAACAATTTAAGTGGCAGATATACACTCCTCGACAATTGAAGTGGATAATACGAGAATTAGTATTTCATTGTTTCGTAATAAGTTAAAATCGTTCATGGATAACTATTTATTACTTACTAAGAATAATAAAAAAACTCTTCGTTTTTATAATATTTATAGATCCGAAGAAAATGGTATGATGCTTTAAATAGATCAGATTTGGTTAATGTGACTGGAAAGGACCGTTACAAATTTAGAATCTGCATTGACCAATTTACAAAAACTGCTTTTTCTCACAGAATAGAAATGTTACAGATTTAAAATTAGATGCTGTGCCTACTCTAAAACTTCCAGGTAAGGGAATGATTTTAAAATTTTGATTGTGAATTAAAGCAAAAACTTTTTAAATAACAAGAGCTTACATAATTTTTTTCAGGCATTCAACTTCCAGATTCGTATTATTCAGGCCTGATCCCTTCTACAAATAGGGAAGTTGAAATACCTACTATTATAGGTTAGTGTACAATTTTATTCTCAATTTCTAATTATAAGTCATCATTGACATCTCAGTTTTATAATATTTAATATTTCCTTTTCAGAAACCAGCAGCTCTTATTGTTCTGATGATCCTCTAACAACAGAAGCTACTCCCAAGAAACCAGACTGCAATAGATACATTTTAAAAATGATTGGGGAAACAAGAAAAATAAATTTGACTCCTAATTGCAATAAAATTATTTTGCAAAAATAAAGAATTATTACTTATTTTATTTTTATTTCTATATAAGTCAATACCAAATTGTTAACAATATTAAAATACTTTAAAAATATTTTGAAAAATATATTTATTATAGTTATCAGAATATTTTTAAAGTATTTTAATAGAATTATTTTAAATTAACCAATAAAATTAAAATGCAATTATATAGTTAGTACTCAGGTCACGACCGGCGCTGTAAACACGTTTTTAAAAAAACCCTAAGAGTCTGCTTCTTTCTAATCTATGAATCAATGATTAAGAATTGACAAGGAATGGTGCATATGACTGTAACTCTATTTATAAGACCTCCTATTAAATGATTGGTTATGTTTGGGGGGGATTGAGGAGCTCGTTTTGTTGCTTAGACATTTCGGCCCAACATTTTTCTGTACAGACATTATCATAATTAGAACAAATTGTTAGCCCATTGCATTCATTATTTCCTCTATTAGTCTGTCTCGATATGGTGTAGCAGTAACGTTTTCCTATATTCCTAGCTTCCACCTATTTCGATTTTCCCATGGGCCTTCTGTCAGATTTTTCTCGCTCATTGATTTTCTAATGCCTCGCATCCATGTTTTCTTGAGCCTTCCTCTCCTTCGTCTTCCTGGTGGTATCCTTTGCATTATTTCCTTCCGTATTCTTGCTTCCATTGCCGTATTAATTGCTATATTAATTGCCGTACTGTATTAATTGCTAAGGTATGTACTTGGAATCATTGTTAGTCTGTAATGTTTATTCTTTGTTCAATTATTTTTAGCCTGATGATGGCCTACAAATAGGCCGAAACTGATAGCTGTCAATTAATAAATAAAAATTTTGTGACATTGATTTTGGGTTTTTTCTTCGTTTAATAATCAGTCACATTTGTGGTATGGATGATTTACTTATTTTTTAATTGCTTCTGTTCTATATCTTTCATTAGATTGCCTTCTATTCTCATGCGCCGTCCAACTTCCTCATTTCTGACCTTATCCAATCGTGAAATCCTCATTGCTCGTCTAATTGCATCCATTTCTGTAGCTTCCAGTTTGCGCTTATTCCTTTCTGTGATTCGCCATGTTTCACATCCGTATAGAAGTATGCTTTTCACTAATGCTTCGTAGATATTATATTTTCTGTTTTTAGTAATTTCAGTACTCCATTCAAACATTTGAAAGCTCTTCATTCTCTTACTATTATGTGGTTTAATTCTTTATTGTACGTTCCCTCTGTCAAATATTGTCTCTAAATGCTCAACAGGATGCAACTTTTCCGTGTTTACCGTAAGGCTCCATTTAGCTTATTCCTCGTTTATTTTTCTTACCATGTACTCCATGTCTTCTTTGTCGTTGGTAATTATGGCCTGATCGTCTGCAAATTGTAGAATATACAAAAATGTGTCATTAAGTTCAATACCCATCCCATAACATTTTCTTTTTGATAATCGTAATGCTTTTGCTACATGGATTTTGAAGAGAGTCGGGGATATGCAGCATCCTTGTGGGAGTCTCTTTGAGACAGAAAATTCCTCTAACAGACCGTTAGTGGTTTTTATTTGTGATTTAACACCATCACCTCTTTCCCTTCATACCTATATTTGGCCAATATTCCTGATCCTGGCAGATCAGGACACCATAATAATAACTATAGCAGAACGAAAATGGAAAACTTAAAACCTACTGACATTACCAGAGACGTACTATATAAATGGATACCAATAGGATACAGAAATAAAGGAAGACCTACTTACACCTGAAGAAGAGTTTGTCAACAAGAACTAAAACAACAAGGCAAGACGTGGACATAGATCACTAATTTGGCTAAAGACAAAAATTTTTTCAATAATTTCGTGACGTTACTATGCTCCTCTAAGGAGTAAATGAGTAGTACTTTTAAAAATATGTCTATGTAAATGTTAATTTTAGAAATTTTAAAAATGGCCACATTAATCGTTGAGTAGTGTAGTACATCCATTCAAATTTTTGTTCATACACATTAATTTATCGATTGTAAATGGTCTTTATCTGAAATTATATGGTAAGAAATAACAAATCCATCAAAAATATTTTTATAATGGCAATTTGACTTCTCGGTCGTTATAAATGTGTTCTTACGTAGACGTATTTAATGTAATTACTATATTTAATGTCAATCTTATTACGATTACTGGTGAAAATATGGGAATAGGAAAGCTAAAGGTAACAATTTTCACAGGATAATACCGGAAACTAATGAAAATTATTGGCATTAGTCCTCCCCTATTGTTAAATCAATTTATCTGGGATTAAAGAAATTTAACGTCGTTTTACTTCAATATAAAAATAAACTCGGAAAAATCGCATAAAATAAATATCTGCTACGTTAACTAGTTTAGAATTACCACGTCTTCTTCTTTAAGCTTTCTCAACTAGGACATATTTGTCCAAAAAAAAATTCGTTAAAATCGGAGTTATTCCCCTATACCGAAATTTTTCCATAATACTTTTCTCTAATGTAAGTAAATTTCTTTTAAGGTTTTCTTAATTTTTGTTGTGTTATATTAAACGGAAATCCTCTTTAGATGTCAGGAAGAATTAGAGCGTTCAATTTTACCCCCAAAGAGGTGAACATTTTATTTTCTTTAGCTCTTAAATATAAGGGAATATTAGAAAATAAGCAAACCAATGCTGTTACCAACACCTAAAAAAATGAGGTATGGCTAAAAATTTGGAAAGAATTTAACTTCCTTAGATTTGAATAACAGAAGCATTGAGCAATTAAAGAGATGCTACGAGAATAAAAAAAAAAGATGAATCGGATGATATGGTCCTCGCGACCATGGACCCTATTACTGTAGAGGGACACTACAATATAAACGATTGTGATAAAAAGTGTCCAGCTTCCATGGAACACTTTGAATTTGTATTTGAAAATATAGTAATTATTTTTATTTTCTAAACTTTATTACAGGATTCTTGATTGAATGCTAATCTTATCTCTTAACAATTCCACATGATATCATTTTTGTTTAGAGGTCTTGGTATCCATTTCAGACATTTCTTTATAATAATTGGGCCTAACAATATTTCGCCTTGGTAACCCATATCCACAAAATCTAGAATTTCCTCAACCAAGATAGCCTCATCAAAATTGTCCATTTTCGAAAATCACGAAAATTTTAATCCTTAAACACTATATTTTCACAAAGAACTTAAAACTCACTTAATTTTTTTTAGTCTGTACACCAGATCATATAAAAAAGGTCTGTATACTCATTATATCTATGGTATACTCCATATACTCTTGCAAACAAAAATCTTCTAACCACATGGGATCTGTCATTTGCAGAATACTTGAGGTTAATATACAAAATAAGTTTAATTGTCCCTTAAAAAAAGTCGGTGCAAACGGCTATTTAGCTCTTGACAGTTACACATGATATATGCTCCACTGCTTCATCTTCAGCCTGACAGAATCTGCAGTCTGAGCTCTGTGTCAGTCCAATTGTTTTTTATGCCTATTAAAATGACTGTGTCGTCAGTGGTAGTCCTATCATAATTCGTAGGTCCTGTCTGCTTATATTCAGCAGCTCTTGAGACTTCTTTTTACAGAAATCTCTTACAAATGCCTTTGAGTGTCGATATTGTTCCTATTTGTAGGTAGCCCCAAACCAAAACTAAAACTGACTGTTGACCTAAAACTTTAGGTCAACTTTAAACATGCCTATCACATTGGATATATTTAACCAAATAATTTTGATATAATAGTCTGGTCCCTTTACTTCCAAACCACGTAGTTGAAAATTAAGTAAATACTAATATAAACTAGCAAGAAAATTGTTGTTGTTAGCAGCTAAATCTCCGTTTCATCAATGAAATGGAATAGTTCCTGATTTTAAAACGAGTTTCATATTTATTTAACGGAACGTGTTTAGCTGGAAACCAATTCGCTTGGAAGATATTTTATCATTCCAGTCGATATGTTTTCACCTGACGCAAAAGGCAATCTGATATCTACACGTCGGCATTAAGGAAAACGAGTTGATCGACAACAACTCTAGTTACACGATATAGTAAAATTTCATTTTTCCTACATCCATGAATTTAATTTAAAAAGTTTTAGAGTTCGTGTTATATAACAGTAGCCAACTTTTAATATAAATGTTATTAATTAAGATTGTTCAGAGACAAGAAAGGGATTTAATACAGATATGACAAAATTACTTACACGTCATAGGTTGCAGCTTCAGTAAAACTTGTCAGGAACTGAATACAGATAGAAACTGCTGTTGTATTTTCTGTATTTATTGATTAAAGTCTATGAAAAGGTGCCAGGGCTTTATTAATAAGAATGTTTCTTTTTATTAGATTACTTTAGAATATATAATTATATAGAAAAGTACCTGGTACCACAGCAACACGGTTTTATATAAAATAAATCTATAAACACAAATTTATTAATTTCTGGAAATTAAGAATTCGAAACATTGGGTGTTAAGTCTAAAAATGGATACGGTTTATACAGACTTTCGAAAAGCATTTGATAGTCTAAATCACGATGTACTATTGAGAAAATTATCTACATTTGGGTTGTCCGAACACTATTTGGAATTAATAAAAAGTTATTTAGAAGATAGCAGGTTTGTAGTTTGTAGAGATAACGGAAATGTCTTTGGGAAATATGCAAATTCTGGAGTGAATTTCTTGAAGTGAATATTCTTCTATGTTCTTCAAACGTTTTCATTATTTCTTTAGTGTTACTGGTTGTAGGGTATAAATAATATTAAATATCAGTTCCTTGCTCATGTTTCCAACTGATTGATACAAAGTTTGACTGCTGCAAGTTTTATAAATCTAAAAATCTCAATGCGTTGTGGTTGTGAAGTCAAACGTAGCTACTTCTTTTCTAGGATATTTTCTATATGTTTAATTTGTCTCTAATGTAAGTTATTGTAAGAGACAAAAAGTAAAAATATGTAAATTAAGAATTCGAGATCCATTTATTCTGAAACGGGCAACTTTCGTTCTGAATTCGGGGAGCCCTCGTTTCTAAAACACCTTAATCTGCTTATATATTATAAACCCTAAAGAAAAAAGTTTATATATAACAAGCCAGCAAAATGTCACAAAAGCTGTTGCGGGCAGAAAACTTTTAGAAATTAAACCGAATACCAAAAACAAACAAAAAAGAGTTGTGGCAGCTGTACTTCTAGCAAACATAAAAGGAAACAATAAATAAAACTAATAAGTCAAAATCTAACAATTTTTATTTTTATTTAAATTATTTTTTGTTGGCTGTTTTACATTAAATATTTGAGAGAACATTTTAAGATATATATACACTGTGGGCCAAATTTATTTGGAACAAAATTAGTTTCTGAATAATTGTTTTTTGATCTGCCGCATTTTGGTGAAATTTTGTGTGAACATTGGGGTGACCTTTTTTTAATTGTACAAAAATTATCAAATGAAAATGTACAACGAGGCCAAGTAAACAATATTTTTAATCATTGTTTTGAGACATTTAACAATAACAAAATAACAAAAAACAATGCAAAATACTGGCCACTGTTTTAGGAGATCGGCCAGCCACTATATTAGTTGATGCAGGAGGTGATATGCTATCATTAAAGCGACTAGATGGCTGGCAATCTTCTACAATGACGGAAGGCTAGGTGAATCAGTCATATAAAAATTTAAAAGACAACGCCTCACGAATAATAATCAATCGTCATCTTCTGACGTTGCAATTATAGATAACCGTTCATCACCGTATAGGGATCAACAACTTTCAATAATTGTTTTATTGTTATTAATAATTAATATAATAAAATTTAAATAATTGCGATTTACTTTATTTCATAGAAGAAAATATATGGGCGTAGACAAAGTATAGTACGTTATACGAGTTGTAATCCCATTACGCACTCGTGCTTAATTGGTTCCTTACAACTCTAGTTACGTAATATAGTACTAAGAGAGTTTTCAAAAAAAAATGTTTTTTAAATATATTAATATTTTTTATTAATATGTAAAGTTTTAGAGTAATAAAATTAATTAAGAGAAGGTCACCCCAATATTCACATAAAATTTCACCAAAATCCTGCAAATAATTATTCAAAGCCAACTTTTGTTCCAAATAAATTTGGCCGACAGCGTATATTCAAAGTCAACTTTTATAAAAGAAAACTAAATTCATTTGTATCACGAACAAATTTTCTTTAATTCCCAAATAAACCTGAAATCGTATACGATACGAGCAATGTATCGACCCTAATTAATTAGAGTTGGATTAGGATAAATAATAGCTTTTGGAGAGCTACAACCAAATCAATTTTAGGTAACACGAAACCCACCGGGTCTGCAATTTTCCACTAAAAAATCTCTTTGGCTATTATTATCGAACTATTTATTATTGAATTTTCCAGATAATTTAATCTCTTTTGCGTAAAAATACCAGCTGCGCTTTTAGTAAACAAAAACCGAATCGAGCACAAAATATTAAACATGTCGGTATTAAAAAACGCCAGCTGGTTGTTTTTACAGTCGGAAATAAAACTGTAGGTAGTAAAACATGTTTGACATAAAAAAAAACGGTAAGATGTGTAAAAAAAGGACGAACAATTTTTTATGCTGTTTTATATTGGCTGGACATCGTGGTGACCATAAAAGAGCGATAGAAAACACTTTACTTTTAAATAATTGAATAATACTATCGTATTTATGACTACAAGTGGTATTTTGTAAAATTGTTAGTAAAAACTTGAAGAACACAAAAATACTGTTTTCCATACAAGTTCAGCTTCTTCCTCGGAGGTTGCTGGTCAGTATGGCGATTTTTACTTTTGAAATAGCTGTACTAAATAACTGTACACATGAGCCTAAACCATTAAATTTTGCAGCCAACAGATCCTACGTCTTCCAACGCTTCTACGCCCAGTTATTTTGCCCTGCATGATGAGTTGCAGAATGCCATATTTGTTATTACGCGAGATGTGACCGAGGAATTCCAACTTTCTCTTCTTGATGGTGAATAAATCCTTCAACTCTATTTATTCATCTAAAACCTGTTGGTTTGTAACGTGGTCCGTCCAGGGATTCCTCAGCATGCGCCTATATGCCCAAAGCTCAAATGATTCCAACTTCTTTGTTTAATGTCCATCCCTCAAGACCATACAATTACGCAGGGAAAACATAGTATCAGACCATTCTCAGTCTCAAGGCCAGTGACTATACAGTACTTTCCAGCTGTATATCAAAGTTTATTTCTAAATACATTCTAGTCAATGATCCAATGGTAAGCAATTTCACAGAAATTCCTTTCAGAAAACGCATATTTGGCAACTGCAGATTTTTCCGGATGTTAGTTTGTGTTATTTGTATGCTACAAGTATAATGAATTCCTTAAACATGAATTTTTTTCTGGTTCACAAGATCCTTTTTTTGTAACTTCTCATTTTTTAACGTCTGATTATTAATAACAAAGTGGAATATCAAAATTTTTGTAATTTTTCCTACGGGAAAGCCGTTAAAACCTTTCAAGAAAAGCTCCAAGAAGTGAAAAAAATATGAGGTTTTTAACAGGATTAAAATCAAGTTTATTGTTAAAAGGTTCATGCTATTTTGGCCCCTAAACTAAAATTATGTAAATATTGGGGATGGATTTCCAGCAGGTTTTAGAACATTTCCAACTAACCAAATTGCAATATTTTCTTGGAATTTTTTGTTGCTAGATGTCATTTCGGTTTGAATGAGCCCTGGATTATAATTTTCGTCCTAGGACAGAACATCCAAAAAAAGGATCTTGTGAACCGATCTGTAGTGAATCTATGTGAGTGGTCGGTCAACATACCTTCCACTGCGACCTGGAAGGTCTAATATGGATCACCTTCAAGCCCTATGTCTTTAATGATCATCAGCATCATTGGCGATCCTTCTACAAAGTATATGAAGACTTTTGAGCTCTCAGCAGTTACATAAAATGTGCTTTACCATTTCGTCTTAGCGTGAAAAAATCTGAAAGTCTCTTTCTATCAATCCCATGATTTTTATTTGCCCATTAAGGCACTTGTCCATTCAGTACTCCTAGAAAAACTCATAGGTCCTGTCTGCTTATATTCATTAACTCTTGAGATTTATTTGTTTTTGAACTATCATTCTATAGGCACCGGAAATCTTCTTCTTTTCCTAGCAAAGGGGAAGTGAAGGAAGATCTAATAAAACCTCGATGGCAGTCGTAAGAGTTATAGATATATCTCACTTTCACCCCGCAGCAAACCACAGCACCATACGTTATCGTAGGCCTTGGTAGCGCAGGGCTACGCTGGTGAGGATATAGAAAAATTGGGTCCGAAGAACTTAAGTCACAAATTATTTCACCTGACCTCCAACCAACCAACCATTCCTTAGTACTGTCAGATACAGCCTAATCTAAACTCTTTTCACCGCCATATTTTAGGTTTCTTAGCTCAGATGTTCTTTTCCTCAGTCAGTTATTATTTTCCTAATGATGCTTGTAATGATTTAATACTTATTTATTTCGCTCTCTGCTGCAGTCTTCTCATTCGCTGCCTATTTTTGAGGTGTAGGGTTCAAGAGAACAACTGAGAACAGTTTGGCTTTTTTCGAGAAGGCTCTTTGCTCTTTCAGATAGTATATTTAAAACCTTTTAGCTTTTAGCATCAATCCATCCAATTAAAACGTAGTTTCTAGGAAAGGCATTTCGTATGACTATAGAAGGGCTTCAGACAAAGAAAGGTGTGTTCTTAGTTTACGAGTTTATTAGCTTTCTGATTTTCTATTATACCTTTGTCTCCTGCCACCCAATTTAAGGCAAACTTGTTAAATTTTTGATAGTTTCTTAAGGCATTAGCTTTTACTCATAAGTAAAAGAACTCGGAGCCCTTAAAGTTATCTCTGACTGTCACACTAACGTCTGTAGCGTGTATGAGAATGCTCTAAAATGCGGTCTTCTCGTCCACTACAACCCTTTTATCTATCTTGTCCACAGCTGTGTATAAAATCTGTGAGTCCTCTTCCAGGTAAGTTAAACCTGTGTTACCAAACATTCTGTTAACTTTTGACAAGCGTAGGTGCAACGATAGCGCGTGCGCTATTGGCTTAAATAATTTTTTCCTGAAACTGAATAGTTAGATTTTGTATGACAACGTAGCTTAAGAATCGATTTTTAAATCTCTCATCGACTAATCAAATTATTCTTAAAATTTCATATAGCCGCATGCGCCTGAAGGTTGTGTAACGTAAAATACATCTTTCCTAATTTAACATAGAGTTAACACTTTGTTAAGTAACAGAGAATTGACAAGCTTAGTTGACAAACCAATCACCAAATTTTAAGTTTTGTGTCCTGCAACTTAGCCCATGCCGTTGATTGTTGACCCCTAATTAACACTGACAATTAACTTGATAATATCTTACAAATTATTTCAAATTAATTTCTCGCCATTAAAACAACAAATTAAAGTGACTTTATGACTTTATTTATAATTCAGACTAACTAAATATAACAACATAAAATAGTATATTACAACACGAGTTTTGTACTATACTTTTTCTACTACTGAAAGTATGACTTTTCGAATACATTGCCCAATTCTACTACATTAATCGAAATCTATTCTTAAATCATACATTTTTGAGCAACTGGCACCTAGATTTACCAGAAATAACTAAGAAGACTTTCATGATGATCAATTACTTTTAACAGTGGGTTTATTTATTTCAAAGTTGACCCTGTATATTTAATTAAATAGCAACTGTGCTATTTTTAAACCGATAACGATAAAGACCGTTGTCATGTAAAAAATTGGTTATAAGCACAATAAATTCGTATTATGTATTCGGCCCATAATACGCAAACTATAGTAAATTATCTGTTTAACCTATTTACATTGAACCTTTCGGTTCTATGCGTATATATATATTGAAGGTGGTACGTTCCATTATTACAAGATTTCGTGAAAACGTGCCCTTATTGTTAAACATGACCTTGAACGAATAACGAATGCCGTGCAAGCTCTCGATATCTGTCAGTCGAACCAACCAAAAACCATGGACGTATAAATGATGTTTTTGTATGTTTTAGCCCAGGAAAAGTTAGTTGAAAAAGAAAGTTAACTTTGTTATAGTTATAGCAAAGGGAAATGAATGTTTGTTTTATTATAAAATAATTAAAAAGTATATCATGAAGGGATTAAGTTTATAATAAGAAGTTTTTAATAAGAACATTAAACACTTTTTAAAACAACTTCCGCGATTTATTTAAAAAATTAACTTTCGCTCAATCACAGCTGTTTCGATATATCATCGTCAAATTAAAATATTTTATTTTCTTTACATAGCTATCTGATGCTGGTTGAGGGGTTAAAACTATACCAAGTTCTGAAGTTGCAAGACATAACGATATTAAAACCTAGATATTATTAACCGTAAGGGATTATTCCCTCTAAGATCAGTATTCCCAGGATCACCAAAAATATGTTAAAAAGTTTCTATTTTAACGTTCTTTGAAATTTTTTTTATATTACTCCAATAGACTTTGTCTATTGTTTTAAATTATTATTTCCCTATTATTCCTTCATTCATTATATTGATATTTAATAAAGTCTCAGTTTTAAAATATTTGTTTAATATCTTAAACATTTTTATATTGTACGTACTTCCTAGATAGTTTTCACTTACGATCTTTTTTGTAGCTTTCTTTAGATCGTTTTCTACTCCAACAATTGTAGTTTAAAAACGTCTTTGTACTTCTTCTGATGTTGTCTGGTGTAAGTTTTCCAATTTTTCTTCTTGTCTCACCTATATTTTTTCTACTTCGGAATGTCTTTCCACTAAATTTGGTACCTTCTTCTCAAATCCCTCTTCCATTTTATAAAGAGAATTTTTCTCCGATACTTTCTGGTTTTCTTGTTGAGGTTAATTTATTTTCTATGGTAACTCGTGTGTCCTGATATACACATATGTAATCTTTTCTTTTTTCTACTTGTTTTCTTTTTCATTCTGAGCACTTTCTTCTACCTTTCTCTCCATTTTTTTATGTTACAAGTTACAATTTATTAATTTGAAAAATTAGAATGTAATTAATTTAGGTTATGTATTTTATGTAAATATTGAATTAAAATTAAGTTAAATTCAATGGCTTCCACGATTAATTAAACGTTTCTCAGTTAGTTGAATTAAATGGGACCCTACGTGGGGCGTCAATTTTGTTATGGTTTACCCTAGCCAACTTCTAAATTTTGATTTTCAAGCCTAATACCATGAAAAATAATTAAAATAAATTCAAAAGCTAGCCACAACAAACTATAACAATAATAAATTAATGTGGAGGTCATACGAATAAAACTTTTTTTGAAAAACTCCTAATTTTAGCATTGAAAATGGAGGAAAAGTTTACCACAAGCTAGCTCTTGTAAAACAGAGTTCACTTGAACATAGTAACCTAAATTATTTTTGGCTGCTTTTCTGTTACACCTGGAGAAAAGTTTTGTTTTAATAAAAATATAAAAATAAAAATTTTAAATATAGTTTATTTGTTTGGAGTTGGCAGCATAGTGAATTCATTATAAATGCAAATCCTTCAGAGGTCAAGCAAGGGTGGTTCATGAAAATAACTAACAGTAGTATACATTTCTATTTAAACATAGTCATAGTTGTTATTTTTCAAAGAGTCCACCCTGTAATTAGGGATTAACTAAACCAAACACAATAGAAACCCTTGATAATATTGTCACAACAGATAGCTGAATAGATCCCATGACCGTAGAACCGAAGTTTTTTTGAATTCAAATTAAAATAAAAATTAAAAGTAAAAGAAAAATATGCTACATATTAAAAAGTAAGAATTAAATATAAATTAATACAAAAAGCACTTACTTCTTTAATTGTCGGTTTCCATTTCGTCGTATTCATCCGACGATGAGTTAAATTCGTTGCCGGGTCTGATAGGAATTACAATGGGCTCGAAAAGTTCTTCAATATTGACATCAACACTCCACAATCGTTCTTCTTCCTTGTAACATGTTCATTGACATGTTCCGAGCGTAAAATTAATTTAATCACACGTATAATTAAATCCTGCACTTAATCATAAATGATAGACATTTTTCACTATCTCACGACTTCAAACCATTAAAAAATACCTTTCGGATGACCAATAGACACAACCGTTTTTGAACGTTGAGAACCCGTTAAAAACTAACCAATCAGAACGCTCGAATTCCTCCCCTAACAGAAATGAACCGTTAAGACCATCGTAGCGCGGAGAGAACTATTTCCTTTTGCCTTCAACCTTCAAAGAACGAGCATCATTTTGCGTATTAACGAATTTTTACCTTAGCCGTTATTTATACGGTTCCAAGTTACCGTTGAAAATACCGCAAATTATTAGCTCCAAGTTACCGTTGAAAATATCGCAAATTATTAGTTCCAAGTTACCGACAGGTTGCCGTTGAAGTTACCGTCCAATATGTACCTCCAGGTTACCTAAAAAGTACCTCCAAGTTACCGTTGAAAATATCGCAAATTATTAGCAAGTTACCGATAAAGCACCGATCCAGCTGACTACACCTGAGGAGAAGTCCCCCAGGTCTGCCTTCCTGTAGAAGTCGTCAACATCTGTAACCAACCGAAGCCGTACACATACCGCTGTGGGAGAAATCCGAAACCCTAATCTAAGTACCTAACCTTTTGTGGCAAAATAAATTTGAATTTCTTACTTGAGTGTTTGTTTTAAACCCACAGATTTGTTGTGTGTGGCTGCCTATCGGTATCAGTATTTTAGTTTTTTATTGTTGTGTTAAAGTAGTCAAAATATTTTTAATATTCATTTTTTCTTTCTAGTTAAACTCTAAATTAAATAAGGTGTTCTGCTTTACACCTAGTTATTAAATTTTGTCGAATTTAAAGCAGTGGCGCCCTCACCCATCAATCATATCCTATATACAGAGTGTCGCTAAGCTGGAGCGTACCCACTCCTGAGTTAAAAGGTCTCATAAGCCGGGACAGCTCTCGAGGGAGTAATTAGTGTTACATCCTTCTTCACATGCTTTAAGGCATTGGTCTAATTTTCCCGTGTTACCTTTCCAAAAGAATTTATCAAAAGTTGTCTAAGGTCATTCAATTTAAAAATGGTATTGTTTCTTGCCACCTCACCGTTTACTGTGTCCATATTAATTCTATAGGGTTTAATTGACGGTGATAAGGTGGCAAACGAAATATAGTTATTTCTTTTTCCTTCGCCATTTCACCAATTACATATATTTTATATTGTAATTTTTGGCGCTTTGCAATTTGCAGTAATTTGCAGCACTTGGCAAAAAGTCCAAAAGCTGGGAAAGATAATCTTCAAAAACATCAGAGGTTATTTCCTCGTGGTAATCTTTGGTTGACTTTGAACCCATTTTCTACAAAACCATATTCACTGCCAATGTGTGTGATTATTAGTCTGCGACCTTTTGCTCGAGAAGCATTTAATCCTGTTGAATATACCTTTCAAAAATGCCTCACGGGAGTTTGAAATATTGGTGTCCATCCATGCTTTAGAAACAAAGTGTCCATTCAACCATGTTTCATCTAAATAAAAGATAGTTCTTCACTCGCTCCGAAACTTTTTAATACTTCTTAAGTATTGTATTCTCCAGCAAATAATTTCTTCTGTCTTATTCAAAAAATTTCGTTTTTTATGCGACTCATACTTAAAACCAATTTCTTTTAAGAGCTTCCATAGCGTATTTCGTCCAAATTTGGGAATCGTATCTACTTCTGCTATAACATTACTTTGTTCCAAAGTCCGAATCTCTTTATTTAAGTACAAAGAATGGACTTGTCTTCTAATGATATCTTTATTAAAGTTATCGACCATAATGGACTTTTTTCTACGTGTTTTTTTGATTCACTAAAATTTCCCTGTTTTCTCTCACTTAAAAATCGATAGATACTTCGTTCACTAACACCGGTCATACTGGCGCACCTAGTCACCACATCACGAATAGTTACTAATGCATCTTGATTTATTAGTGCATCATGAACATTTAAAACAATAGTTTTTTCTCTTTGAGAAAACGCACTTTGTTTTAAATAAACCACTTGTACTGGAGCAAAACTCGAACGCCATTTTCACTACCGGAATAAAATATAAATCACAATATAAACCATCAACACTAACAAGTACCTATATTCTTATGTATTAGGATATAAACAAACCCTCAATTTATAGACTAATAATGTACCTGTTTTTGCAATTATACACATAGGGTTACCTTAATCCCTTAACACCCCTAACAACCACAATTATTCTCGTTAAAATCGAAAAACAAAATATTCTAAATATCGTATTATGACCACTTATCCCTTTCCTAAGAAGATTAAAATATGATGATTAAAAGAAATTTCTTAATACCGATATAAATAAGTACGTGTGCTACTGATTTAAGGTCTTTACGACATTTAACAATTTAATGACTTCTTAGCTGCCAACTCCAAACAAATGAACTATAGCCAGCCATGACTACTTCTAACTTCTTTTATATCATAGGAATATTACAAATAAAACCATTCATAGAGTTGAGTGGACTATTTATTCATAACGAAAGTAAGAAATTAAAAGCAGAATCTAGCTGATGAAACGATTGTCACCAACAATTAAGGGACGATGATCTGGTTAATTAGAACTAGCTTAAAAAATTTAATCTTTGAGTATAGCTTCCTTCATATTATCTGGTTCTGCTTTTTTGTCTATTAAATTTTAATGGATGAATACTCCTAATGCGCTTGTAGATATCCCGATGAGTTTAATAAAGTCCAATCAATTGGGATATGCATCGGCTCTCCATATTTTGCCATTAACTATTAATCAACATTAGAACTAATCAAAATTGGATAATAGTGCAAGGATATGCCGGTATAACAAAGCTAAGTAATTTATTTTCGCGCAAATCGAATTAAATCTGTCGATGGTTAATCGAAAATTTCAAAAATTAATTATTTACAAACCGGTCGAACGTTTTAATGAACGTTTTTTCTCTGGAACGGATTAATGCAAAAAAAACATAAATAGATTTGGTTAAATGATGTTCAAGAACACCTGTGTAATCGAATAAGCCCGCTAGGTATTACAAAAAACGCATTATGAAGATTATTTTTCTTAATTACCGAACGTGATGCTTTGAAAATCATGTCGGTGCGTCCTCACACGTGTCACTGAGCTGCTCTTGCATGTTAATTGGAGGGATTCGTAAACGCAACACGTTCAGCTCGAGTTTTTCCCTTGGAAATTGTATATACTCGTAGATTGCCGCTTATATTTTCTTGAATAAAAAACGAATAAAACATTTGTTTTTAGATAAATTGTTAAAGTACCAACAGATGTTTTTTTTACTGTGGAATAATACACATCGAAGCCACCGTGATGGACTAGAATTATTCAAATAAAAGTTTGTTGACTAATGGAGTATACTCCGAATCCTTTGAGATAAATATCAAATAAATTATGGAGAAATGTGGTTTTAGACTGAGCTGACTAGTAAATCTATTGTCATTTAATGGACAAATGATGAGTGGTACCTTACCAGAAAAAACCAGAAAAAACCTTGTAACATTAATAGTTCCCAAAAAGGCAGGGAGCCAATTTGTAACTATACTAGTCCCAAAAGAGATCCCAGCTATAATACTCTCTCGTGGAGTGTTCGACTCCAAGTTAATGCTTTATAGAAAGGATTGGTGGTATATAAGAGTTAAGGGCGCCATTATCTTTTTATACGTTAACGAATAAACAACAGAAACTACACAAAAACTAAGGTGAAAAAAAAGAAACCCTGTAATTAGACTGAATTTGAAAGCAAAAAGAAACTATATTTATATAAATCAAACTGTTATTAAAGAATATTTGTTTATTAATAAAAAAATTGTAATTTACCACAGGAGATGTAAACGGAAATGTTCTAAATGGACTTGACTTATCTTATTTGGTAGAGTGATCCGGTGGTCTCGGTTTGTGTACCGATGCGATGCTTGTAGTTGGGTGGTTGCTTCTTCGTCAAAAGGAACTGCTACTATAATGATGGGTATATTGATCTCTACTAGAGACTATATTTTGTTCTATTAGCGAGTATATCTCTCCCCACTAGCGTAGCGGGTATATCTCTCCCTACTAGCGGGTTGTATCTTCTGTGATACAACCAGAGAAATGGATTGTTTAAATTCTGCAGATAACTTGCCGCTAAGGGTTGCGTTGGAAGAAAGGGAATGAAACGAGGTGTTTGCCCTAATTTATAACAGTATTGACAGAGGTTTCCTGTTGCGTTCTTTTGTGAAGGGTCGGTTTGTAAGGGCTCTGTTTTGTAAGGATTCTGTTTCGGGTGTGTTCTTATTTTAAGGGTAGGTTTGTTCGTGGTGATAAGCTGTGTCTAATATACGGTGAGTCGGGGTTGATTTTAGATTTTGGAAGGACGGTAAACTAAGGAAAGGTAGCATGGCGCTAGACATGTTACAACGTTAAGGTTTTCTCTGTTAGAACTCAAGTTATTTCTTGTTTTGGGATTTACGAGAATGGAGGTTCGAATATTCAGAAAATATTATTATTTTAGTTATTTAAATGTTTTAAATAAAAGTATAAATATGCTTTTTTACTCACGTGATTTGGTGTTAATAGCCGAAACTGAAGAAATGCTACAACAAAATCTACGAATACTTGAATCACCTTGCAATAGATATCAATTTAGAAGTCAATTTCAATAGTTTTATTCAGTAGAACTAATTTGGGCCACCAAGCTAAAATATTTTTTCTACGCCCATGTTTGTAACAATAACTATTAATATTAGAGAAATTCCATTTAAATTAAATGCCCTTCGATATCGGCAACATATTATACAATTTCTCAAAAATAAGTCTCATTTTCTCATAGTATGTTATGGAAATAAACGTCTTGTCATTTACACTGTCAAGTTTTGTTTGTGAACAAACATTTTCTCATCTTCACCTACAAAATGTCTTCTGGTAGTGAAAATGATGACATTATGAGCAATCCGCCGGAGATATTTAGAAAAAGCTCAAGCTGCCACACAAAATTTGTTACCGTGAAAATCCAAAGAAAGATACGAAATTACCTTATAAAAACTTATGGATTGGAGACACAACCACAACGTAAACAATTATCAAAAACTATGAAACCATCCTCACTGTGGGCCATTTACTCGATGCTGATAACTACACCAAACATTAATAATAACATTAAAATATCAAATTATCCAAAACTAATCACCCCACTGAAACGGCGATCGGATGGATAGTGCAGTCGAATTACTTTTTTTTCATGACTTAAGTCCGAATTGAGGTAGCTAAATGGAAAGGGGTAGGTTTGATAATTACAAATCGAAAGGCAACCATCCAAGATCTTAGAATTTCTAAACACGGCACAGATGCAACGGTCACGAATAACTGTCGTGAATTGCAGCTCATTTCCGAGGCCGTTAATCAGTGGCCCAGCCGATTGCCGAAGCACATCGGCTAAGATCGCCGTTTGCCTAATAAATGCATTTTACCGCTGCCAGTGTTTCGGTTGTTATCGACGCGGCTTCACTGGAGCAGCAAATACGTAAAAAGATTGCTTCACTGGAGCACCAAATACGTAAAAAAATTATACGGTTTCACTAGAGGAGTAAATACGTAAAAAAAATAATATTAATCATCGTTGTTGGTGAATTATTATTAACAGTTGATGTTTAATATGATAATATGGCAGATTTGAAATAAAACTATATTAATTATTCTTTAATAATTAAGATTTGCTATGGTTGTTTGGTAGTTCTGCAGCTCAGCAGCACATAAAGAAAAGCCGCCACTGAATCAGGCACATACAAATTTAAAAGATAACGTTTTACGAATATCGGAAGCGATTACCAATAATAATTATCAATCGTCATCTTCTGTCGTTACAATGGACTAGTTTAGTAGGATCATATTAATCAAAATGATAGCAATATATATTTAGGATAAGATACCTGCTTACTTATATTGGTATTCATTTTGCAATTAATTTTTCTCATTTCGTAAAATTTAGCAATAAATAATTAGTAAGTTTTAAACGTAGCGCCAACTAATAACCAATAATGAAGTGTGTTTAAAAGTCAACGTTGTCACATTTTAGCTACGTTCGTTTCAAGTATTTTCAAATAACTGGCCGCACAAAACACCGTGTTCTGTGACTAACTGATTGTACCAGTTGACAAGATATATGACAGGAGAGAAAATCGTTTTTATCTATAATAAACAAACAAGACCCCTATTCTTGACGGTGATAGAATAGAACAGCCAATAGAAAGTGGGCGTGGTTCTATTGAAAATGCCAAAACGGTATTCTTGAAATTCGTTCTCTCACTGTACCGATAGAAGGGTTGCTTCCCAAGAGAACAATTACTTCTATTGGTTATTTTTGAAGGAACCGCTATAACACCAAGAGAAGGTGTTAGGGATTTTTATATTCGAACCAAAAATATTATAGAAGTAATTTCTTTCATAAACTAAACACAACCAAACAACAAATTAAACTAACGAAAATGACAGAATATTTTGTTTAGTGTTTTACTCCTTATTTGATAAAGTGTCAATCAGAGAACGAAAATATCGATATATTTATCTCTTTTTAATGACAACAAATAAGAGAGAGAGAGATACGTTTCTCGGTTAATATTAAAGCATATCGACAACATCGCAAATTTTCTACCAATCTTATTGAAACACGTCACTTACCACTTATGACGTATGTAACAATTAAATTTAAATTTCAAAAGCCGATTATGGTTTGAGGATTAATTTTATAAAAATTTTATTTGTACAGTTGAACCACTAAAAACCTATTTTATAAGATGCAAATATAAAAAAAATCACTAAACTAGTCCATTATAGTGTGGACTGTTTAGGAAAAAGTTAAAGCAATATTAATTATTGGTCAAACTGAAACATATCTGCTTGAAGCAGAATGAATTTTTCATGAAATGCATGGATATCGATTTAAGGTAACTACAAAAGTTTCAAAGAACGGTAAACGTTGGTGACGCCAAACGAAGTAGAAGACCTGGAGTGAAAACCAAATAAAATAGTTGCCAAAATGGTAGTGAACTCCATACAACCAACCACAAATGTTGCGCAACATTGCGAAGTGTCTTACAAAATCAAGATATTACAAATGCTCACGGAAAATGATCCAAATTACAGAATTGAATTGTTTGACCAGGATCCTTATTATCTCCAATCAATTTGTTTTAATAATGATTGTACTGTTTTTCTAAAGGGTAATTTTAACATGAAATACAGTTACAGTCTTAGAAGAATATAATATATTGAAAAGGTATACTTAAGGGTCATTTCAAAATTTATTTTAATTTCATATTTTATTTTTTATTTTCGGAGAAAAGTCTAAATTTGAAGTAAATGTCAAAGTTTATTAGTTTAGAGTATAAAAATTTATGTAATAGCTTTGTTCGGGTTTACTTGATTACTGTTTTCAAACTGTCAGGATTCTGCGCACTAAAAAATCCTGTGTTCGGGTTTTTCTTGTACGGTTTTCGAACCGTTCTATAATTTTAGTTCGGTGTTCGGGTTTTATTTCTGACTGTTTTCGGACGATTTGAAAACTGTCAAATCAGTCCAAGGTTAAAAGTAAGAATTTTTCGTGGACTAATTGACGCATGCGCTTGGTCATTTGTCAGTCATTATTTGTATTGGCAGAATTCTCGTCAGATTCATCCTCATCTTTTTCATCATCAAGTGATGATGGATTGGAGATCGGAAGATTGGAAACCGTACATAAATAGTCCTTGGATTTAGTCTACTGCACATGCACATCCAATTGTGCGCAGTCAGCAAATCGTTCTCAAACCGTCCGAAAAACGAAACCCGCTATTGTAAACAAAACTTGTATTAGGTTAAGGATAGATAAGTAGTGTAAATGAGTGTTCTGGCTTAGTTAATTTACCCAAATTGTTAGAATATTAAAATCAGTTTGACAACAGTGCTATTTTAGCTTGCTGAAGTTTTTTGTTAGTGTAAATTATTATTAGTTTTAGTTTGTGAGAAGTAGACAATTTTAAATAGTTGAGTTAGTTTGACAATGAGTGTGATAAAAGTGACGAAAAGAATGAAATGAAATTAAACAGGTTGAAAAAATATAATTTATAAACATGTAAAAGACGAATAGAAGAGGTGGTAATTAATAATAAATAGAAAAAGGTATGCAGTTATAGAAGAGGAATTAAAATGGAATAGCTATAGCAGTTTGTTGGTTTATGGGGAGTTTTTTTTTGAGATTTAGGAAGAGATTGAATACTAATATAAATTGAAAAGTATACGTATTCAATAAAATAAATAAATACAAATTATACAGACAAAATAAAAGTAAAGAGAAGAGAAAAGTATTTGGTGGATTAGAAAAGTGGAGAAGGTGATTTGGAAAAAGTAATAATCGAGTAAAATTCAATAGCAAATTTATATAAGACAAGGAAGATAAAAAAAGGTGTATAAGAGTAGAAGGTTGGAGATCAAAGTGCCAGGAAGAACATGTAGAAGGAGTTTGAAAATAGTGAAAGTAGAAAAGGACCCTGCGGTAATTAAGGTTAGTTAAGGTAGTTAAGATTAAATAGGAATTTATTAAACAAATAGGTAGGAAATAATTAGGTATCAGTTTAGGTAGATAAGAGTTTGTTTGGTAATATTCAAATTTCAATATAAAAATTATAATAAATTTTGTTTGAACCCTACCCTTAAAGAAAATTTACAAATTTAGAATTAAAAAATTAATTTGTATTGGGAAAAATTATCTCAATATTTTTATTTAAAACGCTTGTTTTGATTAGTTAAGCTTGTTTTATTTTATTTAACAATATATGAATTTAACGCTTCTGTTTACAATATTTTTCATTGTTTTTATTAATTTAGTTGTTTGTAAACAAGATTAGGAATTAGTATAAATAGTCAAAATTTGCGTTGTAAAATGTTTTTAATACGTTCAATTAAATATTATTGTTGATTCATTGATTATTAGAAAATTCAATATTTGGTTCATTATTAGAAAGTTTAAGATTATTATTACTGAAGATTATTGTATTTTCGTCGAGTAGATAATCAAGTTAGTTTTAAAAAATTATCTTCGAATTCATTAAACATAAATATAATAATATACATCAAACCTTGTGCCATTACATTTTAGTTAATTTTAATTAATTTCAATAAACCGGTTTATTGTTGAAACTATCTCAATTTATGTATTTAATAGTGAGACTAACGACTTAAAAATGAATCTCATAAGAGCAGCACTGGTTAAAAACTTTTTCTTTCCATCTAACTTGCCAGGGAAGTTTGAGTAAATATTTTCGATTCATTTAAATCAGTTTTAGTTTGAAAAATTTATATTTCCACTCTAGTAATCGCGTTTAATTCATAATATTCAATTATATCCAGAGAACGTGCGTCTAAAAGGAATAAAAAATAACCCAAATATTTCCCAGATGACGTAGCTATTCGACGGTATCGTTGTTAGACTAAGAAAATTTGCATTTAATGAGCTTTTAAAATTCAAATTGTATGCTAAAGTAGGTCCGTTCAGCGGAGCAGTAGGCAAACATTTTTTTAAAAGCCAACTTCTGCATCAGCAATCGTACGCAAATATGAGAACAAAAAAAATAACAGGGGAAATACTTTTATATAAATTCGCAATCAATTAAACAGATACTCTTTAGTAAGAGGGAAGATTTATTTATTTAAATTTAATTTTTAATCTTTTAAAAAAAGGACATAGGTACTAGAAACATTTTTAAGAATAGGTACCTACATATATCAAGAAAACTGACAGACGAGTTCGAAAAAGGGGCTTTAATTGAACTTTACCAAAAATAGTTATTTATTGTACAAGACGATAAAATTGTAATGCGATTTTATCGTCGTGTGCAATACATCATTTTTTTCTATAGCAATACAAGTTCAGGTTAAAAATAAAATTTCAAAGAAAATTGTAATTTTGGGCACAAAAATCGCAATGTTTCACGTTGGAAGTAAAACCGTAGAACCTATACCTGCACAAACGAGTCTCTGCAGGCATGCTATCAGGCAAATCATACTGTGTAGCTGGACCATAATAATATAAATATATATAAGTAATTGCTATAATTGTGTAATTTATATCCATAAGTAAATCATTTTTAAGAGCAATTGTTATATGTAATTTATAATAAAAAGTTTATAATAAGCAAATATATGCATCCAATCCTTTTTAACAAAAATTAACGGCCACAGAATAAATATTGTACTCATCCCGTAAAATATCACTTTCGGAACTTGTTACGTAAATTACTAGATATTTCTGAATATTCTAATTTTTCTGCCTACTTCTTTTACAGATCGTGTAGAATATTTGATTTATTCACCTCGTATACATTAATTTGGTTGTCAGTCTTTTTAGTTAATTATCCAATTAAAATTATGATTGGTGAGTATAAATATTTACGGATATCGAACAATAATCAAAAATACGTTTGAAACAAACTTCCACTTTTATTTAAAAAAGTTTTGTTCAAACATTTCGTTCTTTGTTGTTTTTAGTAAGAGGAACTTAGTACAATAAATTTCATCTTGAGAATTACTCAAAACTTTTTCTACCATCAACTAAAATCGTTATTAATTTACAGATATCCTGTAACTCTGTTTAATATCAATGTTTGAGTGTCCTATATAAACTTTTCAATTCATTATCTAACAAATTTTTTTGATTGGCCCGATTTGTTGTACATTTGGGAGTTAAAATCTCTCGGTACTTAATTAACGTTATTCTGTTTCATCCATTTCCGAGTTCTTTTGACATATCGCCACAAAGCGGGGTCAGGTTGAAATAAATCATCCTACTGATGAAGGGTGTTAATATAATTAAGCAGTTTTGGTAAACATATTTTAATATAAAGACAAAAAGAGGGAATTCGCTTTTATGTCACTACAATAAAGATTTTTTACTAAGTTTTTTAAGTTTATTTAAGAAATACCAACCAATTTAAATTGTGCCTCTTTCAGTTTTCGACTCATCAGTATACCATAAGATTGTGGTTTTGCCTATCCAAGATATTACTGTGGGATCCCTTTGACTTTTTTTTGTTCTTCTTAATAACCTTATTTTTTGCTCGCTAATTAACATACAACAGTTCCTTCAAACAACAGTTCCGCAGTGTGGTGTGAACACCCCGTATATTTTGTATACTTAATTAAATTGTTTATTAGAAAATACCGATGGCCTAGACCACCGTAGTTTGTTTATAGTATGGCACGTTCAATGTCGCATCGTGTCTTCAACTAAGGTTGAATAAACAAAAGATAAACATAAATACACAGCAATGCTCGGACGACGGGTTTAATATATGATATTCACGATCAAGTTCACTATGTTGCTGATACAGCATTAATTAATTTATTTGTAGCATTTAAGTGTTGTACTCAGATCAATTCATAGAAAATATAGTTATAATGTCTTTAGTGTAAAAAGTGTTTATTCCATACTACCCCACATATTAAATATTACATCAGTAACAAAAGCACATTTTAGTTGAACGTAAAAGAAAAAATATCTAACATTAAGGATAATAAAAAACTCTTCGTTTTAACAAAACTTCCAATATTTATTAAAAAATTGCTTTTTTAAAGGCTCAATGACAGCTGTTTCGCTATGAAGCATCGTCAGATTGACATTTAAGTTACATTTTGTTTGTTTGTAGCTAGGTACCTGATGTTTAGGTAGTATTAAGGCTAGACCAAGTATGGAAGTAATAAGACATAACAATATTAAAGCCTAGATGTTATTAGCCCTAAGGGATTATCCTGGATAATGTTGGTACAAAATTGTTAAATGTAAAAACAAAATTACCTAAATTAAAAAAATCTGGTGTTTACAAAATTAATTGTCCAAAGTGTAATGCTGTATATATAGGTCAAACACAAAGAAATTTTGAAGTAAGATTTAACGAACATTTAAGAGCATATAGATTAAAACAACCAGATAAGTCAAATTATGCAAAACACCTACTTGAACATCCAACCTCACTCTTTCACACCAATGACATCCAAATACTACACATTTGTAATAAAAAACAAAATTTAGATTTCCTTGAAGAACTTGAAATAAAAAGACATCTAGCAGATCCACAATTTAAAGTTGTTAATGAACAAATAAATCTGGGAAGTTCTCCACTTTTAAAGTGTTTGCTTTGATTGAGTCTTCATTTTATACATAGATAAGACGTAATTGTAACACAAATATATTAAGTTATTGTAAAGATCAGCATGATATAGTTTTTTCCTGGTTTTTCTATATCATTGCACAGTTATACTGATCTTAGAGGGAAATACATCCAGGATAATCCCTTAGGGCTAATAACATCTAGGCTTTAATATTGTTATGTCTTATTACTTCCATACTTGGTCTAGCCTTAATACTACCTAAACATCAGGTACCTAGCTACAAACAAACAAAATGTAACTTAAATGTCAATCTGACGATGCTTCATAGCGAAACAGCACGCGTACTCTGTAACTCGATAGAGATAGAAATAGAAAAGAAATAGCAAAGAAAGAAAATTTCTTTCTATCAACAAACCCTACTCTCTATGACTTTTTCCTAAAACCTTCGGGCAAGTTCGGATATAGAGAAATGTGTACTAATGAACCTAAAAACATTTCGATTTTTAACCTATCTACCAGTAATTTTGCCATCACAAATGTCAATATTGTCATTTTAAGCTGTTATTACTTATTTTGTTTTTGCGTTATTTGTTGTTTTTTGTGCTTTTCTATTCATTGAGAAATGGATTTGGTAATTGCGAATTTTATAGAAGGGGCAGAAGAAGAAGATTGAAAAAAATGCAGAGTATCGACAGGAGACATCCACGACAGTGTCGTGACGACACACGACAAATATCTTAGAACATCCTGAGATTTCAAACAATATTAGCTAGGTAGTTGTGGTAAAATCAAAATAAACATTAATAAACCCAAAGATAGCCTTTTATTGACAACATGATAAACTAAAAAACAATGCCAATTGCTGAGAGTTAATGACGGAAAACAGGATACCGTGTTAATGCATAGCATCAATTAAGTATTGTTTATACAGAAAAAAAATCTTGTTTACAAGAAAAATTAATAAAATACTTCTGTTAGAAATAAAATAATGCCTTGTTTGCAAATATAATTTTATTCTGGGTTAAATCCCAAAATAATACATGACATTGACTTTTTTCTACAAACGTTGAACATAAAACATATATAAAACAAAAACCTATCACATAATAATGTTAAAATCAATTTGTCCAGGTACCTATAAGCTGGTCTACCTAGACTAGCTTCATAAAACTTCTACATACTCCCCCTCGTGAAGGAATTCTTCACTTAACTTGATTGGTAGAAGTAGGTAGTATGCAAAGTTTGGAAACCGGTCTGATGTAACTTCCTCTATTAGTTGTCACTTGTGCAACTCTAATAACATCGTCTCTTCCAGGGTAGACTTCATATACACGTGCCATTAACCATTCATTTCGAGGGGCTTTTTCGTCAACTATTACCGCAATATCGCCAACTTTTATAGGATCAGGACTAGCATGCCATTTTTGTCTATTTATCAGTGTGGGTCTATATTCTTTTATCCATCGTTTCCAATATAAATCTGCTAAAGTTTGAGCAAATTTCCATTGTTTTTGGGTACATAGTGTACCTTCTCCATAACATGGCACATTTCCAGGACGAAGAAGTAAGAAATGGTTTGGGGTTAAAGCTTCGGGCTCGTTGGGATCGACAGATATGTGAGTAAGGGGCCTAGAATTAATCATGTATTCGGCTTCAGCAAGAAGGGTAGCAAGGACTTCTTCTTTAGGATGAATAGATTTTAGTGAAAATTTTAAAGCTGTCTTAACTGATCGTACCATACGCTCCCATACTCCGCCCATATTTGGTGAACTTGGTGGTGTGTGTTTCCATTTCGTACCTTTAAAACTAAGAGCTTCTGCAATCTTTGAATTGTCAATTTTTTTTAAAAGTTCTTTAATTTCATTCTCAGCTCCTATAAAGTTAGTCCCGTTATCTGAAATAAACTCTTTCGGCTGCCCACGTCTGCAAACAAATCGGCGAATTGCCATTAAGGTGGAGCTCGTATCAAGACTTGCAGCAATCTCAATGTGAACAGCTCTTATTGTTAAGCACGTAAACAATACGCCATATCTTTTTTCCAATCTTCGCCCAATTGCAACTTGAATTGGGCCGAAGAAGTCAACACCCACATAAGTAAAGGGGAAGACATGAGACTCTAATCTTTCTACAGGTAACATTCCCATTTCTGGTACTGCAGGCTGGCACTTTTTAACTTTACAAAATTGACAATTTTTGAAGCTCTTCTTTACAGCAGATCTCATTTTCAAAATCCAATATTTTACTCTTAGATTATTTATCACTGTTTCGACTCCAAAGTGACCTGCCTCTCGATGATAATGATTTATCAGTAATATTGTATAAGGATGGTTTGGATCTAAAATTAGAGGAAATCTATAATCTTCACTAAAATTCAAAGTTTGCGAATTTGGAAACCGTCCTTTAAGACGAAGAATTCCATGATCGTCTAGAAAAGCACCTAATTTGAAAATTCTACTTCTCTTGGGTAATAGTTTTTGTTTACTTAATAGAAAAATGTCATCTTTAAAACAGTCGAACTGACTTTTTCTTATCCATAATTCTTCTGATTCTTCCAACTCGTCCAATTCTAGTTGTAATTTAATCGGTTTATCCTGTATCTTACTTCTTATGTTGTTCCTAAAATGTAATACCCAAGCAGTAGCTCTAATTAGGCGGCTATATCTCGAAAATCTACAAATATCAGGTAAAATTGAGATAAAATCTATAAAATTTCCTTCATTTATATGAAGTGAAATGGTTTCTGGCTCACACAAATTTTCAAGTTCTAAAGGCCAATAGTCTTTTGATTGTCCTAAAAATAGAGGTCCCTTAAACCATATACAGTTTTCAGAGAAGTCTAGATTTTTCAATTCTTTTGTGGCTAAATCAGCTACATTCAAATTGGAGGGTATCCAGTACCATTGCGAAGGATTTGTATTTTCCAGTATTTCTCCTATTCTGCAAGCAACAAACATTGGAAAACGTCTAGTTTCTGACCTAATTTGTTTTAAAACAATTTGCGAATCAATCCAGAAAAAAACCTGAGAAATTTTATATTCTAGTTCAGACAAAATTAGTTTAGCCAACCTAGTAGCTAATACTGCCCCCTGCAACTCCATTTTTGGGACTGTTTGTTGAGTTAAAGGACCTATTTTAAATTTGGAAGCAACAAAAGAAGTAAATATTTTTCCGCTGTCAATAATTCTAAAAAAAGCAACGGCAGAAAAAGCCTTATCACTTGCATCCGAAAATACATGTAACTCAACCTCACCTATATCTTTAATACAGGGAAAGTAACATCTAGGATAAGTAACTGGAGAGATATTTTTTAAATTTTGCAACCATTGCTTCCATTTTTCGAATGAACATTCCGTAATTTCACTATCCCAATCAACCTTAGTTCTCCAAATATCCTGCATTAAAAGTCGAGCTTTGATCATAAGAGGAGAAAGGAAACCAAAAGGATCAAAGACTGACATCACTGTCTTAAGAACTTCCCGTTTAGTAGGAATTTTGGAGAAATTAAGAAGATCAGAAGAAACCTTTCTAAAATTTAAAGAAAATACAAAAATATCTTTTATCGGTGACCAAGAAAGTCCCAAGACTCTTTCAATGTTTTCAGTATCAATTTTAATATTTTGAAGAGAATCGGCTTGCAAATGTACCGGAATAGAATTAATCACTGCCTGAGAATTGCTCATCCATTTAACCATTTCAAAACCAGCCTGACGGTGAACATGAATAACCTCTTTAATATGAAGAATTGCTTCAGTTTCTGAGCTACAAGAGTCCCAATAATCATCGACATAGTGCTGTTTTGTTACAGCTCTTAAAATTCTGGGGAATTGGTCCTTAAAATCTGAAGCATTTTTGTTTTTAACGAATTGTGCCATGGACGGTGAAGAAACAGCACCAAAGATCATTACATTCATTTGATATACATCGGGCTGTCTATCTCGATCATTTCCTCGCCATAGAAAATACTGAGCACATCTATCCTCCTCTCTAATCAGGACCTGATGAAACATTTCCTTTATGTCTCCTCCAAAAGCAACCTGATATTGCCTGAAACGCCATAACACCGCTATTAAAGAAGGTACAAAATCTGGACCCTGCAAAAGAAAATCATTTAAAGAAGCGCCTGAGGATTTAGCTGCTGCATCAAATACAAATCTTAACTTCCCTGGTTTGTTAATATTCCAGACAGCAAAGTGAGGCAAATACCACAATTTTGCACTATTATTGAGTTTAGAAAGAACTTTAACTTTCTCAGCATAACCTTTCTCCACATATTCCTCTATCTTTTTAGTGTATTCTTTTGCAAATTCTGGAGATTTGTCCATCTTCCTTTCCATACAATAGAGACGAGAAAGAGCTGTTGCCTTGCTGTAAGGCAGCCTTTCTTCTTCATTTCGCCATAGACCCCCAATTTCATACCGGTCTCCAACTTTTTTCAATGTGCGTTCCATAATTGCTAAAGCCTTCCTATCTTCCAAAGACTTTACTACCTTGCCTTGCTGTATTCCAAAAGACTCCAATTTAAAACTATCCTTGACTATTATATGGAGCTCTTCATCATGACAACATAAATTTACATGAGATACACCTGTACAAGAAGATTCACCAATTGGTCCGTGTACTGTCCAACCTAGCTTAGAATAAGACAATATGGGTTGGTTCAATCTTGGCTGTATAACTCGACGAGGTACTATCAATCCACAATTATCTTGTCCAAGAAGTAGCAATGGCTTAGCATTTTTTACTGAGTCTAGGACATTGTACTCTAGATAAGGATATTTACGCATCAAATTTTGGACATCGATATTCTGTTTAGGTAGATCTAAAGAGCTAACGGTTCTCACATTATTAATTTTGAAGTATGTTTGATTACTTTGACCGGAAATGTCTAGACTGACAACTCTAGAATTGTCATCATAATGATTTGTGCCATTCGTCCAGTAAAAACATAATGGCATATTGGGTCCAACTAATTCGAGTTCTGTGGCGAGAGCGTCATCAATCATAGAACAAGTGGAACCTTCATCAAATAAAGCATAGGTTTCAATATGTTTTCTTGGCCCTCGAACTGTAACAGCTGCTATTCGTAACAAGGAATTTCGAACAACACCTGTCAAATTGGCACAAACATCAGCCTGATGTGACTGAACAGTAGCGACTTCTAAAGGACGTTCCAAATGAAGCATTTCATGATGTCTGCCTTTACAGTTATTTACAGAACACCTAGCCTTCGAACGACATCGATTTACCATGTGCCCACTCTTCAAACAACGAAAACAAAGCTTTAGTTGAATAGTGACTTCTCGTCTATCAGAAACTGATTTTTCTATGAATTGTCCACATTCTTGAATTTTATGGCAACCTTTACAAAGCGGACAAAGTAATGGAGCAGATACCAAGTCGTTCTTTTGCGTTGAAACCATAACAGATTCTTTTTTCAACATTTTGTGCCATGGATTTTTGGTAGAGGCAATGGAGTTAATTTCTTCTTCGTACCAATTAGCAAAGTCTTCTAAAGATGTTGGTATACCATTCAAGTCTCTTTGACTTTTATATTTTCCCCAAGAGTAATTAAGTATTGGTGACAGCTTATTAACTATTGTAGATAGCAATTCTGGATTGTATAAATATAAAGTGGTATTCACATTTTTCATGGTCATAACCATATTATTTATTGTATTATAAAAGGATATGCATAAATCCAATCTGTCTTCTCTAATTGCCTCAAATTTTTTGACTTTGTCCATTAACGAAAGGACGATCCATTCTGGTCTACCGAAATTTAGTTCTAACATTTTAATTATTTTAGAAACATTATCTGGAGAAATTAGTAACGCTTTTATGGTTTCCCGTGCTTTTCCTTTTAACGCTTTATCAAGTCTAATCAAATTATCTTCATTAGATAATTCATACATTTCTGTGGAACGCCTGTACTGATTTATAAACATTGGCCAATCTGTTAGCTCACCATTGAATTGAGGAAGATCTTTGATATTTTGCCTGGCCAAAAGTTTATTGCTTTCAATAATATGTTTCAACAAAATGTTATCTTCTTTTACATCTCCAACCCCAGCAACCGAAGGAACTGGAGGAAGGAATTGGTTTGCGGAACCGTTAGAAGCATAGTTATTGAAGCGACTTGCATTACTTTCTCTTGTATGTTCCACCCAGCTACTTACAGCCTCAATCTTGGTGTAATTACTTTCATCGCAATCTTCTTCTGCTATAGATATTGATTTTGTTTGTTCATCCAAAATTTTTTTCTTAATTCTTATTTCATTTAGAATATTTTCTCTTTTTTTCTCTAGAGCTATTAATCTTTCTTTAGCTTCTTCTTCATCTAAAATTCTCTTTTGTCTGATCAATTCCAATTCCATTTCTAAATTAGAAGTGACTGATCGCTTTGAACATTTTGATCTTGCTTCTATTGACTTTTTGGAAAATGCTGGAGCTGCTTCAGATCTGCTGTTACGCACATTAGTTGTGAAGTCTTGAGAAGGCTCATCATGTACAGATTTGCTTTTTGGACATACCTTTTTGAATACGTCTTCACGGCTTTCAAACACAGAATGGACTTTCTTTTCCCCATTCGTCACCGCTTTGAAACTAGACGCAGCCATTTGTCCACTATATCTTGCAGGAGGAACTCCTTTGTTACATCTGGAACTCCTACGAACAGTAATATCATCTGCACTCATATTTTTAGCCTATATCTCCACAGGGTGATTAATTTAAAGCTCGAAGGACCACTGTTAGAAATAAAATAATGCCTTGTTTGCAAATATAATTTTATTCTGGGTTAAATCCCAAAATAATACATGACATTGACTTTTTTCTACAAACGTTGAACATAAAACATATATAAAACAAAAACCTATCACATAATAATGTTAAAATCAATTTGTCCAGGTACCTATAAGCTGGTCTACCTAGACTAGCTTCATAAAACTTCTACAACTTCTCATTTTTAATTAAAAATAAAACTTCTTTAATAAAAAACAATAACCTAACAATGCTTTATGATGTACTTAGGGCAGAGAGGGCATAAACCTTACGTTTACAATATTTGTTTTGATGTTTTGCGCCATAGAAACCACAAATCAGACATAGAAAGACCCTTTTAGCTGTTTCTATTTCTATCTTCCGAATACGTATACGAAACTACACGAAAACCTCCGAATAGACATACAGAGTAACGTTACAAGAAATTTCCTAAAATAGAAAGAAATTTCTTTTCTATTCTGTTACAGAGTTCACACACTGCTGTCATTGAGCCTTTAAAAAAGCAATTTTTTAATAAATATTGGAAGTTTTGTTAAAACGAAGAGTTTTTTATTATCCTTAATAAGATGGACTTCCAAAAAGTAAGGGTTAGTACAATCAATTTAATATCTAACATTATGCCTAGCTTCTTTTTTACATCGATACTTAACAATTTTAGCTTATTTAGATATGTATTTGACCAAAAACAGCTTATTTTTAGGTCAGCGCTTAAAGTTTATTATTCTCGGTATATTTGAAAACACATCTGGTGGTCCATCTTTGACTTGAATGAATATTTCAGTATTAAACACCTTGTACACCAATATATCTTTTAATTTACATTTAATAGGTCAGTTTCGCGTTAAATTTATGATGGAAAGTCGTAAAAAAACCTATCGAGAAGATCGTAACCAATAAATTTCAACATTTTAATCTTCCAGTAACATTTTTAAATTCGACCAAATACATTTTTTATGGTATCGATCTGGATAAAAAGAAATTCTCGCCCGTTAAAACCCCCAAGAGAATTTTTTATATAGAGAGCGAATGGTTTTACCGAAGGCAATTAATATCAAAGGAAAGCAGGATGGTTTTTCTTAATTTTTCTGGTATATTGTGTGACACCGGCGTGTTATACTCACCAAAATTCTAATTGGTTTAATTAAAAGTTAATAGGTTAATACGTTTTAGGATAAATAATGTAGATAATTGTGTCTGAGTTAACAAAAAATTAATTGAAATTGTAATTCTAAATATAGCTGGCCTGGTGGCTCAACTAGTACCACGTAAAACGTAGGAACAAATGAAGAAAATATTAAAATTGAAATACTGAATTGAATGAATTACATAAGAAGAAAGTTGAAAGTTTGTTGACAAGAATGCCAGGTCCCAAGATCCTTTGGGAGGCAGATTTCCTAGCCAACGAGTCAGTTATGCGGTTGCCTTTTGAAATTCCATGACCTTTGATCCACCCTAGAGTAACCACTTTGTTCTGGATGGAACTGCCAGGACTCATGCAATCCAGATTATTCATAACAGGTCCATCCAGGAAGAAAACTACAGAAATTCTCAGCCTAAGTAGAATCCAACTATGAAAGGCAGTGGGACTGCTTACAGGGCACAGCCATCTCCGAAAACATGAATATAATGGGACTTGCCGAGGATCCGTTATGCAGAAAATCTGATGAGGAAGATGAAACTCCTCTTTACTTAATATGTCACTGTTCAAGCCTTAAGTTAAGTGGCTTAGACAGACACTTTGGCATTCAGTTTTCTGAGCCAGAGGAAATCGTGAAAGCGAATATCAGGGACATGAAGGAAGTGAACCTGGTATGATCACTTCAGGGGGGTACAATGAGTATAGAGCTCCAGTACATGCACGAAACGCACCCCAGAAAAATAGAATAGAGTAGAAACACATTGTTGTTGCAGCCTATTCAGGATTAATAGTACTTGTCTGCTTTCCGTAAGGATACGGATGTTTTTACCAGCTACTTCTCTTCTGGTGATCTCTCTCACGGCTATGGAGACGGCAGCTCTGTATAAGCTAGACTGGCATTACAACCTGGAGTAAATTCCATATCCTGAACCTTCTTTTGTATTAGATCCATCGGTGAAGATACAGATAGTACCTATCGCCAATGCCTTTTGAGCGTTGTCATTAATGATTAGCTAAAGGCATATCTTGTTAAAATCGATTCAATATTTGCTTGTAGCAGTGGAAGCTCCTTTACAGCTTCGCTCCACAAGCCACACACAGATTTTACTTTAAGTTGTGTTCCAGTAGAGCGGAGCCGTAGTATGGTCATCAAAACCCCTGCCTTGATATATATATTAAGAGGGGTGAGACCTAGGATCACCTCCATCGCTCTAGTTGGTGTAGTTCTCATGCCATCTGTTATGTTAAGGCATAGTGTTCTTTGTATATGGTCCAGTTCGCGGACTACTGTCAACTGGTTTGTTTTGACTCCCCAGGCAATCGTGCCGTTGGTTGGCATAGGTCTTATGATTGCAGTGTAGATCCACTCCATAACCCTTAGTGACAATCCCCAGGTACGGCCAATGGTTCTTCTACGTGATCCCTAGATATTTCACCTCTGCAGAGAAGTTAAATTCCGTTTTTAGGAGTTTCGGAGGCCGAAGGTTCACAATCCTCCTTTTTCTTTTGAAAATGACCATTTCTGTCTTATTTGGGTTTACTGACAGCATTCTAGCAAAAAGTGTTTCCTCAAACTTTCCTGTTTGCAAAATCACTAGGTCATCTGTCTAAGCTGTAATGTAGAAGTTTTCACTATTATTTTCACTTGAGTAAGGAATCTAAGACCAAATTCCACAGTGATAGTGAGAGCATCCCTTCCTGTGGACATCCTTTGACAACCAAGCCTTTCCCACACTGATTTTTATTGCTCTCTGGGAGAGCATATTGTATATCTCTCCATTTACAAGGGAATTTTCTTTTTACAATAACATTGGTTATTTTGGGCAAGGTGGTTTCGTCAATCGTACTTTCGATATCTATAAATACACCTAAGGTGGACTCTTTTTTGTCCAGCGATCTTTCGATGCGACCTGCAACAAGGTGGCGGGCGAAATGTGTAGATTTATCTGGGGTGTATGCATGTTGATTTGGATGTAGTGGATTACGCGTGATCCTTTCACATGGTCTCTCCAAAGTTTTTATTTTAAACGATGTGAGACTGATGGGTCGGTATGCTTTTGGGATAAAATAGTTCAATCTACCTGGTTTTGATATAAAGACTACTTTGACTTCTCTCCAACTTTTAGGAATGTACCTCAGTACCAAAGAGGATCTAAGAATTCCTACCAGGTGCGGCATCAACACCTCCAGGCTCCACTGAAGTAGGGCTGGATAAATGCTGTCAGTCCTGGTGATTTAAAGGGGGAGAAGCTCTTAATTTGTCCTCGTCGAAAATGTGGTTTGCTATTCTTCAGTCATCGTCCGTAGGATAATGTTGTTCTTCGTCCCTCCAGGTATCCATATATTGAAATCTGGAGCCAGGGAAGTATGTTGACAATAATAGTTCCATGCTTCCACCTAGTGTTATACAAAGAGTTGAGTGCACATAAAGGTCACCTAACACATTGAATAAAGTAGTAATCAATCTAGAATATAAATACATACTAGAATTCTAAGACGATGAAGACACAAAGCTGAAAAGTTGAAACACGCAGTAAAAATTAAGTGAATGTCGATAAATGAAAGTTATATCAACTTTTGGTAAAAATTTAGTAAAGAAATATGTTTGTGACATGTTATATTTATTATATTTTCTTTTGTACTATTATCAATCTTTAGTTAGATTAGGTTAGTGCCGCGGCACTATTTAAATTATGGTTAGTGAAATTTATTGTACTAACCCTTACTATGTGAAAGTCCATCTTATTAAGAACAGCAAACAACTAAACGGTTGAATGAAACTTCAAAAGTCATTGGGTGCGTTCACCCGACTTCAGCAGCTGACTTAAAGCTCTCAACAGTTTAGTGATAAAATGAGTTGACAGCTTAAAAATAGGTGAACGCATTGTTGAATTTCAGCGTTATTATTTGACGTTTTCAACATCTATCGAGGTTGACAAGTCACATAACCTCAATCTAAAAAAAAAAGGTTTGAGCTCGCTTGAGGTCTGTATTTTTGATCGAACTATGGTGGTTCGCTGGTATTCCAACAGATAGCAGCACTAGCAACTGAAAACTCTGCTCGAGCGCTTTCCCGCTCAACTTCCTTATTCCAGGTTGAGGTTATGTAGCTTTGTTTTCATCACGCATGTGTTTGTGTTCCTAGAACTTCTGTTTCCACAGCCTAAATAACTCCTTTTTGGAGTTCTAATGCTAATGACATTAGTTTTAAGTTAATATACAATCGTTATAATATGTGTTTAGTTTTGGTCAGAATAAATAGTGTGCTGATAACTGTATTTTGGGGTTACTTGAACCCAGCCCAAAAGTGAGGATGAAGACACCTTTAGCATCCAAAACTCAGAAGAAAGCGATTTAGTTTTATCAGAGACCTCCGAGGATGAAATGTTCGAACTATTGCCAGATCCCCAGCCTCAACCATCATCATCATCTGCCGTTTCTTATCTCGATCCTGGTAAAATCATGGAAGAGGACAAGAAAATACAAAATTTCATAAAACCAGGAAATTTTGTGTTAGTATCATTGAAAAATGCAGTTTATTCAGGAATGGTTTCGACTATCGACAAGACTGGTGCCTTTGTTGACTGCACGGAGCCAACAAAGAAGGCGTGGAAATGGCCGGCAGTAAAAGACATTTTACATTACAAGTGGTGTGACACCGAGGAAATTATTACCCCACCCAGGCCATTTAGAAGAGGGTTGTTTACTTTTGCTAAACATATTGACACATTTTCATGATTTGTGTTTCATTTGGCTAGATTTTATTTATTTTTGATTAAGTTTTTATAAGTAGCCAGTAAAAAATTTGTATTCCTACTTTCTCTTATTAATAATAAATAAATTCTTGTATTTAAACTGTTAATTTTTTATTTTCTTTCAAGATCCTGGGTCCTACTTAATTCCATAGCCTTGTTATAATGGACTTTTACATTGCAACAAGTATTGGGTTCAAGTAACCCCAGCCGGGGGTTACAAGAACCCAATTTTCAAAAAATCAAAAAAATCACTTAAAATGATAATTTTAATATAAAAGTTATAAAGGGTAGAAGGTAAGTATCTCTAGTGTAGTGTAATAACGGTTATCAGCACATATCACATTGTAAAGTCTTCTATAACTTTAAAAACTTAGAAAAAGTCCGTATTTTAGGGTCAAGTAACCCCGGTTTACGATATCTTTGCAAACTCTATTCAAGATTGAATAGTGTTTCGCTGGACTAACCTCAATTTTTCCCTTTGGAATCAGGGAAATTGGATTTAAAAGGATACGTTTTCCTATCGAAACCTTAAAGTGAAAGTGGAGGTTATCCCTTTCCATAACACACAATTTACATTAAGCTGTTCGTAACGCGGAAATGATTGATTTACGTTAAACCGTTCGCTATGAACTCCCTACGATTGACATGACCAATATCCGAATAGTAAATTGTAGGTATATTAAATTAATAAGAGCTAGAATATTTTCTGTTTCATTTGTTACGTATTCTGTATATCTCGCTTATGTTAAAATCACTATAACTATACGGGAACTTTCATTTAAATAACTTTTAATAAAAAAATAATTAACTTGAAAGTTACTCGAGCAACTTTTACATTATTCTTGTAAATTAAGTTTTTGTCTCACTTTTTCTTTGCCACACAAAGAAAAGTTTAAACAAAATTCTAAGAAGTTGTAAAGAGTTTAATTAGTTTCTGTATCTTCCATCTTATATACGATAAAAAAATATATCTCGCCAAAAAAAAGGAGCGGTATTTAAAAAAGGTTTCACCAATCAAGTGAGGCTTCTGCTCTAGTTTAAATATTTAAATATATATTCAATATCATTGTTTATTTAGCTAATTTTTAACTGTCAATTGTCAATATTTTAACTGTCAAATGTCATTTTTAACCACCAAATGTCATGTTTCAAATGTCAAGCTAACCTAAGCCAACTAAAATTAACTTAAAATAACCTAACTGTCAAATGTCATTTTTAACTTCATCGCAGCACAACATTTAGGACATTTGACATTTAGGACATTTAATATTTGGGAATGGAAGCTTGGACACTGAAACCGAAAACCGTTTACACTACCACTTTGAAGAAGATAACTTGGTTATCGAAACGCGCGTCAGGCATATAAAAGTGTGTGTTGGTGAAGTGGTAGTGTAAACGGTTTTCGGTATCATTTTCGCCAACGGTTCCAGGGCCGGTATTCTCAACTCACTCCTTTCACAGCGAGCGATCACAAAAGGGAGTGATTTGATTGGCAGCGATATGGCTTTTCTAGATTCTCATGTATCCCTCCGCTCGCAAATTTATAACACGAGCAACTGGTACACATGAAAGCGAGTGAAATAAAGCACTCCTCTTTGACAGGAGCGATCCATGCGAGGAGAGGGCATGAGAATCGATTTGGCAGTGAATTTCACTCCCCTCGCATTCAACGACATCGATATCGCTCCAAGCGAGGACCTGAGAATACCGGCCCAGATTCAACATTTTAGTGGACACTGAAGAAACAACATATAAGAAAAATAGAAGAGTTCGAAGTGTGGTGCTACAGAAGAATATTGAAAATTCAGTGGGTTCAAAGGATTACCAATGCAGATGTGCTACGACGATTAAATAAATAGCTAGAAATTATGAACAGTATAAAAAAAAGAAAACTGGAATATTTGGGTTACATAACCAGAGGAAAAAAATATTAGCTGCTGAGAATTATTATGCAAGGAAGAAGAAGTATAGGAAGAAGACGCATCTCCTGGATGAAGAACCTTAGAGAATGGTTTAACTGTAGTTTATTACAAACTTTTCAGAGCAGCAGTCAACAAAGTGACCATAGCCATTATGATATCCAACCTCCGATAAGAGATGGAAGTACATTTGGGATATTAAACATTTAGGACACTTGACATTTAGTATTCGGGACATTTGACACTGCTTGAAGTAAAATTTAACATTATTTCATTAATTTATAACAGGTTATAGGTAATTAGTAATAGTAAAGGATAGAGGCATTATTATTCGTTATACAACTCGTGTTAAATTTCGATTAACTTCTTTCTCCCATTTCACGAATAATTACGTGGTAAGAGTATACTCATTAAAACTTTGAAAACTTCACCTCTATATACTCTTCTTTACTTGAATGCCAACACGAGTCCATAATGCTGAAAGTAAAACTCAACACAAAGTTAAAGTTTATTCTAAAACATCAACTAAAGTTGTTTGTAAGCAATACACAGACCGGGTGCGGAAGCCTATTGTTGTTGCACTGTCTTAAGTTTTAGATTTATCTTTGCGGTGTCATAGATAAAAATAACAGTAAGAACGTGTAAGTAACGATTAGAGTGTTATCAGGATAATTTTCTTGATGGGAAACATCCGATAAGATGAACTCTTTGTTTGTTTAAACTTTACAACATGTTCGAAAATATTAGCCTTTTCAAGTTTACTGTAATTATTGTTTTCACCTGTCAAAATATCACAGTTTTGTGCTAACCGCTAGCCAATCATTCTGTTTTATAGTGAAAATTTTTTTCATCTGTCAAATTTGACATATCATTTTTTGATTGTTGTTTCAGCCAATGAGCATGCAAATAGGCGATAATTTTGCACTAGTGCAAATTATCGATAATTTGCACTAGTGCGAATTATCAGGTCCTTCAAAATAATTGCAGACGTGATTATATTAAACGTTTATTATTTATTGAAATAACATGAACACTGTTAAGACTAGTTATTGAAATTCTTACAATTAAAAACGCAATTATTAAAATTTATTATTGAACCAGTCGAAGTTTGTTGTCGGTCAGAAACAACGTTACTGGAAGAAGAAGTTGAAACTGAAAAATCAACAACCTCGCTGTTCTCACTGTTTCTCATTTTCTTTATTATTTCCGCATGAAACTCTTTATCAAGTTGTAAATAAGGTTTTATTGAATTGACATTTTCATGTCCCGTTATTTTCGTTAGCTGGTTTTCGTTTACCCCAACCATGGCTAGATGGCTTACTGCATTTGCTCGATGAGAATGGTTTGTGAATTTGAACTTTTCGCTATCGAGACCTGCTTCTTGGACAGACAGCTTTGTCCATTTTGCGATCTCGTTTCTACCAGCTGGGATGTTCTTGAACCATATACCACTATTTTGCCATTCTCGATTCGGTGTAAGAAACAGACGGTTCGTCTTCGCGTTAGATCCTCGTTTTGACAAAAGTTTTCTGTAGGTACAATCTTGAAAAAAGCATTGAAAAGTAAAATTAAATAAAAAAACCTTAATTTGACCTACCTAACGGGGCAGATGTCTTCATTACTAATGTTTCGGATTAACCATTTACTGTCCGCTAATCTACGGCCTCCTCCTTGGCAGGTTTCTGAAAATACTGGATTATATTCTATTCTATTTGTGCTTGTTCCATCATGAAACTTTTCTTCTTGAAAAAAATCCGTCAAACAGTTGACTGCCTCACCTCCTCGAAATGCTAGCTCATAAGATATGAGATGAAAAAATTTTTTCTGCAGACCTTCCGGCTCGTTTTCATCGTAAAGCGCTTCGCGCACTCGTGCTCTTTTTCAACTTTACATGCAATCGAGCATCTTTTCCAAAAATTATCGATAGTTTTCATTGCACTAGTTAAATTACTACTGATAAAACCACTAGTCGTTTTTAAAATCATAGAAGTGTCAAGAATTCTATAACAATATTTAAGAATTACAAGTAACAATAAATCAACGTTCATTTATATTATCTAGATATTCTAAAATATATCTTGTTAACATTATCACAATTCAATTAATCTAAAGTACAATAAAAAAATCAAATAGGTAGGTACTTTAAAACTAACCTGGTTCTGCAAGCATTTTCCTTGTCTATAAACCATCAAAAGAGCTTTCAGGGAGACGTGTTGTCGTAAATTCATGTATTTTCTAAACACATCCAAATAGTGAACCTCATCACTGTTAATAACAGTGAAAGCTTGTCGAATATGCGTTTTTGTCTGGTTATTCTTAACTACTAGCTGAGTACCCGTATCCTCCACATCACTAACTTCTAAATTATAGATCTCTTCCCTTCGGCAACCTCCAGCAACTCCAAGTAATGCTATCACTCTGAGTAATAGATATTCTTTATCTGGAGCGTCCCTCATGAAACTTTCAATTTGTTCCTTTGTCAGTACCTTTGACTGGTTTGGCTGATGGTCTACATTTTGTTTTTTCAAAAAATCTATTAACTTTGGGAAACTTGATATGTTGACAGTCTCATTAACCATAATCATTGATTTTACCATCGAATATTTGGACCATAATAAAGAAGGGTTGAATGTTTTTGACTGAAAATTTAAACTTAAATTTAAAAAATTGTGTTGTTCACGCCAGTTGCAAAACAGCGCATATTCTTTTTCATATCTTTTCGCAGACTTAACTGGAATGATTTGCTCTATCGCTTCCGCAGTTTTCTCAGCAATTTCATCTAATTTCAGATCCATTTTCTCCGCAGATATTTCTTGTGTGCAGAAAAATTCAATATGTCTGCCTTTATTTACATTGTTACTTGGTATCCGCTGTTCATTTTTTATTTATAAAGCAAATCAACCCTGTTAAGAATAAATCAAGTAACATATTTTTTCACAGCAGTCTACCTGACTTCCTAATAAAATGATCAAATATGTCATTTCAGTTTCATATTTTATTGCGTTTAAAACCAAAGGCAGTATGAAAAAAAATATAGTACGATACACGTACCGTAATAAGTCACTTCCCGGACTTGTAACGAAAATAACTATTATAGTATATAGATGTCAATGTCCAGGAGAACCTCTGTGGAGGTAACTGAAAGAAGACAGACAGTCAGGCGCAATCTTACTAATTTTTTGCTTAGTTCTGTGTCTTGACTTTCAGATTCCACTATAGTTGTTAATAAAAGTGCTAACGATAACTGGTGTTTCGGCCAACAACAATCACGCGAGGAAAGTCACTTTACGCACGTGTTAATTAAACTATTTTCCCCACTAATGCGGGAAAGCCACTCTTTCAACACTAAAATGTGTGCGGCAATGTAGACTTCTCCATATACTATTAGAAAAATGAATAATCTTATAAATAACGAATCTTGATACGTATATTTGATACGATATGACCAATAACCGATAAATTTTGGTGCGAACTAATTAAATAAACAAAACTTATATACAGTAGTTTATAGAGGATTATTCTCACTCATCCTCTTGAACTGTACATACGTTCATACACTCATATCGTACCACGTGTGGGATAAACGGGTATTAACGACAAAACAAACAACAACCTTCGTCGTTATCATCTCCACTGACATTACCTGTCGCTTCTACATTGTTTAAGTTTCAATTGATCGTACACTAGACCGGAGTTTGTTTGTTTCCAGTTGAGGAGGTGTGGAGAGGTAGTGGCGAAAAGATACAGGGTAGAGAGAGAAGGAGAGAGAGAAAAAGAGAGATACGTTTAGTCAATTTTAGGTTTTCTTTTCAAGCCCACATAATGCGGAAAAGTGATTTGCTGACAAATGCCCGTACAAAAAAAAGATTGGTTTTATTCATTTGAAACCTTTTTGTCTTGGTAAAAAATATAAAGGCACTAGATGTTTTCGTAGAAAAAGAATCATTACATTCTTACAAATGCAGTTTCTCGAGGATTTTTTCTCACTAAACTTAGATTTATATAGTATTCGAGAAAATAAAAATTGATCATTATCTATTGACAAGATGTTTTTAAAAGGAGAATAAATTTTAAGGTATTATATGGTTTATTTTAGTTTAATTGCAGTCATTTAATAATTGAAGATTTACTGTCTCATTTAGTCCCAATAAAGGGACTATAATATTTTAAGGGATGTTATTGTTTGTAGTTATCAGTTTTAGATAAACAGATAACACTGGTTACTAGTGATGTAAAAAAAGTACCTACCCAATACAAAGTAACGGGTATTGGTTTAATACCCAAAGTACCCATTCCTTGTTGCTCGAAATACCCGTTACTTTTGTACTTACTGGGGATAGGTATGGGGAAAACAAATGCATGGATGCGACGATGAGGCAGCGCGTACTGTTCGTTACAGACATATTAAATAAAACACGTAAACAAAAATACAATATTTATAATTGTTCTCATAGCAACATTCAAATAACAAAACTGTATACAACTCAAACAACTATAATAGTTCAATTAATATTCTTGGAGACTTTAGAGGTAACATGGACAGGGTTTTTTCATATTACTGGCCACTAGACTACTGAATCATCTTAAACAACAAACACTTTGTTTAAAAAATATCATGGCAAAAAGTGCTGATTGTAAATGTATTCCATTTTCATGACACACTCTGGTCAAACAAAACTGAAGAAGGCTAGTTAGCCGAAATAGTCGGAAGGTACTTTTAAATACTTTATTCCAAATACTAATATTTTCAAATCGTTTATCAAAGTTGTCATTAACCAATATAATTTTTCCATTTAACTGACACCTATCCTTTAACGTATCCATTAGGAAACTATTGATGTTTAACATAAAACAAGATATTTTAATAACTGTCCACCGCATTGTTAAAAATTATTATTATTATCTTTAAAACACGCCTAATGACGCCATCTCCCTTTTAAGTTGGCAACTCAGCCGTCATTTTCTATCCACTTTTAAGTAGGTACCATGTTTTATTTATCTTTAAGGTGGCGCCATCGTTTATCGCCCTTTTCAATTTACACCATTTTGCAGGAGCTAAGACACCATTTTGTTAGCGCCATTATACCATCCCCTTAGCACCATCTCCTTCAATTTTTTCCCATTTTTTATTTTATCTTATTCGTCATTAACCACTTCTTCATTTTCATAGCCATAGGACTTTCAACGGCCCCTTACACAGTAGCGCCATCACGGCGCGCCATCTAGCGGCAAAAAGTTGAAGTAGTGGTCCAGACCATACTTTGTTTATACTACTGAGGTTCTATACCGGATGCTACCCAGCTATAGTTGTAGATGCGAAGAGAATTTACTTCTTTTCTTTACTTATTTTAATGGTGGCAGATTTCTCTTCTCAAGGTTAGAAAATGTTAGACGCATATCAAGGCCCTTTTAAACTCATGAAAATGAAATAAAGCACACACGACACTCTTTTAAAATATATAAACCTCTCACTTCTTCTAACTACGTTCTCTCTACTTCCATTCTTTTTACATGTCCAAACCATCGCAGCAAACTACCTTCTATTGATTTTACCCCTAGTCTCTGTCTGTGTTGCATTCGTTATTCTATCCATGCTTGTCTCATTTTCTATTATTCTGATGAATTTTATTTCTGTGGTTGTCAATTTCTTCTTTTATTAGTGTACATGTCTCCGCTCCGTGTATAAATATTGATGTAACTACCTTCTCGAATACCTGCACTTTTATATCTCTAGGTATCTCCTTCTCTCCCAAGAATGAGTCTTGATCCCATTATACAACTTGCTTCTCATGATGTTTTTCTTTGTTTTATCTTTTCTGCGATGTTTCCATCTTCTATTATTATTGCTCCCAGGTACTTAAATCTTTGCACTTGTTGCAACTCTTTATTGTTTATTTCTACTTTATGTTATTTTCTTCCAATAGCCATAGTATTCGTTTTCTCTATGCTAATGATCATATTTATTTCTTTTAAGGCCCCCTCATATCTCTTTAGATTTTCATTTAAGGTTATCTCATTTTCAGCATGTCATATTGGCATAGCACAATTCTCAGATTTCTATCCTCTTCTTTTTCCAATATCCTACTAAGTATTTTTTTACCTTCCTTTTTGCTTTCTTTATTTAACACACTTTTTTCTTGTTGAAAAAATTCTTTTAAAATTTTTACCGAAACACATTTTTGTCTACCCTCGTATCCATCCAATTTGCGTAGATGAGAATTGTATTCGCTCTCACCTTTATCCACTTGAATAGCTGTCACACAAAAACCCGAAACTACATCTAAATCGGACCGGTAGTGATCATTGATTTTTTTTCCTATTTTTGGGGCTTATCGTTTTTCCGTTTCTCCTCAGGAAGCGACTCAATCAAAGGTTTTATTACTTCCGATTGTAAAGATGTTCGCGTTGGCAGACCTGTCGAAAAACATCGGCGTACGTCGCCGTAATATCCTCTAAGGATTACTGTATTTGTTTGGTCTGTTTTATTGAAAATATCGAAAATACGGTATGAGCCAAAACACAGGACACTGAAATCAGGAAGCCTGTGAAATATAATCGCGTCGTATGAAATAAGTGACAATAGCTGCCATCTAAACATTGTTTATTCTAACAAACTGTCAAAAAGATTAGAAATGGTGCTTACAGCGCAAGAAAAAATATTAATTATTTAGTATTATTAAATTTATTGTACTAACCCTTACTTTTTAGAAGTCCATCTTACGAAGAATAATAAAAAACTCAACTTCCAAGTTTAATTGAAGAAATTATTATTATTTCCGCTCAAACGGGAATAGATGAGCAAATGGACCTAGTTTGTTAATGGTTGCCAATCAATTTCGGGAAGAGTTTGAGAAGCCTGCATCAATTAATAAAAACTTGTTAAGTACAATGCAAAAGATATACTGGTCATTCAGTTACCGTGACAACAGATGCGAATCAAAGAAGGCCATTTCAACAGGTGTTAAATTCACCAAAAATAAGTCTTCGCAGAAGGTGAATTGGGCAACAATTGACAAGATAAGAAAAGAAATCAAAACGTTTTTTATTGTGCTTCAGTGTTGGCAATGGTTTATGAACGATCCTTATTTTTTTCTAATGTGTGGTTTACAGACGAAACTATTGCCAACACCCTTATAAATTAAGACGCAAGTCCTATTTCTTTCTTTTCTTTCAACGAAACCCTTAGTGGCAAAATGTGTGCAGAATTTAGACAATCCATTTTTCTGGTTGCATCACAGAAGATACAGCCCGCTAGTACGGAGAGATAATCCGCTAGTAGGAAGAGGTATACCCTCTAGTACAGTTACTTTTAAAACCGTTCATAGCAGTTCCTTGATGAAGAAACATACCTATTCATAGTAGTTCCTTTTTTGACGAAGTGGCAAGTTCCATCAGCCTACACCCCAACTACAAACATCAGTGAATTAACCGAGCCCACCGGACAACCGAAGTATAAAAGATAAGTCAAATCCATTTACAACATTTCCTCATAGATCTCCTGTGGCAATTATAATTTCTTTTCAATAAACAAATATTTTTAAATATCAGTTTGATGTATATACCCACTGACTATAAGTATTAAGGATGCAGCGAGTCCGGTTGTCATAAAATATAGTTTCTTTGCTTTCAAATTCAGATCAATTACAAGGTGTTTCTATCTTTTTCACCTTAGTTTCTTTGTGTAATTTCAGTTGTTTAATCGTAAACGTATAAAAAGATAGTGGCGCCCTTAATCCTTATATACCACCAATCCTTTCTATAGTAAGCATTAACTTGGAGACAAACCACTCCTTGAGAGAGTCTCATAGCCGATACATCAACCGACAGACAAATCGTTTTGAACGACCAGACATCATCGTAGAAAAACCTCTAGTGACCGTGTAACGGTGCGCAGTGTCAGGTAATGGATTATTGGACCCGTTACACTAAATTAAGTGCGATATAGAGACAAATTTCGACACCACGACAACTCTGTCGTGCCAGAAACATACAGTTGAATACCCAATTGTTCCAACAGGATGGGGCTACTTGTAAAACCATAACAGCATCTTTAGATTTGATTTGAGAAAATTTTGAAGACCGCGTAATCCCGAAGACCGGCAACTATTGAAGAACTCCGTGAAAAAAATTTTCAGAAATAATTAATTTTATGTATAATCACACAATAGCTTGTTAAGTTACGAATGTGAGCTGTCCTGAATCATTATTTTTCTCTTGTACATTCCCACATTAGTTATGGAATCTCTTTATGAAGAAATATGTCCAGTGTCACTGATGTTTTTGAACTCCAAAAGAGTTCTATAAGAATAGTAGCTAGTATAAGGGAGTCACTATTGGGTGGTCTTCGTATATTACCGTTACCATCTGTATACATTCTACATGTTTTAATTCACAAACACGTTAAATCCTTAACAAAAAAGCTGATATATTATCGATATTGTAAGGTATGGTAAATAAATAAAATGTACTTTAAATTACTAAACATAACCATCGGTGTTTTATTTTGCTACAAAAATGATACCCTAAGTTTAAAAATAATATTTATTTTTGTAATAATCCAAAAGGAATCCCCCTTCCCCGCCCCGGGTTGATACTGAGGGAAAAAAGATACAATAATTCATAAAAAGGTAAATAACATATCGGAGCTCCCCGGTATCAATAATTCAAATAAAAACTAAGTAACCATTGCGTAATAAATCCGATCGAGTCCCCAGCGACAGGATATTTGTCAGCATAAAAGTTATTTCTCAAGAATGTAGTTGAAAAACAATATACAACATGAAACTAAAGAATTTATAAAATTGCGGTTCTGTTAGCCAAAAAGTCACGTAGGAGCTAGCAACAATGTTGTAAGCAAAATTTTGCTGGCTCAGCTACTGAGGGGTACCCAAGCAGTGCCTGTAGCAGGGCTGCTAGCCAATAGAAAGGAAACGAGTGAGCAGAATGAGGGAGAAAGGGTAGTTTCATGGGGTACTAGGGGGAAAAAAGACTTTTTGCTGGGGACCAAAAAACGAACAATGAGTCAATTCGATTTGGAGCGTTCCATAGGCTAGATGCCAATCGAATCAACCGCGTTTAGGGCAAAGCTGAGTGTTTTTTTTTTGAACAGTGTTTCAAGTGCTAATTTCAGTAACTTAATAGTAAAAGAAATAATTTTTTTTTGTAATAATAAAAATAGTGAATATTATCCAAGTGATAAATCACAAATTTAGATTTTACTCGATTAAATTTTTTTTTTCATTTTCAACCCTTAAATACAACCACCCGCATCATGCAAACGATCAGATTAACATACGTACATTATTAAAAATACGTAGGGCATTGATGTTATCAATATCTGACGCGCTCGAGGATGTCCATGCTACAGTTTTTTTTACATATTTAAAAATCTTTAGCCGCTTCCCCCACCGATGTAAAGGTATATATCATATAACATTTTTTTCTTCTTATCATCTAAGCTTTGCAACCCAATAGGTCTTTATGACGCTCGAGTAAATCCCCATTTAGCATCGTGGGCTCCCCTACTATGTGTGGGTGAACCCAAACTCGCTGCAGGGAAATTGGTGAGTCAGTTTAGATTTTACTAACCATTAATACATAAGTAATTTTTTGGGAGTTTGGATTTGTTCGATAAACGAATTTGTATCGTCTTAATTGTTCAGACGAATATTGTAGCTTTTACCCTCAACCGGATACATAGGGTCCACCGGGTCTCCACTGTCGGGACGTCTATAATTTTCTCCGACAGAGAATTGAGTCCTCCGGGAAGGTATTCATAACGTAGCGACTAATTATTAAACTATAATAAATCACCGAGCGTTCTTTTTTTGGTATAACGCGAGGGTCCATCTGACCATATTCAAATAACGTTGTTGATTAGTTTTAATTATTGTTAATGTTAACGTAAAGAAAGTTTTTGCTTTTTTCTTTTTTTTGGGGAAGATGCAGACAGCATTCCGCAAGAGCTTCATTTAAATTTTCACTTGTACCATCAAAAATAGAGCTGTAATAAATTTGCTAGATTGTGTATCATTTCTCTAGACTCCAGACCTTTTTCAGAGCCCAGCAACAAATCCCGTCCTTCCTAACCGCCGAAGTAAGACCTCCCAACACCAAATACTGCGGAGGCCAAAACCACGAACCCTTCCTTTAGCCTAACATCCGCTCGGTTAGGCTAAAGTGGTTGAAATTTAAATTAAAACCTTTACGGTTACTACATTTTGCCTGAGTTTAAAAAATTGTTAGAAAAATAACAAAAATGTCATTTAATACTACAGTTTCTTATACAATTAATTTTAGAATGCTTAGTGACATAATAACATAAATGAGTTTGTAGTTTTTCGCAATTTTTATTCGAGTTCCGCTACTGAATTGAAATGTTCTTTTCTTTCATCAGACATTTAGCGATACAATAGTGTTTAATTTGGTTTTGATTTTGTTGAGATACGACTTCTGCAAAAATTCATTTTATCTTGTGAATTTCTTTTAAAAGATTCCTTTTTGTACTGGAGAAATCATTTTCTTTTATTTTTCTGTAAACGTTTACTAAATTGTTCGATTCAGAAACAGTTTGTTTAATCACAAACATGCGTAAAACAAGTTTACAAGGTAGAATTTGTTTGTTTAATTTTTTAAGTAATTTTTTTAACCCAAATATTCATCACCATAAATTATTAGTACCTATTATTAGTATGGAAAAAAATCTGAAATAGATCGGTTATTAAGGGCAAGTACACATGAAGACGTTAGACGCGGCGTTGAGCGCGCTTTAGTTGAATGTGTCTACTACCAGTGCCACTATGGATTTAGAGAAGTTAACATGTCTTTGGTTGTTATACCGTAGATACAAAGCAAGGCGAAGAAGACAAAGAAGATGGTGGGTGCATCCTGTAATAGACGATAGGTTAACCATGGATTCATTTGTGACACTTTACCCATAATTGAGGGAATACCCCAAAAAGTTTTTTAACTACTTTCGAATGAGTGTAACTTCATTTGATGAACTGTTATCTTTAGTAAAAGATGACTTACCGTGTGAATATTTAGTGAGGGATGCGATTTCACCGGAAGAAAAATTCGTTATAACATTTAGGTAATTTATTCATTATTCATTTTAATAAGTCGTAATTATCCAAAAATAAAATAATTAGTTATATAAATTGTAATGTTTAGATATTCTATAATAGTATAATATCAACAGAAGTTGTTTAATTAACTTAATCAAATAATTTTTATTATATTGTATTATTTTATTATATATTTTGTGTATTTGTAAGAGAATTTTATGTTAGAAATTATTTTATTGTGTATTGTATCAATATTATATCTAGTACATAAATATGTTATTTAAAAATTACTAGAAAGTTCGAGAAAATTGATTATATAATGTGTAAAAAAGAGACATATATTTGTACTATATTTTATTCTCGAATGATCGACAATAGACGAAGCAAGTATATCTAGTCATAAATATGAAAGAAAGAGATACACATATTTTTTCCAGAATTGAAGTTTGAAACCTATAAAAGACTTGAACAGAGGTCGAAGTGGGGAAAGTTGATTATTGGAAGTCAAACAGAGAAGATCAGTGAGTGTGAACAGTCAGTTAAAAAGTGAACAAACAGTTTTTAAAGTAGTTATAATAAAGTGACGTTGAAGATACAAAGTAAAACAAAGTGCCAAAAGTGACATTAAAAACTAATCAAAAGGTGAAATTAAACATTTTCGGTTGATAGATAAAAAAGAAGAATATGAGTACTTACTATTAATAGTACAATTAAAGGAGCTGTAATCCAACAACAATAAACTACACCAATTTGGAAGAACAAACAAAGAACAATAATCACACAAGAAACCAATCGTCTAACAACACATTTTACCAAAGTCGGAAATTCCATTATCACTTCGTTCGTTACCGTTTCTCATAGATCAACTACAGATTTTTCCACCAATCAGGAAGCAGGACTTTACATAAAGGTCAGATCAAATTGTAAACTTTTAAAAAATTTTTGTAGTAGTTAGTTGAATTTTATAATTTAAAAAACAAAGGAATTTACTTGATATTCAATAATTTGTGTATTTCAATAATTTTACTTGCTATTACATAAATAACATTCTAATTTAACTTAATTCAACATCAAGTAAGTTCTTTTATAGTCAACAAAAGGCCTTTCTTTTTCTTAATTTTCCCAATTAGTTTCAATATTACTGTTTTAATTTAACTAATAAATTTATAATTATAATTAATCAATTTTATTCAAATACCTTCTACCTAATAATCCAATAGAAACTTGCATAACCAAAACCCCTGAGAAAAAGATCTTGTTGCTATTAGTACCTACATTTAAATAAGTAATATCAATCTAATAAATAAATCAATCAAACAATAAACAATATTTAAAATCATAATATTCATTACAAAATATCTGAAAAATCTGAGATTGGGAATAAGATGTGTTGACTGCTGCTGCACTTGCCGATTGGCTACTGTAACCGATGTGTTCCGAGGAATTTTCTTGTATTAGGAGACGTTGGTTTCCTTGCAGATGGGACCCGTAACGCACCGTAAACGCGACGTTCGAAGCGAAAACTACAACCGCCGCGTTTTATCGACGTTGGTACAAAACACGTGTTAGCAACATCAGCATTAATATCATTTAAAACACAAAATAATGTTGGTACAAAATTGTTAAATGTAAAAACAAAATTACCCAAATTAAAAAAATTTGGTGTCCACAAAATAATTGTCCAAAATGTAATGCTATATATATCTAGGTCAAACACAAAGAAATTTTGAAATAAGATTCAATGAACACTTAAGAGCACGAGTATAAAATGTGCAACATAATGGCCCGAAGGCACACACAATAATAATATTCAAATACTACACATTTGTAATAAAAAAGTTTAGATTTTCGAAGAACTTTAAATAAAAAGACATCTAGCAGATCAACAATTTAAAGTTGTTAATGAACAAATATATCTTGAAAGTTCTCCACTATTAAAGTGTTTGCTTTGATTGAGTCTTCAATTATTATACATAAAAACATAAATGTGACACAAATATATTATTAAGTTATTGTAAAGATCAGCAATACATAGTTTTTTCCCAGTTTTTCCACATCATTGCCTAGTTATTAATAATTAGTTTTCTTTCAGGAAACGTCAAAAACAGCGAGAAAAAATCTGCAAAACCATCTACAGTGGCGTCTTGACTCTTACCGAATGTTACGAGTCTTTCAATTTATCCCAAAACATCCCTTGGGATACTGACGATCCTCTTAAACTGTTGGACAACGCCGATTGGAGCGGTCGTGGCTATCAAATACTCAACGGTACCGCAGATTACAACAGTACTGGTGTAGGAAACTTAGACAATACATTAGCGCCAGTTTTAGCACCATTCGATTTATGGCAGACCATTTTAATAGCTATTAGTTTGGGAATTTGTATTATACTGACAGTAGCTGGTAATATATTGGTTTTGTTGGCTTTTATCGTCGACAGAAACATACGTCAGCCTAGTAACTATTTCATAGCTTCCTTAGCGGCTACAGATATGTTAATTGGTAAGTTTATTACACATAAAATGCGAGGAAAATTACGAGTTATGTTCACTATTTTTCCTACGACCACTTATATTTTAAAAGTTCTAGATTCTATCATACGTTTATATTAAGATATTCCTGTAGTAGTGCATTACAATATGGCATGATCTTTATAGTGCTTAAACATTTCCTGCAAATCCATCTCTATTGCAAAAACCTCTTCTCGGATTATTTCTTTTGTGGAGCACTATGGATATTAAAATTAAAACGGTTGCTCTGACAGTTTGTAAAGATTAAAGGTGTTGTCATGAAGGAAAAAAGATCATTTCCAATATTTTAATCGATCATTTGAGCACTACTTCAGCACTACTATGTGAAACGGGAGTGACTGCTGCCCCGTCCAATATTTATTAGTTTCAAAAACTAATATCATAAGAAAAAACTACGTAAACTCCGATGATTAGCAGACTCTGGCATAGTAGTGACGTGGCCTGTGACGTATTGGCCGCCATGTTGCCAGCAAAGTTAGGCAACCGTACTAAATTGTACAGATCGTTGGCCTAGGGTATCACATCATACCACTAGGTTGGTGTAAGATACTTTCTAAATATCAAAATCATTTTCCCCAGCGTTCATAAAAAGGAAAAATAATTTTCATTGTGTATGGTAGTGTTTTAATAAAACAAGAATTAAAATTATTAATCTCTATTTAAACTAACTTATTTTATTTATTAATTGTATCATTACAATGAGTAAATTAATATTTGCTATTTTTTTAGGTACTGTCTCAATGCCTTTTTATACGGTTTACGTTCTTATGGGATATTGGGACCTCGGTCCATTATTATGTGATCTTTGGCTGTCAGTAGATTACACCGTTTGTCTTGTATCTCAATATACGGTACTTCTGATTACGATAGATCGATTTTGTTCCGTGAAAATTGCTGCTAAATACAGAAGCTGGAGGACCAAACAAAGAGTAAGTTTATTAATGGTCAGAAATCTTTTGTAGGATTTTCAGTGGAATTTTTAAAATGGTTATCTATTTAATTAATCTAAAATACGTTTTAATCGTATTGCTGTACTGGTTATAACAAATTTTTTATCGACAATAATCTGTTAAGGTAATATGGATGGTCACCATAACCTGGATTATCCCAGCTTTACTTTTTTTCATAAGCATTTTTGGTTGGGAACACTTTACCGGATACAGGGATCTTCAGCCCGGAGAATGCGCAGTACAATTCTTAAAAGAACCGGTTTTCAACACAGCTCTTATTATAAGCTACTATTGGACTACACTTATTGTTCTGTTCATCTTATACGGAGGTATGTTCTTAAAAACACCAATAATTAAATGAATAATTTGTTTTAATAATATTTTATTTCATACTGTACTCAAAAACGTACATTTACGTACTTGATTTCAATCCAGAAAATAGAATTTTACCGGTTAATAGCACGTGCTACTTTCATGTAATGAAATTTGAGCTTGACAGGCTTCTACATATTAAAAACTAATAAAAATTCAGTTAGATATCAAACGTATCAATATACACTTATTGAAATTCAACAGCAAAAAAATAAACAGAACTTACTTATTGCCTATATACAATAATTGTCACTGACAATATCATATTGACACCTGATATGAAAAACATTAACTGCAGTTACAATATTTTTCAATTGATGTTTAAAATGATTCCTCAAAGGGCAAGTTTAAATTTCTTGATTATATATTTGTTCAGTATTTAGTTCTTTAACAAAATAATATCATTGTAATCGAAAATTTGGCCTCACTCGCCTCACTGCGTAGAATAAACATGGTCATTTATGTTACAATATTAAAGAACTCCATTGATGCTTGATGTTTTTTATAAAAACATGTTGATGTTTTAGGATTATTAGAATGAATTCATTGTAAGTTTAGTTTCACTAGGGAAGGGTAAGAAAATAAGGGAAATAATAAGAGAAGTTAAAAACAATGATAAGGTTGTTTCTCAAAAATCAAAAAATATTGTGACAGTACAAAAAATATTAGCAACAGCTCAATAAGAGGTATCACTTTTTTATTATAAACGGAAATTAAACGTGTACAATTTTACTACCTATTTTTGATATTATTCAGTCTACAGAAGGTTATTGTTACACTTGGGATGAAACTATAGGTAAAAAGGGGCCTCATGAAATAAGTAGCACTTTCTTTGATTTCATTAAAAGAAAAGTTGCTGATGGAGCGTCAGAGTTTTGGTTTTATTCAGGTTGTTGTGGAGGGCAAAATCTAAATAGAATTATCTTTCTTATGTTTATATCGAATATTAATATTACATACACGGTTTTTGACGTGGGCCATTCTCAATTCCTCGATGCATGCTCTCATTGAACGAAGAAAAAAAATGAAGTAATTTATGCTCCACATCAGGTGCAAAAGTGACAGGAAAGCCATAAGATTTAAAGGAACTAACTCAAAATTAAATTTTGGACTTTAAATTACTTTTGAATAAAGTACCAAACTGGACCCTAGATACGAACAAACATAAAGTTTTCTGGTCTAAAATATAGTTTTCAAAAATATGCAAACAACAAAATTACTGTATTAGTTTACAGTACGATCTTATTTGTGATGAATTGTCCACTATAAACTTGGAGTGCAAACCTATAGTTAGCAAAAGAATTGCTAAAAGTGTTAATGCAAATATGGAAAATTTTTTTGAGTTACAAATTCCTCTAGCTTATCACGGATTACTTCCTATAATACATTAAAATATGATGATTTAGCCAACTTATGTTCTAGCAAAGCGATCCCGGCACAATATTGGGGTTTTTATTTAAATCTACCTCATTCTCAAAATATGTCACAAGTGTCTGATGATGAGACAGATTAAAATCTAGTGTTTTTGTGAATAATTATTTATTGTGCATTTTGTAAAAAAGTTTATTTTTTACTTTTTTTAACATATTTAATTTTTTGTTATACAAAATTTTATTTAAATATACATTTTGAATGCCAAAACTGAAGAAATATGTCATTTTTATTATTTTAATATATTTTGATACCATTTATTTCTAAACTAGCTGCAAACATATATAGCGCAATAACATTGTATTAAACAATTACAATTATTTTCATCTTAATATTTTAAAAAAATTTTAATTCGGTGTTTTCCATTTTTTTCAAAATAATGCAGGAAGACAGAGCAGCAATCAATTACCCCAAAAACCAAAAAAACTTAAATTAAAAAAATTTTGTAGCATAGTAATTCCATTCTCAAATTCAAATTCAGAAATTTGCCGCGTAAACGACTGTTGGCGTCACTACTCATATGTGTCATTGAAAGCGCCATCATTTTATTGTAAACAGTGTATCTGCGAGATTGTGCGAAGTTTTTTATTTATATTTATTCATCTCTTTTCTTTATTTTTTGTTGATTTTCATAAAAATAAGTCAGTAAGACATTTTTTAATGCAAAAAGCACAAAATAAGTATTTACGCTGTTGCTTTTACATTTCGAAATTCAGCTGCAATGAAACCTAACCTAACCCAACCTAACCTAACCATGAAAATGTCTAAGGATGGTAAATTGTTTGACAATGCTTTCACAAACCCTACTGACGACATTTTATGATTGCATAACACAAATAAAACCAATAATTCACAATAATATCAAAAATAAAAAGTCCAACTCTCTCAATTACCACACATTAAATGTAAACAAACTGTCATCGATATGAATTTTGACGTCACGACCAATGAAGGTGCGTTTCGACTTCTATTTGAATTTATCGATTTTAACTTACTTTCAATTTGATATTATATAAAAAATAACCAGAATTGTTGCGTTGTAATGAGTTTAGGATTAAATATTTATAATTTACTATATGATTACAAAGGAATTTCATTGATTTAATTCTAATGAAAACACCGAATTGTAACTTCATTGAAATAATGTTTCTTTAGCCTTAGCGATGAAGTGATATATAAAGGCAAAAATATAAGAAAAAGTTATCCAAAATCGAATTTAAAAACTAGAAAATACAACACAACACAACGACAAAAAATTTCAATATACGTGCTCTCTTGTAAACAAACAAAAGTGAGTTACAATGTTTTTCATATCAGGTGTCGATATTACTTATTTGAAAACAATATTATGTTTCTATGGTTACCAACCACAGGCCAGCTATCTTGGCATTGAATGCAAATTTAAAAAACAGCAAACGCCGATAAATATATTAATATTTTATTTTTTCACTGTTCTTTTGTGTTTTAGGGTAAAGTATGAAATAAAATGTTGTACGTTACACGTCCGTTAAACTTTTACAGTACTCGCTTCGAGTTCCGGACTCGGTTATGTCACTCGTACTGTAAAAGTGTACTTATTGGACTAGTAACGTAAATATCTATTATAGATCACAAAATAAGTTTGTAGCCAATTTACTATCTTTTTGCGGGTATAAAATAGGGGTCACCTTGGGACCTACCTTTCAAATTTATTTTGTATGTATCATTTGACATTTCTTGTAGGTATTTACAAGACAGCCTTTGATATGCAGAAGAAGAGCGAAGCAAAACAAAGGAAAATGCAGTCGATGGTAGCGCTAAGCGCAGGCGCGATGAGCGGTATGGCAGGTAGGGCAGCGGGAATAGGTCTTGCTAAACCTCAAAGCAATTCGGAAAATACTGACAAAGCTCCTGCGGTTGCAAACGCTTCAACTGTCAATGAAAAACAAGAAAAAAATACTTTGACTGTCTTAGATTCGTACAAAGCTGGAGGATCAGCCGACTCTAACTCTAGTACAACCACCAGGTAATTATTACAAACATCTTTAATAGAAACTGTGAAAAATTTGTCGTTTAATTATTAAATAATACGTTTAAAAATAGTGCGACTACGACCACGACCACTACAACTACAGCGACATCTTACGATAAGAAAAATCTTTGTCCACCAAAAGGTAAACAAGTGCAAGAAAATGCGGATAAATCGGAAAGATCGAGCAGTCCCGCCTTCGAATCTGATGAAGACAGCACCGCTCCTGTCCAAGAAAAAGAAAAAGAAAAACAAAGAGAAAAGGAGAAAGAAAAAGAGAAAAATTTAGCTTCGAAAAAGAGAACGTCAGTAGTTGGTATGATTATGCAGTCCAGCGCTCCGTTGCACGTTTTTACGCATACCAGAGTCAACGGGGATTTGTCACCTGCCAAAACACCAGCCAAGAATCATGAAAATGTAGTAAGTATCGCTATACTAATGTTCCTTCTTTATTCATCTCAAAATTACCCATTTATTCATTACAAAATTAAACTTACCACGCGATCAAACCATCTGAGTGATGTAACGATAACAAAAATGAATAACCAAATAAGCCATTTGTCATTCATAACTTTAAAGTGGGCAAAATCTAATGAGGTTCGAAGGAAACACAAAGGAGAAAGTAACACATGGTTCGGTAACTAGTTTTAAAGCAAATTGGCTAATTTAAATAACCTAACAAGAAAAAAATACAAATGGAAAATATTGTATAATAAAATGATCATCGGAATTTGAAATTTAGAAAAAAAACCACCCGCATATACATGGAAAATATAAGAGCGTTAATCCATAAATATATTGTTACATTCTTCCTGGGCCGTAAGTGTCAGTTCCTGGAGAGTAATATGAGGATTAGTTCTGTTTGACATTGCTCATCTTAAGAAATCCCACATGTGTTCAATGGGATTCATGTCTGGAGAATTTGCTAGCCATGGTAATCTTTGATTATTCCCTTTCAAAAAGTGGAGAGTTTTAATTATCTGGGGGTTACCATTACAAGCAGTGGAGATGAAAAGGAGGAGGTACAGGAAAGAATAGCCAAAGGCATGAAATGTATGGGCAGCATGTTGCATATTTTAAGATCAAAGAATGTCTCAAGAAACACCAAGAAAAGGATTTACAAAACTATGATAAGGCCAGTAGTATTGTATGGATCTGAGGTGTGGAAACTGAACATAAAAGAAAAGAAGGCTTTGGATATATTCGAACGGAAAGTATTACGAAAGATATATGGCGGAAAAAAAATACATGATATGTGGGTAAGAAAAACCAATAACGAACTACAAGAGTTATATGAGGAGCCATCAATAACAAGCATAGCCAGGGTTCAAAGGATGAGATGGTTGGGCCATGTACAAAGATTGGACAATGAGAGACCGAAAAAGCAAGTTTTGAGAAGAGGCATAACAGGGAGACGTAAACGGGGCAGACCACGAACGAAATGGTTAGATGCAGTAGAGGGGGACCTGGAAGGAATGGGAATAACAGATTGGAGAAGGAAAGCTAAAAATAGAAAATAATTGAGAAGAACTTGCTACCAATCCATGGGCCTACTTGGCTTGCAGTGCTGAACTATATATATATATAAATATTGCTCGTCCAAAGAGATCCCACATGTGTTCAATGGGATTCATATCTGGAGAATTTGCTGGCCATGGTAATCATTGATTATTCCCAATCTCCAATGCATTTTGTACTCTTCTCGTGCGATGGCGCCTAGTATTGTCCTTCAAAATAATGAAATTGTCTTTAATTTCACTTTGAAGAGGATAAAAGCCACTATTCTTGCTATACTAATGTTGAAATTCTATTTCCTTTTAAAATTTACGAGGCTGTCCAAGAATTTTGTCGATTTGATTAGTATCTACATAGTTGATTGATACATCGCTTGATTGATTAGGTATTACTAACTTTTTTTCTTATATCTTGATGTATAAATTAACTATTTTATGAATATAGTTGCACTTGGTTATAGATTATTATTGATGTGTTAATGTCTTATAAATCAATGAACACAGGCTGTACTCATGAAAAAGTGTCACGTTCTGCTTGAACCTGAGAGTGCCAACGAAAGGGCGGAACAATTGATAGAGAGGCTTGATCGGCCCAAGCGTCGGCTTGTACACATTTAAAATCTGGTAAAAAGGGGTTTGGAAAAATTCCATCACTCAGTGTTCTTCCCCATTCATGCTTTTAGAGTTTTAATCCATACATATAAAACTCTAAATTGATTCACTGACTGTTTGACTGTTGGCATAAGACTAGAGCCCAAATGGTTTAAGGAAGGGACATTATTTTTGGAGGGTAAATATCTTTCATGGTGTAGGTGTGAACTAAGAATAACTATTTGTGCTACGAAATGCCTAAAACGAACGACGTGAGTTTCACAAAAACTCACAATATATTAAGTTGCGTCCCCAGGTTCTTAAATACAACAGATTTTTGTCAAAGACGTAAACGGGGCAGACCACGAACGAAATGGTTAGATGCAGTAGAGGGGGACCTGGAAGGAATGGGAATAACAGATTGGAGAAGGAAAGCTAAAAATAGAAAATAATGGAGAAGAACTTGCTACCAATCCATGGGCCTACTTGGCTTGCAGTGCTGAACTATAGGTATATATATAAATATTGCTCGTCCAAAGAGATCCCACATGTGTTCAATGGGATTCATATCTGGAGAATTTGCTGGCCATGGTAATCATTGATTATTCCCAATCTCCAATGCATTTTGTACTCTTCTCGTGCGATGGCGCCTAGTATTGTCCTTCAAAATAATGAAATTGTCTTTAATTTCACTTTGAAGAGGATAAAAGCCACTATTCTTGCTATACTAATGTTGAAATTCTATTTCCTTTTAAAATTTACGAGGCTGTCCAAGAATTTTGTCGATTTGATTAGTATCTACATAGTTGATTGATACATCGCTTGATTGATTAGGTATTACTAACTTTTTTTTCTTATATCTTGATGTATAAATTAAAATGTACCAGAAATCCTGTGGGAATTAACACATTTAGCAGTCTGCCAAAAGTTATTGCACAATTTCTTGGTCTTTCAAATCCGGTTCTATATACTGGCCACTGCTTCAGAAGGAGCTGTACCACTTTCCTAGCAGACAGTGGCGCTGATATTTTAAAATTAAAGAGGCATGGAGGTTGGAAATCTTCCTCCGTTGAGGAGGGATATATTGAAAATTCCATGAATAATAAAAAACTTATAGCGCAAGAAATATTTAGTAAAACATCTAATGCAATTATATTATAATTTATAAATTAATGGAATAGATCAGTTTTTGTTCCATTCGAGAATCTTTATTCGTTCAAGAGATATAGCCTGGATAAATTAGTCTGGGACACCCCGTATTTTCACGTCAACGATGGGTCTCCTGTAAAACCCAGGACCATTTTGGAATTTTGAACATAAATAATTTATTTAAGGTTACAAATACAATAATACAAATAATTATAAGCTGTTATAGTTTGGTTATTTGGTTATAGTTATAATAATATATCTTTCTTTGTGTGTTTTAGCAACAGTGCAAACCGGAGAAACCTACTTTCCTCCAGCTAGCCGAACGAGAACCATTAGTCGATTCATTAAAATCAAAAAATTACGCAGTAAGTGCAAAACCCTCTACACCCGACAACCCTATCGCCATTGTAAATAGTAAAAGTTACGACAGTACCCTTGTAGATAGTAAAAAACCCTCAAATAGTTTATCGAAAACCAAATCCACGTACGATTTGCTGCTCGGCTTAGACGGTGCGGATTTACGTTACATGGACGAAAGTTCTGTAGTAGTACCTTCCCCTACATTAGAAAATCCTCCTCCTTTGAGTAATACGAGCTCTCCCCGTTTTGCACAGGGCGAGCAGAAATTTCAAACGGAAGTGACGATCAGCGCCGATAGACCCATAACATCGGTGGTGAATGAGGAAGTTCGCGGCGGAAGAGAGACCGTGGATAGTTCGCCGCTAGGGGGCGTTTCAGCCATCAGTCAAACAGGTAAAAACGGTCCCTTTAACACGTCCTGCGATAATAAATCGAAATTTTGTTCAGAATCCGTGGACAATCCCAAGAGGGTGTTTGTCAAATCGATAGGAAAGAAACTGAAGGCTAAAAAGAAGACTCTCGGACCTTTGGGTTTCGGAAGACAGAAATCTAAATCCGAAAACCGAGCGAGAAAAGCTCTAAGGACTATATCTTTTATTCTGGGCGCTTTCGTTGTTTGCTGGACGCCGTACCACATATTCGCTTTGGTAGAAGGGTTTTGCACGGATCCCCCTTGCATCAACGGTCACATTTACATGTTTTCTTACTTTTTGTGCTACGCCAATAGCCCTCTCAATCCGTTTTGTTACGCTTTGGCCAATCAGCAATTCAAAAAAACTTTTACTAGGATCTTAAAGGGGGACCTTCATTTGACTTAGACGCAGTGTGTACCTACCTAATTGTAACAACTTTAGAGTTGTACGTTTAATTTATAAATTTATTTTGTTTAAATTTATTTTTTCATCAAACATATCATTTTTTACTGAAAACTATACATATCTCTTTACATTTTGCAACTGTCCCAATGGACACATTTTAATAACAGCTCAGTCATTCATTATTGGCTGAATGAACAATAAAATTAGAAATTCCCGAAACAGGTCGATTTTTTATTTTAATTTACTATTATTTCAAATTTGCATACATTTTTGAAATCGGCTTAGCAAGGGCAATTTGGAAATTGAAAAAAAAAGGGGGTTCCATTTGAAAAAAATGGTGATGACGTCATTACACGAAAGTGGTTCACCCTGTATATAAAATTATGATTTGAAACAATAGTAAATTGAAATTAAAAATCGACCTGTTTTGGGAATTTCTAATTTTGTTGTTCATTTAGCCAATAATGAATTTATGCGTTACTTTATGGACGCATTGTATAAAATGTTTATTTGTAAAAAAATGTTAAAACTGTAGTTCTTTACTAGTGGATAGATTGATTTTTACAATAAAAAAATGCAAAATGGTAAGTCAAATATTAGAGCTTATAATTACTCAATCTTAATTTAAACTTTATAGAGGCGAAAAAGATTAAAAATAACTTTGCATTTTGAGCTCATTATAAAATCTTTGTTATATAGCAGGAACTTTTAATAGAACGAAAACGTCAACTGTCAGGTTGGTAGTCCTGACAAGTTTCCAACGAAATTTTATTTACATGTAAATCTCCGTAAGAAAATGAAGATTAAGGAATATTCATTTTCCATAGAAGTAAAAAAAATTAAAAACAAGGGACTAAGCTTGTAGATCAAAACTGGTATTATAATGTATAATGAAAATTAGTAATTATGGGCCTAGGTAGAAAAGTGAGTTATTGTCGAGGTCCATAAAAGACCGAGAAGCGAAGCTTTAATAAAAAAGAGCAATCCAATAGATATAAAAGTATCCAGAGGAATTAACTGATTTTTATACAATTTACTGAAAAAAATGTAATTACGCTAATTATCAAGTGTTTATAATACCACCTGGTATACTTCGAGCATATATACTAACGTAGAGACAGCATGAAATAGTGATTGTTTTGTATCACAGGGTAAACCGCCAGACACTACAGTCAGTGTCGTATCATTTTTAGGGGGTTTGAAATTAATACTTTTAAAAATCATTTTTAAACATGTAACAAAATATTTTTTAGACTTGAATTTAAGTAGTAATAGTAATTAATTATTTACATGGAGTCTACATAGAAAGTTGAATTTATTGCATAAATTTCTAGATTCTCAGTATTCTTAATAATATGTCGGTATATTTGCTTTACACATTTTCCTATTTTTAAACAAGTGTAAGAGACGCTAATGCATATTTACTTGTAAAAGACCTTGATGATTCATTTTCATATTTATATTTACAAATCACACAAACTCTCACCATATAATATATACTCAAACTAATTTAAAAAATGGCTTTAAATGTAATATCCAAATTGTAAAAATAACTCTAGATGCAAAACAAATTGACAATAATGGCATATGTGACTTGACACGCAAATTCAAAACGGACCAATGAGATTGCTGGACACTATATGACATTTATTTTCCCCCCCTGATAAAAAACAAAGCTCATTTGGACGCTGTCTCTACGTTAGTGTATATGCTCGAAGCTGGTATACTGATGGTTCTCAGATACCAACAGGAAGTGGGGGGGGAATATTTGGTGTCAGATCTAAAGTGCAATTTAATGTAAGCATGAGGCAGCTGTCCACAGTTTTTCAGTCGTAAGTTGCGGCGTCGGTTCACTGAGCGAAAGCGCCTACTTGATCAAGCTATCTACATCTACTATCAACTCAAAGAAAGTATAAAACTGCCATGGACATCTGAAAAATCTGAGGGAAACTAACAGCAATCAGATTTATCTGTGGGACCGAGTTGTGGCTTCTCTCTTTTCTTTTAATTGTCAATATGATCGTTCTTTTTCATACACATAACCTCCACTAGACAATTCTTCTTCATTTTCATATTGACAGTCATTGATTGGAAACTGTTGCTCGGTTTTACAGTTTATTCTTTTTTCACGTTAATTGACATCTTCACTATAGATGATTACATATTTAAATTAATGTTGGTTAAACTTCTGAATATTGTTATTTTTTGTTTCCTGGATGATTGCAATATTGTAGTTATTTTGTCCTTTATATGGAATTTCTATACTTTTCCTTATTCGATCATAGACACATTTTCTGTTTCATGATCTAGGGTTTCTGTCATTTTACCTTTATCATATATGTTCTATGATTCTTCTTTCGATGTTCCTATCGCCATTAGCAAAAGTTGTACGTGAACCTATACTGTGAATAGTTTATCAAATTGTTAAGGAATTTTTCTGATGGTTTGTCTGATCCTTTAATATGGATTTGGTTAATTCATTGCAATGTTTTTTCGATAGTTTCTTGGACTAACCTTTTTTCTCCCTAGGATTCTTTATAGTTTTGGGTACTTACTTTAAATGGTTCCAGAACTCCGTTCTTAATATAATTCATTCTTCACCATTTTACATATAGTTCCTCCCTTATTGGGTAGGTTTTTCTCTACGTTACATCAACCCCCCAATTTTTCTTTCTATGAAATACTTATGAGTAACTTGCTGAGCTCAAGGTTTGTTCTTTTGTTCTAGCTTTCATCTATCTTTAAAAAATTTTATATTTTGTTTTTCAATACCCACATTTCTCTCTGAACAACAATCTTCCTTAACTGATTGTTTTTACCATTATTTTAAATATATTGTATTAATATATTATTAATTCTAATTTCTTCATAAAATTCAACTACATTTTTACAATCATTTCGGAACTTATTTAACCATTTGCTCATTGTAACTCCCTTAGCTAAGGATTTGTATTGGTATACGTTGTAATGTATTATTTCTATTGTAGCCTGATGATGGCCTTTATTGTGGGCCGAAAATAGTAGCTTTATACTTACACCTTTATAATAAAAGTTTGTGACATTGACTGTGTTTTTCCTTTCTTCACTTAAGAAGAGTCACATTTGAGGAATGGTTGATTTGTTTCAACCCCTGAAGTTTGGGAATCTTAAAACAGATTTGACCGTTTTTTAAAGAAAATCCAACTAAGTACTTCTTGGGCTATATACCCCACCGGATATTGTATTATGTTTCAATACAAAATGGAATCATCGACCTACTTAAGACCATCTCCATGGTTTTGCAATTGAAAGGAAACTCATACTACTCGCCAAATGGTTTCGACATTATTGTATTGGCATACATACAAGGCTGCTTCTTATAATAATTTTATCTAGACTTAGGTGAAAATAAAAGCTGTGTGCCTGTTATTGTTTAATAATTGTTCGCGATAGAGCGTAGCAATGACTGTATTTGATTAGTCACGAACGAGTAAAGAACTACTACTAAATTCATTTACCAAAAATTCCTTATAATCCAAATTAAAAAATATTACTTTTCAAATAAAATTATTTATATTTTTTACAAAGACAACTCTAAAGTTTCAGGTATACTGTAGAAATTAATATTTATAGATAAAAAGGTACTAGAATATCCTTCTACATATACATATTTGTAAGAAACCTAATTGGCGTTAAGAAAACTATGTTGGATATAGCCCAGTACCTAATCAATAAAAAAAATATTGCTTTTATTTATTTACCTTAAAAGAATTCAAGTTGAAGTGTTGGTTATACTGTATATTTGACAATATAAACTTTTAAAAAAACTAGTACACCAACACGTATTTTTTAAACAAATATTTTTTATTTAATACATTTATTTCAAATAAAAAGGTTAATCCTTGTTATATATATTATTTGAAATAGTTGGAATACTTCTCATTTTGTACTACTAACAGTAAAAATAAACGTAATATTTTTTTTACATCAAACTTAAAACCCAAGCACTGCAATTTTCGTAATAAAACGGCGATAAATATAAGAAAAAACAGTAGTTAATGATAAAAGAATCAATAATATTAGTAATAGTAAGCGGACAATAATAGATAATTCCGAATTAGAATCCTTATATCATAATGATATAAAAAAATATTAAAAATAAGGTCAATTTCCAAGCATTTTGTAGGTTAATAAAAACGTACTATAAAACTGTTATAATAGGTAAATTAAAGAGATATCAAGAAAAAAGATGATAATATAATATTAAAACTAAATATAGTCGAAACAAAAGTACCACACCTTTGTTGTGAATTACCAGCAGTTGACTGGTTAACTGTTAGATTTAAATTTGAAATAATTAGCTAAAAGATTTCAAATGCTATGAGAAAATGACCTTTTTTTAACAAGCTAATACTCATAATTGATTTATATAAGAATTGTATGTATATTTGTATTGTATAATAAGTGTGAGCTGTAAAATAGACCAGTTAGTAACAATAAAAGTGATGTTAGCCTACTTTGTTTGAGCCCTAAAGCAAGCTAACGTCGACTTGAGACAAAAAAATAATAATAAAAGTAATTTTATAAGCATTCTTTTATTATAAACCTTCAGTCCAATGCCGATAAAATTAATTAAAAGTAATATGATTAAGAACTTTGGCAGACTTTTAATAATAATGATAATAATATATATTTCGACCAATATAAGTTAACAATAAATTCCTTACAAAACAGTACACTCATTATTAAAATAGGGTTTTGGATCTACACAATTATGAACAAAATGGCCACTACAAATATAAGTGGTTTTGTTGATTGTGGCAAAGTTCAGATTTTGGTTCCCACATAACTCAATCCATTTAAGGCATCTGCTGGGACATTGTCTGGGTTTGGGAAACGGAATAAACTTAATGGTGTTCCGTTTTCGTCCTTTAAATAAAGTTCTTGCACTATTTTTACAATTTTGTTACGCATAATGCTTCATCGCAATTTGTATTGTATGATCACAACGAAGATACAAATAACTATAGGGTAGAATAACTCTTCTCGGTGGTATTTGCAATAAAAGAAGCAGATCAGAGAAACACAAATTGATAAAAGTAGAATAATAAAAATTAGTAACAAAAACAACAACAAAGCCAAACAAACGATGTATAATGAATAATACTACCTTAATACCTTAACGATACGTTTATGTGTTGACAGCTGACATTTAATTTTTCTTCAACTGTAAGATGTAAAATATTCAAAATTAAAAATAGGTATCTGAAAATACTTCCATACTTTTCGGGTACAACATGGGTGGTAAAGGGGCCCAAAATATATAAGAAAAACCGAAAATGTATTGGAAAAACTGCTTCCTTATGAGACTAACCTTTTTCAGTATTTTTTGTTCGTTTTGTTGGCAGCATTTCCCTTGTATAGAACTCATCCATTATGCAAAACAATTTGAGTGTGATAATATATCATAATGAAATAAAAACGCAAAATTCAGCTTGCATTTTGTATATTTCTAACAATACTTTTGTTGATTAATTATTTACATTAAAATAATACTGTCAGTTTCATTTTATAGTAAATTTTCTTAAATTTCACTTCAATATCAGTGGACGCCGATGGGCGTCATCTTCGGATATAGCATATTGTCCAAACATTGTTTCTTAATTTCCGGTAATGGAGCTCCATTACCGGGTCTACCCCAGAATCCGGTCCAAGTGGAAAAGTGTTTTTTACAATTTTCATCCTCCTTAGTTTTCCATTCCTTAAAAACAGTTAATGAATAGCAGTGCTGATAAGTATTTCTTGCTGTTTATTTAGTTTTAGAGATAATAAAAACATTATTTATAATTAGAAACAATTATTAGAAAATGAAGGATAGGTGTCAAATATAAAACTCACCTGTTGTTTTTGTTGTTTATACATCATTTGCTCCGCCAAAGCTTTCAAATAAGCAGAACCAGTTCTATTCCATATACCTGGGGTCCTACAAACACAACATTTTATTTATAATACAATCAGTAATCAGAAAATACATTTCTATAAGCTAATATTATGGTTGGGATTATATAATGAGGATTTGTCAATTGACAAACCTCAGGTACTTCATATCAAGTCTATTGGCCAGTTTCTTTTAAAGACAAGAATATGAAAGCTGGCTTTATATTGCGAGACAATAGGCCATAGAAAGAAAGAAGTTGAGGGTATGTTTATATTATAAAAGGTTTTCTTCTAGATCTTCCAGATCTAAATTATACTGGAATTCTTCCACTTCAATAAATTAAGTATAAAGTTGGTGGCCATGTTGTGATTCAAAAAATACTTGATTAAAAAGAAATGGTAAAGTAAAAGATTTTTGAAAATTAATACAAGCAGGTTAACAACCTTTTGATCAAAGTAAAAGACCCTCATTGTATTCAAACATCCTTGTCAAATTACAAAAGAAAAAGAAAAAAATCATTACACAATATTGCCCATCTTCTTTTCGGAAGTAATGTCAGAACTACAAAGCGGAATCTTCGGTGGTCTTCCTCTATCTTTTGCTAACAGCGCTACCAACTCTACACCGTCGTCCTTATTATCCGATAAGGGAGAGAGTTTTCTGTTTCTTCCAACGGGAATAAAATTTCTTCTGGGATAAGCTATGGGATCCAATCTTGAAGAAGGTTTACTTGTCATTAGGTTGTTCGTTCTGTTGTTGTAGTTTTGCTTTTTAAAATCTACGGTTTTGTGTTTAATAGATTCGTTTTCTAAATGTTTGAGTGTTTTTTCGTCAGACCAACCCTGAAAAAAGCAAAGATTTATTTATAATTCCAGAATAGTTTCGCCTTTTATATGCTGTCAAAATCAAAGAAAAACAAAAACGGTGCTACAAGCATAAAAATTGCTTAAAATTCAAAACGGAGCTACACGAAAAGTGTAGCATACCATAGATTTCAAAAATTCTCGGCCTATCGTGTTAGGTTTTCTCCAAAGCTTTCCACCAGGTCCGGGTCTTCCCCAAGGAGAAGCTTTTAAAAACTTCAAGAAAATATTTTGCATAAAAACAACGTCATTCTTGTGAAAGTAAGTCACTTACTTGTTCCCGATGAAACTGTATATCGTCTGTCTTTTCTTGCTTCTCTTTATTTTTTTTCTCTTCAACCAATTTATCTGGAAATTAGTAAAAAAATCTTAACTTGGAACTTCGCAAAACTACGTTCTTACCTAATTCTTTTTTGTACTCTTGTTGCTGTTCTTTGTTTGTTTTGTATCTTAGAGTATTATCCACACATCTTCTGAGATCTTTACTACCGAATTGGAATCTAAGAACCGGATCTTCACAGGTTCTTGTCACCTTATTTCCGTTACTGAATATTGGAGCGCCACCTCCTCCAGCTTTGTTATTCAAACTTCCACCCAGAGTGCTTCCACCCACATAGCGTTTCGCCTTAAAATACACAACATTCAATTAACTACATTACATCAGCCAAAAGGTTCCCGTCTGATAACAACTATGTCACTCATCTCAAAATTTTCAGCTAATCTCACCAATCACAAGCCAAAGGCAGCTGTTTTATGTCAGTAGTAAAACCACTATGAGCGGGTCACAGTTATTATGCAGCATTGCGTTTATGGACGACGGCGTTGCCATATCGGCATGATCTTCTAATTTGGTTCCAACTGGCGCGGGAATATAACTTGCCATTGTGTTACTATTATGATTTAAATGTTGACTAAATTATTCATTTAGTGAGTAATTAAGAATATTTATAATTATGCTTTTAGATAAATTTTACGCGTTTAAAGAAAAATATTGTAAATCCGCTAAAATATTCAAATTTTCTACGTTTAATTATCACGTATAAAGAAATAAATAAATACAGCGGCCTTACAAAAGACCTTTGTCAAATTATGAAATAATAATATAATTAATAATAAAAATATGTCAATAATAATAATATATACATAAATTACAAGACGAGTGGTAAAAAAGTCAGCTGTCATCTAAATTTTAAGGGAGAACGATTAACACAGAAAAGCTAATGAAATCTTGCCGACGTTTCGATGATTTTTCCGAGGATTTTTCTTCTTCTGGCGGGTTGTTGTAACAAACAAAATATAGAATAAGTAAATGAATTAATAATTACGTATTTTAACTTGAATTAAAATTAAACTTTAAAAATGTCAATGATTAGCAGGTAATAACTAAAATAAATGAAAATTGAATGGAACATTTGAGGGTTAAGAAATTAATTAGAGTTTTTCCACATCCTCTTTTTTAAAAGTCCTATTATTACGAGCTACATATCCTTTCACTTGACACCATTTCAATAGGATTTAATTTGCAATGATAAGGTGGTAATCGTAGGACTGTTATATTATGTTCCGTGGCAATGTCGTCTATTTTTCTTAGGTCGTACTGCTCTCTAAACGCGTTTGCAGTAGCCAATAATTCTGTTTTTAAATAATCATCCTCGAAGTAAATCTCTTTTTCCAGTAGCCAGTACTTTATTTGTTCCTTATTCCAAGTTGTCTTTGGAAAAGGTAACTTCGCCGAATGGTATGACGCATTGTCCAACACTACAACATTCTTTGATCCGTTTTTCGGCAAATTAGGGATCAATTGATCTTTAAACCAGGCCTCAAAGCCTTCTGCGTCCATTTCGTCGTGGTAATCGTCTGCACCCTTCTTTGCCAGAAAAGTTTTTTCTGCACCCTCAAGAAAACCGTCTTTCCAGCCTGCATGAAGAAGAACAAATCTCGGTCCTCGTTGACTTGGAGCCTTCAGTCCTGTTGTCAGTCCTTTGACAAATGCATCTCGGGCATTTTTTATGGTAGTGTCTTTCCATTCAAAATTTACACTGTGGCCCACATTAATCCATGACTCGTCCATATATATTACGTTATATCCTTCTTCGCGGAACTTCACTGATCTTAAATATTTGTGCCTCCAGACGATTATATCAGCTCTTTCTATTAGAATCGAGTCTCTTCCTGTCTTTCCATAAACAGATCCTATATCGTTAAGCAAGCGTCTTAGCGTACTTTTAGAAAAATTTGGTACATTTTCGTCTGAATTTATTTTAGCAAGAACTTTTCGTATTTGCGATTGGATACCTTCATCGTAGGTGATCAGTCTTGAATTCGACTGGCTGCTGTTCCGTCTTCGTTTTTTTGGTGATGTCAAAGGTCCAGTAGCGGCTTCGCTTTTCAGATTATACACTGTTCTCACACTAAGGCCAGTCATTTCAGAAATCAGTTCTATTTTCGCTGTCACACTTTTGTCATCTTTTGTATTCAACGTATACCTTAAAATATTCAATAAAAGTCTCTTGGTTTGACGATGAAGATTTTCACCTTGTTTAAATTTTTTAAACGGTGCTGCTAACTGCATGGCTGTTGTTTCAATAATGCCCTTTCGTTTATCAGCAGAAACAGATAGGTACCTGCCTATGTTATTACTTACCTGTACATTTACTTACCTCTACATTCCAGGAATATTACATAACGGTTTACGAGGATCAAGGGATCATACAGGTAAAAATAATTAGCATCTTTGTAATTAAATAATATTTTCACTGGCAATAGGATTAGGATTTGTCTAAAAGATTTAGTAGAGACCTAAATAATCCATCAAGTAATCATGTATATACTGATTACAATCTACATAAATAGATTTGAATTCCATTTTTTAATAATATTTATTATATAGAATACATCTGTTTTGCAAAATTCATAATAAAACGTTTCTACGAAAATAAATTGGCTGAGTTCAAGCCGTAACCAAAGCGGCAACAGTGTTGAATATTCGCCCATAAGATTTACATTGGCCTATGCCGGCCACGCTGCATAATAACTGTGACCTCTGCTCAGATCTAATTTTCTCGATAAGTCTGCTTACGGACTGTGTTTTCAAGCATTTCAGTTTCGATTAGAAGTAAACTTTTCATTCAAAATTTGTAGGGTAGATACCTTTCATATGGTGTAGGTGTAATGTAAGAAAGGATTTTTCGAAATTCCTTTCCAAAGTGGGTAAAATAGAAGATAAAATAAAATAATAAATATTATAATGTAAAATATTTACTTACATTTAAATACTCTTTATTAGGAAACAACTCTTCTAATCTAATATTTCTTAAGCCTCTAGGTCTAGCGTCAGTTCCTTTACCCCATGGCCAATAAGTATCCATCATGTTTCTAATCTAAAATAAATGTTTACATATAAATATTGAAAAAGAAAGGAAACTCTTTTAATGTTTAACTTTTAGTCAGTCGCTGACCAAAATATTTTAATAAGTTTACCTCTTTTTGTTCCTGAATCTTTTTTCTTAATTCGTAATCTTTTTGTTTCTTCCACAAATCTAAACCTTCCTTAATAACACGTTCCTCAAAAGCTTTTCGTTCCATTCTTCTGCTCGTTTGTACCGATTCGTTCACCAACATGATGTGAAGATATTTTTAAAGTAAAATACGCTATAAAAATGAAAAAAATATTGATCATATTTACGCAGATTTAATAAAATTCTTCAACATTTTATAATAAACTCAATAATAGTCCAATGTATCTCCTCTTGTGGGTGCGCGAGGTAACTGTAGCACTGTACACCTACAGAAGGACCATTGGAAGGCAGTGGGGGATTGAGACCCAGCATTGTCCATTGGTTATACACAGTGGTTGAAAGACCCACACTAATGTACGGTTCATGAGTATGGCGGCCAGCCCTATGTTAGAAGGTCAACCGAAAGGTACAGCGACTAGCTGCCATTCTCATGACAACCCCGACCAGCAAAGTCCTAGAAATGACTTCAGTAGACCTATATGGGATGATCGACCGCAATTTCTCAGTGGACATCCCATCTAGATAAAATTGGACGGTGAACCTAGCCAACCCAAGTGGGACAACCTTCTACTCAGACGGTTTAAAACTAGAGGGGAAAATAGGATGTGGAGTCTTCTCAGAGTCCCCATCTCTTAATCTATCACTTCGCTTGGTAGCTGTAAATGAGACAGCCAAAATATCTAACCTAACTGACAGCCAAGCTGCCAACAAATCCCTGAACTCAGTCTTCCTGACCTCAAAGGTGGCTATACAATGCCGCAGAATCTTAAATCAGCTGGCGACTAAAACAAGGGTCAATATTGTCTGAGTGCCCGGGCACAGGGGTGACTGTAAGTTGGATGAGCTGGCAAAAGCTGGTACGACGCTCACAGCTATATCCACCAATACTAGACCAGGAGCACCAATCGCTGAAAGATGGTTGCTCCTTCGTGAAGAAGTACTCCGTCTTACTAACCTTGGATGGCGAGAGGAGACCTCCTGCACTTCGTCAAGGTAGGTATGGCTTGGAGGATGCCATGCCGCACGTATGGGAATCCCAAGACAATTACTTCTGTCTGGGCGAGGAGGAGGAGGAAGAGACGATGGTCCACCTGCTCTGTCACTGTCCTACCCTATCCGAAAAAATATTTTTTGCTCTGGGACAGTCCTACGTTGGCTCCATCCCAAACCTAATCTAACCTATCTTTTACCTATTTCGGACCCATCTGCATACCAAACGAGTGAGTTCCCTCTTCCTATTTTGGAAGACGGAATTCAAGTTTGCTATAAAAAAACAATGTAAGTCATGGTTAGTCTATTTTTAATAATAATAGGCTCTATAGTTGCTAGTTAAATTAACATAATTGAAAACAAAGAAACAACTTAGGTAAACAGAACATATATGTCTGCTTATAGTTGAAACCTTTCAGTGTCTCAAAGGATTAACTTGAAGGATTAAAACTAAAAATAAAATCCAAGCAAGAGATTTAAAAAATAATAATCACCAAAACCATATTTCTCACTAGTCAGAATAATTTCGAAGCGTATCTTTAAGAAATGAAAATAGAATCGAGGATTTTGAAATGGTCTTACATTTTGGTCCATACCAAAAATATTAACCAATATTTACTATGAAAATAGCAATGATTTTGTCGTAACTTAAAATCGACCTTCGTATTTGGTTTCTTGAATTTTAGCAACCTATATGCTATTTCATTAGATATTTATGGATTTTCTTTGGATCAGAATCCCAAGTTCGTTATACATCTTTTTTTTATTTTCCAAAGTCACCATTTCAAAGTTGACCAATTTTTTAGAAAATAATAATAATAATTAAAAAAATATTGAAACAAGTTTTGAGCGTCGCCAGTGAAAAGTAAAGAAAGTTTCCTGTAGATGACTCTGGGTTTTAGTCATCTACACATTTTACTGGAGAAGAATGCCAGATGGTTAGGATAGGTTAGGTTAGAAAAGATTGAGGGCATTTTGGACTGCTGCCAGAGATGAATGCTCACCAAATTCTTGGAGAGGTCTCAGACATCCTCTCCTCAAGGATACACTTACGTTCTTTTGCCGAGTAGGTTGTAGGGACAAATAATGGGACGAGGGGAAAATCTCTTTCCCAGCGGATGCTTATATATTGTACACTGATATGGCTTAAAACATCTAACGGTGTGGGTGTGCGATAAAATTATGTGCCAGAGAACTGGTCAACCAGGAACTTTAAAGGCAATGAGCTCCAACCAGCTGGAGTCTAAGCTAGTGTATGAATTCCTGAATTGTATTGCTTAGGGTAACATAATAACGCTGCTCTGTAGGCCAATGCTAAAGCTGACACTCTTGCGAGAAGGAGATCAGAATCTATGTTAACTTGAACCAGAATCATTCTTTGGCAGAGGTAAAGACAGCATCTTGAAATGGACAGCGAGGAAAACTCTTCTGAACTAGATAGATATTCTTAAGGTAGTTCACGACAAGTCATTTATTGTCAAACCCTCAGAATAGAAGAGACTTTTAAACCTAAAACTCTCCCTTAAATCCAATTAAATATTTTCCTTCCTACCATCTCTATATCTTTTAACTATTGATCCATCTTCCGAGGAACCATTTTTACACCCGCTTTTAGTTGATCCAATTGGACCCTCTGATATCTTCATGTGCATGGGCGGATCATAAAATATATACACACGCCTCCAAAATTCTTGGCCCCCACTGTAATATTCTTAAAACGTTAACTATAGAACGAAAAAAAAATAAAATCTGTATTGCCTTATCAAAATGTAAAAAAAATTGATAGCAAAAAGTTGTTTTTGTCAGAAAATAAACGGTTATCTTTACAAGAATACAGTTTTAAATTTTGGTCGAATGAGAACGTTTCAGTGAATTTTATACAAAATGCCAGGAAATCCGATTAGTGAGTTTAACAGAGCAAGAATAGTGGCTTTACACCAAGAAGGTTTGTCAGCCCACCCAATTTCGGACCGTCTTAATATCCCCAGGACGTCAGTGCGGCGCATAATAACTCAAGAAACTGGTGGCGTTGGCAGAAGACGAGGAACCGGCCGTCCTAGAGTAACTACACAAAGAGAAGACCGATATGTTACTGGTTATGTTCGGAGGAATAGGAGAATAACGGTACCAGCTGTCCGAAGTCACTTTTTACTTACGTACCGTAGACGAATTTCGACAAGCACAATACGAAGGCTGCACGACTGCAATGGGGCCAGAATCATAGAAATTGGCTTTTGTAAGAATGAAGAAATGTCCTTTTCTCCGATGAGACAAGATTTGGACTGGAAAGTGACAGCCGCCGGGAAATGGTATGGAGAGGTCCAGGTAGACTGGAAAGATTAATTTTTGCCAGAGAAATTTTTCCCTACCAAGGGGGGACAATCATGTTTTGGGGGGGTATAATGTACGGGCGCCGTTCTCCACTTGTTCTTATCGAGCGGACCATGACAGGTGCCATATACGCCAAAAACATTATCGAACCAATTATACAACCCTTGCGCACCGAATTTGGTGAAAATTTTATTTTTCAAGATGATAATGCCAGGCCTCACCGTAGCCAGAGAGTACGAAACATGCTTCGACAGGGAAATTTTGAACGATTGCACTGGCCTGCGAACTCTCCAGATTTGAATCCGATCAAACATGTTTGGGATCATATTGCTAGGGCAATTCAAGATCCTGTAACCCAGGAATTAATTATAGCCGCTCAAGAGGAATGGGCCAACATGGATCAAGATTATATTATAAGAACATTTAATTACAGTGAACAGGCAGTCTACTAGCATGATTAATCATACTAGAAAAAAGAAGAAGAAAAGGAACAGGCATAAAATGAAATGCATTTCTTAAAATCCTAGAAAGTTCTATGAAAAACCAAAAACTAATTTATAATACCACTTATTAAGAATAATAAAAAAACTCTTCGTTTCAACGTAACTTCCAAGTTTATTTGAAAAAATATGTTTTAAATCACAATGACGGCCGTTTCGCTAAAAAGCATCGTCAGATTGACGTTTAAGTTACATTTTGTTTGTTTGTAGCTAGGTACCTGATGTTTAGGTAGTATTAAGGCTAGACCAAGTATGGAAGTAATAAGACATAACAATATTAAAGCCTAGATGTTAGTAGCCCTAAGGGATTATCCTGGATGTAATTATTATTATTATTATTATTATTACAAATAAATAAGGGCTGGGGTTGGAAACCCCATAAGCCCATTATGACAAAATTAATACTAATACATTAATAAAAAAAAGTAAAGAAAAATGAGATACAATAATTAAGTAAATTCTGCAATAGTACAATCCAGATACAGTATCCACAAAGAAAATACATAAAATAGATGTCAGTGAGAAAACAAATATCTGTCCAGTCTGTTTTTAAATATATTTAAGGACTGAGACGTTATAATCTCAGTGGGTAAATTGTTCCATACATCGAAAACGCGGTTGCACAGAAAATGTTGACGTGTTTTCACTGAAAAATACTGTTTTTTTAACTTGAACGCATGCCCCGAAGTCTTTCATCACTGTTCAGCTTAAACAAATGTTTTAAGTTGCCAAAGTTAAATCTTAAAATTCAGAAAGTGATTATAAGATCACCACGGAGTCGACGATCTTCAAAGGTGGATAATCCAGCCATAGCCAATCTCTGAGAATAATTCGGTCTCCTCTGATGGTAGGATAGCCTTGTAGCTTTACGCTGAATATTTTCCAACGCATCTCTGTCGCGAACTAAGTCTGGGCACCACACAGGACCACCATATTCTATGAGCGGCCGAATGTACGTTTTATATAAACAAATGGAAGTTCGGAACGACATTTTGGCGAATACTTTACGAAGGAGGTAAATCTTACTGTTAGCCTTTTTTATTATGTTTGATATATGTTCCGACCATCTGAGACTTTCCGTAATTGTAATACCGAGATCGTTATAAGAACTAACTTTGCCAAGAAGTTGACCGTCGATAAAGTAAGAAAGACGCGGATTATGTTTTCCCAGATGCAGTACAACAAATTTATCTGTATTAAGAGGTAGCAACCAATCTGTGCACCATTTGAAAATCGAGTTTAAATCATCTTGAAGAATGACATGATTTGAAAGCGGGTTTGAAAATACTTTGGTATCATCTGCGTAAAAAGCATACTTAGATTTAATATGGAATTGAAGATCACTCGCGTACAGTACAAATAGCAGTGGACCCAACACGGATCCCTGTGGTACACCACTTAACACTTCTCGTTCGGATGATAACGAGTTTCCAGCTCTAACACAAAACTTTCTATCGGTCAGAAAAGCGCCAATCCATTCTAAAAGATTTCCACGGATGCCAAGGTGTTCAAGTTTATATAGCAGTAGATTGATTGGTACTCGATCAAATGCTTTAGCAAAGTCCAAGTAAATGACATCAATAGGATGCTTCCCATCCAAAGCTGCAGACCATTCGTTTACACACCAGACAAGATTAGTCAATGTTGACCGACCTTGTACAAAACCATGTTGTTGTTGAGGAATAATTGATTGCTCAAGAAGAAATTTCGAAATAGACTTGGTAATAATAGATTCCATTACTTTACATATAATGGGAGTGAGACTGATCGGACGATAATTATTCGGATCAAGCTTATTGCCTTTCTTGAATATGGGTGTAACTACAGCGGTTTTCCAGATTCGTGGTAATATATGAGAGTTAAAGGATAAAGTCATTATTAGCGATAATGGAAAAGCGAGAGCTTCAGAACAGTTTTTCAAAAGTAATGGTGTAATTTGATCCAATCCAGGAGATGAGTTATTTTTCAATTTAAGTAAATAATGTTTAACAATATCAGTTGAAAACTCGATATTATTAAGTGCATTAACAACTCTTATATGATGAATATCTGGAAGTTGATTTTGAGAGGTTTCAGGGGTAAAAATACTAGAAAAAGTGCTAGCAAGGATATCAGCCACTTCAAAAGTGTTATGGCAAAGTGTTCCATCATTTTTTCTTAAAACCGGAACTGCGACCTTGGACGATAAAGAAGATCGGATGTATTTATAAAGCTTCTTAGAGTTGTTACAATTTGCTATCGATTCTTCATAAGCAGCTCTAGATTCATTTAAACATTATTTTACTTCTTTAGTGAAATTTTTATGTATTTGCAAGTCATGTGAACTATTTGTACGTCTAAATGTTCGCCACAACTTTTGTTTATGCCTGATTAGACTGATCATTTCACTGTTAATCCACGGTTTCACCTTATTTCTATAAACAGATCTTTGTGACGTATTTCGTTTCTTATAAATATCAATAACTCCTGTGAAAGTATGCCAAACTTCATCCAGATTGTCTTGGTTTTGTAAGATATCAGCCCAGTTAACACTACATAACTGACGATTAAGATTAACAAAATCAACTATTTGAAGAGTAACAGTATTCTCAGTAAAATTAACGTGTTCCAGATTAAATTGAATGTGGGTTGTTATAACTGCGTGATCCGAGTTCCCCACTGGTGAGGTTATAACAGGGCTAGTTAATAATTGTTCGTCATTCGTAAAAACCAAGTCCAATATTGATGGCACATTGTTGTTTCTAAAGCGAGTAGGGGTAGTTATCAATTGATGGAGGTTAGCGTTTAGAACAAAATCTGTGAATATATTTTTAGCACTAGTTAAATCGATAGGTATTTCCGATAAAGGCCAAGATATATCTCTAAAATTAAAGTCACCCATTAGAAGAAGGTTCTCCAAACCATAGAGATATTCCAATTTTTCGGTAAGAATTTTATCATTAACTAGTAATGAATCTCCTGGGCGATAAACGCCTGCCACATGAATGTTAAAAGAATTTAGTGAAATTTTTAAACATAAAAGTTCCATGTGTGGAACAACGACATTGATTGGAACAACGGTAAACGTTTCAATAATTTTCACAGACAAATAGATACATACACCTCCGCCTCTACGATCAGCGCGATCATATCTGTATAAATTGTAACCATTTATTTCATAAAGAGAGTCAGGGTCGTTCAAAGTTAACCAAGTTTCAGTTATTATTATTATTGTAGGCTTCAAATTCTGAACATGACATACAAGTTCATTAAATTTTGATTTAAATGTTGCCAAATTAGTATAAAAGCAAAGCCAATCATGAAAGCAGGATTTTGGAGAGTTATTGACGAAAATTAACAATTTTGGGCACACCACGCACATATTTTATTGTCAAATTTCGCTCCCCTTTTCTTTTCTTGTATCCAACTCAACCCGCAATTCCTTCAAAAGTTCAACTTGTATAGGAGTTTTATCATCTATTATGGATACATTTTTGGTACTAACTTTTTCAAGGAGTTTCTTTTTATTACGTAAGATGTGCTTTGCTTCATATTCATTATTCATAACTACCTTTATCATCCTTGGAAATTTACTTTGATTTTTGCCAACTCTAAAAAACGTTATCGGAGTTGAGTTACACTCTACAGTCTGTAGAATTTCAGAAATAACCTTATCATCGTGGTCTTTTTTAGTTTTAGTATCACCTGTAGATTCTGGTACGCCTCTGATAAAAATATTTTTCGCACGGTTAATGCGGTCAAGAGCTTCATTTGCAATTTTATCAGTGACTACTGAGGTTAAAGTTAAAGATAACTTGTTTTCAAGATCTTGAAGTTTTCCGCTCAATTCAGTAACTGCATCGCTTATCTTATTAATTTTCAGTTGTAGTTCATCATTATAATTTTTTAGAATAGATTTTAAATTAGAAAATGCCTCGATATTGGAAGAGCAAGCATTGCAAATAATTTTAATTCCCTTTACTTTATGTCTGGTTATTCGATCGTCAACTTTGAGATCCGTACATGCCAAGTGTATACTTTGTTTACAAGCATCGCACTGAAGCTTCGAATGTTCACGGTCCTCGACCGTCTTGGTACAATTAACACAGGTAGGCATAGTGGGAGTGATAGTGAACAGTATAACTGTGCAATGATATAGAAAAACCAGGAAAAAACTATATCATGCTGATCTTTACAACAACTTAATATATTTGTGTTTTACAATTATGTCTTATCTATGTATAAAATGTAAACTCAATCAAAGTAAACAGTTTAATAGTGGAGAACTTCCAAGATTTATTTGTTCATTAACAACTTTAAATTGTGGATCTGCTAGATGTCTTTCAAGTTCATCGAGGAAATCTAAATTTTGTTTTTTATCACAAGTGGGTAGTATTTGGATGTCATTGGTGTGTAAGAGTGAGGTTGGATGTTCAAGTAAGTGTTTTGCATAATTTGACTTATCTGGTTGTTTTAATCTATATGCTCTTAAGTGTTCATTAAATCTTACTTCAAAATTTCTTTGTGTTTGACCTATATATACAGCATTACATTATGGATAATTAATTTTGTAAACACAAGATTTTTTTAATTTGGGTAATTTTGTTTTTACATTTAACAATTTTGTACCAACATTATTGTGTGATTTGAATGAAATTATTGCAGATGTTGCCGAAGATATTATTTTTGAAATTGTATTAGAAATATTTCCACAATATGTAATACTTTTATAACTTTTAATTTCTTTAGGTTGTTGAGGGAATATTAGTTGTAGTGACACTTTCTGCTCTTTCTTATTAATTAATTTATTTATTAAATGAATTGGATTGCCATTAGACGTAGCTATTTGTTTTATGATACTAATTTCTTTATCAAAGTTAATTTTGTCCATTGGAATTGAAAATGCTCTTTGTATCATAGAAGTATAAGCTGCTAATTTATCCGTTATAGGATGATTTGGAAGTTACGTTGAAACGAAGAGTTTTTTATTATTCTTAATAAGATGCACTTCCAAAAAGTAAGAGATAGTACAATAAATTTAATTATAATACCACCTTTAGTATTATAATACAGATCGGAATGTGAACATTAATTATGAAAATGAGGACTTTGGAAATATTTGAAAGGAATGTTCTAAGAAAACTGTATGGAGGAAGAATAGATAGAATAAGAAAATAAAGAAGCTATCTAATAAAGCAAAAATAAATATATCTAGGGCTTCTAAAGAAGGTTGAGCCATAAAATTATTAAGTAATAATATATATCAAGAAAGAAATAACAATAAACAACTAAAGTTTTGAACGAAAGATAGGTTTTTAAAATACAATTACAGCTGTTTCGCTAAAATTAGCATATCGTCAGATTGACGAAAGCAGGTTCTGAAAAAAAATTGGCAGCTGAAATCGGAAAATATTGGAAAATAAAATGCTTATTAAAAAATTAAAAAAATCTTTATAATTGTCAATTATTAAATTATTAAAATAAACGAACATAAATATGATCTGCTTACCCTTTTAATCACACCCAAACAAACCATAAAAGGTGTAGGTGTTGAACTTTATCAATGAACTAGTACTGTGTAACAACGGACTATACAAAATGGCAAAAATTCCTTTGGTTTTCGAAGTTTCAGTAACCTAATAATACGGTCTATCGGTGTCTGACACTACCAGGGGTAATAACGAACGAGGTGCACAACTCCCATAACTACGACCCTCTTATATTGTCTCTTATTGGTTTAAGGTTCGTGATGACATTCAATATGCAAAAGGATATATATAAATTTATCCGGAAAAATATTCAGGCATAATATGCGAGAGTACAAAGTGGGTTGAATCGATAGTTTTTGCATGCTAATCTTCTTTAAGTATAGCAAAAAGGTAACTAATAAATACATGACAAATCGTTTTATATCCAATTTAAATGTTCCAGTCATCCAGTAGCAGCCATTTTACTTTAATAAATATAATAGGGTATTCATCATGTTTTAAAAAAAAGGGCAAAAAGGAACTAAGACGTTCACGGGTTTTTATTACAGGAATCCTTTGATGGGTTATAAAAGATAAAAAACCGTGGAGTGCTATTGAATTATAGTATGTGCAAAAAGTACGAGGAGTAATAAACCCTAATTGAGTATGCAAAACCTTTACAGGGAGCACCATGAAATTTTTGATAAATCTCTTACTTTAAATTACATTTCTTCCGTAAATCTAAAAACCAGGTAGATCGACCCCTTATTTGTTTCAGTTGTAGCAAAGTTTAGGGTTTCTTCATTGTTAAAGGATTAGCAGATAAGCAATAACGCAATGCAGTGGTGTGTATTTTGGGAAAAAATACGTTTTAAATTATAATATAATAAAAAATGAAAAGAAATAATTATTGGAACACATTTATTACTTACATTTTATTCTATATCCGACTCGGAAGAGGAAGAATCGTTGTTGACATTAATAATAATAGGGTCGATTAAATCATCACAAATACTGTCAATTTTCAACATATTTGCCTCTACTTTAATAACATGCTCGATAAAGTTTGTCCAATTTTCCTTACTAACATGACTTACAGCACTCTCAAACAATTTCACAACATCGTTTATTTTAAAAGTAGTATTTTTTTTCAACTTCCCCCTTTACCTGAGCCCATATTAATTCTATGGGATTAAGTTCACAATGATAAGGGCGAAGTCGAAGAACTGATATACCACGAGAAGAAGCCATATCTTCAACAATGTAGGTTTTGTATTTATTCTTGTTCATTTTTGCAATTCTGTAAAGTTCTTTCCTTGTGGATCTTTTGGAAACTTAATATTTTTCGAAATAAGCAACTCCAAAAGCTCTGCTTTACGCCAACGACTTGTGGACAATGCTTCTCGTAACCGTGAATGGTAACTTGCGTTGTCCATAACAATAACAGCCCCTTTTGGAATCAGATCCAACATTCGAACAAACCATTCATATCTTCGTGATAGTCCCCGTGCGTTTGGAAATAAAAGTTAATAATCCACCATCAACAAAACCTTCAGAACTTCCAACATGGATAATGATAAGTCTTTTTCCTTTTCCAGATGGTGGCTGCAAACCTAACGACAAACCTTCCACGAATGCCTGCCTTCCGCTTTTAATGTTTTCATCTTGCCAAGATTTGGAAACTGTATATCCAGCATTTATCTATGTTTCGTCTAAGTAGAAGATTTTCAAATTTTGTTCTCTGGCATGTCGAATGATTCTTAAATAGTCTCTTCTCCAAACAACTATTTCCGGTTTATCTATCAAGAGAGATTTTCTATTATGTTTTGTATATCTGAAACCCACATCTTTCAAAAGTTTGCATAATGTCATTCTGGAGAATTTTGTATAGTCCGTATCTTCTTGCACTGATGTCATAATTTTGTCAAGTGTTGGAATTTCCTTTCGTAAGTAAAATCCATGGACTTTACGCCTTAGTCTTTGTTTTCATGACTCATCGATTTCAATTGGTTTTCGGCCTGAAGGAGTTTTAGGGGGTTGAAGAGTTCCATTCTTGCTTTCTTTTAGTAATCTATAAATTGTTGATTTAGCAACACACAACATAGCAGCCGTAAATCTACAATATCATCAACACTTGGATCCTTGTTTTTCAATGATGTATAACAATTCAATATCAGAGTTTTTTCATTTAAAGATAATAAAATTTCCCATAGAAATGGTATTTTTTAAATCTTGAAAAAAATCCATGCCAAAACAGTCGAAACCATCGTGAAAAAAGCCAAAATTTAGATTTGTTGCTTTTTCGTTTGTATCTTTCTTTGGGCTGAGATAGCTATATGCATTGTAAAAAATAAAGCGTGGAGCTATATTCCGCTAGGGTAGTCAACGTCAAGGGTCGTATACAGTATGATGGAAATCATGTTCAGAAACAGACGACGTCATCGACGATTTTTTTAAATAAAAAACCGAGGTCACGTGACAGCTCATTTGAAAGGTCTCCTTATTGCCTTCGCAACAATGTAATCATTTAAATATTTATTTCTATAGGGTTAACCAAATCTGTTGGTAACTTAGAATAAATATTTACTTAAATACAATTAAATTACAACAAATGTTCAAATTGCCGACCTTCAGCAATGATACAATGAGAAAGGCGAGCAGTAATTTCTTTCCTAATGTTTTCGAGGACTTCAGGTATTATTTGTGCAATTTCCGTTCGGATTCGCTCCTTCAACTCTTCTACATTATTCGGTCGATTTTGATATACTTTGCTCTTTAAATATTCCCACAAAAAAAGTCTAACGGAGTCAAATCTGGAGACCTCAGTGGCCATTCGATAGGCCCCTTCTACCTATCCACCTTCCTGGAAAAACGTTATTAAGGTAATTTCGTACCTCAACGCCATAGTGTGGGAGAGCCCCATCCTGTTGGTACCATAAATCATTTCTATTTGGAAATAGCTGATTCAGCTGTGGCAACAGTTAATTTTGAAGAAATTCCAGATAACTAGCACCAGTTAGGTTTTCCTCAAAAAAATATGGCTCTACAATTTGATTGTTTATAATGCCGGTCCAAACATTCACCTTCTCGGGATATTGTGTCCTATACTCTTCCATCCAATGTGGATTTTCTCTTCCCCAATATCAACATGTCTGGCGATTTACGTGACCGTTCAGCATAAAAGACGCTTCATCTGAAAAAAGTACCTTTTATATGAAACCCGGATCTCTGTTACATTGTTTCATAACGATTTCGCAGAATTCGATTCTTCTATCAAAGGCATCTTCTAAAAGCTCCTGTACCAGATGTACTTTGTAACGATGCCACTTCTCCTTTTTTAGCAATCTTACAACAGTTGATTGGTGGACATTATTATCTAGTGCGACCTGCCTAGAACTGGTATGAGGATTTTCTTGAAACGCCAGTAGAACGTCCAGTTTTTTGGCTTCGGATATTGATGTTCTACCACTTCTGGGAAGATCTTTAACATGGCCCGTTTTTCTAATTTTTTTTTTTCAATTTTACTTACTGTTGATTGAGTAATTGTATCGCGATTGGGGTATTTAGCATTAAATAAATTACGAACTTCTGCTTGAGTCCTCAATCTATCTCCATAACCAATCATGTTTAAAATCTCGATTTGTTCTGTTTCTGTTAGTTTCATTTTTGTAAATGCTGTTATTAATGTCGGCAAAATCTAGGGCGGCTAGGGGGTGTCCGCAGGGGGGAGTTGTTTCTCCCCTCCTGTGGTCTCTCCTGGTTGACTCCCTTCTGAACAACCTCTCTCGGCAGGGGGTGGATTTTCAGTACTATGTAGACGATCTGGTTATAAAAGTTAGAGGCAAATTTGAAGAGGTTATCTCGGAGATCCTTCAGGATACCCTAAATATGGTTAACAGATGGTGTAAGGTGGAGCAGTTGTGGATCAATATACATATCCCAACTCAAAAAAAAAGATACAAACGGGAAAAAACAAAAAACTCAAAAAATCTTAAGTTTTGGCTTTTGTCCAAGATTGTTTCTAATGTTTTGGCAAGGATTTTTTTCAATATTTCGAAAATACCGTTCATAAAAAGTACTTATTACTTGTAGAATTTGATTTATTGGTTTATTTTTTTTGAACATTCAAAAACAAAACTAGAGATATTTATAAATATTATTATTTAGTATGGCAGACAAAGTTAATAACGTCCAAACAATTTTATTTAGTTTGAATTGATTTCATGTCATTGAAGTCTTGTTATAATTAAACGAATTTGTATTGTAAATAGAACATTTATAGCTGCTTATCTATTGTTGTGATAATAACCTAATATCAATGTAGAAAGTTATAAGAACATTGAATCCTCAAGTATTACTGGACGTTTTTAGTTACGTTAGTTTTAGTTGCATTAAAATTCAGTTCTTTAACATTAAAACTGTCTAAATCTCCAATGGACTAGTTTAGTAGGATCATATTAATGAAAATGATAGCAATATATATTTAGGATAAGATACCTACTTACTTATATTGGTATTCTTTTTGCAAGTAATTTTTCTCATTTCGTAAAATTTAGCAATAAATAATTAGTAAGTTTTAAACCTAGCGCCAACTAATAACCAATAATGAAGTGTGTTTAAAAGTCAACGTTGTCACAGTTTAGCTACGTTCGTTTCAAGTATTCTCAAAGAACTGGCGGCACAAAACACCGTGTTCTGTGGCTAACTGATTGTACCAGTTGACAAGATATATGACAGGAGAGAAAATCGTGTTTATCTGTAATAAACAAACAAGACCCCTATTCTTGACGGTGATAGAATAGAATAGCCAATAGAAAGTGGGCGTGGTTCTATTGAAAATGCCAAAACCGTATTCTTGAAATTCGTTCTCTCACTGTACGGATAGAAGGGTTGCTCCCCGAGAGAACAATTACTTCTATTGGTTATTTTTGAAGGAACCGCTATAATACCAAGAGAAGGTGTTAGGAATTTTTATTTTCGAACCAAAAATAGTATAGAAGTAATTTCTTTCATAAACCAAACACAACCAAACAACAAATTAAACTAACGAAAATGACAGAATATTTTGTTTAGTGTTTTACTCCTTATTTGATAAAGTGTCAATCAGAGAACAAAAATATCATTATGTGTATCTCTTTTTAATGACAACAAATAAGAGAGAGAGATAAGTTTCTCGGTTTATATTAAAACATATCGACAACATCGCAAATTTTCTACCAATCTTATTTAATTACGTCACTTACCACTTTATGACGTATGTAACCATTAAATTTAAATTTCAAAAGCCGATTATGGCTAGAGGATTAATTTTATAAAAATTTTATTTGTACAGTTGAACCACTAAAAACCTATTTTATAAGATGCAAATATAAAAAAAATCACTAAACTAGTCCATTATGTTTGAGAAAATATACTTTATTATCATTAATGAGTACCCTTTATTACCAATGAGAAACTTGTAAAGTATATTGTTTTCAACGCATGATAGTATTGCGTGTTGCCTGCCTAGTAGGCATAGTTATATTCGTTCGGAACGTATGGTTACTTTTAAGTAGTACAGTTGGCAATAGAGCATATAGTCGAGTAGAAAGTAGACAACATGCACCGGCCGCTAATCTTATTGTTTTTCATGTTAACAAGTTTTTTTTGTAAAATATATTCATTGTTTCTAAGGCCTACAATTTATTTCACACATATTACCCAATCCTAGATTAATATACCTAACGTATACTTAATATAGTGAGCTCGGAATATGACACTTGTATTTGTACATGCAAAAAATGTTCAAGTTTACGTTTTTATGATGGACTATCATTTATATTAGTTGTAGATTTAACACTCAACATGTCCAATTTTCCACTCTGTGTATTATTTACATATCTATTATTTAACATATTTAAAGAAACCATTAGCAAGAACTTCACATCTAATAATAGTAATATTAACTCCACCATCAAAGACAGCAATGTTTGTTTCCATGACAAACAATTGTTAAAGAAATAATAAAGATAAAAGTAATTGTCAAACTTTGATACATAATTTCATTATAACTGCTCAATAATTTGGAGAAAAATGAATCCTAATAATAAGTCTACCAGAAAAAAATTGAGAAGATCAAAGAATAGCAAATATACGGCGGAAGGATTGACGGTAGACGGTAATTTGGATTTGTGCGATTGTTTGAATGCTACGTGTGAGGGTTGCTTTTTCCCATGCCCTCAATGCAGTTCCCAAAAGTGTGGACCTGTTTGTCGGTGCTTTAGAAGATTTCATTATACAGAAAATATACCAGAACAAGATATTATAGATGATCCCAACAGTTGGCGCCAGTAAAAAGTTTGTTTTCTAATTGTATATCCATTATCATTTTATGTAAGCTTTCTTGTGGGAAAATAAAAGTTTATAAGTAATTGTTTTAATTTTTATTTGTGAAATGAACTTTCCTAATATACTGGAGGTTATTAATTTTCCTGCTAAAAAAACCCCAGGTAGGTAAATGTGATTAAAGGTAAGTGAACCTACAATATTTAACACAAAAAATGAACATGACAGATAGTCAATAAAAAAAAATTGAAATTTTTCAAAATATCCTAATAATAGTACCTCAAAACCATGTAGAATAACAATGATAGTAAATAATAAAGTAAATAATTTTTGTAACCAGTAAAGTAGGTTCTTAAACTAGGTATATATTTATTTTTCACCTTCAGTAGTTTGACAGTTGGTTCTATTAACAGAATGGGATGTTAAACTCACAAAAATATGAGGTTTTCTCAATGTTATTAGTTAGTGATGGACAAAATCATAGTAGGGAATCAATTATTTTTAATGTATTTATTCTCACACGGTTTTTATTTCGATTTGAAAATACAACTTTTGGATGATTTAAACAGTTCATTTATGCTGTGATGTAGATCACAAACCTACTATATCTAATGTAGATACCCCAAAGTAAAGTACACAAGAGTCGACATAGTACCGTAATTCTGTCTTATTTTTTAACATTTTGATCCCCAAACCACAATATCGGTCTATTTTCTACTGCAGGCACGGTTACACATTTTTTATGAGACGTTCTAACTGTTGTGTTCGTGCAGTATGATACAAAACAAGATTTATTTATAATATTTACATTATTGCGATTTCAAAAAAATTTGGAGAAAAGCTAACTAAACTTATCTAAAAAATATTAACACAATGCTTTTATTTTTTCATAATATTGAATCGTCAAGTTCCTGTAAAAAAATTTAATTTTTATGTCATAGAAACTGATTTCTACTTCCGACGGTGGAAAAAAATACTCTACATTTTTTTGTACAAACCTCGTAGATAAATATACATAATACATTGCTTTTGTATAATAGTTTTATTTAAAGTATTTAAAAATAGCTGAAATTTTTCGTACGAATGTACTATTAATAGGTAGCCAATTTTGATATAGCGATTTTGTCACTTTGGTAGCTGGTCGATGATGGATAGTGTTGAAGGTAAGAAAGTTGCCAAAAATATACGTATTCGAAAACAAAAAGTACTGTTTCAAATTATCAGCTGAATTATTCCTAGTTTGGTCGATATTTTTCAAAAATGTTCACTTAATTGGGTACGAGGTTATGTATTTACAGTTTAAATAATAGAACATTTTTATAATTGGAAACATTTTAAGGAATTCAAGGAAATAATACAGTGTATCCGGTATATCTTTTTCCATGAACGAAACTATTTACGAATTAATTTTAAATTTTATCTCTATAAATTTCTCCTTGGACAAGAGAATACTTTGAAAAAGGATAGAAAATAAGGAATGACTTTTATTAATACAACCCATATAATAAGAATGTCAAGTGTAACCATGGAACACTAAGAAATAAGAAATATTTCTTTGTTTTTCGTTTTGTGCTCTGTGTGTCAGTTTTTCAAATATTGTTTTTACAAACACATTCGTATTTATACTTTTAATTCTAATTTGTGCCATAAATTTATAAATTTCTTAAAAAATAGTTGTTGGTAGGTTAATTTTGACGTGGGTTTTAATATTATTTTAGTTAATTTGTAAGTTTTTAGAAATTAGAATATCATTAAAATATGACCTAAACGGCCATTGGAATGTTAGTCATTTTCTTATATTGACATTGTATTATGTCTCGACCTACGTTTTATTTAATCTTTTGATTAAATTCAATAAATACTAAAAAAAAATAATAAAACAGCTTTATTGTCCAAACATTTTTAAATTTGTTAAGAAAGCTGTACAAGATACAAAATATAAATAAAACCCATAAAATAAAAATATATTAACAAATACACAAAGGACTTCAAAAGCCAATAAGGCCTGAAAAGATCGGGTTAAGGTTCCGCACTAAGGAAGCTAAGGAAGAGGAGTTCAAGAAAGTATTCGAAAAACGGGAGCTAGAGGTGAAGGACTGGACATATCAAGAGAAGACAGGAAAACCTGGGGGATGTTACCTCTTCCTCGACTTTCTGGTAAGCCCGGAGACTGTCACACGTCTGAAGGGTCATGGCTGGGTCCTCTACGAGCTGATCACAATTCCTGTAAGGAAATTTGCTGCTCGTAGGGGCCTTCCGGTGGTGTTCTCCCGAGATGACAAGATCCCAGTGCCTCCGCGGGGAAGTAGACCCCCCCCTCTTCGTTCTGTAAGGCTTGATGGACAGAGTAAAGGTAAGTCAGATAAACCTGCAACACAGTCGGGATTCAAGTACAAAACTGTCAAGAATGCTGAGCCTGTGGGTAATGTTTATTTTATTCAGGAGCCGTATTGTTTTAGGAACCAAATTAAAGGCCCAAAACATCATTGTGGGAAAACTAGACAAAGAAAGCCCACCCAGGAAATGCATCTTGGCAACCAAGGACCTACCTGCACAAGAACTGGGGGGATCAAGGAGAGCGGGCAGATGAACTCGCCATGCAAGGAGCTAACAAATCGTGCTACGAGCCAACAATAGGGTGAAGCAGAGCACAAACCTCAACTCTACTCAAGGAATAGGCGGAGAGAGTATTAAAAGAATAATGGACCAAGTGCAGTGGCTTTAGGCAGGCGAAACAAACAATCGCCTAGCTAGGACAAAGATAGTATATTGGATAAATCCAGACCACAGCTGCGCCAGCTTGTCGAAGGCCTTACTGGCCACTGTGGACTTGGAAGACCTCTACACCTCTTGGGTGTAGTCGAAGACGCAGACTGCCCAAACTGTGGCGAGTAGGAAACTGCTTACCACTTCCTGGGCACCTGTGAGGTTTATGCACACCTCAGACGACATCTATTGTGTGCGAAGAATCGAGGAAGAAGACTTGAACACCGTCTCTCGAAGGGACGTCATGGCTTTCATACGAAGGTCGATACGTTGCGGGAGGGCCCTGAACTAGTGATAATTCGGAGGGAGAGATCCTGGGGTATGGCAAAAAGGTTCCGAATGACCTACTTGCTAGGCATCAGCTACCCCGTCCACTACATTCACATTCATTCAAATAAACAGACAAACAAAACTTATACAATTAAGTAGATTAGAAAAAATAGAGCTTTTAATTAATTTCAAGAGTGGTTTTGTCAGATAAAGTTCGTATTCTTAAGTGGGTAGATTAGATTGGGTTGTACAAAGGCAGTAAGCTTTCTCTTCTTCATTTATCTCGACACAGAAATTTGGACCTACAGTTTCACGCCGGATCCGAACGCCAAAGTGAGAGGCTTTCCTGGGGCAGAATACTTTCGGTGGTTTGCCATTGCCTTTCGAAAAGTAGCTACCGTAATATTTGTATATTTGTAGCGGTAACAGCACGTTCCAAATAAGGGAAAAGTTACTAAAAAGAAGGTATAGTCAGGGAAAGCAAAAAAAAAATAGCTAAGTTGGAGCGATATCCTCAATAAAAATTGAATACAGCTTTTTCGATAAGGAAAATAAAGAATGTAGAGGCATTGCATTAATTCTTCTGTATCTATACCTAAAAAACAATGAGGAATTGTTAGGTTCATAGCACCCAGGTCCCAGTAGGACTTATTATGTAGCCTATCGATGAAATTGTGTTTTTCAGCAAAGTACACAAGTCATTTTGAGACAAATGTATGGATACTATTATAATCAATGAATGATTCTTTCAAAAAAAGCCTAGCAGAAAACGTAGAATGTGTCAAGAACTTAACAAGAAGATTTTTGATGGTGAATCGAGTTAGTAGACAAGTTGTACGTTTGGAAGAAGCAGGAGCCAAGCAAGGGAAGAGCGGGATTGTAGGGTGGCAGGAAAAATAAGGGGAATAAGGTCGGTAGAGAAGTAGGAAATAGAGGCATCAAGGTAAGGAAAACCTCTGGAGTGGATGGCTTGAGAGGGGATGTAATAAAGAGGTTACTGGAGGAGAATGGGGAGTATTTCTGAGAGCTTTTCAACAATGTACTGAGGGAGGAAGAAGGTGGCCAAAGTGATTCCTTGAGGAAGACGTAAGGATAAATGTGGGTTTTAGAGAAAACCAGCATGGGTTCATGAAGGAGAAATCATGCGCTAGGTAGAGTGTTGGATTCGGCGGAAAAAGCTAGGGAGGGCAGCTGGAGAAACAAGTAGCTGGCACTACTAGTGTTCTTTGATGTGGGGAATAATAGTGTCAGCAAGGGGGCGGTGTTGAGTGCATTCGGAGTGGGTGAGGGGTTGGTTAATTTAATGGAGGATTATCTATCGGCTCGGGTTATAATAGATTCAATGGAGAGGAGATATAGAATGGAGGTAGGAGTGCCCCAGGGATCGGTTTTGGGACCGAATCTTTAGAAGTGTGTGTTTGACGAGATTTGTGAGATTGTATGCGTGGAGAGACGAAGATAGAAAGAAAGGCGGAGATGTGTAGGAAGATTGTGGGGAAGATAGAAGACGGTGGGATTGCTCGTAAAGGAACTAAGCAAGACAGTGGAAGTTAGGGTGATGGTGGAGGGGAAGAAAATTCGCATGGAGGAGTCGGTGAAGTATCTAGGTGTTTTATTGGGTAGCCAACTATCCTTCAAGCACCATATGTTGAAGGCAGCAGATAAGGCAAGAGTACTTGAAGCATGGTTGGGGAGATTGATGTGTAATGTGAAAGGGCTGGGAGAATAGAAGAGGAGAGTTATTGGAAGGACGATGGAGTAGAGTATGCTGTATGGAGCAGAAGTGGCAAAGAGGCAAAGAGGATTGGATGGAGAAGGAAATGGTGAGAAGGTGGGAGGGATATGAAGGTGCATTAAAAATATCGATTAGGAGTAGGAGTGAGTGGATGGACCGAGAGTTTGAGTATCTACACAAGATTGGGAAGAGAGAGTTTGGAATATGTGTGAGGTGTGAGGTGGAAAATAATGAGGGTCATGTGTTTAGATGGATGAACAAGGAGGATTTAGTGAAGTTGTGGTGGAGATAATATTGAGAGGGAAAGAATGGGTGGAGGTTAGCGAACTTGAGAAAATGGTTAGGAGAAGGGACTGTTCTGATGACAAGTAGTATGAATGGATAAAAAGTGTGTGAGGGACTGCCGCCCCTCTTGAAGTATGCTAGGGTAGGCAGGGGTAACGGCGAGTTTTTAAGATGGATTTGGTTGGTAGGCATCCTCTTGAGGATGAGGATAAGGACCTATCGACCATGAGTTTCCATCAAGAGGAATAGTAGGTGAGCTGTATCATACTTAATATGTATTTGTTTCTGTTATTTCAGCCATCTGAACATAAGAAACTGACTTATTTAATTGGATCATCTCAATCGAGCACCACCACTGTCGTCAGTAACAAGACCCAGCATTTAGAAATTGATAATGATGTTTAATACAAAAGCTTTATTTTCAGTATAATTTGTTCTAAGGAAATTTAATTAAAACAGGGCATTAAAACAGTTTAGCCTATTGATTTTTTTAATAGTATACCTTGTCTAGCTTTGATTTATGATATCTAAAAGTTCGAGACGTTCTGTATAATTATCCAAATCCGCCCATTTTCGTATTGAAATAAATAACATCGTCTCAAGCTTCACGAACTTCGTATATATTTTACTCTAGCGCACAAATATATATCTGCAAAAGTAGGTATGGACCATTAAGAAACGTAAAACTAGTATTTTCTAAATAAAAATCTTTGCCAGAAAATGTCGATGTAGGAGTATGCGCGCGCTTGTTTAGCTTTTCACTGGGAATCCGAGCTAGAAAATAGACAGTCACTGCGGACTCCTTGAGTTGTTGTGGTGCTCCTGGACCTCTTTTATCATCAAAAGTAAGTAGCGTTTTTTTTTCTAAAACACAGTTTGACTTGTTCGTTAAGTAATATCGAGATTTTTCGTTTTTCAAATTCAAATTATTGCAAAGGAAAATAGTCTAAAAATAGATGTTCCACTAGTCTACTGTTAATGCTAGTTTACATGCTCTCAAGAAGGGAACTTAAAAATAATTAGGTTGGATACTTTTCAAAGCTTTTACTGTTTTATTTCGGTCTCTATTTTTATTAGTTTGACGTCATTTGGGTCAAAGAAGAAGTACGAAAAATTTAAAACTAGCTTGGGATAAAAAAAAGCTACTAGAGAAAATAATATTGTAAAATCTTACTTATCTGTTTTGATTAATGGATAAATAACCCAATAAGAATATTCTAAACAATATTCTAAACAGAGCATTGCCTGAATGTAGCAGTTACACAATTTTATTTAAATTATTTTGTCTGTCCTTAAACTTTATTTTGTATAATATAAACTTTTTTTATAATCCTTCATCATCTAGTTACTGATATTTTCTAATAAACCCAAATTAATATAGTCAGTAAGAAAGAATTAAATATTTAACACTATTAATATTAAAATAAGATGATCTGCTAGTAAAATTAACAAATATTATAAAGAATTAACAGAAATTATTTATATACTGTTTTATTTAATTATCTTTTGTCCTTGTGGTATATTTTTATATTAATATTGTTGACTAATATCCTAGGTTTTTGTGATAAAGTATCATAGCATGTCTGTGGGAAATTCGATACTTTAACAAGAATAACTTTCTAATAACTTCATATAAAAAAATAAATCAATACTACAAAAATAAAATATGAAACAAGGGGTAATAAATCTTGTAATAATCGTTTATCCTTACATAATCCTGTCGTAGAAACCTAACATCGTGACATGGATAAATTAGATAGTCTTATATATTTTTCTTTCCAATGGTATTGTGAATTCTAGCTTTAGATATTTTTAGAATGCAGTTATTTTCAGTAATGAGTGTCTTACATTTATATTTTTCTAACAAATTTAAGTCTTTTAGTTTTTTACGTACAGTGTCAGTTGGATTAAAACAATCTATTTTTCTATTCTATTGTACTGCCTTTTTAAATGTTTTTTTTTCAATTATTTTGCTTCAAAAATGCAAAAGATTTGTACCTAATATTTAAAATTCGCTAATTAGATTGGATAGTTTCATCTTCCTTGCGTTAAGATATATTAATAATTATTAAATTTGAATTTATTGTTTCTAACTGACCACATTTTATGTCTTTTTAGCTAAACTTAAAGTTAGTGATTTTACCACAACATAACCTCAAATTTTTATTTGACAGTTGCAGTTGCATAATCTTAAACAGAATTAAATTTCCTACTTTCTAATTATAAATTTAGTCTCTATAATGAAATAATTGAAAATGAGAGTTTATTAAATTGTAGTGATTATAGAAAGTCGACAAATGAGAAATCTGTCATTGAGGGATTTGGTTGCGTTGTGGGAGGTTCTTAACGAGACGATAAAATTGAAAATTACACCATACCGTACGCTTATAACCAGACTGTATTTGGCAGCGTCCACGATTTTGGGTTATTCTTGGATCTACTACTGTGCGTCTGTTATTTACGAAAGCCGGTTCCAAAAATAACCACTTATATTACATTAACAACCCGAGTAAAAATCTCCCATAAAAATATTATATGAAATATAATATAATATATTTTAGACAATAATAATTTCTGAGACACGGTTGAATAAATAAGATGAAATGTAAACAATAAAATGCATATTAAACTTGGTGCAATTTATAAATAGGTATACCATCAGCCAAATTAAAAATATCAAATTGCTTAAGTGAACCGATAATTTTGATTGAACACCAATACTCTTTATCAATCATCTATAAACAAGGTTACTTGTTCAAGGACAAGAAGATTAATAAAAATGTAATTCACAATAAAACTATAAAATTTTTTATTCCTAAAATTATTTTGGTTCATATTATGTTGACATTTTTACTAAAATATTTTCTAAACGTAAGGAATCACATTGCAAGGTATGTTTTATATATTTTTCAGCCAATAATCGATCCGGCTATTTTTAGTAAACCAGTAAAAATATTTAAAGAATATTTATATTGATTTAATTCAAATAAACAATATAATCTCTATGACTCAGCTGGGACTAGTAAAAAACTTTTCAGTGACTTTCTTTGGGGTACTTCAGACTTCAGAGGTTGTTCACATTGCTTTCAGTTTCTGTTCATCGATGGAAAAGTCTAACAGATAGCCTGGATTTATATGCTATAAAAAAAGCTCAGTGACATACGTTGGGAAGCAAGAATAAGAAGTGTCAAAGCAGTTCGTTATGAAATTAGTGCCATCCATGAAGCTTTGGGTACTTACTTTGGTAATTGAAACTCAAAAAATTGATGAAGCTCAATTTCATTGTTTCATTGGTTGTTTGGTATGACATACTTTTCCAAATTAACGTTTTTAGTAAATCTCTACAATCTCAGTAAATTCACAGAAATGTTGAAAACATGCTGCACTTTCTTGGAAGAATAAAGAAATACAGGCTTTAAAAGCGCCATTTTAACTACAAAGCAATTGCCTAAAGAAGTTGAACCGGTGTTTAGAGCCACAAAAAGAATTCGATTTGTTATACGTCAAGCAGCTGAAACAGCCTATTGTTTCTCCTGAAACGTAATTATTAGAAAGGGTCCAGAATAGGTTTCTTAGACAGTGTGCTTTTAAAATGGGAATTAGGGTAGATGATTTTCACATCAATGAGATGCTTACTCGATTAAATCTTCAATCCTTAAAAAATCGGAGAACAAAAATTGATTTATGCTGTTTACATAACATGCTTAGTGGTCGCATTAATTGTCTTGAATTATTGGCCTTAATTAAATTTAACGTTAACGGCAGAAGAATGCATAACACGGAATTGTTTCATATTCCATTTCACCAGACAAACTATAGCAGGAATGAACCTATAACTAGACTGCTGAGAATTAGGTATCAGCATAATCTTGATTTTTTCGGCTCTATATTACCACAATTTAAAAGCCAAATCAGGTGTATTCATTTTACCTAGAACATTTATGTATTGATTTTTGCTCATAGCTTTTAATATAAGTATATTTATGTATATTATTTTTCGATTATGAATGTTATAAATACATCTATAATAATTGTGAATAGGTTAATCCGTTTAATAAATAAATAAATAAGTAATTTGAGGTTGAACTTTTTAACTCTTTTAGACGCTACATTAATTTCAGTTAATGAAAGATTTGAACAGTTAAATAAGTACTGGGATTGGTATTTTTTGAAAAATATACACAGATTCCTGAAAAACCTGACTTAGTCAAACTATATATAGATAGTTGTATGTTGTGTGAGAAACTCATAAGCCCAAAATCTTTTTCGTCTGATCAGAATGTAGATTCCCCTACTTATGTTTTGAATTTGATTAAAGATCGCAATTTTCATTTAACCTTGTTACAGAATATTCTAATCAATAGAATATTTTACTATTTCTTACACTTATACCATATACACCTTAGTCTTACGAATAAAATTTGAAATATCTTTCCTTTTTTATCTCTGCAAACTTTAAATTATTTGAATTCATATACTTTTTGTTTTATAGCTTAGACACAGAAGATCTCGGTCGGTGATATTTATGACCTAAGACAATTTAACCTAATAATAATAATCTAATTCTATAGAGGCCAATATACGAGAAATTTCATAGATTCTCCAAATTAAACATCAATATCTTTTTTTTAATACCCAGTTAAAGCTTATAATTTCTACTTTTGACAAAAAATATTTTTGTAAACAAAACAAATAAAAAACAATGTTGTAATGTATCAATGGATGTTATCGAGCACTTTGTATAAAAAATATCAATTGAGTTCGTTGAATCAGCCACATCACAAAAAATTACTTAAAAATAAATACTATTATTATGCTGATAAGGAATATTAACCAACCTATTTTTTTAAATATTAGTTTTTAAAACTAATTAAAATTTTTGACGTATCACCAGTCACTCCCGTTTCATATGACATTTAAATAACAAGGCAATCAATAACATATATCCTTAGAATATAAAAACGAAGGAAGGAGCGTAATACATAAACACCAATAGTCCTAGATGGTGTTTAAAAATGGCGTCAGCAGTTTCCGGTTTGTCAGTGGCGTATCAATTTTAATTTATGATAAAATGTTGTATCAATTTCAAAAATAAAAATACTGATGTAAGAAAGTTTTAAAACGTAATACATTTTGTAAACCATATTTCTATATACACTTTTATTAAATACATATATAAATATTACATAGCTGTGCATATTCAGTAAATCACTTACGTAAATAAATTGCACATGTGTACGTCTCTGAATTCTAGTTTCTTAAATACTAAAACAGTACTGTCTCAAATGTCAAAAAAACTGTCAATAACAATAATGATGAATCATATATAGTATTTGCAAATGGCCGCTGTGACGTAATTTCCGTCGTAAACTACCAACTTGGGAAATGTGGTAGGCTCCTTCCTTACTTTTTATATTCTAAGCATATATCCAATATGTTGATTTTCATTTTTGAATAGGTAAGTGGACTATTAAATAAATAAGGAAAAATATTTTTCCTACGACCACATATGAAAGTGCTAGATTGCACACATATTTGTACTTAAGAAAGTAGCTAATATCAATACACGTATTGAAAAGTAAATATCAATACACGTATTGAAAAGTAAAAAAATATAGTTCTATGATCTGTGACATTTACGTCAAATTTATCAATAGTAAACACATGAATGACAAAGCAAGGACCATTTAAATTTTTTTTAAATCTCCCTTGTGTCAAATATTGTATGGTAATTGCCCTACGAATAAAGAATAAAAAGGAAGGAATGTTGTCATATTTTAATCTATCAAATAATCGCGACGGAAGTCGGCCATATTGAAGAACCAAATATGACTCATTCCAATCGTGACATTTGACATGTATAGTTTTTTCATGATGTTTTATATATTATTTTCTGATTTAAGTAGTTAACCCAACTCTTGAATGGGAATTACTTTTCATCTGTAGGGTTCTATTTATCTGAATTATTAAAAATTAACAAAATATTTTAATGACAACCACATTGTTATCATAGACGTTCCTTTATTTTTTATATAGACCAACTAAGTCAACTATTTATAATTACCTGCTTAGAAGTTTTTAATCTAAATTTATATTCCTACAACTTTATGACAATGTATATTACTGTACAGATAATTACAAGCGGAAAACAGTTATTTTTTTTAATAATTAATACGAGACATAAGTTTATAATACCCTGTGTGTGACACCACTGGTAACCGGAAACTTCAAGTCAGCCATATGCAAGAACCATTGCGGACATCGTCAAATCGTATTATACTCCTTCCTTTTTATTATTTATTCGTAGTAATTGCCAATACAAATTTTTCTGTATAAAGTAAGAATAAAGAATAAAGTTTCTTATAGGGTTTTAAATTTTTAAAAAATAAACATATTTTTATTCAGTATTATTATTTTTATAAAAACACTTTTAGAGAGAAGAACAGTTTATTCTTCTTTTTTATATTGGGTTATGTTCCGTGCATGTGTCGAATGTGGATTTTTGAAGTTATGTTTGTGTTCCTATTTACAATTATCTTTACGTCTATTATTATTACATTACTTTTCAATTAATTTCACCAACTGACCATTTTACTTTTAATTTTTATAGAGCCCACAAAAAATTAAAATGTCATTTATTTATTAAAGAATTTTGATGTGAATTCCTGAGAAAGGTGATTATTTGATTTTAATTAATTATATTTCCATGCAATATATAAACTCGTTTAAGTCCTAATTTTTAACATGACTAACAATTAAAATAAATTTTATAAATAAATTTAAAATATTTATTATAATAAGAAATATTGGGGTCGTAGGAAAAATCGTGTACACAACGCGTTGGAAAGTGTATTTCTTGCACTCGTTACGTTTCCGCACTCGCCACTACGCGGCTCGTGCTAAACCTCACCTGTGCGTAATACTTCACTTTCCACACTCGTTATGTAATATACTATTTTCCTACGACCCCCTATAAAAACGACATCTAACACACAGTTTTGACACTTCGAAAATTAGTAATATTATACGCGTTCGGAAAAATAAGAAAAGAAGAAGAAATATCAAACACGTGTGATATTTTTTTAAAAACGCACAGAACGTAATAATTTAAACAAGATTATAAAAAAAAATTGTATGAGTTGGATTATCTATGCAACCAAATATACACATAAGTATGGTTTTGGTTCTCTTCTAAGTTCTAAGGTAAACAAGTCCTATTTATTTTATTGTCTATAGAAGTGTGTAAATGCCTTATTATTTTTATAAGAATTGCTATAAAATTACAATAAGCGGAATTTGGGTATACTATGGGTAGGTATAACAGAAACAACAAAAAATTGAGAATTACAGGTGAAGAATTGGGTAATAAAACCCTGTGTACCTATTGGTTGTGTATGTGGTAGATTTATTCTGATTTTTTGTACAATAATTCATACTAATATTACTACTAGAGTTTATTGCACTTTTAATTAAATTTTTTGCGTATTTACAACAGGAGTTAAACATATAACATTTCTCAAGTTCCCATTTTACTTTAAATTTTTACGGAGTTCACGAAAAAAATTAAAATGTCATTAGGAATTACCATCAAAATTCTTTATTAGAAAGAGAAAGGTGGTTGGTTGATTTTAATTAATTATATTTCTATGCAATATGTAAACCCGTTTAAATTTTTAAAATGACTAACAATTAAAATAAATTTTATGTAGTAATTATTATACTGTATACTGTACTTCGGGTTCCACCATAAAGGAAACTAACAATAATTCATAACTTTTATTGCACACCAGCCATACAATGTGTCGTGAACATAACCATAAGACATCCTAAAACTAACTCACTAAGCGCTCAAAGCATGATCGGTTCTAACCTCACTTCCTTTTTCCCGCGCGTATCTCGCGCCACATACGAAAGGCGTCAACTGTCACTCTTCCTTGGCACGGAACACGACAATGTTTTATACGAGCTATTCGCGCTAAATTCAAACTGAATTTATAACATTCTACATTTATAAATAAAGTTAGAATATTCATAATTATAAAAAATATTGGGGTCGTAGGAAAAATCGTGTAATATACTATTTCATTTTTTCTTTGGATCAGTTAACCTCACATTCTGTCATATGATTGAGATTTAGTTCTTAATGAAGTAGTCCCTGAATATTTCTACCTTGGATAATAATGAACAACTTTACTATCTCAACAAAAGCCAAAAAAGTTCAGAGGCAAGTAGTGAAAAAAATAGATTTCTTTCTGATGATTTTTTTTTCACCTGTCAAAATATCACAGCTTTGTGATTTCGTCCAATGAAAACGCTTAATCTTCAATGTTTTGTTCTAAATGCTAGCCAATCATTACGTTTTATACCAATAAAACCACGAGTTGTTTTATTAGTATTAATAAAATCATAGAACTGTCAAAAATTCAATAAAAATATTGAACAATTAATTTTCTTGTTAATAAGTAACATTCATTTATATTATCTAAATATTCTAAAATATATTTTGTTAATATTATCACAATTCAATTCATATAAACCAAAATAAAAAATAAAATAGGTAGGCACTTTAAAACGAACCTGGTGCATGTAGATAAAACCACCGGATGTGGTTACCCCTCCCATTTACTTATCTTGCTAGTTTAGCCGTAGCCCTAACCTAGAAAAGTTATTTGTTAAAGTTATTGAAAGATCATTATGAGTATTTTCTTTTAAAAGCAATGTATTTATTAACTACTATTATGTGTAAACCCATTTCCTTTCTGTCTAGATCATAGGTAGGCAACACAAAATACATGTAATTTGAATTTAAATCTTTTGTCACTGTTAAATCTTTACTTTTTATAATTAAAAATGGAGTTTAACAGCGAAAATAGATTAAGTGAAAAATATCAATGAATTATTAAATAAAGTAGAATGGTTCAAAAAATAATCTTCTCAAATACCACTTCTGTAAAATGTGACTAGATAAATTTTAAGGTCCTTTGAATAGTATTATATACTTATAGACACATTTATTGATTTTCACATTATAATATCTACATTTGGAATATTAAATACGATACTGTGTGAAATTTTTGCAGGGTTCAGCTAATTATATTATATTATTATTTTTAAACCAATTTGTTTATACAAAAAACTCTCCGGAGTTACAGTTCCTAGAATAATAGACTATTTTTTTAAATTACGCAGATGTAATTTAACACCTTTATTTTTCTTTATTTTAAATGCACATTTTGATGTAACATAATATTTTTGTTTTTTTTACCTTTATTAAAATATTGTCACGTATTAATTAGTATACAGGGTGTTTCAAAAAAAGATAACACCGTCTCTAGGATTGGTAAAAAACTGAAAAATAATTGGGGTTTGCTTAGTAAAATTTTTTTCTAACGCCATCCGTTTTTTACCTATCCTAGAGACGGTGTTACCTTTTTTTGAAACACCCTGTATAAAGACACGAATATATTTAGTTTGAGACTTTGTTAGATAATTTTGTATTAATAAATAATTTGTAAAAGTTTGTTTTTAAAAAATTGTTTCAAGTTTGAATACCTAAACATAATTCCAGCTTTATAATATTAGCATAGATTTAAAAAAGATAAATGTATATTATTTAAAAAATTATAATTCCTTTACTCTATATCATGCATCTGAATTATTTATAAACATTTAAAACATACAGCAACTAATTTGTTTGGGTAAACTTTGTTCAGCAGAATACAAAAGTTAATATTTCATTGGATATTTATTTTTTTGACAGTTCCTGGGTTCAAATCTAAGGTAACTGCGCGCTATTAACAGTAGAAGTAACTGAGCAATAAAGAATGTTGGCCAGATAAACCAAGTTGGCATAACAACATCTAAAAATATAAGCTATTGTTAGCTCCGCATCCAAGATTTTAAAGGTTCTCTAGAATAACGTATTTATATGCTAGACCATTCTGCCGTTTAACTATTCCACTACATTGTTTCTTTGAATAAGTTCTTATTTCGTATCTTATTTGTTTCAGAGTTTTTTGTAAATCTCTCTAACCATGTCTGACGAGGAAGAAGTTTATTCGTAAGTAGATAATATTGTATAGGAAGTCAGTTAAACACGCTATAGGAGCTTGTATGCAATTTCTACGGTTATTTATTAATTAGTTTTGTTTTAAAGTAATTTTTTTTAATTTTATGTTTATGTAAAAATTGTTTTCTTTGGTCCTCGAGCTTTGTTGCTAACAGCGGCGAAAAATCTGTTGTCTTTGTCTCTTCAATGTTTCTGTTTTGGATATTTTTAGTGAAGAAGAAGAGGAGGAGGAAGTCGTTGAAACGTAAGTAACATTAAAGATCATCAGTTAGAAAGAAATGCAACTGTGTCCCCCACAATTTACTTTACAGGATATCCAAACGATATTGTTTTCGTTTTCCCAAGTTTGGATATACTGTTTCAAACAGTAATTCATATTAATTGTGTAACCAAATGTAAATAGTAGTCTAATATTTTGATGTATTTGTTTATGAAAGACGTGCAGTTCTAGAAAATTCACCAGAAAAATGTTTCGTTCCAAAAATTTCATGAAAGAAATAAAAATCTCTAGAGTTGGGTATAAAGAAGAAAATTCTTGAATGAATAATGTTTTACATATAAAGCTTAAAATAGTTAGCAATGCATAATATACAGTACGTCCATAAAGTAACTCATAAATTCATTATTGGCTAAATGAACAAAAAAAATAGAAATTCCCAAAACAGGTAGATTTTTGATTTCAATTTACTATTGTTTCAAATCATAATCTAATATACAGGGTGAACCACTTTCGTGTAATGACGTCTTCACCATTTTTGTCAAATGGAACCCCCTCTTTTTTTCAATTTCCAAATTGCCTTTGCTGAGCTGATTCCAAAAATTTATAATATGTTGCTTCAAATTGGTACATGGTGGGCAAAAATGCAAAAATTGACTTACAAAATAATGAAAATGACGAATAAACGTAATAAACACATTAATAGTATATTACATAACAAGTGTGGAAAGTGCAACATTTTGCACGAGTTAAAGTCTAGCAAGAGCCGCGTAGCGGCGAGTGCAGAAACTAAACGAGTGCAAGAAATACACTTTCCAACGAGTTATGTACACTATTTTTCCAACGACCACGTAAAAAATCCTTCAACAAAAGTATTTTTTAAAGTAAAATCACAGAATACACCTTATTCTGTGACAAAATCCAATCAGCCTTGGAACTTCACTATCTGGAGAACAAATTTTCTTTCAAATGCATAACCCAGTAATCTTTGCATTTTTGCCCACCCTGTACCAATTTAAAGCAACATATTATACCTTTTTGGAATCAGCTAAGCAAAGAAATGGTGATGACGTCATTACACGAAAGTGGTTTGCCCTGTATATTAGATTATGATTTGAAACAATAGTAAATTGAAATCAAAAATCGACCCCTTTCGGGAATTTCTAATTTTATTGTTCATTTAGCCAATAATGAATTTATGCGTTACTTTATGGATGCACTGTATAATAACAGTTTTATTAATTTTAACACTATAGAAACCTTATAGCATTAATATTAATTGTCTTCAGAATCGGCGACAAGAACAGCATCCTTAGCGTATCAAATAATGGCCCTAAAGAAAGTGTTACCCATTTTAAATCCAGCTGATTATAAACTTCAAAATTACTTCTTTTGTGAAAAGTTTTGTCTTTTTTGGCCCAAAACGAATGTTTGGTTTTTTTACATATGCCGTGACCTTGAGGAACTTGCTTAAATTGACGTCTTTTCTGAGTTTAATTACACTTTTTAAACTTGAGTACCTGGACCATTGAGTATTAGGCTTGAATTTTTTTGAAATTTCAGCGAAATATGCCAAACAAAACGGCTTTGAAAGTTTTGATTCCATTATTCTAACACCAGTTTTTATATAAAATATATTCTTTTTCATACCTATATAACCGGATTTTGATGGAAGCAAATCCACTTCTGCACTTCTAGCTGGTTCCAAAACTGACTTTGGCAAATCTTCCTAGGAATTACTACGACGGTAAAATAGACTGTAAAAGTCCTGACGTCAACTGTTGGTAGTACTGAAATTAGATTTGCATGTAAATATCCATAAGTGACTGTGTATTTCGTTTATGCCGTGAAAAGAGTAGTTATGTGAGGTTATGTCATTTGATTTATTCTTAGACAAGGAAAGAGAGAGGACTGCGCATTCGAATCAATTTGTGTAACCCATTTACCACCAAACTAATGGCGGTCAATATTGACATAGGCGTATCATACGATTTTTCTTAGACGATTATTAAATAATCATTTTCATTATTTCGTATTACAAATCTAATTTAAAAAAGTCTTTGAATTTATACTGCTCCAAAAAAAAACAACAATCATTTTAAAACATATTTATTTAATAAATATTACAATTTTAATCTATTTTATCTATTTTAAATATATGTTTTTGTTCCACGCCACTGCAAAACTATTACATCTATGAGAAAATAATAACAATTAATTGAAAAATAATCTTTAAAACTGAATGAAAACAATGTTCAAAATGTATGTACAATTAATTTAAGTTATCGTACATAACATATGTAATTTAGTTAAACATCTATTACCTGAAAGCTGTAATATTAATAAAAATAAATTTCAAGGAAATAGTTGTAAAATACTTCTTACCTATGAAATGAAATTCCTTGCTCTTTTTTAGCACTCTGACTATTGCACTTATAAGCTACACAATTAACCATTTTAAAATGTCTATTCAGTTTATTAAAAAAGGTGAAAATTAATAAAAAACTAAAAAAATACAATTCGATGTTCCAAATTTGTTTGCCACCAAACGTTTGAAAATTGGCTTCACTCTCACGCATAAGGTTTTCATTGCCATGCGTTGTCCTCTCTCTTTCCTAGTCTAAGGATTTATTACATTCTTTTTACTTTTAGTGGACTGAACGTCTCACTATGGTTATGTGCTTTGTACTTGATATATTATATCCTCAATTCCAACTATAAGATCAGTAATTTCGTCAGGTTTGCTTATAAATCGAACTGCACCAAATATTTTCAGTTTGTCTTTGAATACTTTAATTTAGTGTGCAGTCAAGTCTCTCTATATTGATCTATTTACCTTTGGCATATACAATTGCGGTATTCTTTTCACGGCGCATGTTGGGGTGGATGTTTTTTACTGTTCCAAGTGCAAAGTTTGTCTGTTACAGACACATTATGGTTTCCAAATATAGCCAAAGCTGCCAAGTGATGGCACCTGAATCATCCCCTTAGGCAGTTACATTCAAAATGCTAATCTCAGAATCGAATATCATGTTTTCAACATGACCCAATTTCGCTGCATTTCCTCCTCTTAAAATAAAGTACAATAGCTGACAACTTGATAACGTGGTTTCCAATTATTTTCGGATTAAACATAAATCAAAACGAACAATTATTCTCAAATACCCAGTAACACTAAAATCACATAAATCTGTATCCGATAATTTTCAAATATACCTACTGTAGATGCTGGTGTTAAAAAAATTTATAATTCCACGCGGTTAGTTAAAATTAATAAAATTATCAATACTTAAAAGTGTTTTTTTTTAACATATTTTAAGTAAGCAGTGTATTTAAAACGACAATATGGTTGATTTTTTATTTCTTTTAGTTAATCTTCCAGATTAACCATCCGTCTGAATCAGCCTATGCGCATGCACGAAATTATTCGAAGTTGGCAGCGGGACAGCCGCGCAGTGTTGCCAGTTCAAATATTTTTCCCTGAAACCCTATAGTTTAGTTTTGATTTAAATTTGATTGTAAAAAAAACGCACGTTAATAAGGATCTTTACTGCTAAAATTCATAAGTAATAAATTAGATGCTAAAAACAGCAATTAAAAATACTAATAAAAATGTAGGTAATCAAATAAATTGTAATTTGCGAATATAAAACTAAAAATTCATGGTAGGTATTTGAATGTTAATGAAAAACATTAACTACTACAATAAATCCAATAGAAACTATAAAGGAAACCCATTTTAAATAACGCATATAATATTAAAATTAAATAATATATAATTTTAATATTACCTATACTAAGTCTTCTGATTTATTTAATGCATATTATTTTTACATGTATATAAAATATAATCCAAAATCAGCCCATAATTGAATATTCTTGTTATAATATAGTAACGTTATCTGTAAATGAGCATATTGTACGTTCAACATTTTACAGATAACATTGATGTTATTTTGAGATTAATTAGGTACTATTAGTAAATATTTTGTATGTTATGATGAAGATTAACTTATAACTTAGAAGTTCAGTCAGAATATAAAAAATAACTAACAATATTACTATTCACTCAGTTTATTTTTCATACAAATGTGGCAACGTAGCTGGAGATTTAAAGTTTGCCAGTCTTATCGACCAATAAAATTATTTATGAAAATTCAAATTGTCGCATGCGCATTAGGCTGATTCAGGCGGATGGTTAAACTAGAAGATTACCTTCTTTTAATTGACATAGTTTAAAATGTTGGTGATGAATTTTTTGATTATTTTTGGTAATTTTTAAAGCCTTAATATGACAGGTACGATTATAGAACTGCACCGTAGAGCGTAGTAGTCTTGTTTTAATACTTTGTGTTTTCTTTATTTTACAGAAAAACGTAAGTTTTTCGTCTAGTACTTCAAATATGATACATCTGGTAGAATCGTATGTGTTCAGTAAAAATCTAGTAGTAGAGTAGTATTTCTTTTTGTCAATATTTTTTTGCTGTTGTCTTTTTAACTGTAGTATTAGTGTTTTTCTGTTCTCACCAAAATTATATGTTTTTAATATCGAATGTTTTTATTGTTTTTCGATATATTTTTTATCATTTTTACCTTTTTTTTCCAACGCCAACCCCACCCTGCCCCCTTGTGACGTACGCAATAGGACTACCACCACTACCACCAAAGTCGAGTAAGTTTTTTATAGAGATAGATGTTCGCAGCTTTTGTTCGCTTTAAAGCTGCTCCTTTTCGTACATAGTTCATAAAAATGTCACTAGAGTTAATTTGGAAAGAGCTTATAAACTAGACACATTTATTTATGTAGGTGTAATTTGATAAAAAAACTTTATAGCTTTTTAAATTAAGTGTGTATTAAATTGAATATTAAAATCGAAACTATACTGAAACCACGGGGGCGTGCTTATTAATTTTTGAGAGGGTTAAGAATGAAAGAAAAATTCTTAGTACAATTATTTCAAATATTCATACACATTTTTTATTTATTTCATTAAAACTTTGCAATATCGTAATAATCATGGTAATTATAGTAGGTACCAAATAAATTAACAATATTAATAAAAAACAGAATATATACAGGGTGATTGATGATTGTGAGGAAGCTCAGTAGATCTGTTATAGTAAAAATTACAAAAAAAAATAATTGACAAAAATTGTTAACAGCTTTAGACTTCACATTTTAAAATTAGTTACAATCTTACAGGGTATTCCATAAGATGGTGGCACACCAAACTTATATTTTTTTAAATGGAACACCCTGTATTTTATTTTAAATTCCAAGTCTGCATCACTTCCACATCACAACAAAGTAAAGTTTTATTGTTATACCGGGTATTTAAAAAGTTATAACAATATTACTTGAAAATTGTATCAAGGTTAACTCCCTGTATAAATAAAAAGGAGTATAGGAGCATTGATCTATTGCAACCATAGTTTTTTAATAAAACATATTCGTTAAATCAAATACAGGGTAAGTCAAAATGGAAGTACATTATTTTCTTGGTAATTTTAAATAGAACACCCTGTATTTTATATCACTATCGAAAAGTACTTTAAATTTTATGAAGTACTCCTTATACCTAAAGTTATCAGTTTTCTAGATATTTTTATTTTTCCATCAAAGTATTCATTTGGTAGATATTTTAACGTTTACCAATAAAATGATTGTCAGAATTTATAGGAAATACTAGTAGAGAGAACCCAATAAATTGGAAACAGTTGCATTCAACTATTTTGGTTTATTATGGATTTTCAGAGGGGATCAGCACCCCTTTCACCCCCTAACTTTTTTAGGGCTATAATTTAACAAAATATGGACCGCCACAGGAATCAAACGTCTATTCTTAAACTTTTGTGTCTCTCTGTATTTCTTTGTAAATATTTTATTATGGAAGATACAGCCGATTTCAATATTGAATATTTAAACTACATTTTCACAAATATTAAAAGCATCTAATTGTGAGTCTTTCGGCAGGAGAAATTGGCTCACGAACACAATATATTCTAGTTAATGCTGGACCTACCAATTCTAATAAATTGTTGACGTTTTCACTCGACATTAGGAGATAATTAAAATATTTTTCAGTGTCAGTAAGGCGCATTTCTTCCAACAGATTGTGATAATCACCCTGTTGTCGTCTATCTTGAAAAATAGTACGAATCCAGTATTTCTTTGGCTGCCTTCTTCGTTTTAATGCCATAAGCAATGAGCATAACACAAAAACTTGTTTTCTTTTTTGTTCAATTGATGGTCTCATAATTGTAAACAAAAGAGTAAGGTTAAAATTACTCCGATATCGCAGAAAGTTAAACATATTTTAACATTTTCCGATTATCGGAAAAAGTTATATTTTCGAATACAGATTTCGCGCCATTTGCTTTTTAAATTTTTAGACCAATTAAAAATTTTTCGTGTGATCGGATCGTCGGATTTCGGATGCCTGAAAACTTACCTTTATTGTTTTGATTAGGGTTATGGACAGTAGCGTCGAAATACCAATGGCTTAGTTATTTATTTTTAAATTGATATACACATTGAATCTAATGTAATAATTAATTTTGTTGGATTATAGCAAAGCTTTTGATATGCTAAATCACGAAATGTTATTTTCTATTTTAAATTACATTGGATTGAGTGGTTCAGCAATTCAACTTTTCCAAAATTACTTTAAGGATAGAACTCAACAAGTACTCTACCAAGGAAAATTATCTAATAAAGGTATTATTAAAAAAGGCGTACCTCAAGGGTCAATTCTTGGACCGATAATATTCTCCATATACAGTAGTAACATTCCGTCAGTACTAAATCTACTTGAAGCTTATAGGAACGCTGATGACACTCAGGTTCGTTATTTTTTCTGTAAAAATGATCTACTTCTAGCTGAAAATATAATTAATAGTGAGTTAGCGACACTGATACAGACTTCCACACATCATGATCTTGTAATAAATTCTTCTAAATCGTATGTTCTACCTTTTGGTAACTTAGAATTGGACGAAATGAACATCAAAATAGATAATCAAGTTTTAAAATGGGTTGAAAAAACTAAAAATCTTGGAGTTATCATAGACTCAAAACTAAGATTTTCTGATCACGTTTCGTATGTGTTACAAAAAGGTTATGCAAAACTTAAAGCTCTTTACCCAAATAGACATGCCTTATCTTCTAAACTAAAAACTAATCTTTGCGATGCACTAGTTCTCTCTCATGCAAATCACTGCGACTATGTTTACGATTCATGCTTGAGTGCGTTCGACAAAAAAAGACTCCAAAAATTACAAAATTCGTGCTTAAGGCTGATTTTTGGAATAAGAAAGTATGAGCGAATATCTCATACCCTCGCTTATAACCGTTGGTTATCTATGGAAAATAGAAGAAAGTTACATTCCTTAACACTGTTTCATAAGGTTATTGTTACAGAAAGACCACCTTACCTATTAAATAAAATTCGATATAGAAGTGACATACACAATATCAATATTAGGCACAAAAACACTATTACTATTCCTCAGCATAGAACAGCGATGTTTGAAAGATCATTTCGGTTTCATATGGCTTCGAATTATAATAAATTACCACCAGAATTTAAGGATATGAATATTAGCAAATTTAAACGTAAAACCTTTGAGATGTATAACGACCAATCTTCTCTTGCAGATTAAACCTTGCTAAACTAAAAAAAAAAAAAAAAAAATCGGGTTCTTGAGGAAGAACAGCTATGCTGATCTTGCGCCTTTTAACCAACAGTATTTGTTTGTTTCTTGTATTGTTGTATTATATAGTTGGTTAATAAAGTCATTATTATTATTATTATTATTATTAATAATTGCATGTTACCAAAAATATGAAGAATATTTCTGGGTAGAGGCCGTGGATTCTGAGTAGACCCGTGACGTCGTAAATAGTTGCGCACAACTGAATGGCAGCGGTGCATTAGAGAGAGACAATACGACGTAAACGGCGGACTGACCAGAATGAATCAGTAAGGGCTGCAATTATTAGTATAGTTAATAGGACAATTTTCAAACACAAATTTGTGTACTACGCCGGTTGACGTCACAGGTCTACTCAGAATCCACGGCCTTTATATGTTTGCACATTATCATTCTACGTAATACTGGCAACAGTGCTAACTCTGTGGCGTCTAGAATGTAGTTATTTACGTTTTATCTTGGTAACATTTTCTCTCTCTCTCTCATACTCTCTCTAGTGTTTATAAGCTCTTTGATTTTAAGTCATAAATATTGCTTCTTTTTTTGGCATACAGTGAACTCTTAATAAAATTTATTATATTAACCTTTACTATGCGAGAGTCCATCTTATTAAGAACAACTAAACGGTTGAACGAAATTTCCACTATTTATTCGAAAAATACGTTTTTAAATTCTATGACAGCTGCTAAAAACTAGCATCGTCAGATTGACATATTGAAGTTACATTTTGTTTGTTTGTAGCTAGGTACCTGATTTTGATTAAGTAGTATTAAGGCTAGACCAAGTAATAGGACATAAGAATATTAAAGCCTAGATGTTATTAGCCCTACGGAATTATCCTGGATGTATTTCCCTCAAAGATCAGTATAACTGTGCAATGGAAAAAACTATATCATGCTGATCTTTACATTCAAATCACAAAATAATGTTGGTACAATAGTGGAAGTTTCATTCAACCTCTTATTATTTACTGCTTTTAATTAGTGAACTCTTAAGTGCCCCATTAATCAAGACTCACTGTATAAAAATATGTACGAAATGTTATAAATGTTAATTTTCAGCTGTCCTACACCAGCCTGCAATAAAGTGTTATTTTTTTGTTTTTGTTTTTTTTACATGGCAAATAGCTTCAATGGAGTCTATTTTTTTTATTGACGCCATTTCTTTTTAACTAATAATTTTCATAGAAGAACAAATCTGGCTGATTTTTTTTTAATTATTGTTATTTTTTGCAAAATGTACGTTTTTGCTTAGATTTAAGTTTTTTAATATCTAATTAGGTGATAACTTCGGGTATTCAAAAAACAAGCGCTTAAATGTTAGCAAATTTAAAAGTTAAATAACTTTTATAGCACAGATGATATTGCAACAAGTGAAATATAAATTATTTTAAATTATATATCAATAAAACACAACGGGCCGGTTGCATAAACACTTGTTAAACCTTTGTTAGCTAGCATTATGTTAACTTTTGACAAATATATGTCCAACGATTGAAAATTTAAGGATGAACCACGTTAACGGCCATTTCAAAAAGATGAAGTTGACGGTGCGGTGTTGTCGGCTTAAATTATTTTTCCCTCAAACCGAATAATTAGATTTTAGTTTATTTGTTTATTTTAGTCATTTGTTTGTACCTTAATAATGTATTTATAAATTAATACTGGCAGAATCTTCAAATAATAAATGATTCTCTTGTTTTGATAGTAATCTGTAATTTTAATATTTTAATATGGTATCAAATGAAAAAAAAAATAAACTACTAGAATAAATACATAGGAAATTAAAAAATAGTAATAAAAAAAGAAATATAAGAGGTTTTTTTCCACTATTCAAATTATATATTCTTGTTTTAATGATAATCTGTAATTTTGATGAACTAACTTTAACAAAGAACGTTCAAAATTCAAACATATATAGAGTTAACACGTTGTTAAGTAACATAAGTTTAACAAACGTTTATGCAACCGGCCCAAAGTGTATCAATATCAGACCACAACGTTCATATTTCGGTCTTAGACCATCATCAAGCTAAGACAAAGAGATACAGGTCAGAATCACAAATATAATAAATAATAATATTAAAGTGTGGGGAATGAACAAAACAGTTATTTAAAATCAAAATTTGTTAACACTTCAAAGCGGCTGTTTTTAGTTTACCACAGAGTATTCCAAACCAAATTTAACAACGAATGTTGTAAACATTGGATACTTAATAAAAATGAGCCCGAGAAAATAGTTTAAAAAAAAATAGAATATATTTCGCTTAAAAATGTATTTTAATGGACAACAAATTTTTTAGCGAAATATATTAAGTTTTAAAGTTACACGATCACCGAATTAAGTGCGGAAGTGAAAACGGGAAATTTTTACATGAATGGATTTAATTATTAGTATTAAATTAATATCATTAATGAGATAAACTTTAATACTCATTCATTACGCAATTATACACAAATATATCAATGTATATTGCATTAAAAAATCAGAACTATTAGATGCCTACAATTATTTTACATTAAGAAGTTTATCTATCAGAAAAATCAGCTTTGACATTGTTGAATCAAGTTCATTACATAAAAATTAAATTATTTCAATGTCAGGTGGGGCATGTTTCCCAAGAAGTAGTTTTTTTCTTTAGAAAACGATCAAGCTTGGTTTGGAAAAGATTCTAACCCCTAGAAGGGTCAGTAGAAATATTTTTTCTATTTTTAATTTTTTATATTGTATCTTTCATTTTATGGAATATTATTTATTATTTCTAACAACCTACATAAAAGAAGGAAATAAAAAAAAGTCAGTAGAAATATTTTTTCTATTTTTAATTTTTTCAATTTTTATATAATTTTTGGGATTTGAGAAAAATGGGACACTCTTTATGATTTTAGTTATTAATTTCCATATAAATAGGACATCCTGAATATATTTTTCAAAATTTTAGTCCCTAGGCACACTTTGTCTAGAATTTTTGTTTTTAACAAAATGGATTTAAATATTTAGTTATTGGTCCACATATTTTTTATTTTTTTAACAAATAGGATACTCTATATGACTCTTTTCAATTCCATTTTTTGGGACATTCCGAAAACATATTTTTAGTATTTCTAAATATTTTGAGCATCCTATGTATAAATAACTTAAACACTTTTTTTAGTAATTTAACTTCATTTGTGACACTCTGTATACACATTTAAATATTTAAGTTACTGGGACAAAGCATACAAATTTTTTTGGTTTTTCTTAATGGGTGAGTGGTCGTTCAACATCCCTTACACTGTGACTTGAAAGATCTGTTGTGGCCTCTCATGAAGCTCATCAGGGTCATTGGCAGACCAAATTTATTGATCCTTAGTCTCTCGAGCTATGGGCAGATACACAAGATATGCTCCACCGTTTCATCCCCAGCCTTTTTACATGGGACACTCTATATAACTTTTTTGGCATATCTCTTTAGTACTTTTGAACCCATTCAGCCATCCTACATATACGGGGTGGGGATAAAGTATGGAACCAAGTAAATATCTTTTAAACGAAAAGAACGATATTTATGAAAATTTGCAGGTAAGTGCAATGGAACAAAACGCATCTGATGTACATTTTTTTGATAATAATATACTTCCGGTTTAACCGGAAATGCCATCAACTTCTTTAATTTAAATGGGACACCCTATATATTTTTACAGATTTTGAAAGAGCTTGTTATTTTGAATTCATACATACTGAGTTTAGTGTAAGAAATTTGTAAAAACAAGGAATATAGCACTTTAACCAACCTCCTTTGAGTTTTTTGCACTAGAGCAAAAAACTATTTAGATAAACTAATTGATGTTGTTTGTATCCTTAGTAATAACTAAACAAGTACTGTTTAGTACGTCTTTTGTTATTCAAGTGTCAAATTCTAATTGACGGAAATAAATTGCACAATTTAGAATGGTTCAATTAAGTGAAAAAGAGCGTATTGAAATTTTAATGATGATCGGTTATGGTGATCCGATGAGGCAACTTTTTGCTTAAATGGAACAGTTAATCGCCATAACTCAAGGTATTGGTCAAATGAGAATCCTCATTGGATTCATGAAGCACATACCCAGCATCCACAGAAGTTAAATGTTTGGATGGGAATTGTCGAAAATAAGCTTATAGGCCAATTTTATATCGACGGAAACTTGAATGGTGACAAGTATTTGGATCTACTAAATAACGAAATTATTTCTGCACTTCAACAGAATGGGCAATTACCTCAAAATATTTGGTTTCAACAAGATGGAGCACCCCACTATAATAGACGGGTTAGGGATTTTCTGGATGCGAATTTTCCAAATCTATGGATTGGACGTAGAGGATTCTTAGAGTGGCCTGCTCGTTCTCCGGATCTTAGCCCGTTAGATTTTTTTTCTTTGGGGTTATCTAAAATCACGTGTTTACGTTAGACGACCAACAAACTTACAGGAATTGAGACAAAGAATTATTGATGAATGTGAACTAATACGTGGAGAAGTCTTGGAAAGAGTGACTCAAGAATTTGTTAATAGGATGGCATATTGTCAGCAAGTAAACGGCGAGCATTTTGAACATTTGAAGTAATTTTGTTTCTCATTATTCTAAAATAATGAAATGTAATGTAGTGAAATTGAACTACTAACAGTGAGTTATTCCTCGTTTTGACAAATTTGTTTACATTAAACTCAGTATGTATGAATTCAAAATAACAAGCTCTTTCAAAATCTGTAAAAATATATAGGGTGTCCCATTTAAATTAAAGAAGTTGATGGCATTTCCGGTTAAACCGGAAGTATATTATTATCAAAAAAATGTATATCAAACGCGTTTTGTTCCATTGCACTTACCTGCAAATTTTCATAAATATCGTTCTTTTCGTTTAAAAGATATCTACTTGGTTCCATACTTTATCCCAACCCCGTATATAAATCACTTGCAAACATTTTTTTTATAAATTTTAACTTTCTTTGGGACATCCTGTTAACATAAATTAGTGTAACACTTTTTTATGATTTTTAAAATTTAAGGAAATCGGAATATACTTTGGGATAATTTTTTAAGTAATGATGATATTTGTGGGACTTCCTAATTACATTTTTTTAAATTTCAATGGTTTGGGACACTTTTTTATACACTTTTTACAATTTAGTAAAAATGGGACACTCTTTATGATTTTAGTTACTAATTTTTATATTCATTGTACATCCTGATAATATTATTTAGTATTTTTGTCAATTGAGACACTCTGTATACAATCTTTAGAATTTTAACGAAATAGGACACGATTAGGATCACGTGACCTGTGGCCATTACAGAAAAAGTGCGCCGCTAAAGAAGTTTTCACTTAAAAAAATTCATAAAACAGATTCAATGCTGAAACTTTTTCTGAAGAACGTAACAAAAAACTGATCGTGTAACTAACAATGTACAAAAATTTTAACTTTTATTGATAATACAGAGAAGGAGCGGGAGATCCAGAATTCATCAAACGTCAAGACCAAAAGAGATCAGATCTCGATGAACAGCTTCGTGAATACATCGCAGAATGGCGCAAACAACGCGCCAAGGAAGAAGAAGACTTGAAAAAACTAAAGGAAAAACAGGCCAAACGTAAAATTACGCGTGCAGATGAAGAAAGGAAAATGGCAGAACGCAAGAAGGTACAATTCAAATCAACACATATTTTCCTTGAAATTCATTACGCTTATTATTATTTTCACAGGCAGAAGAAGAACGTCGCATCCGTGAAATTGAAGAAAAGAAACAGAGGGACATCGAAGAAAAGAGACAACGTCTCGAAGAAGCCGAGAAGAAACGTCAAGCTATGATGCAGGCTCTTAAAGACCAAAACAAAAACAAAGGACCCAATTTCACCATCACCAAAAGAGACGCCGCAGTAAGCAACAAAGTTCTTTATACTATTTATAGAAGAAAAGACTCATAAAAGGAGGTTAAACATTAGAATACTGACCACTCATAGTCTGTAAATTTATTAAATTTGATTATCTAGATAACAATTATTTTTAGTTTTGTCAAATAAAGTATAGTTTGCTTATTTTATACTTTATTTTGTGGCAGTCTTTTTGTAATGTTTAACCTCGTGTTTTATCTGTAAACCCTTTATTTTAAACTGATTCCCTTAACGTAGTATTAGGTTCTGTTAACCTCAATACCTTATTCTTATTATACGGGCATTCTTTTTGATAATATAGTACCATTTTAATAAAATGGTACTCAATTTTGACAATTAGGTACATTTGGCCACAATTTTATGTCCAAGTAGTGACCAGTGTGTATGTTGTGTTATAGAATTATAATTATTTTATAGAGGTGAACTTAAAGCTTCCTATTTCTCCGAAACAACTATTATTATAGTGTTGAAGAAGAAAATTTTGAAAAATGAAACAAAACTAAAACGATAGAGGTGAAGAATAAAAGAAACGCGAGGAAAGAATAGAAAGATAACATGAAGAGATGTATAACGAGCACACTTTTAATTGTACAACGCCCGTTTCGATAACCAAATTATCTTCTTCAGAGATCGAAGGTAAACTGGAGAGATGGAGCTATTCTTATGAGGGAAAGTTTATTGAACCCTGTATAAAAACCGCCGAAAACTTCAGCAGGCTTGCTGGATTTGAAGCTCATGACTCCTTTAAATGAAAACGCCTTATCGAAGGAGGAAAAAAACAGACAGACTTCAAAAATAGCATTTATTCATGATTCTAAAGAAGAAAACGCTATATAATTGGACAAAAAATAAGCAAGTTGAACTGTTGAAGATTTGATAAAAGTGTTGTTCTCAAATGAGAGCTATTTTTTTGTAAAAAGAGCACCAATGGAAACATAACCTAAAATTTCGATGAAACAGTAAAGCTTTATTCATAACCTCCCAATTATAATTACAATTAGTACCTACGCAAAATAACAATACAATTTAAAATAGAGTTAAAGAATTATCATTCATCATGCCCAATTTTCCAAATTAGTTAAACATTTTCCATATTGGATAAACTTAAAAACCATAGATAATACAACACCAAACTCTCGTGTTACTACTTTATCTATGGTAATGAAATAATTTAGGTTATGTCCATTTGCTTACTTCGCTTATTTTCTATAATTTGCTATTTGCTTTATTATTTTCTTATATTTGTTATTTTTTATATAGTAAATCGCCATTAACCATATTTGAGGTTAGGAAATTTGAGAATTTTGAATAAGTGTATCATTTCTATTTCACAATTGAATTATAGTGGCTATATTTTGAATTTTGCAAACTATTAATAGAAAGTATGAGTGGAAACAGTAATTTAAAGGTTGTGAATGATCATATTAAGTCGTTTGTAAAACTTTAACTGCTGATTCTAAGTATCTACTGTAATTGTAATTTGTTGGTTGTGAATAAAGCTTTAATCACACGTAGAAGAAGAAAATCTATGGTTTTCGTATTGAGTTCGGAACATTTCGCACATGTCCGTTTAGCAGCCTCCAGACACTTTCCATGAAAGGATTACAGGCCAAATGTTAACTTTAAACTACAGTCTACACAAACATTTCTTCCGGGAAAAGATTTTTTATTGAAACAATATTCAAAGCATTATTTCACGTCGAGCAATCAATCAAAATATTTAGACACTAGTACAATACCAAGACTATCAGCTTATATTTAATAATGGGTTTAAGAATAAAGATGAAGTAACTTCTTACTTAAAAAAAGATAATAACAAATCTTCAAAAAGAATACAGTTTATTTTATTCACTGTCAAAATCAATGCTATCAAACTTTATGCTAATCATAATTTGCTAGTAAATAAAACAATTTTAGGTTATGTAAACAACATCAAAAAAATCATATAATATCATATTTTTTTTATGGAAACAAATATGGATTAGCAAAAAGATTTAAAGTTTCAAGTGAGGTTAATATACTGGTACCATCAAGTAGAAAAATCCATGTCACCATCAACCCTCAGTATCTTTAACTGTAATATTCTTAGACCATATACAAATAGACTGGCTGTGACGTCATTTTTCTAAACAACATACTGAAGCCAATATTATCTTTCTTTGTCGCATGAAGTTCGTGGAGCTACGGGATGAGGTGTGTGGGCGGTACTGTTTACAAACAACAAATACCAGCGGCGCAAATGTATTTGAATAGGTACCTAACAAGGTTTTAACTCTAATCAAAATTCTTAAATCATAACTTTAACCCAAAATTAATACAACGAAAACAATACCACAATTAGTTTATGAACAGGGTAAGATTAATGTTTACATATGATTCGCAATGTTCCATGCTATAAGAGACAGTGCAGTCGAAGATATACGAAAACAACCGAAGAAGTTTTATTCAAACGTGGATTTGTTTGTAAACATTAGTTATAGAACACAACATAAAGTTATTTTGGCTTCACAACAAGGACAGAAAATTGACGTCTATTTGTATATGGTCTAAGGTAATATTCAACTGTCTGTAAATCGTCTTAATAGTCTGCCCCCGATTCCGTCAAATTATCAACACAAATTGAAAAATGTTAATAGTCAAAATTTCAAAATATGATTAATTTTCTTTGAACCTGGTTTGGGCCTCGAGATTTTCCATAGTTAATATAAATAATTGTTGTCCGCGTCACCTTTCTCTGACTTCCTATCGATTATTTTATTTTTGAATGTTTCCGTTATTTCTTTAGCCTTTCTATAAAAACTAAATATGCTTTGTTTATGCATTTATCTTTGATTTCATGTTACTTCTCTAATATTCCTTAATTTGATTATTGATAAACCTGTATCTGCACATATCAGTATTTACTTACACATATTTTATTATTTCATCTAATTTATGTTTTTATTTTTGATTCCCACAAATTTAATAAATTTGTGGGAATTTAATAATAGTAGAAATTTAATAATAGTAATAATTAAAAAACCCATTTAAAAAATTTCATCAATTTTAACAATTATTGTTTAAGAATTATGATTATGCCAGTAAAAATAAAAAAAATGAAATAAAAGCATTTCTTTAAATAAATATTTAAAAGATTTTTCTTTTATATCTTTTTTTCATTATTTTTTCGTATATTATTTAAATAATGGACTTTTAGTTGTTAAATAATATTTAAGATAAATACTGTATTGTTTTTATATATAATATATTTTTATATATTTCCTTATATAACATAATGTAGGACATAGTTAATAACTCTTTTATATATTTTATAACTTATTTCTAGTCCAATCTTTCTGCCGCCCAACTTGAAAGGAACAAGACTAAGGAACAATTGGAAGAAGAAAAGAAAATCTCCCTTTCCATCCGTATCAAACCCTTGGTCCTTGACGGTCTTAGCGTAGACAAACTCCGTGAAAGAGCACAAGAACTTTGGGATTGTATCGTCAAATTGGAAACTGAAAAATATGACTTGGAAGAAAGGCAAAAACGTCAAGACTACGATGTAAGTATCGTCTTTCAATAGAAATGAAATCCAGTTAGGTATTTTTTATTAAAAATTATCTTATTTTTACAGCTTAAAGAATTAAAAGAAAGGCAGAAGCAACAATTGAGACACAAAGCCTTAAAGAAGGGTTTAGACCCTGAAGCCCTTACCGGCAAATACCCAGTAAGTGCAAAACAAAAAAATATTCGTTTAGAAACTTAGTAATAAATTTAATTTTTAGCCTAAAATTCAAGTAGCCTCCAAATATGAACGTCGTGTTGACACTAGGTCATACAGTGATAAGAAACATCTATTTGAAGGTGTAAGTATGATGTTTACAAAATTTTAAACACCTACAAAACTACCTTATTATACTTATTGAACAAAAAATATTAGTTAACAATTGTGGTTCGGGCACTGTGTCAAATGCAGTTATTTTCGAGACAAAATTTAGAATATTAAAAAAATGTACAATGCATCAAAAATTGGTTCATAAAAAAGTTTTGATTATAGATGCTTTCCTTTTAACAACTATCTCAGCTCAGTTCAAGGGACATGAAAGGATCAGTTAAATTAGAAGGAACGGTTTCATTTCATAAAAAATCTCAAGAATCGGTGACATGTAGTACACAGAACACTAATTTGCGATAGGTAACCACAGAACTCCATTAGTTCTGTGTACGTAACTAATAACAGTAACAGTCATTTCTTGTTATTTTTGAGTTATAGGCATTAATTAATTAATGTTTCCATTTCATACAGTCAATACTAGACATAAATAAATCGTACTAGTCAACTCATTTCAAAGTGAGGATCACAGAACACCCAGTGAGGATCTGAGAAAGAAAAAACCTTTCACTTGATCGGAAAAGTGAGAAACTCAGTCCGCAGGAACTGAGATAATGTGAATGAAACAACATATTTTACAATAAGCTGAGAATTGTTCCAAAATGAAAGCACTTTTTTATTCTTGTTTATGTAAATTCATACCATTTTATTGGTTAATTTTGCCTATCATTGACATCAAACACTACAAAAACGAAAACCTAATTATTAGTTTTGAATATACTTATATTTTGTTAGGGCTTTGATATGCTCTATTTGGATTTACTGGAAAAAGTATGGAAGAACAGAGTTCAAGAATTTATGAATAGACCTCGTGGTACGTTTTTTAAAATGTCCACAGTCTCTTTAAAAATATAGTGTGGAGTATTGTCAGTTAGTGTAATTTTGTCCCTGTCCTATTTTTAGTTTATTTTTTTTTTCAATGTAATGTTGAAATATTGTGATCGATTGCATGGTTATTTTCAACACATTTTTTTAATATATCCGTTCTGTCAGACGAATCAAAAATTAAAAACGCTGATTTATAAATATTTATTGGAAGTCTCAGCAATTAAAAAACTTTATTTCACATACCTACCTATTTGCAAATAGTTGACTGTCCAATATGCGGTGAGCAAGTAAAGATTGGAACAAATTCTTTGAAGAATAATCGACCTTGTCTGAAGTTTCCCTGATATATCAGGCTTTTCGAATTTCTTCCAACCTTTACGAGCGCACTGTATAACTAGGTCTTACCTACACGTCTCAATAGGATATATACATATTTTTGTGGTCACTTTATTTCTAATATTTCGTTTACTGTTATTTGTTTTGTTTGAATGTGTTTCTGTTTGTTTTAACAGGGTTTTGAAGATATCATTAAAGAATTTAATGAAAAGAGCTGGAAAGAAAAATATGGACAATTTGACGGCAGACAAAAAAGTAATTTCTTCTTAAATACTTAATTGTATAAGGAAATACCTACAGTATTTTGACGTGTAATAGCTTCTGCATGATGTTTACTAACATTCAAAAAATAATTTTTACTTTTAGAAATCATGTATGTAGAAAGGTATGACAATCCAATTTTGGGTAAAGGTGTATTTTATCTGCTAAAATACACCTTAACCCAATTAAATTATATAAAATATTTACTCTAATTTTACAATTCTTATTATTTTAAAGCAAATATTATTGAGAAATAACCTTCAGTTACATAAATTGTAAACATTTCCCATTACTTATACCTAAACAAAGTCAGCATACTATTAACAATATCCTTTTGAGTAGTTAGTAGTTAACTGCTCAATAATCTGATACTTTATGAAAATTACTATTTGTTATGATACTTTTAAAGCAAAACTCCCAAAATGGTTCGGTGAAAGACCAGGTAAAAAGGCCGGAGACCCAGAATCACCTGAAGGTGAAGAAGAAGGCAAACAGGCCGCCGATGATGATGAAGATCTTAAAGAACCAGTGATTGAACCGGAACCAGAAGAAGAGGAGGAGGAAGAAGAAGTAGAGGTTGATGAAGAAGAGGAAGACGACGAAGAAGAAGAGGAGGAATAAATGCCAAAATAAAGTATGTTGTAACTATTTTAATATTAAGTCGTTCCGTAAATATATTTTTTTAAATTGTATTTTATCTCGAAAATGTTTTGTTTTAGATCTAATTGAGGAAATTAATAATATAATGTATCATCATCAGATTCTCGTACAAGAAATAAAAACCAGTTACATCAACATACATAACATTTCAAATTTTGTTTTATTTTTTGTTCCAAGTCGTTAAAAAAATGTTTATTTATAATATATTTATTATATAAAAAGTTGTATATGTAATCTAAAAACAAAAAGGTTATATTATAAATGGTGTTTTATTTGTATGTTAGGTTTAAGTTAAAAATAAACCATTTGAATAATTATTATTTGTGCTTTTAATTTATGTACAACCTTAAATGCAGTCGAAAATTTCTTTTCCATTACCTAAAATGTATCTGATCTATCCTACACACTATAATGGTTCATTAGTAACTTATTTTTAATTTTTTAAACAATCTTGAAATTACTATAACAAATGACTTTGATTGAAGTAGTAAAGTCCATTATTAAACCAAGGAAGAAACCTAACCTAACCTAAGCCTATCAATCCGTATATTATTATGCATAAGACCATAAGAGGTTAGTTCATTGTCTATTTTATTTGAGTGGATCTGTATTTTGTTTTCTTGGACCATCGCAGTATTTTTATTGTTATATACGCTACGCACTAATAAAAATAAACGAAATAAAAATTTAAACTTCTTCTTTGTGGTTTATGACCTCAGCTGCCGGGTCTATCCGGCAAATATAAGCTAGCTTTTGACGGCTACAAGGGTTTTTTTTCATTTAAGTAGTGGTATTTCTGGGTAACAATACGTTGTGTCCTGTCCATGGAGAAAGTAGTCATAAATTAGCAGAGGAAGGAGAAAATTCAAAAATATTTGCGCATGAGTATTCAATAAAGAAATCAACAATCAACAAAGAAATCCTTTGAAATGACGAGATTATGGATGAAAGAACGGGGTCTAAAGTTAGCAGTACATAAAACCAAAGCGTAATCTTAAAAGGACCAAGAGATATAAAGCAGGTGAGATTTAATCTTGGAGAATTCTTAATTAAGACAGCTATATCAGTAAACTATCAAGGCATATGGCTTGAAAGGGGAAATTTTAAGGAACTTTTAAAAAACTGTAATCAAGGCTGAACAAAAAATAGCAAATCTCCCAAGAAGCATGCCTAATATAGTAGAGCCGGGAAGTAAAGAAAGGGAGGCACTTTGTGGGGTAGTACATTCCCTAATCGGCTCGACTTTACTTTAACGCACGCAATAAAAATTCTCATGTGATATATCAATCGAAAGCCCTTGAGGAGCTGAGTCGATTGCCACCTGTCTCAGTTGGCGCATGCGCAGAATAAAAAAGTTACGAATTATTTAATTTCCCATTATATGTATATGGGGATCAAATATTAGATATAGATATAGGGAAATTAAATAATTCGTATCTATTTGGTTCTACGCATGCGCCAACTGAGACACCTGTCTCAGTTGGCGCATGCGCAGAACAAAACAGTTAGGTTAGGTTAGGTTAGATTTGGTTAGGTTAGGTTAGGTTAGGTTAGGTTAGGTTAGGTTAGGTTTGGTTAGGTTTGGTTAGGTTTGGTTAGGTTGAGTTGAGTTATGTATGGTTAGGTTTGGTTAGGTTGAGTTATGTATGGTTAGGTTTGGTTAGGTTTGGTTAGGTTTGGTTAGGTTTGGTTAGGTTTGGTTAGGTTAGGTTAGGTTAGGTTTGGTTTGGTTTGGTTTGGTTTGGTTTGGTTTGGTTTGGTTAGGTTTGGTTTGGTTTGGTTTGGTTTGGTTTGGTTTGGTTAGGTTAGGTTTGGTTTGGTTAGGTTTGGTTTGGTTAGGTTTGGTTTGGTTTGGTTAGATTTGGTTAGGTTTGGTTTGGTTAGATTTGGTTAGGTTTGGTTAGATTGAGTTAAGTTTGGTTAGGTTTGGTTAGGTTAGGTTAGGTTAGGTTAGGTTAGGTTTGGTTTGGTTAGGTTAGGTTAGGTTAGGTTAGGTTAGGTTAGGTTAGGTTGGGTTAGGTTTGACTTAATTGTTTCTGCTGGGATGAGTGAATATACATTTAACGGATATTTGAATTAAAGGTTAGGGCCGTTATTGAGTCTTTTTGGCATTCTCCATAGACTTATAATGGAAAATTAAAAAATTAATAACTTTTTTATTCTGCGCATGCGCCAACTATGAGGGGTGTCAATCGACTCAGCTCCTCAAGGGCTTTCGATTGATATATCACATGACCATTTTTGTTGCGTGCGTTAAAGTAAAGCCCTACCAAAAATGGAAGAAAGAATAGGAGGAAAATAATATAGTAGGATAATGGACAAAAAAATGTATACCAAATATTTGTAGCAAAGTATGCGTTTACCAAGGAAGCAACCCCAAATATATTAACCAATATTTATTGACAAAACGTGTCATATAAAGTATTACATAAATCAACATAACTACATAATATATAAACAAAAACTACCACTACTTGATCATGAAACAAGTAATAATATGGGCTAAGTATTAAACACATAAGGACTAAATAACTTTGAACCTTGACTACTTCAACAATATTAAGGTATAGATGAATTGTAAACATAGAAATCTATGTTTCTAGAACACACAAATTTTGTCATGCCATGGATACTTTCAAAACTTCGTACTAAGAACCTCTTGCAGAAAAATATAAAAAAACTATGGGTATTCTAGGGCTCTTTTCAGAAGAGTCTGAACCTTTACCAAACTCTTTAGAGGCAACCCCTGTTTTAGAAGGATTTCAACAACAATACATATGTTGCTATAGACCTATCTCTTTATTTAATACTCATGCGCAAATATTTTTGAATTTTCCCCTTCCACTCCTATTTTAAGACTACTTCTTTCTATGCAACACAACGTATTGCTACCAAGGAATATCACTACTTAAATGAAAAAACCCTTTGTAGCTGTCAAAAGCTAGCTTCTATTTGCCGAATAGATCCGGCAGCTAAGGCCATAAACAATGAACTAACTTTTTATGGTCTTATGCATAATAATATATGGATTGATAGGCTTGCCAACACAAATTATAAGAGGCACGAACATTTAGGGGGAACTACGAGAGTTGGAGTTGGTTCGCGCATGAGTATTAAATTTGAGCCATTAACGAGATGGGTCTATTATTGATGCCAAAAAATTTCTTAGTAAAACGACCAATGAGAACTAACTTTAACTGCCAATTTTTTACTAATGCAACTAGACGTATCTAAAATCACTTTTAATAACATGTTTTCTCCCAAATTTATTTAAAAATCTTTATTTTGCAAAAGTATGTACCAGGGAAGTGCTTAAATTACTTCAAATGTAAAAATATAACTATTTTAAATCACACAAGTGAACAAAAGGGACTAGAAAGCAGACCTAAAAATTATTTAATGGTAGCGCTAGCTGTCATCATTAGTGTTAACAAAAATGTCTGGGAATCATTTAGCAATAAAGTTTAAAACGGGTGCTTCATTATTCTTTGATAAATTGGAAATGGTAGCTTCTTCAGCTGCCATTTTTAAACGCACCGGTCTAGGTCTAGGTCTAGATCAACAAATAAAGCCGAATTGTCTTCATTTTAACTCTCCCGACAATCAATTTCTTAAAATCCAAATTACCAACTTCATTAAACTTGCTTTCCATAACTACCTTTGTGATATGTACCAGACAAAAAAATATAAATATATTCCACAAATAAAAATACTAAAGTGACTAAGTAGGTAGGTCATTACTTGTCAAACAGTCAAGCAGCCATCAAAGCACTGAGCTCAAATATAATCAGTTCGAAGATGGTTTGGAAATGCCTAAGCAAGCCAGAAGAACACTGTCACCCTCCTAAGGGTCCCAGGACACTAAGGAATAGAAGGGAACGAAACAGCAAATAAGCTGGCAAAAAAGGAGCTGAAACCCCACATTTTGGAGTGGAACAATCCTGTGGGATCAGCAGCAGCGCAATCTTAGGAAAACTAAGAAAATAAATTGAGAGAGAAAAATCCAAGTACTGGAAGGTCTGAGGCAGGCTAAGATACTTCTGGGAAACTACAACCAGAAGAGATCTCGTACCTGCCTCAACCTCAGTAAAAAAAGTCTCCGGATTTTAACGGGAATATTAACCGGGCATTGTCGGTTAAGAAGTCACATGAAGAAACTAGGGTTAGAAGATGAAGAAAAGTGCATATTCTGTGAGGAAGAGGACGAAACCTCAATACACATACTCTCAGAATGCCCTGCCTTGCAAAATTGTAAGGTTAGATACCTAGGAGCACACGAAATAAAGGAGGAGGATCTACCTACTTTGAAGCCCGACGATGTCCTAAACTTTCTTAGAAAAATAGGACTAGAAGAGCTGTTATAAGTCTGAGGAAACATCAGAGCTAATAGCAAGTAAGGGGGACACAGTTTCATAGGTCGCAGTGTACTTACCACCCCTGATACATACATACAAGTAGGTCATTAGGCTCCTGCATAAATAAAACGTCTAGAACACCCTTATAAGATGATGTATTTCTATATATAAGTATAATATAATTCATAATATGAGGTTAAATAAAAAATACAAGAGACTAAGGTAATAAAAAGTAAAAATAACAATAAAACCCAATTCGATTTTATCCTTATGCTGCTACAACTTTTGTTTGTGTACCCTTTTGTGTCATATTGATTTTATCACCTAAACTTAAGGCCATACCCTGTAAAAAAAAACAAAAATTTGCAAATTAATAAATACTAGCGAATAACCCGCACTAAATAAGTATCATAATAATAATAATAATAATTATCAATGTTTGTGAACTCAGATTATAAAAAATTTGTCTTCTGTGGTTCTATGTATATTAGATGTTTAAAAAATCAAATTCCTCAAATAGCTAGCTCGGTCAATTTTTGTTGGATTTTAAAATTTTTCATACAGTTAGATTCGGGATTTAATTTTGAAAAAAACTGTGGTTGAAATTTTTTGATATCAACATCCCTTATCGAAATATTCAATTTTTTCAACCCCATGTTTTGCTTCTACTTAACATTTCACAAAACCTTAAAAAATAAGGAAACTATAAAAGATATCGAAATGAAACAAAAACTGTTGTTTTCAGCTCATCGAGATCTATTAGAAACTGTCTTTACTTTTTTTTTTAAATTTACGGTATCGTCGTGAATGTTGAGAACTTTTTATTTTATTCATAGGTACATTTTTTACTAAATCTGGTCCTGTACGAAAACGAATAACTACAATTTAATGAAAACTAAAAGGATTTCTTCTTCATTGAATAAGCTTTCAGATGATGTGTTTTTTTTGAAAAGAATTTTAATTTTACCCCCTCCATAATCGTTGAAAGTTGAAAATTTGAAAATTTCGACCTTTAATTTTTACATCATTTTTTAACTTTGAAACCTGATGATGGATAAACTATTGATGCGATCGAAATCGGGTCAGCACCAATCGATTCCTTATTAAATTCTGTACAAAATGGCCCCCTCGAAATTTTTCATCCCTTACACAATTTTGTTGGAGACATTATTTTTTCAAGTCATCTTTCGTTTTTTCGAAAATAAAAAAACTACCCTTAAATTTACAACCCCAATCCGATTCTGATGTAATATTTTTTTCCGATAGTAGAAAGAAACAAGATTGCAATTTGGCATGCCTGCTTTGGTCCTTCGACGGTCGGAATTAGGGTCAGGTAGAATTCTATAAATAGACTACGTATTTATGAATGGCCAAAAATCCCATCCCAATGGCGGGAAAGAAACCGATCTGTTACATCCCAAAGAAGCATTGCCAATTTAAACAACGGCGGAGTTCATCTATGGTGTATACCATATTTGCCAAAAGTATGTAAATAGACCAAATAAAAATTTTATTGCAATTTTACTAAGTTTTCTTAACTAAACGCACGTGTATGTTATGAAATCTCTTTACGTGCATGTTATTGTTAAATGTCACTTACATGGAATGTCAACAGTGCGATTTTTGACGTTTACAGACAAGGGCGTAGAAAAACACTTTTAACCTTAACGTTTTAATAATAAATTAATTTCAAACGATCTTACCTGACTTTTTGCCCTGATTCTGATATGACCGGTAACCGGCGCGTCCGGTTTACTGAAAGACTTCTCTATGCTCAAATTAGCCAACGCGTCTTCTCCGAAAATAGACCTGGCGTACATGTTGGCCGCCATAAAACCGCATTGACCGCTCAGCGCTTTCTCTGGCGTTAAACATTTCATGTTTGTGCTTTTAAGTAGATGATCCAAATACTCGGCTAAATCTGTGAGTGGCGTATTAACTGTAACTTTATTTTCCCATTCGAATTCCGCCCACATTACCATGAAATCGCTGTCGGTGCAACTAGCAGGGACAATATAGTCCATGATATCGATGTGGATGTCATTCAGCACCACGACGTTTCTGTCAGACGCCGCTCCGGTAACGTCGTAAACTATGTTGCCGAATATAATACCGTTTTCGGTGGAGGCTACTTTGACGTTGGCTTTGATGTTGCAAAAATCTTTAGGCGCTAAAACGACGGGTTGAGGTTTCTCCACCAGTTTCAAATCACCCAATGTCGCTAGTTCCAGCGTACAATTTTGTAAAGTGTCGTTTGTTTGATTAACGATCAAGACATCGAGAATGATGTCGTATTGATTAACATGAACGTACGCTTCTGCGTATACGGGATCTGAAAATCCCGTCAGTTGAGTTATTTTGTCTAATTTGGTAGAACTTAATACTGATTCGCTGCCGGCATGTCTTCCACCGACCAGAGCTTGAGACAGCGACGTTTCGAATACGTTCTCGCCTAGTTCGCCGCTTTTGTCAGTTTCTAGTTGGATGAAACTGATTGCGTCGTCCGTTTGCACGGTATGTTTCTTGACTTCTTTACTTTTTTGATGCATAGCTTCTTCGGTTTCCTTAGCGGTCAGCATATTCTGTAACGCAGATCTGCACAAGTTTTCGAATATATCGACGACTATCGGGGTGCGTTCCGTCAAAACCCGCAAACAGAACAGAATGTGGTCGTTGTCATCGTTCGTTATCGCTTTTGTTGGCAAACCTGCAACAAACATACACATACCAATACCAATACGTGAGGCAAATCATCCATAGGAAACGGAAAAACCGATTCGGCCTATTTAGGGTGTGTTCGGGGAGCACGCTTTCGAGCTATGTAGCGCCAAGAGCCATATAACGCAAACGAGGAATAGTACTAGATAGCGCCAAATGGCGCAAATAGCGTGCTCCCCGAACACAGCCTTAGAGACCAACATCAGACTAAAATGAACAAAAATATAGTTGGTGCAAAACAAAAATTTGATTCACGTCACTAGTTTCGTCTTAATTGCCAAGCATCGTTCCCAACTTTCAAATTAAATGTTCCATTCAATGAATTAATATAAAATACTTAAATTTGTTTACATAAAGTTGGTAGCCGTGATTGACAAGTCGCGTCGTTGCCGTTGTCACCAATTAGTATATTTAGTTTTGTATTTATCATTTCCAGTATTGCTCCTGGCGGCACAATTGTGCATATGGCTGCACTTTTTCACTTGTTTTACTGCACCTCTTTTCGTTTGATATATACAGAAACATTATGGAGCTTAAAAATGGTTGATGACCGACATATATCCGTGAAAGAGAGGAGAGAAATAACAGTGTCACCTTTGATGGCATTATTGAAAAATGTCATAATTCGAATCGTTCTATGACACTCTCTCACTAGATTGTATGGTTTATGGTTCACGTCAATGTCATATGTCATGTCATTTGACAAATTTAATTCGAAATTTCAATTCAAATGTTAGTTCATAACATATTGAATAATATTATGTTATACGTTAGATAAAAGATTAAAAGATAAAATGAAATTATTGCCGAGTGGATATTTAGAATGGCGTCCTGATAAAAATTGCTGAGTCGTTCAAAAGAAAATATACAGCATGATAAAGCTGGAGAATGTTCATAAATATATTTTTTGCTACTTTTTTTATTATATATTTTTGTTTTTATTGAGAAATACAGACTGATTTATGAATTCGAATCATCTTTATTTTTCGAATTAAATGTTTACCGTTTCATGCTGCTTTTGCTTTTCAAAACTGCAAAATTTTCCACGCATGTGTAGTAGCAAGCTAAACCTGTCAATTGTCACCAACTACATTAAGTAGGAGTGGAGTGCACCATAGAGTGATAAAGTGCACCTTTTTGTCGAAAAATGATGCACCTTCAAAAAGTCGCCTGGAGCAACACTGGTCATTTTGTTTGTGGTTTTTGTGTTATTCTTTCTTGTTGTTATTTTGAAATATAAACAAATTGTTCTTTTGAGAACAAAAACGGTTCTTTTAAGAACAAAAACAGTGTAATAAGTGAAAAAATGCCAAAACAACTGCAAAGAACTGGCAGCTTCTTTGATAAATTTTTTTGAAAGAGAACGAGGCAATGGTGGCCCTTTCAAACCTGTTGCTGCTGTTCGAGAGGTTAGTAAAAAAATTTAAACAGTATATTAGACAAAATATTATTTAAGTTAAATAAAAATACAAATGTTTTCACGATATCCACAGTATATTGTGGATATCGTGATAACATTTGTGTGTTTATTTAACTTAGTTATGGATATCCATCAAGTAACAGTCAATTCAATCAAAAACATTTTATTTTAGCGTGTGGCAGCTGCACTCAACCTCAGTAAGGCTACAGTTTCCAGTATTTCAAAAACTGTGAAAGACCATGGAATATTAAATTCGCCTCCAAAGAAACGTCGGTATGAAAAAAGAGTAACTAATACTGATGTATTAAACACAAGTGGAATTTGAAATTTAATCTACAATATGTATGAAAAAAGTAAGCCTTTTTCCTCTGAATACAGCTATTTGAATTCTTTTTAATTGTAAGACCAGAAAAAATATTATTTTTTTGTTTTCAGGAGAGGATGTAACTTAAAATTCTTTACTTGCTGAAGGTTCTTATTTGAAGGTTCTCGAAGGTCTTTATCAAATTTATTAAAGGAACACCAAAAATAGGGCTGAAAGTATTCATTATCTACCCAAGGGCGGAAAATTCACTGATACACTGATATTAAAAATGTTAATCTACATCAAAATGTCATTAAATATTATTCCAGAGATCCCAATAAAAATATCTATTTACCAATATTCACAATGTATGTTAATTTGGAACAAGCGGTGAAAAATTAAACATAAAACAGCAAATTATACAAAATCTCTTACGTTTAACGATTTAACTTACCAGATTTTCCCAAATGAAGTATTTCTGCCATAATAAGCATAATCTTGGCATTGAAAGCGCTACTTTCTGCCGGTTGAGCTACGTTATGATATCTCAAAGAAATTTTTGTTAAAGTTGAAGCCAAAGAAGCGGATATAAAGAAATCGCCGTCCATGAGATACTGTCTCAATTGGGGTCTCTTTTCTTTTGTCGATTTACTAAAATCATAATAATTAGTATTTGTATTAAACAGATCATGTAACCAACTTTTACCTTACTGTGTTAAAAGCTGATTGGGTAGCATATGTTCCATCGGAAGTAACTAAAGTCGTCGCACCTTTTTGAACGACTGGAGCATCAGTTTCTTCCTCTTCTCCAGATATTAATTTTTGTTCGGCCTCTACAAGCGATCCTTCGCCGAGTAATTTTTCTATCTCATCAACAATTGTTTCAAGATCGTTAATGTTGTGTGCATATTCTCCCAATATCCATAAGGCTGCTCGGTGAACTTTGACTAATTTTATTTCTTTGAAAGTTTTTATTAGGGTCTACAAAATAATTTTCACTAAGAATATTTCATCTGTTGTGTAAATGTTTAATACAATATAAAATTAAAGTTTGCTGCTCAGAATGACCTCTTCACTAAAAATTTGAACTATTTTAAGGAAAACAACCAGATTCTATTATCCCATACATCCAGGAACACTTGAACTACTGTCTCATTTATTCTTACTTCTCTTTCAGCATTGTGGTCGAGAAAGCCCTTAAGACAACCCTCAAAGATGGAATCTACAGCTTCTGTGACATACACATAATCTTTGACTTTTGCATAAAGGATATCATGAAGATCATGAGCATTTGCCTTCACCAGCTTTATGATAAGGATATTACCTTTTTTATATGGTCCACATTTAAGAAGCACTCTAACATCTACTTTGATGCCATATGCCCTCAATAATAAAAAAAAACTCAAATTGTCTTCTCTAAATGCTCTAGTACTACCTACTAAAACTGGGTTCTTGGCATTTTCTACCAAAATCCAAAATCAAAGCCAATTAACAAAAATGAAACATTTTTATTTAATGTTAATTCAACCTTTTCTATTTTGAAATTTGTGTGGTAAAGATCGTTAGTGAAAGATGGTACGTGTGGTATTTAACTTATTCTAAAACACTCCTAACAAATAGCATGCAAACAAATGGATAATGGAGGGCGGACCCTTTGCTCGTTTTCGCCAATCTTACATTTGTCTACAGTTTATAGGAGCTTGACGTTTCAATAAAATATAAGCATTGTCTTAAAATTTTTTTAGCTAAGTTTTGTTAGCTTTTCTCCACATTTTCTTTTCAAATTTAAATAATGTCAATATCATATAAATCTTGTTTTGTATCATACTGCACGAACACAACAGTTAGAACTCCTCATAAAAAACTTGTAACTGTGCTTGCAGTAAAATTTAAGACGAAAATTGTGGTTTGAGGATTAATATTTTAAAAAAGAAGACGACAGAATTGCGGTTCTATGCCGACCCTTATGTAGCTAACTTTACTTTTGGGTTATCTACGTCACAGCTCGAATGGCGGACTATTTAAATCAAGTTTAATTTTCAAATCAATATAAAAACCGTGTGATAATAAATACAATAAAATTAATTGATTTCCTAGTATGACTTTGTACACCCCTAACTATTAACATTGAGAAAAAATCATATTTTTGTTAAATTTAACACCCCATTACATTTTGCAGATACATTAGATTTTTTTTAAGTAGAAAGAAAACAAAATTTTTGAAAAAAGATTACAAAAGCTACAGTCAATATCAATCAAGTAGTTTAAAAAAACGTCTGCCACCAAAAAAAGCATTTATTACAAGATGTTTTTGATCTTGAAATGTACAACCATTTGTCTCTTAATATTTTCAATCAATTATTACATCGCTCTAGAGTTTTTTATTGCAAAAATTAATTAAATTACATTATTAAAAAGACTCTCTTAAAAAAAACAAAATAATAAGCTTCATTTGCAAAAACCATAATCTAAATTTATGACAATTGATTTAGATAGGTAAATTTTATAATAAAATCCCCACAATATAAAGTATAAAACAGACATTTAGCTCTCCAATGGTTCTACACATAGTACCATTTATATTTGTCATTCAGGATTCCCTCTGCCTTTCCTTTTATATTACAACATTCATTCAATAAATGCAATGTTATATCATTTCTAGCAATTTCCATAAACCAATAGATCAATGTATAACTTACTTCAAGTATCAAAGGTTGCAGATCATTATACTTCTGTATGGCTTCCCTCAAAAACAACAAAACGTCAGTGGCCACCAATTGATTATTATCAGACAAAAATTCCATCAGTACAGGTACTACACTTCTGGCAACAGTAGGAAATTTAATGCAACAAGAATGTAGAGTTCGAACCAACAACTGTCTATACTTTCCAGTATCTTCGTGTTCATTATCAACTGTTTTTGATACTTCTTTAGTTAAAACTAACACCATTTCTTCTATGTTTCTAGATGAGACTAATTCTAGTGCTAAGTTTAATGTTTTCTTGCGAACTTCAAGATCAGGTGCTAAAAACACATTCAATTAATTTAAAATGTTGTCAAAAGTTTCATCTAAATTTAATTATTACAAGTATTGGTGTGTACCTGCTAAAACTCTTAATACATCCATAACTAGATCCTGTAAAATCCTTTCATGATTTGGGTGTTCTTTAAGTGCAATTAATCTGTCCAAGACAATAAGTTTGACATTGTTGTCACTTTCTTTGATAATCAATTCAATATAACAACTTGCTGCTGCTTTAACTGCTGTTGGTGCATTTGAGAGGGTTACTAATGTTCCAGCTGCTTCATATCTATAAAATTCAATATTTACAAAAACAATTATAATATGTTAAAGAATGTAATTATGTTCATAGTATATACCTGACAGCTGGACTGCTTGAATTTAACAAATTGTAAATACATCTTATAAATCTTGACCTTTCTGATGGGTTAGAATGACAAACTTTGTAAATAAGTTCAACTATAACTAGTTGTAAAATATCTCCAAATGAAGTAACTTGATCTATAAAGTATAAAAAAGAATTATCGTTAGTATTAAAATTATTTAATAAAAATTTTATAAAAAAATATTCAATTAATTATTACCTAAACATGAAGCTAAATAAGACAATGCCCTCTTTTGATCAGCATGAAGAAGCATCAAAAATGCATTTCTTTTGCAAGACATGTCATTTTCTCCATCTAAATAATTTGAAATCAACTCTGGAGCATCTGGTATTAAAAATTCGAAATTTCTATAAATTGTAAAAATGGCTAAAACAGCATTTCTTCTAACATAACTATGTCTATGTTCCAAACATGCTCTGATGCTTGGCATTAGAGGTTCTAGGAGTTCAGGTTCTTTTAATTTACATAAAAATCTTAAAGTTGAACCTCTTAAAAATTCATTAGGATGCTGTAGATCTTTTCTATAAGCATCGCAAACTAAAATCATCTCTTGAAGAAGTTTTCCATCAGGTGTAGTTTTTGGAACTATTTCCCAAAATATCAGGAGCAATTTTTTAGCTAAATGGTCCTGAAGAGGCAAGATATTTCTAATTATGGTCATGAGAAACCCATTTGGTAATCTGTCACCAGCTAGGATCATGTGAATAATCTTTTCCAAGGCCCTTATTTTTACTTTTACCTCTCCTTTTTCTAAAAAAGTAAAAACACATTAAACAATAACTAAGTCAATTTTGATAATTTGGCACAGTTAAATCTATACATTAGGTACTATATTTTACTAAACAATGAAATTGAGTAATGTAATTAAAGGAACACTTCTGTAAATTACCTATATTACAATAGAATCACCAGATTAAAAGAGACACTTAGATTAAGGCTAATATTATATATACATACCTAAGTCTGTTTTAAGTTGCATCTCATTGTAGGGCTCATAATCTGTAGGTAAGTTGATGATAGTGTAACAGGATTGTTCTACTGTGGTCATTTTAACCTAGTTGCGGGATTATACAGATAGTTAAGACAATAATGTTAATAGTATGGATTCTTACAAATTCGTTGGTAGTGCTTTTTAAGCTAAAATTTATTTATTTTGTGGTTTTTTTTTTAAATAGACCGTCAACCTACTCATTTGGTACGTGTCAACTTGTTGACGTTATGATGTTTTTGACAGATGATTTATGTTTTTGACATTTGTTTTTTTGCTTCTTGGGTCACTTAGGGTGGAGCTACATGCTTCCTTTATCCGATGATGCAAATTCATAGTTTTCTGTTTTTATTAAGTCGGCTACTTACAACATAAACTAAATACACCTAAATTGGCAAAAAGTGAATTTAAATATGAACAGACATCGGAAGGATTAGAAAATATTTTAATTCTGTATGGATATCTTGAAAACATTTGAATTTTCTGACCAATAGGATCATCGGACAACGGATACATGTAACGGAACCCTTACCTCAAGTCACACCACACCACCACACTCAAGGTGGATGAAATTATTAAAATGACGAAGTTTTATCAAAAAGTATAACTTTTATTATTATGTATTATTACTTTAAGCAATGCATTTTAATAAAAATTAGAATACGCATTAGAATAGTGCGTAAATAAACAATTTACATTGATTTATACTCGCTAAAACGTGACTACTGGGGGATCTATTTTGGCGCACGATTTAAAAGGTGTACGGTGTTGATAATTTCTTAGAATCAGTTGTTGTACTTTGTACTTACTGGATTATTAGCTTATTAAATTGATTGTACTAACCCTTACTTTTTGGAAGTCCATCTTATTAAGAATAATAAAAAACTCTTCGTTTTCAAAACTTCCAATATTTATTTAAAAACTGCTTTTTTAAAAAACTCAATGACAGCCGTTTCGCTAGCTTATTAGTTTCTATAACCATTTTACACGGTTAAAAATTATGCCGAAAATTACTTGAAAATTTACTCTTGCTTTGATCTAAATAATATAGTTTGACATCCATCCAAGTATTACTCAAATGGATTACGATTTGACCTACGATTAGGTATCCCATTTTCTATGGAGAAAATAGTAAAGCAATCTTATATCCCGACACTGCTTAACTGCGGTGATCGGACGAGAACCGGTGTATTCAGTGTGGTATGGTCGTTGCCTACATAATGTAAACTTTCTTTCTATGTTCCAAAGTTAAGGTATTGGTTGTTGAACCTCAGTTCATAGGCGTCGACTTTTCCCTTTTACCAGGAGGGCAGTAATGAAAAGTATTTTTAAGTAAAATATGTACATATTCCGAATAAAAAACAAATTTAATAAAAATTTTGTTTCAAAAAATGATGATAAATTTTGTAATCATAAAAACAAATAAATATTTTACACAAAAACTCTAATGAAGATTCTCTTAGAAATCACAAAAAAGTCGTTACCAAACCAATGAATATAAAAATTAATTTAAAAACATCTTAATATAAGGTACCTATAAATAATTGTCCATAAAATGTAAATAAATAATATAGAAAGGGTAAAAAGTTATTTTTTGTAGATACCTCTATAATATGTAATATACTATAATTCTTAAAGGGGGTCGCCCCACTGCACTTAGGCCACATCTGGCCCATTGTACATTTATTATTTATTTTTGAGTTTTATTTATTTTAATTAAATTTATTGAACTAATCCTCACTTTTTGGAAATCCATCTTACTAAGAATAATAAAAAACTCTGCGTTTGAACAAAACTTGCTTTTTTAAACCTCATCGACAGCCGTTTCGCTAGAATTAGCATCGTCAGGAAGTTTTTTTAAAATGAAGAGTTTTTTTATTATTCTTATTTATTTAAATATTATTTATTTTTGAGTTTAGTTTTTTGCGCCCTTCAAAACCAATTTTATTGTAAAATATAAATTAGCCGGGAGCAACAGCCCCCGTTGGATTGCCGGTAGATGCGTTATCTAAAAGAAGGTCTCCGTTCTCAACAACTCTATAATACTAATATTCTTTTGTACTTATCCATCACATCCAAATAAGTTCAAGTACCTAATACAAAAATATTTTACAAAAAAACACGTGTCGGGGAATTGGTTATGTACCTAGAATAATAATTCGGTAAAGGTGTATTTTAGGTCACCCCCTAGGCGCATGCGGCAATTTTAATTCTAAAGAATAATTTTATTGGTGGACGAGAGCGGTAAACTTTTAATGTTAAGCTACGTTGCCACATTGGTGTGAAAAAATCATTGTTAGCTGAAAACGGGTAGCAAGAATGAATTGTACTGTATGTTGTTGACATTTTTCCATTCTGTAAACAACGAATGCTCTAAACATTTTCAGAAGTTCATCTAAAGTTATCAAAAGGTAATATTTTATTACCTACTAGGATTTATTAAATTTTGTTTATATTTTTTTGCTAAATGTTTTTAAGAAGACGAAAGTTTTAAATTGATCAGTTCATTTTGTAAATGTAGCATATTATTTTATCTTTTAGTTAACCTCAATATTAGATTTGGTATGGCGGTCACCATAAGGAAAAATAAAATTTTCAAAAAAAATGTATAAAAATTTATTTAGTTTGGTAACAGCACTACAAAATTCTATTGACATACCTTAAAGATATAATTAAAATAAAAAGCTCTTACAAAAGTCAAAAAACCTCACATAATTTACAAATTATAATGAAATTTTATAAATAAATAATAATTACAAATAAATAGTGAGAGAAAAACATTGGAATAATAAAATCCTATTTATAGGCTAACTAAACTTAATATAATTTTTCACTGAAAATAATATTTCACTCAAGCAAGCAAATTTAAATTTTAAAGTCTCTTATTATTATCTCAATTATTATTTATTGGTAAAAATGAATCTTATTCTCTAAAAGTCCTAAAGTTGCTTGCTCAGAGAGAAACATTGACCAGTCACAGCAAAAAATATAAAAATAAAACAAATACAAAAACTTAAAATACAATTTTGGTAAGTCATTAGCATGATATTTCACTTAAGCAAGCAAATTTAAAGTCTTTTATTATCTCGATTATTATTTATTGGTGAAAATTAATCTTATATTCTCCAAAAGTTCTAAAGTTGCTTGCTCAGAGAGAAACATTGACAGGCCAGTCACAGCACAAAATAAATAATACAAAAACTTTAAATACAATTTTGGTGGTTTGGGAGTCATTAGCAAATAAATAATATTTTTAATCTTTCACATAGTGAGAGTACAATACATTAAAAAAAATGAAAATTAATAAAAATAAAACCAGATAAAAATACAATGCAATAAATTGAATTTTATTCTTTCAATTAAAAAAATCTAAGAACTAAAAAACTAAGAAAAAAAATACTTTTATATTCCCATAAATGTATAGATTTATCATGAAAAAACCTGAACTAAGAAATTGAACCAAAAATAATACACTTGGTAATAAATTTATGCCAAAAGAATCTAGCTACATCCCTTGGAATTCTAATATCCCTATAACTTTATCAAGAAATGTAGAAAAAGAAAAACAAGAATGTTTTTCAATCAAAAAGAGTCTTACTACTTCTCTAAGAATTCTGAGTTAAGAACTCAGAAGTGACCTGAGATATGTAGCAAGGTGTCATATAGCAACTTCTTACGTCCCTTAGATATCTGAGATACTAATTCAGATGTACTAAAGACGCAGCAAGGAGCTAAACAACACTGCAGATAATTATTTCTTCAGTGATATCCCCAATTCCTTCGTAGGATTCTGCCGAAACATATGGCATTGCATGTAGCTATGTACCAAGTGCCAGAGGTAAGGGGTTTTCACCTACGAAATATATCTACCACCCTGATTAATTGAAAAGGGATGATGAAACGACCCAAGAAAGGATTGCAAAGGAAAGAAAATCAAACCAGAAATAGAAAAACAAGAATGAATTTCAATCAAAAAGAGTCTTACTACTTCTCTAAGAATTCTGAGTTAGGAACTCAGAAGTGACCTGAGATATGTAGCAAGGTGTCATAAAGCAACTTCTTACGTCCCTTAGATATCTGAGATACTAATTCAGATGTACTAAAGACGCAGCAAGGAGCTAAACAACACTGCAGATAATTATTTCTTCAGTGATATCCCCAATTCCTTCGTAGGATTCTGCCGAAACATATGGCATTGCATGTAGCTATGTACCAAGTGCCAGAGGTAAGGGGTTTTCACCTACGAAATATATCTACCACCCTGATTAATTGAAAAGGGATGATGAAACGACCCAAGAAAGGAATGCAAAGGAAAGAAAATCAAACCAGAAATAGAAAAACAAGAAAGAACTTCAATCAAAAAGAGTCTTACTACTTCTCTAAGAATTCTGAGTTAAGAACTCAGAAGTGACCTGAGATATGTAGCAAGGTGTCATAAAGCAACTTCTTACGTCCCTTAGATATCTGAGATACTAATTCAGATGTACTAAAGACGCAGCAAGGAGCTAAAAACACTGCAGATAATTATTTCTTCAGTGATATCCCCAATTCCTTCGTAGGATTCTGCCGAAACATATGGCATTGCATGTAGCTATGTACCAAGTGCCAGAGGTAAGGGGTTTTCACCTACGAAATATATCTACCACCCTGATTAATTGAAAAGGGATGATGAAACGACCCAAGAAAGGATTGCAAAGGAAAGAAAATCAAACCAGAAATAGAAAAACAAGAATGAATTTCAATCAAAAAGAGTCTTACTACTTCTCTAAGAATTCTGAGTTAGGAACTCAGAAGTGACCTGAGATATGTAGCAAGGTGTCATATAGCAACTTCTTACGTCCCTTAGATATCTGAGATACTAATTCAGATGTACTAAAGACGCAGCAAGGAGCTAAACAACACTGCAGATAATTATTTCTTCAGTGATATCCCCAATTCCTTCGTAGGATTCTGCCGAAACATATGGCATTGCATGTAGCTATGTACCAAGTGCCAGAGGTAAGGGGTTTTCACCTACGAAATATATCTACCACCCTGATTAATTGAAAAGGGATGATGAAACGACCCAAGAAAGGATTGCAAAGGAAAGAAAATCAAACCAGAAATAGAAAAACAAGAATGAATTTCAATCAAAAAGAGTCTTACTACTTCTCTAAGAATTCTGAGTTAGGAACTCAGAAGTGACCTGAGATATGTAGCAAGGTGTCATATAGCAACTTCTTACGTCCCTTAGATATCTGAGATACTAATTCAGATGTACTAAAGACGCAGCAAGGAGCTAAACAACACTGCAGATAACTATTTCTTCAGTGATATCCCCAATTCCTTCGTAGGATTCTGCCGAAACATATGGCATTGCATGTAGCTATGTACCAAGTGCCAGAGGTAAGGGGTTTTCACCTACGAAATATATCTACCACCCTGATTAATTGAAAAGGGATGATGAAACGACCCAAGAAAGGATTGCAAAGGAAAGAAAATCAAACCAGAAATAGAAAAACAAGAATGAATTTCAATCAAAAAGAGTCTTACTACTTCTCTAAGAATTCTGAGTTAGGAACTCAGAAGTGACCTGAGATATGTAGCAAGGTGTCATATAGCAACTTTTTACGTCCCTTAGATATCTGAGATACTAATTCAGATGTACTAAAGACGCAGTAAGGAGCTAAAAAACACTGCAGATAATTATTTCTTCAGTGATATCCCCAATTCCTTCGTAGGATTCTGCCGAAACATATGGCATTGCATGTAGCTATGTACCAAGTGCCAGAGGTAAGGGGTTTTCACCTACGAAATATATCTACCACCCTGATTAATTGAAAAGGGATGATGAAACGACCCAAGAAAGGATTGCAAAGAAAAGAAAATCAAACCAGAAATAGAAAAACAAGAATGAATTTCAATCAAAAAGAGTCTTACTACTTCTCTAAGAATTCTGAGTTAGGAACTCAGAAGTGACCTGAGATATGTAGCAAGGTGTCATATAGCAACTTCTTACGTCCCTTAGATATCTGAGATACTAATTCAGATGTACTAAAGACGCAGTAAGGAGCTAAAAAACACTGCAGATAATTATTTCTTCAGTGATATCCCCAATTCCTTCGTAGGATTCTGCCGAAACATATGGCATTGCATGTAGCTATGTACCAAGTGCCAGAGGTAAGGGGTTTTCACCTACGAAATGTATCTACCACCCTGATTAATTGAAAAGGGATGAAATGACCCAAGGAAGGAATGCAAAGGAAAGAAAATCAAACCAGAAATAGAAAAACAAGAATGAATTTCAATCAAAAAGAGTCTTACTACTTCTCTAAGAATTCTGAGTTAGGAACTCAGAAGTGACCTGAGATATGTAGCAAGGTGTCATAAAGCAACTTCTTACGTCCCTTAGATATCTGAGATACTAATTCAGATGTACTAAAGACGCAGCAAGGAGCTAAACAACACTGCAGATAATTATTTCTTCAGTGATATCCCCAATTCCTTCGTAGGATTCTGCCGAAACATATGGCATTGCATGTAGCTATGTACCAAGTGCCAGAGGTAAGGGGTTTTCACCTACGAAATATATCTACCACCCTGATTAATTGAATAGGGATGATGAAACGACCCAAGAAAGGATTGAAAAGGAAAGAAAATCAAACCAGAAATAGAAAAACAAGAATGAATTTCAATCAAAAAGAGTCTTACTACTTCTCTAAGAATTCTGAGTTAGGAACTCAGAAGTGACCTGAGATATGTAGCGAGGTGTCATATAGCAACTTCTTACGTCCCTTAGATATCTGAGATACTAATTCAGATGTACTAAAGACGCAGCAAGGAGCTAAAAAACACTGCAGATAATTATTTCTTCAGTGATATCCCCAATTCCTTCGTAGGATTCTGCCGAAACATATGGCATTGCATGTAGCTATGTACCAAGTGCCAGAGGTAAGGGGTTTTCACCTACGAAATGTATCTACCACCCTGATTAATTGAAAAGGGATGAAATGACCCAAGGAAGGATTGCAATGAAAAGACAATCAAACCAGAACCGTCAAATACCGCAATAAACATTTGAGACCCCTACAACACTAATTTGTTCTTCAAGAAATGTAGAAATAGAAAAACAAGAATGTTTTTTAATCAAAAAGAGTCTTACTACTTCTCTAAGAATTCTGAGTCAAGAACTCAGAAGTGACCTGAGATATGTAGCAAGGTGTCATATAGCAACTTCTTACGTCCCTTAGATATCTGAGATACTAATTCAGATGTACTAAAGACGCAGCAAGTAGCTAAAAAACACTGCAGATAATTATTTCTTCAGTGATATCCCCAATTCCTTCGTAGGATTCTGCCGAAACATATGGCATTGCATGTAGCTATGTACCAAGTGCCAGAGGTAAGGGGGTTTTCACCTACGAAATATATCTACCACCCTGATTAATTGAAAAGGGATGAAATGACCCAAGGAAGGATTGCAATGAAAAGAAATTGCTGAGATACGCAGCAAGGTGTCATATAGTAAAATGTCCGATACCAAATTAAACATTTGACCAACTGAAATTGAAACAGTAACCATCCAATTTTTGTATTCTGCTCCTGAAAAGGTATTGAAATATACTAAAGGTTAATAAAGTTATCCCCCCTCTATTCTTATACCCCTAAAACACTATTTTATTTATTAAGAAATGTAAAAAATGAAAAACAAGAATAAGTAAATTTTAATTCAAAATTGTCTTACTATGGTCCACGCAACCATTATATTTTATCTATTTTCTTATCATTAACCAAATCTAAGCATTTTTATATGATAATAATTAAATTTTTGAAAATATTTGTGGAAATAAATGATGTACATTAAATAAAAATTTCAAAAAATAGAATAACTTCTCGACTTCAACTATCAAATTTTCAATTTATAAAGTTTGTAAGTGTAAATAGTGGTTTTATTTTTATCATTTTAAAATATACATTTTAAAAATTGTTCACTGATAACTATAGTAAGTTTCTTCTACCCTTATCTGTAATAAAGAAGGAAACAAAGTTTAGATTCCACGTATATTGCGTAACTTTCAAAGAAATATAAAAAACAAAAATAATGTTAAATAACTCACCCCGAACGTCTTGGCTACATTCTAGCACATATTTATCTTCTAGTTCTACGGAGTGGTTGATCTGGTTCCAGGTCCCAGCGTGTATTCCTCTTCTATCCATCCATCCACATATAACCACATATAACTACTCAGCAATTTGGAGGTTAGGTACCGTCGTACATTGATTGGAGATTGAGAAAATGTGCTTGTTGTTACTGAAAACAAACCAAAGAACTGGATTCATATATTTATTTTCTGATCCTAAATCAAAAAGAAAAACATCTCTTGAAGTCTTAATGAAATAATTTGCGCAAAATTTTACCCTAAAGAAATTAAATATTGGTTATAAAAAATAATATTGACAATCTAAAACATAGTATCCACAAAAAAGCAACTAATTTGGACGAAATTCCAGCTAAAAACCTGAAAAATGTTGTTTATGAATTTACAAAATTATAAATTAGTGCTACCTGACAAGAGATTTACTGCGAGATTTTATTGAAAATGGTTTTACATATATCATAACTATAGAATAAAGAAATCTACCGTCCCATTATTTCTAAGTACTTGCCATAATCAATAATAGATTATACGCGAAGATATACACTTTGGTAAAGGAAAAGGTACCTACCAGAGAGGACATTTTAATCCTAAAGAGAAAACTGCTCTTATAGCATGCCATCAAATTAATACTAAATATTTTAGAAAAAGATAAATGTTTGTAATTTAATGTCTAGAAATACTACGAGATACGTATTTAATTTCGTAACATCTTTAAAATTTATAAAGAAGGAAGCAGAAATTAGTACAGAAGTTCCTTGTTCTTTCTATCAATTTGTTTAGTATTTTTTATTATTTTCACTGAAAATGTTTTCTTTAAAAGTTTAACTAGGTGTATAATTATAAAATATATAAAAATAGCTGTCTCAAATTTATGTCTATAGTCTATATAAACTCACTCAATTTCAAAGATTAAATAAAAGTAAATGTACCGAGACTGGTCAAAATTCTTGTTAATACCATATAAAAAAATATGAAATTGATCATTAGACCTCTCAAAGTCTTGCCGCTGTATGCCGTCTGTATCTAGATGAAGTTTTTATACCGATAGCATAGAATAGACTACAAAAAATATACTTAATTATTACAATTGTCAACCTAAATTAATAAAGACGAATTTAATTTGACTTGTAATATTTATTATTATATATTTCAAATGCCATATTAAAATCCTCAACTGACGTCATATTTTCAAAATTTTAAAACTTTGAAAACATTTTTTTATAATTTGCATTTACAATACACTGCATTGTAACACTCAACAAAGTGTAGAAATGAAATCTCTTCAAGTCTAGTTATTTTTTGTGTCCAAGTTGGTAATTGTGTCAATTTTGAAAATGATAGAACTACAGAACATAGAATCTCAGATCATAACATAACCTAAAATAAATTATGGTTCTGCCCCAAGAATGATAAACTTATCATTCTTGGGTTCTGCCAATTGAGTAGTCCACTTGCAAAGTGCGCTATACTGTTCAACCATTTCTTTAAGAAAATCAATTAAAATATTTTTTTCTAAAATTAAGTAATAAATATATATGTTGATTGTCATATATTTAATTATAGTTATTTTGTTTTATTTTATGATCAAAAAATAAAATGTCAGTTAAATGGTTATAATTTTATTTGAAAATTAAAATTGAACAAAGAGATTTTTGCAAAAGTATTGATAACTTAGCACACTTTGCAAGTGGACTACTCAATTAATAAATAAAAATATTTTAGAAAAGTAAATTATATGTTAAAAGCTATGATAAAAAACGCTAACGATTATATTTTTTATTAAATCAAAACACATTACTTGGAAAATAAATGGATATGTTCTACAAACAAACTTGATAATCTGATATGTCATTTTAGTAAGTACCAACATAATTTGATGAACACAGAAAGTACTAATTGTTGAATAATTTTATTTAAAAAACATTAATAAATGCGAATTATAAAAAAATATTGAGTATTTTACAAATAATTATTGTTAAACTTAGTTGAATGGTGAAATGTATTGTACCAACAACCTTTGTGGAGGTCAATTTGAATAATAAAAGTATTTGTGGAAATAAATGATGTACATTAAATAAAACTTTCAGAAAATAAAATAATTTCAAGTATTAAAATTTCAATTTATAAAGTTTATAAGTGTAAATAGTGGTTTTATTTTTATCTTTTAAAATATAAATTTGAAAAATTGTTCACAGATACTCTACTAATAAGTTTCTTCTATCCTTATCTGTAATAAAGAAGGAAACAAGTTTAGATTTCACGTATATTGCGTAACATTCAAAGAAATAATAAAACCAAAACTAATGTTAAATTAGTTAATGTACTAAACTCACCCCGAACGTCTTGGCTACATCCTAGCACTTAAAATTCTTCTGGTATCATATTTATCTTCTAGTTCTTCGGAGTGGTTGATCTGGTTCCAGCGTCTATTCCCCTTCTATCCATCCATCCACATATATAACTACTCAGCAATTTGGAGGTTAGGCACCGTCGTACATTGATTGGAGATTGAGAAAATGTGCTTGTTGTTGCTGAAAACAAACCAAAGTACTCTGGATTAATAAATTTATTATCTGATCCTAAATAAAAAACCATCTGAATTGTGTATTTTATAAATAACTATGGTTAAACTTAGTTGAATGGTGATATTTATTGTACCATCCTCTGTGAAGGTCCATCCTATCACGAACAAAGAGAGAAATTTTTAACAAAACTGCTTCCACTGTTTTATTTTAATAATAATATTGAAACAGCTGTCAAGCTAAAAAGTTAATATTTTTTAAACAAACCGTAGAAACTTTGTTAAAAAGTTCTTTGTTCTTACTTGAATAAAGAATAAATTGTTAAGTAATCAAAAGAAAATGTCGAAGAAACTTTTGAACAAAATTTCTCTATTTATTTAAAAAATTACCTTTTTTAACATACCTATTGGAGTTGCATTATATTTTTACAGTCTTAAGTTGATTAAGTAGTGTTAGACTAGACCAAGCATAGTAATTAGACAAATATTAAAGCTTAGATGATAAAAAACAAAATTTAGCTTTTCTGGAACTGGAAATACATAATTTAAAGTTGTAAATCAACATATGAATCTTGAAAATTTTCCACTATTAAACTGTTTATTTTGATAGAGTCTTCATTTTTTTATATATAATATAATGATCACGGAAACCGGTGTCCTAACCTAACCTAACTTTTTGTTGTCCGATATCGATAGTTTTTAAATATATCACCTATTTAAAATGTTTGGATGATTCAATGGAATAATTGTTAAAATGTAAAAACATTATTTGTTATTTTTCCGTGCTCGGGTACCTACCTATAAAAACCTATCTTGATTATTAATTAAATATTTAATTTTGTTAAATTATTAATACTATCGGTGTCTGATTTCTAACAATGGATACAAGACATAAGTGTGGCACAAATATATTGTTATTGTAAAAATCAACTTGATATAGTTTTTCCTGGTTTTTATAGGTATATCATTATACTGATTTTAGACGGAAATATATCCAGGACAAAACCTTGGCTAAAAAAACTTACCTAATATGTATTTATAAATAATTAATATAAAAAATCACTAGGTATTAAAATTTACACAATAAATTTATCACCGGCAAATTATTTTACGATTTAGTTATTAATATTAGATTTGTTCCAACCAAGCAAAGAACCGTTCTAGAACGGTAATATTACCACTCACGAGACCAAATTAATGCACTGCGCAACTCACTACACCACTGCGCACAAAAATTACTATTTTAGAACGGTTCTCTGCTTGGTTGAAACAGACCCTAATACTAAATCTCTGTACTAAATAAAGAAATACGTTAACACACATTCAAATTGGACTAGACCATGACTAGGCAAAAAGAAAAAAGACATTTTACAGATTATTAGTGGTTTTTTTGACAATTGGATTTTTATTACTTGTTCCGTGATCATATAAATTACGCCGGTAGGAATTTTTTTGTTTCGTCTAAATAAAATAGTTTATCACAAATGTAAAAATTACCTAGTTATATATTATACCAAATTACTTTGAATAATCAGTTTAAAAGAATATCTAGATTTTTTAATTATATATAATGTAGGCCATTACATAATGTAGGCTACAGAAGTACATTTTTCGATGAAAAAATCAGTTTATAGTTATAATAACGGCCTATAGAAATACAGCTTTGGAAAAAAAATCAGTTTTTAATCCTTATCAATGTAATAACTTTCTTAAAGTAAACCTACACCTAGAAATTGAACATTAGGTATAATCCGAAGATTACTAGTAAATCGTAATTTTAATTTTTTATTTCAAATCAATAAATAAATCATTCGTTTAAAGCATGAAATAATAAAAAAATCATATTTTTAAACTAAATTATAACAAAACCTTCAGTTGGGTAAATATTACAGCAAAAAATCAAGTTCGTAAATTCTTTCTAGCTTTCTTATTAAAATTAAAAACTTACCTAATATATGTTTTTATAGATAATAAATATAAAAGAACACTATAATAAATTTTAACACCGGCAAATTATTTTATGCACACAATCCTTTGTCTACCTAATTGTTAATAATACTAAATAAAAACACGTAATGACGCTAACACGCATTGAAATGAGACTAGACAAAAGAAAAAAGAGCTTGGTTGTCTCTGGCTTGGTGGATTTTTGACAATTGCATTTTGATTGGTTGTTACCGTGAGCAAAAAACTAACCTAGCCAAGCATAGAACTAATAAGACAAAGATGATAGAAAACAAAACTTACTTATTAGATTTTCTGGAACTAGATTTTTTAAAGTTGTAAATCAATAATAATTGAATAATTTCTTAGATAAATCCCAATAAAATTACTAGTAAATCAGAATTTTATAAGTAGTTTGTATCTCAAGAACCAATAATATTTAATTAATTTATTTAAAACATAAAATAATAAAAAAAGTCATATTTTTAAACTAATAAATTGTTAAAATAAAATTATAATAAAACCTACAAAATAGGGCACATGCACATATAGGTATTACAGCAGAAAACTAAAATTCTTTCTAACTTTTTCATTTAAAATTATTGTTGTATTCAAATAAAAAAACTTACCTAATACGTAGGTATTTATTTATAAATAATTAATCCTCTAAAACGACACCAAAGCCACTATTAACATTTACACAATAAATTTATAAAAGCCGATAAATAATTTTACACACACAGTCCTTTCTACATCTAATTTTTAACTGGACTGAAATGCAACTAAAGAAGCAAAAATTTCAAAGCTTGCTTGGTGGACTTTTTGAATATTGGAATTTGATCGGTTGTTACCGTGTGCGCATAAATCACGGTGGTTACCAAATAAAGCTTTTGTCTGGGAACTTTTTTTGTTTCGTCATAAAAAATTTTATCATGAATGTTGAAATTACATAGTTTTGTATCAAATTATTTTGATTGATAGTATTATTAATAATTTTAAATACTTAAAAATAATTTATCTTTTTTATTGTATTGGACGCATTAGCTTATAATTTATAAAATTAATTAAAACAACTATGATTTTCACTTCTAAAGTTTTTCCCCTATGATTTGGATTTCCGATTTCCAAAGATTAATATAAAATAAAATTTACATCGTTGACAATATAGAGAATATATTTTTTAATATATAATGTAGGTACTTATAAATAAAATATTATAAAAATATTAATTAATAGTATATTACGTAACGTGTATGGTAAATACAGCACTAGTTACGTACTATACTTTACCTACGACCTATTTGTATCTGCATTAATAATATTTTTGTTAATAACAATCGTAGGTACTCCTTTATTGTAGTGAATCTCGTTTTCGTCATTTTTGAGTGATTAATTTAGTGTTACTGATCGGTTTCTCGCGTAATATTAACATTTAGTGCATTCTTAATATTTTAAAACGGTTTCCTATAGTAAATGTAGTGAAATTATAGTACAAAACGAGTAAAAAATGTCTTTTATATGTTACGATTGTATCTACAAGTTGAAACAGCTTTGTATAAGTATTTTTCAAAAGTATCTCGGTAATAATAATTTTATAAATGTTAAAATAATTTAATTACATAAAAATAACGTAAATTAATCTGAGAAACGTAATTAAGTACATTTATATTATGATCCATCTGTACAGACAGAAAGTAGGGTTAATTGAAACGAATCAAATATATAATTCCAAATAACTCTAAATATATATATTAAGTGCAATATCTTATATCTAATAAATGTTTCTGCCATTTATATGTAGTATAAAATTCACCTTCAAATATGTAAATACGAAATTTTGAATAAAATAGCGACGTCTATTGACAGTTGCTAAGTGGTTGCTAGGGAAGCCGTGCGTTTATTTTACCGTGCGTAAAGAGATACATTACGTAGGTTGTAGATTGTGTGTTATTGACGGTTTAGAGGGGTGGTCGTAGGTAAAATAACATTTTCTATACCTCTATTTACACTAGGTACTTGTACTTCATACGATATTACACATGGTGTAATGGCGTTTTCAGTATATAATTTATTATTTTTTGGATTTTGGCAATAGAACTCTTTTAATCTATAAATATTTATGAACTTCTTTTTTTAAGAGGGGCGTCAAAAATATGACAGCTGAAAACGGGTGGCAAGTCTGAATTGTACCCAAAATTTCAATCATTTTGTAAACAACAAATCTAAAGAACGCCTTTAAATTACGTATTCAAATTTTAACAGGATATAGCTTAGACCTTTCTCTAGGAGATAAGGTTTTTTGGTTAAATTTTATATTGTAATAAAAGAGATATTAGTGTTTAAGTGATGGTATGTTTTTAAAAAGTTTGACAATTTGTGATCACGAATTTTAACGCCAGAAGCTTAACTCCTAAAGAATGCATAGAGAATGCGACTAGCAAAATATGAAGTTAAAGAAAGGTATATTTTTTGAGAATTGTTGCACGCAAAATTTGAACATTGCACTAATCTGTCAATTTAGTTCAACAGTTTTGGTGGCGCTTTTTTCAAAGACGTATGTCGATTCTAATTCTCCAAATCCAAACTTCACTTAACATACATAAACAGTGTTGCCATATTGGGGGATTTTCCCCCAAAATTGGGGGATTTTTTTTACTCTGGGGGAAATTTTGGGGATTCGATTTGCAAGGGTATTTTTTGGGGTATTTTTCTCGAACTTATTTCATTCTCAATATATCTTCTTTTATATTGTTTTATGTTGATTTTAAGATTTATATTTTTATTACCTACTCTTGATTTGCAAAGTCATAATTTAGTACACAGTAAATATCACGGCTTTTATGACTAAAATTAGGGATATTTGTATCAAATTTCTGATTTTGAAGGAGTTTTTAAAATTGAAAATGAAATTTATGAAAAGATTCGGGAAATCAAAACTTACATGAGCTCTTTGGGGGATTTTTTTTAAAAATGGTCATTTTTGGGGGTTTTTAAAGCTCGGTTTGGGGGATTTTCCATGATGCGGTCTGGCAACACTGTACATAAACACTTAGATTAGGAAAGCTTTCCTTGTCTAAGCATAAACATAACCAACCTAACCTTATTTCTCGTTTATAACGTCAAAATATGCTTTTAAATATATAATTGTCTATATTAATATTCGTTTATAATTTACCAGAAGTTAAAAAAATTAATTTTAAAGTAAATTTTCACAATTTGCGTTGGTTTTTACATCGTTTATAGCATTATCCAACTATGATGTCAATGTGCAAAGAATTTAGTGTTATGAACCAGTTGTTATTTTCTAAATTACTTTTTACTTAAACACAGTTGTCTTAGTCGAATTGGTAAAAATGTGAGTTTTGAGAGACCCGATTTTTGTTTATACTTTTTTTTAATCTTTTAAGTTACCTAATCATTATCTTATATCTTTATTTGTTAAATAACTAAACTCAACCTAAGGGATTTACATTTATAAATTTAAACCACATATGTAAATATTAACAGCTAACAGTGTTAAACTGTTCAATATGCATAAATATAATAGCTTTTTCTTTAGATAATATGAAGAATTAAAATTTACAGTCAAATATGTAATATTTTTATTAAATCAGTTTTACAAATTTGGGTTGGATACTGGATACATCTGTTATCTTTATACATAATACATAATATGGTGAACTGGGTACATATAATTGAGAAAATGAGTCCTAAAAAAGAAAAACATTTACTTGTTATTTACTAATAATATGCAGATGTTATTTGGTAATGTTTAAAATGTAATTGAACACTAAAATAAACATTTGTATTTTAAAACACATAGTAGCCCACAATAGGTTTCATATTGATGTAGCCATGGGTTCTATAATGGTCCAGATTCATTGTTTTTGAAGAAAGAGTTCTAAAAAATAAAAGATTAGAATTAACAGTAAAAATTATTAATTATTTACTATAAATAGAATAAAACCTGTGTAGGCAGTTACTTCAGGTCCAAAGTTTTTGAGGAAACAGTTCTAAAAAATTAAAGATTAGAAATAAAATATAAAATAATTCATAACATTACTAACTCGGTTACAAATTTTGTCAGTCTTCTTACTATCAACAGAATACAAACAGTGTAGGCAGTTACTTGAGGCCCAAAGTTTTTGAGGAAACAGTAGCATACATTTTGAAAACCATCGATTTATTTCTCCAACAATTTAATTATCTAAACATAGATGAAATAACATATATGGTTGCCAGAAAAAGTATATTGCTAAAAATAGTATTTTCAGAACATTTTTGAAATACTTTAGAAAAGTAGTAACCTATTGAATCTTGTAGAAATATTTTGTTTACCATACTCCACCTAATAAAATAATCAAAACTTAATCAAATAGTTTTGTAGCATTAACACTTCTCTGAGATGCCCTAATAACGCCTCTTATATGAACTCAAAAAGGTATAGGTACTCAAAAAAAAGAAAACTCATATATCTAATATGCAAAATACATCTTTTAAAACTAAATTTGATATTTAGATCTGAATCATAGATAATAAAATAAATAATACCTACCTATTAATTGTAAAAAAATTAAACCACTAAATAAACAAATTAAAACTTACCTGTTACCACTTCTGATTACCAGATGGAGAGTGCTTTCAAATGTAAATAAAATATGGATCTTTATAAAATAAATAAGATTTTTCCATTTGTGTGAAAGATACCAGTTAAAAAATTAAAGTTACAATCCTATTGGATACATTTTAATTTCAATTGATTTCATAAAGTATGGGGTTAACATTTTTAGAATATAATTAATAGCCATAATTGAATGATACAATTAGTTTTATTAAGACACCCATTACATTAACAATTATGTTATTGTTGGCCAATCGCTGATAGTCAGCTTATCCCAATTCTTTAGGTATCTTGAAAACAGGTGCACAAAGTGTATTTCTATAGATACTAGATTGGTTAGTTATTATTGTAGGTTATTGAAAACATGGAAATATTTTTTTCTTGTGCCACATTCTCAAAATAAAAATAAACTATAGGTAAGCTTTATTGTAGGGTGTGCTTTACTTTGTACTCCATTTTTCATTAAATCATGGATCTGGGTGGTAATTTAGGAATGTCCAATACTCTCTAAAAAATAAATGATATTTATTTATATTTAGGCAGTAAATAATTAGCAAGATACTTACTTGAAGTCATAAGACAGACTAATCTGTTAATGTTTACAAACATTATAGTAACACTTTTGCCATAATCATCAAACGTTTTAGAAAATTATTTAAATTTTTCCCAACAAAATATATTCTAAAAATTTACATCTACTTCAACACCTTCAAATAATACATCCATCAGAAAGTAAATAAAATAATCTCTGATCATCAAACTAGCATTGTTTAATTTTGCATTGTTGCCAATACATTTTAATCTCAATTTTAAAAAAGGTATAAGTAATTACATACTTTCCACTTTATTTCAATTTTTCTTTAGACCATGTTGATGTGTGTATATTCAGAAACCGTAATATGTTTTTATTATAATTAATATATTTATTCTAATAAATACCTTAATTAGTAAGGGTTAGTACCAGAGCTGGGTAGTATCCGGATACTTCTGTATACGGATACAATTTCCGGATACTTTTTATGTATCCGAAAGCTGTATCCAGATACTTTTTAAATTCTGTACCCGGTATTCGTGACCAAATTTTAAAGTATCCGGTATCCGGATACTGTTTTTGACATTCGGATACTTTTAAATATTATTTAGTTTAGTGACAGTTTGAATCATGATTAAATAAATTTTATAAACAAAATTATTAAGTAGTTCATTTCTTGTAAGGTAGATAAAATGGCATATTTTTAAGAAGTTACCTAATATTAGGTAAAGAATAAAACTAAAAGCATAGCTTTAACAATAAATATATATATTTACATGAGTGTTACAACAATATTAAATTTACAATTAATGCACAGTGCTTAAAACATGTATTTTATATAGGTACAAACCAGCTCTGCAATATCCTTTTAATCGTATATTATTGTTTAAGTAAGTAGGTACATTTTTAATACACTAAAATCAACTAACAAAAAACAAATCACAAAAAGGTATTTAATGGTAGATATATGTAATGTTACATTGAAATATTTAGGTAATAGAGGTTAATTTATAAAATATTTATCAAAAACTTAACAAAACCAATAAAATAAGAATGGATCACATGATTTAAATAAAACGTGACAAAGTAGTTAAGTATTTTGTTGTTGCTTGAAAGTTAAACATTTTAACTGAGTTTTCAATGAAAAAAATCTACATTTTACAATAAATATTACAATTACTATAACTTTTTAAGTACAATAGGTATTTTAAAATACACAAACTTTTATAACTATGAGTAAATGCATTGATACATTTATAACTTTGGTTTCGGATTGACTTTAGATAAAATTGAAAAATATTAATAGATGTTTCTTTTCAGCCAATTCACAACAGATTCTAAATGTTTCGTCTTCCAATTGATTCGCACTTTAATTTGGTCGACTGTGCTCTGTAGAACGCCCGATACGGTTTTTAGATCGTTTTGATGAATCTTGTAAAATGTGGTAAGCTAAAAATACGTTACGAAATTTTTTGGTCAACCTTGATTTAGTTATTATATTATACTTACGTCTTCCAGATCGGCTTCAGTTGAAAACTGCCCGAGAAAATCATGGAAAATAGTGTTGAATACCAAATAAACTTCCTCGTAACTTTTGTAAATCCTATCCCAGTTTAATCTTAAGAATTGAAAACCAGTTCTTATTCCTACGGGATGGTTTATAGACTGCCACACATAAGGAACAAATTCCAAGCTGATATTACCGGCTAAGGAATATTCTAAGTATCTGAAAAAAATAGAATCGGATGTAATTAACGTGCAATGTTGCCATCACATAACAATAACCTGTACCAACGCTGAAACCCAAAATGTACTAGAAAATCATCGAAAAAAGTATTAGGTTTTCGTGAAAAGTACTAGTTTAAAATTTACGAGCTCCCAAAGTACTAAACACCAAGGGTGAATCCTTCTATTAGCATGTGCGTAGTTTTGAGGTTATTTTTTTCGACGTTCACGAAAACAACAAATTTACGGCACATGGTACATAATATTTTTGTGGATAAATTTATACTGAGCGCAAGGGCAATAGAAGGATTCTCCCTTGACATTTAAGAGCTGGTTTTCTTCTCAAATTACAAGTGAAGGGGTAAATAAACAACGATAAAAAGTTAATACAATCCTATTTACTTTTACTGAACTTGAACAGTAATATATCATATGAAAAAAGATCATTCTCATATTTTTTAGCTCGATATTTCAAATCAAAACGTAGAAAACGTACGAGTGTTGCGATCGGCGTACTAGCGTACTAGACAGAGTAAAAAAGTACCAGATCTAGTATGAAAGTACTAGGACTGGCAACACTGGAAGCGAATCTTACAGATTTATACACTGAGAAACAAGCATTTTTACTTAGAAAAAGATAAATTTATGTTCGCACAAATTATATCAGAGTTATGTTTGAAAAGAAAAAATAAAGAGCATGCAGTTTAAAGGGTTTTTATCCTTAATCCTTGCATAAATATCAATATTTTAAATAGTTTTAAATATTGGAAAAAACTTACCTATTAATAAGCCAAGGATCGTAAGTGCATCCTAAACTTTGATAAGCAGTTTGTAAATCTACAGGAGCTATAGAAGGATGTCTAGTTCGGTTCCATAAGAAGTCCCATTCGTAAGGTCCACCTGATTTGATGGCAGTACACTGGGCTATATATCGATAGTCAACTGGTATTCTAACAAAAATATAAAAATACATTTTAATAAGCTGCAGTTTTAAGAAATCAAAAGATTTTTTTTATATAGTAGCAATAAAACTCAAAGTCAATCCACAATTTTAATAATACAGAAGCTTATAACTGTAAAAGCGACACGTTTCGGTTTTAGACCATCATCAGGGTATAAAGAAAACAATGGTGTCAGGGAAGAATATACTAACCAGGGAAGATTACTAACTCAGGGTATGTGTAGACTGCAGAAATTGCTTATTAATTTATGAAATTTTTAAATCTTAAACATTGATGATTAAGAGAGTTATGAAGTAAAAAGAAGAAGAAAACAGAAAATCAGAAGCTATCAACGAAGATAGAATCTAATAAGTGTGTAGGTTAAAAAAACATGTGGAGTGAAATGAGGGAGAAAATAATAATGGTAAGAATGTTTTATCCCAGTGGAAAAATATATATTTTAAGGGAAGTAACCGTAGAAACAGGAAGCATGAAGAAGTTGAAAGAGTTGATTGTAAAAAACAACCAAAAAAAGGAGAGAACCACGATGGTGGCTCGATCTCCTTGGAATCAAGAAGACAGGTCGATCCTAAACAACAAGTAAAGGTTCTTGTTAGTCTTCTCGATATAAGCAGAAAAGCTATGTAAACTAATAAGAATAGCATAAAGAGCATTTCAATTAGCAGAACAGAAAAACTGTACAAGTGTACTTGAATAAGAACTTTATACGTATGAAAAGAAAGGGATTGTTAAAGTAGGAAAGTTCAAAACGGTAATTGTCTAGTACCAACCTAAGTCAGGAAAGCACTGAACAGACTGTACTTCCCAAACACACTTGTTAAAAATTCAAGTCATAAGGTTTATTCATAGAGCAATTAGTAACATATCGGGGACATAATGCGTCTGCGCAGTATTTATTTGCCTATATTTACTGATTTATGACAGTTTTCGGTAGTAATAACCTAGGAAGGATAGGGAAAGTGTCCACTGAAAAGCATCAAATATAATGGTGGCGCCACTGCAGCAAGAGTGTACATTTTTGATAACACTCCATAGAGTAGAGACCACTGAAATAACCTTAAACTAGACTGCTAATCCCATATTACTAAAGTTTAAGTTTAAACAATACCTATCCACTTTTATTGTTGAGCAAAGTATAACATAGTTCATAAATTAATTTTTAAGCGAGTGTCACAAAAAATGAAGTTTTACGGATCTATTAACGTCCCTAAAGTGTATCTTTTTTGGCCGCTTTTTTACTTTACGGCCGCTTTTTTACTTTACGGCCGCTTTTGCAAACAAAGTCATTATGAGGGCAACCTACTAGACACATTTAATTTGCTTATTATCGCCAAGGAAAATGTTCTACACAAGTTGTTGGTGTTCATACCTTTGGAAAAATACCATCACTTATTGCACTGTATCTACAATTACCAAATGCTAATAAGTATACGGGTCATTCTTTTAGAAGAAGTTCAGCCTCTCTCTTGGTTGAAACAGGGGCTGATATTTTAATGTTAAAAAGCCACGGAGGTTGGAAGTCTAACTCTGTAGCAGAAGGCTACATTGAAGATTCCATTTCAAGAAAGAAGGAAATTTCAAATAGAATTCTTGCAGGAGGAGAAGGTGCTTCAGGCATGCGTTCTTCTGTTCAAAATAATTCCAAAGAAATTGAATTAAATGGTACTTCAGTAAGCAGCTTGCCAGCAAGAACCATTGTTACGGAAAATCAAGAAAATGAAATGTTTGTTAACAATGTCATGTCTAAAAGTGGTATTACATTTTCAAAATGTAGTAAATGTACATTTAACATAACAATTAATAGCAAATAATGCCCTAATTTATTAACTTCGTTATGACCCAACTTCTGTTTATCATACTTACTGTAAGTAATTCTGTACACATCTTTGTTACTTAATAATACACTTTTCATTTGGTTAATAAAAATTTGAATCTAATCTTCCAGTTTCGTCTCTGTTTAGAAACAAAATTGTAAAAAAAAGTTGTTACCTATTTGATGAGACACTCGCTTAAAAAATTTTGTGTGCACCTCAGCCGTATGATCTTTTTTGGCCTCACCTGAAATTTGCGGCCGAGGCGTAGCCGAGGCCAAGATCAACATTACGGCCTTGGTACACAAATAACTATTTTATAAAAACTTTAAAAATGATAAATCTTGAAAAATTAAATAGTCGCTTTGAATTCAGTTAATTGTAAATGAACTTACGGATTGTCGATATCAGGATCCTTTGATTGCATCCATTTAAAGAATATCCCTCTTGCCCAAGATATACATTTCCCATATCTCAGCTTACAGGCCGAAGTGACAATATGTAACCGCAACAGCTTCTCATTTTGAGTGTCATAAACTCTGGTTTCCGTTCCCATTTCATTATACATCGGTTTGACCAGTTTTAACAGAAAACTGTCATACATTCCGGAATATTCGTAGTTACTGATTATCGTCCTCAACTCCTCCATATTTCTACAACATAAAACGTTTTAACAACGCGTCAAAAAGGTACTTTTTTTGTTCACCTTAGAGCGCTGTACCACGGTATATAGTTCGGTTCTGTAATGTAAAGATATTTGACCAAGTCAAAGGCTATGGTGTAGTTTATAACTCCCCATTCTGCCAAAGCGAACGCATCATCTATCAATTGTCCTCTAGTGGTAACTGGAATTTGATTTCTGCCTGTTCTCAATTCGTAGATTAGTATTTGCCAATTATGCTCGTCGTAGTTCACTCTGTAAAAACCTGCAACAGAAATATTTATTAAACCAGGTGACCCATGCAAAACTGTAAATATTCCCAGACAGCACAGAATATTCTGTAAGAATATTTATAGAATTTTCTAAGAATATCCTCGTCTAGAAAAAAATGTTTCAAGAATATTCTGTGAACATTGTTACAGAACATAAATGTATAACATCCTTTAATCATTTATAGAATATTCTAAATAATACTTCGTTTTAAAACAGATTCGTTTTATTAAATTTATAATTTGTTAATTCTCAAAATATTTTATTTTATTTTATTATTTTCAATTATGTTTTTATCACACCAATCTGATCTACGCGTAGATGCTGATACGGTGGAGGCTACAGAAAATTAAAGAAAGAAGAAGAAAAAGTCTCGCACGTAAACCATAAATTAAGATGCACATTACATTCTGATTTTTGATGCCTGTTTTGTGGCTAATGCAAGTGCGTTTTGAATGATTTTTGGAGTCATAAGGTTTACATTATCATTAAGTGTGTATACTGTGTTATCATCGTATTGTTATTAAGTGAATCTGTATATATAATATTTGGCAGGGGATTCATCCCATAGAAAACGTATCAGCCATCTCAAAATCAGTGTCAAGCAATGGCTTTTGAAAGGTCCGGAACGACTTAAAAATGACAAAAAATTATAAATAGGTATAAATAAACGATCATGAAAATTATTGTTTGGTTTTTAATTGAGAAATAATTTTCCCACGTTTTTAGGATATTCCGAAAATATTCATATAATATGCTAAAAATATTTACAGGTACTAGAATATCCTGTCGAATGTTTTCAGAACATTCATAGGATATTCGAAACTGTCCACTTCGTATTTTCTTAGATCATTCTGGGAATGTTCTTAGCATCTTGATAGAATATTCTGAGAATATTACAACATTCTTTAAGAACGTTTTGAGAACATTCTATGGACGTACTTGTGCTGTAGGGGAGTGTGAATATGAATAAATGTGTCTATAAGTAATTATAACCAATTTATAAATGTTTTAATCACGCACACAGAGAAATTTGTGAGAGAACGTTGTCAAGAATGTGCATTTAAAATGAAGCACGACCCTATAATTCTTAGTTTAAGAAAAAATATTCTTCATTTGAATCCTGACATTCTTAAATTAACATTGCCAAGCTCAATTTTTGGATTAAAAGCTACAAATAAGCACAAACATTCTTAATTTGAAAAATAATAATTTTTGTAGCATGCATTCTTAAATTAAACATGAAGGATGCTTAAATTAAAAATCTTAACATATTAATTTAAGTATGGCATATCTAAATTTTCAGCACGTTGGTATGCGGTTAATAATTTAGCAATAAACGTTCTTGAAATAAGACTTAGGAATCAAGCATGTCATAACATACTTCAACGGAGAATAATCATTCTAAAATTCAGAATAAAACTTTTTATTTTAAGTACGGAAAACCGCCTTTCTCTTAAGATCTTTTTAAGAACACCCGCACACTCAAATCAAGCATGTACCATGTAGGTAACGTTCTGGAACTGACTATTAACATACTAGGAACAATAAATAACTGCACAGTTAAACTAAACTTCCACTATTTATTCGAAAAATTCGCTTTAAAATTCAATTACAGCTGTTTCGCTATAACTAGCATCGTCAGATTGACATATATGTCAATTGAATTTTAAAGCAAATTTTTCGAATAAATAGTAGAAGTTTACTTTAACTGTGCAGTTATTTATTGTTCCTAGTAAGATGAACTTCCAAAAAGTAGAGGTTAACACAATCAATTTGACTATTAACATTTTTAAATTGAGAACGAAATTTATATTAAATATGGATAATCGTATTTCTCTTAAGAATTTGTCAAGAACGCTCATTCTCAAATTAAGCATGCCACATTCCCGAACAAGAAGTAACATGCTTAAATTGAGAATGTAAATACTTATTTTAAGTATGCCCATTCTAGAAATAAGCATGCGGCATTCTTAAATTGATAGTGCGTGCTGAAATTGAGATTGAACCTTTTTGATTTTAAGCACGTATAACCGTCAGTTTCTAGTTGGCACTATCCCACTTTTTAACCCCTACTTACAACATATTCTAACTCCACGACTAGACAGACGATATATTTTGTGTATTACAGTAAGTATTATAAATAGTGATACACTTTTAACATGAATCTAATTAATTTAAATGAGAGTTTTAGTACGGAATTATACCAATTACCGAATTACCAAAACCAAAATCATTATCAGGACAATGAAATCTATAGTTTATTACTAGATTGGGGATTTCAATACCCAGTCATAGAGAAAATTATAGGGGTGGTTGAACCGGTTCGCCAGACAATACCACTTGTCGGACACTTTCCACAAAAACAGAATAAAATAGTAAAACCTTTATCTATTTCTCCTTTTTTAATTTATCATAAGTTGCATTTGTTATCTCTCTCTTAACTGCAGCCTTGGTCCAGGTATTGGTAACAGAAAAAGACAGATAATAAATTCTAAGATGGCCGGAGTTTAGCATGTGTGCTGGTGTAAACCTGTTGAAGGAAAAGTGTAGTGGGAAGTGCAGTGGGAAATAGTAAGTAAATACTGTAAAAATGATTTTATTATCGCTATATTAATTCTACATGATTAGATAATGATTAGCGTCAATTTTATACATAAAAATGGCATTTTTTTGGTTTCTAACTTCTGGAATTATGTGTCCGGCAAACTGGTCTGGGAAAGTTAAGTAAAACGCATTTTCGGACAAGTTGTCCGAAAACCGGTGCATGACGTAAAATTTTTATCTGTCCTTTTTTAATAGATGCACTAGTTTTATATTAGTATGCCTTGCTCCCATTACTCAATTATATATGAAGAATAGGATAACCAGTTTTCGGACGCATTTTTCCTTAGTTACGAGGAATACGTAGCACTCGTTTCATGGGTGTCCGAAAAACGGTACTTTTCAGACGCACCAAAATTATTTAAAGTAGTTATATGTGATTTACATTACTTTCATATGTGTCCGAAAAATACTGGTTTTCGCCGGATTAAACTAAGTCAGCATTATCTATACCTAAAAAGGGTAATTTTAGATGGCGAAAACGAAACCGGCAAAAAAAGGAAACCCGAAAGATTTTTTGAAATCAAAAAACCGTAAATTTTGTACTTACTCCAATGCTTCACTTCAAGCAGCCCTGCTGGCAATTCATGAGACGGGAATAAGTTTAAGGGAAGCAAGCAAGCGTTATGGTAAGTACCTAACTATCTCCTAAATATAACAATTAAAATTTTATCCCTAAATAGGTATTCCCAGAGCCACCATGCACGATAAGTTTACTGGAAAATCTCCAGCTGAAAAGAAAAAAACTGGACCCCCACCATTATTGACTGTTGAAGGAGAAAAGAAAATTGCAGACTGGGCTATAAATATAGCAAAATGTGGCTTCCCGATCTCGAAATCTGATTTGATGGTGGCTGTAGCAAAAATTGCAACTGATACCGGTAAATCGAGCTCTTTTCCTAACGGTCAACTAGGGATTAGGTGGTATAAGGGCTTTTTGAAAAGGCATCCCGAAATTTCTCAAAGGGAGGCAGAGGGTATCAATATTGGGGATTTCAATACCCACTCATAGAGTAAATTATAGGTAAGTCATGTAATGTTATAAGTAATTGTTCGACTGCTTGTATTGGATTTTGGTAAATTATTTTAAGAATGTTATAAGTAATTTTTTATATTTTGCACTTATAAACATCTTCATTATAAAACGCATTTGCGTATCGTAATGTAACTTTTACGCACGCAAATTTTTGTTTTAAATGGTTGGCGACATGAGTGAAGTATCTAAAGGCAAGACTATTGACAATGACATTTGTGGCTAATAGCAATTTATTAATTTTATATTGTTCTTTAAGAAAGTATTTGTGAATATGAATATAATATTTTACTTATATAATATATTATTATTGGTATATTATTCATTTTAAAATATTTTAAAACATTAACATTTGATAATTTAAATGTCACAACTGTCAAATTTTATAAATTACACAGTGCTGCCGACATACTTTTTAAAATAAAAATTTTCGTAATTACATAAAAATAAAAAATTAATTTAAAAAATGGTAAAAAGGGCAAAATATAAAAAATATTATAAACAACTTATTTCATATGGCTGTTGTGACACTCGTTCTTTAAAAAACTCATCGCTTCGCGATTCGTTTTTTAAATTTGAACTCGTGTCATAACAGAATTCCATATGAAATGCGTTGTTTAATATACTATTTTAACTGCTTGTATTTGATTTTGGTAAATTATTTGAATATAAATTGATTGTACTAACCCTTACTTTTTGGAAGTCCATCTTATTAAGGATAATAAAAAACTCTTCGTTTTAACAAAACTTCCAATATTTATTTAAAAACTGCTTTTTTAAAAGACTAGCGAAACGGCTGTCATTGAGTCTTTTAAAAAAGCAGTTTTTAAATAAATATTGGAAGTTTTGTTAAAACGAAGAGTTTTTTATTATCCTTAATTATTTGAATATAGTTTTTTAAGTATACATTTATAAATTAACTATCAATAAAATTATAATTTTGCAGGACTAAAGCTAACTGCGATATAGATGCTTTGTTCCCATCATCAGAACTAGCAGACCGTATAAAATTTAAATCCTGCGTAAAAAATTGGAGAAAATCCAGACAGACAGTTCAGAGCGTAAGTTAGTAATGTTTATTTTAGAAATGTTTAAACAAATTTTGACTTTTAGGTCGAAACAGAACGAGTTGACTCTGCGTTTTCTAATTATAGCAGCTCCAGCATCAGCACCATTAAATCATGCGATATTGAGGAGATATTTGTGGTAATAATTTTTTTCATGTATTACAATTACAGGGTGACCAATTAAGTGAGGTGAGCGGCAGTACACCCCCCTTTTCTTAGTTTCCTCAGATTTAAACTAGTAATGCACGCACATCTCAATTTTTGTTTGGAGAGAGACCCATTTTTTTTAATTGCAGCATAGACACTTCTGTTCTCGAGCAGTGAGGTGATTAACCCCTAGAATTTATATAGGGAAAGTACTAAGTGTGACATATTTTTGAAAAAGTAATTTTATGGGGAATTCATTAGTATCAATATTGTTGTACCAAACTCCGATTTTAGCTCCCCCTTAAGGAAATAATAATTGTTATGTAATTTAAAGTGCGACACTCCATTTGAAAGCTATTTTTATTAGCAATTTAATGAAATAAATATGAATATCCTGAAATTACATTTAATTAGAAAAATCACCTAAAAATATGTTTAGTTTATAGGAAATAATGAATTTATTACACTCTTTAGGGACACACTGTAATGTAAAAACTTGTTTTTAGAAGAGAATTGTTTTATTTATTTTAATATTTACTAAAAGATTTATTTATCGATTACACTTTTTTTATTAGTCCTACAACGTCTTACTGAATTTATTTATGCCTTCGCTATACGAAAACTTACTTTTCCTACGACCACATATGAAAGTGCTAGATTGCACACTTATTTGTACTTAAGAAAGTAGCTAATATCAATACACGTATTGAAAAGTAAAAAAATATAGTTCTATGATCTGTGACATTTACGTCAAATTTATCAATAGTAAAAACACATAAATGTCAAAGCAAGGACCATTTAGTTTTTTTTTAAATCTTCCTTGTGTCAAATATTGTATTGTAATTGCCAATACAAAATTTTCTGTATAAAGTAAGAATAAAGAATAAAGTTTCTTATAGGGTTTTAAATTTTTAAAACATAAACATATTTTTATTCAGTATTATTATTTCCATAAAAACACTTTTAGAAAGAAGAACAGTTTATTCTTCTTTTTTATATTGTGTTTATGTTCCGTGCATGTGTCGAATGTGGATTTTTGAAGTTATGTTTGTGTTTCTGTTCACAATTATCTTTGTGTCTATTATTATTACATTACTTTTCAATTAATTTCACCGACTGACCATTTTACTTTTAATTTTTATAGAGCCCACAAAAAAAAATTAAAATGTCATTTATCTAATAAAGAATTTTGATGTGAATTCCTGAGTAAGGTGGTTAATTAATTTTAATTAATTATATTTCCATGCAATATATAAACTCGTTTAAATTCTAATTTTTAACATGACTAACAATTAAAATAAATATTATAAATAAATTTAAAATATTTATTATTATAAGAAATATTGGGGTCGTAGGAAAAATCGTGTACACAACGCGTTGGAAAGTGTATTTCTTGCACTCGTTACGTTTCCGCACTCGCCACTACGCGGCTCGTGCTAAACTTCACTTGTGCGTAATACTTCACTTTCCACACTCGTTATGTAATATACTATTTTAATTTCGAACATATTCCAGAAAACACATTAATTTATTTTCCTACGACCACATATGAAAGGGCTAGTTTGCACACTTATTTGTACTTAAGAAAGTAGCTAATATCAATACACGTATTGAAAAGTAAATATCAACACACGTATTGAAAAGTAAAAAAATATGGTTCTATGATCTGTGACATTTACGTCAAATTTATCAATAGTTAAAACACATGAATATCAAAGAAAGGACCATTTAATTTTTTTTTAAATCTTCCTTGTGTCAAATATTGTATGGTAATTGCCAATACAAATTTTTCTGTATAAAGTAAGAATAAAGAATAAAGGTTTTTAAATTTTTAAAAAATAAACATATTTTTATTCAGTATTATTATTTTTATAAAAACACTTTTAGAAAGAAGAACAGTTTATTCTTCTTTTTTATATTGTGTTTATGTTCCGTGCATGTGTCGAATGTGGATTTTTGAAGTTATGTTTGTGTTTCTGTTTACAATTATCTTTGTGTCTATTATTATTACATTACTTTTCAATTAATTTCACCAACTGACCATTTTACTTTTAATTTTTATAGAGCCCACAAAAACAATTAAAATGTCATTTAGCTAATAAAGAATTTTGATGTGAATTCCTGAGAAAGGTGCAATATCCATGCAATATCCATGCGATAACTAAACTCGTCAATCCTAATTTTTAACATGACTAACAATTAAAATAAATTTTATAAATAAATTTAAAATATTTATTATAATAAGAAATATTGGGATCGTAAGAAAAATCGTGTACACAACGCGTTGGAAAGTGTATTTCTTGCACTCGTTACGTTTCCTTACTATATCTTTACTTGTGCGTAATACTTCACTTTCCACACTCGTTATGTAATATACTATTACAAGAATATTTGAAAATCAAAAGTTCGATTAATTTCGTAGCCATTAGAGTTCTAGATTACACCTTTCAGAAATAATATATATGTTTAGTAATTTTTAAACTTAATCGTGACCTTATCGGGTTATTTACCTGTTTCATCGATGTTAAGTAAGATCCATGATCCGGCATTTACTCCACTTACATTTAGAGTTGTTTCTCTGACATTTTCCAACCAGATTATTTGGACATCGCTGTTGAGCATTGTGATGTAAGTAATGGGAATGTACCAGAGAGCATCAGATGTCGTATTAGTATTTTCCGTCATTTTTGTTTGGTTAATTATAGCCAAACCTGTCTCGTAATCTCTTGTAATAGTAACACAAGGATAACCGCTTTGCATTGACCAGGAGTTCATCAGATCTTTGACGGTGACCGTTGCAGGTATGAGACTCTGGTTTTGAGCAGTTGTCGTATAGAGCGACCAAAGATCGTCTTGCGTTACAGACTTGTAAGCACTAAATAAAATAACACACTTCAAGAAAAACTAATAATATTAAGAAATAATTTCTATAAGGTGCAATCAATAAAAAACTGAAAAAGTGGAAAATTGTTTCCACCTGCAGCCAGGGTAAAGAAACTAAATAGTTTCCATACCAAGCTTGACCGTTTTCTATGAAAAAACAACTACTTCCTGGGCTATATCGTCGCCTTAATAAGAAAACTGCCTATCTCCATTTTGAAACATTTTACAGGAGAGGAGAAAAACATTTCTTCATGTCACTTATCAAGTTCTATGGTGCGTTTTAAAACTAATTGGTGTAATTGACACACAGTAGATTTTATCCAAGGATGGCTTTGATGTTATTCTAATAGATGGAGAATAGATGGAAAAAGTGGAGATAGGCAATTTTCTTATTAAGGCGACGATATGCCCCAACGGACCTTGAATTACATTCCAAAGAAAACGTGATGGCGACCGACTTCGTCGATACTTGCAACCATCTCTATCGATTTGCAAACCAACGGGAAGAACACTACTCGTAGACCGGTTTCGACAACAATGTCCGTTGGGGCATATAGCCCAGGAAGTAGTTATTTTTTCATAGAAAACGGTCAAGCTATTTAGTTTCTTTACCCTGGTAAACAATTTTCCACTTTTTCAGTTTTTAATAATATTATATTGTCAACTACAACTTACTATATCTTCACAAATTCCTGCAAACCTTTTTGGAAAATTTCACGGGATAAAGTTGAATTTAGCATTTTCAATACGCTACTTCCTTTTCTATATACGATATTATCGAAAGTTTGTTCAATTTGTGAGTTTGTTAAAATTTCACTTTGCATACTTCTAGCTGATTTCAGACTGTCATAGCTTAAAGTGTTGTACACGTCTCGTACTTTTACGCTGCTATATGCATGCCATTTTGGTCGCAACTGTAACAAATATGTCTAATTAAAAATCCAAATTAGGTAAAAGAACAAGAGCAGGGCCACCAAAGACTAAAGTTGTAAAACCACAATTAAAAACAACTTTTAGACATTCTCCATTACTGTAGACAAAAATGGTCAATCATAAAATTAGCTATAAAAAAGATATCAATACTATTTTCCTGAAAACCACCCTTGTACTTATTGTACTTTTAACTCTTTTAGGTTAGGTTAGGTGCAACCCACGTATTCTGCAATGGATGTACCTACACAGCAATAGACCAATATTCACATATGGGGCAGTGGCTTGGGGAGCAAGGGCTAATCTGAGTGCGACGAGGAAAAATCTCTCGAAGATTCAGAGACTAGCCTGTTCATGTATCAATGGAGCAATGGGAGCTTGCCCCACTGCTGCAATGGAGGTGATTTTAAACATTGACCTCAACCTCTAAAATTCTGTTAGAAAGTGTAAGGAAGAAAACGATATATAGAATGATCAAAGAAGGAATTATCAGGGAAAAACCTCGATCACTTCATTTTGATCAAACTTGGGAAATGCCCCAAGATGATATGCCAAAGAAATTCAACTTTGTGAAAAAATTCATCACAAAGTTGAGTAATAAATCTGAATGGGATGAAGAGACCATACAGAATTTAAATCAGAATACCATAAAGTGGTATACGGATGGTTCCAAGCTAGACGAGGGAACTGGGAAAGGAGTTTTTGGACCGAGAGCCAAATACTTAGAAAGCTTGGGCACATACCCGAGCATCTTTCAAGCAGAAGTCCACGCCATCGAAAGATGTGTGGAACTCAATATTGGAAGAAACTACCGCAGACAAGAGATTGTGATCATGTCGGATAGTCAAGCAGCCATCCAAGCGCTGAGCTCAAATATAATCAGTTCGAAGATGGTTTGGGAATGCCTAGGCAAACTAAATGAACTAGGCCAGAAGAACACTGTCACCCTCCTATGAGTCCCAGGACACATAGGAATAGAGGGGAACGAAACAGCAGACAAGCTGGCAAAAAAAGGAGCTGAATCCCCACACTTGGGACCAGAACCATCCTGTGGGATCAGCAGTAGAGTAAGGAAGAAATGTAGAAGGAAAAATCCAAGTACTGGAATCAGCTGGAAGGACTGAGGCAATCTAAGATACTACTGGGGAATTATGACCAGAAGAGATCTCTTAGCTGCCTCAACCTCAGTAAAAAAAGGCTCCGAGAATTTTAATGGGAATACTAACCGGGCATCGCCGGTTAAAAAGCCACATAAAGAAACTAGGGTTAGCAGATGAAGCAAAGTGCAGATTCTGTGAGGAAGAGGATGAAACCTCAATACACATACTCTCAGAATGCCCTGCCTTGCGGAATTCTAGGGCCAGATACCTAGGAGCACATGAAATAGAAGAGGGGGATCTACCTGATTTGAAGTCCGACGATGTCCTAAACTTCCTCAGGAAAATAGAACTTGAAGAGCTGCTATAAATCTGAGAAAACATCAGAACTTAGCAAGTAAGGGGGTCACAATAGATCCTATAGGTCGCAGCGTACTTATCACCCCTAATTCATACATACATACATACATACATACAACTCTTTTAGTGGATTTGCTGAAAGACTAAAGAAAACAGGGAGTATGATCAGCTGCAAGTTTGGTTGTACGTTCCTATAAGGCCTAAAAGTGGCAAACCACGATTGGCCAACCCCAGCTGAACTTCAAGAGTTGATACTGTCTATATTCCAAAAGGGCTACATCAAGGCAAAAAGGTGACAAAACAGGCAGGTCTGACAAAACCTGATATATTTTCTTCCAAAGAGGACAAAAATCCTGCCAAAGTTAGTCAAGTTCGCAATGACCCAACGGCTAAATTGTTTCCCAATAAACCTTCAGTATTATTCAAAAGCAGCAACTAGCGTACTAAGAAGTAGGTTTATTGAGAAAAACTTGGCTATAGGATTACTTCATGAGCCTTGGATCAATAAAGAACTCAGGTAAGTTACTTTATTGTGATATTTCAGTTAATCTAAAAGCAGAACCTGGCAAAATGCATACGCAAAATGCTGAACAACCACCTCCAGACGATGTCCAAAGTCTCATGAGTTGGTACAGGAAGGGGAACGGGTACTTCATTCTGGGCTGAGAACCAGTATGAGGAAGCACAGATATCAACAAACAAAGTGAGTACCTTAACGCGTTTTTTAACGTGCTTTCCCTAGTGTGCCTATTTCACAATTTGAAATTAATAAAAGGGATATGAATTAAAAAACAGTAGAAAAAATTAAAACACCATCACAAGAAGAGTATAATCGATTTTTAACAGAAACTTCCGATTCTGAATACCTCATGATGAAGACGAGCAAATACATAATAGTATAAATCTTACAATATAAGCCTGATCGTGGCTCAGTGGAACACAGCCGCGGGCTGCTGAAGCCCACTTTCCGCCCTTGTGACACAATATACTAGACTCTTCACTTCTACTCGTAATGTTCAGTTACTTTTTGTCGACATTCATCTTCTTTTTCTTAATCTTTTTTTTCTTCTTCTAGAGTGCGAGTGATTTGCGTCAGCCTAGCTTGGCATTGCATTTGCAAAAAATTTTGTTTAGCAGTTTTTCCGGCGCAGATGGAGGTAAAGTCTGGATTGGTTGAACCCCAATCTGCGGGGTCTAGCTGATAGCCACATTTAAACTTGATAATATATCTGCAAAAGGCAGAAGTACGCAAAGAGAAGATATCTCAGTACTTTTCCTCTTAGCTCACCTTCAATCCTTGAAATAGCTTGAGGAAAAATATTTTGTGACTACTACATTGAAAGCCATTTGAGCTTCAGCGGAATAAAGAGGTCCACATTTTTGAGAAAAAAGGATCAGTGTCCAATTCTATACATTACTAGTAATATCAAGAACCTTAACCAATAAATAAAAGCTGGGGACCGCTCAAAACCTTGAAAGGATAATCAGGTCCCAGACAAGCCTTCATCATCACCATCCTAAAATAGAACTCTACTCTCTCTGGGTTAGGCTGGGTTAGGTTTAATGTGAGTGGGGTGCTTCCCCGTCCTTCCCCTGCGGCTAAACTCGTGCCTATTGTGGCTCACCCCTAAGGGTTACAATCCGCCATCCAACTTGCGCTTCTTAACGAAGTCCAAGACTTGTCTAAAGTCGATAGGTTTAGTCTGTATTAAACCAAACGAGCGGGCCAGTAACAAAAAATGTGCACTGCTGATTCTTCTGTCACATTACAGTAGCAACAGTCAGACGAAGCTTTTTCAGGCAGTTTCTTATACGACAGTGTCCAGTTAGATTCCAGTTAGATTCCAGTTAGAATGCATAGGTGACTTCACTCCAGGAGCTATGCTGTTTTGTCGAAGGTTAAAATATGAGCGCTTTTCAGTTGGTATATTTTCCCGGTACAGAAGGGTTTCCTTTGCTACCCAACTGGAGATACTGTCCTTGACAGTGCCAGAGTGTCAGCTCTCTGATTGCCCTCCACTTCCACATGCCTTGGAACCCAGATAGATAGATAGATGTTTAAGAGGTGGCCAGAAGCCTATTCCACTGCGACCTTTTCAGATCTATTGTGGTCCTCGAAAAACTAGATTACATCCCCCAGTCCGACTCTCTTAACGAAGTCTATAAGCTTTGAGACTGTAACCTTCATGTAGTCCCTTGCCAATGGATATTCTTCTCCTAAAGTCAGGAACCGCATATTTACCAGTCCGTCGCACTGACATAAGATGTGCTCTGGTGTTTCCTCTTCTAGGTGACAGAATCTGCACAGATCCGTCTCTGTCAACCCCATCAGCTTGTTTAGCTTACAGTGCCCCGTCAATAGACTTACTACAGTTTTGACCGTTTTCCTGTCTTTACTCAATAAGTCTGACGTAAACTTTTGCGAATGTTCCATTATGAACTGTTTCGCTTGCCTTTGTCCTGGTGAATTCCACCACCATTCCCGTGATTTTTGTGCCACCCATGTTTTCATGGCCGTCTTTATTATATTTTTTGTAATGCCGCAGAAAGGTTCCGGTCCAATAAAAGGCATTGATGAGCCTAGTTTAGCCATTTCATGTGCCTTTTCATTGCCTTTTAGACCCCTATGCCCTGGTACCCAAGCTACCGTAACCTTGCTACGATCCCCCAGAGTATTCAGAGCATGCACACAGTCCCATACTAGCCTAGAATTGACCTCTACAGAATCTAGTGCCCTTAGCACCGCCTGACTGTCTGTGAAGATGGCTATTGAACGGTACGTCCTATCCAGCCTTTTAATTTCTTCTACACAGTAGTGAATTGCCGTGATTTCTGCTTGAAAAATCGTGGCATTTTGGGATAGACTTACTGGGTATGTTATCCCTTGTTTCCTTCCGACTACGCCGGCTCCCACGCCATACGGCGTCTTTGAGCCGTCCGTGTACCAGGTTGACTCCGCCTCTACGGGTACACCTTTTTCCCAGTCTTCCCTACCTGGTGTAACTATTTTAAATTTATTGGCAAAGCCAAATCTCGTGACTGTTGTGTCAATGGGTTGCCCCAAAATGTTATCCGCTTTTAGTTCCTTGATTAGCTTACCATTATCAGCCCCATGCGATTGGCTTATGTGCTGCTGATTATGTATTAATCTGTGCATGGCTGCTCTCGCTTCGCCCTGTATATATATGTGTAGTGGTGGAATGTTTAACAAGACTTCCAGTGCAGCTAAAGGAGTAGTTTTTATGGCCCCCGTAACGCACAGGCAAGCTAACCTTTGTATGTTACTTAATAGCCTTACTGCTCCTGTTTGCTGTGTCTTTGTCCACCATACCACTGACCCGTAGGTTATTATGGGTCTAATAACCCTTGTATATAACCATATGGTCATTTTGGGGTTAAGCCCCCAATTTTTTCCACACATTCGTCTACATCTGCCCAATGACAATATAGCTTTCTGCGTGGTTTTTTGTATGTGTGTGTTCCATGAGAGTCTTTGATCCAGGAATACTCCTAGGTATTTTATTTCTTTGACCACTGGAATCACTGTTCCCCCCAATGTTAGTGGTTTTAGACCGGCCAATGTTGTCTTTTTTGTGAAGTTGATAATTTGTGTTTTTTGAGCATTGACTGTTAGTCTCTCTTGCTTACACCAATTTTCAACCGTGTTTAGGGCTATCTGCATTCTGTCAGATAATACCCCGGCAAATTTGCCTCTTGGAACCCAGAGTAACGCTACTCTCTTATTTGCTCCAAGGTTATTTAGAAATTCGATACAGCTCTACACCAGCTTTGAGTCAACCTGGGTGGATTTCAGTGCTCTCTCCGGGGAAAAAAATTAACGAATGTATCATTTACATACATTGGATTAATCACAATCACGCCTGCAGTGTTTCTCAATTATCAATATTGATTCAAACGATGGAAAGTATTCCGTTTGAATTTTTTTAAATATCGTTCTCTAGTTACTTACTTTTGTTATAGCTATTTCGGATATAAACGTTGCTAGACCTTCATTTAACCATAAATCCGACCACCATTCCATAGTGACCAAATTTCCAAACCATTGGTGTACCAATTCATGGGCTATTTTTGCTAAAATGTAACTTCTGGTTTTGATGCTGGTGGAATTTGGGTCGAATAAAAGAGACGATTTCCTGAAAATAATATCAAAGTAATATATAAAGCAATTTTTTATATTTTGCACTTATAAAAATCTTCATTATAAAACGCATTTGCGTATCGTAATGTAACTTTTACGCACGCAAATTTTTGTTTTAAATGGTTGGCGACTTGAGTGAAGTTTCTAAAGGCAAGACTATTGACAATGACATTTGTGGCTAATAGCAATTTATTAATTTTATATTGTTCTTTATGAAAGTATCTGTGAATATGAATATAATATTTTACTTATATAATATATTATTATTGGTATATTATTCATTTTAAAATATTTTAAAACATTAACATTTGATAATCTAAATATCACAACTGACAAATTTTATAAATTTCACAGCGCTGCCGACATACTTTTTAAAATAAAAATTTTCGTAATTACATAAAAATAAAAAATTAATTTAAAAAATGGTAAAAAGGGCAAAATATAAAAAATATTATAAAAAACTTATTTCATATGGCTGTTGTGACACTCGTTCTTTAAAAAACTCATCGCTTCACGATTGGTTTTTTAAACTTGAACTCGTGTCATAACAGAATTCCATATGAAATGCGTTGTTTAATATACTATTATTTGTATTTTTTGTGAATTTACCTGAATGAAATAATGCCCCAATTCTCCATGGCAGCTTTTCCGAAATTCGGTATGGCCAACATATCCAGCTTCGGTAAAGGATACTTCATGTCAAAAAACGTTTCTAAAAACTCCAACAACTCCAAAGTGACTCCAAGAGCGTATTCAGCTTGATCCAAATCAGCTTCAACGGCCCAAATTTTCACCGGAGGTCCAACTGACACATTGGCAGAAATACTTTTCATGTCGCTAATAGTGAAAGCTACGAGATAAGTGGACATCGGAGGAGTTTGATGGAAATGGTCCCAGACCCAGTTTGGATCTTCTTCCCTAAACAAAATACAAATGAAATATTCATTTGTTGATGATACTAAAACACTCTTACATTGGTTGTGTTTGTTTCAAAGGCATGTTGGATAAAACAGTAAGATTAGTTTGTCTGGCTACGCTGATAGCAAATGGTGCTCTGAAGTAAGGTTCGTCGAAACATGGAAAAACTCTCCTAGCATACGTTGGTTGCAGATGCGTTGTTGCCAACCATCTAAAAGTAGAAAGATTAATGTTTATACTATATTTATTTGGAGTTGGCAGCATGGTGAATTTATTATAAATATAAATCTTTCAAGGCTCAAGCAAGGGTGGTTCATGAAAAATAACCAAAAGTAGTATACATTTCTATTGAAACATAGTCATAGTTGTTATTTTTCAAAGAGTCCATCCTGTAATTAGGGATTAACTAACCCCAAACACAATAGAAACCCTAGATAATATTGTCACAACAGGTAGCTGAATAGATGACCGTAGAACCGAAGTTTTTTTAAAGCATACCTAATTCAAATTAAAAGTAAAATAAAAATATGCTACATATTAAAAAGAAAGAATTAAATATAAATTAATGCAAAAAGCGCTTACTGCTTTAATTGTCTGCTATAACAGTCATTACTTTGTCTAAAGTCGGAATCTCTTTATTTAAGTACAAATATTGGACTTGTCTTCTAATTATATCTCTATTAAAGTTATTGACCATAATGGACTTTTTTCCTATACGTGTTTTTTTTGTTCACTAACATTTCCTTGTTTTCTCTCACTTAAAAATCGATAGATACACCGGCCATATTGAAGCACCTAGTCACCAAATAACGAACAGTTACTGATGCATCCTGATATATTAGTGTATCATGAAAATTAGCTTTAGCTTTTCTCTTTGAGAAAACGCATTTTGTTTTAAATGAGTCACTTGTACTGGAACAAAACTCGAACTTGACGCCATTTTGACTACCAAAAATGTTCTTGGAGTAAAATAATAAAAATATAGATCACAATATAAACCACCAACACTAACGAGTACCTATATTCTTATGTATTAAGATATAAACAAATTCTGAATTTATAAACTAATAACTTATCTGTTTTTGCAATTATACACATAGGGTTACCTTAATCCCTTAACACCCCTAACGACCACAATTATTCTCGTTAAAATCGAAAAACAAAATATTCTTAATATCGTATTATTATCCCTTTCCTAAGAATATTAAAATATGATGATTAAAAGAAATTTCTTAATACCGATATAAATATGTACATGCGTTACTGATTTAGGGTCTTGTTTACAACATTTGACGATTTAATGACTTTTCTTAGCTGCCAACTGCAAACAAATAAACTATAGTACATTTACAATCTGTTTAAAAATTATATAAGCTTTGTTTTGGTTACAGTTTTGGGAACTGTTCTGATTCTGAGCAGAACTAATGCGCAGTATACTTCGATTTTAGAACGGTTCTAGGACAGTTCCAATTATTGTATAACCAAAACATTTCCAAAATCATCATATCATATAAAATCGTTAACTTCCAAAGAAAAGTCCCGTTTTTAATTAGAGAATGATCAAAAAAATGTTTTTATCAACAAAAAATGTAAATCCACAAACCAAACACAAAAAATCACTAAAATAGAATATAACAAACTAAATTCAGTGAAGCACAATATTTTATTTTTCTTTCTATGCCATCTGTCATTGATTTTATTTTTATACGCATGTGCGAACTGAAGATTCTGAATCAGTACCTAATAGAATATACGGACTGTTTGAACTGTTCTAAGACGATTCCGAATCAGTTCATAGTTAAACCAAAGCACAACATTCTTTGTACTAGAACGGTTCTGACTGAACCAAAACACAGTTTGGCTAATGCGCATGTGCGAACTGTTCGGAACTTGGAACCAAAACAAATCTATAGAGTAAAAAAATATATATGTGCATTAGGCAAATGGAGAGATGTAAATAGATCTGTTCCAACCAAGCAGAGAACCGTTCTAAAATAGTAATTTTTGTGCACAGTGGTGTAGTGAGTTGCGCAGTTCTCTAATTTGGTCTCGTGAGTGGTAATATTACCGTTCTAGAACGGTTCTTTGCTTGGTTGGAACAAACCTAATAATAAACGGATTTTACAGTCTAGAAAATAGGCGTGTATTAACAAACGTGATTGCGTTATCAACAAGAGAAAGAAATATGTAGAATCTGTCTGGTAGGTTAATATTTTCAATGTTTGATGTGGTCGGTAACATGGAATTTGTAGTATCAACGAAAACCCGCCCTAGCCATGTCAGACCACTTTCGTTGACGGTAGTACAAAAAGTGTGGGAAGATACAAAAATATAACTAGTGCTCGCCAAGCTTTCATAGAATACCCAAACCCAAAACTAGATACATTTAATTTCTGAAACGAAAGAATTTTACAATGCAAACTACAGATGTGCTAGGGTTTATTGACGGTTGTAGCTCTTTTGAAGGTGACTACTCAGTTGTACCAATTTTACCTGACTTAATCCGGTAGCGTAAAAGGTTATCCCTTTTTGAGGGTTCAGTTGTACCAAAATATTCCAGGTAGATAATTCCAATTAATTTCTGAATTTTTAGAAAATAAACGGATTTAAATTTTACTTAAGTATAGGATTACGGGAAAACCTAACCTAACCTAACCTAACCTAACCTAACCTAACCTAACCTAACCTAACCTAACCTAACCTAACCTAACCTAACCTAACCTAACCTAACCTAACCTAACCTAACCTAACCTAACCTAACCTAACCTAACCTAACCTAACCTAACCTAACCTAACCTAACCTAACCTAACCTAACCTAACCTAACCTAACCTAACCTAACCTAACCTAATCTAACCTAACCTAACCTAACCTAACCTAACCTAACCTAACCTAACCTAACCTAACCTAACCTAACCTAACCTAACCTAAACTAACCTAACCTAACCTAACCTAACCTAACCTAACCTATTATTTACCAAAATAAGGTAGAGTTAAACTTTTAGTTTCAATGTTTATTTTTAAAATAAAAATTTTTATATTTCTTATTTTATAAGAATACATCCTGCATTAAATTACCTTCATATTAATTCTTTAATCCCCTCTAGAAATTTTTTGGTACAACTGAGCTATCGCAAATATTCTACCTGCTATCTTTTGGTACAACTGAGTAACCCCGCTTTTGAATATCTCTTATTACTCTATACCTTTTTGAAACAGAGCTTAAAAAATATTCTATCAAAAAGGCTTCACAAAAACTTAAAATACTACCTGAGTTTTCCTTCTGGATCCACATAGCTAGTTTTATACAGTCCAATTAAATTTTCCAAGATTTGTCCAGAAAATCTAATCTCCACCATATAAGTCTTGTCGATTTCCAGCACCTGAGCTAGGGATATCTTAAGTTTAAAATTAAGTTCATCTTTTTCCACTTTTATTATCCTCAATTGAATATTTTCAGTTCTGTAAATAATTTTATCGGTCGACGGTTCAGTTGGAGCTGTTGTAGGAGCAGATGAAATTTCACTTTCACTAACAGGAGACTCTGATGACGTTTTATCTAATGTGGTGGTTGGTACATTTTCTGTAATTGTTGTTAACGGTTCGTCTGTCGCTTCTACATCGTTCGTATCTCTTCGTGAAATATTATGAGGCAATGGGATATCCGAAGTTTGTGGTTCATTCGTAACCTCTACCTACAATAAGCAAATAAAGCTACTCTATTCGCAATCAACCCGAAGTAATAAAACCTTTTAAACACCAACTATTAATGAAAGAGACACGTTGGGTGCCAATAGGTATACTCATCGTTTTGTTTCCATGGATTGTTTCTCAGTTATTTATTTGAAAAATATTTTATTGGTTAATTTTTTAGATTTTTTGGAACAATTTTGTTTGTTTGATTTATACAGTGTGGAAACCATTTATGGGATAAAATTATTTGTGGGGTTAGTTTATAAAATTATAAAAAACGCTGTGACCCGTCAACTTTGAAATTCAAATGTGAGCTTTTTAAACATACATTTAAATGTACAGGGTGATACACGCAAGTCTGCCATCGTCCATGATCTATATTTTTAGTGAGACACCCTGTATATTTTTATGATTTTAAAAGCTCCTTAACAATACGATCTCAACGAACTATACCATGTAAGGTGTATTATTGTTCAATTTCATTTCACAAGTATCCATGACAACACGCATTTAAAAAAAAAGAAATAATGTCAAACAGAACTGTCACTGTTCTCAGTCGTTTTTAAAGTGAAGAAGGGTCAATCCTCCTTTTTGCACTACAAAATAATCCTGAAGGTTCTTTTCAAATTATAAATTAACATAAAAGTTAAGTGAAAGTGATGTTTTTCATTCTATAATTTAGTAAGTCCAAATTCCTATTCAGTTAAAAAAAATATCTACGCAATGTCTCAGTGAATGACAAAATTGTCAAATAATATAAATTTCAATCAAACATATTTCCGGTATTTGAAGCCGGTGGTCCTTCGTTTCATGTTAAGTTATTTTTATATTTGATCTTCGTTTGTATACTCGTTAATACGAGTTTGCTTGTACATTTATAATAAATGGAAAAATTATAATGTGGCCTTGATTGATTGAGGTCTACGATTCCAACAATCAGTGATTCAACCAGCTTAAGTAGTCCATTCGAAGGTGGGAAGAGTGATTAGCGGCTTAACCCGATGTTGAGGCTGATATGAATGTCTAGCCCCCAACAATTATGAATTCTACAGGGTGAAATTTTGAAATTATTTATAATTTTGTTCAAGATAGTAAATATATAAAATACTTGACGTAATTGATTTTTTACATTAAAACAAATGCTCAAAATGTTCTCCACCTTGTTGTTGGCAATAACACAGTCTCCTATAAAACTCATTCCGAACTTTGTTTAAAGTTTGAGGTGAACTAGCCCGTATTTCTGTAGTTGCATATACTTTGTTCTTGAGATAACCCCACAGAAAAAAATCCAAAGGCGCAAGGTCCGGTGATCTAGCTGGCCAAACGATAGTACCTCTTTGTCAAATCCATTTATTACGGAAAATTTCAGTCAAGTATTTTTTTACAATTAAAGCATAATGGGGTGTTGCTCCGTCCTGCTGGAACCAGATATTTTTATCCGGTAGGTTCGGATCTATTGCGTTGGGATATAAGTTGGCCAACTCTGGAACAATCTCGTCTCTAATCATGCTTAAATATTTTTCAGCTGTCAAATTTACATCTACAGAAATAGGACCAATAATATTATCACCTATGATACCTGCCCAAAACGTTCAACTTTTGAGGATACTGAGTATGTGTCTCACGCATCCAATGAGGATTCTCCTCTGACCAATATCTACAGTTTTGTCTGTTTACTTCCCCGTTCAATGTAAATGTTGATTCATCGGAAAAAATAATTATACCAACAGCTATTTCATTTCTCTCCAATTTATTCATAATTCTTTCGCAGAAATCCATTCTATGATCTGGATCGTCTTCCATTAGTTCTTGCACAAAATCAAATTATTTGGATGAAGTTTTTCTTCATGGAAATACCTTAGGGCAGTTGTGTGACTCACATTATTTTAACGAGAAATTTGACGTGAACTTGAAGTTGGATTCTCCACGAAGTGCGGTTTTCTCTTTAATGGTTTGACATGTCCAAGTTCTCTGAATTGTGCATGCCTTTTAGACACAGTACCTTGTAAAATATTAAGCAACTGAGGATACCTCTGATTAAATAAGTTTGTCACTTCAACTTGACATCTGCAATTATCGCCGTAACCAATCATCATTAAAATTTCAATCTGGTGAGTCAGTTAAATATTTCATTATTACTTCGCAAGATATTAGTTTTTGATTAAGAATTGACAACTACGATATTTAAATGTTAACACATCAACAACCTTAGAATATAAAAACGAAAGAAGGAGCGTTATACATAAACACAAAAAGTCCTAGATGGTGTTTAAAAATGGCGTCAGCAGTTTCCGGTTTGTCAGTGGCGTATCAATTTTAATTTATGATAAAATGTTGTATCAATTTCAAAAATAAAAATACTGATGTAAGACAGTTTTAAAACGTTATACATTTTGTAAACCATATTTCTATATACACTTTTATTAAATACATATATGAATATTACATAGCTGTGCATATTCAGTAATTCACTTACGTAAATAAACTGCATATGTGTACGTCTCTGAATTCTAGTTTCTTAAACACTAAAACAGTACTGTCTCAAATGTCAAAAAAACCGTCAAAAAAACCGTCAATAACAATAATGATTCATATATAGTATTTGCAAATGGCCGTTGTGACGTAATTTCCGTCGTAAACTACCAACTTGGGAAAGGTGTTAGGCTCCTTCCTTAGTTTTAAATTCTAAGTCAACAACTGATAGACATTGGGTGTGTTCGGGGAGCACGCTTTCGAGCTATGTAGCGCCAAGTGCCACATAAGGCAAGCGAGGAATAGTACTAGATAGCGCCAACTGGCGCAAATAGCGTGCTCCCCGAACACACCCATTATTAACTGATTTAGTTTAATACGCCACATTATTGGGACGTCACTGTCACCATTGCTTGACATATAGCATTTTATCCAAACAAACTGTGGCCTTATAGTAGTTAGTTTGCATTAAAGTTTTTTGTATTGTGAATTGCTGTGCTGTATAAACACATTATTGTCATTAAGGAATAGTTTGAGTTATATTTAAAGAAGTTTTATTTTGTCTAAGGTGAGAAAAAATTAAAATAATATTACCTAACCTCAAAAACAAACTTTTTTATGTAAAACAAAATAAAACTTCTTTAAATGCGACTCGAAATATTCCTTAACGATAATAATGTGTCTATTTAGCACTATAATAACTCATAAACAAGAAAATATATGAAAATACATAATATAAAAATCTTCAATGCAAATTAACTACAATAAGGCAACAGTTTGTTTGGATATAATGGCGACAGTGACGTTTCTAATAATGTGGCATAGTTATCTATACAGGTTTTTACCCATTCGTGACAAAAAATGTTAACAAAACCCAAAATATTGATATTTAGTGGAGAAATTTCAGGTCTGCATTCAGCTAATTAAAAATAAAACCATTAGTTAAAGTGTGAAACATTATTATTTTCACAATTTTATGTTTTTACTATATTGAACAAAATAATTTCAACATTTCACTCTGTACAATTCATAACAGACCCTACATGGTATAGTTCGCTGAGATCGTATTATTAAGGAGCTTTTAAAATCATAAAAACATACAGGGTGTTTCATTAAAAATATAGATCATGGTCGATGCCAGATGCGTGTATCACCCTGTACATTTAAATTTATGTTTAAAAAGCTCACATTTGAATTTCCAAGTTGACGGGCAGTTGAAACAGGCTTGGTATTAAGTTTGGAGCCAAGCAAATATCTATGTAACGAAAAGAATAATATTTACAAAAGTTTGCATACAAGTACAGTGACGTAAAAGGCATCTGATCCCATATTTTTTGTTACTACTCCACTTCCGGTTTCATCGGAAGTATACCCTTAACTTATTTACTTTAAATGGGACACCCTGTATTTTGTTGCAGGTTTTAAAAGAACTTATTATTTTATCGCATTTCAGTTTGTTTTCGTATTTTTGCCAAATAAAAAAGTTTTCGTCGAAACTAAAAATCTATCCATAAAATTTTAAGGACTCGACTATATGCATTGTACCTACTCCAACCAGAAATTATAGAGAGGGTCGCCTATTACAATACACTTTGAATACAGAGTATCAAAAATCAAGCAATACTATTATCATATTAATATTTATGGCAAAATTTTGAAATCTTTGAATATACTGGTTTTTTTTTGGGTCTTTTGTGCCGCAGTTTGAATACGAAATTAGGTTTTATTACTTGTAACTACTTGATTGTAAAAATAGTATAACTTTAAATATAAAACAGAATAAGATTTACTTGTCTCGTTGTATAAACCTGGATATCAGATTCGCTTATGTCGAGCCCATCCATATGAAGAATAATCCTGTTGGTGTCTTCAACACAGTTAACTTCTATTACAACCCGACCGGTAAAAGTAAAATTTCTATCAGAGTCTTCGTCTAAAATTGGATGTATCCATAGCCTGTAATGTCGAGGATATAAAGATTTGGGTATTCTTAGAGTTTCTTTGGTTTGTTCTTCGTTCAAGGTGTCGTTAATAAGTTTTTCAATGTCGTTAGATTCTTTAATAATCTACAATAAAAATTAAAATTAAAAAAAAACAGAAAATAAATAGTCTTTGTATTATTAAAATGAACATAAACAATTACGAATTAATTTATGAGAATTATGAGAAAAATAAATATTTAAAAATCTAGTTTTCATTGCTGAACAATAATATTAGAGTTATTTATTTTGTCACTTCAATGGGTTGTTTTACCAAAAGTCATGGTGTTCGAGCTCAATTATATAACAATGAAATTAGTCATTGTATTTATCACGTATTTTTATTTATTGCACTACAGGACCGGATAAAAAATCATTGGGAAAATATTAAAATTAATAAGTTGATTCTTATCACTGCCTCCTTTTAATAATCTTATCATAAAAGGTAATATTACGTTTAACATCAATCTTGAAAAGAAAGTAAAATACTTTTTTCCTACAACCCTATATAAAATGACGTTATTTTGTAATAGTAAACGTTCAGCGAAAACGCGATTTCCGTTGCAAGTGAGAGAATATATTTTCGTCTCTAGTGACGAAAGTGACGTTTATATTTTTAACTATTTTTTGCGCTTGCATAGGTATATAATGTTTTTACGATTTTAAATTATTAATAAACGCAAACAAAAATTATTTTTATAATGAGAATACAACTTTTTATTTAATAAATATATAAATTAAAAAATTAAATTGGATTTAAAAACCATTTTTATCTAGTGGCCTGGTTTCATTAGTTTGACGTTTCACCATTTTTATCTAGTGCCCAGGTTTCATTAGTTTGACGTTTCTTGTAAATTGTCAGTTTGCTCTAGAAGTATTTATTTGAAATCATGAGCTCCGATTCTGAAAGTGAATTAGATTACAGTCATACACCCGAAGAAATAAAAAATCAAGCAGAAGAAACTTGATTAGATTTACTACCAATAAAATCTAATAATGGCACATCTTCATCTAAAGTGACCTCAGTTAATAACATAACAGATGTAGGATCATCTTCTTTGATAAATAGAAATCTAGATTGTAATACCCCTATTATTTTAAATAATTGTTCAAACATAACCATAAAGGATATAAGGATAGTATTTAAGAATTATGTTGTTATTTTTAATTGAAAATAAAATTTAGTTTCATTGTGATTTTTTATGATAATTATGATATACTCTGGGTTGTAGAAAAAGTATAGTGTTTTACTCGTCGAAAGTATTTTTTAAAGCTCAAGAACATTACCAACCTCGGCTACGCCTCAGTTGGTAAACTGTTCTTTCGCTTCAAAAAATTCTACTTTCGTCACTCGTTAAACAATATACTATTTCTACAAACGTCAAAAAATGACAAGGTTCAAGCATTGGCAAGAATATGCGAATAGACCCTTTTTTTCATTTTTCTTTGTTACTATGACACCGTGCGCGAAGTAGTGTGCGAAATACTTACTTCGCACACTGCATGTAAACTATATAGGATTTTTATGTTCCTCAATCAAGCAAAAATCCAAGAAATAATTTATTTATTAATGTATAACAATTGTTATTAAGGCTTTCAAATTGTGAGAAAATTTAACACTACCTAATTTTATTTATTATTTACAATGTTAACATTAATGGTGCAGCCAGTGCACGAACCAATATTTATTCCCAAGCCAGATAAGTCAGATTCAGCCCTATATATCCTAGTTTTGGGAGTTGGAAGACTATCCACTGCCGTAGAGGTGACAGCACTTAATCCTGAAATTTCACAGTCTAAAATTTTATTTGATATCTGAATTTTATTGTTGATAGAATCTTCCACGTATCCTTCGACCACAGTCGAAGATTTCCAACCTCCATGTCGCTTCAGAACACATACATCGGCCCCCATATTAGCAAGGAGTGTGGCTGATGTTCTCCGAAAACAATGACCCGTGTAGGCATCAGGATTTGGTAATTTTAGGTGTTTTGCTATTAAGCTAGGCATCTTTCCAAGACTATTTATTCCAACAACTTGGTTAAAATTGTTAAGAATAGGTTCTATATATAAATCTATTATTGAACGAACACTCGGACTCGTACTAAACTTTTTATTACAAAAGTATATATGGAGTAAAAATTACAATACTTAAATCTGACAGTGACAGTTATATCAATTTTAGAAGCATACCTCGATTAACATTTAAATTGAAATAATATATTATTTTGACACGCCCTCTAAATTTAAATACTTTAAAAAAATTATCATTATAAAATATTTAGTTTTTCACAAATTTTAAGAAATTTAGTAGCATTTAAAGCTTTAGTAAAAATATCTGCAATATTTTCACTGCTTTTGATGTACTTCAGTTGTACCAAATGTTTAGATACCACATCTTTGATGAAATGATACTTGATGTCTATGTGTCTAGTACGTTTGCTATTTTCGTAGCTTTCACACATATTTATTGCACTTTGATTGTCAACGTATTCTATTCTATTCTATTCTATTCTTCTGGGGTGCGTTTCATGCATGTACTGGAGCTCTAGGCTCATTGTACCCCCCTGAAGTAATCATACCAGGTTCGTTTCCTTCATGTATTCTAGAATGTCCCTGATATTCGCTTTCACGATTTCCTCTGGCTCAGGAAACTGAATGCCAAAGTGTCTCTGTCTAAGCCACTTAAGGCTCGGACAGTGACATATTACGTGAAGAGGAGTTTCGTCTTCCTCACCACATTTTCTGCATAATGGGTCCTCAGCGAGTCCTATTATGTTCATGTGTTTTCGGAGATGGCAGTGTCCTGTAAGCAGTCCCACTGCCTTTCTCAATTGGGTTCTACTTAGGCTGAGTAGTTCTGTAGTTTTCTCCCTGGATGGACCTGTTATGAATAATCTGGATTGCCTGAGTCCAGGCAGTTCCATCCAGAGTTTCTTATGTTGTTCCCTTAGTCGTTCCTCTATTGTTTCCCTTACATGTTGGTATGAGACCCCACATGTGGGAAGAGGTCCGATCAGGGTTCCTTCTGAAGCTTCCCTGGCTAGGAGGTCAGCTTTTTCATTTCCAAGAATCCCTTTGTGTCCTGGTACCCATTCAAGGATAACCTTGTGGCGTTGTGCCAGTTCAGCTACAGTTCCTTGGCAGTGCTTCACTGTTCGTGACGCAGTGTGTACGCTCTCTATTGCTTTAAGAGCTGCTTGGCTATCACTTCTGATCCTGACAGTCCTGTTAGGGACTGTCTCGTTCAGGATGATTTCCGAGCATGTGTTGATGGCAACCACTTCAGCTTGCAGGATAGTCTCTACTGAACCCAGGTTGAGACTATACGTCTTCCCTGTATTTTCGTCAACGTATACTAAAGGAACTATATCATCACATTTGAAGTCTTCACAAATACGCTTGAAGTACATTGCATCCATCGCTGCTGTCGCACATGCTATATATTCGGCTTGAGCAGTTGACTGCGAAACGCAAGTCTGTTTTCTTGAGAACCAAGATATTGGATTTCTACCATGATAAATGATACATCCACTTGTACTTTTTCTATCACTGGTATCACCTGCCCAATCTGCATCGGTGTATGTAATGAGATTTCTGCAGAATGTAAGACATAATTGAACAGTATCCTTCAAATACCTTAAAATTCTTTTCCCTGCAAGCCATAACTGTTTCGTAGGTTTGTCCAGATATCTGCTTAATACCGATGTGGCAAAAGCAATGTCAGGTCTGCTGACAAGGGAGATGTATATCAGAGAACCAACTAATTCTCTATAAGGTAAATTCTTGTCGATTGGTAATGACAAATCTACATAAAAATTGTGCTCCATCGGCGTACTCATATCTTTGGAATTTTCCATACCAAATTTGGAAATTGCTTTTTCTATGAAATTCTTTTGAGAAATACTGATAAATTCTTCAGTTAAAGTGATTTCTGAACCAAGAAAGTTTTTGATAGTCCCAAAATCCTTTGCATTAAATTCATTTTTCAAAAATTGATTACATTCTTGTTCTGTTCCAGTTATCACTATGTCATCGACCCATACAAGTAAATAAACATTTGTTTGGGCTGTGGTTTCACTTCTAACAGAAATTTCTGAAGAATCGCATACATTAGTAGTATTACTAGTATTGTACAATATTTTTTCGGCAAAATCTATTTTATTTTGAAGAGAATATTCTACATAGCTTTTTGCCACTGTCGATGAACGCCAACCTCCATGACGCTTTAATCCGAGGACATCAACACCTTTATTAGCCAAAAGCGTTGCTGATGTCCTCCTGAACAAATGGCCAGTATAGTTCTCGGGATTAGGCAAATTTAAGAATTATCTTAAGAACAAATGATTTGATTTTACTTGTAATGGACGAAGTTTTATACACTTTTGCAGAATTGTATCGTCTGGTTTATTAACGACTGTAAAATTACGCTGGATGTTCGTTTTTGTATTGGGTACATTTATAATCACTAAACCATCGGTTTGTTGGATGTCATTCATAGTAATAGATAATTCTTCTCTTCTACAAGCACCAGATATTCCCAATATCATTGCGCCCTAAAACCTATGAAAAAATCTTCATTAAAGTATTTCTTTTACCTAAACTAGCTTACATTACCTTGTGAATTAGAAATTCTTCATCCGGTGCTTCCATCAGAAATTTTTCAAATGACTCCCGTGTAAAAATGCTCACTTTCTTAGACCTATAGCCAATATTTTTTCCCTTCAAATACGCGATCAAAGTTGAAAACTTGGAAATATGAATGCCATCATAAAGAAAAACGGTGGATTTAATAATTGAATATTCTGCCCAGAGGCTTCCAAGAGTTTTTAACTACATATGTCTTTGAACAAAATATGCCTATAGAGTCTTTTCATCGATTCTTAAATTCTTGCCTTCGCACCAATTTTTAAAACTTTGGTAGGTATTTTGATAACGGATTTTGGATTTTTCGGGAATAATTGCGGAACAGCCTTCTTCCCAAGCCCGTTAAATTTCTTCAAATTCACTTTCGCACATATTTTAATTTATAATAATCAAAATTTATATTGTCAATAAGCTCAAAACTATTTTATGGGTTTAAAAAACTAAAACAAGTGTTAGGTATATCTCACTTAATAACTTCTTGTAGAAAGCTGGGTGAATATAAAAAAAGATTATATAAGGAAGTCTCAGAAGAAGCACTCAAAGATCTGCTGCTTTCTCCACCACGTACCTAGATAAAAAGGCATTCTCTACTCTTGAATACCTCAGAAACAAAAAATACCGGAACAAGTTATATATGGAATCTGACTGCTCTAGGCTGCACTGTCCTGAAGAATTTAGTAATTTTTTATTTTGCATTCTTTATCAAACCAACAGCGTATTTATAGATTATTAAAACCTAAAGACTTAAAAATTAATTTAAAAAGCAGAAGACAGTTGCTTGTAAACTTGTTTCTATCGAATAGACGCGGTATTTTAAACAATAATAATTTATTGTTAGTTGTTTCATAAATAAATAATGAGGTAAAAAATTTAATTATTATGAATTAATTCCGTTGGAAATATCTAATCAATAGTACCCTCGAAAAAAAAAGGTTATTTAAAACAAATACATTTGTTTCAATGCTGCTAGAAGAATCCCTGTGCAGTGACCCACTTATTCAATACCATCACTAATATTTCGTGTAAAATTAAAATTTAAAACCGGTTCTGCATTGTGGAAGTTTTTAGCATTACTTATATCGTAATGTTATACCTAATACGTGTTTTTAATATTATTTATTTGCCATCGTGTTGGTATTCAGGAAGCTTAATAGCAGCCGATGATAAAATCGTTTATTTCTAGAATAAATTAGGATATAATTAAATCCTACTAATTCGTTTTTCTGTGTTTCTCTCTAAAGTAAGCATAATTAAATAAACAAGTTCGTAAATAGGGACTTAAAGCAATGGATGAGTTCTATAAAAGGGAAATGTTGCCAAATTAACGAGCAAAAAAATACTGAAAAAGGTTAGTCGCATAAGGAAGCAGTTTTTCCAATATATTTTTGGTTTTTCTTTTGTATTTTGGGCCCCTTTATCAACCGTGTTGTACCCGAAAGATATGGAGGTCTTTTAACATATTTTTAGTTTGTAGTATTTTACTTCTTACAGTTGACGAAAAACTAAATGTCAGCTGTCAACACATAGGTACACGTATCATTAGATATTGTCCTGTTATTATTTAGCATTGTTTGGCTTCGTGTTTTTGTTTTACTGATTTGTTATTCTAACTTTATCTGTTAATGATTTGTGTTTTGGATCTACGCAATTATGAACGAAATGTTCACTACAAATATAGGTGGTTTTGTTGATTGTGGCAAAATTCAGATTTTGGTTGCCACATAAGTCAATCCATTTGAGGCATCTGCTCGGACATTTTCTGGGTTTAGGAAACGGAATAAACTTAATAGAATTCCTTCTTCGTCCTTTAAATAAAGTTCTTGTATTATTTCTACAATTTTGATATGCACAATGCTTCATCGCAATTTGTATTGTGGAATCACAACGAAGATACAAATCCGGGTAGAATTACTCTTCTCGATGGTATTTGCAATAATAAAAGCAGATCAGAGTAACACAAATCACTAACAGATAAAGTTAGAATAAAAAATCAGTAATACAAATACACGAAGCCAAACAATGCTAAATAATAACAGGACAATATCTAATGATACGTGTATGTGTTGACAGCTGACATTTAGTTTTTCGTCAACTGTAAGAAGTAAAAAACTACAAACTAAAAATATGTTAAAAGACCTCCATATCTTTCGGGTACAACACGGGTGATAAAGGGGCCCAAAATACATAAGAAAAACCAAAAATTTATTGGAAAAACTGCTTCCTTATGCGACTAACCTTTTTCAGTATTTTTTGCTCGTTAATTTGGCAACATTTCCCTTTTATAGAACTCATCCATTCTAAAAATTTATCACGTAACGTAAAGGAGATACGTAACTAAGCAAAAATAAGCATAAAGCAAATGCGTTTGTAACGTAACGTAACCATTCATATGTTTTAATTTTTAACGTAAAAAATAAGCCCCGATATCTACCTTAACAAAATAATGTCTTCATTGCCACTGTAAAATAATCTCTTTCTTTTTAAATCCATTATAAAATGTCACAGAAATGTTTGTTATGATTGATTAACAGAAAATAAGGTTATGATTTTTGAGCATACAACATCACTTTTATCGCTAAATTATTGAAAAACGCGATCACGGAACACAATAATGTGATACGTTACGTTAGATACGTGTGACGGATTGATACGTTTCACGTAACGTAACGAAACCCACGTATCGCTTCTGTACATGCGCATTGCGATACGTATACGGATACGTAGTGATTTTTAGAACTGCTTTAAGTCCCTAATAACTTTTGTATTATCTTTACGAAAATTCTTGGTAGAACTAGTGGTGGAAGCTGGATGTTATTGAATGTTTTTATTATCAGTTAGACAGCCGTTTTGTGTAAGCATCGATAATTCGATAAAAATAATGTAAAAAAACATACAAAAGTTGTAGATTTTTTTATTACCTACAACTTTGCCCTTTAACTTTTTCGCATAGGACGTGTAGTTTAGCCGGAAATCAAGATAAACCATTTTTTACCATTAAAAAGTCACCCCCTCCCAATTCCCGAACTCGCATCGACCGTAATTTATTTTTCAAATAATGGGAATGGGAATAAATTTCAAATAATGGGAATTTTAACTTTTGCTTCTATACAAAATGTGTACAAAGTTCTTGCCATTGCGTTTCAAGCAGTACCTATAATGTTTAAAAATAGACTGCTGCATTCTTCTGAAATAGGTCAACATTTTTTCACGGATTTCATCAATAGTTGCCGGTGGGTTTTCTGTAAAAATGGTTTGTTTCAGCATACCCCATACGTAAGCATCAAGAGTTGTTAGATCAGGTGAATGAGAAGGGTAAGGAAAATTCCTGTGTCTTCAAAAGTTTCTCGAACCAGATCTAAGGATGCTGTCGTGGTATGGTGACAGAACTGTCTGAAGAACCCGGGAATTCTTTGTTCCCTCAGTATCCTGTTAAAAGGTCCCCAGAAATAGTCCCCATTCTCCTCCAGTAACATTTTTATTACATCTCCTTTCAAGCCATCCATCCCAGGAGCTTTCCTTACCTTGATGCCTCTCACCGTCTCCTTAACATAAAGTCAACACGTTGTTAAGTAACAGAGGTTTGACAAGCCGTTATGCAACCGGCCCTAAGAATATTCATATTTTTCATGCAAGATTTTTTAAGTTGTTGAATGTGGCTGTTCCAAGTGAGTTTTGAATCGAGTATCATTCCCAAGAATCTGTACAAATATAGTATTAAACTTGGGCAGGTTTATTTGGCTTTTTACTGAAAAACACATTGCCTTGGTCTTGTTTATCGAAAAAGGTAAGCCTGTCTTCTCTGCATGACCATTCTTGTAAAGACTTGATTATAATTGCGGCCGAATGGCTCCAATCTCTCAAATAATTTTGAAACAGCTGCCATTGTCGAAAATAGTATATTACATAACAAGTGTGGAAAGTGTAACATTTTGTACGAGTTAAAGAGAAACTAAACGAGTGCAAAAAATACACTTTCTAACGAGTTATGTACACTATTTTTCCTACGACCACGTAAAAAATCCTTCAGCAAAAGTATAAAGTCAATTAAACAATATCACACACACTGAAAAGATTATCAACAGACGTACTAAAAAGTAAAAATTCTTCAAAATAATTTATTTTTATTTTTAACAGGATGCATAACCCATAACACTTTATAATGTCAATTGAGTTTTCTTGTATACGTAGTATGTATTTGAACACAAATCACAATAAAGTTCAAATATTTTCAAAGTAATGTAATAATAATAGACACAAAGATAATTGTAAACAGAAACACAAACATAACTCCAAAAATCCACATTCGATGCACGGAACATAACATATAAACATATAAAACATATAAAATATAACATATAAAATAGAAGAATAAAATCTTCTTCTTTCTAAAAGTGTTTTTATAAAAATAATAATACTGAATAAAAGTATTTTTATTTTTTTAAAAATTTAAAAACCTATAAGAAACTTTATTCTTTATTCTTACTTTATACAGGAAAATTTGTATTGGCAATTACAATATAATATTTGACACAAGGAAGATTTAAAAAAAATTAAATGGTCCTTGCTTTGACATTCATGTGTTTTTACTATTGATAAATTTGACGTAAATGTCACAGGTCATAGAACTATATTTTTTTACTTTTCAATACGTGTATTGATATTTACTTTTCAATACGTGTCTTGATATTAGCTACTTTCTTAAGTACAAATAAGTGTGCAAACTAGCACTTTCATATGTGGTCGTAGGAAATAGTATATTGTTTAACGAGTGACGATAGTAGCATTTTATGAAGCGAAAGAACAGCTACGCCTCAGTTGGTAATGTTCTTGAGCTTTAAAAAATACTTTCGACGAGTAAAACACTATACTTTTTCTACAACCCAGAGTATATCAGCACATTCTCCGAAAATGAATTTACGTGATTTTCAATTCTCCATTCCATAACTTTTGTATATATTTCTTCATACCTTTTTTTAGATTTTATTGGTAGTAAATCTAATGAAGTTTCCTCTGCTTGATTTTTTATTTCTTCGGGTGTGTTACTGTAATCTAATTCACTTTCAGAATCGGAGCTCATGATTTCAAATAAATACTTCTAGAGCAAACTGACAATTCACAACAAACGTCAAACTAATGAAACCTGGGCACTAGATAAAAATGGTGAAACGTCAAACTAATGAAACCAGGGCACTAGATAAAAATGGTTTTTAAATCCAATTTAATTTTTTAATTTATATATTTATTACATAAAAAGTTGTATTCTAATAATTATAAAAATAATTCTTGTTTGCGTTTATTAATAATTTAAAATCGTAAAAACATTATATACCTATGCAAGCGCAAAAAAAATGGTTAAAAATATAAACGTCACTTTCGTCACTAGAGACGAAAATATATTCTCTCACTTACAACGGAAATCGCGTTTTCGCTGAACGTTTACTATTACAAAATAACGTCATTTTATATAGGGTTGTAGAAAAAGTTAATTTTTATAATAAAATAATGGAAGTTTGGTTACAAAGTAACTTGTACAGTGTAATTCTTGTAATTCTTTTGGTTCGTTGCAGAATTTTTACTTCAACGTTTCTATCTAAACGAAATATTTGATGATATATGGTTAATGTCGACATTGCGTGGAAAAACATAAAATTAATTGCTGTTTTAGCTTCTTAAAAGATATATTAAGTGTTAGAGTCACCATGGTTTTGGGACAGGGACTTTTTTTTGACAGGAGTTGTCACTTTAAAAATAGAACATTTTGTCAGTTACTTATATAAATACATTTTTTACTAGTTATTGACCACTATTTCATTATACGGAGATTGATAACAGTTGAGAGGGAAAATCACCATCAGAATTGATGTTTGGAAGAAAAACAAGATCACTCATGGATCTAGTTGTACCTTATCCAAAAGGGGAGAACATTGATAATTCAAGAATGGGACATCAATCAAATGGAAAACATGGAGCGAAGAAAAGAAATTTTGATGTTGGTCAACTGGTTTTTGCAAAAATCCATTCACACGACAATGTTAAGTGGGTTTCAGGTAAAATCATCGAACGCATCGGACATGTTATGTATAATGTGTTTCTAGAAGAAGATCGTAAATTAATCCGATCCCATGCAAACCAACTAAAATCAAGATTTGTCAGTACTGAAGAAGATTATCGCCAAGATCAAAATGAGCTTCCAATTGATATATTATTGGATACATTCGATGTTACTTCTAAGAGAAAATCGTCTGAAACTAATTTGAATGAGTCATCACAAGGAAATAGTTCTAGTCAAGAAGAGAACAGTAGAAGTCAGGATCATTCTAAACAGTCAGATCAGCCTGAAGAGTCAGATGAATCAGTCAATAATATTGGGAATTTCCTGATTCAGAGACCAAGACGAGAAACTCGTTTACCAAAAAAATTGGAAAATTTTGATGTAGAACATTTCAAAAGGGGGAGATGTTAGAGTCACCATGGTTTTGGGACAGGGACTTTTTTGACAGGAGTTGTCACTTTAAAAAGAGAAAATTTTGTCAGTTACTTATATAAATACATTTTTTACTAGTTATTGACCACTATTTCATTATACGGAGATTGATAACATTAAGGTTGAATATGGTCTTATTAGTTCTGCGATATTTTCTGATATTACTGATTTATTATTATTATTACATTATTATTGTTGTTTAGAAAGTACTTACGGTTTGATGTGTTTTCGTAGGTCCATAATAATACATAATTAAAATTACTATCAATAAGGATACTAATGCAAAAACTACGAATCCAACTGCTTTTTTGGTGGTAACAAAACATCCCCCATTTCTGCTGTACTTCAGAATTGCTTCATCGGAGAGGAACTCCGCCCTGTTGGAATGGTAACCACCTCGACCCATAATCGTCTCTAAAATCAAGAATCAATAAATTAAAAACTCATTAAAAATAAATATTTGTAAATTTGAAAACTAAATCACACATTATTACTACCAGCAAGTCCTTCTGCATTAAAGTCTGTGGGTATTTTATTCACAATCCAACAGTTGGAATTACTTGGAAGCTTTTAATATTGTTGTCTTATTTATTTATTACTATCCATCTATTTATTTACTAAAATACACACTTAAATTAATTAATTTATATAAGGTAATTGGGGGGAAGAACGAGCTTCCAATGCTACAAGCAAACACAGAATCGATTTCACCAAGATATGCCTTTCACAGGCCCTACAAGATAATCATTAATGACAAAGCTCAAAATGCATTGGCGACAGGTACTATATGTATCTTCACCGATGGATCTAAGACAAAAGAAGGTTCGGGATGTGGAATTTACTCCAGATCCCTAAACCTAAATATAAAATGGGCAATGGGTTGTAATGCAAGTATAGCTCAGACAGAGCTAACTGCCGTCTCCATAGCCGCAAAAGAGATTACCATAAGAGGAATCACTGGCAAAAACATCCGTATCCTTATGGACAGCAGACAAGTACTATTAGCCCTGAATAGGCCACGGATTACATCAGGTCTAGTATTAGAATGTCACATGGCCCTTACGGAAGCCTGCTACAACAATGTGGTTAATCTAGGCTGGATAAAAGGTCATGGAATTTCTAAAGGCAACCGCATAGCTGACTCTTTGGCTAGAAAAGCTGCCTACCAAAGGCTCTTGGGACCCGGTAGTCTTGTCAGCTTGCCGGCATCAGCGGTGGTTGACCTAGTAAAGGAACGCTCCCTTGACAAATTCAGGGGAAGATGGGACGAAGAAAAAGGTTGCATACTATCCAAGGAACTTCTGAAATATCCGAATAGCAAAGCAGCCAAGAAATACGTGGCCATGACCAGAAAGGACCTGCAGTTGGTCACAGGTATACTTACTGGCCATTGTCACCGACGAAAACATCTGAACAGGTTGGGTTTATCGGACAGCCCACTATGTAGAGAATGTGAACAAGAGGGTGAAACAGTTGAGCACGTCCTTTGTGACTGTCCGGCACTCTCTCTAACAAGACTTTCTGTATTCGGCGAGAACTGGCTAACACATGCCAACTTGAGGGAGCTGCCTACAGGCGACGTTATCACCTACTTTAAACAGGTAGGATGGTCGAAGAGCCAATAGGTTAGGCTCAATCTCAGAAGGACGCACAATGGGCCAAATGTGGCCTAAGTGATGTGGGGCGACCCACCCTTCCAGAATTACAGAAGCAGAAGGGGGGAAGATGCCAAAAGGGGGAAGATGCCTAATCTAAGTATTTTGGACAATACCCAATAGATCGTGCCACATTGTTATTGTGTTTATTATTAGAGAACATTGTCCTGCCTTTTGTTTTCCTTAGGTTTGTTTGATGATATGGCCTAGGTATATATATATTGTTCTACCTTTTCTATGACGGTGTTGTTGATGGTTATAAAATTTTGATAATTTATCCTGACTTTTGTTTTCCTTAGGTTTGTTTTTAAGCCTACCTCTTTTAATTATTAGTTGAGGTCGTGCAAAACAGAGAATTTAGTTCTCCGATATCTGCGCTTATGAGGACAATATTGTCAGCAAATATTAGGTGATTCAGAAATTTCCCATCTATTTTTAGTCCTTTTCCTTCCCAGTTCAGCTTCTTAAACACATTTTCCAGTGCTAGAGTGAACAATTTGGGTGAAATAGTCGTACGCCCTTGCCTTGCTGTTCCAAAAACAGTTATGTCTTATAATTGTTTTAGTTTTTTTTTAAAGACTACTATCAGCCGTTCATATTGCCCTCAGAGTACTGGAAAAGCCGAATCAGCAGTGAAATTCATGAAGATAATGATAAAGAACAGCATTTGATGCGGATGTAATTGTAGATTTAGACAGAAAGCTTGGTAATTATGTAAAGTACACAATACAATTACAATTATTCTAGATCATTATATTCTTCATTATCTGAAGAACTGTCATCATCCCCTAGCGTTATAATTAAAGAGTCAACCATCTTATTGTTAATCCTTTTTTAAGAAATCATGCTTCAATGTATGAACCCAAATAGAAGATTAAGTAAGTTTCTTAAAACCGTTAAACTTAATGTTTAAGAAATGTTATTTAAATAGATGTAAGTTTTCAAATTGCAGCACAAATTATTTTCCAAAAATCGCTTTTCATTATTGCCCACGTCTGTAATTTTCAATTTACTTTTATTATTAATTATCATAAGATCTACGCCTATGAACGACATTCAAATTCAGCAAAATTTCAAGGTACTTTGCATTATATTAATCTATGCAGTTTTGAAACAGAGTATAACAAAGTAATAAATCTCAGAAAACTTAATTTTTTTTGTTCGTTTGACTACAATGGTTAATAATATTAAAATATTACTGTATATTAACCAAAACAAATTTAAACTCTGTAAATTATTTATTAAAGAAGTCAAACTTGTTCTCAAAATTTGTTTTGTAAATAGATGTTGTTGTTAGACTTTGTATCCAACTTTTTAGTAGATGTACAAACTTTTGTCTGGGCTAATTCACTACAGCAAACAATTTTAAAAAAATGGTATTACTAAAAAGAATAAACAACTAAACGAACATTGGAAGTAAACTTTCACCTTTTACCATAACACTCATATCTGGGCTGATGTAAATCCCAAAGTTAAAAAAGTGCGTCATCATCAGGTTAATTTTAGAGTAAACGTTTGGGCTGGAATAATCTATAACTATTTGATAGGGCCAATGTTTCTTCTAAACAAATTAAACGGGGAACATTATTTATCATTTTTACAAAATGATCTACCAATTTGCTTAGAAAATGTCCCATTAGCAACTAGACGAAAAATATATTTTATTTTTTAAATAAAAGACGGAAGTTTACTTCAAACCTTTAGTTGTAAATTATTCTCAGTAAGATGGACTTTCACAGAGTAAGGGTTAGTACAATCAATTTAATATTACTAAAAATCTGCTATTCTTGCTTCTACTTATACTTTCCTCTTACATTAACTAACCAAATGTTATTTTCCAATTTTCATAAAAAATAAAAGTAAAGAAATTTCCAGAAAAGCAAAGATCAGAATCTATAAAACAGTGATAAGACCCACACTAACCTATGCGTGCGAAACATGGATAATGACAAATAAAACAACACAACGTTTGGAGACTTGGGAGAGAAAATTTTTAAGACGGATCTTTGGAGGAAGAAAAACGGATGTAGGATGGGAAAGAAGATCAAATGGCGAATTATATGAGTTATTTAAAGAAGCTCCTGTCAGCAAATTCGTAAAAAAACGAAGATTGCAGTGGCTAGGTCATCTACAAAGAATGGACGATAACAGAGCTTTAAAAACAATAGCTTGCAAAATCCCAGAAGGGACGAGAAAACGAGGCAGACCTAGAAGAAGATGGAGAGATGCAGTAGAGGAGGACCTAAGAGAAAAACAAATCCGGAACTGGAAACGAAAAGCAAAAAATCGAACAGAATGGAATGAGATTTTAAAGCTATGGGCCTAAAAGGCCTACATAAAGCTTCATATATATAAATTTTGACCTACATAGATTAATTAAATTGTTTAAATGTTATAATTCGTACAATTTACAGAAATAAATAAAAGCGTACCTGACGTACTACTTACAAATTAATATAAATATCCGTTTTTCGACATTCGTAAAATAGTTCTAGTGATATCCATCAGTGTTTAATTTTTATTCAACAATAACAACAATTTTGCGATAACTTTAAGCACTGGTATAACCTTGTTGCGTGAGTAAATGCATTATACGAATGGATCATGGTTTATATTTTGTCGTTACCAGCCTTTGGCCATTACCATCAGCGTCGTTAGAATTCGTAATGGTTGAGCGCAGTTGAATAAAACTTTATTATACGTTATACAACAGAAAGAATGCCAACAAAGTAAATATTAATTTGCTATTGAATCAAAATCAAACAGAATTAATTAACGCGTAAATTAACAGATCCGGCGCCAACGGAACCAAATGTTCATTGTAGCGTCTAAATTTATTATTGGAACTTATTATATTTCAAATTGATTGTGCCAGCCCTTATTTTGTGGAAGTCCATCGTATTCAGGACACCATTATGGAAGTTGTTTGTTTGGAATACTATATTAATCATACCATCTCGATTTCTGTCATTTGTTACTCTGTCCAAGACTTATTTTCCAGCTGCAAGTCTCTCATTTATGTTGCCTTCGCGGTTTAAATAATATTTTATAAAGGCTACATCAGTGCCTCATCAAGTCAGAATACGCGTTTCAAGATTGCTGCTTTAATTTTAAATATTTTGTAGTCTGGCACACATATAGTGTCAATGGATTGTGTATTTGACCTTGAGAGTTATGTTAATGTTCATTTTTATTTAAAATTACAATATATTATACAAAATAATGTGGTTTTATCTATTTAATGTTAACAACAATTTAACGTTTTCTTATTTAATAAATCATATGCTATTTTATTCATTTATTTGTCGTTTTCAGTGCCTATTCTTTCTCCCAACAACATCGCTATCACAACTTGAGGAAAGCAGTGATGAAATAATCAATAGTGCCTGCACAGAAAAACTCACAATATAAAATAATGATATCAGAAAAGCCAAAAGAAACAGGAAATTCTGCAAAAAAATAGACGCTACACCCTCTGTATGAAGACTACACAAGGTTTTGGAAAGAGGAAGAGTAGAGTAGAGGTAATGGCATTACGGAAGCCAGACGGAAGCTGCACAGAAACCGAAAAAGAACGAGCCATGCTCCTGTTAGAAACTCACTTTCCTCTGGAGGAACGGTCACTTCAGGAAAAACGAGCGAGCAAGCTAGAAGACCTACCAGGGAAGACACTGCAATGGCAAAGCACATATGCAGTGAATAACGGCTGAGATGGGCCATGAACACATTCCAGCCGTTTAAAACTCCTGGAACCTTTAGAACCTTCATCCCAAAAGCGGGGAAACGGAACACTACGCACCCAAAATCCCTTAGACCGATCAGCCTCACATCGTTTGTTCTCAAAACGATGGAAAAAGCTGTAGACAACTACATTAGAACAGAAATCTTGGAACAGGTGCCATTGCACACCCGTCAGCATGCGTACCAAGCTGGAAAATCCACAGAAACCACCTTGACTCAATTTATTGATGAAATCCAAGACGCTCTGAATAAGAAAGTGACTGTGTTATGTGCCTTTATGGACATAGAAAGGGCCTTTGACAATACGCCACATGAGGCTGTCAAAAGAGCACTAAATGAGAGAGGAGTAGATATAACGATTTCAACCTGGATGTCGCAACTGCTATCTATAAGAATCGCAGAAATGCAGGGAGAATAAGACACTATCTTCATCAATGTGACCAGAGGCTGCCCGCAGGGGGAGTTGCATCCCCACTAATGTGGAATCTAACTGTGGACAGCTTTCTCTGTCAACTTTAATGTACCTAAGGAAGAAAACAATATACAGAATTATCAAAAAAGGAATGATCAGAGAAAGATCTCGAGCACTTCAATTTGATCAAACCAGGGAAATGATCCAAGATGATATGCCGAAAAAATTCAACTTTGTGGGAAAGTTCATCACAAACTCAAGTAATAAATTTGAATGGGATGAAGACACCACATTTAAGCCAAAATGCTATAAATTGGTATACGGACGTAATCAAATTTGATTTCAGAATTGGCAAATTCTGTGCGATAGTGGAAAAAGTAATTTTCTGTACAATTCCATAATTTTCCTTTTATAAGGAAATATTTCATATATGAAAAAGTTATTTTTATTTTTTTTATGTTATTCATTATTTACTACAAAATGAAACATTTATTTTGAAGGTTATGTTTGATTTGCAAATTTTATTTTCATGTCTAATAAATATTTTGTTATTTTCTTGGATTATTTTGGTCAGAACTAACTAAACTAACCTTAAAAGTGTTAATTATTTACCTTTTAAGAAATAGTTATTGTTGTAACAATTATTATTTGATTGAAAACCGACTTTTTTGGTAAAAAGTGTGGTTGTACAGTGTGTAACCAGGCAGAAATGCAATTTCTCTGTAATCGTTGTACAATATACTGTTTTTATATCAATAGCGGCTGGTTCAAGTCATTCAACTAATCATCAAATCGACAAAATAAGGCTTGGTATAGAATAAATTTCGGTATTGGTATTATTAGCATGTTCAATTTGAAATTCGTACGAAACCGACCCTGTAATTATTTTGCATATTTTTTTCTCGTTAACTTGCTTTTATCAGGTAATTCCTTGTGTAAAAATACCGAATACCAAATGCAAAATGATGACCTAACAACAAGTATGTTAAGAATTTGATTTGATTACTAACTATGTAGATATAAACAAAGGAAAAGTATTGAGCCTGAGGTACTATCTTGCCTTGTCATAATGTTGGTCATACAAGATAGGCAAATTCCAAATTAAAGGTTATAGTTAAAAGTTTTAGTAGCTAGAAAATGATAAATAAAAGATTATTTTCTGTAACTAGTTCTCTAATTTTTACAAAAATCATAAAAATGCATTTTGAATGTGAACAAATTAATAGTTAAAAAAATTGATTGTGTTAACCTTTACTTTTTGGAAGTTCATCTTACTAAGAACAATAAATAACTGAACAGTTAAACTAAACTTCCACTATTTATTCGAAAAATTCGCTTTAAAATTCAATTACAGCTAGTTATGGAGAAACAGACATGTTTTAAAAATAAAAAAAATGGTGCAGCGATATTTTAATAATAATTAGTTAATATTTATTTTTTTAAGGCGTTTTTAATATTTACTTAAACACCGGATTCATTAATAATGTGTTTTTTTTTATTTGATATCTTTCATCCATAGATTTTACAGTTCCGTAACGTATGCTCATCTTATATAGTTTTTCGTTCTATGATTTTCTTTTCTGCTTTGATGTTCTGTTCTCCGCCATTTCATTCGGAGTGTGCGTTTCAATTTATTGGTGCTTAACTGTAATAGTTATTTGGTGTTTTCAGTGTGATGGACAATTTTTTACACTGCTATAAAATGGTTTTCCTTTATTTGATAATATTTTTGAGAATACTCATGATTTTTCCGTCCTTTGACTATCATGAATGGTCTATTTTGATACCGATGTATCTTCTGATACCATTTGTGGTATTTAATATATCCATCCATGTGGTGGTACTTGATTTTTTCTTGCTTACTCAATGTACTTCCATACATTTAAAAATAAGATATTAAAATTCTTAATTTGTTCTTCAATGAATCTGATCTCAACGAATCTTATTTATATCACCATATCACGTATATAATGTATTTTTTCTTACCCAATTTCTCTTAGTTTTAATTTTGATGTCACATTTTATTTATGGCGCTGGTTTTACAATATACTCCATTTAATATTTAATATATAAGTTGGTTGGTTCGATCGATCATATGATCTAGTGAACATTACATGTAACTAATTTTTAAGGTAGGTCTATTGTTAACCACATTGTAATCTGCATGTTTTTTACCTCTCACCTATGTTTTTTCTACCCTGATGATGGCCTGCTTATAGGCCGAAACTAGTCGCTGTACCTGTAAATTTGTAATAAAAACCTGTGACACTGATTTTGGTATTTTTCCTTTATTCATTGGTTTGTCAGATTTGATATATGGATGATCTACTTCTTTTTTTAATTGTATAATTTCAGTTGTTTTTAATTCTTAATGTATTTGAATTGGTAAATTTTATTGAATAAAAAAAATTAAAACATTTTATCTACTCTTGCTGTTAATGTGATTCTTTATCTACTCAAAACCTATGGAAAAAAATTATATTCACCTACATTAAAGATTATTTTAAAAACAAAAAGCAACCACTTTAAATGATAATTATCCGTCTGTGACAAAGCTGATCGCAATTTGACTCCTTACATGGCACTTGATAACTATTTTTTTAATAGTTCCTGTGTTCAAAGATTAATCGTTCACTTATGGTGCCCATAATGTATATAATAAATACTTGATGCTACAACGAGATATGTCATTAAAATGTAAATTAAGTAAATTTGATGCTTGAAATCCGATTAGATTCACACGGCTCAATAATAATAATAATTAATTTCAAGGACATTTATAATCGCTACATTATTATTAAAAAATTAGTGAAGTTCTTGAATTATAAAGTGAAATAATTCAATGAATTTGTTTAGAGTGATTTATGGTTTACAATCAGCCAAGCATAGTCAAAAAAACCATAGAAATATTGAATGGGGTCTGTATGAATGAATTAAAAGTATATTGTTGAAGAATGTAACATTTTTTTCAAGCTAGAGAACAGGAAGCTAAAAAATTTGTCCACTAAATTAATATCTTTCGATATATTAGAAAGTAAATTATTTAAATGCAACATTTATATTTTATAATTTTATTTTTGATATCATTGCATTTAATTTATTTTTCAGCAAACTATTTGGCAAATAAAACAACTATTGTTTATGACATATAAAATGAAAAATTATAACAGCTATAATAATATATTATTTGTCTTTTGAAGGCAGTGAAGTTAAATTGAAAAATTCTCGTTAATACTTTACCCAGATACAATTACATAAATATCTACAATTGAAACTTGAATGTTTACATTTACATGTGATCTGTTTATTTATATAGCCAAAATGTTCACTGGAGTTTGATATTGGCTTTCAAATATATATCACATTCTGATACTTTACAGAAAAAGGAGAAATTAAGGTATTTTCACTAATTTTATTTCAGCCTTAACTTATTAAGGTTCCCTTACATTTACGCTTGTGCGCAAGCGTAGCTCTCAATATAAGGAAAACTTTATTAAGGTGATGGTGTGCAATAACTCCCTAATTTGTTCACAATGAGCGCTGTCGATAACTTTGTGCGTTGTAACCACGTTTTTATTTTAAATCCCACTTCTCATTGAATCATTTGGTAAATAACACCAATTTTATTATTTTTTTTCCATAAACAATATTGAAACTGCTAAAGAATAATTGATTATATACTTCTTGGATATTTTGTCTGTTTATCTTCAAAAGCAAGAATTGACATTACAAAAAAAATATAAAAAACCTACAAAAAAGTATTTAAAAACTGTAATATAACAGCAATAAGGAATACAATGAATCAAATCCAGATAAACTTGAAATTGGTTAAGAAAATTTTGAATGAAATCATTGAGCTTTAATTTTAAATAAAGCAAGCGATGTTGGTGAGGAAATAAATGGTAAAAAACAAAAGAAAACATAAAAATGGTGCTTACAAGTAAAGAAGAAAGGAATAGTAAACACAAAAACAGAACCGGAAATGGTGAGATATGTGGAAGAAGGAATAAACTGGCTTCGGAAAATGTTAAAAGAAACTTGAGATTATCCAGAAATCCTGAACGATTGATAAAATAATTTAATAGTATTTGTAAACCAAAAGTAAACACGTATAATACGGAAACTACAAATTTGTTAAGTAAGTTTAGTTGAAAAAACAAAAGAGAGGCAAGAGGACAAGGCAAATAAATGAAAACGTACATCAGAGCCGAACCTAGGTACACCTCTGGCAATATACTAAACAGCGCCCCCTATTTATAAAGTCAATAAAATATAATTTAATACTGCATTTCCTTCACGTTGGGGCCAAATGTGCGAGACTTGATGAAGAATAAAACGAGAAGGAAACAACAGGCAGAATATTCGGCAGAATGACTTTTGTCTACAAGATAGAAGGGAAAAAATGTGCACGTAACTATCTCCTTTTCATCTAAAGTATAGTTGACCTTTGTTGTGGCTTCTATTTTAGCCATGCAGTAGATACTGCTAAAACGTATATATAAGAAAAAAACCTAATAGTTATGTTCTAAGACTTTATTGGAATCCATGGAGAGACAAAGTGCTGACTCAAGAGACAAATTTAAGACCTACAATTGGAAATTGGAAAATGCAGAAGAAACATAATAAGTACCTAAATCTAGCTGCTGCTAGAAGCAACAGGAAATATGGGATTGCAGATATACGAAGTACCTACATGGAACTGAAGAACAAGCAGAAAACCAAATATTGAAATATTTCTAGAGACCGAAGCTAAGGAAATTGATGAGGTGGATAATTACATGTACTTGGGATTGCTTTTGACAAATAAATGTGAAGAAGAAAAAGAAGTAGATCTGAGAATAACAAAAGAAAAAAAGATGTACAGAATCATAAAATCTAAAGACGTATCAAGAAATTCAAAAATAAGTCTGTATAAAACGACCTACACTGACTTATGGGTATGAAACATGGGTGTTACACAAACAGACTACAACAAGAATTTGAAATATGGGACGACGAATATTAAAAAGAATTCTTGGAGGAAAGATGACAGAACCAGGTTGGGAACGAAGAACAAATGCAGAAATATACGAAATGTTCGAAAAAGGGAGAATAGGTGAGTTTGTCAAAGCCAAAAGACTATAGTAGTTAGGTTATATTGAGTTCAGCATAGAGGTTAAGAGCATAGCGTGGAAATTACCAGAGGGTAAAAGGAAAAGAGGCAGCCCAAGAATAAGATGATGAGATGCCTTGGATCTAAAAGAAAAGAAAATAGAAAATAAGAGAATAAAAGCTCTTGATAGAAGAAAGTGGAAAGCTATGGGCCTAAAACGGCCTGATATAAGCTTATAGCTCCTATATAAGATCCAGCAATAAGAAACTTTTAAAACTAACGCAGAATGGAATAAACTATTTAATAATATGAGAAGAAGTATGGTCTGAGTGTAATCTGTACCTAGCAGAATTTTTCAATGCCCAATTTACAAGCCATTAAGATTTTTTTGCGCTTTTGATTAGTAATGAAATAAATAACCTAACTGGAGTGCTTAATACCTCAAAGTAAATTGGCATATTTTATTATAAATACAATGAAATTAAGATCGTTCATAATAAATGAATGAATGCATATTTCTACACTGCAATTTTCTACAACATACCTTAGTTAATTATACATTATACGAACTCAAACATCTTGAAATAAGAAATGCATTAAATGCAATAAATGATTGATTGATTATATTGTAAACAAAACAAATCGTTTAAAATAATATTTTCTGTGTTTAATAGGTTATAATTTAGACTTTTTAACAGTAGGACCTAATTTGGTTCGCATTTACTAACGCATTTTAACTAGCTTTGTTTATATTTTTTTATCTACGGTTTTACCAAAAATTTCATTTAAATATATTTGAATTACCTACCTGTTATCTACGCCAACACCATCACAAACATAATTAAAATTTCAAAAATGTGTCACTTAATAAAAACCCCACTTGGTTCGATTCAACTTAAAAATTATAATCAACCGCAAAATGATTTTAACGAAATGTCCCATACAACGCCAACGTTTTTATTGAAAATAACAACTTTTTAGCAGGCAACTATCAATAATTCTACTTCCACACTGATATAGAAAGCGTCGTTTAACAAGTACTGGTAAACCAACAGTTTGTAGTGGTGTACGATTTCAAATTTGAATACCTACAGCATAATTCCAGCTTAGTATATTAATATTACATAAGAACCATCGCATTGAAAAATATCCTTGAAAATCTCTTGCTATTAGATCAGGTATACATACATTCGTCGACTATTTTGATCGGTAGTTTTGATTGCCGACCGTTTCCGATAATTATCAACAATCGCCATCAAGAGAGCGGTTGAGTGTGACTGGTTATTTATTGAAATTTGTATATACGTTTCATTAATTGGATATTGCATGCAAAAAGAAAATAATAAAACCCTACCAGCATAAATCTCGATTACTTCAAAAAGAACTAAATGGATTTATACTTTCTTCCTGCGAAAAGTCTCCCTGCAATATCTGCACCAATCAGCACTTCAATAGGATCCGCTCTAGTATCTGACAGTTCTAAACCGAGTTCTTTCAGTTCTGTCATCCAAGGACCTTCTTCGATCGGCGTAACATTGCTACAGATTATGGGCTGATCAAAATTTCCCAGTCTGATATTATATACAATATGATCAATCATCTCGGACTGATCTCCTCCAAAAAGTTCATGAATCATAGACTTCTTCTCCAGTTGTTTTTAACCCATTTTTAATGCGGTGAATTTATTGATAAAAGATTGATGAGATCCTGTTTCTCACTCTTCTGAAACTACTATAGCTACGTTTGCAAAAAAAAATCGATTCCTTGTGAAATTAGAAATATTTTCAACATTTAAAAATTCCTCTGGTTTTGAGGATTTCTCTGGTTTTTTATCAAGTGGCGTCTTGGGCTCTGGAAACATTAGTGTAACATATCGACTTTTACATCCTTTTTTTCGGACTGAGATGGGAAACTCATGATGGGATCACCTCGGAATCACTACCTTAGCATACTTCAAGACGGGCAGTGATCTCTCACACACTCCCACCATACAATCATACCACTCACGTCATCAAGCATGTTTCCTTCCCCTAATCATACCCTCCACTGCTTCACTTACCTCTACCCATTCTTTCTCCCCTCTCAACATTATCTACGCCATGTTCTACCAATACACTGCCTCTCCAAGTTTCCTCTGCAACTCCTTTAACACTTCCTCGTTCTTCCAGCATCTTACCACTTGTCCCTCATAATCCTTCACCTCACACCTCTCGCACATTCCAGTTTCTCTCTTGCCAATCTTATGTAGATACTCCACCCTTGACCTATGTCCAGTGAGCACCTGCCATTTGCCATTTTTAAAGCACCTTCATACCCATCCCACCTTCTCACCATTTTCTCCTTCATCCAATCCTGATCTTCCTCTTTTGTGGTAACCTTCCACCGCTGCCTCTTTACCGTAGCCATCAAGACCAAAGGGTATGACCGCGACAGGACAGCTGCTGCTACCTCACCACTTTCAATAGAATATCTCTCTGCACCTGCAGTAGTAGCTTTATCCTCACATGGATCCCCGCTCTTTTACTTCCGCTCCGTACAGCATGCTCTGCTCAATCGTCCTACCAATAACTCTCCTCTTCCATTCTCGCGGCCCTTTTTCATTACACATTAATCTCTCCAGTCATGCTGCCCTTGCTAATAAAGTCCTGATCCTCCATGCGAGGACTAGTTCATCAACACCTTTGACTTTTACATTCGGACATCCAATTTTTACTTGCTATATGCCCAAATCTCAAGCATATATTGGAATGAATCAAAAGAATGCAACTGTCGGTAATGATTGCCAGGCGAATTAAAAATATTCCATTACTTCCGTCATTCTAGTGTGGAAAGTACGAATTGAGGTATATGCTCGTATTGCCATAAGTTTTTTTATTTATTAGTTTTCAAGAAAAGTTTAAAAAAATAACAAGCGTTATTAATAACATCGAATACACACAACATCCTATAGATAACAAAATCTTTTTTCTTGAATATTCAAAGCACCTGCTTCTGTGCAGTTTTCATTGGAGTGGCTGGCTTAACAGATTACGCACATGAGCTCTGGTTATTAATCAAATTATATGGGTTGGTATTACTGATTCTCTCCGTGGCTCATTCTTTCCAGTTTGCTTTGCTTTATTACAACAGGGCTTTAGTTAAAGTGATATCGCGAATATTGTTGATGTTACTCAGGGTGCTGTATCAAAAATTAAAATAAAAATTCCAAGACACAAATGATGTGAAGGATCGTCCCAGAAGTGGCAGAAGTCGATGTACAACAGCAGCACAAGACCGGCAGATAACATTGATAGCTCGAAGAAATCGAAAGGAATCTACAAGTGGCATATCCAGAGAAATTGCTAGACTTAAAGCACTGAATACCTCAAGGCAAACAATTACACGAAGATTAAATACGGTAAATTTGTATCGCAGAAGTCCTCTACGTGTTCCCAAACTAACCTTTCAACAAAAAATTGTAAGGTTGCAATGGGCTCAAGAAATGTTACACCATGGTCCTAACTGGAATTACTGATGAATCAAGAATTGACTTGGTTTCTGATTCGCGAAGAACGCTAGTTTGGAGGGCTCCAGAACGACAAGCCCAATTAGAAACAGCCCAACCACGTGTTCCATTTGAAGGTGGGAGTATTATGGTTTGGAGTGGTATTATGAGGGGTACACGGTGCTGTGTACATCGAGGTAGTTTTAAATCCTGTTGCGCGTCTATTCCAGGGGGCGGTAGGTGATGGATTTGTGTTTATGCATGACAATACACCTCCACATCGAACAGCTGCAGTACAAAATTTTTTGGAAGAAGAAGGAATATCCACATTAAGATGGCCATCAAATTCCCCTGACATGAACGTCATTGAACATGCCTGGGACATTCTTAAAACACGCATTAAGAAGCGAAACCCTCCCCCAATTACTCGTGAAAAATGGTAGAGAATTCCGCAATGATCATCGGATGCCTGAAGCCAACAATCGTGAACAAAATCCATCATCTAGACCCTAGCTTGCACCGCTCTTCCTGCATTCAAACAACGATCCGAAGCAGCAGTACGTTCTCCTACCGGCTCATCAGCGACTAAAATCTAGACTAGACGAAGCTTCCTGAGAACGACAGAAGATTACAAGGAATCTAAAACCAGAGTGTACATTTGGGAGATGACCTTAGACCAACAATAGATGAAGCCAAATGAAGAACTGCGAGATAGAGGGATACTTACCTTAAATAAGTGGGGCAACAATATGGATACTTGCCCGCTGTGCCACGCCAGATAGTGGACCCTATGGCAGCTAAATCGAACACAATTGACGTGGCCTTCTTCTGGGCAAAAAGTGTGTAGCTCACTTCTGAAGTGACGATAGACATTTGGTAATTAATAATCCTTTTTTATGTTCTTATAATTATAATAATATTGTATAATAGTTACACTCGTTACAGCAAATACAGCCGTCGGCTGCTAATCCCACTTTCCACCCTTTTGACACAATACTATAGAAAACATGATTTGCTGGTAGCAGAAAAGGTCACACAACCTATGTCGATACCAACTCGGTCTAAAGTCACTGCGTAAAATTATCGACTTACTCTATTTAATTCTCTAGTTCTAAACACTCTTAATAACAACTGTTTTCGGGGACATTTACAAAAAAATCTTGGTCAAGTTACAAAAGTTACAAGTTACAAAAATATGTACATGGAATGGCTGGTATTAAAAATGATATATTTGATGACAAAAAATGTATCTACTGGTGAAAAAACAAATCAATTTTGTCATTAAAATGTGTCATTCTTCATACTAATCAAAACGTGCGCATTATAGATTCGAATATAATAACTTAAAAACCGGTAGCATCTAATTTACTAATTAAGCCAATTCTCTTGTTGACTTTAACTGAATAATGGATCCCTCAGACGCAAAAATAAAGGGCAATGGTAAATCCGACTGACTGTAAACTTATCCACACATTTTGTAAATATTAGTTAGATTTAGATTTTATCGGGATATATGACAGACACTAAGACCTTTGTATTCTTCTTTTCCAGTGCCCTTTTGATGGATGTAAACGAAGTGTTATACCCTCTAGACTTTTGCGCTTATATCTTTAGCCACGAGTGTCTTCTCTATCCCAACAAACAATCATGTGCTGGGTCAGTGTCAGAAATGTCGGCTAAGTGACTGTTGTTACCTGTAAATTAACGAAGGGCCAGTGTTGGACCGTTTGATTTTGGGCCAGCAATGAAGAAATACTGTTGGCCCATCAATATGGTTACTAGTTACTTACCCGAATGTTATGTTTATTTCTTATTCACATTCACATAACAAGTGTTATTATTTTATTAGTAAACGTTATGATACAATTTATTAATAACGATAAAAGACACGAAAGATTTCTTTTAAATTTTGACCAGGAAGACTTGTTTTTTTTGAGTTGGCATAAAAACCATAAAATCAATATCGTGTTAACGATTTTTATATATTTATTTAGTTTTTTTCAATCAGAATAAGTATTTGAACATTATATTTTCCAAATTTAAATTTCGCGCTTCTGCCACAGCTGTTAATAGTCGTGGGCACGGTGTATGAAGAAGAGAGAAAGAGACGCAAAAGGCAACAGGTGAAAGGTGAACAGGCCTAACCTCAAACCTCATTTTTAAGTTTATATAGTGCTTGGGCATTGTTTATTGATAATTTCGAATTATTGCTTTAAAAATAAGGCACAAAAATGTCCGAAAACGAGTTTTTAAATGACAAGTTAGTGGAAAAATATATAATTCTTGATTTAATAATTACAGTGCATGGAATTACGATTGGCGGTAAAAATAATCTGGATTATTGTTTTCTAGTAATAACGAACTTTTTATAATTGTACCTAGTACAGTTTAGGTAATTTGCGGTACAAAAAAAAGTAGTTATGATTATTAAAGAATTAAAAGAGAAAATGAAGAATGTATATCATAGTCTCATCTCGTTGTTATGCATAAATGGCATATTCCATAATTACATCACTAGTATTGTATTTTTTATACCTATTGCAAGAAAAATCTTTACTCAAAAAATATATCCCAGAAAGAGGTTGAAGGTGTAATTAAAGGATGGATTCCGTCTGCAGGACACAAAATGGGTGGAAGGGATAAAGGAAGAAAATCTATAAGTTGATAGTGTTTTAGTTTTCTTTATGATTTAGATCATTTTCTTCTTTTTTTATCTAGTCTAATTTTGTGATATTTTTTTTTGGTATGTTATATTTTTGTTTGCTCGATTTTTTGGAAGATTTTATATTTAAAATAGAACAATATGTTTTTAAAAGGTTAAAGAATATTCTGTGACAAGTATGGTAAAACAATATTGATAATCCAACAGTTTGTTGGGATGCACCTATAGTGGATTTGTCAATTGATAGGCAAACTTTCTTTTGTAAAACAACGATCTAGCAAGGTTTTTACTCCTTATGTAATGATCTATTCGTTTCTAAATAGTTTTGCTGAGAAAAGAGGTTGTTAGTCTCATGGGACGATAAGACTTTGGATCTTTCATGGGACGTTTCTCTGTATTGGGTATAAAAGCCACCCACCTGTGCCTTCCTCCAGGCTTTGGGTATGTATCCGAGGATAACCCTGGCTTTGAAAAGCCGTTGTATATACGGCTGTAACAAATCCTACTCATTCTGGAGTAAGGCTGGAAAAAAATCCATCCTTATCCGGTGATTTAAAAGACGTAAAGCTCTTAATCGCCTATTTCATTTTGTTGTTTGTAAAGATTTTACATGCCAGGTGCTTGTTCACCTTATTGAGTTTACTCCGACACCTTTTCGGTTGACAACTGGATTATTTTATTATTTTGACTGAAATCCTGGAAAGTGAGTCTATAATAACAATTTCCTTCAGAAAGTCCTCCTAGACCTTCGGAGTTCTTTGTTATACTATGAGCTTTTTTGTAGTCCTTCCAGGTACCTATACTTTTAGTCCTGTTGAGCTCTTTTTGGCTAGCTCTTTGTTCCACCAAGGCACGGTTGCCTTATGCCTTATGAACAGCTGCTCTCTCAAGAAGAAATAAATAAATTTACCACATTTAATTAAAATAAAATCATTTAAACTGGGTGTTCGGATTTTTATGTCACTAGATGAAATACCTGATGATTCATATTAGGTCCATTATTTTTCAGTGTAGGTAATTTTTGGCATTCACTTTTACTATGTCGAATTAGGAAGTACCTCAACACAGACACATTTAATTTAAATTATAGTTAACGATCAAAGAGCCATTTGATTCTACAAGTTTAGATTGCCAGGAATGAAAACTCTTTAGTGCGTTCGTTAACATATAATATGAGACAAAATTAAGTGAAGTTTTTTTGCGACAATTTTCTTTTGTAAGTACACCAGAATTACACCCAGTATGTATATTTAATAAGTGGTTTAATAACTAATTAAAAAAAAATTAAAATTCCTTTATTAATTTATGCACGTCCACCACTGAATACTTGAAAGTATGAAAGCTCAGTCAATAACTTCGTATTATTTTTAGAAAAATCACTGGTATCTCTACCATTTAGCTAAAAGCCGGCCAGATTAAAGCTAAAGTAGATTATTTTATTGAATTTATCCTATCAGATATTATTTATCGAAAATTAGGTAAATGAAATAAGAACAAGGCTTTAACAATTTATTCGTATAAAATAATGTGTAACAGTAAACAATAATAAATATACCTAACAAATATGTTACTTAAATAATTCTAATTGAACATTTTTGTAACTAGAAAACTTCATGTAAAGACAAGGTGTTAGTCAAAATCAACAGAAGATTTTTTATTGTACTGAAAACTACAAATGGGTTATTTTCAATGAACCATATTATTAACTATAAAACAAATACAATTATACAGTAATTGAAACTATTGACAGTTGATTTAAACTATCCACTTAGAATATAAAAGGAAAAAAAAATAACTGGGAAAAATTACTTTTTACAAATTCTTAGAAGCAAAAAATGTGTTTCTGTAAATACAATAAATTCGTAGAATCTTTATATAATAAAATTTTTTATAGCTGTTAGTTGTCTTGCAGTAATAAAAATAAATCATTTTTCCGAAGAATTTGTTTTTAAAAAACATTTCAAGGATAATAAAATTAATTGTCAGAAAATACAATATCCCTCCTGTCAAAGGAATACGACTAATTATACTAGTTTAGAGTGTTACAGAACGCATACTCTGTATTTCGATAGAGACAGAAATAGAAAACAAATGGCAAAGAAACGAGATTTTTTTCTATCAGCAAATGCTCCTTCTCTATGGCTTTTTCCTAAAACCTTCGGACAAATTCGTATACAGAAAAATGTGTACTATTGAAATCTTGTGAGTTATCCATGTCTCAAATGTGGGCTCAAGCCAAAGGTTCAAAGGAAACTCAAAGTCTATCCCACAAACTGATAATTAAATTGTAGCAACTAGTTTTGGTACTATAGGACCATCATCAGGCTGTAAAAATTGTTACAGAAATAGAGAGAAGAAATAACCGAATAACAAAGAAAGTCTGTTCAAATTCCTTACAAATTTCTAAATCAGTTACAATCAATGATACAAAATTTCAAGTGTACATCAACACCAAATAAGAGTTACAATCAAATGCCAAAAAAATTTTTGTAAATATCAAATTATATCAACATAATTAAATATGAAAGTGTAGTGTGCAAATAATTAAGTAGTAGGTATATTGAACGTAATCGAAATATAACATTGTTAAAAAGTAAAACTTGTAACATAAATAAAGCTTAAAAATAGAGTTCAAAAATATAAATATTATAAAATATAAATGCATCAATTGTTATCAAACTGACAAGATAATTATTCAAGAAAACTTTTTTAAAAAACTTTAAAAAAAAACAAGCAGGTGAGTAACTTTATTTAGAAAACTATTGCAAAAGATCGAGTAATTATTATTAGCATATTACATGCAAAATTAGATCTCATCAGAGAGAAAACCGATCTGGAAATAGTGGACATAAAAGTTGAAGACCAAAGTCCAATGATAATAAAGGAAACAAGAAGGGATGTAATATAAAACGTCCGGTTTGGGGTGTACTATTGAATCTGAATACATTTCTATTTTTAACCTATCTACAGTAATTTTGACATCCTAAATGTCAATATTGTCATTTTAAACTGTTATTACTTATTTTGTTTTTGCGTTGTTTGTTGTGCTTTTCTGTGAAATGGATTTGGTATTAGCGAATTTTATAGAAGAGGCAGAAGAAGAAGATCGATGAGAAATGAGACATCTAAGAGACACGACAAAAATGACTTAGAACTTCATGTGAATTCAGACAATGTTAGCTAAGTAGTGGTAAAATCAAAATAAACGTAAATAAACCCAAACATAGGCTTTTTTGACAAGAACATGACAAACTAAAATAGTGTATTGAACAAGGCATTTTATATGGCTTTCTGTCTAAAAAACGAATCGCGAAGCGATAAGTTTCATGTCATAACAGCCATATGAAATAAGTTGTTTACATTATTTTTTATATTTTGCCAAATTAATTTATTATTTGTATGCAAATAACGAAAATTATGTTGGTAGCACAGTGTAATTTATAACCTTTGACAGTTTTGAAATTTAAATTATCAAATGTTAATGTTTTAAAATAAATGAATAATACAATAATAATAATATATTTGATAAGTAAAAGATGATATTCATATTCACAAATACTTTCCTAAAGAACAATATAAAATTAATAAATTGCTATTAGCCACAAATGTCATTGTCCATAGTCTTGTCATTAGATACTTCACTCATATAATAGAAATACGTTTTATAATGAAGATTTTTATAAGTTCAAAATATAAAAAAAAACAATTGCCGAGAGTTAATATAGCAGCACAGATACCTCGTTAATGTACGGCATCAATTAATTATTGTTTATATAAAAAATTTCTTGTTTGCAAGAAAAATTAAAAAAATGCTTTCTCATTTTTAATCAAAAATAAAAATTCTAATAAAAAACAATAACCTAACAATACTTTATGATGTACCTATGGCATAAACCTTACGGTAGCAATATTTATTTTGATGTTTTGTCCCATAGAAACTACAGATCAGCCATAGAAAGACACTTTTAGCTGTTTCTATTTCTATCTTTCGAATATTCATACGGAACTTCTCGAAAACTTCCGAATAGACATACAGAGTAACCTTACAAAAAATGTCCTAAAAAAGAAAGAAATTTCGTTTCTATTCTGTTACAGAGTTCACACCCAGTATACGGATACTGACTAAGTATATTTGATAGAAAAATAGAAGTCAATAAGCATGAATTGGCCATTAAAATCCTACGCAGGACAATCAATAATAACCATATATTTTAGGTTTAGACCTGTGTTTCACCAAGCCAAGTAGCTAGTCTTAAAAGAGAAGGCTTGGCTTTATTTGATTTTGAAAAATCCAGGGCTGGCTTGTTTATCAAGCTTTCAAGCTTTTTCTCCCACCTAGTCGATCACGTGTTGCTTATTAACACTTTGTTTTAATGTTAAATTAAATTCAGCGTTTCAAAACAGCGGATCTGAGGTTATCAAAAAGAACATAATAAAATACCGAAAAACTAATAAAAACATTAATGTATATAATTTTTTTTAAATCAGTCAAGGACAGACCAAAAAAAAGACAAAACAATAAAAAATGGCAGACATTTCGAGCACCTCTTAGGTAAAACTGGATAATTTTTAAATAAACTAGAATTGTAGTTTATAATAACCTTTTAATTATATTAAAAACATGCAAAATTGGTCTTTGAATCAATAACATTGTTCATTAAGACTTTATTGATTATCTCACGCGTAAAATTTCATTTCGTAACGTATTGCATACAAGATTTTTTCTAATTTTTAAAAAAGTAATAAAAAAATAAAATTTAATATAATTGATAAAAATTTGGAAAACTTAAATTTAGTTTGTTGACTGGTACAGGGCTAAAAAGTCATAAGTTCTTATTAAAGAAGATTTTGCCAAATTTTTAGTGGAAGCCAAACAATACTTAATGGCTAAGATAGCAATGGCAGCAGCATGAAGAAAAGCAGAATTAACATTTCTTCTAGTTAGAAATGTTATAGACGAAGGAAGCCATTTTCGTGTTGATATCCCACCTTCAAAAACAAAAGTTATACTGCAGTTTGCAATTACCACTGGAGACATTGTAAATACGAATCTTGTTCTTAAACGCAACAGATTTTTTGTAAAATACTTTTTTCAGATGAAGCGTCTTTTATGCTGAACGGTCACGTAAATCGCCAGACATGTCTATATTGGGCAAGTGAAAATCCACATTGGATGGAAGAGTATAGGAAACAATATCCCAAGAAGGTGAATGTTTGGCCGGCATTATAAACAATCAAATTGTAGGGCCATAATTTCTTGAAAATTATCTGCAGCCACAGCTGAATCTTCTGTTTCCAAATAGAAATGATTTATGGTACCAACAGGATGAGGCTCCCCCACAATATGGCGTTAAGGTACGAAATTACCTTAATAACGTCTTCCCAGGAAGGTGGATAGGTAGAAGTGGGCCTATCGAAAGGTCTCCAGTTTTGACTCCGTTAGACTTTTTTTTGTGGGGATATTTAAAGAGCAGAGTATATCAAAATCGACCGAATTGCGGAAATTGCACAAATAACACCTGAAGTCCTTGAAAATGTTAGGAAAGAATTTACTGCTCGCCTTTCTCATTGTATCATTGCTGAAGGTCGACAATTTGAACAATTGTTGTAATTTAATTGTATTTAAGTAAACATCTATTCTAAGTTAATTGTATTAATAAACCAACAGTTTTGGTTAAACCTGTAGAAATAAATATTCAAATGATTAAATTGTTGCAAAGGCAATAAGGAGACCTTTCAAATGAACTGTCACGTGACCCACTAATGACGTAATGTCCAACACATCTATAGCAGTTGATGGCCATTCAAAAATTAAAATTGACGTGTTTTAAGATTTTCTTAATAGTCGCATGTTTCTGAAATAATGAGTTTATTCCATACATTTGCATCATACTAAATAAATATGTAAGTTATATATACAATAAGAGTTATAGAACTACGACAGAGGTTTGCTGGACCCTGTATAATAAGAGGACAGAAACACACACTTCAACTGATAGTCCAGGAAAAGATTAATGGAAAGCGGAGCATTGGAAGACGCTGTGTGTCCTGGCTAAAGAACCTGAGGGATTGGTTTAATTGTAGCAATGTTCAACTGTTTAAAGCAGTTCTTGAAACAGTCAAGAAGGTCCCGATTTGCTGTGATGATAGAGAACCTCCGATAGGAGATAAGAAGAAGAATAATTTAACATTCAAAATCAATTTTCAAGATTTACTAGATGTCTTGGTGCTGACCGAAAACGATTTAGGTCTATTTTTATAAAAGTAATTTGCCCAAGCAAGCTTCGTTTCCTTATTCAAGAGCACGTAGAACAAGAACAAGATAAACCCTTGAATATTAGAAGTAATGCTAAATAAATAGATCAAAGTTAACCTCAACCACTGTACACTAATAAAATTAGCAAATATCCAAAATAGCCAAGGTACACCTAAAACGAAAAACAAGAGACAGGCCAGTTGTATCTGAAGTTTTTGTACGTTCTCTTTACTGCCGTGAGATTCTATACTATTCGAAGTAATTTCTCGCATCACAGCTATAAAAACGAAAGTATTAATGAATATTATTATACCTGCGGGCATCAATACCCCGAGATACAAATGCAATCCTACAGGGTAACAATAATTATACTTTCTGTAGGTGTAACTAGTCGGATCGATTATATTAACAACCCCTACGGGTATAACGGCGAATCCCCAACCGAAAATAGTTGATTTCAATACTATATTCTCCGGTAATATAGTCAACACCTTCACGAATCTCATATACTGTAAAAAAGAGTAAACTAACATCCAACAGAATTTGCATAAAACGAAGTAATGCAACAAAATACCGAAAAAGGTACATTTGTTTATCATTACGAACAACTGAGTATCACTTAATTGCATGATAAAAGTTTCTAGCAGCAAAGAGATCGATAGATTTAGTAGAATTATTGTTCCCTGTTTCTTTCGCCATCGTTTAAAAAGAAACGCCGTTATGAAGATTCCTGATATACCGATAATAGTCAAAACGTCACCTACAATTGCTATTACATTCAGGATGGTATCGTCTGTTTCAGTTATAGACGACCTCATTGTTGCTTTTAACATAGAAAGGTGAGTTAAATGCGAATATGTACAAATATGATAATGGCTTATATTATCGAACTCTCCTTCGTAAGTTCCTCCTATTGTAGACCAATGACCTTTTTCTCTTACCGTTTTTTTACCGTAATCCCAAAATCCGCACTCAGGAGTATCGGTGTAATTAGACACTTGGAACAGTATAGGAATACTGGCCGGTAGATACGTACCAAAATCTGGAATGGTTATACTTATAACTGGCCCTGCGGGTTTCTTGGTATAATTACTCTCGAAGAATACATCTTTGAAATAAATAGTAGTGATGATGGTAAGGTTTGTATTGTTGTTGTAGGTTAGAATTTTCTCGGGTATTTTTAAAGCCAGTAAAGCATTTGGACCTACGTCGCTTAATGAACTGTTTCTTTCGAGATCAACTACAGTTGGTTCTTTCCCAGTTTCCTTGTAAACGATTAAACCTGATATATTGCTCAAGATGGGTTTAGTTACGTGGATAATAAGATTTGGTCTTTTTACTAACAAAGTATCAACGTTTAAAGTCATTTTTATCAGAACATCCTCTACCGAGTCTATCAAATCGTCAGTGGTGTTCAGAAGGTCTTGAGCATACACCAAGAACTCTTTTTTTACGTTTAAAAGACTATCGATGATGTTGATGGTACTGTTTACTAAAAAATTTGATGTATTACTGTATACGTAAGTGAAGATTTTGTTTAGAAATTTAGACGCGTAGTAAATAGAAAGTACCGGTAGATTCGGATCGCTTTTAATAATGCTGGTGACGTTTTTGACACTTTCACGCGTTAAATTTTGCTGTAGTGCGAAGTAGATGTATTTGGTGCTATCCGGTAAGTCTACATCTTCAGCGCATTCTCCCACAACATCTTGCCATTGCGCGCCTGTCAAAAAATCCCCGCCGCATGTTCTTACGACAGGCAACCCGTTACTTTGAAGACATTTCTGATCGGAAACGGCGCTTTGACTTATTTCCGTTAACGGCCAGCTTAAATCTTCGGACACTTCCGGTAAACATTGTTGACTACTTCTAACATAGATAATGTCAGTGTTATTCATACTTTCAAGGTATCGAGTAATGTAACGAATTCCTTCTAAAATATCATAATCATCAATGGATACATGAATTAATAAATCGATGGAGATAAAATCGAAGTTATAAATTTCCATGACTCGAACTTGTTCTTTGAAAGAAGTCATTGTAGTTTTGACGATTTTTTTTAGGTTAATGGAAGAAGTTTGATTGCACTCGAATAAGTAACAAACTCCTTTGATTATTAGGTGCACGGCAAACTCGCTGCCTTTATTAGATTTGTAGGCCAGGACTGTATTGGAAGTGATTTTGTCGTCTACGCTGTTGATACTTTTATAAGCTTCGCAGTAGTAATTACCAATGTTTTCTTCCAATTCCACTTGGTATACGTAGTACCATCTAGCGGTTTCCGTATTTTCTATTATCTTATCAACTTCCATTCTTTTTTTAATTTTGTAAACAGCCGCATTGGTAAAGCAGTAAATAGTTTCTTCGTCAGCTTGGTTGTAAAGATTTTCTGGAGAATAAATAGTTAGGTATAATTTTTCTTCTTTATTGTCGAAGTTCAACACCATCTCAGGTTCTACCGGAGAACTTGCTTTCATATTTGGAACGATACATAAAGATTTAGATAAATTCTTCGTTGTGTAGTACCAAATTTTGTGGCTAAACGATTGACTAAATTCTTGAAACGATGAATTTGGATAAACGTCATTCGCTATAATACATTCATCGTCGTCTGATAAATCTGACAAAATGGTGTAATCGTACATCGTTTTTATCGAAGCCAATTTTGAGCAATCCTCCTTTTGCTTACAATAACATTTGTCTGAAAAGAAATCAACGCTCTTACAACCTTTAGGACATTTCGAATTAACTTCCGTCTTTGAAAACTGACAAAAATAACTATGATTCTCGTTGCAATATTCCGGATAATACTCCTCGGAAGAAATGTTAGTCAATAAGCAATTCTTCTCGAAAAAATCTTTGTCTGTTAACGCTCCCTTGATAGGTTTATCGAAGGGAGTACCGAACTTGTCGCCGAATGTTAGAGACTCAAACGGACCGTATTTAGATAATCTCTTGTACGGTAACCAAAGCAGCTCGTTTTTTAACTGAGTATTATCAAAATCTTCAATTAAAGCCTCCAAACTGCATATGTTGCCCCAGGGTTTAGGAGAGGCGAAAAAGATACAACTATCTGAGGTTTCTTCGAATTGGAGTGGACATCGTCTTCCGTAACGAGTAACTTTAGAGCAAATATTGCTGGCATCGGGTGGTATCCAGATTTGGTTGCTGCAAACTCGGGTTACCAAGTTTCCTAAATCGTCTGTGCAAGGCGGAGATGACAAGACGATCTCGTTGTTAATTCCGTTCGAGTTCCAATAAACTGGAATCGAATTATTTGCCAGGGACTTTTCCGTTGGACATCGCTAAAACAAAAAAAAGCATTGTGTTAATAATCTGTAAAGTTGATTGAAGTAAGAACAGTAAATAAATTAATATATTTGTGTTACAATAACGTCTTATCTATGTATAAAATGAAAACTCAAAGTAAACAGTTTAATAGTGGAGAACGTCCAAGGTTTATTTGTTCATTTACAACTTTAAATAGTTGATCTGCTGGATGTCTGCTTTTTATTTCAAGTTCTTCAAGGAAATCTAAATTTTGTTTTTTATCACAAATATGTAGTATTTGAATGTGAGTGAGTGTGGATGTTCAAGAACGTGTTTTGCATAATTTGACTTATCTGGTTGTTGTAATCTATTTGCTCTTATTTCAAAATTTCTTTGTGTTTGACCTACATATACAGCATTACATTTTGGACAATTCATTTTGTAAACACCAGATTTTTTCAATTTAGGTAATTTTGTTTTTACATTTAACAATTATGTACCAACATTATTGTGTGATTTGAGTGAAATTAATGCAGATGTTGCCGTAATGTTATTTTTGAAATTGTATAAGAAAAATTTCCCCAATGTGTAATATTTTTATAACTTTTAATTTCTTTAGTTTGTTTAGGGAATATTAGTTGTAATGGCATTTTCTGTTCTTTCTTATTAATTTATTTATTTATCAAATGTAATGGATAGTCATTACATGTAGCTATTTGTTTTATAATCTCAATTTCTTTGTTAAAATTGATTTTGTTTGTGTAGGTTTTCTGTATATTGAATAATTTAATGAATTATTAACTTTTTCAATTCTTGAATTATTTTCTTCAACTTCTAAGGTAAAATGAATTTTAGGATGCAAGGTATTAATATAATTAAAAAATATATCTAAGTGCCGTTCGCTACCTACAAAACCTGACCTGACCTAACACATCCTCAACATATCTATACCAAAATACAATATTGTTTTAATAAATAGAATTAAAGATTTTGTTTTCTAAATTATCCAATATTTGCTAAAATTGGAGAAATAGGACTTCCCATTGGAAGACCTTCATTTTGAATATATACTTTGTTATATATATACTTTGGCTAATGCATACATTAAATAGGTTACTTATATATGATATTATACCTGAGTGGATATTTCTTCCATCTAATAGCTTAGGTTTTAATATTGTTATGTCTTATTACTTTCATTACTAGACAGTTGTCTGACAGACTGTCTTGCATTGCCTTCTATTAAGTATATTAATGCTTTCGGGCTAATAAATATAAATAAAAACATTTTATTTTGCTTCATTTTTTGTTCTTATAGCAGATGCTTATCACGCTTCTTATATAATTTCATTATTAAAAATCAATCTGTTGAGTTACTACTTTGGTGATTTTTTTACAAACAGTTATGGTGTCCTTTGGTGAGACATCAGACCTATAATTACTTGTTTATTTTGATTTATACCTACACAAGAAACAAATATTCTTCCAAACAAATAAACCAATATTTACAAATCGATTCAATGTTTATTCATTTTTTATTTACAATAAAAAAGCCGGTTAGACTCTTTAATTATATTCGTCCGGTATTTAATTATCAAAGCAAACAAGAACAATAAATTAATAATTAATAGAAACGTTAGAGATAATTATTTTTTCTCAGCAATTTCAATAGCACGTACAGTACAACAATATAATTTATTGCTGAACATTGCCATATTTTTAAGGTTATTGCTTAAGGTTTTTTTTTATTAATTCAGTTTGATATGAAAATGAACAAAATAAATGTAATGACCATTAATATGATGAAAATATAAAATGTGTAAAATACTGTAACACAAAATTGAAGGAGGTAGGATATTCGAATGGAAAAAAAAAATTTAAGTAACAATAATACCACTCTTGTATGATTAAAATAAAATTGTAGGTTATGTCAATAACACTCCCTTTCAATGCGTTTTATTTTAGGTACTTATTGTTAGAGAAAGAGCCAAGTGACCAACTTTCAGTTTCATTATGTTGTGTATATTGTGTTTTGTTGTGTTGGACATTCATTAATTTTTCTAATTAACTTATCTGTTTTTGATATTTTTTATTGTTTAAAATACTGACCTATTCTCTTATTTTATCATCTAGGCAGCCAAATTTAACAGAATGCATTGAATAATTTAATTCTGAATGAACAGTTTTAATGTAAATGTCTAGAGAATCTCTTATTTTGAACCACTTTCTACTTTCTTCTTTAATTCACATTTGTTGGGCCTTTTTAATTACCTTTTGTCCACAAAAATTTTCAGTCATTTACCATTGTTTAACAAACTATACTTCTATGAGACGCAGTAGACTTACGTGTCTAAAAGAATTAAATTTGTTCATAGATCGATCAAATGTTACCTTAGTTAAAAACTGTGAATAAGATAGCCACTTTTTACAGCCCCTATGCTTAATTTATAAAGAAATGATGGTCTGTAATATTGGTTTATGAACGATAGTATTGCGTTGTAACGTCAAAATGAAACTGATCAAAAAATTCATAGTTATATGAATTGATTTGAATTATTATCACTGAATTATCATTATGTTGTATACTACAATGAAAATTAATAGAAAATTATAATTTTTCGGTAAACTTACATTTATTTATATATACCTAATACAAAAAATATTTAAATAAAGAACATTAGCATCAGGAATTTTCATTCTAACCGAGTAACAGACTATACTTTCTCCACGATCAAAGATTTTAAATCCATGAACAGTATGGAATACTTGTCATATTCATTCTTTTTTTGGTAGTAAATTTTCCAGTATATCATTTACACTCTTTGTAATTTCAGGCGGGGTATTTTCACATTATAATTTTAAATCACGAATTCATGAATCATGAATGAAAAATTCATTATCTTTTTTATATTTTCGAATCGAAGCCTACGTCGATTATTTTATTATACACAGCTTTTCAAATAAAAGTATCCACCTTTAATAACTTTTGTAATACTGGTATTTAGGAAAAATCCAAAAACAGGTCAATTTATGTTGGAAGGGGCAAGAATTATGGCTTATTTAAACTTACTGGAAAAGCCACCCACTCACCCCTAGCAGCATCCCTTTTTTTTAAATTATTCTCATATTTTTTATGTAAAATTTGGATACTCCTCTGTGAGCTGATTCAAATATGTATAATACTTGTAGGTTAAAGTGGTTAGTTTATGAGATAAACAATTTTTCTTTTAATAGCCCAAATTTTACTTATTTTTTACTTTCACCTTATTTGCCTGTAATAAAATGGGTTGTACAACAGTTGTACGTTTAGATTAATAAAAATTTTGTCCTAGAGAATAAGAATATTGTTTCTTGAATATTTCTTCTCAAAAGGTGCGCAAAAAATATCCTATGGTCAAACACGGACAATCTATGGGCAATAATTTTCCCTATTTCAAATTTTTTATAGATTGTTACTGTGCCAAGTTCATGGACCTCCTGTATATCTCTGATAATAAATTATATAACTTTAAACTAATATGTAATTGAGCACGTTTTAAAGTATTTTCAACAAAAACAAACGACATTGATACACCAACCAAGCGAACTAATGATTCACTATTCAAATTTACAAAGCTCTTTATTCAAATACGATTTTAACTAAACGTAATCTCACCTGATTCTTGTTTTCCGAACAATAACCATTTTCTAAGACGATACTAATTAAAAATACACTTTTTATCACTAAAAATCCCGTGGCACGACAAGTATAACCTTCCCGCAAAACATCCATCTTTAAATCTACTGTTCTAGTGCAAAAATTACGACAAATAACATTTTAACAGTCGTTTGTTTACACAGTTAAATTAGACTTTTTTTTCGTATGTGTGTACATAAAAATTCGTACTTACACAATAACATATATCGGAGATGGAACTGGTGGGAAGATAATGGAAAATGTGATACTATCAGATACGGTATTGTTTCAAGATAAATACCCACAGGAGCGTAGAAAGGGAGGAATTTGGAAACCACCAGGGAAACACCCTTAATAGTACCACCAACTATTGCTAAGATTTTATTTTTTTAGGAACAAAGATTATAAATTTTTATTTTATGTTGCACTTAAACTTTACAATCTTCTTCTTATGTATTTTCAGGATTAGGCAATTGCCTGTTCCGACTTCACCCACCATGTTAATCTAGGCCTTAATTTATAAATATTTAGTTTGTAAGTTTATTTATTTGTAATTTTATTGCATATTTTGTTAAAATTATTTGCTAGTAATTTCATATTTGTATATCATTGTACAGTGTAAACCAAGAAATAGAAGTATTGTTATATTGTTAACTTCTTCATGTTAGAAAATTCTAGAATAATGTATATAAGATAGTCTATTGATAGCTGTAAGTCAATTTGAGTTGAGTTATAAGTCAGTGAATATCTAGTGACAGTTCAAGAAAGTTATTAAATAAGTTATTGGTGTTAGGTGTAGACTGTTATTCAGCATTCGAATTAATAGAAAAATTGAAAGTGAAATACAAATGTTTAATAAATTATAAAACTCATAAGAACTTTCTAAACAAAACTCCCATTAAAGGTTCAAAGGAAACTCAAACTCTATCCCACAACTGTTTTATTAATTGTTGCAACTAGTTTCGGTCCTATAGGACCATCATCAGGCTGAAATAATTACAAAATAATAGAAAGAGGGTTTTAAAAGTACTATATCAACTTAAAAATTCAATACACTTCCTTACAAATTGATAACAATAATGAACTGATAATACAGATAATAGGGAAAGTTACAATTAAATGCCAAACCATATCAAAATAATAAAATAATAAACATGAATAAAAATATGAAAATACAAAATATTGTTCAAACAATTAAGTAAACTGAAATAATATAATAAAGTTAACATTGTTAAAATTTTCAAAATTATCTATAAATTTATAATTAATACTGACAGGATGAGACCAAGTCAAAAAACAATTCACAAAAACCTCGTCTAATACTAAATTGCCATTTTCCTCATCAATTTATCTTGATATCAAATAGTTATCGATTATTCCAGGCCAAACGTTTACTGTAAAGTTAACCTGATGACGCACTTTTTTAACTTTGAGATTTACATCAGCCCAGATATGGAAGGGGTGAAGTAACTTGTCCTTAACTGTTCTCCATACCTTCATACGAGGTACTCTTAATTCAGCCGCTATCTTTTTCATGCTCGTGTCCGGGTGTTCGTCAACAATTTCTATTATATCATCTGCATTCGCAAGGTCTTTTGGACGACCACTAGATAGATAGATAGATGTTTAAGAGGTGGCCAGAAGCCTATTCCACTGCGACCTTTTCAGATCTATTGTGGTCCTCGAAAAACTAGATTACATCCCCCAGTCCGACTCTCTTAACGAAGTCTATAAGCTTTGAGACTGTAACCTTCATGTAGTCCCTTGCCAATGGATGTTCTTCTCCTAAAGTCAGGAACCGCATATTTACCAGTCCGTCGCACTGACATAAGATGTGCTCTGGTGTTTCCTCTTCTAGGTGACAGAATCTGCACAGATCCGTCTCTGTCAACCCCATCAGCTTAAGATGCCTGTTTAGCTTACAGTGCCCCGTCAATAGACTTACTACAGTTTTGACCGTTTTCCTGTCTTTACTCAATAAGTCTGACGTAAACTTTTGCGAATGTTCCATTATGAACTGTTTCGCTTGCCTTTGTCCTGGTGAATTCCACCACCATTCCCGTGATTTTTGTGCCACCCATGTTTTCATGGCCGTCTTTATTATATTTTTTGCAATGCCACAGAAGGGTTCCGGTCCAATAAAAGGCATTGATGAGCCTAGTTTAGCCATTTCATCTGCCTTTTCATTGCCTTTTAGACCCCTATGCCCTGGTACCCAAGCTACCGTAACCTTGCTACGATCCCCCAGAGTATTCAGAGCATGCACACAGTCCCATACTAGCCTAGAATTGACCTCTACAGAATCTAGTGCCCTTAGCACCGCCTGATTGTCTGTGAAGATGGCTATTGAACGGTACGTCCTATCCAGCCTTTTAATTTCTTCTACACAATAGTGAATTGCCGTGATTTCTGCTTGAAAAATCGTGGCATTTTGGGATAGACTTACTGGGAATGTTATCCCTTGTTTCCTTCCGACTACGCCGGCTCCCACGCCATACGGCGTCTTTGAGCCGTCCGTGTACCACGGACGACCACTATTACTGAGAACGTTTTTTTAAAGTGCCTATTTCTCTTAAATTTCGGTCAATAGTCAGGAAAATTCGCCTATTTGGTTCGTTTCTATTAAGGAACTTATCAGCATAGCGCCTTGCAGCCGCCGCACCATTTTCTTCACATTCACCTAATTAGAAAATGAAAGTAATACATACAACCGCTATTTTCTAGGTTTCAATGTTTTTGCACGAGAAACCATGGAAGCATTTTAATTTATAATCGTTACCCTAATCCCAAAGAAAAACCAGACACTCTATACCATGCTTAATAATTTATTTACTAATCTGCTGACTTCAGCGTTGCTTAAACAATACGACTATATATTTCACCGTCGACTTTGAAAACATGATAAAGATTTTAAATTCGTTAACTAGTAATAAAATAGATTAAAATCTTATTTGGATTTGTGATATCGTACGAAATCATTTTGTACATATTAATTGTTAAATAATAAAAAAAAATGTTTATTTATTAGAAATAACTTAACCTACAATCAGTTTTTTAATAGCTTTTACGAGCCAAAAGCAACAGACAAAGTTTATGACATGCTTTGTTTTCCAGATTCTATCTTGACATGTGGAAGCTGTATATTATGACGTTATTGTTAACGTCAACAACATTAGTAAGTATTTATCATTCTAGGTACATGAACAACGTTAATTTACTTAAGGGAAATACAAATTGTTTACAGTAGCACTCACCTTAAAAGTAATTGGGCAGATAATTTTAGTCAAATATTCAACATTTACATGACGACTATTATCTTACTTTTGAAGATGCCAACAAAATCCTCAGGATCTCATTTGTGTTGATGCAGTTTTTCTATAAAAGTCACTAATTACTATATTTACCAGCTAACGCTTTGTTTAAGGGACCTTGATTTCTACAATTCCACACATGACCGTATCTAAGGCGTGGCAAATGTGGCTGTGACCACGGGCACAAGGTCCGCAAGTGCGCCAAAAAATAGAAGCCACAACAACTTTCCTTCTTGTCATAGACAAAAGTCATTCTGTCAGTTGTTTCCTTGATCGGAATAATAAATCAGTACAGTTAAGATTTATGAACGTTTTGTCTTTTTCTTATTACACTTTCTTCAACAACCTTATCAATCAACTATTTTTCAAAAAAAAAACATAAAAAATAATTCATGGAAACAAAACGATGTGCATACTTATTACACAAGTCCCGCAAGCCTCGCACATTTGGCGTCAAAGGACTTCGACAGAGTAAGAGTTCTTCTTCTTCCTGTACCATCTCCTAACGGAGGTTGGTTATCAACATAGCTATACGCACTTTATTTGCAGCCGCACGGAATAGTTCAGTGGAAGTCATTAAGAACCACTCTCTTGGGTTTCTCAATATTGAAGTTCTCCTTCTACCCTGACTACACCTTCCTTGAATTTTCCCCTCCACAATATTCTGTAGCAATGTGTGCAAAATATTCCAGTTTCTTTTTCTTTAGAGTTTTATGAACCTCCTCCTCCTTGTTCATACGACGCAGCACTTCGTAATTCTAATGACCCATGAAATCCGCAATATGCGACGATAGCACCATCTTTCAAAAGCTACCAGTGGTGGCTTCATTTGCTTTCTCTAAGTGCAAGATTAAAAGCTTAAGGTTTTATGGTGCTAACCATGTTAATCCCTTTTATTTATATCCTCTTACTAAATTGCATGTCACCCATCTGGTTTGGTGTCATTTGTGGCACAGCTATTTTCAATGCCCATGTACGGCACCATAGAATAAAGTTGAAAATACATGGCATTCTTGTCTTCAATTATAACTTTATATCTTTGCTGCAAACAAACTTGTTGAGTTTATTAAAAGATTTTCTGGCTATCTCAATTCTTGCTTTTATTCCTTGGAGCTGTTTAGCAGTTTCATTTATTATTGGGACCAAATATTTGTAATATTGTACTCTTTCAATTGTTAAGTTTACGTTTATATTTTGTTGTTTTGTGGTAACCATATACTTTGTTTTCATCCCCTTGTATCTCTATATCTTCAAACAAACAGTAATCCTTTAACCCTAGCCGTTTGTCTCCAGTATAGGTTTGCTATCAGCCTTATGTCTCGAGCGTCAATATTCTCGTGTTGAACTCTGTCAAATGCATTCTCGAAGTCTATAAAGCAAAAGTATATATCCTGATTTACGTCTGCATAAAAACACTCAATCCAAACAGTGGTCCATTCTGCAAGTTGCAAGAGCTTCCCTTCTCTATTTCTCAGTACGGTGGATAATTTATGTTTTCTCAAACCAGTTATTTCTTTGATTTTTTTATGTATGTTAAAACTGTCATACTTCTTTTCACTATAAATTTATCTTAAGGATCATATAGACTGCTAAGCAGCGCTATGGGCGGTAACTTTGTGTGTTTACTCCTGTTTAGTAGGAATTCTGGGTGGATCCCATCAAGACCTGGTGCTTTTACCGCGTTCGCATTCTTCAGACCCTCTGAAACCTCATCTGCCTTTTAAGGCGCGATTTGAGTGAGCTCTACTCCATGAAACTCTTGTTATGGACACTGATGTGGAAACACTCCTCTCTGGATGTATTTCCCTATCGTTGTTTGCACGCTTCGAGCCCTTGCCAAGTTTTATTAAGAGTCATCACCCATTCCTACTAGATTTTGAGACAGTTCATCAGCTATTTCTCTATCTCCACTCTTGCTCTTCCTGGGTATACCTAGTCTTTTTTATGGTTATGAATAATTTTCGATTTTTGGTGGGAGCCATATCTATGCATTTATCGGGTCTGTCAGAATAGCTTCCCCAATCGGGTTTCTTAAAGTTCCATCGTGGCAGTGGGAAGGATGTAATTGGTATAATAGTTATGCTTATCTCTGGACCGGTGTGAGAGAATGCCACGAAGTTTACCTTCGGAACAAAAAGTTATTAGATGCTAAAGCAGGACTTTGCAGAAAATTAATCATCAATTCGATGGTTTGACGTTCATAAACTTGTTTAACGACATGAGTGATACTGGCATTGACTTGATGGTAATGAATGTATCTTTGGTGGTTGATTTTTCAAATTTCTTTGCAGACTTCTCGGCAAACAACTGGTCGTGCGCCATTCAGAATTGACGGTCCTACATTGCTCTAGCGAAAGTGGCCACATAACCTTTATGGCAACCATTTGCTTCGTATTGATTTTTGTGCGAACAATTTTTATTGGATTTGACTCTGGTCATTTGGTTTTCAGCTCACACGTCTTTTGAAGCACCACGTAAGATATTTTTAAGGATCCTAGTGGATTCACACAAAATTTCCATTATTTTGCTTCATATTTTATGCAATATCAAAGTCAGGATTTGATAAGTTTCTTTAAAACACCGCATAGTTCATAGGAACCGATGGTCATTTATTGGCTTTATGTAGTAAAACCTGAGACTAACAATATATCTATGAGTAAAACAATTTTAAAGTTAACTAGCCCAAAAAATCGAAGAAACCTATCTCCATTACTAAAATTACATTACTAAACAATCTTTCAAGTCCTCTTTTAAAAATATTTTTGACATATTAAGTAAATTTTCCTGCAATCCGCAATCCAATAATTGTACTTATTATACCAACAGTTACTTTTTTAGTTGATTGCTGCTGTTGTAATAAAAATGTTTATTTTTATTAAAAGAACATGTATAACTCCTCTGTTAACAGTAATTGCGATCTTTATAGTTGATTATGTTATACGCAGGTTGCTGGTATAGAGAAAAGAAGCATTGACTTAATAGCGGCTCATAGTTTAATATCACAAGAACGTTTACCACACGACACTTCACCGTCCAGCTATCATCTGTTCTTACAACCTTTTCCCAACGAAGGCTATTTCGAAGGAAAAGTAAAAATAAATGTTACCATTCAACATAAAACTCACGAAATTGTTTTACACGCCCATCCAGACTTAGTTATACTTCACTGCAACGTAACCCAATTGATACCTTCTGATGAGGAGCTTAAGCTTGCGTAAGTACTCACACTGCTGGAGTTTTGATAAATTTGGAAAGGTTACTTCTAGGGGGCAAAAACAAATGAGTTGTGAATGAAATTTATCGTCATAACCTTGTCCAGTATAAATATAGGTGTACGTCACAGCTGTCAGAACGGTACTATGTTGCCAAACATTTAAAATGTTATTAGAATCTAGTAAATGTCAAAGGAACAGAGCAATTTGTTCACTTTGATGGCGTGCTCTCTTTCCTTGTCTAAGCGTGCATCTATATTTACACTGGACAAGGTATAATTTGTTCAAGCATCCTTTTTTACAGTTACGTCATACATGGTCCAACTTTATCTGTCATTCATGAAATGGAGACGAAATTATGACGCCACTAACGTATTGTGAATCATATTTTTTACTTTTGACAGTTCAGTTGTTATATTTTGCATCATTATATTTCATTGGTTATCATTTTGAATTTGAGTAAGAAATAACATTTTACTAATATAAGACAAACGTAAAACAGTAGAATATGTAACAAATTATGACGTAACAGAAAAGGATGGTTGAACAAACTATACTTTGTAGTTGTATTATAGTCCGTGTCACCTTGACTTTGCAGTACAGGGAACATAGGGCAATGCAATCCTTATGGGAGTTTTTAGCGCGGCGATGCCGATTTTAATTTGAATGCTAATGACGTATGACATGATTTTGCCCCTTGAATGTTCTATGGCCGTATTCATAGTCATCCCTTAAGTATGAGTGTGAGGGTAAGGGTAGGTTGAGGGCACTTGGGTGTTTCATAAACAACCCTCAAGATCTAAGGGTCCCTCAAGTCACCCTTAACTCAAGTGAAGACGTGACTACCCTTGAGGGCACCTTGAGAGTTTTATATTCGACAGATTTGACATATCTTATGCTCTGTATAGGTTATTGTTATTATATTACATTATTGACATTTTTTATGGTAGTAAATAGGTATTACATATATAATAAGAAATAGTTATTTATGTTTAGGTAGTTTTTTATTAAGGAAGAATAGTTATTATATTTATAGACAGTTTGCATACATTTTTTTTGAAAATGGAAGAATTTGATGAACTTTTTGAGAGTGATGAGGAATTTGAAGAAGTAAATCATTTGCCTAAAAAATATATTAGGGACATGCAGAATCCTTTGGAAACGTTTGAGGAACGAGAATTCCAAAGATGATTTAGATTTAGCAAAAACTGTGTCACCAATGTTTTACTGCCACTTGTACTACAACATCTGATTAGACATAGGATGTGTTCGGGGAGCACGCTATTTGCGCCATTTGCCGCTATCTACTACTATTCCTCGTTTGCGTTATATGGCTCTTGGCGCTACATAGCTCGAAAGCGTGATCCCCGAACACACCCATAGCAATCGACAAATTCAATAATGAAGATATCAAAAAGTATGTTATTATTTGGCGCATGCTCACAACCATAGAACGGTAAGATAAGCCAGCACAACCAACACAAATGCATTAAAAACCCCGAAAACGTGTTTACTCACTTAAGGGCTGGTTAAGTGACGTTTATGAAACAAGTAAGAGGTTGAGTGCTAAGTGACCCTTACCCAAGTCTCCCTTAGTGCTCAAGTTGAGGGTTGACTATGAATACCGGCACTAGTCATTGTGTGATTATTGTGGTATAACCATTGAATTTAATACAAATCATATTCTGATGACATTTGGCATCGCTGTTGGCCATAAAAGCCTGTACTGCAAAGTCAACGTGAGACGGAAAATGAAGCTCAAGAAAAGTAAAACTTCGAAATTCTTTGGTTCTGCTAGGATTTACTTAAAATTTTAACAAAAGGTAGCCTTGGGGGTAGTTGCCACCCCATCTTGGAGGTGGAAATTTGTTATTACATTTTAACCAGGAATCAATTGAAAAAGTGCAAAAACAAAAAATGTTCTATGCATTTTTTAAATAAAACTAATATTTTTCAAGTTATTATCTTGATCGAAAAAATCGATGTTTTTAATCGGCATTTTTAAAGTGTTTTTTCTAAAACAAGTTTGTAGGGATTTTCAATAACTATAAGGATCTATAAATAAAATTTCTTAAGATTCCTTGGTTTTTACAGGAGGTGACTTTAAAGGACTCAAAAAAGTTGGTGCTCGTTTATAAATAAATGTTTTAAACAGTTATATCTCGGCAAATATTCACTCTACAGAAAATCTATGCGAAGGAAAATTTTAGTCATTAAAAAATCTACAATTTAGTATTTTTAAATTTTTTTCGTACCTCCAGTATTTTCGGAGATATTTTGAAAAAAGAGTTAAAACATATACAATTGTGAAAAATCGTTAATCCCCTTTAATCTCTAATATTTCTAAAATTGGGTATTTTAAATTGTCCAAACTTCTTGGATGTATTAATAACGCATGTATAAAGAGAATTGCAAATGGGTGAAGATCAATTTTAATTAGGAGGGTAGTTAGGTGGTGGTTTTCTTAAAAAATTAGACATTGACCTTATTTATATCATCTCACTAAATGTTTATGCTAATAAAAGGTCTGGGTATGTACTTTAAAGATTTTATGAGTTTTCCTCGAAAAATACAGCATTTTTCCGGTATTTAACTGTGAATCTATCAAATTTTGCATTTGAAGAAAAAAGCTAATAATACCTTCAGTCAATTCATGCAGGACCACCAAAGAATTTCTAGGCAAAAATGCTTCATTTCCTGTACTATATCTATTTCAGCATTATTTTTGGTTAAAGTTTCTTCGTGTACGAAGTTTTAGTTGGGAAACTGGACCCACAGAGTCCTAGAGGTATCACGGGGTTAATCTCAATAATTTTAAGCAATTATCAGCAGCTACGGTAAAAATACAAAGAAAATAATAACTAAGCATCTAGAGGCATTTCTATAACAATCATCTAGATTCCCGCTCATATTGGAATTCACGGGAATGATATGGCTAACGTAACCATTTCTTCTTATTTTGTCTACCGTGATTCTTTCTCTGTTCTCTACCCTCCTTTCCTACACTTGGTTTTTTATTCCATTTAGTGGGAACCCTACATCCTTCATCCTTAAATCCTTTCCTACACTTGGTCTTTGATTCCATTTAGTGGGAACCCTTTATCATTTCCTTTCTTCCTACTTTTGGTTTTGTACTCTAGTAAGAACAAATTTCAAATTCTTCTCTACTTTTGGTTTCTTACTCCCTTTTCCTTTTCCCTTTTTTCATTCCCTTTTTTTATTGTTATTTGCTATAGTCTGTACAAAAAGTACGAGGAGTAATAAACCCTAATTAAGTATGCAAAACCTTTACAGGGAGCACCATGAAATTTTTGATAAATCTCTTACTTTAAATTACATTTCTTCTGTAAATCTAAAAACCAGGTAGATCGACCCCGTATTTGTTTCAGTTGTAGCAAAGTTTAGGGTTTTCTTCATTGTTAAAGGACTAGCAGATAAGCAATAACGCAATGCAGTGGTGTGTATTTTGGGAAAAAAATACGTTTTAAATTATAATATAATAAAAAATGAAAGGAAATAATTATTGGAATACATTTATTACTTACATTTTATTCTTTATCCGACTCGGAAGAGGAAGAATCGCTGTTGACATCAATAATAATAGGGTCCATTAAATCATCACAAATATTCGATACAGTTTGTCCAATTTTCCTTACCAACATGACTTAGCACTCTCAAACAATTTCACAACATCGTTTATTTTAAAAGTAGTATTTTTTTTTCAAATTCCCCCTTTACCTGAGCCCATATTAAATCTATGGGATTAAGTTCACAATGATAAGGGGGAAGTCGAAGAACTGATATACCACGAGAAGAAGCCATTTCTTCTACAATGTAGGTTTTGTATTTATTCTTGTTCATTTTTGCAATTCTGTAATGTTCTTTCCTTAGTGGATCTTTTGGAAACTTAATATTTATCGAAATAAGCCACTCCAAAAGCTCTGCTTTACGCCAACGACTTGTGGGCAATGCTTCTCGTAACCGTTAATGGTAACTTGCGTTGTCCATAACAATCACAGCCCCTTTTGGAATCAGATCCAACATTTGAACAAACCATTCCCCGAAGACATCCCCATTTATATCTTCGTGATAGTCCCCCGTGCGTTTTGAAATAAAAGTTAATAATCCACAATCAACAAAACCTTCAGAACTTCCAACATGGACAATGATAAGTCTTTTTCCTTTTCCAGATGGTGGCTACAAACCTAACGACAAACCTTCAACGAATGCCTGCCTTCCGCTTTTAATGTTTTCATCTTGCCAAGATTTGGAAACTGTATATCCAGCATTTATCCATCTTTCGTCTAAGTAGAAGATTTTCAAATTTTGTTCTCTGGTATGTCGAATGCTTCTTAAATAGTCTCTTCTCCAAAAAACTATTTCCGGTTTATCTATCAAGAGAGATTTTCTATTATGTTTTGTATATCTGAAACCCACATCTTTAAAAAGTTTGCATAATGTCATTCTGGAGAATTTTGTATAGTCCGTATCTTCTTGCACTGATGTCATAATTTTGTCAAGTGTTGGAATTTCCTTTCGTAAGTAAAATCCATGGACTTTACGCCTTAGTCTTTGTTTTAATGACTCATCGATCTCAATTGGTTTTCGGCCTGAAGGAGTTTTAGGGGGTTGAAGAGTTTCATTCTTGCTTTCTTTTAGTAATCTATAAATTGTTCATTTAGCAACACATAACATAGCAGCCGTTAATTCCACAATATCATCAACACTTGCATCAACACGGTATACCCTCTTAAAATATATTTTGGTACGTCTATGAAATCTACTTAAATGAATGATTTATTACTCCTTGTCCTTTCTATATAGACTTGACTTTTTCAAACCATACACCGTAACTTTCAAATTCAATTTATGATAAACTTACTTAAATTCGAAATATAACCTACACCCAGTTCTACTGTGTGTTAATACCCTCAATTTCTAATCTTGTAGCTCTGCCTGCTGATGGTCTGATTCAGGCCGAAACTAGTTGCGATAATTGTATTACTCAATAAAAGTCTGTGGTTCGACAGTCTTAAATATAACATCAATGATTCAAATTACATAAAAACGTTTAAAACACAAAATAAATCAAAGAAAAGAAAGGATGTTGTTCATGTTAAATTGTATTATAAATTATTTATTAACAATTTTTTCAGAAACCAAACAGATCCTCTAGAACGAGAATTTTCTCCTGTACCACTAGTCGTAGAATCAGCTGAAAGAGTAAGAAACAAACCACTTTTCAACATAGTGTTCCAAACGACCATTAACTCTGGAGCTTTATTGGAAGTTTATCTTCAATTTACCGGTAAACTATTTAATGATTCCTCTGAAGGATTATTCAGGAGCAGCTATGTGGATCCCATGACAAAGGAAACAAAATGGTAATTGTTGAAATAACAGATGTGCTTCTATTTAAATGGTTATATTTTATCTGGTAGGTTTGTTTCGACACATATGAGGCCGAATATGGCTAGAAGCGTATTTCCTTGTTATGACGAACCAGCTTTTAAGGTACCAATAATAATATCCGTTGCCAGACATAAGAAGATGATTGCTGTGTCGAACATGCCGCTGGAATCTACTGTACCGCAGTGAGTAAAATATGACCACACTATAATAAATTTGATATTTTTTAGCATGAACATACTTAAAAAAGTATAAGTATAAAGTATAAATACAAAAGTAATGTGCAATTTATATTTAAGCAGCCCAAAGTAATATTTTAGCAGTTATTTTGTTTATCTAAAATTTTAGTGAAGAACTGAAGGACTGGTATTGGGATACTTTTAAAAAATCGCCTGTAATGGCTACTTTTTCCATAGGATTAGTGATTTCTGAGTTCAGTAACATCACTGTAAATTTAACCGATTCTAAAGGTAAGAATTATTCGATATAACAAACAAGAAAGATCAATTATCTAATAATCTAATAGTATATTAAACAAAATTTCATATAGCTATCTGTTATGACACGAGTCCAAGTTTAAAAAACGAATCACGAAGCGATGAATTTTTCAAAGGACGAGTGACACAACAGAAATATGAAATAAGTTATTTACAGTATTTTTATATAGTGCCATTTTATAATTTTTTTAATTAATTTATTATTTGCATGTAAATTACGAAAATTTTAAAAAGTATGTTGAAGTTACAGTTCCAATTTTTTATATTACGCAGACCTAATTTAATACTTTTATTTTTACATATTTTAATTGCGCATTTTGATTTAACAAAATATTTTTGTTTTTTGGCCTTTATTAAAATATTTGTTATTGTCACGTACAAATTGGTATATAAAGAAAGGAATAGGTATATTCGATGTTGATTTTTTCAAGATTTTCACTTTAGACTTTTGTTACTTACTTCTGTTACTTTTGAAAAAGATAATTTTATATTAATAAATATTTTGTAAAAGTTGTTTTTAAAAAAGTGTTTCAAGTTTGAATAAACATAATTTTGGTAGCACTGTGTAATTTATAACATTTGACAGTTTTGACACTTAAATTATCAAATGTTAATGTTTTAAAATATTTTTTAATGAACAATACACCAATAATAATATATTATATAAGTAAAAGATCATATTCATATTCACAAATACATTCTTAAAGAACAATATAAATTTAATAAATTGCTATTAGCCACAAATGTCATTGTCAATAGTCTTGTCATTAGATACTTCTCTCATGTTGCCAACCATTTAAAACAAAAATTTGCGTGCGTAAAAGTTACATTACGATACGCAAATGCGTTTTATAATGAAGATTTTTATAAGTGCAAAGTATAAAAAAGATATTTTTAAAAATCGTAAATTTGACTTACAGATGTACCACTTACAATATGGGCGAGACCAGATTTTATAAATGCCATTCAAAATGTTACTAGTAAAGTGATCAAGTCTATAGAAATTCTGGAAGAGTTTTGGCAAATACCGTATCCTTTGCCAAAACTGGATATTTTTGCTTTACCCAACTATCAATCGACTAGACCGGCTGATAGCTGGGGAGTACTTTTATTTAAGTAAGTTCGGTGCATTTAGTAACTTTTTTCCTGCATAACATAATGTTTTATAGGGAAAGTGAATTGGTAAACAAAGGTTCGTGGCACATTATACAGGAATTAGTCTATCAATGGTTGGGGGCATTGGCTACTCCTTTTTGGTGGAGTGACGCCCACATTAATTGTGCCCTAGCAAGATACGTTACAGCTTTTACTACATTGAAGGTGAGATATTAATCTCTTCATTATTAAAATCGAACAAATATTCAAAGGTTTCTGCACTTTTCCATACACTTTGTAACTTTTTACTGTGAGATATGGATAAACACCAAGTGGCAAGGCAAGGCAAGGTATCTCTCCACCGAAGCAGTTTTGTTGATTTTTGGCAATATTTGACAAATGTTTAGTTCATGTGCGATTAATCCTTAAACCACACAATCCCATCAGACTATGGGTAAAGCACTGTCGTTCCAGTCTTCTGGATCTCCAACTTCTACCAGACTTTCTGAAATAACTTACTTTAGAAATTTCTTTCTTGTTCTGATTGTAATTCAAGTAGCACACCAAACGGGCTGATGCATTCTTTCACTAGGATGTCAGCTACGGTGACTCCTTCTTGATTTGCAACCCTGGATATGCTTCAACCTACGTAGTAAAGTAATTCATCTCGAGGCTGATATATTTCTATCCAGGTTCACTCTGGTACAGCGATTCTCTTAAAAAGGCTTCCTACGATGTACTGCTACATTCCAGTTCTCTTCGGACCAGTACTTGCAGCACAAGTAGTACATCTCCTGCACCAATCTTTGACATCGCAGAACAGCTGATCCTGTAGAACCTGTTTCGTATTTTTTTCCTCATCTTCTTCCTCATGAAGATAAAGTAGTACCTCTAGTATAAACTACTTTAGAATCGTCAGCTGCTTCCTGGATTCTTTACGACCAGTATGACTTTGGATTTGGCAAATACGACGCCACATCCTGCCAGGCTGGACGATGATTTGGTAACTTGCAAGCAACGATCTGGATTACTCTGTTGCTCTTGGATTCTCTTTAGCGACCATTCTTCACTGACAACTTTGACCTTGTGCAGATCAGCTTCCTTATCTTCCAAACGGTTGCAGTGGTAGCAATTTGACAAGCACGGTCTTCTTGAAAGGGCATCGGTGTTGCCGCTACTAACACCGGGTCTATGTCCAATCTGAATGTCGTCTTATTACAGCTTTTGCAACCACCTGGCTACTTGATCTTCAGAATTCTTAAAAGTAAGGTGGCATTGTCAGTTCTGAGCAGGACCCCCGCTTTCTTATCGACCTCTTGATATCTTGAACGTTCTCGATAGGCGTCAGTTCAGTCTTCTTCTTTCACTTCTGCTAGAGGCCTCGTTTTGCTGTATTTCCTACCTGGTTTTTTGTCCTACAGCGTCCGTCATTATTACTAAAACTATTATTTATTTAGCGTTTATTTTAGATGCATGATATTGAGTCTTTTAATTGGCAAATCACTATGCTATATTCAATTTACTACGAATTCAGCAAGAGGTATCCGCATGGAAAAAACACAGCTATCAAACAAGAATCTTCATCGACAAAAACGGAGTTGGTCTTTAGGATGTTAAATTACACGCTTGGAGAAAAGACTTTCATTCAAGGAATGCGAAGATTCATGTTGGACAGGTGAGTTAAACTCTTCACCTACCCAGATCTACCTACCTACCATCCACTTTAACTCTAGAACGCCAGTACTTCTTGTGAAGATAAGCATAATATGCTCTCTCATTCCTAGTTTGATATGGAGGCAGAGAAACTCCATCTAGGAACTAAAGCCATTTGCCGAACTATGCTACGCATTAGCATTAGTATGTGCTTTCACAGAAAATGATAGTTCTCATTTTCATATTTGTCCATTATTTTGACTCAAAGCTAGTGAGAATTTTATATCTTTTTTGCTAATTTCGAGAAGGCATTTTCTCTTTTAGGTGATATATCTACAAACCTTTTAGCTTGCCTCAGTCCTGGCGTATTCACCCATTGAGATCGTAGTTGAACCTGTTTCCATCAATTTTTTGATGTAGCTTTTTGTGAAACCAGAAAAGGGCTCTGGACCAAGAAAAGATATATTAGCTTCTTCTTTTGCTAGTCTATCACATCATGACCTTGTTGTATATTGCCCGTTTAAAAACAGAGTCAAAAAGATGTACACAACAAAACCCCCAGAAAGCTTATCCATATGTTAGATGGGACTCAAACAGAGAAAAGTAGATTGTTAACGCAATAGAAGAAGTTAGCTCTTTAGAAACGGTTTTTATGACAAAACACGCAGAAGATAATTTTTTTGTTAATATGTCAATATGAGTAGACCACTTAAGGGTGTCATCAATATAAATTCCCACAAACTTAATTGAATTTTTTAATGGTATTAATGTGTTATTTAATGCAATGGGTTGTAAGTTAAATTTGTAAGGTAGAGCAATAGTTTTCTCGGTATTAAAACAGAGTATATTAGAATCGGCCCTGGATTTAATAATACGATCTCTGGATATTGTAGAATGTAATGTTTTCATATCTAAATTACTCCAGGATACAATCGTATCATCTGCAAATAGAGTAATGTTGCCATCAATCTTTATGTCAGTGATATCATTAATAAATAACGCGAAAAGAATTGGACCCAAAACCGAGCCTTGAGGTACACCACTATCACTTAGCAGGCTTTCAGATTGTTTACCATTTGTGCGCACCAGTTGTTTCCTATTTTTGAGGTAGGAACTAAACCACTCCAAAGAAAGACCACGGATGCCATAAAATTCGACCTTGTTTATCAAAATCTTGTGGTTAACACAACGCTTTAGAAAAATCACAAAAAATTGAAGTAGTGAACAGTTTTTTGTATGCATTAACTCAAATTTATCTGTTGACCTGAGAAAGAAACTATTGGTGATATTTTTAGAATAATTAAGGAAAGAAAGAGCATCTGAATTCCGAGGTATATTAGAACTAACATGTTTGCTTATATTCACAAAATAATTATTTCAATCGAGTACCTACACGAAGACTCTCGTGGACATTAGCGTCTACAGCATTTATTTTGTCCTGAAAAAACGTTACTGTATCAATTAACCTGATGAGACTTGTCTGAGTTAAACTTGTCAAAATATAACTTTTTGGTATTTTTGCTCGATTGTAGACAATACAAAACATTCTTCGGTGACGATATCTGGTTGAGTTTGACCGAACAAGCAAGATTTGACGAAAAACTTCCGCAACCAATAACGATAAACGAAATAGCTGCTTCTTGGATCACCAAAGACAGACTACCGGTGGTAACTGTTGCCAGAAATTACGATGACAACACTGCTAATTTGAGTCAGGTCAGATTAGGTTAGATTATTAATTAAAATCGATCAGTATTTATTGGAAAAAGCAAGTAAGTATGTATCTTTTGTAGAGAGTTTACTTAAGAGAACGACCTCACGATGTGCCGGATAAAGAGAAATTTTTGTGGTGGATTCCAATTATATTAGTTAGTCAAGATCATTTAAATTTCAAAAATTCCACTCCGATCACGTGGATGAGAAGGGAAAAAGATATCCAGCTAAAAGATTTACCCGGAAAGGATTCCTTCATAATTATTAATCCGGAAGAAATTGGTAAGCAAATATTCGTTCATTGATTTAAATACTTAATTGAATAAGGGTTGGAGGTAAATGAGGGTAAATATTTTAGTAATCTAAACGTATAGAAAGAAAGTAGCCCAATAATTTGGATTTTTATAATAAAGACTGTTGAGATTTGATTAGGTTATTTTGAAATTGACATTTTTTTTGAAGTTTTTTATTTCAAGTTTAAGTTGACAATTAGAGAGATCGAAATATAATTTTTTGACAGCAACAGAATATAACAGAATTTTATTTAAATAGATTAAAACGATATAATACAGTCCAGAATAGTCAAATAGATTATAGCCCAACAATCAGTGGTCCTTCGAGCCGGATCTCGGTGCTCTTTCTTTGAGGATAATTTTTAGCGTTTGAACTGATCGAACCATCCTTTCCCAAGCTTCACCAATATGAGGGATTGCTGGGGCTGAAAACTTCCAATCAATGTTCTTCGCTAAACATGTTTTCCGGATTTCTTCGTTATCAACTTCTTCTAAAGCTTTTCGAAGTTCTTTTTCGGCAGATCTTAAATTTGTTCCATTATCGCTAAACATACACTGCGTTGACCTCTTCTGGATATAAATCTTTTGATGGCTAGTACACAGGAGTCGGTGTTAAGTGTCTCTGCTAATTCCAAATGGATTGCTCTTACCGATAAACAAGTAAAAAGGACTCCGTATCTCTTCTCTCTTCTTCTTCTTCCAATTGTTATGTCAAACTATCTGAACAATTCTGGAACCGCTGATGTCAATTCTTAAATAAAATAAGTAAATTATTTTTCAAAATTAAAAATGTTAACTGAGAGACCTTACATCTCTAGATTCATCCTACTGTATAACCTTGCTTGTGTGTTCTACATACGATTACTATCCAAGGTAACTACAAGATGCTTAACCTCTTTCATCCATTTAATAATAAGAAACTATTAGATTAGTCTTAGCGGAGTTGATGTTTCTTCAGCAGCGATATCTTCCCCTAGTTTAACCCTAAACACCAAGTCGCAAGACAACCTTATCTCCCTACCGAAGTCAAAGAAGAAGAGTGGAATGTGCCTATCCCAGTCTTGTAGATCAGACTGTGGGTAAAGCACTGTCGTTCCAGCCTTCTGGATCTCCAACTTCTAACAGACTTTCTGAAATAACTTACTTTCGAAGTTTCTTCCTTGATTCGAATGTAATTCATGAAGCACAGCATCTGGCTGATGAATTATTTGACTAGAATGTCAGTATTATGATCGGGTTACATCTCCAGATTCTTCCTGCTGTGTTCTATGAATATTAGTGTAACCTTGCATGTTTGTTATACACAAGATTACTATCGAAGGTAACCCCAAGACACTTGACCCCTTCCATCCATTCATTGACTATTTTTTAAAGCATCTCAAATTTACTTCTAACTAATATAACTTTAAATAATATAACAAATTATACCCCTCAGTTACAGACGTTCTCAGGCACATACCTCAAAAGCAGTTTATCAGGGCCCTTGGGGAAACGTCCTGAAGTCAATAGATTCAAGTTGATACAGATCCTTGATTGACCCTTAGTTCTTTAAACTCTCGGCCACTATACACAAAATACGCTCCTCATCTTCAGCTTGGCAGAATCTGCAGTCCAACGTTTTCATATGCTGTCCAGATAGTAGTTCTGTTACAATTTATAAGCCCTGCTTGTCCATCTTTAGTAGCTTTTTGAGATCTCTTTTTAGAAAACTCTCTCGTGAACTGTCCAGTTATTCTATTCTATTCTATTCTATTCTATTTTATTCTTCTGGGGTGCGTTTCATGCATGTACTGGAGCTCTAGGCTCATTGTACCCCCCTGAAGTAATCATACCAGGTTCGTTTCCTTCATGTATTCTAGAATGTCCCTGATATTCGCTTTCACGATTTCCTCTGGCTCAGGAAACTGAATGCCAAAGTGTCTCTGTCTAAGCCACTTAAGGCTCGGACAGTGACATATTACGTGAAGAGGAGTTTCGTCTTCCTCACCACATTTTCTGCATAATGGGTCCTCAGCGAGTCCTATTATGTTCATGTGTTTTCGGAGATGGCAGTGTCCTGCAAGCAGTCCCACTGCCTTTCTCAATTGGGTTCTACTTAGGCTGAGTAGTTCTGTAGTTTTCTCCCTGGATGGACCTGTTATGAATAATCTGGATTGCCTAAGTCCAGGCAGTTCCATCCAGAGTTTCTTATGTTGTTCCCTTAGTCGTTCCTCTATTGTTTCCCTTACATGTTGGTATGAGACCCCACATGTGGGAAGAGGTCCGATCAGGGTTCCTTCTGAAGCTTCCCTGGCTAGGAGGTCAGCTTTTTCATTTCCAAGAATCCCTGTGTGTCCTGGTACCCATTCAAGGATAACCTTGTGGCGTTGTGCCAGTTCAGCTACAGTTCCTTGGCAGTGCTTCACTGTTCGTGACGCAGTGTGTACGCTCTCTATTGCTTTGAGAGCTGCTTGGCTATCACTTCTGATCCTGACAGTCCTGTTAGGGACTGTCTCGTTCAGGATGATTTCCGAGCATGTGTTGATGGCAACCACTTCAGCTTGCAGGATAGTCTCTACTGAACCCAGGTTGAGACTATACGTCTTCCCTGTATTTTCATTGTAGATTCCAATCCCAGTGCTGGTGCTTGTTTTGGATCCGTCTGTGTACCAAACGGATTCATGTTGTTTCCTAGTCTTGGTACGAGCTTCGTCCCTATCCGGAATATGAACCGTATATGGTTTCGAAAGGTCGTAGCAGATAGGTATTCTATCTGAGGGCATGCTCAGTAATTGATTATGTTCAATCTCTTTCGAGATTGTGGAATGGTACCTAGGGATCGCCCTGCCCCATTCGTTGTTTATTTTCAGCCTGTAAGCAGCTGCCAGTGCTTCCCTTTGAACTGTCCAGTTATACTAACAGTGGTTAGTATTATGAATATTATGAAATACGATTTATTGGTTCCTACTTACCCCTTTTCAGGAAATACGAAAACAAATTGCTTTTGGTAATTATACTTTTTTTTATTAAAAGGGGACTGGGTTTCGCAATTGCATCCGGGATGCCACGCAGCTTATTAGCTTCTTGTGCGCCCTCATTTCCAGGGATTCATACTCCATCAAATCCCATGTCTTGATGATGCTTTACTATTGTTCCCCCTGATTATTTTCACACCTAAAACCAAGGGATCTCCTGGCATCAAGCCAGGATGCCATGCATCTCAATACTATATATTGCGCGGTTTCTTCATCCTCACCACATTTCCTGCATAAGGGATTCCTATCTTATTCAGATGACGTCTGAATTGCCTGTGACCAGTAATAACACCAATTACTCTTCTCAATTCCCTTCTATTTAGTTCTAGAGCATCTCATGCTATTGCTTCGTAAGGCGGTTCTTTTTCCACCCACTGGTGAACATTTTTTCATGCAAGGCAGTACACCCCCTCACACGTTGGTTCTAGGCCTACAAAGGAACTTTCAGCACCTTTATTGGCCCACTTGTCCGTGCCTTCATTATCTGCAACCCCTCTGTGCCTTGGAACCCACAGCAGAGTCACCCTGTTGATTTCTGACAGATTTTTTAGGCGTTGATAACAGTTGCCTTCGTCATCAGGGCTGCATTGCTGTCTAAGTTTATATAAGATAGTTTGATAACGGTAGGCCTCTCTCTCCAAATGAGCCTTTTAAATTAGTAGGTATTATATTCAAAGTGACAGGTTCTGTCGCCCACAAAGAAGTCGAATGTATTGTTTTATTAACTATATTTTTGTAATTTCAAGGACCCTTTCCTGTAAACTACGACATTAGAAATTGGAATTTGATAGCTAGTTTCCTATGTACGGAAAATCGTTCAAAAATTCCCGTGTATACAAGAGCTAAACTTTTGCACGATGCTTGGAATTTGGCTTACGCTGGTGACCTTGGTTTTGGTACAGCTTTGAACATGACACTATTTTTAAAACATGAACGGGAGTATATGGCGTGGGATCCTGTTTTCACCCTCATCGATCACATAGGAAGGCACATCGACAGTTCATCAGTACACAAGAAATTCCAGGTGAGATTATAAATCTGTACAGAGAGCAGTGTATCAGCCTGTAGACTACTAGAAAATTAAAACAATACGATTTCTGTTATTTTAGACTTACGTCAGGTTGCTTTTGACTCCATTGTATGAAGAACTGGGCAATGAGCCCCAAGAAGGAGAAAGTGAAGGTCGATCTCACCTAAGAAGCTCAACGAAAGTGTTTTTATGTCAAGCGGGTTACAAACCTTGCATTGAAGAAGCACAAACTGCTTTCCAGAAATGGATGGAATCTGAGGATCCTGATGAAGGAAATCCGTAATTTTTACGTCTTAAGGAGTAAATTTTTTGTTAAAAGATTCCTTTTTAGGGTGGCCAATCAATACATCTGTCCAGTTTTTAAGTGGGGCACGATGAAAGAGTGGGAATTTGGATTGGAGAGGGTGATTAAGTTCCCTTCGACGAGAATACCCAGCGAACGCACCTATTTGTTAAAGACATTAGCTGGTTGTCCTAACGATGCGCGAAAAATTGAACGGATACTGACTATAGCAGTTTTAGAACAAAATGGCAACTTTACAGATAATGATATATATTTAATATTTAGTATGTTGACAGGAGGAGCCAATGGATACACGACTTTGTTTAATTTCTTAAGAAAAAATTGGGATGCTATCAAAGTTAGGTAAGTTTAAATAAATATTACTGAATATTTTATTGTGTCACTTTGTTACATTTTAGATTTGAAGAGAAGCCTCAACTGTGGAACAACCTCATATCATCCGCCACGACTGTTTTTAAAACCCAGGAAGGTCTAGATTTGGTTTCAGAGCTGTACGTCGAAAGACAAAGTGAATTTGGAACTGCAGACTTTGTAATCGAAAGAGCCTTGAAGAACATAAAGGAAGAAACAAAATGGAGTAATGAGAATTTACCTGTTATTGAAACTTGGTTGGACCAATACATCAAAAATAATATAGAAAATGGTACTCACAAACTTGATAACTCGACCAATGCATCAAAAACAATATAGAAACTGACACGACCAAGACAATTTAGCAGTTTTATTTTTGAGACACTTTTTGCAAAATATATTTCTCTTATATCTTGTTATTTATTTTTAAAATTTATTGAATTACTGTCACAATCGATGTTTTTGTTCTAATTATTTATTAGTTAGCTTTTTATAAGTCAACAATAATGAATTTATTATTAATAATGTATATATTGTATTAGTTTTTAGTTGTTTATACGTAGGTAAAAATAAGTTTTTATGAATGGAGTTATGTTTAAGAAATAAAATAAAATGTAAAAATGTTTTTATTTACACAAGGTGAGGTTTTCCATACATATTAACACAAAGACAAACCATACAGTAAATTTGGTTTAAAGCACTGTTAACCACAGTAAATATATATGGACATGGTATAAAATGGACGAATAAATAAAATCAAGACCAACTCTTATTTATACACAACCAACTTATACCACTTTTATGACAGTCCCTAATCGAAAGGGGCTCAGAAATTGACGTATTATGACGTTTGTTTTGCTAATTTTGAGGTTATATAAAATGAGGTTAAGTTAAGGTTAAGATAAATGGGTACAAAGTATAATTAAAAGCACATACTTATAAGTATGTGATTATTACTACTATTTGTTTAATCGGTTGTAAAAAATTTCATAAATTTCAGATTTAAGTTTATAAATTAGAGTCATGTGAATTCGGAATAGTGATAAACTTACCAAATTTGTATTTTTTAATTTTTAAGTGTTTTAACATATTTAAGTGATCATTTATTAATGAAATTTGGAAATGAGTTGCTATTCAGAAACTAAAAATTGGACTCCTTGTACCAATCTTTTTTCTGAAGCCAAAAGTAATAACTATGGTATAGTTATATTAAATACACCTATCAACTTTAGTTTTCATCCCAGTTTTGTGGTTAGGTTATGGAATCAAGGTAATTAAAATACTTGCAACTATTGAAAAATATTTCTTGTGATTTTGTTTATTTCTTTAGCCAAAATTAGGGTTACAGTAGATGGTGGAACAGAAAGGTGGTTATCGTGGGTAACAATGAATAAAGATGAGTTTGAATACATACCACATCCAGACTTAATTACAGGAGACATGGATTCCATTACCCAAGATGTTTTGGATTATTTTAAACAGATTGAAACTACAGAAATTGTGACTACCCCTGACCAAAATGAAACTGATTTCCATAAAGCATTAAAAGAACTTCAGGGTTACTGCATTGCCCATACAATAGAGGTAAAGTAGCATTAATTAATTTTAAAAAAATGTGGATCATTTTAATATTCTTATTATTTCAGTTGGATACTATTTATGTTCTGGCTGATACATGTGGTAGATTAGATCAAGTGATGGCAAATCTTAATGTTTTATACAAAGCCAAGTGTTTTTGGAACACTGTAGACATTTTTCAAGTAGCATCTACATCTTTAACTTGGGTGTTAGGCGTAGGAAACAATGAAATACATTTACCTCAACATTTAGTTAATACTGAAGATTGGTGTGCTTTATTACCAATAGGATCATCTAGTACTGTTACTACAACAGGGTTAAAATGGAATTTAGGTATGTGTAGCTTATATTTATTTTATACTCTAATCTACATGTTTTACTTATTTATTTTTTGCTTGATGATTAATTAAGCTTGTTTGTTTTAGATAATACAACTCTTGAATTTGGAGGTTTAGTTAGTACTTCAAACACATATAGTGGATGTACCACGATTACTGTTAAAACTAGTTCTCCTCTGATATGGTCCATGAGTATAGAATCTCTTTTATAGCAAAAGATTCTTGTAATGATAAGTTTAAATGTCTGCCTTTATTAATGAAATGGTTCATTAATGGAACAATGTGATTAGATGAAAAAATTCTTTAGGTGAGCTTTATAGATATTTACACAGAAAATATGTTAGTTAATTGAATGAGGTATTTTATGAAAATATGTAAGCTTATTTTAAGACTTAAAATACATTTAAATGTGGTTATTTCGTTTTTTCTTATTTAAACTGTTTTCTTTTATCAAGTTACTGCCAATTAGTTGGTTTAGAAAATATTTTCTTGAAAATCTGTGATTAATTGTGATAAGATTTTGTACATAATATATAATTGTTTTTTTTTAATAAAAAATCAAATTCATCATAATTTATTTCTGAACTAGCTGTCCCAAAAGATCCACATATCCCTCAAATATTCCCTCTGGAAATGTTGATCACATTGTTCAGTATTTTTTTCACTGCTATTACAAAGACAGGGTGGTTAATATTTTGCAACAAGCAGCAATCAAACTTGGTAGCAAATGGTTTGAAAGATCAATGGTAGTAAGAGGTTCACTGGATCTGCTTTGCACATAAAACCAAAACTATGTTCCTTGAGCTTATGCTGAAGATAACTTTAAACAATGAATACAATAATAAAATCTTAGTTAAAGAATAGGACGCAATTCGTTTCATATCCTGGAATTAAGTCTGTCAAATATACAGCATTCTCTGGTGTACCTCAAGGTTCCAACTTAGCACCTTTACTGTTTTTACTTTTCATTAATGATCTTTGTGAGTCTATTAAGGTTTATATGGACCTCCGGAAAAAGTATCTACAAGTTCAAAAAATTTGAAAAAATTTGAGAAGACGTATTCAGCCTTAGGTATTATTTTACCAAAATTTCATTTAGGTTGTATGTTTGGTTTTCAAGAAAAATCGGAAAATCTATTTTTTTGCAAGTATAAAGCAAAGAAACTAGAACATAAAAAGTCGCAATTTTTTTATAAAATAAACTAGTTTAGGTTCAGAAACATATGTGAATTTTTTAAAAATTTTTGAACTTGCAGAAGTCTTGCAATTGCAATATATATATTTTTTATTCCAAAAAGTATACTTATATCATAAATTTGAATATAATTTTATGGGATATACATTTAGTAGTTATAATTAAATACATTCACTACAAAAAAATAATAATTTTTTAATAGATAAGCTGAAAAAATCAATTAAACAGTTATTGCAATTTGAATTAATTTGGTTTCTGTGAGCTGCTGCCATCTAAGTCTATACTTTTTAGAGTATTACACAGATAGCGCTGTACTTAATACTTAAACTGAAATTTTAATAGATTTAGGGTCAACAAGAATACAGTGTTGCCAGATTATTCTTTAGTTTAGCAGAAATTATTAAAATTAAAAGCATATTTTCTGAACTCGTAATGAAATTACGTTTAATTCGTTATCTTAAATTGATCCTTGTCGGCTTTGAATGTAGGTTTCCTATTGTAAAAAAACATCTTTAATATAATAATTATTTTTTGTGATTCTGTCGACATCCTAGTAGGTATAAACTTAAAAGAACCATTTTACCTATAATTGATTAAGTAACGTGTATTTTATTTACTTATGGTTTAAAAATTTAATACCTAGAAGTTTAAAAAATTCCTAAAAACAGATCGACGAATAGAAATTAATAACTATAACTTGACAGACATTTTATCACTTTATTGCCGAGGGCTGTCTGTGTATGTGTTTTAAAATCACTATATTTTGAATGTCATTTTTTAATAGAACTATAATAAAATTTAAATAAGACTATGAAAATGATATAAAAATTAAAGTAATGAAAACATCTGTAAAAATTAAGCTCTCAATGTCTATGAGTCAGGTTAAAGGAATTTTTTAATTATATAGTTTTTCGAAAGCGACATGATGTTTCTGTTATACAGGGTGATTGTTTAGTGTGAGGAAGCTCAGTAGTCCTGTTATTAGTAAAAATTACAAAAAAAAGTTATTGACAAAAATTATAAGCAGCTTTAAACTCCACATTTTACAATTAGTTACAATCTTACAGGGTGTTCCATAAGATGGTGGCACACCAAACTTATGTTTGTTTAAATGGAACACGTATTTTATTTTAAATTTGAAATCTGCTTCACTTCCACATCACAACAATGCAAAGTTTTATTATGTTATACCGGCTATTTAAAAAGTTATAACCAATATTACCTGAAAATCGTATCAAGTTAACTCCCTATATAATTAAAAAAGAGTATGGGAACATTGATCTATTACAACCATAGTTTATCAATTATTGTTAAAAACTATAAAACATATTCGTTTTCATAACATTCGTTAAATCAAATACAGGGTAAATCAAAATGCATGTACTTTATTTTCTTGGTAATTTTAAATAGAACACCCTGTATTTTATATAATTATCGAAAAGTACTAATATCATTCTTCAAATTTTATGGAGTACTTCATATACCGAAAGTTATTAGTTTTCTAGATATTTTTATTTTTCCATTTTGGTATTAATTTGCTAGATATTTTAACGTTTACCAATAATTATTGTGAGTTGGCCATGATTGGTTTGTCAGAAACTGACACATTGACATTATTGTTTATTAATTCAAAAACAAAATAGCATCACAGAAAAGAAAATTTATTTCAAATAAAATGTATAAAAAATAACCGACGGAAATTAAAAAATAAAAAAAAACAACAGTAATTTTAACTTATCTTACTTAAGTACGGTGTTCAAAATGACCTCCCAAATGATAGTACCTAATGAATTTTTATTGCATTCCCCTAAAATCCTGGTCATATCTACAATTCATCAGTAGTAAAATTCATTATCGCTAATTTAAATTGAACTAATTACTGAATTACTAAATAATAATTTTTGCTAATTTACGGTGTACCACAATATTGAATTAATAAACAATTATGTCAAACTGTCAGTTTCTGACAAACCAATCATGGCCAACTCATAATAATTATTGGTAAACGTTAAAATATCTACCAAATTAATACTTTAATAAAAAAATAAAAATATCTAGAAAACCGATAACCTTAGGTATAGGGAGTAACTCATAAAATTTGAAGTATGACATTATTACTTTTCGATAGTGATATAAAATACAGGGTGTTCTATTTAAAATTACCAAGAAATTAATGTACTTGCATTTTGACTTACCCTGTATTTGATTTAACGAATATTATGAAACGAATATGTTTTATAATTTTTAACAATTATTAAAAAACTATGGTTGCAATAGATCAATGCTCCTACACTCCTTTTTAATTATACTTGGAGTCAGGGCCGGATTAAGGCACGGGCCAACTGGGCCGCGGCCCAGGGCGGCAAAATTTTGGGGCGGCGGATTTGAGAAAAAAAAAGTGTAATTATTTTTGATTGATTATAAAGCTTTATTATCGATTATCAAGACCAGTGAACCTGAGCATTAAATATTAAAAAACTATTTTATTGTTTATTATTTATTTATAACGCGACACTCTGCGCGGTGTAATGTGTCGCAGTACACTACGCTACGCCACTCTATCCAAGTGAGTCGAAGGGGCGAGGCGGCAGTCTGTATCGTACGCTACGCACGGGAAATTTAGTTGTGGGATCGTAGTAGTTGCTAGCATTGGCTGATGGCAGGCGTCTTGTCGCCTTGCCGCTTCCCTCCCCCCACCAACTCCATCACCGCCACGCGCCATTGTCATTCGGTTGTCTGGTCTCAACTCCACGTACTGCAGTCTGTCTAACTGTTTAGGTTTAACGTTTTTGTAATTTGTTTTGAGCGGAGTAACATTTTGAAATTGTAACTTGTGAGGTAAGAAATATTTATTTGTTTATAGTAATGGTAATGTAAGTTAATATAGATCTTACATCTAAAAGTTCAGATAAGTTTATGCAGCAGCAGTTAGCACTGGTGTAAGGAGTAGTGAGACGGTGAGAGCTGTGCTGTGTAGGCCGTAAGTTGTCAAATTTTGTGGCTATTTAATTTTGCATATTTCGCCATTTTACTTTGTGGTAGTAAGAGAAGCACTTTGTCCCAAAATGCGTTATTTTGCCTCTAAATTTCAATTTTTTTCGGGGGGGGGCCCGGGACCCTCCCCCCCCCCCGGTGTTGCACCCCCGCTAGGGCGGCAGGCAGACCTCTGGCCCATGGGCGGCAAAAGTGTTAATCCGGCCCTGCTTGGAGTTAAACTTGATACGATTTTCAGGTAATATTGGTTATAACTTTTTAAATACCCGGTATAATATAATAAAACTTTATATTGTTGTGATGTGGAAGTGATGCAGATTTCGAATTTAAAATAAAATACAGGGTGTTCCATTTAAACAAACATAAGTTTGGTGTGCCACCATCTTATGGAACACCCTGTAAGAATGTAACTAATTTTAAAATGTGGAGTTTAAAGCTGCCTACAATTTTTGTTAATAACTTTTTTAGGAATTCTTACTGAGCTTCCTCACACTAATCAATCACCCTGTATATTGACAGTTTTTTGTTTTCAAAGTATTGCATATTTCACTTGTAAATTCTGGAAAAACATTACTTTTTGATCTTATTGAAATTCTAGAATTATGATAGTTAATAATCGGTAAAAAATGGCCACTTTTATAAGGTTGACATCTACTAAATTTAAAATTTTTATTGAAGTTACTTTGGCCGAAATACAAAATTTATTAGTCAGTTTTTTGCTATAACTAAGAAATAAATAAAACAAATTAAGGCAATAATAAAATAATTTATTAAACACACCAAATAATGGAAAATCAAACATTATCATTTTAAATCCCGGGGGTGACCGAATATTTTTATTAAGTTTATATTGGCCACCAGGTCGACTAAGTCTGTGAAAATGAGTATCTTGAGTAATAAATAATAAGCGTGCTAGCCACATTACCTCCTAGTAAATCATAAGGCACGAATAGAAAGAGGCTCTACCCGCTATAATACCCCAAACAACGACAGCAGTACATAAGAGAAACTATTATAATTGTAATTATTATTATTATTTTCAAAAGACGTTTGCTTTCACTCAGCATTTGCTGGTAATACTCACCTATCCCCAGCGAGAACGCAAATGGGATTAGGCTCAATGATCACATATTACGTACGTTCTTTTTCACACCATGTATTCATCAATGATGGAAGTGACGTCACTCTTTGATGACTGAATTGTTGGAGTCACCAGTGATCCATCTCCATACATCGATGGAATGGGTTTGCAACTCGGAGTAATAAGTAAGCAAAAGACTTATTACTCTGAGGTTTGCAATTTTGGTGCACAACACAGTAATAAATGAACGCGGGGTTACGTCAAACTAGATTTCACCAAAGAATATATGAACGTGGTTGGTGGATTGATGGAACCACCGGTGAATAAAAGAACGTAACTATTATTTAGAAATTTACGGACAGTGTGACATGTGTTCAAAATTACTGCGTTCTGCATATCAATGTACGTATTCTTATGGTTTTTTATCCACCACCACGATATCAGGCCGGTTATTCGTCACCTGTCTATCGGTCATAATAGGCCTGTCGTAGTAAAGTCTAAAATCGGCATTCTCCAGAACCGCTTGCGGATGGTACTTATAATAAGGCGTGTAGGTCTTAAGCATCCTCTTTTCATCTTTTTAGTAAACACAATATTGTTTATAAAATAAAATAATAATCACTAAAGCACAATCAATAAACTAACGTATCACACAACTACTGCAAGTACTACTGCTACTTTGAAATAATAATTACACAGCTTTTACCTGTTTACTAACCATTTAGTATTTTTGTTCAGTTTTATTATCTAAATCCCTATTGTTACCTATTTATAGTTATTTAAAACCTTCTTGTAAATATGAAACATCTATTTCATATTAATTTACGGTTGAATAAAATATTTTAATAAAGTTTAAATTTTGGTAAGTAAACAATTACAACTGTCCACATTTTGCGTATCTATTGAATCTATTTTAAAAGACTTTTTTAACCGAGGAGGATAACATTTCACTGCCAAAATAAACATGAAGTATTACTTTTTATAGGATTTATTTTTTACAGATTCAATTATTAATTGATTATTTGTCATAAATATTTTCATTTCTTGGAATAATAATTTAACAATTCTTTTAACATAAATTCTCGAATAATTCTCGAACAGAAACGTTAAATATTTCTTAATATATTTTACATAACGTATATTTAGGTACTTTTAATGTTGTATTTCGTGATTTAATGGCATATTCCACAGGATTAATATTATATCAAACGCCATTAAAAAAATCATTTTACGCAGATAATATAAAAAAATCTACTATTACATATTGAGTACGCATTTTCAAGTACGATCCATGCATAAAACAGACCGAATAAACTTTAAAAATTGTTTTTTGCATAACACCTAAATAAGAAGAGCTCCACGAAGCTAAACATTTTTTGACCACTTACTTATTTTAAATCCTAAAACAACAATTCATCCCAGCTACTTTTCATTTCTCTAGATACCCTTGTTCATAAAGATATATCAAATAACATTCCATTACCAACGATTTATATATATATATATATATCAATTTAATTTCGAAATATGGCAACACCTTCAAGTACCTGTCCCTTTAAATCCCCTATCGACACTAGTAGCCTCTTTTAGAAAAGATATAAACTATTATTATTACCCAAAATTATGCTGGTTGATAAGGTAGATCTCTAAAATTTTAACAAAATTTAGTTGAGTGGACAGAGCCATCTCTAGGACCAGAAACGAGTGATGTGATAGGTCCATATAAACCTTAACACTAATCGTCTATGTTATGCAGATGATACGAAAATTTTTCTTGAGATCAATAGCATTGAAGACTGTCCTCATCTTCAGAGTCAATTGAATTTTATTAAGAACTGATGTGATAGTAACAGACTTAATCTAAATATTAATAAATGTAAAGTTATTAGTTTCTCAAGAAGGGAACATATAGTTGATTATCCTTATATGGTTAGTGAATTGCTTTTGCAGCGAGTCAGTGAGATCAACGATTTGGGCATAACTTTTGATAGTAAACTTACTTTCAATTGACATATCTCGTTAAAGGTTTCGTATCCAGTTCGTCATTCAGTTACGTTTAGAAACTTCCAAGTAAGAATCAACCTACTTATGTAATGTATAATCCCTATAACAATATAATCCATCACTGTGACATTTTTTATTGTACGCTAAATGATTTACTTGAAACAGCGCATACTTATTTGGATATTTAATTTAATTTTTATGTGATTATTGCTTTTTTTTATTATGGTCTGTTTTAAGGTTTTTGTATTAATGTTATCAATGTTGTTATTATTTTTGCTGAATTAATTGTACTAATTTGTCCTGTAAATGGGTAACTGTTGAACATTAAAGCTACTATTATTATTATTAATAGCATTGTCATTGAACTTACCCTAAAGTTTTTAATCGCAATAATTGTAGCGATAAGTTTATATTATCAGCAGGAAATTTAAAAAAAAACACTTTTAACTTTACAATAACACTTTATTATGTAAAAAAGTTCTTATTATGACTATTTTTATTAAGCTAGAACGAAGGTCAAAATATAAAATGGAGTGAAACCTTCGTTAATATCAATAATATATAGACCAAATTAAATGCCAAAGGCACTTTTTCTTACAAGAGTTTTCAACTTACAAATCTAAACTAATTTGAAAATAGAAGGTGTAAAAAAAATCTATAAAAAATAAATATAACGTAAAATGGACGGAAAATAATACTAGAAAATTGATGTACAAGGTATTCCCTTAAAAATGCCATTAAAGAAATGAAAGCGTCAAATGCATTTGTCACATCACTAAGGAAAAATAACATAGTGTGTAAATAGTCAGGTTATAAATGTTCTTTTGTTAACCTACTCCGAAATAAACTAAATAAAATGAACTATACTTTTTACTAAATTTGTTATTAAAAATTCTTGAACATCATTTTACATGTTTATTTTGAGCTGATTAAAGGAGTGACTTTTCTCTAACCTGGCAAAGATACAAATGATGTGGCTCAGTAATCTTCTTTGGTATTGAGGAAAGAAAGAAATACGCTGAAGATCCTAAAGATTCGCTCTGTGACCACCAACTTATTGAAGGAAGGGTCAAACAATGAAAAGGTTACTTGCTAGATTAACCAAACTAATAAAATCACTTGTCTTACAAAATCCTTCCTAGACATCTAGATCTTAAAGAAAAGCTATCAACCGCAAGTAATCTTTGGATTCTAATATCTCTCGGTGTCACAGTATCCAATTAAACGACCAGAGTGAAATTGGAGCACAAAAATTAAAGTCAAATTTTTTTTTACAACGATAACTGATTATAAGTGATTGGAGTTAACATATTTCTTAGTATTTTTATATTTACATTTAATTAATGAAGGCATTGAAGGAATATCTTGTAAAATTATTTGTTATATTTGATTTCTTAAAAAAAACATACAAAAAAGTAAAACTATAAAAGTATAAAAAATCTTAAAAAGTTCTTAAGTAATAATTGAACGAAGTTGTATAACATTTTTTGGGTGGACTATCAAAATCTCGGATATGATTAAAATTTTGTCATGTTGTATAAAGATTCAAATTAGAGTAAGAAAAACTATATACAGTTAAAAATATTTTCATAAGATTTAGCAACAAATCAATTGAAAATATACATTTACTACGAAGGTAGCCGTTTATATATTGAGCATGTGGCAATACTAATGTTGCAAACCATTGTTAGTTTCGTTAAGTTCGACGTTGCGGAATGTTTATGAGCACAGTCTGTGAAAACTTTCATTTTGCCCAAAAAATGGAAATGCATATTTTCGGATGGATTCGGCAAGAGTACATCGATCTACTTATTGCATTTTTTCATGTTGAAGCCCTATTTTTTGACACTGCGAAAGGTGGCCGTAGTTCGCTCAGCGACGAATTTCGATAAGGTCGTCCAAATCGTTGCTGTCCAAGATTGATTACGCTGCTCGTATATTAAAAGTGGATATATTATACCCAAACGGGCCAGACGTGATTTGGTTCATAGACAACTCCCGAAGAGGAAAATTGACGCTGGATGTTTTCACTTTTGAAAATGGAAGAGGAACTATTTGATTTTATGTTAGTGGACCAAAACTTACAACTCAAATAGGTTCATGAGTTTAATGAAGACCACAGACAATTGTACAATGTTTTTATAAGTCAGGGAAAGTAAGAGAAGTGAACAAAAATGCTTAGAACATTTAAGGATTCAGAAACTGCTTCCCAATTTACATTTTCTCGTTCTCAAATTACATGTTTCTGCTTCCAATGTAGGAGCAGCCTAATAGTGAGATTCTAACATCAGCTTTAAGGTTATAAATAAAAGTGAAATTGAATTATGTAAGGTATAAATTTATTAAGAATAATAAAAAACTCTTCGTTTGAACATAACTTCCAAGTTTATTTGAAAAAATTATGTTTTAAATTACAATGAATGCCGTTTCGCTAGGATTAGCATCGTCATTGTAATTTAAAACATAATTTTTTCAAATAAACTTGGAAGTTACGTTCAAACGAAGAGTTTTTTATTATTCTTAATAAGATGGACTTCCAAAAAGTAAGGGTTAGTACAATAAATTTAAGTATAAATTTATAACTTGGACTCATACAGATCTGATTTCAGAAAAGAGAATTCAAAAATTTTTTAAAAGCACAACTTACAAACCTAGGTATGTTCCAACACAACAGAAAACCGTTCACAAATCAGACATTTTCATTCAAAAAGATTAATTAAGATTATTAATGGTAAATAGCGAATACAAATTATGGAAATCATAAGGGAGAATACAACATATTCAATGACCGATTACTGTTTCTTTTTCTCATTTGGTGCACAATATAAACGGTTACCCTCATATATCGAGATTCAACTAAGCCTGTTAATGTATAACCATTCGATTAAACAAATTCGATAAAGTAGCTTGCCTGATAATTTCTTAAGTAATCAATTTTGCTTGCATAAAAAGTGAACATTAAAAAAATAAATTTTTAGATAATATTTTCGTACTAAAACATTTTGTCAAATAATTAAAAGCCAATACATTATAAAAAGAAATTGCATTTGTAATGTCTACTTTTAAAAAAAGAATTTAACGTAGTGAATAATCTAAAAATTGATTTCAAGTTTAAAAACGGTAACCAAACAATGTAAACATTGTTTATTACAATACAATACTGTTCCGAATTCCTGTAAATTGCTTTCAATTTTTATAATTCCAATGATAGGAATTTTACATGTTAATTAAATCAACAAAAATTATAATCTCTTCTAATGGAATGTTTGTAATATTTTTTTCTGATAAATTAGTTTATTGGCAACTCAATTTATCTTTGTACTGCAGATAACCTCTTAAACTATAAAGAAAAACAGATACCGACCATATCCAGTAACGTACTTATACTAAAACAATTTTATATGCGCGTAATTCTCACTAAAAATAGTAAACGTCACTAAAAAAATTACCAAAACCTAGTAAAATACAAAACTTATTACAATCGTGTTTCTAAAGATCGGTATTATAATTATATTATAGCAGTACTTGTACTATTTAGGCCAATTTTCAATTAAAAAAAAACATTAGAACGATAAATCAACTTCTAACTGTACTAAATAAACCATTCTTTCTTCTTTTGAACGTGATGCCCGGTGGTGCCGTGTACTACGGCTGTATCAGGATCTAATGCAGTATCAGCACCTGCATCTTCTTGCGTCAGATATTCTCCTTTATGTCGGTGTAAATATCTACCGATTATTATAAGAAGGATGACGAGAGCTATGAAGACCAACGCTAGAACACCTGAAAAAATGTACAATCATTAAAACAGTTACAGATGTAAACTGCAAGAAAACCAAAATTAAAGTATATTCAAAAGGTGGTTATAAAAATCAAATCAGTTTAATGTTTGGATATTTAAATGCCAAAAATAACTGTTTCAAAACTTATCCAGTAATTTTAGATTAATAAATGGCAATCAATAATCAAATTATGTGAGTCGATTATCCCTCCTGTCAGTATTATCTTATAGTGCAGTGATTTAAGGCTTTCGTAATGCAAATTTTCTTAAACTGTTTTCAATAACTTTATACTTTGTGTACCCAGGTGTACCCTAACTGAGCCTTGTATTGTTTAAGAGCTCTCTCATGACTAAATTAGAGGAGAAGACAAGTTTGGGGCTATTCTTTCCTATCTGAACAACCAAATGTTTCTTTTGGTAACACCCAGTGATACCAAACGATCTTCTTTATGAACTTAGATTTAAAAACTTTTGAAAGCCTGATAATTATGAGCACAATACACTCATAATTTTGCTGAATTTTATGTAACTGTTCACAGGTAAGATTATTTGAATTTGTCTCCTGTTAGGTCTAATGTATTTACCTATGTATTCTTTTTAGCCTGATGATGGTCTCTAAATTAGACCGAAACTAGTAGCTTTATAACAACATAAAAACTTTAATAACAATAAATAATTTGTGACATTGACATTGGACTTTTTTCTTTCTTCATTTACAGAGTCACAGTTGAGAAATGGATGATTTACTTCGTTTATATTCATTGAATATTTAACACAAGATATAAAAAATAAAAACCCGAGGAGTAAACACCTATGGTGTTTAATATCATAAAATAAGATTCCTATCAGAATCCATGGTAAAGTACAACTTTCAAAAACCAACTCAGAAAACAAAACAAATGACAGTTGGTCGGAAACAAGATCAGAGTACCAACAAACCTCTAATCAAACTTGATTTCAAGAATTCGATGAGTTTTGTTACCACGGCATGGCAGCTACATACAACTTTGAAAAACAAGTCCACCTGCCTTCAACTAAAAATACGGACTCAACAAACATCACCAGGAAAAAATTAATTTTGTTTGTCAAATCTGGAGATTTATTATGAGCAAGAACGCTTGAAGGCCATGGATATGTGAATTTGGAGACGACTGAATAAAACCCAGTCAGTGGATCAGGAAACAAATGAAGTGTTCTAGAAGTCAAACAAAAAAAGAGAAGTTTAATGAAACCTATTGTAAATAGGAAAACTAAGCCACATCTAGTGCGCCACAATCAATTCACTTCAAATATTTTTGGGGTGGAAAAAAGTACAGGATGCTCAAGAACAACCTATTTTAATGATTTCAATCCAGAAGTATTGATGTCCCAATTTGTTCGTCGCTATTTTGTTTATTTGAGTTTTTGATAAATAACAAACATATTTAATGAAAATTACATGGATTACTTATAAGTGAACATTTTAGTTTTTATCAGTGAAAAATGTATGGCAATAATACTTATATCAAATAATAAAAACTGGTTTGCAGATTTTTTTTATTGTGGTACGTTCTTTTCAAGAAATCAAACATTCTGATATTTTTATGTTCTAATATTTTTTAAAGCTGTGAACCTCATGAAAGTCAATAAATGCCACCATGTGGCTATCACAAAAAGATATTTCCTTCATAAATTTATGATTAACTGCACAAATTTAGGTTCTTAATTATGGGATAAAAGTATTAATTCCACTTTTTATAGTATTTTTTCTGGCCCTGTTAGTTTTACACCGAGCCTTGAAAAGACTTTTTCTTATATTTCTTACATTAAATATAAATTGTAATATATTGGTTTAAAGAACTGTTAGTTAAAAGGTTAATCTTAATTGTTCAATCTATCAGGCAGTTTTTATAATTATACAAACAATAAAAGCAAGTGCAGTTCTGGTTAAATTATTTGCGCGCTAAATTGCGTTGATTACTAGTTAACAATAAATTAAGAACAAATGTAAGAATCAATTCATCAGTGAAATTTGAGCAATGTATTACGTAAGTACAATAAAACATGTTATAATGTTTATTGACAGTGCTTTTAAGACAACTTCACGTTTATAAGAAGGTTTTTGAAGAATAAATACGTGATTTTGAATTTTAAAGTGACCATACAAAAAAAATGCATCTAACAATAAAATTGTATGTATACAGAAGGTAAATAAAATTTCATTATTTTTGTGTTTTAATTTATACCCAATTTAAGTATCCGTTTCCTGGAAAATTTGTACAAAAAGTGGAAAAAATAAAAAAGAAGGTAAGTTAATAATTTGATACCGGGCACAAATTATACCACCACTACACTAATTCTGGTAGAACTGTATGTTAAGATAAAGTGGTACAGTAATTTTCACAGTAGGACACTAGATATTAAATATAACACTGATAAACAGTACAACAAAGTAGATAAAATATGTAAAGGACTGTAGTACTTAGTGCACACTTTGGATAGAGTGGAGGAAAAGAGCGAAACTTGTATTTTTAATAAGTGTATATATTAAGACATTTTAAATTATTAATATTTACACTTATTAAAAATACAAGTTTTTTCTCTTTTCCTCCACTCTAGATAAAATATGTTCAAATTATGTAGTCAACGTAAATTATGGTTTACTTATCACTTAGTCTTTTAGGTACAATTGAAATAAAATTGTTTTTTTGGAAACAAATAGGTCATTGAGGAATACTCCATATACTTTAAAATTAAGCTCATTAATCTAGTCCCAATAGACAAAATTTAACATGATTAAATATATTAAACATGAGCGTAAAAGTCTTAGGGCCGGTTGTATGGCAATTAAAACTGAATATTGGCCGTAATTCTTAAGAAAGAGTCTTTAACTATAACCTTTCTTTATTTGTGTTTGTAAGTTTTAAAAGTTATAATTGATATTATAAAAAATATGGACATTTTGAATATTTTTGAAGATTTAACTGTTCGATGATAAAGAAATAATATCCCTCTCACTTTATTGTTGTTTAAATGTAAATGATGGCTTCTAACCATGACATTAGCAGAAAATTGTTCGATCTGCTTTTTGTTTTTGATTAAACGATCACAAATCAATCGATTTTTTCCAACCATCACTTGCGATTCGTTTATACAACCAACAAACCTCAATGTGTTTAAGTCTACACTCAGTTTTAATCTAGACTAAACAACCAGTAACTAAATCTAACCAAGAGAAGAAGCAATGTATACAAAATCGTTTTCAAATGTTTACTGTCAAAATTCCATGAGATGAGTTAATTATTTTACAAGTTACAACTCGGTTTTTCCAAAAAAAGGGCTCTACCCTAATTAACTATTTGTATGCTGGTTTCAAATGTGACTGAAATTAAAAGAAACAGCAGACAACCTGAAGATATTGTTGTAAGAATAATTAATTGCAAAATCAATTTATGAGATACCCGTCGATAAACACTAGCGATTCGACCAACAATTATAACAGTTTTTACGCTTTCCAGACTGTACGATCAAAACTAGTCGAAATTATTGCAAAACAGTCATAGACAACTTTGTACCAACGGTATATTATAAGGAAATCAGTTTCAAAGCCTTGAAGGCTTCCAGAGTGTTCTGTAATGGGTTCGTTACAATCAGTACTTAGCGAATTATTTTAACACATTTGCAATGCAGTACCAAAAGTGAAATAGAAAAGACTATAAAATATATTAATGTTAATGTAAATATCTAAGTGTGTAAATAAATTAGAAACAGAAATGGATAAATTAATTTAGTTATAAGGAAAGCAGTTTTCGAAATAAGTTGCGCATTTGGTGTTAAGAGTGGGTTAAGAACAACAAAGAATTGACGATTTACAGCGTTGTTTGGAACTTTTTAAGTGTGATTATTTGCGTCGATACGTGACCATGTATAAAACGGATCCAATACAAAAAGAATCCATCCGAGTATTGTATGCTGGTTGTGAAGCCCGCGACCGAAGCGACCAAAGCCAAACGTTTTATCCAGAAAGGTAAGGACTCTGTAATTTAGTATACTCACAGTATTTCATTTATCGACTCTTTGGAATAAGAAAAAACATGACTTACACTAACTAAGAATGGATTAAGTATCCAGTAATCTCCAGAATTGGCCAGTTCCAGAAAAATATATTAAAGGCCCAATGAAGAAGTAAATACCGAAGCAGAAGATAAAAGGTAAATTGTTCTATAGAAATGAATTGGAGAAGATGAAAGGTCGGTATAATGAATCTATCCCAGATCTAGTTAACTAATTAAAGAAGATTAAGGAACCGTCAACAATTAAAAATATTATTCTTGCACCCTTTGAAATATTAAATAATATCCAATCCAGATTAGGCAGTTTTCTATAGAAAAAATAACTACTTTCTTATTAAATTAGGAATATGCCCCCTAGAAAGCTGCCAATTCGCTATAACTATTAGCGTTCTAGAGTTTTAGTAGATTAAGGTAGGCACAAAAGATCTTTGTAGGTCAAAGTGCAGAGAAGTCTAGCTGGCTTATACGACCTAAGAAAATCTAATCTAATTGGTCCAAGTAATGGTAACTGAACAAAATTTAAAAAATGCTGCTGGTTCAAAATTCCCTTTTTACTCGCAAGCAGAGTACCGGGAGATAATTATCATTTGAAAATCATTTCAAAAATAAATGCTAATTTGTTATAATAATATAAATTAAAAGTATCAAATAAGAAAAAATAATCCTGGATCCTCAAGGACATTGCCAACTACTTTATATCAGAAGTTGGTTAATGGACTAATATAGCTCAGTAGATAAAGTCTAAGACTCCAGTCATCACAAATTACAGATATGGAAGAAAATATGAACAAGATGAAAGCAGGAAAAACTTGTAATAAACCTAAGAAAGTGATAAAAATTGCAAAAAAATGAATAGAAACAGAACAAACACAAGATGAGATATTCTTAAAAAAAAGACCAATAAGGAGAAATAAAAGATAATTACTAAAAAATATAGGTTAAAAAACAGGTAGAATCGTTAAAATTAAAAAAGAACCTTTAAAAAGTAAATAAATAATAGAGGAAAAAATCAAAAAATCGACTAAACCGCATTTTTCTTAAAAAAAAAACATTAAACCATTGCTAGAGTATATATATATAATTTAGTATTATTGAAAATCATAAAATCTTAAAAGTAAAAGAAACTAACATTATCTATGAATTATTAGGGAAATGTATCAAAACAAGCACAATTTAATAATCTTTACGATTATATTGAGCGATACGACCAGAAACTTACTTCCCAATACAGCGGAATCGACTTTATTGTAAGCTCTCCTCAACTTATCTTCGTCCAAAATAGGAGGTGGTCTCGTTTGTATGATATCGGGCGGATGAGTTATCGGTTCGACACCGCAGAAATCTTCAGTTAAATTAGCTGCAATCACAGTTAAACAATTATTATCGATTATAATTTGTAATCGAATTACATACTTCCTAAAGACCGAACATTTCCAGGTCCCTGTTGTTGGAACAACAATTTCAACGGGAATATATCATCGAATTCTACTCTGGATATGCATCCGACGAAACCTTCAGTCATCGATTCGTTCTTGCCGATGTATAAATATTGGATGTTGTTGAATTGGGCGTCCGCTGATGCCTGCAAGCCAAAAAAATATGCTTTTCATTTTACTAAGGATAAAATGAATTTTTATACAAAAACTGCAGTATATCCCAATATTAGGAAGGAATCAAAAGTCTGTCGGTTTTTAAAAATGGAAATAAGAACAATTTTGAAAATTATAGGCTTATTTCTATAATAAGCAATATGTCAAAGGGTTTCGAAATTATACTTTATAGAAGTCCAGTGATTATTGTTCGACTTTATCCTTATCAACAAGGATTTATTACAAATCGATCCACTATAAGAAATTAAATAAATTAAATATAACAAAAAATATATCAAAAGCTGTTGATGGTCAGGACGTTTTAGCTTCAAAATGTTAACTTTGTCGACAAAGCTATTGAATTTATAAAATATTATTTAATTGATAGGATACAATTCGTTTTATATCGTGGGGCTAAGTGAGACAAATATACAGCATTTTCAGGTGTATCACAAAGTTCCAATTTGGGGCCATTACTGTTGTTACTTTTTATTAATGATCTTTGTAAGACTATTATTAGTGCTAATCGTTTACGTTGTGTAGATGATATGAAAATTTTTCTAAAGATCAATAGCATTGAAAATTGTAAACATCTTCAGAGTTAATTGACTGATATTAAGAACTGAATGATACTAGAAAACTTCTAAATATTAATAACTGTAAATTTGTTAGTTTCTCAAAAAAGGAACCTTGTTGAATATGTATAAATTTGACTTACCTTTATGTTAAAGTTAAATTCTCTCGGTTCGTATCCATCGACTTGCATTACCAGCGTAGCTCCTCCATTTTTCCTCGAAACTCTCAAATCGTGGTACTGACCCAAACCGAAATGTTTTTCCGGATAAATAACCTCTTGACGTTCGAAACCAAAGTCGAAGACAATACGCAAATGTCCGGAATTTGAGACCATTATTGTCATATATTCACCAGTTATGTTGGACTTCAAACCCAACAGAAAACCTAAAAATAAATAAATACTTTAACTGAAACATTTTCTGTGCACAAAATGATATTTTAATTTAACTTCATTACACTTCTCTTGCATCTGGTTAATCTGCGATCTACTTTTTATCAAGTTTGACAAGCTTAGCTAACAAAAAAGTTGGTACGATGATTTATGTCAAATTAACTTGTCCCCTTTCTTATATGTTGATTGTGTCAAAACTTACAAACAATAAGATGCAGTCTTGAACTACTTTTTATAAAAGTTTGACAAGCTTAGCTAACAAAAAAGTTGGTACGATGATTTATGTCAAATTAACTTGTCCCCTTTCTTATATGTTGATTGTGTCAAAACTTACAAACAATAAGATGCAGTCTTAAACTACTTTTTATCAAAGTTTGACAAGCTTAGCTAACAAAAAGTTGGTACGATGATTTATGTCAAATTAACTTGTCTTCTTTCTTATATGTTGATTGTGTCAAAACTTACAAACAATAAGATGCAGTCTAAACTAAAATAGAAGATGATGGTAGATAATGCTAGGGGAGCCATTCTTTTAGTTATTTCTTCATTAAACCTAAATTAAAGGTGGAATTCTGAGCATTTCCTATTAGGCATTGTGGAGGAGGTAAAAAAAAAGCTGGAAAGCTTAAAGGACATCCTGATAAGTGAATTTAAAAAGTGTTTTGAACAATGGAAGAATCGTTTGTAGAAGTGCGTTGTGGTCAATGGCAAATACTTTGAAGGTTATTAAAACTTGGTGTAAAAATAATGAGAAATGAAAAAGAAAATTTCAGTTTTTATAGGTTCCCCTTGTATGCTTTAACTGTTTTTGACAATAAATAATCTTACCTTTAGGATTGGTGGTAGTAAATCCAACTCTGATATGCTCTGATATGGTACTTCTGAATGATCCTTCAAAATCGTACCGGATCAAGGAACTTTGCCTCATATTAACACCGATCTCATCAGCACAAATAGGACCTTTGAATGCCGTCCAACGGCAATCGCACATATAACTGTCGTACCTTTCGTGACAAGTACCGTTGTTCAAACAAGGATTACTCATACATTTTCCTCTACAACCTTCCACTATACCGTAAAGTCCCATTCTGGCATACTGACGAAGATCAATGTGAAGACCGTTGATCAATAGAGCTCGAATGCAACCTATCAAAACAATTGAATCAGATCATTTAAATTCAATGATAAAATTGAGAAATTCTTACCGGTGAAACCGTCTCTATAATCAGTTGAAGCGCCTATAACAAGTTCGGACGTTAGATGGAGCGCTCTGACTGGACCTGGTGGTTCTCGAACTTCGGCTTTAAGCGCGCCGTCGATTATAAGCATGGCTTCTTTCCGGTTACGTTCCACCGAGACCGAATGCCATTTGTCGTCGTTTAATCTGTAAGAAACTTCTCTTATGACAGCCATTGGCCCGGATCCGGCTTGATACTGGAATTGCAATTGGTTTCCACCGACTATACTCAGTTTAATATAATCCGTTGGACCTAAAACGAAGTTGATAGATCAAGTTTTGACATTTGAAAGAAATTAAAAGTATTTAAAGTGTAAATATTGTACCTGTGGAATGGAAAAGTATCGCATTGGCAGATGCTGTTCTAAATTCGAAGTAAATATCTCCGCTATGTCCCATATCAAATGTGGGTAAGTTAATAGTGGCATCGGCCACTCGGAATGTTACGACATTGGTAAATAAATCATCACCTTCGCAAATTAGAGGACCTAAAGTGTATCGACCCAGTTTTTCGTCTAAAGCGCTGCCCGTATCACCGAATCTTAGCTGTTTCACCGGCAGTGTATCTTTATCTGTCAAATCCCCTAAAAATAAACGTTTAGATTAATAGTAACAACTAAAACAAAACTTACTAAAGACATTAAACAAAGAAACCTTTATTAAAAAAATCTGTTTTGATAAACTATCATCGACAGGTTAACATATATGTCATCTTGTAGTATTAATTCTGGTATTTCTTTTCCCATAAGAATTGCCTCTTTGGCCGTTCTATCTGCAATTTCGTTTTCTTTAATTCCATAATAATTAATTTCTTGTTGAGAAGTGACAGGATTTCCAAAATTTTCAAAATATTGATTTTATAGGGTTAGCCAAAGTTATTAGAACGGATTTATTATTATTTGACATTAATGTTAGATTTGTTGATGGTGAAATATTCTCTAGTGACCACTCTAAAGCTTTCAAGCAACAAATAAAACTTGCCTATAATGACTATATAGCAAACGTTCAGTCATCATTACAAAAGAACCCGAGGCAGTTTTGGTCGTATGTTCATTCAAAAAATAAGACTTCTAGGATTCCTGCTGAAATGGAATATATGGGTAAATCTTTAACAGACTCCCAGTCTATTGTTGATTGTTTTAAGGATTTTTTCGGGAGTATCTATCCACAATCTGATTTTGAATTCGTTACACGGCCTAGTTTAACGAATCATAGTTGTATATGTTTTAATCCCATACAAGAGCATGAAATTATTCAAGCAAGTAAAAAGTTAAAGGATAATATGACAGCAGGTCCAGATGGAATTCCATCTTTCTTTGTTAAGGACTGCATCGGAGCTATCTCAGCTCCTTTAGCAAGGATTTTTTACTTATGTTTAAAGACAGCACAATACCCCAGTATTTGGAAGGAGTCTAAAGTTTGCCCTGTGTTTAAAAATGGAAGTAGGGATAAAGTGGAGAAATATAGGCCCATTTCTATTATAAGCAATATGTCTAAGGTTTTCGAAATTATTCATTATAACAGAATAATGATGAATGTTCGTAATCAACTTTCTCCTTATCAACATGGCTTTATTACGACCCGTTCCACTATAAAAACTTTGTTAAATATAACTCAATATATATCGGAAGCTGTTGACTGTAGAAAACAAGTCGATGTTATTTATACTGATTTTTCTAAGGCTTTAGACACTATACAACATGACGTTTTAATGACTAAACTTAAAAATTTTGGCTTTGTTGATCATGCTATTGAATTTATAAAATCTTATTTAAAGAATAGGACGCAATTCGTTTCATATCGTGGAATTAAGTCTGTCAAATATACAGCATTCTCTGGTGTACCTCAAGGTTCCTGTCTTATGTGATTTGACTTTTGTACATGTTATAGTTTGTCTTATATATTTTGACTTTTGTAATTCTTCATTCTGACACATTGTGTTCTCTTAGAGCCTGAAGATGGTCTTGTCACCGAAACATGTGTAACACTTTCATTTCATTAAATTACATCCTATGGGTTGACTTCGAGTTTTATTGCTACTACAATAAATTTCATTAAAAGAAAACCTGTAAAATATTTACCTGCGTCAACTTGCCACACATCGAAATTGGTTTCGCTGTCACAATTACACCATTTAGTAGCATCCGAACAAGTGCTCAATGTGCCACATTCGCATTTTCTCGATCCTGGTAAACCGCCTCCCCAGTAGTCCATTTTTTGGTTATGTCTCGAAACCCACCAAGAATATGGAGAGAAAGCGTTTTCTTCCGATGGAGAATTCATCAATCGCGCACCCTGACAAAAAAATGCACAACATAATTAACATATTATATTTTAAATATATCTTGTTCACTTACCTTGCAAGCATACTGAATGTGTTGTCTACACGAAGAACTTCTGTTTATCAAAGCTGCTATTTGGTCATCATTTGCTTCGTAATGAATGTCTTGGATAAAACTACCTGGTTCCTAACAACAACAAAGGTTTGTACAATAAAACAAAACAGACACAAAAAGTTTTTAAAAATATTCCTTAACATCTGAATGATTACATACAAAATTTATCATAGACTATCCACCTTGGGATATTTGTTCAAAAGGATGTTGTTAAAAATACTTATATCCTAAAAGGTGTGTCTGGGACACACTGCAGCGTAAGGTACGATTTAGCGGATAAACTCACCAGGATAAGGACAGGAATACTTTCTATACCGGAACCCTTCTGTGGAAGCAGCAAAGATTCAAGTCTAAAAGGAAATTGATAATGTGGTAGATCAAAAAAAATCCACAATCTTAGGAAAATAATTACCAACTGTGGCATCCTGATAAAATGGGTCTAAACAAAACCAGGAAGCACTTGAGAATGTAGATTTTGTGACATATAGAATGAAAACTACTCAGCTACTGTTACTAAATAAGCCTACACATTATCTGACAGCTTATTAGACGAAAGAAGAGGAGCAAGATTCTGAGAGGTATACAATATTTTTCTTTAGGTGTCATCTTCTTATTTAAGGTAAAACAGGAAGAATAGAATAAAACATTAGATTTTCTATTGGTTAAATATTTTGATAGTTAACCATAACTTGAACCCTTGACTGAATGATATGAAACACTTGCTTTGAGGTAGCCAAGGATTATTTGTTAACCTCAGGTATTATAAAGGTTAATTATAGTTGTGGTTGAGTAAGTTTTCTCAATCGAATTGACCGCTTCTAGAAAGACATCAAAAAGGATAGTCACTTTTGATTTCGTTTTAACAACATTTACCTTTCATATAAAGGAATATTTATGGGTTCTGGTCCTCTGATTATTTTTTGTTTTCATCCCTTCACACATAAATTGTTCAATAGGCCTTAGTATTTGACGAAAAAGATTTTTGGTGGATTTTTGAACATTGTGAGATTTAATTTGGAATTTGGCAACTTCACACGGTTTTGTTTATCACCTATACAAACTGTATACCAAAAATCAGTCTAAAATGGTTACTTTAGGTTTGTATATCCTGAACTAATTATGATACTGCTGTGATTCCTTAATAAGATAGATCATCGCTTAATTATCAAGTTTAATAAATGTTACCTGGAATCCATCAACTGGTGTAGTTTGCTCGTTGCTGTGATGCAGAACAGTTCCAACTCTACCATCAGAGTAAAATTCGCACGTCACCGGGAACGGAGCCAATGGTCCGCTACCATCTACATCGATTTTAATTTCCACGTGTTGACCAACAGCTTGTACGTTTTTATAAGCTACGCAAGAAAGGGAATTGATAGAAGTATGACAGACTGCTCCTCCGTAACCAGTATTCTAGAATAAAAACAAATAATTTATACAATATTTTAAATATCTTTAATTCTAAAACAAACCTTGCAAATACAGAAAAATTCTACTGAATTTTGCTTACAAATACCACCATGTTGACACGGATTAGGATTACATTTATCCGTCATTTGACAGGCGTCGAAAACTATTTCGTCGTCGCAACAATATTCTTCTTTCGTCCAATCGATGGGTAGTTTACTGTTACCTGTAAAGTAAAATGTTACAGAAACTCGACCGACAGCAGGTTGGTTAACTTACCATCTATTCTTATATTTTTCATGCAACCGACAAAACCAGGGAAAATGACATTCGTATAACCTAAAGCAGCGCTGACACCACCTGCGATAAAATACAATCCTCCGGTGACGATTTTTAAAACACGAGTAGTGATCATCGGTCTGTAATCGACGCTAAATATAATCTTATTGGTCGATATAGTAAGTACTACTGTATGCCATCTGCCATCGTTGAATTGTTCCACGTAATTGTCGAAGATTACTTTAGGATTGTTGGGAGACACTAGTTCAACTTTGAGTTTACCGGCGTCCAAATATACCTAGAAAAAACGATTTACCATATTAGATCCAATTTTGTTGGAATTTACATGAATTCAACTAGCGCCAAAAGAAATATTTACTACTTACTGCTACATATCCACTGGTAGAGAAAGAGTGGTACAACATAAGTCCGTTATCTTCATATGTCCTGAAGGCGAAAGAGGAATTCATGGACGACATTCCTTCATATCCCTTCAATCTCGCGAAAGAATGAGGAGTTTTGAACGTTACAGGAACAATTTGAGGTTCCTAAAAATGATCAAAAATAAGACGATTCAACGCTAAGGAAATTTTAACAAAATATTTACCGGACAGTTGTAGAGAATGTTGACTTTTTCGTATTTAAAATTATTCGTATAACCATAAGCTTCTTTGACTTCTCGGAAAAAATTTGTAGAATTTAATTGCAAGTTCTCCATGCATCCCGTAAAATTTTGGATGACCACTAAACCTTCTTGGGCATTAGGAACTCCACCGACATAAAACTAAAAAAAAAGTTTGTAGCTACGAAATGTAAAACCTCAAATATAATTTTAAATTGTCTTGACTGAAAAGTTGTAACATTCTATGTTAACTATTACAATAATTATTTAAATTAAATACATTAATACCGCTAGCACAATCTATAATAGGGAGATCATAACAATAGATTATAAGTAATAATTTCTATAGTTAGTTCAACATTTAAACTCGACTGCGGTAAGATCGCGTTAAAATTGTACCTAGCCATCAGGTAGAATGTGGCTAGTTGTGTCCCAAAGTTGCTGGGGAACAGAAGATGGAATAAAACACAACCCAAACGTTTATGCTTTTATTGAACCGTGTTCATATCTTTGCTGAACCGTTTATGCCTATACGGGGCGTTTATAAGAACAGGATCAACGTTTAAACCTATTATTGAGGTGATATTGCATGCTCTCTTCCATACAAAAAGACCTTTTGGAGACTGCACTTTTTTCTTTTCCTGATACCAGTGAATTGGCGACACCGCAGCGCAACAGGGGAGTCATTTCTTATCAAACGAGCACAGATAAGTCATTATTTGTCTAATATTATCGGAAATGTTACAAAAGGTTCTCGGTTGTATCTTTGTCTTAATATTTGTATCTTTTAATTACTTGCGTACCTACATTATTAATATAGACCGTCATTTCCCATTTAAATTTACTCTCAATTTTAACTATATTTGTAGTTTTACTGATTATTATATTTAACATGTTTTAAATTAAAAAGTTTCATTGTTGGTGTCATGGCACCAAGGAAATCTCTTTATCGGTTTTTTCTTATTCACAGACAGTTTCTCTGTCATCTTCTGTCTAGGATTGATATTTATCTTCACATAGTAGGTATTTATAGCAAAAAATAATTAAATTAAACTTATAGGTAGAATTAAAAATAAAAAGATTTCAGGGGCGACCATTTACTAATTTCCCAAAAAACACAATTGTGTACAATAAGTCGGAGCTAATGAATTTACTCACCCCTAGCCCAGGCATTTTTTTATATTTGTGTAAAATAAGCATATTTTACTAAATAATTACAGAACTTTATTCTTATATTAAGTAGTGGCTTAGTGGCAAATTATATACTAAATTTTATTAATTTAATATCTTTACTATCTAATTAAGTGCAAAATTAAAGACCAATAGTTATTTTGTTATTAATTAACATCAAACTTAATTTTTCTAAATTACAAAGTGTATGAAGGAAACATAAAATACGACCCTTGTTGTTTATTCTTAACTCCACTTTGTTATTAAAACCGCTCATCAGACTTGTAAGTTAAATATTTTAGGGTAAACTATCACTATAATTAATACACAGAACATAATTTATATCCTTTTTACAATAAAATATGTATAAATTTCATAGTTATGTTGGTTTCAATAAGACTGAGATCTTGTGAATGACTGATTGTTTTTTTTTTTATATTTGGTGCTTATAACCGTCTTGTACGACTGAACTTTGAAACATAACTTTCAGTTATATATAACTATGCAGTTTTTTGTTGGTCTGATACATTTTTGTGAACAGTATTATAAAATTACACTTACTGCTCTATTTAGATTCAACCTTTGGAATTCTCCTTTGATTTTTTCGTTCACAACAACTCTATCTACAGAAAATAAAATATCTCTCCTATTTCTTGAAATAACAACGTCATGCCAAATATTATCGTCCAACAAACTACCAACTGAGAGACTAGTAACAACTCTCGAACCTAAAAAAATTAAAATCTTTATTAAAATAAATGTTTAAGGTAATCTCCAAATATTGAGGAGCAAATAAGGTCAAATATCTAGGGAATATAGTAAATGAATATAGTTATATCTATAAGTTTAAGGAACAACAATTACATATGGTGTTGTAGTTTGGTGGAAGAAGTTGAATAAGCTTCAGTGGTACGCTTAATCATATTGTGATGCCATTGAGGTATTAATAAATCTCCCTCTACTTCATGTATGGCTAAAAATTGGTAAAACAATGAAATAATAAAAAAATATTTGGTACTGGAAGTGTTTGCAATAGAGATGTATCTACAGAAGTTGCTAAAATGAGATTGAACAAAACTGTAAAAATCATATCTGATAGCCTGGCAGTGGCTAAGTCACTAGAATAAAACTGTATTGATTTCAAATTAATGTGGAAATGAACTTCAGGGATTAAGAAAAAGCAATAAAAAAGTCTAGTTGGTGCAATAATTTACAAACATTGTAGGAAACATTAGATATTCTAGCCAAGAAGAATGGCTAACCTAGCAAACCAACTAATTTCCAGAAAACAATATTGAATTGGATAGGATGTTAAGAACTACTGGAAATTGTAATAGGGCTACTAATTGAACCCAATCATATTATGAAACATTTTACAAACATTGTAGGAAACATTAGATATTCTAGCCAAGAAGAACGGCTAACCTAGCTAACCAACTAATTTCCAGAAAACAATATTGAACTGGATAGGATGTCAAGAACTACTTGAAATTGTAATAGGGCTACTAATTGAACCCAATCATATTATGAAACTACTGAAAATTCAAATGATTAAAGATCAATAAATTTGGCCTGGTCGAAATATCACCATTAACATAGGATATAGAAAGGAGGATTGTAGCCTACTCATGAGCCACAACTCACCTGAAACCTAACCTGAGGGTAACTTTTAGTTAAATAAGATTTGTTTAACTTTCAACATGGATAAAACATTTAATAATATTTACCTAAATCGATATTTAACAGCATTCTATTATCTCTAATTTGTAAGGCTATGTAATCTCCTTGAGTTCCTCTGCTATATAAGAGGATACCATTCGGCGAGGTAGTTTTGAATCGGAATTTGATGCTTTCTTTCAAGGCTGAGATTTGATCTCTGTATAAATCATATTTTACTAATGAACTGCCGTTGAAATACAAGTTTTCAGAATCTGAAATTACACATAAATTTTTAAAAACTGATTTAAAAGCTTATTCATTTGACTTACAATATTCACAGCCGAATAATTCAACCCTGAGTGATATTCGGTCTCGCCACCTTGTGGGATTTATTCGTATCCACTGGGCAATTATTGGTACTTCAAATTCATTTTTATGGACCGTATCACCATCGACATTACCTTGGAACATCTAAAAAATACTATGGTGTTTGTATGGTTGCATACGCATAACAAGTTGTTTGTACAGACACTTAGAAAGTAAAATCCAATTAATTTGGCATCATATGGGTAACTTAATTAGTCTTAGCAATGATAATTTAGGTCTACAGATAAACATTTAATATGACAGGCCCTGACAAATTTTGTAACGTATCTACCAGCAATTTGTGTTAGAATTATTTTAGTAAATACAAGGAATGGGAGCTCTATGAATGTCCCAGGAGAAATTTACTATTTAATACAAAGAGAGGTAGAAGAATATCCATTTTTATTTAGAAATATATTTTGAGATAACTTTCGCATCATATGGAACTATCAGTTCGCAAAATTGTCGCTGGTGGTTTGAAAGAAAGGATTGAAGATATGATTAAGAATGTATTAAGAGTATTTTTTAAACAAATCACTAAATGTCTAGAAATGGATGGTGCACATATTGATACTTTAGTGAATTGAAACAAAATACAAATTATTTTATTTCCAATTACTTATCATGTTTTAGTTAATTTATTTATCTTTTTAAAACTAATGCTTTATCTATTCAATTAATCAAAAGCAACAAAATATTGTTACAAAACTTATTAATAAACCAAAAGGTTATCATATATAATTTTTTTCAATGAAGCAGCTGATGTGTAATTCATTTTAATAACAAATTGTCGCTATTTAAAAAAAGGTACTGAAAAGTAAAGTAAAATTATTATTTTTTGAGAAACCTGACGGTTTTGGACTATGCAAAACATTTTGTAAAGAATAACCTTTTTTTAAAAAACAGATAATACAAAAGCCTCCCATATATGATGCCAACTTAATTCGACACATTGTATATACAAAAAAAAATTAGTGCAAAATGTTTATAAAATTATAATTTTTCAAAATTTCTATATAGAAGAATAGGCCTTTTAGAAACTGTTATTAAAACAATTTCATTTTGATAAAATTGCAAAATTTATAATTTTATTAATGAAATTAAAATGGTGTATTTACAAAAAACCAATGATTTTAATTTATGAATTATAAGAAAAGAAAAATAGAATAAAAGCAATAAAGAAACTTGAGAACCCAAAGGAGATAGACCAATGATTTATTATTAATAATTCATGTTAAAGATATTAACTAAAAAAGTTTGTATATATTTAAAAAATTGGTTATACTATCAGAATTGGGTAACCAAATATTGCTAGAAAAGAAATGAGTTTTGTTAATATGCACCTCAGTCTCTCCCTCAGAATCTTGGAAACTCTTCCACCCTTCATTATCATCTGAATACTCAATAATGTACTCAGTGACGAACTCACGGGATTCAGCGCGTCCTTGTGTGGCTATGGATCTGATGTCATGTCTGTATCCCAAATCAAAGGTTAGTTTTTCAAAATATGTACTGTGACTTGGGCTCCAAGCTGATCCGCCTTTTACCAAAAATTTAGAGATTCAAGAGAGAAATGTTAAGATATATTTTTAAAAGAAAAGTTTTAATTTGGTGAATTTTATTATCAAATGAGTTTATTAATGTAAATAGTAATTTATTGTTAAGCCACCTATACATTAAAAGCATTTGATAATAAATACATGTTTGTAAAATTTCCTTTGATACCATTGTTATTTAAATACTGATCCAAAATATATTTAAAATACATGCAGGTCAAAAGTCAAAGCTACTAGGTTAATGCTGAGAGATCATGCATAGGATACCACAAATTGTTATTAACAAAGTAATATGCTAAAAAAAATTAAGCAGTAAATATTTAAAATTAAAATAATATTCTAGAACATGAGTGTAAAAATGTGTGTAACTAATAGTGGAATTGCTGCTTAATTATTTTTATTACATACAGAGTAAGATGTTAGTTTTTTCAAAGAGTAAATATTTATTTTTTATTGTAATAATGATAATAATCTAGGCTGTCTTCAAAGAACGCATTTTTTTATTAAATAAACCAGATTTGCAACAGATTCTCACTATAGGTGAAGAGTTAATAAGAATCTTGTTAATTAAATATCAACTTAAGACTCTTAAAATTACCCAGAAAACAAAAGAAAATCAGGATACTTCTGCTCATTGATGGCCCCAAAATAATATACAATTTGTAAAATAGAATTAACGCCCTCTATACTAAAGACAAAATAAACCTTAAATGCAACTTTTTAATAATCCAAAAATAAGTTCTTTAAATTCAGCCTAGTATTTTTAAGCATGTGTCTATTTCTTTTATTATTACCATAGTATCTCCCCTCGCTTCTTTGTAAGATGTATAATCCAAACCATTGGATCCATAGCTGATCTGATATTCCATAACATACTCATTACTATGAGGTCGACCTTGGGTCCATATTCGGGTGATGTTCATCGGTTGCCCCAAGTCAAAGATGAAATATTGAGAAAAGTCACTTTCTCTGGCACTCCAAGCATTGCCACCTTTATTTTTAATGAACATTTATGTTGTTCTTTTTTATTATTCATAAAGTATATATATAACTCCATGCAATCAAATTAATATATGTTACCATAGGTAAATGAAGCTCATATGGAGCATTTGATCAAACTTACTAATTGCAAAAGGTTGACCAAATTTTAGAATAGCAAAAACCATACCAATAAAAAATCTTGGTAACATTCAAAATTGTTAGACACTACTCTCAACATGGATTTACATATACTACTAACATGTTTTATAATTGGAAGAGAATGTAATTTTCTTATTTCCTACAGGAATTATTCCCTCTGATTTAGTAACATACACTCACTAGACATGTATTCTAATTAATAACAATAAAAATAGAATTATAGATGAATAAAATGTAGAATTGTAATTGCATTGCAACAATTAATCTCCACTTTTAAAATCTGTTTATATTAATGTACTAATTCCCTTTTTGTTTTGTGTAATGTTATACGCATTTATAAGGGTACCCTTTCAAATGTCGGTTTTTAACTATACATATTATGTTACAGAATAAAACCAGCCATAAGTAATCCCTTCAGGAAGTGCTCTGGAAGGATCAGGTAACCTATATTGTTCTAGTTCAGTTACCTTTGGAAATGCGATGTTGCCAAACTAACTAATCATAAATAGAGTTAGTTTATATCACCACACATGGATCAGATTTGGTTTCTAAATATAGAATAATTTGATATTTTATTTTACCACTGTATATAAAGTTTGTCTTTAAAAGTATTTTATTGATAAAACTTAGTATTGATAAAACAAAAAAAATACTACTAAATTACAAAAAAACATGCAAACTATCAATGCCGTCTCAGGAATTCAGTTCCAGTATTCTCTAAATATTCCACCAAAGAAAGAATATCCAACTATAATTTTCAATACATTTTTGTTATTTTTTTTTTAATTTGAGAGTTAATCAAATAAAAAAACCTATATATGCAAGAAGTATTCATATTTAACTATATAAGTCTTTTTAAATTTTTATATTGGTACATAATTTTAATGGTGGAATTATTTGGAAACTAGGCATGAAAATCAATGAACACACAACATCTCGTGCACATAGAGAACATTTAAAATACAGTGCCACACTACTGGGTGGTACAACACACACAAGAATTAAAACTGCTTTTACAGAATGCACATATAATACTAAAATCATCTAAAATGTTATGGATTGAACTAAAGATGAAATGAATCTAAATATATTCTTTAATTATTTAAGTTTACCATAATCATTTTTTTCTAAGATTTCTTAAGAATATAAACCATCCAAGTAACTTTGTGTCAGTTGATAAATAAAACTATTTGTCAGACAAGTGCTACAAATCCAAAATATTATATATATTATTTTCAGAGACACTGCAGACAAACTTCAAAAAATGTATTTTTCCTAAATAACTAGAATATTTTCTAGTGCATTGATTTTTTATTGTTTGTTAAGTAAATAAACTTTTTAATGTTCTGATGAATACTCATTCGTCTTGTAATTACAAAAAAAGGTAACATTTATTAAAAAACAAATAATTGCTTAAACATAAATTTATTAACACATTAAGGGTGCTAGTTCAACTTATTTATAAATTCTTTTTGATCCCCATAATTTATCCATCACTTATCTAATTTCTTAAAATAACTTTCACAAAAATCTTCATCAACATCACCAACAGGAACACAGTTTTTCATTAACTCTTCAAAGGTTATAAATTTAAATGTTCCATCAGCTACACAGTGATCTGGTTTACTTAGAGCTACCGAAACACAATGGTTTTCATCCAATAAAAATTCTTGGAAATTCCAATTGATTTTCTCTCCTTTTATATACAGTTCAGTGTCACTGACAGTTTTGTTTTCAGGAAGATATTTTGTATTTACTTTGAAATTTATTTCTTGGAGATTTACAGTTATTCCAACACCAAGGGCTTTTACATAGCTTTCCTTTAGGGCCCAATGCCTAAAAATTACAACAGAAGTAATGTCCAAAAGAGTACTGCCAAAAATAGAGAATATAAAAGGCACACCAAACATTTTTATTGACTTCAATAACCTTGCTATTATCCAAAAATTTTAATAAATAGATGTTTATTGTTTTTTCAATGAATGGATCTTGATAAAAATATATCCCTACCAAACCATAAATGCACAGTTCCAAAGGTAGATTGGTTTTTGATTTACACAAAGCAAAAGTTCAAAATAATCTAAATTTATGTGAGTAGTTAAATTATCTATTTCACTTGGGCTGTTAAACTGATAAAGTTTGCTTTCAATATTTCAATAATTGTCCTCTGTTGAATAACGTAGGGTATACTATTTTTAAGTTCAGAGCAAGTACTCACCTACAAAACATTTTAATCTGTTCCCTTTCTCCTCCAGCACATCTAATATTCACCCATTCATCTGGAGAAAACTGTCTATTCATTATTCTAAAGAACTCACTTAGAGTTTTTCCACCAGAATATTCAAACTTCATGACATCAACTCCTAATAATAAATTTTCTGCACTTTCACCCACACACACAGTATAATTTCCATGATGTGATACATTAAAACATAAATTGTCAAGATTATTTTCCAACAAAGGTTTTCCCTTATCATTACGTGTAAAGTTTATTGTGTTATAACTCTGGTTTGAAGCTTCTGCTACATATTTTCTTAACATTAGATCACCTATTAATGAATATTTCAAATCTTTTTTAAAGACAAATCTTTTTAGTCGATCCTTTTGATCACTTTGTATACAGGAAGAAGCCAGTCTAATTTCTGATGCAGTGGGATTCCACTTGGAAATGTTAAATGCCCAACGAACACTTTTTTTACTCATATTTTTAAGAAAATGTCTTTATTAATATAAAAAGTTTATTCACTTGTCTTGATTTCTATTTTTGATTCCTAAATAAAAAGGAAACATTTTCTCAATACATGGTAAATGTAACACAAGATAAGTACTGGCATGCATTTGTTTACATAAGCAAAAACTTTAAAGCTATACTTTGATAATCCTGTAAGTTTAGCTTCAAATAAATAAAATTAGTATATAGTTTAACTTTATGCAGGTTAAATTAGTCAACTTGTTAACTCTTTTTTTAGATTAAAGTTCTATTACTAAAGGTATCAACTTTAATTCAATCCACAATAAATTAATACACAAAAATCTAAATCTAATTAATAAACCATAAATTTAGTGACTCACCATATAAAACTGCGTTTCTTGGGCCCCTTTCATTCATAGATGAAGTAGCAGATACTACAGCTTTTGCAAATAAAGGTGTGTTACATTCATAGTCATTGTAGTAATCTGAAACGAAAATAATAATTGTTCATTATCCATAATAATTAATATTCTTATGAGTCATTGAAAAAATTTTTCACAACCTGTGAAAGTATGTAATAAGCACAAAAAGAAATATTTAAGTAATTAAAAGTCATTTTTAAGTAAACTGTGTTAAATATAATTATAAAATATCTTTTATTTTAAGCTATTTAACGTTTTAATTAGTTAAGGTCGTTAACTAGGCGGGGTAATAATAATCACATAAATATTTAATAGTATTTTATAAAAATTAAATTATCTTACCTGCTAAAACTAATTGTGTATAAGATAGTGAAAATAAACAAAGACTTAACAGCATCATCTCAAACTCATATCACTTTCTAAAACTTCGAAATGTTACAGATCAGTCTATCAACTAACAGATTCTACCATGTTTTATTTTTGTTGTCATCAAAGCTGCGTTCTTTGGTATACTCCTGTCAATATTGACGCTAGCTAATGTCAAAAAATTAATTGTTAATAACTGATTGTAGCGAATAATACAGTTTATAATCACAGTTAAAGTAAATAACAGTTTAGTTTTAGATTAGCCTATAATTAAACCACAAATAAAATAATTTTTTTGAAAATAAAAAATAAAGTTCAGCTAATTGAAAGTTGACGAAAATAACACAGCATATTTTGACTTTGGACAAAGGCACGCCCACTGTTAGTAAGGCAACACGTATATCAGCTAAGTGTATGGAGTATTGCATATCTAGTAGGAATGTGTTCAAAACGTACAATTTTATTCTGTATAATTCCTATGTCGAGGGCATGCCCATTCGCCCATTCGTGAGATCTGGGATATAAACAGCCAAGAGGAACTGAGTTGAGGGAAGTATGCTTTGGAAAAGGAAAGTCTGCTTTTGCTAGTCTTAAAAGAAACTAACAATTTTTTTGAAAAATAATTGAAGTTACCAAAAACAAACATTTCATTGGATGATAAGTCCTAAGCATAGTACCGTAACTGTCCAATCTTTCAAATTTCACAACTATAATGCATTGTCTCCGCCTCGGTCTTCTTATATCTTTTTCTTTTATAAGTAAAAGCTTTTTTTTAATTATTTGTATCAAACAATTACTTTTATTTGTTTTGTTGTTATTATTGTTTTGGTTTTTCTTTGTGAGTAATGAGATACTTTATGAGCTAAACGATTAAATTTAAATTGGGGCTGTGTTATGACTTTATTTTATAAATATAGTAATTTTATTAAATTATCTTACACCAACTAATACTTAAACTTCAAACAAAGAGCTTAATTAAACAAAATAACAATTTCTTTTGAGACTGAGAGTCTCATAACATAGGTCTTCGTCTCGGAAGACATTTTGAAGTCTCTCTCTACTCTCTTCATACAATTTCTTCTTTTGTGTTTTCTGTTAGATTTTAACTGTAGAAATTGTGAAACAACACATTTTTAAGGTTAAGTACCTGCTAGCAAATTATTATAATCAAGTTTTTTTTCATAGGTATGATAAAATATAAAATTAATTAATACATTCTAATTACACTTCTATAGGTATGTGTATTTATTTAGTCTTTTTATTTTCAGGGCAATCATGAAAAAACAAATTAGGTAGGTAATTTATTCTAATAAAATATTAATTAAAGTACCTACCCTTATATTTATTTTTTATTACCAATCCTTTAATAAAAGCATTTTAATTGTATCGTTTTCTTTTCTTTAAATAATACATAGGTACACTTTTGATTTATTCATTAGTTTTGCTTCCAGTCAATTTTACTCGAATTGAAAGACCCTTTAGGACCCTACGCCCATTCATTAACTACTTATTTACATTCTGTATTTACAATTGTATCGTTTCAAGGGGACATTACAATGTATCTCGGCAAATTAGCGGGATATGTAAGTGTAGGAGGGTAAGTTTTGGCCAATTATCCTTTAATTTGTATGTGATTGACGCGTGCCGAGTGATAATCCCAGCAGATACAGATGGTCAATTTTGGACGTTTGAATTAGTTAGTATTTGGGTTCGATGATTAGGTAGACAAATTTATTTTCTACCGAACAAATCTTACTTTAAAATATTGTATGTAATAAAATTTATTTTAATTTATATTTGTTTTTAAAACTAATAGAAGGAAGTGAAATTCAGTATATTATATAAACGTTTTTAACGTGGTTATATATGCAACCACACATGCATATTTAGAGGATGTTGACTGTTATTATTTCATGAGTGTTAATAGTTAGTTGTAATTTTGCAGTCAATTAATGTTTACTAATTACATTTATGTATGTGTTTATTACTTATTAACTTTTAATAAAAATAACAGCTTTATTGTCAAGCCTTTTACAGCTATTTTTAGTGCAAAATTATAACTAAATAAGGTCTAAAACTAATGTTAATATATTTAATAAATTGAAACTTTTTTTTGGGATATTTGATGAAGACAGGCCCCTTATTGAATGCCGATTGCTAGACACTTTGTTGAGTACACAGTACACTCCAAAAGACCATTACTGATGTCAAATAGGTAACTACATAGGTGTTTTACTTTTATTAGCATTCCAAGCTTGGTTTGCAAACCCCAATTAGGTAGATACCTAGGACAAAAACAAAATGCATTTAATTTTGAAATACTTTGGATATTTACTAACTTTTATGAACCATATGCTTTTAAGTATTGAGTATGTAATGATTATTCATATTGAATAAAGCAATTGCTTTTTCTTCAACCTTTTGCCCTATAAGCATTTTGCTACTGCTTTCCTTCTGTCTTATGTCAATGTGCTAGACACCTCGTTTCCTTATACCATAAGCGATGCTTAGAATATGCATAAAAGAACAAAAATACCTATTAAAAAGAAATATGGAAAAGTTTGCTTTAAAGATTTTGAGGTTGCCTAAGTAATTTATTTGAATTTTTTCCCATTTTAATTATTTTAATTTTTTCCCATTTTAAAACAACATGAATCTTCTATAAATATAAGGTAGAATCTCCTTAACTGTAATACCGGGTGTCCCAGAAGTTTATAACCCATTTTAACTGCAAATATATCGAAACTTACAAACCATAGAGAAGTGCGGTTTTCGAGGAACAATTTCTTTTTATATAAAGTTTTTTCAGTATACATGTTTATTTAGCAAAATCTTATATAGGGTGTTTAAAAAAAGGTGTTTTTCAAATGCAAATATCGTCGATTTTTTTTAATGGAACACCTTATATATTTTTATTCTATCTGAAAGACGAACACTTTCCCTTCGAGAAAATTTATAATTTATTGAGGTTTTGAAGAAAAATGAGTGAGTTATTTGATTTTTTAGGATAGGCTGTTATGTAGGCATCTACGGGTTTCAATGTAAAAGTAGGCTTTGGAATTTTTATAGATTCAACAAACTGACATAACGAACTGTCAAAGTTATCCATTGCGATTTGTTTTCGACTTATTTTCAATAATGGTGCGATTTAGTTCACATGAAAAATCAAAAACTGTGTTATTGTATGCTAAGTATGAATCAGTTGTTATACTACCAAAAGAAGATTTCGTCAGGTATTTAGGAAACATCCACCTTCAAAAAACAGCATTAAAAAATGGTACACTATATGGAAAGGAAGAAATATCAAACACATAATGGTGATATTTTTTTAAATAGACTCTTACGTATTCAGGAAACATTTCAAAAACATAATAATCGAATATCTCTCCGGAAAATATCATCCACAACTGGAATTTCAAAATCCGAAGTTCAGAGATGTATGAAGCTATTGAAGTTAACTCCTTATAAAATAAAGATACATAAAAAATATATTAAATGGATTTTCAAACCAAAATTGTTTTTTCTGAGACATACTAGATTTCTTTAGAGTTCCTGATGTTTCACTAATAATGTCAGATGAGGTTGAATTTCATTTAAATGGGAGAAGTAAAGATGGCATCATAAACTCAATTTACTTTCAGCAAGACGGTGCACCACCACATCAGTCACTTGTGGCTAGAAATTCATTAACAGAAACATTTGGAGATAGGTGGATTGGGAGAGCTGGACCAATAGACGATTCCAGACTTTTTTATATGATCTTTTATCAAAGATATGTGTTATAATCCTATTCCAGAGACTCTAGAACAACTGAGATGTAACAGATGTATAGACCAAAATGGACAACACTTAGAACATCTTGAGGATTTTTATTAAATTAGATAATTTATAAGGTTAATTTTTAATAAAATTTGGTATATATCTGTCAAGTTTGTGTTGTTAGGTATTTTCTTTTGTAATTTTTTGTGTAGCCATCTCTATCTATTATCATATCTATTATCATTAAAATCCAAATAGGTACCTAACTCACTTATTTTTCTTATAAACTTTAACAAATTATACATTTTGTCAAAGGGAAAGAGTTCTTCTATATGCACTATAATGTCTCAAGAACTACGTAAAAACAAGAAAGTACAAAATTCAAAAATCTTCAATGCAGTGGCGGCCCATGCATTGAAGAATAAGGGAGGCTAAAGTCATAAAGACTGTATACATACAGAAAACACCGTTGGTTATGGGGAGGCCTAGCCTCCCTTGCCGCCACTGCTTCAATGTAGGTACCAAAAGCTAAAGTTTGTTTAGAGAACAAAAAAATGGCGTACAATAAAGTTTCTAATAAAGTGGCGTATTGTTTTAGTGTATTAATTTTGATATGAATGAAATTAAAATAAATTAATAATATTCAAATATTGTATGCAATAAAAATTCTGTAAATTTTTATCTACCAGGAGAATAGATTTTACATTTAGGTACAAAATTAACAAATGCAACTACTTTAATCTTTCGCACATTGGCTTGCGCATAGCCATAGCATCGTGTTGCTACAGCCTTGTATCGCCAAGGTCAAGTGAACAATCAGGTTTAGGCATGGTACAATATGGAAATTTGTTGTATCATGAGGTTTAGGTACCCTCGCTAGGTTTAGCTTTTAGATGTTTCACATAAAAAATTTCAAACTTTATTAGGATGATTGGTGATAGATTGATGTTGATTGTTGATGTTGCCATTTTCCGAAATATAAACAGGTAGTACCAACCACTACCAGATCCAATAATAAATAAAAAAAAAAGATAGTAGAAGTAGAAAGTACATTAATAATGAAACGGTTAAAAAATGGAAAAACATGATGTTATCAAAAAACGGACTGATTAAAGCGTAATTTTAAAGTCAAACCAATTTACCGCACACCGCCCTTTTCAAGTAGAAACTACAAAATCGAATTTATCAGTTGTAATAACCATTTTCCGCCAATTTTGCGATGTCAAAAGAATCCCACTACACGTGTATTCCAATACCCTTTGGAAAAGCGTGTAAGGGCGGCGCTTAACAAAACAGTAGGAGGGGTTTATCGAAAAGAGGGTTGAACTGTGCGAGGAATGCTGCGGTGTGGACAACTTTAACTTTCCTGATTTATCTTTAATGTCATCAGTTATCTTTGGGGAATCGTTTATCACTAAAAATTACTATTTAAATAAACATTTAAAATTCGTTTAATAGCATTGATTTTGAATTCCTTTTTGTGCTGTGACAAACATTTGTTAATTTCTTATTAAAGTTATGTGGAGTGATTACTTATTTTATTGAAATGCAAGAACACAAATCGTTTTTGATAAAAGACCTGCTGAGTGATGTTATTAGCAATGCGAATTCAAGTGAAAGTAAGTTTTAAGTTTATCATTTATTTTAATTGTTATGTAACTGCCTATAATGAGTTTTTCGATTTGGAATATGTGAGTGAAAATGAAATGGATGAATGAAAAAAAATGAAAATTCCCTTACGTATTTTTTTTATTAAACGAATATGTCCTCCGAAAAATTTGACAAATTATTGTATCATTACCTTTATCTTGTTGTACTGCATATAAATAGTAAAAAAATTAATGTTATTCTATATAAAAATAGGGATTTTTAAAAAGTTTATCCTTAAGGCCGGACATTGGCAGTGTATTTAATATAGGCAAACGCGACGTCCTTTCAAAGAGCTTTTAGCAAAAACTATAAGGCAATGAAAATTGAAAAAAATCAGTAGTATACTAGATATGTAAAGTTATTCAATAAAGAATTTTGAAGCTTGAGAGTACAAGGAATCATCCAGAAATATGTCTATTTTTACATTTCATAAAATGATTAATATCTCACTTAAACGTGATATGATTTTAAAAATATTTCTTCTTTGAATAGATGATATATCTACTCATAAGTCAGTGTTTTTAAAAATTACAATAAATTCGTTTTTTTCCTTAAAAGCTCTTTGAAAGTAATTTTTAAGAAATCAGAAATGGTGCCATTTTTTTACAAATTTAGGCAACTCTTTTATCACATATAAAAGAATCTTAAAAAATTATTTCCAAATTAGTGTGAGCATTGTCTAATTGAGGGCGTTGTGATAGAACATCTATTATGTATTTTTTGTATTACTTTAATTCTTAACTAATGTATGAAATGGTTGAGTGGAAGAACAGAGTATAAAGTGATTTATGATTGCTTTATACCCTGAACTCCGCCTTTTGTTTCTGGTGAAATTATTTATATTTATTTATAGATTTAATTATTATGGAAACAATAAAGTCGTTTATTATTATTATTATTATTATTAAATCTTGTATATCAGGTCCGCATTAGGAATTTAGAAAATCTTTATTTAATTTAATATACTATAATATTAATACTAATATACAGCGTGTCCACGGATGGGGTATCCTATAGGTGAAAAATGTTTAAATACCTATTAGTTTTAGTGAAAAATGTCATTCTTGATAAAAAGTTTTGCTTGTTCTGAAAGACCGTAGAAGATAGATTTTATAATAACGAAAAGAAAGACACTTGTGCCAGAGATCCATTTCATTCTAACAAAGTAAAGTACCTGCGATTTTTTCTAGTCAAATTTTAATTCTCTATAAGTATTTTTACCATGGTCCAAAGATATTCTAACAAGTCTGGTAACTCCTTTGATGTAGTAAAATTTGCCGCTTTCTTTGTGAGTGGCCGTAAATCATTGGTACAATAGCAAAAATACGTTATACGAGGGTCAATGGGGTATGTTTATTCGAAAGTGTGTCTACGAGGGTTAAGCGTGGGGTGTTTTGATCACATTAATTATTTATATTTTTGTATTATCTTTTATTGCGATTATTACATATAATATTCTAATAACAACAATGAAGAAACTTTTCGTTGTAATAACTAACATTAATTACCTGATTGCTTAAATTGGGACAGGTAAAAGGGTAAAATACTTAAAAAGGGAATTCAGAGAAAAGACACAATGTTTAAGGCTCTTTATTTGCTTATGTTGAAATATGTTGATTTCATGTACAATAGTTTATCTCTGTTAAAATATTATATTATTTATAGTTAAGATTATTTTGATTGAAAAAGTGAAAGTTTCCATTTATTTTAACATTTGGTAAACATGTTGCAAACCTTGTAAGGGTTTATCTTTGTAGTAAGAATAAGGGTACTCGAACACAGTAATAAAACTCAGGTAGACTTGCTTACTCTATTCTAAAATAAAGTAACAATTTGGACAACAATTTTCGTGCAATAAAATCTTCAATTATTTCATAAAAACAAATGATATCGACATCCATAATCTCAAACTCTTACTATTATCATTGTTTTCAATTATTACATATTTTGCAAAATTTTATATTTCGGATGTTCTTTTTTTTGAAGGTTGATCTTTTATTTGTCGGTTTACAAATTTGATTGTATAGTATATTCGAACTCTTGTAAACAATGAAAGTAAATAATCTTTATTGCCATTATATGGGAGGGAGAATTCTGCATTGGAAAAATCTTTAAAAAATATGTTTCCTATACCATCCTGTATACAATAATTATTAAAATTCAAAGCAAACATATTCTCTAATCTACGTCCTTTCTCTGATATCAAGTTCCTATAATCCGTTGATCAATTTTTATAATAGGAGAAATATTTTCGTAAGTTTTTTCCTGAAAACTTTCAATATTTTTCAATGACTTTCCATGTAATATTAAGCAAAATATCGCCACTATCGCGTCCATAGAATATATCTTAGAATATCTTTGGACGATGTTTTTACTAGTGGAGTTTTACTGGAGTCCTTTACTAGATTTTTGGATTAATAAGTAAAAAAAAAACATAAAAAGGTCGAATATTAGTTCTTAGTGGATCTATTAATCGTGTAATTTTTTTAATCCATTTAAAAGGTAAAACTTAGTTCCTTTTAATTTTTTAAAATGAACTGGTAGTTACTGCTGCTACACATTTATTTTAAGTTTATGCATCATTTTATTAAATTTCTTTACTAAAAAACTTGTTAATCGAAATTTTGACCATTTTAGTTTTTCCAGTTCGTTACTTTGAACTTTTGGAACCTATTTCAGTTTTTTTATGAATATGTATAGGTAATGGTAACCGAATATATTTAAACACTTAAGATTTTTAAAATAATACGCTCAACTGCTTTTTGGTAAATTTTAATTTTTGTTTTCTTCTTTTTTCCCTTTTAAAGAGCTTTTCAAAATATTGCCATATATGAATATGTATATCGTGAGTTTTTAATGACCATCCGGTATGTAGTATAAATATTTTCCTTCGCTGTTCAGTCCTTACCTACTCGTTATTGCTTAGTTAAGATAAACAAATGATAACATTTTACACTTGAAAAAACTTGAATGATTGCCTTTTTAAAATAATACCCCAATAAATATTCTATTTATAATTTTGATTTGAGAAAAAAAAAACATGTAAAATCTATGAATTAATATCGTTTAATGTAAATACAAATAGCCAATTCATATTCAACAGAATCAAACATGTTTGTTTTAAAATTAATCCAGCCCTGAAATTTCTAAAGGAAACTGATATACTTCAAGAATAAATGTAATATTATTTCGTTTATCGCGTAGGGTCATTGCAAGAGGCAGCACCTCTCGGGTACACTTATTCGCTCTCTTTTTAGGGACGTTTTCTCACTCCCAATGCCCAGCCTTAAAAAAATCATAATTTATTAAAACACTTCTGTAAATCTTACTAAAAGCAACATCAAACTAGCATGTTTAAGTAGTGTTGCATTAGCTACAGAGTCGTGTATATTGACACTATCAAAAATGTAATTGTCAGAATCTTTTCAAGTATCTGCATAATTTTCACTTATAATATCACAAAAGCTTAAATTATTCCTGGAATTTTTTTAAGGCACGAATATTTTGAAAATTGTTTTCTTAAAATATTCGTGCCCGAAAAAAATTTCCAGGAATAATTTAAGCTTGCGTGGTATTGAGTAAGAAAATTTCACACCGTAATTTGGCAAAAAATTATTATTCCAATCTGACATCTGTCACAGAGCTTAATAATTACTGGTACCATAGACTACCATTACTGGTACCTCCGTACCATAGAGATATATTTTTATTTGTCTATGGTCTGTATGTTGATGTTTCAGCGTCCTCTATGGTTTCAGCTGTCAAAAAATTTTCACGTGGCGCCAAGAAAAAATTTCCGGAAATTTTTTTAGTTGCCATGTTAACTAGACAAATTAAGGCATTTTATTGGTTAAAAAGTAAATATGTGACATTTTCGAGGTAATTTTTAAACAAATAAAGAAAAAGAACCTATGCAAGAAAATTTTTACCATAAATAAACCACAGCCAGAAGCGTAGTAAGCATGCCCATAAAAAATTAACCAGACGACTTCTGCTATATAATTCAGTGAAAACAGTATAAACCTTCAACTGTGGACCAACCCATAAATTCGGCAAGTAGCCCACAAAACGCAATAAATTGTATTTTTAATATTCATATTAACAATAAATAAAAATTTTGTTACGTTGTTAGGAGTTTAAAATATTTTTTATGCTTGCAGAAAAAATATTGATCCTAACTGTTGCGGAAATGAACTTTTCCGCAATTAGCTGCTTAACTTTATCTGCAGTTCGCACTTGTTAGGATAATAACCATACAGGGTGATTGATTAGTGTGGGGAAGCTCAGTAGATCTGTTATAGTAAAAATTACAAAAAAAAGTTATTAAGAAAAATTGTAAGCAGCTTTGAACTCCACATTTTAAAATTAGTTACAATCTTACAGGGTGTTCCATAAGATGGTGGCACACCAAACTTATGTTTTTTTTTAATGGAACACTCTGTATTTTATTTTAAATTCGAAATCTGCATCACTTCCACATCACAACAATGTAAAGTTTTATTATGTTACACCGGGTATTTAAAAAGTTATAACCAGGAAGGACTGTTGGCACGAAATCACATATAATCTAACCCAATCTAACCCTCCTCAGCAATCATAGATTAAGTTCCTTTGCCTACCTGTTTTACCTAAATAGTGGCATAATTTATTTTTTATATTTTGCACTTATAAAAATCTTCATTATAAAACGCATTTGCGTATCGTAATGTAACTTTTACGCACGCAAATTTTTGTTTTAAATGGTTGGCGACATGAGTGAAGTATCTAATGACAAGACTATTGACATTGACATTTGTGGTTAATAGCAATTTATTAATTTTATATTGATCTTTAAAAAAGTATTTGTGAATATGAATATCATCTTTTACTTATATAATACATTATTATTGGTGTATTAGTATAATTTTAAAATATTTGAAAACATTAACATTTCATAATTTAAATGTCAAAACTGTCAAATGTTATAAATTACACAGTGCTACCGACATACCTTTTAAAATCAAAATTTTCGTAATTACATAAAAATAATAAATTAGTTTAAAAAATTGATAAAATGGCAAAATATAAAAAATATTATAAACAAATTATTTCATATGGCTGTTGTGACACTCGTTCTTTAAAAAACTCATCGCTTCGCGATTCGTTTTTTAAACTTGATCTCGTGTCATAACAGAATTCCATATGAAGAAATGCGTTGTTTAATATACTATTAATTATTACCTACGCCTATGTAGGTATGTATGTATGAATTAGGGGTGAAAAGTACAGTCAGCTTTAGAATAGCATATACATGTTAAATGTGAATTTCGTTTACCTACCGAAGTTATAAAAACGCCCTGCTTCAACAAGATAGGAGTGGCAATTTTTAAAACACCTACAATTACTTACTTTCAATTTTAATTACCTGTAAATAAAATAGTGAATTTTATACCAAATTAAAAACTATGGATTTCGCAATTTATACAGGAGAAAATTAAATATTTCAATAAAATATTCTTTGAAGAAATGACAAAGTAATCGTAATACTTAAATATTTTTTAGAAACATTTTTACGTTTTATTTATTTTTTTTTATTTTCATATTTTGGAGATAGATACCTAAGTCAGAAATTCAAATTTTAAGGGTTGTTAACGATGTTGACCATTCTACAAGTAGGAGACAAAAATGTTCCCTCTGAACTAAAAAAAATCCAAGTGTCCGATTGTTTTTTCATATTATGTACTAAAAGAAAGATTACCTAACGAAGCTTACAGATTTAAAAAATAATGAAATTTTAACCAAAGCACATTTTTTTTAAAGAACAAATTGTACAAAAAATATTTATACGATGGTATAAACTAATAATTGTTTGTGATAACACTCACCTCCTTTTTTTAACAACGATTTCTTCAAAAAAAGTTTATAAGTCTAATAAATAAATTCAATAGCATATACATGTTAAATGTGAATTTCGTTTACCTACCGAACTTATAAAAACGCCCTTTAAACGCCTACATTAAATGGTTTTTGGGGATTAAGTTTATTTACAAGGAACAGAGGGACAGGCAATTTGTCAATAAAATACCTTATGCTGCAAACATTAAAGATGTGGGCGTGGACCACTGTTAAACTGATTCAAATTTATTATTATTTAAACCGTGATTGGTTATTCACAATAAATAGGCCGTCCTTAAAATTAAGGCCATCCTTAAAATTAATTCATTGTAAGCGATTTGAGTTTGAAAATGTATATGGTATTCTGAAGCCGATAGTACCTACCTACACCTAACCGACGCACTCCGGAAAACAGGAATAAAATATTAAAAACACAACAAATAATTCACTGGTAAAATATTTTACCTGAACGAACAAAATGCAATCAAAACCATGACATGTGCAACAAAATTTTAACTCGAAGTGTACTACAAAATCTAGATGGATTCGCCGCTGAGGGCGCGTTTATCAGCCTTTTAAAATATTTCAAATAACTCACATTTTAGGTACAATTTTCTCTAAAACTAAGTAAAATTTTTACTCCAAAATTTCAGTACTTATTGATATTATCATGTCCCACAAGCTATGCATAGTTTTACATTAAATTTTTTTAAATAAACCAAAATAAATGTTGTAGCTATTTCAAAGAAAAAAAAATGATGTAAAAAATATGCATGGCCTTTCGGGTATGATAAACTAATCTCAATCCAAAAATGTGGTTTAAATCGAACAGTGAACACCGACGAAAAATGTTCCTAAGTAAAAAATTTAAGGTTTTGTCAAGAAATCTGTATTAGTTCTTATTTATATTTCTTCAAATTTGAATAGATTAATAACAAAGGCACCTTGAAAACGATGTCACGAAAACAGACCCAAAAATATAGTTATTTTAAAAGTTATTACACTAAATCATTTTGTGGTGGCCACACCGCGGTTTACAATATTTAACATTTTCTTCTATATTTTATTGTTTAGCGACGACGCAAATTACAAAAGCAGTTTGTTTAAATCTCGCGTATCCAGGTATCCTTTTGTCTAATGTTTTTAGAAAGTCGAGAGAATACAATTTTCCACATTATGAACCTTTCCAAGATGATTCTCTTCCCCCAAGTCATAATTAAGCCTGCAATAGTCACCTCTTCAATGTGCCACTGCTCCTCGACTTATGATTTGCCAGCTGGGATTCTCCAATTAGCGACTCAATGCGTTTTTGAGCAGTTTACCTCTCGCTTTAATGAATGAACCACCGCTTTGTGTTCGAGCCTTAGGCCGATGCTCATCGCCGTGTTTTTGTTTTCAAGAGTTAAAAATCCAGTTGAGTTATTGTCTCCTGTGTTTTGTTTTGGGCAACTAACTGCCGGAAGCTGAAAATTTGAAAAAAAACTCGAAAAATAATTGAATAAAATACCTAGAAAAGAATTATCAAGGATCCGAGTCGATGTCCCATAAAACTGATGTGGTGTGGACCTTGTTACGGGTTGATTTCATTTCATTAATTTCAATAATGTTAGGAACTTACCAAAGTTAAAATGCAGATTTTCTTTATAAAACTCTCCTATTTTTCTAAGGTATAACACCAAGTAAACACGAGTAATAATTTAATACACAAACATAAACAATAACCTCTTTATTTAATTGATGGTAACATTCACAATTCAATTGTCAATCTTAAATCAGAACCACAGTAATAGAGTAGAATTCTGTGTTCAGAATTCTTTCTGTATTCAAGGACGTATTATTTGACCATCTTCTTAAAAATAAATAAACTAAATTTAAAAATAAAATAACTACCAAATTATCAATTTATAGACTTACTTTTTTTTGGTGACATTATCTTTCCTTTTTTTGTTAATTTGACCTTTTGAAGCACATGGCTTTAATTTAATTTTTCGTATTTTACGGATTTAAAAAACTGGTCTAAAACAAACAGAAAAACCCACTTTAACAAATAATAAGACTATATTACATAAATATTGCAATAAGTGTTGTAAACCCTGTGGGGGATTTTTATGTAAAGTCTTATATAAGCCACCAACATCGGTAAGTCTGCTTTAACTCCTTTAACTTCTTAGTTAAGTATAATTTCTGCTATTTTAGGCTTTTTCTTTTTGGTTTACTCTAAGTGTAGAGTGATTTCAATATTATTTTTACACATGTACATGTAGGAGTGCATCAAACTGTACCTGCAGCCTTATCTTTCTGCATAGTTCACTCTGTAGCTGTGATTCTGTCTTGCTAATACCTTTAACTGCATCTACATCTCCACCTGAAACAATAGAAAGGAATTATTTACCATTAATCAAAGAAAGACAAGTGAAAACCATTTGAAAGACTTACCAAATAAGTATCTGCAACCTTCGGAATTTCGACTCTTCAAGTAAGATCGTTTTTATTTTTATTTGGATTACATCTTGTTCAATTACTTCCCAGAAGAGACCACCATACCAGTTAAACTACAAAAAGAAAATCTAGGCCTAAAAATTTCTACATATTTCATAGTTAGATTTGTTTTTTTAAATAAGTAAATAACATGAGATTATTTTACTAATTAATAAAATATAATAATAAGATTAATACATACTGTGTTGTAAACCTTATAGTACTACAAGGGAATCGTTATTTAACTATTATTTTATATCTTGTCTTCCATATATAATTGTGGACATCGTAACTATAATAAAAGATAGTGCTTGATTTGTTATGAGCTCTTATGAGCTAGCCAAATAAATTCCAAGCTTTGACCCTTTTTAAATAATTTTTAAAGGGGTGCTAAGGCTGAACGGCAATAACCTAAATATCGAAACGTCACCAAAAGTATATCACAAGAAATAAAACGTCATTGAAAGTTTCATTTTTATAAAACAAACTAATTTTTTTGGATAACATGACAAAACCAAAATAAAGCTAGGTACAAAATGTATATTTTTAAAATCTACAAAAATTTGGCATTTTAAAATAAAATAAAAATAAAATATTTTGAAAATTTAGAAATTTAAACCAAGAAAAATGACATTATTAAAAGAAAAATGTTTATAAAACTGTAGTATAATTTTGAAATTACCAAAAATTTTGCATTTTATTGAGGAAGTTAATATACTAAGTGACATAAAAATCCGAATATCCAGTCTAAATGATTTTGTTTTTATAAAATTTTGTATAAGTACTTACTGAAGCATAATAAGTAAATGATAAAAATTTCAAAATGATTGCATTGCTTCAAATCCCTTTTACCTTTAATGTGTGGATGCACCCTGATGTGTTGCGTGTTCTCCAACGCGCCTAGACATGCTTCTGATCAGGTGGTTAATGTCCTCCTGTGGTATCTCATTCCAGGCAACCACCAACTACTCTCGATTCGAGAGTCTCGAAGTTCTTCTAGAGTCTGAGGAGGACGTTGCAAATTGAGCAATCTCCTACCCATCATATCCTACACGTGCTTTAGGGATAAGGGAGATCTTGGTGGTAAAGGTAACAATGTGACATCATTATGTTGAAAGAAGTCTATTGTGGCTCTTGCAACATGTGGTCGGGCATTATCTTGTTGGAAAGTTGGATTTTCCGGGGTGTCAAGATAGGGTAAAAGATGGGGTTCTAAAACTTCTTGGATATAACGCTGCGCGTTATCTCTGATAAAGATTAAAGGTGACCTCGGAGCTATAGCACCCCAATCCATAACTCCAACAGTTTGATGAACATGCCTTTCAACAAAAAACCGTGGAATTTTAAAAAAGTTATGAATGAATGTTTGGTTGCTGTTGGTTAATCGTTCATTCATAAAAAATAATTCATTAACAGGGGGTCATTAATCAACGATTTTGAGTGCTTTGAAATTCAACATAGATGCACGGTCGACAGAAAATGTAATTGAACGTTTATAAGACAAACTAGTTTTGCATTAAAACATAAAAGACCAAAAAACATTGGATAATAAAAACTATTACAAAATTTTAATTGAATACATGGCATGGCAGTGTCCAAGGCGTGGCATACTCCACAAGGGAACCAAAAAATGGAAGCCACAACAACGTGCACATTTTTCTTTCTTTTTTTTCCATAAACAAAAGTCATTCTGCCAGATATTCTGCTTCATTTTGGTCAATAACTCAGTATACTATTTCGCCTTTAAATATTTATAGACGTTTTGTCTTTTTTTATTACATCTTTATTTATCAACCTAATTATTCAACTATTTTTCAAATCAAAAACTAAAAAACAAAAACAATGTGCATACCTATTGCCAATTATACAAGTCTCGCATATTTGGCGCCCAACGTGGAAAAAATGCAGTATTAAAATATTTTTTATTGACTTTATAAATAGTGTATTGCCACCGCTCTGATACATGGTAATTGTTTGATTGCAGCTTATCCGAATGATTCTGATCAAGAATCCGAGTCCATGTCCCACGAAGCCGATATAGACATAGATGTCGAAAAGTCACCTTCCACCACGTCTATCAACGATGCCTTACCTTCGAAAGGAGTGTATTTTTTGGGAGAGAGCGAAGTTATCCAACCGGGCACAACAGCCGATGGCTCTAAAGGTAGAAAACCGCGACGAAGAAGAACAGCTTTTACCCACGCTCAATTGGCTTATTTAGAAAGGAAATTTCGATGTCAAAAGTATCTTTCTGTTGCCGATCGAAGTGATGTGGCCGATGCTCTTAACCTAAGCGAGACACAAGTTAAAACTTGGTACCAGAACAGAAGGTATAGTATGGTATAAAAGTAGAGTATAAATATACATAAAGATAAGCGGGGTCGGTAACAAAGTACGTAACACCATAGAGTATAAAAACAATCTATGGGTAATTCGACATTGGTACAGAGTTGTCGCAATTTGCAAAAACTAACGTCTTCGATACGTTCATAGTATGGGATTATCTGAAAAGTCTGTAATATCGGCAACCCATTGTTTTCCTCATACAGCATCCCCACTTTTTTATTTGCATGTTGGCTTCCACCCAAACGTAAACAAATACCTCTATGTATTTTTATATTATTATAGGTTATGTCAACAGTAATTACAGAATTACAGTATTTAGTATACTCATACTAAATGACTTAGAAACACCAAAACATAATATTGAATAATTTCTGGACCACCTGTTGCCGGTTACATAAACGCTAGTCAAAGTTCTGTCACTTAACAACGTATTAACTCTATGAAGCGCATGCGCCTATTTGAATTTTTTAGAATAATTTGATCAGTCAACGACAGTCACATTTCTTAGAGTGAATAAGTAGACTAGGCTTTGGAAAGACGAAAATTGTGTGTTTTGAAATTTGACTTCGTTTTGTTACTGAATTAACTAGATCCTTGAAATAATGATATTTAAAGAGATATTTTTAATTATTTTTACAGTTTATTGGTTTTGGTTTTGAGTAAATGACAGTTAGTTTATCAAAACTACAGATTACCATTAAAATAAGAGATTTTAATATTTACTAAATACATAATTTCAACAGCTACAACAAACCCCTTTAATTTCTATTTTAAACACTGTTTTTTAATTCCCTATTTAGTTTAGTAGCTTATATTTTTTATTCATTTGAAACCATATTAAAAAATTAATATAACCTATTAACGTCAAAACTAGAGAATCATTTATTTATATATTTTGGCATTAAAAGTCCATTTATTTATTTGTTCGTTTTTTTTTATAATCAAATTAAATGAACTAAAATCTAACTATTAAGGAAAAATGATTTAAGCCGACAACACCGCACCATCAACTTCATCTAAAATCATTAAACATGAAATGCTCGCGCACGCGCTATCTTTGCAAATACAAGTTAACAACTTGTTAGCTAACAGAGCTTTGACAAGCGTTTATGCAACCGACCCTAAGAGTATCATATTATTATTGTTACGCTTTATTTATTTGTAGGACAAAATGGAAACGGCAAAACCAGTTACGATTAGAACAGCTGCGACATCAAGCTTCAGTAGAGAAAGAGCTTCTTAACAGTGCTGGAATACGTAAAGATAACGGAGAATCACCCAGTTGTTGCCCTCCTACTAGCATCCCGAGATACACAACACAGTCCCCATGTAGCTTTTTGAGTTCCGCAGCTGCTGCTATTTTTCATAACGTCACTTATGTCCACGGATGTCAATTGTAGATGTATTAATTGTTTAGTTTTCGTTTGTGTAATTAAGGGAGAAAAATTGTTATAAGTTTTAGTAGAAAATGTTATTCTGTACATTTCATTAGTATTGTACTTTATTCACAATCAAACGAAGTAACATAACTTAATTTAGTATTCAGGCGGCAGCACAAGTGGTCCAAAATACCGAGTATAAGCCACTCTGTATTCCTGGCTTATTACAATAGGCCACTTCGTCCAGAGTTGTTACCTGATAACAATTCATAGTCGTGCTTCTGGGTTAATTCTCAGTTGTATTTCTATGGTTTACTGGTTTTAAAAAGTTTTGTTACTTCGCGTTCTAGTCATCAAATAATAATTACTAGTCATTAAAACTGTGTAAGTAAAACCTGTACAAACATATATTTAAATAATAAAAAAATGGATTAGGATTAGTCATAATTCAGTGGAGTATATATATACATATTGTCGTAGTTCAAAAAAGAAGATTGAGTTCCACGTGTAGTATACACTATTTTTTCTACCAAGTTTCAAAATAAACCACCATTTGAAAAAGAAAACGTTACTATAAGAACACAAGAGCAATTATAAGAAAATAAATAAGTTTGAAAAATCAATTAATAATTTATTGATTGGTTAATACACTAATCATAAGAATTTTCAATTAAATTAAATTATCTGAAAGAAATATGTGTAAGTAGGCTTGTAACAGTGTATCGATGTTAAAAACTTAATTTCAATATATTAAATTGTTTAAATAAATTGATTATGTCCAACTGTTGGTTCTGGCAAAAACGGTTTTCTAATTTCCATAAGCCTTATAATACACTGGGTTTGTTGCAATAGATGATTCCAGTAATAATCAATTCAGTTTTGCCACTACAAAAATGTGACATTTTCTAGGCCTTTTTGACATTTAAACCTCGGTTTTGTTCACAGAATTATATATTAATATATAAATCTATGGTTTTGTTTTTCTCAAATGTGTATCAAGTTAGATGTTATATTTGAATATATTAAGATGTTGCTTATTTGATTTTTGAAAATGTTTTATTATTTTATTTATAATAATTGTAAAAATACCTTCTACAATAAGGCCCTGGAACATCTTCTGGTAATAATAGTTGCCCGGGAACAGACATTGTAATAAGACGACAATTAACCGTCTAGATTACACAAGAAAATTAATCACTCAAATTAGATGCATGTTTGAAGAAAGGCAAAACCAAAACCGAAGTTCAAATCTTAAAAATAAGACATGTGACATAGAATTGATATTTTTCGTCCATGCAGCAAACATAAAAAGTTCGAAGGCTATTTATTTTTTTTTCAATAACAACATTAATAGTCCTGTTCAGATGTTTGGAAACATCTTTGAAATCAAAAATAATCTCTTTCTCGAGTTTGGATCGTATCCAAAAAGGCCTAAAAATGTCAGACCTTTTGGACCTGAAAATTTTGTAGTGGCAAAACTGAATGGATTACTGGAATCATCTATTGATTCGTTCTGATAAATGTTTTTAATTGGATTGATATTACGAGTAAAATTTACTAGAAGGTTCAAATATTTTCGTATCTTTCAATGAAAAATTCTGATTAACCAAAAATGAATGGAAAATGGGAGATTCTAAGAATGGAACACCGCTCTTTACAATATATTTACCTTGCCTGCATTCATCCATGTTCCGTCACTTTTTGAGTTAATTCAACCGGACTACTAGTCAACCTATTAATAGGTAGGATATTTTTAATCTGCACCAAATTTAAACAGTTACTAATTATCATTAATTGTTTCCCAAATATCTGTCGTATTGTTACAAACAAATATTATTTACTTTTGGTAGAACACTTCTTCGATTATCGTATAAACATTTTCACCAAATATTTTATTTTAACTTAGACATTATATAATAATAATATGTTATTTATTTTAACTTTTTCCTTTGTATGTTCGCCTGTTATAAAACATATGTTGTAGCTTATATATGTGTATAGATTCGTAGACAAATTATGTACCTGTTATTTCTTTGTAAATATTTTTTAATAAAAGATATCACTTCAAATCCATAGTTCTTTTTTTTACTTAGTTGTCCTAGTAAATTGTTCACATACATTTAAATAAAAATAATCGACGAATCATCATATATTATTTTGTTGCTTTTTTAATTACTAAACAGTGCCCCTGCGACATTTTTAAAAATTCAATTTTACAGAAACGTACTAAATGGCGGGAAATTTGAATCAAATCAAACTATCTTTTATTTGGATTCAAGAACGAAAGGAACATAAAATATATTTTAAAGAATACCACAATTATATTTCACTTTTACTGAAATTGAATTGATGTTTTTAATTGATCCATTATTGATGTGTTTGTATTATTATACTGAGTTGGGATAAAGGAAGGGATCAAGTAAATATCTTTAAAACGAAAAGAACAGTATTTATGAAACTTTGCGTGCAAGTACAGTGACGCAAAAGGCATCTGATGCCGTATTTTTGTTACTACTCCACTTCCGGCTTCATCGGAAATACCTGTAACTTATTTACTTTAAATAGGACACCCTGTATATTTTATTTTTAATTCATACATACCAAATTTGTAAAAAAAAAACTGTCAAACCATAAATTAAATCTCTTTACAGTTAAAAAATATGTTAATTTATTTATAAAGAACATTAAAAAATAAAACTTTTAGGAAAACTTCCAAAACATGACATATTGAAGTTACATTTGGTTTTTTCAAGGTAGCTATAATTCATTTGTTTGGAGTTGACAGCTAAGAAAGTCATTAGAATCGTAAAACAAGACCCTAAATCAGTAGCGCACGTACTTATTTATATCTTCTTAGGTAAGGAATAAGTAGTCATAATACGATATTTCGATTATTTTGTTTTTCGATTTTAACGAGAATAATTGTGGTCGTTAGGGGTGTTAAGGAGCGAGGGAAGAAAAATGATGGTGTTTAATTACATTTAATAAATAATGTCGTCTTGTATTTTCCCCCAAAAAGAAAATCAATATCAATTTTAATTTTTGTTTTTTTTTACTTGATTTAAAAAGACATTTTATAATTATTGCTATTAATTATTTTCAATTTTTTTATTTAATGTTTTTTTTATAAACTTAAACGCCCAAATTAATTTTTTTCTTAATTTTTGTTTTTTAGCAGGTGTTTTAGATTTAAAATGGTAAAACTAATAATACTTAGAAGAAATTTGACAAAAAAAACAAAATTTTATTAAAAAATATAGCCGTTACCATATGGTAACACTGGGCGCTTACACTACACAAATATTAATAATTCTAAAAAATAGAACTAATTTATCAATAAATGTATTATTTGGTATGAAAAATAACAAAACAAGAAATGCATAATCCCACGTCACATTTTTTACACCTGGTGCGTACATGCGATGCGCATCCCTCACCTGCACATCGCCTTCTTTTATTTTGGGGGCAGTTCATAACTAGATGGTCCAGTCGGTCGTATCGCAAATTATCTGAAACTCGATTGATATACTAGATCGCGATGCTGCAGGTCTTCCGACATGTTTAGGAGCAGAGCCGTAGGTTTTTATGTAGCATTCAACAATATCTCTGCGAAAAGCTAATTGCTGAAACCCGCCCCGTAAAAGTAAAATTATTAGACGTAACAGTTTCATCTGATTCACTATTCAAAATAGCATTGTTACTGAATTCGTTACTGAAATCTCCTATGCGCTCATTATTTATCATAACTAATTCTGCTGGAGCTCTCAGTTGTGAGCCAGGTAGATTGTCAATAAGACCACCCTCATCCTCATCCCCTGAATCTTCATCCGTTAGTATATTTGAATCGGGTGGCTCCATAAAAATGTCCTGAACATTATCATTATACACCATTTCAAGAGCTTCCTGCAGCGTAAACCCCCTTCTGTAAGCAAATAAAGTTTTTAGACATTTCATATTTTACAGTACCCCAAGCGCCCAGCGTTACCATTTAGTAACAGCACAGAAAAACGCCTGGTAGATATGAGGCTTTATAAAAATTAGCAGATTTTATTTTTTGCTCAGTTACTTTGAAGCATTATGTGACATAAAAGCTAATTTGCGTTTTGAACAAACAAACCACAGAAAAGATATACTTACACAAAGTTCGGCTCCATCACTTTTTTTATCAGTGGAAAACAAAATTATAATTTACGGCACTTCACTCAAAATGTAAACACAACAAAATGATTTTGCTCTAAAAAGTCAAGAATTTAACTTATTTCCAATGAACTGATGCTGCCAACTATATGTTAGAAGCCGGTACTTGCTCAGAACAGCAAATTTAAAAGGGACTTGTAATCGTAACCTTATGGTTACGCTGGGCGTTTAAGAGTTTTTGTATACATTTTCTATTCATGTAATAAGGTTGCGAGACATGTTTGGACATAAATAAATAAATAACCATTATTTTCAAATTGTTCCGTATGTTGATGCAATTAAAATGTCCATTCTCTTATTTTTATCATGTCGTTCTAGCATTTTTGTGCGGTTTTACTGCTATAAAAATTTACACATGGATTTCCTGAACTCACCTATATACAATTTTAACAAAGTCCTATTGACTAACTTTTGCTGCTATTTATTTTTCCCGGCTGAAAAGAAAGGTCGTAGTAAAAAGCGGACGAAGAAGCAACAGAAATATCCATATCATTAAATTTTTTCGGTATGTTTCAACTAACACAACGTTAAAATTTTAAAGGTTTTCCTTTTCGAAAATCTGGAAAAACTGCATAGCAGAACACTCGACGAACAAAAGCTTAGAAATGTTTTCCAATTAAATGTATTTTAGCATCATTACTGTCGAGTCTGTTTCCATTTACGGAGAATTCTCGAGAACGAATTTAGTAGAAAGAGATACGGGTTTACATAAAACCTATACAGAGCGTATTATTTACGGTGCTAGAACTTAACCAACCTCGTCGAGAAGAAATCGATAATTTGAGAATCATCAAGAGTCACAAAATCGTTCCAGATTTTTAATTTAAATACAAATAACTTAATTAATTTTAGGAGTGAATAAAATTGTTCGTAAGAGATTGAAGTACAATAAATATAATTTACACAAATAAATCCTTCTGGTAGGTATATAAGTTTTAAACTGAGGTTTAGCTGAAATCTAAGGTTGCAAAAGAAAAGAATAGATATTATATATGGGAAAAGAAGAATAAAAGAATATTTCACAAAACAAATTTTGGTAAAGATAAAGATCCGACAGAATATGGAGCTACAGGCTACAACAGGCATATTTAGTGAAGAAGACCTGATAAATAAAAATGAAAATTTGAGAAGATTCCAAAAAACGGCAAGAAGCTCAAGTAATAAAAAAAATACTAGAACTTAGCCTAGCCCAATTTTTACAAGTCCGAAGCGAAGGGTTCATATCCAGTCTTTAGGATATCAACTCCCGCGCCCCTTTACCACCCCCGGTCCTCCTGAACCGGTCTATACAAATTCAGTTCTTCGGTTCAAAGAACAGACTTGTTGTCTTGTCCGTTGAACCAGTTGATGCTAGGCATCTTTTTCTGGTATCCTCTTCTTGTTGTCCCTCTCGGTTTGGCAGGCTTCATTGGTCTTCTCGTGTTATCCGATTAGATCGGCCTCGTCTTTTTCTTTGGGTCTTCTTCTTCTTGGTGTACCTGTAACATACTTAGATTTTGATTAGTGTGGAAGAAGCTGGTTCTTCGGTCTGACGTACTTCCACTGCCCATCGCCCGGGTCGTAATTTAGCAGATTCCTGAGTTCCGCATTTGGATGGTCATCAAGTCTGGCAAAACCTATCTCCGCTTTATCATTCATAAGATCTAGAGTTCTGGTTGCAAACGTTCCAGGGTGCGTTCACTGCCTGTCGGATACATAGGTTCTGCTGGACTTGTACCATGTTCCTGTTGGTTTTGCATGTTTGCCCCCAAGCCAGGGATGCGTAATGTCAGGATCGACATGATCACGGTTCGGATGAGCAGCAGTTTTGTGCGCAGTTGAAGTTCGTTGTTGGCACTGTAGTGCAGACCTTGCAGTTTTTGCTTTTGCTACTACCGTTTGGACATGCTCTTTTAAAGTTAGCCCTTTGTCTAGGGTGACTCCCAGGTACTTCACCGTGGGACTCCATGGAACTCTCTGCTCGCTGAGTCTGGTGTTGTTTGTCTTCTTTTTTGACACAGTATGGCCTGTGTCTTGTCTGCGTTGATTTATATTTTCCATTTTGTACACAATCGTTCTACAAGGGTAGTTGCTTCTTGTAGATATCTGGATACCAGGTGAGAATGCGTGCTACGCGCTGATATTGCTTTATCGTCAGCATACAGGGATAACCTGGTGTTCATCGTTTTTGGTATATCCGCTGTGTAAATGGTGTACAGCAAGGGTGAAAGGACTGCTCCTTGTGCCATCCCAGCTTCCAATGTCGTGTATCTGGTAGTTGTGTTGTTGATATTGACTCTGGAGAGCCTTCCATCAAGAAAGGATCCTAGTAATTTTACTGGGGATCTCGGGATGCCAAACTCGTCCATATTGAAGAGTAGACCATGCATGTCGAACGCCTTGCTTATGTCCAGTAGAACAATGCCACTGATTTGGTTTCTGCTGAAACCTTCACTGATGTGCTCTACCAGTCGCAAGACTTGGTGCTCTGTAGAGTGTTTTGCTCTGAAGCCAAACTGTTCGTTTGGGATTAAGTTGAGGTTGTAGCAGATGCATTGAAGTCTCTTCTTGATAACCCTCTCGGCTATCTTGGACATCGCAGGCAGTAGGCTGATCGGCCTGTAGTTTTGGGGGAATAGTGGATCTTTCCCGACTTCCTGATCATGATGACATCGGTCTTTTTCCATCTCTCCGGAAAGTGCCTTTGCCTCAGAATTCCGTTGATGATCGCAGTAAGTAATACTACTCCTTTCAACGGAAGTCAACGTCGTCATGCTGGTTGAGTTGGCATTCCCGCTCCAAAGTCTCGAGAAGTGCTTGTCCTTTCTCCTCGTCGGTGTATACAATACCTCTCGCTCCATGGAGCGCGGGTATTGGTTTCCTGTCCTTTCGCAGTACTTTTTGGAAGTTCCAGATTCCGCTGTCCTGTGGGTTCAGCGTTTACAAAAAGTTCCGCCAGCGTTCGTGAAGGTGATCTTTCAACGCTTCTTTGACTCGCTGGTGGAGTTCGCTGGCTAATCGTTTGTCGTCTGGGTACAGGGTCCGCTGAGCCCTTTTTCTGGCTCTACGTTTCTCTCGGATCAGTGCCTGAGTGTTGTTGTCTATCTCTCCGTATTTCTTTAGCCTCTCTACCGTTGTTTCGTTACCGATAGCGGTTTCGAGGCGGTTTATTGCCATCTTCGACGCTATTAACCTCGGGAATCGGCACCACGACTTGTTCTAAAAATACTAGAGGACAAAGTGCAAACCACAAATGGTTATAGAAGAAAGAATTACTGCTTCCATCTTTGAACCTATCTGTAAGCTTAAAAGAGCGAATCCAGAATTGTGGACCAAAAGATCTTTACTAGCACATTTATGATTGGGAATGAAAACACAAAGAGTAGACCAAGAATAGTAAACTATAGTAGGATTGCTTAATTTGCCTAATTTGTCCGCCAGTGCAATACGAAAACTCTGATGGCTGTGAAGTAGCCTGCAGTCCTTCCATATAGCGTTTACTATGTAAATGCCAGGAAATAATAGGAATTAGACAGTATTTTATGATTTCTGAAAAACAAACGTTTGGATTTTTGAGATTAAACACATTATATATAATAAATGTTAGTTTTAATACTTATATTTAATTAATTTATTAAAAACTATTTGGAAAATGGGTATGGTAAACATAGGTATTTAGATTTCTTTTGATATTAAAAATACACTAAAATAAATTTATTATTACACAAACTAGTGTTTTTTGACAAACAAAGAAACAAACCATAAACATAACAATTTACTGCATATTACTAGTAAAATCCGTGAATCTTTTATATGCAGCGACATAATATCGTTTGTATTATATAAAATTTTTTAAATACAAATTTAAAATTAACAAAAAATACTACATACTAAACACATTTATTTTTCAGTAAAAAATAATATTCAGGGTGTCCCATTTAATTCACCCAACATATTGCTATCTTAGAAACTGTAATACATACGAGGTTCGTTAAATTAGAGAAAAGATGCACATTTTTGAGGCCAGCGTTCTAAATTTTCTGTACACTTGGTAATTTTAGTCATTTTTTCATTTTTAACATTTTTGACAAAATGCACTGAATAAACATTACTGGTATGGTATATGCAATAAATTTTTCCTCTCTTTTACAAAGAAATCCCTCATTCCAAATGGTTTTAGACACAAGAAATTTTACAAATATTAAGAATTATTAATCAGAAGTGTAAAGCAATGTATTTATTTTATTTCTTTGTTTAACTAAATATTATTGGTACAAATTATATTTTGCAATAAAATTATTTGTCCTACCTACTAATTTTAGAACGAAAAATGGCGTATTCTTTAACATCTACATTTTTCGTACGCAAACCTTTTTCGTTCGCAGCAATTGATCAATAACAGGCGATTAAATAAAAATTGACATTTAGTTACCCGTTGCTGTCACGTATCTGATTTTGACATTTTGCAGTTTAAACTCATGAAAGAAGTTTGTTGCAATTTAAAATTAAGAAAATGGACTTTAACAGCAGGAATAAATATTAATAATTGTAATAATATTAAAGAATAGTTACTTAAATTTTGTTCGTTTTATTAAAAATAAAACATAACATTAAAAAAGATAGATATGGAGGTAGGTATGTATACTTATGAATTTCTCAAATGGCTTTGAGGTCGACGGAAAAATGTAATATGTACCTCGGAAAAAAGCATCGATTACGCCTTATCTTCTTGCAATATGCTGATTAGGCTTGTAATCGACACTTTTTCGTTCTTGGTACATAAATAACTATTATTTTTAACATAAATTGACTGGACTATAAATATATAATGTCATAAAACCTACGAATAAAGAATAGAAAGGAAGGAATGTTGTCATATTTTAATTTAGCAAATAATCGCGACGGAAGTCGGCCATATTGAAGAACCAAATATGAATCATTCGAATCGTGACATTTGACATAAATAGTTTTTTCATGCTGTTTTATATACTATTTTCTGATTTAAGTAGTTAATCCAACTCTTGAATGGGAATTACTTTTCATCTGCAGGGTTCTATTTATCTGAATTATTAAAAATTAATAAAATATTTTAATGACAACCACATTGTTATCATAGACGTTCCTTTATTTTTTATATAGACCAACTAAGTCAAGTATTTATAATTACCTGCTTAGAAGTTTTTAATCTAAATTTATATTCCTACAACTTTATGACAATGTATATTACTGTACAGATAATTACAAGTCGAAAACAGTTATTTTTTTAATAATTAATACGAGACATAAGTTTATAATACCCTGTGTGTGACACCACTGGTAACCGGAAACTTCAAGTCAGCCATATGCAAGAACCATTGCGGACATCGTCAAATCGTATTATACTCCTTCCTTTTTATTATTTATTCGTAGCATAAAACCAAACCGATGTTTTCAGTTTTCACTTTATGAATTTAGTGCGTTGTTGCCTTGCATTACAACACAGCTATTTTCAAGGCCATACCTCATCTCAAAATCGAAATCCTCTAACTCAAATTTGACAATTTATGATAAATACTGTTGATACAAAATAAATTTATAAGAAATGATATATTCAAGAAACAAGACACCAAAAATACTTAACTCGTGACAAGCACAATTATTATTACTAAATACAGGGAAAATTTATATTTAAAAAAAAACGAGATACATATTATAGAAAATTTTATTTAATCTTTTTAGTTCTGTGTATAACTACTTGTTATAATTTTAAATTTACAGTTGTAAGATTTCAATGCATTTGTTAATGAAGGCTTGCCATCAATTGCTAAACTATTGCACCCAGAAAAAATTGCCAATTTTTTGGATTTCTGTAAATTCCGAAAACAACTTGTAACTTGTACCACTAACTAAATAATTCTATAATAACTTTACACCTTTACTTATTAAGCAATAAAATACTTTAATTTCGACTAGTTACAATGGCATTTAAAAAATTTCCGGAAATTTTTTCCGTGACGCCACGATATTAAGTGGAATTATTTTGACAGTTAAAAGTGTCTACAACCATACATTTCTACATCATATTTGAGTTTTAGCATTTGGTTCAATCAATCTAAACAAATTTAAAACTCAATTATTTTTAAAATCTGTTTTATTATAAATTTATGACCACGTAATTAAAACATGTTTGTAAATTAGTTATAATTAAATTGGTGAAGCGAACTTCGCTTCGCTCGGCATGAAGTGATAGATTTATATTAATACCAAATGCTAAAGTTGATAATTTTTTTTAAACTAATAATTATTAAGCTTTGTTTCAGATGTCAGATTGGATTAATAATTATTTTCCAAATTATGGTGCGAAATTTTCTTACCAAATACCACGCAAGCTTAAAGTATTTCTGGAAATTTTAATTCGGTGATATTTTAAGAAAATTTCCAGAAATAATTTAAGCTCTTGTCACATTATAAGTGAATTTTATAATTACCGAAATAGAATTACCAAATTTCCAAAAAAATTCCAAGTTTATGCATACATTTTAAGAAAACATTCAATTAATTCATCGGGACGGCTTGAAGCCGTGACTGTGCAATGTCAAACTCTAAAATTTGAAGTTTGAAGTTGTTTAGAAGGGCGACCATTAGTATGTAAATGAAGCAATTTGCCATTCATGTTATTCTGAACGTGCCTTTGCAAGTTGCTATAACTTTCAGTTCACTCTCTGAATCTCTGCTATTATGTTATGATCTCTGTGAACCTTCTGGCGAACTAAAATGATGTGCCAGTGCCGTAGAATAAGGCAACTCATAATTATTAAGAAAAACATTTCCAATAATCTAGAAACACAATAAGCTTCTGTTTCGTGAGTTTTTTCTGGAAAGTATTTGCTTTTTTAATTTATTTATGATAAATTTATAGTTGTTTAGTGATCGTATTTGTCTTTATATTATAATTATATCTGTCTTTATTACCTATGTAATATTATTAAAATTCATTACCCACAAGTGGTTATTGAAACTAATTTAGTGATTTTTCTGTGTTCATTCTACATTTTTTGTTCCAAAAAAATTGCTTTTGATTGTAACTAGATTTCGGAAATCATGGGTGTTAAAAAAACAACTACATATTTCTCAAATTTATACCTAGTTTAAATGGTATATAGGTCATATAAGGCAATTAGACTTCTTTGTGGTGTCTTGTAATCATGTATAACAACCCACCTGGGACCCAATTCTCGACTTTACTAGAAAATATTCCAATGGGAAAAAATTCCATCAATTCCAATTTTCCTACTTATTCTCGACTCAAACTAGAATATAGATTCCCAAGGGGATGTAAAGGCGTATGTCGATGATATGGTTGTAGGACGAAAGGAAAGTAACCAATGGTAATCGAGTATTTTGAATGTTTTTATTGTTTTCATATTGGTAGGATAAATTTTTATTTGACGTTAGTGAACTGTAAATTTATATTACGTGTCTTTAACATAAAATAATCTTTGGTCTTTTATCTTTATATTTAAGGTGTAGATTTATATATTTATTATTATCAGTTACCTGTAACCTAATTATACATGAATTCATTTATTTTTCTGGTTTAGTTATCTTGTGTTATAACCATGACTTCGAAAAAAAGTCATTTAAGTGAAATTCAAAAAAAACCATTAATTTCAATAATGGAAAATGACGAGGAATTAGGAAAAAATAAATTTTCTAGCACATTTACTTTTAAGAAATCACAATTATTTCTACCTAACTGGTTTAGAAGAATTAGTTCATCCATTTTTCGAATTCCTTAGAAATAGAATAAATAAATATTTAAAAACTGTAACAAAACACAAAACTAATCTTTTAAAATACGTACCCAAAACTAAATAAACTTGAATTCGACAAAATAAAAAAGGTTAGATTAACATTGCGCAAGATCTGTGTTTGTCATTATCAATGGAAAAGTACTTTCCCTACATAATAAGCATGGCAATATTTCCCCACGATTTTTGATGGAAATTATTCCCATGAAATACGTCGAGAATAGGTAATAGTATATTACATAACGAGTGTGGAAAGTGAAGTATTACGCACGAGTGAAGTTTAGCACGAGCCGCGTAGTGGCGAGTGCGGAAACGTAACGAGTGCAAGAAATACACTTTCCAACGCGTTGTGTACACGATTTTTCCTACGACCCCAATATTTCTTATTATAATAAATATTTTAAATTTATTTATAAAATTTATTTTAATTGTTAGTCATGTTAAAAATTAGGATTTAAACGAGTTTATATATTGCATGGAAATATAATTAATTAAAATCAAATAACCACCTTTCTCAGGAATTCACATCAAAATTCTTTATTAGCTAAATGACATTTTAATTTTTTTTGTGGGCTCTATCAAAATTAAAAGTAAAATGGTCAGTCGGTGAAATTAATTGAAAAGTAATGTAATAATAATGGACACAAAGATAATTGTGAACAGAAACACAAACATAACTTCAAAATCCACATTCGACACATGCACGGAACATAAACACAATATAAAAAAGAAGAATAAACTGTTTATTTTTTAAAAATTTAGAAACTTTTTTCTTTATTCTTACTTTATACAGAAAAATTTGTATTGGCAATTACAATACAATATTTGACACAAGGAAGATTTAAAAAAAAAATTAAATGGTCCTTGCTTTGACATTTATGTGTTTTTACTATTGATAAATTTGACGTAAATGTCACAGATCATAGAACTATATTTTTTTACTTTTCAATACGTGTATTGATATTAGCTACTTTCTTAAGTACAAATAAGTGTGCAATCTAGCACTTTCATATGTGGTCGTAGAAAAAATAATTTTCCATAGGGATATTTCGCATTTCCCCATAGGAGTAATTTTGAGAATTGGGTCCCTGGACATTTAAGGAACTTAGTGTTTCCTTGATGTTTCCAATTTCATAGTCTAAGTATGCGAATTTTGTACCATTCTAGTGATACGTCTGAATGTAGCTTGTGGTTGTATTAAGAAAGCAATATCTTCGGAACACTGACCACGGAAGTATTTGTAAAAATGTGTTAGATCCCCAACAAGTCTTCGGTGTTCTAGTATTTGCAATGAATCGGTAAGCGCCGGATTGTTGATTAATTTTATAGCTCGCTTTTGAATTGAGTCTAGTAGGTACTTTGAGACAATGTTTAGGAGCTCAATTCCAGACACGGGAACAGTATTCCATTTGCGGCCTTATCTGTGCTTTGTAGATTGTCAGTAATTGTTGCGCCGTAAAATATTTTTTGGCTCTATATAGGAATCCTAGTTTCTGGGCAGCCTTTTTAGCAATTGTCTTAACGTAATCTGCATATGAAATATTGTTGGAGACTGTCACTCCTAGAATTGACAAAGATGTATTTGATGTTATATTGTTGCCATTCATTGTTAAGGTTGCATCTAGGCAACTCTTTTTGAGAGAAAATGTGGTGTGTTGTGTTTTGGTCGCATTAAAGTTGACCAGGTTCCTACTTGCCCACTCTGTTATTATTGTAAATGGGACTATTCTTTTTTTAAAAGCTTTTCTTTTTCTTGTATTTAACATAGTTATTAAATTAATAATTTCCTCAACCTCTCAGGTTATACACTCGCATTCAAGATAAGTGAATGTTTAATGAAATTAGCAATAATTTAGCAAAATCCAAAGCTATAGCCTTGCTCATTTTTTTGAAAAAAACACGTTTGGCTTGAGAATTGCATGAAGTTATGAAAAACGGTATTTTTTGTGTCGCTTAATCGACTGGTGCAATCAGTTTCTTGATAGGATGTATAGAACATTCTTAAATCGAGGCACGAATAAATCATGGGAAGTATACACTCGCATTCAAAATAAGTGAAATTATCTATAATTTTGCATATTAAAACCGATTTTCGTGTTCTACGTAACCGAAATAGTGGTTCAAACATATTGTTTAGGTTATACTGCACTTAAACAAAGCCTAGGGTAGGTATAACTTTTTTATTCACACACGTACATTCTTTTTAGGCGGGAATAATTCTGACAAGTTAAAATGTCAATGTATATTGTGTGTACACGCTACTGTGATATTTTCTGTAAAACTTCACCCCCCGAGCCGCTATACTACGAGTGTATACATTCCCCCAGTTAGCGACCAATTATCATATCATTGAAGTACTGGTTCGTTATTGGCCCCCCACTGAGACCGCATAATGGCCACTGATTGGTATATAAATCTCCCCGCTTCTCTGTCCTATCCCTCTCAACCCTCGTCAGTTTAACCCCCCGTGAAAACACCCTGGGAAATAGGAAAACCTTTCAATTACGTTTATTTTGAATCTGTTGGTGAAAAGGCACGAATTTTCCTCGATGGAAATGTAAATTGGAGAGATTTACGATTTGCTAGCTTATGATGGAAATTTTCAGTTGCGCTTTTCTATGGAAATTCCTAAAATTGGGAAATAAAAGCTGGAAATTCTAAATGTTTTTATATAAAAGGAGGTCGGTTTATTTTTAGATGTTTAAGAACTAAAAAAAACAATAAATTGATAAATTAAAACCTTAGCTTTTTATTGGAATTAACTAAAGTCAACAAAAAATAATTTTAAGTCTATACAATACAGAATAAACATTTTAACAGTTTCTGTTTTAGGTCAGTGACAGTTGTAGGTCTTACCTGTAAGAACATCTCAACCTCCTATTAGCTATGCCTAGTTATTCCAGATTCCAGACCTATAAATATTTCTGTTCCTGTTTATTGCTAGATTTGATTTTTGGTACCCTTTAGAGCTTTAGTGCTTAGGTTGGTACAATTTCCACTACTGTATGATTTTTTGCTCTGAATCTTGGCATTTCACCAGTTTGTACAGGGTGTTTCATTAAGAATTATCCATATAGTAACTGGAGAAACCTCAGCACTAAAAATGAAGATTTAAGCCAAAACACTTAAGTAAAATATTTCTCCTAACCGAGATATAGGGTGTTTTATTTTAACTATTCTAAATGATTATATCCCATATTTTTGACACCTTCAAATATTTTCTGTTCATACTTGACAAAGAGTTTATACATATTAGGTTACTTTAAACAGTGGCAAAAGATATTTTTTCTTGATTACCAGAGGCGTGCGGTAGGGATGGATACTTTCTTTTATCCCCCTACAATTTACGCCACTGTCGTAATATTTGTTTCTGCATGTTTTTTTGATTCTCCGTCACTTTCTACGTAAATATCATCCTCTTGTCTCAGTACGATAGAGTGAGTAGTTTTCGAGTTATTTGCATTTAAAGGTAATGTTTAAAATATCCATTTTATTCCAATAATTCCTTAATAATTTAATCAACCCAACATATTTCTAAAGGTTAGGAGAAATTTTTTCAAAAGGATTAATAAATGTATTGAAGTCAATGGAGGCCACTTCAAAAATTTACTATAATGTTAACTAATGTGGATTTACGATTAGAATTAACAAATTTTGTTGTCAAGGTGGTTAGATTATTAAGGAATCCCATGTTAAATAAGCAATAAAACAAAAATGGATATTTTAAACATTACCTTTAAATGCAAATAACTCGAAAACTACTCACTCTATCGTATTGAGACAAGAGGATGATATTTACGTAGAAAGTGACATGCAGAAACAATTATTTCGCCAGTGGTGTAAATTGTAGGGGGATAAAAGAAAGTATCCATCCCTACCGCACGCCTCTGGTAATCGAGAAAAAATATCATTTACCACTGTTTAAAGTAACCTAATATGTGTAAACTTTTTGCCAAGTATGAACAAAAAATATTGGAAGGTGTCAAAAATATGGGTTACAATCATTTAGAATAGTTAAAATAAAACACCCTATATCTCGGTTAGGAGGAATATTTTATTTAAGTGTTTTGGCCTAAATCTTCATATTTAGTGCTGAGGTTTCTCCAGTTACTGTATGGATAATTCTTAATGAAACACCCTGTATACACTCGCCATTGCCTTCCCGTCTGACCAGATGTGAAGTGGGGAAAGATCTATAAACGTAATTGATTGTGGTAACCTTTACTTTGTGGAAGTCCATCTTACTAAGAACAATAAATAACTGAACGGTTGAACTAAACTTCCACTATTTATTTGAAAAATACATTTTAAAATGCAATTACAGCTGTTTCGCTAAAAACTTGCATCGTCAGGAAGGGTTGCTACAGCTGGTGCCGGATGGGACAGATATCGGTTAACTCTGGTAAAACTGTTATAGTTCCTCTCATCAGCGAAAGTAAAATATTTGGGGATTATCCTTACTTGGAAGGCTCAATTGGAAAAGGTTATCCTGACTATCATTATGGACATGTCGCAGGATCTGTGGACCTGGGGCTTGGGTCTAAAACAAATATATTGGGCGTATGTCATGATCGTTAGATCAATTATGGTTGGTGAGCAAAAGCTTTAAAAGCTCGGTGGTTTACAGAGCCAGGATTAAATGGCAATTACAGTACCACACCGTCATGGAATTCATTCTGACGATGCTAGTTTTTAGCGAAACAGCTGTAATTGCATTTTAAAACGTATTTGCGAATAAATAGTGGAAGTTTAGTTCAACCGTTCAGTTATTTATTGATCTATAAAGTACCAGTGGTGGGAGTAGTAGACATAGCTCAAAGGCCTTATAGCTGTTTAAGATATAGCCCATGCATTTGTTTGGGTTTCATTCCACTTGACTTACCGCACATTCTAAGACATATCCAAAGGGAGAAATTTGCTTTGTTGGAAATATTTTCCAAATGAGCGTTTCATTAAAGTATTTTATTCAAGATGACCTCTATATGTTAAGAGATTCCTCTTCAAGATTTCCAATATCACCTGATGATCATCTCCGTAGGCATAGACCTTTTTCCTCTGGTTGTCAAGGTCTAACATCAGTAGTGGTCCACCAGTAGCGACCACAAGGCACTCCAGCCATAGTGATTGTCAACGTCCTGGAGACCAGACAAGGTACTTTAAAGAATGCTTATAGCTATTTGTGTATTAAGAGCGGAAAGTGATACTCTGCCTATATCTTGAGGCAATCTGTAGAAAGCAGCAACGCACTTTATGCCTGAATTGCACGCATAATTTTTTCTACGATCACGTTATTTTAGAACAATAATTAAAACACTTCTTTACTTGCAAATTGCTTCGAAGCATCGAATATTGTGATTACAAGGTTGAAGATTTTTTTTTGCCAAAATAAGTCAACAATATTGTCTCCAATTATTTTTTTTATTTGAGAGGTACCAAACCATGAAACTATTGTTTTTGCCTTTTTATTTGGTTGGTATAAGATTAGAAGTAATATTTTTAGTAAAATCTGCTATATCTTGAAAATTAGCTATCACTATTCATTTTTCAAATAGCTATTTATGAACACACAATATTTATATAAACTAAAAATGAAATAATAACATTTCATTAATTTCCTAGTCTACTATTTCACAAAATAGACGTGAATGCTATCACTATTCCACCTAACGTATTGCCTACCTCTTAGCTGTTATATTTTTACTAAGTAAATTGTATAAAATTAGGTTTAAAGGTTTCATTTCTTTTGAAATGTCTTCAAATATTAATATTTCAATTAAATTATTCAGACTGTCCTACATTTTGTTTTAATATACCCTTTATTTACTACCTTTATTTAGTTCATTATAAACAAAAACAGGCGAGCGGAAAAGTACGCTCTAGAACCGAAATAATGTCAACTTATCACCGATCGCGGAAAACATCAACTTTGTACAAAAGCTTACTTTGGGTAGTGATCTTAGAACATAAAATAGTAAGTATTGCTCGTTCAAGGATGGTTATCCAAGATGGCTACCGGAAGTTACCTTTTAACAGTGGCGTCCTATGTTTTTATTAATAGAAAAATAATGTCCTTATTGAAACATACCTATTATCCAGTATGGACACTAATCATTATATATTAAAAAACCATTTTAATAAGAAAAGTAGAGGAAACAAATAGTATAACATTGCTTAAAATGGGGGTACCAGATTTAAGGAAATAAAACCAGTTATATACTACACAATTTTTATTAAAAATTTTTCATTTCTACCACTATTGGTCCTTAAATTGAACTAGTTTTGTGTAAACTACATTATTTATTATTTTACTTTTACATATAGTATATAGTATATAATAATAATAAATTCTGGTTTTTAAATATATTTCACAGATGCTTTTTATAAGTAAAACTTTATGATCTTTTAAAGGATTAGGATTATGAGTAACCATAAGAGCAAATATGTCTTTATATAAGCAATAACTTAATACCTGACAAAATCTTTTATTTTTATTAATTTTAAGATTTTCGTATTGATGTATGTACTTTTCGCAGGTTGTACATATTTTGATTACATCGTCCCTAGGGTATGTCAACCAACCTTTGGATATGTAATTTATTAAAGAATGCAAAAAATCTGGCTTTCCCCCTTATGCAGTACATTTATACAGTTTTGTCATTTAAGGGAACTTTGTAGTTTGAATGCCACAAACCCAGAAATATATTTAATAATTTCAATTTTATATTTTGAAAAATTATTATAATCAAATATATAGTTGTGGTCATCAAGGAAATCGGGGATATGGTCGAAATTTTCACATTCAGAAATTCTAGCAGTACTTTCATTAATTATTTCAAGAGCAGATTTGTTGTAAGTTATGTTTAAAATGTTTATTTGTTCCAATGAAATATTAATTAATACACAAATACATTTACTGTACAAGGTTGCTTTAGAATACTCCATAGACATAAAAATAATTGACATATACAGTTATGTGATTAACCAAAAAATTGTAAATTAATGATAATTAGGCAATCCAAACCACGTGATCCAATATGGCCGTCCAGGGCAAAAATTTGTGACAGCTCAGGTAGAAAACCATTGTGTCGAAAGTTTTTGCTGTCTTTAGATCAATTTTTGTAGTATTTGTGAGAGATTTGTTGGCTATTTTGAGATGGAGAACAGTTCTTTAAAGAAGTTATTACAAGAACATCCTGATATTAGTAAGAGGTAATGACGAAAACTTGCAAAATATATTGTTAACTTACTAATGTTATTAAGATGATTGTGAGACAAAATGGTTTCATTTTGAGTGTATCAATTTAGGTACTGTTCCTAATGAACCTTGGTATTGCAATAATTACTCCAAAGCAATGACTAGATAATTATAAATAAAGACTTTTTAATAAAACTATTTTGTTTTATTTTTCACTTTTAATTAAACAAAATATCTTGAACGACTTCCACAACCAATCACAATACAAGTTTTAGGCATTTTATACTAAACCAAACACACAAATAAAGTCAAAAAGTTAATGAAAGCTAAGCTTTTATGAAATTTATTGTACTAACCCTTACTGTTCTTACTAAGCTTTTATCCTTTATCAAACACAAACACTTTTAATAATCACGAAAACAGATCTTTGCTATAAAATCAAACAATTTATCTATTATACAAAGCCACGGTCATATACAAATAAACATTGTTTACTTTCAATATTTGCCCTGGGACGCCATATTTGACAGGTTGTTGGATTGCCTAATTAAAATAAAATTTTCTCTTTCCATTATTGATACGCTTATGTCACTTTAAAAAGATAGGTTAGGGTTCAATACAAAGTATTAATTTAATTTAAACATCAAAATATAGTTTACGTATATTATAGTGATATAATTATTTGTGAGAGAATGTTTTTATATTTAATTTAGATTATAATGTTTATATCAATTATTTCACGTTGGGCTAACCAGATTTATAATGAATGTTTATTATATGTGTAATTATTATCGTTTCATACCAATATCAGTATAAATGTTAATTAGAAATATTATAATTATTTATCTCATTAATGAATTGTTAAAATAAATGATTTAAATGAAATATTCTTTATTAATATCATTAAAACGTTTTATTTTTTATTTATCTCAATAGATGGCGCTGTATTACTTTTATTTTAAATAATTTTAATTTTATTTTATAATGGTTTAGAGTTTTATATACAAATAATATTATAAGCTTAGATATTATGATTTAGATTATAATGAGCATGAAACTTCTTTTCTCTAGAGTTAGGATTCAGCTGTCAATTCTAGTTGATTATAATTATTAATTTGTTTGATATAAATTTATTATATTTGTTAAATTTTTCCTACCTGTATACTTTTCTAGCAGCCTATATTATTGAACAAAATATAATAAAACAACTTGTACAATATCGTGAATTTATTATTATTCAAACTTTTAATCGACCCTTAAAGTATATCAAAAGAAATTACCTTTACGCAAATATACAAATTTGTTCACAATCGTGAATACATATAAATTGTCACTTCGATTAAGAGAAATATTATAAATAGTTTTTTTGAATTTTTGAATTTGCCTCGCAAAATAAAGTTAGTACTCACATTGACATTGTTCACGTGACTCGATGCATTCCTAAGCGTAGAGATCGTTTTTACAAAATGGCGAATCCATCCGACCGCTGCTGTAATCGTCTAGGAATAATTTTACTTTGCATCGATTTAACTGTGTTAAAATCTTTTACAAGTAAGTGATGGTTATAAAGTTTTGTTGAACTTGTATCAGATGTGAAATTTTACCATACTTGTAGGTATAACTGGATATAACATCTATATGACCAGTCAACCGGCACAATTTACAATAATTCCATACAGAAGCACGTATTTCAGAGATGACCAGGAAACCAAGAGAGAGCTTTTTGATTGTGCACCGATTATTTATATCTTTTTCAAAACAATTGAATCCCTAACGACTGTTGTTATGCAAGGTAATAATTTTGTTTTACAATACAAACATAACCTATACTAAAATAATATTAACAATATAATTTTTTATAAATTAAGACATATTTTGAATAATATTTACTTAAATTATCATTCTTATTCATAAAAATCAATATTCACATGTATCCATAGTTGATATTTTGTGTATTTGTTTATTAATTTGCATAAATGTTTATGTTACAACTTTTTATTATTTTAGGGCTTTTAAATGTTATTCTGTGCTTATTTTATTGAAAACTTAATTAAGATCATTTAATAATCCTTTTAAATACTATTTTAGATACTCAAAATGTGAATTATTGAAAATACTTATTTCAAAATTAATCTGCACTTTGACATATAAATTTTGATAAATGTTTTTTAAAATTTTTGATAATGCTGTAAATATTATTCTTATATACAATTTTTAATCAGAATACAGTATAAAATAAAATGAAAACATTATAATACAACCTTTTGTTAATTAAAATAATACAATTTTAGATTTGACGTTTAGTCTTTACATGTACATTATTGTACTTTCTTTGGAGCACCACACAGATAAATTCCATGTCTTTTAATACCATAGGCACTCTGGGTTTTCAACACTGAAGTTGTCTTTTTGTGCATTCACTAGCAATTATGATTTTGGAGCACATTTGTACTAACAAGAGGCATAATTGAAAGTCCTATCTTTGACCGTATACTTTAGTACACAACACTCAAAAAAAGTAAGTAGTTTTTCCTTATGCTAATTTGAACAACCTAACTAAATTATACAATTGTTTGTTTTAAATTCACTATAAGTAATTTTATTATATTTTGTTGTTTTAGATTTGAGTTTAAGAGTTTAATGGAATATACTATGAAAATTTGTAATCACCTTTACATTATTGGAACGATTCATCAAAATCATAAAGAAAGAATGTCATATAGATTCCAACTCTAGATAATTATTTTTAAATTATAATATCTACACTAATTACTTGTCATAATGTTTAAAAGATTAGTAAATCAATTAATAATATCATTTTTAAATTGATAATGAAATTGGTGAGTTAGTTTATATCATTGTTTGATTATATTTGAATTATTATTCTTTTAACAAACTATTATTATTTTTAACTAAATCATTATTGATTAATTCTTATATTTATTATTTCATTATAATATATAATATATATTTATTATAATAATAGCTACTTACCGATGAAAAGTAATTTTCTTATGGTCGTTTTTATTAGTCTTTGAGCACCCACAAGCACTACAAATAACCATTGTCTTTAAAAGTATTTACAATATATATATACCACTAAAACTTTGAATTAAAAAACTTACTTATATTTAAACAAACCTATTATAAACGAAAAATGTTCTAAACTTAAATAATTAATCCAAATTTTTAACAGAAAACTAAATTTTTATAACTTGTAAACAAACTATGAGTCATAAATGGTTATCCAAGATGGCCGACTTCCGTCACCAGATTTTAACATTGTAGATATAATATAAACTCCTTCCTTACTATTTTATGTTCTAAGTTAGTGATCGTAGGAAAAACTTATTTCAATTAGTTGTTTTGTTGTTTGAAAGGTAGATATTTAAATAATTTATGGCTGGAGTTTAATGTTCATAAAAACTAGTGAAATGTCTGATTTGCTTTAGTCACATCGCTGGTGCAGCTTTAGATAGTTATTCCGATCAAAACCATAGTAATTAAAACAATTTAAGGCTCTCGATTCAATAGATAAAAAATAAAACATTATCTAAAATCCTTTTTTATTATTGGTATGTATATTTTTGTAGCAATATTACATATTATATTTCAATGAAAGTCAGTTCAAATTTTAAATTTTAATCAGTCTGGATAAAAAGCTTTGGCTATACCTAAATTGTCCACCGTTGTTTATTAACTTGGTTTGTTCAATTTATGCAGGTTAACTAATTTATTTGGCATAAAATCAATTTTGTCACACAACGTCTTATATCTTTGTCCTCACTATCTTTTGTTCTTGTTGCTTTTGTTCTAAATCTTCAATCCGTTCTGGTACGGCGAGACCTTTCGTCTCTGGCAAAGCTAGAGTTAACACAACTTGACTGAAAGTGACTATTGCTAAAATAGTAAGCGGTAAGGCTGTTCCTTTTTCTTCTAGGGATATAATTAAAGGTGCTAGCATGGAACCTATTCTGGAACACATTATGGAAATACCAATCCCAGCGTTTCTCAAAACTGTGGGATATAATTCGCCGGTGAAGAGATATAAAGCAGGCATTGAAACCTAAAAAAATACTTTTTTTGAATAAATTTAATGGTGTTTTCAAACTTTTTTAACATTTCGAAAATCTTGAATATTTTTCTAGGTATTAAAAAAACTAAACTCTGACTTTGTTTACTTTATTGCTTTAAACTTGTATTATTTTTTCGGCCCCTTTTGGAACCTTTCTTTAAACGATCTACATAATATTGCGGATTATAAGACACCTTGGTCGTAATTTTCAGTTAATATTCAAAATATTTATGAAAAATTTATTGTTCTTTGTGTAAAATAAATTATTTTTTATAAACAACAGACTTGTTTTTTTTTGATAAATATAATTTATTATGCTTAAAAATGTTTTTGGATTCACTTTAGTTATACAAGAAAGCACACGTAAAAAAATACGCCTAGGATTCTACCTCTGTGGTGTGAAAATGTGTAGATATTATTATTTCGTGTGAATTTGTTGATAGACCTATTTATTCGGGACATGACCGACCCTTGTAAATAAACCTAATCCGCAAAAACCGTTTATTGTAGGCGTTTTAAAAATTGCCACTCCTATGTTGTTGAAGAAGGGCGTTTTTATAACTTCGGTAGGTAAACGAAATTCATATTTAACTTGTATATGCTATTCTAAAGCCGACTGTAAAATATCCCACTCTCTGTAATAAAACACGAAAACATTACGGTGGTCGGTCATATGGAACTCTTTACCTGGCACCGAAGTACATCCCTCCATCCACTACCCAATAGTTCTGAAATTAGGCGATGTTGCTCGTTTTCACATATACGATGTTTTCTCTTAAGAAATTTGTTTTTTGAATTACTTACCGACAGTCCAACAATTCCAATTCCTGATAACGCTAATCTAGGCCAATCGTATTGGAAATACCCTTTTGGTGTCATTACAATGGCTAAAAAACAACTAGCAGTTACCAAATGGGCGTTAGCTATGGTCCATCTCCTTCCATATTTTATTACAAGCACGATACAAACAATAGTGCCGGGTAAAGCTATCATCCCACCGGAGGAAACAGCCAGAAACATATTGGTTCCTATTTGTCCTAAATATTGCGAAAATGAGTAGAAAGTTATACCACAGAGTGTCCTGAAATGAATCAATAATTATTTAGGGTAATAAAATAATTAACTACAATAAAAAAAATTAAAAACAAGCTACCACAATAAGAAGAAAAACAGAAAAAAACAAAGTGAGTGAAAAGCTGAAAAGAAAGAAGCCAGAAATCCAGAATTCAAAAAGTAAATATAAAGATAAAACTTCAATTACTATAAGCAACATAGTAATTACCAATTAAAATGTAAAAGAAAACTCCTTTTTCTTAGTTCTTTTGTAGAAAACAGATCTTTAATGGTTGTTCGCTCCATTTGATGAGAATCATTCTTCAGTAATTCATTTAAAGAAAGTGTAAAATGATTTTTATCTATGCCCTTTGTGTTTGTAGCTGACTGTAAAATATTCGCAGCCTCAGCCTTTCTTCCTACCGCTAACAACCATCTAGGAGATTCAGGAATACACCTAAAATGTAAAATAATATATAATATAAATATTAATACCAGTTGTTTATGTTAAGTTAGGTTAGGTCACAAAAAACTGGCTTCCAATTCCCAGAAAAGAAAAAAAAGTCCACTTATTTTATGAAAACCAAAAACGATCAGTGAACATTGAAATTATTTGATAAAAAACTGGGTGTTAACTATGTAAAAGTATAAAATTTCCAGTTATAATGTAGTTCTACCAAAATAGCTTAAATATTCTGAAATTTACACTTTCCAAAATACTACACTAAGATGTCTGCATTTAAGCTGTAAAATACCGGTTTTTGTAAATATAATAATAAAACGAAAAATGACATTAATATGTTCAATTTACTTTATCAATGATTATTTTTATATTAAATATTTAATCTTCAAACACAAAACTGTATTTTTTAATAGACCCCATAGAGAGACGCAACTCGTAAGCGATTTTGTACTGCAAAATGATGTTGGAGGTGAGATGTCGCCACCCGTTCATTTTCTCTAGGTTATGTTAAATTAGATTAGGTTACTGACCATAGTAGAGTAAACAACTCCGAACGGAATTTTTAGATTGTGACTCTCTTGATTATTTTCCATAAGTGTGTAGTTAATCTAGACATATTTTTAAATATGATGTATAGGTATTATATTAATTAATGAATATGTTTGCATTAGAATCCATATTAAAATTGTTTTCAGATTTAAACAGATCATAATAAATGAGTTTTGAATAGTTTTATGAAAGTAATGATTTAAAGATCCTGCAGATGGGAATATGAAAAATTTCAAAAGACCAAAACTAATAAAAAACATAAGAAAATTAAGACAGTGGAAAACTAACAATTGTTTTTCGTTTGTTTTTACTATTTTTTATTTAACCAAATTAATAGTTTTTACCCTTACTTCGAGGAAATGTTATTAATCAATTATTTCTTTTGCTTTTATTATTTAAATAACTTTGGAATTATGGCATACACGCCAATTATACTTTATGTCTTTGGTATTAACTATTAATTAATTAACAACTTTAGCTTTTAATAAAATATTAGCTCTATTATTTATTTATTTATTGACTATTGTTGATAAAAAAGATCGAAAAATAGAATTATATAAATAATAAATAAATTATTAGATTTCCATTTTTTGTAGTTTATCATAAAACTCTATTAAAGCCTTATTTGAAAAATAGAAGTATTATGGCACAGAAATATTAAGCTATTTAAAAAATAGAAAAAAAACTTTTTTGAAAAATGCTCGTGGTTGTTTTCATCATAGAATTAAGTATTTAAAGAAATATACGAAAAAGAATTATAGCAAATTGTTTTTTAAATGAAAAAAAGAATATTTTTTAATCTGAAAGTAACAAACGCATTTTTTAGCAACAGATAAATTTTTTAAACCGTTTTTTCACTAAAAATCATAAATTGTATCAACCAATAAATAAAGAAAAAAATTTTTTAAGTAGTTCATAAACAACCCATCTGTTTATAACAATTTTTTAAACAATGCTGTTAAAAAAATTAAAAATAAGAATTTTTATGTAGCTTTTAACATTAAAAAGTAAAAAAAATGTTGTTTTTATCTTAAATTTTGACATTTTTTCAATTGTTAATAAAAAACCAGGAAATACAAATTTTTAAATTTTTCAAACGGGGATCTATTTGTTAGCTTATTTGGAATAACTTGATGAAGTAAAACAATCAGTATAGCTGTAAATAAAATGTGTTGTACATCAGTAAAAGTGTTTTAATGTATAAATAAATAAAATATTAGACACTATGCGAGGGTTGTCTGAAAAGTTTCCGACCTAACAAAGATACTAGACATTTTTTCTTCAAATTAATTATTTTTTTTCTACATAGTCTCCTTGTAAGACTATACATTTCTCCCAGCGATGCACCCGTCCAAATACTACTCGGCGTCTTTCTCTGCAAAATAGTTATTTACGAAGGTGATGGCCTCCTCATTCGACTAAAATCTCTTTCCTCCGAGCGCAACTTTTAGTAAACAAAATAAAGTCGCTTGGGGCTAGATCTGGTGAGTAAGGAGGGTGGTCAAGCAGTTCAAACCGTAGTTCGTGGATTTTCGCCTTGGCAACCGCTGAGGTGTGAGATGGCGCATTCTTTTTTTCTGCAAATGTGGCCGTTTTTCCGCAATTTTTGCCTTCAGCTTGTCAATTAATGATGCGTAGTATGCTCCTGTAATGGTTTTTCCTTTTTGAAGATAATCGATTAAGATAACTCCATATATCCCAGAAAACAGTTGCCATCACTTTACCAGCCGAAGGAACAACCTTTGCTTCCCCCTTCGCAGTCCATTGTTTTGACCGTGTTTTTGTTTCAGGAGTATATTGGTGTATCCAAGTTTCATCTATAGCGCCAAAAGAGAGTTGGAAATGTTCATTCGAACACGTTTTTGGTCCAAAGTGAGCAAACGCGGTATCCAACGCGCGGACAGCTTTCTCATGCCTAAATCTTGATTCAATATGTGACAAACACGTTATTTGGACATGTTTATAGCCTCTGCTATCTCTCTAATTTTAATTCGACGGTTGTCTAGCACCATTTGGTGAACTTGAGCGATATTATCGTCAGTGGTTGCAGTTTTTGGACGTCCCGAACGTTCATCGTCACCCAAGCTGGTACGGCCACGTGTAAATTCAGCAGCCCAAAATTTCACGGTGGTAAATGATGGTGCAGAGTCCCCGTACACAGCGTCCAACTCGTTTTTGATTTGCGCAGGCGTATTGCCTTTCAAAAACAAACATTTAATGACAGCTCGATACTCGATTTTTTCCATTTTCATAAAAACACTCACATCGACTCACTCAAATGATTGTCAAACAACAACTGCGCGTCCAAAATGGCTGAAATTTTAGTGGGTACCTTTCAAAGCATGCGCAAACACATTCCCCAACTTTTGTTCAAGAGTGCTGCCGTCTTCATGTTGAGATCGGAAACTTTTCAGACAACCCTCGTAAATAAGTAAACGTTGCATTACCAATAATAAAAGATAAACAAACTGCTTAAAACGGAGATGCACAAATGAAGATATCTCCAGTCTCTTATTAAATAAGCCAAACCGCCCATGATGGTGTATCCAAATCCGAAAGGTATTTGATAAAGAATCGGCACGATGGTTCTCCATTTGCCCCCAACCACTTCCATGCACATAACGAAAGAGGTGACCATAGTACCACCATTAGTAAGGGCTACAAAAAATCTAAGTAGCACGAAGAGCCAATAATATGGCGCGAATGATGCAGATATACCAAATATTGATTGTAGTACGATGCAAATCATAATGATCGCTCTTCTACCGTAATTATCTGCTAATACTCCAAACAACACATTGCCTGCAATAACATAGCAAAAAATATACATTTAGATAATTTCTTGGCTATAAAAGGATATTTAAAGTTTTCTAGCTACATTATACTGAGGTTCAAACATGATAGGCACTAAATTATCTGACAAGATTGTGGCGTACGGAAAATTTAGTAAACAGTTGCGACTAGGAAAGTATTTTCATACCATTTCGTCCAATATTTAACAAAATAGAATTAAATACACTTTAATATAAAAATAAATCATTTTTTAATTCACTTGTTAAGCAATTTTATGTTACGCTCATGAATGTTAACAGGAATTGTGTCAACTGTCATATCTCTCTCTATCTTACCTTTTATTAGTTTATTGTTAAATCAGAAGATGCTAAAATATTATAGAATCACAACCTGACAACAATTTTTCTGAGAATTTAATGCCTACTACTTTTTAGAACATTAATATAGCCACATTTTGGTTGCTGAAACGTCTTTCAAGTTTATTAAATAGATTTGATTAAAAATTAAATTGATTAAGATTAATTACTTACCCAGAAGAATCCCTAGCATCATAATAATTTGAGATAAATCTATTAAACGTTCATTGCCACAGACTAAATCCCATTCTGATATAATAGTTGATTTAAATATAGAAGAATTATAACTGTAACCGTTTGTACAAGCTACAGTTCCATTATTTTCTAAATTTTTCATCACACAGTATCCTCTGTTTAAGCCTTCCTAAGAAAGAATATTGTAAATTTGTTGAAACTTGTTTACATACAAAATTTACAGAATGTTTAGGATTCTTTTCAGCTCTTTTTGAGATTCCCACTGATTTTTGAGGTTATGTTTACAAGTCAAGGAATATTCTCAATTAAATGTTTGGTTTCTTTCCAGTCATTGAGATAAAGGGAAAATAAACCTGGCTGCTACCTGCATATTGGTGCAGGGTAGATTGACAGTGTCTAAAGTATTAATTTGTTGTAGTATATCTTCAGTAATATTGGCAAATACTGTGGTGTAATTATAGTCTGATTCTTCATTAAAATAATATTAAATGAGAAGAGAGTTCTACAATGGTTTAGAAATTTAAAAATAAACAAAAATACTTACCTGCCTTTTAAAACTGTTGCCTGGAAGTGACATATTTAACCATCGTTCTTCTGGTATTGGTATCTCAGTGAAGTTTGTATTTGGTGAACACCAAAATTGTGTAGGAGGTGCCAAAAATACGATACTTAAAGTGAACCAAGCTATGGGAAACTTTAGTAAAGACATTAGTAACGAAATTTTTAATTGCCAGCATCCGAAATTACCGATAGTCGTTTCGAAAGGATCCATATTTCGTTTTTCGTTATATTTCTTAGACTCCACTTCATTTTTCTTTTCTTTTTAAATAAAAAGAAAGAATATTGTAAATTGGTTTACTAGTTATCAGGCACAATTAAATTCAAATGTATCTTCACAAATATTTTTTTAAACAAATACCTAAGAACCAAGTACAATTTTTCTTAATTTAAATTTTGTTTAAAATCGAAACAGTAGTGCATATTATAGCTCTGGTCTTGAAAATTGTAGATTCATAGATTGCAAACAAATCAGTGTACAGTGTGCAACTAAAATACTACTAAAAAATATTACAAAATTTTTTTTCTAATTATAATTTACACAATTATTACGTAACTATCTAATTTTAATTAAATAGCGTTAAGACTAAACCAAGTATGGAAGACATTAAAATATTAAAGCCTAGATGTTATTAGCCCTAAGGGATTATCCTGGATGTATTTTCCTCTAAGATCAGTACAAATGTGCAAGGATATAGAAAAACCAGGAAAAAATTATATCATGCTGATCTTTACAATAACTTAATATATTTGTGTTACATTTACCTATGTCTTATCTATGTATAAAATGAAGACTAAATCAAAGTAAACAGTTTAATAGTGGAGAACTTCCAAGATTTATTTGTTCATTAACAACTTTAAATTGTTGATCTGCTATAGTCTTATTATTATTATATTATTATATATTATTATATTATTATTATATGTCTTATTATGTCTTTTTATTTCTTCTTCAAGGAAATCTAAATTTTGTTTTTATCACTAATGTGTAGTATTTGGATGTTATTGGTGTGTGTGAGAGGTTAGATGTTTAAGTAGGTGATTTGCATAATTTGACTTATCTAGTTGTTTTAATCTAGCTGCTCTTAAGTGTTCATTGAATCTTACTTCAAAATTTCTTTGTGTTTGACTTATATATACAGCATTACATTTTGGACAATTAATTTTGTAAACACCAGATTTTTTTAATTTGGGTAATTTTGTTTTTAGATTTAACAATTTTCTACCAACATTATTTTGTGTTTTAATCACATTAATGCTGATGTTGCCAAAGATATTATTTTTAAAAATGTATTGGAAATATTTCCACAATATGTAATATTTTTATAACTTTTCATTTCTTTAGTTTGTTTAGGAAATATTATTCACAATATTAGGATTTTATTCATAATTTATGACTGATTCCCCAAACTTTTATTTTTAAAAGTTTTTCAGAGCATCTAAACAAGAATTGAAAAATTCCCAAGATTCATATTTATAGAAAACAAATTATATTAAATAACTTTGAACTCTATTAATCACGGTAAACTTGACCACCTTTTTGTTTTTTTAATAATTTATTCTATTGTAAATAACAAAATAATAGGACACTTTAAATGAAACTGACTTGTAAACTCTTAATTTTATTACTTACCCATATTTTTTTATAAATGGCGATAACTTGATAGTACTTAACAACTCGTTTACTAAAAATGCTGCTACACTGATTACCCGTATTACTTTCTTTAATAGTGAAGTAGAAAGAAATGCATATGGTAATTTGCAGCACTAAAGTGCATAGAGGAAGTGAAAGCTAAATATTTACAATCAAATAAATTCTTTAAGTCTTAAGTTATTTAATCGATTGTTTTAGTCAAGCATAACCTTTACAAACAAGTTTTATTAATGCAAATAATTTTGAATGCTATATTATTTTTATTTTCCTTATAAAATCTAAAGAACCGTTATGAAAAAAGGAAAATATATAGTTTTTTAGTTCATTTTGAATAAGTTTGAAAACTTTATTTAATTTTTTTTTGTAAACAATTATAATTTATTAAAACATTTTATTATGTGCAAAGAAAACAAAATCTTCATTAAGTTTATTGTATTATAACTTTATTCTATGGAAGTAATTCATATTGGGTATTTAGATATCATAATAAAACATAAAGTAAATATAGTAGGTATAGGTATATTTATTATTCCAGTTGTTTTACTTCAAAACTTCATTTAAATTTTTAAACTAATTTTTAATTAGGCAATTTATTATACAGCGAATATTAAATGTAATATTATGATTTCTTCTTGCAAAATACATATTTAAATTATTTGTTTATCATACTATTTAAAATAGTAACTTATATCCATAACTCTTAGAAAATATTTAATCAATTCTTTATTAAACTATTTTAAATCCCTTTTTTAATCTTTTATATTTAATGTATTCAACTGTTTTAGTAGTGTAAAATGCAATTCTTTATAGAAAAGTATTATCCACATAAAGGATTAAGAGTCAATGCATGAAATTTTGGGCGGGAAGCTAAAGGACAGCATATCGATGCGAGCAAGACAACCTACGAGTAAAACTCTATTCATAAAAAACGCTTGTACACACCAAGTCAAAAGTAGGTGTAGGTATGAGAAATTCAGAATAGTTGCATTATGTAGTCAGTCAGTTGTATAGCGAAGCTTTCTGTTGTGTATACTTAACGTAATACCTTTGTGCGACTATTGTTAGTACAACAGAATTAATTTAGCGGACCACATACAACTCGGTTATGAACGTCACTCACAGCGTATATCTATTCAGCTGACTAGCTCCAACTAGATGCCGATACGGATTTCGCTATTACTGTAGTGAAACACAAAGTAAGAGAATATGAAATGTTATCAAAAAAATATATCGTAGGTAATTGATCTATCCAAGTTTGTAAGATTGTCGTTTGCAACGCAGGTATAAAAATTGAATCTTTTTTAGGCAGAAAGCCATTTATTTATGGTAATCGGTTTCCGATTTCAGTATTTATCTTTTACTTTGGTCATACATATTTTTTATTTTATTTTCTAGGTCTGTATTTCACGACATTTGAATGAAATAATATAAAAACAAGTAAGATTATTACAAATTTCAATAAAAAAAATTTAAAAAAAAAATAAATTATAATATTATGCCTTCGGCTCGTTTGGTATTCCGGTTAATGCTCGTGTATTAATAACCATTACATGAGAGTTGCATTGGTACACTGTTTTTTTTACAAATACACTACTTCAATTTAACATTGTTTTATTTTTTTAAAATTTTTGTTACATTTTTTGTAAACAATAGCAAATAAAATATGAAAGAAATAATCAAGTAATCACTAAATTTCAGATGGTGTGCATGAAAAACTATCTAGACATCTTTTTTAAAAATAAGTACCTTTATTACTGCAAAAGATCCAAACTGACACACACAAATCTCTAAGAAACCTTTAAACTTTCTACACAAAATATTGGGTCCGTCTACTAGATATTACAAAATGTAGGCTTTAGAGGTCAATTTTGCAGCTCCATAATGAATACCAGTATTATAATGAGTATCATTATGAAACTGAAAATTAGCATTTAATTACCAGCTTATAGTATGAATAAAAAAAAATATATATAGTCAGATTCAGATAGGGTTCTGAACGTTAAATAATAGTATATTAAACAACGCATTTCATATGGAATTCTGTTATGACACGAGTTCAAGTTTAAAAAACAAATCGCGAAGCGATGAGTTTTTTAAAGAACGAGTGTCACAACAGCCTTATGAAATAAGTTGTTTATGATATTTTTTATATTTTGTCATTTTATAATTTTTTAAATTTATTATTTTTATGTAATTACGAAAATTTTGATTTTAAAAAGTATGTCGGTAGCACTGTGTAATTTATAACATTTGACAGTTTTGACATTTAAATTATGAAATGTTAATGTTTTCAAATATTTTAAAAAGAATAATATACCAATAATAATATATTATATAAGTAAAATATTATATTCATATTCACAGATACTTTCTTAAAGAACAATATAAAAAATGAATAAAATGCTATTAGCCACAAATGTCAATGTCAATAGTCTTGCCTTTAGATACTTCACTCATGTCGCCAACCATTTAAAACAAAAATTTGCGTGCGTAAAAGTTACATTACGATACGCAAATGTGTTTTATAATGAAGATTTTTATAGATACAAAATATAAAAAATAATTTTATTTAACGTTCAGAACACAATGGACTTCCACAGAGTAAGAGTTCATACAATAAATGACATTCAGATAGGGTGTTTTATAATCTCTGTTATATAATATGAGGTGAAAAAATCACAAACTGTTTCCTCATGTTAGTTTCCCAAAACTGATCTTGCTTTTCAATTTTTTCGATATGAAAATTAACCATAGTTTTTAATAATTGTTAAAAATTATAAAACATATTCGTTTTTATAATATTCGTTAAATTAAATACAGGGTAAGTTAAAATGCAAGTACATTATTTTCTTGGTAATTTTAAATAGAACACCCTGTATTTTATATCACTATCGAATAGTACTCATATCATTCTTCAAATTTTATGAAGTACTCCCTATACCTAAAGTTATCCGTTTTCTAGATATTTTTATTTTTTCATCATTCAAAATGATCTCCCAAATAATAGTAAAGAATTTTTATTGCATTCAACTAATATCCAGGTGATATCTATAATTTCATCAGTAGCTACATTTATTATTACTAATTTAAATTAAATTAATTACTGAATTACTAAATAATAATTGTTGCTAATTAACGGTGTACCACAGATTGATTTAATAAACAATAATGTCCAACTGTCAGTTTCTAACAAACCAATCATGGCCAACTCATAATAATTATTTGTATATATTAAAATATCTACCAAATTAATACGTCCATAGAAAAATAAAAATATCTTGAAAACTGATAACCTTAGGTATAAGGAGTACTTCATAAAATTTGAAGTATGACATTAGTATTTTTCGATAGTGATATAAAATACAGTATGCTGTATTTAAAATTACCAAGAAAATAATAATGTACTTGCATTTTGACTTAACAAAAATTATGAAAGGAGTATGTTTTCTAATTTTTAACAATTAATAAAAATCTATGGTTTCAATAGATCAATGCTCCTACACTCCTTTTGAATTATACAGGAAGTTAAACTTGATACGATTTTCAGGTAATATTGGTTATAACTTTTTAAATACCTGGTATAACATAATAAAACTTTACATTGTTGTGATGTGGAAGTGATGCAGATTTCGAATTTAAAATAAAATACAGGGTGTTCCATTTAAAAAAAACATAAGTTTGGTGTGCCACCATCTTATGGAACACCCTGTAAGATTGTGGCTAATTTTGAAATGTGGTTTTTAAAGTTGCCTACAATTTTTGTCAATAACTTTTTTTTGTATTTTTCACTATAACAGATCTACTGAGCTTCCTCACACTAATCAATCACCCTGTATATATACATAAATACACCCTATATAACCAATATTTGTATTTGTTTACTTTTCTTTAATAATGTCTTAATAATATATAAAAAATGTCCACAAATTTAAAAATTTTACTATTTAAAAACGCCAACAAACAATAACAATAGAACTGCAATCTTACAATCAAACATTAGGAATAAAGCTTGCATCCCCTAAGCAATACACCCATCGGTTGGCCAAATAAATTATTAACGTATATTCGTCTATAATAGTTTATTTTTCCTACTGGTCCGCTAATTCTTACAATTCAAGGGTTCACGCACATCGGCACATTAAAACACTTAAGATTTGCGGAGTGTACAGGAATTAATCTGTATGAGGGCGCTTTTATCAGTAGTTTAAAAATTTGAATTTGATCTCTTCTTTGGTACCGTTTTTCTCCGTTAAGAGAAAACATATTTGGATAAAATTTTAAGAGCATATTACTGACAGCTAGTTGCAGAAGCTATGCATGTTTAATCTTAACTTTTTTTATAATTAATAGAAATTAATTACCATTCGTAATCAATATCAACAATATTTAAAATTTAAATATGCATAGCTTATGCGCTATCGTGAACCACATACGTCCTGAAAATTTGGGAAATTTTCATGCAATATTAACAAAGAAAAAGGGGTTTTTTGAAAAAAAGACAATTTTTCATAGATTTGTCCAACTATTTTACTTTATTTTGAGGTCTATTTGTGCAAGTTCACGTATATTTACTTATTGCTATTAATTATCAGCAAGTTTTAAATATATAAACATTTTATTAGCTGATATTTGATAAAATGTTTAAATGGTGAAAGCGCTAATGCAGCATTGGCTCTTAATTCAGCAATTTTTTATTGTTATATTGTTAAAACAAATATGTTTTTTAATACATCCAAATAATTGATTTCCCTATTATCCACTAACAATATAAAAAAAAAACATCCTTAACATCGAAGGCATAATAAGAAATAGGCAAAATGTTACCCGACGGGAGACCAATAGAATGTCAAGTGGATGTCCGACACAAGGCCATTAAAGTGAGACCATGCATCTTGGATAAAAGAATAAGAGGTGGTCCGTAGGGATCTCCACTGGAGACTGGAGAGCCATTAGGGCATTGACGACGTTTGATTGCTTTTCAATAGTCGAACGATTGGGTTTGTTAAGGTGGCACGTGTCCTCTTACACACGAATCTGATTTAGATTATTCAATAGATTTAGACAACGGCGTTTTGTCTTTGAAGAACACAGCTTATTTTACACCAACAATATTTTATTTACATTTATAAGCTTCATTAAACAACACACTATTTATAATTGCTACTTTGATACATTTATTATAATAGTTTAATTTGTTTTTATTATTTAGTAAAGCTGTTTATCAATTTTGGTTATTTTTGAGTCCGATCCTGTTGTAAGCAGATGTAATAGTCTAATTCGTGCAAATTGAAGGAAAGAAACAACTCTGTGACAAATTAGAGCCAATCAGTGTGACGATTGTACGGAAAATAAAGCTGCTTTTCAAACAACCGCCCCTTACATCCCTAAATGTCTACAATTTCGATACAAAATCTTTTATAAACGGCCTGGCTGCACTGACTAATTTGTGGGTTTCGGAAGTGTACTGCTCTAGGATGATGACTCCGTTTGTTTGGCATATTGGGGATTATATAGGAAGTCGGTTATTATCAGATGTTTAGCTTTTAATCGTGTAATTTCCTCTAATTAATTAAATTAAAATGGATAAATGAAGTTACACTATTTAATAAGACTATAATACAAATTAGATTTCTATCAAGAATAAAATAAAAATGTAAATTATAAAAATTAAATCTGCGCTAAGTAATGAAAACTATACAATTGTAATGTTTTTTATAAATGTATTTTATACCTAATTACCTACTGTGCAGAACTTTTTTCTGGCTCATGAACTGTGTATAATTGTAATTGTAAAACAAAGAATTGTCAACTTTTGCAGAAACCATTTTCTTACAAATAAAATAAAAGAACCAATATCTTCTTGCGTTTTAAAAATATATACACAAATCATTTTGATAAATAGAATAAAATTTAAATTTATTCCAAGAAACTGGATAAAAAATGGTGGTCAGCAGAATGTATACTCTCAACAGAAACCTGTAACTTTAAATTCACTGATCAAATGTTTGTTTTAATTTCAAAACCTAGATGTCGGTAGTAGTATTAAATTTAATATATACGTCACAAAATTAATATTTTTTATTCGTATGCTTTTTTTACGTTGTTGTTTATCTAATTATTTATAAAAAAATATTATTTAATATTTATTTATTGATACATTCAAAATGTTTTAGTTATTATACATCTAATTGAAGTTGAACTAACGGTAATGTATATGTCAGGATGGCCGAGCGGTCTAAGGCGCCAGACTCAAGGATAACCTTGCCTGGTTTAACAGGTTTCGAGCGTTCTGGTCCACTCTGTGGGCGTGGGTTCGAATCCCACTTCTGACATAATTTTTTTTTATTTTTTTTATAATAGAAAATAATACAGAAAATCGAAAATATTTTTTTATATTTTGCACTTATAAAAATCTTCATTATAAAACGCATTTGCGTATCGTAATGTAACTTTTACGCACGCAAATTTTTGTTTTAAATGGTTGGCGACATGAGTGAAGTTTCTAAAGGCAAGACTATTGACAATGACATTTGTGGCTAATAGCAATTTATTAATTTTATATTGTTCTTTAAGAAAGTATCTGTGAATATGAATATAATATTTTACTTATATAATATATTATTATTGGTATATTATTAATTTTAAAATATTTTAATACATTAACATTTGATAATCTAAATGTCACAACTGTCAAATTTTATAAATTACACAGTGCTGCCGACATACTTTTTAAAATAAAAATTTTCGTAATTACATAAAAATAAAAAATTAATTTAAAAAATGGTAAAAAGGGCAAAATATAAAAAATATTATAAACAACTTATTTCATATGGCTGTTGTGACACTCGTTCTTTAAAAAACTCATCGCTTCGCGATTCGTTTTTTAAACTTGAACTCGTGTCATAACAGAATTCCATATGAAATGCGTTGTTTAATATACTATTTAAATAGGTATTGCAGTACAATAATGTTTCGTCTTCTTAAATACGTACATTACCCGGTTTACACATTTTTTTAAATAAATTAATAAGCAAAAAAAGGTCTTTAAATAAAATTAATAATCAGTATGCATGACTGTAGGCGATGTGGCATGCTATCGATTAAATGGTCGAGCTGGGCTTGCGGAATTCTCTCCCATTCTTCACGAGTAGCATCTTTCAGTTCTCGTAGAGTAATTGGGGGAGGGTTTCGCTTCTTAATGCGTGTTTTAAGAATGTCCCAGGCATGTTCAATGACGTTCATGTCAGGGGAATTTGATGGCCATCTTAATGTGGATATTCCTTCTTCTTCCAAAAAATTTTGTACTGCAGCTGTTCGATGTGGAGGTGCTTTGTCATACATAAATACAAATCTATCACCTACCGCCACCTGGAATAGATGCACAACAGGATTTAAAACTTCCTCGATGTACACAGCACCAGTGATTCTTCTCTTCAAAACCAGGAGAGGCGTCCGTGTACCCCTCATAATACCACTCCAAACCATAATAGTCCCACCTTCAAATGGAACACGTGATTGGGCTGTTTCTAATCGGGCTTGTCGTCCTGGGGCCCTCCAAACTAGCGTTCTTCGCGAATCAGAAACCAAGCCAATTCTGGATTCATCAGAGAACATCACTTAATTCCAGTTAGGACCATTTCTTGAGCCCATTGCAACCTTACAATTTTTTGTTGATAGGTTAGTTTGGGAACACGTAGAGGTCTTCTGCGATACAAATTTACCGCATTTAATCTTCGTGTAATTGTTTGCCTTGAGATATTCAGTCCTTCAAGTGTAGCAATTTCTCTGGATATTCCACTTGTAGATTCCTGTCGATTTCTTCGAGCTATCAATGTTATCTGCTGGTCTTGTGCTGCTGTTGTACATCGACTTCTGCCACTTCTGGGACGATCCTTCACATCATTGGTGTCTTGGATTTTTTTTAATTTTTGATACAGCACCCTGAGTAACACTAACAATATTCGCAATATCACTTTGACCAAAGCCTTGTTGTAACAAAGCAATTACTCTAGACCTATTAAAATATTATATCATGTCTCTGGGCATTTTTAAACAGCTCAAATGAAATTTAAACAAGAATTGGAATAATGTGAAAGCACTCAAATCAATTAAATATGACCAAATACAAAAACGAATCAAATTTAGTATTATTTTGATTAAAAAACGCTTTAAAATAAATATGAACAAGAGTTTTTAAAAAACCATAGGCGTAGATATATTATTTCTAAATATTCCAAACTTTTGGACATAAGTAGAAGGCTAGCCCAAGTACCTATGAAAGTAATAAGACAACATAACAATAAATTAAAAATAAGTCAATCTGAAGAGTTATTAACAAATTTAAATGTATTGTTTTTTATGAAACAGGTTTTTATATTCTTGTATATAGTACTGAAGATTTCAAGTCTTCTAGGTTATCTACTGTAGATTTTTCTTTTCTGAAGCTACTTTAAAGTATTAGCAAACACCTACTTTACTTTAAGTTTCAATTCAATCAATGATTTGATTGATTTTGTGGAATATTTTGCACATTGCACACGTCAGCGAGACGATTTAATCAATAGTTCATTATAATTAGTAGGTCCTTGGTTAAAACTGGAAGTTATTTTGAATGTTATTGAATTATGGTATGATTTAATTCTTGTATTGTTATAGATATAAATTATCTTTAAATTTTATTAACCAAAACAATCAAAACTATTCAATTAAAATGGCTGTTATAAAGAAATAGCTGATTTGCTAATAATATTTTTAAATTGTTTTACTATTTAAACTGGATTCATGTTACATTTTTTCCCCTGACCTGTAAAAAAATCTGCCAATCTTGTTAATATAGGATTAATAAAGATTAAAGATTAAAATACTGTAGGTATTCCGTTAGGAATTCAAGTCACGCCATCTTATTTTTTAATAACGAAGTTCAATAAATAACAGTTACAGATCTCATAACATAAACTTGAATTATATTTTGTTGGAATTGTTGTAAATCCAATATTCAATTCCTGTTTGCCCACGTGTTTACTACTCTTGCTGCATCATGAGAAAAAGAGAGGGAGATAATTTAATAATACAAAAGTCATTGAGATCACTGTCATCGTCATCACTCTCGTTTCTCTTATTTCAAGCCCAGCGAAAATTGTTGTTGAATAAGAATTTAACATTGACCCAATTCAACGCTAAAAAATGGTCAAGATCACAACGTGCCGAGATATTTAAGATCTTATAGTTATTTATTTAAACGTCATTCGTTTTTATTATTACTATTCGGTCGAAATAAACACTAAATAATATAGACAGGTGATGCCCTTGCCTCTCTTTATTAATTATTGGCGAATTGGAAATTAGATAACAACAAAAAAATCGAGGTTATTTTTTTGGAACTAAATCGATATCTCCTATTTTAATAAATAAGTTTTGTATTACAATTTCGCGTTTCGATTACTGTGATAATAATTAATGTATAAAGTAACAAGGTGATACTGATACTTTGTGAAACAAAAGAGTGTTAAATTGTACCCAAAACATAACCTAAAATGCTCCGTCAAATAAAATAGTAATTAATTTACTATTTTATTTGCGATGTAAGGTTCGTTTATACAGCTATCAGTAACATGTAGGGTTCCCATGTGTAGGATTTATTTACCTATTCTCAGTGATTTCAGACAGTTTTGAAGTTGTAAAGAACTGTTTGCGGATTATTTTTTTTGTAACGTATTCTCAACTTCATTCATTTTAGCACCAAGGAAATCTATTTATCTTTTATCTGTTGGTACATTTTCATATCATTTTTTTTATCTTCATAGACAGTTTTTTCTGACATCTTTCTGTCATCTAATGATACTTTTTTAAATAACTCAGCTTAAAACAACTTTCTTCAGTAGTATCATAAAAAATAAAAAGATTTCAGTGGCGCCCTTATAATTTCTTAAAGAAACAAATATTGTACTATAGTCAGAGCTAATGAACTTACTCACCCCTAGCCGAGGTATTTAACTATCATAATTTTTGCTGTGATAAACATTTATAAATTTTGTTAATTATTGAAGTATCTTTTACAACTAATTAAAGACGAAATTAAGATTAATGGTTGTTTTATTGTAAATTACGTTTTTTCTTTTGGTATATTGTTATTTTTTCAAAAAAGTTAACTAAATATTTTTATAAATTCACTATCAACATGTAAATCATATTACAAATTGACGTCCAACGTAATAATATGGTTACAAATTGGCGCCCAACGCCCAACTAATATTACAGCGTACACCGCTGATTTGCCCCTAATTCTCAATTCACAACACTCTTTTTATGCAGATGATACGAAATTGTTTGATAATCCTCTTACCCATGCTGATCGGCTCCAGTCTAGTCTGAATAATCTGATAACCTGGTGTGATACTTGGCTTATTCCATTGAATATTTCCAAGTGCTCTGTTATGCATATGGGCAAATCAAACCCCAATGTCCAGTATATGTTAGGTAATGTGGTACTCAAATCAGTAATTCGCAGAATGACCTATTTTACATGGCAAACTTAGAGAAAAGCGAACTTTATCATTAACTTATACGAGGAGCGGTTATTAGTTCATAATTTTCAAATCAAAATTTTCCGAAAACGGTACATAATATCGAGTTTTATCAAGAGTACCTTTTTGGTGTAGAATTAAACGATGTTTATGTTCACTTCGAGTTTTGACTAATAATTCTACCCTAAAAAAAGTTATGTTGAATAATACGTTGTATGAATCGTGTAACTAGCGCCCTCTATGAGAGTTAGTTATAAAAACAAATTCATGGGATATATCAGCTTCCAAAACAAATTCGTATAAAATTTCATTGCAATGGTGCCAGTAGTTTCGGCAAAATCGTAAGAAATGTGTAATTTTTTATTTTCTTCAACGCCCTTTATCTTGAAAACGGATGGCGTTAGAAAAAAATTTTACTAAGCAAACCCCAATTATTTTTCAGTTTTTTACCTATCCTAGAGACGGTGTTACCTTTTTTTGAAACACCCTGTATAACATTTTAGCGCCAAAATGTTTTCGCGGTAAATCTTTTGGAGGCAAAGCCAATTTTAAGCGCGAAAACATTTTTACAATAAGTTTTCTTATAATAAACTATAAAGTGGACTATCTGGGATAGGTCCTTTGTCCTTTTTTAATCTATTTTTACACTTAATAACTTCATAGAACAATCTATTGTTCGATACATTTTTTAACAATTTTAAACTATCTATACATTTACCGAATGGTCTTTGGTAAAAGCATGTTCGGCAATACTAGATTTTTCTATGCGTCCATATTTTAGATGAGCTAAATATTCTTTAAATCTAGTTTATTTCATATATACCGCTTTTTTCCAGATCTTTCCTAAAAATATCAAATTCTAACTTGTTATTATTTCTTATTACTGTGTCAAAAAATGGTAACTGTTCATTATTTTCTAGTTCAATTGTGAATTTTATGCTTGTAAATCTTGAATTTAATTTTGATGATTTCTTCGTATTGAAAACTGCAAAAATGTCGTCCACAAATCTATCCCATATCCTTGGGAAATACTCGACCTCTTGACTAATCTGTGTTTCAAAATTGCTCATAAAAAAGTTGGCTATAAATGGTGATAAACAATTACCCATTGCTGTTCCTTCATATTGTTGATAAAACTGATTGTTATATTGAAAATAATTTTGGTCCATGCATAGTTTAGCTAATCGTAGGAACAGTCGACAGAAGTAAACATGGTCCGCGGAAAATATGCCAACTAATTTCAAGGTTATCACAATCAGCCAATCACGAGCCAATGTTAACGATAATATCAATTTTAGTGGCTGCATAAGTGAGATGAAAATACAACTACAGCGACAAGGACACGCCTACCCAGGGTTCATGTTTGCTTCTGTCAACTGTATTCAGTTCTAACTTCAACACCCAGATTATTCAAGATGAGTAATTCTTCTAGATACTGTAAAGTTTGTGGAATCGGTACGCTAGGAAATAAAGAACTAACATCGAACGAGATTAAAATTTCCCTATCTTCTAGAACAACATCTTTAACTTTCTTTATAAATTATAATGAATTTTTAACTGAAAAACTGTTACATTTTATTGGAAGATTTTCAAACTCGTTCGATAACCATTACACTAGGTGTACATATAGCTGAAACAATAGGTCTCATTGCCTATCCTTAAAAATATGGAAGAGGGTGCTTAAATGATCGGCCAGCCCGGTATCCCGATTTAACTAATTTGTATTTATTTTTTTGAGGTTTTATAAAAAACAAGGTTTATAAAACTCCCCCGACTACTGGACACGACATGACAGAATCACAGCGGCATTTCAATCTGTTAACGTTGTTATGCTAAAAATGTTATTTTTTTTATTTGAATTTAGACTGCAGCATTGCATTGATGTTAACGGTGAACACTTTGAACATTTAGTTTAATATTATTTTATTTAGAATAAATTGTTTATTAAAATTTATTATTTTTAAGGATTGTTTGTTACATTCAACGTATGTTTCTTTTACATAATATGTCAATAATTATGGTTTACAATAAATATTACAAAATAACTCTGTTTTCATAAACTTTGGGTATAGGGAATGCTTAACAAAAATAAAAGTAAAATAATCGGATATTCTATTTACGATAAAAAATACAGGGTGTTCCATTTGAAAGAAGAGAGAAAATGAAAGGTACGAGTTATCATCCACCCTGTATACAAAATGGAAAATAATTAATATTTAATAGAATACGGTAATATTGTATCATATTACGAAACTCTGTTAGGCAAAATACTTTTTCTTCAATGTACAATAAGATACAGAGCGTTGATTTACCTACGATTTTCACATAAACGTGTCCATAACTTCTGAAGCTTCAAAAAAATGTGAGCACTCCGAATTCAGTATAATATACAGGGGTTCCCATTTAAAAAATCATATTTGCTTTGTAATGGAGTTATACAACACTCTGTATAGTTTAAGGTAATTTTAAAATATGCACCCTAAAGACATCTACTATTTTAGATATCTTTTAAAACAACCCATATACCGAACTTTGTCGTAAGGTTGGTAAATCCTGTAGGTACTTATAACTATTACAACAAATTTTTTTGTGGTTTGTTATTGGGAAGAAAATCTAGAAATCATAGAAGTCATTATAATATCATCATATTGTAAGTCAATTCACAATTTTAAACGTTTAGTTATTTATTATTCTTAGTAAGATGGACTTCCACAGAGAAAGGGTTCGTACAATAAATTTAATTAGGCCTAAGACCAATTATATGAAATATACACAAAGGTGAGAAATGCTCTTATGGTTAGAAATAAGAAATATAAATTTTTAGCTGGCGTTATATAAAATTGTAGTTTAAAAGTAGATTATTATTATACCTACTCATCTAAAAATGTAAAAAAATTACAAATTCACTTTATTTGGTGTTTATCTGTGAAAAATATTTTTTACTATTACTTTAATAATTGATATTTAACAGTAATTTTTGTATAACTTTGTCCCCTAACGGTTCTAAACTTTCAATCACAAATATTCTCTGTTATATAGTTAGTTTAAATATTTTTGCTAAGAGGAATAAGAAAATCTAGGAAAACTGATGTATATTTATAGATCTGTCAACGTCGTATTCTCTAGCTCATCTCTCGTAGAGTTCAGTCATTCACCCCGCGAGGTTGAAGTCCGCAACAGCAGCCGCTCAGCTGTTTTCCACGTTTCCACGATAGCGCGTCGGGAAATTTTCTCACATGTAAAAACTTTCTAATTTTCCCACGCACATAACTACCAGGACGATAACCACTACATTGATCTTTGGTTAATAACTATTTTTAAAAAATCTGGCGAATAGCATTAGGTAGAAATGTGTAAATATGTAACTACTAATAAGTACCTAGCAAGTAACCACGTAGTTTTAAGCCGGTAAAATCATTTTGTTACCATTTTGATGAAATTATTATTTCTTGTTATGCTTGGGTTTATATTTGATAGACACATTAACAATAATTTAAAGTGGGTATGTATGTATATGATCTGTGTTTTAAAAATTCACCAATTGTCTAGATAACTATATTTTCTGAAAAATTAAAGATTTTTTATCAGAAATATTTCCTGAAATTTATTGTACGAACCCTTACTGTGATTTTCTGTCTAATTCTAATACTAAACAAATAACTTGTGCACATTAAAAAATCTAGATATAGATTCTTTCAACTAGTTATTAAATGAAATAAATAAGCAAAAAATGAGAAATATTCATTTTGAACCCAATTTGCATCCTATACATATTTCCAGCAAGTAGAAAGAAGCCTTTTTTCAATTACATAAAGTGTATTTTTAATTACCTATCGTCTATTCGAAAATGCCAAATTATCGAAGAATATCAAATAATACATTAGAGAACAAGTTTAAGTAGGAGAGAGCGGGGCAAATAGAGCTGCAACTTTATAAAAAAAATTATTCTCAAACAAGTTTAATTTTTTTATTTAGTTGTCAATAACTTTTTGTACAAGGTAAGTGCAGTATTTTTCCTGAATGTAGTATATTTTTGACATTCAGAAAACGTTTGGTTTTAATTTTTAATTGGTTCCTTTTTTAAATTTAAATGCTCTTAGGGTCACTTTATCAATGCATGATCAAATATAATATTATAGTTGTTAGCTAACTGACATAAAAAATAGCCATGTTTCTTATAGGGGCATGTTTAGCAATAGATGCATGTTTTAGAATGAAAGTACTGCAAAGAGAATTGATAATTTTACTAAGTTGCTAATAATTATAATAGTAAAATTTCTTGAATCTATTTTAGAATTTTAATAATACATTGTCATTCTGAAATTGTTTTTTCAGAAAATACAAGATGTAGGGCTCATTTATTGATAAAAAACTAAGTAGGTTGATGTCATTTTTTTGTCTTACATTATTACATTATTGTTATTGAAAAATAGTATATTACGAGAGACAAAATTGTAAGCTCTAAGCGAAGCCGTGTGCGATAACGTTGATCTTAACCTACGAGTAACGTACTATACTTTATCTACGACATATAAAAACTAAGAAGGTACTTTTATATTTATCAATTTATAAATAATATATACTAAATTTAAGAATTTATAAAAAACTATTTTGTATTAATGTTAATGACGAAATGAGAATAATTTTTAAAAAATCTATCATTCGAAAAAATCATTTAGCACTTGTATAAATAGTTCTAATATAACGTACAATTATATCAAACTAAATTGACATTGGATACAACTTTTTTTGAGATTTAATATGACAGGTAATACATAAAAATAATCGTAATACATTTAAAATAAATTTGTTGTCGCTTACAAGGCGAACGCTCTAATCTCTGAGCCACTATCTGTTAGGTTGTTTCATCTATGACATATTAAAAAGCAAGAAGGGGTTTATGTACACGTTTATTTTTAACATTTTGAAAAAACTTTATAATTATATACGAAATTTAAGAATTTATAAAAACTATTTTGTGTTAATGTTAATGGTAAAATGAGAATAATAAAAAAACTCTTATTCGAAAAACTAATTATACACTTGTACTGTAATAGTCGTAATATAACGTACAAATAAATCAAACCAAATTGACATTAGATAAAACTATTATTTTTTCGACATTTAATTTGACAGGTAATAAATAAAAAAAAATTAAATCGTATTACATTTTTGGAAAATAAATTTGTCATACGTGGGATTCGAACTCACGTGCCGTGTTTACAAGGCAAGCGCTCTAATTTATGACCTACTACCGTTTTGCAGCTTGATAGGAAATATTAAAACCATGAATTTAAACATCAACAGATACGTAATGTATATATTATTGCATAGCTATTACGTATGTGTTGTGTAGCTATGGTCTTAATCAGGCGTAGTTTGTCACATAATCAAGGCAATACTGATATGGGAGTAGATAAAATTAGATTACATACTGTTACAGTGGAGTTTTTTGTAAAAACGTAATATTTATATTTTTTTCAATACTGGATATGATGGTTTTTGTTTATGTCCAAGGAAATTATGCGAGACTTGCTCACAGACAGCCAAAATTACCGCTGAGAAAAGAAGGCACCAAAATAAGTTTCAAGAACCTTAATTTATTAACTATTAGGAAATATTTAAAATAATGAAGAAAATACGAAACTTTTCCCCATTATATCCTTAGACGTTTGTGCTAAAATATCTCCATTTACTATATGGAACACCCTATAAATGTATATGGACATTTCCAGGGATAGTAAGTTGTAGTGTCAATATAAATACGCAGTTTCAAAGTTTGCCTCGGGTCTCACAGTGACGGATATCGGATTTTCCGCTAACTCTTCCTTCGCCGTTTTCATTTCTCTAGTCCTTTTTCGTTTTCCATTCACGTTTTAGCGTAAAAAAGTTCAGTGCTCTTTTCTGGCGCGCGTTCGATTGCCTTTCACTCTTCCTATATCATCAAATTGTGCGAGTGTGTTTTCTGAATGTGGCGAAGATGGCCGTGAATTCGGAAAAGTTTTTCCGGGAATATCCCGGTCGGTTGAGATGTGAATAAACATGTTTAAACATTCGTGACGCAAATGAGTATTGCAATATCAATATATCAATAATTGGACAAGGTTATGCAGTAAGTATCTATTCGTTATTAGTAGTTACCAAGTAGATATTTTATACCTAAGGTAATTTGAAAGGACATGACATTTTTCACTTATGAGGTTATAAAAGATTTCTGTTTTACCGGGTTAATTTAGGTTATGTACTAATGAGATGCGAAAAACTGTTGAATTTTTACGTTTCGTGGGATTATAAAATTGTTACAGTTGAGGGTACATTTTAATTTGCAAACTATAATTTTAATAAATTAAATAAATAAATGACCTATGACAGCCGTGATATCATAAGATAAATGCCAGTTTTTTTCTAAAATAAAATGTATGAAATGAAAAATTGAACCATTTATAACTTTATATTAACTATATCTGTTTTATGTCTTTCCCAAAGAAACATATTGTCATAATTTTTGGAATATTAAAAAAATATGTACAGAAATATCGAGAGAAATATACTCACAAATTGGCTAAATTAAATTTAAACTGAATAATAATACAAATGAAAAATTTTGTATAATAAAATCATCAGAATATAAAATATAGAAAAAAACAAACACATTCTTGCTCTATTCTATTCTTGCTTTATTAAATTTTTATTGAAATTATATTGCCAGGCATAATTGCCAAGAGAAATTCAACAATAACTTAAATATAAACCACTTTTTAAGAATATGCATCTAATATCTAAATAAATAAATAAAAACTAATTGTATTAAAAAACAAGCCATGATAAAAATTTCGTTATAAACTTTTTCAGGGAGGAGAATACTCAAATCATACAGAAGCCAAAGCCTTGTCGGTTCTGGTTGGGTCCTTAAATCTTTTTGCTTCCAATTTTTATGACCTTGATAATTGGCAAGTGACAGTAATTCCGTTTATTACACTGGGAAAAATATTGTATTTGACTAATTTCCACATATAGGTATGCCGAAAATCATTATTATTACACATTATTTGAAAATTATGTCGTTTGGATTTTAGAGTAAAAATAGTTTATACCGATTAAATAAAGGATCAAGTATTCTTGTCAATTTTAAGCTTAACAAACAAATTGCACCTGCTAGTAGGTATAGGATTTTTACGATAAGTTGACCATGACGTCATTCCTAGTTAATTATAATATTGCCCACAAAGTAACTTAAAAATAACTGACAGTAGATGAGATTTACTTGTAAGAACTAGGAAAATTAAACGTGTACAGATTGGTAACAATTCGCTCTGTTGCCACGAGCCAATTGCCACGCGTCATTATTGTATTGTATACGTTTGACATTTAGAATTAGCACAGCACTACCAGTTAACCTAGATGAAGGAAAAACAACTCTGCGTGACAACACCGCAAAATTTTATGCTCTGACGTCATTGTCAACTTATCGTAAAAATCCTATACTTACCTTCTTTTTACATATATCCATTTTAAATTCTGGGACCTGTAAAAAAATACTTATTTGTTTTTAGAGATTAAATATTTAATTTGAAAATAATCGTTGGTAAAGTAAATACAACATATTAATGATTTTTTTTATTTTATTAATATACTTACAAAAAATCATAGAATTAATTTTTTTCAGTACTAGCCTATACGAGGTCTGGCTATTAAATAACGAGACTGCTGCTTGTTCATTTTTAACTAAGGTAGAAAATTACAGAGCATACTTGATTAGAACTAAATCTCAATCCATTTGACAGAATGTAAATCAATTAACTTGTCCATGTATTTTTGTAGCAATTTTAAAACTTTTAATAGCTTTAAAAACTAATATTTAAAAAAATAGACCGCAAGAAAAGTGTATCATTGTCTCGGATAATAACCCACTTTTCTACCTTGGCGCATAATTACTATTATTCCACATAATATTGTTTCCGCACTGTTTATCTACATATTGTCTTTGCTGTCAAAATATCATTTTATCGTATGTACCTACCTTAGTATTTTTTGGTTGAACGCTAATGAATAAATGCGTCAACAACGATGAAATACGCGTAGGAAGTGGCCTTAGAAATACCAGCAAGACGACCTCGTCGATATTTCTTTTTTAACAATTTTTTATTGGCTAATGGGACCTCCAATTCTTCATTACCGAGGTCAGTTACGGCGATAAAAATGTTTATCGGGTACGTTAATGGTGGTACCATTTCGTCAATACGTGCGATACTGTTTCAAATACAAACAAAACACTGTTTTTAGGGTTAGGTATGAACCACTCATGCACATGGTCAACACAAACAACGTTAGAATTAACGATAGCAAATGTTTTGACCAACTACAAAATCTTAAATCTTTTCTGAACAATAATAAAGAGGGCCTTAAGCTCAAGAAGCAGTTAGCACAAGAAATAGTTATTTTATTTTAAATCGATGTATAATTCAAATTGGTTTTTCGAATTCCTTACTCTCTTCCAATTTTATTTAGCCGTTCAGGACATAAGGCAAATGTTCTTTATTATGTCAGCAATGATCAAAAGAATGCAACAGATTGCATGTAGACACTGTGGCTAAGATTTTGGTTGAAGAATTCAATTTACAATACTTTACCTTTGAATAATTTTTCAATAATATTTTGAAAATACCGATCTGTTAAAACATGTTTCTTTTGACACAAAATATCAATTATTTTTATTTAAAGGTTAGAAGTTTTGTTTTGTTTTATGATTCGAGATTTAAATAATGTTTATTTGATTTAGAAAATTGTTCTGTTTCGATTAGTTTTAATTTAATTTAAATTTTGTATTTTTCCTTGGAAATAATGATTATATTAATGAATAATAATTTGAAATAATAATAATAATAATAAAGACTGATTCGTTATTCAATTTTATTTTATTTTATTATATTTAAAGAAGTTTTTTGATAAATCATCAAAATGCCTTGTTTTACGTACATAATTATTGTCGTATTATTACTAAAACAAAGAATCCTTAATAATTTGGGACGCCAGGCTTTTTTCCCAAATGACCGACCTAACTGACACTGGTCTGTCCTATTTAGGGTCTTACTTCTTTTGATTTTATAATTTTGTTAACTCTTTACTTTTAGAACTTATAACATTCACCCTGTAGAGAATCATATAACTATATTATAAGAAATAATGGCTACATTTATTAGAAATGAGTTTCAAAACCATAAATTTTAGTATCATCTATTTCAGGTACTGTAAACACTTTAATAGTTTCTCCCTTTTGTTCAAAGAATGTTTATAATACACAACTATCTATTTATAAATGAAATCAGTTCGTCCACCACATCTGGGATTCAAGAAGAGTTTAACCTGTAGATCACAGATAAAATTTGCATCGAGTGGTTCGCTTTGCTTTATTTACATTATGCAACTTGCATTTCTCTGGTATTTGCCGGCGTTGCCACGTTTCCGTTTATAAAATAGTACAATAGGTACAACCAACGATATTAATATGTGTTTCGAGCGAAATTATATAATTGATTATTACTGTAAGTTCAAATAATTTTGTTAAAAATTAAAAGTCTTCAATTCTATTAAAATATATATAATATATAAAAGGATGAATATTTATTAATACATTTTAAATAAAAGAAAAACATCAGCAGTGGCTTCGTATTCTATTAATTCATTTGTTAGATGTTTTTCCTCGTCCAGTTATTGGTGCTTAATGTTAACTTCCTTCTTGATTTTATTTACTATGAAGACGATTAATGTTTAATGTATATTCCTGCATACATATATGTACCCGCATCTTGTGTTAAGCTTTTTATAATTTCGCATTTTATCTAGCAGTTACTTCAAGAACGATTTAAATTCAAGGTTTTTAAATTCATCGGGATTAAGTATATTCAATATATAAAATAAGGCGTATTTTGTTATGCGAATACGTACCTAACATACTTAATTAATCTGTGTTCAAAGCTATGTTTTTCTTACTATCTGTGCTTCATTGGTCCCATTCTTCCATAAATCTCATGTCAACTGAAATGGACATTTTAAGCTGATATTTGGTCATCATATGATCGGATATGTCCAGACTTTTCAGTCCCTGCATTTTATACATATAAGTGTTTGGCTATCATTAGAATAGTCACCACCATTTTAGTAATACATTCCAAATTAGGTTAGGTTAGGTTAGGCCACAATATTTTGCTTCACTTACCAAGTTTATTGCTGTTCATGATTTTCAATTTATGTCCTGTTTAACGTTGTAATTAAATTTTTTTATTGCTTATAGAGTCAGTAATATTATCTATCTCTATGTTGTTGAATTTGCAGTGTACAAAGATTACTCCAAGATCATTATAATTGTGCAATGCTGATCTTTACAATAATTTAATGTATTTGTGATACGAGGGTTGCCGTTTATATTTCAGGATTAGAGAACAAAAACAAATATATTATCGGAAATCACTTTTTTGTTTTTCAAAATATTCCCCATGAAGATCTATACACTCTTGCATGCGTTTGAACCAATTGTGGAAAAACTTTTGCCACTCTGATTGAGGTATATCCAAAACATGGATTCTGAATGCAGCAACCGCTTCTTCAGGTGACGAAAAACGTTGACCTCTCAGTTTGTTTTTTACGTACGGGAATAAAAAGAAGTCATTCGGTGCCAAATCAGGACTATACGGCGGATGACTCATTAAAACGATATTTTGGGTGCTCAAAAATGCAGTTGTTTGAGCCAATGTGTGGGAGCTCGTATTGTCGTGGTGAAGAGTGATCCGTCTTCGGCGGTTGGTTTTCCTGTTTTCTTGGAAGACAACTGGCAAATAAATGGTTGTGTACCAGTCAGAATTGACTGCAGCGTTGCCACATTACTCTCGATCGAGCGAGATCTCGCTCTTTTTTCATCCGACTTGCTCTGACACTCTTCTTTGTCCTAATCTCGCTCGATTTTCACACCAACGCATCACGAAAAGTAGGACTAAGTATATAGAGAAGAAAACTGTAGTTTCGTTGGTTTTGGTGCAAAATCCGCGAGAGTTCGCTGCCGTCGAACGTGGTAGTTGCGTGAAATGACAGAATCATCCTATTTGTGACGTGACATATATCATAGAATACCATATCCATAGAACAAGTAAATAAAAAAAGAAGAAATGTTGGTTAAGCAAGGAAGAAGAAGAATTTGTTTAGGTTAGTAATTTTTATACCATTGTGGATTAGGTAGACGTACATACATTTCATGTAAATACTATACCTAATATTTAATAATCCATTAAAACGGATAAGTAAGTAATTTGTTTATCTTATATCAATAGGCTTGGATGGTTGAATAATTAGAAGGAAAACGGTTATTCAGTTCAGTAAGTGTTTTATGATTGTTACCCATCACTGAATATTATAACAAACAATATTTTACACTGTTTTAATTTTTAAAAAAAATGTCGCTCCTTTAATTCTCTTAGTTTTTTACGAGACAACTCGTTTTAAACTTTATAGAGCTGTGGCAACACTGATTGACTGTTCTGCGTTTTCTAGTGGTACGGTTGCGACATGTCCAGTTTTTCTGAAAAAACAGGCGACCATTTGCTTGGAAGTGCTTCGTGCGCGAACAACTTTTGTTGGATTGGGCTCTAAATTCGTCTTGGAGTTAACTACGGCAATTGAATTCACCATACCATCTATAAACACTGGTCCTTGATGGAGCTTAATCGGAAAAAATTGAATTAAGTTCATCCATGCACTGTTGCTGAGTTAATCCAAGTCGAAAGTTGTTAAAAATAATCGCACGAAAATGCTCACAATTTAATTCCATTTTTGGGCCGAGATGAATCTTTTAAGTTACTGTAAACAACAAAAATACCGCTCGTATGTCAAAACGTTCTGAGTACGTATAACCTCAAAAATGTCCAACTTTACGATAGAGCTGTCAGTTGCCAGATTGCAACATCAGGGTTGCCAAATCCCGAAATATAAAAGGTAACCCTCGTATCTGCATAAGTTTTAAAAAAGCTCACATAGTTTAAAAATTCTAAAAAGATCCAGATCAACGTATATAGGACAGTCCCTTTATAGAGCGCGGTCATTCAGTTTCAGTCAGTCAGAGTTAGAGAAAAGTCAGTCATAGTTACAGTTGAAGTGCTTGGAAATGAACTAAAGAGACAATAAAGATAGTGACATTCAAAAAGTAAAATAAATACGTTATTAGTGACAGTGTGAAATAGTAAATTACATAACAAGTGTGGAAAGTGTAACATTTTGCACGAGTTAAAGTTTAGCCGCTTAGCGGCGAGTGCAGAAACTAAACGAGTGCAAGAAATACACTTTTCAACGAGTTATGTACACTATTTTTCCTACGACCACGTAAAAAATCCTTCAACAAAAGTATTTTTTAAAGTATAAAGTCAATTAAACAATATCACACACACTGAAAAGATTATCAACACACGTATTGAAAACTATATCAACACATGTATTGAAAAGTAAAAAAACCCTTCAAAATAATTTATTTTTATTTTTAACAGGATGACAAGAACTAAAAGAATAATTATAAAATATTTAATATAACTAAAAAACAAAACAGTAGAACTTGGAACTTCACTATCTGGAGAACAAATTTTCTTTCAAATGCATTACCCAGTAATATTTTTAACACTTTATAATTTTTCAATTGAGTTTTCTTGTATACGTAGTATGTATTTGAACACAAATCACAACAAAGTTCAAATATTTTCAAAGTAATGTAATAATAATAGACACAAAGATAATTGTAAACAGAAACACAAACATAACTTCAAAAATCCACATTCGACACATGCACGGAACATAACTAAATATAAAAAAGAAAAATAAACTGTTCTTCTTTCTAAAAGTGTTTTTATAAAAATAATAATACTGAATAAAAATATGTTTATTTTTTAAAAATTTAAAAACCTATAAGAAACTCTTTTCTTTATTCTTACTTTATACAGAAAAATTTGTATTGGCAATTACAATATAATATTTGACACAAGGAAGATTTAAAAAAAAATTAAATGGTCCTTGCTTTCACATTTATCTGTTTTTACTATTGATAAATTTGACGTAAATGTCACAGATCATAGAACTATATTTTTTTACTTTTCAATACGTGTATTGATATTAGCTACTTTCTTAAGTACAAATAAGCGTGCAAACTAGCACTTTCATATGTGGTCGTAGGAAAAAAATATTAAACAGTAGTAATTATCAACTCACAAATATTGCTTATACAGTTTGTTAACGTATTTTCTATAACACTTAGTTTATGAATTAATTGCCAAAATCCAATAAATTCTTATAACTTGCAATTTTTGTCATTTGATATTTTCAAATTATTTCTAATTTTCAGTAATGAAATATAATGATGGTATGGCATTTGCAATCTCTATTAAATTTAGTAACAATCGATGAAAAGATATCTTAGGCCATGTTTGCATGCCCGGTCAATGGCCACATGCTTGCAATAAGCGATGGGCGTGCTTCCAGCCCATCTCGCAGGTCGCTCAGATGCGACCGCGTACCTAGACTTCAAAACGTCATTTTTTTAGTACGTTCAAGCCTCTCGGAGATTGGGCTCCCGCTTATTTTCTTTATATAAAATGCCGGTCTTGTTTTTCAATTTTCATTGTGTATATTTGCGATTTATCTTTGCGGCGGACGACATTTTCACCAGCGGCCATCAACATAAGGGTTAACTCTGATTTAAACATTACACTTTTTAACCATTTTTTAATACTTTAAAATAGAAAAAATTACATAAATAATTTTAGTCATTCAAGTCCATATAGATACACACAATTTAAAATTTTAATTTATGCTTTTTTTTGTTACCAATTCAAGCTTCAGGCATATCTGGTTCCTCCTTGAGTTTTATGAATACATTTTTACTATTTCGAAAATTATTAATTACTGCTACATATCAATTTTCTCTTTTTCCCTTGATCTTGCTTGTAATTCTAATTCTTATTTCGATATTTAAATTTGTTTGCTTCTTTCGATCATTCCATGTATTCGATTTAACTGATCTGTAGTTCCATCTTTGACATTTCTTTGTCCATTCTTTTTACCATTTCCTTTAGTTATTTTTGCTAGTACCAGAAGTTGGTGTTTGCACTAAGGCTAAACAGTTTGGAAGAAGTCCATTGGTGTAACACCTTGGTGTAGGTACTCTAAATTTTTTCTTGTTCTTTATGTTCCTGTTATAGTAACTTTATCATACGTATTATACACCTACAGTATTATAAAACATTTAATAAACGTTGTTCATAAGATTTTTGGTTAATGTTCTTAATAACATGGACTTCCACATATAAAGGGTTAGTGCAGTCATTAAAACATCTTCGAGAGAAGAATTAAATCAAACTAGGTACATACTTCAAAAAACCAAAAAGTCGATATTTTATAGAAATGATAGAAATTCTGGCACACTGAAGAGACGAATAAAGCGGCTTGATAGAGTATACGTTCCCAAACAATACGTGGATCAAATCGCAAAACACCAAGAAATACTATGGTAACAATGGTTTCCACAGAGGATATTAAAGATTACAAACAATGGTGGCCACTGCATAACAGGAAGAAAACAATATCAGATGAATCAAAAGGGAAACATGTTCCTAAGGAAAACAAAGTTTCATTTTTAATCTCGAAGTATCACCATTTTGGTATGTCTTCTCGTGCTCCAGGAGTAATAAAATGTCGGACTTTCATTGATGGTCTAGATGGTCTTTTAGTCTTGGGAAGCATGGAGCAATTACATTGCCCAATGAGCCAGCTTTCGATGGCAAGGTGCCACTTAATGTGGAAAAAAGAGATATCGAGAAATTGATTCGGTACATCCCTTCCCAATATCTTGATTTTTATGAAGATCTACGTAACTGGCCCACCACCATTGCCGAAGATGAAGGATAATGATCATACTCATCACTTTACATGTTAAACATATAAAATACATTTTTAAAGTAATTTGCACATTTTATTTTGGAAATTATTCATGTTTATTATAGAAAAGTCATTTGTCCAAAAACAATTATGGCCAACCCTGTAATCATATAATTTTTTTTTCATTCCATGCCTACCATAACGTTTCTAATACTTATACATATGCACCTGATTAACCTGATTTTTTTTGGAATTTTTTCTAAAGCTATTTTGGAATTAACACAGTTTTTTTGAGTTTACCGAAACTATTGTTTTGTGACAAATGACATTCCTAAAATAACACATTCAATTGTTAAAATTCATACCAGGGATAACTTTGTCTGCCATCTGAGTCTGATTGAAAATCTTGGGGCTTGGACTGGCACTAGAGCTAGTACAAGGTTTTTCATAGTAATTAGAGCTAGTATGTTGGTTAATTTCGTTTGAAATCTGATTTCCTCTTTTTATTTTATTGGTTATGTTGTCATCAATATAACTTTCGGCAACTGTGATTGTGACATTGTGACATTTGCCAATCCATAAAACTTTTATAAACCGCATCATATTTATCTTTTGACTTGTTAGGTAGGAGATTTTATGTAGCGTTAGCCGCTAATTTTAAAATGTCTGGCGGTGTACAAGACATATCGTCTAAATCTGATTCACTATTAAACATTTTTCTAATAATACCAGAGAATGTACACACCAAATAAACAAACTAATTGACAGTATATCTACAAATACAATGACAAGTAAATTCACAATTGTCAAATTTGACGTAATGATTGAGTAATATTATTCCACTATTATTCAATTCTATATGGTAATGCATGGCATTACTTGATAAAAATTGCATATTTAACAGATATATTAATTAATAGTTGTGGATAAGTTTTACATAATCACTGAACGTAGGCGCAACAGTGCTCCAGCCGATTACCCTATCTCTTCCAACTAGATAAAACTAGATAAGTTTTAGATAAAATAAGCAGTAGGATAGCAGCATGGTAGGAAGGTATTTTAAAGGAGTAGATAGTGGAACGGAATGAAAGAACATGACACACCTTAAGGTAAAATCTAAAGCCGACCCGCCGCTTCTTCTTTCTTCTTCTTCTGTCGTCAGAAAAAAAAAGAAAAAAAGAGTAAATATATTACCGCAATCGCCTGTATACTTGCTAGGTAAGAAAAACTGTTTTCACGTCCAGTATAAGAATACTGCAAATTGTAACAGTCCCTGAGCAAGAATACTTTTTAAATAAATAGTTATCACATTAAAGCTTTTCTTCTTTTTTTAATGAAAACTGTCAAATATTTTCAACTTATATTAGATCAACATCTTCGAAACTTGAGATTTTTTTATTGCAATAGTTATAATTACTCTATGCAAGATTTAATTTTGAGTTTAAATCAGCAGCCTACAGACTATAAATGTAATTTCGAACAACTCAAGCGGTGTAATAATGAAAAGTATATAAGCAATGCGTTTATTACAGAAAGATGAGTGTGCACTTCATCAAATTATTTACAAAAAGTTCAATAAATCTTTTAAGCGAGACATTATACAACTGTAAATCCTAACCTTAAATTTTTAAATGCATCGAACTGACATGGAAATTATGTATTATTGGTTTAGAAGATATTTGTTAATTTAGGTTTATCTCTGAACGGCTACGGTTTACCAAAAAATCAGTCAATATGTTGGTAACTCATTATAAATGAATATACAGTGCGTTCATAAAGTAACGCATACATTCATTATTGGCTAAATGAACAATAAAATTAGAAATTCCCAAAACAGGTCGATTTTTTATTTTAATTTACTATTGTTTCAAATCATAATCTAATATACAGGGTGAACCATTTTCGTGTAATGACGTTATCACAATTTTTTTCAAATTTGTCGGCTGTAGAAAATCCACACTGTAGAGTGCGAGGATTATATAGGGATTTTGGTATTGGAAAATCTTCAGTATCAGTATGAAACATTTTCAAAAAGGGAAAATACCATCCTTATAAAGTACGTCTCATCCATGAATTGGCTGAAGACGACTTTGACCGAAGAACTGAATTCTGCGAGTATATGATGAACCAAAATAACAATTTCATTGATAACGTTTTATTTTCGGACGAGGCAACGTTTTATTTGAACGGTCATGTTAACCGGCAAAACACTCGTTATTGGTCTGAGGAAAATCCACACTGGATGCAAGAGTACTATACGCAAAGACAACAAAAAACTAACGTATGGGCTGGTATTCAAATACCCACTAATGTAGCCCGCAGAATCTGATTTCAACAGAATGACGCACTACTACATTTCGCAGTAGCTGTGCGCGATTTTTTAAACACAACTTTTCCACAAAGGTGGATAGGAAGAAGGGGACCAGTGGAATGGCCTGCTAGATCACCTGATCTGAGCCCATTAGATTTTTTTATAGCGTTATTTAAAATCTAAAGTATTCTTAAACATACCTGGACCACAAAAGTGCTTCACCCTGTATATTAGATTATGATTTGAAACAATAGTAACTTACTTATTTACTTTATTGTGATGCTAAAGTAAACATTTTTACAATCTTTTTATTAGTTTATTGAATGTATTCAAAATGCATTACTCTAGATAAAAAATGTTGTTCATTTTGACACTTGTTTTCATTTTGTCACTCTTTGATAAAATCAGATTTAATTTTTAAATATACAGTCTGAAGGTAGAGAATCAGACTAAGATTTGCCAATTTTTAACAACAAAACTAATAAATAAATAAATAAATTAATAAAGGCGATTATTGTGACGAATATGTTTTGACATTTGAGCTTTGTTGTAATGATTATCTCCATAGAAACAAACAAGGATGGCTTAGATACTATCTAGCTGAAATACGCCGACGTTAAATAATAACCAAGTAAAATAAATTCAAAATGAAAATGAAACTGCATTACAAAAAATCTTGTATATATAAACACGATGCAAAACACCCTGTTTTTTGCTCACGATGTGTTGGATCACGAGCTACGCTCTAATCTCTGATCCACTACCGCTTTTAATTTTGACAGGCAATGCTAACTTCTTTTAAACATCTACAGACAAGAAACGTTCTAACTTTTAACAGCATATTTGGTTCGGAACTGATTCACGTATTGACATGCGCATTAAACAGCAGATAAATTAGTTTATGAACCGATTTGCGACTATTCCACACACAACTGCTTGTTGGAAAAAAACTATTAATAATTATAAGCTACGTAGTTGTTAAAATTCTAAAACTAAATATATCAAAGATGAATCAGATAAAATATTGCCCGATATGGTTTAGAATAAAAAAGGACAAAAATATTGCACAAAAATTTGTCTAGCATGTTAAAAACGTTTGTCTTGGCTGTATTGGTAAAAAATAATGTCCTAGCAATATATACCTATATGCAGTTTTATTCAAATTAATTCTTACAGGTTTTCACTTACTTTGAAACTTAGGATGTTTCTTATTTTTAAATTTTGTATTGTGCTTTATTGTTTATATGCAGACCTTTTTGTGTGGTAGGTAACAAAATTATTATTATTTTTATTGTATTTTTTAATTTAGTTGTATTTTAATTGTATTTTTTAATTAATTTTCCTTCCATTAATATTTCTTCTAATACAAAAAGAAATATTCAAGGTCACCGTAACTATTGCATCACCAAACTTTATGAGTACAGTAATATGTAAATTATAGAAGAAACTGCAAATATCCTAAACATTTTGTTTTGAAGTTCGTCCATTTATTATTTTTTTAGTGTAAGATAAATCTTTGTTCAAATCTAATTTAAAAAGGATACAAACATATTTGGATCAATTTTCCGTAGGTATTTAATGAAGAAAACAAAAAAAAAATAACTTTTACTTTTTAAACGTACCCATTAATCAGATGGCGTCATCTTAGGAGTCCCCAAGAAAAAGTGTCAACGACCCGTGTAAACTCAAACAAATGGGAGAATGACCGCGCAGATGAAAATATTTTATACACGCACCACGTGCTCCAGCGCTGACGAAAAGGCATGAAATTTCTCACCAGCGTTGCCACATACGTTTCCAAATAAAAAAATACTGCTGCTACAAATCTTTTATGTTTTGATTGTAAACATTTTTAATTAGCGTAATTAAAATTAATACTCGAGGCGTGAAAAACACAACAATTTTCGTATATACCAAAGGAAGAAGTATTTTATAAAAACTTAAAAGCAATTGTATGTATTCCTTAGAAGAGCAATTTCTGTTCTATGATGCCATATTTTGCATTATGGCAAAATAAAAATGAAATATTAAAAATTACTTTTTTTTAAAGCATTTAAAGCAAAAATAAATAAGTTAATTAAGTAAAGTTAAGTGCCAATTCTCGAGATCATTATTTCGATTTTTCGATGAAAATAATTATTGTAATATTGGACAGTTTGTTTGTTTATTTATAAACATAATTTAGAAAATTATATTGTGAGTGAACATATATGTATAATTAAAAAAACCATTCAGATTTATATTCAATAAAATTCTTAACTTGTTTAATTTGAGGTTAAAATAATTAAAAAGATCACAATAGGGTTTAAAATTTCGATAAAATATTATAATAAATAACGAGCATGAAAGTGAACGTAGTTAATAATTAATACAGGGTGATAAAGCTCAGTAGCTATGCTATAATAATAGTATTTTTACGCACCATATTTAACCTCTAGGTTTATCAAAGTTTAATAATACAAGAAAGCCTGTTTGGGAGTAGTCTCCATACTCTTCTCATATTCTAGAGAATGTCCCACCTTTCTTTATAACTCTTTCTAGATGGGAATTTTAATTAATAGTTTAAAAAAATAGTTTAATTTGTTTTAGAAGTTTTTAGCCTGTTTCAGTTAAGTAGTTTTGTCAGTTTCTATTATGGATGGTTCCAAAAAATACTCTGCTATTTTTTCAGTTTGGTTAATTAGGATTTTTGATAAGAAATCACATTTTATTTAAAAATGTTTGGAGTAATTTTTCTGTACCGGTATAAATAACATAGCAAAAACATAGTGAAATATGTATAGTTTTATCCATTAAAAAACTTGCATTTTTATTTAATTTATATCATTATTAATTGTCCCACTATAGGGATAACACCTACACTTTTTTTAATTATGCAAAATTAGTTTAGACAATTTAGTTATACAGTTTAAGTACAAACAAATTTTGAAAAGTATTTGAAAACAAAATGGCCTCTGTACAGAGCTATGGACAGATGGATATTTTTCCAAATCGCTTCGAGGCATTCCTTCTTACCATTTCAGCAAAAAAAATCAAATCACAAATATATTATTCCTATAATTAAGTTTATTGTATACGTCTTTTAATAAATGTTTAATAATACAATTATAATATTATAATATATCAACCTTTGGCTTCTTCGGACAATTAGGTTGTAAAAAATACTTCATACATAATAAAATGTTTCTATCATATGTTTTATAACTTTTGTTCATGATAATTATATTTGTTTCACATTCAATTTCACTAAATGTTTAAAATTAAAATGATCCGGCAACACCGATACTACTTTCTTTGATAACGTAAGTATACACACATTCTACCTTAGATCTTTTATGTATTATTGCAACAATAATAGCTTTATAGTCGTCAGTATGTCGTCAGATGAAAGAAGATTTTGTGATGGTACAAAGTAACTAGAGTAATTTATAATTTTTTTCTTGTAAATTTAATCAATTGAATTGCTCTATAGTACTTTTTTCTTGTTTGAGTTAGGTTAGGTTAGGTTAGGTGCAATTAGTTGGATTTTACGTTTTTTTTATGAATTGCTTTACAAATGTCGTTCATAAAACGACTCTAGACAAGATCCTTGTGTCTATACTATTTGTTGTGACAACCTTTATTATTAAGTTGTAGGTAGACAAATTAATCGGTTTTTTTTCTATTAGAAGTTATATAATAATCTACCTTTGTAAACTTTTTAACATATTAATTTGTTGTTTTTCTTTCTATATTTCGATTGTAATAATTAGTTAATTTTATTTTAGAATTATATTTACCAAGAGATATAGGTTGTAAATAGATAAATTAATTGATCAAAAATACTTTAAACTGCCTTATCAAAAATATGCAAAGGCTGTAATCTGTAATTTTTAATAGAGGTAGGTAATTTGTTCTAAAAATTATGGTGCCTGTTAAATTACTGCTGTAGTCAATAAAATTCTGTCAAGAACAATATCTTTGCACCTGGATTTGAAGAAAGCTTTTTTTCAAATATGTAACACTGTAACAATTGGCTAAGTTAAATACGACGTTCTTTAGATAGTACAAAATTATGGCTTGCAATATCAGAATATAGAATCATGGTCATACAATAAAATATAAATATTGTATTATAAGTTTGCTTATATTTCGTGTGAACGTATGAAATTTGGGTGACTAATAATTTGACAACCTTTAAAGTAGGTACATAATAAAAAAATTTGGGTAGCAGTAGTAAAAATCGCTAAAAAGTATGCTTAGAATAAATATAACGTATCACTTATTGTAAATAATTAAAATTAAGTAAACACTGTACAGATAATTTAGATCACAATAAATATTAAATCAAGATTTGGAAATTTGTTTTCTGATTAATTTTATTCTACGAAAATCTTAGACTTTCTTGGTTATTTTAACAAGCTGTTAATCTTGTCAAAAAATCTTCAAACATTATTGGTCAATTTGATAATAAGTATTTTGCAATGTTGCCAAGATTTATTCTTTATATATCAAGTATTTTCTATTTTCATTTTTTCAGATATTAAAGTTTGTTTTTTTGTGGTTTGAATAGCATGAAAATATCACAGGTTTTCATGTTCATATTGCTACAAAAACAAATTCAACCTCCGGAAATTTGTCCTTCCTTTTTATCATTTGCAAGAACAACTCGTATAACAACCATAACATTATTTACGGAACTTGTTGGTATAGAAAGTGAATAACTAGTCATTCAAAATAAACAAAACTAATAATTAACTATCGTGGAATTACTTTATATGGCATGATCGCTTAGCTCACATCTTTTATTATCAATGGAATAAAATCGAAAAGGAATGCGAATTATGTGTTTACGAAAAAATATGTCGTGTATGAGGCAATAAACATCAAAGTTTCAAATTTTGTCAGTGATAAAACCTTAGATACAGTGGCGTCAACCAAACTCTACGCCTTAGTGAGCGCTAAGTGAGCTTGGAAAGCAATTGAGGGTCCAAAAGGGTTCAAAATCTTTTGTATTTAAAAAGCTGTAACCATTAGGGGTGGATTAGTTTGTTTAGAAATCCGTATATATGCTAATCTAATATATTTGGGAAGCACTTCACTGCTTGACGCTTGATACCATAAAAAATGTAATGCTCAGCTTTATCTAATTTGGTGCACTAGCTTTGTAATGATGATGTCAGACCATCTTGTAGCACAGTAGGGTTTATAAATCATAATTAATTAAAGCATCCATTAATTCAATTTTTTCCATTAATTGGTTATTGATTTTCCATTATTGATTAAAACAGTACACATTTTTTAATTACAGCCATTTCAATATGGTTGCTAAGCTTGCGCTCGTCGTATAAACGTAAGATAGCTTAGAAAGTCTGGATTAGATTAGGTTAAGATTTAAACCAAAAATTTTTTACGCCCCATTTAGTTTGCTGGACCATATTTTATTCTTTATGCCATTATTACCATTGTCATTATCTTAATGCCATGACTTACATAACATTTTATTTAGTGCTTTTTCAGTACATTTCACTATATTTTTTAATTTATTTAAATCATTGTGTCTAATTTATATACTAGAAATTCTAAGAATAATAAACAACTATTCATTATTTGTTATCAAAAAGAATTTATAGTTCTAGTTAAAAAGCTATTAGATGAAAGAAATATCCATCCAGATATAATTGATCTATTTAATGTATGTATTAGTCAAAATTATTTTATTTTTGGACAAAAATAACTTTGATAAAGAAATTGATATAAACCAATAGCTAAATCTAATGGCTATCCAATTCATTTGTTAAATAAATTAATTAATAAGAAAGAACAGAAAGTGTCACTACAACTAATATTTCCTAAACAAACTAAAGAAATTAAAAGTTATAAAAATATTACATATTGTGGAAATATTTTCAATATAACCTCAAAAATAATAGCTTTGGCAACATCAGCATTAATATAATTTAAAACACAAATTAATGTTGGCACAAAATTGTTAAATGTAAAAACAAAATTACCCAAATTAAAAAAATCTGGTGTTTACAAAATTAACTGTCCAAAATGTAATGCTATATAGCTCAAACACAAAGAAATTTTGAAGTAAGATTCCATGAACACTTAAGGTTAAGAGCATATAGATTAAAACAACCAGATAAGTCAAATTATTGAACTTAAACATCCAACCTCACTCATACACACCAATGACATCCAAATACTACATTTTTGTAATAAAAAAAAGAAGAAGAAATAAAAAGACATTTAGCAAATCCACTATTTAAAGTTTTTAATGAAAAAATAAATCTTCTCCACTATTACACTGTTTACTTTGATTGAGTCTTCATTCTAGACACAGATAAGACAAAAATGTAACACAAATATATTAAGTTATTGTAAAGATCAGCCTGATATAGTTTTTCCTGGTTTTTCTATATCATTGCACGTTTATACTGATCTTGTAGGGAAATACATCCAGGATAATCCCCAGGGCTAATAATCTAGGCTTTAATACTGTTATATCTTTTACTATTATTATTTACTATTACTTCCCTATTTGGTCTAGCCTTCTATCAACATCAGGTAGCTGCAAATAAACAAAATGTTACTTCAATATGTCAATCTGACAATGCTAAAGTTTAAACTAATAGTTGTTTATTATTCTTAGTAAAATGGCCTTTCACAAAGTAAGGGTTAAGTAGGGTAAAGTACAAGAAATTCATTATATTTAATTATTTTGACTTCCCTTTTTTGTTTGTAAAAATGGTTTTTATAAATTGAGAATATGGTTGCATAACTTTACCGTAACAATAAATATTAATGCATTTTAACATTAATCTGGTTTATTAATTTGTATTTTGATAAATTTTAACATTATTACATTGTATTGGTCCCCTTACATTCAGTAGATGCGGTGCTACTGCACTGCTGACAAACATCCGAGAATATTTCTTGCTTTTGTCGGTGAAAGGGAAAGTGCAGAGAGAACCACTTTGGGAGCAATAAGCTGTCAGCGTTTGTTGCACTTTCTTTACTTTCTATTTAATCATGCGGGATACAGAGGGAGCTTATCTTTGAGGTATAGCTACAAACCATACTTTTAATCTAAATAATTTCTTTGTGTACATTTTTTTTCGGTAAATGATAATATACTCCTTTACGCGGTAACTGCATTTATTTATAACAATGGAACTACTTGTTCTTAGCAAAATGTTCTGTTTAAAAAATATCTGGTCATTAACATAAAAGATTAGCGCATAATCTACAAGTTTACAGAGGCACTACCTATTGCCTTTGCCCTAGTAACAGCTACCGACGTGTGCGTGGGTTTCCACATGTGTTATAAGAGCAATGAACTTGCCTTGGTAATATTGATAAAATCACTGTGAAAAAATTTTTCGTATTTACTAAAAGCATGGAATTTAATGGCCTGGAAAAATCTTAATTTTTTTAACGCGATTGTCTGTTTTCATAAAATGGTCGCTTTTGTAGTTTGTTCTATTAAACAAGCAATCTACCCACAAGAATCAGACGAAAGGACTATTTTGATGTTATCTTTAAGAAAATGGAGAGGCTGTAGATTTTTGCACCAACGGTAATATTATTTTAAATACAGTGTAAATATTTTTTTAGACATTTTCTCATTACAGTGTAATGCCCATTTATTTTAGTGGAATAAAAATATATTTTTTTCCAAAGCTAATGTTAATGTGTTGCTATAACAACTGTTTTGAGTAGCAAGGGTAGATAAAGTGACACTTTAACAGCTAGAGTAGATAAAATGTTTTAACTTTTTTTATTAAATAAAATTTACAAATTCAAATACATTAAGGATTAAAAACAACTTAAATTTTATAATTAAAATCAAACTCAAGTTTTTTAGTAAGGTGGATAACTTGCTGAATTTAGAAATGTCACAATTTTCATTCACCAACAACGTACGCTTCAGCATCGAATAATACGACCATAATGACGATGGCATCGCTTTCTTCGACATTTCAGAAAAATACGTCAGAAGTAATTGATATTCTTAATGCTTTCCCACTTTTTAATAGACCAGTATTCTTTCTCATACAGCATCCTAGATTTTTGTAGCAACAATAAACTTTCTGCTTCCAACGCTGCTTTTTCTACACCTGATGGCAGGTTTACCTTTTCTTGTGTCAATTATTTTCCGTCCATTTTGTATTTATTCACTTTGTACACAAAACGCAACAATATTCTCCGCAAAAACATGGCAATTTGAAATTCTATTTTTCACCTGAACTTGAAGTCTTGCTATAGAAAAAAATATTGTATTGCACACGACGATAAAATCGCATTATCTTCTCGTGCATAATTAGCGTCTTGTATAATAAATAACTAAAAATGTGTTTTGGACAATTAAATAAAACTCAAAAATGCAGGACATTTTTTATACATATTCATTTAAAAATGTGTTTACTTCAAAAAAAAATTCCTTTCTCATTTTCAATCAATGAATATTAAAAACTACATAGACCTAACAGGTTGAAAAGTTCTCTGAAATTTCGGTCTATAACCTTGGATACAATTAGGGTTGCCATCCGTCCGGGTTTCCCCGGATTTGTCCTAGTTTAGAGGGCATCCGGGGAGCGTCCGGGGAAGGTTTCATTTGTAGACCGGGTTTTTAAATAAAAAAATTAAAAAAAATTGTGTCGCCCGCGAGTCACGCTCTATCGATGCTCGCACACCACGATTCAACTTTGGCTACCATTTTTTAAAACGCCAAATGCGAATTTATATTCGGAATTGCTGAAAATTGCGCAATATTTTTTTTGCATTCCGGCGCATAATGCCAACGTGGAGAGGGTATTCTCATTAATTACACAACAATGGACTAAAGAAAGAAATTTACTAAGCGTAGAAACAATTTCTTTAATAATTAAAATTAAATTCAATTTTCAAGAATACAGTTGCACTGATTTTTATAAATTACTTTTAAAAAGGGAAGATATTCTAAAAGCTATCGGAAAAAATGATAAATACAAAAAAACTGAGAAGTAAAAAGGCAAGAGGCAAGAAAACGCTTAATAGCTAGATAGACAAATCGTGTTGTGAGTGCAATAATTGCTTTTTATTTTTGTAGTTAAAGTTATGATTGTTTTCATTGAGTAGGTAAAAACTATTTAAAATATGGTTGTTAATCAAAACTTTAAGTTGATGAAAATATAAGTATAGGATTGATTATTTTGATTTAAAATTTTATTAATGTAACTTACATTGATGTAGGTCTAAACTTTAAAAATGTTCTGTTTTGTTGTTTAATATTTAAGAAGACTGCATTTATTTAGTTTATATTCTGCTAGAGCTAGGCTAGAATAGATATATTTTGTTATATAAATGACTGCTGATAAAAAGTAGAAAAGGTGTTTTATGACATTTTCAACTGTTTTTTTTACATTGAATATGTTTAAAAGATCTTGTTGACATGTCCGGCTTTCAGACTCTAAAATCCGGGGTTTTCACGCGTTTTGTCCTGTTTTCCAAAATTTAGAGATGGCAACCCTAGATACAATAATATATTGAACAGATAGCACTGGATCAATTTTAAGGAATATTTCAGTCGCAGAACTTATTTACTCTGATAAATCTTCTTCCATAAAAACGACTTATTGTTATGAATGTTTCGCGTAACGGGAATCAAATTTAAACTGATTTCTGGATTATGATCCTCTTCTTAAAGGATGAGGTGGTCCTGGAACTAAGTTGCTGTGTCGCATAAATTATCTGCCAATATAACCGTTGGAAATATATCCTCTTCTATAAGTTGAGCTCCATGAAATGTTTCTTTTTCCTCTGTAATGCTTTCCAGATTTCGTAAGAATCTGAAATAGCACCCACTCTTAAATTTTAAGACTTTTTTTGTTGTTGGTAGCATATCTGAAGATTTCCTACTCTTCCATACATTTTTTGGACTCCAAAGTCCGTAATATCTTAAAATAGAATTTGGAAATAGTGAATACTGAAGTATTCCTCCAATCTCCATATTACTAGGGTTGGCGTCTAGGACAAATTCACTCTCAGGTAGGAGGAAGCCCAAGATTGGTGCACTCGACAAAAGTTTCTTTCCAAGTAAAGTAGTAAAAGGAATTTGAAGATGTGGTGGTTTAATTCAATCGCAATTAGATATGATCTATTAGTGACCTCTAGAATTAGTGTCCAAAATTGTATAAAAAGAAAAAGATAAATGAAATTTATTGTATCAACCCCTACTATGTGGAAGTCCATCTTACTAAGAACATTAAAAAATAAAACTTTTTAGCAAAACTTTTTCTATTTCTTGTTCAGTAATTACTAGAAGCCAATTTTTAATATCGGCGAGAAGCTAGCTCCTAGCTCCTACCGTAGAAATACGACAAGCAGCTCATTTGGCAACAGCGCATCAAAATCTACTGTGCATACTCGACCAGCAAGTTGTAGGTAAAATTGAACGCTCGCACATGATAATACTACAAATTAAATACGGAGGTATTGCACAAAGGTAGAAAAAATAATTCTCTTTCATCTGGCATATTTAAAAATTACTTACAAACGTTCCGAGTGGCCAAAAAATGGATTTTAAGGGAATTTTTCACGCAAATTCGGATACATCCTTTGGAGTTGGGGGGAAGATAAAGATGTCCATAAATGAAATTTTGCACAGAGGTAGAAAAAACAATTCTCTTTCATCTGGCATATTCAAAAATTACTTACAAACGTTCAGAGTGGCCAAAAAATGGATTTTTAGGGAATTTTTCACGCAAATTCGGATATATCTTTTGGAGCTGGGGGGTAGATAAGGATGTCCATAAATGAAATTTTGCACAGAGGTAGAAAAAACAATTATTTTTCATCTGGCATATTCAAAAATTACTTACAAACGTTCCGAGTGGCCAAAAAATGGATTTTTAGGGAATTTTTTACGCAGATTCGGATATATCCTTTGGAGCTGGGGGGTAGATGAGGATGTCCATGAATGAAATTTTGCACAGAGGTAGAAAAAATAATTCTCTTTCATCTGGCATATTCAAAAATTACTTACAAACGTTCCGAGTGGCCAAAAAATGGATTTTAAGGGAAATTTTCACGCAAATTCGGATATATCCTTTGGAGCTGGGGGTAGATGAAGATGTCCATGAATGAAATTTTGCACAGAGGTAGAAAAAATAATTTTCTTTCGTCTGGCATATTCAAAAATTACTTACAAACGTTCCGAGTGGCCAAAAAATGGATTTTAAGGGAAATTTTGAAGCCAATTCGTATATTTACAAAATAAATTGAAGCTGTGTGTCTAGGAACATAAAAATTGAAAGTTTTTAACAAAACTGTCACGTTATATTAAAAAAATAGATTTCTAAAACCAATAACAGCTGTTTAGCCACAACTTCATACCCCAATATCTTTTTTTATTCAATTATTTCCCGCAAAAAATATTTTACATCTAGTATAGGTATATAAAATAACTCTTAAATTTTGGTCCTTTTAATTAAAAATTTGTAAATAGGTCTATTTTTATATATGGATAAAATTGAAAGAGTTTTTTAATATCAATTGTTTATATCTTGGCTAAAAGATAAATCAACCCGACATCTTCTAAATCGATAGTAGAACAACATTAAAATATAGGGGAATTAAACACGTGCCTAATAGTGTGCCTACTACCCTTCTAAAAACATTAATTTTACTTGTTCTCTAGGCAACGAATTGTATTTCTGAATTAAATAAAACTGTAGATAATGTAATAGGTACACATCAGTGAAAATGGTTGAATAAAGAAATGTGTGCAATTAAAACTTTATTGTATTTTATTAATAACTTCTATTTTAGATTTGCTACTTTCGTACAAAGAAGCATTTTGTCTATCGTTCCTACTCTATTCTCTTTCATTCTATTTCATTCATGGACATCTTCATCTACCCCCCAGCTCCAAAGGATATATCCGAATTTGCGTGAAAAATTCCCTTAAAATCTATTTTTTGGCCACTCGGAACGTTTGTAAGTAATTTTTGAATATGCCAGATGAAAGAGAATTGTTTTTTATACCTCTGTACAAAATTTCATTCATGGACATCTTCATCTACCCCCCCAGCTCCAAAGGATATATCAGAATTTGCGTGAAAATTTCCCTTAAAATCCATTTTTTGGCCACTCGGAACGTTTGTAAGTAATTTTTGAATATGCCAGATGAAAGAGAATTGTTTTTTCTACCTCTGTGCAAAATTTCATTTATGGACATCTTCATCTACTAAGACTTATTAGTATAAAGTTATAATATATTTTTAATATTAACTCGTAACTGTTGGACGGAATATACAGCGGAGCGGAGTTGCCAAATCAATTTTACCGTATTGGAGCTAGGAGCCTACTTCTCACCCGTATTTTTAATTCGCTGTAACCTTTATATACCTGATCGGTGGTGAATAAGTACACCAGCTAAAATCTATTTAGTTAAAAACAATGCTGAAATGTTTTACAAAACTGGCCGCCCTCACAAAAACTCTAACAATACATTTTATTTTTGTATCCATCTGACACACTTTTGAACACAAAAGACAATGCAAACCAAGTTACCAAGATTTTTTAAACTTGACAATTTCTCTAAAAACCTTATATAAAATGATCTATTGTTATTATTTATTAGATTAAAAAAATAACGTTATACTGTTTAAGTAAGAGCAGAAGAATTGTAGGTATTAGGAATTTTATTTTTAGGTTATGTTATAAAATTAGCTTTTATAATACACTTTTTTATTTTGGAACACAAGAAAATAAATCCACTAAAATATTCACTTATTCGTCATCCGTTGTTTTATGTTTCAATAGAGGGAAAAGCAAGGTCGTCGTACATAATACCATCTTTTTTTAATTCACTCAAATCGTTTTTGTTTCATTCGTGAAACGAAGTTTCGTCCAAAATTCAGCGGCATCGACAATGACCCGTAATGGTTGTTTTTAGGCCAGTTTAACGAAACAAATTATTAATAATTGCAAATTAACCATGAAAAAAGGTACTGCAATTTGAATGCAAAACTTTTCCATTTTTCAAAGCCCTGGAAAAGCATAAAAACTTGTTATTCAATATTTTTATATATTATAATCCAAGTCCATTCAATTTAAGTAGATATAGTTTTCATTTACTTATAACATGGTTATAAGTTTGTAGCAGGAGCTGTAACAAATTTTTTACTAGGGTTTATCTTCTATGAAGAATATTATGTCACATTTTTTTAAACTGTTTATTTGACAGATCCTAGTTTTTACAATGTCAATGTAGTAGTAATAGTATATTATTTAACGAGCGGTAATGTAGGTCATAACTCACGCAGATGAAGTTTCATCAAGTGATGACCATTACCGCAAGCTGAATACTATACTTTATCTACGACTTTAACAATAAATACTAAAATGTAAGTATAGAGTATATTATTACACGAGCGATTATGTAGTATAATAATACTAGTTGTTGCATATATGTTGTAGACGAAGTACCAACTGGTTGAGGAGTTATAGAACTATATATTTTATTTGCAGTATCTGTCTTATTCCTTTCGGAATCATCAATGTATCCCTCAGCAACATTAGTTGATCTCCAACCACCATGGCGTTTCAGTGCCGTGATATCCCCTCCAGCATCTACTAATAAAGTTGCCGACGAGCGGCGAAAACAATGCCCAGTATATAAATTACTATCTGGTAATTTTAAAAATGTAGCAATATCCTTCCCCAATGCTCCAAATTTGTTAATGCCAATTCTTTGTGCGTGATAACAAATTTTGCAAAACATCTACTTGAACATCCAAACTCACTCATATACACAACAATGACATCCAAAATTGTGAAAAACAAACAAAATTTAGATTTACTTGAAGAACTTGGCAGAATAATTTAAAGTTATAAATAATGAAAATATAAATCTTGGAAGTTCTCCACTATTAAACTGTTTACTTTGATTGAGTCTTCATTTTATACATAGATAAGACGTAATTGTAACACAAATATATTAAGTTATTGTAAAGATCAGCATGATATAGTTTTTTCCTGGTTTTTCTATATCACTGCACAGTTATACTGATCTTAGAGGGAAATACATCCAGGATAATCCCTTAGGGCTAACTAGGCTTTAATATTGTTAGACCTTTTTACTTCCATACTTGATCTAGTCTTAACACTACTTAATTAACATCAGGTAGCTACCTTGAAAAAACAAAATTTTATTTTAATATGTCAATCTGACGATGCAATTTGTAGCGAAACAGCTGTCATTAAGTTTTTAAAAAGCAATTTTTAACATAAAAGAAATTAGTAATAAAATAACTTCAATTCCCAATTACCTTAAAAATGAACCTTTATCAGAAAACATAATTGATGAATGTGTACTCCTTCAAAATATTACCTACAGCAAAAATTCTTCATTTTAATGCATTTTCCACTAGACCTTAACTTAATTATAAATTGGACTACACAAAATAATTTAATATCCATAACATCCTGTTTTCAATGCACCCCTCTAAATTTCTCCCATTTTATATTCAAATATTTATTTAAATACTCAAGGTTATTGTACAAAAAGTATAGTTTTTAAATCGTGCAGAAAAAGGACAATCAATTCCAAACTAGGACCTTTTTTTCTTCAATGGTAGGTAACTACTATTTCAAGTATTTCTAACGATTTATATAATTTCAGACGAATACTTTCCTTATAGTTTCGAAGCTAAATCATGTTTCACAAAAATTTCACAATATAATAAAATTTAAAAAGAAGTACGATCTTTTTGTATAAATGCATTTTTATGAAGTTTTCACGGATTGGCCTATCATTTCAGCCCGCTCAGTCGGTAAGTGGGTCACCTACATTCCAAGTATTTCATTGTCAAGAGCTGAGAGAGATCGGCAACGAACGTTGGTTGGCCATGGCCATAACTTCTTTTAACTGCCTTAAATCTAGTTGGTATAAAACATTTCAAAGTTGATATTATCGGACACACCTATGATTTTTCCTATGCTTAAGTGTATTCAGCCACCTTAGATTAAATTGATTAACAGTGACATTTCAATTACAATCTAAAAAATGTGTCCGATGATTTATTATGAAAAATTGAATTTTTGTAGCGCCTATACCGGATTGTTGGCTTTTAGGAAACAGTAATATTTACCTAAAGGTCACTTATAGAGAGAAATCAGGTTACAAAATGGTAAATAAACTGAATAATTTGTCAAAAATTGCATTTATTAGGTAGGTATAATATTGTATATTCTACAAATAAACGCAACTAATTTTAATCAATGAAATCGTATGATTGAATATTTCTATTGGTTTATTTATTTATTTATTTTGAATACTTTTGTTGTTAAGATTTGACGATGACAGTTTTCGTGGATTAGGTATTTGTAGATGCCATTATTTTTGATTAGATGCCAAGGCAATTTTTAACATATAAACATCTACATTCTTTTCTACAAAAACTTTACTGGTAATAATATAAAATCACACTGTACAATATTTAAAAGTGCGAATTTTTGCTATACGTCTGTCGATTTACTTCTAGATGCAACTGAGTCACGTTTTTTTCTGAAATAGGTACTCAAATTATAAATGCACTGACAAGACAGTTGCTATAATATAAACAGAATATATAATCAGTCAGAAGCAATTATAACTGATATTAAGAAGCACGGAGGCTGTTTACAACAGTAGCTAGGGGTTACATCGATCAATCTATTTCTTATATACATTTCTTATTGCTGAAAGCCTAGCTCCAGCTCTACAGGATCGTTGTTTTCACTACAAGAATTAAATGTTAATGCCCATGAAATTGTCAACTTAGCTAGTTCAAATGTGTTACAAGGCTCTTCAACATCGTAAGGTATTAATAATTGTAAATTATTAATATAATATTAAATAATTATATCTAAATTTAGACTAATTATAAAATATTTTACACACTGAACTTTTTCTTCAACTGCACTATGCCACGCAAATATTTGAGTAATATTCAACTCCCTACAATAACGATGCAAATGTAGAACTTCTTTTCTATTCAATTCTTACTAAAATTTTATATTTTATTACCAAATTTATACATTTAGTTGTGAAAGAAAACAAAAAATCTTTCAAACTTAACCTTTTCTACTAGAAATTAGAACAGTTGTTGAAATTATACATAATTTTTGACATTCTACCCTTTTTTACCAAATACAATTGAAAAGTGAGGTTAGTTTTTTAGCGAGTTGTGTAAAGTTACAGTTGTTGCTAAAGTAAATATGTTATAATCTTTTAATTCGGGGTAGTTACTGTTCAACAAAACTTTCAGTTGTTGTTAATGTAGTGAACTTGTTATAAATTATACGTGACAAAACTTTTTACACGAATATACAGGAGAATATCAAAGGTCAACGAACTTATAATCTTTGTGGTAAGTATTCACATGTAAAATAGTTGTGATAAACAAAATTTCATATTTTTATATAAAAAACGAATTCATGTTAAGTAGGTGTTTAACTGAATATCAATAAATCCAGTGTACCTCTATCTTCTACAAAAAAATTAAACTTTCCTTCACTTTCGCTAAAACAACACAACATTTGCACAAACGTAATTAGATACCTAGTAGTGAACAACTATTTTGGTAGTTACTTACAAATTTCCAACCTATAATTATACTTTCTAGTAACTTGCTGGATTTGTATTAATATAAATAAATTTGCATTTTAGTTTTAGAAAGATCAATGTTTAATTTAGGGATAGAGGGGAAACAATGACAATAAGTCATGGCTGGTTTAAAGTATGGTTTTAAAAGTTACACTTTCTCTTACATTAAACAATAATAATAAAAGAAATTTAAATTAAATGATATGGAACGAATAGGCATTCCTTTAAAACATCATGTCGATTTATAAATTTCATAATTATATAGGAAATAATTTCATTTTTTAAACGACAACTTCGTTGTAACGTTACATTACGAATACTGAGTTAAAGAAAGTATTATGTGAAATTGATGGTTTACGTGGTTGTTCATTTACACGCACATATGTAAGTAAATGACTTACAGGATTTGTTTTATTAACAAAATAACAAAAATATAAAAATTCCAAATTGATCAAGGACAACGACCGTTCAAAAAATCTAATTAATTTTAATTAAGGAACCCACTGGCCGAAATAAAATCTTTGCCGACATTGAGAATACTATTATAAACAATATTTGTTACTATTTGCTTCCGCTTTCTTGAAAAAATGTTGTTTACAATTTGTTGATTAAAAATTGTTTAAATTATTTCCGATAAAAAATATCGATAAAATTATTTGGAAATTAAACTATGAGGTTGTGCTCGCTGATTCGCATCGAGCGAGCCCCCACCCGCCGCACGAATCACAAAACTAACCTTTAAAACATTATCTGTGGGATTCGACATTCGACAAATTATGGAACAAAAGGTACTACATTTTGTTGTGGGATTTCTGTTTTGTACCTCTCAACTGTCATATTTCCATTAATCGTTCCATAATCAGCAAATGTAATAGACTTTGTTAAACATAATATTTAAATAAACACAAGTCCTGGCTTACAGTTTGTCTTTTTTAAGACATTTATGTCTAAATCTGATTAGGTTTGTTCCAACAGACAATCAGGGATGCGTTTCGGGTTGTTTTCAACTATATCGTACTGATCTTTATAATAACTCAATGAATTTGTGGTACATTTATTTCTTATCTATATTGAGGCATGTTCTTAAAATTAGCGCCGCTTCGCAACAGTTGGGAAGCCACAAACTCCATTACGACGTCGTTTGATCGAGTATTCGTTTGTTTACGTGATTTTAAAATGCCGCCTCCTATCGAGAATCCTGCTGACTGTGCTGTAATCTTCGAGCATATATACTAACGTAGAGACAGCGTCCAAATGAGCTTTGTTTTGTATCAGGGGGGGGGGGAAATAAATGTCATATAGTGTCCAGCAATTTCATTGGTCCGTTTTGAATTTGCGTGTCAAGTCGAATTGTCACATATGCCATTATTGTCAATTTGTTTTGCATCTAGAGTTATTTTTACAATTTAATAGTGTTTGGATATTACTTTTAAAGCCATTTTTTAAATTAATTTGAGTATATATATATTATATGGCGAGAGTTTTTGTGATTTGTAAATATAAATATGAAAATTAATCATCAAGGTCTTTTACAAGTAAATATGCATTAGCGTCTCTTACACTTGTTTAAAAATAGGAAAATGCATAAAGCAAATATACCGCCATATTATTAAGAATACTGAAAATCTAGAAATTTGTGCAATAAATTCAACTTGTTTCTTCTAAATACGCCTCTGATTGTGTTCGTTGAGTTGTACTAAGTCGGATCTTTTCATTGCGATAATTCTATAGGTTCTGAATAATGAAGTACTTTTATAAATATATCCACTTTTGAATTAAATTGACTTTCTCTTGATCTTATCTTCTATAAATCAACACCTACACTCTCAAGGAGTTGAAGCGATGCATTTTTATAACCAGATAACAACAGCACCGTGATAATTCTAAATGCAAGTTTTTACCTATTACTATACAAGTACGAAACAACAATGTAAGCACTAAAAGCTAAACCACTAAAACCTATGGTTTATAATCACTTTACTAACAAAGGTATTTAAATTCACAAATAAAATGTTCCCTTAACTTAATAATTTCTTTATTTTATTTTACTACGTAATTTATTATGACATTTTATATTGTAACATGTTTAGCGCCATGCTACCTTTCCTTAGTTTACCGTCCTCCTGAACTCTAAAATCAACCCCCGACTCACCGTATATTAGATACAACTTATCACCACGAACAAACCTACCCTTAAAAACACACCCGAAATAAAATCCTTACAAAACAGAACCCTTACAAAACGACCTTTCACAAAAGAACGCAACCGGAAACCTCTGTCAATACTGTTAGAAATTAGGGCAAACACCTGGTTTCATTTCTTTCTTCAACCAAAATCCTGAGTGGCAAGTTGGTTGCAAAATTTAGATAATCCATTTCTCTGGTTGTATCACATAAGATACAGCCCGCTACGCTAGTAGGGAGATATATACCCACTAGAAGGGAAAAATATAGTTTCTAGTAGCAGTTCCTTTTGATGAAGCAATATACCCATTATAGTAGCAGTTCCTATGGACTATAAATCTTAAGCATGGAGCGTGTTCGGTTGACATTAAATGTAGTTTCTTTTTGCTTTCAAATTCAGTCTAATTACAAGGTGTTCCTATCTTTCTCACCTTAGTTTTTGTGTAGTTTGTTTGCTTAATCGAAAACGTTCAAAAGATAGTGGAGCCCTTAACCCTTATATACCACCAATCTTTTCTATAGTAAGCATTAATTTGGGGAAGAACCACTCCTTGAGAGAGTCTCGTAGCCGGGATCTCTTTTGGGACTAGTATAGTTACAAATTGGCTCCCTGCCTTTTTGGGAACTATTAATGTTTATTTACATTGAATTTATTCCGTAAGTACATACGTACAGCACTGTATATAAATAAATTCTATATTGTTACAATATTAAATGATTTTGTTTTTATTTATATCATTGGTGTACGATAATAGCAGTTACTTTAGAACTTTTAATTATTAAAAAAAGGTCAATAAGGTTATTATTAATTTTTGATTATATAGTTAAAAGAATTCTGACTTTTTAAATGGTATTCTTTGTAACGAAATTATTTTTAAACCGTCAATTTTTTTGCCTTGCCTGTATAGTATGTTACGTATTATGATATAGATTTAAAAAATAATTATTACAACATACAGTCAAACTTATTTTATCAAAAAATTGGTCTCCGGCTACCTTCTAATATTAAAACTTAAATAATTAGACTTGTTCTAAAAAACTGTTTTGAAAGGAAGTTTGTTTTATCAAATAGTGGTAAACAAAATGAGAGTAAATTTTATCAAAATCATTTAAATTGTACTTTATCACCAAAAAAATAATCTAAGAAGGTTATCGTAATTGTTTTTTGACCTAATTCCAACCAGAAAATGTCTTGGATCGATTTTCTCTTACCCGTTATCAGATTAGGTAATGTTCAAGGTAGTAAAATGTACCTAAATGATTAAGAAATTATTTCTCTCAGCACCTAATTCATCCATTGATTACCTTTATGCTTCCTTACCCTGTAGCATAGATCTTCTTGGAGAGGTTTCCGTATTTTGTCAGATATTCTGTCTATTGTTTCATTCTGGTCAACTATTTCTCCTTTGAAGATTTATTGACGTTTTTCTTTTCTTTTTATTACAACCAAATCAATCAACTATTTTTCAAATCAAAAACTAAAATCAATCCATGTAAAAAAAAGATGTGCATACCTATTATGCAAGACTCGTACAATTGGCGCCAAACGTGGAGAAAATGCAGTATTAAACTATGTTTTATTGACGTAATACATAGGGGTCGCCACAGGCGTAACAGTACAGAGATACGGCTATGCTGATTGATTATAAGAAAGCGTTTGATCCAATACAGCGGATCAATATTATGAAAATACTAAACCAAATCCAAATTAACAACACAGAGCTCGGAATAATTAAAAAAAAACATGTACCTACTGGAATCACAAATTTAAGAATTGAGGGTTTACTGATCCAATAAGTAAGAATCATGAGAAAAGTAAGGCAAGGTTGTATTTTGTCTCTTGAAAACTCCAATATATCGAAAGATTTTTGACAAAGCTTTGTAATAAACGTGTACGTGGATAATATCAATGTTTAGTGAGAATTCTGTGGTACTACATCTTCTTTACGTCCTTTTACATGTCCTGGAAAATATTTAGAAGTCGAGACAATAAAGAGAAAGGATATTTCGCTTAGAGAAACTCAGAATCTGGTGCAATATTTTTACAGCTCTGTAAGTGTACTTTTAAGTGATAGGTACATAAATGTTTGCAACAGCTAAAAAATCAGCAACACTTATTAAATATGTAACCATAATTGGTCCCAAAAAGGCAGGAAGCCGATTTGTGACCATATTCCTCCAAAAAGGCAGGGCGCCAATTTGTAGCAATATATGTCCCAAAAAGGCAGGAAGCCAATTTGTAACACTAATTACTCCCTCGAGAGCTGTCCCGGCTTATGAGACCTTTTAACTCAGGAGTGGGTACGCTCCAGCTTAGCGACACTCTGTATATAGGATATGTTTAATGGGTGAGGGCGCCACTGCTTTAAATTCGACAAAATTTAATAACTAGGTGTAAAGCAGAACACCTTATTTACTTTAAAGTTTAACTAGAAAGAAAAAATTAATATTAAAAATATTTTGACTACTTTAACACAACAATAAAAAACTAAAATACTGATACCGATAGGCAACCACACACAGCAAATCTGTGGGTTTAAAACAAACGCTCAAGTAATAAATTCAAATTTATTTTGCCACAAAAGGTTAGGTACTTAGCTTAGGGTTTCGGATTTCTCCCACAGCGGTATGTGTACGGCTTCGGTTGGTTACAGATGTTGACGACTTTTACAGGAAGGCAGACCTGGGGGACTTCTCCGGAGAGTTCGAACTTCAGGTGTAGTCAGCTGGATCGGTGCTTTATCGGTAACTTGCTAATAATTTGCGATATTTTCAACGGTAACTTGGAGTTAATAATTTGCGGTATTTTCAACGGTAACTTGGAGTTAATAATTTGCGGTATTTTCAACGGTAACTTGGAGGTATTTTTAAGGTAACCTGGAGTTACATTGGACGGTAACTTGGGGCTAATAATTTGCGATATTTTCGACGGTAACTTGGAGCTAATAATTTGCGATATTTTTAACGGTAACTTGGGGCCGTATAAATAACGGCTAAGGTAAGAATTCGTTAATACGCAAAATGATGTTCATTCTTTGAAGGCAGAATGCTAAAGGGAAGAGTTCTCTCTGCGTTACAATTATATTAACGGTTCATTTTCGTTAGGGGAGGAATTCGAGCGTTCTGATTGGTTAGTTTTTAACGGGTTCTCAACGTTCAAAAACGGTTGTGTCTATTGGTCGTCCGAAAGGTATTTTTTAATGGTTTGAAGTCGTGAGATAGTGAAAAATGTTTATCATTTATGATTAAGTGCAGGATTTAATTATACGTGTGATTAAATTAATTTTACGCTCGGAACATGTCAATGAACATGTTACAAATAATTGAAAAATGTACCTATTAACCGGTAAGAATTTCAGTTGTTTCATTCATATTAACATTTAAATTCCTTTCCTAACCTTTTGTAACATGTCTATCGCCATGTTTCCTTAGTTTACCGTCTTTCCGAACCCTAAAATCAACCCCGACCCACCGCACATTATACACAACCCCATTATAAATTAAGGCACACATTTCATTTCGACCCTTTCCTTCGATGAAACTCTTAGTGGCAAGTTATCTGCAGAATTTAGACAATCCCTTTCTCTGTTTGTATCATAGAAGATACAGCCCGCTAGTAGGGAGAAATATAGTCGCTAGTACGGAGAAATATAGTCACTAGTAGGGAGAAGGATACCCACTAGTATAGAGCTAGGACGGAGGAATATACCGTTCATAGCAGTTCCTTTTGACGAAGAAGCAATACCCGTTCATGGCAGTTCTTTTTTACCAAGAAGCAACCCCCGTTCATAGCTGTCCCTTTTGACGAAGAAGTAACCACCACCAGTCAACACCCCAACAACAAGCATCGGTACACAAACCGAGACCAACGGATCACTCTACAATAATAAGATAAGTCAAGTCCATTTATAACATTTCCTCATAGACCTGTGGCAAATTATAATTTTTTAATAAAAAAGTATTCTTTAATATCAGTTTGATTTATATACCCACTGGCTATGTCTTGAGGGTGTAGCGTGTTCGGTTGCCATTAAATATAGTTTTCTTTGTTTTCAAATTCAGTTTAATTACAAGGTGTTTCTTTTCTTTCCACCTTAGTGTCTTTTTGTAATTTCAGTTGTTTAATCGTAAACGTATAAAAAGATAGTGGCGCCCTTAACCCTTATATACCACCAATCCTTTCTATAGTAAGCATTAACTTGGAGACGACCACTCCTTGAGAGAGTCTTATAGCCGGGATCCCTTTTTGGGAGTGTTATGGTTACAAATTGGCGCCCCGCCTTTTGTGCGACCATCATAACATATGCCTACCCACACGCAAACTGAGCCACCACCAAAAAGAGTAGTTGGTGCCATCAAACGTTCATTGTATCGCTGTCCTCTTTCTCTCCACACCAATAATCTGGACTCATCCGTAAATATATAGTACCTCCAGTTCTGAAAATTCCAACGACTGTGTTCTCTCGCATACCTTATGCTGCAAACATTAAAGATGTGGGCGTGGACAACTATTTAACTGATTTCAAATCAATTATTATTTAAACCGTGATTAGTTATACACAATAAATAGGCCGTCCTTAAAATTAATTCATTGTAAGCGATTTGAGTTTGAAAATGTATATGCTATTCTGAAGCCGATAGTACTTGATCAAATTTTTGTTAAATGCTTTTTTCTAAATACTTAAATACGGTACTGGTGAATCGTGGAATAAAACATTCACATTTTTACTAAAGAACGAGAGAGTGATTGCACTTTCAGATATAAAAAAGTGAAATTAATTACAATTGTATTAGTAAACTCGGGTATTGTAGTTTGTCACTTTTAATTATTTAATTAGCTGACTTTTGTTTTCAAAGTCTTAGTTTTTTGGTTAAATATGAGAAAGTATCTAAGGAATTTCAAACACTGCTGAACAAAGTCATGCGAGAGGGAGAACAATATGGTCTTAAGATGAACGAGAAGAAAAGAAAAATAATGGTAATTTTGAAGAAAACCACACCGATTATAAATATACTAGTAAACAACAAGTCACTGCTACAGATTCCATGGATTGGCCACGTCAGTAATGAAGAAGTTCAGAGAAACATGGATAGAGACCGTGAACTTGAAATCATCAAAAAACGCAAAACTTCTTATCTGTGGCACTGCTTTAGACGTGGGAGATATAACTTCCTTCAGCTAATAAATGGAGGAAAACATAGAAGGTAAACGAGGTCTTGGCAGAAGACAAATGACTTGGTCATCAAAGAATGGACAGGTTTAAACCTAGATGCAGAATAGAGAAGAATTTGCAGAAGTTATCGCCACCCTGCACTGAGGAGACGGCACCTAAAGAAGAAGAATATAAAAAGGTGCCTATGGCAACACTGGTATTTTTTGGAGGCCTAAAAAAACACTATGGGATTGGTATAAATTATAAAATTTGTGAAATTCTTTCAATGGCTATATTAAATTGGGTGAAAGAGTATCCTACAGTAAACCCACGAAGAAAAGAAAATTACTAAAGTCTGGTTCACAGTTATTATGCAGCATTACGTTTATGGACGACGGCGTTGCCATATCGGCATGTTCTTCGAATTTGGTTCCAACTGGCGCGGGAATATAACTTGCCATTGTGTTACTATTATGATTTAAATGTTGACTAAATTATTCATTTGAAAATCGTTTAGTGAGTAATTAAGAATATTTATAATTATGCTTTTAGATAAATTTTACCAATAAATTTAACCAAAGCGGCAACAGTGTTGAATATTCGCCCATAAGATATACATTGGCCTATGCCGGCCACACTGCATAATAACTGTGACCCGGAGTATAGAGTGAGCCTGTGTTGGCAGCTATCAAGAAAAGAAAATTTATATGTAGTTTATAAATTATGTCTTGTAGTTTAGCTCTTTAAGAATAAATATAAATTTGTCAAGGAAGACTGTAAACAAATACCATCAGAATAGTTGAAATTCAAATAAATAAAACAAAGCTTTCCAAAACATTTTATAAAAACTGCCTGTTAAAAATACTTCACGAAATAAAAACGAAAAGATTAAATGAAATAAATAGCGAAATAGACACGGCATAAGTTGCAGCAGGCAGCGATGGAATGTTAGGTACGTGGGTCGATGTGTAGAAAACATTTACGAATATAGATGCAGTTTAAATTGTATAAAAAAATTAAAAAAGAACAAAATGTCTTTTATTTATTTTAATTATTCTTCGCATCTCCGTTCTTCTATGATATATTTGGTAGGATTCATATTTCAAGTGAATCACGCACTGTATTTAAAAGAGTAAACAATTTTTTGCCGTATATACTAATCACCCGATATTAAGGCGACTATCGGACAGTTCATTTTTAAGTGCCTTCACGTGCAGTGTAAGAAAATAAAATGCCGAATAAACAAAAAAGAAAGGCGTTGGCGTTAAAGGAATTGTTACACATGAAAAAGAAAATAGCGAAAATGGAAAAGGCATTTACAGATGACTATTCGACATCTTCTGATTCAGATAGTTCACAGGGTAAGTGTTTTATTTTAACCTTGACATTTTCAGCAATATGCAGTGCTATTCTCTATAAAAAATGGAGATATAATTTTTAACCTATTATATAGGTACCTATACAGGGTGTAGTTTATTTTTACTACAATGCCCGCAAACACTTGTTTGCTATTAGATGCCAGTATTAGGTTTCTTAATATAATATTATGTACAGGGTGTAGTTTGTTTTGACTATAAGGCCCGCAAACACTTGTTTGCAATTAAATGCTGATACTGGTTCTTTAAAAATATTATCATACACAGGGTGTAGTTTGTTTTGACTACAATGCCCGCAAACACTTGTTTGCTAATATGCTGTTAATATGATTTGCAACACATTATATACAGGGCGTAGTTTGTTTTGACTACAATGCCCGCTAACACTTGTTTGCTATTAAATGCTGTTAACAGTGTTTTAACATATTATTAATATACAAGGTATAGTTAGTGTTTTTGACTATAACCTCTTTACAGAGTCATGCTCTAGTTCTCCAAGAGGATCTCCTCCTAGAGGAACCGAAGAGCCGTGCCAAACTACTCCACCACTAGACCCCGTTGTCCTTTCCGATCTAGTACCAATACCAAAAAATGTGGATGTTGATAAAAAGATTATTGAACTTTTGGGCGAAAGCCCTATTAATCAAAATAAAAGAGGGGAGGCTTTACATGAAGAACTGGTGGTGCGTTGGTCGAATTACTTGACACAGGGCATTCCAGTCGAATCTAGGAAAGAGCTAATCCTTAAATACCCTACCTCAGAAAATTGTGCTCCCCTCCAAGCACCAAAAATGAACGATGAAATAAAATCCATTTTGTCAGCTCAGGCTACGAAAAATGACACTTTCTTTACAAACTTACAAACACAACTAGGAGCTGGCTTGACTATTATTGGGTCCATTTTGACCGAAAAACTATCTACCACATCTAATGATAGTGATAATGAATTGGTGCAAAAATTATCAGATGCGTCCCAACTTTTTGCTAGCGTACATCATGCGATATCGGTAAAAAGGAAATGGGAGGTAAATCCCTCTATCAATCAGGATAGCAGAGTGGCTGCCCAACAAAGTACTATAGATGAGTATCTTTTCGGCTCAGGTTTTATGGAAAAAGTTAACTCTTGCCAGGCAATGAAGAAAGCTAGCGAAAACATTAAGAACAAACCCTTCAAGACATCGTACAGCCACCCAGCCCCCGGAACAGCAGCTATTCATACTTTAAACTCCAGGCGCCATGTGTTCAACACGAAGATGAAAAAGGACATGCTGAAAAGAGGACAGGGAACCAGCAGAGAACAGAAGAAAAGGTTCGAGAAAAAACCCCAACCGTCATCATCAACATCAGCCGAGAACACCGTACTACAAGTAGAGGTATCACAAAAAATTGCTTGTCGTTTAAAATCTTTTTACAAAGAATGGCTTAAAATGGTCCATAATAAAAAAATTTTGAAATGGATTAGGGGTATAACGATACCTTTTTGTATCCAACCAAAACAGAAAATTATTCCGTTAAAAAATATATCACCTAGTGATATGGAACTTTACGAGAAAGAAATCTCTATCCTTCTTAAAAAAGGAGCACTTGAAAAATGCAAAAACACTAAAAATCAATTCTTATCCTCGTATTTTTCTTATCAAAAAGACTAATGGAAAAAATCGCTTTATACTAAATCTCAAAAAACTAAATTGTTTCATACCCACAAATCATTTTAAACTTGACGATTATAGAACAGCGATTAAGTTAATAACAAAAGATTGCTACTTAGCCAAAGTAGATTTGCAGGATGCGTATTTTCTATTGCCAATTCATGAAAAACATAGGAAATATTTACGGTTTACATTTAAGAATCAATTATTCCAATTTACTTGTCTACCTTTTGGTATAAACATAGCGCCTTTTATTTTTACTAAATTAATGAAAGATGTCGCTAGACATCTTCGATTTTTGGGGTGTAAAGTATTAATATATTTAGATGATATTTTGATCATTGGGAAAAATTACGAACAATGTTATGAAAGCATAAATACAACAGTTACCCTTTTAAAATCCCTAGGTATGGTAATAAATTATGAGAAAAGCGTTCTTCAACCAGTTAAAAAAATTCAGTTTTTGGGATACATTTTTAATTCTCAAGAAATGACAATTAGTTTGCCTAGCGACAAAATTACATCGTTATTAAAATTGCTCAATAAAACAAAAAACAAAAAGATGATAAGAATAAGATCTTTTGCATCACTCGTTGGGAAATTGGTATCCTCTTCGCCAGCCATAAATTACGGTTGGTTCCACACAAAACCTTTCGAAATTGTTAAGATAAATAATTTACGAAAAAATGACATGAACTATAACAAAAAAATGATAATGCCAGAGAATTTAGAACAAGAATTCAACTGGTGGTTGAGAAATATTTCTAAGGAGGGTAAAAGCATCTCACCTAAGCAATTTTCTTTGGAAATATTTTCAGACGCATCCATGACAGGTTGGGGTGCCTACTGCAATGGCAAAACAGCAAGAGGTTTTTGGAGTAACGATGACTCTAAGAGACATATCAACTATTTAGAACTAAAAGCCGCCTACTACAGTCTAAAATCATTCTCAAAAAATGAATTTAACCATGATATTTTACTACGAATCGATAATATAACAGCAATTGCAACTATTAATCGAATGGGTAGCATTAAATTTAAGCATCTTAATAAGATGACAAAAAAGATATGGAACTATTGCGAGAATAAAAATATTTTTATTTATGCGTCTTATATAAACTCAAAGGAGAACGTAGAGGCGGACTTCTTATCACGAGTTGCATCACCAGAGACAGAATATGAATTAAATCAACAAGAGTTTACTCAAATCATAAATTGTTTTGGTAAACCACATATAGATTTGTTTGCGTCTCAACTTAATAAAAAGTGTGATAATTACTTTTCTTGGAGACCAGACCCCGATTCCTCATTAGTTGATGCTTTTACAACTAGCTGGAAAAACCTAAATTTCTACGCATTTCCACCTTTTGCATTAATCCATAAAGTTCTTGAAAAGATTCGAACGGATAAAGCCACAGGCGTTCTAGTTGTTCCAAACTGGCCGTATCAATCATGGTTTCCATATTTTCATGAATTGTTAATAGAAGAACCAATTGTTTTCCCACCTCATGATTATTTAATTTATTCTCCTTCCAGAGAAGTGCATCCATTACACAAAACGCTTTCCCTGGTGGCCGGAAAATTATCTGGGAATCGTTCCACAAACAAGGAATTAGCCAGGCCGTTATTCCTATGATGATAAATTCTATTGGGGAAAAACCATAAAACAATATTCAATTTGTTATAGGAAGTGGTGGCATTTCTGCCTAGAACACGAAATTAATCCTTATAACTATAATCTAAATTTATTACTTGAATTTTTGTTAAGATGCTTTAATGAAGGACTTTCTTATTCCTCCATTAATACATATAGGTCATCCCTATCGTTAATACTAAACTTTAGTCCAACCGATGAAAACACTTTAAAACGGTTTTTAAAAGGTGTTTATAACAACAGACCATCCACCCCAAAGTACTCAGCAACTTGGGATCCTAACCCAGTATTACTTTATCTAGCAAAAATATACCCATTACATAATTTCAATTTGAAAGATATAACTCAAAAGCTTGTCACCTTATTAGCCTTAACATCTGCTAGCAGGGTGCAAACAATATCTAAGATATCTCTGAAAAACATTTTGTGTAAACAAGATAAAATCGAAATAAAAATTGAAGAACGAATTAAAACATCAGGTCCGAATAAATCCCAACCCTTTTTAATATTACCCTTTTTCATTAATAAACCTGAATTATGCGTGGCAAAAACTCTTGAGTACTACCTATCCATTACGAAACCCTATAGAAAAGACGATACGGGATACTTAATATTGACACATAAGAAACCATTTCATCCTGCTTCTACCCAGAGTATAAGTAGGTGGATTAAGGAAGTTCTTCAAAAAGTGGAATAGACACAAGCATTTTTAACAGTCATAGTGTTAGACATGCTAGTACTTCGGCGGCCTACAGAGCAGGATTAAATATAGATTTAATAAAAAATACTGCTGGATGGACGCGAAATTCATCAGTATTCGCGACATTCTATAATAGACCCCTAATAACCAGTGAAGAGACTTTTGCAAATTCTGTTATTACGGGATGTTTTAAAAACACCTCGTGATTCACCAGAACTATATGTAACACGTCATAATCCTACTTTAAATTTTTCCTTTCCTGCAAACCAAGAATTATAATATATTATATTAAGCTATAGTTATTGTTATAATATACATATTACATACATATATACATTTTCTTTTGTGTTTCGTTACTAAATTGTTATGTTATTATAAATTTACTATTATACACTGCATTTAATCGCCCTAATTGTATCTTTAAACATCTACCAAATATATCATAGAAGAACGGAGATGCGAAGAATAATTGAAAGATTGTTCGACTTACCTGTAAGGAAGATCAATCTCAATTATTCGAGCATCGGAGTTCTTCTATGATAGAGCCCTCCCATCCCATTCTACCCAGTCTATAGAGCGATTAGTTCAGTCACCAATGAACTGTCCGATAGTCGCCTTAATATCGGGTGATTAGTATATACGGCAAAAAATTGTTTACTCTTTTAAATACAGTGCGTGATTCACTTGAAATATGAATCCTACCAAATATATCATAGAAGAACTCCGATGCTCGAATAATTGAGATTGATCTTCCTTACAGGTAAGTCGAACAATCTTTCAATTATATATTAAAGTACATACGTAGCTGTAGATACTGGCACATTTTTTGCAAAACTATTAGATGAAAAATATAAAGTAATTAACACTTTAACTCGAATTATTTCAGACGAAATTTGTTAACTTGTAGAAAGCTGATCCAATTTTGTAAGATTTAAGGACAAGTGCTGCAAAAAACTTGCATAAAATTGTAACATGTAAATATCTTTTACAGGGGGGGATTAGTCAGTCCCATATTTGCAGGAATAAAATAAAAAACCAAACATTAATACTAGAAACTAGATTACAATTACAATTTTAATTATTGTAGCAGAGAAGTCACTGCTTGTTATTTAAGGTTATGTCAAATAGTTTTGTTGATATTTGCAGATTTCTTAACTTTGTTAATAGCAAACTAATGGCATTTCCAGTTAATATCTGCGCTTTAAAATTATGTCTGTAGTGTTGATTACGTTTCCAAGAATATTGGGCACAGTCTCTTTAACTATTTCAAACATTGTTGCCGAAGCAATTTTAACGAGATTTTGAAGTTATATTGGTGTTTTTGGCGAAATTATAGATAATATTAAGTGAAATTTAGTGAAAAAAATGGTTCGTCATTGCCAAGTGTGTTAAAAACCGGAATATTTAAACCCCAATGTTTCACTTCACAAGTAAGTTAAAATAATTGTTTGTTTTTAATGATTTAATGCAGTAGCGTACCTATGACGATTTCAATATAAAAAAAAACAAATATGGTAATTATTCCGTTATTTGGCAATCTCGAATTTTTTTAAATCTTCTGATTGTTCTTAAATATTTATATAATTGTTCATTTTAATTGTAATTGATTTTAATACATGTATTTAATTTGAAATAACTAAAAAATAAAAACTGTTTTATTTTTATTTTTAAACATTAATAAAGAACTAAAGGGTAGTATGTTTTATATTTATATTTTTAATTGCTGTTTTCACTACCTAATTTATTATTTACGAATTTTGGCTGTAAAACTACTTTAATTTATAAGTATTACAGTGCGTATGTTTTATAATGAAAATTTATTAATCAAAACGAAACTATTCAGTTTTAGGGAAAACTCTTTAAGCCGACAACACCGTGCTGTAAATTCGTATGAATTTTGAAATGGCTGCGCATGTGCCGCTGGGAGAACAGCTAAAATACACGTTTACCTCAAATAGTATCTCATAAAACAAAATGCAACTTCGATATGTCAAACTGACGATGAAAGTAATTAAAACCCAAAATATACTGCCGAGCAGTCACTTTAAATAATTTAAAAAATGGCAAATAATCTTAAAAATAAAACTGATCAGGGAGTCATGGGCATAGTAGGCGATAAAATTTATATTGTTGTATATGGATGCTATTTGTCATTGTTTATTTACTGGTCCAAAATGCCTCTAGATCCTATTATTGTGGCACAAATTGTAGCGTTCATATAAGATGGTAGAGGACTGCGTGAAACCGCCAGAATTATTGGTAAGAGCCTCTGTGCTATACAAAATGTGTACCAACCTTACCAGGAGAATGGTCTTATAACCAGACGACTCGGATCTGGCCGAAAAAGAGCCACTAGTCAAAGAGATGATAGATTTTTGTTAATGTCAAGTTTGCGGAATAGATCAGCTTCTGCAGTTTCGCTACGTAATCAGCTTCAAGAGGTTAGAAACGTTAATGTTAGCGAATGGACAGTTAGAAGAAGGCTTCGTGCCAATGGATGGTCTTGCAGAAGGTTGGCTACAGGGCCAACATTGAACCGCCAGCATTGAGTTGCAAGATTGAATTATGCTCGAAATCACTTGTTATGGAACGATGACGACTGAAGCAAGGTACTCTTTACAGACGGGTCTCGTTTTTGCCTTAATGGACCAGATGGACGTCAAAGAGTATGAGGAAGACCTGGAGAAAGATACGCCCCCGCTTGTGTAGACCATAGACCATAAATTTGGTGGTGGGTCTATTACGGTCTAACAGCTTACAGATATGTTATATCCTTGTAGCTAGTCAGTACACTACACTGGTAGTATAAAATATTCAATGTCATATTGACACAATTTTTCAAATAAAATGATAAGTCATATAATACATGTTCTTCAATTAAACAATATAATAAATGGCGACGAGGATGGATTCGTCATCTTAATATCAACCTTCAACAAATCGATAACACATTCAACACAACCCAACTTGATCAAAATTTAATTAATGAAGAGCAAATTGTTAAACAATTTCCAGGAATATTTGTAGAAAAAGTTGGTTTAGTTCCCAAATTCAAAACCAGTTTTCTATAAGGAAAAAAGTCGAAAAAGTATTAGATTCTCTAGAAGCATCCGGAATTATTACAAAAGTTAACAAAAGCGACTGGGGATCACCTTTGGTAGTTATTCCTAAAGCTGATGGTGGCGTTCGACTCTGTGTAGACTACAAAATAGGAGCCAATGATAAATTAGTATCAGCAAACTATCCAATTCGAAAAATAGAAGATATTTTACATTGTTTAAAAGATTCCAAATATTTTTGTCGTTTAGATTTTTACAAAGCTTACCTACATATACCAGTTGATGATGAAGTAAGTTTCATTCAAACAATTTCGACACATAGAGGGACATATCGAATGCACCGCCTGTCATTTGGTATTAAAACAGCTCCAGCAGAGGTCCTGGAAGATCATGTTGTACCTTTTATGGTCACTATGAACGAGCAAGGCATTTTTATGCACGATTATGCAAGGCCACACGCTGCCAGGATTATCAGTGAATATGTAGATGAGGTAGGAATAAGGCGGTTTGATTGGCCAGCATGTAGTCCAGATATCCCATCGAACATGTCTAGGAGCTAGGAGAGTTTCTTTTGCAGGAGTGGAATAACATGGATCAGAATGTAATCCTTAATTTAATTCAGAGTATGCCTCATCGAATGCTAGCGGTCATTAATGCAAGAGGTGGTAATACACGTTATTAGTTATATTGTTATCATTTATTATTATCATTTTTTTAATAATGTTAAGTTTTATTCCTTTATTTCGTTCCCAATAACAATATTCGAACTCTTTTAAAATATAAAGTCACCGTTTGTCAAGAATAAATCATAAAATGAATTATGTTGTCTGATTCCATGTTTAAAAGCTACAAAAATGCAGTAAATACATTTACAATTTGCAATTTTTTAATTAATTTAAAGTGCCCTAAATTTTTTGCACGGCAGTATAGTTAATTTTTCTAATTGAATTAAGTAATGAAACTACAATTTTGATCCAGTATAACAAATAAAAGCAAACATAAGTACGTCATTGGTTTGCTGTATAAACACAGTTTTATTTTTGTTAATTGCCACGTCTCTAATTTCTTATCCTGATATAATTTTAACAAACCAATATTATTTTTTATATCTTCTTCTTTTTAAATTTCCTTTCGATTTCCATATAGTCTCTGTGCGAAAATTTATATCTTCATGTCACTCCACCACTGTTGAAAAAAAATAGTTTTAAATTCCCAAACAATAACATTGCGTTCAGTGAACTTTATACTAGGAATACGAATCATAGTTCGGGTTTTGAAAGCTCGGTGCTTAAATTAACTGGTTGGTCTAGACTTAGACTAGCTCCCGTGTTGTTTCTAGGATGTTTGCCCTACTTTTTGGACGCTCGTTAGTTATACACCTATAGCAAGCAGTTTAACAGCTTGTTCTCTTGTAAATATTACAAACATTATTATTGTCAAACTCGTCAGTGGCGTTTGTAGATATGTTCTGCAGAGGATCTAAATTAGACGGAAGAAAAATGCACTAGAAACATTAGAAACATATTTTATAGATCCTGAAGTTGTATACAGGGTGTTTGATTAGTGTGAGAAAGCCTAGTAGATATATAAAGTAAAAATTACAAAAAAAGTCAATAACAAAAATTGTAGGCACCTTAAAACTCCACATTTTAAAATTAGTTACATTCTTACAGGGGTTCCATAAGATGGTGGCACACCAAACTTATGTATTTTATAAATGGAACACCCTTTATTATTAATACTTTGATGGAAAAATAAAAATATCTAGAAAACTGATAACTTTAGGTATAGGGAGTACTTCATAAAATCATATTTAGTATCATATTTGTACTCTTGGATAGTGAAATAAAGGGAATTACTAAAAAAGAATGTACTTGCATTTTGACTTAATCTGTATTTGATTTAACGAATATTATCAAAACGAATATGTTTTATAATTTTTAACAATAATTAAAAAACTATGGTTGCAATAGATCAATGTTCCTATACCCTTTTTTAATTATGCAGGGAGTTAAACTTGATACAATTTACAGGTAATATTGGTTATGATTTTTTAAATACCTGGTATAACATAATAAAACTTTAGATTGTTGTGATGTGGAAGTGAAGCAGATTTCAAATTTAAAATAAAATAAAGGGTGTTCCATTTAAAAAACATGTTTGGTGTGCCACCATCTTATGAAACCCCTGTCAATAACTTTTTTTTGGAATGATCTACTGAGATTCATCACACTAATCAATCACCCTGTATATATTTTCCATTCAAGTTGCTATAAAATTTTTAACAATTTAAAAAAAAGCAAAGCTGCAGCATCCGTAATTTTTGGAGAAATAAATGGATTTTCTTGAAACGCTGGGTAGCATTAATTTTCGATAGATTTTGAGAAAATCCTTCCTACATTTTGGCTTTAACAGGTTTTTTTAATTCATAAAAACAGGGATTTTTCGAAGTAGAAGAAGTGCAGTCGCAATCAACAGTACCTAGTCAAGTTTATCATGAACTTTTTTTGCAAACATTAACAAGTTACATAAATAAAAGTGGCGGGTTTATCCCCGTAAAAATTACAAAATCCAGGGTCAAAAACACGGCGTATTTCTGATACCGCTAGATCGATATTGAGTAAGGTCCGACCCGTACGTAGCTGAAAGAAAAGGAGATGGAGGGGCATTAACCTTTCCGCTATTGCAACCCTTTAGTTTTGCCTTCACGGCCTTTCGGTGCGATCACTGATTATGGTCCATCTACTGTTAGGCCAGTACTTGCAAACTAGTAGAACAATATATATTGAAAGAAAGTTGTTATTGCTATGTTTTATATATTTATTTCACCAACAGCAACAGTCTTAAGTTCACTGTGCTACATAGACTTATCCTGGAAGCAGAGTTGTACCCTGCAACTTGTTGATTTTTTATATAAAACACTTTTTTTCTATTATTATTGATAACTTACCTGGTTGAATGGCCTAAATTTAGATTGATTGAAAATTACGATAAAACTTTTCTGAATAGTTCAAAGTTTAACAGTATGCGCCATAGAAGGGATTTGTTAAAATTAGGAAGCAGCGCTGATAGAATTTATTAGAGTTTCTTCTAGCTGAGATCTATGATAAAGTGTTTCTTAGTTTCATCTTATTTACACACAGCGTCAAAAAACTTGTACCCCTCAAATTTCTTCTCAAGAGAACATATTTTTTTATATTTATGAATGTTATAAAATATTTTCTTTCTTTTACCAGCCTATTTATACATTTCTTTTATGTGCAAGTTTTGGATGATAAAAAAAATTTAAAAACCAAATTTGTTGAAAAAAATCAATTTACCAAAATTCCTATTTTAACAAAGAATTAACTGAAGGGGTGAGAAGCCAAGGGGTACAAGTGAATAAAATTTAATTTTGAGAAAACTAAGTTTAACGTTTAATTGATGTTATCAAATCCATGCATCATTATTTTCTGATAAGGGGTGTCACTTGGCTTCCAAGTGGAATCGGAAATAAAATAAAAACACAAGCTAATAAATCAAATGAAAATTAAATTTTATTACAATTTTATTACTTCTATCTCAAATAATCAGTCTGAATCACTGTCATACACGTTTTCTAACTCAACGTTGTCTTCTTCGTGATAAGGCTGTTTCTCACAAGGTTGATCTTTTGATTGGCCCTGTCTTGTCAGAGGATTTCTTTTTGTTGGTTTTGTGAGTCAAAGGTGGTAGTTGGGTCCGAATCCTTCCTGGGCTTTTTGCTAGCATGCTGTATTCTGAAAACGGCATGTCTTTATTGAGGGTTGTTTTGTAGAACAAAGTCCAAGAGTGGGCCTTTCTAAATTGGAACCACTGCATTTTACTCACACCTTTCACAGTTTTCACAAGATACTTGTGAATGGTATCCAAGGAAACAAAATCTTCATCTGACATCTTTTTAACCATGAACTTTTTGCTGGCTCCCGCAATGATCTCCATCCAATCAGCTGGATCATAAACGCCCCTCTTCGAATTCCTCTTCATATTTTCAATCTAGCCAAAGTCACAGGGACATTATCAGTACCTAGATCATGGACATTGAAATTGTACGTCCAAAGTTGACGAGAGTAATAAACTCTTGTGCAAGTTAGTACTGGAGTAGGCAGCATTTTTTGGAGGTCAAAACAAATTGCACATGGCTTGGGTAATTTTTAATTTCCTCTTTGCACTTTTAGCCTTACGTAGATGAAATTCTTTAGCTGCTATTATAGCTTGCTTTTTTTCCTAATCTACGATATTCCTTTAACACTGAATCTGAATGAATTAAACATAACCTAAAAGCATTGTCCAACCAAATCAATACAAAATAATATGATAACATGTTTTAGAAACAGACTAGTGTTTTAATCTTCAGAAATATTTGGATTGCCTCTTGCTCTAACTAATTTAATAGAGATTTCTTAAATTTTACTCAATAAAATGTATTTACATTCTTTTTCCTAGATAGAAGAAGGATATAAGCTCTTTACAGTAGGTGTTGTTATTATTAGGCTTAGTGTATTAGAAGAAGAGATTTAAACGCTAAGAGAATATCAGATGCTTAGAACAAAAAGATACAGGAAGGAGTTTATGCAAAATGACCTTGAGTCCAGAAAGGAGCTTGCATATGGCGGCAAATTGTCAATTTTAATTTCCGTTTTCATTGACGTACCGAAAAAAAATAAAAATTATATCAAGTTTTTTATTTTTAATAAATTTCAACCAATCAATTAAATATGTACTGCTCCAAAAAAAAACAACAATCATTTTAAAACATATTTATTTAATAAATATTACAATTTTAATCTATTTTAAATATATGTTTTTGTTCCACGCCACTGCAAAACTATTACATCTATGAGAAAATAATAACAATTAATTGAAAAATAATCTTTAAAACTGAATGAAAACAATTTTCAAAATGTATGTACTATTAATTTATGTTATCATACATAACATATGTGATTTAGTTAAACTTCTATTACCTGAAAGCTGTAATATTAATAAAAATAAATTTCAAGGAAATAGTTTTAAAATACTTTTTACCTATGAAATTAAATTCCTTCCTCTTTTTTAGCACTCTGACTGTTGCACTTATAAACTGCACAATTAACCATTTTAAAATATCTATTCAGGTAATTAAAAAAGGTGAAAATTAATAAAAAAACTAAAAAAATACAATTCGACGTTCCAAATTTGTTTACCACCAAACGTTTGAAAATTGGCTTCACTCACACGCATAAGGTTTTCATTGCCATGCGCTGTCCTCTCTCTTTCCTAGTCTAAGATAAGAACCGAATGATAAGCCTTTGACAGTATACTGTAAACATTGGTAAACATAAAAAATGAGTCATACTAGGAGCTTCAAGATGGCCGACTAGCGTCGCAAATTTTCCTTAAAGTTAATATATGACAGACTTCTTCCTGTTTCTTTTTGTTCTAAGATCAGATGCAACTAGAGGGACAAGCTATAGGCCAAAGTGGGTTGAAGTATAATAGAACACTAAAACTTCCCCTTCCAATTTACACACATTTAGAGAAAATATGATGAAAAGCCCCTTAACTGACATCCTGTATACTGGATATCATATCAAATTGACACTATTTATGTCTGTTTTAAAAATCCAGTAACCGGTATAGATCCCAATACAATTTGCAGCACTGACCCAACGCAATAAAAGTTTGTATGCGGAATTAAAGCTTTTAATATTTCCGATATTGATGTTTTATTTGTTGACCCTAAAGGAAAATTGCTTATTACAGGGTGCATAATTTAATCATCAATAAAGAAAATTTAATTTTTAAAAATATTAAAAATGGTTATGAAGATGATGTTTTAATATGGTATTTATAAGAAAATAGACAAATAAAATTATTAAAAATGTTGGTATATGTTCAGTAGGTATTTATTTTAAAATAAAAAAAAATAAAAAAGTAATGTCAGAAGTGGGATTCGAACCCACGCCCACAGAGTGGACCAGAACGCTCGAGAACCTGCTATTAACAGGCAAGGTGAACCTTGAGTCTGGCGCCTTAGACCGCTCGGCCATCCTGACATATATGACAATCAAATAATTTTGCCTCTTGTACGTACATTAAAACATCGACAATATTATTGATGTAGCATAATTAGATATTATCTACAAAATTAAATAAAATAAATAACAAAAATAGAGCAAATATTAAATTCAAACGGTAATTTAACCTTGAACATTAAAAGTTTTGAAAATAAAAATATTTGAATTGTTGAAATGATCGATATAAATAGTTACAGTAGGAATACTAAAAGGTCTTTTCTTAAGGCCTTACCTACATAAACATTCAATAAAAGTTTGACGAAACGTTATGTTAACGATTAACAACTGGAAATTTTTTTTCCACCTTGTTAATAGTTTTTAGTTGAAAAAAGTTGCTTTAAACACAATAAAACAACATACCCTAGTCAATAATACACATATCTGGATACAGAGCTTTTAACAGGCTTTTATATTAGCTTGGGTTGTAACTATGTACAGTCGACAGAAGCAAACATGGTCCGCGGAAAATATGCCAACTAATTTCAAGGTTATCACAATCAGCCAATCACGAGCCAATGTTAACGATAATATCAATTTTAGTGGCTGCATAAGTGAGATGAAAATACAACTACAGCGACAAGGACACGCCCACCCAGGGTTCATGTTTGCTTCTGTCAACTGTATGTATCTCTGTACGAAATGGAATCTTTGAGCTTAATTTTCACCGGTTTATAGTCTGATTACTTTGAAACTTTGCATTTGTATCAAGGTCCGATGACAATGCAATAATTCGATAACAGTTTTTCATTATCCTTATTAGGATTGATACATTTTCCGTTAGAAATTTTTAATTTAAATATTGCTCAATGAAGAAAAGGAAAAATCCCTTGCAACAGTGAAGCTTTAATTGAAATGATGAGATTGCTCCGTAGAACGTAGTCATATTTCTAGACGTGGAGCTGTAGAAGCATTTTTAAAATTTTATTGAGATACACAATATCAAACCTACGATACATTCGAAGATAGAAGACGAATATCTTTGCTAAACTTCTTAATAACCTGATTTGCAACAATCACTAATTATATGTATTTTACGAAGAATATTAAATAAAAACTTTTTAATTAAAATTCCACTTTTTATTTATAAAATAGCTTTTTAAACTCAATGACGGCTGTTTCGCTAAAATTAGCAATTAAGTAGTGTTATGACTAGACCAAGTTTGGAAGTCATAAGACATGATGTTCTAGCCCTAAAGGTTTCGATAGAAAAGAACAAAAATATTGAATTAGCTTTACCTATCAATGTAGGCATATATAATACACTACTCAAAAAAGGGAACAAAAAGAATTCCAAATTTTGCGGTGATTTTTGACAGGCTGTATTTTGGATAAAAATGGTTGTATTGAAACTTTAAAAAAGCATTTTGAAGCATTCTAATTTAGATTTTTTGGCTGTTTATTTAGCTTTAATTTCCTTTTTTTAAAATCTTCCTTAATTTTTTTAGTAGTGTATTTTAAGAGGGTCGGCGACTGTTACTTGTAAAAACTTGCATAGTCAATATATTCAGTACAACGCGTGTCGAGACTTGCAAAGCGCCGTCATGTTTAACAAGATTTTACTCACTTTTTGAATCAGTTTTAGAGTTTTTGCAAAGTAAAGATTCAGATTTAAAACAAAACCTCATCAAATTGAAAGCAGACATCGCATATTTGACAGATTTGTAAAAAAAATTTACATTAATTTTTACATTTTCAAAGTTTGTGAACCTCTGGTCTGGATGTTCAAGTAGGTGTTTTGCATAGTTTGACTTATCTGGTTGTTGTAATTTATAGATATGCTTTTTAGTGTTCATTAAATCTTACTTCAAATTTTCTTGGCAATAACATAGTTGTCTTATTACATCCATACTTGGTCTAGCCTTAACACTACTTAATCAACATCAGGTAACTACACAGAGTAAGAGTTGGTGCAGTAAATTTTATATATTTTTTAATCTTACTTCAAAGATTACCGTACTTTCATTTTTTTTAATTGTCATATATGTGAGTACTTGCAAAAATATTCAGGTGATAATACAATGATTAAAAAAACCACTCTATTCATAATACAAGTTCGTCGAACTTTTTATTTATTTTGCTAATTAGATTTAGATTTAGTCGAAATCAGTAATAAACAATTTTTAATCCCACGCGTCACGTAACTACGATATCGAACAAACAAAAATCCAACATTTTCATAATTCCCTTCTTTTTTTATTTTTCGTATACGTATGGACGTGCGGTAGACATGAATTAGAATATTTTTAGGAATGTTTTGTAATCTCTAAGCATCCATGTGTTTTTTTTATGTCGTTGACCCCATTTTTATCTTTATTTTTATTTTTACTAAAAGTTTTATTGTATCCACACTATGTGATACAAATTATTCTTAGATCATCCGTATAAGTCGCATACCTATACAAAGTGGCCGAAAAATGTTTGTACTCTCTAAAATCAAAACTTTCATTAATAATGGAAGATTAGAAGAGCTTTTTATTGCACTAGGAAGTCGAAAGATAAAAATAGGTTCTCAGAATGAGCGACAAAAAGCATCTAAAGAACGAGATTACACAATCAACAACAGTTTATCGATTAACTCCATTATACCTATTTAAAATTATGTTAATTCATGTAAAGACAGCTGTTGCCTCATCATCAGTTTGGGAGATACAGACATCTATTTAATTTAACGTCAAATTTACAGATTGAGTTGTGGATCAGTTTAGGATTTATACACCTCCATCAATAGTTTGAGAACTGGGAAGAGTACATCACGAAACCCAATTCTTTGTTTGATATGTTTTTATGGAAAGAGTATTTTAATTTAAGAGATCATTTTTATAATTTTATCTATCTTAAATCAATCAAAATTTACCTACTCCTTATACAAGATAAAAGAAGCAGAATACACCAAAGAATTAACCAAATTATTACTCAGTTCCTCAAAAGAGATTCAGGATAAGAGTAGGAAACGTAAAATCCGAATTGGGTACCACAAGGAGTAGTCCTCTCACCTGTGTTATACAACATATGCAAGGCAGAGATTTCAAAGACATACACATCGTTCACAAGAAGTACTCAGCCAAGGATGGTGACAAGAAGGCTCCAACAGACTATGGATAAAATAGACGAATGGTGTACAACGTGGAAAATCAAAATAAACCCAGAAAAGACACCAGCAGTCTACTTCAGGAAAAAGAGGAAAAACCAGAAGAAAATATCAACATAGAGGAAAAGAGAACCAATGGAAAAACAAAGCCAAATACATAGGAGTGATACTGGACAAATCTTCAAAGAACACGTGGAAAACATCACAAAGAAGGCAAAACAAGCAAGAGGAAGACTAGCCGAACTCATAGGAAGAACATCGAGATACATCTAATAAATGCCATCATCATACCGATCATGTTGTACGCATCCGTAGCTTGGGCACACACAGCCAAAACGTACAGGAAGAAGAAGATTCGAAGAACTCAGGAAACACTCCAACACAGCACTTAGGGAATTAACAAAGCACACAGCATACGACTACATGAGACATCCAAGACCACGGAAACAGCTAGACAACTGAAAAGGAACAAAATCTGTCAAGAAGCAAGACAGAAGAGGAACCACCTATAAAAGACCCTGCCCATCCCTAGGAAGATGGGCAGGTTCTTGAGTAGGGACACTACTATAACTATAACAAGTGGATCCATTCTCTAAGGTTAACTTTAGCCGCAGTTCGTCGACTAAGGACCAATTTTCTCGAGGCAGCGAAAGTGCACAAACTAGAGAACGCCAAAAAAACAAGACTGCAGGAAAGAGGTGCACAGCACTATCCTGGAACGAAAATTAGAAACCTGGAAACTATCCCTGAACCCCGGTATTGGAAAGGAGCAGGCTGAGACACCTATTGGATGAGGTGGATGAAAGTTCTTCCCGGAATACAATGCTCTTAGAGAAATGCATTCTGGGAGGTATGGGCTAGAGAGATTGTGTGCAGTTCAGGATTTATACACCTCCATGAAAATAAGTTTATGAATAAATATAACATTTCACTGATTTTAATTTATAAACAAATAAAGTAAAACACATTATAAAATATAATTTATTTCCTCCATTGAACTGGACGGGGGAATAGTTCCCATAACGCATGTAGCGTTTGCAATTTGGATAGCGATATTAATTCTTTGCATGAGGTAGGATTCAGATCGTGGTTCTCCTGTTTCAGCTGCGATGATTCTTCCAAGATGATCGATGAGATGAAAAGCGTCGCTGTTTCAAGCTCCTAGGGTTTCAACTGTGAAGGGTATGAATGTGAAATCTTCCATGATGTTTTTGTATTTGAGTTGTTTGCGGGTTGCTGCGTTTTCAGCGACGTTACCTACTTCCTTTGAGGATATTGATAAGTAAGAAGGTGCTAATGTGTCATAACAGGTTGCATCCCGCACTAAACAATTGCCGTTTTTCCAGGGAATTATGGTCATGCCATCTGGGTGGCGTCCATTATCACGTAACAAACCAGTTGGTTCCAGATGCGCTGGAATTTTGGCAGTGATAAAGGCTCTTTTAATGGTGTTGTTCAAAAGAAAATGGCGAGAATGGCGAGAATGGCGGCCTGCGCTCTTCTTGCAAGATAACCCATGAGTCCCTTGATCAGTGACTGATTGCATGAGGTTTGCATATGAATAGTTTGAGAACTGGGAAGAGTTCGTCATGAGAGCCAATTCTTTGCTTGATGTGTTTTTATGGAAAGAATATTTTAATTTAAGAGTTTATTTTTGTAATTATATCTATTGTAAATGAATCAAAATTTACTTATTCCTTATTTAACATGAAGCAACTGTCATTGCCTAGAAAAGATAAGTTTTTTCAGTATACAAGTACATGCATTATAAAACATAGGGATTTCAGTGTATTCTTCGAATTAAATAGTCCACCAACAAAACATATCTATGAATGTGCTCCTATAAATATCAAGTATTTAGCTGGACAGCTGGATTCAGAACTACTATTAGAAACCTAGCTCTCAGAGCCCCTAATTATTTGTGTTTGACCAGTGCCGTAGACAGGTTTTTTTTAGGGGGGGGGCACTTGTAGTAAAGGTTAGGGTACACTGAGAGATAAAGTAGGAAAACAAAAAATGTATTGTTCACAAGTTTACATTGAAGTATTTCAAATATTATATTTGGAAATCAAGACGTCTTTCTTTTTTCGATGCAAAAATATTTGTTATAATATCTGCATCAATGTTTATTATATCCTCGTGGACATTCATGAAAGCTAAGCCGTTGAGTCTTGTTTCGCTTGTAGAATTTCTTAAGTACGTTTTGATTCTCTTCAGACTAGAAAAGCTCCTTTCTACTACGGATGCTGTAGTCACAGGTAAAATGGCAAATATTTTCAACAACCCACCCGAATATTAGAAAACAATTCTTCACTACATTTCCTTAGTTCCAAAGAATTATTTGGTGCGTTTTTTTCGTTTAACCATTTCTGCTTCCAGAAATCAAATTCTGCTTCTAGGATTGCCCGGCAAACATATCCACATAAATCTTCTCTGTAAAAATCGATCGCTGGTCTCACATGATTGAATGTTGAATTACGCACGTTACAGGGCAATAAACATGAAAGCAAAGTCAGAATGTTTGAGTTGGACTTAAATCTGAAATGATGAAAGCAGGTCATCCAAATAGGGGTAAAAAATAGATTGCCTATAGTAAGAAGTACAATCGCCATTGTGTATCTCGTAATTGTTTCGATGCTTTTGGGTACCAACTATTCTTGGTACAGCAGGTGACACACCAACCTGATGTGCCATTTCACATGCTCGATTAAAAATCACAGCAAACGTCTCTTCATTTCTTATAGCTTGTAGTTGTTGAATAGTTGACTCTACAGAATTCATAGCTGTCGTTTTATCCATATTTTCAGTCTGAAGAAATTTTGAAATAAAGTACGTTATTCCAAGAACTTTTTCCATTATACAGTAACTAGAAATGGAAAGCTCACGCGATCTGTGTAACTGATTAGCAGCTTTGTCATGTTCTTTTGACATGAGTTCTTCCAAGGCACTTACAATTTCAAAGAAATCATTAATAAATATTGAAATCGATTCGTGGGTGGACCATCTTGTTTCACAAAATTTTTTCAAACTAGAGAAGGATCTGGATTCCAGCTTCTGTCGTAATATATATTTGATCGCTTGGCTGACATACGAAAACACGCAGTCACTTCTTGTACTGTTCCTAAAGCGTTTCTGATTAGCTGTACTTTCGAAGCATCATTGATACATAAATTTAGACAATGAGTAAATCAAAACACAAGTGCTCAAATTTTTTATGGTTTTATAATCCAGTCGGGTAGAAGTTTTGGGGGGGAGGGGCACGGGCCCCTGGTGCCCCCCCTCTGGCTACGGCACTGTGTTTGACCGCGGTTAACATGACGGTTTATGAAAGTCCAGCTTCACGTAATCCCAACTGCCGTCTCTTAAACTGGCTTAGTTACCTAAAATTTTCCAGCCTGTGTACCGTTGGCATTTTAAAGTATTTGACCAAACCAACTAACAAAATGAATTGATAAGAAATTGAAATTTTCATCAAACACACAGAGGCACTAAATAAACATTTTTTATAATAAATAGTATATTTGCAAAGGTTTTCCTAAAACTTTAGAGTTACAAGATTACTGGTGAAATTCTGCGTGTTAATTTTTTATAGATTTTTGCTTACAGACCTTAGATATGTGCTCAGAACCTCACTATAAGTTGCCCGAAGTCTTGAAAAACATTTAGATATGTTATTAATAGAAACCTCAGATGAAATAGTTTTGAAAATATCGGTGTTACTGGGTTAAATCAAAATCTTTCAGTAATCTTGATAAATAGTACAAAACACATTCTGAACGTAATTTTGGCTCTCTCTGTACTCTGTACACATCTTCTAATTGGCATTATCAAGAGTTTGAAATGCCATTGACACTCGAAATATATGAAATATAAAAATAGCAAACTACTACTGTCGACAATAACCCTGCTTAGAAAGACGAATGACTGCCAAAACAAAATTGATTTGTTTAGGGTCAATGAACTGAGAGAGTTCATTACAAATTTTCCTTCGCGTCGATTTTCACGCCTCTCTTAAGTAATCTGGTTTATTAATAAATAATTCTTTTATTAAAAAATGTCGTGTTGGAATTTTTACCGATTTGCGGTAGGGATTAAGAAAGAAAATCGCTTTATAATGTTTTCTTTCAAAACATTTCCGGGCTGAGACGGATTATTATTTTTTCAAATCAGATATGTCAGATAAGGGGTAAATATAGTATATTAAATATGGAGAACGGTAAGGGGTTTATACCGATCGAAGACAATTGTTTGAGATCCGCTACCCTTAACGTTCGACATGCTTATAACGTTTTTTGCACGATTGATACCATTATAAACTATAAAATTAAACATTTCCGTCATATTGACTAGTTTCATTCATTTTATCAAGATAGATAATTTGGTTGTTAGGTAGTAACTAAGGTGCATAACAACAATGGAGAATTGAGTTTTTATTTAGTTGTCAATATAAGTATAATTTTGATTATTATAAATTACAATATGAGCGAAAGTAAATTTAAAGAAATTTAACGGGCTTGGGAAGAAGGTTGTTCCGCAATTATTCCCGAAAAATCCAAAATCCGTTATCCAAAGTTTTAAAAATTGGTGCGAAGGCAAGAATTTAAGAAGCGATAAAAAGACTCTATTGGCATATTTCGTTCAAAGACATATGCAGTTAAAAGCTCCTGGAAGACTCTGGGCAGAATATTCAATGATTAAATCCACCGTTTTTCTTTATGATGGCATTGATATTTCCAAGTTTTCAACTTTGTTCACGTATTTGAAGAGAAAAAATGTTGGCTATAGGCCTAAGAAAGCATTTTTACACGGGAGCAATTTGAAAAATTTCTGATGGAAGCACCGGATGAAGAATTTCTAATTCACAAGATAATGTAAGCTAGTTTAGGTAAAATAAATACTCTAATGAAGATTTTTTCATAATTTGTAGGTCGCAATGATATTAGGAATATAATATTACTATGACTGACATCCAACAAACCGATGGTTTAATGATTGTAAAAGTACCCAATAGAAAAACGAATATCCAGCGTAATTTTACAGTCGTTAATAAACCAGACTAGTTGAAATATACACTTTCTCATAAAGTGTCCACTTTACTTTTATATTTATTTTTTGTATATATAATTAAATTAAAAAAAAAGAAATAAAAAAAGAAATTTATTTAAATTTTTATAGTGCAATTCGTCCACACCTTAATCTTATCGATTTTCCTTACGCGCCGCCTATTGAAGCTTTAAAAACGGTTCTGACCAATCCCGTTAAATTTAAGGCGTATTAAAAAGATAACCCCCTTTTGGGGCGGCTATGTAGAAGATTCTCTTCAAAATAAAATAGATTTTGCCGAAAAAATATTGTGCAATACTAGTAATACTACTAATGTATGCGATTCTGCAGGAGTTTCTGTTAGAAGTGAAACCACAGCCCGAACAAGTGGGATTTCATTAAATAATTTAACAAATTGTACCATAAGTTTTAATATTAATAAATAATTCATTAGTTTTCTTTATTCTCTCTCAAAAAAAAAATTAAAATAACGAGATTTTTTAACTCGACGGTAAGTGAATTGGAGTACTTACCGTCGAGTTGCTAGTAAATGTCACCTACTGACGTAAAATCTGTCACGGTAAACAGTCAAAAATGATCAATCGTGCAAAAAAAGTAGTGCTTTATTTATTTTTACAAAATTTTACATAAACCTTAATTTACTTTCCAATACAATACATAGACCATATCTGCAATCTAACACGAATGCCTTGTATTAAATTGAATGCATACATTTCAGTGACAAGTTGGTGTGCTTATTACTTGGCATGCTCCTAAAATGACAGTTCATTTTTATGATGCTTTCCCTTCCATATCTATGTCCCCATTTTCCCATAACATCTGTGGGGCTTAAATCAGGAAAAGCTGCTGTCCGTACCTACTAAAGTGACAGAATGACACTTTACATTTTGAAATAATATTAGCTGAGTTTTAATTAAGGCGACCTACTATAAAATTTCATTAGGAAAACTGGGGAGGAAAAATGAAACAATGAAAAAATTGCTTTGTAAAACTCAATGACAGTTATTTCGCTATAACGAGCATCGTCATTTCAAAGGAGGAGAAAAAAATCTCCAACAACAAATTTTTCTATTAATAGTAAAAGCCTAGCAAAAATAAATAATAATAATAATAATAAATAAAACTCAAGTCATCGTAGGGCTTGGTTGCACAGATTTATTAAGACTAGGGGCCACTCGGGCAAATCATGAACTGATGGCGGGCCGGACGCCAGAAGGTAATTAAAGACAATTAATAATAATTTATTAAAATTGGAAAAATAGATTTTTAATATAAAGCGTGGCACTGCATAGTGCTTACAATCTTTTTTATATTTGGCTCAAATTTACTTGTAGTAACACGTAAAACTCCTTCCAAACTTTCATTGGCAAGGCGGCTTCGATTTTTTGTTTTATTACTATTTAGTATTGAAAAAGTTTGTTTACATATATAGATAGAACCAAAAAAAGCTGGTACATTTCAGAGCGTTTACGCACAATGCAGTGGTAAAAGTTCAGCAAGACTCCCTTGTTGAATTTGTTGCGGAAATCTTTGTCGTTTTGAATGTCGATAATTTCTAACTGCATTGACTCTAGCGCATTTTCAACTGAAATTGTCAAAGGATTGCTGAATATGTCCAACAGAGGTTTCATTTTTTTTAAACTCCGAAATTCAAAGTATCTAGCTATTCTACGTAACTGAAATTAATCGCAAAGTATCTTCTAGATAATTTCGGACTATCTGTGCAGTAAAATGGCAGAATAAATTGCTACTTTTCTGGAACTATCCCATGCGGTCACGTTGCTGGTGCATTATGGTGAGGACATAACAATGTTGAAGTCTTCCGCTGTCGCGAAGAGCTATATTGAGAACTCGCTAGCCAATAAGTCGAACATCGGAAATAAAATATTTTCTGGCGTTTCCGGAGTATCTAGTGTGGATATTAAAGTTGTTAATTTTATTGGAAAGGAGGGAAGTGGATATAAAAAAATAAAACTTTCGTGTTGTAGTTTGTAGTTTTAATGTAATAAAACCAATTTATTATCATATCAGTTTGTTATTTCCAAAAAAAGACAATAAAAAGAAAAGAGAGAGGATAAAAATTATCAATATAACTTTATTCTCAATTCAGGAGTGAGATTGGAGGTGGCTATTTGGGACTCAAAATGATTAGATGTTCCAATTGTCTTTAAGTTATGCTAACTGAGACTACGACCTACTACCTTATCTTTTAATAACCAGTTTGATTTAAATTATTACTTGGAATGTTGCCTAGAAACGAACTTTTTCTGCCTAGGCAGCAAAAGTACAACTTTTAGGCCTGCCAAGTGTCATTAAAAGACCGCTTTTATTGTCATTTGGAGAAAAAAGTAAAAGTAAAATAGTGGTTAAAAGCGGCCTTTTAATGATACTTTGCAGGCTTAGAAGTTGTACTTTTAAAGCCTATGCAGAAAAAGTTCATTGCTAGGCAACCTTCCATGTAATAATTTAAATCAAACTGGTTATTTAAATTGACAATGACATTAAGAAAACATAGTCAACAAACGTCATCACTGATAAACATACTAACGCAGGGCCGAGTTATCTTTGACAAAATAATTTAGATATTTGGATATTGATAATGGAACGCTATTTGAATATGAAAAAGTCGATTTTGCGTTGAATTGGAACAAATTTGAAGAAAAAATTATATGTTTCACACAGCAGAAAAGCAGATTTAATGCCTAGTAAAACAAATAACTATTATATACTTACACTATAGCAATGACAATTATTTAAAAAATAAATATGCTGGTGTGTTTTTTGGAATTTTACAATTATCCACTTCCATAGGGTATATTTATTTTTATTATTTAAGTAAAAAAATGTTTTGGCCTATAAAATGAATTCTTATGTTAAAACTCATAATAGTACTGATATTAACTATTCGTAGAAAGTAAAAACGGTTGTCGATCTTGTTCAGAAACTTTCTCCTAGAGGTTAATGCCTTCTTCCACTATTTACAACTATTCTAATGCAAAAATGTGATGTTTTATTATTTGTTTTTTTAACAATTAATAAAGCTTAATATCATTAATTATATTCGAAGAAAATCTTGTTAAAATATTGCGTAAGATTGCCCAATATATTGTGATGTAATAAATGTTGTTTAATATTTAGTGCAATTAAGATTTGATTTATTTTTTGGCTTGAATCGTTAAGTCATATAGTTTGTCCCTATAGATATGTTTTAACTGTTCTAAATTAAAAATATATATATATATATATACAGAAAAATAAAGATCACAAACTTGCACTGACTATTATGAACCAATAAAATAATAAAAGACGAATTTATAAAACCATTGGACGCATTGGACGTTCGATATCAAACTTTGGAAATAAATCAAATAATCAAAGAGATGAATAATGAAAGCCATGGAGATGGACTACTGGACACCAATAAGCTGCCTTACTAGACTAGACCGATTAAAAAACTATGATATCCTGACAGATGGAAATTAATATAGATATAATGTATATTTGGTTTGAAACCAAAAGACTAAATTGGTGTGGTCACGCAAAAAAGATCTGGTAATAGACTCAACCTTCAAGAAAAATAGTCACGTCTAGAAAGCAATAAATTGACAGAAGTTAAAAAATTTTAAATTTGGATAAGGAATGATGGCCATCTCGCTTTTATAAGCTGCACATATTTTTTTCACCACGAACAATTCTGTAATAAATTTAGAACAAATTTCGTTAACATTTTCATTTACCTAGCCTAGTTTACGAGATTTTTGAATTTTACTCAACAATTGTAAGATCAATAACATTGATGTAAGCAGAAACACACAGATAGAGTAGAAAAACTTAACATTTACCCTGACGTCATACCTACAAACCTCACGGAATGAATCGGAGTCAAAAATGGCTACTGTTACTTTGTCTTGTACGTATGGTGTCGTGTTTGAAGTTAATTTTATACTTACCATAAGATAAAAATAACAAATAAGAAGTTTTGAAAAAAAAACAACCGATTTTATAGAATTTATTTGAATACAAATGATAAAACACTTTGAATAAAACTTGATGTGTCAAAATAATGACAGTTGTCATAAGAGGTCAAAATAAATTCGTATGAATACAACCATTTAAACGTTTTTGGCGCTATGTCATTCTAACATTTGAAGGTCATAATTAGGGTTGAAAAGAACGTATGTTATTGCTTGATAAACAGGTGTGCATAATTGTTTGATGAGGTATATAAAGTTTGTGTTTACTGCTGTTTGCTGTTAGTGACGTCAGGGTAAAGGTCAATTTTGTCTAATGTACGTGATCTTGATGTTACATTTGAATCCAAATTTGTTGAACACATCAACAGTATATTGTCAGTGGTTATTAGGTTTTTAGGAATTATAATTTAGCTGCATTAAAAACATTGTATTTTACACTGGTTAAGTCCAAATTGGAAGATGAATTCATTGTTTGGAACCCGCACTACTAAATTTACGTCGATTCTCTTGAAAAAGTTCCACGAAGTTTTTTAAGTAAGGTTAGATTAGGTTAGTTTAAGTTAGGTTAGGACAAGAACCAATAACCTCTCTAGTTCACCTATCACCCGTTTAGAGTATGTAAAAACTGTACTTGAGGATGATTGTGACATTGTGACGTTTTCAAAAGTGAAAACAATATTCCTATAATCTCGTGAAGAATTTGCAACTAACTGATTTTCCGAAAATAATTGATTTTTGCGAGTGGTTCATATTACAAAAAAGATGAAGACAGTTTAAATTTTTTGAACAGTATGATTTGGGCAGATGAGGCAAAATTTAGTCAAAATGGTATGTTCAACAAAATCCTCAAGTACACTATTGTTTGTTTTTTGTTTGTTTGTTTCAAAAAGTTTTTTGTGCAGTGAAAGGTAAATGTCAATCAAATGAATATTTAATATTTGTATTCCGATACCTTACATTAGTAAATTCAATTAATTTCTTCGATAATAGAATATTACGCCTAAATTTTTATGATAAGAGTTTAGAAGGAGGATTAAATATCTAGGTATAGATATTAAACCATTAACACTGTAGTACAACCAGTACTTAATAATATTCCCCCACAAGAATGGAGCTAAGTTTGGTACCAACAGGATGAAGTCACACCTCATGATGTTCCACGAGTATCCGACAGACTAGAAGAAATGTTCGATGGAAGATGGTTGGCAAATAAAGGACCATTTCGATGGCCAGCTCGCTGCACAGGTTTAAATCTTGTAGATTTTTCTTTAAGAGGTATAAAGAAATATTGTCTATCAGCACCCTGTTGCAACCAAACAAGATACCATGAACAGGGTTCTATGAACATATATACTATAGTATGTAACTATTTGACAACAAAATAATTTTTTATTAAAAAATAATTCATGGTAACATCAATAGATTTTGAGTAAGAACCAAAAAATTCTAAATCTTTAAAACTTAGGTATAGGGAAATGCATGGTTTAAAAAAAGAGCTGTGGCAATTTTTCCTCTATCAAAATTAATTTTTTTTCTAGATTACTGTATTCAGTTAATTGTTATTTTTTAATCTGATTTTATTTCATGCACATATTTTTATTGTTGCTGTAATTGATTTAAAAAAATATTATCTTAATCAACCATTTTATTTTTGTTCTTATTTTTGTTTGGACGATGGAAGACCACATCCAAAACTATCAAAAACTTGTAGGGTAATATTAAAAAATTTTAAATTAGAAGATATATCTAACGAACGATTACGCTATATTGAATGCATTGAATGAAACATAATAAATCAATATTTGTCCCATTAAAAAAACTCTGGGATATCTTGTACCTATACACTTGTTAAAATATTAACCAAAGATTATGTTAATATGTGACTTATCACCAAAAATATAGTATCTATCTGCTAATTTGGGGATTTGCGGAAATATGCATTCGAATGGCTGTCTGGAAAGGACATGGCCATTACCCAAGTAACGCCTTTCTGCCCAGAAAGACTAACATACCTACCATTAAAGGATTTTGTACAGGACCTAACTGAATGGTATTTCAGTTACAGTATTCCTGCAAGCGTGAAAACAGACATTAGAAAACGCGCAGACCGAGGAGACCCAGATGGGTACTATAGCTATCTGTACGGGTATCTCAGAATTTAGCTTCGTCACAGGCGAGATCTAGTCACAAGAACAGTGAGGTGTAAAAGAATGTACACAGGTGTAAATGAGAGATAGAATGGATGTACATAATTGATTTTATCTTAAAATTTTTAAACCTTGCTTAGGACACAAGCAATACCGAGTAAATATAAATCCTACACAAACAAAATAAACTCTATTTTTTTTGTTGTATATAATTTTTCATAGCAGGAGCCTCAATGGGAGGATTGCACTAAAAAAAGGGATGGAGTAGTAACAGCCAGAAGATCAGGAATAAAATATGTTTATAATACTGTATAAATCTGTGAATAGAGAATAATAAGGAAGGAGGATTGTCATATTTAAAGTAGCAAATAATTGCGACGGAAGTCGGCCATATTGAAGAACCAAATATGACTCATTTCAATTTTGACATTTGATAAATTTGGTTCTTTCATGTTATTTCTTATTTTAATTTCAGTTTTTAGTGGTTATATGTATTTTTAGTAATTTAGTATAATAACTTGTAGATGTGTACCTAATGTGCTTCTAGTGACTCTTTAGCTTTTGTATTTTTTAAGTGATAAAGATTTTAAAGTAAAATGGTTAGTTGTGCCTCATGTGGATGCTCTAAAACCACGAATTACTTTTCATCGGTAAGTGTCTATTTATTTGTATTATTGAAACTTAATAAAGAAAAATAATGTTTTACATTAATTTTTTTTCCCAATGACAACCACATAACTTTATAATTGTTACCATAGGCGTCCCTTTATTTTTTAATATAAATATAGTAGTTACGTAGACAATTTATTTTTTATAGTTATTTAGAAATTTTTTAACTACTCTCTTATTTAATTGCATTAAGTAACGTAGTTGACTATAAAAAACTTTCATTTTTAGTTTTCCTAAAGATGAAACTAGGAAAAAAGCATGGATGGAAGTTGTGAATCGAATTAATTGGAAACCAACTACAAACAGCTTTCTTTGTTCTGAACATTTTGATGAAGCATCCTTTGACAGGACCTCCAGTTTAAAATGCAATTACAGCCAAATGCAGTTCCTATTGTGCTTGTTGACAGATTAAAACATGTAAGTACCTACTTAGTCAAAATGCAGAAAGTTATACATAATCATCAAATTTGTGTTTGTTCCGAAAAGTTATTACGGGTAGAAAATAGTAAATGTATACGTATAAATAAAGAAAAAATAATTTTAAATGTCTTAAAACATTTCCAATATAAACCTTTTTTTGTAAATATGCCTTATCATGATGTATCCCACGAGTCACATGCTATCCTATTGTTAAAAAGTGTATCCAATATGTATTTAGATACAAGATTACATTTTATATGTAAAAGTGTTCAAACAAATGTAGAAAAAATATGATTTTGTATACCAAATTAATACAATTTAAAGGACAATAAATAATATAACTATTAAGTTGTTTTATTGTTACAACCTCATCACAATATTACAGATCAATAAAATATTACTAAGAACATTGAAAAATAAAACTTTTAAACTCAAAGAAAGCTTTTTCGCTAAAACTAGTATCTTCATTGAGTTTGAAAAGCTAATTTTTAAATAAAAAGTGGAAGTTTTGTTGAAAAGTTTTATTTTTTAATGTTCTTAGTAAGATGAACTTCCACAGAGTAAGGGTTAGCACAAACAATTTCAATACAAGATTATTTTTATTAATAATACGGGGCATAACAATATAATACCCTATGTGACACCACTGGTAACCGGAAATTTGAAATCCGCCATATGCAAGAACCATTGCGGGCTTTGTTCAAATCGTATTATACTCCTTCCTTTTTATTCTTTATTCGTAGGTATAAATCTCTTAATATGTATCATAACTAGAAACAAATAAATGTTGTTATTCTACCAAAAATTTTGTTGTTATTATTTTGTTTTTTAAAAACTTTGTCTAACATTAATTCTGTTTTTTTTTTCAAGATATTTAAGTAGGCACTTTAAATCGTAAATGTAACAAAAACTAATTTGTACGTGCGCGTACGTCGATTTCAATATACAAATTCGATATTAATTTGAAGGTTCCGGACCACAAACACAAACGCAAGGTCTTCTCACTACTAAAATTATTACACTATTTTCAAGTTTTCTGGCGCGCGCTGAATTTTAATTCGTTTTCAATTTTTCAAACTGCTACTAGCATTATTATTATTATAATTTTGTGGGATCTTTATTGTTTTGTTTTTGTACAATAAATTACTCACAAACAGTCGAAAGTATTTCAATGTTCACTATTAAGTATTTTCGTCTAACACGGTTAATGTTAAATATTGTAGGAAAACAAGGACCTCGATATTTAAATAACATGCCATAAATTTTATTTAGTACACTTTTTTATGTACAAGGTTGTCGGAATGTCCGGATAGCTAACTAAATGATAAAAGTAAACAATTAAGTGTTTATAGGGTTCCTGGAATTGCAACAGTAGAATATTCAGGATGGCGATCCTGAGATGCAGTAGCTGAGGATCCAGAAACATACTAGGGTTATAGCTGGAGCTCGAGCTAGGTGCTTCATAACCGTATTCAACTGGATTCCTGCTCTGATGAAAACTGTAAACTGTAGCTATGTGAAGTAATGACTTAAGTTTAATTTTAATTGTCATCTTGATATGCTTAGGTACTTGTTACAAGGTGGATATAGTATGTACAAAGAGTACGAGGAGTAATAAACCCTAATTAAGTATGCAAAATATTTACAGAGAGCACCATGAAATTTTTGATAAATCTCTTACTTTAAATTACATTTCTTCCGTAAATCTAAAATCCAGGTAGATCGACCCCGTATTTGTTTCAGTTGTAGCAAAGTTTAGGGTTTCTTCATTGTTAAAGGATTAGCAGTAAAGCAATAACGCAATGCAGTGTTGTATATTTTGGGAAAAAATACGTTTTAAATTATAATATAATAAAAAATGAAAAGAAATAATTATTGGAATACATTTATTACTTACATTTTATTCTATATCCGACTCGGAAGAGGAAGAATCGTTGTTGACATTAATAATAATAGGGTCGATTAAATCATCACAAATATTGTCAATTTTCCACATATTTGGATAACATGCTCGATACAGTTTGTCCAATTTTCCTTACTAACATGACTTAGCACTCTCAAACAATTTCACAACATCGTTTATTTTAAAAGTAGTATTTTTTTTCCAACTTCCCCCTTTACCTAAGCCCATATTAGTTCTATGGGATTAAGTTCACAATGATAAGGGGGAAGACGAAGAACTGATATACCACGAGAAGAAGCCATTTCTTCTACAATGTAGGTTTTGTATTTATTCTTGTTCATTTTTGCAATTCTGTAAAGTTCTTTCCTTAATGGAACTTTTGGAAACTTAATATTTTTCGAAATAAGCCACTCCAAAAGCTCTGCTTTACGCCAACGACTTGTGGGCAATGCTTCTCGTAACCGTAAATGGTAACTTGCGTTGTCCATAACAATAACAGCCCCTTTTGGAATCAGATCCAACATTTGAACAAACCATTCCTCGAAGACATCCCCATTCATATCTTCGTGATAGTCCCCCGTGCGTTTTGAAATAAAAGTTAATAACCCACCATCAACAAAACCTTCAGAACTTCCAACATGGACAATGATAAGTATTTTTCCTTTTCCAGATGGTGGCTACAAACCTAACGACAAACCTTCCACGAATGCCTGCCTTCCGCTTTTAATGTTTTCATCTTGACAAGATTTGGAAACTGTATATCCAGCATTTATCCATGTTTTGTCTAAGTAGAAGATTTTCAAATTTTGTTCTCTGGCATGTCGAATGCTTCTTAAATAGTCTCTTCTCCAAAAAACTATTTCCGGTTTATCTATCAAGAGAGATTTTCTATTATGTTTTGTATATCTGAAACCTACATCTTTCAAAAGTTTGCATAATGTCATTCTGGAAAATTTTGTATAGTCCGTTACTTCTTGCACTGATGTCATAATTTTGTCAAGTGTTGGAATTTCCTTTCGTAAGTAAAATCCATGGACTTTACGCCTTAGTCTTTGTTTTAATGACTCATCGATCTCAATTGGTTTTCGGCCTGAAGGAGTTTTAGGGGGTTGAAGAGTCCATTCTTGCTTTCTTTTAGTAATCTATAAATTGTTGATTTAGCAACACACAACATAGCAGCCGTTAATTCCACAATATCATCAACACTTGCACTTGGATCCTTGTTTTTCAATTATATATAACAATTCAATATCAGAGTTTTTTCATTTAAAGATACTGGACCTGTTTTTGGTCGTTTAGATGGTCCTTGGCTTATCGACATTGTTTGGTACTTGCACAATTAACATTCAACAAATGTTTTAAATATATTCCAACTGTTTACAATATTATGAAAACCATACAACTTCATACAACTTTACTCAAAGAACTAATACTAAGTACTGATTTAATGTACCTACTTTCTTTTAAAATAGTATTCCCGATAATGTTTCTAAGAAAACTGGGTTGTTTGGAAAATCCCTCTCAATAATCCAATAATCTGTAAATAGATGTAATCGTATTTAACCGATTACAGTAGGCCACTTGCCATTTAAAATTTCTGAGAAAAATTCCCCAAACACTATATATAGGAGTAATACAAATAAAAAATATTCATTTTGCTTCATTGAATTTAATAAAAATTGTAACGATATCTTGCTATCTTTCATTAATTTTTTAAAAATATATTTCATTTTAATTTATTTGTGACAATATTCAAAGTTTGAATTAATCTTCTTACAAAAAGAACAAAAATATATAAAATAATTATTGTTACAGATTGGTTTGTTTTCTATTATGAATAAACTGTGTTGCCTTTCTTTATCAAACTTTCTAAAATTTATGTACCTCTATCACTTTTTTTTATTAAGTACATCCCGTTACCTCTGACCTAAATCGTATATTCTTTAACATAGCTGCAACTCATTCGTTCAATACAAAATGTACCTTACGGTATACCTTCTTAAAATATATTTTGGTACGTCTATGAAATCTACTTAAATGAATGATTTATTACTCCTTGTCCTTTCTATATAGACTATAACAAAAACAGAAGAAACAAATTGTCTTCGTCGGGTTGTGAGTTCTCTCGCTTTACTCTATTCTCTATAGATTTGGTAAGAACATCGAGTAATTTGTCATCTGCAGTTTTTTGTCTCCTAAATTTTGTTTGGACCAGTTTCTCTGTCAATTTCCTCAGCAATTTCCGATCGTTTTATTAGTACTGTTGTGATCCGGTAGTCTCGGTTTGTTTAACAATTTGAAGTGTTGGCTGGTGGTGATTTCTTTTTTTTCACATCAAAGAACTAATCAACGGGCTGCTGCAATCAATGGTGAATTCTTCGTCAAAAGGACTGCTACGATAACTGTGTGGTACTTTCCCTACTAACGGATATATCTCTCTGTATCTTCTGTGATGCAGCCAGAAATATTGTTTTCTAAATTTTGCAGATAAAATGTTGTACTTGCCACTATGAGTTTTGTCGAAGGAAAAAGGTCGAGACAGAACGTGTGCCTCAATTTATAAGGGGGTTAACAATGGTTTCCGGTTGGTTGGTTGCATTCGTTTTTGTAAGGGTTTTGTTTCAGGTGCGTTCTATTGTAAGGGGTAGGTTTGGTAGCGGTGATAAGGTTGTGTCTAATATACAGTAAGGGTTGATTTTAGGATTCGTAAGGACATGTTACAAGACCCGAGGTAATTTCTTACCTAAACCAAACGGCAATTTACCTATTTTGTTAAGAACATTAATAAATAAAACGTTTAACAAAACTTTTATTTAAAAGATTGCTTTTTAAAGAAAAGTAGAAGTATCTTACAAAGTTTTATTTATTAATATTCTTAGTAAAATGGACTTCTGCGTTATAAAGGTTTTACCAAAAATATAGCAAACAATTTTTTGAACACGGTACTGTATCTACGAAGAAATGCATCGCGCACTCATCACGATTTGAAAAAACTTACACGTCGACTAAATTTCTCTATGGACAATCGATTACGGTGGAAAAAAGATGGCGCTGCATTAGAAAAACATTACCATGCCGTGGGTTAAATTTTTCTGACCTAATAATTGTCGATGGTTTGCTTTTGCGAATCGAGATATTGAGAGATACTTAGAAGATCACGATACTTTCTCCCATAGTTTCTTTCGACTCACGAAAATCGAATCAAGTCTGGGGTCGAAAGTTCAAGCTCTCTTAAAATGTTATAGGAGACCGGACTTGGCCGATAGAATATCAAATCAAGACTCTTGGATCGAAAACAACTTAACTATGAATATGCTTTTCGGTTGATCCTATCAGGTCCTTTTGTGTCCTTTTATTTCTGTTCTTATAATTTGCTGTTTTAAGAAGATAATTCGTAGATAAGTTTAGATTGTCTTAGGTCATTTAAAGGTTGGGGTCTGTGGAGGGAAATAAAGGGTGAATCTGAGCAAGAACGTGGGTAACCTATCCACAATTTTCCAAGCAGAACTGAAAAAATCAGTTCTGATTACCAGGCGGTGCTAAAATAACTGGAATCAAATCGGATCGACTCCAAATCAGTTTGGAAAAGCCTTTAGGGTAAATAACAAAGTAATCTTACTTTGGGCACCTGGACATAGCGGAATTGAAGGGAACCAAAAAGCGGACCTTTTAGTCAGAAAAGGTCCTGAAGGAATAAGTATTTATTAGCTCGGAACCATTCCTAGGCATAGCGAATAACGTATCCAGAGGAACAATATCCTCCTGAGCATATCGTTTTTATGTTCCATTTTTTTTTTAAATTGTTGTTATTGTTATAATTAGTCGTATATAAAAAATCGTATATTTATATTTTAATCTTCTTAGTTATTACGGTCCTGTCTTGTAGCATATAACGGTACCCATACCTATGAATCAACAATTTTGTTTCGTACAGAAAGTAAGAGTAACTTTTTTATATTTAGAATGAAATAATAAACAATAAGTGATCAATTTGAATTAGCTACAAGCAATTTTGTTTTATTTTTATTGCAAGTAATTTCTTTTTTAGTTGGCAAGTTTTTTTACAAAGTATCTATAAATATAGGTAGCAATTAGTGTAGGAAGATACTTAGACTACTTTAGATCTATTGATCTTTCGCCCAAAACCATCCAAGTACTTTCTCGTCGGGTCGTAACCGTCTAAATAAGTACTTCTGGGCATATGACATCAAGTTGTTTAATTTCGTTCTATATTCCTTAGGCTAAACCATATTATTTGCACGGGGTACCAGAGTGAGAATTCTTCTTCCCCAGTTTATACCATCGATGTTCAATTGGATGGAGTGATTGGGTTTGAGACTGGAAGCTCGGCAATTCATACAAACAACTCCGACCTCTTCTAAATAATTTTTGATAATCCTAGAAAGTTGTTCATAAAAGTAAAATTACTATCTTAAAGTATTGTTCTGTACCTTGCCTCGATCACAAATTCTCCATCCACAACAACCAAGTACGGACCTCAAAACTTTTACCAGCCCAAACCATAACTGAGACTGTTCGTTAACTTAGGTATTCTTTCAGCAATGTTGCATTGGGAAAATTGTGTCGTGTCCATTTGGTAAAACGAAATTTGGATTCATCTGAAAACAAAACGTGATTCCAATCTGCATAAGTTCAGTTTTTGTGTTCCTAGCGAAAGGAACCTAAAGAAACAGCAAAACTAGTAATAAAAGCAGCCAGAGTCAGAGTTGTTTATTTGGGCAGATAGCAAAAAAAATTGGAATAGCGGCTTGTTGAAACATTCTACTGAAGTTTTCAATAGCAAAACATGGTAGTTTAGAGTTTTGGTTTAGAATTTCTGTTTATTTGGGCAGATAGCAAAAAATTTGGAATAGCGGCTCTTAGAAACACTGTATGAAGAAATAAGTACATGAACAATGCAAAATGCAAAACGCAGTAGAAACAAGAGCCGATACAAAACGGACAATGCAGAAAATTAATAACGTGGAAATGAAAACTTTGAGAGATAAACAAACAAATAAAAGCATAATAAGGGAAAGCTGCAAGGTCCAAAAGATAAACAAATGGGTTAAAGTGCGGAAAGAACATTGGAAACAGCATGTGGAAAGAATGGAACCCAAACGAATGGCAAGAAAATGTATGGAAAATAAGCCATATAGTAGAAGACCAGTAAGGAGGTGGAAGGATAATTGCAGCTCAACAACGGAAACCGAATTAGGCCAACAAACAGGAGAAATCCTAGACGAATGAATATGATAATGATGATGCTCTGTAAAAGCAACTGGTTCTACGAATAACATAACCATAAGGTTGGTCTTATGAATGATAAATTAGCTTCAAGAAGTCTTCTATATACTGTATACTTACTTACATTTACATTAGGCGAGCTGATCCAAGCTCAGTTGAAGTTGAATGCGGATCTCTTTGAAATGAAAATACCAAAAATCGATCATGGTGTGTAAATGTCGCTCTTTTAGGCCTGATTCACGTGTTCTAGTGTAGTTGCCGGTGACAACAGATACCAATGTAGGAGCAGCTTTATCTGGTGCTGCTGAAGCAACAGGATCAAAGGTAAGCCGTCTGAAGACAGATGATCGATACTGTGATACCTCTGAAGATGAGAACTTAATCGTTTGAAGATCCAGAAAAGCAGGTGTGACAAGGTCGATGCTTAATACAACCTTTAATATTTAAGGTGAGCTTTCAGAAATCCTCAGAACACTTAAAACAGGGTAAGGAGGTTGCAGTGAGCGACATAATATATATTATCGTCTTGCACGAATGCGTGAGACTAGAAACCTTCTTATTTGTTTAAGCATGTTTTGTACAATACTTACCACGAACTGTCATAAGATTGACAAGAAACATGGTAATAACAAAAATTAAACTTTGATAAAAGAAAAATTTCTTCTAACAATGGAAGAAATTAAAGAAAATTTTAGATTAATTTTCACAGATGCATCAAAATGTCATGGAAGAGGTGGATACGAAATATCTATAACTAACAATAATTAAAAATTTTCTTCGAAATTACCTATTATGTATTAGCAAAGCAAAAAAAATTGCTATTTACCAAGCTATTAAATTAGCTCCATCCAAATCAATCCATAAAGTCATTGTTTTTTCAGATTCACTCAAAGATCAAAGGTAGCCATCCATCAGCATCTGCTAACTATTGGGCCCTGAAATCAAAAATAATGGATTTATATTTCTGCTTTAATTGATACTAGGCCACAGAAGTGGATTTATTAGCAACTGATGACAGAAATCTTAATGTTCCAATGAAAGTTTCTCTTGATTGTCACGATATTCTAACAAACATACAGAAAGAAACGACTGATTAGTTGAAAGCTTTCTGAAACTCCACACTGATTAAAAAAAACTATCAATACGGTAAAGTCCAGTCAAAGCTCCATTGTATTAGCAGTTCGCTGCCCGAGTGAAACGAGGGTAGCAAATACCAAATAGCTTACTAATAAAGTATCTTGCTATTAATAAAATAAACTTGTAAAGTGTTTACAATGCTCAGCTAAATATTTTCATTTCAGATCCTTCCTTTGTTTTTGATGTTCTATGTACGTTGGGATTGTTTCTTTCAATAGTACCTCTGGATTTTTTTTAGTAACATTTGTTAGTGTAAGTAATAAAGCACATACCGACAAAAATATTTCAAGCACATGTTAAAATTAAGTGACATTAGTTATAGTTAACAAGATTACGAAAAGTCGGTGGTTACAGTATGATCTAGAGTCAGCCAACAATGCAGTCACCCCCCACATCGTGCTGACAATTGCCCCGTAGCATGTATATCAATGCTCCACAATCAGGCTTTGTAGGAAACGCTCATATTGCAGAATTTATACTATTCTGCATTTGCTCACCTTCATCAAGAGGTATTCAGAATCGGACCCTTCCTTTAAAAATCGAATGCTCTCTTCTTGTGATATTGTTTTAGATTTTTTTGCTTTATAATTTATAGAATTTTGTTGAATTGGTCGAAATTTATATTATTTCTGATTTAAAAATATCAAATCCAAGGCCCATTTTTGCATTGCTAGTTTAATAAAAATAAAAGAAAATAAACAATAATTTCTGTCCTATTTTTTAGTGTTTATATGGTTGCCCCGTAGCAAAGTCATCAAACAGAAGAAGAAGAAAGAACCAACAAGTGACAAATAATTGAATTAGGAAATTTTCTAAATTTTTAAAATAAGAGTAATTTTAAACAAATTTGATTCTTGTATTTTATATATTATTTTATCAGCTGCGTAAATATTTTTTAATGATACAAAAACAGGTAAATTTTATCAAAAAAGTATATGTAACAAATCTCGAGGACATAAAATAGTAACTTTAAACCATATTACATCATTGTAGAGACTGTTTTGTTTATTTTTTTTTATGTTTTACATTTGAAATTCCAGTTGTGTTTTATTAATTTATTATCGAACTTTGTCTTGTATTTAAATAACACACCAAAATTATTATTTTTTCTCGCTATGGTTTATTTCCATCGCAAACAAATAATAATCGTTTATAACGATAATAATTATTATAGTATTATTTAATTTTTTTAATATTTCGATTCAAAATCTCCAATAAATAATTAGTCATCGTAGCACCTACCTTTTGAATTTTAAAATTTACAATCTACCGGTCGACCTCTAAAATGTTACGAACGGTAGAGGCCGTCGCTAATTTACCACGATCCCCAATCGACATTCGATAATCGTGACCGCCAAATCAGGGCCGATGTGTGTTATATTATTCCGTCTAACAATTTAATAAGTTCAGTTTTTTGCTTTGTTAAATGTCGAAGACAAAGACAGGTATTTAATAAAGCAAATAATTGTATTATTTACTAGAGATTTAAAAAAGTTTAAAGCATTTAAAATAAACATTTATCTAATCTGCAGAACTGAATTTTCCAATATCATTTTCTCAATATTGAGTAACATCTGAAAAAATTCCACCCAAAAAAGGAAAATACTTCAGAGACATATAGGTACAGATATACAGGGTTGCGGAACAGCCTGGCAACAATGCTTTATATTTGAAACGATTATTTTTTTACATGTCAAAACATCACAGTTTTGTGATTTCGTCCAATGAAAACGCTTAAACTTCAATGTTCTGTGCTAAATGCTAGCCAATCAATCCGTTTTATAGTGATAGGTTTTATCTAGTCGTTTTACCAGTATTGATAAAATCATGTAACTTTCAAAAATTCAATAACAATATTAAATAATTAAACAGCGAAAATAGTGAAAAGTAAAATACTGAAAATTAGTGAAAAAATAACGATAAATTATTAAATAAAGTGGTTTTTGTACAGAATGGTTCAAAAAATAATCTTGTCAAATACCATTCATTCTATAAAATTTTACTAGATAAATTTTTATTTTTTAGACTCAAACCTTTTTATTTTAGGCAAAACTACTCAAACAAACTGAATAAGATAGAATCACATTTCAGTTTGTTTTCGTATTTTTGCCAAATAAAAAATTTTTCGTCGAACCTAAAAATTTATCGATACAATTTTAAGGACTCGTGGTATTATTACCTTTGATAAAACCACTAGTCGTTTTAACAGTATAGAACTGTCAAAAATGCAATAACAATATTGAACAATTAATTTCCTTGCTTATAAGTAACTATAAATCAACATTAAATTATATTATATAAATATTTAAAAATATATTTTGTTAATATGATTGCAATTCAATTCATCTAAACGACATTAAAAATTTGAATAGGAAGGTACTTTAAAACTAACCAGGGACCCTATCCTCAAACCGTGACATATTTTGTCGCATGCGGGAAATCCTCTCTGTAGAAGAAAATCGGAATATCCTTATTCTCAAATGTCGCCTTTTCAAATTTTTGGTAGACAAATTGTAGAATGGTCAAAGGTAGTCGACAATTTATGTCAAATGCGAGAATTTCATAACTTTCGAGGTGTATTATAGGTTATCGTTTTACATGTCAAAAGTCAAAACACTCAAAAAATTGTAGAATTTTATTTTTTCAGACATTTTTGCAGTGAGAATATGGCAGCTTTATTAATTGCTATATAAAATTTAGAAAATCAAGAAATGTATCAGCGGCCTCGAGATAGACGAGGAATATATAGAAGTGCTTTTACATATCGAAAGTTTATTAAAACGTTCAGATTAACTAAAGAATTAGCTAGAGAGTTAATAATAAATCTGTTCCAACCAAACAGAGAACCGTTCTAAAATAGTAATTTTTGTGCGCAGTGGTGTAGTGAGTTGCGCAGTGCACTAATTTGGTCTCGTGAGTGGTAATATTACCGTTCTAGAACGGTTCTTTGCTTGGTTGGAACTAACCTTATAATTCTAGAACCATTAATAGAGGGGGATTGTGTACAATAACTTTTGTTTACTTCCACTGTGCCATAACATAAGTTTTTTACGTAATCTAAACAATATAATAAACAGCAAAACAATAAAAAAAAATCAACACAAGCTTCAGAAAACCACAAATCTACCACACGCAAACTATAAAACGTACCTTTCACTCTCACAAATGGCATAAAACATATTTGAGAATCGTTAAATCAGTGTTGCCAGCTCCTGCTATTCGACAAAATATGTCGCATGCGAATTGGAAGACGAATTCAATCGAGAATACCACAATTTGAAGTTGTGCGACAATTTTCATCGACAAATGTCGAATGCGATATATTTTGTTCGACATTCGAGAATAGACCCCCTTGTTCTGTATGTATTTAAAACATTTAGATGGGTAGCTACAGATAAATGTGGTCTTGTAAGTAAAGTTCAAATAGATGTGCCTAATAAATTTTATTTTGTCAATTTTGTCTTAATATAATTATGTGAAACGGTATAAAAACAAAAAATTATTCAGATTATAACTATGTCAACTGTGTTGACTAGTGTAAACAATAAATAGAAGAGGTCCCAAAATAGAAGGGGTACACCTTCTTATTTGCTTTCCCAGATACACCACAGTGCTGGAATTCGCATCACTAGACAAACTTGCAGAACTATACTAAAACCAATAATGATTGAGAGTAAAAGTAGGCCCAATTGAAGGCAAATCGGGGGCGTGCTTATTAATTTTTGAGAGGGTTAAGAATGAAAGAAAAATTCTTAGTACACCGGTATAATCAGAGCAAATATCAACTAATTTGTCTTTTGTAATTGTGGAACTTAATGATGTAGAAATGCCCGGTTGGTTATTCGTAGGTACACACGTAGAATTACAGCACATATGCACAAAGTCATCTTTTGGTATAATTCACAAACAAATGATACGCTTGTACTTGCATTTACATTACTATGACATGCGACGATGTGATGGAAATTACGGTAAAGTGACAAAGACAGAAATATCGTTGCGTACAGCGTTGCCACTAGTTGTAATAAATACCTAACACTATACAAAAAATAATGAATTTTAAATGATCAGTAATCAGGGAATGGGTAAGTATTACTCATTACAAGCTCATTAGTGATTTTTGTCATAAACAATACCTTTTAATTGTACTAGTATTGTGTATTATCTATAATTTGTCACAACCTACAACTCTACTGCTCTAGCGTATAACTCCTTCTTACCTAAAACACTGAGATTACTCAATAATTTCCCCGACCTTGATCTAAACAACATCAAACCCACCAAATTAAAACTTTATTTAAATAACTTATAATTACTGGTTGATTGTAATATGTAACACACCTGTTTTGCTTTCTGTAATGTAATAGTTTTGTTGTATCTGTTTTCACACTAATTTGTGCTTATATTTTAGTTTTAGGCATTTGATTTTTATTTATTTTATATTTTTATATTCAAATAGTGTGTTAATACTATATTTTCTTTAAAATAGGCTAGACCCGTAAATAACTAAATAAATGTATTGACACCGGTTATATATAAAATGTTTTTTTCTATATTTCAAATTCTGATAATCATTTTATAAAATAACAGTTTTTATTTGTATTTTTTTCTTAGTCAGTTGAAATTTAAATTAGCCAATTTGCCAATTAAATGTATTTTATAATATACTTCTTGACTTATAATAATAGTGTCTCATTTTGATATAAGGGGGTACACTGGATTATAAATTAAAATGTATGTGGCGGATAGCTGAAAAAAAAGTTTTCATTGATGTGACTGATCCTCCCGTATCCTATTTTTTTACATTGATACAAAAATTTCCTCGTATACATCTACACGCCAAGTCCATCGTCATAGTATCGACAGGTTCTTCACCTTTTCTCTTGCTTCTAGTTCATTTTCTTTTTGTTACTTCAGTTCTTCTTCGATCGGTACGTAACAATCATTAGAAGAGACCTAGGTCAAGGAACTGGATGTGTGTGTCCGTAATATATAAGAAAAAGATACAATATAGAACCCTTAGGGAGAGTAATTTCTATATTTAATTTAAAAAAAAATCTTGCAGTATAATATGTATGAAGAGAAAGCAAAATATTTATATTAGTATAGAGAATAATTATTTATTATAGTCGCCTGATCTGTTTATTTAAAAAAAATGCATAATTGACTATTATTGTTCGACACGTTATTAATTTTATATTTAAATTTCTCACAATGAAAATTATATTTTATTGCAGCTTTCTAATGAAATATTTACATGTTTTAATCGGAATTATTACAAAAAAATCCTGACCGTGGATCTTTATTGATCTGTAACAAAATATATTACAGTCGTTATCTAATGTCCACTGTTTCTACATAATTGAAAAACGCAAATAACGAATTTCAATGCTTTTGAAATGTGACAATAGATCAAGGAACAGTTTTTTACAAAATAGGAATTGGAACTGGAACTAAGTAAAATTTGAACACTCAATATATACTGCTCAACAATTAAAGTGGATATTACAAAAAATTTTATTTTGTCATTGGTTAATAATAAATTAAAATTCCATGAAATAAGTTAATCTTTATTCTTTCCCGTTACAATATACCCAAAAAAATGTTAAATCATTTACTCGTATGGGTCCACCCCTAGCTTGCCTTAGTGCTGTCACTCTATTGGCATGGTCCTTAATAAATTATACTATGTGACATAAAAATCCGAACATCCAGCTTAAATGATTTTATTTTTATAAAATTATGTATAAGTACTTACTGAACATTATAAGTAAATGATAAACATTTCAAAACTATGGCATTACTTTAAAGCCCTTTTACCTTTAATAATGTGTGGATGCACCCCGATGTGTTACGCATTATCCAACGTGAATAGGCATGCTTCTGATCAGGCGGTCAATGTCCTCCTGTGGTATCTCATTCCTGGCAACCATCCACTCCTCTCGAAGTTATTCTAGAATCTGAGGAGGACGTTGCAAATTGAGCAATCTCCTACCCATCATATCCCACACAATCTGCTACGACGTCGAAGGCGATGGAATATATACGAAGAGAGAAGAGTTTGGCGAGTTCCATCACCTAATGGATGATTTAAAGGAAAACCCCACAAAGTTTTTTGAATATTTTCGTATGACTTTAGAAACTTTCAACTATATCTTGGAAAAAGTCTGACCTGACTAAATACAACAATTTTCGCCGTATGATATCCCCTGAAGAGCGTTTGACTGTGACTCTGAGGTAAGAAGATAAACAGAACATTGAACTATAACTTTTTATTTTTCAACATAAACTTTTTTAAACAAATATATTTTTCAACAAACGTCTTTTAACAGAAATAGATTACTTTCTAACACAAATAAAATAACTTCTTTGTAACTGAAATAAACTTTTTTCTCACGGATATAAAAACAAAGAATCTCCTTTTGATTTTTTTGGAGACATTTTAAGACAGATTAGCTTCATTTTTCGATGTCTGTTGTGAACAATGTCTGAAGTTGGAGCGAGTTGTATTGTGTAGGCAACTGACTAGTTCCTTCCAGAATTACGTAGCTTGTACTGGGTTGGGAGCTCGAACAATCACTTACCCAGTCTTCACTCCATGAATGGCATCCTGGACTGGGAGCCGGACTGGGAGTTGGTAAATATGATGAAGTGGATTGATTCTTCATGAGAACTTGCATCAAGTTCGCTCGTAATGACAGCTGTTGAGAAGCGGGTATTTTTTTAAGAAAAGGGTGCAGACTCATTAGAAATTGCATTTCACTATCTTGCACAGGCCCCTTGAAATATTTCAATTTTTCTTGCTCAATTCTGAGAAATGCTTCATCATAGTTAGCCTATTTTTTGGTGGAGACTTAAATAGGCGTTTAGGGGATGATGATTGATGGATTTGTGGTAGTAGAGTCGCTGGTATCGTTGACGTTGTTTGTCTTTTAGCTATATTATCATCGTCATCATGCTCGAAATCCGCTTCATTAATGTCAGTTGGCTCGGATTCAAGTTCGGGAACACTACCTTCCAAGTTTCTTGGCGTTATTATATCTTTTAGAAAAAACATCAAATTATAAAATGGCCATTTAGAGGTTTAGTCCTTAGCTGCGTCGCCAGATTTATGTGAAGTAGATTTTTTAAACTCTCTTCTGAAGATATCTCTTAAACTTCTTCATTTTTTCTTTAAGACGCCACCTGCAACAAAATATATTTTTTTATTCGTTTTATGTCTCGACCATATATAAATGATATTTTAATTTTATATATAAAATTGTGGGTGTTTCTCCAAGCTTTTCGCTGAATACCATTGATAAAGGCTGAAAAAGCAGCTGAAACGTTTGGAAAAAAATATGTTATAATTTCAAATAACTTATTATTTAGCAACTATATGTGAACCAAACCCCAAGAAAAATTCGTAGAATATAATATATTTTTTAGAAATCTAGCTACCGGCTCATCCTTTCGGAGTATTGGAGTTTCTTTCCGAATGGCTAATAATACAGTTACTGGTATTGTACATGAAACCTGCAGGGCCATGTGGAAAATCTTGGATAAATCCACATGAAATTTCCATCGAATGAAGAAGCAATTCAAATTACTGATAAATTTTGGAAGCGGTTTAAGTTCCCAAATTGTATAGGATGCATTGACGAAAAACATATTTTTATCAAAGCCCCTGCAAACTCTGGCAGCATGTTCTACAATTATAAGCAATTTTTTTCAATCGTCCTACAAGGTATTGCTGGTCCAGACTATAGATTTATTGCAATAGAAGTTGGAGCTTATGGCAAAGAAAGTGATGGTGGGACATTTTCGAATTATCGAAGCGGTTAAAAAATGGTTCCCTCAATGCTGCTACTGAAAGACAATTGCCGGGTACCGAAGTATTTATGCCTCACGTACTAATAGCAGATGAGGCGTACCCTTTAAAAACGTATGCGTCCCTATCCTGAAAGAAGCTTAGGACCTGAGGAAGAATACTATAATAGACGTTTGTCATTGGCTAGACAAGTCGTTGAATGTGCCTCTTGAATAATTACTAGCAAATGGAGACTACTTACTAAAGCTATGGAAGTTCACCCCAAAAAAGCTGACATTATTATCAAATGCTTATGCCTTGTTCATAATATTGTTATTGAACATTGAACCCACACCAAATGGCTTTTAACAAAACGCAGCCATTCGAGCCCGTAACAGAGGTGAGAACACATATGAATTTACATAAGTTGGGAACCTTCGTGTGTAATCGGACGACTACACACCACTCCAAGTCGCACATAGTCGGCTCCAGTATGAGCGTACCCTGACACCACCTATATCATAACAAATGCCTCCCCACACGCAAACTGGGGCACCACCAAAAAGAGTGGTTGGCGCCATCAAACATTCATTGTATCGCTCCACATCAATATTTGACCATCACACATATTCAGCCGAAATCTGGACTCATCCCTAAACATACAGCACCTCCAGTTCTGAGAATTCCAACGACTGTGTTCTCTTGCCCATCGATGTCTACATGCACGCTGATCCGCAGTCAACCGTGGATGTGAACTACGCCTTCTGGCTCTTAAATTACATGCATACAACCTTCTTCTAACAGTTTGACTAGATATCACTCTTCCGGTAGCATGCCTAAAGAAGCTGTTAATTCTCTAAGCAGTAAATGTTCGGTTTCTTCTTGCAGTTACAGCTATAAAGCGGTCTTCAACAGGAGTTGTAGCTCGTTCTCTTCCTCTTCCATGCCGGTACGCTGCAGACCCAGTTTCTTGACTTAAGCCTTCGTGTATCCAACGTACTAACATTTAGTCTGCTGTTATAGTTGACAATTATCGGAAATATTATATAAGTAATTGATTTAGAAAAAAAATTTCAATGGTTGAGCAGTTGCGTTTAAGTTTCCCGCCTTTTTTTAATTCCGATTACTGCGACCTCTACTGGTGGTCACAACGAACTACAAATGCATCTCCGACCGTTACTATTGCCGTGAAGCTTCTATAGAGTAAGCGGTTTGTGGTACACATGTATATTTTTTTAATTTTTAATTGTAAACATTGTTATTCATACAGGCGTAACTTGAGTTCGCTGTTTTTTTTGTTCTTAGCCTTTATTTATTCTTTTCCCATCTAATATCGTAATATTTAAATCGGTGATTGAATGTTAACGATTAGATAGATTAAAAATAAATGTCTGTAATAGACCTTGCCGATGTCGACCTTAAAAACTGACCTTTGGTTTATGAATAATTTTCGCTTAACGCTTAAATTTCATTTAAGCAGTGATTTTAAGGAATGGTACACTATTTTTCGGTCTTATCTCCCTTTCGTTCGTTGTTTTATGTTAGAGATGAAGGTTTTGACCTACGAGGTTTTTTTTTTGTTATTGGAATACAGTAAAAATTCTCAGTCAAGACCCGTAACCCTTATCTAGCATATTTTTTGTTGTGTACTTTAAATTAATAAAATGATACTGGAGAATTATTATCTCCCATTGTGGTTGATATTTCGTATAGTAGAAAATCGATTAATTTATTTATTTAATATAATAATAAAAGTAGAGATTTTTTTTATTATTCTTTAAAGCACTACTTAGTTTCAGTGTGGTTCTAATGTTCGTACTTATAATAATAATATTAATAATAATCACCATTGTTAGAAGTTGACAATGATATTAAAAAAGACCTTAACCTTGACTATGACAAAACTATGCAAAGAGTACTAGGAATGTTTTGGGATGCTAAAACGGATATGCTAGTTTTTCAACTCGCAAATAAACTAAAAGAAAATATTCTGGACAAACCAACTAAACGACAAGTACTCAAAACAGTAATGTCAATTTTCGATCCCCTAGGAATTCTAGTAAATTTTGCAATACGAGGACGAATTTTAATCCAAGATATTTGGCGAACTGGCATAAAATGGGACGATTTTGTCAATGATGAAATCCGGCTCGAAAGACCAATAATAAAAATTAGGGTCTTGTCGGGGTTTTGTAGGTCTGGGTTTACTTGGTCTGGGTTTATTAAGTATTTTTGTCAAATAATTTTTTATAATAAAAAACCGTCAAAAAAAAACTGACAAAAATACTTAATAAACCCAGACCAAGTAAACCCAGACCTACAAAACCCCGACAAGACCCTAATTTTTATTAACCATCATCATCTTTATTATACTAAGTGACATAAAGTTTAAATTATTTTATTTTAATAAAATTTGGTGATAAAATTTTCAACCTTATCAGTTGAAGATTCCGGGTTTTATACTGCTTTTTTTGAAATACACTAACAATCCAAAAGTGAATATTGTAGCCGTAGTAAAGATCCAAATTTTGCGGATTTTGGTTCTTGACATTCTTTACGATTGTTTACGATGGCTAGGGTACGGAGAGCTGTACGATTTCGTCAACTTAGTGAGTTTGATAGGGGTCGTATAGTGGGACTTCGGAAAGCTGGATTTTCTTTTCCGGGGAAATTGCAGTTAGAGTGCAAAGAAGTGTAGACATCGTGGTTAGGTGTTGTCAGGCATGGCTTCGAGAAGGCCGTACGCAAAGAACAAGGGGCTCTGGACGCCCCTGTAGTACAACAGACCGTGAAGATCGCCGCCTTAGATAGTTGCCCTACGGGACCGTTTCTCCTCTACCAGGTCCATTTCAAATGAATGGTTTGCAGAACACGGAAGACCTATTGGCATGAGAAGTGTTTACCGACGAATAAGACGTTTTGACCTGTTTTCATACCGACCACACTGGGTCCTCCCTTTAACTTTAGAACACCGACGTAATTGCCTTGAGTGGTGCAGAGAACTGTCACTCTGGGATCAGGAATGGAACAGTTTTGTCTTTAGTGACGAGTCTTGATTTTGTTTTGGCATGCACGATGGTCGACCGAGGGTTAGAAGACGACGTGGTGAAAGGAGAAATCCACGGTTTTTTGTTGAAAGGCATGTTCTTCAAACTGTAGGAGTTATGGTTTGGGGTGCTATAGCTTATGGTTCGAGATCACCTTTAATCTTCATCAGAGGTAACATGAACGCGCAGCGTTATATTCAAGAAGTTTTAGAACCCTTTTACCCTATCTTGACACCCTGGCAAATCCAACTTTCCAACATGATAATGCCCGACCACATTTCGCAAGAGTCGACGCATAGTTTCGCTTCAAACGAGCTGGAAAAATGTTTTCATTAAAGAATGGGAAAATTTTGAATTGTTGTATATAGGGGATCTGATATAAGAAGCATTCAACGGAGGCTGAGAGATGTTAATGGAGGGGATGAACTAGTCAATTGAATGTTCCTAAAAAGTATGGATAGAATCTTTAGATTTTGTTACTATATTTTCTGTATCTAATGAAAGCATGACCTATCGCAATGCGTACGAAATATGCCACTTTAAAAATATTATCTTTATGAAAGTTCGTATTTATTTATCTCTGTTTGGCTGTAATAACAAATATTTACAGTCATTTTTGATTTATTTTTTTCCCGACTAAATGCATCATGTGTATTTATGTACAAAATATTTTTTAATTTATTTGTTCAACAGTACGTCTTGTGGAAAATACTTTTTATAAAAATAATGTTATTTACTTTAGTTAATACTAAAAATAAATGTTCGTTGTTTTATCTGAAACAATGCGAAATAAATGTTAAAAATGTTTAATATACACGTATGTCCAAAAGTTTGGAATAATGAAATATTTCAGTATTCAGATAAACATACAAAAAAAAATGATTTATTAATTTTGTACTGCAGCTGTTCGATGCACAATAGGATTTAAAACTTCCTCGATGTACACAGCACCAGTGATTCTTCTGTTCAAAACCAGGAGAGGCGTCCGTGTACCCCTCATAATACCACTCCAAACTATAATACTTCCACCTTCAAATGGAACACGTGGTTGGGCTGTTTCTAATCGGGCTTGTCGTCCTGGGGCCCTCCAAACTATCGTTCTTCGCGAATCAGAAACCAAGCCAATTCTTGATTCATCAGAAACATCACGTAATTCCAGTTAGGACCATGGTGCAACATTTCTTGAACCCATTGCAACCTTACAATTTTTTGTTGATAGGTTAGTTTGGGAACACGTAGAGGTCTTCTGCGATACAAATTTACCGCATTTAATCTTCGTGTAATTGTTTGCCTTGAGACATTCAGTCCTTCAAGTCTAGCAATTTCTCTGGATATACCACTTGTAGATTCCTTTCGATTTCTTCGAGCTATCAATGTTATCTGCCGTACTCGCCTGATTTAGCACCCTGTGACTTTTTCCTGTTTCCGAAGATCAAATCTGCCTTAAATGCTCTTACAAAAGAAGACTTCCAGCATTGCTTTGACCAATGGAAAAAACGAATGGAACGGTGTGTGTCGAGTGAAGGAGAGCATTCGATTCTAGAATAATTTTTAAAATAAAACTCTTTTTCATAAGCAGTCTCGTTATTTAATAGCCAGACCTCGTATACTATGACTCTGTCATAAATCCAAACGAATGTTTTTAGTTTTCACTTTATGCATTTAGCTATTTTCAAGGCCACAGCTCATCTCAAAATCCATTATCTCTAACACATCCTATTTAGATTTTAGGTACCAAAAGAGAGATGATTAAATACCTTCTTGCATTTTAATAATGCCAGTTAATCACGTGAAAGAAATCCTTTATTCGTTTAACCATATAAAATATAAATACGTAGAAAACTTAACAACAGATTGATAACAAAACGAGATATATTTCGCCTAGGAAGTTTACTTATTTAATCACTCAATGAATATCCCACGAGTAGTTTTTCATTATTTCATCTCTATGAATGTATCGAACCCTAACGGTCGTCACAAACTACACTTTAAAATAATAACAAAAATTGCAAAATATTTTGTTTACTTATGAATATTTTCTTAAGTTAACTAAAGTTAGTTAATGGTTTAGATCCATATACTTTAGATATGGTCACACCCTAAACTATATAAATTCTACAAAAACCCTAGGTTGCGTTCATAAACTTTCTCTTAAACTCTTCTTAACTCAGAGTTAACTCTATAGTGTTCAGAAATCTGAGTATGATCGGAAGTACATTCAGAGTACGGCGTTCATAAATTTAACATAGTTAACTCTAGAGTTAACTCTGTTAACTCATATCAAAGAGGTGAGTAGAAATTAACTCGACATGCGCAGTTGTGACTATCTACTTATTTTAACGAAAACAGGACATAATTTGTGTTCTGTGAGGTATGAGATAACCTATAGATAGAAAGATTAATTATGATATTAAGCACAGACATTAAAACATTATAAAATATAATACTTACCTCAATATTCAGCAATAAGCTTTTGGTAAAAGAAAAAACAGAAAAATAAATTGCTTTCTTCACGTTTTCTGTCATTTCTCTAAAATTACGTATTTTTAGTTTCAACTTTTTAGGTTATAATTTTAAATAATAGTGGTCAATTCAACTGTTAACCACTGTTTACTCCGATAGTTCATAAAGACACCCAAAGTAGTAAACTCATAGAGTTAACTCTTACTTAACCCGACTGTACTCGTAGACCCTAGAGAGTTCGTCCTCCTTCTATCTAGCCTCCGTGGTTGTTTACTTTCATTGGTTACCCTCTTAGAACATAAAATAGTAAGGAAGGATTGCTCGTTCAAGGACAGGTGACCGGGATGGTTATCCAAGATGGCTACCGGAAGTTACTTTTTAACAGTGGCGTCCTATATTTTTATTTGTAAAAAATAAGGTCCTTATTGAAACATACCTATTATTATTCAGTATGAACACTAATCATTATATATTAAAATAACCATTTTAATAAGAAAAGTAGAGGAAAAAAAATAGTATAACATTGCCTAAAATGAGGGTACTAGATTTAAGGAAATAAAACCAGTTATATACTACACAATTTTTATTAAAATTTTTCATTCTACCACTATTGGCCCTTAAATTGAATTTTGTGTAAACATGTCTAGTTTTTCTACATTATTTATTTTACTTTTACATATATAATAAATTCTTGTTTTTAAATATACTTCACAGATGCTTTTTATAAGTTGTTTCCTACGAGGACTTTCAGAAGTAGATGGTAGAGTTTCAGGAACAGGAACTGGTGAAATAGTTTCACTACTAGTAGTTATTATCTCTTCAGCATAAGGGTCGTTAGTACTTACCTGCATAGAAAAGGTATATATTAGTGAAATATATGTTTAAGTAAAATATCTGTCAATAGATTTTAGAAAAAATATAGATTTGGTCAATGCTATTAAAGCAATTTGTGGATGTAATAATTACTTACATATTTCATTCTTGCGATTTTAATTGTAGGTGTAGCATTTGGTACTAGTAAAACAATTACTGAAGAATTTCTTATCAAATGATTGTTCTGTAAAATGTTGTGAGCCTAAAAAGCTATTCTTGCCTGGACTCCAGTTATCTTTATCCACAATATTTAACCATTTCCGTCTAATATTTTCATCCAGTGGGAAACTGTGAATGTAATAATGTGTTAATTAATACACAAATACATTTATTGTACAACGTTGCTTTAGAATACATAGACATAAAAATAATTGATATATTATACAGTTATGAGATTAACCATAAAATTGTAAATTAATGATAATTAAAATAAAAATATCCTCTTTCCATTATTGATACGCCTATGTCAATTTAAGTAGATAGGGATCAATACAAAGTATTAATTTAACTTAAACATAAAAATATAGTTTACGTATATATAATGTATATTTATTATAATAATAGCTACTTACCAATAAATAATTAATCCAAATGTTTAACAAAAAACTAAATTTTTATAACTTGTAAACAAAGTATGAGTCATAAATGGTTATCCAATATGGCCGACTTCCGTCACCAGATTTTAACATTGTAGATATAACACAAACTCCTTCCTTACTATTTTATGTTCTAAGGTTACCCTGAAACGCCATATTGGAATGTATCTGACAGGTCGTTGGATTACCAGATTACCTAAGGGTTGAAATGGCATGAAAGGTTACATGAAAGTGACAGTCTTCCTAGAATCAATATTTGGTTATCTGTTTTAGCTAATTGTGCATATTCTAAATTTTTTTCACTAGCCTTACTTTGGTGAAGCAGGTCCTACATATTATTTAAAATTTAGAATAAACAGGAGTTTTTTATAGTGTACCTACCGATTACTAGATACTTTTGATTTCGTCGGCATTACAAAAGACACTCGACATCTGCAAAATGCATGAAAGAAAATTATACTTGCTTACCAATAAATAATGATATTCTCGAAAAGAGAAAGTTCTTCTTTTATTCTTCGATTTATCGTAATTTGTAGTTTGCGACAAGAATGTTATCGGTACATATTTATTTATTCATTTTATAATTTTAGGGGGTAACTTTTCTGCAGGTGGTCTCGTTGTTTAATGTCAGGTAGTAACCAGATTACCAATGTGATCTAACCGTCAGTGTTTTTAACCGAAATATTGACATTGATTTTATTTGAATTTTCAAGTAGATAAATAGATATTTATTGTACAAGACGATAAAATTTTACTTTATCTTCGAGAGCGTCGAAACGTTAGTCGAGACGCTAATTATGCTCGAGAATATAATGCGATTTTATCATCGTGTGCAGTACAACATTTTTTCTACAGCAAGACTTCAAGTTCAGGTGCAAAATAGAATGTCAAAGAAAATTTGTAGTTTTGGACATAAAAATCGCAATTGTGTTGCTCCGTTGCTAGGGGTATGAATTACTCTGTCAAAAAATGTCAAACAAACTTTACGTTTTGGTTAGATACGAAATGGACGGCAAAAAATTGACACAAGAAAAGAAAAACCTGCCATCAGAAGTAGAAAATGCAGTTTATGCAAAAGGTTCGAAGAAAAACACAAAGTCGATCCCACAATTTTAATTTAATAATGAAAGTTACTTGCAACTAGTTTCGGTCCACAGGACCATCATCAGGCAAGAATCATCAGGCGAAAAACCATAAATTTTGGCACATCAGCACTTAAGCAAAGATTATTGGATAGGTAAGAAACATGAAAAATTGGGGAAAGAAATTATTAAAGGAATGGTATTAAAATTTTTTAAAATATTTCAAAAAACTTTTATGTAAAACAAAATATTAAGGGCACGATATGGTTAGTGGCTTAAAAATAATATGAAAATGAAATGGAATAAGAATGTGTTCTGAGATAACACATCCACACAAAAGAAGTTTTAGAACCCCATCTTGTACCCTATCTTAACACCCTGGCAAATCCAACTTTCCAACAAGATAATGCCCGACCACATGTCGCAAGAGTCACAATAGACTTCTTTCAACATAATGATGTCACATTGTTACCCTGGCCACCAATATCTCCCGACTTATTCCCAATTGAGCACGTGCGGGATATGATGGGTAGGAGATTGCTCAATTTGCAACGTCCTCCTCAGACTCTAGAAGAACTTCGAGAGGAGTTGGTGGTTGCCTGGAATGAGATACCACAGCAGGACATTAACCACCTGATCAGAAGCATGCCTAGACTTGTTATGCTTCAGTAAGTACTTATACAAGATTTTATAAAAATAAAATCATTTAAACTGGGTTTTATGTCACTTAGTATATTTTATAATCACTAAAGAATTAAAAGGGAATTAATTTTTTAAAATAGTAAATGTGTAAATATACAGAGTGAGTAATAACTATTGGGACATAGACTAAGGACAGGTTATTTTGACCAAAATATGGCTATTGGGCCAAATATGCCTTAATATAATGCTGCTGAGAAAAAAGATACAGGGTGTTAAAGTTAATTTTTGTTTTTAGTTTTTTGCTAATAGTTTCCCTGTATATTTATAAATTGATATCAAAATTGGCACAGAGGCATAATCTTAGGCAAGAAATAGTATTTTATTTACAATTTTACGTTTTGTCATAGAGGGCGCCACGTGGATAATTCCTAATGATCAAATTGAGTCTAAACTTTTTCTGATGACATTTTTTAGTAATTTTTACTAGAAAATATGACGTAAACATCATTTTTACGTAAAATTGGTACTCTTGTTTAAACATGATAATTTCAACCGTTTTCGATAAAAACGCAGTCGAACTGCTTAGAGTCTTAAAAAAGGATTTCAAATATTAATTCATTTATGAAAAGTATGCTTTGGACTGTCAGATAATTGTTGTTGGTAAATGTCATTTGTTCAGAGTAAATTATTTTTGATGTGACAGTGTAGTGTAATGTTGCATTTTTTAAAAGTAATCAAAAAACGAAAAATAACCTGTTCTTAGTCTATGTCCCAATAGTTATGACTCACCCTGTATAATATTAGTACATTTTTGTTTCTTAAGTAATCTAAAATATTAGATGGGGCGCTTCGTTACTCAATTTTATGACGAAAAGTTCATATAAACATGTGTGATAGGTGTTGTCGTTTATGAGATACAGGGTGTTGAATTTATTGTAATAAGTCAGTTCTGATTGTACGTGAAATTAATTTTTCCCGGTGACGCTACTGGTTTTTAGAAGTAATACGCAAAAACATGTTTATTCTAAGTGGCCTTTGAAATAGTGTTGACAAGTAGTGTCAAATTTGAAAACCAACGCAAAAATCGTACATTTTTATTTGTTTGACTCTGTGTTTAGTTAATAACTATGCCAGTGTTTACTAATGTTGAAATGTCTAATATGCATTTTTTGTACGGATTAGCGAATGGTAATGCCTTAGAAGCTAGACGTACGTATGCCCAGCGTTATCCAAATAATCGTTTACCATGTTCAGATACGTTTACTAAGTTACATATTCCTTTACAAGAAACTGGAACTTTTGCTAAATCGAAGAATATTATTGGACGACCCAGAACTGTGAGAAATCCCAAATTGGAAAACCAGATTCTTCAAATTATTGACCAACATCCAGAAACGAGCTCAAGAAAAGTTACAGATGAAGTAAATGTTAGTAACAAAACTGTTTGGAATATTCTAAAAGATAATTTATTGTATCCATATCACGTTCAACGTGTTCAACATTTGTTACCTACTGACTATCCATTACGCATACAATATTGTCAATGGATTTTACGTGAAATCGCGAACAATCCGAATTTTGTGGCCCATATTCTATTTACGGATGAAGCCAACTTTTCTAGACATGGGATTATGAATTTTCATAATGACCACATAATGTTTTTCCAGGCCATTGGATCGGATGAGGATCTCCACACCCGTGGCCCCCTAGATCACCTGGACACAATCCTCTGGATTTTTGTGTGTGGGAATATTTGAAATCGCTTGTTTACACAACACTGATATTAAACGTACAAGATCTTCAAAATCGTATCATAGACGGCTGTAATGTTATTCGTAACAATCCTGGTATCTTCGAACGTATTCGACAATCCATTAGACATCGAGCGGATTCTTGCATTTTAGCTGGAGGTGGACATTTTGAACATTTGCTCTGAAATGTATTATTTTTTCTTTATGTTTAACACATGTTGCTTGTAATAAAATAATAAAAAAATATAAATCAGTAGCGTCACCAAGTAAAATTAATTTCACGTACAACACCCTGTATCTCATAAACGACAACACCTATCACACATGTTTATATGAACTTTTCGTCTTAAAATTGAGTAACGAAGCGCCCCATATAATATTTTAGATTACTTAAGAAACACCCTGTATTTATGTTAACATCATTATCATAAATATTTTTAGTACAAATGATAAAAAATAGATTGTTTTTTGTAATTTTCTATTAATAATATTGCGAATCATACACATAATATAAATGAATGTATATCGGAACGACTGAAGTCATGAACCTTCAATACGCAATCCAATCCATCAAATTTAACCTCCCCGCAACTTGACAACATCGCCTACTACAGCAACCTTGCATTCGTCTCAGGTCGCGCGCTTTCGCGGAGTGTTTAGATCGACTTAGCTAAGCAAGCTTAGGAAACGCGAAACATAGCAAAGCGTTCAGTTGTCTCACATCGCGTTTCATACACATAGCCCGGTTGACCTGACTTACCGTTACTTTAAATCCAAAACAAATGCAACTCGCGGTGCGTTCGGGGTAACCAAATACACCGGAGTGCATGTTTGTATCACCAAGTAGCGTTTTCTTTATAGAAAAATGTCATTTTCTATGGGATAATTCGTGCGCGATAAAAAGTGCCAATTTTAGATACTAGTACTATTGGATTGTTTTGGTGGTCATTGAATTTCTTTTGGATATTTGTTATCAGTGAACTGTTACGAGGATTTTTGTTTTGAATCAGTGACAAGTGTGGATATTGCAAGTGAATTTTTTCTTCTGATTTAGTGGTGTGATTTTTTTGTGTCTTCTATTTTAATTGGATTATTTTCATTGGATTTAACGCGTTTCTTTAATTGCTGGGATGGAAATGCGGTTAGTATTTTATACTTTTTACATTTCTAAATACAAATAATTAATTTTGTTCTTTTTCAATGTATTAAACTTTCTACTAAAATAATTTATATTTTAAATAATTGCTGATATAAAATTGACTATAACATTTTTTTTATATTCCAATATACAAATAACAAAAGCATCTTATTGAAGTACTACTTTTGAATACAGAAAACTGTAACTAAAAGATTCATTCAATATTTTACCTAAAATGATAAAATATCTGATAATGCTTAATTTTCATAATCCCTTGAATGGACTTAGTTATAATTTTATACTTCTTTGCTCAAATAATTTTTAATTCGTATAAAAAATACAGTGAATCTATTAAAATATTTACTTACCAGAAGATTCTTCAAATTATGTTTTACTGGGGGTTCAGTCATTAATTCTTTTATAGTTCCTAAATAATTAATTTTGCTTTTAAAATAGCTGATCTGAATATTCCTTAATTTATCATACTATAAAAAGATTATTTATATATGCTACTTAAGCTTGATATATCTAACAATCTAATAATTTATTAATTACTTGAATCAAATTAGATAAAATTTTATGGTTTTTATGTTTCTTCTGAAATAATTATTTTATTTTATTAACTCCTTACAAAAATATTTAATCTTCTACTTAAAATATTAAAATACTTAACAATGTTTGTTTTGAAATCTAGCAGAGGTAGAACTAGGAATTATTCATTTGAATTTGTGTTCCTAAATAATTAATGATAGTATTTTAAGGTTATATTTGGTGGGATAAAATTGAAGATAGTGGATACCTATTTTAAGGTTTTATTATATTTCTATTTAAAAATAATTTTTGTTTCATTGCATCAAGATGTTTAAATAAATTAAGCTTTTACTTTTTTTATCTTAAAATTTCTAAACCAGCTTTTTAACAGTATTTATTTTAAAACTTTTTGGGACTTTTTTTTAATTTGGAAAAGTATTCCCATTTAATTATTTTTTTTTTGTTAACCAAGTGCTTTGAATAATGTTAATATTTTTAAACTCCCACTAATAGATTCTTTAAATTTTTAACTTAAAATTATGAAATAGTTTTTAATGTTTAATATAACTTCTTAAGAAAATTCAGGATCTAGAATCCATAGTATTGAATGAATTTAATACATTTTTTATTCTATATTTTAAATATTATAGACTTCCACAAAGTAAGTTTGGTGTAATAAATCCAATATTGGGAATTATATTTGAATGTGTTTTTTATATTTTTAATCCCAAATAATTACAGTTTTTTTTTATTAACTACATTTATTTTTAAATCAAAATATTCAAATATTTAAACTTGCTGTTATAGAAGTAGGGGTTAGTATTTTATTCTTTTTATAAATATATTTTTAAATCATTAATTTGGTTTTTCAACTACTAAAAGAAGATTAAAATTTTTCACTGAAACTGATAAAATATTTATTTTAAATAATTGTTAAGATAGAACTGGGGATAGTAGTTTATTCTTTTTATATGTCTACTTTTAAATAAATTTGTCTTGGGTCCTTAGGTTAAAAATTGTTCATTTTAAAATTATATTTTTGCATTTTTAGTAAGCTCATAATTGATTCTAGTAGGACAAAACCCCATTTTTGTTATTCTATGTAAATTTATAATTTTTTAGTAGACATAAATAAAACATTATTTATGTTAAATTACAAAATATGAATTTAATAATAATAGTTTTCTAACCTTACTTAATTACCGGATACAGTTACAAAATGTAGTGATTCCTTTAATCGTACAAGAAGAAAACTCAATTTACTTTCTGTCCCCCAAATCATTTTTTAATATTAATAAGTATTTGATAAAATAATAAAAACAAACTTTTGATACTGCGGAACTAAAAATCATCCAAATAGTCTTTTTGTATTCAACAGTCGATACTACCCATCTAATAAATTTAGTTGTACAACCCTTACTAGTTTTGTGTTTGCAGTTTTTTCTCTTATTCTTGTGACGCCCTGTATTTTGTTTTAATTGAAAGCGATTCCATCATCCTTATATTTTAATATTATAACCGAGGTTGTTGATGATTTATGTTTTTCACGTCTTTTGATTATTATTATTTTTTGATCATTTAACCTTCAAAGCTTTTAATATACTTAATTATTAATTGAATTTAAACAAACACCAAATTAATTTTTTTCAAAATTTTTTAACACAAATGATATAAAACAATTAAAGTTTAAAAAAATTAATGGCTATTAAAAAATATTAAAATTTTAATAATTTTCATAATATTTTACCATTTCTGGTTCAGTCAGATTTTTATTAAACAGTTTTCAGCAATTTTCAATTTTCCTTTTCTTATATTTTTTTACTTATTTTTCTCGTTGATGCATATTATTCAACAAATTAAATTTGTTTACTTATATGCCTTTACGTCGAACTTCACGTTGTCAATTTACATGTTATGAGATAAAACAAAAATTTATATACAACATATTAATTAATATTAATAAATAGTTCGATAAATAGTAATAATATAAATATTACCACGTATAAAGTAAAATTTAAAATAATAAGTTAAATAATAAAAAATTGAGAAAACAAAATAAATAACAACTTTCACTGTCATATTGACAGAATATAATTCTGCAATACTGGTCGGCCATCTTGCTATTTTTGACATTTGATGGTACCAGTGGATTTGAAAGTAGACGGCATATAATATTCAATAACTAACAGTTGTTTATATTAAATTTTTTGTTTCGATTTGAATAATTAAAAAATATTAACTTTATAAATATTGTCATCTTTTAAAAATGTTTATTTTTTGATCTTAATATAATGGCCTTCCACAAGGTATGGGTATATTCAAAATTATTTATACTGTGTGTTTGTTTACGTATCGCTTTAGTACAGTCTTAAATTTTCGAAGTTTTAGTATATATAAGTATATTTAATATTTTCTGTCCTTTTTCTAACTCATTTCCCTGAAGAAAAGTTTTAATTTTTCTATTAGAAAAAACATCCAATTACTAAATAGTTATTTATGATATAAGTGTTAAAAGTACATTTTTAAGGCACGCTTCGCTCATTCTGAAATTCATATGAGTGCCTTAAAAGGTACTTTTAACACGTATATCATACAATATTTTTTCTACAAACGTTCAAATACAGTAATTGCACAAATTGTACTATTAATATTAATGTTAATAAATAAAATCTAAGTATTTTGATGTTTGCTTTTAAAATCTGACAATTCACTTTTGACAGCAGTGCCATAAAGTGATTTTAAGGCATTTTTTTTGTAGAAAAAAATATGAATATAAAATTTTAAATAAATAAACTTTCCAAATATAAGAACTTAATTTTCATTATTAATATTAACAATCCAAATTAATTACGATTAATTTTTCTTATATCAGTAAACATTACTATAGAATAAAATTCAGTTTAAATTGACTCATCAGATTTGCACGCCCGACTACTGGGTATATTTTTTCAAAATGTTCATTTTTTGTAGACAAAGTCAAAACAAGACGCTGATAAATAATTCGGTTTATTGAATTGTATGAACAATAATTAAGATAAACAAAAACTGAATAAAATGCAAATATTTTTTGCCATCGTAATAATATTTAATTGCAGTGTAAACAAGAATGCAAATTTAAAATAAAATTAAAAAAAAAACAGTTCTGTATGTTAATAAAGTTAAAAATATGTTTGTGTACTCGTTTGTGTATAATTATAAAAATAACAATGTTCAACTTTGTACAACAAACCGGGGTTCAATTTGGGGTTGATTTGGACTAAACTTACAGAAAAAACGTATTTTGTTAGTTCACCAAAAGGAACGAACGTTGAACCTGGTTTCTCGGTAGATTACACAGCAGTTATTATTTCTTTTAGTTTTTTATTATATATTATACAGATAAATACCAATAAATTTTGTTAATCATAATGAATTTTAAAACAAAACTACTACAATCAGAATAAATAAAGTGACCCAAAGATATTGTAATGAACGTTATTACAAAATATTGAAAAGAAGTAGAAGTTATTTCTACAAATTTCTTGTATCCTTATTTTGGTTACATTTAAAATTGATCCACAAAATTTAAGAAAAACTTACGAGTCTATTCGAGAAGTAAGTTTTCTGGGAAAAATATAAGAAGAAATTCTGGATTTTTCATTTTTTGTAACAAATAAGAAAACTTCTTATTCTTACTGCGGAATTTACCTGAGGAAAAAATAGAGGTACATTATTAAACTATAATAATAGATTTTATTTTAGCTAAATAACCGAGTAAATAACAAAAATCAATTTTTCTTATATCGGGGTTATATTCCTTCAGTGTCTAGATAAGATTATAATTTTTCCAGATTTTTAAATTTATCCTAAATAATATAAAAAATGATTTTCTTATGCCTGCTTTATTGGGTGGGGGCGCGACTGCGGAACAACAGTCGCACGGAACCGTATTTTCAACGTAAACTTAAAAATAATGGAGCTACAACTCCAAAGATCAAAACTTTTTGTGAAATTTTTTACTCTTTTGGATTTTTATAAATATTGGCGCTATCTTTAGACCATCATTTTGGCCCCATATTTTTAAATTCTGCTAACTCTTTTTCACAGAAAACTCACTTCTCGATACAGTTTAACCACAGCATACTAAAACAACTAGTAGTACATCTCACCTTCGCGAATCGGTTGTGCGCAATAATTTTATCTAGTCTTGAGGCGGCCATTCGGGATTAGATTGGTTTAGATACGAGGTCCGTATTAAATAACAGTTCTACTTTTTGGTCAGGGAAGGATTAGTATAATATAGGTGTTAAATTTATATTTTGAAAAAAATGTTATTGAGTAGATTCATGTCTTGATTCATGTAGTGAATACTAAAATACACAATTTGAAAATGTTGCAAGGAAAAAACTAAGAATTAAAACTTAAGAATTAAAATCGGCAACAAAGACCGGGACAAAGACTATATAAGAGTATCAAACGAGGTAACAAAAATTGTAATAAAACAAAGGATATACTTGATTTATATTAAATACTTAGTTCAAGTCCATAATCAAATAATATAATGGTAAATTAAGATTACATTTGATTAATTGTAATGCTAAATAATTATCTTGTCATTATTATTTTTTTTTGAAATTTCTATTAATATTTTAAAGTGCATAATTTAATCAATCTCTTATACAGAGTGTTTCAAAAAAAAGTAACACCGTCTCTAGGATAGGTAAAAAACTGAAAAATAATTGGGGTTTGAATGTATGTATGAATGTATGAATGAGTTAGGGGTGATGATTACACTGCGACCCATAGGATCTATTGTGTCCCCCCTTACTTGCCATGTTCTGATGTTTTCTCAGATTTATAGCAGCTCTTCGAGTCCTATTTTCCTGAGGAAGTTTAGGACATCGTCGGGCTTCAAGTCAGGTAGATCCCCTTCCTCTATTCCATGTGCTCCTAGGTATCTAGCCCTAGAATTTTGCAAGGCAGGGCATTCTGCGAGTATGTGTATTGAGGTTTCATCCTCTTCCTCACAGAATCTGCACTTTGCTTCATCTGCTAACCCTAGTTTCTTCATGTGGCTTCTTAACCGGCAATGCCCGGTTAATATTCCCGTTAGAATTCGGAGCCTTTTTTTACTGAGGTTGAGGCAGCTAAGAGATCTCTTCTGGTCATAGTTCCCCAGTAGTATCTTAGATTGCCTCAGTCCTTCCAGCTGATTCCAGTACTTGGATTTTTCCTTCTCCATTTCTTCCCTTAGTTTTCCTAAGATTACTCTACTGCTGATCCCACAAGATGGTTCTGGTCCCAAATGTGGGGTTTCAGCTCCTTTTTTGCCAGCTTATCTGCTGTTTCGTTCCCCTCTATTCCTATGTGTCCCGGGACCCAAAGGAGGGTGACAGTGTTCTTCTGGCCCAGTTCATTTAGTTTGCCTAGGCATTCCCAAACCATCTTCGAACTGATTATATTTGAACTCAGCGCTTTGATGGCTGCTTGACTATCCGACATGATCACAATCTCTTGTCTGCGATAGTTTCTTCCAATATTGAATTCCACACATCTTTCGATAGCGCGGACTTCTGCTTGAAAGATGCTCGGGTATGTGCCCAAGCTTTCTGAGTATTTGGCTCTCGGTCCAAAAACTCCTATCCCAGTTCCTTCGTCTAGCTTGGAACCGTCCGTATACCACTTTATGGTATTCTGGTTTAAATTCTGTATGGTGGCTTCATCCCATTCAGATTTATTACTCAACTTTGTGATGAATTTTCTCACAAAGTTGAATTTCTTTGGCATATCATCTTGGGGCATTTCCCAAGTTTGATCAAAGTGAAGTGATCGAGGTTTTTCCCTGATAATTCCTTCTTTGATCATTCTATATATTGTTTTCTTCCTTACACTTTCTAGCAGAATGTGCAGTGGGGTCAAGTTTAAAATCAATTGGGGTTTGCTTAGTAAAATTTTTTTCTAACGCCATCCGTTTTCAAGATAAAGGGCGTTGAAGAAAATAAAAAATTACACATTTCTTACGATTTTGCCGAAACTACTGGCACCATTGCAATGAAATTTTATACGAATATGTTTTGGAAGCTGATATATCCCATGAATTTGTTTTTATAACTAACTCTCATAGAGGGCGATAGTTACACGATTCATACAACGTATTATTCAACATAACTTTTTTTAGGGTAGAATTATTAGTCCAAACTCCAAGTGAACATAAACATCGTTTAATTCTACACCAAAAAGGTACTCTTGGTAAAACTCGATATTATGTACCGTTTTCGGAATATTTTGATTTGAAAATTATGAAGTAATAACCGCTCCTCGTATAAGTTAATGATAAATTTATTAATTAAAAAAACTTACAATAAGAAAATTAAAATAAAGACAAAGAACATAACATAAAATTCAATTAGAGTAAATGTTCAAAATGTACCGAAAACGGTACATAATATCGAGTTTTACCAAGAGTACCTTTTTGGTGTAGAATTAAACGAGGTTTATGTTCACTTGGAGTTTTGACTAATAATTCTACCCTAAAAAAAGTTATGTTGAATAATACGTTGTATGAATCGTGTAACTAGCGCCCTCTATGAGAGTTAGTTATAAAAACAAATTCATGGGATATATCAGCTTCCAAAACATATTCGTATAAAATTTCATTGCAATGGTGCCAGTAGTTTCGGCAAAATCGTAAGAAATGTGTAATTTTTTATTTTCTTCAACGCCCTTTATCTTGAAAACGGATGGCGTTAGAAAAAAATTTTACTAAGCAAACCCTAATTATTTTTCAGTTTTTTACCTATCCTAGAGACGGTGTTACCTTTTTTTGAAACACCCTGTATACCTATAAATTTATAATAAATAGAACAGGAAACAATACAAACAATATTTCTTACATTGCTGTAGGTAATTCGGAGTAAAAATTATTAGATTCACTAATCCTTCTTTTTTCAAAATTGTTACTATTTTAAATTAAACCAAAAGTTTGTAACTAATTCCACTTTATTGTTAAAAAATATGTGAAACCTCTAATTATTTTTATATTTAAAATTATAATCGTCTGAACTGACAAATTTCCATGTAAATTAATTGAGAAATGAACGAGGAATTGAATCGCCTTTGGGACAAGGATTATTATAAAAATTACCAGGAAAATTAAGGCTTAAAATGGTCTATATTTTTTTGAACAATAAATATAGAGGATTTATAGAAGAAATAATCAACTTTGTAAATTAAGAACAATTAACAAATAAGTTTGAAATTAAGTCTCATTTTAGTGTGTTGTTTTGTTTCTGATTGTTCATAGATTTAGAGAAACTGAATAAAACATGACCAGAAAACCTAACCTAACCGTATTTGCAAAAGATAAGTTTCTGACAGTGTCGGCTACTGATATAGAGAGCCTTTGAGCGTTTTTTAAGTTTCTAACAAAGTTTGTTTTTACGAATTAGTGGTGCCAAATAAACACCTTTTTTGTTTATTTCTACTTCAACCATAAAATCATACAAAAACCGAGATAAAAACATAAGAATTAGCATTTTTTAATTATCTTTATATTTTTGATGTCTTGGTTGTTTATACAAAATTCTCGACAAAATTAAAATCTAGTGGTTACTCTACTTTTTTAAGGTTAGGTTAGGTTATCTTCATTTTAAATATCGAAAAATCGAAATTTATGGTACTAACCCTTACTGTGTGAAAGTTCATCTTATTCAGAACAATAAACAACTAAAAGGTTGAATTAACTTCCACTATTTATTCTATAAATACTTTAAATTCAATGACAGCCGTTTCGCTATCGGAATAGCATCGTCAGATTGACATATTGAAGTTACATTTTGTTTGTTTGTAACTAGGTACTTGATGTTGATAAGTAGTTAAGGCTAGACCAAGTAAGGAAGTAATAAGACATAACAATATTAAAGCCTAGATGTTATTAGCCCTAAGGGATTATCCTGGATGTATTTCCCTCTAAGATCAGTATAACTGTGCAATGATATAGAAAAACCAGGAAAAAACTATATCCTGCTGATCTTTACAATAACTTAATATATTTGTGTTGTAATTACGTCTTATCTATGTATAAAATGAAGACTCAATCAAAGTAAACAGTTTAATAGTGGTGAACTTCCAAGATTTATTTGTTCATTAACTACTTTATATTGTTGATCTGCTAGATGTCTTTTGATTTCAAGTTCTTCGAGGAAATCTAAATTTTGTTTTTTATCACAGGTGTGTAATATTTGAATGTCATTGGTGTGTATGAGTGAATGTGGATGTTCAAGAACATGTTTTGCATAGTTTGACTTATCTGGTTGTTGTAATCTATATGCTCTTAAATGTTCATTGAATCTTATTTCAAAATTTCTTTGTGTTTGACCTATATATACAGCATTACATTTTGGACAATTAATTTTGTAAACACCAGATTTTTTTTAATTTAGGTAATTTTGTTTTTACATTTAACAATTTTGTACAAACATTATTGTGTGATTTGAATGAAATTATTGCAGATGTTGCCGAAGATATTATTTTTGAAATTGTATTAGAAATATTTCCACAATATGTAATACTTTTATAACTTTTAATTTCTTTAGGGTGTTGAGGGAATATTAGTTGTAGTGACACTTTCTGTTCTTTCTTATTAATTAATTTATTTATCAAATGTATTGGATAGCCATTAGATATTGCTATTTGTTTTATAATCTCAATTTCTTTATTAAAATTATTTTTGTTCATTGGAATTGAAAATGCTCTATGTATCATAGAATTATAAGCTGCTAATTTATGTGATATAGGATGATTTGAATGATATGGTATGGTTACATCTGTTTGTGTTGGTTTTCTGTATATTGAATAGTTTAATGAATTATTAACTTTTTCAATTCTCAAATCTAGAAAATTAATTGAATTATTTTCTTCAACTTCTAAGGTGAAATTAATTTTAGGATGTAAGGTATTAATATAATTAAAAAATATATCTAATTGTCGTTGTCGTTGTCTAGTATATAAGAAAGTATATATTCAAAATGAAGGTCTTCCGATGGGAAGTCCCATTTCTCCAATTTTAGCAAATATTTTTATGGATAATTTAGAAAGCAAAATCTTTAATTCTAGCTATAAAAACAATATTGTATTTTGGTATAGATATGTTGATGATGTGTTAGCAGGTTTTGTAGGTAGCGAACCTGTGATAAAAAACAAAATTTAGATTTCCTCGAAGAACTTGAAATCAAAAGACATCTAGCAGATCAACAATATAAAGTAGTTAATGAACAAATAAATCTTGGAAGTTCACCACTATTAAACTGTTTACTTTGATTGAGTCTTCATTTTATACATAGATAAGACGTAATTACAACACAAATATATTAAGTTATTGTAAAGATCAGCAGGATATAGTTTTTTCCTGGTTTTTCTATATCATTGCACAGTTATACTGATCTTAGAGGGAAATACATCCAGGATAATCCCTTAGGGCTAATAACATCTAGGCTTTAATATTGTTATGTCTTATTACTTCCTTACTTGGTCTAGCCTTAACTACTTATCAACATCAAGTACCTAGTTACAAACAAACAAAATGTAACTTCAATATGTCAATCTGACGATGCTATTCCGATAGCGAAACGGCTGTCATTGAATTTAAAGTATTTATAGAATAAATAGTGGAAGTTAATTCAACCTTTTAGTTGTTTATTGTTCTGAATCGAAAAATCGCCTAAAAATTTTTTTACGAGTTCTAGCCGATCTGATTAGAGTTCTGAATAGCGTTTCTTTAGTTCTACAATAAATTTATTACTTTTTTTTCGTAAAATAATAATTTTTCTAATTAAAGCGCAATTTTTAACATTTAAAATTTCAAAGTTTTACAGAACATCTTTAAAACTTTTTTTTTGTAAAATTATGTTTCCAGGTATTAAAATGTCTATTGTAGGTAATTATTTTTTTCTACAACCCTATATAAAATGACGTTATTTTGTAATAGTAAACGTTCAGCGAAAACGCGATTTCCGTTGCAAGTGAGAGAATATATTTTCGTCTCTAGTGACGAAAGTAACGTTTATATTTTTAACCATTTTTTTTGCGCTTGTATTGGTATATAATGTTTTTACGATTTTAAATTATTAATAAATGCAAACAAGAATTATTTTTATAATTAGAATACAACTTTTTATTTAATAAATATATAAATTAAAAAATTAAATTGGATTTAAAAACCATTTTTATCTAGTGCCCTGGTTTCATTAGTTTGACGTTTCACCATTTTTATCTAGTGCTCAGGTTTCATTAGTTTGACGTTTCTTGTGAATTGTCAGTTTGCTCTAGAAGTATTTATTTGAAATCATGAGCTCCGATTCTGAAAGTGAATTAGATTACAGTCATACACCCGAAGAAATAAAAAATCAAGCAGAGGAAACTTCATTAGATTTACTACCAATAAAATCTAAAAAAAGGTATGAAGAAATATATACAAAATTTATGAAATGGAGAATTGAAAATCACGTAAATTCGTTTTCGGAGAATGTGCTGATATACTCTGGGTTGTAGAAAAAGTATAGTGTTTTACTCGTCGAAAGAATTTTTTAAAGCTCAAGAACATTAAACTGTTCTTTCGCTTCAAAAAATGCTACTTTCGTCACTCGTTAAACAATATACTATTTTGTTATTAATATTGATTTTTTGGTTTTTTATTATTAATAAAGCTATATTAGCTTTTTTATTTATTTTTAATTTTTATTATTTAATAATTCGATACAATAAATTCGTTTAGAGTTTTAAAGTTTTGTGTGGAACTAAAGTAACGCTACTCAGAACTCTAATCAGATCGGCTAGGACTCGTAAATTTTTTTTTAATAAAAGTCGATTTTTCGATATTTAAAATGAAGATAACTTGAAGAAAAATTGTTTTGCGGGAAAAAGTCACAAGGGTTTTGTGTAGAACTAAAGGAACGCTACTCAGAACTCAAATCAGATTGGCATTTAGTTTTCAAAAATGATTTTTTGCGTTTAATTGCTAGAACTATTAATATTTATAATGGATATAGAACTGTAGAACTATTTTAAAATTAAGAATAATAAAAAACTCTTCGTTTCAACGTAAGTTCCAAGTTTATTTGAAAAAATATGTTTTAAATCACAATGACTTGGAACTTACGTTGAAACGAAGAGTTTTTTATTATTCTTAATAAGATGGACTTCCAAAAAGTAAGAGTTAGTACAATAAATTTATTTTAAAATTAACTAGAACTAACGAAAAAACAATGTATTTTCATGATACGGTGCGCTGCGTGAACTTGGCGCACCATATTTTAACATTCGATTTTTTTGTATTTAATAACCGGAACTATAGAAAATACTTACTATTGCATGCAAAGGATGCCAGAACTCTAAAAAAACTTTAAGATTTTTAAATATGGTGTGCCAAGTTTACGGGAATGAAAAAATCCCTGTTTCTGGATTTAACTCAATTAGCCCATCTTTTGTCATTTCCCTTCATTTTTTTTATGCTTTGCATATTATGCATTGCATATTATTTATTATTATGTACACTTCTGCTTGTTTTATTTTTACAGCAATTTTCTTTGCTATTTTTGTGTTCAACATTTTCATTAAAACTGTAGCCTGGACTAGGTTAAATAATGTTACCGATAGTGTCCTTCTCCAATCCTTTTGTTGATTTCAAACTCTTATTGCTGATCTTTAAGCACTATTATGAGATTTTAATGCATTCACCGTATCAAAAGTTGTTTGAAATCAATGGAAAGCCTTTCTATAATATATTTTAAATGCATTTACTTTCTCTATGATTAGTTTGAATGTGTGAATTGCATTAATTGTGGATTTTCCTTGAGTAAATATACACACTGGTGATATCCTAGTATGGTATGGACGACATTTTATATGAATATATTTAAATCTCTACAATTTTTACGTCATTAACAATACTTTAGGATTTTCAAATTTCAAGAAAATATTTATTTAAATTAGTAATAAATTCCTGAAGAATGTAGATTTTTTCACTTCACATGAGTTGTTAAAATGTGAATACTTACAGAATCATACTTGGAATATTATTTTGTTTGCCGATGCTCCAACTCCGTTTTGCTACATGGAACTTACATGCAGTTTTTTATTCCACTTCAGAATATTATCTTAATATTATGAAATTAAGTAAGTTTATTTACTTTCCTTTTAATAAAATAATATCATTGAGCTGATACAAAGGCGTCTAGCAACATACAAAAGAAAAAATAAGTGGAAAAGTTTAATAATCAGACTTTCCAAATTCCCAAAATTTAAATATTCGTGTTCAAATCTCACTCATCTTTTATGAAAGAAATAAGTATTATCAAACAAATTGCTGTTAATAACAATTATCCTATCAGCTTTATTGATAAAATTTACAATAAGTTTTTTATTAGAAATAGACTCAGTTTTCAACAAATCCTTCCAGTTTCACAATCTGACAATAGTTCTTACTTGGGTTCTCTCAGTTATTTTGGTCCAGTTTCTTATAAGTTTGGTCATATCCTGAATAAATATAACATTAAATTCGGTTTTAAAACCAATAATAGTTTGGGCTCTTTCTTGATAAATACTAAAGATCCAGTTTCTTGTTTACATACACCTGGAATATACAAACTATGTTGTAATGATTGTAATGCAGTTTACATTGGCCAGTCAGGCCGTCTCCTGATTACTAGAATTAATGAACATCGTATTCAAATTAAGAAATATAAAGATTTTTAAACACCTACCTCACATTCAGCTTTTGCCAACCACATTATCTCTGAAAATCATAGTTTTTCTGATTCTAATTTTTCTAGATTACATAAATGTTTTAAAGGACCTAGAATGAATCTCTTAGAAATGATGGAGATTAATGAAGCTGCCAAGCGAGATGATCTTTTGTGTTTGAATGAACAGCTTAAACCTAAAGACCCATACATTTTTTTGAATCTTCCTTTTTAATTTTAACACATTTGTCATGCCTTTTCTCCTCCACATGGTATTCATTCTTATTTCAATTATTGCTGTACTTTTCTCTAGATTTATATCATATATCATTTGTATTATTGTATACTTTAACATTTAACCTAGTTCTTCTTCTTTACCTAGAGTTGACAGCAACTGTAATTTGAATTTACTGGCTAGTCAACAATTTAAAAAATTTTTAATATGCTATTTTTATTTTTATTACTTAATTCCATATTTGTACTGACTTGATTTTTGTTACATGTGTCGATCGGCCTTCACTAATTTTTGATCCCAATTCCTTATTAATTAGTTTCCTTTTCTTTTTAAATTTGACATTTTCATCCACAGATTTTATTGTTCCATAATATATGCTCTTCCATAGAGTTTCGGTTTCATGATTTCTTCTGGTCTTTTATGTTCTGTTAGCCGCCATTGCTTTCATAGTGTGCGTTTATTACTTTGATAGTGCTTAATTATAAAGTTTTAGTGTGTTTTTTCAGTGTGATGGACAATTTTTACACTGTTACACAATGTTTACTCATCTTTTACTAAGAATTTCGATCATATTCATGATCTGTCGACCTTTTCATTCTGATGTCCATGTAGGGCTTTCTCTGATACCGGAGTCACTGGTATCTCCTGTTAATCTCATTTTGGGGTTACTTCCTTTTGATGTTTTACCACCCTTAAGTTTCTATCACTTAACAGTGGTAGTCATTGATTTTTCTATCCATATATTAGTACTTTTTTCTTTACCTATTCAATGCCACCACATACATTTGAATAAAATATTTAAATTCTTAACTGATTCCTCAATGATTCATTTTCCAATGAATCATTTTCATACCTCTTTTTAATATAATCATTTCCCTTATACATTAATTTTATAATCTTTATGTCACATATATTTTTTTCTCTTTGTCACTGGTTTAACTTACCCCATTCATTAATTAATATTTAATATACAATTTTGTTGGTCCGATCGAACATATGATCTGTTGAACATTTTATATAACTAATTTAAGGTAGGTCTGCTGTTAAAACTTGTAATTCTGCATAATTTTACCTCACACATTTGTTTTTTATAGCCTGATGATGGCCTGCTTGTAGGCCGAAACTAGTCGCTGTTCTTGTAAACGTTACTTTATGTAATAAAAACCTGTGACACTGATTTTGGTAATTTCCTTTATTCATTGGTTTGTCACATTTGATACATGGATGATCTATTTCATTTTTTTTTCTGTTGATTCGCGAGTTTTATCAGTTAATTTGCTTCTTCAGGTTCTTGCTCCTTCTTTTCATCTTATTAATATTCTTATCTACCTCTGACAAATACCATAGATAAACAAATACAAAGACTGAAACTAAAAGATGGTTTAAATGATGGATAAAATTTAGCCTGATGATGTCCATAATCCCAGCTTTCCAAATTAACTAGCAGATAAGCACTATCTGACAGATAAATTGTAATTGATAAACCGGACCTAAGTAATATTTAAAAGTATTGTTTAATGACAAATAAGTCAATCTCAAAAATTCCTATTTTATAGAACTAAGAAACTGAACATTTTATCATGATAAGAACTATATTAATGACTTTTTTCTCACATCTATCCGTATTTTTACTTCTAGAGACGATAGTAAAAACTTTTCTGTTAAAATTTTTCGAGCAACAAATTTTTAAGCCAATTTTTTACGGCACTTACAAAAAATATTATTAATTCGACCATTTGATTTAAGTGGAACACTCTCGTTTGATGGTAAGTTTTACTTTTCATTTTGTTGATGAATTTTGCCATATTCATCGGCGCGTGAAGTTGGCTAACCTGAATTTTTGGTTATTTTTGACTTTCGCCTACTAAGATTCGTTAGAGAAAGTAATTTCGAGATAATATTACATTATTATTATACGATTTCTTTACCTGTTTACTACCTTTGTTAAATTAACTATGCTTTATAATAAAAACTAAAAAGAAAAAAATGGATTTAATCTTATACAAATGCCTACGTCCCAGATATAAATCCCATTATATGTAAATTAATATAAAACTTAAATATATTTTCGCTCTTTTAGTGATCTAGCATTTTTGTTAATTGACATATTGATAATTTTTAAAGGATGGTATTATAGAACAGCGTTTACAATTTATAGCTGTTGATTGTGTATGAGAAAATTTAGAATATACAGGGTGGTCCAAAATTATGTACATTAATTTTTACAGCTGATAGAACATCAAAAAACAAGGGTACTTCTTCATGTATACTTTTTTCAAAACCGAATAATAAGGGAGATTTAGCCCTTTAAAGGGGTTAATTAAAAATCATATTATTTTAAATAACAACCAAGCAGTTTTGATTACAAAGTTTAAACTTGGGAATCAATTATAAGGCATAAGAATAATTAATTTTATAATATAATCCACCCCATCCAACTTAATAATTATTTTGTATGTTATATAAATTAATATAAGCAACTGAGTATATGATCCTAAATATTTATTAATAATCAGAATCATTCACTTAAAGTAAATCAGTCCATTAAACAATAATAAAAGATTTAACATTGACGACACATTAAATATTATTTCACAAAGATAAAAAGTTATATTATTTAGAGATGTAAAATTAATCATACTCGACCTATTAATTTGATTCGATGTTATGTAAATTGTTTTGCATTGTGTCTTCGGTCATTTCTATTAATTCAAACGAATGTTATTCATTATCGATAAAAACTTATTTAAAAAAATTGATCAATGACAAAAACCTAAACACATGCTAATGTCTAAATAGAGTGGACTTGTACCACTCACAAACAATGATCCGGCCTTCGAATTCAACCTTGCTGTACCCATATCATGCATGAATTAAAAAGTGATATCGTCAAATAAAATACAAAAGTTTAGTGGTGTATGATCGAATGTTTAACTAGGAAATAAGATGATAAACAGTATTTGTTAATTCACACTTTGCAGCAGTAAAGTAAAATGTCCATGTGCAGCTTTTAATCGGTGTGAAGTAAGCAAAAAGCAATTTTAGCTGCAAAAATGTTGGGAGCTGCTGGATTTTAACTTTCAGTGGCGTATAAGTTAAATGTAATTTTAAAAAAATAGACGACTTTACAAATCTTTACAAAGTAAGATGTGTTTAAATTTGTCTCAAGGTTAAAATGGAGCCTTATAGATTATTTAATACACATTTGATGATCAAATATAAGTATATAATTATGATTATAAAAAATCTGCGGATTGCATTGTAATATTATTTGTGCGTTGGGCGACAATTTGTAATATGATTTACCTGTTGATAGTGAATTTATAAAAATATTTAGTTAACTTTTTTGAAAAAAATAACAATATACCAAAAGAAAAAATGTAATTTACAATAAAACAAACATTAAGCTTAATTTCGTCTTTAATTAGTTGTAAAAGATACTTCAATAATTAACAGAATTTATAAATGTTTATCACACAAAAATTATGATCGTTAAATACCTCGGCTAGGGGTGAGTAAGTTCATTAGCTCTGACTATTGTACAATATTTGTTTCTTTAAGAAATTATAAGGGCACCACTGAAATCTTTTTATTTTTTATGATACTACTGAAGAAAGTTGTTTTAAGCTGAGTTATTTAAATAAGTATCATAAGATGACAGAAAGATGTCAGAAAAAACTGTCTATGAAGATAAAAAAATGATTTGAAAATGTACAAACATATAAAAGATAATAAGATTTCCTTGGTGCTGAAATTAATGAGGTAGAGAATACGTTAATACAGTTGACGATATAGATAGATATACACGGAAATAAAAGAGAAAAAATATGGGAACAGTAAACTTGATAGATCACAATATCTGTTATCTGTTACAATAGTGGACGATCCTTCGCCGCACCTTGGGGTCGCTACGGCACTGTCTAGGTGGTTCCAAATGATTATGGAAGATCACTAGTGGAGGGATAATCTGCCCCAGTTGTAGAGATAATCCAGTTAAGAATGTACATACGAGAGCTTAAAGTTTACAAGCTGTTCAAGTTTACGGAATCTCCAAATTCAAGAGATGCTTCTGGTTTACAGAATCTTCAAATTAAAGAGTTGCCTCTAGTTTACAGAATCTTCAAATTAAAGAGTTGCCTCTAGTTTACTGTATTATATTCCAACTTTCTGTATATGACAGTAAATCAATAGAAGAAATGAGACTGGGAATAATTATTAAAACCTCTTGAACTCGATAATGCCAACTCATTAGTACACCTCGTAGCGTAGCTACTTTGAACTTCCAATTATAATTATTGAGACCGTATTCATTATTTTATTATTAAAAATGTTTGAGGATAGATGGAGCTAGCGGTACTAATTGAATTTAATATTTATGATACCAGGTGCTTAAATTGTTAACAGGTACTGTTACAGCATAAAAAGGCAATATTTCAATCAATGAATCAATTAAAATATTTCTAAAATTATTAAAAGAAGAGTATAATACCTTTAAAAAATTGCTAACAGGGGAAAATAGTGGTTGAAATACTACCCTTATGTGTTAAAAATCTCTCGAAAAATCTGTAACTGCCAAAGAAAATGAAAACCCAGGTTAAGATTTTGGATAATAATTTATTTAGTTACCAAGAATATACAGGGTAGTATGTCAAACCCTTATCCCGCCCGTAAGCAAATTTCTGTTTGACAGTATACTCTTGGTAAGCAAATAAATTATTATCCAAAATCTTAATGTGGTTTTTCATTTTCTTTAGCAGTTATAGATTTTTAAATATTTAAGGGTAGTATTTCAACCCCTTATCCCGCCCGTAAGCAAATTTCCGTTTGACAGTATATTTTTGATAAATAAATAAAATATTCTACAAAATCTTAACTTGGCTTTTCATTTTCTTTGGCAGTTACAGATTTTTAAAAATTTAAGGGTAGTATTTCAACCCCTTATTTCACCCGTAAGCAAATTTCCGTTTGACAGTATATTTTTGGTAATTTAATAAATTATTATCCAAAATCTTAATCTGGCTTTTCATTTTCTTTGGCAGTTACAGATTTTTAAAAATTTAAGGGTAGTATTTCAACCCCTTATTCCACCCGTAAGCAAATTTTCGTTTGACAGTATATTCTTGGTAATTAAATAAATTATTATCCAAAATCTTAAACTGGCTTTTCATTTTCTTTAGCAGTTATAGATTTTTAAAAATTTAAGGGTAGTTTTTCAACCCCTTATCCCGCCCGTAAGCAAATTTCTGTTTGACAGTATATTCTTGGTAAAATAAGTTATTATCCAAAATCTTAACCTGGTTTTTCATTTTCTTTAGCAGTTACAGATTTTTCGAGAAATATTTAACATTTAAGGGTAGTATTTCAACCACTATTTTCCCCTGTTAGCCATTTTTTATATTATACTGTTCTATTAATAATTTTAGAAATATTTTAATTGATTCATTGATTGAAATATTGCCTTTTTATGCAAACCATAGATTTTTTAAAATCAAAATTATATACTTATATTTGATCATCAAATGTGTATTAAATAATCGGCAAGGCTCCATTTTTACCTTGAGACAAATTTAAACACATCTTGATTTGTAAAGTCGTCTATTTTTTTAAAATTACATTTAACTTGTGCGCCACTGAAAGTTAAAATCCAGCAGCTCCCAACATTTTTGCTGCTTACTTCACACCGGTCAGTTTTGAAATAATTCTGCACAGCGGTGGCTCTGCTTTTTATTGACTGTTAGTATAAGATAAATAGGATATAGACCCAAAAAATTATTGACTTCTGTATCCCTGTTATAAAAATTTTACGCGAGCCACTCTGATATTAATAAACCAACACCGTTTAGTATTGCTACCTTCTAAACTTGGGTAAACACGCGGAAGTCACTGACGAAAGAAAAAATGCAATTGGCACGTACATTCTGCCATTGACTGCAAAATCGTCCTTGTCTTGTTTAATAAAATCTCACACTCCGATGCAAATGTTTACTATAAATTTCAAGTTGATTCCACTAGACACATTAACGCTTGCTAATAAATTCGAAACCGATTTTACTTAGTGGGCATTGGGCTTTTTGAAAAATAGTTGATTTAGTTGACGTGTTTTTCTAATGGTTCAGTGTTGTTTCAAGGTATTTGCAATTTGGTTGTGTCTCAACGGAGTATTTTAGACATTCCACTTTGACCAGTGGTGTGGTATTGAAATTATTATTTTGGGTATAAATAAATGAGTTAATTAATTTATCAAGTTACTTTTATTCTATTTTAAGAAAGCACTTTAGGATTTAGGGGTGCATATGGATGGAGAAACATATTGGTAGAGCTGGCCCATTATCCAGAAATTCGTTTCGGGGGGGGAGGCTCAAACACGAAAATCGTTAAAAAATTTGGACCTACTTTAATTATTTCAGAGTAAAGCGAATGACACATTAAGACTTGAATTATTATGTGACGTTTAATCTATTATTTACAGTGCAATAAAAAGATACACTATGGGCCGGTTTTTCAATCGCTTGTTAAAAGCTTCTGTTACTTGACCAAAAGTTAACCGTGACCAACAGCTAAAGTTTCTGTTAAAGGTTATGGCGTTTTTCAATGCACTATCTAACTTTTAGCTACGAAACTGCCAGCTATCATTAAATTTGCTGGGTTGGTAAAATTGATTTTTTGGTTTGGTTTGTTAATTTCTTAGAACGGTAAATAAAGATATTGTTTTGTGTTCAATTTAGTTGAGTTAACCTAAGTTTTTATGGTTTTAAATAGAAAAAGAAGATCTTTGTTTTTATTAGTTTTATTTTTATTTTGTTGAGTATTATTTTAAAAATTTTATATTTTTAAATGGAAACACCAAAGAAAAACAGGATATCTAATTTTTCACTATCTGATAAATCCTTGTTATTAAAATTAACAAATCATTTTAAAACAACTATTGAATGCAAAAAGACGGATACCGTTACTTGGAGAGAAAAATATTTTTAGTTTTAAAAGAGAATTGAAATAAAAGCTTACCTGTCTGTGGGTGTTTCAATTTGATTTTCGATTTGTTCTAATAATAACATAACAGTTTCCTTTGAAAGTCGAAATCTTACGCGAAAATCTAAATCATCAAACTCTTCAAAAGGGTTCGACCTTTCTTTAACAATATATGGTCTCTTTTCATATTCAAGGTATTCCAATATTTCTTCATCATCATCACTCATACAAAAATCAAATATCTCCATTTTTCCGTTAAACAACTTGCTAACTACTAGTTACAAATCCAAACAGAGACTTTGAAGTGTTTGCTAATATAACAGAAACGTTAGCTTGTAGTCAACCTGAACAGTTAGTTGAAGAAACACTTTGACTCCTTGTTAAGGGTTAACTGATAGCTAAATTTGCTTAGCTGGAGATTGAAAAACCGGCCCTACAAGGTGTAAGATAAATAGCTACTATGTTTGAAAGTGGTTCAAGAATTTTTAATGTTAAACAAAAAATACATGTTAATAATAAAAGTGAAATCAGTACTACTTTTTTACTAGAACATACACATTACAAAAGTAATTTTCTGGATTTTTTCTTCGCCAAGCGATCAAGCACTTTCTCTGGATCAATAACAATGTCCCAGTGAATTGACATCATTGCCAGTGCACTTAGCCTGTTATGACCCATCACACTACGAGGTAGAGTTTTTATCCTCTTCATTGTAGAAAATGATCTTTCCACGTTGGCTGTTGTGACTGGAAGAGTAGCCAATACCTTGAGAAGAAGATTTATCGCGCGAAAAAATGTATCCTCACAATATTTCAACAGCTTCAAAATTTCGGTCGATGGGTCAATTGATGATATTTTGGCATACCATAACTTGTACTCAGCTTGAGCTGCGGACAGTGGCATTTCGTCTTGAAAATATGGAGCTTTCCAGTTCATTCATTGTTTTCTCGGAGCAAAAGTTGAAAACTCGATAGAATATCCTCGTTTTTGACAAATCTATCAGTCAAATTTTGAATCAAAGTGTTGATATAGGGAATGAATATAGTGACACTGAAATACTCTTCATTCGATGCCGTTTGTGGGTTTGCACGAGATTTCTGTCGTGATGTAACTCTTGGAGCTTGAAGATCAGCGTCGAAAAGGTGCTTTCGGCTTCTTGAAAAATGAAGTAATCTTTGTTTGACCTTGGCTACGTTTTATGTTAGTGAAGTTAACCCTGCAGTCGAGCCTGCAGTGGTCGCGGGGAGTCTGGCAGACTCCGGACGATTTCAATCCTCGGTAATTTCCACATCATGCCAGGCGGCCAGGCCCGTATCCAGAAATTCGGGATTTCGGGGTGGATACGTGCCTGTGGTAGAGGTCCCACCGCGCGGAAACGCCCCCTAGCGGAGATATAGGAAAACTCAGATAACACATTTACCCATTGAAATTACATTATAAAACAGGTTATCTCATTCTAACAAGCTAATACATAGGGAGCTTTTTTAGTGGGGGTCAGGTAGCGAAGGAGAGGTCAAAAAAATTTGTATGGAAAATATTTTCCATCGATTCGATTCAGCTCTTCAACTGATATTTTGATGGTTTGCCCTTAAAAAAATATATAGGAAATAGGGAGTTTTCTATCACTACAGGACAGTGGCCCAGTTCTGGCTTGTGGTGCCTGTGGTCACAGCTTCGAGGTCTGGTTGTGACAGAGAGGCTTGTCTGAATTGGCTCAGAGGTCGAGGTCTGCTGTCCCCTCTGCAGGAGCGAGAATACATCCAGCGCCGAATTCCGTTATGAGGCTAAAATAGGCCAATAGAAATATTAGTAGGTGTGGCTTGGATATTTGGCGCACTTTTTCAATTTGTGCTTTCTAGGCTAGAAAGTAAAAAAATATATAATTGCAGTGTAAAAATGTATTATAAAGGTGTATTTTTTTATTATGCCAGGGGATAATTTCAGGTTTTTTAAAATAAGTTTAATTTAATTAATATACGTTTTGGTTATCAGTAACTAAATTAAGGGTAAAAATACCGAGGATTTTTTATTACTTATTTTTTATTTCCATCCTTCAACCTCCGAGAGTTGAAATATTTCATAGATTTGGGCAAATTATTGTAGTTTTAATCCATAATGAAATCCAGTTTTTATCAAATATTTATAACTTGGGCATCTATTCCTATCTGCTAAAGCTGTGTTGTAGTCATCACAAGTTAGCTGGATATTGCACTTAATCATTTCTAAGGCTGTTCCTGCTGTATGTCCATTCTTGTAGAGACGTAATAACTGTTCTCTTACATCATTACTAACTTTCCGAAACCGCAAATAATCTGAATTGCCTGATTGTGTGTTACAATAAGAGTTATTTCACAAGGTGCTTCTTGTAAAAGTTGGAATTTTTCTTGTATGCCCATGTATTTTTTTCTAATAAGATGAATTTTTACTGTTAATTTTGAAGGGCAGTTAGTATTTCTCGTTTTAATTTGTGAAGATGGTTCGTAAGTTTTTGAGCACCGAGTAAAGTGGTGACATCTAAAATTAAATTTAAACTTTATATGGTGAATAAAACTTTTTAAATGTTTACTAAATAATTTTAATAATCTCAAAAATTCAATATATTATGTATAGGTACCAATATATCATTTAAATATTTCACTTAAGTTTAATCCGTTCTCTATCCTCAATAACCGTATTATTTATAACGTATGATGAATTGGTTAAGTTTTCAAACTTTCTTAACCATTTACCAAACACTTTTTTGTTCGTGCAATTAACAAAAAATTGCAACTGAACGTTAGGGAACTTATCTTCACCTTCTATTATCTTTTTCTCCATAATTTTTGTTCCCCAGCCAGGTGGCAAAACAGACTAAAAAATTCGTAGATTTAATTTAATAATTGTTCTTATTACTACCTATACGCCAAAAATAGATATTTGATACTCACATTAATGAATTTTTCATTTAACGAGGAAGACACAAAGTTTTCCATTTACACGTTACCTAGTTAAAATTTTCCACAAAAAATCAATACCTTTTGTTTACCTACTTTTAAAGACTATGAAATGAAGACAAGATCAAAGAAAAACAATCATAAAATAATAAATACCTGCTTAAAACCTTAAAAATTACTTTCAGTTATACCTACCTAGTTTAAATTTAAACGTCACGTAAAATATCAACGGTAGGAACTCCGCCCACAAGCATCATTTTAATTGGCTTATTTTAACCTCATAACGGAATCCGGCGCTGGATGTATTCTTGCTCTGCAGGATAGGGACTGTAGGTTGAGTTAGGTTAGGTTAGTTTAGGTTAGGGTGGGTTAGGTTGCTAGGTTCATATAACTGGTTTTATAATGTATTTTCAATGGGTAAATGTGATATCTGAGTTTTCCTACATCTCCGCTAGGGGGCGTTTTCGCGCGGTGGGACCCCTACCACTATGTTTAGCCATATACACCCTCTCCGGGGGGGCGTTGCCCCAAATCCTAAAGTGCAGCCCAGTTTAATTGAGTTTTTATGGATATAAAAAGTTTCCATGATTCCTTTTTTGTAGAACTATAAAAAATGGCTACGTACTTTGATCTGTTCCACAAATTCGACTCATCAGACTCATCCTATAAAGCAAGTAATACAAACTAGATCCATTTGATCCTAAGTTTTTTTCTAGACCTACATTTCCTGGTCTAATGTGGTAGTCCTTATCACTCTATAGAAACTTACCAAATGTGAACTTTTTTAACAGAATCAATTAAAAATAATCTATTTTTTCTTTTTTCTACGTTTGTAAATGTTTGTAAATGTCAAAATCGCACTGTCGACATTCCTTGCAAGTGAAATTTTACAATAACATGCACGTAATGAGATCTCATAACATACACGTGCGTTTAGATGAGAAAACTTAAATTTCTTTGTTTATTCCAATTGCAATGAAATTTTTATCTACGTACTACTTTGTTTGGTCTATTTACATACTTTTAGTCGATTGAGGAACATACAAGCTTTTAGAATTAGTAAAATACATTTTGATTATAAGAGTAATACCTCTAAATCAATCAGTCAATCAGAGATATGGAAGAGATTATGTTATTCGGTATTAAACTTGTAAAATATTACCTACTCAATACAACGTACCTTCCCTGCAACTTATGTAGATGTGAGTCAAAAATAAAATAAAAACAAAAAATCAGGCTTAAAACTAAATAGTTATTTGATCGCTTTTTACAAATATCAATCATACCTATTATATAATTATAAGGAGTCAATATTTAGTTTAACAATTATTTAAAATACTTCATCACAATTAAAGATATTGCAAAATTTACTGAAAATAACTAAAACATCAAATTATATGTTCCATAAAAAAAATCGACGATATTTGCATTTAAAAAACACCTTTTTTTTAAAAAAAAACATCCTATATAAGATTTTACTAATTAAAAATACATACTGAAAAAAACTTTATATAAAAAGAAATTGTTGCTCAAAAACCGCACATCTTTATGGTTTTTAAGTTCCGATATATTTGCAGTTAAAATGGGTCAGAAACTTCTGGGACACCCGGTATTACTCCAAAAATTTCCGTAAGAATCCTTACCGATGTATACAGATTTTCTGAGAATATTATTAATGTAGATACAATTTTCTTAAAAATCTCCGCTATAATTATTTTCCGTGCACAAGAAGTAAATAAGTTTCATAAAAAAAAAATTAAAATTATTGTGACATAATGTAGTTAAAAATACAGTGTATGAAATGATAGGAATTTAATTGATACAACAAACAATAATACTGAGAAACGAAGCATTAACTGAATAGTATGCAAATATTACGCTTTGTAACGGCCAGCCGCCAAATTAGCGTAAATTGTGAGTAACCTTGAGTATTTGCTATTTCGTAGTTTTTAAACAAAATACTATGTGGACTTGATTAACATGTACAAGTAAGTTTAATGCTCTGACAATATTAAACTACATGCTTATTGATTAATTTACATACAATTTATTATTTTTTCTTCTAATAAATATTATATTTTATTAAAATAACTGATGCTTCGAAAGAAGCAGTAGCGTGCACTAGGTACCCTAAAAACTTGAAAAATTGAAAATATTCAACCACCTTGTCAAATATATACAAATAAATGAAGACCGCAGACTTTGTACACCTTTTCAAAAAATGGACACAGTTTATAAAAACTCTAAAAGTTTTTTTAAAAAATACGTCCGTTTTTTCACCTACGATCTTTTTAAATGCTTCAGGCAAATAATTTTAAAAAATCACTTCTCACATAACCCAGATTACATCAATGTATGGGCCATAGAAATGTGTCTTCATTCAAAAATCTTAATATTAATCATTTTGCAAGTAACATTGTAAATTTAGAGTTATTTTTTAATTAACAATTAGTTTTTTTTCACACTGATTAAGCTCATTATAACTTTCCATGATTTTCATTAGTTCTTTTATATAGCCACTCCCTTATATTTTTTATAAACGTTTAGGAAATAATTATAAGTAATAAAGTCTTTTTTTTTAAAGTAATTTGATTGATAATATAAAATAGTTAATCTTTTTCATCGGAAATATTTATATTAAAATATAAAAGGGATAGAATTAATAGAAGTGACAAAACATGTAATTAAATCATTCATTCATTTACTAAAACCATTTCAGTGTCAATTATATCAAAATTATTAAACATTTTTATCATAAATTAGTATCATCGAACAAACAATTTGTTTTTAAATTTTAAATAAGTCTGATATCACAATTACCTTACTTCATTTTTTGATTTAAACAAAATTAAAAAAAATAGTAGGCAACTGAAAGCTTTTGGACGTGTATTTTTTTATATATTTCAACAGTGAATTTTGTTAAACATACATTTTTATTTTTCTACCGTCATAGTATGGGAAACAAAGCTTAAAATAATCCAAAACTTCCTATCGTCGATTTGGATAAAAAATTGGGATTTAGCTTTTAAAAATAGTGTGTTTAAAATCTTACTTAACTTTTATATAAAGAAAATGTATAAAAAGCAAAATGTTTGCCATTTAAAAAGCTACAATTTACCCTCTTATATTTTTGTGTATCTTCAGAAATTTTTGAGTTATTTTGAAGAGTAGGGTATTTATATAATACATTAATAAATAATAAAGAGAATTAAAAAAGGCTAATTACTTATTAGGGTTGTAATGAGAGGGTTGTTTCCGCAATTTTTTTGGATATAATATCATAAGAGAGAAAAATTTTTCCCGTCCATATTTTCTACTGGTTTTATTCAAGTTTGTTGCTTTTTGGCAATTTTCGCTCATGAAATTTTGACAAAAAGCAACAAACTTTAATAAAGCCAGAAGAAAATTTGGCCGGGAAAAAATTTTCTCTCGAATGGTATTCGACAAGACTATTTCACGAGATAAACAAGACAATATCAACGAAACGTAATCTTTGTTTATTTTTTAACAATATTAAATGTACAATTATTATAAGTTATAGCAGTTTGTTCGTTCTTTTCTACTAAAGATTGATTTTGTGTTTTTTGGACATGTAACATTTGGGAACTCGAAGGTCCAGCTTCATTTGTTGTCCTGAGATTCTCGATCAACTTTTCATGGTGACTGGAATCCAGCTGCAGATAAGATTTTAACGAGCTTGCATTTGAGTGACCCGTTAATTTAATTAACTCTTGTTCAGCAACACTTTGCTTAAACAAGGTTGTCACAGCTGAAGATCGATGAGAATGGTTTGTTATTTTATGTTTTTTTGTGTCTATTCCAATTTTTTTAGCTGACATTTTTGTCCACTTAGAGACGGTGTTTTTTCCAAGTGGACAGTTTTTAAAACAAGATCAATTCTTCCAATTAGGGTGAACGGTAAGAAAGAGTCTGTCTGATAAAATATTTGGTCCTCTTTTTTCCATTAATTTCAGGAATAGTCTAACTGGGTATCAATTTTCGTTTGATGAATTTCTTACCAACAATTTGCTGCTTGCCAAACTTTTTTACCCGCCTTGAGTTGTTTTCGAAAAAATGTTGTTGTATTCAATTCGACCCGTAAATTCTCCCATAATATCAATTTCCTTCTGGAAAAAGTTAATCTTGCAGTTTACGGCCTCATTGCCTCTCCAAGCAAGTTTAAATGAGCAAAGGGGAAAAAACTTTTTCTGTGCTTCGGTGGATAATGCTTTTGAACGGAGTTTTCTTTTTTCTGGACAACTTTAAAGCTGCCTTCGCTTGATGTCTCTGGCCAATCTTGCACATTTGAAAGATATATCCGTGAAAGGGTCGATTTTTATGCCGTATTCCATAAAATATTTTTCTTGTACCATTTTTGCTCTTGTATTCCATATTGACTTTAGAAACGACTTTTTTTAGTCTTCGCATTGCCTTTTTTCATATTAAAGGTGTAATCCTAGAGAATTTTTGCTAGTTTACTTATGGTAGTACATTTTTTTTTCAAGTGTAAAATTTCTCACCCGTAGGAACTCCGAGAATTGTTTTCAAATAGATCTTCTGGACTTCTGCGTGTTCAATGGGACATTTTCCGAAACCAATTTTCTGATTTCTTCGCCTGACCGGCACCCAAATCTTGATACTTCGTCTGGATACATTATTTCTTTTTAAAATTATGAAGACGCTTCAATGACGTTTGTGAAACTGACAACTATAGAAATACCAGACACCTTAGTAACGGATCTGTCATAATTTTGTCGCTGAGATATTACGTATTGTCAATATGAAACGTGCCGTTGCTATGCAGTTTTGTCAGTTAAAAATAGTCTAGTGAAATAGTTAAAAAAAGTGGAAATTAATTTCATCACAATTCACTTTGTATGCTAATAACTCAGAAAGTTTAATAATTAAAATAGAAACACGTTAGGTTGGAATTACTTTTTCTATCGATTCCAAGGATATCGATCCTTGATCTATCAGTTACCACCTGTCAATATTTATTAATAATCTACGCTGTTAGAATAAATAGCTAGGTCGACACCTTCATTTCCTAGATTGGTTAAAAATCTATATATTTGTAGTCATCACTTACAAAAAAACTCTTTTAAAGTAATTGATTGTGTTAACCTCTACTTTTTGGAAGTTCATCTTACTAAGAACAATAAATAACTGCACAGTTAAACTAAACTTCCACTATTTATTTGAAAAATTCGCTTTAAAATCAATTACAGCTGTTTCGCTATAACTAGCATCGTCAGATTGACATATTGAAATTACATGTTGTTTTTTTTTTTTGTAATTTCAATATGTCAATCTGACGATGCTAGTTATAGCGAAACAGCTGTAATTGATTTTAAAGCGAATTTTTCAAATAAATAGTGGAAGTTTAGTTTAACTGTGCAGTTATTTATTGTTCTCTTTTAAAGTGTCACTATCTTTTTTATAGAGTTATCAACGGCAAATTAAGTTCCTCAGTTAAGATTAGATGCTTTTATTTGATTGTTTTAATAATAAACAAGTTTAACAGTTGATAAAACTTGTCAAAACAAAATGGGGAGTTTTATTTTTAAAAGAACGTAAGTAAATAGGTGGAAAGTTGTGAAAACGTCAAAGCATTCTTGAGAACGTATGCGTTGCTTTTAATGTTCGTTCTTTAGTGATCCGTGCAGGATCGGATTTAATTTTTTTATGTAAAAGTAACACTTTTTCGCCTGCCATTTTAATAAAAACAAATTAAAATGTTAAAAATACTCAAGTAAATATACTATTACCAAAAAAATGTTTCTGATTCAACTGTGTTGTTGCATAAACTGAAATAACAATTTGGTCGTCTCATTTTGCAAGCCCACAAGCCATCAGTTTTATTTAATTGAAACCTTGAATGTGATTTTGATATGAACTTTGGCTGCAGTACAACATTTTCTAATAAATAGTTTAAATGCAGCAATTTTTACGTTTCCGTTGCATTTCCTTGGCAATTAAATAATTAAAATAATATATTTGAATATTTAAAATGCCACAATTAATCGTATTAGTTCTTAGATCAAATCAAATTAGAAGATTAATCAAATTAACTATTTTTTATCAATTTATTGGTAGGTACATTATGAAGTTAAAATTGTAAATTAAATGCAATTGAAACCAAAAAAATGTATTTATTAATATATACATAACAATATAAATAAGTATAAAGGATTAAATATTGATATTTAAAATACGTCAACTAGAGATTTTTATTAGCAATTTTGGATTCCATCTTTTTAAAAAAATCGAAAAATTTTTCTTTTTTCTCTGCAGGTTTACTAATTTCTGTTTTTTCTGTAGTGTCTTCTTTTTTTACTTTATTTCTTTCGTCCACAATGTTTATTAATACAACATGCTCTCCCCTCATCATAAGTTGACCGACGCTTCTGGAACAGTTTTCCAATTTTTTGTCGGTTTCATGGGGGGTCACTTTTACTTCAGGCGGTCGGAATTTTCTTTGAAAATTCGACTTTTTAACCGGTTCAATCGTATCTAAAATAAATTATTCTCATTAGAATTAGAATAGAACCAAATTATTAAAAACAAATATTTTTAGTAACCTTACTAAATAATAAAATTGGAATTATATAATAATAAAAAAAAGTTTCAACAATTTAGAAACTATAAGTAAAAATAATGTTGAAAATTAAAAATTGTACGCCACTGAAATACCGTATATATTTGAATTTTATTTGTTTTATGAGCTTGATTATTTGATATTTTTTTCAAATTTTGATTTTAAAGTTGTATAATATTAATATTTTTTGGTGACAATAGAAATACAGCTATTTTTACCATATGCAGGTTGTTTCAATTTCTTCCGCCTGAACCAAACCTCGGTGACCTCTTCCAAAGCCATATTGAAATGTTTGTCAAAGGCAACGACGTATGCTATGCAATATCCTCTTACTTCTCTGTCATTTCTTGTAAAAATCTAAAAATTATAGTAAAATTTAACAAATTTAATAATACCGTTGAGTGATAAATATAGACGCAAGAGAAGCAAGGTAATGTAAAATTTTGTGCCTTATGGAGAAACCAGCGTATCCTCCACTAAAAATAGGGCCAAAAATCAACAATAGTCAATAATTAAATAAATAATAGAGCTAGGACTTTTATTAAAAGCTAAAATTGTTAATTAATTAATAGTTAATACCAAAGACCTAAAGTATAATTGGTGTATATGCCATAATTCCAAAGTTTTAAATAATAAAAGCAAAATAAATAATTGATTAAAAAATTTTTCACGAAGTAAGGGTAAAAACTATTAATTTGGTTAAATAAAAAATAGTAAAAACAAACGAAAAACTATTGTTAGTTTTCCAACTGTTGAAATTTTTCATATTTTCATCTGCAGGATCTCTAAATCATTATTTTCATAAAAATATTCAAAACACATTTATTATAACCTGTTCAAATCTAGTAATTCCTAGAGAAAATGAACGGGTGGCGACATCTCTCCGCCAATATCATTTTGCAGCACAAAATCGCTTACGAGGTTGCGGCTCTTGTTATATTTATCATTCAACGATAATACTGATTATTAATTCGGATTTTTGTGAATGTTGATTTTTTATTGGAGGAAAATGTGCGCTGGCAGAGAGAGTCCTGTAAAGGACATTCATCCTATACTTATCTGAATTTTTATATTATTCAAAAATTTCTTCAAAAATGTCATAGCTATACTCTTTTTAGATCAAACGATTTTCAAAACAACAGAGGGAGAGAAAAATATGTTGTATGTCACACTAGTTCATTATTGTGTTTTTATTGCTTAGTTACCAACTATCTAATGTCGTACTTTATGTCCGTGCGGGCATAAAAAGAAATCATTTTTTGTTTAACTTATTTAATAACCTTTACTAATTATAACTACAAGCGGAATATAGTAGGTAATATATGTAAATATTCGATGAACATTATTTTGACGAATTAACATAAAATTGGCAGTTCTGAAAAGATCCGGGGATAGTTAAGTTGCCTGCAGCAAACGATTCATGTTTCAATGTTTGGGTATCAAATTTCTGTACCGAAACGCCAGACCCGGAAGGTACACCTGCCAGCATTCTTGAAACTTCATTTTTTGAAGATAAACTATCCTCTAAATATCCTTCAGCATACTCTTTCATCCACCATGGCGCTTCAACGTGGTCATACTGGCTCCAGCCTCTGCAAAAAGAGTTGCTGACATTACAATGACCTGTATATTTGTCAGGATCACTTAAACCCAGATATTTCGGCCACGTGGTTGCTCAGAAAACAGACATTTTGTAGCCTAAGGCGCGTTACACATATATGCGACGGACATGATGCTGCTAACATTTTTTTGTGCTGGTTGCAAGTCTTTTAAAAACCAACCTGTGTTATCAAATGGTACGTTACACACTTATGTTACTGACCCGGTGCTACTGAAGCAAATGCCTCTTCGAACCAATTTGTCAGCTGTTAAAACACACTCACTGTGTTCCTAAAATCTTTGAGCATGTGATTGTTTTGAAAATTTATTTAAAAGAGAAAAAAAGATCGAAACACATCAACGGTAATATTTTTTTGTTATTTTTTAGTTTAACTACTTGAAAAAATGATCCTGCCACTTTTTATCGACTGTCATGTGCAACTAGCATGGCTAAGAAACACAATGATTCTTACACACTTATGTAACATCAAAAATATCGGTAGTACCAAGTCCGTTGCATATATGTGAAACGCGCCCAAGGGAGAAACACTTGCAAGAAACATAAACTAAGCATGTTCCTATAATAAAATCTTAAATCACCATAATAACCGCCCTCTTTTAATTAGGACACAAAACTAAAGAATGTTAAATTAATTTGTGAACTATAATCCAAGTAAATAACCAATATAGAGAAAGGAAATCTGAAGGTTACACACGCTTATAGTAATTTTTAACAATCGATCAAATCATTCCGACGTAACAAAGTTTTATCTTGACGTTTTCTTGTTATTAAAAACCACTCCCGTTTCTAAATTTATATTATATCAATTGTAGGTACCAAAAATATTTATCAGTTGTTATCGAGGAAGTATTCAAATGGGAGAGAACTTTATGTATCTCACCAGTAATTATCGACCTCTGAAAATCGAGTAGGTACTACTTTCTCGGTACCTACTGATCGATCGTTAAAGTGAGAGATAAATTATTGAAAGAATCCTTGAAAGAAGGTCCTGGCGAGGTCGACTCGGAAAACAAGCAAGGTTACTACGCCTAAAAGAACACTGCGGTCAACCGGGTACTACCTTGTGTAACGTCGACAGTCAGTGCTAATCGTGACAGCTCGATTTTATTTTGAGCGATCGGACATTTTTTACTTGCCACCCTGAGCGGTAACAAGTGCTCTTAATAGTTATTTATGTATTAAGAGGGATAAGCCACAATGTCATTTTATGCTTGTAACACATATACAAAATTTTTTCATTCAAAATTAAACTACAGTATCCGCCAAAATAAACATTACGGAAAATAAAAACAAAAATTAATTTTTAATTCCTGTAATGTAAGTGTTCAAAATGTTCACCATTTCGACGCAAACAAGCTTCATATCGATTTTGTAAGTCAATAAACATATTTATAAAAAGTAGTTGATGGAACTGCCGAAAAATATTTTGTATTCTTTCCCGGCAATATTCGCCGGCGGATTTTCCGAATGAAATATTTTTTCCTTCATTATGCCCCAAATGTATGCGTCAAGTGGCGTCAGATCAGGTGAATGAGAAGGATATTCGAATTCAGTTCCCGAGAAATGATTCTATTATCGAAATGCTGACGGAGTAAGTCTAAGATGCCCACAGCTGTATGGCTCGTTGCACCATCCTGTTGGAACCATTTCATGCACGTCAAAAGTTATTTAGATCTCTCACAAAAGGTATAATAATTTTCTCTCTATAACGTTCTTGGTTGACAGTAAGTGGATTCTGATTATCTTCATCAACGAAATAAGGACCAATCATTCCATTACCAGATACCGCGCACCAAACGGTAACTCGAAGACTGTGGAGTGGTTTCTCTACAATGACATCAGGACGTTCATATCTAAGGAATCTGGTTGTTTGTCGATTAATATAGCTGCTAAGATGAACGTGACTCTCGTCTGAAAACCATAAGTTTTTCAAAAATTCGGGATCTTCGTAAATTAAACTCAACATGCGACCACAGTAAATTTCTCTTGCACGTTTGTCCGCAGCATTTAGTCGTTGTCCAACTTGAATACGGTGTGGATAACCACCAATTGATTTGAACATGCGACGTAAAGACGTTTCACTAATGTTGAGTTTACATGCAGTTCTTACAAGACTTCTTTGAGGTGATTGCACAACTTGGTTAAAAACACGTCCTTTATTTTCGTTAGTGCATACTGTTTTTCGACGACCTGAAGAACCTTTACGTTGACACAATACACTACCAGTACGACTAAATTTTTCAACAACAGCTAACATCACACTTTTACTAGGAGCTGCTTTATTAAATTTTTGTTGACATTTTATTGACCCTTATTACGACCTTTTCCGTATGAACGAAAATAATGCTCTACCAAAAATACTTTTTCTTCCATTGGTAGAACCATTTTTAAATCAAATTTAACTGCAGCGTACTATTAATATATCAACTAATGACAATTAAGTCAAATATGACAAATCCATATTACATAAACAATTCCACAGCATTCTCTGTTTCGATACTGTTTTGGCGGATACCGTATAACTACTGCTTTTTAACCACGTTGGGCGCCAAATGTGCCAGCATTTATGCACATCGTTTTGTTTTCATGGGTTGTTTTTTAGTTTTTGATTTGAAAAATAGTTGATTGTTTAGGTTGATATGGAAAGCCCTAGATATGGCCATGGATTTTTTCTTAGCATAATCTTAAAGACCTAAGTCTACATTAAAAACTGATAATCTAAGATTGAATCAACATTTTTATTTTTAAGATATATAATATAAAGCAAATAAAAATGTTTAAATATGTAATGTAACATAATACAATGAATATTTGACAAATATACCAATGTTTTTAGTGGGAATAATGTACAATCTAACTAAAAAATAAAAATTGTAAAAATTGAACTAGAAACTGGACGTTAAAGAAATTTGACTTTTTACAACATTACTATTCTTTCGTAATTTTTCACTATTCTTTCCCCACCATCTCATAAGTTTTGAATTGACATTTCATTTTTCTCATCAATCTTATTCTGGTAAATAGCAAGATTATTTTGATTTTTTTACCTTTTCTAACCTCAAAAGTCAAAAAATAATAGTAGAAGTTTTTTTATTTTGTCTTTGTAAGTTTAGTGATAGTTTAAATCATGCTTAAATACATTTTATAAACAAAATTATCATTATTAAAAAAATTGTATAAATTTTGTTTTAAATTAGTTTACAAAATGTCTTCAAATTGCCATCTTGAAGCTTGTTCTTTCGTCTCAATTAGAACCTATTCCTGCTAATGTTTTAGATTGCATGGATTAATGTATTGGAATTGCCTTCTAGAAATCCTATAAACTTACTCTGACTTGTGAGGACCAACATAGGGATATAAAAGAAAATTTTTTCTCATCTCATCTCTTTTTCTTTTGGTGCAAATATTTTATAAAAAATGCATATGTCTTATTTTTTGTTGCCTCGCTACTCAAACATGGAGACAAATCCACTGTGACTACAACAATTAAATCCTTATTGTAAATAATTTAATTGTTATTTGTTTATTTTCATCACAATCTTAAATAAAAACAATATTTGTTGTTAGCTTCCTATTTGAAACAACATCTACGACCTTCAAAGTGGATTAACTTAAGGTTACGATCAATTTCAACAATCCAAACGTAACGTAAGCATTAGTTTTTATCTACCAATGCGTCCATGGGGTTGACCATGAATTTTAGTTGACCACGTAAAATAGTCACGGATTTTTTTTTAATATAACCAATTATATTCGGTGGAATTGGTAAGGATTAACTAAAAATTGTAAGAAAATGGCTGTATATCCCATAATAAGGTCAAAATGAAACTTCTTTCTATCCCAAGCTTTTCTTATTGTTTTACTATTTAAATATTTTTAAATCCTCAATATTTACTAGTTCAGCCTCCAGTCTCCAGTTACGGAGATGAGTCCTGGATCATCCGCGCCTCCGAAAGACAAAAAATTGACGCTTTTGAGATGTGGTGCTGGAGACGGATGCTGCGAATTCCCTGGACCACCAAGCGTATGAATCGATCTATTTTACACCAACTTAAGATCAGGCCTAGACTTTCAACCACCTGTTATCAGATGCTTCTTAAGTACTTCGGACACAAAGTGCGCAGAGAACCCGAGAACCTGGAGAAGCTTGTCATTGTAGGCAAAGTTGAGGGAAAAAGATTCAGAGGTCGATATTTTACCCATTGGACTAACATCATAAGGGAACATACAAGTAAACTATTTTTCTTGAAAAACAGCATACCAAGTTGTTGCTCATTCGTTACTTACTGAGACCTTTTTTGTCTTAATTTACTTAAACTACTACTACTTATGCCTTAATTGCTCATTTCGAGGATGCTCTTTGCTCTTTCAGGTATTCGTCCAGTGAAATCTTAGTCTATTCTGTACCCAAAAACGTCCTTTTTGGCGTGGTTCTGTTTGAAAACCTAAAAGGCTTTAGACCAAGGAATTTCATATTCTCCTCTTCTTTTGCGAGTCTTTTACCTTCCTAATTCAATTGAAAACAAATAACTAGCTCCTTTGTTTTCTGATTGTCCAAGTTCCAAAACGATCTCCCAAATGATGACTTTACTAATAGTGTTTTCTTTTGAGATCAGAGCAACGCACTGAGTGCACACTGAGAGCGAGTTGTATATTCTATTGAAATGTTATTAGGGAGAGTAATCTGTCACGCATGTTCTTTTGAACAGACTGCTCGCTGTCGATGTGACCTGAGGGCATCAAAAACTGCTCTGACTATTCGACTCAGGGCAAAAACATGGTACAACAAATTTAAAGGGCAATACGAATAGGTAAGGTTCAAGCGTTCAACGATCAAGTTCCGAGGACGCACTCAGATAACTTTCTACTAATCTCAAAGGAAAACGCTATAACTCTTCAAATAGTCAATCCTTTTACTTCCAAATTGTTTCTTCCAACAAAAATAATTTAATTTTGCCAAAATTAATTCAAAATTAATAGAAATTGAACTACATATCGACCATATACCTTTTTTTTGAATTCTGCAGATTTAAAACTTTTTTGTAATCATCTTTCTAGTATATGCTATTTTTATAAGATATTGTTTAATATGACTTCCTTCGTTCTTATTCACTGATTTCACCATCGTTTATTCGCATATTAGTTTTCTTTTTTATTTGCTCTTCCCACACTTTTTGGGAATTTTTTTTAATGTTATTTTTAACAGTTTTTTCTCACTTTTTATTTATTCATTTTTGATATTGTCAATATTCTGCGATCGTTAAATGTTCCTTATTATTTTTCTCTAAAATTTAATTAACTTTGTTGTTTATTTTACCTTAATCCCAATTATTCTTTATGTTTAAAATAGTTCATGCTGCATTTACCTTCATTTTTGTTTATTTATTACAGCGAACACCGCGTAAATATTACTTTTCGAGTACACTCTGTATATTTGAAGTCGACTGCGGATCTGGTCGACTGTTGTAAGAAATCCACTAACCTTCTGACTCTGTTTTCCTTGTTAAGCAATAACTATTTAAATTCTGAATCGGCAGAGGTCATCAGAGATTTTTTTCAATGCCCAACACCGGTTGCCATTGAGTAGAGACTCTATTTGGTACTAGCGGCAATTTTTATTTTAATTATATCGATATTTTATATACGTTATGCGATAAATATGCTAATAGGGAGAGTCGACTTTGTTTTACGTGTGGAATTGGATGAGTAGTTTTGTAACGGTAAATTGTAGTATGTATTCGTAATGTCTAGTCTGCTCACCGGTATTTTAATTCAAAATATTTTCTTACCAAATCCAAAGACGGAAATCAACTTTATTGTTTCTTATTGTTATATATATTTTATTTAAACTTAGTTACCGTTTTGATGTTGTCAAGGCAATAAGATATACAAATCATAATTGATTCGGTTAATTAAATAATTTTGTTAAATATACGTTTATTAAGATCAAATGTAGCTTATAATAATTTGGCGACGATTTTTGGAACGTTGTCGCTGGTGAGATCTGGATCGATGACTGGTTTTGTTTATATTTTGAAAATTCGAAGTTTTCGAACTGAAACATGCTGCAGTAAGCTCTTGGCTTTCAATTCTGGATGCTTCCAATGCTGTCGCTTTCTGCAGAATTTCGTTAAACTTTGTAGCGCCGCATTGAAGAATTTGTTCACGAATCCAATTATCTTTTAAGCCTCTGATGAATTGTGCTCTCAGAAACGTTTCTGCTATAGAAATGGATTTTGTACATTCGCAGGTGACTTGAAGTTCACATTCATTAACGTTTTTCTGTAAGGCAGCTACAAACTCTGGTATAGAATGGTCCTCTTCCTGGTAAATATTAAGTAAATAATGTTGAGAGATTACAGTACTTCTCTTTGGAGAAAGCATAATAACTGTGCCTTCTTTTCATTAGAAGTGACATTTTTCATTCTACAATAATTGTCAAATCTCTCTAGGTAGTTTGAAAATTTGTAGTGGTTAGCATTGAAATTTTCAAATTTACTATTATGTTCAATTAATATAAGATTGTCTTTTGCCATGAACATAGTTGCTGTCATAATAGAACTGGCGACGAGGATAGTGGAAGATAATTTCCAAGTTCGATAATCATCATCATGTCAGAACAGTTCCAGAAAACCATTTTGGAGTTCATCAAGTCTCAACAGACTCAAGCCCAACAGCAGCAGGAACTATTGATGAAAAATCAGCAAGAATTTCTACTTCAGCTGACTGAAAATCTCAGTTCAGGCAAACTGAGACTAAAATCAGTGATGAGTCATTGATAGAAACTCTTGGAAATAGTATAAAAGAGTTCAATTACGATCCAGAAAGCACAACGTTCGACTCCTGGTTCAAAAGGTATTAGTATATTATATTACTAGGAGTAGAACGCCAACATTATTGTTGGAAACTGGAAAGCTTTCAGCTTCGACATTTACAATTTTGTCATTGGTATACATCATATTATTAGTAAGTTGATTGTCGATTATTATGTCAGCGATTCCAGAACTATTACTTGGTTGTTCTTGCCAATTAAGTATTTTTTGTGCAGTCTGTGTTTTACTGGAAATGTAATCATCTAAGTACCCTTCAGCAACACTGGTGGAATTAGAGTTTCAATACTGGAATTAGCTATTTCAACTAATTCCGGAGGCGCACATTGTAAGTCTTGAGACATTTTTGCAGTTTGAATTAGGTAGGAACACTTTCAGAGTCTGACACTTTTCAAAACTAACAAAACATCAAAATTAAATAAGGAAATTGACAGTTCCTGCCTTCTTGTTTATAACACCCATAAGACGTTGCTACCGTTTCTTATTATTTTGTTACTAGTATAATAATGAGAGTTCATTATTGTACTAGTAAAAGAATAGGCTATTTATACTGTTTGTGTTGAAGAACATAATACAGTTTTTATTATACGCTTGAAGAAAAAAAAGTTTATTTACCGAAGATGCAAAGAAACTTCCTGATAACGCAAAGGTTCGATTGCTACTGAGGAAATTGGATACCTCCATATTGGCCACAGTCAAATGGTCAAGCAGAAAGGTTCGTAGATACTTTCAAAAGATCTCTAAAGAAAATTGGAAAACAGCCGGGACTACATTTGGGTAAACAAATTCAAATTTTCCTATCGAGTTATAGAAGCACACCGAATCAAAATACACCGGAAGGAAAGTCACCTGCTGAACATATATATGGAAGAAACATTCGTACAGTATTTGATTTGCTGAAACCTACTGAAAATCTAAGAGAACTTCTGAAAACAGCTTCCAAACAATATAATGTACAGTATAACTCAAAACATGGAGCAAAAGCAAAAAGTTTCAAGAATGGCGATCCGGTTTATTGCAAGATTTTCAGGCAAAATCACTTCACATGGAAACCTGGAAAAGTGATCGAGAAAATTGGAAACGTTATGTACAACGTTCTGATGGAAAACAGCAAAAGAACTGAGCTACTCAGATTCCACGCAAATCAACTCAAATTAAGGTATTCAGATGAAGAAATCGAATATGTACCTGAATTACCATTAGATATTCTCCTGGAAACATTTGAGATTTCTGGTAACACTCCAACACAACCCTCGACCGATTCATCAGAGAATTCAGTTGAAGAAGTTTCACCTGTTTCATCTTGTCTACCCGACGAAGACATATTTCCCTGTTATGTAGCAACAGAGAAGAACAGAGTCGTTCGAGTACAAGACCTGTCAGAACCAGAACTGCCCCTAGATATCTTCAAGACTTCATTTAACAAAAGGAGGTGTTGGGATGCAGTGTCTTGGGACACCCTGTCACTTACTATTATGTTCAATTAATATAAGATTGTCTTTTGTCATGAACATAGTTACTGTCATAATAGAATTTCTCAAAAAGTTTTAGTTATTTCCTATTATTTGAAAACTACATTAGGTAGCACAATCATAACACTTCCCTGGTTTGATTCTGTGGGTTTTAAATTATTTAGCAGTTGAGTGAGCATTTCCGTCTGCTTCTTTGTCATTTCTGCCTGTTGAGACTGTATAGCTTGTTGCTGTTGAAGAATTTTTTCGAATTGTTCTGTATCCATTTTTGCTTTTATTTTTTTTTCTCGTCGCCAAAGTATTTTTAACTACATTTGATCTTATAAAGAAACGATACAATTGTTTATCTAGAGACAACCTTTATTTGTGATAAAATTAGAAATTAATTTAAAATTTCAACAATAAACAAAAGTAAGAACAGTAAATCGTTATAAATTGAACTAATTCATACATTCCAAGTGCAGAAATTAATTTTACCTAATTCATTGTTTTTTTAAATTATCTCTAGACTTTTCCGATGTGTGAATTTTATATTTAAATACACAAAAACATACTAAGGAAAGATTTATTTTCGGATATAATATCATTTTTTCCATAGCTAATGTTAAAGTGTTGCTATAACAACTGTTTTGAGTAGATAAAGAGACACTTTAACCGCAAGTGTAGATAAAATGTTCTAACTTTTTATTTTCAATAAAATTTACAAATTTAAACACATTAAGGATTAAAAATAACTGAAATTTTACAATCAACATTATTAGAAATATGTATTTTTGGAGCATCATAACTTTTGCTTCCAAACTGCTTGAAGATATGCAAATAGGGTTTTTTTTGAAACGCTGAATACACTGGTGAAATCAGTTTTGCGATAGCAGGTAAAGAACACATTTTAATGGAGTTTAAAAATTTAATATTAGTCAAACTTAGAAGGCTTTGGATGAAACTATCGCTATTTCCGCGATTATTACTTCATTTTCGTATTATACGCGGTCAATTTAGTGGGTCTACACTATTTTTTTGCAAATCAACAGACATTAGATTTTCGATAAATAGCTAGACCTCCAATTATCTACTTTCGCCCCAATATTTATAGTCAGAAATTTTTTGCTTCCAAAATGCTTGAAACTATGTAAATAGGGTTTTTTTGAGACGCTGAAATAATTTTTGCGATAGCAGGTACAGAACACATTTAAATGGAGTCTAAAAAAATTAGTATTAGTTAAACTTAGTAGGTTTTGGGTAACTGATTCGAGGTATTGGATTGATTTTCAGGTCCGCCAAGTATACACTTGGATACAGCAATCTTATTGCTTATTGACTCTTCAATGTAAGATTCTGCAACGGATGACGATTTCCATCCACCCAAACGTTTAAGTTTTACTAGATTAGCTACAAAATTTACGAACATAGCTGAAGAACGACGGAAACAGTGCCCCGTGTACGTTTCTGAATTTGCAAGTTTCAAAAAATCTGCAATCTTCTTGGGGATATTGTATGTATATACAGGGTGAGTCATAACTATTGGGACATAGACTAAGGACAGGTTATTTGGACCAAAATATGGCTATTGGACGAAATATGCCTTAATATAATGTTGCTGAGAAAAAAGATACTGGATGTAAGAAGAAAAATGTGGTTTATGCAGGATGGAGCGCCACCTCATTTTTCATTAGCTGTTAGAAATCATCTTAATGACGTATTTCCTCAACGATGGATTGGCAGAGGCAGTGATTTTCAATGGCCACCAAGAAGTCCTGAGTACAACCCGCTAGATTTTTATTTTTTGGGACATATGAAGTCCTTAGTTTATGCCAATGAAATTAATACAGAGACGAACTTTGGAGATACATTCAAAATGCAGCTAATCTTATAAGGGGACAGAATAACATTTTTTTTAACGTCCGAAAATCCTTTATAAAAAGAATTAGAAAAGACATAGAAATCGGAGGAGAACATGTAGAACATTTAGTTATTATATTGTATTCTCAAGTAGTTTAATAATATTAAGAAAATTTTTGTAATGAAATAATACTAAAACCCTATTCAACGTAAGGGGTTACCACCCTCTTTTATCAACCCCGGTGCCAGTAAATTTTGACGGCATTAATAAAACACGAAATAACATCAAAAAGTATAATAAATTATGCTATTGCCGTCAATAATGATTTGACACTAAAATGGATACTCTACTTTCAAATTTTCAAAATTTTTACTGACTTCCGGTGCCATTTTTTTTTGACGGCAATAAGTTTAAATTTAATTTTTAACTACTACTGTTAATATAAACAGTACGCCGTCAGTAATAATTTTATACAAAATGACGTTTCCAGATGCAATGTTTATTTAATTATGGCGGAAAATCGGGCCACCAGAAATTGACGGCAGTGGTCCAAAAGTCTTAGTTACGTCGTTCCCCATAATTTTTACACGGTCTCTAGAGTAATAAAATGGCACCTAGTTTTTGTGCCGTCTAGTTGGGAACTATATTAGCAAAAAACGAAAAACAAAAATTAACTTTAACAACCTGTATCTTTTTTCTCAGCAACATTATATTAAGCCATATTTGGCCCAATAGCCATATTTTGGTCCAAATAACCTGTCCTTAGTCTATGTCCCAATAGTTATGAATCACCCGTATAGTGTTAATCCCCACTGGTTGAGTAGTGCACTTTTGCTATCGGTAATTCACAAAAAACTTACAGTGAGGTACGTTTTTGGGGCGCAAGACAATATACTTTTTCACAATTTCCAAGAAACTCATTCCACTTTTCTTGTCAGTAATATAAAATGACCTATCCTGCTTGGTTTCAGTATCAGATAATGAAACGATCATCACCGATTTTCTGTCGTCCACATTAAACACTTCTAATTTGTACAATTCATCGGACCTAGTCGCCCCATGTACACCAAAAATAGCAATAACCTTTATCAACATATAGGCGTCATCAGGAGCTTTTGTCAGAAATTCAATAGTGTTATCAGACTCCAGGATTTTGGACATTTTAGCTTTGTATCCTCCACTCAAGTTTTTTAGTAAGATGATTAACATGCTGAATTTAGAAATGTCACAATTTTCATTCACCAACAACGTATACTTCAGCATCGAATAATACGACCATAATGAGGATGGCATCGCTTTCTTTGACTTTTCAGAAAAATTTTTTCACTTACGCTATTGATATTCTTAATGCTTTTCCACTTTTTAAAAGTTACGGTAAACAACACAAATAGCGCTCATATGTCAAAACGTTCTGAGTACGTATAACCTCAAAAATGTCCAACTTTACGATAGAGCTGTCAGTTGCCAGATTGCAACATCAGGGTTGCCAAATCCCGTAATATAAAAGGCAACCCTCATATTTTCTTCAATATTCTACTAGCTTTCCAACTGACTAAATTATATTTTATTCTACAAATCGTTTTAGCTGAGTCACAATTATAGAATTTCAATTAGAAAAATTAACGTTTCAATCATGAAATTATTTTAAAAATGATTAAAGAAGTATGTTCTGTTTTCACCATAATTAATAAAGCTATTTTTAAATTTGATAACCCGACTATTCAAAAATATATAAGAATATTTTAAGGGCTCTGTAAGATGGTTACATCTCTACATGCATAACTGTAATACTTTTAAGAATATCTGGATAGCAACAATTCAACATTGTAACCAGCAATATTACCACTTGACTTTGTTTATTGTTAGCAAGGTTGACAATGATTATTATTCAAAAGGTTACATTGTAGTTTCTTGTATTTTTAACGTTTGACATTCGAAATACATATTACATTCATTTTACAAGGGAATTTTACAAATTCATTCATTCAACAACCTTTAAATACTTAAGTAGGTAAATTAATAACAATATTGTATAATAAACAAGTACTTTGAATTCGACAGATTATATTCAATTACATGAAACAACGAATTGTTTCTGGATACTACATATCACATTCTTAAGATAAGATAAATTAAGTCAGCTATTAGATTTACGATAGATTTTTGAAAACTTTAGTAGCAATCTTGATGGTTACTTTGATCTCAGTTTCGATTTATAATTAGTAAATTTTAGGGCAAAGGTGGGGAATGCCGGCCTCTAGATTATTGTGTTCCAGTTCATTTGTATTCCGCAAAAACATGCTGAGCCATCTTTAATAGCATTTTTGAACTCGCGCCCAAAGTATTATACCTATACACTGCACAAGTGGTTTGTCACATGGGTAAACAGTATCTGAGGTTAGTTGATGTAAGGTGAAGCGATTTTCAAAGGTGTATAATAATAACTGCTTTCAATAATATATGCACGGTAAGTAGGTTCACGTGTTGTACATTTCATACACTTTACGTAGAATAAGAGATTGCGGCCATAATTGCAAACGATACTGCATGCCGACAAAAAACCTGTTGTAGGTTAGATTCCGGTAATGTATGTATGTATAAGTTAGGAGTGATAATTACACTGCGACCTATAGGATCTATTGTGTCCCCCCTTACTTGCCATGTTCTGATATTTTCTCAGACTTATAGCAGCTCTTCGAGTCCTAAGAGATCTCTTCTGGTCATAGTTCCCCAGTAGTATCTTAGATTGCCTCAGTCCTTCCAGCTGATTCCAGTACTTGGATTTTTCTTTCTCCATTTCTTCACTTAGTTTTCCTAAGATTATTCTACTGCTGATCCCACAAGATGGTTCTGGTCCCAAATGTGGGGTTTCAGCTCCTTTTTTTGCCAGCTTATCTGCTGTTTCGTTCCCCTCTATTCCTATGTGTCCCGGGACCCATAGGAGGGTGACAGTGTTCTTCTGGCCAGTTCATTTAGTTTGCCCAGGCATTCCCAAACCATCTTCGAACTGATTATATTTGAACTCATTGCTTTGATGGCTGCTTGACTATCCGACATGATCACAATCTCTTGTCTGCGGTAGTTTCTTCCAATATTGAATTCAACACATCTTTCGATGGCGCGGACTTCTGCTTGAAAGATGATCGGGTATGTGCCCAAGCTTTCTGAGTATTTGGCTCTCGGTCCAAAAACTCCTATCCCAGTTCCCTCGTCTAGCTTGGAACCGTCTGTATACCACTTTATGGTATTCTGATATAAACTCTGTATGGTGTCTTCGTCCCATTCAGATTTATTACTCAACCTTGTGATGAATTTTCTCACAAAGTTGAATTTCTTTGGCATATCATCTTGGGGCATTTCCCAAGTTTGATCAAAATGAAGTGATCGGGGTTTTTCCCTGATAATTCCTTCTTTGATCATTCTATATATCGTTTTCTTCCTTACACTTTCTAACAGAATGTGCAGTGAGGTTAAGTTTAAAATCAGATTCCGGTAATGACGGCCGGCCGCCATTCCCTGCATAGCCTGCATATTGTTTTAGTTATTTTGGCAATCTACCGCGTATTTTTAACATTATTAGATATGAGAAGAATCAACAATCATTTCCTGATCAGATGCCACTACCTGGACCGTCAGGACTAAAGACACCAGAGAAGAAATAACAATGAGGACCTGCATTTTCGAATCTGATCCCATTACCTGGACCATCAGGATTGAAGACAGCACAGAAAAAAAATCCAATAGGAAACAACATTCAGAGATATTTGCTTTAACGCCCATGAAAGAAGTGTTAGATGAAAAAAAAAGACAAAAAACAAATTGACCTGAGAAGAAAAAATATGAAAGAAGACGCAAAAACAGAGGTACAAAACGAAAAATTGCAGAAGACGATTATGCAGAAGAACAAATAGAAACACAAAATAATGAGCTCAAAAGAAATGTTGAAAGAAGCTGTAACAAAGTAAAGATGCTCACAGAAGAGAGCACTTCAGAAGATGGTGAGAAGGTGAGAAGGAAGTGAAAGATGACATAATATGTATAATCTGTGGTGATAAAGGAAATCATAGGGTGATGTGGGATATATTTCGTCTGATCCCGGGCTTTTATTAATTTTATAACCATTTGTATTTCGCTTTTTAAAATCGAGGGACTTTCGTTGTTTGCAGTTAGACGAACCTCGTCTCTCTCTTCATTAAACAATGACTTTATGTAGGTTTCCCACTCTTTTATTTTGTTTTCCGTGTTTTGTATTAGTTGTTTTGTATTAGCGTCTACCAAAAGATGTTTAGAGTTCTTTTTGTAACTATGTGTAGAGTCTTTAACTTTTTTGTACATATTAAAGTAATCGTGTTTACTTTTATAGTCTTCTATTTCTTTGCATTTTTCGTCTATCCATTTTTCTTTTGCTTCTCTTATCTTTGCTCTTATTTCTCTGTTCAGTCGCTTATATTCTGTCAAATTCTTGTTTTTATATTTCCTTCTTTCGTTCATTTTATTCAGTATATCTGTATTCATCCAATCTTTTTTCTTTTTTGTTTTGTTTTGGTACTTCTTCTTCCGTGGTTTTTGACAAAATATGTTTGAGTTGTTTCCATGTTTCATCTGTCTTGTAATCTAGCTATCTTTGTACGGTCCACTATCGCCAGTTTTTGATTTAATTTAATGGTTACATTTCTTTTGTATGATTCTTCTCTTAGACAATTGATGTTAGTTTTAGGTCTAGGCTTTGGATTTTTTATTACTTTAAGTTTCGGGTTCATTTTCACTATTACGGGATTGTGATCTGTGTTGGCATCTGCACTTGGATAAGTTTTTGCGCTTTTGATGGAATTACGATATCTTTGATTGATTAGTATATAGTCTATTTGGTTACGTACTATTCTATTGGGTGTATGAAGCGGAGATATCCATGTGTACAATCTTCTGTAAGGCAACTTAAACCATGTGTTGGTTACCATCATATCGTATTGTTGGCAGAATTCTAAAAATCTTTCTCCTCTTTACCACCTTTACCCTAATACAAATACAGTAGTTGCTTAAATAAACAGTATCCAATGTAAAAAAATGCCCTGAGAACTTGCTTTATTATTCTCTATTATCAGTTAGGAAGTAACCTACAATACTTTTTATTAATAATAAGAGCAAGATTTGTTTCATTTTGTAAGAATCAAATTTTTATAGCAAATTTTTCCACATACTTTCTAGAGTTATTTTATCTACAAACGTTTTTGGCAAATGTATAGACCCTGTACAAACAAAACCATTCTTTACTTATCTCAAACGTTAAAGCAAAAGGTGACCAAAATACCGGCTTTACATTTAACGCTTGCATGGTACGTATAAACGAAATACAATTATTATTTCATCGATTTAAACCATGTGGGTAACTGATTACGAAACCAATGCGAGTTGTCAATATCGTGAGAAATAACCTTATAGGTTAGACTGGCAAAAAGAGGTCAAGTTTGTGCTTTCTTTTGGTATTCACCCAGTTTTTTCAGCGATTAAATTTGGCAATCACCTACTGACATTGGCCGTGGTACTACTTATATTATTATTAAATACATAGTAGGTACTGTGTGTGCGTATTGGTAGATTGAAATGTGTTACGACATTTATGGATTTTTAGCGATTTATTTGAAACAATTAATTAAATTAAACTAGTTTAGTTTGTTTGTTAAATTATTGAAAAAATAAACTTGGTGTTTATTATTTTTGACAAGTTAATTGTCCCTAATATTACATATTTTGATTTTTATTACAACCGTTTTTGGTTAAAAGACATGTGTACGATAATTTTAATTTGTTGTTATAAAGTCTAAAGATCAATGGCCTCTTAATATCGGTTGTGAACCAAATTTGGTATTTTTCATCGATTTTATATTTGTAAACCCTTCATATCCTTGAATCCATGTTAAGTAAGGCATAAACAACCCTGATTTTTGTTGCTACATTCTTTTGAACGATCATTTCTTCTACAGAAAATCGCTAAAGAGGAGCAAGAATTTTCCTGCTTACTGTCCAACGTACAAAATGTTGAACACATACCCTGAGTTTTATTTTTGGAAAGTCTAGTTGCAAGCATTATTCGTCTTTTTAGGTCTTAGTATAAACCATATTTTTACATAAAAAATCTAATAGCGTAAGATGAGGAAAATGTGCTGGCTACTCCATCGACCCACGCCTATCCATAGATTTGGAAATATTTGATACTGCCAGACATTATTTTGGTAATGCTGGAAACCATATCATTTTCGCTGGGGGTTGTGGGTTTGCTGCATCAGGATCTCCAACAATTATTCCCGCCCAAACAATAACCTTTTCGTGATATTTTGTATGTTCTTTCTTCATCTACTGCTTCTTGGACTAGTTTTTTATAATATAGCTAGTAATTTTATAGGGATGCATTTTATTTTCTTGTAATGTTCGAATAATTGATGAATGGCTAATATCGAACATTGGACTAGATTAGATTGGACTGGTATTATCATAGATTCGTTCGCGAGTGACCTTATGAAGATCGCATCAAACTAGCAGAGATTTTCTGCTTGAACAAACCTCATATTCAAAAGCACTGATATTTTGCAAGGTTAGCTTTGTGTTACGGTAAGAACAAACCAAGCAACAAAATGTTAGCAACATATATAGCTACTTGTATCTGGAGATATGTTATCAACAATGATGCGCCCCCAAACGACACTCAGTGTTGAATTAAAAACAGAAGAGAGTTTAATGTGACCAGAAAGAGTTTTTAAGAAATGGAACAAGACATTTTATTGCTGAATTTCTGTTGATTGATAAAAACTCGTTCGACAAAATTTGATTTCGAAGAACTTCCTTGTTTTGTATCCACCAAAAACTCAAATCAAAAGGTTGCTAACGTTTTGTATTTTCCTTTAGAGTAGTTAATTTGGATATTAACCAGATACAACTCATATATATTTAAAACACAGATTTGTAATTGATAGATTTGCTTACCTTGATCCTTAATTTTTCCTCGACGCATCTCTTCAACAAACTAAGAGGTCCGACGATTTTTTCCATTCTAGTAAAGACATTTTTTACTGTCCTACGAGCAGTAGAAGGAACGGGCACTGCAATGGAAATTAAAACATAGCAATCATTTAAAATTTTAATCTAGATTTGTGAATTCATTGAACTTCGTTTAAATTTTTATGTTGTTTATAGAAATTTCGCATTTTGAAGTAATTTACGAAACAATAAAACAAAATGAACTGACTTTATTAAAACTTATAAAAAAGTAATTACTCATAAATTACCACTAACTAAATAGCTACTTTAAGTGGGTCCATATTCCATCAGTTAATTGGTTTTAAATCACAATGGGTGATTCTGAGCAGTGTTTGAAGTTCTTTAATCACCATAAACCCTAACTTTTGCTCCGAATTGTGACAATTGATGAAAAATCGGTCTATCATTTCACTCCGTGGGGGATGATCCAAAAGTTAAAAATATATAACTGTTAAGGAATGGAAATTCCATTTGAAGAAGTGAAAAGTGTTGTTTCATCAACGAAATTGAGTTAGAAAAAATTATTTTTAAATTGGTTTAGATTGATTTGATGCTGCGAACCTCGCTTCGCTCGGCACGCAGTGATTCATTTATAAAGTAATATGGGATTTGAAGATAAAGCGTTTAAATTACTAATGTACAAAGACAAAGAATTGAAGATTTTTTAGGCTCCGTTTTGAAATTTTTGTTTTGTACTGGATGGTCTTAAATAAATGTTACCTACATTCCAAAAACTTGAATTAAAGTTTTTCCAGTTTATTCAAACGGGACACCCAGTATAAATATTCATCGTTGTATACTAGATGTTATCCCCTTCAACTTTACTATTTGCTGTCCTCACCTATTTGGTTTACAAACCGCTGCCACAAGTCCAGATCTGGGTAATTCATCTCACAGTAGCACTTAAATACTTTCTCGATGTTGTACTCCATAAAATCCTTTGCTATGAGGTAACCACATGCACTGGAGTCTCGACCTGCTTTGCATCTCATCTAATAAGACAGTGTGAGGTATTAGCCCTGTCAATTCTTCAGATTACAGTATCTAGATGTATGTATGTATAAATTAGGGGTGATAAGTACACTGCGAGCTATAGGATCTATTGTGTTCCCCCTTACTTGCCATATTTTGATGTTTTCTCAGATTTATAACAGCTCTTCGAGTCCTATTTTCCTGAGGAAGTTTAGGACATCGTCGGGCTTCAAATCAGGCAGATTCCCCTCTTCTATTTCATGTGCTCCTAGGTATCTAGCCCTAGAACTCTGCAAGGCAGGGCATTCTGAGAGTATGTGTATTGAGGTTTCATCCTCTTCCTCACAGAATCTGCACTTTGCTTCATCTGCTAATCCTAGTTTCTTCATGTGGCTTCTTAACCAGCAATGCCCGGTTAATATTCCCATTAGAATTCGGAGCCTTTTTTTACCGAGGTTGAGGCAGCTACGAGATCTCTTCTGGTCATAGTTCCCCAGTAGTATCTTAGATTGTCTCAGTCCTTCCAGCTGATTCCCGTACTTCATTTTTCCTTCTCCATTTCTTACCTAAGATTACTCTACTGCTCATCCCACAAGATGGTTCTGGTAAATGTGGGGTTTCAGCTCCTTTTTTTGCTAGCTTATCTTCTGTTTCGTTCCCCTCTATTCCTATGTGTCCCGGGACCCATAGGAGGGTGACAGTGTTCTTCTGGCCTAGTTCATTTAGTTTGCCTATGCATTCCCAAACCATCTTCGAACTGATTATATTTGAGCTCATCGCTTTGATGGCTGCTTGACTATCCGACATGATCACAATCTCTTGTCTGCGGTAGTTTCTTCCAATATTGAATTCCACACATCTTTCGATGGCGCGGGCTTCTGCTTGAAAGATGCTCGGGTATGTGTTCAAGCTTTCTGAGTATTTGGCTCTCGGTCCAAAAACTCCTATCCCAGTTCCCTCGTCTAGCTTGGAACCGTCCGTATACCATTTTATGGCATTCTGGTTTAAATTCTGCATGGTGTCTTCATCCCATTCAGATTTATTACTCAACTTTGTGATGAATTTTTTCACAGTTGAATTTCTTTGACATATCATCTTGGGGCATTTCCCAAGTTTGATCAAATTGAAGTGGTCGAGGTTTTTTCCTGATGATTCCTTCTTTGATCATTCTATATATCGTTTTCTTCCTTACACTTTCTAGCAGAATATGCAGTGGGGTCCAGTTTAAAATCACCTCCATTGCAGCAGTGGGGCAAGTTCCCATTGCTCCAGTGACAGTATCTAGATTCTCATTCACTTTCTGTTTAGGAAGAATAGAATATTCGTCCAGTAATATATGTAGTAGATATCGGATTTTATTCCCCAGCCTTTCAGTGATAAAGTACAAAAAATATTTAACACAACTTTTGAGTGAGTAGGTTGATGAACTCAGATTTTTAAAAAACACCAACAAAAACCAGATTAAATCATTGGTGAAGTAAATTTCATAGTGGTGATAGATCGGTCGCCGATGAATTCCGTGAAAGTCGTCCAAGACCGGTTGTCGCGCCACATAACATCGATGCAGTGCATGAACTGCTGAATTTATCAATCGCCACGAATTATGGAAATATGGTTTAAGTAAGAAACAAACCAGCAATGTGTGGATGATCCAAGACTACCCAAATTGGCGTAAAAAGTACTGTGGAGTAAATTGTTATTTGTTTCTTTTAAGTGGTACACTACCAGTTGTAGGAAAATTAGATAAAATACCATCAAAAAGGTGAATGTTTGAACCGTTAAAACATCGAACTGATAACTCATCCGCAGTACAGTCCTGATTTGGCACCAAATGACTTGATCCAGAATTAAAAGGTGAAGACAGTGGTCAACAATTTAAGAGCACTGAAGGGCAGATGAACAGTTCAAAAACCATATTTTGGAGGTGGAGGAACATAAAAGGGAATATTTAAAAAAAAATAAAGCCGATTTCATTTAAAAATATTCTACTCCTTCATTTTACTTTATTAATAGCCTCAGGTCTAGTCTGTTGTACTTCGGTTTTTAGCCTCAATTAATGTTGTCTGGCCTTTTTTTACTTGGTCCTACCGTTAATCTTCTTGCATTTGGTGATTTATATCCGCTATTCCTACAGTTCTATTTTCTATCATTCTTTCTGTGTATTGTTTCCACTCTATTTTTTTTGGTACCCAGTTGAAAGGTTTTTTCACACCCGGTAACACTGCTTCGCTCTCTGAGGAGATCTATTTAGGTTTGCCTTTCGTCCCAGCAGCTTTTCTGCACTTTTTTACTAAGGTAAATAAATGGTCCTTCGAGCCGAATAAATGTGCGGTTGGTTAGAATAAAAACGAAAAAATGAAAGTTAGATAGAATAAGTCACAATGACCAATAGGCTTTCTTGTTCTAAGGGGTTCTCAGTAGGGGTTCGTACAGAAGTCGGAAAAAAGAGAAAAAAAAAGCCATTAATCTTCGTTACCTTAATTTTAAAATTAAAAATAATGGTAGTAATTTGAGAATATTGTTAATAGAAAAATTTGCGTTAGAATTCATTAAATTTCCCGGTAAAACACGACAAAGTCAATAATGTCTTAATGACGGCTCCACTTTAGGTGCTCGTCCCAAGGTCGTCGTAAACTTAAGGTTATGTAAGAATAATTTCTTAATCTAAACATCATTATTATGCAGTTAGTGGACATTATTTTAAAACAAAAGGCGTAATATGCAACTGTTAACATAAAAATATTACGATAATTTTGTTTTGTTAAAAAATTTTGGTAGGTACTATATTTTTTTTTAATGTTTCGTTTGGAAGTTTGAAATTTCTTTAAGTGAATTGTATCGAGAAACTATCGACAGTTCATTTAAATTTAGATATTTTAATGGCAATGTTATGTTAGCAGTGTTTTGTGCGTAGACGTCATCGGTGAGTGATAGAGAGCAACGCCCTGTGTTCCTAGTAACCGCCTGGTTGTCTATGGTCACTAATTTACAGGCAACGTTGCCAACACCCGCGATTTTTATCCTGCTCGCACCACGAACCTGGCGAAAAATAAAAATGGCACATTCTTTTGTATTTCTAGTTGTACTAGGTGTCTCATTATATTTTGACCCCACTTATTTTCTTTATGGTGTAATTCTGAGCATTTCCTATTAGCTACAGAGATTGGGAGATTCTCAAAAAATATAGAAGTGGAGTGATTGTACTGGTTGTCGGTCAGTTTCTGGTTAATAGGTGTATATTTGGCTTTTAAATTATTATGAAAATAAGCATTTTTAATCTGTAATATATTCGCTAAAAATAAGAAATTAAAAAATTGTAACTTTTTCAATTGTCGGCCAGTTAATTTCAGATGACGGCCGGTCATGTGCTGGTTATCGGCCCTTCATTCAGGAATCAGGGTGGTATTAGGTATTATCAAAGAATATAGTCAGATGCATACAATAAATAAATAAAATAAATAACAATAAACGTAATAAAAAACCACTCTCGGAAAATTCCACAACTAAAGTTAAAAATAATAGTATTATACGTTACTAGGTCGGTAGGTGACTTATTACAGTACGAGTTAGATTACCGAAAATAAAAACGAGTACTGTAATAACGACCAGACTCTAACGACCATGTATCGTATTATATTTTATTTTATCCTGTTTTTGTAAATTAATAAATTCATAAAAATTTTAAAAATAGTTCGGAACTTGACTAGTTAGGTATAATAATACGGATTTTAAAAATAATTGAGTTTGCAAAAATTATTTTTAAACTAATTTAGATTTATTCGGTGCTGCGAACCTCGCTTCGCTCGGCACGCAGTGCTGCTCATTTGAATCATTTAAAATTTTAAAATATACTATTAATAAAAATAAAATTATTTTTAAATAAAAATATAAAATTGAATAACATTGACTTCTTTTTCAATATGGCAGTAAAAGTAAGTAATTAATTGTTTTATTTTTATATAGTATTTTTAAACGTCAAAAATGAAAAGTTATTGTCTTCCCTTAAGCAATCAGAGCTGCGTTGCTAGGCAACACATTACAGTACCTGATACCGTAATGTTCTACTTGCCGGCGCCAAATTGATTATGGGAAAGTGTATTTACTGGACAGTATGAAATAAATGAATTTTTTTTATTTCTAGAAAAAAATGTAATAGGTACCTAGTGTATCAGTTTCAGTTAAAACGTATTGGGATTTATCCATTTCTTCTGGATTTTTTTTCGTTAATTCAGGGTGTCATTTTAAGAAATTTACGAACCAAGTTTGTACAGGTTTTCAACCTTGTCTAATTAACAATTTTCTGTACTGTATTTAATAGTTCTTGTTTTTTAAGGGGAAAGCCACATTTGGCTAAATTGTTTAGCCATTCAACAATTCTCTCTTCTTTTTCATAACGTAAGACTGGGTCAGGACCAGTTCCTTATTTTTCATGGTACAACCTGAAATCCGGTCCTTATTTTTACTCCATTTTGTTTTTCTTGGATAACCGTTTCTCTAAATTATTTTGTAAATACTTATAAAATGTTCTTTTAGGAGTGTTCTCCATAATCTAGAATAAGGAAACATCCTTTAATTTAAAATTTATTCATAAAAATGTGTGAACTTTTAGAGAAAAAAGATCTGGCAGATAACTCGCAGATTTGGTTTCAACACCTAGTGTCGATTGTCGGCCATTTATTACAATTGAACATTTCAATCTGTTGAATAAAAGATTGGCCGAAAACTGAAATATAAGTATATCGTATACTAATTGCCAAATGAACAAGGAAAACCACATACGCGGTTTATTTATTGAAAAAAGTACAGCATCATCAGCCGTCATTAAGTTAAAAAAACAAAATGGTGTCATGGCGCCTGCAAAATGGTGTAAATTGAAAAGGGCGATAAACGATGGCGTCACCTTAAAGATAAATAAAACATGGTACCTACTTAAAAGTGGATAGAAAATGACCCCTGAGTTGCCAACTTAAAAGGGAGATGGCGTGTCCATGTTATCACAACAAGCTCTTGTTGTTGCCGTTTGGCGTATTGCGATAGAATATAATCAGTTGTGGTTTGATGATAACGTTTGGTATTAAGGTAGAATGATAAAAAAGTTTTGATTGAATATTTGCTCCATACCGCTTAACAGTTGAGCCAAAAAGTCAATTATCCACGGCGAAAAATTATAATCATTAAAAATCATTCATCTTATCCTCGAATTACGTAGGAATCTTTTTCTGACCATAGAAAGCAACGATGCAATATCTTTGTCTGAACTCAATCAAATTATTCAATAATTGGTGACATTTATTCCAACAAATTATTATTAAAATAATGTACATTTATAGATATTAAACATATTATGTTAATATTTATTATATTGCCTAGGCAAGCTAAATGAACTAGGTCAGAACACTGTCACCCTTCATCTATGGGTCCCAGGACACATAGGAATAGAAGGCAGATGAGCTGGCAAAAAAAGGAGCTGAAACCCTTGGATCAGAATCGTCTTGTGGGATCAGCAGTAGCGCAATCTTAGAAAAACTAAGAAAATAAATGGAGCGGGAATCAGCTGGAAGGACTGAGACAATCTAAGATACTTTTAGGAAACTACTACCAAAAGAGATCTCTTAGCTGCCTTAACTTTGGTAAAAAAAGGCTCTGGATATTGAAGGGAATATTAACAAGGCATTGCTGGTTAAAAAGTCACAAGAAGAAGCTAGGGTTAGTATGAAGCAAAGTGCAGATTTTGTGAGGAAGAGGACGAAACATCAATACAACTAACGCTGCATGGCATGCCTTGCAGAATTTCTAGGGCCAAAAAGATTAATAAAATCTTATAATTCCAAACAGGCCAAATATAAAGGACCAATATCTTACAATGACATGAATTATGTAAATCTTTAAACAGACCTTTATAATAGAGCATTAAATAATAATCCTATAGGAAAATATCTTTTTCCTACGCCCACATATGAAAGTGCTAGTTTGCACACTTATTTGTACTTAAGAAAGTAGCTAATATCAATACACGTATTGAAAAGTAAAAAAATATAGTTCTATGATCTGTGACATTTACGTCAAGTTTATCAATAGTAAAAACATATGAATGTCAAAGCAAGGACCATTTATTTTTTTTTAATCTTCCTTGTGTCAAATATTGTATTGTAATTGCCAATACAAATTTTTCTGTATAAAGTAAGAATAAAGAATAAAGTTTCTTATAGGTTTTTAAATTTTTATAAAATAGTATTATTATTTTTATAAAAACACTTTTAGAAAGAAGAACAATTTATTCTTCTTTTTTATATTGTGCTGTGTTCCGTGCATGTGTCGAATGTGGATTTTTGAAGTTATGTTTGTGTTTCTGTTTACAATTATCTTTGTGTCTATTATTATTACATTACTTTGAAAATATTTGAACTTTGTTGTGATTTGTGTTCAAATACATACTACGTATACAAGAAAACTCAATTGACATTATAAAGTGTTATAAAGATTACTGGGTTAAGCATTTGAAATAAAATTTGTTCTCCAGATACTGAAGTTCCAAGGCTGATTGGATTTTACCACAAAATAAGGTGTATTCTGTGATTTTACTTTAAAAAATACTTTTGTTCAAGGATTTTTTACGTGGTCGTAGGAAAAATAGTGTACATAACTCGTTGGAACGTGTATTTCTTGCACTCGTTTAGTTTCTGCACTCGTGCAAAATATTACACTTTCCACACTTGTTATGTAATATACTATTTCCTACGACCACATATGAAAGTGCTAGTTTGCACACTTATTTGTACTTAAGAAAGTAGCTTATATCAATACACGTATTGAAAAGTAAATATCAATACACGTATTGAAAAGTAAAAAATATAGTTCTATGATCTGTGACATTTACGTCAAATTTATCAATAGTAAAAACACATGAATGTCAAAGCAAGGACCATTTAATTTTTTTTAAATCTTCCTTGTGTCAAATATTGTATGGTAATTGCCAATACAAATTTTTCTGTATAAAGTAAGAATAAAGTTTCTTATAGGTTTTTAAATTTTTAAAAAATAAACATATTTTTATTCAGTATTATTATTTTTATAAAAACACTTTTAGAAAGAGGAACAGTTTATTCTTCTTTTTTATATTGTGTTTATGTTCCGTGCATGTGTCGAATGTGGATTTTTGAAGTTAGTTTGTGTTTCTGTTTACAATTATCTTTGTGTCTATTATTATTACATTACTTTTCAATTAATTTCACCAACTGACCATTTTACTTTTAATTTTTATAGAGCCCACAAAAAATTAAAATGTCATTTATCTAATAAAGAATTTTGATGTGAATTCCTGAGAAAGGTGGTTATTTGATTTTAATTAATTATATTTCCATGCAATATATAAACTCGTTTAAATCCTAATTTTTAACATGACTAACAATTAAAATAAATTTTATAAATAAATTTAAAATATTTATTGTGATAAGAAATATTGGGGCCGTAGGAAAAATCGTGTACACAACGCGTTGGAAAGTGTATTTCTTGCACTCGTTACGTTTCCGCACTCGCCACTACGTTGCTCGTGCTAAAATTCACTTGTGCGTAATACTTCACTTTCCACACTCGTTATGTAATATACCATGACGTAAAATAACAAATTGCCAGTTATTTGTAAAACTCTTTTTAACTATTTTTCAATTATATTTATACCTATGGATATATACCTACAATTGGTAGAAAATTGTAAAAAACATGAAGATTTGGAAATAAAAACTTGAACTTTTACACTCACATTATTCTATAGTAATTTCTGATTTTCTGACTCGAGCGATTTAGACAAATACTCTCTCTGCATCACAAACTTGGCACTGGATGAACTATTTCTTTTATAGCTCTTGTGTATTATGTAATTTCGGTATTTCTCAGTAGTCTTCTCTTCGTCGATCGTTCTTGTCAGTGTCTTTTATCGCTTATCTAAGCGATATTTTTCTGATTACTAACTCATTCACTAATATATTTTTGCAAACCGTACAATTTTACAGCCGTGAATGAAACTTTACCTAAATTTAGTCGGTTTTTATTTTCAACATAACCCAATTGATTTTAATATACATTCAGAATTAACTGGCAAAGAATTTTTTTTAAATAATTACTCATTTAATTACTATTAAATCGGTAAAATCATTTTTCTAATAGGAAACATTACACCATCCCATAAACATATCGTATATCTTTTGAACTATCGCCGATGGAATATATTCCGCACTACAAAAAACCTTTTTTATGTTCTTAAAGTCGTAAAATTGATGCATAGTTGGGATGTTGAAGGTGTATTGTAACTTATTTAGTCTTCTGATGATAGACTAGCTTTTGCTCTAGCCATAACCGACTAGAGAGAAAGAGAGAGAGATGGATATGTGCAAACTTAGCCTAGGAGGTTAACGAACTCCACGGCCAATGTTGCTAGCCTGCTTGATATGTGTTTATTGTATATACACGAACCTACACAAATGAATAGATGAACGATTTACGAGGAGATTGCGGTAATTAAAATAAATTTTATCCTAAGGACATTATTGTCAAACGCCTTTTTATAAAGTAATTTTCTGCAAAATGTTGGGACAATTCTGTATATGCCTTTTTGAAAAATTGTAGATGGATTTCTGGAAATTATTTTTTCTTTAATATTAAAGTACTGTTTGATTTGGAAGTAAGTCTTAATATTTTTGGTGGATAATCGTAAACAGTTTGGAACTTGGAATCAGCATGTAAAATAATTAATTAGAATTTTATTAAGTTGAATTACATCCCTGTGACCTAATTTCCACAAGTTTTAACTTGCCACTATAGCAGAAGTGGTTTTTGCAATAAAATATACTGCATTTAAACTGGGTGTTCAGATTTTTATGTCACTTAGTATAACTTCTTCTTTGTGTTTTTTGGAATATATCCTGGTGGATAATTTACCCAGCCAATAAAATAAGTGATATTCTGTCAAAATGGGGAAAAAATTAAGTACCTTATAGTCAGATATTGAGATAGGCTTAATAATCTAATTTTAATTCCAAAAGTGACTAGAAAGAAGAGTATGAGGAAAAAACCTAACTGATAAATAATAATAAAATGAAAATCTTAAAAAGAATATGGATCCATTGTGTAAATTCGATATCAATTGCTATTTATTTTGTTACTGAGAAAAGTAATAATTGTTTCCATTTACTTTATAAATTGGAAAGCAGCCACATTGTAATGCAACTATACCTATGTTAATTATTCTTGGGTTAAATCATTAGGAATCATCAACAACATTCATTTTCACTTTCTTCTGACCAAATTAAATATTTGCAATGATTATTAAAAAACTAGAAAAATAAGTCTCCATTCTTTTAATTTTAAATAATTATTTATTCCATGAAACAAACTTTGAAGCATCATTAATACTCTGTACTCAAGTATGAGATTATCATCTATATTGTCTTTTTTAAATTGAGTACCTACTTGAAGAAGTATCAATATCAATTACTGTTTGTCAAACATTTGAACACAAAATCATAGAAGGCATTTTTCATTATGTTTTATTTTAATTTTATCTTTTAATTTTATATATATCATAAATTACATTTCCTATTCTAGTCTAAAAATAACATTTACCACAAATAGTTATTGATTTACATTTACTTAAGAAATTTCTACTGTCTATTTTTTACTAATCAATATTTTGATAGGTATTCTAAAATTTGTATATATCTTGTGTCCTACATCTAGTTTCAAAACTTTTCCTAACATATGGTTTGTATAAAATATTTTACTTAGAAAATGTTCAGTAGTAGTAGTAGTATGGAAATTTCATTTTCCACATGTAAAGCTTATTTTCGCAGTCTTATGCTTATATTGATAAAAATGTGCCTTTGATGAAAATAAAATATAAGCTGCCAACACTTTTATATGTACTTACGCATCAATATATAAACTGAAAACATATTATGTCAGAACTATCTATTTATTCTATCTGTTCAATCATACTTATTTTAAAATAACTGAGTAAAATATCTAAAATTGCATAACTTAATTTTACACAAACTTCCTAAACTTTTTGTATTCTTATCGTATATTATTTATTCGTTAATATTAGGTTGTTTTAATGAATTTTGCATAAATATAAATATAAACAATATCACCAACTGTTTATTAAACATCTTATATGAAGTGTGAATATTGTTAACACATTCTTTTATAAACATTCACGAAAAAATCAACAGTCAGTGACCTTTAATAATTTACAAACTAAAAAAAAACAATTTTTCCCTAAATAAAATAATTTCTTTAGAATTTAGAAAAAATAAGGTATCGGCAACGCTGTTTTAAAACCATGTGTATTTGTGAGGTTAGCTATTTATTTACAAATATTGAAAAATAAACTAGATCAATTGAGAAATTACTTACGTTGATGTTCTTTCCATCTTCTTTCGATCTTTGCAGGCTCTTGTTTAACAGTAGTTTTCTTTACGTATAAATCTGGATTATTCTCTCTGTCCATGGCAGACTTATATGCTGCCAAGTTGTCATATTTTTTAGCATTACTAACGGGTAATCGTAAATTTTGACTGGACAATGCTAATAAGGGATCAAATTTATCGCTAAAAAAATCTAGTTGCGGATTATATTGTTCGTTTTCTTCAGTTGTTTCACTATTTTCAGCACTGTTTACAATATCCGCCATTGCCGTGCAAAATTAAAACTGGAATAAAATATAAATTTCTCAGAATGGTTTCCTTCCACATAAACCAACAGCGACCTCCGGTGGACGCTTACGAAAGTTGTATAACACATTACAGGTTTCGTCTTATCCCATTGCCTAATTATTATAAATTTGCACATGGTGGCCTTGGATTAAAGTTTTAACCATCGGCGTAGTGAAAAACTATTTTTATGGGAATAACGGTTTTTTAAATATTAATAATGAAAATGAGAGTGTAGAAATTTCACAAAATTATTGTGTAAGAATGTAAATGAATTTCATTTTAATTGTACAATAATGCAACGGGTACTTGAAGCGAGAAAATGTACATTATCGTGAAAGCTATAGAAATGATTATGCTTATTACATCATTTAATAAACTTTCTATTTCTAAATTGTTTAATAAATAAAATACCTTATTTATCTTCGGTCTATTATTATTACTTTTTTAGATCTAGTCTAATTGATACTGAATTCTTAACCTGCATTTTTTTCTGCGATTTAAAACAAAATTTAAAGAAATAATTCTGTTATGGCTACAACGTTATATTTTTTTACGTTATTTTATTAAAACAATTAGGCTCTTTTGGTGAACATTTTGTCCAGATTTTTATCAATAAGTACATAAAATTATTCTATTAAAAATAAATATTGCTGATTTTAATTAACGTAATAAAATGGCATGTTTAACCGCTAGAGTGCATTGCAGTGTGTTGACCTATACCAATTACGATTGTTGTAATATTTAAGCGTAGTTTTCCATTTCGGTGCATTTTCTCAACAGTACAGGTTGACTTTCTCCGTATGCGACCTCTACGAGAGAAATGAACTTTTAGCTTTTAATTAGACTAGTGAAAGTGACGTAACTAATGAATAACTTCAATGTACAGGGACGGACCTAACACACTATATAGATTTTTAATAATATTAATTAATAAATGGCACTTTTATGTATTTTAATAACTGCTACTAAAGCTAACGCAGAATAAATAGAATAATAACACAGTATATATTTAAAATATAAAAGTATCTCTCATCTAAAATGTTGTTAATTTATAGCCGTATTGTTTGACAAGGGAGGGTTGTTGCCAAACAAAAAATATCGATGTAAAATATCAGTTATAGTGTTTTCTTCGTCATTTGTGTTCCAATAAATCCATTTTTATGATTAAATTAAATACTTTACTGGATAACAAATAAACAATACAAAACAATTGATGCAAATATGAATGGATTCTTGCCTTATTATCAAACTGGACAAATCTCAACTTACCTTACTATTTTTAAAATATGGCAACATCCAACTATGACGTGTAACGTTATTCGTTTTGCGTTCAGTATAACCTAGGTTATTTAATAATTATTTATTTAAATAAATTAAGAATATACGTACCTGTCGAATAGAAACTTTTCAGTAATTAATATAATGAATAGTTTGTGAATCTTTTTTGTTCTTTATAAAGGATGGGAAAGAAAAACTCGTAAAGAATGTTTTTCCATAAAGGTCAATGATATTGCGTATACTTTTACTTAACTGAAAGCGGTATTTATAAATAATACTCAACAGTTCGTTCTCGTTTGTTTGAGAAAAAAAGACAGGAAGTGAATTTTTATATTTAATGAAAATGTTCTATGAAAATAAAACTTGAAAATATTGTTCTGTCAAAATAAAAATAATAATTGGTACTATAGGTGCTATTATACTAGGGCAATGAAATAAAAAGGAAATTGGATGGATAATAATTTGATAGCATATTCTAGAAGGCATATTAACTTATGAACAGCCATTTTTAAGCATTTTAAACCATACGTTAATAAACTTTTAAGATATTTTTCATTTCGATTTTATTCTACATAGCATGCACTGAATTTAACAGCTTGTTTTGGTCTATGAACTTCTAATGGTTTTATTTAATTGTCCGAAGAAATGAACTCTTTTATGTTGTGGCAAGCATTATTATTGAAGCTGTTAGTGAAAGTTTAAAAAAATATTAGATAATATTAAAGTAAGTGTATTATTTATGGTGTTATGACACCGATAACTAAGGACATTAACTTCTGTCTAACTACTTTGGTGGTCAGAGTTTATGCTTATTATAAATGTATAGTAATATAAACAAATATTAAATATTGTTAAACTCCATTTCATTTTTTGTGTTTTAATACCCTGTGATTTAATATAACAAAATGTTGCACTGATAACAATATAAGTACGATAATTTGAACAAAATTAACTTTATACTCCAGATAAATGACACAATCAAAAAAGAAAGCTTTAATAGTAACTGGTAACTGTATGATCGATTTGTAAGCATAACCAAAAATAAAAAACGTTCCTTAAAACTAGTGCTGTGAGACGTTGACATGTGCTGTCTCGTAACTACAGAACACATAACTGTCAATGACATAGAACACACTGTTATAAACGTCATAGAATACTTGTTGTCCCGTGACATAGACGTGGAATACATAACGGATGACAGCTGGCATGGAACACATGGAGTACATTGTTGTCCCGTGACACAGCTGGTGGCCGACAGAAGGCTAGTCGAAAAACGAAGGGTTATAAAAGAATGAGCAACGTAACAAAGAACAAAAAAACTTAGAAACTAACAAACTAACATATTGAATGAATTAAAATACCTTTGTGTATAGGCTCTTAAAATATATGTAAGAGGAATAAATTAGTTTGGGGGCCATGAGCGATTTGCAAAGGTATATTTGTTTATTTTGATAATCAATTAAAGTTTTTTTTTATACTCGTATATAACTGATTTATTGAATTTGATCAGAACAAATTAAAACAAAGGTTGAAAGAAATACAAATATTATCAAACGAAACAAATGACTGTATATTTAAAAAGATCCTGAATGCCTGGATTTAATTGACACGTCAAGATGGGCGTGATGGGCTGAAACACCGAGATGACGTAGGTACCTGAAATTAGATATAAAAACAGTCTGAGTATTCAATTTGCTATATATAGTAAATATTTTATTCAAACAAAGATTAGTATATTAAAATCCCCAAAAAAAAAATACAAGTGTTAATAATTTACTAGGTGTCTAAAGCGGTTGAATCGTTATATAACATTTTAATACTTTAACTTTAATTAAACAGAATTAAATGTCTAATTATATAGGTATATTAGCAAGGGGCACAAACTCTCCCCGTGCATGTAAGGAATGTGTGGCACAAACTCTCCACAAATAACATAACTTCTGTAAGTGGCGCAATCTCTCCACAGTACAGCAAAATAATACTAGTCTGCAAGTGGCCCAAACTCTCCACAGTACAGTAAAATAATAATAGTCTGCAAGTGGCTCAAACTCTCCACAGTACAGTAAAATAATAATAGTCTGCAAGTGGCTCAAACTCTCCACAGTACAGTAAAATAATAATAGTCTGCAAGTGGCTCAAACTCTCCACAGTACAGTAAAATAATAATAGTCTGCAAGTGGCTCAAACTCTCCACAGTACAGTAAAATAATACTAGTCTGCAAGTGGCTCAACCTCTCCACAGTACAGCAAAATAAGGTTACTCTGCAAGTGGCTCAAGCTCTCCACAATACAGAGGGGGTTGTAAGGAAACAAGGATGTTAATAATCACCCTGTAGCAGGAACGGACGAACCGCAAGTGGCGCAAACTCTCCACAATACAGTATAGGTTTATGAATAAGGTTACTCTGCAAGTGGCTCAAGCTCTCCACAATACAGAGGGGGTTGTAAGGAAACATGGGTGATATTAATAATCACCCTATAGCAGGAACGGACGAACCGCAAGTGGCGCAAACTCTCCACAATACAGTATAGGTTTATGAGTAAGGTTACTCTGCAAGTGGCTCAAGCTCTCCACAATACAGAGGGGGTTGTAAGGAAACATGGGTGATATTAATAATCACCCTGTAGCAGGAACGGACGAACCGCAAGTGGCGCAAACTCTCCACAATACAGTATAGGTTTATGAGTAAAACTGCAAGTAAAAGGCATAATTGAAATACTCTGTGATATAGACTCACTATTAAACTATATGTTTGTAAAATAATAACTTTCAAAACCAAATAACAAGTCAAATGCATAATTGAAATACTCTGTGAGATAGACTCACCTATTCAACTCCTAATGACTTATACAAGACACTACAATTCACAAAAACTTTCAATGTATATATATCTATTTATTATATTTGGTATAAACTGATGTCTTAGGTAGTCACTAAAGAACTGAACTCTGAATAGTTTTAGAAATATTCTTTTACCCTCTCATTACTTCAGTCTTACCTACCTCTCAAAGATATGAAATATGATACTTTATCGATTTCACGCAATTGGCTGTTCTCTTTATCAAAACATGCATTTTTGAAATGTTAGGTCATATTCATAATAGAATTTAGTACATTTGAAATAACAAGAGACCCTTTTTTTTTAAATAACAGGGTGAGATAAACATTAAAAAATAAATGTCTTACATATATAAATATATCACTGCATGTTAAATTTTTGAAATAAAGCCACTCTAATTAATAAATGGAAAAGTAGTTAGATGTCTACTGTTTAGACAAATAATTGGTATTGTATACCTAGATGGTAAATCACAAGGATAATAATATAATATAGTATATTATTCAACGAGCATATAATAGCCATTACATGCGAGCAGAATTCTATACTTTGTCCACGACAAATAGAATTTACTTAATTATAAAAAATCTGCATGATAGCACGGTAGCATAATATTATACACTCCAATACACACATAAGTAATATGTGTTGCCTATACAAAATATACTTTGGTGCGGGAAGCTGTCACACACGAATAAGGAACCAGGTTTATTTTCAAAGTTTTATGTGATCTTTTTAGTATTTTTGGTTTGTAATTTTGAGGTGCTAATAGTAACACTATACTTGAGGAAGCACATGTATTATTAATGTTTTATAAACTGTCTTGGACAAAATATATTATAGACAAGCTTTTAAAAGTATGTGAACATCATGCAATGCATGTCCATAATAGACAAATGAAACTTATGATCATTCTAATCTAATTAAATTAAATTATTGAAGATGAAAAACGTTAATCTAATTTCATTGCTTTTTGTATGTCACGTATCTTGATAAACAAGAAAAATAATAATTCATTTTGAATAAATTGATATGTAATATCTGCAAACTAGAGTATTTTGTTTTTATCTGGTCCGAAAAACATGCGAAAATAATTTCGGCATTTAACAGATTGATCAATTGTGTGTTTTTCATAAAAAGTTATATTTATTTATTTTTCTTTATAAAAGATTTGCTAAGTTTTATCCAATATTTTTTTCTTTTGTTGCAGATTAAAACAAAATCAAGGTTCATGTTTTGGTTTAAAATTCATCGAGACATTTCCAGGTATGTATGTTGATCCAAGTATGGCCAAGCTATGGAGATGGAAAATAATCAGAAAATCGAAAAAGTACTAGGTGTTATTTTATGCTTTGTTTTAATAAATGTGTAGGGAAATTTTTTAAGAAGGGCATCTTGTGCGGCAAAAACAAACAAACAACATTTAGGACAATTGACATTTAGGACTTTTAAAATTTAGGAAATTAGGCAATCCAAACCACGTGATCAAATATGGCCATCCAGGGCAAATATTTGTGACAGTTCAGATATAAAACCATTGTATCGAAAGGTTTTGCTATGTTTAAATCAATTTTTGTAGTATTTGTGTGAGATTTGTTAGCTATTTTGAGATGGAGAGTAGTTATTTAAAGAAGTTATTACAAGAACATCTTGATATTAGTAACAGGTAATGATGAAAACATGCAAAATATTTTGTTTACTTATTAATGTTATTAAGATAATTGTGAGACAAAATGGTTTCATTTTGAGTGAACCTTGGTATTGCAATAATTGCTCAAAAGCAATGACTAGGTAATTATAAATAAAGACTTTTTTTAATAATACAATTTTTTTTATTTTTCACTTTTAATTAAAAATTATTGAACAAATTATCTTGAACGGCTTCCACAACCAACCACAATACAAGTTGTAGGCATTTTCTACTAAACAAAACACACAAATAAAGTCAAAAAGTTAATAAAAACTAAGACTTTATACTTTATCAATTACAAACACCTTCAATAATCACGAAAACAGACCTTTGCCGGAAAATCAAACAATTTTTCTATTACATAAAGCCACGATCATATATAAATAAACGTTGTTTACTTTCAATATTTGCCCTGGGACGCCATATTGGAATTTATTTGACAGGTTGTTGGATTGCCTAATTTGGGATATTTGACATTTAGGATATAAATGTTTCAGCCAAAAACCTGTCACATTTTGCTTTTCATAATATTGTAAAAAAAAATGGTGGTTTTTTGGTCATGTTATCAGTTGTAATTGAACTGGTGCAATGAAAATTAATTCATTTTCATTACACGAGTTAAATTTACAAAGAAAATTTTATGAATCAAACAAATCGTATTGTCATTGTCACTGTCAGTAATTAAGTCGGTATTTATTTTAAATGACGTGATAAACGCATGCTCTTTGGTTAAAACAACAATCAAAAAATAGTCGGAGCATTGTGGAAATGTCAAATTATGAGTTAATGAAGTACAAATTCATTATTTACTATTGTTAAGGACCCAGTACTTTTTCGATTTAAGAATGTTAATTTGCTAGGTCTAGCAGCACTTTTACAAACTTAAAACTCATCCATAATGATGATGTATGATAAAAATGTTATGCTCTTCTTTATTATTACAGATCTCTTTTGATAAATTATTGTGAGGCATCTAAAATAGGATATAGACTGGAAACAGTATCGATTTATAACTGGGAAGGAGGTTAGCAACGTGGAGGGGGCGCATACCCTCGGGGGCCACCAGTTGCCCATGTCGTTGGTGATGCCATTTATCGACAACGACTTATTATGGAGTTCCGATCATGATGGTAAAATGGTTGATTTATCTTCCTGCCTTCAAGTAAGACCAATGAAAATCGAATTTTACATAAATAATTTAAAAAAAAAATTTATTTTTGGCGTAATCATTCTCCCCTAAAACAAATTTAATTTAGTTTATATTTATATATTTTTTTTTCATTTTTAAGCGAATTAATATTTTTATTAATATAATGTTTTAGGATGCCTCCGTGGCCGTTGGTCAACAAAACGTCGCCACCGGCGCCAATGGTTTGGGAGAATTATCTCAATCCGATCTCAGCACCCTCTCTGTACCATCAATGCAAGAATCCAACATAGCCGATGAAGATATCTTTAAACATCTATCGGACACAACTGCCATTGAAATTGAAAGTATTTTAAGCGAATTTAGTCAAACGCCTTACATCAAGGTAAATTAATAAAATAAACCTGTAGTTTATTTATTTATTATTTATAAAATATGAAGTTAAAAATGTATTAGTATCGCCATCTACATACGAAGTAACGAAACTTCGAGAAGTAATACAGCGAAAGGTTTCTACAATATTTTATTTTAAAATGTTTATGTACATAATATATAATGAAAGCAGGTAGTCTTGTTTTTATATCATTTTTTTAAATCGAGTTTGAAACTTGATAGACGATTAATCACTTATTACAGTCAACTGTTTGAAGGTAATATTAATTAACAAATATTACTAGGTAGTGAAATAATAAAAAAGGTTCTTTTCTTCTTCTTCTTCTGTATTTTGGCCTCCACCTAAACAGTATTTGGCCAGCGCTGGTTTTCGCTTTGATTTATTTGAACCAAAGCTTATTATTTTCTTGTTTCACTTTTGATGACTTCTATCCCCTATTCTTCTTGTGGGCTAGACATGTTAACAAAAAAGACAATCACAACAAAGGTTGAAACTCTTCTCGCTCAGGGGCAACGGCCGAGCATTACACACATTTAGGATGTTGCCTCGGATATGAAATATCAGGATAGGGTTCTTGTTAGGAAGGATTTTTTTTTTTAATATTTGTTTATCTGTTTTTCTTTTCTTTTATATCTCAATTTTGTATATATTGATAAATTTCATAATTAGATTTATAATATTATAATTTTCTCCGTTTAAAATGTTGATTAATGCAATTGGTGTGGGTATTTTCAGTTCAATTAGTTTGTTATATAAATCAAAATTGGTGGTTCGGTTTATGGGGCATCCGAAAAAAATGTGATTTAGATCTTCCATTTGTCCACAGATACAATATGGGTCAGTAGCACATCCTATTCTAAATAAATGTTTTTTGTTGCGGCAGTGTCCCGTTCTGAGTCTGCTTAATATTGTTAGGTGTCTTTTATCTATAAATGGAATTTTATAGAAGAACGGTGTTTTCGGGAACTCGTTTTGAATTGACTTGTACCATTTTCCTTTGTTTGTAAATGATTTTTTCCAGTATTCGTTATGTTCAGTTTTAATTTGTTCCTTAAAATGTATATATATGTCTTCTTTATCTATATTAAATTTTTGGTCTGGTACATTAAGATTTCTTCCGATCTGTGCTAGTTGATCAGCAATTTCGTTCCCTATGACTCCAGCGTGTCCCGGAATCCATGCTAGAACAATACTGTGATGTTCCTTTACCATGTCCACTATTAACTTCTTCCCCATTAAAGCAGTGTATTTAAATTTACCCGTTATTTGATTACTGAGGCTTTTGATGGCACTTTGCGAATCGGAGAATATTATTATTTTTTTTAATCCTTTATTTTTTGCTATTTCTATGGCTTTAATTATCGCGATTATTTCCGCTGTACATATTTGTATGTGATTATGTAGTCTTGAAGAAAGTTTGCAATTTATAGAAGGAATATAGACGCTGCATCCGACCCTGTTGTCTTCCGGATTCAAAGATCCATCTGTGTAAATCCACGTATATTCACTATATTTCGGTGCAAATTCGTTTATGAATTTTTGTTGTGAGTATATTTCGTCTTTTTTTGTTTCACAGAATACCGTGTTAATTCTCTCCGTTTGATATTTTATTTCTTCTTTAAAGCACGGATCTATTTCGCTTGTGTAAATATTTTGATTGGTTTCTTCAATTCGGTTTCTCGCTTCAATTAAGTACGGCCATTCTTTGTTTTTCCAATATCCTGATTTTTCTTTACACTTTTGCCATAGTTTGTAAATAATTTCTTTCAAAGGATTTTGATCTTCTGTGTATATTTTTAAATAGAATTTAACACTTAATAATTTTCTGCGGTATTCTAGAGCCATTTCTCCACATTCTGCTAAAAGACTATTTGTTGGAGTAGATTTCATGGTTCCAGTTATGATTCTTAGTGCTTTATATTGGATTTGGTCCAATTTAGTCAAGATTTTTTGGTTACATGGTTTGAGTGTAGTAAAAACATAATCTAGATGAGATCTTATTAATCCTTTATATAATAGTAATAATGTCACTGGGTCTGCTCCCCAGTATGTTCCACAAACAGCTCTCATTATATTTAACCCCTTGTTTACTTTGTTTTCAGTGTGTTGAATGTTTGATCCCCAGTTTAAGTGTTTGTTCATTATTACCCCTAAATATTTAATATTGTCCTTGAATTCAATTTCCTTACCGTTTATTTTGATGTTTTCACCTGTTGCTGTTGCCAATTTTCTTCTATTATTTCTGAACATCATTGCCGCGCATTTGTCAATGGATATTTGAAAGTTATGCTTTGTAGTCCACCTATGAAATTCGTTTAGGTATTTATTCATTTCTTTGACCATTTTTTGAGGGTCTTTTCCTTCCATTGTAATTACCATATCGTCGGCGTATTGTATTATCCTGAATTTTTTGTTAATGTTATGTACCGAGTTTGTGTAAATATTGAAAAGGACCGGGCTCAGGGGTGAACCTTGTGTTAAACCTTGACTGTTGTTTTTTGGTCCTATTAGATTCCCTTCTATATCTTTCACATATAACTTCCTATTGCAGAATAAATTGAATATAAAGTTTGTTATTTTACCAGGTATTTTAATTTCCCTCATTACGCTATATAGCATATGTAAGTTGACACTGTCATAGGCTCCCTTTAAGTCGATAAATACTGCTAGTAGGAGCTTTTTTTCAGTGAATGCTTCTAAAACCGAATGTGTTAATAATGATATAGCTTCATTGCATCCTTTGTTTTTACGAAATCCTAATTGGAATTTTGAGAGTATTTTTTGATTTTCGATTATCCATTCTATTCTTGTTTTTATGATGCCCTCTAACACTTTACCCGCGCATGATGTTAATGCAATAGGTCTATAACTGTTGTGATTTTCTTTATTTTTTCCGGGTTTCAGAAATGGGAGTATTATGGTTTCTTTCCATTCCATCGGTATTTTATTTGTTTCAATTATCTTGTTATAAATCCTAATTAGTTTGTTTTGTAAATTTTTATCTAGATTTTTAATCATCGAATAGGAGATTCCGTCTTTTCCCATTGCTTTGTCTTTTTTTCTTGAAATGATGTTGTAAAATTCATTATATGTTATCGATTCAAACTTGTCATCACATGTTGTTATACTGAATTCAGGGTTGATATTACAAATAGTTAGGCTTTCTAAAATTTTCCCTGCTATTTGGTGATTCGGGAAGTTGGTATTGTTACTTTGATAGTAGTTTTTGAAGCCTTTAATTATCTTCCAAATTTTGTTAGTTGGTGTCTCTCTATTGATAGTGCTGCTAAATTCTCTAAATGATTGTTTCTTTTTATTTTTTAATTTCAATTTTACATATGCTTTTATTCTTTTGAATTCAATATAATTTTCCAAGTTGGGTGCATTTATAAATTTGTTGATGCTTTTCCTACGTTTTCTGATTAGTTCAAAGCATTCTTCGTCCCACCAAGCTGCATATTTTGATTGGTTCATTTTTATCTTGCTCATGGGTATAGTTTCGTTTGCTGCTACGTTTAGGGCGTTGTACAAATCGTTATATTCCAACTTTTCTTCATTGTCTGTCATTTTATCTGTTATTACTTGGTTGAATGATATCCAGTCGGCCTTTTTAAAGTTTCTTTTGTATATTTCCTCCTTCATAACGTTCGTTCCATTGTAGAGTTCACAGATGGTGGGGAAGTGATCGCTGTTACCTGAGTCTTCAAATACTTTCCAATTGCACTTTTTTGCGATATTTTTTGATACTATGGTTAGGTCTAGTGCCGATGGGTTGCGTTTGTGTTCCCCCATACGTGTGTACTTGCCATCATTTAATACTATTAGATTTTCCCGTTCTATTATTTCTTTAATTATTTTGCCATTAGCATCATTACTGTTGCAGCCCCACATGCAGTCATGTGCATTAAAGTCCCCCATGATTATGTGCTGATTTGGTATATTGGCTATTATTTCCTTTAATTCTTCCAAGTTTAGTTTTTGTCCTGCTGGATTGTATATGTTAGTTATGTTAATTTTTTGTGACGGTATCGCAATGGTTATTACCTGTAGCGTTTTAGAAATATAACTCTTTGATGGTATGATATGATGGTCTATACCGTTTTTAATGAGGGTGCAGATTCCCCCATATCCGTCGTTCCTGTCTTGTCTGTATATGCCGTAATTTTTAATGTTAAAATGATAGTTTTCATTCATCCATGTTTCGTTCAATAAGATGGCATGTGGTTTTAGTTCATATATTAAGAACTTTAGTTGTTCATAATTTGCTCTAATGCTTCTAATGTTCCATTGTACTATTTTGAATGTATCATCTCTTTTATTGGTTTTCGTGCTTCCGTTGTTATTCATTATTGAAGATTCTGTTTCCTGGTTTATTCAGTAGCCTTGCCATAAACTGGAGCGTATATTCCCTATCATATTTATTAAGTTTGTTAGCCGTATTCATAATTTCATGTAGCATATCTGGGTTTTCTCTTAATGTTTTAGTGTCTACTTCATCTTCGCTGTCATCCACCGAAGGTGGTATGTAATATGTTGATGCTGGAGACTGGTTATTCATTGATGTTGATGCTGAGGATTGTTGTTTATTTTCTTTCTGTTGATACATTATTTGTCCATTGGGAGTTATTAAGGCCCCATGATGAGCTTCCTTATCGTATCCTGGTGAAGTGGGTTTCCTTTTTTTGCTTTTACTACTTGTGTGAAGGTGTTTCTTTCAGGAGTGTTTTGATTGCTATATATCCTTCTTCTCTCGCTTATTGTGATCCCATTGTTTTGATTTGTTTGCTTGCCTGGCAGTTCCGGGAATTCGTTGTCTCTTCTTGTAAATCCTGCTTGTGAATTTCTCTTTGGGTTTCTTTTGGAGAATCTTTCATTTGCCTCATAAAATGATATATTATCTAATGACATCGCTTCTCTAATAAGTTGCTGTCTCTCCCTTTCTGGACAATGTCTGTTAACGCTGTTGTGCTCCATACTCTCGCAGTGTTTACACTTCATTATGCATTCCACTCTATCTTCCTCTGGATGTGTTTCTCCACAATTCAGACATTTTTTCTTTTTGGTTTTACAATGTTTTTTAATATGTCCGTAGTTTAAGCAGTTGTAACATTGTAAAATTGGCATGATGTAAGGTAGCACTCTGTGCTCTATTCCGCATATCTTCACGCTTGTCGGCAGGGTTGTTCCCGTAAACGTGTATCTTATGGTCTCTGTAGGCACTAGCTCTACTTTATTAGATTCATCATTCCCATCCTTCGAATTATTTGTTGTTTCCGACCTTAGATCTCCCCTGTTTATGATTTTATTTTTTCTTAGAAATCGTTTTGCTTCTAAAATTTTTATTGACCCATTATTTGTTTGTGAGTAATTATTTAATACTTCATCCGCAATCGTTTTGTCTATGTATTTGACTATTCCTTTACATGAAATGTTTTTTCTTGGTATGAAAACTTCATATCCTTTATTCCTGACATCATCATTTAACAAAAATTCATTAGCATCGGTATATTTCGAGAATTCTACACTGATCCTGTTTTTTCCTTTTTTGTTAATTTTTTTAACATTATTTATTTTTAAATCAAAAATTTCTCTAGCAATTGCAAGGTAATTATAGTTTCCAATGTTTTTATTTTCCATACTTGCCTCAATGTAAACTTCGAACGGTGCTTTGTCTAAATACGAGTATTTATCACTACTTTTATTATTTTGTTTATCTTTTTTCAAACCTACCGGTTCTTGATTGTCGATATCAGTTTCTTCTACATTCATTTGTATTGTATTTCCGCTGTTTTTATATCTTTCAGGAGGGCCAAGCCCCCCTGATTTTTCCCCCATTGTTTCCTTTGGCTGTTAATTTGTTTTTATATGCTAATTATTAGCAGTAATCAGTAAGCAGAAATATACACAAAAAAAAATTAATGATAAAGAAATGGTATTTTTAGTAGTAAAGGTTGTTCTATATACAAAGGTATGTGTTAGTATAAGCCCACTTACCAATATTCCTTCTAAATTGCCACTTTTAGCACTTATTCACTTTATTTTCTTTCGCACGTGTTACCTACTCGAAAGCCGAAACACGAATCCCCAAAAAGGTTCTTTTACAATAATTTGATGGATATAGGTAGTAAGTAAATAAACTTATGATTTTGAAGCTTTGCTAGATTCTTTGGTGTTTCGGTACCTAGAACATTTTCAAATTATTACCACATAAATATTAAACTTGTTTACATGGAAAATAAACATTATGCAAAATATTAATCGTTAGTAGCCTATTTAAAAAATTAAATTTTAAACCAGTGCGTAATAGACAGCAATAATATACATAATTTTTTCGAATTGTTGGAAATTTTACACATTATAACAAATTATGAAGAAATGAAGTTTAAGATTAGTTATAGCATTGTATACTTACAATACTAGTAAAACTAGAAATTTATGTGACATTCAATTTAAATATTGGGAGTTTTCTGTAATAATTTCTATCTAGATCATTATTAGCAGCATAGGCGCAACTAGAGTTGTTTTTTTGGGGGGGCTTAAGCCTTAAGGCTATATATGAAATAGAAATAGAACTCAAACAGCCCGCCATTTTTTCAGGTGGCAAATTTTTTTTTAAGTGCCACGCCCAATCTACCCCAAAATCGCTAAAAAATTAACCACATGGCACTTTGTCCCGTTTCATTGCAAATCACCCCAATAAAGAAATGTTGAAACTAAATTTGTTTTAATTAATATTTAAAAAATATAAGAATAGTTATCGTGCCAAATTGAACAACTTTTATTCAGGGTGACTTTTTTAAATTAAAGTTAACTTTAACTTTCTTTGAAAAGTGCGGTCTACAACTAAATCTAAATCTAAACAAATGTCTTAATATACAACATAGCCAGATTGAAAAAACAAATTATTAAAACTGAGAAACCAATATTCACATAGATTGAGCAGATATTGGCGGCTGATACTGCTTAATTTCTAAAGCTTAATTTTATATTTTTAAAATAATTTCAACATAATATTTAGCTGTACAATCTGGTCAAAAAATTTAAAATTGCAAGGTGTGGCTAATGGTGAGCTAGGGGGGGGGTAGGTAAAAGGGCTTTAAAGCATTTTGAAATTTTTATCATTTACTTATTATGCTTCAGTAAGTACTTATACAAAATTTTATAAAAATAAAATCATTTAAACTGGGTGTTCGGATTTTTATGTCACTTAGTATACATAAAAATGTGTCACCTCTCACTAGTCCAAGTAATAGTTCCAGAAGTGTAATTGCTTTTTGGGAAAATTTTTACTTGTTATAAATAGGTATTTCTAAAAAAATTTAATAATTATCTTATGCAATTAAATTATCTTTCTATTTTCTTTATTTTCCAAAAAACAGTGTCCATATTTGCAGAAAAAAATGTCACTCGATAAAAATACATGTACATTAATTGAAGTGAAATTTATTTTAAAATGCTTTTTTATCAAGTAATGTAACATATTATTGTTAAGAATTATTCATTGTTAGGATTTTTCGATAATAAAATGTAATTTCTCCAACTTTTTTTATTAACTTGTTTAAAATTGCTCGTGCCACCTATTCGGGTCAACTTAAACTAGTATTAAGGAAACGGTTGTCTATTTCAGCAAGAAGAAAACAACAATTCTACTAATGAAGACTCGGACAATAATTCGTCTACCGATCACAAGAGCGCGCAAGTGTTGCTGGAAATGCGAAAGTACACGATGGCGGCCGCGAATCCGATTCTCGCCGAAAAACTATCGACACCTAGCGATCAACATTTAACTCAACTAGGAACTAGTCAAGATGGTCGGTCACAGCTGGCGCCACTAGTACCGAAAGTTGAAAAAGGTAAGTAGAGTTGTATTACGTCGGTATTCTATGGAACCGTTTTATTTTTAGATTGTCATTGAATATTGTTGTTGATTTGATACTTTATTTATGTATTGGAAGATAAATGATTGAACCTGTTGAAATATTAATTCGAGGAAGGTGAAATGTATTTTTAATAAAGGTACATAATTTAAAAGGTTATGTAAATATTAACATCAGTTTCCAAGTTGATTTAATATTTATAAATTACGAAATCACCTCATTTTTTTATTAGTATTTATTTTAATGGATCATAAATGCGATCAATATTTTAAAGTAATGTAAATAAAAATAATTGGTAGGCTGAAAGTTGACACTTTTAGTTTTTTATACCCTTTTCAATTATTTATTTTTATAACTACATTAAAAACAAACTGTGTTTGTGTGTGGTGTCTCGAACAGTCAACATGTGTTTCTAGTTAAAACATCCTAAAGACCCATAATTGTTGATGGTAAAAAGGTCTAAAGGGATGACCTTTCTCGATACAGATCACACGCTTTGGTTCTACAAGAAATGCAATAAAAAAACGGTAATTTACCGCTTTCTCCAAGGGTGATTAAATTATTCGTTTTACAAGGGGGCGGTTTGGGAAAATTGTAAAGTTTAAGGTAGGGGGAGGAGTGTTGTGTCTTTTGCGTTAAATAAAGAGGTGGGCGGGAACGCGTTACTCGAAATCATTTGCCGAACACATTTTTTCGATCATCATTAGGAAACGCAGACGGTGGAATGAAAATTTAATTAAAATTCACTGTGTACGACATCGAACCCTTGGCGTATTTATCGTCTCTTACACTTAAACAGTAATGTCTCTATTTTATGGTCAAACTAATGTCTACAGAGATACTTAGTGTTTTATGGTATTCGGAAGTTGATGTAAATGATTCATGGGGCTGTAAAATTATTTTTTTTACGAAGACGACATTATCAGACACGACTCAGACAGGAAAGATCATTAAACAACGCGACTTTTAGTATGTACATGTTAATCGTTAAAAATAGTTAAGAAAATAAGGAAGTTGAATGTTAAATGTTATCTGCGAGATCGGCCACTACTGATATTAAAGTTATTTTAACATCTTTGGGACTAGCAACATTTTAAAACATTTTACAAATCAGTTTTTGTAGAAATTAAACTGTCTATAATTTTGTTGGTATTACTTTTTATATAAAATGGAAAATTGGAAACATATAAACAAAAACTATAAATTTTAGTAAAAGTTTTCTTTTTGAAGGTACATTTTTTTCAGTTATTTTAGAATAAAATGAGAAGTTGATTGTACTAACCCTTACTTTTTGGAAGTCCATCTTATTAAGAATAATAAAAAACTCTTCGTTTTTAACAAAACTTCCATTATTTATTTAAAAAACTGCTTTTTTAAATTTAATGACAGCCGTTTCGCTAGACGACTAGCATCGTCAGATTGACATATTGAAGTTACTATTTGTTTGTTTGACGATGCTAGTTGTCTAGCGAAACGGCTGTCATTAAATTTAAAAAAAGCAGTTTTTTAAATAAATAATGGAAGTTTTTTATTATTCTTAATAAAATGAGAAGTCTTATAAAGAAATTTTCAACCATTATTTTTTTAACTTGTCAAAATTTCAGAGTTTTGTGATTTCGTCCAATGAAAACTCTTAATCTTCAATGTTTTGTGCTAAATGCTAGCCAATCATTCTGATTTATTTATTTTTTTATAAATAAGTGTAAAAATAAATATTTTTTCAAATTATAATTGTGTTTTTACGGTGCTCACGACAACTGACAAACGTCAGTACCGCTTATTAAAGAATGAGATAGCACAATTTTAAGCTCTCTCAAGAAATGTTGAAAAGTAATGGACATTAGAAGTATAGAAAAATTTCTAAAAATTAGTCAGTGTTAGGGTAACATGAAACTTCATATTTTGTGAAGAGCTAAGATTTGAAAAATTTGGAATAGAATTCCCACAAAAGAAGTATATGGAATATTAAATTCTAGTCTTTTTTATTGAAAATTATCTTATCTATTCAATATTCCATTAAAGTTTAAATACAAATATCATAGGCGTAGTAAATTACTATTTTGAAACTTTTACTTTATAAATTAACTTACAATATGAATGTATCTGCTGTTAAAAAGATTATTGAAGGTTCACTTAAGAGTAATAATAATAATTCTTTATTGCTTAAATTGAATACAATCACATAGCAAGGGTTCGGTTACAATATTAGGGAAAAACATAATATTACAACTGACATTAAATATAAGTACTTACATACCTATAATAAAGGGGGAAAAAAAGAAACAAAATGTGCAAGTAAGAAAAAGTAAAATTAGTAAGAAAAAACAAAATTAGATTCACTAGTTAATAACAAAAGTATAAGCAAAAAAATTAACAGATAGATCAATATCTATTGATTCTTACAAATGTGAAAATTCAGAATAGTTACACTACAAAATTGATATATTTTGACAAAAATTTGATCTAACAGAAGAAAAAGTGTAATGGTAAGTGGCATTTGGACTAAACTATTTCCTAGAGATTAAAAGAAAGTATTTTTTCTTCTTCTTTTCGTCATTTAAGGAAAGTATAATACGTTTTCTATTGAATTTAGATTTCCTTTTCACTTTTGTGTGAATTCAACTAGACTGCATCGGTGAAATGCACTTTATTATGCCGGGTAACAAAGAATTCTCACAATTTTCATGAACAACATAAATATGTGGTTTTGCTGCACGACATCCTGCTGTAATTGGCAATCATAAACAAAACGATCGCGCTGCAGAGGAGAAAACGGTTAATTACGAAAATATTTATAATAAATACAGAAAAATAAACTATTTTTTTTGCTACGCAACTTGATATTCCACCAGTATAAGTTATAACTATTTCTGTAAGAAGGGAGCAAAATGCTACTATTCTTTCGGGAAACGAAGTAAAGGTTAGGTTAGGTTAGGCTAGGTTAGGTTAGGTTAGGTTAGGTTAGGTTAGGTTAGGTTAGAAATACAGTTGATATTTTGATATTTAAAATATCCAGATCCTAGCTTCAACTAGGTGACACATGTTTAACTTGTGTGGAGTTGTTTTTGTTCATTTTGGCGAAGCTTCGATGTGCTTACCATCAAAATATATTTTAAATGCTTATCAGATAAGTTTACCGTATATTTGTATTTTACAGACTTCACAAACTATATAGATTTTGAAACAGCTTAATTTTTTCTGCTGCAGGTGTAATGTTAAAATCGGCAAATGGAGTATGAAATTATTGTCTCAGTTTGGTAATTGTTTGCAATGCATATTTTGATGGAAAAGGAACACTAGTTTCACTAGAAAATGTCTTACAAGCTTAAAATTGGTCTAACATAGATTGCGCCTAACTGGGTTTCAAAGAGCGCAAGTTCAGCTAAAAAAGTTTTCATCCTATGGGGATGTGGCTACGCTGGGTGAGCTAAGGAAGAATCGGAGTCATCTCTGTCCTAGTCCGAATTATAGTTGTATACAACTATTTATATACAACTATTTTTCTAAACTGGTTTTTATTTTATCAATATTATTATCAAGATAATGATTATTTTTTCTAATTTCCCATTCCAGTACGTTAACCTTAAAAAAATGAATCTTGTGGTTTTCCGATTAACATTCATGAAGGGGTTGATTTACCGTTTAAATTGGGGTTAATAACTTTTCGTTGGGAGGATATAATTACGTAAAACGACCCTAGATATTTGATATTAGATACATGTACCCACCCGTATGATGCGGCTACATATTTCAAACACCTTTTCGTAATCGACCTAAAATCTAATATTACTTATCTTGGATGGGACTAAATTAGACTTAGACTAAATCTGTGTTGGAATTAACTAATTTTGTACCACCCAATTCATAATACGGGGTGAGGTATCGAAAACTTAATTATCATTGTTGGATAAAAAAATGCACAAACAGGTTAATTCTTACTCTTTATTCAAAATGTTTCATTGAGTGAAAGTGTCGCCTGTTTATTTGATAAAAAACTGTTAAAAACATTATTTTTTAGCTGTGGAAACAGAAGGATGTCACTAACAGTCAAAATTGGTGAGTTCGGAGTTCGGAGGAAAGATCTAACAATTCGAACTTTAATTCATGGTTTTTTTCCTTAGCCAAACTTAAAGTGTTGCTATAACAACTGTTTTGAGTAGATAAAGTGACACTTTAACAGCAAGAATAGATAAAATGTTTTAACTTTTTAAGAATAATAAAAAACTCTTCATTTGAACGTAACTTCCAAGTTTATTTGAAAAAATTAGGTTTTAAATTATAATGACGGCCGTTTCGCTAAGATTAGCATCGTCAGATTGACATTTAAGTTACATTTTGTTTGTTTGTAGCTAGGTACCTGTAAAGAATAGCAATATTCTACCCGAATACTAACTATTTCAATTTAGAAGAGTCGGTAGAAGTTATCGGATTGTTCAATAAATTTGATGGAAAAACTCTTGACTTTACTTAAAACTTTAATTACCAAAATCAAAAAACTGCACATTATGACAAAAATTGCAAAAAAATAAATAAACTATTTTCTTTCATTCTGCCACCAAGAAGTTGGTCACTCTAGTAGAGTAAATCAAAGATTAAGCCTTTCTGGAGCTTGAATCTTCCTGCCAGATCGTGTTCTATGTTCAGATGTAGAATATTTCTGTACTTGATCTGCAATCTTTATCCATTTCTAAATGGTACAATCTTTGAAATGGTCTTATTAAATATCCAGAAGATGTTTTTAAATTAACAATTTAATAACATTTTCATCCCTACCTTTGATCACCTCTTCGACTAATGCTAACGGCCAATTAATTTTTGTGTTTGTATTCTTTCCTGAACCTTTTTTGAAGATCATGTTTTAGCTTCATTTTATAGTGGTATCTTTTACGAAGTTTATCAGCATTTATGTTTTCTAAGTCTGCTGTGCCAGTTTCTTGAATATTTGGTAAATACATTTTGGGAGTCAATGGAACGAGTTCTAGAATATTTTCTGGTAAATAGGTCAATGGTCTTGAATTTATAATGGCTTTACAGTCGCATAAGATGGTTTGGAGTTCTTCATAATTTAGGCAAGCTTTCCCAATAACTTTAACTAAACTTCGTTTTATAATCCGGATCAGAATTTCCCACCAACCGCCCCACCATGCAGCAGTTGGAGGGTTAAATTTCCAGTTAATTTTTTCAATACTCCAAACATTTTTTCCAGTGATTTCAAAAATGCGTGCATCTCGAACCCGATTTTGAGGCAAATAAATTGGAGGGGTCATCATCCCTTTTGATTTAAATCTTTTACACTTACCACATTTTGAAATTACTGATTTTACAGTTTTCCTTCCGCTCGATATCCAATAAGTTTCTGTCAAAAAATTTAGTAGCAATTGCGATTTTATGTGTAAATTTTCGTCGATAAAATTGAAGGTAGAAAACAAGGTTAGTTCCACGAATGTAATACCAAATACACCAAGTACTTCTTCCTGCTGCTCACAAAGTTGTTCTCAACCACAATTTACATACCCGCATCTAGAATTAAGAAAGTTTGGTGGTGAAATCCGCGAATGGTTGTCCTTTTGGACCAATTTAAACGCATCCATGAAGACCAGAAGATATCCAACGAGGAAAAATTACATTATTTAGTCCAAGCAACTACGCCCAAATCAAGAGCCCGCCAAATCGTTGATAGTTATCTTCCTTGTGGCGAAAACTACCCAAAAGTAATTGATTGTTTAACAAGGCATTTTGGAAGACGGGATTTACAAATTGAGGTCTATGTACGAGAGCTTCTTAAACTGGTCTTGAACAACGTCAAGAGTTTTTCCATCAAATTTATTGAACAATCTGAACACTTCTACCGACTCTTCTGAATTGAAATAATAGTTAGTATTCGGGTAGAATATTGCTATTCTTTACAGTACCTGATGTTGTTTAGGTAGTATTAAGGCTAGACCAAGTATGGAAGTAAACAAAAATGCACTTGTCACACGGTGCGTTGTCCTGATCAAAAATAATGTTTGCCTTGTTAAAAAAACAAATTTGTTCAATATGGATTTTGTCCACACAAAACTCGTTACAGTATATTCTATTTGAATGTCCCATATCTATAGTCCCTTATGAGTAGAAGGAGATTTATTGGTTTTATTATTGGTCAATAAAAAATCAGAATTCATCTGAATAAGATGGGAATACCAGTACCGAGTATCTTAAGGAGCTATTTTTGAGAACATATTAGTTACATCAAACGATACTAATTTAGTATTATTTTGTAAATTACATTCATTTAATTTCTTTATCAAATCTAATGAATTTTGTACTGAATATATTATGTGTAACCATAAATTATTTAGAATAGTATTTAATTTTTTAGCTACTTTAGTATTAGGAGTGTCATTGAGTTTAAAAAATAATTTTTTTAGCTACATTTTATTAAATTTGAATCCAAATATATTTTAAAAACAGATACAATCAGTAATATCACTTATACACATAATATAAAATATTAAAATTATTGACTAAAGAAGAAAAAATATCTTTAACTATAAAAAAAGGAGGTTTATTTACAAGTTAAATAAATAATTTTACTTGAATCCATGTTCTTGCAATTCTCTGAAGATTTGCAGTGTTTAAATTACTTGTTATGCAATCCAACTTTTTTTGTTTTCAAAATCAAATTTTCCCATTTGATATTTACGAGTATATCGATAGTTTTATGACACGCTTACTTCATGTCGTTAACAAAACAACAGCTTAACTAGGATTTCCCTTTCTTTCGACTAACGCACAAGTCAAGTTGACTCTTCCTTATGCAGAAAAGTGAAACTGACGCAATTAGGACTGAGAAAGATCCGAGTTAGCCGTGACCTGGTTCTCCGGCGACTCCGTACACATACAAATCAATTATAGTACGGGGGCTTGTCGAATGAAAAACAAATTGCAATAAATTTAAAACAAATTTTATCACTTTTTTTAAACGGTTTTTCCAATAATTATTTATTTGTAAAAATATTTATTCCAAACTAAGAGAATATCGAAATTAAGTAGATAATAATAAGATCCGTTACCGTGGCATATATGTGATATTTTTTTTTAGGTTGCTTTCTTGATGATAAAATTTTGATGTATAAACTTAACTTATAGTGGATTATGAGCAAATCTGTAAGGTTTATAAGCAAAAATCTGTAAAAATTAACATGACAAACCTATAATAAACATAAAAATCCAAACACCCAGTTTAAATGATTTTGAATTTAATAAAATTGGGTGAATTTATTTATTTTACTGAAATAAACAATTGATCAAATTTTCAGCCTTATCAGTTAAAGATTCCGGTTTTTATACTACTTTTTTTGAAATCCGCAAACAATTCAAAAATGAATATTGTAGCTGTAGTAAAGATCCAAATTTTGCGTATTTTGGTTCTTGACATTCGTTACGATTGGTTACGATGCCTAGGGTACGGAGACCTGTACGATTTCGTCAACTTAGTGAGTTTTATAGGGGTCGTATAGTGGGACTTCGGGAAGCTGGATTTTCTTTTCGGGAAATTGCAGTTAGAGTGCAAAGAAGTGTAGACATCGTGGTTAGGTGTTGTCAGGCATGGCTTCGAGAATGCCGTACACAAAGAGCAAGGGGCTCTGGACGCCCGCGTAGAACAACAGACCGTGAAGATCGCCGCCTAAGATTAATGGCCTTAGGGGTCCGTTTCTCCACTACCAAGTCCATTGCAAATGAATGGTTTGCAGAACACGGAAGACCTATCGGCATGCGAAGTGTTTACCGACGAATAAGACGTTTTGGCCTATTTTCATACCGACCACACTGGATCCTAAAATAATTTTAGGATCTGGTACACTTATCAGATTACCAGCAAGTTGACCTAGTAAAGTACAAATTCAACGGTAGGTGGGGTGACCAAAAAGGCTGTTCAAGCAGCTGAAGTATCTGAGTAGTAGAACAGCTACAACCAAAAAGGACCTGGGTGTATTGATCCTTACTAGCCATTGTCACCTAAGAAAAAATCTGAACATGTTGTAGAGTATACCAACAAGAAGTTGAGATCGTTGAACCACTTTTGTGAATGTCCTACAAACTCCAGGAATTCACATAGAACAGTTTGTTCTTGTTGTTCACTTATTTTTCATGTTCTTTTAGTGTTCCTTTGTCGGCGGTGACCAGTGAGAAAGCCAATTGCCAAACTTCTTCTTCTGGTCGATAGTAAATGTTTTTTAGACGCCCAGCCTGTTACTGTTACTGTTTAAGTGGCTAAGTTGACCAAGTTTGAAATTGCTGTTGTTAAAAGGTCACTAGCTAAAGAGTCACAGTTACCTTTATTTTCTTTAAGTCCCTTAACCCATCTAAAGATGATATTTACGAGGCTATGATTGACGGAACTCAATAGCAACCTTTTCGTAGTTATTCGTTAAGATCTTTATACTTTTACTTAAAACATTTCTTCTAGTTAGTGGCTAATAAAACGCCCATTGAGGAGCTAAATCTATCAGAGAATAAATATTAATAATTCTTACTAGATTCAGATGAAGTGAAACAAACCAAAAATCTGTTATTGGTAGGAAAATTTTCTTTTCCAAATCTAAAATTTACTATTCATGATTATAACAACATTCTTAAACAAAATTTGAAACTGTAAAATGAAACTAAAAGTGTTTCACTTCAGAAAATGTTCACTGAATTGATTTTGACTGTCATATTCGCAAAGGCCGTTACGATATTTTATGGGTAGAGGTGTTAAGCGCCCGTACTATAATCCACCAGCACATCACTGTTTTTTGTTGTGAGGTTTGCAATGTAGTAATTTTTCATGTATAGTCGATAAAATAATTTTATTAGCTCGTAGAGTGATTGTATACCGCGTTTGTAGGTGAGTATCGATTTGTGACATCGAGAATTCAGTTTTTGGGTACGAGGACTTCTGGTATTCGTCGTTGTCGGTATATATTTAGTAGTAATAATCTGACGGCATGCGGTTTTGCGCAATCATTTACAGAGAACTCTTCGCGGGTTTTCCTATTCCGAATGCGAATTATCTTGTCGAGGTCTTTTATTATGAATGTATACCAATTACCAAATATACCAATTAGCCCAAATTTCGACGGTTTATTTGGTTTTAATCAATATAACACTATAATATTAAATAAAAAGTCCTAAGGCTGATTTCCAGGTCACTACTTATTAGTTTTATAAAACGCCACTTTTTATAGGACGTCTGTCAAAATTTCATTTCAATTTCTAAAAGGAAATGCACCCAAATGTGCGATTAAAAAGCCATTATGGTAAGTCAGAATCAACAATTTTCTACAGAGTTTATTAGTACTGTGCAAATAACGAAGAAGATCCATGATTAAGATCTAAAAGAGGCGGGATAGATAAAAAAATGTGCCCAACTTAGTTTTTGCGTATGTATTTGGATAATATAAGAACGGTATTCTATTTATTTATTGAGTACTTGAGAAATTTGTGCATAATTAATGGTTCGTTAGAAGAAGAAAAAAAGTGCATTTTCAACCACAAACAAACAAAATTGTAAGACATTGATTGTAGTAACCTTTACTTTGTGGAAGTCCGTCTTACTAAGAACATGAAAATAAAAATGAAATGAAGTTATTTTTGATAAACATGGTCTAGAAACACTAAATCAAACATGTAGAACAAAAAGACATGGTCAAAATGGCCATTTTCTACATAATTTCCTACTCAATTTACATCTTTTGAATTTTACGGCATCATTTTTACCCCATATCTTTCCAACGCAGATTTAACATCTTTCTGAACATTCTATCGTACTACTGAAGTCACCAGTGTCACTAGTGTCTAATAAAAACCTATTTACCATATTTTCAAAGAGCTTCTAGAACATTTTTTTTACATCAGACAATAGCAAAGCAAATTCCTTTGAATTTGCTGCCTTCGAATTTTGCCTTGCGAATTTTGACGCAACTTTCGATAAAAATGGTCTAGAACCACCAATTCGACCACGTATGTCACGAAAACATGGTCAAAATGGCCAATTTCTAGATAATTTTCCACACAATTTACTACTTTTGAATTTTACGGAACTATTTTAACCCCATATTGTTCCCACGCAAATTTAACATTGTTCTGTACATCCTATCGAACAAATGAAGTCATCAGTGGACTAAGTGTCTAAAAAAACCAAACATTTACCATATTTTCAAACATTTTCTATAACAATTTTTTTTCTTTCAGAAAACTACTAATTTTGCTTAAAATCTTTATGATGTTATTGTTGATAAAAATGATCTAGAACCATTTGAACCATATTCGGTATTAGGTTTTTAAAATGTAATTACAGCTATTTCGTTAAAATTAGCATAGTTTAAGTTCGAATTACTTCCGTAAATCTGCCCCAAGATTTAACATAACAATAATAAATGCTTACACTCCTACAGAAAATGCAACAACAGGAGAAAATAGTAGTAGCTTTTACTATAAGTTTGAAGATGTACTCGAATTACTATCGAAAGAAAATATAGTAGTTATATAGGGAGACTTCAATGCGCAAATAACTTGAGAAGAATACATAGGAAATGTAGCAGGAAAGAAATTAGATATAGTAATATTCTTTAAAGATTTCAGGCAGGCTTTTGACTAAAAATTAAGAGAAATAATCTCATAATAGCACTTAAAAGAACTAGGAATACACCCAAAATTAATACGACGACTATGATCAAAAAGATAATATCTATTAAAACAGGAGCAGGCGTGACTAAAGAATTTGAAATAAACAAAAGTGATAGATAGGGAGATGTACTATCAGCAACGTTATTTAACTAAACACTAGAATATATTCTCAGACAAATAAACAAAGGAACATTAAGATCAACAGATGCTCAAATAGTAGCATATGCTGATGACATTGCTTTAATAACAAAAAATAGAATAATAATGCTGAACGAAATATTAAAAGAAGTAACTATAATGTAGAATTAAAGTTAAATTATGAAAAAACAAAAATAATGAGAATCGAGAAGAAGCTGGAAGAAGGCATTCTTGAGCATTACAGATTTATGGAAGTGAATTGCTTCAAATATTTAGGAATCATACTGACAAATATTGGAAGGTATTCACACAATTAATAAATGTATATAAAAGCCTTATCAGACCAATATTAACGTATGCTGCAGAAACAATGACCATGACAAAAAAACAAGGAAAAATTAAAAATATTTGACAGAAAAGCAATAGTAGAACCAGTCAAGGGAATTTAGAAGGAGTATCGTCAGATTAAAATACTGAAGTAATATTTTGTTTTTCCAAGGTCACTGATTAAGTAGTGTTAAGACTAGATGATGTATGGAAGTAATAAGCCTTGATGTTATTAGACCTAAGGGATTATCCTGGGTGTATTTCCCACTAAGATCAGTATAAATGTGCAATGCTATAGAAAACCCAGGAAAAAACTATATCTCAATCAAAGTGAACCGTTTAAGATTTTTTTGCTCATTAACAACTTTATATTGATCGCCTGTTATACATAGATAAGATGTAAATGTAACACAAATATATTGTAAATATCAGTAGGAATTAACAAGTGGAAGGAAAATGCAGATAATAGAAATATATGGAGAGATTGAGCTGATAGAATTGTAAATAAACAATCAGGGATAAAAATGGATCTAGAGAGTAACCCCCTGTAGGGGTGTTTTAGCCACTATATTTACATATGTCCCTAGCGCATAAGTTTTAATATTCTAGAGTCTAGAGTAAGAAATTTTCATGACCCGATAAGTTGGTACAAATGTATCACTCTCAGAAGAGATTGATACCTATTTCTCTTTATATTCTTCTGTCCTATTCTGATTGAATAAACTGGAAATAATCATACTGAAAAACAAACTAGGAAATAAGTGAATTAATATTACTATGTAATTTCTTTGATTATACTCGATTTCTACTTTCATTGCATATTATGGAAATATTCAGATTGAACACACTTCTTTTGTACAACAATTTTTGCCCCCCAGCTGGAAACTATCATCTATCACCCTCATTTTTAAAAAAGGTAATAAACTTGACTGTAACAATTATCGTCTGAGTAGCCTCTTGCTAGTAGTTAGTAAAGTCGTGGAAGCCATTATTTCAGAAGAGATGACCAAATTTCTGCTCCAGGAACATGTTACTCCAACACAACAGCATGAATTTGTCTCTGGACGCTCTACTCTAACCAATCTCTTTCACTGTGTTAATGACTGGACATCATCCCTTAACAGCGGACAGCCCACAAACGTTGTATATTTGGACTTTTCTAAAGCTTTCGACCGTGTTCCTAAAAACATACTCTTATACAAGTTAGAACATTTTGGTATTCGTGGTACTTTGCATCAGTGGATTAACGATTTTCTGACGGAAAGACATACAAAGTTGGAGTAGGAGAGACAGGACAGGCTAATGGAAAGCGGGGTGCCACAGGGCTCTGTTCTTGGTCCTCTGTTATTTACTGTTTACATTAGTGATGTTCCTTATTACGTTTCCAATAAAATTTCTTTTTATGCTGACTTGGACTCAATTTTTACTTGGTGTTCTGAGTGGTTGATACCATTAAGTGCCGAAAAATGTGAACTGTGTTTCCAATCGGTCAACATAATCCACTTGTACCATACTTTATTAACCTACCCTCATTTGAAATTCGCCGACAACGTGGGGACTTGATTACAACTTATTGAAGTACAATTTTGGTAATCTCAACTTGACCCTTTTTTTATTAGAGTAAATTTCTTTGTTTATTTTCTTGATTATTAATTATGCTGTATTTTATTTTTATTTTGTTTATTCATACTCGTAGGTAATTTATGTAATTTTTCTATTATTGGGCATGATAGGATCTCGACCCTCTGCCCTTGTTTAATTTATAATAATAATAATAAATAATATACATTTTATTATCAAATAATTAAACTGGGGTCCCAGTTCTTTATTTATACTCCGTAGTATTTCACTTTCTAGTTGTTAATTTCCACAACCTTTAGGTCTTTCTTGACTTTCTGTAACTATATTGACCAGGGTCTGATCCTAATGTTGTCCTGCTTCCTTTTTTTTTTACTAAATACCACTACAAATAAGTGACAGTATATTTAAATAACAAAAGAAATAAGCTTTAAAGAATTTTTGTTAATCAGTGGTCTGCTCTATAGGATTTTGTAATTTTTTTTTATTAAAACATTTATTTAAAAACATATTTTTCGATGGAATTCAATTTTTTCGCTATCCTATTTTAAACATTTTTCTACTTGCAATCTATTATTTTTCCTGTAAAGAATGTATTTTTTAAATAAATAGAATGGGTTTTAAAAAAATCCCTTATGAAAACATCAGTACACTAGCGAAATTTGCACTCTGTCTATTCGATATTAATAAGGATTAGAGCTCTGTATACATAGAGCTGGCGAGCTGTCTCTACAAATGAATTGAAAACAAAATAGTTCGCATCCTGGAATTCTTTCGACAGGAACTGGATAATTAAAAAAAAATTGTCGTCAATACGAACACCTTGTACAAAATAAATATGAAAATATATCTAAAGGGGCGGATCGAATGGCAGAGGAAACAGGGTGATTTGTATGTTGTTGAAACGTGATTGAAATCGGGGTAAATTTTAACGTTAAAAAAATAGTTTTGGATTATGGAGTATTTTTTACAGAATTTCGGTTGTTTTTATTGTAAATAGACGTGTTTGAAATTAGGGACTTTGGTGCCAAAATAAAGTCTTATAATAACGTTTAAAAATATTTAATTTAGGTACAACAATAAACAAATAACTTTGCAACAAAACGGTTTATTTAAAAAAATAACTTTTTGCGTCAATGATGTTTCGAAACTACTTACATCGTCAGATTTATGAAAAATTATGCCCCACACGTAAAATGAAAAGTCAATTCCGATAAACAGTTTAATAGTGTAGAATGTAGAACATGAAGAAATGTGTTTTAATTTCTCAAAGTTTTTCAAGTTCACACACTGGCAAATTTAAAGGAACAAATATAAAATTTAATTAGTTCTTGTATAATATACACATTGTAAATATTGTACAGATAATCTCTTAAAACGAAGTTAGATTATAATGTTGGAATGGGTTTTACAAAAGTTGAATCATGTGTAACCTGCTGAAAAAGAAAACAAGTCGAAGATAACAGAATGCAAAAAATACTGGTTTAAATCAGAATAACTTTATTGCACAACTTTAAACTTAAATGCATTTTTTCTTTCACTTTAATAGCGAAATAGTGTTTCCTCCACGAGCCATGACAACTGCAGTCTCACCATACTTCTAATTAGGTCATCGATCAGTTGTTGAGACAGTCTCTCCCATTCCTCAATCAATGCAATTCTTACTTTCTCTTTGGTTTGAGGTACCGGAATTCGTGCCCTAAGTTTTCTGCCTAGCATGTCCCACACATGTTCTATCGGATTCAGGACTGGGGAACACGCTGGCCAATTCATTGTTGTTATACCCACTTGTATTAAAAGGTGACGTGTGGGCGCGCATTATCCTACATTAAAATTAAATTGTCTCCAATATATGGAGCAAAAGGTACCACATGGTCTTGGAGAATATCTCTCGTCGAACATTGACCAATACTGGTTTGGACAGTAGATTGGACCATCTAAAGGTGCAGGCTCAGAAGGAAGCACATTGGACCAAATCTGGTCTAAGTGCGTATTTAACTTTTGGCTTTCATCCTATTAACTTATAAATACAGACAGATTGGGTTATCTAGAATATGAAGGGACTCGTAATTCGTCTTTCTTTAATGAATCACCCGGTATAAAGAAATTTCATCACCTCCCGTGTAATTCATTAATAAATTGCGACGTATCAATCGATTGTTTATATTATTATATTAAGCGAAAATTAATTTGTGGGATGCCGACGAATCAACAATCAATTTATCCAAATTGTTCGGTACATTAAAATAGTGTTCTTGGCCATTGTCCGTGGTTACCGTATTATGTAACCCAAAATTTCAGTTTGTATACGTACATTACATATTAATATTCGAGTCTGACTTTCACTTTGACCTAGTGCTGGATTTGACCGTTGATAAATTGGACTTATTCTTGAATAAAATTTAACCCAATCAGTTAATCACTACTTAAATCAATTTACGGTGAGACTTTTTTTAAATTTGAAATGAAAACAATGTGTATCTAAAGCAGGGAGGGTCATAGTGGCGCAATTTTCATCCTCAAGGGATTCTTGTAGTCAAATTAGACGGATTTACTGTCGACCAACCTATACAGTAAGGAACAAATGATAGAAATAAATTAATTTTAATGAAATTGGTTGGTTTTTCGAAAAAATACTGGACAGGTCCATTTTGTTTATTGTGATTCGGCTCCAAGTTAATGTTTCACCATAGGTCAGGTTTGCGAAAAAACAAAAGTAGATAAAAACAAAAAGAAAACTAAGGAATTTTTATTTCACTTAGTATATATACTCTTAACTAACAATTAAATAAATAAACTTTTATCTTACGTTGAACAATTTTTCCATTTCTTACTAATAATTTTTACCAAATGACCGGATTGATTTTTTATTTACCCTGACCCTATATAAATATATTCCAATATTCATTATGTCGTTTTGCATTAAACTTCTAACACGACAGGCACTGACAAATAATCGTGAAACGTCTGTCATTCCTTGCCTGGTTAGACGTGCTGAAGTAAATGTGTGGATGACAATGATTGGATATGTCGAGTACGTGTGTTTATGTGTTGATGTGTCATTAACCCATTTCAAGGCTTATCTAGATTGGCTTTATTCGGTTAAAAGAACTATTTAATTGAAATCAACTCGATTAGGAACAACTATTTGCGATCTGAAAGTATTTTTACCGTTCAAGACAAACGTGTTATGGAAATTATTAAAAATAACTATACTACAAGCTACAAGGGATAATAAACAAATATTAGTTAATAAGAGAGAAAGTTCTTTGCTTCAGCCTCAGCGAGAAGCGGCAAAAAAATTTAAACAGTTTTTAATTTTTTACCTTATACCCAAGTTAATAATAGAACAAGGGATACTTCCCAGATTAACAAGAACATTATAAATTTGTTCTCAAGTGATCAAGCTTTTTCACAGCTGAGATAGTGATGGAGTTTACGTGTTTAGAATTAACAGATTCCCTCTGCCTTAAAAGAGTTCCTGCTAGGTTTGTTAGGTCGAAAAGTTTTCGACCTAACAAAGATACTAGACATTTTTTCTTCAAATTAATTTTTATTTTCCTACATAGTCTCCTTGTAAGTCTATACACTTCTCCCAGCGATGCTCCCATTTCTTATCAACCCGTCCAAATACTACTCGGCGTCTTTTTCTGCAAAATCGTTGTTTACGAAGGTGATGGCCTCCTCATTTGACCTCCGAGCGCAACTTTTAGCTTAGGGAACAAAAAAAAGTCGCTTGGGGCTAAAGTCGCTTGGGGCTAGATCTGGTGAGTAAGGAGAGTGGTCAAGCAGTTCAAACCGTAATTCGTGGATTTTCGCCATGGCAACCGCTGAGGTGTGAAACGGCGCATTGTCTTGGTAAAACAAAATTCTTTTTTTCTGCAAATGTGGCCGTTTTCCGAAATTTTTGCTTTCAGCTTGTCAAGTAATGATGCGTAGTATGCTCCTGTAATAGTTTTTCCTTTTTGAAGGTAATCGATTAAGATAACTCCATAACGATCCCAGAAAACAGTTGCCATCACTTTCCCAGCCGAAGGATGGTGATAAACGAAGCTAGCTTGAGGTCTGATGAGCACGTTGAGGACGTTATGATCTGTTGCTTCGGATAGTTTCTTGAAGCTATTGCATGAATGTTCTCATACCCAAATGCTCAAAAAAGAGTGCTACAATTTTCTTCAGCGAAGTTTGAGTATATTATTTTGAGCAACAGGTGCTCTGTGAAAACCACCTTATTTTTGTGTTTTCATTAATTTCTTTGTTTTGAAAGTTTCCAGCAAACCTCGCAATCTCAATCTTTCCTGTGCCTTGAGACATTCGATCTATACTCTCAACGTACTTATAACCTACTTCTTACATCCATTATATCCTGGACATTTACACAGAGGATGTTTTAGTTTTGCCTACTCCTCGTCGTACTTTCCGCAACAGTCTTCGGAGATGTCCCATTTTAGTTCCCATGACCACTGGTGATTCATGTAACCATGCGTGCCATCCATCTCAATTAGTCTTTGTCTACCTTGTCTCTTAGGATGCGTGTTATGACGCAAACATCTCAACCTTCTCATTTTTTCTCCTACTGTTTCAAATTTTCTGCTTCTACTTCTTTTTGACCAGTGCATCTATTATGTTCCGTTCCACATTTCTGTGACCTGAAGCTCAGCAGGTCTTTTGCAATTATGTATCCAGCTCATGACCGTCTTTGATTTCACCTTTTCAAACTCTGTGTTTTTTAATTGAATTTAACAGAAAGAATTGTGATGTTTCTTAACGGGTTTTTTCTTGTACCCGTCTGGATGTATCGTTTATCGCATTTGAGGGATATTGCAATTGATATTGAGGGATATTGAGTTTTACTATACAAGTCCTATTTAAAGAAATAAAATTAAGTCAGTTTATTTATTATACTGCTTATTGTAGATGTATTTGGAATGGAGTTATTGTCATAATTATTAAGTTTTTTCTTCCTACGTCGTCCTGGCCTATTTCTCTTGGTTCTGCTTCCACTCTGTTCTCATCAAAGAATTTTTTTACTGAGATTGAGGCAAACACGAAACCTCTTCTGGTTGTAGTTTCCCAGAAGTATCTTAGCCTGTCTCATACCTTCCAGTTGATTCCAGTACTTGGACTTTTCTCTCCCCATTTATTTTCTTACTTTTCCTAAGATTGCGCTCCTGCTGATTCCACAGGATGGTTCCGGTCCAAGATGTGGGGTTTCAGCTCCTTTTTTTACCAGCTTGCCTGCTGTTTTGTTTCCCTGTATTCGTATGTGTCCCGGGACTCATAGGAGGGTGACAGTGTTCTTCTGGCCTAGTTCATTTAGCTTGCCTAGGCATTTCCAAACCATCTTTGAACTGATTATTTGGTGCATGTTAAAGTATTTTTGTTGTTCTTCAAATTCTTGGCATTGTTTTTTCTTACCTTTTTTAAGTTTTCTGAAATTTTTGTTGATTTCTTTCTTCTTTATTGTTTGTACTTTTTTACCTATTAATGCCAGGATTCTTCAGTCATTAATTTCTGCATGCTTTCTGCTCCAGAGTTCCCAGTTCAGTTCAAGACGAATACGTCTTTTGATTTCCTAAATTATCTCACTTTCAAATTTAACATTGTCTTTCTATGGACAATAATTAATGCAACCAATTTTTCCACTATTTCTTTTACAAGCTCTTCACCCGTTTTTTCGTATTTATAAAGTTAATAAAACATTTTCCCCCACGTTGGGTGCCAAATGTGAAACATTGTAATGTATAATAGATATGCAAATCGCTTTGTTTCCATGGATTGATTTTTTAGTTTTTTATTTGAAATCTGAATCTTCTGCTCTTGATGCTCTTCATCTGCATCTGTGGCCACTGCCATCTTTGTCACGCCCTAGATACGACCGTGCCAAATTAAAAGAGAGAAATATTTAAACCTTAAGGTTGGATCGTTTTCTCTATCCAGTTAGAACTATTCAATGTACAAAAATATACAGGGTGTGAATGTATCTTTTTTTTAAACTCATCAAACCGAAGTTTGTAATTTCCTATTTCTCTTTTATTATATTTTTCACACCCAAATATTATTGTAATGTATCGTTTCTGGTAGAAGAAAGAATGTTAAATTAATAAATATCTCGACATAATAACACTCAATCAAGTCAAGATAAATAGCAAACGATTTATTTATACAGTTAATTTCGCCGTGGTCGTATTAGGGTTACCCAACCTAAAAAACGCTTAATAGAATGTTATGTAAATTCCGAAATTGTATTTGCCAATCTAATAATTTTTATATGAATCGATACTAGTATCATACATACACATATATCGGTACGCACACGCCTTTTTTTGCCTCTTTCGTCTCGAATGAATCGAGTTTATGGTAAACCTGTTGAGTCATTATTATCGAAATACATAATTCTTATTAACTCGATTTAGTTTATGAGTATACAGTATGGAACCAATGAAGGGAATACATTCATTATAACGGAAGCGATCTCTTCTATAACGTTTTCAAAAATTTCTGGAGTTATATTGGCAAAATCTCAATCCGTTATCCGTTCTTTGAAGTCATTGATAATTTGTAACACTCAACGAAGACAGTCATCTTCCTACCGCAATTTATCATATCCCTTTGGCAGCCAGCTAGGATACATCTAAGGAGCCAGCAAAGTGAGAATACTGCGTTCATGTTACGTTCATGTAACGTGTTACATATTACGTTCATGTTACCTCTGATAAAGATTAAAGGTGATCTCGAACCATAAGCTACAGCACCCTAAAACTATAACTCCAACCAACGAAAGACTTACAAGGGTCAATTAAACCTCTTTTAATCTAGACGGCTCCTATGTGACTTAATCATCATCTGTCGTAATAAAAAATACATGTTTGGTATTCTAAATCATATTTTCACTCTCAGCACAGAAATACTCGTCTTTAAAGAAAAAAAGGAAAATGTTGTAACCAAATCAAGAGGCAACTTTTTCTATTCAATATATGGAACAATTTAAGTCAAGACAAAATAGCAACATCTGTCAAATTATTCTAAAATAAAATAGACCAAACTGTTTGCATTTGAGAAGCAAAATAGCTTCAACTATTTCTCGCACCCCTGTCTTGATCATTTAATTTAAAAGTGGACTTAGTGTTTCTTAATCCTAGCACATCTTAATAATCTACTGATATAATTAGTATTCTAAAGTTTTTAAAGTATTGTAGTAACGCGGAGGCAACCTTCATGGTTGCCAAACGTACGTTTGGGGACTCAAACCAGGAATATTACATTGGTTGTACAAATAATAGCTATTTCTAAGATTTGGTTTGGTTTCCAAAAATGAAAAAAATATCTGCTGAGACTTAACTGCCTATATTGGAAGAACAGGGGCAATACCGGAACTTTCATGAGCAAGGAAAGAACAGCTCTAACCAGGGTGGAAAGAAAAACATACCACAAACAACTTCTGGAAAGGGACATTCATAAATCAAATTTTAGGCCAAGATGTATTTTAGTTTCCCAAATGCTGCAAAAATGAGTTAGACATAGTTTTCCTTGTTTCTCATGTTTTATTTTATGCCCCAAATTCTTATTATTTCCTAGTACCTACTTACTTGAGTGTTAATGTAATTTTTTTGTAGAGGAGCATTAATCAATAAACTTATCATGAACTGATATCCTTGCACAAGAATCATTTTGGTTTTTCATTTTACTGATCCATAATAATTCCTTCTTAAATTTCATCAATACGATTTCCTGTTTTACCTTTGAAAAACTGGGTTACGGAAGAGTTTTTTTTTAATCGAGACTTGATTTACAAATTCTACACCCTTTTGTTTGGCTTATTGGAGATTGAAACGCTTGAGTCTGAAATACAAAGTTCTAAATATACGAAAATTCTTTAACAAAGAGAGCATGTATATTTGGTTCACGGTATAATGGGATTTGTACGAATTTTAAATATTTCTTGTCACGAAAAGTGATCAAAATAAGAAAAAATCTCCGAGAAGATTCACTTTCGATGGAATGTTGCAGTTGTCTGCAGAAACAGGGCCGTAATTCAATCGAAATTTCATCTTCTTATTGACATTTTGTTAAATTTAACTTTCCAGCATTGATGGTGGAATTCTGAGATTATCTCATAAGTACAGAATCCCAGTCTTGTACTCAGAATTGTACGAGTCCTAAGTCTAGTTATTTAATATGTTTATGGAGTTCTGCATTTTATTATTATAAATGCGAAACAACAGATTATTTTCTAGGTTTAATATGCATCATAATTTCGACTACTATGTATATTCTCAAAATGTTCAAGAATATTCTCCTAACTTGAACAAGGGACATTGGCAAAATTTTAGTTGTCTTGTGTTTTCCAGAAATAATTATTTATCGAATGTCACCAGAGTAATTGAGACCAACAGACCCATATTATATATTTTTTAACCTCCCCTTTTAATGATTTATGTTCGTAGCAGATTGTACTTTGTCTCCCATATTTCCTTTATTTATTGTCCGTTGTCCACTTTTTTTAACAATTATAATTGTGCTCTCTCTAAGTTGACTGATAATCTTCACATATTTTGCAATTTTGTTTATCATCTTTTGTCGTTGATCTAAACATAACCTCACAAACCTTCTCTTCTTCTTTATTAAGTTACTGCACTAACATTAATTTATTGCTATTAGTGTAATTTATACTCTATTGATTTTACCATAGTTTCTGACTAGTTGATACACTCTTTTGTCATGCTTCCAAAACATTGTTACCTTTATTTTATAATGTTATTAGATTTTTCTTGTAAATTCTTCTTTTTTCTCTGTTTTAATCAGACCACAGATACACAATTCTATTTCTCTATGTTCCACGCCCTTCTCCTTTCTTTTTCAAATATATAATCAAATAAATTATTGACCACATCCCTTTTTTACTTATTTAATTTAATTTTAATAGTCATATTTCTCTAGTTATTGAATTTAAATGTTATTTTAAGTTTTAAACAATTATACGTACTTTTATTTACTTAATTTAACATTAGATTTGTATTTTTTGACACCAAGGTATGTTCTTTCCTTTTTATTATTTGCATTATACAAAATAACTGTTTTTTATAGCCTCATGATGGCCCCAATGTTAGGTCGAAACATTGACTTTGGGTTTTTCATTTGGTTGTTTCCCATCAGTCACATTTGAGACATGGATGATTTACTTCGTTAGAAACATATTTTTTTAATTTGCTTCCACTGGATTCTTCTCAAAAATGAACATATTTTCACTTTCGCCGAGTTTTACGTAATGGCTGTTTTTCCAAGTCCGTTACTGAAGAGTACTGAGGGGCCCCAGTAATAAGTAGCCAACAATCGGCAACCACGATGACTTTAAAGCAGAGTTCACTTATTATTATTATTATTTGCAACATCGCAAATTGAGATCAGGCGGTCAAGGATAAAGTGATAGGTTGAAAGCCAAGCAGCGGAAATTGTTTTACTCGCAAGTAATTTGTTAATAATACCCGAACAAATGAAAAATAGTTGGCGAAATCTACGTTGCGAAGAAAATCCGTGAGAAATTTGCTATCATTGTTGTAGATAAATATGACAGGAAATGCATAACAAATAATCGTAAAAATGACTTTGTTTTGGTGGAACGTAGGGCTCGAAATAATATATATTGTAGTCTTCTCCCCATCTACCTTTCGGCGTAGGGATATCTACTACGCTTTATCTTATTTATTTGCGAATTACTTCCATTTTTTTCTGTCCATTGCTGTTCTCTTTGTTCTATACGTTTTGTGATAATGGATTCCCATTTAATTTTTGGCTTACCTCTATATCTTTTATTTATTATTTTTGCTTCCCATATATTTTTTAACTGCCTATTTTCACCCATCTGTTCTAGGTGTTCCCACCAGTTTAATTGTTTGTTTTCGACAAACTTCAAAATTGATTCTAAATTTAGCTCTTCCCTGATCTTCTCGTTTCTTATTCTGTCTCTTCTGATTATTCCCTGAACTGCTCGTAGGTATTTCATCTCCGTTGCTTGTAGCTTGCTTTTCATCCGGTTTGTTAATATCCACGACTCGCTTCCTTACGTCAATATTGGCTGATAAATTGTCTTATATATGGTAATTTTTGTTTGTTTAGTTATTTCTTTTTTCCTTATAAAAGCTTTATTCATTATGTAATATATATATTTATTGTTTTTTGTATTCTTTCGTTTATTTCTATTTCTTGCCTTCCCTTACTGTTGATGTTGACCCCGAAATATTTAAAATTATTCACTTACTCTATAAGTTCATCTTTTAGTTTTATGGATATTTTTTCTTCTTTAGTTTTTCTAGTATTTATATACATTCCACATTTTTCCAGTATACCATTCCATATTTTAAATTATTCTGCAATAGACTAGTTTAGTAGGATCATATTAATCAAAATGATAGCTTAGGATAAGATACCTACTTACTTATATTGGTATTCATTTTGCAATTAATTTTTCTCATTTCGTAAAATTTAGCAATAAATAATTAGTAAGTTTTAAACGTAGCGCCAACTAATAACCAATAATGAAGTGTGTTTAAAAGTCAACGTTGTCACATTTTAGCTACGTTCGTTTCAAGTATTCTTAAAAAACTGGCGGCACAAAACACCGTGTTCTGTGACTAACTGATTGTACCAGTTGACAAGATATATGACAGGAGAGAAAATCGTGTTTATCTGTAATAAACAAACAAGATCCCTATTCTTGACGGTGATAGAATTGAACAGCCAATAGAAAGTGGGCGTGGTTCTATTGAAAATGCCAAAACCGTATTCTTGAAATTCGTTCTCTCACTGTACCGATAGAAGGGTTGCTCCCCGAGAGAACAATTATTTCTATTGGTTATTTTTGAAGGAACCGCTATAACACCAAGAGAAGGTGTTAGGGATTTTTATTTTCGAACCAAAAATAGTATAGAAGTAATTTCTTTCATAAACCAAACACAACCAAACAACAAATTAAACTAACGAAAATGACAGAATATTTTGTTTAGTGTTTATTCCTTATTTGATAAAGTGTCAATCAGAGAACAAAAATATAAATTTGTTTATCTCTTTTTAATGACAGCAAATAAGAGAGAGAGAGATAAGTTTCTCGGTTAATATTAAAGCATATCGACAACATCGCAAATTTTCTACCAATCTTATTGAAACACGTCACTTACCACTTATGACGTATGTAACCATTAAATTTAAATTTCAAAAGCCGATTATGGCTAGAGGATTTATTTTATAAAAATTTTATTTGTACAGTTGAACCACTAAAAACCTATTTTATAAGATAAAAATATAAAAAAAAATCACTAAACTAGTCCATTCTGCTTCTGTTCCAGCTATAATTACAAGATCATCTGCAAATAAACATTTTGTAGTTTTCGATAGCCCACGATTATATTCGGTATGTTAGGTTTGCATAGTCTAAGTACTTCATCAATAAAAATGTTAAACAGTGCTGGACTTAGTACTCCTCCTTGTTTTAAACCATCTGTTGTTTCAAATATCTTTGATCTTCTATTTTTGCTAACATAATTTTTGTTTATTTGATAAACACTTTTATATAAAGACCTATCCAATATAATGTCCCTCTGTACTCAATCGAATGCTTTTTCTAAGTCTATGAAGGCTCGAAATAATGAGAATAATAATTAATATTTTTTTTCATGGCGCCCGAAAGCTGCGTAACGAAATGGAGACATTGTTTTTTTATCCCCATCTCTAGATATTCTCAATTTCCAAGAAGTTTATCGGTACAATACATACCCTGATGCTTTCTGTAAATATTTGAAGAGTGGTCTGCATAAGTTTTTTGTTATTTTTTGGCTCTATCGGTACAAAATTGACATTTTTCGCCTACTTTACCGGAAAACCAATCATATGACACCAAAAATAGGGAGAAAAGTATTGTTTATCAATCCAAGGGCGGAAAATTCATAAATCCACGATTTTTTTATTATAGTATTGAAAAAGTTTTCTTTGGATTTGACACTTTTAAATCAGAAATAATATAAACTTCGCCCAATTCCACAAAGTAAGAGCTTTTCTCAAACAATATTCTATGAATTATAAAGAAAAAAATCCAAAACACTATGACAAGAAGAATGCATTCAATTTTTAAACGAAGCGTCCGATTCTGAATACCCCTTGATAAAGGTGAGCAAATACATAATTGTATAAATTGTACAAATTCTTGTTAAAAAGCCTCTCTAAAACCTTGCTAGCGCAGTGCCTCTCACGAAGGCTGCTTGGGTTCAATTCTCGACGACACATAAATGCATTAGCAATTTTTAGCTGGTATTTACCGAAGGCTGGTAAAGCCAACTTTTACGCCCTTGTGACACAACGTATTATATTTCACACGATGCATTTTACAGAATAAAACTATTTCCTTAAATCATTCAGTAATCTAGCATCTGAAATTATTCCTTTTTAGGATCTGTTTGAAGTTTGAACCGATCAATCAACAAATCGGTAATAGGAGTTTATATGACGGAGCTATATGTTTATATGTACAATTACATCAAATTAAATCACTTAAAATTTTTTATTAATGATTAGAAACGTTTAACAAAAATTCAATTTATCAAACTGTACGTTGGCAATATCTAAAAATGTCGCAACTCGATACTCATTAAATCGTTAAGAAACTACCGACAATATAGGTAATTGGCTTTTTTTCTACCGAAGTTCTCTTTCTTGCTAAATCGTTAACGGCTCCTCGTACGGCGTTGTGATCTTTAGAAGTACGAAAAGAAGATGTACCAATAGAAGGAAAAAAACACACAATTATTACTGCAAAGATGGGAATCGCCGTAATCGACTATTAGAATTTCTTCACAGCTCAACGGTTTTGTTCTTCGTTAGAGGGTAACGGGAATTAATAAAAATAAAAGTTAAATATAAAATAAAAAATAAAATAAATGAGCCAGTTACACATATTTTTCGGGAAATTGGTAGAATTAAGCTTAACAGGACTTACAACTGGTTGTATTAACAAATTTTTTTCTATATTTAACTGCTTTTTAAGACATATATAATATTTTTAATTTTTCCCGGCTGTTTTTTAAATAAGATAAAAAAGAAAATAATTACTTTTCCAATTTTAAAATGTTATTTTTATTATATTACTTGTTACACTTTTTGATTGCCTATGAAAGTTGTTTTTATTTAAAATGTTTTGTATGTATTTTGTCCAAAAGTGAATGTATAGTGTTTTTTTCTTGGAAATATTAGTTTATTTGAGCAGCTTACACAATTTACTATTCATGTTCACTTCTTATCTTCTGCCTACCTCCCCATATCCAGTACCCGTTTTCTTCTGGGGTTTAATCAGATCAAGAATATCAATTTCAAGGTCAATTTTTCAATTCTAACTTGCCCCTTTTTATAATTCGTATGTCTCTTTATTTTATCTTCTCTACAGATAACACCAACTTTTCACCTCCAATTATTCTCCTCAACCTTGCCCTGTCGCTCAAAATCCCAGGGTATTCTCTAAAACCATTGTCATTCTCCAAGTTGATTTAGTATAACTAAAATAAGTTGCTACAAAGGGTAAATTAAGCGCTTTTATACTTCATAGTAATTCTTTCTTTGTCGTTACCTTTTCCGTACTAATTATTTTTTTTATAAATTTTAAAATATCTGCCTTCTTTGAACTAGAATTTAGAATTTTATTTAATATCCGCGAATGATAGGAATCATTGTCCATAACGACTACTGAAGGAATGTTAGGAAGAAGCTGCTCTTGAAACCATTGCAGCACTACTAGCTCCCAAAAAAAAATCCCGGCTAAGAGACTCTCCCAAGGAGTGGTTCGACTCCAAGTTAATGCTCACTATAGAAAGGATTGGTGGTATATAAGGGTTAAGGGCGCCACTATCTTTTACACGTTACGAATAAACAACAGAAAATACACAAAAAACTAAGGTGAAAAAGATAGAAACACCTTATAATTAAGCTGAACTTGATGGCAAGAAAATAAACTACATTTAATATCAACCGCACACGCTGCACCCTTAAGACTTATAGTCCATGGGTATATAAATCAAACTTTGAATAAAGAATATTGGTTTATTGATAATAAATTATAAATTGCCACAGGAATTATAAGTGGAAGTGTATAAACGGACTCGACTTATCTTTAGTGTTTGTGTGATCCGGTGGGCTCGGTTAATTCATCGAGGTTGTAGTTGAAGTATTGGTTGTTGGGGGTTGGTTCTTCACCAAAGGGACTGCTAACGTGGGCTATATTTCTTCAGAAAAAGGACTGCAACTATTGGCTAGTTTTCTCCATAGAAAAGACTGCAACTATTGGCTAGATTTCTCCATAGAAAGGACTGCAACTATTAGCTATATTTCATGCTGGAGGTAACGTAGCGGTAACGGTAACCTAGCGGTAACTTAGCGGTAACCTAGCGGTAACCTAGCGGTAACCTAGCGGTAACCTAGCGGTAACCTAGCGGTAACCTAGCGGTAACTTAGCGGTAACCTAGCGGCTGTATCCTCTGTGATACCGCCAGATAAATGTATTTTCTGAATCTCGTGAACGACTGGTCTCTAGTGGTGGTTTGATCGAAAAGAGAATGAAGCGTGGCGTTTTGCTAATTTATAAGGGTGCTGACAGGGCCTTCCGGTTACGTTCGTTCGTTTGCGAGGGTTTTGTACGTTCTGTTGTGGGGGGTAAGTTTGACAGTGGTACGGTTGTGTCTAATAATACATTGGGTCGGAATTGATTTTAGCGTTCGGGGGGACGGTGACTTAAGGAAAGGTAGCATGGCGATAGACATGTTACACCATTTTTCCAATAAATCTGCAGTCATATCCTCATGATAGTCGGCTGAACATTGCTGAATATTTTTCGCAGAAAGTAGTAACGCATTTGGTACAAAACCGTTTTCACTTCCGGTTTGAAGAATTATTATACGCTTTCCTCTCGAACATGGCGCATTTAAACTACACTTTTGAGACTGATTTACCCAGCCATACTGAACAGTATCATGTGTATCAAACCAAGTCTCATCTAGGTAAACTATATGTCTTTTTAATTCACGATACTTCCTTGTTTTATCTAAATACTCTTCACGGAGTACAACAATACGCCGCGATTCCATTATAACCATTCGTTTATCTAATTTCTTATCATTAAAAGCGCATTCTAATAGTATACCGCGTAAAGTTTCTAAGCTTTTATATTTATAATCAGGATAATCTCGTAATTTCTCTTAAACGATTTCTAAAGTCGGTACAATATTTTCTTGATATAAATTATAAACCGTTCGCTTTTTAACTTTTCGTAGCATCGTCAACAGTTGCAAATTTTGTTTTTTTGTTTTTCCGCACCTACGAATAATCTATAACGTCACCGCGCTTAATAACCCGAGAAATAGTGTAAATAGAAATTTTAGTTAATGTATTAATTCGCTTTATTAAAACCGCATCTGATTTTTTATTATCTTCATTTTTAAAATAACCCTCTGACACTGAATGTGTCAATTTTTATTGCAAAATTCGCTACTAACCCCACCTGTTGGCGCTGCCATAATATATGTAACTAATTTAAGGTTATCAATTAATATGGGGAAAAATTACAATACGTAAATCAATGATTAAAAATGAAATATCCGAACAAAGATATATCTAAAGTTAATACTGTCCCAAATAAAAATCTGGACTCTCCGCCACCGTACTAGATACCGACTTTATGAGTTATATAAAAACTGCCGCAAAAATAACCCCCAGACCCCTGCACGCAACAGAATACAGCGGACCATTAAAAGCCGTCGACAAGTCGCGTGCGTACCCCATTTGTTTTCGCGCTGTACAACTACCAGTCTAGAGAGAGCTGGGTTCCGACGATACAGAGTGGATGTTTAACGGGACAAATGTGTTGTTTACATGCCATTCTGTCTACTTTGAAGCCTAGTAAACTAACTCACTCTGTATGACACTTTAAAATGGATTTTAGCAATTAATATTTGAAAGATTATAATACCGCTGTTGATTAACATTCTGATGGCTTGCTTTTAGATATGTGAAGTAGCTTCTTCTCTTAAAACAATTCGATCCTCTCATAGGAACTCTATTGAAAGTACTGCCTAAAAATTTAGATTTTAAAAATAGATTTTATTTTTTATTTATTATTTGAAATCACTTTCTAAATTGTTGTGGATGTCGTTATTTGTTGTGTCCTATTTGTTACTGTGTTTTTGGTGATCTCTCTTGGGAAATATTTAACTTGACATTTAGCTCTGAAGATGGCCTATTTTATGGTTGAAAACGCTTTGCTAAGAAATTTTAAATTATTAATATACACACTTATTGAAAATAGAGTTTTCTCTCTTTTTCTCCACTCTATCCAAAGTTTGTACTAAGTACTACAGTCCTTTACTTTTTAGATATTTTTTGTTAAAGTTATTGAAAGATCTAAAGATTATTAGTATTTTCCTTTAAAAAACAATGTATTTATTAAACCCACTTACTTTCTGTCTCTTTATTTATTAATGTTTTAATAAATTTGGTCTTAGGTAGTCAACATAAAATACATGCAATTTGTAATTAAATCTTCTGTTGAATGTTTGTTGAATCTTTACTTTTTATAATTAAAAATAGTGTCTAACAGCAAAAATAGATTTAGTAAAAATATATTTAATTATTAAATGAAGTGGTTTTTGTACCGAATGATTCAAAATATAATCTTTTCAAGTACCACTGGGCCTGTAAAATTTTACTAGATAAATTTTTTATTTTCCAGACTCAAACTTTTTTATTTTGGGCAAAACAAATAAAAAAAACTGAATAAGATAAAATCACATTTCAATTTGTTTTCTTATTTTTGCCAAATAAAGTTTTCGTCGAAACGAAAAGGACTCGTGATATTACCTTTGAATACTTTTACGTTTATAATTTATTTAACAAGGTGATTTCCCTAAACAACTAAATATTGTGCTTAACATAGTTATATATCATAATAAACTGAATGTTGCATTTGATAATATATGAATTTAATGGTGTATGACGGACTGCATAACACATACAAATCCGATTTATTCAAAGGTGAAGAATTGATCTTGACAACCATGTTCACTAGACGGTATAATTTGAACCCCTCAAGTCTCGTTTGGGTGTTGTCGGCTAATTTCATTGCAACGTTGTGCTAATTTCTTCTCGTTTAGATTACGTAGAAATAATTGTACAATATATGAGTAGAATTTTCACGGTACGGTGAGCATAATGTGAGACCTTCTATACGGACATAAGAATATATTCAGCCATTTATTGTAATGTCGATGAGTTATTTAGTTTTTCTGTTAAAAATAATTTTTTTCTTCTCGAAGTAGATATTTAAAAACGATAATGACATATATGTCGTTAAAAAAAATATGGTAAATGAAGTAATTGATAATTATTTATTCATAGTTAACCCAGATTAGGACAACTAACATTGCCAATCTAGCGTTTACAAATTATCCTTTGCAAATTCTCTCGTACATATCGTAGATATACGTGATCGGTTTTAAAAATTATAGAAACAAATGACAGTATTAGGCCGGATAAACAACGCAAACAAACCAGGACGAGGCTAACACCTCGACGATTGGGTAATATTCATATATATACACATACACACGTTGCATTTACAAAGATATTTGTACCCATACGTATTATTTACGTACGTATGTATGTATACCGTGTATTTCTACAGGTTGACGCACGTTATATAATTCAACAACGAGTTTAAAACACTTTGTGTTTGTTTTTATTTTTATCCAAAGTTTACTTTTACTAATTACTAATTATTACGAATTTGAACAAATTTACCACGTTTATTTAAAAAATTAGCTTTTCTAAATTCAGCTGACAGCTTTCTTTTCGTTGTTTATTGTTCTAAGTAAGATGGACTTCTCAGAGTAAGGGTTAGAAGGTTTGTTACGAGTATTTATCTCCCACAGTAATAAAGACTTTCAGCCAATTTATAAGAAAGTTTTATAAAGGTTCTTTGATTTTGCTTCTAGAATGTTCTTAGCACCTTAATTATACATCAAAATTTCACCAAAGTAAGATTTAAATCAGATAGGTCATCCATCTCAAATGTGGCTGAATCCAAACAGAAAGGATCCAATGAAACTTTTAGTCAAAACCACAGACTTTTATTCGTTTAAAATACACTTATTGCCATAGGCGTAACCAGGATCATCATAAGGGGGGGGTTACAACTACCGGGGGTGTGGCGGTATGGGATACCCCTAGGCAAAAGGGGGGTTCGGGGGTCCTCCCCCGAAGTTTTTTAAAATTAAACACCCTTTTTATTGCATTTTAAGCTTTCCAAAAACTTTTCCAAATTATTTAAAATTATTTTCAGTTTCAACAATTAAAAACTGGTTTTAAGTATGTTTTGTTTAAAATTGTATTGACCTTCAATTTGTTTAACAAGGGTGAAAGAAAACTACATCATCCAAAATTAGTTTCTCTATTTTACAGATGTTTTACTAGTATTTGAAAAAGATTTCATAAAACTTGAATTATTTTAGAGAAAGGAGAATTTGTGTAACATTTGAGCATACTTGAGCCTAAATTCCAATCGTCGAGCCCGAGGTGCCTCGGCGAGATGATCAAGCACTTCATCTGAGGAGATGGGTATTTCTCTGTGAACGTTTAACATCGTTGATCCATTTAGTCTTTGCTGTCTTGTTGCGTTCCTCAGGTAGGTTTTAACGCTCCTTAGAGTAGAGAAAGTCCTCTCACTTGAACTAGTTGATACTGGGATTGTTACCAAAATTTTCAATAGTTTGTGAATGGATGGAAACATTTCCTTCTTGCAAGCCATGAAATAATCCATGGCTTTTTTGGAGGTTATTTCTGCTTCCTTTAACCTTGCGTGTCACAGATGAAGTTCTCCAAGCACTGCCTCTTCGCTGGTTTGTAAGTCTTGTTCGTAAAACTCAACAAGCTTTTTCATGTTAACGCAGTTAACGAATAGAGCACAAAGTGCATCCCAATGGGGGGGGGGTTACGACCCTCGAAACCCCCCCTGCTGGTTACGCCTATGCTTATTGCAACTAGTTTCGGTCTCAATTAGACCATCATCAGGCAGAGTCACAGAACCAGGAATCAAGGATCCTAACACATCGTAGACTAGGGTTAATTTGTAATATTGAACACGTGGTACTAATAAAATTGGGTATGAAAGTTATAGTATGTGGTTTTAAAAATGATTATTAAGAAAAGCAAAAGTAATTTAAGGGGTAGAGGGAGGAAGAAAATTTCTACTAGATGGAATAAAAAACCAGAAGTAGGACAGAGGTTGAGGAGAAGAGGGAAGGAGAGTGTGTCCTACTGGATGGAGTAAAAAACCAAGAGTAGGACAAATGGAGAAGATGGAGGATTCCCACTAATTGGAGTAAGAAAACAATAGTGGGAAGGGGATAATTGTTATTGAATTATTATTAAAGAATTGAAGGTAATCGGGTTGTAGGGATTGAAGGAAGACGACATAAGTAGAATTCAATAGTAGTAGTAAGCACTACTCGTTAAAAATTTCTTACAATTGAATGAAATGTAAGAAAAAAGTTTCAAATGGTATAACAAATGAAATGTTCACATTATTAGTTCTCTTATAGAACAAATTACCTCAGTGTTATTAAGTTTTCCATCTACTGTAATAGAGCAAAATTGCTCCCAAGAACGCTAGTTATGAGACGATTTTTGATTCATCTCTCTGCATCTTACAATAAATTTACCTCTTTGAAGAGTACAAGTGTTATAAATGTAGCTCTAAGAAACTTTTATAAGGTTTTTTTTCTTATTTGTCTTTTACGATTAATTTTGCTCTTTAATAACAATATGATGCCTCTCAATACTTATAGGAAACTAGGTAATTTTTGAACGTGTACGAGACTTTATTAAGCAGCTTTAGTACTTATTATTTTTGCTGTAAGAATATTTTTACAGCCACTATAACGACAATTATGTTCTCTCTGTGATATAGCTTTTCGTTCCAGTCCTGCTGAGAGCCTCCTTATGGGTACCAATTTTTATTTCAGGTCAATCTCAGCATATTCAGTTTTGCCTACAATCACTTCAAAATATTTTAGTCCAGGTCCAGATACTGAATCACCACTCATATATTTCATTCCCTTCCAACCTCACTCGGTAATATCGCATAATCAACTGTGTCATTCCCTTTTACATATTATGTACTCTGCACCAAAATTCTCCAAAATTGTGAACTTTCTCTCACCAAGAAAACTTTGGTTTTCAGTTATTGTACTGTTATTCCACTTATTTACTAAAGATCTGTATGCCATCCTACAAGCTTTCAAACTTATTGGGGAACCCCATCAACATACTCCAATTTTTTCACTCTTTATCATCAATTTAGTAAATTAATAATCTTATCCCTAGGTATTATGCATTATACCTACCATAGGTATAATGCTTCTTTTTCGTTTTGAAAAAAATGCTTGTGTATCACTATGAAACAAAAGTATCCGGAATAATTATATTTTTAAAATTAGAACTGAACCTCTATTAGTTGCGCATGTTGGCAGATCTTCGCAAATTTATTTGTTCATTACTGCTAGATGTCTTTTTATCTAGAGTACTTCAAGGAAATCTAAATTTTGTTTTTTATCACAAATGTGTAATATTTGAATGTCATTGATGTGTATGAGTGAGTCTGGATATTCACGAATGTATTTTGCATAGTTTGACTTATCTGGTTGTTGTAATCTATATGCTTTTAAGTGTTCATTGAATCTTAACTATACAGCATTACATTTTGGACCATTAATTTTGCAAATACGAAACGGACTTTCACACAGTAAGGGTTAGTACAATAAATTTCATCAAAAAACACCAATATAACTCCAAAATCTCGTTGCAATTGCTTCGGCAACAATGCTTGAAATAATTAAAGGGACTGTCAAATTTCATAGTATAACCGCTTCTGCGCGTGGTACCATTCAGACAAGTCGTGCGGCGTTGTCGCTTATTGAGCAACTCATTGTACAGGATTGTATAGGGTAAAACGGCGATTCAGAACTGAACTCCATTTTGTGGTCCTCAAAAATTAATATAAACACGAAAGTCCAACTGTATCACAGTATCTTGGAGCCTATAACAACATATGGAGCCAAGTGCTGGCAGTTGATATCAAGAATAAAGAACCAGTTAAAAGAATCTACGCCGATCGTTTAAAGTATATAGACTCGACCACATCTGGACCTATCTCATCAGACTGAGGGTGAGTGTACAAGATACCATATAGTAGGCAGAATTGAAAGTCGACAACTAATATGGTATGGTCATGTGATGAGGATGACTGACGAATAGATCTCCAAGAAAAATTATATCTTATATAACAGTCAACAGAAGAAAAAGAGGAAGACCAAGGACATCGCGGAGAAAAGGAATGGAAGAAGGAGATGGGGAAAATAGAAAAAAAATGGTGATTTAAGTGCTAGAAGCGGTAATAGACGTAATAAAGTATTATATAATTTCTACTCATTTTATCGAAATGAATTACCAACGTCTTCTACGTCTTCTTTTACTTATTTAAGATCTGTCGATTTGTTAATTGTGGAAGTGCCTTAGCATATTTTTTCTTGGGAGGTAGATTGCCAACTATCCCTTCATCTTTTAGGCGGCCTTCCGAGAGGTCTCATACCGGGTGGATTATTTTCTAGAAGGATTTTCAGGAGTCTGATTTCGTCCATACTTCTAACATGGTTGTACCAATGTCTCTTGCGCTGCCTACTCCATCCAACGTCCTGATGTCTATATTTCTCCTCGTTTTTCCTAAAATTGTTCATTTCGGCCACCCTTAACATATGTTTCGTCTTGTTGATTTCTTCGAGTACTTCTATGCCATATGTAGATTGTAGATTTTGCTGACTGTACCCATAAGGATTTGACCATATTATATCCCGCAGATATCCTGATAATGCTAATGTCCTATTAATTTGAGTCATCAAGTCTTTAACTGATTCGTGATTGCTTGATAAGTCGATGCCCAAATAACTGGAGTTGCATCACCTGTTCTCTGGGATTATCCTCCAATACTAGCTTCAATCTGAGTGGATCTTTGGCGATTGTCAAACATAATCAATTACAGCTAGTGATAGCGAAACAGCTGTAATTGATTTTAAAGCGAATACTTCAAATAAATAGTGGAAGTTTAGTTTAACTGTGCAGTTATTAATTGTTCTTAGCAATGATTTCTATTAACGAGGACCTTTTGCATTCTAATAATAAGTAGTTAGTATATATAATTCATGCAACTTATTAAAAGTACATTATTATACGATTAAATAACATTTACAAAGCTTATATTATGATTCTCGTTCCCAAATAATAATAGCTAAATAATATTTTATCCTTTTGTAAACTTTTTTTTAGGAATTTTGGCAAAATCAATTATCCGCCAAAGTATTTACTTAACAGATTACTTTTGTAATGTTACACTTCACAACAGATGCTTCATTTCAATATGTCAATTCTTTGATTACATTTAGAGTATTTGTATTTGGCCCAAAAAAGAGTGTAGTGCAGTAATTGAATTTTTAGTTTTGGAAGTATTAAAAGCAAATCAAAATGATGATTTAGGTCAATATATTTATATGTTAAAAATAAAATCTAATAAATTATTGATAGTTAAAACCAAAAGAGGGTTGTTAGAAAGTTAGAAAAAAGACTGACTTTGTTTCGGAAACGGAAAAAGTTTAGTGCTTATCGGGAATTTTTATCTTGAAGATTTTGACGCCGAGGTGTTACTTTCACACGCAGTCGGTCCCTTTGTTTTTAAACGGTCCACTAAATGGCCTTAATCGATGCCTACTTGAAAATAAAAACAGGTGGTTGATACATGCCAAATCACTTATTTAACATTAGTGGATTTTTGAAATACCAACGGAGGCACAAGTGGAAACATATTTAGTCACAACGTGTCTGTGCATTTTTTGCGAAAATCGTGACTACATAAAAGCGTAATTATAGATAGCCGATAGTATTATAGGTATTTAAACAATTGTTTTTGTTGTTGTCTGGTAATAAATGTTAAAATATTAAGTACACTAAACAGATTTCTTCAACGGTTTATTTAAAAAAAATAAATAAATATTTTTATATCTCAATGAAAGCTGTTTCAAGTTATTCAACTACTCTTTGTCGATAATTGTATTTCATTCATCCACGGGGAATTTTTTTTTAAATAATTCCAAAAAAGAACATTTAGATAGCGATGGAACGTTCTTATAAGGAATACGTTCGACAGAGTTATGCTTAATGGGGAAGAAAACTGCATATTTTTGTAACCGGGCGTCGAAACTGTAGCTTGAGTCTTAACAATAGAAATATCCTATTAAAAATAGGATATATAGGCAATTATCTTACTGTATTCGTACTAGGATGACCCATTTTGTAGCAATAACAATGGAAATCACTCATTTCCCAAGGAATCATCAACAAAAAACTGTGAATAAAGGTTTCAAACCTACGACAAATTCTAACCAAAACACTTTCCCGAGCAGATTTTCAAGGAAATAGTTATTATACACATTATAAACCATTTTAAGATCATCGTATATGTGTTCCCCTGATTCTTTACCGCTTTCGCAGAAAAGACACTTTTCCCTTTCCGATTTGCCCATTATTCTGAGGTGAACCTCAAAGGGCAGTGTCCACTGAGACCTACGATCGATTTTATATCTTTTTGGCTCACTTCGAGAAGGCATTTTGCTCTTTCAGGTGATTTATCTACAAACCTTTCAGATGTCCTAGCTTATTCCTCCAGTTAGATTGTAGTCCTCCCCTCAGGAACTGAGTTCCTGTTTGATATGGCTTTGTGTGAGACCCAAAAGGGCTCCGAACCAAGGAAAGGTAAATTAGGCCCTTCTTTTGCGAGTCTATCAGCTTTCTAATTGCCTATTTTCCCTCTGGGACCTGGCACCCACATCAAGGGGCCCTTGTTTCCTGCCAGTTTCTTAACGGATTGTTTACATCCCAGACTAGCTTTTCACTTAAATAAAAGTAATCAGAGCCTTTAAAGCTGTTTGCCCTTCGAATGCCTCTATGGAGACACTCCTGGACACTAACATCTATAGCATCTCCGGTTGAAATCTATTTGGGGCGTTACCAACCAGCTCTTGTACGAATTCTTTAAGTCAAAGTCAAACTTAACTGGCATGGTATCTAATGGTTGGATTAAGGATGCTAGTGGATTTTTTTTCCAGGATCCTGTGTATCTAATGCAGTCGTAAGATACCAGCTGCAGCGTCTCTCATAATGTAATATCGCAGCTAAGGTAGACCTAGCAATGCCTCTAAGGCTGCTGTGCGGCACGTTGTCATTGCCCCTGTTATTCCCAGACAAGTCAGCCGTTGCAGTTTCTGCAAGTAAGCAAATGCCGTTTATTGTTGAATTTTTGGTCACCACACTAATGAAGCATAGGTGACCAAGGCTTGATAATCGTTTGGTATGATCAGAAGATCATTTTTGGTTTCAAGCCCGAAGTCTTTCCAAATGTCCTGTGGCAAGTCAGCTCGCTAAGCACTAAGGCTTTGGTTATTTTCTAAATGATGGTTCTAAGTTAACTTTTGCTCCAGGATCACCCCTAGATCTCCTTGAGTGGTTAGAGAATTTTTGCGTCTTCTGGTGAACGGTATCAAAATTGTATTGTATTGCCTAGATTGACCTTTCTTCTGGTACCATTTCTCTATGATGTTTAGGGCAATTTGCATTAAGTTTATCATGCATGTCCCTAACAGTGACGACTAGGTCATCTGCATAACCTTATTTATGTTTACCGATCTTCAAAAATGTTCTTGTGAAGCTTTATTCCAACGTTATGATGCAATGAACAGATTTATTATAAAAATTAACTCAAAAATATATTATAATTTGAATAATTTAATCCTAGTCTAATTAATACAATAATATAATTAAAATTACGTATTTGTCAAATTAACATTGTACGCGCAAAGTAAACATACATTCAGAATCTTCAATTTATTTTCTACTGTAGTGACTCACTGTTTCTACTAAAATAGCATTCCCCATTGCTATTATTTTTTAAAGAATCTGTTTATTTTGTATGTAATGAGTGTTAAAGAATATACAAGTTATAAATAAATGTTGCAACTAAAAGTTTAAAATTTTACTGTTAGTGTGTTTTTGTCTTTCGTTAGTCACACTACTTTGACACAGTTTAATGTGACATTTGAAAAATGTGATTGCGCTTAAACAGATTGTAAATCGTAAATGACCCTGTAATATTTACCTTACGGAATACGAGATCTAGTGAATACTGAATAGTCAGAGGTGTTCCACTTTTACCGGAAATTCCTTTGTCGATTAAAATGCGTACAAAATATCTTACACATCCTTAAAATTAATGATTTTCGCCATTTATTGTAAACAAGCTACGAAGGCTATTTTGTTTTTATTAAATAACATTAGTTTTGTTTGTTATTACTTGGCAATGACCAATGACAGTTGAAAATTTCAGTTCAGCCTATTAATTATTTATTTATGTTTTGAAAATTAAACTACTGAATAAAAATGACCTAAAATATTGAAGACTGTTACAATTGTACACAAGTAGTCCCTAACTCTTATTTTTTTTTTTCAGGTAAGCCATTTCTATAGCTGTAGAATGAAGGTAATGTATTATTTTTTAGTCATTTGAAGATCTAATTGAATACCTAAGATTTAGGTAGAAACTACTTACTCCTTTTTAGGTGTAAGGCTGTTTGGTATGAGTTTTGCATAATAGTCTCCACATTTTGCTGTCCCTTGTTTGGTTTTGAGCTTCTTTCCAGACTAATCCTCTCTTCATAACTTCCCTTCTGACACTATCTATCCAGCTCTTGATTCCTTCCTCTTCTGTTTTTCTTTGCACTCGCGTTTCTCCAGCACTTATTTTGTCCTTCGTCCTACACTCTGCGATTTTGTCGTTTATTCGTTCTAGCTGTAATTTTTTTTGATTTTTCCATTATTTTTCGTAGGAACCTCATTTCTGCGGCATAGCCACTTTTTTATGACAATTTTTTATCCCTTTTGGTATTTCTCTTTCTTCTAGAAATGTAGTCTTCATTGTATTGTATTAAATATGTTTCCTGTTTTTCCCAATCTCTTGTTTATTTCTTGGTCCTTTTTCTCATCTTCTATCACTGCTCCTATATATTTAAACTGCTCTAGTTGTTCTAGTTTCTTCTCATTTAATCTGTCATGTGTCTTCTTCGTTCCAACTATTAGCATTGTTTTTGTTTCATCCTTGTTTATTTTCATTATTATCTTTGATAGTTCTTCCTTTAATATTTCCAGGTTGAATTGAAGTTTTTCACTGCTATACGCCACCATCGCCATGTCGTCCGCAAATAGTAATTCGAATATTTGAGTATTTTTTATTTTCCAGTACCCTAGTGTCATCTTTTTCTTTGCCATCTTTACAGCTTCATCTAGGACTACTGAAAAAAGCAGTAGGTAGGCTCAGCACGCATCCTTCTTTAACTTCTTGCTATTTATTAAATTCCTTGGATTCGTTATTGTTTGTTCTTAATAAATTTCTGTTATTTATATATCTTGCAACTTAAATAAGTATCTTAGATACCGAAAAGTTATGGAGGCAACTTTACCTTGCTGAAACGCTGCTGCCTACTGTGCTAAAGAATCGCGTTGAACAAATTTACTGAAAGTATGATTTTTATTTCGATTTTACCAAGAATGTACAGAAAACTCACCAATTTTGGCTTTTGAACAATTAAATATATTCACGAGAACTTATTTATTAGGGTAAATGTTTCACAAGTCATAATTTTTTTAAATTTCTAACGGATATGACTGTCATTAATTTAGAATACATATGTGTATTTGACCTGATGTCAAATACGTAATGGTTAGTTCAAAATGAAGGGGGTAAAAAATGCTAATTCGTTTAACCAACTAGGTACATGTTGCATCACAAAGCTCTATATATCCCAACCATCCCCTGCTATCAGGAATCAAGAATCTATTACTAAGAAACAATGAAATACAATTTCTCTGGGTTCCATCACATGCAGGAATCGAAGGCAATGAGAAAGCGGACCAGATAGGAAAAAATTCAATTACCAATCCCACTATTAATACCTCTTCCCAAATTTTTCCAACAGATATTAAAAACACCATCAAGGACTATATTTACAACACCTGGCAGCAATTGTGGAACGAGAACAACTCAAAGCTCAAAGAAGTCAAACCTCGAGTGAGATCTAAGCTACCTCTTCCACGGGGTAGAAAAAACCAAATTATAATCAACCGCCTCCGTGTTGGTCATATAGCACTAACCCATCTACACCTCATCACAAAAGAAGATCCACCAAGATGTAACTGTAACATACAATTTTCCTCTAACCATATATTAACATGTTGTCCTCAGTACTAACAAGCCAGAAGGATTGTGCAATTATCTGAACAAATTGAAGATTCCCTAGTGTCAAAAACAGACAAAGTGATAAAGTTTCTAAAGAACACTAACTTATTTAACAAAATTTAATATGATGTTGTACTTAATATTTTTGTAAAATATCACATTCCCGCTAATAACCTTAGCTGTTGATGCTGTTCTAAGGATCTATATTTATACATGTTATAAATCTTTCAGAAACCTCAACTTATAATGTAGTAATTATGTAGCTAGGAAACCTTTAAAAACTCAGATTTATATAGTGGGGGTGTTACAAAACCCTTCAATTTTAAATTTTAAGTTTACACATCGGCCTGGAGGAAAACTATCCAACAGGAAATATCAACCGTTTCGAATTAAACATTCATCATGAGATTAACAAATTAGAGTTATTATAAATATTATTCTTTATTTCTTTGATTAATAATAAAATATATACTAATCGATTATCGAATATCCAGTTGTTGCTAATTCCAACGAATTTTCTCTACTACACTGTCCAAAGTAAATAGTAAATTTTTCTGGCAGATCGTATGTCACTTTGTTTTTTTTTGACCCAATTTTGCGGATATATCTCGCTTGCCAAGCCCACTGTAATGCAGTTTTACTTTCATTGAATTCTTTTTTTATAGGTGTGATTTATATAAGTGTTTTTAATGTGTTGTTCGTTCATAACTACTTATCATTTTCAACAAAAAAATCAGTAAAATAAGAACATTATGTAGGTATAAAAATATGGGATCATAATTTATATTTGTTAAAAATAAGGACTCTATTATTACCACTAGTTAAAAGGAGTTTTTCTTCAAGTAAAATATGACATTATTGTAACGGAAGTTAGATTTTTTTCCTCAAATACTACATCTTTAATATCTATAGCTGGTTTTTGTACAGTAGAAATTGTTTCTAACTATTTCTTCCTCAATTTTAAAACGAAGGGGTCATAGAAAAATATGTAGGATGACACGTGTAGAAAGGTACCGAACAAAAATCTTTTAATATGTTTTTGGACGGTTTTTAAGATTGTCGATTTATTTTTAAAGCTTAAATAAAAGATATGAGGGAGATTGGGAAAGTTCATGTTTTGGTTTTGTAAAAACATTTAAAAAGTTATAATACAAGTTCTCTTGGTTGTGAAATAATAGAACGTAATACGCTGAACGTAATTTCAAATTTGTATCAATTTATTTGAAATGTTTAAAAATAGGAACGACCCGTTTTCATTTTAACATTCAAAACACATACTAAACGTTTGAATGAACCGATGTTTTGATAAAATATCAAGACTATTGGCAAAGAAAAATTTAAATTTAAATTTACTTAACTCTTGCCACAACGACTAGGTAATCTCGAATCACTAATATCTTTCATTTTATAACTTTGTTGCAGATTTGTGTGGATAAACATTAATAATTTCTAGTATTTGTTTTAAACCTGTGACGAATTGATGTGTTTGTAGTCAATATATGTTTCATTATGAAATTGAACTTAATTGAATGAGATCTAATTAATTGTTGAAATTTTATGATTTAAAAATTTAGTATAGCAGTTAACAAGATAAACAACTGTAACAAGTTTCCTTACATCCTGGAATAAATGTATTAAAAGCAGTTTCATCATTTTATCCTAAAATTTAAAAGTATAACATTAGTTTTACATAAATAATATTACAAAATATTTTTTAACTTAATGTCGATTTTAAATTATATTTATATGTATTCTAAGCACCAAGGAATTTCAAAAAGTAAAAGTTCCACTACTTTAATAGCATCAAAATTATTATTCTGTCCTCTAGATATAACAATTTTTGTGCATTTTGTTAAAAAAATTAGTATAAAATACATTTTTATGAGATAGTCCTACTGACTGCGCCAATTATAATTATCCTTACGAAATATCGTTTCAACCTACAAAATTAACTAATAAGTTGTGTAAAATCATAGTGTGTAATAAAAGAAAATTAAAGTTATCTCAACATTGATCCGATTTATTAACTTCAAGCGAATTAAGCATAGTTCCACTGTATTGATTTTTAATTTAAGAGATAATTAATTTTTTTAAACGTCTCAGCTGCTAACTGCTGTCAAAGTTGTGGCTCATCAAAAATTATTCCTCCTTCTTTTTTTTAATTAAATCAGAAAACTATTTGAAACTATATTGACAATAAATATTTAAATTAATTATTAGCCCAATCGTTAATATCCCAATTAAAATGTTTTCTTGCAACCCTTAAACGTGCTACACGGTGTGCTCTGCTTAACAATGGAGCAGTAACAGGCATTCAGGGTCCGATTCCAAAATTCCTCAATCTGTTTCTAACCGTATTGACAGATATTCTAACATTACGGACTCCAGAGAGAACATATTGCAGTTGCCTGGGTGTAATATGACGAGTTCGCAAAGTCTTAATTCTTAAATAACGGTCATCTACAGGATTAGTACACTTGGAACGTCCTGGAACTGGTCTTCTATTATAGCTTCCAGTTTCTCTAAACCTTCTTTAGACTCCAGAAACGCTGGATTGGTTGATTCCCATGACTTCAGCAACATATTGCTGAGATCGTCAACTAAAGCCACGATTTGAGCTGCTTGTTCTGGGGTTAATTTACTCATTTTTACCCAAAATGAAAAATTAAACAAACATACTGCACACAAGAAATTTTAACATGTAAATAATACAAATAGGATTTATCAAAATTTATTTATTTTATGATTTTTTTGTAGTACTTAAGTTACAGCTATGACCGGATGTCCCACCTGCGAAGCACTCAGCCACGTCAAAACAGAGTATGTCGGCAAAATTAAAAAACAAAACTGTACAAAAATGTCACTTCTGCAATATAATTCGGACCGGTCTCTTGCAAGAATGATCTGCAATCAATCCCAATGTGTCAAAAACTTGTAAACAAACTTTCAAAAGATCCGCTCCTATTAAGAGAATAAAAAAAATCCTATTAACAAGATAAAATCATTAAAGAAGTAAAAACCCAATTCTCGGCATGTGTCCCAATCTTTTTTTAAGCGTAAACCAAAAAAGCCGCCTGCTGTCTTCAATATTTTTTCAATCTCACCCCCGGAGACATTTCAAAACATCCCTTTCGATTGACTCGGTGCAAAAGTCACGCCCGGAACAAGGGTATTTAATAGTTCTGTATTTTTTTTTCGAAAAGAATTTATATATTTCAGAAAAAAGATGTTTGGAAAACTTGTTCTGCGTATGTGTGTGTATGTGGAGGAAACGAAGTAGGCAAGGGATAGATTAGAGGGCTGATGAGGCTCGAAACACATGTGCTTGTTGTAAAATGAATAATGAGGTGATTATTTAAGGGAATGTTTCCAAAATGGTAAAAAGTTAAACTAGACGAAACATATTAATTGAATTACGAATAATAAAAAACTCTTCGTTTTAACAAAACTTCCAATATTTATTTAAAAAATTGCTTATTTAACCTCAATGACAGCCGTTTCTCTAGAAACGAAGAGTTTTTTATTATTCTTAGTAAGTTGGACTTCCAAAAAGTAAGGGTAAGTACAATAAAATTTATTAATTGAACGTTTAAATGTATTTTATTGGACTTAAATTTACATAATTGAGGTCAATAAATGTATGTAACATTATAATATAAGTTTTAGTAAGTTTGGTTTGCATTATTTTAAAAACATGTCTAATTAAATATTGTCATTTAAGGATGGTTGTAGGAAATTGTTATTATTTATTTATTTCCGCCGAAAAAAAAATCATTATTCGATCGATTTTGATATACTCTTCTCTTTAAATATCCCCACATAAAAAAGTCTAACGGAGTCAAATCTAGAGACCTTGGTGGTCATTCGATAGGCCCCTTCTACCTATCCACCTTCCTGGGAAAACGTTATTAAGGTAATTTCGTACCACAACGCCATAGTGTTCAAAGAGGATTGAACATTGCGGAACAATGATGTGACTCGGTGGGACTCAACATCAACCCCACCAAAACCACACTAGTAGCCTTTACAAGGAAAAAGAAACCTAATCTAAAAATCATAAAAATAGGGGAGAACATCGTCGAGTGGAAAACAGAGGTAAAATATCTAGGGCTAATCCTAGATAGCAGGTTACTCTGGAACAAACACGAAGACGAAGTAATACACAAAGCAACCAAGGCCCTCATGGTGTGTAGGAACATTGCAGGGAAGAACTGGGGATGTAACCCACGTATCCTGCAATGGATGTACACAGCAATAGTGAGACCATTAATCACATATGGGGCAGTGGCTTGGGGCGTAAGGGCTAATCTGAATACGACGAGGAAAAACCTCTCGAAGATTCAGAGACTAGCCTGTTCATGTATCACTGGAGCAATGGGAACTTGCCCCACTGCTGCAATGGAAGTAATTTTAAACTTGACCCCACTGCACATTCTGTTAGAAAGTGTAAGAAAGAAAACGACATATAGAATGATCAAAGAAGGAATTATCAGGGAAAAACATAGATCACTTCATTTTGATCAAACTTGGGAAATGCCCCAAGATGATATGCCAAAGAAATTCAACTTTGTGAGAAAATTCATCACAAAGGTGAGTAATAAATCTGAATGGGATGAAGACACCATACAGAATTTAAACCAGAATAACATAAAGTGGTATACGGACGGTTCCAAGCTAGATGAGGGAACTGGGATAGGAGTTTTTGGACCGAGAGCCAAATACTCGGAAAGCTTGGGCACATACCCGAGCATCTTTCAAGCAGAAGTCCGCGCCATCGAAAGATGTGTGGAATTCAATATTGGAAGGAACTACCGTTGACAAGAGATTGTGATCATGTCGGATAGTCAAGCAGCCATCAAAGCGCTGAGCTCAAATACAATCAGTTCGAAGATGGTTTGGGAATGCCTAGGTAAATTAAATGAACTGGGCCAGAACAACACTGTCACCCTCCTATGGGTCCCGGGACACATAGGAATAGAGGGGAATGAAACAGCAGATAAGCTGGCAAAAAAAGGAGCTGAAACCCCACATATGGGACCAGAACAATCTTGTGGGATCAGCAGTAGAGTAATCTTAGGAAAACTAAGGGAGGAAATGGAGAAAGAAAAATCCAAGTACTGGAATAGGCTGGAAGGACTGAGGCAATCTAAGATACTACTGGGGAACAATGACCAGAAGAGATCTCTTAGCTGCCTCAATCTCAGTAAAAAAAGGCTCCGAATTTTAACGGGAATATTAACCGGGCATTGCCGGTTAAGAAGCCACATGAAGAAACTAGGGTTAGCAGAATGTCCTGCCTTGCAAAATTCTAGGGCTAGATACCTGAAATAGAGGAAGGGGATCTACCTAATTTGAAGCCCGACGATGTCCTAAACTTCCCCAGGAAAATAGGACTCGAAGAGCTGCTATAGGTCTGAGGAAATATCAGAACATGGCAAGTAAGGGGGAACACAATAGATCCTATATGTCGCAGTGTAATTATCACCCCTAACTCATACATACATACATACATACATTGTTCCATACGATTTCGCAGAATTCGATTCTTCTATCAAAGTCATCTTCTAATAGCTCCTGGACCAGATGTACTTTGTATGGATGCCACTTCTCCTTTTTTAGCACTCTTACAACAGTTGATTGGTGGACATTATTATCTAGTGCGACCTATCTAGAACTGGTATGAGGATTTTCTTGAAACGCCAGTACAACGTCCAGTTTTTTGGCTTCGGATATTGATGTTCTATCACTTCTGGGAAGATCTTTAACATGGCCAGTTTCTCTAAATTTTTTTTCAATTTTACTTACTGTTGATTGAGTAATTGGATCGCGATTGGTGTATTAAGCATTAAATAAATTACGAACTTCTGCTTGAGTCCTCACTCTATCTCCATAACCAATCATGGTTAAAATCTCGATTCGTTCTGTTTCTGTTAGTTTCATTTAAGTTACATTTTGTTTGTTTGTAGCTAGGTATCTGATGTTTAGGTAGTATTAAGGCTGACGATGCTAATCAGCGAAACGGCCGTCATTGTAATTTAAAACATAATTTTTTAAATAAACTTGGAAGTTACGTTCAATTGAAGAGTTTTTTATTATTCTTAATAAGATGGACTTCCAAAAAGTAAGAGTTAGTACAATAAATAAACTATTTTGTTTTATTCCCAGTGGCGGTCCTTAGTGTATTTTAGTTCAGTGAATGAATATTTATTGTAATTCCATCTTACTTAACAAAGTTCATAATTTTGGTTAACTCTGTAGAAATAAATATTTAAATGATCACATTGTTGCAAAGGCGATAAAAAGACCTTTCAAATGAGCTGTCATGTGACCTCGGTTTGTATTTAAAAAATCGTCGATGACGTGATTGCGCCATCACTAATGACGTAATATCCATCCTATCTATAGCAGTTGATGGCCATTCAAAAATTAAAATTGACGTGTTATAAGATTTTTTTTAAAGTCTTCTGTTTCTGAAATAATGATTTTATTCCATACATCTGCATCATACTGTATAAAACAAACTCATTGTTGAAAATTCTGACTTATTGCGCCATCTGCGTGGTTGGAGTAAAAACTAAATGAAGGCGGCAATATTTAAATCTAGCTATTGATTACCCGCTGTACAAAAGTCATTCGCATAATTAATTATTGAATGTAACTAGCTACTTATGAATTAAAGAAACTAATATGCCAAAACTTAAGAATATAATAAACATAAATAATACATTACACACATTATAAAACGACATTTTGTTAAAATGGAGAAATTAAAATTAAATTTTAAAATTGTTTTAACTTCAATTGGTATCCCATTGGTATTTTCAAAATAATCAAAAGCTTGTTGTTGTTAGCAGAAAATAAACTAAATGTTAAGACTGTCAATAAGATAGTGACTACTACTGAATTTATTTAAAAATGTACATCCAATCGCAACAAACTATAATTCCCATATTAAAAATGCTAAAACCATAAATCACATTTAAATGGCCGTCAAATTAATCAAAATGTCACTTAATCACTACGGTTCGTATTAAATATCCGTGAAATATGCCAGAAAAAAATCAATCATAAAATCTATAATTGACCAATTTTATGCAGATATTCCCGGTTGTTTTTCTCTGTCGTTCCGGTTCGCCAAATATAACTAGCTGCTTTGACACTTTGAGGAATTTGAAAAGCACAAACCTCGTATTATATATCGTTGACGTTTTGATTTAATGACCAGCTCATGTGGCAACAGGTTTACACGGTGGCGCTACGGACGAGTAAAGAAGCATTTTGGGGAGTGGCTACGAGTACATATCCAAAAGGACAAAAGCTATATATTATTTTGTTTTGGGTTAGTGTTAGATGTATTAGAAGTCTAGTGTTAAGATTTAAAAGAGCAGTTTCTACATCCGTCTACAAAGTTAAAAAAAAATATAAGCAGTTAATATTAATTTTGTAATCTTTACCTCGCCTTCGTCCCGTAGTTTTAGCCACTGCCAATATTCCCCAAAACGTAGCTTGTCAAGGGACAAGATATGCCTTTTAGGAAATATGATACTCCGGGTCATCTGATTTGATATTTAAGAAGTAACACCTTTTTACCGAGGGGTGAATATTTATGAAATTCTTCAAGTCCCATCGGGATTCCCGTTATATGTGGGTGGTAGTCAAATGCAATATTCGTAAGCAAATAATTATTTATCGTTAATGTTTATAACATTCCTGCTTTATTTCATTCTTGCAATACACATAACCAAACTTTATGGAATCACTCAGTATTTGAGAATAAAATCATTTGTAGGGAAAAACTTGGTACGTCAGCCGAAGATTAGGTTGTTAGCTGAAAATAAACATGTTTTTTAAAATTAAACGACTGCACTTTAATTATAATCTTTTAAATTTTGTGTACAGTAGTAAAATTGTAACTATATACTCTCCAAAAAGAGATCCCGGCCATGAGACTCTCTCAAGGAGTGGCTCGTCTCCAAGTTAATGCTTACTATAGAAGGGTTAAGGGCGCCACTATCTTTTTATACGTTAACGAATAAACAACTGAAACTACACAAAAACTAAGGTGAAAAAGATAGAAACACCTTGTAATTAGACTGAATTTGAAAGCAAAGAAACTATTTTTAATAACAACCGAAAACGCTACACATTTAAGACTTAGTGGGTATATAAATCAATCTGATATTAAAGAATATTTGTTTATCGAAAAAAATTATAATTGCCACAGGAGGTATAGACGGAAAATAATAGGTGGACTAGACTTATCTTTATTGCTGTAGTGGTCCAGTGGTCTCGGTTTGTGTACCGATGCTTGTAGTTGGGGTGGTGGCTGCTTTTTCAAAGAACTGCTTCAATAAATGAATAATACTTCTCGTCAAATAGACTGCCAACATGAATGGGGATACTTCTCGTCAAAAGGACTACTGACATTAATGGGTGGTACTTCTCGGCAAAGGGATATATTTCTCCGTACTAGAGGGTATATATCTCCCTACTAGCGGGCTGTATCTTCTGTGATACAACCGGAGAAACCGATTGTCTAAATTCTGCAGATAACTTGCCACTAAGAGTTTCTTCGGAGGAAATATAGAAACGATATGTGTGCCCTAATTTATAAGGGTGTTGACAATGGTTTCCGGTTGGACGGTTGCGTTCTTTTTGTAAGAGTTCTGGTTCTAGGTGCGTTCTTTTGTAAGGGTAGGTTTGGTGGCGATGATAAGGTTGTGTCTAATGTACGGTGGGTCGGGGTTGATTTTAGGGTTCGGAAGGACGGTAAAGATAGCATGGCGATAGACATGTTACAAAATCATGTTACTTCTGTAATTTTACTTCGGTCCAAAGAAGATAATAATGTCTTATATTGGACTAACAGATGTGCAAGGGGAAAAATTGTTGCTCTCATTGTACAAGGAATGATCCAAAGAGGCGTAAGAGAGTAGGCATTACCCAAGGTATTGATAAAAAAAGTATTTGGAATTAGTAACTCTCAACAATAAGCCTAGGCGAAGTCATCAAAGATTTACAACTGTACAACAGAACTGCTCACCAAATTGCTAGAAGAATGTATCTCATTCAAAGCTGAAACGACAACTTCTACAGATGTAAATGTTTCAGTTGAAATTATACGAAAAAGACCTCGTTCTCGACGGTTGTACAGCAGGAGATAGTTAGGAGTTCCAGAGTTGTCCAGGCTAAATTTATGCCTTCAACAGCAAATCTGGACAACTAAAAATTGGGAAAATGTTAACCAGAATTGGCCTCAGATCAGATGATCGTCAAATTCGGGTTCTCAGAGCTCCAGAAAAAACAACCTACCAGATCTAATATAAAGGAGGAACCATAATGTTTTGGGAGGTATTATGAAGGGAGCGAAAAACTGCTTTGTTACCTTTCCAACAAAATTTAAGCAGTCGCAGGTATGTTGATTTGGTGTTAGAGCTGGGAGCTAAGCTTTGGCGAGGTGCAGTTGAAGCGGATTTTATCTTTAAGCAGACAAACTAAATGAACTGGGCCAGAAGAACACTGTCACCCTCCTATGGGTCCCGGGACACATAGGAATAGAGGGGAACGAAACAGCAGATAAGCTGGCAAAAAAAGGAGCTGAAACCCCACATTTGGAACCAGAACTATCTTGTGGGATCAGCAGTAGAGTAATCTTAGGAAAACTAAGGGAAGAAATGGAGAAAGAAAAATCCAAGTACTGGAATCAGCTGGAAGGACTGAGGCAATCTAAGATACTACTGGGGAACTATGCCCAGAAGAGATCTCTTAGCTGCCTGAACCTCAGTAAAAAAAGGCTCCGAATTTTAACGCGAATATTAACCGGGCACATGAAGAAACTAGGGTTAGCAGATGAAGCAAAGTGCAGATTCTGTGAGGAAGAGGATGAAACCTCAATACACATACTCGCAGAATGCCCTGTCTTGCAAAATTCTAGGGCTAGATACCTAGGAGCACATGGAATAGAGGAAGGGGATCTACCTAACTTGAAGCCCGACGATGTCCTAAACTTCCTCAGGAAAATAGGACTCGAAGAGCTGCTATAAGCCTGAGAAAATATCAGAACATGGCAAGTAAGGGGGGACACAATAGATCCTATAGGTCGCAGTGTAATTATCACCCCTAACTTATACATACATACATACATATCTTTAAGCAAGATAATGCACCTCTTCATACTAACAGAGTGGCTCGAGCATTTTTTGAAACGGAAGGTGTCACCATTTTAGACTGACCTGCATGTTCACCGGACTTAAATCCAATTAAAAACTTGTGGGACCAGGTTAAAAAAGGATTATGAAAATTAATAATTTTCTATTTTATTTCTGTCTTTACTAGTAACTGGTTAATTTTCAGAACCCAAAACATTATTATTATTTTGTCAATTATAATTAATTCTTTAATTCGTATGTGAAAATGTTTTGATTAAGTAAAGAAATAATTTTATTTCTGAATAAATAATTTTTATATATTCTATGTAAGGAATACAAAATATTAGGTGATTCAATATAAGTTTGGTTGTGTGTACTTACAGAATCCATAACAATAAACATTTGTCTATAAATAAAGAAATGAAATACACTGCTCAAAAATTGTGGATATTTTTTAAATTTTTGAAAATTGCGTACAAAAATAATATTTTAAATATAAGTTTATAGCAAATTGTTTTTGTCGTTTTTTTTTTCTTTTTTTATAAGCTGTTACCTCTTAAACCAGAATTGTAGGAATTCGATTTTAAAGATATTAAAGATATTAAGAGATATTGAAAAAATTCCTCAGATTTGAAATATTTAAACAATTAAGATTGTTATTATTTTATTTAATATGGTATCAACTATTTTCGAACCCACAATGATAATCTAATTTCTATTTATATCCCTAATGGATTATTTAGTAAGTACTTAATTTTCAGATTAAACATATACCTTCATAAAAAGGAATATTTATACGTTCCCAATTTTTCCCGAGACATTTAATGATCTCATCCAATAAGATTTACACTAAAAGTCATTACACTGATTTCAAAAAAAAAATACCGAATTTATTTATATGAAACGAGAGAAGGCTAAGGATATAAATTAACGAAAAATTTCCAAGAAATCGGTAAGATTAATAGAATTATAGCCCGCAAAACAGGAACATCACGAAAAATTGACCCAAATGCCTGACTATTTTTATTCCAATTCCAAACACACAAACAACAAAATTATTATTTAACGCAATTGCGAAAGTTTGTAAATTGGATTGACCCACAAGAATCAGTCGCAGTAGCAAAAATATAAACTGGATTTCACAACGTTTATTAGGTTTGTTCCCAAAGCGAGTTTCAAAAAGGTTATAACATTTTTTGATGCGCAGGCGCGACCAGAATAATGTACCAAGTAGGTTCCAAACAAAAGAGGGCTGTGACAGGTTTGAAATGTTCAGTTTCATTATATTGCTGTATCGTTTATTTAATATAGCTCTCGTTTTTTGAACGCTGTCGATCTTGTGATAATTACTCTTCAAATTATGAAAACCCACTGCGAAAATATCCGAAAATTCAGTTTTAAAGACACTGTCAATAAAAAAGATTACAACAACAATATATAATACGTACATCAAACAAGGTCTCTTTTTATTTTGGAACCCACAGAACGAGTAAAGATCTCGGTTTGAGCAAGTAACTATTCTTTCAGGAACACCAAACAACTCTGCTCTGTTGGAACGCTTATTTTATAATGCGCAGACTCAATATGTCCATAACAGTTAGGAACTTGTTTCGGAAACAAACCTATTAGGTACTTAACTGTTTCCATCTGTTGGCAGGATTTGGAAAAAATACATTATGAACACAGTTTGACAATTAAGAATAATAAAAAACTCTTCGCTTTACCAAAACTTCCAATATTTATTTAAAAAATTGCTTTCTTAACTTTAATGACAGCCGTTTCGCTAGAAGTTTTGGTAAAACGAAGAGTTTTTCATTATTCTTAATAAGATAGACTTCCAAAAAGTAAGGGTTAGTACAATCAATTTAACAGTTTGACAAATCAGTTAGAAGGACCTTCTTTGAACTAATTCGATGATGCACTGATCCTTTTTATAAAAATACTGTATGATATGAATCAGCTTTAATAATAATGCTATAAGAAGCTAATATTGGGATTCTGAGCACATATGTAAGATCTGGAAGCAAAAATCTGTAAAAATTAACATGACAAACCCAATACCTTACAGATTCTGTAGCTCAGAATTTCACCATAAATATGATTTTTTCAAACTTCAGAAAATCAAAATGAAGATTATGCTTCAATAGGCATTTTGCATGCAAAGAAAAATCTTAGAGAAAAAGGCATTTATGTGAAGGTCTTTTTGTTTAATTTGTTAAAAGTATTAAAAATATTAGAAGGGGGGAGAAACCAATATGATAAATAAGTACAGGTCATTGCTTCCGACATAAAAGCTGCATTCTCAAAAAATAGTATTCACATTATAGCCACATAAAAAATGAGACAATTACATGAAATCTTCTATTCTATAAGAAACTTAATCTTACCTCCTCGTATTCTCCCTTACTGATCATCCACAAAAAATAATGTTTTCTCCCACCGTTTTTCCATGTTTATGCATTTTCATATACCCACGTCACTAGAGATCCGTCTAGGTAAATTTTAATTAAGTTGGTTCACAAGCAGCAACCTTTACTTAGTCCCTTTGTTCTTTTAAAAGGAACGGTAGCTTATGTCCTATTTTTATCCTTGCTAAGGACGAGTAAGCAGAAAAGCATAATTTAGAGCCCGACTATGGGCACTATGGATACAATTTTCTTCATGAAAATTATAGTAAATTGAGTGCAGAGGGAATTGTAACTATAAAAAGCTATTAGCGCAGGTCGTCAAGTTTGTAATAAAATATCCTTAAGGCTAGACACTCTCTCAAGAAGTAATTCGGCTCCAAGTTAATGTTTCCCTGTAGGTCAGGTTTGTGGTTATAAGAGTTTAAAGGCGCCACTATCTTTTTTATTCGTTTACGGAAAAACAAAAATAAATATAAACAAAAAGGAAAAAGATAGAAACACCTTGTATAATTGGAAAATAAGTTATTGAATTTGTCAGTATATATTAAAGTTAACTAAATGAGTAGTTAAACCGAACACGATATATCCTACAGATCTTACAGCCAAGTGGGTTTTGTAAATAAAACTCATGAACAAATTAAAAGATTTAATAATTGTTTCATTAATTTTCCCTGTTAGTAGTGAGGGTTGGACAAATCCTTATGGACAAATAACTTATAGCAAAAGGTACTTATCTTTTGCACATCAAGTTTCTTGAGGTTTCAAATGGCCTCGAGATGTTTGTGGTGTACTTAGGACTATTGAATTTATATTCTTAAGGTTCCAGAGGCCTCAAGTGGTTTGTTGTATCAGTGTTATTGATTTTCCTTGTCTATATCATGTGTATATTTGCTGTATATTAAATGTAGTCTTGCTTTGCTGGCTGTATCTTGACTTTATCCTAGTTTTGTTGGCTTTATGCCAGTTGGCTGTATCTTTCACCAGCTAAAGGAATACGGTAAATTGCGGTAGGGAGACAACTGTTTTCGTCGAGTTTTCGGCAAGAAAAAGGGCAGGGCAAAAAGGGATTAAAATGGAAATCTTAGAAATAAGCTCAATTCTTATTAAGACTACCCAAGAACACAAAGAAAAAAATTTATTACAGCCCCAAAATGATAAATCACACAAACAAACTGAAAACACGAAATTTTCAAATATAATATGATGCAAATAAAACTTATTAATATTTAATTCCTTTTCTGTTTAAGCTTTTGTTCCACAAAAACCTAAAAAAATGGAATATTGTGGGCTTTTGTACAACTAAAAATATTTTACACTTGATATTTACTTTTTACTTACTCTATCAGCTTAGTTGTTTCTATGCAGCAAGATTAAAATTCTCAACAAATCGTACGCTGTCTCTATTTAAATATGACATTTAATGTCTGAACAAAGACTTTTAACGAAGATATAAAGTATACGTCTTTAAGGACATGTCATTAATTTTACCATTTATGGTATCCTTCACCCTGTCTGTTTCCAGAAGAGTACAGATCCTTTAACGCCAACCGCTACATCCATTATACACACGACAGCCAATAGAATTTTCACTTTCCATCCTCGTCGCGTAAGATCCAGGCCCGTCAAACATCCCTACCCCAACTGTTTGGTTTCATTATCAGCTGTACCTGAAAAAAGGTTACGCTTTCATATTTATAGCTTAATAATTTTTTTTTCAAAGGTCCTTAAAATTTTATCGATAAATTTTTAGTTTCGACGAAAACTTTTTTATTTGGTAAAAATACGTAAACAAAGTCCGTAGGACGAGTTATTTTATCTTATTCAGTTTGTTTGAGTAGTTTTGCCTAAAATAAAAAAGTTTGAGTCTAGAAAATACAAATTTATCTAGTAATCTTTTACAGGACGAATGATATTTGAGAAGATTATTTTTTGAACCATTCTGTACAAAAACCAGTTTATTTAATAATTTATCGTTATCTTTTCGTTAATTTTCACTATTTTCGCTGTTTAATTGTTCAACATTGTTATTGAATTTTTGACAGTTCTATGATTTTATCGATCCTGGTAAACCGACTAGTGGTTTTATCAGTATAAAACGGAATGATTGGCTAGCATTTAGCACAGAACATTGAAGATTAAGCGTTTTCATTGGACGAAATCACAAAACTGTGATATTTTGACAGGTGAAAAAAATAATCATTACTATCCTCGGAACCTAACTTTATTGGCGTTCGTTGAGGTAGTCAAGTTTTTCATTATTAATCAAGGTAGAAAAATACAGTTATAGCAACTTGTTTCGATTCTATAGGACCATCATCAGGCTTTAAAAAATGTTACAATAAATAGAGAGAAGAACTTGAAAATAACCGAATAACAAAGAAAGCCCGTTCAAGATTTGTAAAGAAACTAGTTGGTACAATTTAATAAATGGTTTGTGGAAAAGACTTTGTGTTCCCTTTGAACCTTTTTAAAACAAAAATTATTGGATTGGCTTGGCACTGTCATGGCATGTAAAACGGAAGTGACTGGTGACCCCTCCAAAATTTTTATTTAGTTTGTAAGTGTGGATCCTCAAACTCTTTCCTTTTGATACTTGAGTTAGAAAAAACAGTTTGATGCTCTACAAAAAGAGTTTATTTATAGGATATGATGTGTATAACAAAATATAAATAATACTAACCTACAAAAAGAGAATTAAAAGCGATGCTCTTTCTTACACAATTCTAAAATAATAATTTCTGACGTTTGTATACAACGTTAAGTAACGAATGTCAAAAAGAATTACAATTGTCAGAAATGCCATGTTACAGTGGCTTGGGAAGAGGTTTTCTAAAGAAGTTCTTCTGGAAATTCTACAAGTTTTGAAAAAAAAAAAAATTAAATAAATATATAGCCATTTATGTGAACGCCTTTACCAAAGGAAAATTGAAAGAATTCTCTTGTTTATTGTTATTATTACTAAAGAGGACCTGCTCGAGATAAACTGCTCAAAAAATGTCTTCCAATCCAGACTTCTTCAGAACGCCAAGTATTCTTCCTTTATCTCGTGTTTGTGTAGAGTAAGGAACTTGTTTCTACATAAAACTACAGATTCAACCAAAACGTGTATGAAGGTATTATTCTTTCTGGAGGATATAAATCTTTTATCTACTTCCAGCTGTATTTTATGCGGGTGAGCTCAATAAAGGAAAAGTGTCTTCGTTACTGATGAATGGCATTATGTAAATTTGAAGCATTTCTCTAATTGTGTTATTACGGTAAATAATTTATATCCCACCTGGTTTACAGCTCAACAGTTATATAAATTAATTATTTTTTCTATTATTAACTGTTTGCTGCTTTATTTTTCTTCTATGTCTTTTTAAATATCCTTCTCTTACCTGCTTTTCGGCAGACCTTTCTTTGAGGTTTCGTATTCTTTAAGATGTTTGTTTTTCTATACATCCTCTCTATTTCTATGTTTGCTATTTTTGTTCTGTATGGGATCACATAGTAATATCGTAGATATTCAGGAATCTCATCTTTCTTATGGGTTAAAAATAGAAAGAGGCACAAGAATAGGGGTTTATGGACTTAGTTCAAAACACTCGAGAACCTAGGATCTTTTCCTCCCATTTTTCCTGCAGAAATGTGGCCAATATAATATTGAAAAGACATATTGCAGGGTCTAGAAGTGTCTAAACAAATTGGGCATAATACAGTTACCTCTTTGATTCCTTAGAAAATTGGGAATAGAAATATGCCACTAATGAGACCTGAGCCATAGCATAGCTTACAATTTCATCCTGAATGAACTTAGCAGCATTGAGAATTACGACAAAAAAAGGAGAATCTACTACGGATGAAAGATAAATGCCTTGAGTAGTTACACAATACAAAGGTCTACAAAGGATACTGGGATAGAAGAGAATGCAGAATGCAGATATTATGAGATGGAGGATGAAAACTCAATACATATTCTCGAAAAATGCACTGCCTTGGAAAATGCAAAAGCTTTACACTTTGAAGCATCTCGAATAGTAGAGGGAGAATTTTCTCAACTGAAGCCGATTGATATCTTGAACGTAGAAATGCTGCTATAACGATGAGGTACATCTATGCCAGTAAGGGAATAGAAAATACATTCACAGTTTCTATTTAAATCGGCATAAAAATTCTCATTTCTGGACTAATTTGAGTCTTGAAAAATAAGATTTCCCTGTTCAGAACAATAAACAACAAAAAGGTTGAATTAACATTCACTATTTATTCTTTAATTCAACCCTATTAGTTGTTTATTGTTCTGAATAAGATGAACTTTCACATAGTAAGGGTTAGTACCATAAATTTCATTAAAAAAAAAGATTTCCCTGACTGATAAAATTTTACTTTCCACATTCTGTAGGAACAAACACCCTAACAATTTTTCAAAAACTTTATTTAAAAACAATTAGTTAATTTTATATATATTGTTTTTTGTATTTTGAGCATTTGTGACATTTGCAAGTAAGGTGAAGGAACGTCAATAGTTTTTCTCTCAATAATTCCAGTCATCGATTTTCCCAAAACTAATTGCTCGTCAAATTTTTATGTTTGACATTTTGTTTACTTGTTATGACAACGTTTTCTAAAATTTGTCACAGCTCTCATCATATATGCAAACCTATGTTTTCTATCGTTTTAAACTTCTATAATTTGCATAAAAATGCAAAACAAATGACTTATTATTTAATTTAAAAAATATAATAATGGTGTAATTCCTCTGTAATATATTTTGCGCAATCTTTTCAAGCACATCTTTTGTACTAGTTTACGGACCCATTGCTTTGTTTCTGGGGTAGTATATGGGAGGGAGAAAAAGGAGAACCTTCCCCTACTTCGTGATGGGGTAGGTCGGGATCGAACGGCGGTCAAGGTCAAGGACGCCAGACATCGACTTTCTCTCTTTCTCATCCCCTATACGTAAACCACCCCCACAACTTTCACTAGTCGCCGTCGAGACGACAAGCGTTTCCCCATTTTCTACTACAGTGACAGAATTTATCTTTTTATTTCATAATTTACGGTCGGTTATTGAGACTTTCAGACTAGATGTGGAATGGGTGACGGTTTTTCAGGTGACAGCCGATACAATAGACGGAAAATTACGCTACGTAGGCTTCGTTCGTTTTGTTTTTCATAAACAATCAATGTCAAATTTCATAACGAGTTATTCTTGGGCTTAAATGAACCCTTTGTTTTTTCATAATGTCTGATCTATTTTTGGATATGTTTGAAAAAACCGTCCAGAGATAATTTTATAATGCGTGTCTTGAAGCAAGCATGAATACATTGTCAACAGTTTATGTATTTACAGGGGTTTAGCTAGGGAAGGCCGCAGTGATGGTCCGCTTAAATTTAAAGACAAATTATATATACCCTTATTTACCCGAAAGTGTAATTAATTACATATTTTACAACTTAACAGCTAATTATGACTGCAAAAATGTATGTTGACAGTACCGCAGTTGTCTATATAAATTGCAGGTACATTTTCTTTTACTTTCACAGTCTTTTCTATTTTTTCAGTTACATTCCTAACAGATTTTAATATTTTATTTGCTAAAGACATTTTGCTGACTGTCATCGATGTATCCTTCTGCTGTTGTGGTTTGAGTGTTGTTAAATTTACACCACAGTCTGCCACTATCGTGGCCGATGACCGTCTAAAACAATAACTGGTATAGTTTTTAATATCTGGCTACTTCAACAACTGATCAATTTGCCATATCACTTACCTAATTAGTTTATTCCAACACTGTACGTCTTGCATATCACACATTTTTGGATTTCAGAAACAGAATTAATTTTAGGGATGCCAAAGCCGTGAAAACTGCTAATATACATCTTAAAGTTTATTGTAGAATGGGATTCTACAGAATCTCTTCCAAATCTTATACTACCACTGAAATTGTTCCTGTCTGTTTGCTAGTCTGAAATTTACAGATTACAGAGACTTTTGGCTGCTTTTTTAAATATATTTGCGATTCCCAGGGCGAGTGCAGGTTATATCAATGGGATATTTGCACTTCCCCAGTCCAATTTATCAGCCTTCTAATTGCCTGTGATTCCCTGAAGTCCTAGTATCCAGACAAATGTTGACCACTTACAGGTGGTACCTGATTGAGCAGTCACACACAGCTCCAAACAAGCTGTAGATTCATGTAAAGGAAGTTATAGCAAATTACCAGTTTGTTGTTTACAACGCTGGGTATATTAACCATAGAACATAATAAAATACAAAATAATACTGTACCTCGGAGGGATACAACACTAAGGGGCCTATTCTGTAACTTATCGTTAAGTAATGACGTCGTTGCATTAACGACTATAATGTGAACAATAATTTTTAAAAACGTATTCTATAAAATTCTCGTTACGTTAAAATCTAGTGACAAAACATAACGATAATATTTGTCTGATTGTATAACGGTTGATATTAATTTTTTACATCTTGTACGTTTGTCAGTGTTTTGTGCTGGTTTGTTAGGTTAGGAGAAGTTTGTAGATAGAGGTTTATTTAAAATGGAAAACAAAAGTCGTTCCAGCAAGACAACAAGGGCACAATATATACTTTATTTAGATGAACTCAGTACAAATAAAGCATTCAGAGATAAAAATGTTTATCATTTTTTTTGTTCGCCATTTCTTCCTCGTTTTGTGGCAACCTTATATGATTGTTAATTAGATGATTAATCATAACAACTTCATGAATTGACCTACGAACACTAGCTTGTGATGATCCATTTAAATAATCTACACTCAGATTTTTGATAACTCCCATGAGCTAAGAAGTGAATGGTTGTGAAAAACCTAATTATGGAAGGTGTTCTAGTATGTAGAATGGTTGTGAAAAACCTAATTATGGAACATGTCCTGAAATAATTCATTAGCGGCTTCAATGTTTAGTCGATACATGTGTCGGAACACTTCATCTGGTAACTCAAAGGGATTACTTCGATCTCGTAAAACTCGAAAAGATGTCCTTATCTGTCTAAAAATATAATTTTATACTTTAAATTACTCTTCTACCCTCACATGAGTTTACCTTCTGTTTAATTCATCCCAAACAATTCGTAATAATTGATAAATGTCTTTTTTTAATGGACAATCGCAAAAAGCACAAGAACAACAACTTAAAAAGCCCTCTAACAACGATTTCCTAACCTGATAACGATCGCTGGAGAGCTGTCGTTAGGCAACGACATAACAGAAGACATTTTGTCGTTATTTAACTGCAGTCGTTATGATGCTGAATATATAAAGTCATCTAGTAACGATAATCGTCCGTAAACGACATCGTTACTGGTTACAGAATAGGCCCCTAAGTCCATTTTCATAACTTTACAGGAGATGAGTTTTAAACTTTTTTTCAACACACGCACAGCTATTTATTGAGATAAAACAATATTTTACCAGAACATTCCATTTTTCACCAAATAAAAAACACATCTATAAACAGGCCTGATGATGGCCTCAATGTTAGGCCGAAACTAGTAGCTAGTATTGTTTTTCCATCAAGAATAAAATTCTGTGTCATAGACTTTGGGTTTTTCATTTGGTTTCCCATTAGTCACATTTGAGATATGGATGGTTTACTTCGTTATTCTATTTATTGTTATAGTGCTCTATTCCTCTAAGAAATCCTATGAGAAAAGCTGATTTTAACTCTGTAATAAAGTCAATATGGAAGAAAATGGACATAGTGTTGTATCCCTCCGAGGGAAGAAGTTATTTCCGAATTTGCAGCTGTCAAATCGACAAAAAAGATAATAGAAATTTTGGTTTTTGTGTTCTTAATGTCTATTGGATCTTGTTACTTGTTCAATATTTTTAATAAAAAATTTAAATGATCCGTCAAGTTTGTTCTATAAAACACTGCGTATTTAAATATTTTTTATTAATAAAGTAAAATGGTTACCGCCCATTTCTTGAGGATTATAAATCATTGAGGAATTTCTTTATTCCTCAAAGATTTCTTTATTCTCTCAGCCGCCTGCTAATTTTTTATTTAAATCTCCGAAGAATTAGACTGTTAAATAATTCTCAAATGAAACATTCCCCTTTTTGTTGAAAAATTTAAACGTAAAGTGCCAACAGACGAATGTATTCCTTAATTAAATACAAATATTTTGCCGGATTCCTCTTACAATTATTTCAATTTGGGGATTTTGCGGATTTCGCGTGAGTGCTTTTTGAGATTTGCGCCAAAAGTATACATAACAATGAAACAATGTAAAAATATGTTGATTTTACTGTTATTTCAAAAAATATTTAAGCTGTATGAAACTAGGAGAGGTCCAATATTTGAGTCAATCACCTAGGTATAAATATTCCCAACATTTTTTAAAAAAGGCTAGGGATATTGAAGTTCAAATATTTAATGTCTTTTTATCTTTGTAATATTGTTTTTAACGATTTTTAATAATTCTTAAAGGTTTTTTATGAATTTTCATGATATTAAATAATTTTTAATAGTTTTTTATGATTTTTAATAATTTCCAACGATTTTTAATAATTTTAAATTATATTTAACAATTCTTAATAATTTTCATTTACTTGTAAGGATTTTTTATAATTTTAAATTATTTTTAATGATTTTATGGATTATCTTTAAATAAAAGCTAAATAAGGTACTGGGACCCTTCAATTCTGAAATTCATAGGTGAGCTTTTTAAACATAATTTTAAATGTACACGCAGTGATATATGCAAGTCTGGCATATCATGTAGGGTTTATTATGAATTGTACAGGGTGAAATTTTGAAATTATTTATAATTTTGTTCAAGATAGTAAATACATAAAATATTTGACGTAATTGATTTTTTACATTAAAGCAAATGCTCAAAATGTTCTCCACCTTGTTGATGGCAATAACACAGTCTCCTATAATTGTTTAAAGTTTGAGCTAGCTATCCTCTCTTTGAGGTCTGCAATGCTAGTTGGCTGTGTTGCATATACATTGTTCTTAAGGACGGGGTATCGCTGTACATCAGAATGGCACCTGCAGACCAAAAGTTTATTCTAACTTTCTCCGTTATTATAACTCAAATCGTTTTATTTTTTTCACTAAATTGCATATAAAGGTCTAACTTAGGTAAGGATTACATTTATTTTTTGTTAATTAATGGTTTAATATTGAAAAAGAGCTGTTGAATGCGAACTATTTTAGACCTTTACATTTGTATAAATAAACAACAATCTAAATAAATTTTCCTAAAATGAAACTAAACCTTTCCTAAGTTGAACATTTTTCTATCAAATAGCCCATTCAGAATTTTCTAAAGAGATCAGATCTAAGAAATAGTTAGAAACTAAAATCATGCTGCATTTTATTTTTATTTTTTCACTTTGGATCAAAAATGGACGTAGTTAATGACGAAATAATTGTACTTTAGTTTATAACTTTTATCATAGATGGAACTAGGCGCTATGTATTTTTTTCTTTTTTTTATTAACGAAGTCAAAAAAAAATTTTTGTATTATAAATTAATGTAACGTTTTTTAAATATTTTACGATATTTACAAAACAATTATTCAATAAAACAAATTAGTAAAATGAAAAAAAGAATACTGATTTGCGGATATTGATTGTCAGCAGACCAGTTATATCATTGTTATATCTTGAAGAAATTTTAATTATAATATGCCCAGCGTACGGCTGGCCATCTATAGTTATATAAGAGGGTAAATAAAATTATTGTTTGTGTGCCGAGCGATGGCTTACAGAATAAGTGTTTATTATTCCATTTTCCCAGCACAATTAAAAAACCATTAGACACAGAATAAACATCGTTGTAAATAAATATAAAAATTATAAAATTGTTAATAACAAAAAACTGTAAATTCAAAATTCTTGAAAAAATACCAATTATTGGTGGCCATATAGACACTTCTTGGTCAAATTTTGGAAGAAATCTGGTCACAGGTTTCTGAGAGAAAAAAATGTTAGCGTAAATTTTGTATACGTGGTATTCTGAATTAAGTAAAAAGAAAAACTGGCATCAAAATATTTTATTTAAAAAATATACTTTTATTATTATTACATTTAAATATTTTCTGGTGGATCTTTATATTTTAATCTTTTGCCTCTCCTGTTTAAAATAACTTCCGGCCCAACGCAATCCTCATAGAATCGTCTCAACTTTTCTACCATATTGTTAAAAAAAGTTTCGTTAATTTATATTTTCGGTAAAAAGTGGATTCATATCTCCAGTATAAATAATAAAATGGCATGTTTTTCTTCTTGTGATGCCGAGTTGTCCTTGTATCTAAAAACAATAATTTGTAATATTCTAAACAAATTAGTAAAATGAAAAGCCAGTAACAAATCTTACCTGATAATAATAATTGTGGTTTTCCTTCAAGTGAATTTCACTATTTTCAATTTTTAAGCAAGGAACCATACGCTTTTCTACGGCCTCTCTCAATGATATTTTTGATGTGACTACTTTTAAAAAACATTTTACTTCAACAAGTTCATCCTAAACAACCTAAACAACCTAAAACATAATAAGTTATTAAACTCTGATATGTATATAATAGTTACAATAATTCGTTTACCATCAGGCGATGCACCTAAGAAACCGTATTTCAAGTCAACAAATAATCCTGAAGGGTTAACATTAGTTTAAATCCAGCAACGTTCTAGAAAACATCATTATTCTTCATAAGTATCTAGTCTCCGAATTTTCGACGCAAGTAAATAGGTATTACAAAATTAAAATATGTTGACCACTTTAATGTGTCATTTGTAAATGCATCGCCTCTAAGTTAATAATATTTTATTAATTTTTTGACACTTACCTAGAACTGATCTAAAAAGAATCACATAAACTTATAAAAATAATAAACTTACCCTATCGGTGATTAGGTATATATATATAGAATTAAAAATACAAATAAAAAATGTTTTTAATAAAAACTAAAGATAAAAGTAATAATTACTATAGAGATTGATAGAGATAGAGATTGATATTACTAAATGTTGATCTACCCTCGTTCTTTCCCGAGATAAAATACAAAATATATTTTGTTGGCTGGCAAGGTCTAGAAATAAGAATTATATAATTGGTTTTTAGCCCTAAAACATGTGTTTTTAGCAGGTAAAATTTTTTCCGATGAATAGAGCAATTTAGTGAAAGGATTCTATTATTATTTCTGTTAGTTTATCCTATTACTAAGAGATGTCTGCACTTCATGGACAAAAAAATCATTGACACATTTTCGTTTCCGACTGCATGGGATACGGGCTCCTTAAGATAACCCCACAGAAAAAAAATCAAAGGGCGTAAGGTCCGGCGATCTAGCTGGCCACTCGATAGTACCTCTTCGTCCAATCCATTTATTGGAGAAAATTTCTTTCAAATAATTTCTTACAATTAAAGCATAATGGGATGTTGCTCCGTCCTGCTGGAACCAGATATTTTCATCCGATAGGTTCGGATCTATTGTGTTGGGATATAAGTTGGCCAATTTAGGAACAACTTCGTCTCTAATCGTGCTTAAATATTTTTCGGCTGTCAAATTTACATCTACAAAAATAGGACCAATAATATGATCACCTATAATACTGCCCAAACGTTCAACTTTTGAGGATACTGAGTATGTGTCTCACGCATCCAATGAGGATTCTCCTCTGACCAATATCTACAGTTTTGTCTGTTTACTTCCCCGTCCAATGTGAATGTTGATTCATCGGAAAAAAGAATTGTACCAACAGCTATTTCATTTCTGTTCAATTTATTCATAATTCTTTCACAGAAATCCATTCTACAATCTAGATCGTAGTTCTTGCACAAAAGTCAATTTATATGGATGAAGTTTTTCTTTATGAAAACACCTTAGGACAGTTGCTGTTTTCTCTTTAATGGTTTGACATGTCCAAGTTCTCTGAATTGTGCATTAATTTTACACACAGTTTAATTATATTGGCATAGTTATCTATTCGTGACAAAAAATGTTAACAAAACCCAAAATATTGATACTTGAACAAAATTATAAATAATTTCAAAGTTTCACCCTGTACAATTCATAATAGACCCTACATGGTTCGTTGAGATCGTATTGTTAAGCGGCTTTTAAAAATAATAAAAATATACAGGGTGTTTCATTCAAAATAAAAACTTGCGAGTATCACCCTGTACACTTAAATTTATGTTTAAAAAGCTCACATTTGAATTTCAAAGTTGACGAACCCCAACGTTTTTTATAATCTTATAAACTACCCACAAATAATTTTATACCATAAGTGGTTTCCACACTGTATATTAAAAATCTGTTCATTTTTGTTTGGATAACTTTTGGATTTATTCTTCAATGAGATTATGCTTTAAAATTTAGCATTTAGTCTTATGTTGATGTATTTGTTTGTATAAGTTGTAAATTTGGAAGCATATCATTAAATATTGGATACATGTCCTAACCAATATCCTAACCAATCTTTGTTCTTTTTGTTTTAACCAAACAACAAGATGTAAAACAGGGATATTTTGACAAAAAGGTAAAATCCAAGATAGGATTCTCCCTTTTGTAATCCCTCTAAAGAAGAAAGACTTTCTGTACAAAGTATCTTTACTACTTTCAACCTGATTTTTCGTTTGATAGATTCAATTTGTTGTGAGTGTGTTCCAGAATAAATTACAAAGGAGACCCGAATATCTGGTCGGTTCTTTAAACTTTAATAATTTAAATTAATAATTTTAAAATGCCTTCGAGGTACACAGAACGTTCAGCCGTATGTAAATGATTAGCGTCAAGGATATTTTTCGAATTTGCGATCAAAAGAAAATTAAAGTAAAAGAAATTAGCAGTTTCCCTAATTTTCCCTTTCGGGGTTTGTATAAAAGTTTTTCTTTTCATCGAAACAGGTAACTTTTTAATTATCTCCTTTCTCTTTTCCTTCGCCAAATAACCAATGAACGGAAAATCGGTCGACGGCGAAGAAATTTTTTTTCGTTTGGAGGGTACATAATCCCTATCGGCTGAATTAGATCTACTTCGATTCCCTTTGTTTTCCCTGTTTGGTGATCCGGGATCACTGTTAGCCATTCCTTCACTCATAACCGTACTAGATAATCTTTGAGCTTTTGCCAATTAGTTTGATGATGCAATTTTTTATACTAAACCTTACTTTGTGAAAGTTGTTCATGTAAGGAACACGTTTAGATGAAGATGAAGTTTTTGTTCTCCATACGGGAAGAAATTCGCGAATCATTTAAACTGGGTGTTCGGATTTTTATGTCACTTAGTATATGATAAAAATATATTTTCTTTTTCTTTATATCACTTCTCCATTATCGGAGGTTTGCTAACATCATGGCAATCCTAACCCTGGCAACTGCTGCTCTAAATAGATCAACAGAAGACCTATGTCGAAATTAACATTCTCGCAGATTCCACAGCCAAGATATTCTTATTCTTCAAATTGACATTTTGTCCATAATCTTTCACTGGATTATTATGTGGATTATCTCATATTTTGAATCCTTTATTATAGGAGCTAGATAGGTTATCTTTATTCCCTTCACTACCTTTAGTACCTCCATTTCTTTATTCATTCTGGTTACCACTTCTGCGCATGTCTTGCGAAGCATCCACGATATTCTGAGCATTATTCTGTAGGTTTATTACCTCAAATGCTTCTATTTTTTTGTTCGTACCTTTTGTTAAGGGTGTTCTTAGGGAAGCATTATTTACTGCACAAACACTATTAGAACGGTGTCAATTCTGACGTATTCATGTGCCTGGTTGACTTCGAAAAAGCTTTTGATAAAGTAGAACTCAAAGAATGACGAAGATGACGAAGATAAAAGAATCATTGTCAATCTATATTAGTACCAGAAAGCCATAATACGAGTAAATCAAAAATCGAAGGAGATATCTGTAAACCGAGGAGTCAGACAAGGCAAAGAGGCATTAGAAGACGTAAATGAAAGCATATTTATTAACGGAATAAGCTTGAATAATCTTAGATATGCAGGCAATACATTACTATTTGCTGACAGCAAAGAAGAACTACAGATCTTGGTTGATCGCATTATCCAATGCTGTGACAGACATGGAGCATCTCTGAATACAAAGAAAACAAAAGTCATGGTGGTCAGTAAGAACAAAATTAACGAAGTTTACGTTAAAGGAACACCTTTAGATAGGCTACACAGTTATCAATACCTGGATTGCGAAATAAATGAAGAAATAGGGAAATAAAACGACACCACAACTGTTTTTAATAGGATGTATCGGAAAACTGACTATAAGGATTAGAACTGGAGTATTGAGATGGAGCCTGGACAATTGTTACAGAGGCTACAAAGAAAAGACTCGTTAGCTCTGAGATGTGGTGTTAGTAGGAATGTGTAAAATTGCCTGGAGATAGCACGTAGCAAATACGGAAACGTTGAGAAGAATGAAAAAGGATAAAGAACTGCTCAACAGTATAAAGAAAAGAAAAATGAGTTATTTTGGTCCCATACTAAGAAACGAGAAGTACGAATTGATGCTGGTGGTCATACAAGGAGAGGTGGAAGGTAAAAGAGTACCGGGGAAAAGATGCACTTCCTGGTTAAAAAATCAAAGACAATGGAGTGGAAAAACATTAATAGAACTCTTCAGAATAGCAGCAGATAGAATAAAATGGGCCATGATGATCGATATCCTTAGGGATGGGGCACCTTAAGAAGATTATTAGATCTAGGATCAAGTCGCGGCTACAGAGTATCTTCTTCATTTGACACTTGACAAAAGCTGCACTTGCTTTCTCTGGCAAAAGGTAGTCTCTGCCTTCGATGCTCTGCAATTAATAGAGGACTTCGGGCGGCGATGTTAGGTGTTAAGTTGTATTCCCCGAGTCGCTGACGAACAACTTCAGTAATAATTCGTATAGCATGTACGTCCCGAAGCTAAGTTTGTTACCCGGTTTCGTCCTTGCCCTGTTCAGTGTATATGATCTCCTGTTTCGAGGAATCTTTTTAACTCCCGTGAAATGGATATGTGGGACACATTAAATCGACGACCAATTAAAAATAAGCAACAATTAAACAGTAGCCGAATACAAAGACCCCTTGGAAATTGAATCAGAACATTTTTGGTTTTTTTGTGGTTTGTTGCAAAAAAAACTATAGCTATAAAACACAGTCAGTAAATATCAAGTTTACGAATAGCATATACAAGGGGCTTCTAAAATATAACATTATAATGGGAATTTTTACTAACTCTGATAAAATATTTTAATTTTTCAAAGTGGTGCGTTAATTTCTTGGAGAAATGTATTTAGCTTGTTACTTTTATCTGATTTTTGTTAGGTATAAAAACTTGAGCTTGGCGATGTTATATTTTTTTGTCACGGTCCCATTGTATCACTTTAACAATCGTTCTCTCTTAAATACCAATTTTATTTTGTTCTTTACACCCTGATAACAGTTTGATTCAGACTGAAACTAGTTGCGTTACTACAATAAAGGAGTGTGTGTTTTATTGAATCTGCTTTATTGGATTCAGCCACATTTGAGATGGATTAACTATCTAAATTAGTTTATTGCTTAATTATTTGAATATATCGATAATCTGTGAATTATTTTTAGATTAATTCATTAAGTTGACAACATCTTTTTTATTTTCCTATTATCCTTTTAAATCAGTAACGCCATAAATGTTCGTCCTGACATTTTCTCTTTAAACTGGGGTATTGATGAACTGAAGTCCTTTAATGTTTGCACAACGAATATAAAATATTTGTTTATACGCTCCTGTATTTCGTCTGTCTGATACAAGTTAGTGTATTATTATATCCCTTTACGCTGGAGGGCTCCAGGGTTCCGAGATCGGGCTCAGGAAGCTTTTCCTTCCTGAAAAAACATAGCCTGGGAGACTCGTTTATTTAAGATAAAAAAAATTAAATTAAATTCTGTTATTTAACTTTTGTATAACTTTTTTGTAACGTGAATTTATTAAATTACTTCGGACAGATAAGTACAGAGTGATTAGCAAGAATGACTACTTAAAATTCAATAAATTTATCAATGTTTTTTAATGCTATAAAGAAATTAAATCAAATTTAGTATACATTATTGATGGTTACGCAGCCCAGGACTTTTGTGACCTTTGCTGATCTATTCTTATATCAACATACTACAGTTCACTGTAAAGATTGCAAGAAATTACAGTATTTTCTTGACCGTGAGTGTTTGATCTGTTCAAAAAGGCTCTATCATGAATTTAGTGTCTCTTTTTTCTCTATAAATGTCTTTTTTGCGACCAAATGCTCTAACTTGCCAAGTTCATTAAATAAGTCTTTTGTTTGTAAAACTTCCTCCATATTGATTCTATCTGTTATAAAATCTGGTAAGCTTGCAGCAACCATATCAATTAATGTCCCTTCATCAATTGTTTTTTTTTTTTAATTTCTAGTAAGAGTTTTTCTTTTTTAATGGTATATTCTAATAGAGACCCCGATGATACTTAGAAGACAATGCATACTTACTAGTAGTCCAACCTTTACTACCATAGGTTTGCAAGAATTTAGATTTCCATTCTGACCACTCTAACTGTAAACTAAACTTAATCATCATGGAAGAATACCAGTCATTGTATGATATTTCTAAAAACATTCCAAATATCTCTAACTTTTTCGTCATTTTTCATTAAATTAAACCTCGCACATTGTTTTTCAAAAACTTCCATCCAATGACATGCACTTATGTTTTTTCCATCAAATCTTTCAATTACAAACCTGTTGGCTAACTTTTTTACATTTTGTTTTTCCTGCTGTTGTTGATTTTCAATTAATCGTTCCAATATTTTCACAATGGGGTCTTCAGTATTTTTCTTATTGATTGTATCCAACTGTGCTTGGGTAATTTCCTCGGTCTCATTAATCCGACTCTAACTCTTTCATTTATCTTGGACCCACCCCACCAGTGAACCCTCTGCCAGCTCTGGTTATCTATAACCACTTCAAACGGTGTCTCAAAGTCAAACATAACTGGATCCTTATATGACCAATCAAATCTTTATGGAGGAAGACTTGGTTGCCACTCATCAGATCAAAGAGTGGAGTTGTTTGCTGTTTCCAGGATGTGAGATTAACTTGTTAAATTGGCTCCAATTTACTGTTTTGGACAACACATTGTAGATAGTGGTACAACTTGGTGGGTTAAATTATTTGAAAAGAAATTAGGAGTTTAAAGGATTGAATATTAGGAAAAACATCTAGGAGCATCCCATTTCATATCTGTTGGCATCTCCAAGATTGTTACATTAAAATTAGAGCATTTTAGGTACCTGAGGTTGGTTAAAAACCATGTTTTGGTACATGTATTTTGATTGGTCTTTGTCTTTAATTTTGTGCAAGTCATGCACTGATAAATTTTGTTTAGATCCTCTGTTAATGATAGAAATAAGCCAACTCTCCAAGTCTTAGAATGTGACGGAAGCCAACTATGACAAATAGATCCATATACAATAATATAAATTTCATCGCCTACTATGCCCATGACTCCCTGATTAGTTTTATTTTTAAGATTAAATGCCATTTCTCAAATTATTTAAAATGACCTAAATTTTTTGCTCGGCAGTGAATATTGTGTAGTAACGTTTGTTAATGACTTTGTTACTGTCCCGCGCTTCTTTATGTAAATCTAAAATAAATAGTTGAATACTTAAAATCGAAGGAATGATCCATAACTCAAATGTGGCTGATATAAAATATCAATAAAACATCGAGTCAAACCACAATAGATTTAATGGTAAAATTATAAAATTGCGACTATTTTCGGTCTTAGACCATCATCAGGCTAAAAATAAAAGATACAATAAGGTAAGGACGAGGACTATAACAATAATAAATATAAAGTTGGACAACATAATTATAATTTTACCATTAAATTTGTTGTGGTTTGACTTGGTGTTTTATTGATAGTTGAACACTTATTAATGCTATTCTTTGAGAGCTAATAATAGATCATACAATGGTAATTTCCTTAAAATCGCAAACAAAATTTTGATTTGTTATTTTTTACGGTGACGCAAAATGTCTATTGTAATACTAAAAACGTTATTTTATTGAATTTGTTTCTAATGTTTAAATGAATTAGATGCTTTGTCCTTCAGTTTAATTAAAATATATTTATTGAATTAATCTACATTTTTTCGCCGCTGGAAAAATAATTCTTATTTGTTTAACAAAGTTCTTTTAAAACTTATTAAATTTGTGCTTGTTATGAAAAAGTTTCTCGCGAATTTTACTTCTGAAAAAATTCGAACAACACACATATTATACCATTCGTACGGCAGTTAATTTTAATAAAAGTAAGTAGCCTACATTAACTGTAGCAACATCACGAACGAAATGGAAATTCTGGGAAAATTCAGCCGGAAAATCGATAGATGGTGTCTGCTAGCTGCCTGCCAACCGCTTTCGCTTTCCAAATTCCAGGATAGTCTCCAAAAAAAATTTTAATAATTTCATAAATTTCGTTTATTGTACTAACCCTTACTTTTTGGAAGTCCATCTTACTAAGAATAATAAAAATCTCTTCGTTTTAATGATGCTTTAGCGACACAGCTGTAATTGTGATTTAAAACCTAATTTTTTAAGTTAAAACGAAGAGTTTTTTTAATATTCTTCATAAATTTCATTACTGACTCAATACTCAAATATTACAAGCTTCCCTTATAAAAGCATCCAAACAAGAGAATCACTAATTATTTATAGATTTTGGCAGTAAAATTCCAGTTTATAAATATTAAGGTTCGTTTATTTTTAAAATCCAATTAAATATACTAAAATTAAACTATTCGGTTTCAGGGAAAAATTATTTAAGCCGACAACACCTCAGGTCGACCTAAAATACACCTTTAGCCTTAAATTTTCTACCGTTGCATGTACACTTGTCAACAGTTTACATAATGTTGGATAACATAGATTTAACAAGCGTTTATGCAAACGGCCCTTAATCTATTACAAAGTTTTAAACATTACAATACATTTATCAACTTAACAAATTAATAAACCTTACAATTTGATATATTTAGGAAATTCATGGTATATATTAGACATGTAAGGGATATAAACAAATAAATATTAAGGCTGTAAGGGATCTATTCTGTAACCATTCTGTTAAATTTTAGAGGAAGTTAAGATTTTAACGGACGTTAATATTATTTCGGTATTCACTAACTAAATTTCCGTTATAATTTTAAAGGATTCCGTTAAAACAATCCGTTAAAATTGTATTATTTAGAGGCATGTTAAAACAAAGCATTAAAAAATAAAGGAGTGTTAAAATGGCGTATTTTGATATTGTTACAGAAATTTTAAAAGATAATAGTGTTGAAGAAGACACGGCAGAATAAGATGATCACAATGAGGATAATAATATTAATAGAATAAACAATTGGCAAGCAAGATGTCAATAAATAAGGGCTATGATTATGCAGCAATATTTTATGAATTAATAATGCTAATATAATTATTAAAAAGTACTCCACCAATTTATGAGAATCTTTGAAATAAAATATTTGATTATTTATTTTAATGATTGGATAATTATAACAAAACCTGTTATAACAAAATATTTATTAAAAAACATAAAAACATTACTAGATTATAAACAACCATAAAATTCCTGGCAGAAAAATAAAAATACTGATCTGAAAGTAACAACATGAGTAACAATAATTTTTGTCTATTTTCTACTTGTTTGTAGCCAATTGGTTTAAAACTGTGGCTAAACATCTAATAGAGTGGGCAATTACAAATTTGAAATTTGCTATATTTTACAATTCCTTATTGTGTGAGTTTATTGCATGTTCAGAACAAACTTTTCTAGTTTTAACCCTCTTCCTTTGTATTTTATTTCTTTTTTCTTCTCTTGATACATTTCCAACAAGAAGAGGCAAGTTTACTTTTTCCAATTAAAATGCTTCCTTGGTTAAGAATTCCTTAAAATAATATTAAATGAATAAATATTAATTAGTTTTGAAAAGAGTTTAAAAAATACTATGAATATTTCTTAATAGGTACTTACTATGTTTACAGTCTCATTATATAATATAGGTGCATTGCCAGCTTCATTATATGAAGGTGTAATTTGGGTCTCATTATAAGTAGGTATAGTATCAGACTCAATATTTATAAATATAATCGGTCTGGTATTTCTTCAACTGAATTATTTAAATTTTGAGAGATTCCAGCCTCCACCAAATCTGCTCCTTCTGCACTAATAGTTAAAATAAGGGCCAGTAGTCTTTCTTCAAAGTCAAAGGTTTAACTGAACCACCTCCTCCTGTGCCTTGGGGACCATATTTGATGTCCCTTGTCCATCTTTTAATATTTGCCTCTCCCTTCACTTAAAGTCTAAAATAACATTTAACTTATAAAATGGTCCTTAATATTATAATAGTATTTTATATAATGATAGCCATTAACACAGACAGCTTATTTTTTAAAGGTTTAAAAATCTGTATTGTATTTCAATATGATACAGATTTTTCTCTTTGATTAAGTGTATTATAAAACAGAAGTATAGTGTTTTTTAAATACTTACATATTTCCACTGTTTTATTGTTTTAGGTAAACACAGACTATTTAATTCCTTTGTAATTCATCTCCACAGTTCATTTAATTTAAATAAATCCATGGGTTTTTTCTTGCTGCCCATCAAAATTTTCTTTTCTATTAGGAAACTTATAAAATATTCTTTTTATATTTTGCACTTATAAAAATCTTCATTATAAAACGCATTTGCTTATCGTAATGTAACTTTTACGCACGCAAATTTTTGTTTTAAATGGTTGGCGACATGAGTGAAGTATCTAAAGGCAAGACTATTGACAATGACATTTGAGGCTAATAGCAATTTATTAATTTTATATTGTTCTTTAAGAAAGTATTTGTGAATATGAATATAATATTTTACTTATATAATATATTATTATTGGTATATTATTCATTTTAAAATATTTTAAAACATTAACATTTGATAATTTAAATTTCACAACTGTCAAATTTTATAAATTACACAGTGCTGCCGACATAGGTACTTTTTAAAATAAAAATTTTCGTAATTACATAAAAATAAAAAATTAATTTAAAAAATGGTAAAAAGGGCAAAATATAAAAATTTTTATAAACAACTTATTTCATATGGCTGTTGTGACACTCGTCCTTTAAAAAACTCATCGCTTCGCGATTCGTTTTTTAAACTTGAACTCGTGTCATAATAGAATTCCATATGAAATGCGTTGTTTAATATACTATTTTGTTTTCTTGTTATTCTTTTAGCTCTAAACAAATTCAACTAATCGTTTGAACACAAAAATATTAAAATAAATCACAAATTTAACTATATTTCACTATTATAGGTTGGAATTTCTTCTTTTTTGCTTTCTTTGATTGACAAAGCTAACTTAAATCAATGTTGCCAAATGTTGTACACTATTTTTAACGGCATCCTTTAAAATTACATATTTTTAACGGTCCTCTAAAAACTGTGCCTATTATCAATCAAAATATTTGTATTTATATAATTAAAAATGTATTGGCTCAATTAATTCGCTCCCCTGAATCAGTGCCTGTATTATTTTTTGTCTCACAGTCTCCTCTTTGTCAGTTGAACTTACCGGTTCACAGCAGGCTAGCCGTTCGGTTGGAAAGTTCAAGGAAAGCCTTTTCCTTTCCCTTTTAGGTCATTCCGCAAGGGCAGGTCAAGTGTAGGATTTTCACTGGTGGCACTTTCGTTGGAAAATCGAATGTCTCTCTCTCTCTCTTTTTATAGACCGTCGAGGTCGGTTCAAGAACGAGGAAGTTTTTCTTCTCTCTAAGCATTCCTCCGGGATGCGGTATTCAATTCACGAAAAGTATACGTGTAAATCGATTGGTTTTTTTTCTTCTTTTCCCACGAGTCATTAGGGACTTTCTTATGATTTCAATTCAATTCAAAATAACATATTTTATCGCCCACCGTCAGCATAGCGATTTCTGGAAGTAAAATACTGTAAAATAGAGTATTTACCTTTTTTTATTTAATATTTTTTCTACGAGCCTGACTAAAACAAGAGTTTCCATCACACATTTTAAGTAGGTATACCTTTCCGCACTTGTTAGGATATTAACTCGTTATCTAATTTTTACATTATAGAATGACACCGATTACGGAAAAAAATATAAAAAGTGTCTATCAACGGAAGTTGTGTTATACAATCTCAATCTAATAACTGTTATTATATATTTTGAGTATACGGTCACTATATTGTATCGGTTAACATAAAAGTGTCTGTTGTGGCAACAATTTGTAAAAACAATGAAATAATTTCAAATGTAGATGGTGAACAGAAATCAATTTGAATACAAAAGCAGCTTTTGTCATAATATTAAAGATAATATATGATTTTAGTGATATAAGTATGTTACTGATAATACTTTTTTATTGTATTATATTTTTGAAAATGTATATGATGTAATATAGTTTAAAATTGATTTTATCAATATATTTTGAACTAATTAATGTTAACTGTATTGATTAATGTGAACATGTAGTAACCATATATCTTATACTGTTTCAATTAAAAAGTTGTCATTAAATAATAAAAAAAGCTTCATTTATGTATTTGTAAATAAATTTTAACCGGAAATAAAATTATAGTTCATTTGTTTGAAGGTGGCAGCAAAGAAAAGTCATTAAATCGTAAAATGTTGTAAACAAGACCCTAAATCAGTAGCGCACGTACTATTTATATTGGTATTAAAAATTTCTTTTAATGATCATATTTTAATCTTCTTAGGTAAGGTATAAGTGATAAGTAGTCATAATACGATATTTAGAATATTTTGTTTTTCGATTTTAACGAGAATAATTGTGGTCGTTAGGGGTGTTAAGGGATTAAGGTAAACCTATGTGTATAATTGCAAATACAGGTACGTTATTGTATTTGGGTTAGTTAATCTCTAATTACAGGGTGGACTCTTTGAAAAATAACAACTATGACTGTTTCAATAGAAATGTATACCTACTACTTTTAGTTATATTTCATGAACCACCCTTGCTTGGGCTTTAAAGGATTTGTTTTTATAATGAATTCACTATGCTGCCAACTCCAAACAAATGAACTATAATTAGGTAACTTTAACTGTAACACAATTACAAGCATTGATGTATTTATGGAGTCCTGCAAGAAACATAGGATACAAAAAAGTACAGCAGAGTAAGGGACAATTTGTGGGTATTAATTGTATGTAATGTAATGTAATGTAATGTTTTTAATTTTTAATAATTTCTCAAATCAAGTTTTCATTGAAACACCTTGTATATTAATTTAAACATTTAGAAGTTTCAGCCACTAGAACAAAGTTTAGTTGTTCAACCAACATTTAAAATCGTTATTAAATTGTGTTTGTCTTTGATGACTCTATATTACGGAATGGTTTCGCATTACATGGATATTTTATTGATGTAAATGTTCACCCGAAAAGGATCTATTACTTAACAACGGTCAATATTGATGAAAATGTCAGCAGGTCGCTACCTTAAAAGCAGAATTAGCATTTGTTCATCATCAGTTCGAAGTGTTAAATAAGTAATCGATACAAGTTGTAGGAATTTATAAAACATTTTTTACCAGTACGCTATAATGTAATTAAAAACTTGTCCATCCAAGGTTTTAACGTTTCGACCCGATTAAACGTTGAAAAATTCCCTTTTCAGATATCTAGTACGTTGATAATTTATTTATGCGTAAGCATGTTTTGTACAGGGTGTTTTATAACTTACGGTGTGTTACTTAAAAGTAACGTAGGTGAGTGATGGCTTTGAGGATTTCTTAGGCCTATCGAGACATGAATACCATTAAGCACATGTGGGATTTCATTGGAAGAACAATATCAAACAGGATTAATCCTCCTAGCATCTTCCAAGAACTCGTGCTTCCCTCCCAAAAAGAATGGAACAATGTTCCAATGGATACCATTGACGCTCTTATTGTTTCCATGCATAGGTTAGGTTAGGTTAGGTTAGGTTAGGTTAGGTTAGGTTAGGTTAGGTTAGGTTAGGTTAGGTTAGGTTAGGTTAGGTTAGGTTAGGTTAGGTTAGGTTAGGTTAGGTTAGGTTAGGTTAGGTTAGGTTAGGTTAGGTTAGGTTAGGTTAGGTTAGGTTAGGTTAGGTTAGGTTAGGTTAGGTTAGGTTAGGTTAGGTTAGGTTAGGTTAGGTTAGGTTAGGTTAGGTTACAAGTACTGATGATTTGTCGGTTTAAAACAATCCATCATTATCAAGAACTACTTTACTAAAGAACAGGGGAGGACCCACCGGATATTAATTGGTCTAAATAAAGGACTACCAACTTGGTTTTGTGAATACTGAATTGGCACTGATGGATTTGATTGACCAACAAAAATGATTGGGCCCTATTCTGTAAATTAATTTAATAGGAGGGTGAATATTATTAATTGATGACAGTATTATTAAAAGGAGGAGTTCTAAAGAAATAACTATTGAAATATGGATACGTAATGTCAAAATTTCAGCTAGCAAAAAGGGAAATCTACCAGTTTCGCGATTAAAATATTGTTAAAAACTAATAAATCATGAAACAAACAATTACATTCAGAGTAACTTTTTTCTTGATTCAAAAATTTTTTCTGGAATAATAAAAGCTTCATACAAAAATAGAACAATACAGCCAATTTAAAAATCCAAATCCAAAATGTCTTTGGTAATTATTTATTGTATTTTAAAAATTGTAAGATGTCATCCAGCCTGACCCATTAGCCGCACCTGAATGCCCATCTCTTATAAAATGATCTTGAAATATTTTTCGGGGAAATATAAATTGGGGTGGTGTAGAGTTCCCCACAGCACTGACGGCAGCACAAACAGTGACAAGAACTCTCCTTTTACTAGATGTTATCCCACCAACTTGTTTTGTTCCTTTGATTGCTATGACTGCTATCTTTTTGGACGGTTGTTACTCCTGTCTCGTCTAGGTTTCATATACGTGCTGCATCAATTTTATATTTGTCTCTGACTGATGCCAAAGCTTATGGATCTTTGCATACTAGTAGCCTCTGGTGTGCGAATGAATTAAGAGTTAGTTATTTTTTTAAGACGTCAGCCAATCTTCTCCTGCACATTTGTTTTTGTGCCATGATTGGGAAAATTTGAAGCGCACTCACAGGCCAGCTTACGGACTTCTTTTGGACTAAGACTAAAATAGATTTTGGAGGCATATTTAAGATAATCGACCAGATTTTTGGTCTGCTCTTGATTAAATACTGGTGCGCTCCTATAGCCAATATGAGTCACCACAGTCACACCATCTTCACGGGAGTCTTCCACCTTTTCAACATATCTGCCAAGGTTTACATGACAAATATTCATAGCTTTAGCTAGTCGTCTCATTGTTGTTCAAAACACGACGTACGGCCTCTTCCATATTCTCTATAGAGGTGTTACCTCTTTCAGTTTTTTTCTTGTACGTTCTCATGCTAAAAGAGACAAAAACATTATTTAAAATTATATTTTTTAAGACGGGGTAAGTCGTAACACGTTACAACTCTCCCCACAGAAATTGTTACAATTTGCCCCCATGCTGCTTTATTTTGTTTTTACATCACAAAAAGAAAAATACCAATAATATCTTCAAGATAACTATTATTATTATTATTATTACATAGAAATAAGGGCTGGGGTCATGGAGATCCATAAGCCCATTTACAAGATAAATGAAATAGTACCTACATTATAAAAATTGGTTTCGTAAATAAACTATAGACTAATAGATTGTGCACAACACTGATCAGTTTACAAACAAATAACTGTCTAGTTGGTTTTTAAAAACATTTATAGATGCAGAATTTATAATTTCCATTGGGAGGCTGTTCCATATACTAAAAATACGATTACACAGAAAATTTTGGCGTCTTATCGATAAAAAGGGTTCCTTCTTCACTTTCAAACTATGTCCACGTAGTCTGCTGTAATCCTCTAAAATGAACAAGTGTTGCAAATCTCCATATCCATACTTTAAAATTCGGAAAGTGATAATTAAGTCACCACGGAGACGACGAGCTTCAAAAGTTGGTAGGAACACTAAAGCATTGTATTTTTATTTATATAAAATACAAAAATGCAAACCCTAAATAAATCCAAGGTGCATTAAACCAGAAAAACCCCAGAAGTTGAGCAGTGTAGTTAAGGTATAGAATGGTTACCAGAAAATTTTAAAAAAATGTAGTTGATCTGCTAGAAACATTTGCTAACAAATATGGAGGTATAGAAAAGAGAGTTCTTAAAGTTGGAAAAACAGCGTCTGATTTTGTATGTAGGATTTTTTATCTGTTAGATTTATGGAAATAGTTGACTATGGAACTGAAAAAGAGTTATTTTTAAGTGACATTCAAAGATGTTGTATGCGCCACTGAATAAAATCATGGTATAGACATGGATGGCTGTATGAACGTCATCAATAAACTGTTGTGTTCCTTGACATCGATATTTTGTTTTCTCTCTCTTCGGATCCGATGTGGGTCCGGCTTTATATACCAGGCGATTAAGAATTATTTCGATATCCATTATATAAGAACGTTATATCTTTACATTTCGCCTTAGGATGCTAATAAATTCATTTAGGGTAACTGAAATGTCTTGAAATTACACGTCGAAATATCTTTCGCCGGCATATCATTAGAATAACGGTCTTATTTAATCGATAATTAAAAAAATTGCGAAAGGAAATAAAATGTGCCAAAAAAAAATTGGTAAAAGTTTTAACTGTAAAAAAGTTTCTGTAGGCGCTTTTTTCCAGGAATCTTTTTAAAAGCAATGTTAGAACTTGAAACAGAGAATTTGAAGGAATATGTACACTTTAATGTATTGAATAAATTAATGTTTAGAAATACAGGAAACTGACGAGGTTTCTGCGTCATTATGTGAACAGTTATTTAGGTTCATTTTTGTATTTTATAATAATGTCGAGTAGTCTGATTTTTATGATTTTGATAGATTTGCCAAATTATTAAAGTATGAACGATTGGTCTAATGTTAGACAATAAAATATTCAAAAGCAGCAATCTATATATTTAGATCTTTTAACTAATCAGGCGAGATCGCTGCTGAAAAAAAACTACCAGATGACCATACAGGAGATTTTGACATTGAATTAGACATTCATTCGATTTACTGTGATTTAGAGAAGAAGCTGGCTGAATCAAATCCTGATATTACTAAAGTTTCATAAAATGATCAGTGAAGATAGTATCGTCAAAATAATGAAAGAATCCCACGAAGCTATAATTCAGTTCAGTTCTCTTGTCTTTACTGTTAATAAAGTTCTTTCTGAACATAATATTGATAAGACAGGGGCCTATTCCTCCATATGACTCTGCAACCCTTCACTCTGCACTTGGCACTCTTCAAATGAATTCCTGTTCCACCATTATTTTTATTTTTTGCAGAGGCAGAGTGAAATGCAGAGTGTAAAATGCAGAGTTTTCAAACAACCTAACCTAACCTAACCTAACCTAACCTAACCTAACCTAACCTAACCTAACCTAACCTAACCAAACCAGTCCTGTTTTGTTCCACCAATATATCTTGAAAATAATGAAGAGTTAAAAATATTGCAGAGTCTGCAAATGTTATGAAAAGATTTCACTCTTCAAAAGACTTTGGCTCAACTTATTGTTATAAACTAATGCCATATTTTTATTCATACAGGAAAATTGTTATTAAACGAGTGAACATTCCGAAATATACCGCTTTTCCAAGCTATGAAGTTGAGGGCGTATATAAAATACAATAAGTAGCCTAGTTCTGAAAAAATCATAGTTTCATAGGTCTATACAAAATTTAACATAAGGTAAAATACTTATATTTTACTTATCAAGGTTCGACTTTTCCATACACTTAACAACTTGTCCCGCACAAATGTCCAATTTCGGTTATCAGAGACTAGCCCATTAGCTTTTGCCACCTCCAACACTTTTTGCCAGCCTTCTTCCTTCATTTTGTGCAAAACATGAGCAGAAAAAGCTCCAAACAATACATTTTTTTCATTTCGAACTGTAATTTCGAATTACTTCTAGCACAGCTAACTTTTTGGATAAAGTTTCTTTCCGCTTGCAACTCATAATTATTTTTATTAAGTAAGTTGTAAGTGTAAGTTTGTTCTATATTGCAACTTTAACTTTGAGGTTATGTGTCACTCTGCAACTCTGCAAACAACATTGATTTGAAAAGTAGCAACAATTATTGGAGGAACAGCTGAACTCTACACTCTGCCGAAGAGTGCAAAGTGCAGAGTGAAGAGTTGCAGAGTCCTATGGAGGAATAGGCCCCAGTACCGTTTCTTCAAAAAGAACCAAACTGAATGTGGTGACTTATATTTCAAATGTCAAAAACAACAACAGCTGAACTTCTATTTCTCTTAATAGTCTTAGTCAACATAGGTTGTACAACCATTAAGTAAATAGAAAAAGAAGGGAAGAAGAAACAAGCGAAGAACAGTTCTCTTTTCGTCTCAGTCAAATTTTCAGAATAAAGATAAAAACGTCAATGGCATTTTAGTTAATCTTCAACCTTACGGTTAGAGTCTTCACTGAACCTTCCAAAAATTGATTTCAGGAAGTTTAATGGCGATATAAAAGATTGGTTGCAGTTTTGCAGTTTATTTACCTAAATCATGAAGATGATAACAAATTTCAGTGTTTATTTGCAAGTCGCTGTTACAAATTCTTAAGTTAGACAACTGATCGAAAGTTCACCGCCTACCGATGAAAATTATAGTAAGGCTATAGAGAGTTTAAAATCCAGATTTGGTCGAGATGATCTTTTGATAGAATATTACGTTAAAGAACTTCTAAAGCTAGTGTTGAACAATCTCACCAACAAAACTGATCTAACCTTACTATACGACAAAATGGAATCTCAACTTAGAGCCCTTGACACATTAGGTGTAACAACCGATACCTGCTCGGCAATGATTTATCCTCTATTGGAATCCTGTAGACCTGAAGAGGTCTTGAGGACATGGCAGAGAAGTCCCCATTGATCTACCAATGATACCCTGAAGAAGAGATTAGAAAATTTTATGTTATTTTTGAAGCGCGATCTTGAGAATGAAGAAAGAATTTCATTGGCTGCCAGTTTTGAGACAAAACATAGAAGAAAAAAATTGTCAATCGGATTATATACCGTCTGTATCTGGTTTATTGAATCAGAATCCAAGATGCACCTTTTGTAAACAGCAACATGTCATCAACTCTTCTGCACAACATTACCTCTGCCTGAAAGACAGTGGCATGTTTTACGAGGCTCCTACTCCAGAGTCTGTTTTAGAGCCATCAATGTAATAGTTGAGATTCGCTGTTATGGGAGGCCCTGCTTCACAGTCCTTTCTCTCTGGAATAATTACTACGTGTTTGTTTTTAAAACTATATTGTGGGGCAATTTGATCCATTGGCATTCCCATTATTGGATCTGCCCTTATTTCTCGATATGGCTTTTTGTAGGCCTCACAAGCCCATACTTCCCATTTAAAAAAATTGGGGTTTCTAACTGTCACTCAAAGGGGGTTGAAGGTAGGGATCAAATTTTAACTGTAAATAATGTCAATTTATAATTTAAATTTGACGTATTTTGGGATTTTCTATAAATTGAATATTCATACGGAAAACGCTGGAACCAAGAAACCAATCAATAATATTAATCTTCGATTTGTTGCTAGGAGCCGTTCTGTGAATATATTTATAAACTCGTAATTCCTTAGAACATAAATTTAAATGTTCCATTATTTTTTTCCATTTGATCGTTCCAGACAAATTTATTTAGGGGTATGTAATGGAAAATCTGCGACTCGCATCACATGATTGGAAATAATCGATGAACATTCCTGGGTGTATGTTTTCATGGCCGTCCCCGGCGGAGCTACGACGCACGCGTCCTGAAGGCCTACCTCAACTTTTAGACGCTTGTCGCCGGGGTGCTGGGCTTGCCTGGTAACGCGCCACCGTCTGCTTTCCCTTTCCGGTAGCTGTAGAGTTTCCGGAAAATCCGCCAACTCGCTTAGCAATTTCACTTTCCTCGCAACGTTGTCGGGAAAGCGCAATTTTTAAAAACAGCCACAATATATTAAAAAAGGAATTTTTATGTATGTGGCAGGTGTAAATTGTTTAATTGATGGTGATACTTTAAAAATATTTACGTATTTTTGAAAAAATCGTAAAAATTAGATACTTGTTTTCATCCCGAATTTTTAATTTTGAATTTCGTTAAATTTCTACATACAAGGTTACTTTTTCACTCGTAAACGAGGGTTGTTTTAAGCTTAAAGTAAAGTATTTTCAAAACACCCCAACTAAAATACTCTAAAATGGTATTGTTACCAGGTTATACAATATAAAAAATATAAGTATAGCTTTTTTTAAAGGGCGTATGACCATTTGGCTAAACAAAATCATCCCCTTGATAGCTACGAAACAGTCCTGCTATTAACTACATTTTACATACCCTATTTTATTAATTTTAAACTGATTTCTACTTATTATTGTGGCAATTAGGTTAAGTTTCATATGAGTGGTCAATAAACATCCCATTGCCACCTGAAAGGTTCACCATATTTCCTCTAAGCCTTAAATCTCTTATGAAGCTTGTCAGGGTCATTAAAGACCCTTTGTATATGAAGTTAGTATCCTTGAGGCGTCGCCATTTAGTCTTCAGTCTGGCAGGAGGGTAACCTCCTCCACAAATTTTTAAATTTTCTCGATCCAACCCTCTTAGCATCCTGCTAACACCCCCCCTGCGCTCTGTCAGGTTATTGGTTTTTTTAGAGAATAACATAGCTAGCCCATGATATTAACGTCAAGCTCACCTTCAAAATGTCCGGGAATTCTCTAAATTCCGCTCACAAAGCCTAGCAGCATCCCAACAGCCACTCTTTTTTCAGTCGAGCCTTTATTCTCTTACATCATCTAAAAACCAATAATCGTTAAAGTAATTTCGTAACTCCAGTCCTGCAAAGGATTTTAAATCTTACATTGGAACTTTAGTCAATTTCAACTTTTCTGCAAAACTCAACATCACTACTAAACCAAGGATTAATCAGGATCTATAAATATTTCTTCAACACATTTTCTGGGTAAAAGTTACTCTTTTTCGCGTCTTTCAATGCCAGTAAATGCAGGATGTTGTTCTTCTTCTTTCTAGCATGATTAATCATGCTACTAGGCTACTGCCTGTTCATTGCAATCAAGTCTTCTCCTGACGATGAGGTCCAGCATTCTCTCCGTTTTGGTGGTATATCCTATGGTCGTATTCATACTTGATTATTCGGTTTTGCACTTTTAACGATACTGCTGTCCTCCATTCTTTTTATATATTTGTTCCAATGTCTTCGTCTCTGTCTGAATCACCTTCTGATGTCCTGTATTCCACATTTTTGTCTGACGTCTTCACTTCTTATTCTGTCGTGTTGTATATTTCTATAGTGAATCGCCTCTTCTGCTTAGTTCAGTTTCCATAGTAACGGGTGTTGATTTTAATAACTACTGTCATATTTGTAAAATACAGATTCTAACAATTTTTGTGAATTGTAATATATGTATAACAGGTCGGCTGAAAAGTCCCCGGTCTACCATAGTAAAACACAATATTTTGACAAAATTCATTTTTTTTATTCAACATAGTTGCCTTCAAGGGCGATACAGCGATTATAGCGACCTTCCAACTTTTCGATACCATTTTTGTAGTACTCCTTCGGTTTGTTCTCAAAATAGGCTTCAGTTTCGGCGATTACCTCAGTATCAGAGCCAAATTTTTTTTCAGGTCAGAGAAAAGGAAAAAGTCGCTGGGGGATAGATCTGGAGAATACGGTGGGTGAGGAAGCAATTCGAAGCCCAATTCATGCAATTTTGCCATCGTTTTCGATGATTTGTGACACGGTGCATTGTCTTGATGAAACAACACTTTTTTCTTCTTCATATGGGGCCGTTTTTTCGCGATTTCGGTCTTCAATCGCTCCAATAATGCACAGTAATAGTCGCTGTTGATTGTTTTTCCCTTTTCCAAATAGTCGATGAACAATATACCGTTTGTATCCCAAAAAACTGAGGCCATAACTTTGCCAGCTGACTGTTGAGTCTTTCCACGCTTTGGTGGCGGTTCACCGACCGCAGTCCACTCAGCTGACTGTCGATTGGAATCAGGCGTGTAGTGATGGAGCCAAGTTTCATCCATAGTCACATATCGACGCAAAAAATCAGGTTTATTACGACTTAACAGCTGCAAACACTGCTCAGAATCATCGATTCGTTGCTGTTTTTGGTCAATTGTGAGCACGCGCGGCACCCATTTCGCACAGAGCTTCCGCATACCCAAATATTCGTGAACGATATGTCCAACACGTTCCTTAGATATCTTTAGAGTGTCAGCTATCTCGATCATATTCACTTTACGGTCACTCAAAATCATTTTGTGGATTTTTTTGATATTTCCGTCGGTAACCACCTCTTTTGGGCGTCCACTGCGTTCACCGTCTTCGGTGCTCATTTCACCACGCTTGAATTTTGCGTACCAGTCAATGATTGTTGATTTTCCTGGCGCAGAGTCCGGAAACTCATTATCAAGCCAAGCTTTTGCTTCAACTGTATTTTTTCCTTTCAAATAACAATATTTAATAAGCACACGAAATTCTTTTTTTTCCATCTTTTTGAAAATAACAAAAGTTGCTTCACTAAAAATGCAATATCTCACAAACTAATAGTCCGACAGCTGTCAAATTTTTACACGAATCTTTTGAAGGTTGATACTATCTAAAACTGAAATGGATTTAATTCTAGTGTCGTCATCTATAGGTCAGACCTGGGACTTTTCAGCCGACCTGTTAATTAAAGTATTCAATAAAGTTACATGTTCTTCTACTGAGAATTCGGCCCCAACAAGTTGGTGACGAGAATGGGATTGGGAACAATAACGTAGATGACTGTTAGAATGACGATTGTCTTAAAAATTATAATTCTGCTGGTTTTGACGGCGACCAATCTTATTTGTATCTATGTATTGCTCTGGTGAATTTCCAAGTGTCTTGCTCAATTGCCCTGATTCAATTCGAGATGCTTCTAGTGCTTTAGCTTTGTTAAAAATCCGTCGAAATCCTTGAGTGTTGTATCGTGCAGGATCTGTTCGCGTATCCAATTGTCCTTTAGGCCTCTGATGAACTGAGCACGTAAGAATGTATTTTCCATAGAAAACTTCTTTTTACAGGAGACACTTGGACAGGTAGTATAGAAATCACAGTCTTTCAATGGGAGAGAGAGTGCAAGCAAAGATTTTCCTAGAAAATATAGACGTTTGGCAATTCGGTACCGTACGAAGAAAACTTGATCTTTACCATTACATTCTAGAGCTAGACACTGGTCGTACGATAAAGTTTCTTTGGCTCCTTCAATTCTACGACACATTATAATAGTACTATTGCCAATCTCAATAGAAAATACAAATATGTCACCACAACTCCACAACTCCAGTCACAAGCACCGCTATCTCAGCAAGTTAACCGCCCAGATGAATACATCGACGATTCTAGTTCAATACGTTCTGAACTGCCTCTTGTTGAACATGGTCCTTCCACCTTTGGATCTGACAGACCCACCAGGAAGAAGAAGAAGAAGTATTCAATAAAGTTACATGTTCTTCTACTGAGAATTCGGCCCCGAAAGAAACAACAATCTCATTTTGACTGTTCTCATCATTTGGAGGATTCTATTTGTGTTTGGTCTTATTTCTGCCGCATATGTTATTGTTTTATATATTTTGACTTTGCTTTCAGCATTTATTCTTCCAGAGGATTTCTTTCAGGCTACCCGAAATTCTTGCTGCTTTTATTGTTCGTTCCCTGACCTCGTTGGAGAGATTACCATAGGTTTTTATTTCTACTCCAGGATATTGGAAGAGATTGACCTGTTCTACAATCTTGGAGTCAATTGCTAATTTGCATATTATCGGGTCTTTGGATATTACTTGGCACTTAGTCTTGTCGGTATTAATAAACATATTTAGTTCTTTAGCTTTGATATTTATTTCATGCAATTGTCTTGAGCGTCCTCAGCTGTTCTGGGAAGATTTTATATTTTTTCTTCTTCAGGATGTTCCATTAACAAAAAAAGTATTATTTTTTAATAAAATACCGTGAAAAGTAGTAAAACAAGATTCAAGAACCTCGTTAAGGAGGTAGAAAAGATGAAAAGGCGATGGGCTAGCCACGTAGCCAGATGCTAGGACAATAGATGGAAAAGGAATAGGGAAAGATCTCAAAAAAGATGAAATGATAACAGAACAGTGACATACAGATAGAGTATAAGATTTGAAAAAGATAGAGAATAATGGAAACAATTAGAAGAGACTAAAGAGATTAAAAAAATGGTACACAAAAGAAGAGATGTAAAAAAACATTCAATAGATTCTATTTTTTTTATGTTAAATTTGCACTATTTTATTTCCTTTATAATTGAAATACATTAATGTTTGCCAATACCAAACTATATTTACGTTTAATAACTTTTGGTATTTCAAAATATCATTGTGAATTCTGAAAGTTAATTGATTGTATGATCACTCCTATTAATTTATTTCAAATTTCAAAACTATCTTAATTAGATTCTTCAGTTTGGTGTTACATTATAATATGTTTCCTTTTAAAGAAATTGACAATGTGGTCAATATAACTACGAGGTTTGTTCGATGATTTGGAGAAATCGATTGTACATTATTTTATTAGTAATATACATACCTTTGAAGTGTACCTCGTATGTTTATTATGAATTGTGTAAAGTCTATAAAGCTTGTGGACTAATTAGACACGAATTAGAGGTATAATGAATATGCAGTTTTGGAGAATATATGTTTTTTGTTGCGAACTTGATTAGTTTTGTGACCTTGCGATTTCATAAAATGGTACAAATACATTTTTTGTGAATGGTAGAACTATTACTATCTTTTAGAATGTACATAAGACAGAAATTTAAAGTTTATTAGTAGAAATCCCTTAGGAATCAATAATAGAAGTATCTTTGACTTTTTCCACTATTTTCTACTATATCCATTTATTTGTGGGTTCGCTTTCTTTTTTCCCTAGGTATAGAATCTTTCAATATGTAGGTATGTCTTGTGTTCGACATTTTATGAGTTTTAGCGCTTTTATTGACATTTGTTTATCACTTATCAGTTTCTTTATTTCTTCTTTAATATTACCTTTTCAAATTAATTACTTTTTTCCACTTCTATTTCAAGTACTTCTCTATCTTTTGACTTTTTGCCCACTCCATATAATTTGTTTTATTACCAGTTATCTATTTTCCTTGCTTTCCTTAAACACTCTCAGTTTTCTCCTTACCATAAGATACAAATAATTTATGCAAGCATTGTGCAGTTGTACTGATTTTAATTCTTTGAAAGCTTCTTTTGTATTTTATCTCTTTAAAGTCTAAAGTCAATAAAATTAAAAGTTGTACTGGTATGTGGTATTTGTTAGTTTATTCTTCTGTTTTAAATACATCAACTTCCCCTTCAATATTTTACTTCATTTTCAAGTTTTGCTCGAACAGTCTTTATCTCTTGGCTAAGGATTCTGTCAAGTACTGCAAAACATTAGAAGAGATCCACACCCTTATTTACTGTGGTACAGTAGCAGTGGTCTGAAGTAACAACCAACATTCCAAAATAAAAATGTTATGAAAACCAGAAACAACATAAACTTTGGTGGCACTGAATCTGTAAATCTTTATTGCAAAATTCGCTACTAACCTCACCTGTTGGCGATACCATATCTTCTGAATTTTAATTTTGATCTGGAATTCCATTTTCTGATTCAAAAGGTATCCAAAACGCTGCCATAATATATGTGACTAATTTAAGGTTATCAATTAATATGGGCAAAAATTACAATACGTAAACCAATTATTAAAAATAATTTACCGAAACAAAGATTCATCAAAAGTTAATACTTAACTGCCCCAAATAATAATCTGGACTCCCCGCCACGCATTAGACACCGCCTTTATGAGTTACACAAAAACTGGCGCAAAAAACCAACCCAAGACCCCCGCACGCAACAGAATACAGCGGACCATTAAAAGCCGTCAACAAGTCGCGTGCGTACCGCACTTGTTTTAGCGCTGTACAACTACCAGTCTAGAGATCTAGAGTCTAGATCTGTTTGTCCTATTCAAATGTATTAGTGTTAACTGTAAAAAATCTTTCAATCCAAAGTTGTCTACTTAAAAATTTATAAAAAGGAAGGCTCAGTTCCAGATTACTTTATTATCAGCCTTCTGCCTTACCAATAAATAAAAAATGCAATATATTTTAAACATTAAATAAAAAGTTTATTACAGTAAACAAAATAAACTGACAAGTTTTATAATCTTTATAAATTTCTATAAAGCATCGGATTAGATATCAAGACAGATCAAGATAGAAAATAGGCGTAATTGGGGTTATGAAAGCAAGAGAGACAGATGTAGGTTAATATTCTTAATGTCTGATGTGGACGGTAAAAATGTAATTCATAGTTTCAACGAAAACTGGCCCTAGCCATGTTAGGCTACTTTCGATGATGATAGCACCCAATAAGATTGAGGTCCGCAACTCAAAACTAATCTCAAAATTTGTAACTTAACAAGTTTAATTCCATAAACTCTTCTTCATCAATAAACTTTTACTTTCATTGACTATGTTATTAAAACATTTATTTTTTGTTGCAGGTTTGTATCTTTAAAAATAACATTACTGTTATTGGTAAGTAAATTAATAGTAATCAGATTTTAAAACAAAAAGCTACTGAAATTTCTTACTGCGTGGCGATAAATTTAAAAACAATTCGCACAAAATAACAATTATATTCTAGAAGTTAAAAAGTTTCTTAGGTTTGTAATTAATTATCCGCTTAATTCAACACATTTTTCTAACAACAAATAATGCTAATCTATACGGTTTGACCTTGGTTTAATGAATATATTCTTTTTTTATTTACTTAAAGGTAGACCTATCTTAAAACAATAATTCTGGAAGTGAAGTAGACTTAAACTTACAGGAAATGAATAATTGCATCAAAGGAATTATTTTCCGGTTGGTGATTTCTTTCTGTTTAAGACACATTCATTCGACTGTTGACAGAGATGGACTTTGTATTATTTACCGGGTGTCCCAAGTTATCATTTGAATGCAGTGTATGCCAAATAGTACACTGCTCAACAATTCAATGGATATTTTTTATACAGCAAATTGTTTTTGTCGTTATTTTTTCTTTTTATACGCTGTTATCTCTTTAACCAGAATTGTAGGAATTCCATTTTAAAATACTAACATTTTAGTGGCTTAGAAGTGCTTGTAGTGACTTTAAGATTGTTATTGTAGTCCATAAATCTGTTTACCTGGAAAAAATGGCGCTACGGCGATTAGAAACAGTGCAATTAGATCAATTAGTATACACGAAAGCTTAAATCAAGAAGAAGTTGCTACACGGCTAAATGTATCCCAAAGTGTTGTCAATCGTGCATGGAATCGATATTTGGAAACTGGGTCTGCAGCGTACAGGCATGGAGGAGGACGAGAATGAGCTACAACTCCTGCTCAAGGCTGCTTTTTAGCTGTGACTGTAAAAATAAACCGAACATTTACTGCAATATGCTTTTTTATCTGGCTCTGTCTAAGTCATTTATTTAAACTAAGGAACAGCCAAAGGAAAACCCCAAACTCAAGGTCTCAAAATTTAAATAGAAATTATAAATACATAAAGACAAAGCTGCGAGAATATGGAGGCCAGCATCAGACTTATAACAAAAAAGAAATAATTTAACATGTTTATTCTACCAGTGTTGACATATGGAATGAAGACCATGTCACCAAACCTAAAATCTGAAACCAAGTAAAGAACAACACAAATAGCTATTGAAATGTCATGCTGGATATAGACATGAAAGGTAAAATAACTAACCAAGAAATCGAATTGCAGTGAAAGACATCATGGAAAGAGTGGCAAACGATAAATGGGGAAGTACAGGACATATAGTCACACAAGAAGAAGTAAAATGAATAAAATATATTCTTGAATGGAAGCCAAAATATCATAAACGCAATATTGGAGGACATCTAAGTAGTTGAACGATATAAAAGATAAGGCTGGCAAGATCTGGTCATAAGTAGCACTAGATAAAATCAAGTGGAAGAAGAAAGAGGTGACATATGTTGAGGAATGATGAGGAAGCAAAGAAAAAGAATAATATTTCTTCAAGAAAAGCAGACATCTTTCTTGCGTTTTTCTTTAACCAATTCTTCCTGTTTAAACTTTTCTCACATTTTTATCAGCCTTATCAGAGTGTCTTTTCTCTTCATACTGAAGTTGTTTTATTAGTTGTTTTTGTTTAATACTCTGGTATTCTGGGATTCTTACTTTATATCACATTTGTCATTCCTCTGTTATCTTTTGCTTCTAGTTCCACATGGAGTTTTGGAGCATTCATTGAAAGTAATTTTCTACTACTTCGATCCATCTGTAATATATTGAGATAATTTACTCAATACCAAATTTTATTTTAAAGTTTTAATTTGTGAATTTTCTTTAATTAATAAGGGTAGGGTTCGAACAAAATTTATTATAATATTTAATATTTAATTTAGAATAAATATCCACATAAATGTCACAAATGTATAAATATTGAGCTACCTATGATACCTAACTAATTCCTCTCTATTTTCCTTACTAAATCCTATCTAATTTTCTAACTAAATCCTATCTATTTTCCTAACTAATTTCTACCTATTTTCTAACTAAATCCTATCTAATCTTAACTACCTAAACCAACCTTATCTACCGCAGTGTCCTTTTTATTGTCTTATCTTGTTCAATAACCTATTTTCTTCAAACTGCTTATTATGTCTACCATATACTATAGTCAGACACCTTCTTCCAACGTTCCAACACTATTCTCTTCCTCTTCTTTATTTGTTTACTTTATTCTGTTTATCTTTGGGATTATAGTAACTTTTTTACTTCTTTCTTCTAAAATCTCCAATTAAAAATGTCAAAAAAAATATTTCTCCACAAACCGTATTATTGTTAAAGCTTTTCTATAACTGGGTCCTTCTTTATTTCTTATTAATTAAAACTTCTTCTATTCGACTTTTACTTTCTTTTAAATTATACTTTTTCAACATTTAAAAAATCAAATTAATTTTCTCTTTTTTGATTTTTTTTCCTCGCTCATTGTCAAAAAACCTTCTATCCCCTGGCAACGAAATTTCTTACTCCCTCTCACACTACTTATCTATCCTTAACCTAATACAAGTTTTGTTTACCTTCCATAAATTTTTCTACTCTAAACTAATAAACTAATAAACTTTGATATTTACTTCAAATTTTGACTTTTAAAATAAATTTTGAAATGACCCTTAAATATACCTTTTCAATATTGTCGATTGAAATGTACCAAAAACATAAGCTACAGCCTTCTGGGTAGGTTATTTTTTATATTTTTAAAATATCGCACTAATTACGCCCCTGCATGTTATAAAGCAATAGACAGGTAGAAGCGATTGTAAATTAATATTCTCCGAGACTATTTCCCATAACAATGGAAACTAACGACAATAAAGAACAAATTAATTGTATTCAAATTTATTACACAAAATTCACTTAGTGCGGATTCTACAGGGTGAATTTTTTTTAAATAAAATTATTTAACAATATCGAACAATTTTATTAGTTTTATTTTATCTGACCTGAATTTGCTTTTAACTTTAATAATTTGAATAATTCTAAAAATGATCTTGTACTGTAATTTGACTCGTTAGCTACTCCCTACTGTGCCAGACGTTCGTTTAAATAAATCTGCTTATTTTCGTAACTATTTTCATTAGACTGTGTCTGTTTGGGTTGTTTTTTTCTATCATATTTTGTTTATTTAAGATGAAGTGGCTTTAAACATTTTCGATTTGCATTTATTGAGATATATTTTATTTTTGTAGAATTAAGTACAATCTTATGTTGAGTTTTTTTTATCATCCCATAACTAATTTAATGCAAAAACTACCAAAAGCATCAAAATCTTTCAAGCTTTAATGGAAAAAGAAACATATGAATCAGAAGACTATTCCTAGCATTCCTCATTCATTAGATTAAATTTGCGATTAAAAAATATCACTACTAATTTTTTATTAATTAAAAACTAAAAATAATGTGTCTGTAATTATCATGAAACACCTGAAACCTTAAACTTTGTGAAATACAAAATAAACAATGGTTTAATAAAGTCATATCTGTCAATCTAATGGTGAATGTATGTAAAAGAATGAAAAAAAATTAATTTTTTAATATAATAGTCTAAGAATTGTTAATTCTGCATTTTAGTATTTAGATAGATAATGGTAATATTCAATATTACCATATAAATTCCTTATTATTAAAAGGATCCATTGCAACTAATTTTGGTCTTTCGAGACCATCATCAGGCTGCATAGAACAAACATAGTTACCGAAACCGTTTACACTACCACTACACCAACACACACTTTTATATGCCTGACGCGCGTTTCGATAACCAAGTTATCTTCTTCAGAGATCGAAGGTAAACTAAGCTATGTCTACAAACTAACCTTATATATATAACATTTTTACAATAAGTGTTCTAATATTCTATAAAGTGAACTATCTGGGATAGGTCCTTTGTCCTTATTTAATCTATTTTTACACTTAATAATTTCTATACTATCAAATAATGCATCCAACAATCTATTGTTCGATACATTTTTTAACAATTTTAAACTATCTACATTTACCGAATGGCTTTTGGTAAAAGCATGTTCGGCAATACTAGATTTTTCTATGCGTCCATATTTTAGATGAGCTAAATGTTCTTTAAATCTAGTTTTAACCGATCTTTTTGTTTGCTCAATATACTTTTTTCCACAATCTACAACTTTTATCCTTCGGATTTCCTAACAATTGTCTCAGGGTGGTACTAGTTTTATGAACTAAACCTAATCCCACCGTACCGAAAATTGTATTCAATCCTTTGGTATACTGAGGGATAAATGGTAATGAAATGGATTTCATATCGTTGTGTTCTCGCTGGAAAAAGGTGGTTTCACAAAAAGATTTTTTAAAACTATGGCGATTGATTAGCTTATGAATTAGTTTTTTATCATATCCATTAAGTACAGCTATTTCCTCAATTAAATTCTTTTCGCTGTTATATCTTGCTTTGTTTAAAGGAAAATTAATTAATCGATGAACCAAAAAATGAAAACTTGCCATTTTGTGTTGACTACAGTGAGAATAATCTACCGGAATATATCTATACGTAGCGGTGTCTTTCCTAAAAATGTCAAATTCTAACTTGTTATTATTTCTAATTACTAATGTGTTCAAAAATGGTAACTGTTCATTATTTTCCAGTTCAAATGTGAATTTTATGCTCGTAAATTTTAAATTTAATTTTGAAATGAAATCTTCTACTGATGATTTCTTCGTATTGAAAACTGCAAAAATGTCGTCCACATATGTATACCATATCCTTGGGAAATACTCGAGCTCTTGACTAATCTGTTTCAAAATTGCTCATAAAAAGGTTGGCTATAAATGGTGATAAACAATTACCCATTGCAGTTCCTTCATATCGTTGATAAAACTGATTGTTATATTGAAAATAATTTTGGTCCATGCATAGTTTAGCTAATCGTAGGTATTCAGTTCTAACTTCAACACCCAGATTATTCAAGATGAGTAATTCTTCTAAATACTGTAAAGTTTGTGGAATCGGTACGCTAGGAAATAAAGAACTAACATCGAACGAGATTAAAATTTCCCCATCTTCTAGAACAACATCTTTAACTTTTTTTATAAATTCTAATGAATTTTTAACTGAAAAACTGTTACGTATTATGGGTAGATTTTCAAACTCGTTCGATAACCATTTCGAAATCTTAAAACTAGGTATACATATAGCTGAAACAATTGGTCTCATTGCCTTCCCAGGTTTGTACACCTTAGGAAGGCAATAGAACAATGTAGGGTTACTAAGAGTTAATTTATACTTTAACGAATCGGTGACAAGGTTCTTACAACTTTTTAGAGTGCTCTTCACCGTGGAAATCATTTTATTTAGTGGATTTTTTGGAATCTTAACGTAAGCACCATTCTCGATCAAGTGATCCACTCTTTCGAAATAGTCTTGTTTGTCCATTATAACAACCTTGTTTCCTTTGTCAGCTTTTAAGTAAAAACATTCCTTCAGTCTCAAACTTTTAACAATATTCCTAGTTTTCTTAATTCCCTCTACATTTTTGTTTTTGGAAATTTGATTCTTACAAGCCTCCCGCACATAGACTCTGGCATCATGAGTGTATAGAAAAACAACATTAAGTATACAGTTACAGTAAATGTTACATAAATTCTACAAGAAACAAAGACAATGTAAATTAATTTGGTTTAAAAAATAGTTATAAATTATATATTACAATATTCAGATGGATTTTCAACTTAGCTTGAAGAATTTTTATTAAATCTTTCCTTTCGATTATACCACATTTCTAATTCTTTTTTATATATATTTGTGGGGTTCCTACAGCCTTTGCCGTATCCCACATTTTGACCGCCATCTTTTATTCCTGTCCAATCTTCCTCATTTATGACTCTATCCCTCGTAGTTCTATTGTCACCTTCTTTCTATGTCATTGTTTTGTTTTTGGTATATATTTCAGCGTTTTCTGTGGCCAACTAACTTTCAAATTTAAGATACATAATTTTAGCAGTACCATTTTTACCATCATCAAGACTGAACACTTTTGCAGCGCCAAATTACCTAGTTTATAGAAAATTAAAATTCGCTTAAATTCTGCATAATTTCTCCTCCTCATATTTTATAACCTCCGTGATTTTTTAAATAAATACAAACGATTTCAGATTCCACAATTTAATTAAGAACATAAAAAATTAAACTTAAAACAAAACTTCCACCTTATATTTAAAAAATAGCTTTTTGGCTAGAAATAGCATCGTCAGATTGACATATTTATGTCCTCTCTTTAACAAACCAAAACTGATACAATGTTTTTTTTTGGACTAAACGAAATAATATAATCGTAAATTGTCTTTATTAAAACCAATTCTGACACTGTATATAACTTTTTATTTGTAAATACTTCCTGTGCAGACGCTTCCGTTTATAAAAAAATTAAAATTGTTTCGATAATGATCGATTGTAGTGGCTATCGCATAAAACCTTGGATGCACTTCATTTCCGTTGTATGTATAAAATATAAAATGCATTTTATTTCGGCTCTATCGAGGTCAATATATCACCACCACTCTCAACTCGCTTGTCTGTCTTATTCGCTGACCCATTTTGTTAAAATAGACCGTTTTGATTGATTACTAAAACCACCGTTTACATTTAACTTCCTTCAAACCGACATTAACTACACGGTGTACCAAGTAACAAAAAGATTTATTTAACCATTAAACTTTGGTTATTTTTTTATTATTGTTCAAATAAATTCTCGATTAGGATATTTTTGGCTGTTATCTGAATTCCTAATACAAATGACTAAAAGCAGGATTTACGTATTTAGAAAGGCAACAAAATATCCAAATCCTTATTAATGGGGCCGGGGTACTGAATGGATGATCCTTACCTTACAGAATCTGATTAAAAATCTCTAGATAGAAAAATCTGGCTAAAAATAGTTTCTGTGTGGATACCGTGTGAAAACCACTTATGGGGTTAGTTTAGAAGATTATAAAAAACGCTGGGACCCGTTAACTTTGAAATTCAAATGTGATCTTTTTAGGTGATGACCTATGATACCTGCCCAAACGTTCAATTTTTGAGGATACTGAGATTTTGTCACACGCATCCAAGAGGATTCTCCTCTGACCAATATCTACATTTTTATCTCTTTGCCTCCCCGTTCAATGTGAATGTTGATTCATCGAAAGAAAGAATCGTACCAACAGCTATTTCATTTTTTTTCAATTTATTCATAATTCTTTCGCAGAAATCCATTCTATGATCTGGATGGTCTTCTATTAGTTCTTGTACAAAAGTCAATTTATAGGGATGAAGTTTTTCTTTATGCAAACACCGTAGCACAGTTGTGTGACTCACATAATTTTGACGAGAAATTTGACGTGAACTTGACGTTGGATTCTCCACGACACTTAACATAATATCCACTTTCACATCATCTTCAACGAAGTGCGATTTTCTCTTTAATGGTTTGACATGTCCAAGTTCTCTGAATTGTGCATGCATTTTAGACACAGTACCTTGTGAAATATTAGGCAACTGAGGATACCTCTGATTAAACAAGTTTCCCTCAACAACCGTGACCAATGGCCAAAAAACGTCTTAAAAATAGTGCCAAATAGTGCAGATTAACGACAATCTGCACTGGTGCATAATTATCGCTTAATTGGATACCCATTGACTAAAACAGCAATCAAAAAATAGTCGGAACATTGTTGAAATGTCAAATTTGACAGATGAAAAATAGTTTCAAACATATATGAAGTTGACCTGGCTTATGCCTTCAAAAATTTAAAATAAAGTAATTGATCCTGTTCAGTAGATTTTAGGGTTGTCGCAAAATTTTGTTGTCATAAGTCTGGAAGACGTTTGTTTCCAATATGAAAGTCTAAGATATTTGCCATGTATAGCCAGAGTTATATAAACATATTCCAAAGTGAAGGGCTCTTGATTTTCTAAGACAGTGCATTTTGTGAGACCATGTATTCAGTTTTCATCCTCAAAAATACAATATCTGCCTTCTACTTTAACCCTAATCTATGTAGGTGTTCTCTAAACTTTCAGGGTTCTATTAGGATTCCAGTAAGTACGAGGGATTCTGACATTACCTGGACCTTTTTTGGATGTAACTACCTAACATGGCCTTTACCTGTCTTATCCCTTGTAGAGTATCTCTTTGGCTGCTTCATTATTCTCAATGTTGTTAAGTTCATTAAGGATGAAATCATAGGCTAGGCCACAGAAACGTTCAGCTCCTTACCAAGGAATCGTTCAGATCCCACTAGTGGCAATTTCACTGCTCTCCTTGCTAGATTATCTGCCATTTCATAATCGTTTAGTGATGCTAGCTGATTGGCTATCTGTTTCTCAAAGCGTCAAATACCACTCGCAATGTGAGTTTCTTAATAGTTCTAAATACAGCTAATTGGGACCTACAATATCACGCCGGATCCGAACGGCAAAGTGAAAGACTTTCCTCAGCAGAATACCATTGCCTTCCGAAAGGTAGCCGCCATAATTCGATATGTATCGAACTCAGAACCTTTCGCATGACAGCCAAAGCACTTGACCATCAGGCGGCTACTTGGCTTTCAGACATAATAGTTATGTTTTTTCTGCAATCTATTAAGTCATTAAAAATATTAACTCCAAAGGAAGCAAGAAACTTTAGAGTGATATTTATACATATTTTATCATACTGTATAAACCTACATGCACATTTTTAATTCTAATGGAGTAAATAATTGGTTAATGGTAATAACATATTCTAACAAGACTAACAAAGACCTTTACTTACTGTTTAGGATCGACCTGCCTTCTTGACTCCAAGGAGATCGAGCCACCATCATGGTTCTCTCCTTTTTTTGATAGTTTTTTACAATCAACTCTTTTAATTTCTTCTTGCTTTCTGTTTCTACGGTTACTTCCCTTAAAATATACATTTTTCCACTGGGATATAACATTCTTACCATTATTATGTTCTGCCTTATTTCATTCCACAAGTTATTTTAACCTACACACCTATTAGACTCTATCTTCGTTGATAGCTTCTGATTTTCTGTTTTCTTTTTCCTTTTACTTCATCTCTCTTAATCATCGATGTTCAAGTTTTTAAAAAATTTCATAAATTAAAATGCAATTTCTACAGTCTCCTGATGGTGGTCTAAGGACAGAAACATGTCGCTTTTACAGTTATAAGCTTCTTTGTTATTAAAGCCGTGGATTGACTTTGAGTTTTATTGCTACTGTATTATATTTTATTAAATTCTTTATTTTCTCAATTATTATCTTGTTTGTTTGGTGCACCGTGTAAGATACTCGAGAACGTGCCAAAAAAAAAGGCTCGCAAATGAGAATTAGTTGTAGTTTACGGGATGTTAAGGTCAGTAAACACCATAAACTTGACACAAAATCATTTTTATACGAGTTGAAGTGCGGAGTGGTGAATTGATAAATGTTGCAGGCCAAGGTGATACTTCGTTTATCACTTTCTGCATGTCTTATCGAAGCTTTCGGATGATGTTTCGGGACTACATCTAGATTCGTACGCGTAACGCACTTATTTTAAAACAATATAAATTCCTTCTCGCGTGACCAATGTTTAAACAAGCGACGCCGTACATTGTTGTCAAATAAAAAAATTACTGAATAAAATTGATTGTACTAACCCTTACTTTTTGGAAGTCCATCTTAAAGCAATTTTTTAAATAAATAGTGGAAGTTTTGTTAAAACGAAGAATTTTTTATTATTCTTAATTACTGAATATTTGAATTATATTTCAACCGGATATGAAATTTGCAGAAGTACAAAAATTACGTACAAAAGTTTCAAAAAAATCAAAGTTTAAATTAATCTCTAGATTTCACACAACTCATGTAGTTTTTAGTGAAATTGGTCAAGTTTAAATTGTTTAAAAATGCTTTTGAAAGATTTTCAACAAAATTACCAACTTTATTACCAATTTAAATGTTGTAAAACGCAATAAATTGTAAAATAAACTTTATAAGAGTGTAAAATAAGTCTGTATCTTTAATGTAAGCTTTGTTTGGCTGTAACAGTAATAAAAATAACAGAAAAAAGTTATAAATAAAATAGTGAGCGCTCGCGGACGGCGTTGAAGCGCTTAGAACGGTTCTTTGTTTATAACTTTTTCTAGAAAAAAATCGTGCAAATAAAAGTTTCTAACCTAAAAAAGGAACATGTGTTGCATGGGTGGATATCTCTATCTTTATAAACAAAAAAGATCTGGTTGTTTAAACAATTAAATTAGTAGTAACAATTAGGGGTCCCATTTTACAGAATAAAAGGTTTAGGAATGGGTTTTTTAAATTTATGAAGGTTTAAGTGAAATTTTTAGGTTCTCGGGATAAAAACAGTGGAAAATAAATATACAGAGTTGATTGACGGGGGAATGAAAAATTAAGGAATAGTTATTTAGTTTTAGGAAGGGTTAAGTGGAATTTGAGGTTTCCTGGACAGTACAATTGGAAAATAAATATACAGGGAGAGAATAAAAAGTTTAGGAATAGTTTTTTTTAGTTTTAGGAAGGTTTAGGGGAAATTTTAATGAAAATGATAAGATTGCTAAATGATTCGTATGAAATACACATTTCCTCCAAAAATAAATTCATGAAACAAACTAAAGAATGAAAAATAAATTATAGTTTAAAAAACCGAACTAAAAACTTTGAACATTATTTTTAATTACAAAGAGTTTATATTAGAAGTAGTAGAAGGTCGAACAATCAATCATTAATCACCCCCCAAATAAAATTTAAGCTGGAAGAAGAAAAATCAAAGTCAATGTCACAAAATTTTTTATTTAAAGTATTGACAGCTACTAGTTTCGGTCTATCTATAGGTCATCATCAGGCTAAAAATTAAGTACAGAATAAGGAGATATACAGATTAACAACCTTAAAAAACTTACAAAGGTATGTATCACTATTGTTAATCTGTATATCTTATTATTCTGTACTTAATTTTTAGCGTGATGATGGCCTATAGATAGGCCGAAACTAGTAGCTGTCAATATTTTAAATAAAAAATTTTGTGTCATTGACTTTGATTTTTGTGCTTCTAATGATCAGTCACATTTGTGTTATGGATAATTTACTTCTTTTAAAATTTAAGTTATTGAAAAATATACTGTGACATAAAAATCCGAACATCTGGTTTAAATGATTTTATTTTTATAAAATTTTGTATAAATATTTACTGAAGGATAACAAATAAATGATAAAAATTTCAAAATGATTGCTTTAAAGCCCTTTTACCTTTAATAATGTTTGGATGCACCCCGATGTGTTATGTATTCTCCAACGCGCCTAGGCATGCTTCTGATCAGGTGGTTAATGTCCTCCTGTGGTATCTCATTCCAGACAACCACCAACTACTCTCGAAGTTCTTCTAGAATCTGAGTAGGACATTGCAAATTAAGCAATTTTCTTAACCATCATATCTTGGTGATCTTGGTGGCCAAGGTAACAATGTGACATCATTATGTTGAAAGAAGTCTTTTGTGACTCTTGCGGCATATGTTCGGCCATTATCTTGTTGGAAAGTTGGATTTGCCAGGGTATCAAGATAGGGTAAAAGATGGGATTCTAAAACTTATTGGATATAACGCTGAGCGTTTATGTTACCTCTGATGAAGATTAAAGGTGATCTCGAAGCATAAGATGTAGCACCCCAAACCATAACTCCAACAGTTTGATGAACATGTCTTTCAACAAAAAACCGTGGATTTTTCCTTTCACCATGTCGTCTTCTAACCCTCGCTCGATCATCGTGCATGCCTAAACAAAATCGAGACTAACCACTAAAGACAATACTGTTCCATTCCTGATCCCAGAGTGACTGTTCTCTGCACCACTCAAGGCGATTAAATCGGTGTTCTGGAGTTAAAGGGAGGACCCAGTGTGGTCGGTATGAAAACAGGCCAAAACGTCTTATTCGTCGGTAAACACTTCGTATGCCAATAGGTCTTCCGTGTTCGGCAAACCATTCATTTGCAAACCGGTCCCCACGATGTCTACACTTCTTTGCACTCTAACTGCAATTTCCCGAAAAAAAATTCCAGCTTTCCGAAGTCCCGCTATACGACCCTTATAAAACTCACTAAGTTGACGAAATCGTACAGGTCTCCATACCCTAGGCATCGTAACCAATCGTAAAGAATGTCAAGAAACAAAATCCACAAAATTTGGATCTTTACTACGGCTACAATATTCAATTTTTGGATTGTTAGTGGATTTCAAAAAAAGCAGTATAAAAACCGAAATCTTCAACTGATAAGGCTAAAAATTTTATCAATTGTTTATTTCAGTAAAATAAATAAATTTAGTATAAATCAGTACAGATTAAAAAGCGTGAGGTGCATTAATTTGACTGCTTACAGGTCATTTAGAGTTTCTTTGACAAAATTTCATTACGTAATTTGTATTTTTTGTAAACATCGCAATTCAGAACATTTTAGTATGGATGTCGAAAGACTAATGGCTGCCATATATCTTGGAGAAGAAATTATGTAAAATTAATTAATACTCAATTAATTAGTGGGGTTTTTATGTATTTCTAGAATTCCCGTGGTATGCGTAATCGAAATTGTCGATGATTCACGCCAGCATTTCAATCGTTCCCGTACATGCAAATATGTATGTGGAAAACAATCGCGAAGCGCCACATCCTAGACCAAGAGGCACTTCCTCGCAGGTCAATATACTGGAAAATATTCCCGCTGACATTGCGTGAATACACCGTATGACTAATAACTCGTTTAGTTTTCAAAAACTGACCGATACCATCAGATTTTATGCAGCAATAACTCTCTTTGTTCGAATCATAAAAACCAGATCGATTTTTTTACAGTCGTGTATTGGAATTGGAAACATCCTCACTAAGGGTGTTTGGCGTCTGGAAAATTCAATTATTACCGAATTTCGATTCATCCCTCAAGTAAACACTCAGACAAGACCGACAGGCGAAAATGTGTCTAGTTTTACTCTCACCCCATCCCCCTTGAAAAAAAATTTGCGGGGTTTTTAACCGTCTGCGACCTTCTCCTACCTCCAGCGTTTCCTCTCGCTTCGTGAACGACCTAAAAATGACCCAGACGAATGGGCTAGGGTACACTTTCGGCGGGTTTTGCCTATGTTTCCCTCTGGCAGGAGTGATCGCCATGAGGGGGAGGGGATGATAGCAAGAGACGTATTTGTGATAAGCCTGGGCTGTATCCCCGGCAACATCCCAATACAAAAGTGCGTAGATGCGTCGGGACGCGCCAATGCGAAGCTCAGTGGCCCGGGTCAGGGTTGCGTCTAATATCGAACTGTCTAGGTGCATTGAAGTCCATCTGCAACGTGCCGTAGGGGTTGAAAATTGAAATTTATTTATACATTGTTGTTTTCTTATTTGAAAAAATGTAAGAAAATATCAATAAACTAGTGATATAAGTAGAGAAGATTCAATATGTTTCACATAACTTTATTGTAGAGATATAAAATACTACAACTAGGCAAGGGTGAGAGAATGAAATTTATTGTACTAACCCTTACTTTTTGGATGTCCATCTTATTAAGAATAATGAAACAACTCTTCGTTTTAACGTAACTTCCAAGTTTATTTGAAAAAATTAGGTTTTTAATCACAATGATATACTTTTTTCCTGGTTTTTCTATATCATTGCACAGTTATACTGATCTTAGAGGGAAGTACATCCAGAATAATCCCTAAGGGCCGATTGTACAAAGCAAGTTTTAAACCCAGGTTCAGTTGAACTCGATAAATGGTTGAACTTGCCCAAAAAATTGATACGGATTGTACATATTATCTTGTTTAACGTCGGCTCAGCTAAACTCTGTTATTGTGTACGTTTTGTGATTATTGTTATGTTGGTATCTATAAGCAAGGAGTTGCCAGATTTCAAATTTAGACATTATGTAAAAGTATCTTTGTTTAACTTACAAGAAAATAAAGAGAGCCTACAAATGACTATTTTCTATTTATTGTGGCATTTGGCATGATTTTGGCCAGTGGCCGCATTATTTTTGAGGATGTGTTTTGTGTTGTTGTTTAGCGTGTCAGGTGTTATAAACTTTAAAAGCATAGAGAACGGCAAACTTTACTTTATTTATGTTAAAGTAATAATTTAGATTTAAATATTCAATTTTTTTTAAAGAGAGTATTGTCAAGAACTTCAAGCCAACACAATTTAAAAATTAAAATATTTATTACAGAAGCCCATGAAAATAATTAATAATTTCAAGTCTTCTCATATTATTCACGTTCCTGTCTCTAGGCCTATTCATGGGATCGTTATTGGCATTATTAACAAAATTTATAGCAGCTTCTTCTTCATTATTTATAAGAGGAACAGGCTCGTTTAACAGTTTTCCTATATTATGTAATACAGCAGTTGCTATAACGATCCCTTCAACTTTCCTTTGTTGCATGCGTATCCCAAATGATAATATTGGAAATCTTTTCTTCCAAATCCCAAATGTCTGCTCTATCCGAGTTCTTATTTGGGATTCATTGTAGAGGTTTTCTCAGGAGTTAATACATTTCCTAATGGAGGCATCATATAAGTTTTGACTGCATAGCCACTATCCACTATCAATAAATTATCGTTAATTTCTCCACGTTCGAATTTCACCCTCAGTAAAGAGTTTAAAAAAATTGTTGAATCATGTGATGACCCAGGCCAACGGCATACTACATCTTGAAATAGCCTATTTGAATCACACACCCCTTGAACGTTAAATGAAAAAAAAGCCTTACGGTTTCTGAATATTTCAGCATCATTGCCTCCTGGTGATAAAATTCTAACATGGGAGCAATCTATAGCACCTACGCACTTAGGAAACCTTGCAATGTCTTAAAAACCTTGTGAGACTGATTGCATTTCTTCTCGAGTTACAGGCATTTTAATGAAGTTATCGTATAGTCCAGCTATCGCTTGTGTAACTTGCCGTATATGCCTGCAAGCAGTGGCTTTGTCGACACCCATGAAGTCACCTGCTACTTGTAGAAAACTTCCAGTCGCATAAAACCTTAAGGTCATTAGCACCTTTTCCTCTGCAATTAAGGCATGATTTCTGAAATATTTATTTATTTAAATTAATATTTACATACTAGCAAAAATAGTGGATACCTTTCTGTTGGACAAGTTATTAAATGGGATATTTGGTTGATGATATATCGAGCACCATCTTTTGAAAATCGAAATCGTTGCAGAAAGTTATTGTTATTCCATTTTAGAAAATGATTTTCCCTTTCTCTATATACTTGGGGTTGCCTTTCTGGTTGCTGCAAAATATCTATCAATTCCATGAAATCCTCGTCGTCAGACATAGCCATAATTTTCTAGGTAAAACTAACCGATGCAATAAACCAAAATTAAAACTATTTAACAAAAAATACATAAATAACCAATAAAACGATAACCCATACAAATATCAATTATTTTTTTTATTATTTACCAATTTTTTTATTTATTTACTATTTTTTATTTACTAACCTAAGCTCACCAACTTTAATAACACACTGAACTTGGTTTAAGCGGCGAAAATTGATCGCTTCGTTGAACTCGTAGATAAACTCGGTTTAGAACCTGAACTAATATTGTACAACGTTACGAACACAGGTTTATATTGAACCGATGTTCAACTCGCATTGTACAATCGGCCCTTAGGGCTATTAACATCTAGACTTTAATATTGTTATGTCTTATTCCTTCCAAACTTGGTCTAACCTTAATACTACCTAAACAACATCAGGTACCTAGCTACAAACAAACAAAATGTAACTTAAATATGTCAATCTCACGATGCTAATCTTAGCGAAATGGCCGTCATTGTGATTGTGACATTTGATAGTTCAAAAATGACAGTTGAAAAATGACAGATGACAGTTAAAAAAATACTTTTGATAGTTAAAAAATGATATTTGAGAGTTGAAAAATGATATTTGAGAGTTGAAAAATGACAGTTGGAAAATGAATATTTGACATTTGACAGATGACAGTTGAAAAATTACGTTGGACAGTTGAAAACGACAGATGTCAGTTCAAAAATGACTGTTAAAAAATGACAGTTGACAGTTGACAGTTGAAAATGACAGTTCAAGAATGACGATGCTAGTTTTTAGCGAAACAGCTGTAATTGAATTTAAAACGTATTTTTCGAATAAATAGTGGAAGATTTGTTCAACCGTTTGGTTGTTTCCTGTTCTTAATAAGATGGACTTCCACAAAGTAAGGGTTAGTACAACAACTTTCATTAAGACATAACAATATTAAAGCCTAGGCTTAGATGTTATTAGCCCTAAGGGATGTATTTCATTACATATATTTCATGTATATAATTCATTAATATTTTACTGTTTTCAACATTTATTTGCTCATATTGTCATAAGACCATTAATGGACTAGTTTAGTAGGATCATATTAATCAAAATGATAGCAATATATATTTAGGATAAGATACCTACTTACTTATATTGGTATTCATTTTGCAATTAATTTTTCTCATTTCGTAAAATTTAGCAATATATAATTAGTAAGTTTTAAACGTCGCGCCAACTAATAACCAATAATGAAGTGTGTTTAAAAGTCAACGTTGTCATATTTTAGCTACGTTCGTTTCAAGTATTCTCAAAGAACTGGCACAAAACACCGTGTTCTGTGACTAATTGATTGTACCAGTTGACAAGATATATGACAGGAGAGAAAATCGTGTTTATCTGTAATAAACAAACAAGACCCCTATTCTTGACGGTGATAGAATAGAACAGCCAATAGAAAGTGGGTGTGGTTCTATTGAAAATGCCAAAACGGTATTCTTGAAATTCGTTCTCTCACTGTTCCGATAGAAGGGTTGCTCCCCGAGAGAACAATTACTTCTATTGGTTATTTTTGAAGGAACCACTATAACACCAAGAGAAGGTGTTAGGGATTTTTATTTTCGAACCAAAAATAGTATAGAAGTAATTTCTTTCATAATTATTATTTGATAAAGTGTCAATCAGAGAACCAAAATATCGATATGTTTATCTCTTTTTAATGACAACAAATAAGAGAGGGAGATAAGTTTCTCGGTTAATATTAAAGCATATCGACAACATCGCAAATTTTCTACCAATCTTATTGAAACACGTCACTTACCACTTGTGACGTATGTAACCATTAAATTTAAATTTCAAAAGCCGATTATGGCTAGAGGATTAATTTTATAAAAATTTTATTTGTACAGTTGAACCACTAAAAACCTATTTTATAAGATGCAAATATAAAAAAAATTACTAAACTAGTCCATTATATTTTTCTAACCCCTTTTTTTAATTACTTCCAATTTAACTCTACATCCACTAAAATGTTTACTTTCTTCTCCCATGACATATTCACTATATAACCATAGATTCATAGTCAAAATTCTTTCTCCAATTCATAGTTCAAACTTCATTTTAATATCCCACTCTCAATACTTATTATGCTACTACTTCAAGTGGGAGCGATATTTTAATCTATTTAAATCGTTTATTTTGATATGTACTTTTTCAACGAAGTATTTTCAATTATTATTAACAATGTCTATCTTGACATTTCAAAGGGTTTATTTTCCATTCCAAAGAACCTTATCTAAGCTACAACTCGCAACCTATAATCTTCATGAATTTCAAACTCAAGTTACAGTTAAATGCGATCAATATAAAAACTCTTAATTTTTATTTAATTTTCTTCTGTGTTTTACCATTTCTACTTGGAATCCTTATCTTTTCCTCCCTTAACTCTTTTCCTACACAAGGTTTTCTACTCCTTTTAGTGGGAGTATTCCTTATCTCTTGTCCTACTTTTGGTTTCTTGATCCATCCAGTGGGAACCTCTCCCAAAATCCACTCCCCTTCTATCTTTTCTTACTATCCACCTGCTTTCTATTTTTTGGATTTTGACTCCATCTAGTAAAATTTCCTCCACACTTTAATTTTCCACTTTTGACTTTTTTAAACCATATATCTACCTCAACCAAATTAAAAAATTTAAATAATAATTAATTTAATCCTCAAATTATAACTTACACCCAGTTCTACTGTGTGTTAATATCCTTTTGAATTTTCTTTTTATTGTTAAATTGAAATAGTTATGGTATACAAACGTTTTTGTTTTCAATTGCTCACTCTAAAATTTATTCAATTACATGGGTTTAAAAATTTTATTTTTTCACTACTAGCCTCTGAACTCTGAAACTTTATTGTCTTTTGTTGAGTTAGTAAATTTGTTCATTTTTAACCGATGTAGAAAAATACAGGGTCTACTTAATTAGAATTACCTAAATCTTAATCCATTTGACAGAATGTGAAGTTCACTGATGTAAAGACAAAATGAAAAAATATTTTTCCTTCAAAAACTAATATTTGAAAGCCACGGTATTTGAGTGTACAAAGTTATTTACTTCACGTTTTTAACAAATGAGAAAATTAGTCTTTATTTTGAAATGTAAAAAAAAGATATGTCCTTGTACTACAAGAGTGCAATGCTATTTTTAATTAATGAGGTCTAAGTGCGAAAAAAGCTTCATTCTCTTCATTTTTCATATCGAGACTTCACTTCAATTCAACATAGTGAAAATACACCAAACTTAACTTAAACTTGGTACAATCTTAAACTATTAATAATGAATTATAATTATCCTAAGTGCACCCCTAAATGAATCATGTCTTGCAAAAACAACAATTTAATTGCATATTTTTGATAACACGATTAAAATTACCTACTTGTCATAAGATCAGTAAAACAATTATCTATATTTCATCATTTTATTGTTAACCAGATTATATAAATAATGCATCCAGCAAAAACTTTATCTCTAAGAACATGACGTGACGTGGTAATCGGATTAATTTTAACAATATATGGGTAAACCGCATTGCTACTATTTATTAATAACATTCGATGTACCAAAATAAAATAGTGACGCAAAATTTTAATTAACTGATAAGGATTTAAATGTACGTAAAAATTACTTGTATATTAACCACGAGTTGTGGTTGTTTTGTGAATGATGTGAATCCTGGTTACGTTTTACCAAAAACAAGTATCTTCACATAAATATTAGTGACATAATTCTTCGTAATATCAAAAGAATTTACAAGCCAGTGAGTTAAATACTATGGGGGTAGAAGGAAGTAGAACTAACTCAATGTATAAAAAAGGGAACAAATTGGTGGCGCCACAGTAGCACAGGACGTTACAAATAGTAAAAAAGAAGAATTTGTCCTGTGATGGGCTATGTCAAATTTATTTGTTAGAGCAAGAAACGAAATTAAATTACATTTAACTTTGTAAATAGTTGAGATTTTAAATACTGCAGAATTTGTAATTACACAAGTCACTGAAAATATTAAATTTGTTTAACCCAGCTCACTTCGCTCTGTTTATAACCTATAGAGTGTTACTGACTTCACGTTGTCTTGTCTACCCTTCTGCTACTCTCCGGCCAACTACTATTTGCTGCTTTGGTCCTCCTTCCTTTTACTTGATTACTTTAGTGAGGCCTTGAACTAATTATGTCATTTCTTCGTCAAATTCCATCTCCATCAATGTAGGTTATTGATTACCATGGAAAAACTGTCTCTTCTTAACTTCTGATGAGTTCTTAGAACCCTAGTCCCGTCCATTTTCTGATGTTTCTCACCCAGGACACCTTTTTTCCCTCTATTTTACCTTTTATTATCAATTGTGAGATAAAATATTTTTCTTGTTTTCTTGTCTTCCTAGGTTTTATTAATGTTAGGAATTCTCTTTCTTTTTTCAACCTCTGCAGTACCACATCTCAAAGACCACCACTTTATGTTTTGGGTCTCCATACTTCGGCTCCCTAAATACCGACCATATACAGGGTGTTTCATTAAGAATTATCCATATAGTAACTGGAGAAACCTTAGCACTAAATATGAAGATTTAAGCCAAAACACTTAAATAAAATATTCCTCCTAACCGAGATATAGGGTGTTTTATTTTAACTATTTTAAATGATTGTATCCCATATTTTTGACACCTTCTAATATTTTTTCTTCATACTTGGCAAAAAGTTTACACATATTAGGTTACTTTAAACAGTGGCAAAAGATAGTTTTTCTCGATTACCAGAGGCGTGCGGTAGGGATGGATACTTTCTTTTATCCCCCTACAATTTACGCCACTGTCGTAATAATTGTTTCTGCATGTTTTTTTGATTCTCCGTCACTTTCTACGTAAATATCATCCTCTTGTCTCAATACGATAGAGTGAGTAGTTTTTGAATTATTTGCATTTAAAGGTAATGTTTAAAATATCCATTTTTGTTTTATTGCTTATTCAACATGAGTTTCCTTAATAATTTAACCACCTTGACAACCAAATTTGTTAATTCTAATCGTAAATTCACATGCCTCAATAACTATTTCACTAAATAAATAAAGTTTATTAGTTTCAGTAAATTTCATTTCAAAAGATTTTTTCACATCCATGTTTTTTAATTTTAACTTTATGAAAATTCAGAAATTTGATTTTTATTATCAGATACTAATAAATAAGATAAAATTCGCAGCAAATTCGCAGGTCCTTTTGAATTACCTGCAAATTTAAATGGCCGTTCATATCTGGAATTATTTCAAAATCCAGCTGGAAAACTTACTATTAAACCAAAGAAGAAGTATGTGGTTTATGCAAGACGGCACCCCACCACATTATCCTTTAGCGGTTCGAAATTATCTAAACAATACATTTCCTCATAGATGGATAGGGCGAGGGAGTGAATTTCCATGGCCTGTCGGAGTCCCGATTTTAATCTCCTAGACTTTTATTTTTGGGGACATATGAAGACACTTGTGTAAGCTCAAGAAATTAATACCCGACAGGAATTATGGCAACAAATAGAAAATGTTGCAAATTGTATTAGGAATCAACCCAACATATTTCTAAAGGTTAGGAGAATTTTTTCCAAAAGGATTAATAAAATGTATTGAAGTCAATGAAGGCCACTTCGAAAATTTACTATAATGTTAACTAACTATAATTTTTTTTTACAGTAGTCTAAATAAATAATTGTTTCAGTACATTTATTTTATGTATTCATCATGTTATTTCATAATAAAAATCATAGTTCTATTTTTTTATAAATTTAAAACTGAAATTTTGATAAATATTAATATGAAAAAATCATTTGAAACTAATAAATTTTATTTATTTAGTGAAATAGTTATTGACTCATGTGGATTTACGATTAGAATTAACAAATTTTGTTATCAAGGTGGTTAAATTATTAAGGAAACTCATGTTAAATAATCAATAAAACAAAAATGGATATTTTAAACATTACCTTTAAATGTAAATAACTCGAAAACTACCACTCTATCGTATTGAGACAAGAGGATGATATTTACGTAGAAAGTGACGGAGAATCAAAAAAACATGCAGAAACAATTATTACGACAGTGGCGTAAATTGTAGGGGGATAAAAGAAAGTATCCATCCCTACCGCACGCCTCTGGTAATCGAGAAAAACTATCTTTTGCCACTGTTTAAAGTAACCTAATATGTGTAAACTCTTTGCCAAGTATGAACAAAAAATATTGGAAGGTGTCAAAGATATGGGATACAATCAGTTAGAATAGTTAAAATAAAACACCCTATATCTCGGTTAGGAGGAATATTTTATTTAACTGTTTTGGCTTAAATCTTCATATTTAATGCTAAGGTTTCTCCAGTTACTATATGGATAATTCTTAATGAAACACCCTGTATAATATTTTACAAGTTTTATTATTAATTGTACAGGGTGATCAGTTAAGGGTAGCCAGCGGCCATATCTCATAAGATATTGGTCGTATATATTTGAGAAAAAAAATCATGATAAAAGTCGCCAAGAGAATTTGCTGTAAATTATTTTCGAGTTTGTCAAACGTCCGCTAGACGGCGTAACAACCAACACCAAGTAGAAAAATGAGATTTGTATAGAATTTTGCATAATGAAAGTATATCGATGATATCATTTTCATATTTACTGACCACATCCCCATATTTTTTGTCTTAAAAATTTTTTCCAGCGTCTCTATATTTGGAATGCAATTGTCCCAAATTACTCCTATTATAAAGGATGGGCCAGAAATTAGATAAGGAAGAAAACAATGTGCACTAATTTATCTCATAAATGATACACGATATTTGAAAATCCAACTCATGTACATTGGACAAGAATTAAAAGAATATTTCACCATCTTAAAGAAACATCAAATTATGAAACTGAAAAGTTTCTACTTGCACCTAGGGTAAAGAGCTTGACCGTTTTCTATGAAAAAATAACTACTTCCTGGGCTATATGCCCCAACGGACATTGAATTACATTCCAATAGAAAACGTGATGGCGACCGACTTCGTCGATACTTAAAACCATCTCTGTCGGTTTGCAAATCAACGCGAAGAACACTACTCGCAGACCGGTTCTATAAAGGCCGTCCATTGCGACTCGCAAGAGTCTATTGTGGCTCACACCTATTCAAATTTCATCAAACAGATTCAGTTGCTTAAAAAAGTCGATTAGTTTGTTTGGTGAATAATATTTCAGGTCCGAAGGGGAGAGAGAAACCCTGCCAAACATCAGATATGCTCTGCTGTTTCATCATCTTCCAGACAAAGATGGCAAATCCACTGACAATCCAAGTATGTACATATGATGATTCAAATGACAGTGGCCTGTTAAAAGACCTAGGTCTTGCCTGCTATAGTCTAACATTTGTTTAAAGACACTCTTCGCAGGATGTATAACAACCTTTGAATGAACCAATCCTCGCAAATTGTGCCAGAAGTCTAATGCTCTTCTTGCTGCCCAGGTATTGTGTTTGTTCGACAAAGATTATCGCGATGCCAATTGTAGTTTCGTGCAGCCCCTTGCAAGAAAGTCTGCCTTTTCATTTTCTTCCCTGCCAAAATGTCCAGACCAGCAATACTTCATTGCGTTCTCCTATAAAACGACACTGTAACGTTTACGATCATCTTTTTTTTGGTTTCGTAAATTGATTTAGGATATGTCGAAAGTAAGATGTAGTATTTTTAGGAGTGCTTCCACACTTTTATTTAAATAACGATTTAAATGCATTGTTTACCTTTGAAAGTAGCATTTTTATTTGTGGTCGGTTTTTTTACGGCGTTCCAATTAATGTGATAATTTTATTCGCAAACTGCTACACGCATCCGTCATATTCGTAATAACAAATATATACATTCGAATTAACCATAGGAAATTTCTTTAAATTGACTCACCCACATAATTTACTAGTGGTTTGGTGATGAAGTTTCGATTATTTGTTATCAAAGACAAAAACAAGTTGAATATATTATGGTAATGATTTCTTGGATTTTACTAATTTAATTTTAGAATATTTTCCAAATAAATATAGAATTGTCTTTTATGTGGATTTTCCGAAATATATAAACATTTTTCGTGATTGAAACATATTTAGATATGTTAATACATACACACACTCAAAAATGTTTTGCATAATTGGATATGCACTAAATATAATGAAATGATTTTAAATTTTTTACCCTTAAGTAGTAATACTGAAAAATATTGCAAAATTAAGAAGAAGTAAAACAATTAAAAAATAATTGTTTTAAATAATATTTTATTTATATTTATATTTTATTTTTTCCGCCCCTTGCGTCAATGCAGGCCTAAATTCGATGTCTCATGCGCTTCCCACTTAGCGTATTGACGTAATTTTGCTCTAGTCGTTCCATTCTTCTACCGCTGCTACTCTGAGGTCTTGTAAGGTTCCTGGAGGTTGTTGCTGAGCCTGAATTTTTTTCTTTAGCATATCTCGTCCATACGAATAAGGTCCGTAGAGTTGGATGGCCAATGAATTCTGATGATATCTTCGATTTCCAAGAAATCTTCTACATGTCTCGTTCGATAAGTTCCATGAAAATGAATTTTGGACTAACAGCTCCTCGCCGAAGGCGAACCACATGTCAAAGAATGTTATTCATATAAAGTTTTCCATTCATGTTCCCGACGATAGAAATTAGGGGAGTTTTACTATTTGTCATTATGCCACCCCAAAACATTATGCTGCCACCTCGGTATGGAATGCTTGGTGAAGTCTATCTCCTCCATTTGGGTTCCTCCAAACTCTAATCCGACGATTAAAAAAATTGAAAAAATTATGAAATTTCAGTTAAGCCTGCATTTAGATGGGAACCAAATCCTTCCAATGCGACAATCCGGTTTTCGATCAGGTTATAGTTGTGCCACTTCCTTGCTCGATCTTACTGATGATATTTTTAGAGATGTAGCGCTTGTATTACTTGATTACTCCAAAGCGTTCGACACTATTAACCACAAAGTTCTACTCTAGATATTACACTTCATAGGATGTTCTAGTGACTCCATAAGACTTTTTAAGAGCTACCTTGAAAATAGAAAGCATTTCGTTGTAACGGATTCTGGAATTTCAAACATTAAAGAAATTTTACGTGGAGTACCACAGGGCTCGATTCTTGGCCCATTCTCTTCTCTATTTATACTTGCAATTTCGAAAACAGCATTATCTACGGCAAACCTTACTTTTACGCTGATGACACTCAAATTAAATTTCCATTTCATCATAGTGACTTTGTCGAAACTAATGCTATTATAAACCAAGACCTTGAAAAGCTAGTTAAAATATCAAAAGATCGTCAGTTAGCTATTAACCCTATCAGAATGTGAAAGTGTGGTATTATTATTTGGAAAATTCAGGCAACGTCTACAAAATGAAATGAATATAAAATTACAAGATAAATTATTACCATTTTCGTATTCAGCTCGAAATTTAGGATTAGTTTTTGACAGTGATAAGTTTTATCCTACATGTTCTTATATTTATTTTAATTTTTCTCTGTTAGTTTGTTTAAAAATGTTTGTAATTTATATTTTATGTTTTAATTGTGGTCCTTATATTTATATTTGTTTTAATTTTACACTAAGGTATGATTTTTCTTTTCCTTTTTTGTTTTTGGTTTGCACCACTAAATAACCTTTTTTATAGCCTGATGATGGCCTTAAAATTAGGCCGAAACTAGTTGCTACTATTATTTTCCATCAACATAATGAATAAAATTCTGTGACATAGACTTTGAGTTTTTCATTTGGTGATTTTAATTTTGGTGATGTTGTGTACGGTCCATGTCTAAGTAGTCTAGATAAATATCGCATTCATAAGTGCAGAATTCTTGCCTGAGGTTTGCTTATGGAATTCGTAAATATGACAGAATATCGTACAAGCTAAAGGAGGCGAAATGGCTTGATATGAAAACCAGACGTGTATTGCACTCAATTAATATGTTTCATCACATTATACTTTTTAAATCCCCTTCTTACTTGGTTAATAAAATTAAATTTCGCTCAGATGTGCATAATCTGAATATTCGCTTCCGTGGCCGTATCTCACCACCAGCTTATCATACTTCTATTTTCAGATCTTTTACTTATAACGTTTATGCTATGTACAATGATGATATCCCGGACAAATTTAAAAAGATGACTGTAAGTAAATTCAAGAAGGCTTTCAGAGAGTTTTTTTATAGTAAATGTTTAAGTTGAACTATTTATTAATAGTCTTAAATACATACGAGTATATGTACAGTCGGCTTTAGAATAGCATATACATGTTAAATGTAAATTTCCTTTACCTACCGAAGTTATAAAAACGCTCTTAAAACGCCTACATTAAATGGTTTTTGGGATTAAGTTTATTTACAAGGGACAGAGGGACAGGCAATTTGTCAATAAAATACCTTATGCTGCAAACATTAAAGATGTGGGCGTGGAGAACTGTTTAACTGATTTCAAATTTATTATTATTTAAACCGTGATTGGTTATACACAATAAATAGGCCGTCCTTAAAATAAAGGCCGTTCTTAAAATTAATTCATTGTAAGCGATTTGAGTTTGAAAATGTATATGCTATTCTGAAGCCGATAGTACATATACATTATATTTTTATGATGTAGGTCTTAAGGGGCTGATACTTTGATCAGTTTTAATGTTTATCAGTACTTTTTGCTATATATCTGTAGTTTCTTTATTTGTAACTGATTGCAACTGATTTATATTCAAGTAACAAATAAATCTTTATTATTATTATCAGACACTACACCAATTCTGGTCTTATCTATCTATCTTCATTCCATTCCAAATGTTCCATGGCCCATTCCAGATGAATTCCCTTGTGTTCCAACGAGAGTTTAGGGCCATACAAAGGTCTTCTTGTAAATAAACTGCATGTAACCTGTTCCTTATCGTTTGATCACAAATAACGATGTTGTGAGGCTGCTGAAGATCTCTTCTATTAATTGGGGCAGTCATAATCGGGTTCTTCGTAGTGTTAATATGAGTAAAGGGTCTTGGACATCTGTAGTAATCCTGAGCTGACCAATTTTTGGGACAATTAAGAACAGAGTTTGTTTCCTGATATTTTCTTACAATTGTGTGTGTGTGGCCTTCCTCAACCAAAGTAACAATCCTAGCACGATTGAAGTCTCATATTACTTGTGGAGCATTTTATGGTCCTAATTTTTTTATGGCTCCTCTAATTCTTTCTGTCTCCCTTACCTAGTATAGTACTATTTCCTCTTTGGGTCTGAATCCGTACTCTTGATCCATTGGCCGTTTGTGTGTGAACTTCATTAACCTTTGTGTAGTCAAATATTTCATAAAAATGTATAAATTTGCTAAATCTTTTTATCAATGAAGATAACTCATAAGTTTATCAGACAAGGAATGACTACAATTTCTAATAAACAGTTGTAAATTGTAAAAATTTTCAGACATGCGTTTACTCTTGTGCTCAACCGACCGTATAAGATCTAGACTCTTTACCCGAGATACAATTAGCACTAGTAAAAAAAAGAAGTAGATCAAGTACGTTACATCAAGTTCAATAGGTTTATAATGTTGGCGACCATTGTTGGTGTATATTCAACGGTGGTTTGTGTCGCGAAAAAACTTGAACGCAAATTATTTAATCGTTAATTGAATTGTGAATTCATTTATTTCTTGTAAGATGAATGCTTTTTTTACAAAAAGTAACTTTCAATGGTAACAACTCAATTTACTTTTTTCGTTAGCGATTTGTTTGCTAGACGGGGCAATAGAATAGCACCTAAACTTTTAAACCAAGCCTTAGAGGATGTTTTTCAAAAATTAGATTGGGAAGAAAAAGGTTTTAAAATATGCGGACAACACCTGAACAACTTAAGATCAGCGAATTGTATCGCCTTGGTGATAGGTAAGAATGAAGAAGTAACGAAAATGCTACGCATAAAAATTTAGGTCTTAATAAGAACTACGCTAAAATCAAAACCATGACAAACAATGATACAATCAGAATAAAACAAAAAATATAATTGATCTTTTCTCCATCTATGGACATGGACACTTACTCAGAAAAACATTGATAAAGTATAACAAAAGCACAAATATCAATGGAAAGAAAAATGTTACTGACAGATTAAACATAAACAAATTTATTGTATACTGAAGATCCTAGGAAAATAAAGATAAAGAAGGCCCCAAATGAAATAGGAGACTGACCTAAAGAAGCACGTTGCACCTAGGTGGATGACATGACAGCAATCAGGAAAGATAGGAATGTATTAGGGGTGTCCAAAGACCAAAGATGAATCGACGTAGGCTAAAGAAATAGAATAGATGTTTTTTTTTTGGCTTTAGGTATTTAACCTATTTAGCCACGCTAATTAAAATTACTCTAAGTTACAAAACATTACAAAATTAACAATAATAATACATGATTCAATAAAATCCAACGTCAGAATTACTGCATTATTGGTACATTATAAGTGGTAATCATATTTCTGAGAAAGTCAAAAACAATTTAAAATTAAATCTTTCGCTTCGTTTGTTTGAACAATTCCCACGACTTGCAAGGTATAGGAGAGATATTTAAGCTTGGGGTAGAGGCAGATTATTTGCTATCAAACTTTTCATTAGAAACTCAGTTGCATTCTGATTAATGTTACATGAGAACATCCAATGGTTGATAGTGGCATATTTATTATACTTTGATTATTCTTCTTCTCCTTTTTATCAGCCTCTAGACATCCACTGGTCAAAGGCCTCTTCCAGTGATTTCTATGCCGATCCTCCTTGGCCGGTTTGAATACAGTTTTCTCGATATGATTTTGGATGTCTCAAGGACGTCCATTTTACGTTGTTCCTAACAGGTGCCTTGTCTAACGCCATTTCAATCTCGCTATCCGCTCGGCAACGTCACAAACCTTCATTCTACTCCTGATCTCATCGTTCCTAGTCCTGTCTCTTTATATTCACTCCACGCACAGCTCTCCCGGAGCTGGTTCGCACTTCCTAATATAAGTGTCGCCTTCTCGAGTCCGTATGAGGTCACTGGGACAATATTCCTCTTCATGTAATCGAGTTTCGAAAGACATTGCCTTCCAGGTGAGATTATTTCTCTAATGTTTGATTTTATTTTCCAAATTTAATGTTGTGTCTTAGATTTATGTATTCTTCGACAATTTCCAGATCCTAGTTTCTCGATGGAGACCTTCATATTGTTGGGGCTCATAATTTTAATTTTTTGAAGGGGTTCACATGGATACTTGAGTTTCTGGATCATTTTTGATAGTTCATTTGTGTCGCTTCTGAGGAGAACGATATCATCAGCAAATTGCAGAATAATTTCTACCAATGGGACTTGACAAAATATAAATGAGCCCAGATTTAGGATATAAAATCCTCTACAGGGCTGGGGAGATGTTGTTTTTGAATGGGCGTCGTACTCTCTTTGGTAGGATGAGTGGAATGTTGGGTTTTTGGGGAAGTAATGGCTCGAGGTGACTTTGGGGGGCTAGCGAAGTGTGTTCGGTGTAGCGTAGAAGAATTCGCAGGCAGCGCGCTTAAATTTTGTGGAGGGAGCGGGTACAGAGCTGCAGCTGTATTTTTCCCTTTCTATCAGCCAATCGGTGAAGTGTTATCAGAAAACCTGACAGAGCATTGGGTGCGGGGTTGTGGGGTGAATCGAGGATTTTTGAAGATCCTCGAGGATGTCACCCGGTTTTTGAAAAGTGTGTTATGGATGTTTTAGATGGGTTTTTAGGATAGGGTGCAATTTAGATCAAAAATTGCGGGCATTATAGCAAATTGCAGGTGATTAAGGCACATTATACAAAGTAATTAAAAACCTACAATATTATTTACCACTGATAACTAAATCTAAACATACTGAAAACAACGCAAATTAAAACATCAATAATATTGAACTGGTAAGACTAAATTAATTATTAAATAGTTTAGGGTACATAGAGTAAGTATTTTTAATTTCCTCTGATCAGTAAGGAAACAAATTATGCTTTTTATTGGGATTCCAACGATTACGTAAGAAATAAATAGTGTACTCTTTTATTAAATGGGAACATTAAGAAGATACATAAACAAACATTTTCTTTGAGGGAAATTTAACTATGAATTATGTATTTAAACCAGGAAAATTTTGTTTTTTAGTCAGTACTATAAACTATACTACAACAAACATCACCTAGTTACCACTTCTTTAATAAAATAAATAAGAACATTGAGGTTATGTAAATTAAATCAAGGAGGAAACAATTACCCTTTGAAACTTGTGCTGGAATTCGAAACTGTATTCCGAAATAATATATTTAAATTCATAGAATGGAATCAATACTAAACTGTACATCCAATAGACCATTTTGTTTATCACCATTTTATTGACCATAAAATCCAACTTAATTTAAATAATACTAATAGGTTCCATGGGCATAGCAAATTTTAAAAAATTTAGCTGAGAGACTTGTCTAGTTTTTTATTAGGTGTACCTACTCACATTCGGTTTCTGTAAATTGAGCTCAGCAGCTTCATTTGCACTATCATTATCTCTATTTCATTATGTCTATTTTCTTCAATTCAATCATTCTTCTCGTACTCACATTAACGAAGAAATATTGAAAGTTTTTCTAAAATGTGGATAAAATATTTTTTCTACTACTGTACTGAAATATTTCACTTGTAAATCTCTCACTGATTAGTAAATTTAGTATATTGTATACTGGTTTCTATTTCGCACTAGTAGCCACAATATGTCCATTGTGCACTAACAAATACAAGAACATAACATAAATAATAACATGGAAAATAGTGATAGTGAGTTAGATTTAACACCGCCAGATTTTTCAGAACCGCAAATGATATATGTGCCAAATGAATACCGGAAAAATCGAAAAAAAAAAGACCAACTAGCATATAATTCGTTCATTCAGTAGCGTAAAGAGCATGAAGTGTTTTATATTTTATTCTATTTATTTTTTCTACCACTTTCTAGTAAACACCTAAAAACTACAACCAACATAAACACAAATAAATTATCAGAAAGAAGAAGAAAAGATAAACAGCACTATGACAAAACATCTCAAATAAGAACAGACTTTAGAGCCGGTGATAGTATAATTATTAGAAATGAAAAGGACAAGTGCTGGGTGTCAGGCGAAATAATAGAAAAATGCAACACTCCGAGATTATATTGGGTAAGAGACAATTGAGGCACATAGAATAACAGTGGTCCAACTCCATTTTTTTAAAATATCTGTTCTTTATTGTAAATACTTTATCTAATGTGTATCTTTCAGTATGAAGGTGGGCTATCTCCATATTTTGACTTTCTGCAAAAAGATGATATGGAGATAGCCCACCTTTATACTGAAAGATATACATTAGATGAAGTATTTACAATAAAGAACAGATATTTTAAAAATGGAGTTGGACCACTGTTATTCTATGTGCCTCAATTAGGGAAGAATACTCAGAAGAAATTCATCCTTTTTAAAACATTCACCAAATAAATGCCCTCATATCCAATTACAAGATAGTTTACCAATCTTTAGGTCTGAACCTAGCTCTCCAATTGAAAACTTAAACCATAATTGTAATACTGCGCCTTCTAGCCCTAGTTTAGAACCAACTGTTGTAACTGATACAAACAGTACTATTACAAATAATCAAAAGAGTTCAATCGCAACTAGAGATTAAGTATTTTATGTAAATTTTTTAGGTAGACATGAGTCAAATTATTAAACAAAGTAAAGTAAAATTAACCAGAGTATTCTAATATTCAAAGGAAAATACTTGAAATTTACACGTTTCTTAAGATATCTCCAGATAGGAAAAAGATATTGACATGCGGTTTTCACCATTTTGTTGCTAATTTGGTCTAATTTTATAATTCATGGTTAAAATTGCATGCTTCTATTTAATATTTTTCAAAGAGAACTAGATTAAAAAAAGAAAAAAAAGTTTCGCCCTCTAGCGGGCACGTCACTTATTAGGTTGTTTGGAAATGATAACTATAATATTGGTGGAAGAAAGCTGTTATCAACAAGACCAAGTTTGCAAAGATCGGTTAAACAGACCTTTTTCTAAAATAATGTTCCCACTCTCCCCCACCTTATATTTAAAAAGATAGACTAAAACTTTTGAAACCAAAAATACGCAGAATTGTTCGTAGAATTTGATTATCGCATTAAAAATGCCCTTTAATAAGGCAATTTTTGTAAAATTTTGATTTCTTAATTCTTAGTATTAAATTACGCCCTCTAGCGGTAGACCTACGAGTCTGTAAATAATTTCCAGGTATTTCTCGAGGCCATTTTTATTATAAAATTTTTTTTCCCGAAGCTGTACTATCAATGGTTACTGATATATGGCCGAGAGCCGTTCTTATTCGGACACCCGGTACATGTAAATAGTTGTAAATGGTAAATGCGAACACAATAAAAGCTAGTTAGTAAAACAGGATAGTTTTAATACAAAATAAAATATAAAACATGAAGTAAATTTACTTTCTGAAAATATTCTGGGCACAGTATTCTATGTTAAGATCAACTCTTAATATTAATAATGATGTAGATATAGCTAAGCTGTTAGTAAATAAAAACCTCCTTCTCTTTATAAATATTTTAGTGTGGTCGTAGGAAAAATATATTGTACAACGTGCATGGAATGTCCATTCTCCACTCGTGTTACGAACATTCGTGCAAATGGATATCATTTCATGCTTGTTGCAAAATATACTATTTTAAATGTTTCTCCGCCCATGGAGCGAAGAATAGAATATCTTATAGTGAAAATTTATTGACTTGTTAAATATGTTTCTTACAAGTAAGTAGGTAGCTATTTCATCAACCAAGTGAGAAATATGCCTTTCTTTCAATAAAGAAATGCATTTTGTATCATAACATAATAATAGCCGGCGATTGTAATCGAAATGCATCAATACAGTTAATAGAGTGAATAAACAAGAAAGTTGAATAGCAAAAGGAAAAGTGCTACTTTTATTATTTAATCGGAATTCAAATGAAAAACGATAAAATTGTAAGAGGAACAGTTACTTTAATAAAAAAATATTGGTTGAAACACTGGTCTACAGTGGTTTTGTTGCCCTAGATATAAGATTGATTTTGGATATATTTATACTCACAATTCATGAAATTATTAATGATTTTGTAAAATTTGTTCTCGTTTTCTTTCAAACATATTTATTTTCATTTTACATTACAAAAATTGGAAAATAAAAAATTAGTTTGTCTGAAAAGTTTTCCACCTCAACATGAAGATGTACCCACTAAAATTACAGCCATTTTGGACGCGCAGTTGTTGTTTGACAATCATTAGAGTGAGTCGATGTGAGTGTTTTTATGAAAATGGAAAAAATCGAGTATCGAGCTGTCATTAAATATTTGTTTTCGAAAGGCAATACGCCTACGCAAATCAAAGACGAGTTGGACGCTTGGGCTGCTGAATTTAAACGTGGCCGTACCAGCTTGGGTGACGATGAACGTTCGGGACGTCCAAAAACTGCAACCACTGACGATAATATCGTTCAAGTTCACCAAATGATGCTATACAACCGTCGAATTAAAATTAGAGAGATAGCAGAGGCTATAAACATGTCCAAAGAACGTGTTTGTCACATATTTAATCAAGATTTAGGCATGAGAAAGCTGTCCGCGCGTTGGGTGCCGCGTTTGCTCACTTTGGACCAAAAACGTGTTCGAATGAACATTTCCAACTCTCTGTTGGCGCAGTTTAGGCGCAATAAATCAGAGTTTTGGCGCCGATTAATTACTGTAGATGAAACTTGGATACACCATTATACTCCAGAAATAAAAACACAGTCAAAACAATGGACAGCCAAGAGGGAATCGGCTCCAAAAAAAGCAAAGGTTGTTTCTTCTGCTGGGAAAGTGATGGCAACTGTTTTCTGGGATAGTCATGGAGTTATCTTAATCGATTATCTTTAAAAAGGAAAAACCATTACAGGAGCATACTAAGCATCATTACTTGACAAGCTGAAGGCAGAATTTGCGGAAATACGGCCACATTTGCAGAAAAAAAGAATTTTGTTTCACCAAGACAATGCGCCGTCTCACACCTCAGCGGTTACCATGGCGAAAATCTACGAATTACCGTTTGAACTGCTTGACCACCCTCCTTACTCACCAGATCTGGCCCCAAGCGACTTTTTTTTGTTCCCTAAGTTAAAAGTTGCGCTCGTAGAACAAAGATTTTCGTCGAATGAGGAGGCCATCACCTTCGTAAACAACTATTTTGCAGAGAAAGACGCCGAGTACTATTTAGACGGGTTACAGAGATGGGAGCATCGCTGAGAGAAGTGTATAGACTTACACGAAGACTATGTAGAAAAATAAAAATTAATTTGAAGAAAAAATGTCTAGTATCTTTGTTAGGTCGGAAACTTTTCAGACAACCCTCTATTTATAATGTAAGTTTTGTTTAGAAAAAATATGATACATTGAAGTAAATAGACAGAAAAATTTCGAAAACATGTTATATTTCCTTAAAACGCCTTTTAAGAGCTTTTCTTTTATAATTTTTCAGGGGATAATCTCTTTTTAAAGACCAGCAGTAATCTGCCATCATGTGACAATCCCATCGTCCTTGATGTTTTTCTCCATCACTTTTAGATCCTGGTGGAACCTCTCTTACTGTTCCTCACTATAATTTCCTAAATTATCCAGAAATTTATCCAAATTATTGCGGAGATAGTGTAACTTGATACTCATATTTTGCTCCTAAAGTCTGGAAGTTTTTTAGCATATTTTGTCCAAATTCTTCATAATTTGGCGCTTTATGGTTACCAAGGAAAATTTTCAACCACCAACACAAAGCTTTACTTTCCGGAACCTTCATAACTTTAATAAAATCTGTGTTTTTTATCAATTGCCGTATTTGAGGGCCATCAAATATTCCACCTTTTAACTTTTCCATACTAAGCTTCGGAAATTTTCTTTACACATGTATTTAAAACAATCTCATACCTTGTCCAAAGCTTTTACAAATTGCTTTATTATTCCTAACTTAATATGTAATGGTGGAAGTATGATTTTGTCTCTGCTCACTAACGGCTCCCTTACTACATTGACTTTACCCATAGTTAAAGAATGTCTTGCAGGCCAAACATCTTGTTCCCAATGAAATTACTTTGCTCTACTGTCCCACATGCAAATTAAGCAAGGGTGTGTAATATAACAGAAGCTAAAGGCATAACGTATTGAAGATTTCAGTCTTTCTGCAAGTCTTCTTTTACCTCCGAAGCAGTGCCAAGACCTTTGTCTTTTTCTAATTACATTTATGTTTGAATTTGTGTTAAAAAACTAAAGTATTTACTTGCTGGTTGATTGTAGGCATTTCGCAATCGTGTACATGGAAAAAAAGAATATTATTAACATTAAAAATGAAATAAATTTAAAAAAAACGTTGTTTTAAAGAATATATATCAACTTATTGATAACCTAAAAGAAAAATATATCGCTGTTTACTTATGTCACTTCCTTGCGAGCGAACAGATTACGGATAAAATTGCAACAAGAAATAAAAATGTAAACATGGATGGTATGTTTGTCGCGTTCTGTTTGTACAATATACCATTGTGTCAAGTTATGTGAATCTATCAGAAAAGATAAAGGAAATAGGTTAGGTTATTGTATTCGCAATTATTTAACCTTTCATTGATGCTTGTAAAAATAAAATGCACACTGAGAAATTGTGCTCTTAGTAACAAGTTCATAAAATAAGTCTAAATCTAAGGTTATTGTAGTTGTTTATTGCGTGAAACTTACTCCTAGGACCATGGGAAGCCGGGAATAGATCGAAATATTTATTTGCAAGGAAACCCTAACAAAAAACAAATTAAAAGCAAAATCAACCCAGAAAGAAAAACATAAAAATGTTTAAGATGTAGAATAATATATGTAAGGTTTTGAACTCAATATTTTTAAATAAACACTTCTTGAAACTCAACAACTTTATTTCAACAAAATACATAAGAACATCATAAACGTGAGCGATCATAAGGCACATTCAAAAACGGCGCGAATTTCAAACGATACTGAAATTACTTACAAAAAAAAACTAATAAAATACAATAATATAAATAATAAAACATAAAGAGATATAAATAAATGTTAATTATTTATTACAGCAAGGTAAAGATTTGTGACACTTTGAGTTGCAAAGCACTTTTTTTTACACATACACTTCATGGATTCGCATTTAGTGTTGCAAGAGCATTTAAAGAAACCTTGTCCACTAACCTAACCTAACCTAACCAGGGGATGTGCTGAAGCCTCAAGGACGAGCCGGCAGGTAGCTGCTTCGGTTACATTTTCAGACAGAATATCTGCAAATCAAGTTTTACTAAACCACGGCAGGCATAGTTAACTCTTTCTAAGAAAAGTTAATCTGTCTGTTTTCAATCAACTGTTACTGATCATTTTAGTGAGTGTTGACTCTTCCTAGGGAGTCAATTACTAAGAATCGACTCTCCATGTAACATATCTCACTGAAAAAGTGGTTTTTCAATTGTTGTAGAAAACAGACCAATTTGGAATGGTTTCAGAATTTCTGCATGGCTAGCTTCTTTGGACAAGCTGGTAGAGATTGTGAAAATTGGAAACAATTTCCTATTGTTATTGGCTGTTATTCCTTATATCAATATTAACAATATCCACAAAAAACTGCTTTAGCTGAAGCATCCAATTATAGCAGGGTTCCGATTTGTCTTTTGACGTATTTGTTATTCTAAGCATAGCTTATGTTAGGTTAGCATATCTTGTAAATCTAAAAGACCATTTTTAAAACTTTGGAAGAATATTTTATCCACCAGATAACGGCATCTGGTGAATTCTCTCTCTCTTGTTCGGATCGTAGCTCTCCATAATTTTCTGTCTTGAGCTACAAGAGAAACTTCTTGCAGACGGTGTGCAATGATATCTTTGGTTTGATCCACCCATCGCATCCGAGACCTCCCTCTTGATCTTTTCCTCCCTAATATGTTTTTCCAGCCCATTTGTTCTTCTTGAAATGTGTCCAAAATATCGTAGGTATGATTTGTTTATCCTGGTTGATAGCCTTGTGGGGATTTTTGGATTTTTAAGAATTGACACGTTAGTACGATGTTCTGTGTATGACATTCGAAGCATTCTTCTGTAGGCCCACATTTCAAAAGTAGCTATTATTCTTCTATTGGCCATTTTTAAAGTCCAGGTCTCATCTGGTGAATTAGATGGGACAAAAAGAAACCTTTTCAAAAGCGTTCCAAAACCTCTAAATACCAACCGAAATACAGTTAGATAAAATACTAATAGCAAGTGAATCAAATTATTTGATTTGTTGTTAAGAACTATCTACTTTTCCGTTGTTCATAATGGACATTATTGCTTCCTCTACTTTCTTTCGTTTGTTGGCAGTTTCATAATTCTATTCCAAACAAAATGACAGAAGGCCCAAGTGCAGATATGTGTTAGTAAAATTGGGTCGTCTTTGATTATTGTAATAAAATTTATAACTAGATAGCTGAAAGACAACTTTTCTGAATTGAATAATTTTTCTTTTAACTAAGTTGACTAGTTATTTATTAGGACAGTGTTTTTCCAAAATTTTCCCTTTTATTTTAATATTTAAGGATAAGCCAGAATGACCAGATCTTTTGTATATTAATGGTGTCAAGAAAAAAATACATTAAACCAACATCTCTTAAATTTCCAGATGATATCATTTTAAATTTTAATTTTTTTAATTGATACTTTTGTAAAAAAAGTGTCACAAAGACGGATTTTGTAGTAAGAGTGCAATTTGAGTAAGGAACCAAAAAGTTGTAGGTGATTGTGATACGAGTTTTACACCCTATTTTTTATAATTCGCATCGGTTTTTGACAAAATAAAAAAATGAAATTGTAATTATAGATTTTAATCTTAATTTGTTGATATTGGTATTAGGTACAAATTTGAATTTTACAGCTTACAAAAAATACGATTCAAATTAGATAGATCATAAAAGTTACCTTATATATTTATATGTTTTACTGAAATTATTTTGTGCTCACTTTACTGAAAATAGGAATTTTGGTGTCAATCGATTCGAAATGACAAAAAGAAAAATGTTCCTGAATATCAAAATCCGTTTTTAAAAATTTCCTATTGTTATTAACAATTTAAGATTTTAAAAAAAGGGGGTTTACATTATTTTTTAATAACTCATAAACTATAATAGCTAGAACAAAAACCTGAACGGATTCTTAAAGCGCAGGAAATTTCCAACAAAAAAGTCTTAACTCCCCGAACTGTAGCTCAATTATTTATAGGTCTAAATTAATGTTGAAAATGGCATAAAAAACGGGCGGCGCGTCACCGTCGCAACTACCACATGACATAAATTATTTTTTTTTCATTAAGTAAATATTAATAAAAAGAATTTTAAAAATTCTAGCACTAACAGAACATATCAGAGAACAAATTTCTGCAGTCAAAAAATTTTATCCGTTATTTTTCACATTTCTATCCATTTGTTAATCAAAAAATTACATCTTCATTGTTACTAACTTTAAATTCGTTACTGTGAGTAAAATAAAACCACAAGAATTTTTTTAAACCTTGGATTCCTTTATTATTAAGCTGCTGAACAAAGTTTCATAATAAAATTTTAAAATTTTTAAAAATTGAAATTGTTATTAACAAGCAAAGTAAACAAATGCGATTTTAGATATGAAAAATTTTAATTTTTTTAAGAAAAAATCCTAAAAATCATAATTTTCTCTATTTTACAAAATGGTATTTTTTTCGAATTTTTCAGTTAATTATTTAATTGTTTATAAATTAAACAAGTTTTTATAAACAATTGCATCAACAATTTAATATTTTTTTATAACACCTCACAACATACTGAATACCATAGTATACGTTTAATCGCATGTTCGTTTCAACTTTGTATAAATAAATAATAAAAAATCTCCAAATTTAAATGTTTCGGTAATTTTATTAACCAATTCATTTAGATAAATCAAACATTACCATTATAATATTAACGTTGCTTCTCAAATATTCAAACAAGTAGCGGAAAACACGGAGAAACCGATACGGTTGATTCTAACCCGTTCTTCTTCTTCTTGCAAATTTTCTACTAACGAACGTTTCTTCTTCTTCTTTTTTTTTATTTCGTTTTGTTTTTTCTTGTCTTGGGGCGACCAAAATCGAGCAATGGCCATTTTACTTCGCGTCTTTTTTCACAAGAAAACAGGATATTTCATATAAGGCCAAACGAAACTGGAAGGTTGGAAAAAAGACGAAGATAGAAATCGAATAGCACAGTGCCGTCGATCGATCTATGATTATAAACACAATAAAATAATATGTGTATAAGAAATTAAAAAAAAATGGTATTTAATTACAATTTACATAAAATGAATCAATAGAACCCTACATCGTATCATTTAAAAATCAAGACAGAACCAATACAGATGATTAAAAAAAAATGTTGGTACTATTAAAGTTCTTATTAAAGCGTGGAAAAATTACCTTTATTACAGCCGTATACAATTTTATGAAAGTTTTGTTTTATCTTCTACAGTGAATATATCATGAAAAGCAATCAAGCACCGGTAGATATTAGATAAATTAACTCAATTAGTTTTGTTTGTACCGTTGCACATCTCTCCCCAACATTTTGGGAGGAATGGAAGAGAGGCGCAATTTCCTTCCCTAGATCCGACTACTTCCAGGCGGAAACGTTTGCCATAGATTTGTGCGGAAGAAAGTTGATTGATCAATTCCTGGTAACATATTCATAATTTCGGACAGTCAGGCAGCTCTAAAAACACTAAATTGACTCAAAGGTGCATCGAATCCTTTAATAAACTTGCAGCAAATAACAAAGTATCGCTACTCTGGGTTCCAGCGCATGTGGGAGTGGAGGGCAATGAGAGAGTTTTCACTCTGGCACATAAAAAAACGGAGTCCTCGGTTATTGACCCGTACCGTTCTTGGTATAGCGAAAAGCACCGCCAATGATATTCTCCAGTTGGACAGCAAGGGAAATCCTTCTGTACTGGGAAAATATACCGGGGATATCCCTCTCAAAAGCGTTCATATCTCAACCTTCCAGTAACAAAACAGCACATCTCCTGGATTGGAGTAGAAGTTACATATGGATTCCAAATGGACTGCTGAGAGGACACTGTCATCTGAGGAACCACCTGAAGAAGTGATACTTCGGACTGTCGCTATACTGCAGTGTGGCAGACGAATCGGCAGAGCACATTCTTTGCTACTGCCCCGCTTTGAAAGAAAACAGGCTGCGCTCGTTTGGTTTCCTACAGCTTGAGCCTATCGACTTTAGACAAGTCTCGCCAATATCGATCTTGGACTTCGTTAAGAAGTGTGGAAACCCTTAGGGGTGAGCCACAATACTCACATTGAACCTAGCCTAACCTAACCTCAAAAAACAATTCAATTCATGCATGTAGTTTTGTTTGTACCGTTGGCCGTCTCTCCCTAAAATTTTGGGAAAAATGGCCACCAAATAGAGGATATAGATGACCATTTGTTTTTTACAGTTTATCATCTTTTTCAGTTTGTTGAGGATAATGCTAACGAAATATAATAAAAAGAACTGAAGCAAAGATGAGGCTGGCAATTGAAGCTGCAATGAAGGGTTCTGCTATGAAAGGTTTCTCAAAAATTTACAGAATTCCTAGGAAAAACCTGAAAGAAAAAAAAATATTGTCTATGACTGGTAGAATGAGGTCGGATAGCATGTTGGAGGAGGAAAATGAAAATAAATTAGTGCTGCACATTAAATAGGCATAAAAATGCGGGTTTTCTATGACAGTACCAAAAATGTTCTAAAGCAGGCATCTAATTTCTTAAAAAAAAGTTGAAGGATTAACAAAGAAAAAGAAAGTGCCAGGTCCATTCGTAAAGCAATTGTTTTGAACTTCTGCAAAAATTACTGGAGGATAATAAGTTCTTCGACAAGCCTGCGTCCGTCCATTATGTCGATAAAACAGTCGTTCAATTAAATAATCGACCTGGCCATGTTTTAGCTACCAAAGCAGGAAAGGACTTTCCCAAGTGGATGAAACTAATTATGTGGGATGTGGAAAGAGTTACGAGCACCAAAAAAAGGAAGATTGGTTGCAATTTATGTATCAAAATTGGTTTCAAGAGATTCAGAACAATAATAAACAACTAAAAGGTTGTATTAACTTTCACTATTTATTCTATAAATTGCAATTACAGCTGTTTCGCTACACACAGTAAGGGTTAGTACCATAAATTTCATTCGGTTTCAAGAGAATTTTTCTCACTATACTTGCTAAATTTGTGGTAAAACTACATATAAAAAGAAGCAAATTAGATGTTAAGGGCCAATTTTTATTTCTTTTAATTACAAAGACTTTATCATATAATATGTTATTTTCATTTTTATGTTAAGGAAATATCTCCCTTGCTGCAACTAACCCAACTTATTGTGTATTTGTTCATGCAAATAAATGTAAGAATGATAGTTACACAAAGAGAAAATAATATGTAATTTAGTCTAACTCCCAACAAAAATTTATAGCCGTCTACTATGAAAAACGGTGCTTTACTTTATTGCAAAATACGCCAATATACCGAAAACGAAACTGACTAGCAAAACTGTAGTACGAAAAGAAGTAACCAACAGAAATGGTAAGCATAAGTTTATATCTCAGTAGATTAGACACGCTTCAAAATACTACATACAACTGACAGAGATGCAATTTGAACCAATTTATTTGGACTAAAACCTTTAAAGTATAACCCAGGTCTGCAACGACACACAGAGCTGTAGACTTTCAAAGAAGCTACTTAGTTATCTGAACAAGAATACAGCCAAAAGAAATCTTGGATAATTGGGCCAAAAATGGTAATACTTGATCAATCTTCAAATTAACTCAAGATGTCTTTGACAAGATGGGATTTGGGAACTTTTAAACAATATTTCTTTTTACTACCAATACTAACAAATATTTAAAATACATTTAAAAAAATCTGCAAGTTTCTGCTACCCGAAAAGATTATTCATATTTTTTAAAGATTTTATGGTTATTTTATTTGTCTCTCCTCCGTGTGTATCCCCCGAACTACGTCGCAGGAATCTATAAATCGAGTAAAAATGTCGGTATACATTTCAATGCAGCTTGTTTCCGCTATAAGCTGCAAGAAGAGATGTAAGAAAATAAAGTAAAGAAGAATGAGAAAAAGAAAAGAAAAAAAAACAAATCCGTAGATGTAGTAGAGAGTGGGGTCGGTCGATGATGGCGAATGGCAATAATAGCGAAGATTTTTCAAGGCCAGAGTTGACGACGTTGACCCCTAATGCGTCGTTGTGCGGGTCCGAAGGACACGTACCAACTACACTCGTGATTTATACGATAGAAAGTTTTAATCAGTCCGCTGGGACGAAACTCGCAAGGTTTGGGGATCTAGATATTGCATTAAAGTAAAGTATAATTTGTTTTAATACGGTAATAAAAATAATTAAATTTATAAATATAATTATACGACTTTTAATTAGTTTGATTGTGAGGATAAGTAATATTATTTTAAGTTTCTCTCGCCATAAAACAAAATAAAACTCTAAGAACAATAAATAACTGCACAGTTAAACTAAACTTCCACTATTTATTTGAAAAATTCGCTTTAAAATCAATTAAATAGTGGAAGTTTAGTTTAACTGTGCAGTTATTTATTGTTCTTAGTAAGATGAACTTCCAAAAAGTAGAGGTTAACACAATCAATTTAAATAAAACTCTATTAGATATAACATCAACTATTCCTTAATGATGATTAAGTGCTTATATAGCACTATAATAATATTAAAACCTTTACGACCATAAGAAAATACACAATACAAAAATCTTCAATGTAAACTAACCACCAAAAAGGCAACCTTTTTTTGGATAAAATGCTATGATCTCAAGCAATAAAGAGAGGTACTTAACAATAATAATAACAAAACTCATCTTTTTCTTGTTATTTGAAGACTATGTCTTGTTTTTTTCAAAATTGTAGCTTAAGTTGTGGCTTTCTTACCAACGTTTAGAGGGTCTTCCTAATTGTCTGCGTATCTCTTCTTTCGTGGTTTTAACTAGCCGATTGTCATGCTCTTCTTCTTGTTCTGGACCATCTTACCACATCTTGAATGTCACATTGGGATCTGATACCACTGCTTTTCACTCTGTCCCTAACAGTTTTTGCCACAATTGATATTAGAGTCTACATTTCGAGTTTTCTAAGCAGTTGCTTGGTAGGGGCTGCTTCTGCTCATGTTTCTCTAGCGTAGGTCACAATATGTCTTGTTAATTTCAATATTAATAAATTGTATTTATCCATATTACATCTCGAAGGTATCCTGATACTCTAGCTGCCGTCTATGTTTTTTTGCAACTTCTTCTTTCAGGTTTCTATTACTGGTGATATTAACACCTAGGTATATAAAGGACATGATTTGTTCTACGCTTTTATTGTAAATCGCTAGCTTGCACCATCTCGGTTCTCTTGATATTGTCAGCGATTTTGTTTTCTGCACTGAAATCGCCATATTTAATTCCTTTACTACTGTTTCGAATCTAACAACAATGAACTGAGGAAATAGAAATAGCTTTCTGTAGAAAAACTGTCTTTCTGCTTCCTATAATAGCCAATTTCTTTTTGATTCCCTTTACAAAAACCCGTAGGATGAAAGAGGTTTCTTGAAGGAATAATGAATTTTATGGTTTACTCTCTCAACCTGAGTTCAGTATCTATAGACTTTATTAATCCTAAATTACAATTTGTCTCAAATGTTTGTTGGCTGATATTTGTATTGTCCTTTCTTGATGAAGGTATCACCCTCCATTTGGTGTGAGTTACCTTCAATTGATTCGTATGTCTGTTCTAAAAGTTTTTACAATATCTTTGCTAATTAACTTAAAAAAACAGGCTTACCAAATTTTGTTTTGTTAATAACTTGTAACCTTAATAGTTCCCAAAAAGGCAGGGAGCCAATTTGTAACTACAAAACTCTCCCAAAAGACATCCCAGCTACGAGACCCTCTCCAAGGAGTGGTTCGACTCCAAGTTAATGCTTACTATAGAAAAGATTTTGATGTATAAGTAATAAGGGCGCCACTATCTTTTTGTACGTTTACGATTAAGCAAACAAACTACACAAAAACTAGTCAGAAAGATAGAAACACCTTGTAATTAGTTTAATTAAACAAACAAATAAGGAAGCTACTTAAAGCAAAAGACCGACCACGTTACACCCTTAAGACTTATAGTCTAAGGTATATAAATGAAATGGTTTTTAAAAAATATTGATTATTGATTGAAACTGTACTTGCCGATAATGAACAGAAAGGAATTTTAAAAAGTGGACTTAACTTTAGGTTTCTGTACTGTCTAGAAGGGCGGTTTCAGCTTCTTCGTAGAGAATTGGGGATGAAAGTTTCTGGGTGTTTATCCACTGGTTCTGGCAGCTTGAGATGTAGTGGTTTTCTTAGCGACTCAGAAGTGGTTTAGATAGTTTGAAGGACTATCTCTACATGGGGGATCTTCCGAAGGATGCTTTCAACAAGGGCGTTATCTTCCAACTTATACTAAGCTTGGCTCGAATTTTGTCTCTAGCTTGGTCTCTAACCTGGCCGGTTGTATCTTCCAACAACCAAAAGGAAAGTTCACAAACTTCGGCCTCGTTCAGACGACTACATAGTTAGGCGTCGATAAAGGGTGTCTCGTGTACGGTAGCGTTAACGGTGATTCGGGGTCGGTTTTAACATTAATAATAGCGGTATCGTTACATGTACAATGTATGTTACATATACAATGGGCCATATTGTGGCCTAAGTGCTGTGGGTCTATACTCACCCTTCCTACTCTACAGATATAGATAGAACTATTGTAAAGTATAATAACAATCTTGAATTTATTTATATGAGTTGAATAATTTAAATTTGAATTAATAAATATCTCAAATTATTTGAAAATTGAGGTATATTAATTAATATTTCTAGTTGAATGAGCTCTTATTTCTCAAGCGGACTTATTTGATCGTTTCTGTTGGATCAATAGGTAAATTAAGGAAACTCTTCTGCTTCTTTGAATATTTAGTTAGTTTACCGGTTAATACATACCTAGTAACCTAGTACAAATCTTTATATATTATAAGTTAGTGACATATAATTTTATTTATATAAATTATCATCATTTAGCTAATTTCAATGTGCCTCACTATATTTACAGCTACGCCTATGTTAATAGGTTAGGGATTATTTATCCCTAAAATAGATTTGGAAAGGTTTAGGAATTATTGCAAGAGCTGTACTTCGATATTTCCCTCTAAGTAACCATATCCCTTGATGGGGGCGGTTGCTGCCTTCAGATAAGCTATGTTGTAGATTATATACTGCAGTAGAACCAGCATGTTAATTTATGTTCAATCCTAATAGAGTCTGCTCTTTGGTGGAGACCGTCGTTCCCTTTGGCTCTTCCACGGACCCATTCTCAAGCAGTCATTGGGTTCATTGTGGGTCCCCCTCTAGTTCCTCGTCCGACCTACTGATTTAAAGTAATCGACGACGTTCTTCTGGGGAATCTTTCTTATGTTGGATGGTGTTGAGCAGTAGTCGTTAAGAAGAGGATCCCTGTTTAGTTCAGAGAGCCGAGCAGTCTTATTCATATCCTCTGCGTAGAGGTGTGTTATTTCATCCTGTATGCAAGTACATGCACCGAGTTCTTTGGATATTTTTTACTCTCCTACAGTCCAGAATTCTCTCGCCTATTTCCATTTACATTTATAAATTACATTTTACCGGACGTTTCAAGCTATATAACCAAAAATTCGAGTGGAATTCAACGATCCTTATAAACGGTTAGGCCAATAAAATTTGAATAATATTAACGAACGCAAATTACTAGTTTTTGGATAATTTATGTACCTCTTTAAGAAGGCCAGTTACCTTTGAAGATAAATTAACTATTTTCCCCAACTTTTTTTGTTATAAGTAAAAGCACGAGGACTCTGGTAATATATATTGTAGACCCTTTTCACGATTTATGTACGAAAGGATTATTTTCGGACGAAGGAATGCGTCATGTACAAAGGTCAGTTTGACGGTAAAACCAAGTGAACCAAATAAAAGATTTTTTTGTTCAAATACGTTCGCTTTCAGCTGAGTTAAATTTGTTAAGCTAATTATTACAGCGGAGAGTATTTAAAATACAAAATTTTAATGTTGTTATTATGTGCAAACGTTAACATGTAATTTTTTAACAAAGAGCGACAGGCTTTGATTGTTTGTGTTTTATACATGGCTAAAACAAATTCCATTTTTTAATAACTGAAGATTGAGTAATAAACTATTAATGAATTTAAATGTAGAAAACGCTATTTTGTCAAAAAAATAAAAAAATATATATAAAAAAGATTTGCTGCTATTAAATGAAATTTATTGTAATAACTCACTCTGTGGAAATTTTCCACTATTAAACTGTTTTTTGATTGAGTTTTCATTTTGTACATAGATAAGACTTAATGCAACACAACAGAAGATGAAATATCTGTGAGAGAGATATAGATATGAGTAACAGAAAACAACAGTTTTAGTTTGGTCTTTGTAATTTGACTACACTTATATATAAATACTAGACTGCATTAGCTATTCATTTTATGATAGATACCCTTCAAAATTTTATAAATAATTAATTTAAGGATCACCTCTAATTATCTATAGTTCTAAGCTAATTAATTTAAATAAAGGTTTTTTTTTCTGAGATCGGAAACTCATGTTCTATCCATGTTCTCGAGAATTTTGTCCCAGATCACAGTTAATAACGTGGTTTGGAAATGTCCAAGTGTTTTTAGAAGCTCACCTGCTGTGCATTGTGTTTCTGGTGTCTGAGTATCGTCTTTATTTAGCTCTTCAAGAGCATCTTTTAATTCATGTCGACTTATTTTTAAAGCTCGAAGAGTGTCTGCCCTAGCAGACCATCTTGTGTCACTTAAGGGTTTTACCATTAGCTTTCTCTGATCTTTCTTAGATTTTCCTTCGTTATTCTTTTCAATATGACTTTTTAAGATGTTCCACCTGTAAGTAGATGCGGAGAAAAAAGCATACAGCCCTTGTACGATTCTAAAAAATATTATGTCTTCTGGACACGCCTTCTCGGTAGCAAAACACCCAGCAAGGTTTAGTGAGTGAGCTGCTCATGGTACATAGTCAGCAAGATCATTTTTTCTTTTAATCCTTGTCTGAAGACCTGAGTATATGCCCGACATGTTTGATGCATTGTCGTAACTTTGTCCACGACAGTTATCGACATTCAGCTCAAGTTTCTCAAGTAAACTCACGGTTGCTTCTTCCAAATTTTATGTAGATTCTGTCAAGAATACGTACAAACTGTATTCCTGTTTTGGTCTGTTGGTGTTTTCAACAACAGCGTAGGAATAACCAAAAGTGGACCATGACTAAATAAATATGGACAAAATAGTAAAAGCGCTAAGAGCAATTGAACGATCAATGCTGGCTTCATCAAGAAGCCAGGTTAGAAGGAAACTTTGTCTAACGCTAGACAAAAAGACAATTGGAAACAGAACAAGGGGACGACCCCAGGGCCTTTATTCTTGGTTGAGGGAGTAGAACTTCACGATAGAACATGTGTTTTATCTTTATTTTGCTTGGTTATTATATCATTGCAGTGACAAAGACAAAATATATCTTCTCTCGGGAACCTTCACTGCCTTAGTCACGTATACGACCCCAGATGAGATACAGAGACTCCTGAACGAATTATGGAGCAAAGAAGATGTAAGGAACAGTCCCTGAGCTACCCTATTCAGGGTAGGGTTTTTAACAAAAGTTGTTTGACAGTGACACTATATTGGAAATATAGCTTTGAGAAAAAGTTTAAAGCTATGTTTATGGATTAGGAAACTTTGGAAAATCCAAGCCGAACTTTACTACATTGACGGCTCAAAACTGGAGAAAAGGAATTAAGGAACTGGCCCTGATTATGGTAAAAGAGAAAATCTAGGGCGATAATCCAAAGTGCTTCAGGCAGAATAGCTGTCATGCACTGTAGAGTCCTTGATATAACAGGCAAAAGGTACAAGGAACGACCCCATTGTTATATAAGCAGCAATAAAGGCGTTAAACACAAAAGGGGTGAATTCAAGGCTGGTCTGCGACTGCGTGAATGCCTGTGTAGAAGTGGGCAACAAAAACAAGTTCAAAATTTGAAGAAAGAAAACGGATAAAAAAGGTTATTAGTAAAAATCAGACTTTACAAGATCCTCTAGGGTAAAAATATGACTGTCACAATAGATCTGGTGAAGTTAATCTAGGACTAAGAGGTTCTCCTTGTAAGACACCCTGAAATCTTGTAAATGAGTAAAAATCCTAAAATTTCTCTCCAATAAAAAATCTTAGAATAGCCTGGAATAAATTTTTCTAAGGAATATTTTCGCCACTGTTTGGCATTCTGATTTTGAACGTCTAATTCAACGGATTTGAAACAAGTTAATAGAGTAAGTGAATTATGTCCTTAAAACATGGCCCCCATATGGGTGGGTCTGGTGCAACTCTGGTCACTGGTTTTTGTTTAAATATGTATTGCAGAATATTTCACTGGATCATAGATAAAAAATTCAAATATATAACTATTACAATGTCAGAGTTTAGTGAAAAAATATTAATTCTAGATTCTAGGTTTAGTTAAGTTCGTATGTTACATGCTAGTTACTGTTATATGAGAAAAACCTCCAGCCAATTTTCTTGAACCTATGCACAGCTATAAGACTTTTCTGTACATGCCCAGTGACAGTTTCAACGGCCAAAAGGTCTTTTAGTAGGTTGTCTAATTCGCTTAAAACTTGGCAACGAAGCACGACTGGCCAAACTCGTCTGAACCATCTGGCTATGTTGGCAATTGAGAATGAATTGGCCAAAACTGCTAACTTTTCTGATGTTATTATTATGTTATTATTAGTGAAAAGAAAGCTACGAAATCTATAATCAAAATAAGCTTTTTGTTATTTACTTTAATTTATATTTGCAATAATTTTGTCAATAAAGTTTTGTTTGTATATTGAACTAATAGCCTTGATTATTCCTTATTATCAATAATCAGTTTAAATAAAATTTATAAGCTTAAATATTAGCATGTAATTTTTGAAACATAGCATAGCACGCGAACATATGGGGGGCCCCCGAGCCTGATCCTGGTTACAGGGCCCGGAATGGGATGTGGGGGCCATGCCATAAAAACATTAAGAACGTTTTCTGGGATTTCATCATACGCCAATTAAAAGCACGTTCTGTGCGTATTTTTTTGGTGTTTTAAAAGACAAACAGGAAGAACGTTTCCTTATCTGGAACAAATTAATTTTATGTCTGCTATAAGAATAATTGTTTAAAATAACAACGAGCACACAATCGCTTTAATTTCTGGTTTATATTCGCTTAGCAAACAAATTCCCATACGAATAATTTTGTGTAATTTCTTTGTTCGACAAAACGGAAGGATTCGTATTATTTAAATTTACACAAAAAATAAGAAAAAGACTGTAATATGTTGTTAATTGTAACATTGTGTTCGACGCAAACCGGACGAGTCGTTTTCTGTGCGAGTTCTTGTTAACTGGACACTTAAAATATTATTTGCATAAAATTTAAATTTACACAATGCATTAAGCACCAAAGTGACCAAAATAGAACTGCCAAAAAATAAAGTATTAATCGAGTATGTTTGATGTTTAAATAATTTTTTATAATTGAAAAAACTCTGAAAAATGTCTTCGCTTCAGTTGCCGTTCACATTAATTTCATTTTTCAACATCCACAAGCAAACTTTGAAAAATTCATGATCCTGTAACTAACGGTATTTACAAAGATGGACATAGTTCTTGTTTCGTCTTTGAAAGCAAAAGATGTTGACGGTGAGTTTTTTTAAAAGTTTTACCGAGACCAGACTCCTCTACCTTCCGTTAGTTTGTTGTCTTCGGATTGAGAAAGAGAGAGATTTCACGTCAACTGCACAACCGAGATAATTTTTAATCCTAAAGATAAAAAAAATTACAATTATATCGTTATCTGTTTTGTTAATTATTTATCGTACAGACAAAAAGTAACAATGTATTAAACGTTTGACGCAAAAAATTGTTCATCGATAATTTTAAACATGATATATAAGCAATTACCTGCAGTTTGATAGAACATATTATAGATAATTACAAAAGATAACGCGTTGTTTAACAGATTTGTTATTATTTATTTTATTATCCAGGAAATAAGAGATTTGCTATAATATTAGTAGGTAGAAGCAGACATAGAGGAAATGGAAGTAAAGCAAAACACCTTTGATCTGATAGTTATCGTTTATGAATGGCTAAAAACATGGAAAAACAAACTCATTTATGGCTAGATTCATTACATAGAAATACTGAATGGACCACGAATACCATACAAGTGGGTAACATTATTTTCAATCTTGGCCTAGTAGACTCTAGAAAAATATCCCACCATCACGTTGGGGGTGGATCTTTTTTACTTTATCAAGTACAAGTGCAATTTTTTCTTGAGATAACCCCACAGAAAAAAAGCCAAGGGCTTAAGGTCCGGCGATCTAGCTGGCCGCTCGATAGTACCTCTTTGTCCAATCCATTTATTGGGGAAAATTTTATTCAAGTAATTTCTTACAATTAAAGGAGTGTTAGCCTGCTTAGGGTTTCTGCTCGAGAATTCTCGAGCTCGAGAAGATTCAAGAAATTCGCCTTGGTTCGAGACGAAAAAAAAATCTGATTATTGTAATGGTTATTTTAAAAGATTCATTAGGTTTTCATTTCAATTTAAGCTAGTGCTGTGCTGATAATATCAATGAATGATTAAAAGATTACATAGTAGTATGTAGTAATATGAAGAAAAAAAACCCAAAATCAAATCAAAATTTTTATTAATTAATTGACAGCTACTAGTTTCGGCCTTTTGTAGGCCATCATCAGACGGTGGCATCATTAGACGGTGGGTCATAACACGTGATGTTAGTGGTAATTAACCCGTGTAGGAAAATAAGTATAACAAAAAAGTTTTAAGGGAATGACATCGTGTATCACAGTAGCACAAGAGTCCATAACACAAGTGATAACACTGGTTTAATGTATATGAAAGTAAACTACCGAAATTCAATATGTCTTACAGCAACTTGAGAAACTGAATGCACAGAATGAAGGTAATTTGTAACATAGTAATAGTTACGTACTACTGTTTCTTAGTTCCTACTAGAAATTAGTAGCTAGCTAGACAGGCTTTTTTCTAAATTTCTTCTTAGAAAGGCTCAAGACTCGAGAATTTGGGCTCGAGAATTCTCGAAGGTCGAGAACGAAAACAGGTCGAGAAATCAGAAACCCTAATCCTGCTGGATCCAGATATTTTCATCCGGTAGGTTCGGATCTATTGCGTTGGGATAAAAGTTGGCCAACTCAGGAACAACTTCGTCTCTAATCATGTTTAAATATTTTTCGGCTGTCAAATTTCCATTTACAAAAATAGGACCAATAATATGATCACCTATGATACCTGCCCAAACGTTCACGCATACAATGAGGATTCTTCTCTGACCAATATCTACAGTTTTGTCTGTTTACTTCCTCGTTCAATGTGAATTTTGATTCATCGGAAAAAAGAATTGTACCAACAACTATTTCATTTTTGTTCAATTTATTCATAGTTCTTTCGCAAAAATCCATTCTACGGTCTGGATCGTCTTCTATTAGTTCTTTCACAAAAGTCACTTTATATGGATGAAGTTTTTCTTTATGGAAACATCTTAGGACAGTTGTGTGACTCACATTACTTTGACGGGAAATTTGACGTGAACTTGACGTTGGATTCTCCACGACACTTAACATAATATCCACTTTCACATCATCTTTAACAAAGTGCGGTTTTCTCTTTAATGGTTTGACATGTCCAAGTTCTCTGAATTGTGCATGAATTTTAGACACAGTACCTTGTAAAATATTAGGCAACTGAGGCAACTCTTATTAAATAAGTTTGCCACTTCAATGTCAACACATCAACAACTGACAGACCGATTTAGTTTAATTATATTGGGATAGTTACATATACAGTTTTTACCTCTTCGTGCCAAAAAATGTACCCAAAATGTTGATTCTTAGTGAAGAAATTTGAGGTCTGCATTCAGCTAATTAAAAATAAAACCATTATTTAAAGTGTGAAACATTATTATTTTCACAATTTTATGTATTTACGGGTCCCAGCGCTTTTGGTAATCTTTTAAACTAACCTCACAAATAATTTTATTCCATAAGTGGTTTCCACACTGTATAAGAAAACTATGAACAAAGTATGTACGTATCTATGATAAAAAATTGCCAAACTAATCAAAATCAGTTAAAATTTTTAATACAATGTTTCTATATTCAAATTAAATGAAATAATGAGTATCGATAATTGTCTTTTATAAAATTTAATTTAATGCACTTTTAGAGGCAACCCAGTTATTTTATTTTTTTTTAAATCTACAAGGGTAGTTAAAAATTTATCAGCTATAAAATAACAATGATAATGAAAAGTACAAGTGGGTTTTTGGGTTAAAATCTTCAACGCGTATCAACCAACCAACCAACCCAGAGAGATGAGATCACATGCAGAAACAGAGATAAACGACAATATTTTAAAAATCGAAAGCTCTTCTTCGTTTTTGTCGCGAATCGCGAGCGCGGTGGTGTGTGGTATGCGGTTCTCTCTTGCAGTTGGCCTTGAATCCGTTCGCTGCACTTGCACTTCCCGCTTGCGTTTGTCTTCCCTTTGCTCCCTTCGCCTCTCCTCCGACATATCATTAAATTTACTCTCTCACTCTTTCGAGCCCAAATCCATCTCACCCCGCCTCGTTTAGTTTAGTAGTATCGGCTGCTAGACGTTGCGAAAAAATTACTTTTTAGTCAGACGAGGCTATGAAAAGTATAATTTAGACTCTAACAATTTTTTAGGTACCAAATCATTAACATTCTTATAAAAAGTTTACATAGTCACTACATATAACTATATACAGGGCGATGGATTAGTGCAATAAATACCTACGCTATTAAAATAATAGATGGCAATAATACAAAATTAGTTAGAAAGCTACAGGGTTTCGATAACATAAGGGTAGACCAATTTTTTTTGCCAAATGGAACATTTTGTATTTTTAATGTTATAGTACCGCTATGAAGTCTGTCCAAAGTCTAACATTTTAATTAGATATAACTACACTGCACAATTTTAGAATAATGTGCAGGAATTACTGGGTTATTTGAATGAGGAGTCTTGCAATAGCAGGTACAATATTATTTGTTAATAAATCCAAATACCGATGTCCAGACAGATTATCTTTAAATTATTTGGTTTTGCTATACATCTGTTCCGCTATTTAATTTAGTCTTAGAATATGTTCTAAGAGACATAAACAAAGGAAACTTGAGAACAAAGGGTGGACAAATAAATGCTACGCAGATGATATTGTTTTAATCACAAAGAACAGAAAATTAATGAAGGAAATGCTAGAACAATTATTAGAGAAAGGAGAGACAATGGGGATAAAAATAAATCAAGATAAGATTAGGGGAAAAACCAATAAAAGATAAAATTAAAATAGAAAATACAGAGTTTGAAGAAGTAGAACATTTCAAATACCTGGGAGTGACAATAAACAAAACCGGAGAAAGAAAGTTAGAAATAAAAGAAAACATACTAACTGTCAATAAACCCTATTTCACAAATAAAAGATTACTTAAAAGCAAAATACTAACCAAGAAAACAAAGATGAATATATATAAAACAATAATCGGGCCAATATTTTTGCATGCAGCTGAGACAATGACAATGGTTAAAAAAGATGAGGAAGACCTAAGAATAGTTGAGAAAAAGATTATGAGAACTATACTAGGACCAATCAAAACAGAACAAGGTGATTATAGAAGCAGAACAAACGCCGAGATCAAGAAAGAACTGAAAGAAGATATTATAACCAAAATAAAGCAATACAGAATCAGATGGCTAGGTCATATTTGGAGAGCAGGAAATGAAGCAGTGACGTATGCAATGGTACAATGGAATCCAGGCGGGAGAAAGAAAAGGGGAAGACCAAGATCGAGGTGGCTGCAAGAAGTTGAAATAGATAGAAATGGCCAGGGCCATTAAAAAATGGCAGGGAAAAACTAGAGATAGAAAAAAATGGAGAGAAATTATCAAGAAGATAAAATAAGTAAAAGGGACTGATCCACCCAAGAAATAGGATCTAGAAAGCTTATGCTGCTTAGCCCCACGTAGGGGTGTATAGCCATTATACATATATATACACCTGTTCTGAATGTTTTCGCAAAATTCTAGGTAGTTAATCCAACTTTACATTTTCATTTGTGGCGGATTTTGATGGTCTTCCTACGTGGCGCGTTCATAAATAACGCCTTAATTCCGAAATTTCAAAATAATGTTGATGTTTTTAGGAACGATGAGGCTTATTCCTTTTAATTTTTTTTAATCATGTAAATAAAAAACTGTACTATTAATATTAATCTGATGCCTCAAGATATTTGAATACCCTCCTCATATACAAGGGATATAAGAATTAATGTTTTCCCCAATTTTGACTAACCCTGTAGATTAATTCTGTTGAATTTTTTGTTTTATATACCCCGATGTCTTGTTATTAGTTCGTAAAAGAGTTTTTATCAAGTTGAAATATTTATAATATTCACCATAGGAGTTAAAAAATATTATCGCCGATCCGAAAATGTGGTTTTGACGCAAATAATAACATTTTTAAAGCTGTGATGAAGCTTGCCGGGGGGTAATGTTAGCACGTGCACTAAAAACTATTTAAATATATTTAAAAATGCTACCAGTCAGAGCTACACGTGTCGTTTTGTTTTTATTAGCCATCAAACCCCACAAGTGAACATAGGAAACATAAAAATAATAATCAGAATCGCAAGAGCAAGTTTAAACTTAAAAATGTTAACAGTTTTAATATTTATGAACGAATTGAAGTGTTTTTAAGAAATTGTCTGCAATAAAAGGTGATGGTTATTTAAAAAAAAAACATTTTAAAAAAAATTGTAATATACAGTGTATTTTTAGTATAATAGGGTAGATGAACAAACTTCAAATAGAAATAAAAAGATATCTCGTCGATGAAACTACTTTTCTATGAATGTTTTGTTTCTTTCTGAAGAGATGAAAACTTCCAAAGACTTGGGATTTTGACAGAATACAGTATACTCACTCCAAGGGTATATAAGGGTCGAATTTGATTCTTTCAAACTATTTGATATTGGTATGCTTCTGTTTTAAAGGCCTAACTGCAACTCGCTGTCCTGATATAAAGTAGATTTTCTTGCAAGCTTATAAGCCAAGACATAATTCAAACGTTCTGTCACAAAAAATAATTGTTAACACATGATTTGTGTTTTGGACAAGCAAATGTTAAGTATTATTTTGTTATTAATAAATAAAGCTAAAAAATTGCACTTTTTTCAATTATTTAGTTATAACTTTGACAGTTATCGAGTAATCGAAAAGACGTTAATAAACAAACTGTAGACAATAAAATTACGAATAAAATGAGCCGTCGCTCACTTTGATTGGATAATTACAGCCGGAAAAACTCGGAAAAAGCGGAAAATTTCGTGATTATTTCATACATTAATTGTACCCTCAATTTTTATTATTTATACCTGCGGATTAGTGGAAAAGTAACATTTCCTTGCTTTTTTGTTTCCAAATTTTTCTACTGTTATATCGCTCTTACAGTTGCCTACAACTCTTTAATTGTTTTCCAACATTATTTCTTATTTTAACTATCCTTATTGTTTTACTGATTTTATATATAGTTAAGTATAGACAATACTCAATAAACATGAATTTTATTCTCCTTCCTTCCGCCCTTCCTCTATATTGGGATTAATTATTCCTTCCAAGGTGTATTACATATTTTTCAAAACCCATGACTTAAATAATTTATAGTTTCCGATGCTCTCAACTTCCCCTAGTAGAAATTTATCTTGGCGCTATATTGGCCAGACGTTGTCGCCAACATTCAACAATATTGAAATAAGAGAAAAATGTTAACGCTTTCCAATGTAGGAACAATATTGGCACAAGATTGCAGATTGCCAGTATTCAGCCAACGTTAGGTTACATTGGAAAACAATGTTGGGCTATTATTGGCCAATATTGACGAGCCAACGTAACCTAAGGTTGAACCGCAATATTGGGCCAATATCAGCTCAATATTATTTGCTAATATATGATACCATGCCAGCCAATATTTACGCTTTAGAACACCAATATTGGTAGCCAGTTTAGGGTTTTCATGCTCACACATTGGAAACAGATATTGGACCAATATTAGCTGTATATATTGAAATCTTGGTGCAATATTGCGCCAACATAAATCCAACATTCGGATCTACTGGGGTCTATACCTGATTTACCAATTGTTAGACCCTATATAGCCTTCTGTACCTACTTTCCTTTTGGAAATCCTTGAAATCTGCAGGTTTTGCTCTCAGGTTTTATCCTTTTGTTATTGAGTACTTTAGTAGAATTTTCTAAGTAGTGTTCAAGACTTATAATATTTCTGTTATTAGTTTTAATCCATTTTATAATAAAGTTCCTTTTGTTCTGATTTTTTTCAATCTTCTTTCTTTTCATTTGCCTTTTTTAATACTTTTGTTCAATTGGTAAATTGCAATTCATTTTAATACAAGAAATTTTTATAAAAATTTTGCAGAACGTAGCGGGGACGCCACTGTGTTTTCCAAATGTCACAATCTCGCATCCAAAAATATGTCGAGTAGGAACACAGGAACTTAAGTTCTAAAGGCGCAATGCAAATAATTTTTACACAACTGAAACCAGAATCAAAATTACACCGGGTCTATTAATGGCACACGTACACGTCTATTTTAAGCGTACGCAAAACTTACGATTCCAGAACGCATTTTCGGATGAAACGGTGCTGGAAACAAGACGAGCCTCGCAGTTTTTATTCTTCATTGGAGGTTAAGGTGTTCCTTGAACTTGTAGAGAAACGAGAGCGCTTCATAATTAGCGGGTAAAATTAGGCGTTGACGAATTAACTATTTTTGTTTACGTACAATGTCATTCTGCAAACGGTAGACTCTTTGATATGGGAATCCATGGATTGTCATGTTTATAAAATTGGCATAAATCTTTAAACAAATTGTTTGTAATTGGCGCCACACAGTTATTAATATCTTACATTTAGTGCTTCAATATAATATAATATGCAACAAATGCAAAGGTGGAATGTGGTTTGATAAGGATTACAAAAAAATATCAACATTTAACGAATATTTTAACAAGAATTTTTTAATACAGTTAATATACTTAACAGTATAACAAGCTATTGAAATGTATCATAAAATGTGTAACAAAAAACCATTCAAATGAAGTAAATCATCCATTGCTCAAATGTGACTACGATATAGAAATCAAATGTCCAAGTCAATATCACAAAGTTTTATTAAGAGTAAGTATAATGTAAGCTGCCTGGATTTACAATTGTATCATATATATAGTTCAGCCTGATGATGGCTTCTCAAAAATCCGAAGCTAGTAGCTGTTAACGACTTTGCTTATTACTTACTCTTAATAAAACTTTGTGACATTGACTTGGACATTTGATTTCTAAAAAATCATTCGTTATAAAGGCGCATCCACACTTAATAACATGTTGTATAATAAGTTGTTTCAATAACACTGTTATAAAACACATCGTTTTAAACGATGTGGCTGAAACAAGATTTTCTTCTGGCTGTTAACGACTTTACTTATTACTCTTTATAAAACTTTATGACATTGACTTGAACATTTGATTTCTATTTAAAAATTGTTAAAAACGAAGAGTTTTTTATTATTCCTAATAAGATGGACTTCCAAAAAGTAAGGGTTAGTACAATCAATTTATATTTTCCTAATTTTATCTTTCCATATTTTGAAATAGTTTTATCAGCTTGATAGTTTTTCTTAATTTTTCTTGATATTAATGTTACACCTACCCACTACTTATTACTGCTTTCAATTATTGTAGTTGTTAGATTTGAATTATCACGTGGATCAAAATATAATTTACTCTTTTTAGTATTGTAAATTTTTTACATCATTAGTTTTTCTCCAACAAAACGTTTCTTTTTCAATTTCTCCATCGTTGTCTGCTAATATTATTATTATGTTCCCCTGGACGTATTAGATTTTGAAGGCATTTCCAAACTAACTTGGAGTCGATACCTATTTAAAATAATTTAACCACATATGTACTAAAACTAAGAACCAAGCTTTCTACTGTCTACTGTAAACAGGACAATTTTTATATCCTTAAAACCATTCAACATTAATTATATAAACAATTCACCGCCAAGTGATTTCGCAATATAAATAAACTATTATTTGAAATGTCCTTAACCCGAATGCAACAGGTAAAACAATGTCATTGAAAAATATGAAATTGAATGGTTAATTTAATAAATAAGGAAATTGTTTTAATTATAAATTGTTGTTTTTATTTTTCAGCTGAATCGGTAGTTTATGTCCTCAAACAGGTTATTTAATCATAATGTGCTATTGTTACAAAAAATATCTCAATGGAACTACATCGGTTAATTTGTTATTAAAACGTTTTTGCATCAAATGGTATATTTATATTGTTTTTATATCAATTTTATGATAATCTAAATGAATTTTGTTTGTGGAAGGGATAAATAAACGTCTATAATATAGGTTGAATTTTTTAGATGTATGAATATCAGAATTTATAAGTAAGAATACGTTATAAATGAATCATGTTATTATTTCTTAATTGGGATGCTTAAGAATAGGTACATTTTTACTTATACTTGGGGAGTAATTAAAAAATGCCTCCCTCTAGCCCCATGCCACCCAACATTTTTTTATTTCAAGGCTAATATTAAGACAATGAAAAATTGATGAGCTGGAAAATGTTTTAATAGAAGAATGAGAAAATTTGGGTTTGGATTACATAAGTGACCTGATAAGAACCCTTTTACGAAGAATGAGAGATATTATTAAATTTATCGTTTAAATTTTTTATTTTGTTACTTTTGCGATAGTTTTTGTGAAGAGTTTAGTTATGAATCACCTGGTAGATCACTTTTTCTTCATTTGCCCTCATTTACGGTTTCCGATATCTCTGTATTGATAGGTAATATTTGGGTCACCCTGTATACAATTTTGTCGAACCAGTAATTTATCCGTAATACGGGTAATATCGTTAATAACGAGATGTGGTACTTTCGCCTGCTGCCTTACAGGATGTTCGCATTTTATTAGAATCTTAAATTAGCACTTTCCGGGAAACTAATATATATTATATATAAGCATATATATTTTTTTGGTTAGATATAAACTTGAACTAGTTGATCGTCTTTAACAAGCGAACTTGGCGACGAATATATTAATAATAAATAGATTAATGAAACTAAAAAGAAGAATGGTGTACGTATATCAAGGATAAAATCTTAATATAAATATTATAATGGAAAACTTGATGCTGTAATTTGTATCTTAAAAATTTGACTATTAAAAGACATTTTACTTTAATTGTTTTTATTTTTGTATCTAGATATGTTAATTGAGGAGCTTGGTGAAGCCCAAAATCTTCATCCACCCGTTATGTATACAATGCCTGTCCCTTTAGTTTATTGTCCAGCCTATTTTTATTCCTTCCAGTGGGAATACCCTCCTTCTCACACCTCGTCTTTCATTCCCTCTTCCTACTTTTGTTTTTTACTCTAGGAGAATTTATAGTCTACTTTCTTATTTTTTGTTTGCAGTATTTCTTTAATGCCATGTTTTTTTTCTCTAAATAAAAATCATTGTCCTAAAACAACTTCAGTAATGCATTCGACGAATACTTAAAGCTTCATTAACAACCTCACAATAATTAGAATAACAATTAGTATTAACCAAATTGCTGTCACTCATTCTTATTGTGAAATTAAAAAACCTAACCTCAAATGTAGTTAGTGGCTGTTTACAAAATAAAAAATAAGAAAAGATGATAAAGGAAATAGCAAATTAAAGAAAATAGCCGCAGTAAACTAATACACATAACCTTACATAACCTAAAAGTTAGTACGATAGATATAATAACTCTAGAGTTTGGTGTTTCTAAGTACATCCGATAGGTGGACGTGGAAAATGTTTGACCTTGAGCGTTAACTATTTTAGAACATTTTAAATTTTATTGTTAATTTTGCTTACTGCTTGAAATGCTAACAGGGAGGTTGTGAATGAAGCTTAAATGTGAAAATATAAAAAGTAGGATTAGAAATTTAATAGTTTGAAATAAAGTGCGTCAAAAAAATCTAAAATAAAACAATAAATTATTCGTCGTTATTGTCAAAACTTCCATCCAGACGATAGACATTTATTTAAGTATGCTGAATAATAATTCTCGCATTTGCATAGTCTTTTGTTAGCTTTAAAATAATAAATATTTAAATTCGTTTGTTGCAGACGTGCTAATCATTAGCATGAAACCAGCTACAAATAAGTTAATAATGTCGGTGGCTAAAATAAAGATTTGAAACGTTGGAGAACGGCAAAAACACGATAAAATTAAGCCCTATTTGTTAAATACGAGATTTTACTGTTGAATATTTTAACTAATTAAACAAGATTGTGTAAAGATGTAATTTAAAATGTTTTTTAAGTGCAATGTAAGTAAATTTTTTTTGATGTTGAAATTCTTGTTTCGATTTGTTTTCGACAGTTTAAGTTTATTTCTACAGTTGAAGAAAAATAATTATTTTTAGATAATTAGACAAGAAATATTTAATATCAGAGCTTATTCGTAAAGATGTCTTCTCTTCAAATCATTTGGGAAATTTTATTTTAGAAAGATTTTTTGTCAAACATAACCTAAAAAATACCCGTAAGTAGAAAATTTGCAGCAGATTACGAAAATATTAATTGTTTATGAAAAAAATAGCAAAAAAGCCATTTCACTAAATTACACGTCATTAGGGAGCAAATTTGGTTATGGAATTTTTTTGTTAGCCAAAACAAAAACAAATAAAACTTGATATTAGATTAACCATGAGTTAGGAGGGTCAAAAATTCACCGTGACCTTCCTACTCGTTCATATTGTACGTACATAGATAATGAAGAAAAAACAATAAAATTTTCTGATATGAATAAAATGTTGTATTTTCCATACAATATAAATACGTAACAAACATATTTATTTTCAATTTTATTATCTAATTATCTAATAATATTGGCAAATCAAAATTTCTTAAATATATTCTTACAGCGCAATTATTTTATATACCTAAAAGATATATTATAAGATATAAATTGTATTTGATGTAAAGGTATTTAATTTGCTCACTAATTAGGTGTGATATCACTTTATTTTATAATATACAGCGTGGAAAATTTAACTGGAACAGTTAGTCAATCAGCCAGAAAATACCGTAATGTTTTTAATACTACTTTAATGCTATAGGTACATGTTCAAAATGCTGAAGACAAATCAATCACATTTTAATTAGTGATATAGCCTATCATCTATAAAAATAGTAAAAACAAAGTGTGAGTACATGAGTACATGGTCGTAGTAATTGGAAAATATTAGGGATAATTTTTATATTACATTAGAATATTTAAAGCAACAAGATGGCAAGCATTTGGAACATTTACCGCATTTTTTTTATTTATCCCGCATTAACTTCGAGAGTTATTACCGGCGGAGCAAAACTTTACAAACAATATTGCAGAATTACTATTGATTTAAAATATTAATACTTTTAAAAAAATTATTTAAGTCAGTAACGTTGCATTGTGGTCCTAAAACGTCGCTTAGGTTTGATGAAATTATATGGATTCTTCTTTCTTGAGTATGTTTTGGACACTTACATAAAACGTGTTTGACACTTATAGTAATATTGCACAAACTGCACTGAGGTGGTGTTGATTTTGTAAAATGATGTTCTTGAGTTAATCGTGTGTGACCCAATCTTAATTTAGAAAGAAGTGTTTGATGTTGTCTTTGAAGTGTGAGTGGTTGCCAAGGTCCCACATTTGGTTTTATTTCTTTTAATTTGTTAGAAAAACGTTGCCATTCAATATTCCACTGTTGTTGTTTAATTTGTTCGTGGAAGTGGATGGCAACATCTCTAGCAGAACTTTTATGCCTAGCAAGATTTTGTCACTTAACAGCTTCTTGTGCCTACTTGTCAGCCTTTTCATTTCCAATTATACCAGTATGGGATGGTGTCCGTGTCCATATAAAAATAATGTCTTTGTTTTGGATTTTTAACTCATAAATGAGTTGCTTAATTTTGATTGCATGGTGGTTTTTAGAGTAAATTTTATTAATTTCTTGAAGTGCATTGAGAGAGTCAGTTATAATTATAAATTGTTTATCTTGTCTTGATTTTATGTGTGATAATGCTCGAAAAATAGCAAATAATTCTCCAGATAAAATACTGTATGTACTTGGCAATTTAAATTTGAGAATACAACTGGAAGAAAACACTACAGCTCCTACCCCAAAGATAGAATTTGATGCATAAGTATATAGATGGATGGATTCTGGATATTTAGAAATAATTTCCAGGAATTTCTTTTGAAGGATAGTTGGACAGGTTAATAATTTATGATATATTGTTAACTGTGTTATAATCGTTGGTAATGGTATAATCCATGGGGAAATTGAGGAGGAAGAAACTAACGTCGAAGGGAATTGCTGGGTGTTGATGGTGTTTAGGTAGGTATAAATTCTTTCGTAAAAACACGGGTATCATTTTGAATTTTTTATACGGTCTTCACACCCCTTTCCAAATAACGTGTTATAGATAGGGATATTCTGAAGAGTAGCAATTTTGGTTGCATACTTGAGACTTAGTATTTGCCTTCTGCATTAAAGTAGTTTTAAAAACCATTTAGGTATTTAATTTTTTTCTAGTACATTTCTTGTAAAAAATACCGACTTGTATTTACTATCAATAAAGCTTTGAAATAAAAAAGTACCCCTTAATTTGAAAAAAAAAACAAGTTAGAGGTCGCTACAACCCGTAATATAATTAAAAAAATAAACATGCCTCTTTATTTTATGCCCCTAATAAAATAAAAATTGACATGTCCTATGTTTTAGGAATGTTGCGACAAACCTTTATTTAATTAATTACAGAATTTTTCCAGTTAAACTTTTCACCCTGTATATAAAATTATGATAGACCTGCGTTATCAAAAACTGACAGTGGTGAAATAATAGTTGACTAGGATTGGTCTAAATTTCAAAAATTTTAACATTTCATTGGATAATATAAAGCAAGGGAAGTAATATAGACCGGTCCTGCTCACATCTATTTTTCATGTAGTTGATGTAAGTACACGTGTACCATTTTTTTTACGATTGTTTGTTTTTCCTTTGAATAAAATGTTATCGCTTCCTTAACTATTTATCTTTAGTTATTTTTTGCATCACAACGCGTCAAAGGAATCTTGGTTGAGTCAGTAATGTTTGATATTTTTTGCATATCTCGACAGTTCCTGATTATATAACGAATTTTTATTGCGATAGTTTATGTTTCTCTGAACTAGCTAATTCGAATGTGCCTACGCTGCTACTCTAATAAATTGAATAATGTAAATATTGAACGTCATGGATAAACAGATACTGTATTTTTAAACGCGTTTTAAATCCCGTTGATTATTATATGGTTTATTTGTTCCTCTATATTTGTTCCTTATTGCCAAATTAGTTTGGAATAATAACGTTACTGATGGTAGTCACTATTAATGTTTTACTCCGCCAAAAAACATATTTTTGCTACGATCAACACAGAAAATTGAACATTCCGTATACATTCACCAAATTGTGCGGAATATTGTCCCACACTCTTATGTCAAATTGAAAATAAATAAATTTTAACGTGACTGTGAGTCGAACCCTGGACCTCATGATAAACAGGCTTCTATACGTTCCACTACTCCATCACACCTCTAATATGTTGACAAAAATGAGGCTTTATATATAAACATGAATGCTTATGTTTTTTCATATCAAGTTATCTGTCAAAAACATTGAATACTTTTATTTTTCTGTCACAGTTAAAATTAAAGTTTATTACAATGGCTAGTGATGATGAGAATATTCCTCCACACATTGTAGAAGCAGCAAATACTTTTAGCGAAGTGTTGTTACCCCAAAAGTCCTTTAAAAAGTACAATATAACATATTCAAGATTCATGGAGTGCCGAAAAACCAACATGGTACAATCCATTTCAGAACATGATAACTTACTTTGGAGAGCTATATTAAAAGTTAAAATCTTCAACAATGTGGTCAATATACTCAATGTTGAGGACTACTTTGTCGGCAATGCAGAATGTTGTTATTTCCAGCTATCAGACATTACGTGCATTTCTTAAAGGAAAATCCGAAGAATATTCCTCCAAAAAATCAAAAATTCTTACAAATGACCACATTCATACATTTTTACATGAAGCTCCTGATAATATACAGTGTGGAAACCACAAGTCAAGTTGAAGTGGCAAACTTATTTAATCAGAGGTATCCTCGGTTGCGTAATATTTCACAAGGTACTGTGACGAAAATTCATGCACAATTCAGAGAACTTGGACATGTAAAACCATTAAAGAGAAAACTGCACTTCGTTGAAGATGTTGTGAAATTGAATATTATGTTAAGTGTAGTGGAGAATCCAACGTCAAGTTCACGTCAAATTTCTCGTCAAAATAATGTGTCACACAACTGTCCTAAGGTGTTTCCATAAAGAAAAACTTCATCCATATAAATTGACTTTTGTGTGTGCAAGAACTAATAGAAGACGATCCAGTTCGTAGAATTGATTTCTGCGAAAGAATTATGAATAAATTGGACAGAAATGAAATACTTAGCTGTTGGTACAATTCTTTTTTCTGATTAATCAACATTCACATTGAACGGGGAAGTAAACAGACAAAACTGTAGATATTGGTCAGAGGAGAATCCTCATTATGGATGCGTGAGATACATACTCAGTATCCGCAAAAGTTGAACAACATTCAAACGACATGGCGGGTGGAAATGGACCACAACAGCAGAAGAATATATCGATGACAGTCTCTCAAGCAAAATGTATCTGTTGGGAATAAAACAGCATCTACTAGTGGAATATCTATTTCTGAAAAAATAGAAAAGACTGAAAATAAAAGAAAATGAACCTGCAATTTATATAGCCAACTGCGGTACAGTCATAATTGGCTGTTAAGTTGTAAAATATATAATAAATTGAAATAAATTGAATAAACATAATTTTAATTTGATCGTATAAAAATTATAGTGTGCCACTCTTGCACAAATTCCATTCCACACTCGTCTGATTGCGGCACTCGCGTTCACACATCGTGTGGAATAGATTACTTTTTGCACTCGTGACACGATATCCTATTCTTTTTTGTTTCTACCGCTTAAAATCCAATGTATGCTTTTTATTATCTTTTTCCAGCTCACATCATTTCAATCAACAGGGTCTACTAAATCAGTGAATCCGAATAATTGAGCCTGAAAATAAGCGGATATTTTTATATTTTACTTCGCCCACACACTTCTGATTTATGTGCCACTCAGAAAACCAACTTGTCTAAGGTTAACGCTGTATTTTCTATGAATTCACACACTTGTAAATATTTAACATGATCACTATACTTTTAACAAAGAAATAAGCTTTTTTGCTATTTCTTATGCAGAGCTGTAAGTTAAGTTGTCTAACTTTATCTGAAGTAGGATCTGTATTTGATAAAGTTGTTTTTTTGATCGTAGTCTCTATATTTATTGCACTTGCGTTTACATAAATAAATGAAATAATGAATAAATAAAATTAAATACAAAACAATCGATTTTGACTGAAGCCAACCCTGTTAAAACATAAGCTGCAAATAATGGTCGACAAGGGCATTACGAGTAAGCATTATTAGATTGATGAAATAAATCCAACATCTACTGTGTACTTGGAATAATTAGCAGAAGAACATTTATACTATGTAATTTGTTTTTTTAGGATAATATAGAAAATTTTCAGCTAAATTTGTTGGGTGTTTTTGCATAGATAATGATGGGTCTTTAATGTTCTACTTTGTCTATTGTTGATTGTTCTATTTTTGCCAGTATCTGTTAGTCTAGTAAATCAGATTGAAATACTCTTTTCTTCTTTCACTTTCCTAAATTCACTGTATTCGTAGATACTTATGAATTTAATGTTCTTCCAGGCATATTCTAAAAATAAATAATACTAATTCCTAATTAAGAACCAACTGAAATGGGAGGAGGTTCGTGTTTTGGGTCATACAATCCATTTGGGGCTTGTATGCCTAATACATAATCGTTAATACAACACTGGGACTCCACAAGAAAAATTTTTCTACCTGAATACTGTACTAATCGCACACTGAAATGTTCCACCGAATGCGAGGGTTGCTTTTTGTATTTCCAAGTTAACGTTCAATTGAAGAGTTTTTTATTATTTTTAATAAGATGGACCTCCAAAAAGTAAGGGTTGATACAATAAATTTAAATTGAAATAAAATAATTCATAGATTTTAACGTAATGAAAGAACTTGAAGAATGTATTTCGATGTAAAGTACATGTAAAACCTAACCTAACCTGACCTTTTTCCCCGTTCACTAGAACTACATCATGTAAATAAACAAAGCGTTAACAAATTTCGAAAGGCACACAATATCGGAAATGGACATTTATCACGACAACTAATACAATACTGATGTAAAATAAAGATTTACAGAGTTTAAAAGTAGTTCTAATCACCTTTAAATTTTCTGTGGGGAATTCCAGTTAGGGATTAACTAATGAGTGCAACCCAAAATGGGATTATAATTTAGTTCCAGTCCCCCGGTATTTGGGATATAATGTCATCTTTTGTGCCATAAATATTTTTGTTTGCTAACCCAAAGAATATAGGATAGACGGATGAGTACAAATATACTCTGGATGTAGCAACTTATTTTGTAGGTACGATAGTCTATTGAGTTTGTAAAATGAAATGAAAAAATAGTAATAATATTACTGATTATTTTTTGACGTTTCTCGAAACCAATAGACATTTTCAATTTTAGTAATTCATACACGTTCTAGCAAATCAAAACATTAGTATAGTGGGAATAATCTACTTACATTATTCCAGCGAGAATAATTCAATGTACATTGTTTTTATTGAATGACAACCAAATGGCAACGTATTTTCTTGATCTGACGCGTCTGTCATAAATTTTCAAGAAATTCGTAAAATGAATCCCAAACGTTTCAGTGAATCATCAGTCGATGAAATAAATAATATAATCATTGAAAGTGCATGTAAGAATACCATGATAAGCAGCGCGTCGATTTGGAAACAATTCCAATTATTTGGCAACAGGTTTGAACAAAATCTGTCAAATTATTTTCTAAAAGTGATTTTGATTGTAACGTCAAAAAATAATCTATCGAATACCACACGAGAGTTCGATAAATTAGATAATAATTCTCCAGGCATTTTCTCAAACTTGTTGCCCGAAGGGCTCGAGTGGCTATTGCCTGGCAACAAGTTTTCTAAAATCTGTCGAATTATTTTCAATTTATTCTCACTCTCTTGTGATATTACTACAGAAAACACAACAAATATAATGGAACTAAAGTTTCTCTATTCTATTCTACTCTTTGAACGGTGCATTTCCTATATGATTTTAGTTTAGTAAATAAATATTAGAAAAAACTATTTATCTAAAAAACCCGATTACAAATTCATATTGTATTTACTGATCAAATACAGTTAAAATAAATACTTAATTTTTTTATCTTATCAGATTCAAAAAAATATTTCCGGAGCCGAGTGTATTTACATTGTATGAAAATAATGTAAAGGTTTAGCGGTCAGGTGATTAAGTACAGGGTGTTTCATTAATAATTAGACATGCTGTGCCTATAGAATGCTGAGGTTCTGTGAGCCTGCGCACATTATCAGGGTTCTATTATTGAAATATATTCACTAATAATAAATCACCAATTTACTAAAATTATTTAAAAATTGCTTGTAATAGAAAATATAATAAAACACCCAACAATAATAGGCGACTGGACTGATATTGAATATTGGACTTAGAACTACATAATCGTATTGTTACAGACCCTAATTAATTTTTGCATCCCATCAAAACTATTATAAATGCGATTTATGAGCCTATTCGTTGTTCGAAATCATGAAATTTCATAACCTATTTTAAACAATCCATCACAGGACGCTTCTTAATGTCCCAGGCATGTTCAATGACGTTCATGTCAGGGGAATTTGATGGCCATCTTAATGTGGATATTCCTTCTTCTTCCAAAAAATTTTGTACTGCAGCTGTTCGATGTGGAGATGCATAAACACAAATCCATCACCTACCGCCCCCCGGAATAGACGCACAACAGGATTTAAAACTTCCTCGATGTACACAGCGTCCGTGTACCTCTCATAATACCACTCCAAACCAAAATACTCCCACCTTCAAATGGACCACGTGGTTGGGCTGTTTCTAATCGGGCTTGTCGTCCTGGGGCTCTCCAAACTAGCGTTCTTCGCGAATCAGAAACCAAGCTAATTCTTGATTCATCAGAGAACATCACGTAATTCCAGTTAGGACCATGGTGTAACATTTCTTGAGCCCATTGCAACCTTACAATTTTTTGTTGATAGGTTAGTTTGGGAACACGTAGAGGTCTTCTGCGATACAAATTTACCGCATTTAAATATCGTGTAATTGTTTGCCTTGAGATATTCAGTCTTTCAAGTCTAGCAATTTCTCTGGATATGCCACTTGTAGATTCCTGTCGATTTCTTCGAGCTATCAATGTTGTCTGCTGTAGTACATCGACTTCTGCCACTTCTGGGACGATCCTTCACATCATTTGTGTCTTGGAATTTTTTTTAAATTTGATTCAGCACCCTGAGTAACACCAACAATATTCGCGATATCTCTTTGACTAAAGACTTGTTGTAACAAAGCAATTACTCTAGACCTATTAAAATATGATACATATGATATGTATTTATTATTTATATTATTATTATATTATTTATATTATTTTTAGTTGACTGTATAATAGTTATTAATTAAAGAATATTCGATGTTTCTTTGCACACAATAATAACACACGGATTATAGTCTTAGTTTGTATTTGATAGAAGATTTATTAGAAAGTGTGATGATAATTAGTCATTAACGTGAATCAGAAGCAAAGCGGAAGTCTGCTAGCTAATTTCAATTAGAATGCTGCTTATGGTTAATTGAACATTGAAAAGTTATACTGAGATGTTCTTCAACTATAAATTGTCAATAATAACACATCAAAATGTTAAAATCTGATTGAAAACTTTCCGTTTTTGTTTGTATAAATATTTATTGTAACTAATTTTATAATTTTTAATAAGAAATTTCTTGTCCACAATCAAAATGTTCTAACTTAATAGTTTTATCATCATCAAATATTGTTTCAACCTCGATTTAAACTTCTAGTGTAACAAAACAATCGTTACACATTTTCGAAATAGCGGTAGTCATTTCTAACAAACACACTGAATCAACTATTTATTTTGTTTGTCATTTTCTGGAGAACTTTAACCTACATAAATAAAACAGGTGCATTTTTCTTTACGTATCTACAAAATGACGCAAATAAAAGATAATTTAATCGAGAAATCAGAATGTCAGATAACTATTTTCCCCCAAAAGTGGGTAATGGAAATATTTTAAAGTTTATTGTTATTTGTGTATTTTTTCGTGTTCAAGTATGTAGAATTTTTTTTAAATCCCAAGCTCTTTCATCATCGGAGTTATTTACTTAAATTTTTCATACAGCGAAACAAAAAATAACATGTGAACTAGATTTTCACAATTTTTTTGAAAAACTAAATTAATAAGCAAAAAAAGGTTTTTAAATAAAATTAATAATCAGTATTTCCTCCATGGGCCTGTATGCATGACAGTAGATAATGTGGCATGCTATCGATTAAATGGTCGAGCTGGGCTTGCGAAATTCTCTCCCATTTTTCACGAGCAGCATCTTTCAGTTCTCGTAGAGTAATTGGGGGAGGGTTTCGCTTCTTAATGCGTGTTTTAAGAATGTCCTAGGCATGTTCAATGACGTTCATGTCAGGGGAATTTGATGGCCATCTTAATGTGGATGTTCCTTCTTCTTCCAAAAAATTTTGTACAGCAGCTGTTCGATGTGGAGGTGCATTGTCATGCATAAACACAAATCCATCACCTACCGCCCCCCGGAATAGACGCACAACAGGATTTAAAACTTCCTCGATGTACACAGCACCAGTGATTCTTCTCTCCAAAACCAGGAGAGCCGTCCGTGTACCCCTTATATTACCACTCCAATCCATAATACTCTCATCTTCAAATGGAACACGTGGTTGGGCCGTTTCTAATCGGGCTTGTCATCCTGGGGCCCTCTAAACTAGCGTTCTTCGTGAATCAGAAACCAAGCCAATTCTTGATTCATCAGAGAACATCGCCTAATTCCAGTTAGGACCATGGTGTAACATTTCTTGAGCCCATTGCAACCTTTTTTTTTGTAGATAGTTTGGAAACTTCTGCGATATAAATTGACCGCATTTAATCTTCGTGTAATTGTTTGCCTTGAGATATTCAGTCCTTCAAGTCTAGCAATTTCCCTGGATATGCCACTTGTAGATTTCTGTCGATTTCTTCGAGCTATCAATGTTATCTGCGGGTATTGTGCTGCTGTTGTACATCGACTTCTGCCACTTCTGGGACGATCCTTCACATCACTTGTGTCTTGGATTTTTTTCTTAATTTTTGATACAGCACCCTGAGTAACACCAACAATATTCGCAATATCACTTTGACTAAAGCTCTCTTGAAACAAAGGAATTACTCTAGACCTATTAAAATATGATATCATATCTCTGGGCATTTTTAAACAGCTCAAATGAAATTTAAATAAGAATTGAAATAATGTGAAAGCACCCAAATCAATTAAATATGACCAAATTAATACAAAAACAAATCAAATTTAGTATTATTTTGATTTAAAAAAACGCTTTAAAATAAATATCAACAAGAGTTTTTAAAAAACCATAGGCGTAGATATATTATTTCTAAATATTCCAAACTTTTGGACATATGTGTATATTCTCACTTTAAATAAGCACTAGACGTGAAAAAAAAAATATCGGAGCAAAAGAACTTCCGCATTCTCCAATACAACACAATTACAACATAAATAAAAATAGATATTTAATGACTAATTCATAACGTGTAAAACAATAGTAAAAAATTAGAATTAGAGCATTAGTGGATATCAAGTTTAAAAGAAAGTCAAGTTCAAGCATTGTATGTATATAATGTAATAACCGAACATCGGTTACTAAGAATAGTGCCAGTGGTGGTATATTATGTGCCTCGAATAGAGCAGTTGGCCTGCTGCATGCCGTTCCGGTGCAGCAGTTTTACGTCTCTACTTTACTTTTTAACTTCCGTAAATAGACCAGTGAGATGAGATGGTTATAAGAGAGAGAGATGCATTTTTACAATTGATAATCGTTAATGTTGAAATTTGTTGTAAAAAAGTATAGATACATCTTTAAAAGTGGTTGAAACATTTAAATAAATAATGTTGATAAAAGTAAATTTTTAGAATTAAAGATTTACTTGACCTTTCTTTTGAATATAAGGTGATAAGAAATTCCACTTTCCAATAAGTTATTATGCCCCTGAACTAAATGTACATGTACAAACACACACACTCTAATCAAACCCGTCCCTACCAGATGCGTCCCTCAGGAGAAATGCATTCCGGGAAAAACTTCCTCCACCCCCCCATCAAGGACTCAGTCCTTTGGCCCTTACTGGTCCTTTCCACTATCGTGGTACGCAGTGATAGTTTCCAGGTGTCCTCTTCTTGCTTGGAACGGTACTATGCACTTTATTCGCTGGTCTTCGTTTTCTTGATGCTCTCGAGTGTGTGTTTTTTGCTGCTTCTAGACAGTTGCATCCTTAGCCGACGGACTGCGACTAAAGATACCCTTAAAGAGTGCTAAAGCTGTCCTTACTAGGATCCCTCCCATCTTTTTATTGATACGAGGGATCTTTCATAAGTGGTTCCTCTTCTTTTGTCCATCCTGTTCTTATGGTTTTTTGAAATTTAGGGAGAAGTTTTTCAACTCTTCCATGTGTTTCGAGAAGATTTTTTATTATCTTGAATATGTCTTCTTTTTTCTTTTCTTCTGTTTTTGTTACGTTTGCGTAACTGAGTCCTGGTTTCCTTTCCGCTGTTATTGGTTTCTTCTTTGGGGCTTTGGGGCATCCTTTGTAACTGGCAGGGTGTTCCCCTTGGTAGTTGGCGCATGTTACAGGTTGGCTTTTTGGTCTTTCGCATTCGCCGGATCGATGTTTTCCATGTGGCATGTTGACTGTCCATGGTTATATCCTTTGGCACTTGTAGCATTGTGTAGGCGTTCTGCTTCCACGTAGAGCTTCTTTTTGGTTTTTTGCACTTAGAATGTACTCTATATTCTTCATGTTATCCTGGTCTTCTTTGCGATATTCTACGACGAATATCGCGAGTTTTCTCTTATCTCCAAATTTGGAGTGTATTGGGTAATTTTCATTACCCTCACTATTACTCCTATTAGGTCCTCCTTTATTTCTTCTATGTCTTCATCGGGTGCAAGTCCTTTGATCACTGTTTTGGCGTTCTTTTCGGTTGGGTACATAAATGTGTACCAATTTATGTCCTGTCCTTTGAGTTCTTCTAGGTATTTCGTCAATTTCCTGTATTCTTCTCCGGTTTTTAGGTTTACTTTTACTCCTAACTTCTCGTTGTATTTGTACGTCATATTTATTCCTCTCGTTTGAGCTTCTTTCCTGATTCTGGGAAAATCCTTCGTTGTTTTAAGGAAAATAGGAAGTGGTAACTTTCCTATTCTCAGTTCTTCACTCGTTTCCGTGTTTTTGGTTTTGTTTCTCTCGTTTCTCTGCTGTTTCTGTATTGTTTGGAAGTCTTCTGTTTCCATTGTTTCGTTTTCCTGGTCCTTTGTCTTCTCGTTTTTTACTTTGGTAGTCTTTTTCTTCTCTCAGTTCTTTTCTGAGATTTGAGATTGTTTTCCTGTTTTCTTCGTTTTCCTTACTTAGTTTTTCGTTTGTGTTCTTTGTTTCTTCTAATAGTCTTCGTGTTTCGCCAAATTTTTCTGGATTTCTTCTTCGAACTTAACTTTGAAGTCCCTCAGGGCTTGGAGTTCCTTTAATTGGGTTTCTATTTCCCTTTCTGACTCCGAGTCGCTATTTTGAACTAAGGCAAAGCAATGGGTAAATATTTTTGACAATAAAAATAATAAACAACGAAACGTTTAGAGAAAACTTTTATTTAAAAATTGGCTTTTTTTTATAATTCAATTAAAGCAGTTTCAATGATAGTTTTATATAATTTTTTAAATAACAGTGGAGGTTGTGTTTAAATTTTTTGTTGTTTATTGTTTTCAGTAACAAATGGATGTGGACTTTACTCAAATAAGTATATAATTTTACCAAGAAAAGGTAGTTTCTATAATAAAAATAATCAAAAACACCATGTTTTTTCTTTAATAAACAAGAGATTCTTTTTTATTTAATAAATTGTAATTAAATATTTTACTCTCAAGTCAAGATAACACAAAACTATGAAATAACTTTCTATTACATATAACTTCGTCAATGTTTAGGAACAAGTGACGTCACAGCGGGCGTTTGACAGGTATTAACCTTTTGGCGCGAAATTTGAAATGAAATTTTAAATAACTCATTTTAAAGGTATTAGTTGTATTAAAAAAATAATAAAAAATAGTTTGGGCTAATTTTGGTACATGGTACATGGTTTTAAACACCAAAAATAGTCCACATTCCTATTAACATTATTGATTTCATAACCAACTTTAAGCATTCTTTAAGTTTAAAGTGTGATTTAACTGCAATAAGTTTAACCTCAAAACTTATATTTTTGATTATTTGTGCCACCAGCTATGTTTGCTAGTTTTGTGTTTGTTTTGTCGTTGATTGTAATAATATAAATAATGTGCAAACGTCTAGTTCAAGTTCATCTTTTAAAAAATGTATTTATATTGAAAGATCAAAACTGTGTAGGAAAAGAACCGACTATTTTGAAAAATTTTAAACAAACTGATTTGTATCTACTAAATGAAATAGAGATAATTGCATTGCATACTAACAAGTAAGTTGTAAAATCTTTATTAATAATACAGTTATCAACACCCTTTATTTAATTTTGGGAATGATTTATACACTGAAAAAATAGATGATTTAGATCAGCTGTTTTATTAATATCGCATATACAAAAAGGCAAGTCTGTTAAAGTGTGACGGGAAGCGTCCATGATTTAACTTTATCCTAGTATATTACTCACATGGAGTTCTTCAATTTCTAAATTCAGCAGAACAGAAGGTACTATTTGTTGCGAAGAAATTAGCAATCAATATTTGGTAAATTTAACTATCTGGCTTAATATATGCACTTTCAATTATGGGAAAACCTTTAAAAATTGATTCAAAAAGATCATTGAGCAAATTTCGAAGAAATTTCACTGGAATGATTGTCACGTGACTTGAAGGTGAAATATTTAATCAAATTTTATTGAATAAAAAATTAATCCCTAGTTCGTTGAAGAAAATATTGAGTTTTTTATTATTTTTATTATAGAAGTCACCCTTTCCTCGTACAATTATTTACTTGTTTGAGTACAGTCCACATCCCTGTTCCAAAAATTTTTTCTATCTAAAATTTTACGTGTTTACATGATGTTGAATAAGTATTGTTTAGACTAGAAGAAATATTGAAAGCTTAAGTTTAATTTTCAATAAGATAGTTGTTAAACTATGGTTTGTTTCAGACTTCAAGTAAAATAAATTTCTTCAAAAACTTATATTCCCCAATACAGAATATTGCGATATAAACATTTCTACTCAATGATTGTTTACTTCTCTATGAATTTCAGTCAACACCGGAATATTTCGAAAACCTTACCTGATGTAGAGATAAATATAAAGCACATTTTAATGCTTGTTTGCGCGTTAAAATTTAAACAAATATGCTATTTCTGCGTATCTCGTTCACCCATCGGAAACTTTGTATAAAATGTGTTGTTATATATTTAAACGGCATAAAATAAAAATTAGTTTTTAATTTATAACGACGTTTTGTTAGAGTTTTTCGCGTAATTTGGGTATTTTATAATTTAAAAATCGTTATATCTAATTTAGAGAACGAAAACTTTTACACGTGTATTTGGAGATATGCATCTAGTTTCTTAATTATTATATATCGCAACCTTGAGATTGAATTCAATATAAATATTTTTAATTGCATGATGCACGGATCTAGATTAATGGAGCGTTCCTGGAAATGCTACTTTGAAAAATAGTGTCAATAAACAAGTATTGTTTTCGGTTTTACTATCAGAATTTTGTGTATTTCCCCCAATGTTGAGTAGACTGGCAAAAAATTAGATTACTCATAATTTTAGTACCTACTACTATGTATGTCTAAAAGGGTTTGAATATTTAGTAATATTTAACTGGATAAAGTAAGAATATAAAATTTGTTTGACATTTATCAAAATCAAAATTAGTGAAACAAATTTTTGACGTGGCAACCGCTCATATTTGGATACGTCACAAAGCTGTAGATACATACAATTCTATGGTTAGGGCCTGTAGGCACCAGTGTTGCCAAATTAGTGGATTTTACACTAGAACTGGTGGTTTGAGTTTTCGTTCTGTGAAAATATATAGCATCTAACGGCTGGTGGGTATTTCGGTGATTTTTTGAAAAATATAGGGCGAAATCTGGTGATTTCTAAAGTGATTGACAAAAGAACGTGCAGAGCACAAAATAAAAATCCAAAGTATAAATTCTGTAGTTCTGTCATTTCCATGTTTTGTTTCCTGCATTTTGTAGTTGTTGTGTGTAATTCTAGCCTCAAATAGAGGACTTCTGTTAAGAAATCAGTGTTGCCATTTCCGAATAAATCCCTAAAAAATCACTAAAAACATACTGACGCTTTTTATTTCTTTCAGTGATTACGTTAGAATAAAAAAAAACCTCAATAATTCCTTTTCATTTGATATCAAACTGCATAATAGTCTTATTTTTCAGACATTGCAAAAACAAATTGCTAGGGAATTTCATTTTTCCCCAGGGGGATTTTAAACGCCATCAACCTGATAATCCATATCTTATATTCTACATAACTAAAACTAACCTATGTTTATTTTTATTAGCTTGGCTCTTTAGTCGTTTCACTCGTATCTTGTTTTATTTTTCGGCTGCATTATTCGTTGTTTGTGCCATTAAAGTTGTTTCTTATATCACAGAGTACCCTTGCTTGAAATTTGAATTTGGCGCCAAAGCTGAAAGAAAAGTCCCCAAAAAAAAATGAATGTCGCTATAAATTTGTTTTTATGCAATATCTTTCAATTTGAACTATTATGCACTATTTTGTTGATTGTACAGGGTATTTCGAAGCGTAAAATACCTTTGAATAATTGGAAATTATGAAAAAAAAGCGTTAGTATTTTTTAGGGATTTATTCGGAATTGGCAACACTGATTTCTTAGCAGAAGTCCTCTACTGGATATATTATTTTGTATTACCTAAATAAAACAATTGTTATTAAAAAGTAAAACTAAAATAGTCGTGTCTATAATTTATGAATAGTTTTTCTTTAAAGCATAGTATATAATATGAATAAAATAATTAATGTTACGTTTTTATAAACATATGTAGATCATAGAACACTAATATTTTGAACCCATAGGAACCCATAAACGTAAAAATATTGATTTCTTTTATATAGGTACCTACATAACAATCGCCGCTAAAATTTCGTTAAATGTAGTGTTTTTCTAGTGATTTTGACGTTAGAAACACTGAAAACTGATTTTGAAGTGTCCATTGTGCGACTTTTAAAAATCTACGTTGGCAAAACTGGTAGGCACAATAGTAGATAGAGCTTAGAGAGAGCTGTATTGAAGCCAACATAAGAGTGAGATGCAACAAGTCGAAACAGCTGATAAGGGCAAAATAGTATTGTGTTTTATCCCGTTTTTCAATGTTTTTGTAATTGTACGTGTTTAATACGGTTTAAACATATAGCGTCAGATTATTAGTTAATTTATAAAAAAATAGTAAAGACATTTAAAAATGGTTACTTCGTGTTCAGCCTATGGTTGTAAAAATAGCTTTGACAAAAACGAAAATATATCCTTCCATAGGTAAATGTAGTACATTATTTAACTAAAATATGGGTAATAAAATCCATTTAAGATTTATTCTCTCAGGAATGTATCTGTATTATAGGTTTGTGTTTTAGTCTTTCAAAAAATGGTATTTCATTAAAAATGGGACTTATAGCTATGAAAAGGAAATATTTTCTGTCAGGGAAAAATGCTAAACTATGTTTGACTCATTCTCTTCCACAAGGTTTGGTTATTAATTTTGGATTGATAACTTTGAAACCAGAAAAACGGCCACAGTGCACAACATACATATTTAGTCTAGTTGAAAATACATTTCAAAGCACTGAAAATAATACTGGAATGTAATCTTACACCTTATGTTTTCTATGAAGAAAAATCAAAGTAATATTGCTGGGATTTTACCAAAATTAAATTATTATTTAGATCAATACTTCATCTGTTTCAGTTGATAGATATTGCTCTACAATTATCATAAAAATAAAAGTGTAAATAATAATAATGTTTATTTATTTGATAAGCCATCCTATTGGTTAAATTTTCCAGACGGTTTAATTTATTGTTTTGCGATGGACTTTAATAAAACAACGAGTTTGCTTTCCTGGAGTGCCGGCAAAAGTGAAAACTTGAATATTAACATTGTCTATTGGAAAAGTTAGGTACCCATTTTGCAAAAATTGCTTTAATTATCCATAATTTCAACGACTCTTTCAACATTATCATTACCTGAACCATCATCACTAATCTCTAAAATTGATGCGATAGTAAAGTACAATTTTGTATTTCGGAAATCAGTAGCAGTGATGTCAATAGCGAAAATCTGGCAACAGTTCATTATGCAATGAGGTTCTCACAAGAAAAGACAGTTAGTTTCAAAATTAAAAAAGAGTTAAAATGACAAATAGAAGAGACATAAAAAAAACTATGTATAAATCAATATAAGCCGAACCTGTTGTCATTTCCAGGAAGTCACACTATTCTTATAACATGTAATATACTTTAAATAAACTTTCTATTAAATGCAAAATCGAATTAATGTAAAATGAGTTAACGTTAATTTAAATATGTGTCATTATGTCGTTATATCTGATAAATTTTAAGTCTTTTTTTTTAATCTATACACGATAAGTTAATGAACGAAATTTTGTCACGTAGACAATTAAAACAGATTTCTTTGTTTCTTTTTATTATAACTAGATAAGCTCTATTCAAATTTCTTTATATTCATATATTGGAGGTAAACATTACCATAGAAAAAGTTTAAGTCTAATAGTTATTCTTGATCCAATCACGAGAAGTACTTGAATGGGAAATTCTCTATTTTTTTTATTCTTTTAAATACTTTGTTACAGTTAATAAACTAGACTTTAATTCATGAAACTGCCAAATTATTTATAATTTTCGAAATATTTCTTTGTAAATAGTGTTTTTTTTTTAATTATACGAATTGGCAACAGTGTATCAAAAGCAAAGGTGAAAAAAGGCAAATGGACATACTAAACGCTTGCGCATAGTATTTAAGAACATTGTTGTAACTATTTGAGTTTTACATCATTCGTTTAATTAATTTAAAAGCAAAAAACTAAAACATACAAAACGAATCGTCTTCTTTTTTATATATCAATTTGTGACATGAGCTGGCATGGCTATCCAGCCATGTTTCTTGCTCATAATAGAAGACCGTCTGAAATATGAAGCCTTGGAAATATATTTGCGTCATTTGAAACAAGTGACGATAGTTGTCATGGTATTTTTAAACATTGTTTATTCTAACAAACTGTCAAAAAGAAAAAATATTTAACAACTCTTGATGCTTACGTATGGGGTATGCTGCCAGAAAACCCACCGAAAATATTCTATAAGACATAATTTTGTCGGTAGTAGAAATTTCACACTGTATAGTGCTAGAATTATCTAGGGATTTTTGTATGGAGAGTATTTAGGGTATCAAAGGTTTTTAAAAAACGTTAAATACCTTGTAACTTTACGTAAATAAAATCAATATACAACAGATCATCTACTGTAGCCCTGATTAAATCCAATCTATCCCAATCAACCTGCAAAAAGTAATAAATACTGTTGGAAACATTTCAAAAGCAATCATTAACTTAATTTTATAGGTAATTTCTTCTAGTGGTTGATTTTTTAACAAAAGTTTATTAAAATTTACTAATTTCAGAAAAGAATAGGTATGTTTGTATTAATAGCAAAAAGTGATATTATTTTATCAAATAACTGTTATTTTCCATATATAATGTATCATTTTTGGTTCTTAATACATAAGCAATTGACGGAAAACGTGTATTGGGTCATTTTTTAAATGTAATATTCCGCTATTTATCGTTTTTTGAGTTTATGTTAATCATGATCATGCAACATTAATTTTAGTAAATAATTGAAAACTCGTGCAATACTTAATTGAAAGCTTATGTAAGTATACAAAAAATAAAACTTCATTTAATACAGAATTACTGTATTTTTCATTTGTCGAGTACCTTACACCAGTCCACCAAGTGCCAATTATATTAAACCGTTTTACGTTTACTATTTTGTAAAATGGTATACGGTGTTAAAAAAGCTGCATTTTTCGATATTCATTTTATAGATGAATTATTAAAATATAAACTGCACTAGTGTACAAAATTTAGGTGTTATTTGCAGCGAATTTTATGCACGACTTGTCTCTGACAGATTTAACCTCACTTTTGTTTTTAAGACACAAAGACTTCGAGCATTTTAAAATTTCCTTGGGCGTCTAATTGCAATCGTATGTTGAATATTAGTAGTAAAAGAAGAGCTTTAAAATGAATACCACTAACTATTTGGCGAAAATCACAAAATCGTCTCGATTTTGTGCTATAAAGAGAGCTATAAAGCTTATTCTAACACTACATCTTTTAAGATATTGGATCTTAAATATTGTCTTCAAGATTAGAAAAAAAATGCGTTCTCTGTAAACTAAGTACATATACGTATTTACTGTCTTGAACAAAATGATAAATAATTTCAAAATTTCACCCTGTACAATTCATAATAGACCCTACATGGTATAGTCCGTTGAGATCGTATTGTTAAGGAGCTTTTAAAATCATGAAAACATACAAGGTGTTTCATTAAAAATATGGACGTTACCAGACTTGCGTGTATATCACCCTGTACATTTAAATTTATGTTTAAAAAGCTCACATTTGAATTTAAAAGTTGACGGGTCCCAGCGATTTTTAAAATCTTCTAAACTGACCCCACAAATAATTTTATTCCATAAGTGTTTTCCACACTGTATATTAAAAAAGTATTGCTTGAAATAAGTTTAGAAATAAAATGAACCCTTGGAAATGGCGTTTAAATATTGTCAGCTCAAAACGTAACCTATATTTTCTGTTAAGTACATAATGGAAATAAATATGCTGCTTTACCTATTCATAACAAAAACTAATGGATTATCCTTCTGATATTGCATATTGTATAATTGGGCATCATGAAAATGTTTGAGTCAGTAAATAAAGATGGGAACACTGCTTTTCCTAAATTTGTGAATACCTAAGTACCTTACCTCACTCTTTACAGCTTCCGTTTCAGTGATGCAGAATTTTTTTTGGAATTAGAAAATTATAAAATTTAAATCAACTTGTTGAAGACATTTTTTAATTAGACATTTTAATTAATTTTAATTAAAAAAGGTGGGCCATCAAATTTAGGTAACTAAAATATTACTTTTTTATAGGTAATTTATAATACTTTGTTGGCATAAAGTAAATTTAATCCTTTAAAAACATTTAATATCTTTATTTATTCATGAAAATTTCTTTAAATTTTTACACTAAATGAAACAATTTATTTAGTAATTAGTTATTTATTTAAATGTATATAATTATCGTCCATTTTCCCCAATTTGTGCATTATTTATAAATAAACTGAAATAATTGATGAACAAAAATAATAATGCCGACAAGAGCGAGATGTGTAATAAGTGTAATGATATCACCCACCCGGAAACTTGAGTCTTAACAGCTCCGGTCGCGTCAAGTTTTGTTTATACACAACAATTTTCCAACATTATAAACGACACCGCAACGAGATTACAAATTCTCTATGAATCTAGCTACCGCCTATACTAAGTTTATACATACCCTAGATGAAATACATAACCTAACCCAACTTTTCTAACTCTGCGCATCATACACGAATATCATTTCACTTTCAACCCGTAGCGAGGAGCACGAGTCTAACCGAGATACGGACTTCGTATATTCGTGAGTCTTGTCGGATTTGCCTTGTTATATGAGTCAGTGGGCCAGTATTCACTATACTTCGTTTGAATGTAAAAGTCTTGTACTGTGCGGCATATCTGTCACTTTCAAAAAATACGCGCGGTGTTAAAATAGTGAATTCGTATTGATATAATAATTTTAAAAAATAACACCGACTTTATTTAGTGTCAAATGCTCGTTTAAATGACAATGATTCTCGTCAAACAACCCAAAATGTCCCTCGTCGGTGATTTATCATTATTAAACTCTTTGGTGCAAGTTAAAGAAGAAAGTATCAAGAAAGAGTGCGAGGACTATGTATGTAGCAGTAGTGTAGAAGACGAAGGACCGTTGGACTTGAGGGTGCATTGTGGCAGGATAAGTCCTGCGAGAGATTCGGGTACCGAAAGTGACGATACCGAGGATAAGATGATGATGGTAGAAGAAGGTGGCGACTACAAACCATTCAAAAAAAGTCTAATCAAGAGATGTAAGTCCAACATAATAATTAAATTTTATACGAAATACTATTACTATATAATACCTATTTGTTTTTAATTAAAATTGAAGGTACATTTTTTACGTATTTTTAAAAATAATAATAATAAAATTATTTAAATAGTTTTTTCGGAATTTTTTCAAATTGAAGTAGAAAAGTGTATAAATTTCAGGAAAAATCAATTGCATTTAATTTGATCATTAATTAACCTTGAAATTTTTTATCAGCAAAAGTACCTACAAGTATACAAAACCAAAAAATGGCACGTAGGTATCTAATTATTTCCACAGGCTTCTCTTAATTTTGATCGTCAGTGATAAAATTTTGATATGCCATGACCTTTATCGTATTGTGTAAGGTCATAAAAATGATAAAAAAATATATTGCAAAATTATCTAACATAAATATAATAAGATTAAGTTTTATATATATTTTTTTTTATCGCAAAACAATTTATGAATATTTACTTAATTTTGATGCCAACGCTTTGAGACCGCCTATTAATACTGTGTAGCGAATATTTTCGACATAGGTAGAAAGTTTTTGGCAACAAAAATCGCCAACATATTATTCGTAGATGTAATAAAAAGTAACTTTTATTATTTACTATGTTGCAAAAACACGCCTTAATTTTTTTTATTTAATAAAAAATTGAATATACCTAGTCAAAACTATTTAAATCATAGGTTTGCGTAAAACGTAACATTGAATGATATTGTTTATTATTTAGATTTAATATACAAAAACTGTTTTTAATCGAAAGGAAGCACGCTTGATTGATTATGTATAAAAACAAAAATAAAATAAAAAATGATGTCCTTAACTAAAATTTATTATAACAATTTCAATGTCGCTACGCGATCTTGGGAATTATTTGAATGAAGAAACTACTGTTGAGGCGTTTTATTGTTATTTAAACGTGCATAAAACCCATTTTAAATAACAACAAAACTATTAATTTAACTTTATATAACGACAGTTTGTTGAATAATAACAAATAGGTTATCGTTAAACAATTGTCTCGAATGTCTTGTTTATATTTTCAAGTACATTATTTTTTCATCAAAAAATAACTTGATTTTTGATATGCCATATTGTAGTAGTTTCTTTATCGACCGATATGTGCCAACGTTTCCTCATTTTAGCCGGCTTTCCTTTACATAACCCTTGTACGAAGCTGCTTGAAAGGACGAAAAAGGGCAGGAACTTGAAAAGCGCTGTTTCCAGTCCTTCGGAAAAGCTCTTTCTAGGTCACGGTCAAATCGAAATCGATAGCTAAAGGGAAACGAAACATTTCCTGACTTCCAGTCAATTTATTTCTTCCTTTACACCCTAAAAAATATTTAAAAAATATTTGTTGAAAATATATATAAAGTGGTTATGGTCCAAAAACTTTTGTTTCGTTAAACGGACCAAATTAACACCATGCTTTATAGTTATTCGCATCTAAACTACATTTTTTTCTAAAACATTTGCCTTGCTTCTTTTAAAATGTGGAAATTAAACCAATATATTTTCTTTCAAAATCTCTTCCATTTTGTTTTAAGTAACTTGAAATGCCCCAAAATGTTTTAATGTTAGTGGTTCTGTGAATTTATAAATATCCAATTCGACATTAAAAAAGAGCTATTTAGTTTAAAGAATTGCATTATTTATTATTTAAACGTTTCATAATGACTTAAACACATCATTATTCCTAAAATTCAAAAGGATTTAAAAATATTTTCATAGAAATCCGTACCTACTTTCTATTTTTATCCAATATAATGTATTTTTAATTTAGTACCCCCATTTTGTCTCTGAAAAATGTTGCTGTTTAAATTTAAAAAAAATGTTCAATATAATTTAATACTTAAGTCAAGATTTTTTTTTTCAATTTTTTTCCTATCACTCAAGTTCTTTATATTTCAATTATATCTTCATTTGATAATATATCTAATAAATATTGTGCAAGACTCCATTACTTATGCACATTCTATTAGGAAAAAATATTTCAATTCTGACTTTGAATGTTTTAATTCATTATGTAATGCCACAATTCAATTAAAGAATCTTTTTGTAGCCGATTTTGTTTTACTTATTCTGTTTTGTCTTTGATCAAATAAATATGCTTTTCATATTTTCATTATTTATGACTCTTTATTTAACTAATGTTAATATTGGAAATCAAATATATATGGAGTTTTTCTTATTTTATTATAATATTTATCTCCTATCTCTAAAATATTTAATTTTTGTTTTGGAAGCCAGATAATATAAAAAAATACATTTTGAATTTGCTGCATAAAACATTTATTAAATTAAAATAATCGGTTTGCTTATTATTATTTAAAATATCTTTATTTCAGCATAAGTTTATAATTTTTTTCTATTTTACCAACTATTTCTTGTCTCTGATCAAATAAATATAAATTTCAATTGAAAAAAAAATTAGTATAAATGCTTGCACATGAGTTAAACTCATCTAAACATTGAGTAGATGTATTAAATTTTTATTTTAAAACCAATAAATATTAAACATTTAATTTTTTTATTTACTAAATAATGCCAAATATTATAATTTCCTACTAATGTTAGTATTGATTGTCTGCGTATGAAATAAATTTGCTCTTCAATAATTAAAAGAAACTGTGTAATTATGTATTTATATATAAACAAATTTGTCAAATTCTTTATAATGACTTAAACTTTCAACATTTATACTTATACTTAGATTCCTTCTTTTTTATGATATATTTATTTATTTAATTAAAATATCCTTTCTTTTATTATAACCTAAGACAAAAAATTAATTCATTTTGTTTCAAGTGCATTTAAAAAACTATTTATTCCTAAATATTGAACATAACCTTTACCCTTCTATTCAAATGCCGCTTTTTCTACTCTCATTTTATAATAAAATAATTAAAAGAATATCCGTTTCATAATGAGACTCAGTATCATACAGATTTAAGTAAAGAAATTCAAGATCTCGCTCAAGACGTTTTCATTGTGATTCAGATGGTCAATAGAATTAAATTATTTTGTAATGAAGTGACATTTGATTTGGCAACTGTTAAATGAATTCCAGTATTTCAGAAATTACCGAAAGGGCAACAGCTGCCAAAAGTAGTAGAAAAAATAGTGTATGCAACTTTCATGTAATATCCATTAATACGCTTGCCTTTAGATCGTTCTATATTCTACGATTTAAAATTTAAACCAAAGACATTTTTATTTAAAACGATTGTGTAAGTTAATTTGGTTAGATTTTGCAATGAAGATGTTATTGTTCTGCGAAACGAAACACACATCGCTGAAAAATAAATAATAACTATTTTTGAATTAATAAAAAAACACCTTACTGTATAAATATATTATTATTATACCACGCCGGCGATGTTTATTAAATCATGTCTTACTATTTAGGTTAAGGCTATAGTTGTAGTGGAAAAATAATATTTTATCATATTAATAAATCGTTTATATGATGTTGTGTTAATTTATTGCAAGCTGAATGTAAATTAACCTATTAAAATTGCACCTAAATATATAATGTGACATATTGCAGTACGATGCAGTCGTATATTATCTTAAAAATTAGTCTGATTGTCTCGAACAACACTTGTTATTAAATCACTGTTAATCTTAAGAAGTTTCAGACGTGGTACCGTAGTAATAGTAATAGTACCGTAAGATCGTAGATATTATATAACAGGTAGGAAACCCTTTTCAAATAGTTGACCTACAAAAAAGTCTTTCAACCCTTTACTGTGGTTAGATACATTATTAGGATGGTTTTTTTAGTCGGGGTCTTGTATATAAAAAAAAAATATTTAAATGTTTTGGTGATAAATAAAGAGGTCCGAGGAAAACATGTTTGGAATACTAGGTAGTGTCCCTTTTCAATATCTATTCGCCCAAGAATATGTCTATCTAGGTATTTGATTAAATATTTTCATGATTCTTCACGATTTTTTTTATTGCGTTTGCTTCATAGGAAATTACTCAAGTTTCCGCATTTATTTTTGTTTCATTATTTGTTTTTTTTGTTTCTCTCTCGATTTCTTATATAAACTACGTAATCGATAGTGGGTGCCTGACCTTATCCATGTTCTATCACAGTCATATCCGCTATAAAATACTAAAATTTCTACTCGTTTTATTACCAGATATTTACTCGATTTGAATCATTAAAATATTCCATCCGTATTTGGTTTATTGAAAACCACAAAATGCCTCGACCGATAACTGAAAGTTTAATAATAGTTAGGTATGACTCGTCTGGATGATTCGGGGTGGTGCTGTTGTTAAAAACAAATCCAAAACGTGAAAGTTTTTTATCTTTCGAGACGTTGAAGGCTTTTGTAATAAAACAATAAGACTTTTATTTATTTTCTAATGCTTAACATTTTTTTAAAGTGATAAGTATTTGTCCACAAGGTTCATTTAAATATAGAGGCTATTAAGAATATTTTTTATATTTTTATTTTGTGGTCGGGCCCTAAAATCTATGGTAGCAGTTTAAAATTGTTAAAAATTTGGAAAATAATAGAAAAAAATCCTATATTATATTTTTTTATCATCAAAGTTAGTTTGTGCTGGGTCAGGGGCGGTAAAAGATTACTTTTGCAATATATCAATAAAACATCAAATCAAACCACGATAATTTAATGTAAAAATTATTATAAAAAGATCATACACCATTGCTACACAGATCTGGAGTGTACAAATTATCTTGCTCTAATTGTAATGCAGTAAATGTTGGTCAATGTGGAAGAAGACTTGAATATCGCATTCTTGAACACAAAATAAAGTGATTCTGAATATAAGAACTTCGAACTTTGCTAATCACATTTTAGTAGAAAATCATTCTAGTGACACATTCATAAGGGCATTAGGTTGAATTTGTTAGAATCTTTAGAGATTAGATCTTCTGTATTGAACACCTCCGTCATTTGAACACATACAACCAAATGATAACTGTATATTCTTGAATTTACCCGTTGATATTATTAAGTAGCTTTGCTTTGAGACTTTCTTCTTCTTTTTCTTGATTGTCTGGATGTTGTTATTAATTAGTCCACTATTGGCGATTACTTTCTGTTGAATACTTTGATTACTTTGTGTTGTTTTTGTTCATAGCGGAATAACTTTGTAAAGATTATGTATAACTTTATGCAACACTATTTATTTCCTTTATTTAGTAATTCTTCAGTTTATTAACTCAGTCTTAGGACACTACGTCCCATTGTCAATTTTTTTTAATGACAATCAGTTCCTTTTTAATTTTCTGTTTGATTTCTGCCATTAATTTTTCAGTTGTCGATCTTTCCATGACATGAGCGTATCGTTGCTGTTGTAGATCTTTTGAGTAAATTTTATTCCAACCAACCCCCTTTGATTAGTGTCCTTCAATTTTCTTAACATTTCCGTCTTGGACCTTGTCTTGTGGAATATTCTTTCTGTGTTCTTTTCTTTATCAGTTCTTTTTTTATTACAAATGTGTAGTATTTGAATGTCATTGGTGTGTGTGAGTCTTTATGTTTGAAGAAGATGGTATGTATCCTGAATATCAGTGGTGAATGTGAGTAAAACTAAACTAAAATTTTCTTTTCATAGTTCTCTAGTTCTGGTAGTTAGGTGAGACGGCCATATTTTATTTTTCCGAAAGTACAGATAAACAGCTAAAGAACTTATTTTGAAATTTATGGTACTAACCCTTACTGTGTGAAAGTTCATCTTATTCAGAACAATAAACAACTAAAAGGTTGAATTAACTTCCACTATTTATTCTATAAATACTTTAAATGCAAAACATGTTCTTGAACATCCACATTCACTCATACACACCAATGACATTCAAATATTACACACCTGTGATAAAAAACAAAATTTAGATTTCCTCGAAGAACTTGAAATCAAAAGACATCTAGCAGATCAACAATATAAAGTAGTTAATGAACAAATAAATCTTGGAAGTTCATCACTATTAAACTGTTTACTTTGATTGAGTCTTCATTTTATACATAGATAAGACGTAATTACAACACAAATATATTAAGTTATTGTAAAGATCAGCAGGATATAGTTTTTTCCTGGTTTTTCTATATCATTGCACAGTTATACTGATCTTAGAGGGAAATACATCCAGGATAATCCCTTAGGGCTAATAACATCTAGGCTTTAATATTGTTATGTCTTATTACTTCCTTACTTGGTCTAGCCTTAACTACTTATCAACATCAAGTACCTAGTTACAAACAAACAAAATGTAACTTCAATATGTCAATCTGACGATGCTATTCCGATAGCGAAACGGCTGTCATTGCATTTAAAGTATTTATAGAATAAATAGTGGAAGTTAATTCAACCTTTTAGTTGTTTATTGTTCTGAACTTATTTTGAATTCTTTCAAATGAATGGAGATGCATTTCTGGTTGCGATGCTCTAGCAATACTGTTACAAAATCCAATTTTGACCAATCTAGGGTAAAGAAAGCTAGGCCAAGGTCCTTTATAGTTTATTTTCTATTTAGTATTACATCTTTCATAACCATTTTATTTATATATCATCATTTATAAACAGTATGAAAAATAATGGCCCCAAATTGGATCCTTGTAGTACACCTGACCTAATGTAACCTAACCTAACTTAAAATTAGTGCCAAATTATTAATGCATTTATTAAAATTAATGTTATAAAATGCTTGATTTCATTTAATTGTAGTAATCAGTGCAATTTCTGTATCAGTATCATACATGATTATTTTTTTCTATATGTAGGTCGTTATCAACACTAATCGAGTACATCTACAAATATTGATTATTAATAAATAACCCCTTTTTGTAAAGCGATTCGCTTGACATACTTCTTCGCCAGTAAAATAAAATATAGGTAGTTTGATTTTGATATCTTTATTGGGGTTATTATTAAATAGAAATCAAAGAAATCGGATTAGACTGTTTTTATGGCGCACGTTTAACAAGACATCGACACGAATATAGGCATAATATAACACATCCATTGGAAATATTTGTGAAAATACTTTGTTACATGGGAGAATAAGTAAAACACTTTCTTATAAATACAGTAAAAATATATAGAAAGCTTGGGTGTTCAATATTATACATTAGAAAATGGGTCCCAAATTAAATAATATTTGCATGTGTTATATCTTAAGAAAGTATCTCGGAAAGTATATAGTCAACCATAGATTGAGGTTAATAATTTAACCAAAAAATTTAAATTGGCAAATTATGGTTGGTTTCAGAATTTAGTATATTTTTGATATCCAGAAAAAAGTTGTCTTTTTTACTTCAAAATTGTCTACTCTAATCAATAAATGAAGATTGCTGCAAATATGTTTCAAATGGCAACAATCATTTGATTATTTTCTATGTGAAGTTCGACCCATTGGTATGTGCTCTTGAATTTACTATAATCTATTAGTAGAAGTGTGCCAACTTTATTTAATAATAAGAATGCCAATCTCCGTAATGAATTCTAACAAGGGCGAAATGACCACCGAAATTTATGGAGAATAATTCCCTGAAGAGACAATATTTTTGTCTATAATCTCCCATATTACCTCGTATTTTCGAATTCCCCGTGTTACCTTGGTATTGCCTTTTATTGCCGCCGAAAGGCAGTAGTGAAAACTTATCTTTAAATGTATCTACTTTTCCAGCCAATGTTCTCAATTTTATTATTTCATTAATTTCTTCTTTCTTGGTGACATTTATAATAATTTTATTATATATGTGGGGTAAATATCTAATGCGTGGTTTCTTACATTATCAAACTGCTGAATTTACTCCGTGATCTTGCTCAAGTTACCTCACCTGCGGATTACGATAAGCATGTCTGATTTTCTTTATTTTTAACTTGCTAGATAATTACACTACATTTTAAAACAAAAATATATTACAGTTAGCAGCATATTATTATTGTTATTATATAATAATAATCTAATAGTTATCAAAATTACTTCTTTTTAGCTCAATAACAGCTGATTCAATATATTATCATCTTCAGATTGACATATTAATAAAGTTACATTATATTTTATGAGATAATTAGTTACCTCATGTTTATTAAGTAGTGTTAACACTAGACCAAATATAGAGGGCTTATGTTGAGGACGATTTTTCTTTAAAAATACATTTAAAATGTTCATGTCCTTGAAATCATTTAACGCCCTAAAACTGCAACCCTTAACTCTGTATAACGGTCCTTTTTTAGAAATAATTCGCATTTTAGGGCCCATTTAAATTTTTACAATCCATAACCCTGTCCTAGTATTCTCAAAAAAAGGAAGGAGTAGTCTCTTGTCTCTCGACAACCCCGTTATTTTATAAGGGTTGGTTGTAAAATCTGGGATTACTGTAAAGTTAAGTGCGTTATAAAATTTATGGTATTTTAATCGAATATCAGTGAAAGACAGACAGATGTTTGTCTTATCTCACATGGTACAATATATGAAAATGTTAGAATAGTAGGAGTATTGTTTTAAAAACATTGGCGGGCATAAGATATTTTTCTTATTTTTTAATAAAGTTAAATAATACTTTTATTTTAACTTGTTTTAAAAAATGTAAAGTATTTCAACGTATCTAGTTTTTAAGAAAATGCTTATACAAAAAAAACCTATTAACAGATTTCAAAGGCATCGAATAACCCATATGGTCAACCTTTTACATCCCTTTTTTTATACAAAACGGAATCTTTTGAGATGTTCTAGGTAAAAATCTCCGATTTCTTGTTAAATTTCAGCGAATGTACCGTTTCTTAATAAACCTTTTTTTATTATCTGATGTGCAAAAAATGCTGGTGAACCTGCATCCAATAAAAATCACAATACCCCACCCTCATCTATAAGGGCAGGTATATAGAAAATATTCGATCGACTGACTACCTGTGGCTCAAAAAAAGGATGTACATATGGTCGAGGGAGATTGATATAACGGTATTTACTTTTGGAAAATAGGTCAAATGTAACCTATCTCTATTTAAAAAAAAAAGAAGCATATAAATAGGGGTAAAGTAACATGTTTCACCTGGTTTATATCTTTTTTTTTTTAATAAAAATGTAGGTTAATAATTTAGAAGCAGCATCACTATTTAAATGTTCTCGATCTACTTAATAACAGTTTATATAGGAATTAATTTTAGATTGAAGTTTAATTTTTAAATCTTGAGTATCTGTAAAATATATAGCATACATAAAACTGTTGTACGGTCATAAATTAGAGTCGTTTTATTTTTAAAATCTACATTACTCATCGTGTACCAGCGTAGTATGTTTTTAAGCGGAAAAGTCTTAAAGAAAACTCTCACTTTCTTGGTCGAATGTAGTGACGTCAAAAGGCGGTAGACGCATTGATTTTTAACGTAAAAATATTCTACATAATCATCTGAAAATTGTTTATAACATAATAAACATATTCTGAATAAAATTCAGTTGGAAATAATGTTAATTCTTTCAGTCAGTGAATGAACTTCAGGAACCAAACATTTATCTATGTAACATTGATTTGTTGATTAATTTCTTTCTCAGAGTATACTTCTATTTTTCTACCAGCTAGATTTGAGACATTTACGTTTTCAAAAGTCTCTATGTGTATTTTTTATATACAGATCTGTTCAGTGTTTAAAACAAAAGTTTTTATTTGAACTATGAATATTCCAATATGTAAGAAAATTTGTAATGGCCATTTATTGGATTTAAGTCTAGGTTTTGATAATATTGATCTATTCTTAATACTACTTAATCGACATCAGGTAGCTACAAACAAACAAAATCTAATTTCAAATTTCAATATATTAATCTGACAATGTTTTTTGTAGCTTTCATTGCATTTAAAAATCTATTTTTTAAATAAAAGGTGGAAGTTTAGTGCAAACATTTAGTTGCTTACAACATTCTAATTAAAAAAACAATCAACTATTTACCTTTTTTTAAATGAAAATGTTTCTTTAGATTAATATTATTTAATTTAATGTAAGAAAAATATGACAATTACAATTATTTTTCTGAAGAAACAAATAATATTTTATACATATCAAAAGTTACTACCCTCCCCTGTATAGTCAACATAATTCAGATTTTAAAAGCTGTAATATTTGCTGGTATTAGAATTTGATTAGTTAATATTTTTATAAGATTCAACCCCAGAGTTATTGTGGATATTTAAAAATATTTGAATGATTTACTTTTTGTCTAGTAAGAAGTATTTTCTTCATATTATATTAAATTTTAGAAAAGTTGTGCAATTGAAATGTATCATTGCATAGTGATTATTATAAAAAGCAGTAAGTGTTTTTAATATTTATTCTTAATCAAACTATTTTATAATGTAACAAATGACTATAATAGTTCTGTGTTTTGTTAAATTGTTTGCTTTATTTAAACAGTAATATTTATTAAATAATTGTCCAATTTATGCAAGTTCAATATTTTATTTGGTTCCGAAAATTTTGCACAATTCGGTAACGAAAAATTATGAGCACAGACATTATCCTAAACCGACACACACTCTTGGCATATCAATAATCGTTTCAAGGAAAAAATATCGAATATATATAACACGAAAATTTTGTTAATGTTTCCGGAAAGACTTATAAGTAGTATGGTTGATGGCTTGATTTGCGATTTATGACTAACGAGGAAGTCGTTACTGACATATCGGACTTGATTTTGATCACAATTTTATTAATTTATACCCGACGAAATACTGTTGAATATTATTATTATAAGTACAGATTATAATATTTTTTTTTCGCTCGTTATATCATCAATATTTCTATGAAGTTTGTAATTTTATTATAATAGTTTTTAATATCGGCTATCTAATATATGATTTATGGCCTAATATTAAAACTAGAAACTATAATTATAAAGCGTTATGCAACCGCAGAAGTTGATCAAAATAATTTTAAAATAGATACGTTGTTTGTACTAAAGTGTTGTGCGGATGTATGTGGGAAAAAATAGCCACGTGTTGTTGGTGTATAATTATTATTTAGCAAATATACTCGCTACCAAATATTCAAAAATAATCTTCCGGTTGTTGAAAATTTGGCACATTGTGTTCAGTTACTTTGTAGTCGTTTTATTTCGTCCAGTGGTTTCCAAACTTATTTGATGCCTAGGCATCTTTTTTTATATAGTAAAAAACTATTTTGTCAAAGGAGCATTTATTTATTTATTTAAGAGAGTTTATTATTATTTATTTTTTCTTTAATAATAAGCTCTCAATACTTCTGAAGATTTCATTTGTTTAAATACATAAAACATTATTTTTTCACATTTTTTCCTTATTATATTCTTTTATTAAAACTATTCTAGCTGTCAGGTCTCTTCATTATCTCCTATATCATTTAATTTACTACTTTTCATGACTTTTTAAGCTATAAAATAATTAACTATAAATTTCCTAGCCGAAGGCCTAGCTTTACTTGATTTGAGCAGCACCCTATGTATTCAAAAATGGTATGATCTGCTGAATCCCTTTTATCTACCTATTCTTTATAGACAGTCACTAAAATATCCATGGCAAAAAATTGTGTAAGGTAGTAATTATTGATTTCACCATGTCTTTCTTTTCTTTCAGTTTTTATTGTAATTACCAAATCATCAGCATTATGCTATCAACTGTACTTTAATTCCTAAATCCAGTGTTAAGGTTTCATCTTAAAAAATATTCCACAAGTGGAGGTCTCTTCATTATCTTCTATATCATTTAATTTACTACTTTTCATGACTTTTTAAGCTATAAAATAATTAACTATACATTTCCTAGCCCAAGGCCTACCTTTACTTGATTTGAGCATCACCCTATGTATTCAAAAATGGTATGATCTGCTGAATCCATTTTATCTACCTATTCTTTATAGACAGTCACTAAAATATCCATGGCAAAAAATTGTGTAAGGTAGTACTAATTATTGATTTCACCATGTCTTTCTTTTCTTTCAGTCTTTATTGTAATTACCAAATCATCCTAAATCCAGTGGTAAGGTTTCATCTTAAAAAATATTCCACAAGTGGGGTTGATATAGAACCCAACCTTGAGGGACTTCACAGGTTACTCTATGCAATTTTCCATTTGTCTTTAGTATAAATCTTTCTTTAAGGTACAACTGAGTGATCTTAATATGATGAATAGATATAAAGTAACATCTAGACCTAATAAAAACTTTTTATGCAAAGGAACTGTGACACTTTTGTTCACAAACTGAAATGAAACAATTCAGTTATTGTATTTTATTTGTTTGTTTAGTTTTATATTAATATTTTACTCTAAATATGGTAAGTTATTAACCCTACTTTACTTCATTTTAATTATATAAATTTATTTTATAATTTTTTGAAATGCTACTATTAATACATATAATTATTTTTCACAACCACTAAACTCACTGAAATTCTTCCAATTTAAGGTAATCCAATCATTATTTTTTTTCTACATCCTGTATAACTAAGTAATCTCGGTGTTGGTATCTTTGAAATGATTTCGACATGGTGGGTTGCACACTTCTCATTCTTGGCAACAACACGGATCCGATTGTATCGCTTAACATCCTATTATTCAAAAAGGGGAAGTTGTATAAGCATTTCCGGGTGAACAACAAAGAAATTTATTTAATATATACGCGCAACCCTTTTAATACTTGACCTTTTAATAGAATGTTTTTTTATTCCAATATCGATGCCATTTCGGAATTCTTTATTAAACAAACCAATTTTGTTGAAATCGTATTGTAAAATATCTAATTGACTTGAAAAAGTGACTTGGTAATAATCCGTCTTTAGACTGTATTTCTGTGGCTAAAAATATTTGGTAGGTACATATTTTTTTCAACTACGTAATAATGTCTCTGTTGGTTAAACGTTTCAGTAATCAGTAGTGGCAGTTACTTACTATTTCAAAAGGTTCAGTTATATAAGACTTTTTTTCTGCATCCTACTTTGACATAATGAGATGAATTTAGGTCACCGACTGAAAAAGACGTAAAAAGAGAGAGATAACAAATAAATACACCTTCATTTCTCATATAGTCGGCTTCGACAACGACCTCTATATTATAAAACAATTGCCGGTTTGCCAAAATGCTTGTTGTAGTGAAAGTAACGAGCGGTCATCGCCCCAAGGTTAACTCCATTAGGATTTCCGTAAAAAAAATAAGTGATCAATTGTTTAGTTACATCATTTAACGTAGTACGTTTCCGGTGCGTGCCGTTTTACGCATTCTAATAATTTGGCACAAAAGTTTTGATTTAGGTCTTAAAGCCGTTCATCGCGTACCTACCAACTTACTTTTTTTTTGTTTGTTGCTGGATCGATACGGCTAGACAGTCTCTCCTAGGTCAAAGTATTTCTTTATTTTTTTTATTTTGAGGTTATGCACCTATTTTGCATGTTAGACTGCGCTTATTCATGACTTTTGTTGTTGTTTGTTGTTTTGTTTTTGTTCTGAGGCGTAAACGACACGAGACCGTTTGTTATATAAATTGCATTTTATCTTTTATCACTAAAAAGATATATGGCTATGCATAAAATTATGTATAAAACGAGAGCATTACGGATTAGCGTTCGTATGTATGAAATGCTTGATTCGAATTTCGCAGAAAACGTTGTTTGTTTATTGTAGAATGAAAGGAACTAAGGGTTCAATAAATTTTATTTTATTAACGGAATATTAAAAGCAATATTACCATTAGTAGTAAAAACATGATTAAATGCAATAAAAATATTCTTTTCACTGTGCTGTAACAACCTTTAAAAAATTTGATATCTAATTTATTACTGTATTAAACTTGAAACAATTTGGAATGCATACAAATAAATAAATCATAATGGGTATGGTTTGCATCAAATTTTCGGCATTTGCTAACATTCAACATTTTTTATTAACATATGGCTAGAGCTAGTACACAACAGTGAAAAAGTTTTAGCAATTTACTTCATCTGTGTACCTCAAGGCTCAGTTTTCTATCCATATATACAGATTTTAAATTAGGTGGAAACATTATTTGCAAAATGCACCATTAGATGAAAACATGTTTAAGATTAATTTTAAGTTATCTGAATAATTATTATATTTGCTAATATTGTTCTTACCATATTTAATTTATTTTATCCTTTTTTAGGTTGGGTTGGGTTCGTCTTCCATTGTTCCCATCTTTTATTTTCTATACCTTTAATTTTGTAATATTTCCTTCTGACACTTTTATGTTTTCCCCCTTAGAGCCTGATGATGGTCTGTTGATTGAAATATGTGGCTGCTGATCTTTACAGTTCAAAATTATATATTGTGGGGTGACCACATAAAAAATAACTTTGTAACTACACTAAACAGTCATTCAATTAAAATGTGAAATGAAATTTATTTTCTTGGTCTCTTCTATCTAAAATGTTATTCTGATATAATTTGCATTATTTTAAAACATTTTTTTATTTGTATTATTGTTTATTATTTCATTTTTTATTTTAATTTTTTGTGCGAAATTATTAAAATATATTCAACTGTTGGGAACCATGTTTAGGCTAAAATTGTCTAGTTTATTTATCAATTATTTAGAAATTTAGAATGTTATCACTTTAAAAATATAGCGAAACTGTTTCTTATCATTGTTTTAACTAGTTTGTTATAATTTTGAGATTTTTCACCTTTTTTTTTCCAATCCCTCTTTGAAAATATTTATATTTCAATGTCAATGACTCCCGATTTTGTGAAATTTTAACGCTTACACGTCAATAAAAAATATTGCGTAAAATTCGCCTAAATCTCACAGTCTGATATCCTTTCAGTATAACTACGATATTGCGGTTGACTATTAGAAGGTGGCATGGTACTTTTATCGCTAGCTAATAATTCCTAGAACGTCTTAAAAATATATTCACAGTACGTAAGCACGTGTTATTATTATTTTAAATATTTTTAAAACATTTGTAGCTTAACCGTATCAAAACCAAAACAATCAATTTGATTATAGACCAATTTATTTGTGTAAATTATGTAACATTTCTCGGGTTATTATTTTCCAAACAAATACATAGTAAAAGTTAAATAATGCTGATTAACAATATTTACACGTGTTAACTAGGGACGGTCGGTCGTACACGAGTGTCACGGTAAACAAAAATATTCCGAACAGGTGCAAAATTCGTAAAATATGTTCTATTTTTTTAATGCTGTAATTGCAAACCGAGTTGAAACATTGGAAACATTTTTTTGGTAAATTTTTTCCACATGAAACGATAGAAAAAGCTAAAAGTAAATCTTGAACAACTATATTATTTATATTTTCATACAAACATTGAAATAAGTTTGGCTATTTTTTTTAATATTTTTTGGCATCTAATTAGCTACTGTTTAAATATTTTGATTATTTTCAAGGCATGGAAAGGAATAAGATTAATGGATAAATGAGTTACTCTGCTAGCATATCTTGAAAGAAGTTTGGTTGATACTTGGTTTCATGAAGGGTTCTCTAAAGGATGTACGGTTTTTGAAAGATGTCAAAGTTAAAACAAATATCTTCAAACTAGTTAACATTCCGTTTAGACTTAGTAGTAGACGACTTAGTTCTTTTTTATTATTTATATTTTCTTTTCTTTAAATATTCCATTTTATGAATGCAAGATTTACTTTTTTATTCATAGTCTACTGTTTTATTTAATATGGTACCCACGTTTTATTATAACAAAACTAACTGTCCCAGCCACGTCTTGCTGTCACTCAATAAAGGATGTCTTACACCTTTTCTCATGTAACTTCTTATATAATCGGGTTAATTCTTTCTTCGAAGATGATTTATCACCTGTTCTCTAGGTTCATCATCTAGACAGTCAAATTCTACAGAATGCATTGAATAAGTTAAATCTGAATGAACAGTTTTATTGGGAATCTCTTATTTTAAACCACTTTCCTCTTTAATCCACATTTTTTTGGGCCTTTTTAATTACTGTTTGTGCTTCCTTTGTTTGAGTTTTACATATTTGGGTATTAAATTCTTCTTAAGACATTCTTTGAAAATATTTATTTTTAACGTTCTTAGAATCCAGCGCCAACTAGTGGGTGTAATTGCAACCTAGATGTCTAACGATATTGAAGAATTTTATCGATGAATTAACTTACACCGCCATCTATGAGAACTTCATTAAACTAAACAGTAAATAAACATTTAATTTATATGTGTTATTGGTTTATATTCATATCCAGTAAGTTAGACGAAATTACGGGTACATGTAAAATTTAATTGAAATTGGTTCAAAAGTTTTGGAGTTTATTGACAACATACATCGTGACACTAGATTTATATCTTATAACTTTAATATTTGTCACTATTTTTGTAATGAAAATCAAACAAACGGGTTGTGGATAGTTAAAAAAGCATGCATATTTTTATTATACTAGAGTAGATTAGATTACAGAATAATTCAATTTCTAACATTTCTGACAAAAATGTTTCCTAGCTTTCTGAGCCACTTAAACTGGTAGGATCGAATTTGTTTTTCTAAAATAACGTCCTAGTTTATTTTGACATTTTCCTGGTAATTTCATAACCTGAAATCTCGCACAAATGTCGAAATAATGCGAGAGCCAACCTTGTAACACTCATCAAAGTCGCTTTTAAAAATTTATAATTCCATTCAAACAACGTTGCCTATTACACGCAAAAAACAACTAAAATACTTCTTTTAAGCAAATTTGCTTTCAATTGTTAGAAGACTTAAGTACTAATAATTAAACTATTTTATTTATAATGTTTAACCTGATGAATTAGCAGAACAAATGTTTTTTGCTTACCAAGCTGTGATCTAATCAAGTTTCCGTTTTCAATTAATGGTTGAGACGCTGTCGATTAAATATACAATAAAAAATAGTGCTTTACAGTCTTGCATACATTCACTATAACCTAACCTATTGTTTAAATCATATTTATTCTACGAGGAGGAACTGCAACATGTTATTTTTATTCTAATTTAATTACATATTATAGAAAGTTTTTCGATACCTACACTTTTGGTATTTGAGAAATATATTAGTTGACTTGGCAACGTCGCTTTCGGAGTAAAAATACAAGATAATTATTTGAATTAAGAAAAAACATGTTGTTTCGTCTCAGATTTCCGACAAACTAAGTTTCCCACTTTTAAAAATTAGGGAATGAGGTCACGTGTAAAAATAGTTGATAAATTTAAAGTTTTTGTTCGTTGACAATCTTTTCAGAAAACGTTTACTACGCTACTATGATTATTGCGTAATAAATAATGTATTATTTTTAACATAAATTTACAATTTCCGTACATAATATTCACAAAATATCTCCCACACGAAATCAGTCGAATATTAAGGAAGTGGGACAACGACTATACTGAAATATTTCACTGGTAAATCTCTCACTGGTTAGTAAATGGAGTACATTGTACACTGGTTTCTATTTCGCACTAGTTACTATGGAAACTAGTGCACAATGTATACCTACTTTTAATTTGTTCGTAGAAAAAGCATAGTGTGCCAATCTTGCAGAAATTCTATTTCACACTCATGTGATTGCACATCGTATGGAATAGATTACAGGCAAAATTGTAACTTAATCAATTAACCAAATTTAGAGCTTGGCGTAATAAGAAAAAGCCAGAAAGAGAACTAGGTAGCATATGAAACAGTAGTCGCCAATGATTATAGCACAAGTTGAAAATATAGTTATTATATGTAAGAAGGAAAAAGGATAGTTTTAGACTTAAATAAAGGCTAAACATTTGGAAAACAGATAAAGTATTCCAAATTACATTAACAGAAAAAGAATTCTGGGTCAACATCACTTCCACTGCTATCTCTTGTGACTCTTCCTTAGGCTATAGTCCTTCTATCCGTCCTACGTATCTGATGAAGTCAGTAAAGAGACCTTATCTGCAGTACGGACTCTGTTAGTTAATTGTTTCCATATGTCTATCAAGACAACTTTGTCCAGTCCTAACACAATTCACAGGTCCTGTTTGCTCAAATTTTTAGAAAGATGATCCATGGAAAATAACTTTGAGTGTCTTAAACTTTCTAAACAGTAAGAACATCTCATTAGCTATATCTAGGAATGGCCTGGACCTATAAGTGTTCCTTCTGCACCTTTGCTGGCTAAAAGAACCGCTTCAATGCCAATATTATAAGGATAGAGATCCTGAAGGCATTTCCAAACTAACTTGGAGTTGATCTAATTTGATTTCAGTGACTTTAGCGCCACCTGGCTAGTGAAAATGATTTTGTAGGTTTATTACTGTAAACTGGAACGTTAATCATCTCTTGCAGAAACTTCTCTGTTTACAGGAAAGGAAAAGGAACGTAAAATAGGTAGAGTAGAAGAGATGCTCAAATAAAAGAAAGAAAGACCAGGAAGCCGTGGAAGAAGACAACCTGGAAATAAATGATCTATTATAGAATAAGTAGCTGGCAAATGTCTCACCCACTTCCATTGTTTCCTTTTAACACTCAAGATGTTCTGACGATATCTCTCGCAGATCTACAGTTTATGTTATTCGTAAAATTGAAAGTTTGTAACAAATTTGGCACCTGCTAGGTTAATCACAATTAGTAGAAAACAAAGTAGTAATTTTAAGAGGAAATCGTTAATAATTTGATAAAAACTGTTTTCAAATTTCATTTCTAAGTGTTTATTTACATCTGCCTAAATTTCATTCTTTCAATAAAGCAGTGGATTATATAAAGATAAAAACATTGTTTTAAAATACAATCTTCTCGAATATATCCCTATTATTTTGTTTCTATGTCGTGTTGCGTAAGATGTGAAACAATTTGAAATCCACAGAACAAAAAGTATATACACAAAGAATTTTTTCCTCGTCATATTTTGTAGCGTTAACCTCAATACTTTTGTAATCTTTATTGTTGGTAAATAACAATAATTTGTTTGTTTCCGTCGTTTTGCATAAATTTAATATTAAAAATATAAATAATGGAATATATTTTATACAATTTTCGTAGAATGTTGTCGGTTAAAAATTATTATTCAGTCAAGGATGTGTCGTTCGTTCAGTAGAAAACGAAAGGTCTCGTATATTCTACCGAGAATAAGTTGTTGTTTTTTTTTCAGGTCTCGTATAGTTTGCATACGCATAAATTCCGTAAAATGAGGTTAAAAAAAATGTACCTTATAAAAGGAAGTCGGTATTTCGTATACTTACTAGATTATGTAAGCAATACTTGCTCAAAGTTGATTCGTATGTAGGTTAAGGCCAGCAACTACTGAAAAAAAAAATAAATGTTATGTTATGTGTGTGTAAAATGCATACCTGTGTTCTTTTGATCAGCGGCGAACAATACAATTATAAAAATACTTAGCTGATATTAACTTCTACAATTCTACAATTTTCGGTATTATCATGAAGTTAGTTTCAATTATCAAAAATAATAATCAAAAACAAACGATACTGTATTCTTCTGCAGGGCTCTACATACTCTGTTTGTCAATTTTAAGAGCGCCTTTGATTCACTAAATAGAAAGAAAATGCTAGAACAACTGATGGAACTTAAAATACCATCTAAAATTAGGAAGTTAATAGAAATGAGCCCAGACAACACAAAAGCTACAGTCACATTCCAGGGAATGACAACAAGGGAATTCGAAATCAATAGTGGAGTGAAACAAGGCGACGAAATATCACCAATATTATTCAATTTAGTATTGGAAAGAATGCTTAGTCTTTACAACAAAAACTTCATGACCAACCACATACAAATAGTTGCTTATGCCGATGACATAACCATAATATCAAGCACAAAAGCGTCACTTATCAGAGGTATAGATAGATTGGTCAAAGAAGCTAGAACATTTGGCTTGCAAATAAATGAAGACAAGACTATGTATATGAAACGAACCAAGAAAATAAAAGAAAAATTAGAAGAAAAGGTCAATTACATTATGAAGTATTGGTCGAATGGGAAAAAATCGTTAGACATGTTGATCAATTACGTCCCACAGGGTATTCCGACCCAATTTGTTCAAAATCGGTCAGCCCTTATAGGGTTGAACATACAGGTTCACCACTAGAACAATTTGATACAGGTTGTAAAGAATTTATTGAAGGAAATGATGATGGGGTAGATCAACACTTAAGGGAAGAGTACATCGACTCCTGATGCTGACAATCCAGAACAATCTTCGGGTTATTCATGTATCTCAAATGCAATTCCAAATAAAAATTCTGAGAGTCGTAACATTGAAATTGAATCCCCAAGTGGCACAATTACTCAACAAATACCTTTAAACGTTCGTCGATCCACCCGAAAAAGGAAACCAGTGAAATTTTGAATATATGGACGCGAGGAAGTGTCCAATATTACTAGTTGCTAAGTATATTCAGTTAGTTGTTGTTTGACAGGAAATGTCATATTTTTAATTAATGTATCTTTCAACTACATTAAAGATTGTATCACTGGTTTTCTAATTATTTTAATGTATTAATACGTATGAATACATAACAATTACCTAGGGGTGACCATCGGTAAAACAGGGAAAGATAGAGTTGCAGGAAGAATTTTAAGAGGTAACCAAGCATACGGGAAAAACAAGGCTCTGCCTGCTGAGAAGTAAACAACTAAAGATAAAAACCAAATTAAATATCTATAAAACTCTCATAAGACCTGTCGTAATATGAGGTCTGTTCCAACCAAGCCGAGAACCGTTCTAAAATAGTAATTTTTGTGCGCAGTGGTGTAGTGAGTTGCGCAGTGCACTAATTTGGTCTCGTGAGTGGTAATATTACCGTTCTAGAACGGTTCTTTGCTTGGTTGGAACAAACCTATGGACACAACCATAATAAATCAAAAAGAAGAAGATTTAAAAAGATTTGAAAGAAAAATAGTTAGAACGATGCTAGGCCCAAACATAACAGAAGATGGACAGAGAAGATTAAAGACGAATGCAGAAGTAGAAGAAAGGTTGAATGGGGAAAACATAGTTAAATACATAAAAGCACTTCGACTAGAATGGCTCTTGAAAAGAATTTCCGTTTGGACACTGCTAAGACCGAGAAGCAGAGGAAGACCGAGGAAAAGGTGGTGGGACGAAATAGAAGATCTCAAGAATTTGAACATTAAAAATTGGAAAACAAAATGTAGAGATCGGAACGTATGGAGAAGGATAACAGCCACAGCAAAAACACATAAACTAGGGTAAAACGAGGAATAATCCACCTCGACTAGAAATTGGATTCCAAAAATGCTTCCTGAAGCCATAACTCCTTAGAATTGTTAGGCGCTGATGATGATGATTCTTCTGAAAAAGGTCAAAAAATGGTGTCAAAATTTGTTCTCTATATCGCACTTGATGTACCTAGTGTAACGGGTCTTCTACGAAGTAAGGGCCCAATAATCCATCTTTTTGACAGTTTGTTAGAATAAACAATGTTTAAAAATACCATGACAACTATTGTAACCTGTTTCATATGACGCGATTATATTTCACATGTTTCCTGATTTCAAATTATACATTAAAAAAATGTAATCGCTGCGGACACTCAATCTGGATTTCATTTAAATTGTATTGATTGGATTTGTTGAAGTTTATTCTACACACGTGTCACGTACGCTACTGACTTTTAAACAAATGCACGTTTATAAATTATCATTGCCCAACTGTCACTACAATACCGCTGAAGTAGAGTTTACATTACTTTTTATCGGTGATTTTATTGATATAATTTATTATTTGATTAACCCAATTAAATAGCACTTTTTTTTTCTTACAACTTACGCATATAAATAAATAAAGAAAACCAGGTCACCTTTGGAATTGTATAATAATAACTATTAAATTTAAAGAAAATCTGCAAGTCGTTACAGAATAATTGGCGGAAAAGTTAATTGATCTTTATCAGTTATCAGTTAAAATAATATTGTCGTTTTTTCGGGTATACAAGGATATTTTACAACCTCTTAATTTTAATTTTAATCCAATTAAAATTTCACAATCAAATCAACTAAATTTGTTGGTCTCTTGTAGATTGACCAAGGAGTTTTTTCAAGAGAGGCCTCTATACGGTTTCTGAATTTTTGGAGGGTTCTATGGACATTTGAGAGATTATTGCGCCGTATATAATAGTGGTATAAGATTTAACAATTATTTCTTTTTTCTTCTGTAGAAAACTAGGCCATGCAGAGCAAAATAAATAAATGTCTTATCCAAATCTTTTAGTTCACTACAGAGCAGCTACTCAAGTAACTATTTGTTCTTCATTCCTAATACATAACAGGGAACAATTGGAGTCTTGAATATTTTACTCTTGATGCCTTGACATTCTTATCCTATTTTTTAAATTACTAACTAATGCTTTGAACCCATGATATATTTAAATCCTGTATAGCTAGTCCACAAGACAAAGGTTTAATTGTACATTTGTATTTTGATTAATGTTAAATTAAATAAAACATTAATAACATTGAAACTAAAACCTTTTAAAACAAAACTTCCACAATTTATTCAAAATATTGATTTTTTAACTTTCAGTTGTTTCAGTAAAAACTAGCATCGTCAGATTGACATATTTAAAATCGAAGGTATGATCCATAACTCAAATGTGGCTGTTATCAAAGATCAATAAAACGCCAAGTCAAACCACAATAAATTCAATGTTAAAACTATAAAAATGCGACTAGTTTCCGTCTTAGGCCATCATCAGACTAAAATGTAAAAAAGTCAATGCATTTGTACAATATTAAAAGTTACATCAGACAAAATATATGAATATGTAGGTAAATAAAAAATGAAATATAATAATTTACAGAGTAAAATGATATAAATAAGTTATTAATTTAAAATAAACATATAGGAAACATAGAGGGACAAAACGGGATTTTTAAAAAACAACTAAAAGGCCAAAAGAAAGGACTTAAAATAATGAAAGGATTGTAACATTGTCATACCTAAACAATGTAGGAACATCGAAAGAAGAAATAAGAGTATATTCTATTTTATATAATATTTACCTACATATTCAAATATTTTGACTGATGTAACTTTTAATATTGTACAAATGCATTGACTTTTACATGATAGCCTGATGATGGTCTAAGACCGAAACTACATTGAATTGAATTTATTATGGTTTGACTTGGCGTTTTATTGATATAAGACATATTTAAGTTACTTACTTTTTTTTAAGGTAACTACCTGATGTTGATTAAGTAGGTAACTTCAATATTAATGCAATTCATGAAAACTTCTGAACATATAAACTAATTTTACAAAAAAATTAAATGTTTTTACTAAGACTTAGTTACAATTATTTATGCAGATACCATAATTGTAAGAATTTAAAATAATTTCATTAAATTAAGAAATTTTATTTTTGTATTTGTCAACCAAAATGTTTGCCCTATTAATTGTGTAGATATTTTTAAAAATATAAAATATTATGGAATCTTAAGTAATTCAATTAATTAATTTGGGTTATTTATTGATCTTGAATTTGTCTACCTGTTACCATTCAATTGGTTTTATATGACCAAGAAGTATTTATTGAAATTCTAACCGGAAACTCACTATTTCCTTGACCTAAAAAAGTTTCCTTTTCATACAATCCATGAACGCTAGTTGCTTCACGTTTTAAACAGAGGTGTATCTGCTAGTACAGCCAAATCAATTAAAATAAGTTTATTGTACCAAGCCATATTTTGTGGAAGTCTATCATATTTATCGTAGTATATAGAGGAAACAAAAGTTTAACAAATCTATTCACTATTTTATTGAAATATTCAATTAACATAAAGTCAATTAAGATATTTATTAAATTTATTTAAATATCTAGAATGAGCTTGTATCCTCAATTTACATACTAATAACGTACCTGTTTTTGCAATTATACACATAGGGTTACCTTAATCCCTTAACACCCCTAACGTCCACAATTATTCTCGTTAAAATCGAAAAAAAATATTTTAAAAATCGTATTATGACTACTTATCCTTTACCTAAGAAGATTAAAATATGATTAAAAGAAATTTCTTAATACTGATATAAATAACTACGTGCCCTACTGATTTAGGGTTGTTTATATTTTTAGTAAGATGGACTTAAACAGAGAATTAGGTTTTGACTAATCAAATTTTTCAGAAACGTATGATTGATGAGTATATTAATTATTATTTTCTGTTTCAGTTGATAAAGAACAAAATAACTACAACCAGCTCCATCAACTACTATCAAGACAAAGGACAGACCTTCAGCATCCAAATTTATGTGATTATGGTAGGCGAAAATCTGTTTACCCCCCTACCACTGGTACGTACATACCAATAATAATTTGAATTAAATTATAATTTTATGGATTTCTCGCGGTGTTAAGAGTGTAAATATAATCAACCATTTAGGGAAAATGGTTAATCTTCTTATAAAAGTAGTTGTGTACATTGAAACCGTATATTTTGGTCATCGGGGTTTGAGAGTTGACACACAATATGGGGTGGTTAGTACAATACGTACAGCTGTCCACGAAAAACTTCTTCAATTGAAATGACACAACCCTTTTTGATGTTGCACAACGAAAATATTAACTCGCACCTTTTTGTTTGAATAAAGTAGAATGCCGCAAGATCAATATTGTTTCTTTGAATCAATGAACCTTATCCGTCTCGAAAGCGAACTTGAAAAAGCGTCTTTCTAAGATTTATAAAGAAGTTAGTGTGTGGTTTAAGGTTTGACCTTTACTGCATTTTCCGTTAATAACTACAACTTGTCTTGTGTCTGTTTCAATTAAAAATGATATAATAAATGATATATATCAAGTTACTGACATAATATTATTGTTTTGTGTTTGTTTCAATTAAAAACTCAATTGTATTGGCGGTATTTTGAGCAAAACGACTACCCCTAGTCTGGATCGATAATAAAAATATCAGAAATGCAAATTTTTACCTGCAAAATCGAGTTCATCGAATATAACCGGTAACTTATACAAATTTCTGTTGTTTGTTCCCCTATCAGTCTTTTCAGCATTTTTAAGTGAAAAATTATACAACAAAAATGCACCCTTCGAATGCAAAGAAGGGCTTGTTCGTCTCCCGAAAAATTTATTACATTACAAAGAAACCCTATCGGAAAAATTACATCAAACTAAGACCGAAACTAGTTTTTAAATGACCGCTTATATATAAGTTTTGGAACAGGAACTTCTTTTTTTCCGTTTTTAAATATCCTAGTTCTGACCAGTGGTCAAGCTAAAGGGATGTCTGGTTTGATGATACAACCCTTAAAACTAGATAAATACCCTGTGGGAAAGTAGTCGTTTAATATCCGTTGCACGTATTTTTGATCGAGTTCGTACCAGTGAAATTTGATAATCCCCAAGAAACCGTTAGATCTCATTAAGGGATCGGTGCATTTTTAAAATCGATATTGTTTGCAGAAAGTTTTTGATGACTTGTCAATGAACAGATGGATCTGTGTTCTCATTTGTTAAGTTGTCTTTAATTAATTCGTTGTATAATAATTGCATAAATAAGATACAAGAAAAACAACAAATACATTGATGTGAAGATCAGCAAGTTTCAAGTTTTATAAATGGTTTTTACATATCATTGCATAGTAACAATCCTAGGGATAATAGTATCTAGAATTTAATATGGCTTGTCTTGTCTTTTTAAATACTTGGTCCACTCTATTTATACAGTGTGTAAAAGCCAAATGGAATAAATTCATTATTTCGGTTACTGTACATATTTATAAAAAATCCCGAAACACGTCAAATTTAAATTATAACTTGACATTCTTTAACGTGAAAATGCAAAGGGAAGTATAGGCTTGTGATATATCATTTGAAAGGTATCTTCATTCTCCATTCAACCATTTAATTGTTTTTAAATTTGATGCAAAAAAAATTTTTTTTTTTCGGGCTGAGATGGGAAACTCATGTTCGATGCAAAAATTAACATAAAAAAAATTAAAATCATGTTGTTACCGAAATTCGCTAAAATATACTCGAAACTTATTACAATATACTTAAAACTTATTTCCCGTTTAGGTCTTGATAATGAGAAAGTGAACAAAAACCATAGCAATGTGGTTTTTAGATGGTAACCATTAAAAAACTTTAAAGAATTTCCTTGGCAACGCTATTTTAACAAGCAGTAGTAAATTGTTTTATTTAAGTTGTCATTGTTGTAATTTAAGTATAAAGTTTGTTCAATTCAATTCTGAAAAATGGTTAGATTAACGAAATGCATAAAATAACAGTTTTACAAATGATTGGTTACGGAGATAACATCCGAACACAACAGGAAGTAACTCGCCTATTTCATGAGAAATTTCCTAATTTACCGCCTACATCCCAAGGAACAATAAGTAAAATAGAAAAGTAGTTTCGCGAGTTTGGTCATGTAAGGCAGATAAAAAAAGCAGCTGCCAATGCACTGAGTGATGAACTCAAATTAGATGTGTTGCTTTTGCTTGAGTTTCAGGAAAACCCACATACATCGAGTAGACAGGCATCCACTACATTCAATGCTAGCCATACATCGATAGCAAACATATTAAAAGAAAATAAATTGCATCCGTATAAGATGATACCTACTCAGGAGCTCATGGAAGACGATTTTGATAGGAGAACTTTTTTTTGTGAGCAAATGATGGACATGTTGGATAACAATATTGTCCAATTAGAAGACGTTATGTTTTCTGATGAGTGTACTTTTTTACTTAACGGTCATGCTAATCGGCAAAATTGCCGCTACTGGTCCACGGAAAATCCTCACTGGATGAGAGAAGAACACACTCAATGCCCTCAAAAGGTTAATGTTTGGGCAGGGATTGTAGGGAACAATATCATTGGTCAATTTTTTATTGAGGGCAACTTGAATGGCAACAATTATTTGGCGCTACTTCAAAATGATGTCATTCCAACGTTGGCAAATTTATATCCTGATCCAGGTAACCCTCAAGTTCCAGCGAATACGATATGGTTTCAGCAGGATGGAGCACCACCACATTACCAACTTAATGTCCGGCAGTACCTCGATACAATATTTCCCAATCGGTGGATAGGGAGGCGAGGATCGATTGAATGGCCAGCGCGATCACCTGATCTTACATTATTAGATTTCTTTTTATGGGGATATGTGTACAAAACTAAACCTTCTGATTTAAATGACTTAAAAGAACGAATAACGCTTGCGATTAGGTCGATCACGCCTGATATGTTAAATAATGTTAGAAGACAGTTTTATTTGAGATTAGGATGTTGCCAAGACGTTCGCGGAGAACATTTTGAACATCTACTTCATTAACATTCATAGTTCTTTTTCGTGTTCTACATTTTATTACGTTTTGCATTACATTTTAGTTTTTGATTGTATTGTAGCGAACGTCGGTAACAACATGATATTAACTTTTTTTATGTTAATTTTTGCATTTAATTTAAAAACAATAACATTTTTGAATAGAGAATGAAGAGACCTTTCAAATGATATATCACAAGCCTATACTTCCCATTTAAAAAATTGGGGGTTGTACCTGTCATTCTAAGGGGGTTGAAGGTAGGGGTTGCATTTTCACGTTACAGAATGTCAAGTTATAATTTAAATTTGACGTGTTTCGGGATTTTTTATAAATATGTACAGTAACCGAAATAATGAATTTATTCCATTTGACTTTTACACACTGTAGATTCTGATATTACCTAGAGCTAGTCGAGCAATTAACAGTGCATTCTGATGTTAGAGTTACACAAATATCAACACAGATTAGGAAATATGGAAGTTACGATTAAAATTTTCTAAAAATTCAAACATTTTTGAGTACAGTGAAAAATCAGGAGTGTTATTTTTATGATAAAATAAATAAATAAACAAAAAAAGTTTCAAATATAAGTACAAAATGAATTATTTTATTTATACCGCTTAAAAACTAATTTTCAAAAAGATAATAATTTTTTTTAGCTAATCTTATTTCTTTTAACGATAAAGATATTAGTTGCAACGAGTTTATGCAAACCAAATTTGAAAGCTGGATCTGTACCAAACATATTTCAGCATTGGAGTTTTATTAGAGTTTATTATTACTCCTGTTTTTGATAACTTGTAGATTTTCTTACCATTATTTCAGTAAAATAAGAAAATTTAAACTAAATATATTTTAAAAAATATTTAAATTTTTTTTCAAACCTCATTTGACTACGAATGAGAATTTATGTTAAGAAATTCATTGAAATCTCTCAATAGGAAACTTTGTAAACTTTCTGCATCCGCATTTTTATAGCTAGTTGCTGTTTAATAGAATCGCAACTTATTATTTATCACTTTCTAACAAATAATTGTTAATTCTCTCTTTAATTAATGACTGTGTGGCCTGTAACGCGACAGTGACGTAGGTGATTTTTTTAATCTAATTATTAATTAAAGGTAAAAATAAATATTTTTTAAACTGGTACTTATTGGTTAATTCAAATCTACTGGTAGGTCTAGATGGTGATTCAAATTTCTATTATCAGCTGTTATAACCTTTTGCGTTTGCTGTGTATGTACACAATAACCCTGTTTTCGATGTTTTTCTGAAAAATAAACCCTTTCGGACACGTGTTCGGCAAGGGTTGCGCGGTTATTAGGCAAATCCAGAAAGACCCTTTGCCCACATCTGCTCAAGAAATGCGTATTATTGAAGAAAAATGTGCAATGTGTGAAAGTGTGGGTGCATTAATCAGGTTGCAATGCCAATAAGGGTGTCAATTTTGTATCAAATAATATGTTATTGACGAAATTCGGCAGCTGGGTTCCCTTATTTTGGAATATAGAAACGTCGGTTTGTGTAATAATAGTTTATTGAAATATTCTGCAAGACTATAAAACCAGATGCCAATAAAAATACCGTTGTAAATATAAAAAAAATAATTCATTAATTTAAATTTACTAAACTTAAAAAACATCAGTTGCTATTATAGAAATCTCCCTATCATATCTACCTCGTTTAAATATCCTCAATCCGGAATCCCAAAGATTATAAAAAGGATTTTGACCAACGGCAAAAAAACGCACAAAGGATATCTATTACATTGTTTTGGTCGAAATGGACCAGGTCTCATTGTCCCGACCTTTTATCAGGTGTTAGATCTGTTGTAGAGAGCTACTTGTAATTGCATTGTTGTGAAAATATTGCGCAGATACCTGAATGGGCCATCTAGTACCTTTCTTAATGCGTTTAGCCATTTTACATACCCGAGATGTCTGCAGTTCTTTGTGTAACGTGCGACGAAAGAGTTAAAAGAAGAAACATTTTCTACCTAAGAGGATAATCTAGTAGATTTTGACTCGTGATAAGGATAAAGAGATTTGTATGAATAAATTAAAAGGTTTTAAGCTGTTAAAGCTGCAAGCGTTTTTTGAAGACGATGTTTTTTGTGATATTTCGAATTTGGGAAATAACTTTCATGTTATATACCAGTAGTTACTGATTCTTTAATAAAAGTCAAAACAAAAAATTAAACTATATTACTGAGAAGGTATTTTGGATACTTTTGTAAACAAAAAATAGTCTTAGTCGCAAAGATAGAATGAAAACGTATTAAAAATCGGTACATAGCTTAAATTTGTTAGCGAGTAAGCGACTGGAATTTGATAGAACAATTTAAAAAACAACAAATCTAAGATACATTCTACTTTAAGTGTACTATTATTAACATGTTACAATGTTACTGTTTTTTTTCACATGCTAAATAATTATTCTTGCAAAAAGTAGAGGGATATTACTGTCAAACAGATTGAATTGCAACAAAGTTATCAAATACACCTATAGCTTCCTTAATTTAATGATTTGTAGAATCTATACATTAATAATAAACTATTTTAGTTAATAGAAAATATATTTGACTTGTTCTACTTATTCCATATACTAGCTGCACCCAGAATAATTTAAATATTTACCATACTTCTTCCAAACTAAGATTCTGAAAAATAGCTTTCTTCTTCTAAAGACACAGAAATAGCATATAAGTATAGACAGATATAATGAACATATACTAAGTGACATAAAAATCTCGAAGCCATGCCTGACAACACCTAACCACGGTGTCTACACTTCTTTGCACTCTAACTGCAATTTCCCGAAAAAGAAAATCCAGGTTTCCGAAGTCCCACTAAACGACCCCTATCAAACTCACTAAGTTGACGAAATTGTACAGGTCTCCATATCCTAGGCATCGTAACCAATGTAATCGTTATGTGACACTTAACTGCTGGTTTATAATAATTTTTATTCTGCCATTTTGCATTTACATTTTGTTTTTTCAAGATACCTAACTACTTTATTAAGTAGTGTTAGGACTACACCAAGTAAAAATACATAACAATATTAAAGCCTAGATATTTATAGTCCTAAGGGATTATCCTGGATGTATTTTCCTCTGCAATGATATAGAAAAACCAGGAAAAAACTATATCATACCGATCTTTACAATAACTTAATTTATTTCTGTTACAATTTAAAGTGGTTAATGAACAAATAAATCTTGTTCCCCACTATTAAACTGTTTATTTTGATCGAGTCTTGATATGAATCTTTTACAAGATTATCTAACTCTTGGTGGGAAGAGCGAAAATCAGCCAAATTTGCTATGTCTTCATAATTAGCATCATTTTGTAGTGAACTTGGAGTTTTTTCTAAGGGTTCAGATGTAGGAGAAACAGTCAAGATGATTTTATGATCCTCGCGAAATAGTTGGTTACAAATTTTAAGTGAACTTTCATTAAAAACTCGCCTTTGTCTCGGTCTCGGAATTACTACCCTAGCATACTTAGAATGAGAATGTTTTTTCTCCAAGTTCTTCAGCACTTCTTCATTTTTCCAGCACCTAAACGCGTGTCCCACATCATCCTCTACTTTACACCTTTCACACACTCTTAGTCTCTCTCTTTTCCCATTTTTGTGAAGATATCCTGCTCTTGACCCATGCTCAGTTAAATGTCATCTTAACACAGTGATTTTGAACGTTTTTGGGTTATGAATAAAAAGTAATGATAAAAATTAAGTGTAAGTGACCTATACAATTAACAGTAACAGACAAAAATTTAAATTTCTAAGCAAGTGTTTAAGAATCTTCTTCAGTCATTGAGTTTCATGTTTTGGAGGCAACCCGTGCTTCTCCACCATACAAACATTGATGTGACAGTTACTCGTGTTTTGACAACCGCACCGAAATACCTATGCAAATCGAATTTGATGGAAAAATTCGTTTGGCAACAAAAGTGACACGATTTTTTTTTCGTGTCATTCTTTTCCTTACAGCGACGTGAAATGGCGACGATCAAATAAATCAAAACACATTTTTTGGTGTTGAATTCGTATGCAAATTCTTGTGACACCCGAACGTCCAAAGGAATAACCCGAAGTTCTCACGTAGGATATATCTTTTTATCAAAAGCACTAACCAACGGTCAATGTAAGGTAACGACATAATCTGGATGCCTCCAATCGGTCAATTTATCAGTTCTAACAACTTAAAGGGTAAACTGTGGCGAAAACTGGTCTGGTCATTCGTTGAAGAATGACCCTGTCTCGTATAATAGATATGATTAATGGGCAAAAAGGTCACGAGGTCAGGCCGGACATAGAGGGATGGACCGGATGAATTTAAAACCTGTTCGGTTGTAGGGTTTTTCCACATGCTATTGGGGTGTGTTGTTTATTTACTACCCTTTCCAACAAAGACTGCGTAACTAATGACAACCGGCCTGGCGCTATACTTTTTACTTCTTTTTAAAACCCTTCTGTTCGTACACGTTTACCCTTATTTAATTACTAGGAATCCTTGAGGATATCTAGGAAATTTATTTGATTTTTTTTTATATCTAATAGCCCTCTGGGAACTCGATGGTTGTCCAGAAGTTTGTTAAACAACTTGTGTTTAACTTCACAAACAATTAATAAACTTCATCCTTTTATAAAAAAATATAACCAGCAATCAAACTAAAAGTAAAGTTAATCCCTTCTATTAATACTATAAAACCCTTTTCTTATATACGTAAAAGCAATCTTGACATAACCTAGAAACACTGGTAACATTTTTTTTTATTTTTCTCGAATTACCATGTTTTAATATTAATCATAATTTTTTAGGAAAAACTTCTTATATAGGTACCGAAATTCTGATAACTATATCAACATAAAAAAACCCGCAAAATTTAGTTTTAGATAATGTCGACAAAAATTAATGAGGATGTATTTGTGTGATATCACAAGTTGTACTATGTAATACATTAATTTATAATTATTACAAAAATTCCATTGGAATAAAACTAATCTGATCCTAAAATCTTATTTCAAAATTTTGTTTATTTTTTTTAATAATTGAATAGTTATTATGTAGCTATCGATTCTAGGAAGTAAATTAAATGTGTGTTAACCTTAACAGTTTTTTTAATGGATACCAGGAAAAATAGAACATAGTTTTGACACTCAGAAAATTAGCTATATCGTATGCTTTCGGAAAACTAAGAAAAAAAGAGTCAATATCAAACTAGTGTGATATTTTTTAAAAACGTACAGAACGTAATAATGAATAAAAAACTATTAATTGTGAATAAACCACCTTGTTCAATTTGATCTTTTGGTAAAATAAATGTCAAATTAATACTTTTATAAAAAAATTTTTTAATTTATTTATAATTTTCGAAATATTCCTTTGATAAAGTAGTGGTTTTAAAATAAACGTAAGTATAATTTGTGGCCTCGGCTGCCAAGGCTATTTGGCCAAGTTTCTTGTCTCTAGGAAACCGTCTGATATTATGAGAGGAAAAAATAATAAATTTAAAATAATTTTGCAGCAGTATTTTATACTATAATATAAATGCAATATTAGTAGGACCATCAGTTGATCTTATAGTTATGGTTCATGAATAAAGTAAATATTAAATCCGCTGTTGCCACATTTATCACCAAGAACACAACGCTTTAAATATCAAATACGCGAGTTTAATTATCATTTTTTTAAAGAAAATCTGCAAATCAAGAGCTAAAATTTTGGTAATAGGGTAACAGAAACAACAAAAAATGGAGAATTACAGTAGTTGAATGTAAATGAAAATATTCAAAACACTTTAACACATGACGTTTTTCAAGTTCCAATTAATTTCATCAACTATTCCAATATCCATTATACTTTTAATTTTTATGGAGCCCACGAAAAAAATTAAAATGCCATTTAGCTAGTAAAGAATCTTGTTGTTGATTCCTGAGAAAGGTGGTTACTTGATTTTAATTAATTATATTTCCATGCAATATTTAAACTTATGTGAATCCTAATTTTTAAGATCAACAATTAAAATAAATTTTTATGAATAAAGGTAAAAATTTCATAATTATAAAAAATATAAAATATTGGGGTTGTAGGAAAAATCGTGTACTTTACTCGTTGGAAAGTGTTAGTTCTGCGAGTACAAGAGTGGATTGAAAACCAGTTTTGTTTCCTTTTGAGGTAACTGTAACCACATTTTACATATTTTTGTTGTGTATTGAAACAACTTCAGTTCACTGTTTATAGATGAATTTAATTTGTCATTATGAGATTATACATCTTGGTATCCAATAACAAAAATTATGAAATTCGCTTAAGCTACACTGTTTTAATAACGTTATAAACTTGTTTACTCATATATTGCTGATTTGACTCTAGGGTGAAGTTTTGATTCCATGTTAAATGTCTTTGTAAAAAATCTTGTAAGTAAATCGTGGCCCATTTGAGAAATACTTAATTTTCAAGTTATCTTGCGTGCTTTCCCCTATTACAATATTCAGGACTGTTTTCTGGAACATCCCAACCTATTGTAATATTTTTGCTTATGGTCAAACTAAAACTATCTCTAGATTAGACACGTAAAACAAATAAATATAAATAAAATATGTTGTTTGCCTTCTCGTACAGTTCTGTGCCGTTTTTGTTTCAGGTTCTCTTCCTCCTAGTCCAGCAGATTCTGGTGTATCCGATGTGGACAGTTCATCTTCGGGCCATACGTCGACAGATGAACTAAAAGCGAGATTACAACCGTCAATACATTCGCCAGTAGGTACTCTATTTCCGAGACATCCATTTTCTTGGAATAACGCACCTCATCATGGACAAAGGCCGCCTAACCACATGTCTCAACAATTCTACCAACCTTTTCCTACAAGTAAGTAGTTTCGTGATTTTATTTTTAATAAAATTTTGGAATATAAACGCTCCATAATTATTTGTTTGTTCAAAATTCAAATGTTTGTCTACTTCACCGTCCAAGTACTGCCTAGCAACCGTTATAAAAAAAAATATTACGTTTGGGAAGTGAACTAACGAAAATGAATATTTTTAAAACGATATAAAATAATCCGCCTAATGCGTGATTGCCGAAATATTGCACACGACACTTTTTTATCAAAAACCAAAAATGCAAATAATATGCAGATACACTTTTAACATACACCTTATCAGCGTTATTCAATAAACATATTTCAAGGTTTCCCCTTACACAAGATACTTAAGAAGCTGTAACTTAAATAGGCAACGTTGCAGCATGTTTTTTTTTATTTATACTTGACCTATCTCAACTCCTTACACATTAATTAGATTTAAAGAAACTAAAAATAGATTTTGTTAAACGGTTTTATGTACATTAACAATTATTTGAAACACATTCAAGGGCAAAAATGTCAAATCGCAACAGAAAATTTATAGCAGAATCCATTTTAATGAAATATTTTCGGCTGTTCCCACATTTCCAACAAACAACTATACCTATGTTGGCGTTCCAATTACGTCAAGGCCTTTTTAGGTGATCTAAGACTAATAGGATTTCAAGGTGATGGTATTCGACACTACTTTTATATGTCTTTCATTTACATGCATTGTAAAATTATTATTTGTTTCCATTGATTACTTTAGAATGTCAATTTTATAAAATAAACTTATCATCACCGTAATAATTCAAAAGCTAGTTGGTGTTATTTACCCAGGGAAATTTATTGTATTTGGAACACCAAACCAATAACCGTTGAACAGTGACTTCCAGTATTTATTTATAAAATTAACTTTTTTATTGCAATGACAATGGTGAGTTGAATGACTTGAAACAGCTGTCAAAAGTTAATTATTTAAATAAATGTTGGAAATACTGTATTGTAACCTAAATAATATCTAGGAGAATCTGATATTTAAGACTAACCATAAAATAATTAATAAATGTTTGCAATTGAAGACAGCTTTGTTAAATTTATTTTAAGTAATTTTTACTGCAGTTTCTTACAAAAACAGGGTTACCAGTTGATATTATTTCATAGACTATATAGTTTTAACCACTACTTAGGTATATTTGTTTTAAATAATTGGCTTTAGTTTCCATTCTGTACACTCCTTATGATAATTGTTAATAATCCGGTATCTTTTAAAATTGAAACTATTAAAAATTCGCAATGGTCGCCAATGGAATTGGCGAATAAATATTGTGTGTCTATTGTTTGTCGTTTCCTCATAGAAACCGAAAGTCTAAGCATTCGCCCGACGGCGATCTATTTTTAAACGGAGTAGTGACATTGGCCGAGGTCAGTTTTACGTAATTTAATAAAAAAAAATTGCGCCGTTTCTTTTTAGTTCGTCCGTTGTAATATAATCATCGTATAATTTCTGTTTCTATAGAAAATCTATCCGTCGATAATTAACTACAAACGTAAAGGATTTAAAGTTTGAAATAAAAGTCCAATTCTCATATCAGTTGTATTAAAACGTTTAAATTTTGTTACATCCTGTTGAACAGGTTAAAGCAAAACATACAATAAAAAAAAGAGTCTATTGTCAATACCAGACGTTAGGTAAATATGACTTAAAAAAATTCTTATCAACTATACGCAAAATAAACAGGATTTTTTTTATTTGCTCGAAGAAAGCTGTATGAACATTAAATGAGATGCAACCTTTGAAACTGACCTGCCTTTGCCATTTTTTGATAACACCGTTTGATAGGACACATTTCAATATTTGGACTGCGAATTAAAATTGTTATCAACAAAAGCATAGGCGCCACCGGATTAAATTTGTTTGTTAAAAGATTTCAAGTGTTATAAACACATGAAATGAAGGAGGATTTTTAACAAAAATACCTAACCTCACATTTTTATTTATCTCATATAATAATAACAGTAGACATATTCTAAATTTAAATAACATTATGGTATTGTACACATCAGCACAATATAGGATTTAAGTGAAATAAAGTAGAAAAATTAAAATAAATAAATAGAAATTATAGGTAATTAAGAAAACAGGGAAGGTGTTAAAGTTGTTGAAAGATAAAACCTCACTTTTTTTGACTTACATAATATTAATAAAAGACAAATTTAAGTTATTGTAATCATCAGTGAAATATAGATTTCAATAATTACGTGGGTTTTTAATTTGTTTATACTGGTTCTAGAGCCAAAAATATTTAAAAATAAGTATCATTACATCTTTTTTTATTCAATTTAAAACGTATCGTCATAATTAGCTAACAGTTCTAATATTTCATCCATTATGAGCGGATTGGTAAAATTTGTTCAATATTTCAGTTTGGATTTTTCTCTTTTTCCTATGGGTGTGTTACATGTTGCCTATATTTCGAAGTAGTTGGTTAATAAATAAAATAAGAAGTAATTTCTTGTCGTAAAATTGTAGTTCATTTAATTGCCTTAATCGTTTTTCAACTTTAGCGATATTGCTTGATCTCTTGGTATTTTTTATTACACAGATTTGCTTCAAACTATATTTTAATATAATGAGTTTTCTGCAATAAATAATTCGGTAGGTATCCGCCAATGTGATTTGCGATTGCCTTAATAAATATAAGATAAAAAAATAAATCGAAAACATTTTTATCGAAGTTCAAACAGCGACAGATAAATTTAGGTGTCCTAACATAACCTTCAAAAAAATTTTAAAGGCCGCGTATTAATTTTGCTAAAAAAAATGTTCGCTATCTAAGTGTATGTACATTAAGTAGATTTTAAAAAAATGTGTTTTATTTTAATGTTAATGTTTTATTGTTGAGTCGTACCCATAATTTCTTATCTTTGTTTATTTATTACCGATATTAATGTGCAGAATTTCGTTAGGTATTGCAACATCATCGCAATAATAATCTGTTTGTTTTTCTCTTTTAGATTTGTTTTTATTCATAAATTGAAGTAAATATTAAATAACGATTGTTTTGATTCAAAATACGTCTTTAAGGTAGGTCAAACGAAGTATTTACCAAGTTTCCCTTTTGTTATCAACTGTAGACGGCAATTTTTACTTTCCGATTTTAAAATTCTTTATAAATTTATTTTTACAGAGGTAATTTTTTTAATTATCTATATTTATCGCTGTTACTCTTAACAAAATATTGATATAATATTGTTAACTTTGGCTCCCAAATGTTTGCATTTTTTTTTTGAAGTTTTTAAATAGACCAAAAATACCATTCAGACGTTGAATGATATATTTTTGTACCTATTTGATATATTTAAATTTGAAAAAAAAACATTTGTTTTTTTTCATGCCAATTTTTTATTTTTAAATGGAGCCCACTGCCCACCATAATTATACGTCTAGCTATTTCCTATTTTGTGGTTTTGGCATAGCAATGTTAGTCGTGTTAGGATAGGTCGCGTATTAATAAAGCAAACACCTCCACTTGTCGGAGGTCCAATTTTTTTATATGCTTTTACCAATGTCAACGTTTACAAGCAGTAATAGTAGACACTGTTGGTATTTTATTTCAACCTTGATTTGGAATTTTATTGTGAATTATTATTTTTCATTGTTTTTCAATAAAATAACCAAAATAAATTATACTTGCTTGCTTGTTTTTGGCCCTCAGTTAGAATTTCAGAGACTTATGTAGGTCTTAGTTCGAATTGTGGAGGTAGACTTCCAATTTTAGTGACTGTTTTGAGTTACAGCAACAAAATTCGAATTCTAAAGACTCCAGTAGACAATAATTCGAATTCTAGAGATTCTAGATCGAGATATTTTTTGAAAAGAAAATAAAAAAGATACAAAATAAAGGTTTTCGAATTATCGAAGTCCGAATTAGTGACGTTCGTATATCTACACTCACTTTAACTGGAAGGAACCCGATTATGACTGCCCCAATCATTAGAAGAGAACTTCAGCAGGCTTCTTTACAAGAAGACCGTTGTATGTCCCCAAACTCTCGTTGGAACACAAGATAATTCGACTGGAATGGTCCATGGAACATTTGGAATGGAATGAAGATAGATAGAGAAAAGTGCTTTTTTCAGATGAGACCAGAATTGGTGTAGTGTCTGATAATCGTCGGATTAGAGTTTTGAAGAACCCAAATCGAGAAGACAGACTTACCAAGCATTCCAAAGAATTCCATACCGAGGTGGCAGCATCATTATTTGGGGTGGCATAATGACAAATAATGAAACTCCCCTAATTCCTATCGTCGGTAACATGAATGGACATTCTTCGGCATGTGGCGAGAAGCTGTTGGTCCAGAATTCATTTTCATGGAACTCATCGACCGAGACATGTGGAAGGGATAATGATTTTAAATGATTCGTTTTTGAATATTTAAAATATTTAAATAAATAATTATTTTCAATAATTTTTTAGTTGTTTCCATTGTTCGTTTTTTGAAAAGAACTTCGAATCAAAAGATGGGTTATTTGTTTCTACAAGATGACCTTGTTCCTTGTTCCTTCCTGCAGTTTTTTTGGTTTAATACAGTTGAAGGATTACAATTAGTTAAAGTTATACAAAAACTTAGTTCTCTAACACTAAAGTAAGTGATTCCAGCTCTGGTTTGCTTTGACAATTCTCCGGTGATTTTCAATAAAAAAAAAACCATATTTTACATATTATAAATGTTCTTATTTCTATTAAAAATAGAACATTTTAAACAAAACTTCAACTATTAATTTGAAAAATTACTTTTTCCTACGACCACATATGAAAGTGCTAGATTGCACACTTATTTGTACTTAAGAAAGTAGCTAATATCAATACACGTATTGAAAAGTAAATATCAATACACGTATTGAAAAGTAAAAACATATAGTTCTATGATCTGTGACATTTACGTCAAATTTATCAATAGTAAAAACACATGAATGTTAAAGCATGGACCATTTAATTTTTTTTAAATCTTCCTTGTGTCAAATATTGTATGGTAATTGCCAATACAAATTTTTCTGTATAAAGTAAGAATAAAGAAAAAAGTTTCTTATAGGTTTTTAAATTTTTAAAAAATAAACATATTTTTATTCAGTATTATTATTTTTATAAAAACACTTTTAGAAAGAAGAACAGTTTATTCTTCTTTTTTATATTGTGTTTATGTTCCGTGCATGTGTCGAATGTGGATTTTTGAAGTTATGTTTGTGTTTCTGTTTACAATTATCTTTGTGTCTATTATTATCACATTACTTTTCAATTAATTTCACCAACTGACCATTTTACTTTTAATTTTTATAGAGTCCACAAGAAAAATTAAAATGTCATTTAGCTAATAAAGAATTTTGATGTGAATTACTGAAGAAGGTGGTTATTTGATTTTAATTAATTATATTTCTATGCAATATATAAACTCGTTTAAATCCTAATTTTTAACATGACTAACAATTAAAATAAATTTTATAAATAAATTTAAAATATATTATAAGAAATATTGGGGTCGTAGGAAAAATCGTGTACACAACGCGTTGGAAAGTGTATTTCTTGCACTCGTTACGTTTCCGCACTCGCCACTACGCGGCTCGTGCTAAACTTCACTTGTCCGTAATACTTCACTTTCCACACTCGTTATGTAATATACTATTTTAAACTCTATGACAGCTGTTTCGCTATAAACTAGCATTCTAATTCTTATTTCTGTTTTAAAAAATATCTTTACCACACAATATGCGATTATTTTTAACGATAATCCTTTTTTAAACTGAAATAGCGGCGTAATTTTCTTATTATTCATTTAAAACTGACTAAATCAAGTACATCCTGTTATGTTTACATAAAAAATCGCGCATTGTCCGAGTAATTTACAAATATTACCATAACTGCATTTAATTACTTCGCAAAAAAATAGCATTACGAAATTCGAACCGAACGCCAGATTTTTTTGGTGCGCCTGCGATTTTTTAACTGCAGACCATATAGCAGAGAGTCAATCTTACTAAAAATAACTAATGACGATAGTGTGTATCGAGTAAAAAAAATCGGGGCCCCCAATAACCTACGACAACACTTGTAAGATCAGGTTATACTAACCGATAATAATTGAGAATTTTTCCATCGCAAACCGGTGAAATGCTAATCCTCTATCGTCTGATCAATTAGAATATTTTTGGTTAAAGTTACCTACGTTCGAAATGTTAGGACAGGTCAAAGTTAATATAGTCTAATGTGAAACTGGGAGTTAATTTTGAATCGCCAATACATTTGCATACATTTTTGGTTTTGCTGATTCTGGTTTGCCTTTATTCCATTAAAACTAGATAAGTATTCTATCAATGTATTTAAATGATTTTGATTAAAAATAATGTTCGACCAGATGCCAAAAAATTGTTCCATACTCCTATTATTTCTTCTCATTATTATCTAACCATTTTAAATATTAGCAAGCGATCTGCTTAGTATTGCTCTGATTACACCATTTCGTTCAATATCTTCAGTATTTTTACCAAAGTTATCTTTCCTCATACTGAGGTGTTTGAATTAAATGTGTTCTCAATTATACATATATCTAGGCTTCAAACGGTTGGTGGCTATATATTTTTTGCAGAGATGTGTTCATGTTTCTATACTAACTAGTATTTATTTCAAAGTTTATAATTATAGTTAAATTTATTGTACTAATCCTTACTTTTTGGAAGTCCATCTTACTAAGAATAATAAAAAACTCTTCATTTTAACTAAACTTCCAAGTTTAATTGAAAAAATTAGGTTTAAAATCACAATTACAGCTGTTTCGCTAAAAACTAGCATTTTCAGATTGACATATTGAAGTTACATTTTGTTTGTTTGTAGCTAGGTACCTGATTGATGAAGTAGTTAAGGCTAGACCAAGTATTAGCCAAAATTATTTTACTTTTGATAACAAAGTAGGTATATATTCAAAATGAAGGTCTTCCAATGGGAAGTCCTATTTCTCCAATTTTAGCAAATATCTTTATGGATAATTTAGAAAACCAAATCTTTAATTCTAGTTATAAAAACAATATTGTATTTTGGTATAGTAATATGTTGATAATATCTTAGCAGGTTTTGTAGGTAGTGAACGACATTTAGATATATTTTGTATATAACCTAACCTAACCTTGCATCCTAAAATTAATTTTACCTTAGAAGTTGAAGAAAATAATTCATTGAATTATTCAATATACGGAAAACCAGCACAAACAGATGTAACCATACCATATCATTCAAATCATCCTATATCACATAAATTAGCAGCTTATAATTCTATGATACATAGAGCATATTCAATTCCAATGAACAAAAATAATTTTAATAAAGAAATTGAGATTATAAAACAAAAATAGCTATATGTAATTTATATCCATTACATTTGATAAATAAAGTAATAAGAAAGAACAGAAAATGTCACTACAACTAATATTCCCTCAACAAACTAAAATTAAAAATTATAAAAGTATTACATATTGTGGAAATATTTCTAATACAATTTCAAAAATAATATCTTCGGCAACATCTGCATTAATTTCATTCAAATCACACAATAATGTTGGTACAAAATTGTTAAATGTAAAAACAAAATTACCTAAATTAAAAAAAATCTGGTGTTTACAAAATTAATTGTCCAAAATGTAATGCTGTATATGTTGATTCAGTGAACACTTAGGAGCATATAGATTACAACAACCAGATAAGTCAATTTACGCAAAAAGACAAAAAGGAAAAAAAGACCGAAAATCAGCTGGCCAAACAATCTGCTAAAAATGTGAATAGAAAGATAGAAGGGAAAAGTATTAGGAAATAATTTAGAAATATAAAGTTTTTAACTATGACCTCCGAGGCTTCAACCTAACCTAACCTAATATATAATAATATAATAACCCTGTATATCACACACAAAGGAAATACTTTTTCTCTAATCTGCTTATTTTTCTACATAAATTCAAATAAAACCGCAGGAAATTGCATCCACAGGAAAATCCTCGTCTTGAAATTTAACATAAACGAAACACGAAATGACGAAATGTTTGGTTAGTTTCTTGTCCTTGTGTATTGTCGAAATCGTTGTATATTAAAATTCGTTTCGGTTATATAGAAAAAAAAACCGTTGAGACCTTCCGTCCGGTCCGGATTTGACCCCAACTGAAAAAAATCTCTCGATAAAATAATTATTTTCCAAAGAATGATCACGACCACTGCGCAAGAAATCTTATAACGGTCTTCCGTTTTAACTTGACAAGATACGCGTAAAATTAAATTAAAAACATAAACACGCATACGTATATAATGTACATCCCGAGTTATTAGATCGTAACAATGGATTTTTAGCCACATCCTTATTTGTCTAAAGAAAAACGGAAGTAGTCTCTTGTTATTGCGAATGGTGTTTGGTAGAGTTAAACAACCAAACATTTTGTTTGCCGTTGAAAATCCTTGAGACTCTCCTCGTAAAACCAGGTAATATTCTAATTTTCTTGTTAACTTATTATGCAAATATCAAAAGTGTTTGTTGTCTATCGATAAATTAAAAAATGCAGCGGTTCTATTTTAAAACTGTCTTCGTAACGCCATCTAGATCCCATGCACGAAGTTTGTGTTTAGTTGTGAGGTTTGAGGTTAAGTTAATTTCCCAACAATAATTTTCGTGCAATATTTTCTTGTAAAATATTATTAGGTACTTTTAATCCATTTTCTCCGATCATTAAGGTCAGCGAGTCAACATACTATATTTTTATCATTGCAGTTTTATTTCTTGTTACGTGTTTATATATCAAGATTTATTTATACAATATTTTCATCACGACTCTGGATAAGACGATATTAAAAGTAACACACAAAATATGCATGAATTTTCTTTAAAATTCAAAAATAAATCCGGTTTTTTTAAAACAATCATACATGCTATCATTTGACCGTTTAATATTCAAACACCTATTAAATTATATTGAAACAGCGTTGCCGAATTTACATGTTTTACAAAATTAATACAATTTTATTTTTTTTTAATTCTAAAGTCTCATATTTATGAATCCAACGGTCTTGAGATTAGTGACACTCTTTACACACTTTAATTCCCCGAAATTGTTTGAATTTTAGCCTGTCCAAAATATATTATGAACACATTAACAGTTTTTTAATGTCCCATGTCCCCCAGGGCCCGTATTCTTGACCAAGGGAGTGAACAGGGTTCCTGGTAAACCTGGAAAAGTCAAGGAAACCATAATTTTCTACAGAAATAACCAAAAATGGAAAAATGTTTCCCCTATCTGGAAAATAATTATTGATTTTTAAGTTTAGATAAAATTATCGATCGTCTCCCATAAATTTTAAGATTTTGGAGAGAATATCAAAAATTTCTTGTAGTAACAGTGAAAAAAATTTCATAAAATATAATTTGGCAAAGTATATTACCTGTTTTGACCAAAGAATATTTATAGATTGTGCATAAAATACAAATAAATTAAACATATATTAAACATCTTGCATCTGATGAACATTTTTTAGGAGAAGCGAAAAACTACGATTACAATAAAAATATACTCGATATGTTTACCTGATTATACTGAGTTGTGTTCATTTCTTAAAATATTCTTAATTTCGTCGCATGGACATGTTTCAACTGTTTGTTTTTATGTTATATTTTTTATTTGTTCAATATGTTTGTATTTTAATTTCTTTCATTTATTTTTTGTTAAAATCAATGAAACATTAAGTATTGCTGTTTTTAAACTTCATGCTTCTTCCTTGAGAGAATTTCATTTGCCACAGTCTTACTTTTTTAGTGGGCCAGGGAAAACCTGGAAGAGTCAGAGAACTAACCTAACTTAACCTAACATTACTATAAAACCTGGTGAAGCTTTCCAAAAAAAGATGTATTTTATCTCTGTCACTGTAATGACAAAGTAACCGAGCAAAATAAAGATAAAACATGTTCTCTCGTGAAGTTCTACTCCTTTCAGTCAATAATAAGGGCCCAGTTAGCACTTACTCTCTTCAAATTGAACAAGAAGAAGATTCCATTCTTACATCTAGTATTCTTATACTCTTATACAATAGCATTTAATCAATCTATTTTGTGCTTCCACCAGCTTTTTCTCTTTTCAGAAAAAAAATCAATAATACAAACATGGAATTGTGAAAATAACGGTATTTTGTTAATAATGAGCTGAAAGAGTTAAATTTTTTATGTATCAATCAGCTGGGAAACTGAAATCCAGTGCAACGCTATGGGTTTCAGATTATAGAAAAGTTACAAAAATCAAGTTGTAATGGAGTCTAGTAGAATTCAGAGTTGGCGACTGGATTATTTACTGAAAATCAGGATGTCCAGAGAACAGCAAAGGCCATTTATTTATTTGGATGAAACTTGGTTGGGTTGACTGTGGTGATAGATACAAAACAAAGGTGGCATCATCATTGTTGGCAAATAATATAAAAGATTCTTCTTTGGATTGCCACGAAGACACCACACAGCGTTATAGTCATTAACAACGCAAGCTAGCAGGCAGTTGATTAAATCTCCCTCCTCAAAACTACTTGTACTACAATTACCACGAAGATTACACCAAACTGCAGTTGCTGGAAATGCGCATGATATGGGACATACAGTTTTAAGGCTTACACCTAAAGTACGCACCTGGTCCTATGAACAGGCTATACAAAAAAAAACATAAGTTCTTATTTAATATATAAGCCTGGACTCCCACTGTTTCTTATTTTATTGCTGGATTATTTTCGTACACATGGCAACATCGTCCGATGTCCATAAAAAAATTATTATACCCGACTTCCTGTAATCGAATATCGAAAATAAAAATAGCCCGAGATGAGACGCCTCTGAATGTGGAGAGAAACACGCGATTGGCTATTTGCAAGGTCTGTATCCAATCGTGATACAGTTCCAGTCACAAATTGCTAAAATAAAAACGAGAGTTGTCCGAAATATTTCCATCTACAAAAGAAAGACTAATAATATTAGTCCGATTTTAGCAAACGGCTGTGTGTTTGGCAGGTGGGCCTCGTTATTATCTCAAAAGATTCGCGGAGATAATGGATTTGTTTATCATGTCGTGAATTACATACAAGCGAAGCTACGTAATTAAAATTGTTTAATAATCGAAAGTGCTTCAAGTTAAACGGAAGCGATGTCGAGAATAGAATAGGAACAAACAAGAGAGTAAAATGCATCAAACTATAAGCGGGTGACCTTGAATTTGCGGAAAGTCGCTGTTGATGTCGATGAACTAGTGACCGTCCCAGCGAGAGTCATGCCAAAGCTAAACACCAGCCAACTAGATATTGTTATTGCAAGTTTACTACGTTCTGCTTATTGCCGAGTTCCTTTTTCATTTTTATTCTTCTTTTATTTGTTTTGAATCGCATATTTAAAACCTGTTAAATTCTCGAGAATATATTATAAGCAATTCGCAAAACTGTTTTCGATAGCACGTAGGCGTTGCCGATTATTAATATTTCTTTTAATTAGGTAAATCAACATTTTTCACACATTTTTGTTCTAAATCAAAATTATCATTATACAGCGTCTAGATGTTGTTTACACCTCGAAATTATATTATTCCTTTTACACTAATCATCAATGAGCCAGCACAGCCCTATTTTAGGGCATAATTTTTGCATTTTTATCAAATTTCGATGATTTTAGTAGGCCGATACAGTTAGATACCAAACGTTTTTACAACGTATTTTCACTCTTTTTAAATTTTAAAAAAGTAGAGGTGTGAACATTTGACATAGTCACAAGAGCCTTGCGGGCAGAAACTACTGCTTTAAAACTGTTCCAACTTGCTTTTTGAGTACGATTCAGCAACGTTGGAAATTTTTCATCGGCGAAAATCTGTCTTATTTGCGGACTAACAAAAACCCCAGCTTTAACCTTTGCTTCCGATAACTTCGGAAAAATTTTTTTTAAGTATCCAAAAGCTTCTGAAGTTTCATCCAGTTTTTTAACAAATTGTTTCATCAAGCCTAACTTATTGTGCAAAGGTGGCATTAACACTTTTTCCGCTTCAACAATCGGCTCAAGTTTGACGTTCTGTTTTCCGACACACAATTCTGTTCTTACAGACCATGACCGTTGAATATAGTGTTTAGAATCCGCTCTGTATCCCACAAGCACAAATAACAAGGATACTTTGTATATCCACCCTGTAGCCCCATTAAAAATCCCACCATTTTAAAATCTCCAATCATAAGCTCCCACGATACTTTACAGATTCAAGCAAAATTTTGACACTTTCATAATTTTCTTTAAGATGTACTGAGTGAGCAATTGGAAGAGACGGAAAATGATTTTGTAGAGCTGTCAATGAATAAATGCCATTCGCTAGGGACACAGGGTATGCCATTCGCTAGGGACACAGGGTATGCCAATTGCTTCAAACATACCTTTAATGTCATTACAAAAACAAAGTCCATCTTCCTTCGTGAAAAACGTTGCAAACATTTCATGCCTAGTCCGCTGATCCGTGATCTTAACATCATCAAGCAAATTCCACTGTTTTAACCGAGAGCCTAGAAGCTCTGCTTTATTTTTTGGCAAATTTAAATCTCTAATTAGATCGTTAACATCTTCTGAAGCAATGAGATAGTGTTTTGGTTGTTCAGGTGTAGGCAAAAACTCCTTATCGGAATTACTTTTATAAGAACTAAAAGATGATCTACTTTTCTGCGATAATTTTTTTGGTGGCTCAGGTACTGGTCGTGTCAGGTCGTGAGCAATTGGAGCAGAAGAAGATTCGAGGTCAGGATATTCAATAGGTTTTGCATTTTTACCTCTGCGTCTTTTACTCGGATTCACCATACAAAAGTAGCAGTCAGTAATATGGTCTTTTGGTTCTCGCCAAATACTTGGTATTGCAAATTTCATAGACCTTTTCTCACCTCGATACCAACCTAAAAAAATAAAAATTAATATGTCTATTTATTTTGGATTCATCGCTTAATTAAATAAAAATTGCTTACCTTCCAAACACCTTTTACAATAACTACAAGCAACATGTGGAGCCCATGGCTTCTCTTGATTCCGTACAGGACAGTCAAAATATGCTTCATAGGCTTCACAGAGAACGTGAGATGTCTTTAGTTCATATTTCACGTCTCGAACTTTAATAAATTGACCACATATGAAACAAAATGCATCAGCATCGTATTTGCACTTTCGTGCCGACATTTTAAGTTATTCTGGGCTTGTAAATAACACCTGATGGTTGTTTATCACTCGGGTGCCATCTAGCGGCACAATGTAAACGTTAATACCCCACTCTTACCGCGCGGTCTTTTTAAAAATATTAAAATCAATTAAAATTTATGAAAAAATTGAAAAATGAGTATTATTATTATATACTGTATTTGAAAATCAAGAGAGAGTAAATTCCCAGAATAAAAACTAATTCGGTATGCAAAACTATAGTACAGTACGTGCGGTAAAACTTCAATATTTGTAATGCATTCTAAATTGTTTTTGTTAATTTCAATACAAAATTTATTAAATTTCTTGGACTATCACATTATTTTATGATCTTTCATTATTACTACAGTAGGCCTAAGAGGATTAACGTGCATCATAGGCGTAACCAGATTAGAAAGGGATAATTGTTATTTAACGACCTCCGAATGGCAACAGCTTCTAATGACAGATATTTTGAAAATAGTGCTCAAGTTTCTAGAAATGCAGTTATTTGATTTTCGATAAACGTGACAAATAGTAGTGACTAAAAATGGAAGCAGTTTGTTAGTATACGCCAGTGAAAAAAATTAAAACTAGACCATTTATCGCTCAATGAAAAGAGTGCTGTAGTGAATGTGTACCACTATTTTAAACATCAAAATCCCTCAAACACTATTGACAGTGTAGTTGAAACAACATCTAAGGCAATGGGATATGGAAAATCTACAATATATAGAGTTAAAGGAGGAAAAATCAGGTGGAGTAACCTCACCAAAGCCGAAACCAGGTAGACAAAAACTATTAAAAGTCAACGTGGACGAGTTTTTTAAAAATGCTATTCGTAAGCTTGTTAACTCATTTTTTATAAACAAGCAAATACCAACTTTACATAAAGTTTTGCAAGCCATTACGAATGATGTTAATTTACCCACAATAAGCCGGGATAAACTGTGGAAAACGTTATATCAGTTAAACTTTAAATTTGAAAAAATGGGCAGACACTCAATGCTAATTGATTCTGAAGAAATTGTATGTTGGAGAAGACAGTACCTCAGAAGAATACAGCAAGTTAAAGCTCAAAATTAAAACATTTATTATTTAGATGAAACATGGGTTAATGAAGGACATTGTGTAGGAAGAGTTTGGAAAGACAAAAATATAAAATCATCCCATCAACCTTTTCTAGAAGGATATACTACTGGTTTTAAGGAACCTATAGGAAAAGGTAAAAGATTAATTATTTGTCATATAGGCAGTACAAACGGTTTTCTTGAGAATGGTTTACTCTTATTTGAATAAAAAAAAACCGTTGATTATCACGAAGAAATGAATGTAGACGTGTTTGAGGAATATTTTGAACAGATGATTCATTCATACCAAAAGGATCGGTTATTGTAATGGACAATGCAAGTTACCACTCCAGATTATTTGAACCTTTACCAACCACTAAATGGAAAAAGGATGAAATTGCAAAATGGTTATCTTCTAAAAATTTAGCCTTTGACAATACAATGCTGAGGGCAGAATTGTTAACTATTGCTAAAAAACATAAGCAAAATTATAAAAAATATAATATTGAGGAGATAGCCAAAAAACGAGAAATTGAAATCCTTCGTTTACCACCCTACCATTGTGAGCTGAATACGATAGAATTGATATGGGCTCAAGTTAAAGGTTATGTTGCCAGAAATAACACCCTACTTTTAAATTATCAGATGTTAAAAATCTCTTCAATAAGGCAATATCTGAAGTAACAAGTGAAAATTGGCAAAAATGTATTAGCCACGTTACAGAAATCGAAAAAAAAAATGTGGGAGCTAGAAAACATAATTGATATTACTATAGAGCCCATTGTAATTTCTCTAGAATCAGATGGTGAATCTTCTGACACAGAGTGCGAGAAACCATAACTTTAAAATTATTAATTGATGTACTTTAATTTTATTTTTAGTTTTTTATTTTTTAAGATTTAATATTGTCGTATTTTTTGCATGTTGCTCGTCAAATTTTATCCTTGCGGTTGGTTTTTTTTCTCATATACCTACTTAATTGTTTTTTTAGCTCCTCATATTAATTTATAAGTAATTGTAATTATCTGTACATATTATATATATATTTTGTAAATAAACATATGCCTAAAACAAAATGCCTAAAATAATATTGACTTTTTCTTCATTTTACCCAAATTAAATTACTACTTACGAATTATGTTTATCTATCTAAAATTGGTAATCTAGGTATAAATAACTAAAACAAATTAAATATTTCTATTTCCATATTAATTTAATTTTGAAAACGCACGTCTATGGTTTACTGCCTTTAACACTGATAACTGCAAAACATTTCTGGGAATTTACTCCCTCTTGATTTTCAAATACACTATAACTATCACAAAAGCAAACTTTTACCGAAAAAAGGTATTTTCTTTTCGTTTTTGTGCATAACTAACTGGAAAATAATAGTATATAAACTATAGGACAAAGAACGATAATTTTTTTGTAGAGTCGTGTACCTAATATACCTAATTCAATTGTTGATCGAATAATGTGCTGTATATTTAATGTGACACAATTAATGATTATTATTAAAAACATTGATTTACTGTAACTGATGTCCTTCGAGTCCACCACAAAAAAAGACACGAAATAAAAAAGACAATGTCTAGCTACCAGTTATCGGTAGAAAAACCAGTCCCCGTCACAATACAACTTCGAATAGTTAAAAACTGACCTAACCTCTCTCTCTTTGTAAAATGACGTCATAAATACTACTACGACTGGGACGGTGGAATCTAGTCGACTGTGTCTTGCCTAGGCCACTAGATTACTGTTACGAGTCGTGTGCTCTACCGTTACGTGATTTGTTTAACAGTTTAACAATAAACAATTAAACGTCGTTGCAATGAATTGCAAAATTATTGATGAACGCAAGATGAAATTGGAATTTTAATGTTTTTTAAAGGAATTTGTAAACGTGTTTGGTTTTTTTTAAATCATAATTATTAAATTGTGTTTATTCGTTGTATAACCTTCGGAATTATTTGCTTGTACTAAAATAAAGTTTCATCAACATGTTCGTAATTTTTTAAATAGCAAATAAAAATAAATGAAGATACACCAGATACGACTGCAATTATGCATAAGAAGGATTAACTGACAATGCGAGCGCCATCATGATATAATTTATACGGTAGTAGAGAATATGGCGGAGAAAAACAAAATCATTTCCGGTCGCCGTTTACACGTAACGCTTTGTAAGACAAAAAGAAGAAAAATATGTGCGAAGATAGCAGCAACACAGCGTTGCCGATCGTTAAATTTTATTGATACTTCTACGAAAATAACAATAGTTATAATTGGATGATTACCATATATTACAATTTAAATAACAATTTAATTTAACTAACAATCAAAATTATAAACTAATTAATTATTAATAACTTTTTTTTATTAACTTTTATGTAAACGAACGCTCTCAACAATGATTTAAAATATAGATTAAAATTGATTAAATTATTGTTATTGTCAATAAAATCGTAATCTTAAAACGATCAAATCCCCATATAAGATTATTTTGTTAATTAGTTTAAAATTAGTATTGTACAAACATATTGTGAATTTTTAATGGTTTTCTGGGAAAAAAAAGATAGAATAACAAAACATTTCTCGCACGATTTGATTCTATTCTCATCGGTCGTTGGAACGTCATTAAAATTCAAAAACGTTTAATTAAACGTTAAAATAGCCGCATTTTGTGTTGATCTGGCAACGCCCCATCTCGTGAATTTGAAGGACGTCGAGTAGAGCGCATGCGATTTTCTATAATTATATCATTGCAAAAGTGCAAGTGCCAACGAGGAGCACGTCATTGGATGCAATGACGGGGGTACGAAAGGGGATCCATGTGTTTGCCGGGGTGGACGGCCTATTCAAGGCCTACTATATTCAATAATCGTTTCACTTAGCGAATCTTCGTAGTATCATCGTCTTTTATTTTTGTTGGCTGTGCATCTAAAAATGCAGTTGGATTAAAACTGAAGCGTTGTAGGAAGCGTAAATCTGCTAAATTTTTATTATTATAAAATGATAGCAAAGACATTTTTTATTTCACGTTTTAATGTTAATTTTACTATAAAAATTCTTGACATTAGGATCATGATAAAAACGTTTTAAATTTTATCTTACAAATTGTACTACGGTTCCACCCACATTACGTCTATCTGATTCTTTTATACGAAGTATTCACGGAATTTCCTTGAAAATTGTAAACATCCGATAATAACATAACCCTGTTGTGTGTGTGTGTGATGATGATGATGATGATTCTCAGCGTCAAAACTACTTTTAGCGGTTCTCGCATTCGTCCATCGATGAGTGCTGCTAGTGTCTGGAGGTGTGGTAAAGGGTAAAGAGGGGCATCCAGTACCGAACATTGACCAGGAAACATCGTACATAACCTTCAAATCGTCGTATTGCTTTGCTTTGGTTCTCGGTGTGTCCTTGATTTGAGAAATAGATGCAGTGGTGCGCGACGTTCACAAACTCGAACTTGGCTTTTATAGCATCGCGACGTTGCCAATACAAATTTATTACGAGTTACTAATTAAAAACACGCACATACAGTAGTGAAAAAATAAATACCATTGAAATGAATTAAACACGATTGTGATGTCTTTTTTTGCTTCGTTCCAAAAATATTATGCATAACGGTTCGCTTGTAATATTAACTTTGGTTAGAAGATCAAAATACAAGAAAAAACAAATTTTAGCTTAACGCGTAGACGGTATTGCTAAATAGCACTGAGTAAGGGTTAACATGTAAACAATAGAATTAGGGGAAGATGGATAGAAAATTGTTTAGGTATTAAATATAAAACTTGTTATTTTTTATTGTTTGATAAAAATTACGGTGTTGGTAATTTCGCCACCAATCTTTAATGGTATGTTAAGCCTACCAGTAATTTCACCACTGCACTTCTAAGAATTACTTATTATCCTTTCACCTGATTTAATTGTTAATGGCATACCTACCTAATTTTGCTTATTCTGGTAATTTCCTTGATAGACTATTCAAATTAATCGCACTGCACATGAAGTAAACATATCTATTGCTAGATACTTTGTTATTGTCTCATGTTCACATAATGTGACATAAAAAGGGAAATAAAAACAATTGTTTTTGTAGGTAGTACCTATAGTTTTATTGAAAAAATACAAAATGAATACGAAATCATAGGACAACCTAACCTAACCTAATCATAGGACAATAGATTCCAAAATAGGTTAGTTTAGGTTAGGTTAGGTTAGGTTAGGTTAGGTTAGGTTAGGTTAGGTTAGGTTAGGTTAGGTTAGGTTAGGTTAGGTTAGGTTAGGTTAGGTTAGGTTACAAGAAGTACTGATGATTTGTCGGTTCAAAACAATCCATCCTTATCAAGAAGGAGCGTCATTATTAGTAAATCATAAAAATATCGGTAACGAAATTACCCATAGGATTAAATATACCTGGTGTGGGCAGAGCATTTACAAATTTACTAGCAGCGAAATTACCCGTGCCCAAAAATAAAACCAAAACTTTTATTTTACTAAACATTAAAAAAATGACTTTTTAACAAAACTTTCACTAGTTATTTATTAAATCGCTTTTTTGAACTGAATGACACCTGTTTCGCTAAAAACTAGCAATTTTTTAAATAAGCAATGGAAGTTTTGTTAAAAAGTTATTTTTCTAATGTTCTTAATAAGATAAACTGCCACAAAGTAAAGGTTACTACAATCAAACGTTTTTTTTTTCAAAATTAAAAATAATATAAACTAATATACTTAGACAAAAAGATTGTCAGATCATTCAGTCTATTCTGTGTTTTCAATTACCTTCTTTTTTTTAAACTCCTGTGAAAATTTGTATCATTTTCAATAAATTGGTTCATAATTTTAATTGTAAGCGTAAAACTCCTTTTTACAAACCCCATGTAAAGTTCTTTTTGCTGTTCTTAGAAATCAACATTTTGGTTTTCTCCGAGTTCATCATTAGAAAGACTAGCTGTTGTTTTTTGATTTCAGATTGAAATTAAAGTGTGCTAAAAGTAACAGGAACATTTTTATCTACTAAACATATTTCTTGAACGTAGCGTACTTTCTTTGGCGTTGGCAACAATGCTTGTTTACTGATGTAAAACAGTTCTAGTGCACTCCTTTTACCAGTAGTGATGGATGATAGATTCGGCTTAATTGTATTGAAATCTTTTCTCGACTAGGAAGTCGATCGTAACAATTTTGATGATTTAATTATTACTTTCGTTGTTAGTACATTTTTACTACTTGTTTTTAGTTATTAACATAAAATGGATTGTGATATTGGCGATATTAATTCCTTTATTGAATTTTCGTCGATATCCCTGGTACCTATTTGAAATATTTACTTTTTTAATAGGTACTTTCGAAGGCTATTATGTTGGTGGTTTATTTTTGCAAGTTATTTTGTTTATTTTTAAGGTTGGGTTGAACGGACCGATGACTTTGTATAACTTTTTATGATTTCACACACACACACAGGTAAAAAAAAAGTTAAATTGGTTGGGTAAACAATAAAAATTCCAAGTTCAATAGACGTTAAGTAAAACTCATAAATTATGTAAAATTCCACTTAAATCAAAATGTCAATGTATTAATTTTTTTATTGTATAAGGTTACTATATTTCCTATTTGTATTGTAAGATTAAAAATGTCTCGGATATTTGATTGTAAGAACTGACATTTCCTACTTAAACATATATTTATTTTAATGAGGATTAAACTTACTTAAACTCACTATTAAAGGTCAAAAGACAGGAACCATGAGCGGAAGTTGTATTACATTTACCAATTTTAACAATTTGTAATAAAAAAAAATGATCTATTTAATTTGTGTACGCCTATGTTAAAATCGCATCGTATGTCTGATATTACAATCTAAGTTTCTTTTATATAAATATTCCGTTTTAAATAACAAATTTCTTTATACTTCCGGGAACAAGAATGAGATACAATTAAACATATCAGTAATAACGAAGTCATGGACATCATCACTAGTTCAAAAATACCATCAAGTGTATGCTTTTATTATGTATATTTTTTTAACGAGATAGAATTCTGAAGGTTATATTATTTCATCGGAAAAAGATTTAAAATATAAAATATCTCTCATGTTTGTAAAAATATTTCTTATTTTCGTTTTCATGCGTTTGGTAATTTTCCATATTCTTTAGTGTATTTAATATTTCTACAATAACCATGAGTAATAAGGCTCTCTTCTCTTTTAAATGGGTCCAATTTCAGAATTTCTATGACCTTTTTTATATTTTTGTCATTCCACACTTGCTTCCAATATATTGTGTTCCCAATATGGACGACTTTCACAAAGTGGGGTTGATACAATAAATTTTATTAGAATTGTTTCACTTTTGTTAAGTTAACATTTTCATTTCATCATTATTTCTGTTTTCTTTGTACTTATATTTTATTTTTATTTAATTTTCTTACTTATTTTTTTGCACCAAATATTAACAGAAATATATTTTTAAATTTGTGATCATATTATACGAGTACATAAAATGAATTTCTGTTTTTAAAATATTTTGCTACCCTACGTGAATACTATCTAAAATTGATTACTTATTTCACCTCAATGGTGATGAGTAGCCACTCTGTAGCCGTTCTGTATACTCAAACAATGGGTAAACAGTTGAACAGAATTTCGTAACTTAGTATGTATGAATTCATCAAATATCAAAGTAGGATATATATATAGTAAATAAAGACGGAAACTCTCTAAAATGAAAGTGGATACGGCTGTAGCTAGCGGGCTTAGACAGTAACAATAACCATATTTTCTTCGACTTGTGCTACATTCTCACACACTGATAGTTTTTAGATATTTTAATATAAACACGAGATTATCTAGGTGTTATTAATATGAATTTTACTTCAATTATCGCATGGAAAAATTAATTAACAAAATTTTTCCGCATTTTATCGCCCGCGAACGATTTCGTGAAAAAATTAAAGCAATATTTATTAGTTATTAATTAATGTAGCATAAATCCAGTTTTTGGTTAATTTATTTCCAATATCGAAACCCATTACGACTATCTTGTAAACGAGTAACCAGAAATGGTACAAAATGTGGAATATCCCTAGGTAAATAAACGTCCGGCTCGTTTAATCAATTCACTTCGACTAACAACGTAGATAACTGTTAACAATTATCCTGCGTATTCTAATATTCGTGAGAATACCATTATCTCATAAAGGACAACATCCATCAACAGAAGCCTATAATTTGATAAAATCCCAAGACAAAATCGTACTACCTGTTTACAACACCCTCTCTTTACATAATTGATTTCCGGGCGTTTTTCTATCTTTATTCCCCAAAATCTGGGATCAGGGCTGGAGTAAGGTTCAACTACCCATTCACTAAGACTAAGACAACCCGACTGATTGTTTTATGGCAGAATTACTCTTTAGAATCTTTTAATAAAGAGACAGTGAAGATGTGTATGAGAACTTAATATTTCAGAAAATAAGAATTTTAAATACAGTTATTTTTAAAAATAAATTTCAATTAATTTCTTAATTTTCTTTATTAATACTTTGATTTTTGTTTTAATAACTTTTTACAGAGTTTAAATTTTTAAATTGTCAAGTTAGAATCCCTCTCTGTTTTTTAAACAGCAGCCTGTTGAACCTACCTGTGCATGTGTTCACATCTACCCCATACATAATAAATATCGCCGCCTTCATTTGACCTACTTTTCAAGAAAGAGAATATAAAGGGCCCACTACCTATAGCAGCAGCCCTTCCGCTTTTATCCTTACAGATTTTATTTAATCAACTTGCTTTTAATCTTTTTTTTTTCTTTTCAAAATTTTTCCTTTTTATATCTTTATGTTGTTCAAAATTAAAAATATTTTTCAATAATTAAAATCACTATCTTTGTAGTATGCAATTTACATTAGGATCTTAAATACTCTCAGTAGTTGATTAAAAATTGAAGAATTGAAGAAACAACTACTTCTTGGGCTAAATGCCTCACCTCTATACCATAAGCCACTGAATTGTGTTCTAAATAGTGTTTTTTTCATACTGTACGGTAAAGTGTCATTTCCCGGACTCGTTTGAGCACTTTACGGTACACTTGTACTTTACAGTACTCTTCAATTCTCCCAATGTTTGAAATAATAAGTGAATCAACATAAACTAAGCTTTTATTCTAGTTTTTGAAGATTGACTTTAATTGTACAACTGCTGTTGCCATCAATATGTATTAATGGAGTTGTTGATGGATTTACAGTGTTTTTTGTAATCGCGGAAGACGTGTGGCTGTAATGTAGCACTTCAACAAAATTTTTGCCCCTTTGGATCATTCTTGCAATCTTGTTTTTGCCTTCAATCGATTCTTCTATATACTTTTCTGCAACTGAAGAACTCTTCCATCTACCGTGCTGTTTTAGAACTTTAAGGTCAGCTCCAGCATTGGCCAACAACGTTGAGGATGTCCTCCTGAAGTAATGACCTGTATACTTTTCTGGTTGGTCTAGTTTTAAGATCTCAGCTATGTTCTTAGGTGCTCTGCCGACAGTATGTGTACCAGCTCTTTGAGACAGACATTTTCCTTGTCTATAACTCGCCAAAAGAGCTTTCAGGGAGACGTGTTGCCGTAAATTCATGTATTTTCTTAACACATCCAAATAGTGAACCTCATCACTGTTAATCAGTGATGATGAGTACCCGTATCCTGCACATCACTAACTTCCAAATTATAGATCTCTTCCCTTCGGCAACCTCCAGGAACTCCAAGTAATGCTATCACTTTGAGTAATAGATATTCTTTATCTGGAGCGTCCCTCATGAAACTTTCAATTTGTTCCTTTGTCAGCACCTTCGACTGGTTTGGGTGATGGTCTACATTTTGTTTTTTCAAAAAAGCTATCAACTTTGGGAAACTTGATATGTTGACATTCTCATTAACCATAATTATTGATTTTACCATCGAGTATTTGGACCATAATGAAGAAGGGTTGAATGTTTTTGACTGAAAATTTAAACTGTTGAAAAGAATATTCTTTAAAAAAAAGTTCTTACCAAATTCAAAAAGTAAACCAATATCACATTTTCATCAGCACTACTTTTCAAATTGTGTTGTTCACGCCAGTTGCAAAACAGCGTATATTATTTTTCATATCTTTTCGCAGACTTATCTGGAATTATTTGCCCTATCACTTCCGCAATTTCATCTAATTCCAGATCCATTTTCTCCGCAGATATTTCGTGTGTGCAGAAAAATTCAATATGTCTGCTTTTATTTACATTGTTACTTGGTAACCGCTGTTCATTTTTTATTTATAAAGCAAATCAACCATGTTAAGAATAAATCAAGTAACATAATTTTTTCACAGCAGTCTACATGACTTCCAAATAAAATGATCAAATATATCATTTCAGTTTCATATTTTATTGCGTTTAAAACCAAAGGCAGTATGAAAAAAAATATAGTACGATACACGTCCGTGAAGTGATTATTTCTGTACTCGATTAGATATTCTTGACTCGGCTCCTTCTTCGCCTCGTCCATAAACATCTATCTCGTACCGTAATAAGTCACTTTCCGGGCTTATAAATAACAATTTCTAGCCAATTTTGATATTACTAAGGAAGTATCTATCGACTCCCAGGTGTAACATTTCTACCTACCCATTTCTATGGTGGTAGCTGGATAATAACTGAGTAGTAGTTAACTATAATATTTCTAAATAACTGTCAAAAAGTCAGATTTGTATTTTTTGCGTAGAATAGAATAATAGCACTAAGCAAAAACAGGACACTTCTTTTTTCTTTAATAATTTTTCACACGTTTTATTTAAAAATTACAATGTCTAATTATTTGACTTAAATACTTTTATCTATTATGCAAATCTTGAGAGGTTTAAATATATTCCATTCAAACGTAGTGCACAAAGTCAGATGACCAAAAATAAATTGTGCATCAATCATGGCGGAAGATTTGGTATAAAGACGCCATATTAGACCACTTAATAACAATCCTACAATATATGCAACCAAAAATACTGTACGTTAAATCTTATAAATTGTACATATTTTAAATTGGTGCATTTTTTGTTTCAGATTTGGATCCCTACAACAGCTACCTTCTACAACAACACCAGGTCCAGCAGAATCACCACATGCACAGTCAATCACCATTCACCACACCATCTCCTCCCTCCCCGCCAATAAGACATTCGATTCCCACGTCGGTAATACAGGCAGCTACCAGTAGTATGTACGACGATCCCTACATGCTAGGTTTTTCGCCAAGGAAGCTGAAAAAGGTGAAGAAACAAAAGATGGGTGAACCAGGAACAGTCAAGAGGAAGTCAAGGGAAGGATCGACGACGTATTTATGGGAATTTTTATTAAAATTGCTGCAAGATAGAGAATACTGCCCGAGGTACATAAAGTGGACGAACAGAGAAAAGGGTGTCTTCAAATTAGTGGATTCTAAGGCTGTTTCAAGGTTATGGGGCATGCATAAAAATAAACCTGATATGAACTATGAAACGATGGGTAGAGCCTTGAGATATTATTACCAGAGAGGCATATTAGCTAAAGTAGATGGTCAAAGGCTAGTTTACCAATTTGTAGAGGTACCTAAGGATATAGTCGAAATTGACTGCACGGGAGCCGCGTAAAAAACATCCAAACCAACCAGCCGGTGTTGAAAACCGACTGCGTCTCGAAAAAAGTACAACCAATCACAAATTATTTATTTAGAAATATTGAATTTCTAGATTGTAAATATTAGCTATGACTCAAAAGATAGTAACAACGAATTTTTGCAGTTTGTAGCATTTCTGAAAGATCTCATAGTTAAAGAAGTCATTTTGGAAAAGGCCTGTCGAAGACAAGCTAAAATATACTGTAGAATCATAATTATTGCTATTTATTTTTGAGATGATTAAAATTAAAATTAAGTATCAATTCAATTAATTGTATTAAAAGAAGTACCGTTTAGTATGTATTTAGTCCAGATAAATTCTAATTAGTTATGTTACCACTATTTTTCAGGTATTTTCTAGTGATGTTATTATTTGCGGAACTATTATTTTGTTTCTTGTTGAATGACGAATGTTCTTTAGAAATATTAATAAATAGCAACAATTTTGTGGTACTGCTAAATAATAAAATTTGTGAACTTGAATGATTTTGAAATTCGGCTAATCTATATCCTTAGGCGACCTGAGAGAATGGAAAAGGTTGTGATTTGAAAATAAACATTAGTGTGTTGTAGCATCTAAAAATAAATTGTACCGTACCCTCTGCACTATTTCATACAGTTACAAATATATTTAAGCATTTACTCGAATGTTTGGAGAAAATTAAAAAAAAAACATTTATTTGTTCTCCAAATGTCCTGTATTTTACTCTTATTCAAGCTATTCCTTGTTTATTAGTTCATACGCGGACCAAATGTTTAAAAAAACCCTGCATTTATAAGTGCTTTTCAGAAAACAGTTGTACAAAAAAAATTGTTGGTGAGCCATTAAAGAAATATTTTAAGGAGGTTGATATGTAAATATAAAGTTTAAAAAAATATATATATAAAATGTATTACTGTTGTTCTCTGTAAAGTATGGAATAGTGATTTTGTTATATAGGAAAATTTTTATAAAAAGTATATACCTAAAATGTTAAGAATATCAATTATAATAGTAATAGGTTGGATGTGCGAGATTTGTGATACGAACAGGTTTTTGGAGGAAGATATTTTTTTGTTTCAATTATTAAGAGAACAAATCCATGTTGTTAACGTAGTTTGTTACGTACGGATTTGCTTTTCGTACAAATATTTTATGTAATTGCAAAGGAAGGTGCTTTAAAATGGATTAGAAAAGACTGCGAGGTGCCTAGAGATTGATAGAAATAAATTTTTTGTCAATGAATAGCTCTCTTTTTGTTTTTCTTTAAAGAGTAGAAAATCTATTTGGATTTGATCTCAGTATGTACACAAATATGATTTATAGAAAAATGTTGATTTGGATAGAAGTCGAACGCCTACAGGCAGATATAAGAAAATTATGAGAAAGATGAAAATTATTTTTGTAAATAAAAATTGTTTCGTACTTATGTTGAATTAAATTTCTGGTAATTTTAAATAAAAAAAAGAACAGTAAGTTAGTAAGTGTACATTCTGTATAGTATTTATTTAATAACTTCGAAATATCACATCTAATTTTTTTTGTAAATTTTTTGTAACTTTCTGTGATTTTTGTAATTTTAGTTGTTTTCTAAATTTGTTGTTAAACATATGTACCTAAATGATATGTGTCTTGAAGTATAAAACAGCTCAGTGCAAATCAGGACAAATTATTTAAAATACTTTATAAAAATGTAGAAATTAGATTAAACACAAAAATATATGGAAAACTATCCCAGGATTTTTCTCAGCGAAAATTTGTACTATAATATAAAATTAACTCAAGTGTGTAGAAAAAAAAACAGTTGTATGTGTAATTGTATAAATTTGTACACAACAAACGTAGCTACTCTTGAAAATCTGGCAAATGTCAATTTTTATTAAAACTTATACAGTTCGATATCCCTAAAAATCAAAAAAATTATATTGGGATATCAAATATATACGGGATTTTTTTGCCAGATGGACGGCGAGTACAAAATTTGTTGACTTTTCGTCCAGATACCATGTGATATGTTTGCATGATTGTTAGTTGTCAACACATTTAGCCAATATATTATATACACGTTATACATTTAAATGTTCTTATTTTTTGTTACCTATTTAGACAATTCAATACTGTATGCGCGCAAAATCCTGTACTCTAACATAAACGTCATCATTACTAGATACAAGAGTGAAATTTTAATGTTTCTGTTCAAATAAATTACGATCCAGCTGGTCTGGGTTAGGCCTCACTTAAAACTCTTTCTTATTTTGAAGACGTTTATGCTTGACTTATCCGATTAGCAGGTAAATACATCACTAACGAATATATCTTATTTTTACATGAAATAACTAAAGAATAATGTAATAATCTTTTTGGTGATATTGCAATAGAAATGTTACAGTTTTTGTATGTATATAAAGATAATTTTATTCTATAACAGGAAAAATTACCTACCTTTAGATATTAAGGATTTTATTTCAAAATATAATATTGTATAGTTTTTATTTAGTTTAAGACAAGGTACTTCTTTATATATAGTTTATTGTAATATTTTCTCTTCGCAAAAATATATGATCAAAAATATTTTTTGGGTTTCAATTTCAACCTTTCTCTCTACATAACCAATAAATATATTCATCTGAAGAAAAGCAGAACTCGGTGTTAAAATATAAATATGTAAACGTTCCTCATCTGTATAAAAAATCTATCGAGTTGTGTGATATCTTATGAATTAAGTTAAAGGAATTATTATTTTATTGAGAAGGTTAAGTTCAGCTACTGTCTGATAGATGGCAATAATTAGGCGTTTTTTACTTAAGTAAGTTTAGTAAAAGATGGCACCGGTGCGATGTGGGGGGTCAAAAGCGATCTTATCGTTCAAAGGTCACTAACCCTATTATGTATCAAATCAGAAAACACAGAGGTTACAAAAAAGTGAGATTATAAATGTACTCTGAGAAAAGAATGATGGTTTTATTATTTTAACTGCTATTTAACATTTTAATCTCGAAATTATCTATCAGATTAAGTACCACTTTTTTGTTGAGGATGTAAAAAACCGGAAAATTCATAATGATTGTCAACTTAAATTGTCAAAGAAACAAAATTGAAATGTTTATATAAAAACTTTGCTGGTGAAAAACTAAAACTTTTTAGAATCGCTGAAAGCTAAATACATATTCTTTTGTTCCTCGACAAAAATGCGTAATTTTGTCTTATTCATTTTACGCATTTTATTTGGATGTTATGATTAAACGCAAAAAAAGAAAACGAAAACTGTGAGTATGTCTTAGTTGACCCGCATGACATTTACTTTCTTTTCTAGATATTAAAAATTGGATAATGGATTTAGTTTCGCTAGCTTCAGCTACCGAATAATAGATGGCAGTAGTGAATTTAAAAGATTCGCTGGTACACGAACAATCTGTTCTAATTGCGAAAAATTTTTGCTAAAATCTTTATTTTATATATTTTTACATTTAATTTTCATTTTAGAACATAAATTTCATGTATTAGTTCTTTATAATCATCAAAATAGCAGTACATCCTGATTTGTGCCTCTTATTCCATGTATTCGTCCCATTAAAGTAATTTTTATTAATTCCTAAAACAGGTATATTGCAGTGTTCTGCTTATTTTGAATTCTTTGCTCTTTGCATTAGGTTTTTTTACTCCAATTGAGGCTATCAGCGCAAAAGTAGTGTAACCCACTATTTGTGTTGGTTGCAGATTTGGTATAAACTACATTCCATACATTATTAACTTTGAATACAAAAGTGGAGTAAGCCACCTTTTGTTATCAAAACAACAGATGGCGCTAAATAAAAAATAAATTAATAAAAACAAATCTATCTTAGCAAATTTTAAATCCTATTTTTCCTAAGTGCAGTGCCGGGGGTTACACCACTTTTGCGCTGATAGCCTCAATTGTTCTAGAAACTTTTAAATGAATGTCCAGCCTCGCCAAAATCGGAATCTTACCCCTGAAGAGTGCGCTGCAGCTGTTGCTGTAATAGAGGAAGGTTTTTCACAGATGCAAGTGGCAGAACGATTCAATGTGTCACAATCGTCGATCTCCCGAGTGGTAAGGAGATTTGGCGAAACAAGAAGCCACCTAAGGAGGCCAGGCCAGGGTCGTGAACGCATGACAGATGCCAATCAAGACCGTTTTTTACGCCTACAGGCACTAAGACAAAGGTTTGACATTTTTGCTTTGTCAAAAATTTTTAACGCGATACCACCAAGAAATTAGCGGTAGGACTATTAGAAGACGCCTCAGAGAAACTGATTTGAGGCCTAGAGTGCCTGCAAGAGCACCTCCCTTAACCACAGCACATCGAAGAGCAAGACTTGAATTCGCTAGGGAGCATGTGGAATGGGACGAGCATGAATGGTCCAATGTTTTGTTCTCAGATGAATCAAGATTTTGTCTGTATGCCAATGATCGACGTCTACCTGTGTGCAGAAGGCCCCGAGAACGATTTGAGAAATGCTGTATACAGCCACAGTATGCTTTTGGTGGTGGGTTCATTATGGTTTGGGGTGGCATTAGTTTGGAAGCCCGTACAGATTTGGTAATTGTTCAGGGGGGTCGTATTAATGCTCACAGGTATATCGTGGACATCTTAGAACCCCATGTCGTCCCTTTTGCCCCCTTCGTGGGTGACAATTTCATTTTCATGCACGATAATCCACGACCGCACGTAGCAAGAGTGATACAAAACTACCTAGAAGAGGTAGAAATTAATACCATGGATTGGCCAGCCAACAGCCCGGACCTCAATCCGATCGAGCCAATATGGGACTTGCTCAAATAGCGTCTTCAAGCTTTACCAAACCCCCCTATCCACCTGAACGAGGTTCCTTTACGTTTGTTGGAAATTTGGAGCAGCAAGAAATACTAAACGTAATTTTAAGCATGCCCAGACGTTGCCAGGCTGTAATTAGAGCCAGAGGAGGCAATACCCGTTACTGAAATCATTTTTTGCCCTGTTTTTCTGAATTATTTTTTTCTTTTTTTCCGTACTTTTGTTTAACACCCTGTAACTTTTAATGTAGAAATTACAAATTAAAACAAAAACCGTTTTGTAATTGTCCAATATATAATAGTTAGAAATAAATATTTTTTGTTTTCCAAATTAAGCTTATTTTTTGCTAGGGCGACTTTTAAAAATTATGCGTTAATTTTGTCTAGTTTATTTTCTGTACAATCACTTTTTCCATTTCTTTCCTTATTTTATTGTTTTATCTTTGGCTATTAAAATATTAGAACCTATCTTTTCATGACCTAAGTGTTAGAGTTTAGAAAAGCTGTCTTATACAGGGAAACTTATTAATTTGAGAAAGCTGAAATTTTAATGACATCTGACATCCCATACTAATAGAGGACTTCGGTTAAGAAATCAGTGTTGCCATTTCCGAATAAATCCCTAAAAACATACTGACGCTTTTTATTGCTTTCAGTCATTATGTTATTTGTTTTTATACAATATCTTTCAATTCGAACTATTATGCATTATTTTGTTTATTGTACAGGGTATTTCTAAGCGTACAGCCTTTGAATAATTGGAAATTATGAAAAAAAAGCGTCAGTATTTTTTAGTAACTTTTTAGGATTTATTCGGAACTGATTTCTTAGCAGAAGTCCTCTATTTAACTAAATCCCGAAAAATAAAAGTGAGTACACTTAAAAAAACTTTATTTTATACAAATACAAAGACCTTAAAAAATCACAATTACAAAAAGATGAAATCTTAGAAGGCATATCTTGTTCGGATATCCTCCATTTTCTTCGAAACCTCGGCTGGTGTTCTGTCCAATTCCGTGGCTATGAACTTTTGTTTAGACGGTTCTAAAGAATTATACTGCTCGCACATATCACCATCAATTACATTCTGCAAAAAAATATCACAGTAAGTGTACCTCACGTGGACTCGTGTATAATTTCACTTCACTAAGTGAAAATTATCAGTTACTTATAGTAAAATCATTGCTATCATAAGTCTAGCATGTGAATAAATGTTTCATCATAATAAAAAACTTTGTATAAAGATTTAATCCATGACGGTTATTTTTTAGGTAACTATATATCTCCAATATAGAAAGATTTAATAAATCAGCCTCCTCGTTCGGAAGTTAAAACATTTTTAAATAAATCAATATTTTGAATGGATTGGTGAGTGTATTGATGACAAAAATCAGTAATGAGCTTGTAATGAGTAATACTTATACATTTCTTGATTATTGATCAGTTAATATTCGTTATTTTCTGTATAGTGTTAGGTATTTATTACAACTAGTGGCAACACTGTACGTAACGATATTTCTGTCTTTGTCACTTTACCGTAACTTCCATCACATCGTCGCAGGCCACAGCAATTTTTCATTGGTAGCAACAGTGACGAATCAGAGGTTGAAGATTAGACGAAAACAAAAAAAAATACCATGAATTCGTACATAACAAGTTTAAAAAACAGTTTTTGCTGTCAACTGGGCCTACTTCTACTCTCAATCATTATTGGTTTTAGTATAGAAATAGCAAGAAATAACTTTACCAGAATGAAAAAGCTTTTCACGAATAAAGATCTATCATTACAATGAAGAGTTAAAATGCTACAGTGTTACCTCTTTTCTACACTACTATACGGAGTTCAACATAAACGCTGAAAAAAGCGGATCTCAAAAAACTAGAGGTGTTGGAAAGATGGTGTTACAGTTGATAATGGAAGGAAAGATTAGAAGAAAACGTGGTACTGGACGAAGAAGAATCTCATGGTTCGGGGATTTCGAGGGAATGGTTTGGAACGACTCCAGCCAATTATTTAGGATGACTGCCAATAAAGTAAAGATAACCGTAATGGTCTCTCTTCTTTTTATTTGACTACAATACTACACCATTTTTGAACGCGGCAACAGAGTGCAATTTTGCCAAAATCTAAAACATTTTAGCATGAGGTGTGTTCGTTTGAAGTTTATATTTTATTAGTCCAGGAGTTGTATTAGATATAAAATTAATTACGTAACCCTTTTTAAAGCATTTATTTATTATTTGTAATAACTTGCGGCCTACGAATTTAAATATTTCGCAAATTTACAGTGACAAAAGATACTGATTGACAGTAGCAAACGAACGAAGGAAGTCAAACGAACAGAGCGATTTGTTCACGTTGATGACGTGTACTTATATTTATATTGGACAAGCCATAGATTGTTTACTCCTATGATTTTAGAACTAACACAAACTTCAAAAGCAGCAAGCTTAACTGCATTTATGCTAAGTTTAGAGTCGAGCACAATATGGAATGAAACAGAAGGATTTACTTACGAGGATGACCTATCCATGTTAACACGTTAACGACCGGGTGAGGCATAAGTGTTGTCACGGGTGTATGTGCCACCAGGACCACGTGAGATCATACGGTGTCACAAGATATTTGTAGTTATCGACGGCTGTAACCTTCTGTAGAGTACATGGCACAGTGTTAAAAGGATAGGATGTGTTGAAAAGCGGTCCGGCGGGCTAGGTAAAGTTAGCGGGTTGGTAATTTCATTAGTAACTTTTGAAATAATGATATTTTACACATATTGAGTTAAAAAATGGTCTTTTGAAACATTTATTGTAACAAAAACATGTAGAATAATGCTACAATATATCAAAATGAATAAAGTATGCAGTCATAATTGAATAACGATATATTTGAGAAAAACGAAAAAATGTCTTTATAAGTGATATCTCATAAAATATAACAAAATGAAAATTCCTTGTATTATAATAAAAACTGATAGCAATTATAAAAAAGAGTATGTTTTCTGAGCTTTGTGCCAGGCAAAAAAAACAAGGTATACAAGTTTTTCAGACACACTGAACATTGATTTCCGACAAGAATTATCCTGTCTGAGACATCGCATTGACCGCACGCGGACTGATGAACTGAATTATACTCTTGGGACACCGTGAGGTAAATGTGGTGTCTCACATAAAAACGTCAAAATAAGACAAAAACAATATTTTCTTCCAAAAATATCATGGGCAAATATAAAATAGGACCGAAATCTACAGAAAAATTTAAAAAATAAATGCCGGTCCCGAGGGCTCCATGTCTCCTTTTGACACCGGTCGTCAACGTGTTAATAGAAGAATTTTAAAATGTTAATTCAATAGTAAACCATCATGGTTGGAAAAAAATTTAAGCAAAAAATGTAATATTATTATATATTAAAGAAAGTAATTTTGTATATTGTCTCTGTCCTGTGGAAATATATCCAATGCTGAGGAGTTTTCCTCTAGTCAATTTCCAAATAATTTCTTTGGCAGTGCTTATTACAATGCCAAAGAATGGACCTGATCAAACTCATTAAGCAAGTTAGCCGGATGTCACTATTGAATTCATTGGAGTCTTTAAATGATATGATTCTATTTTAAAAGAAAATGTAACTAACCGAAAAACAGATGTCTTTTGTATGATGATTTAAATGAACAAAAAAAAAACAGAATTCAAACAGAAAACAATATCAAGTTTCAGCATTACACAAGGATTTTTACTTTGAAGTTTGGGAATCTATAAAAACGTCCTTAATGGAAATTGAAAGTCACAGTAGAAGCCAATTTGAAGAAAGAATTTATCACCATTCGTAGTGGTTCGACCAAGTAGGTTGTTAAAATTTCTGGTTTCAGTGGAAAATTATAACACAGTATCTTGCATTGTGTATCTTATCGCTTTTAAACCATCTAATCTACTCGTAAAAAATCAAGAACTTCAGTGTGACACACTTTACCAAAACAAAGACTGTGACTGTTGAGCATTAACGAATACGGAGATTTAGTGCACTACCGAATACGGTATCTGTTGTTTGGGAATCCCTGTTCCAAATATTAAGAAAGTTGACAATATTCTCTTACATTTTTCGTACTATGCACACCAATGTATAAAATGGATAAATTACCTTAACTGGAAAATAATAACTCCTAAACGATAGATGATCCCTTCCGCAAAGAGGAGGATTTTCGCTTCGCATATGCATTTCCAAATGTTGGAAAAATTCATGATCCTCATGCGACGTAAACGGCACTAAAACTCCGACAGTACCAGATAAAGTTGTATAAATCAACGATTCCGAACCTCCAGGGATAAGAGTAGCTTTTTGAAGCCATGTTACAGTCTCGCCAACGTGGAACGTAGCAACTGTATCGGCTTTTTGCGACGCACCGTTCAATAGACCTCGATCCCATAACGCTTTGTGTCCGGTTGGATCCTCTTCGACATCATCGCTAACATTGGCCGGTAATCGGAGAATGGCGATGTTACCGAATTTATCTGCTGTGGCGATGGTATCATAATCCAAAACACTCGTACATGTCACCTAAAAAATAAAATACAAATGAGTGAATGTTTACAAAATATTAATTTAAGAAAGGTTCAAAGATTTGTCAACTTACCCATCTGGGATGAGTATCATCGGCGAAAATGATGAGTTGGTTCTCAGCTCGCTTGTATCGCACCATAAAGACGGATTCTTGAACGTCGGAAACAAATATTCGTTTACCCATAGCTTGAATATTTACGATCGTATTGGGTATATGCTGAAAATAGATAATTATTTGTAATATTATTTGTTTAAAAATAAATTGAATTGATTTTCATTATCAAGTTTATCTCAGTACTGCAGGATTTCAACATTATTATGTTAGAATAATATTTGTCATCATAGATAAATGTACTATCAGCTTCAGAATAGCATATACATTTTTAAACTCAAATCGCTTACAATGAATTAATTTTAAGGACGGCCTATTTAAACCAATCACGGTTTAAATAATAATAAATTTGAAATCAGTTAAACAGTTGTCCACGCCCACATCTTTAATGTTAGCAGCATAAGGTATATTATTGACAAATTGCCTGTCCTCTGTCCCTTGTAAATAAACTTAATCCCCAAAAACCATTTAATGTAGGCGTTTAAAGGGCGTTTTTATAACTTCGGTAGGTAAACGAAATTCACATTTAACATATATATGCTATATAGCTGGCCTATTGGCTCCGCCAGTGCCAAGATGAAACTTAGGAAAAAAAATGCTATTCTAAAGCCGACTGTACAGCTTAAAATTCTCAAAATAAAAAAAACACAAGTTACATTCATATTACTTGTATTAAGTTGCGATAAATTTTGCCAGTCTATGCTATATTTTAACTGTTTATTTAGGAAATGGCTTTGGACTCGACTTTCTATTTATGAATATATCACTTTGTGATATATATTGTGAGAGTGAGAAACTGATTTCTTGTATGAATTATTCCAAAATACAGGTCCTGATAAAAACACAACTGTGGGAAAATTTAAGGTATTTAATTGGCAGACAAAAACAAGAGGAAAATATAAAAACGCGTAGAAACTGTTGGGTGAAAAGTATATCCAATGCTGACGACCGTGGCGAAGGCAACAAATACGACCTACAAATATATTTTAAAAAATCGTTGTGGTTGAGAATAGAACTCTAGTCGTCCGCGTGAGAGACAAGCAAACATACCACTGAGTACTGAGCCAGCAGTCGTTTTGGAAAACATTACTCATATTGTAGAATCTATACTATTGTTAAATTGAATATCCTAATCGGAGCTTTTATCGAGACGATAATTTATATAATTATCTTTAAAAAGTTAATATTTGTTTTGTCACGCGCAAGCACTATACCATTCTATTACTTAAAAAAAATGAATGAAAGGTTAGACAGATTGGTATGTATTATTTACAAATGACAAATCCAAGACACACTTTTTAAATGATACAATCAAAAAATGAGTGGCGTAATGAATTTTCCGCCCTTGATAAACAGTACTTTCGGCAATATTTTTACTGTTTTAGTGTTCATACGAGTGGTTTTCCGATAAGGTAGACGGAAAAATCTTTTCTTAATGTTTGTGCATGCTAATTCGCTTCAGACTTCTATCCAAGCATCAGATTTTTCGACCATGACTATTGGCATTTGTAGGATCCCCTAATTCGGTTTTTATTTCATATATAGCGATCAGTTTTAATTTTTCAAACTTCCAAACTTTAATTTTAAAATGCCTTTTCTTAGAAAGTTATGAATACAACTGATGTGACTAGAAACTCTATAAAATCTGGTGTGAGCAAGTAAATTTTGTACTTACTTTGTTTTCACATTTCCTCAATAATTTCTTCTTTCCCAAATCGTACAACCTCAACATCTTGCCAACACCAGCTAATAATCGTCCGTTGTAACCACATAAAGCGTTAGGGACTTCGTCTACTACCGTTCTATGCACCAATTCAATCTCTTTACCGGTCATATCGATTCTATATGTATCCAAAAAACCGAGGCTACATTGGCGGGGAATAAGTTGAAAATCTTTTGCAATTCCAATAATAAGAAACCACTGATGTTCAGGTTGACCATGAAACTAAAATTAAAAAAAATAATAACTTATGCATTTATTAATAAAAAGGTTGAATTTTACCTTGACTAGAGCTAGGGACATTGCGGACTCGTTTTGTTCAAATCTCACCAACTTGTGAGTACCACCTTGTACGGGATCCATCAATCTTAAAGTAGAAGCCCACATACCGTGACCGGCTTTGGGCGCCGAAAATATATTTTCCGGTAAATCTTCGTTAAGAAAAGCTTCCGCCATTTCTTTTGCTAATTCCTGTTCGTCTTCGCCGGCCGCCTCTCGCATTTCTTCGGCCATTTGTAAACGCCGTTGTTTTTTGGTTTCTTCAGTATAAGCATTGTGTTCAGTCTCCAATATTATTAAATTACTAGATTCCGGATGGACAATAAACTTTCTTGGTGTATATTCCAAAGGAAACGATACCTAAAACATTTTGATTAAACCACAAGATATTCACAATCATTGAACTTATCCATACCTGATTGAAAACAGCTCCCAACTTTTCCAATGCTAAAATTCTTAGAGTATTGGTCGAAATCGCCACAATACCCTCTGGACACTGTTCTGAACTGAACCCAGAGGCATATTCTAAACTTTCATATGATAAAGGTGTTAGGTAAAATCGACTTTGATAGTAATAACTTAACCACGACCGACTACTCATTGCTAATACTGCTTCTGATTGTTGCATTCTGAAAATAAAGTAGCATAAGATTAATTCCGTCTGTGGAAGTTTTTCAATTAAATTATGTCTACTAACCTTATCCTAAACAATTTAACTGGTCTCGAACCCAAGTATCTTGTTCTTGTATCAGTCAAATCTCCAGTAACAGGATCAAGAACTGTTCGCAACAAAGCTCCGTTTTGTAATCCGATATTTAAGTACAAGGTGCTAGTAGTACTAGCGGCTGCAGCATTGTCGGGATCTCTTTCAGTACAACCCATTTCTACGATGCAAAGAGATTCGGCGCACACCGGTAGAGGTTGCATAGCTCTCGGTGCTAAACAATCACTGGGATCCAACGAAATAATTCTTACAGTACCATCTGCAAGACCTACAGCCAAGAACCACGATCTTTGTTCGCCGGGCGGTACGTTGGCCAGAGCCATGCACAGAACGTCGGAATTCATTCGTTTTCGTTCTTTATACTCGTGCAATTGACCAGTCTAAAACAAGTTAAATAATAAAATTATACAACACTTATTTGAATTTTCAATTTAATAACTTATAATACAAAATACGATGGAAAGTTTCTGAATACAAAAAGGAAGTGTTGACCGTGTTTCCAAAGGAAATAGAAATACTTTCAGAGTAATAATGCGTTGTTCAAGATTGAATTACTTTCCAAAATTGTGAAATATAACGGACATTCAAGACTCCTGTTTTACAAACTTTCCTGCATGATTATTTTTGAATGTTTTATGTTGATTCACTCCAGTATACCACAGAAATACACCGGAGGCGACAACACAGATTTAATCTAGCACAATTATCACACCACCAACATATTTATATAATTAGTAGAAGTACAACTGTGCGAAAACAGAATTAAAAAATAAATAAATAAAACTTACGGGATCCATTTCAAAATAAACCAATTCCCCACCAGATAAAGCGATTACGACTTGTCTTTGATTGACGGCACATTTTACTATACTCTTTTTACCAGCTTTCCATTCGTTCACACGTTTATCAGCACAAATGTGTCTAATTCCGTCTGGGTAAACCTAAAAAAAATTCAGTTTTATTTTCATATATTAACTCCACGTCACGAAGTTAATTATTTTATTTAACAAAAAGAAAGTAAAACAATTAGGTTTATTACACAAGAACAGTTCAAATTATAAATGTCATATTACATTAGCTGAAAAGTCTTAGATATGGTTGAAGATTTTTGAATTTTTTTACGTCGATTGTGTGACCATTAACAAAATAAAAATATTCTAAATTAGCGATATCATCGAGCAAATTTTCAATTTAAATACTTAGCTAACCTAAAAATTCATACATATTATTCTCAATGATAATAGAAATGAAAAATAAGAATATTAAAAATACAAAGCATTTCACAAGCAGGATGTTATTATTTCAGATTGTCAATAGCAAATGAACATTAGCAAAACCTAAAATATTTTCTGGATAACAAAGAAAACGTTGATCTCTTGATGCTGATAGAACACAATAAATAGCCTTTAAATTAATTAGTAGAGAAGCTTTTCATAATTCACAACTCTTTGTCAGTATCAGAACATAATTCATACGGAACAATGGTCTAAAGAATGCAAAAGGTTATATTTTGATAGTGTAGTTAAAATGTTTGTTGTAAAATGAAAAACATTTTGAAAATCCTCTTTTAAGAAAATTCCGATATATAACCAAAAAACACAAAAAATCCTTATCAATGTAGAGTCTTTGAACTTTTTATTCATACAGACTGGTCTGTTAGACTATTAAATTTGGGGACTTGTCAACCCTAAATATACCTGAATAAAAAACAATCTTTGCCGAGTTAGCAGAACCCTGGCACAAATTTAATTATGCAAGACAAAGACCTCTGTATAAAACAATACGAAAAAAATATGACTATATACTGAAGATGGATATTGAAAATGAAAGACCCCACATGAAAAGGAACTAAAACGTTTCAGAATTCTATAGATTTAGTACAACTCCTCCTGTTAGAAACACTGACTTTCAAAACAGAGCAGCAGAGATAAATAGTTCTATAAATAGACTACCAAGATGTGGGAAAGTGTGGAATGAATGTCACACAATGGAAATTCCTAGAAGAATAAATTAAAATTTTGGAGTAAATTCCCCTTTATATCCAAAATCTAAAACTTTTCATTCCGTATGCGTAAATTTTCTTGCTTAAATGCAACTTACTTGTACTAATGCATCGTCACTTAGGGCAGAACAACTTAACGTTGGTGTCGTACCCAAAAAACCGCTATCAGTAACTTCTTCGACCGTTTCGCCGATAGATAATACTAACGTAGCATTAACGAATGAAACAATTATATAGGCATCAAATTCATCTGTAACAATCAAAAAGCGAATCTTAGACATATATTGAATGTAGTTTATAACAATATGCCTAAACTCGATTTAATTTCAGTTTTAGAAGGTTATAATCACTTGGTATCAGGTGAAACACGGACTAAAAATGTCATCATTTAATCTTTAATAAAGTGAATACAAAAAAACTAAGCATACTTTTTGATGTTATTGAAGGATATAATTAACAACAAACAAGATTACTTTACTTTAATATAAAATTTTCCCATCTACTTTATTGTTTAGTTGACTTTAAAAGGTTGAACGTCTCCCACTCTTCAGATACTTACCAATCTGGCATAGTGCGTTTTCTTAGTACAAGGGGACCTGAAATAAAAAAGCACTGGTGTTGAAAAGGGTTCAACAGCCAGGCATTATTAAACTGATGTTACTTATTTATTATTAACATTATAAGAATTAATTGCTTTATATCCCGCACCTCAAAATGATCCATTAACATTTGAGAAGTAAAAGTTTGTAATCATTTAACTATTAGATTTAAATAAAAAAATGTTTAAATTCAGAAATTAATAAAAATACAACAATTACTTCTCAGGTTTAATCACGAGGCTTCAAATTAAAATTGGCTGAAGAACAAAACAATTCAAATTATGTTTTATAGGTTACTGATTAAACAATAAAAACTCACCATCGCTTCTTCTTTTCACAGTCCAAACAGCATTTGGATTACCCGGCAGCTCTGAAACGGCCATCTCAGACACTTCCAAACCATGTCTTAATACCCTTAACGACGATCTAGGTCCTCGACCACATAACATGTATAATTGAGGAGTATCTTCGCCAGCTAAATCAGCAACACGACAAGACAATATTGGAGACAAAGACTCCATTTCATCAACCAAAACAAGATTTCTCAATGGACGGGGAGCAAAAAAGAAAGTATCACCTTCTTCTAATGGCATAGCTGAACTGAATTCCAACTCATCATCATCATCGCCAAGATGGGCAATTTGATAGAGGTAGCTAAAAACATCGATATATTAAAAAAAAGTAAATCATACATAACCAAAATCAATGTTACAGAATTTTATTTAGTACTTTAAACAATGTTAAGTTTGAACTTATGTGTAAAAGTAAGCTCAAAAATTATCATAATTGATCAAACCCAATATGCTTGCATGTTAATAAAATAGGGTACATGATTAATTATATTGAATAGAATGTGACATCAAAAAATGTGTGTGTAAAATTGTTAACTGAGTGGAAAAATATATAATGGAAGCTAACATTATTAATTAAATGAAAGATTCGAAGTTATTTTAGAAGAACCAAATATGATATTTCAAGTATCCAAGAAAACAGCGAGAAAGAAATTGTGTTTTTATCAATCAACACAAATAAAATGAACTTGTTAAAAAGACCATTCATCATAAAAGATAATGAGGAATTTATAAAATGGTTTGAGTATTCATCTAAATACAACTCTGAATGAAGGACATTTAACATTAGAAAAGATGGCTGTTCAGAAGAGCCAAATAACCAAATTGCTGTGAATAGCATCAAAATTAATTTAATTTTATTCTGAAATGGTGTTAAAATTGTTATATTAGGTGCGTTCTTTTTGACTGAGATCTCAGCTCACTTCAGTAGAAGTGATCTGATATAAAGTGATGTAAGTAAGCACCAAAAAGAACGACAAACGCGCGACCTACGATTTCTTGCTCCCCACCACTTTATTTCCGACTCAATTCTAACTGATACCCCCGCATAGCACATTCAGCATCGGTAAAGGGGGAGGAAAAATCTCAGCTCACTTCGAAGTGAGTGAATCGAAAAGAACGCGCACATTACCGATGTGAACTGAGATTAACTGAGATCTCAGTCAAAAAGAACGCACCTATTGTTCAAATAACTTGGAAAGTACCTTTGCAAAAGATTTTTTTTGTTACAAAACTAATATATTATTAAAAATTAAGTAAAATATGTTGACACACTATATGAAATGTTTCAGGAGTGGAGGCCAACATACCATAAAAAATATATGTTGGTACTATGTACAAGAAGTTAATTTAGGACAAACATCAAAATATTTTCAATATATTGATAATTATGAAACAAATTAAGTTGTCCACATAAACTAATTTTTTATTAAATAAATATATTGTTACTTACTGATTTCCAAATTCAGAAGCAACAAACAAGAATCCAGTTTTCAGAACACACATTGCAGTAGCTACAGGTACAGTATCAAAATATTTTAGTTTAATTTCAGTAACCATGTCTCCAGTAGTCTCAAGAGTAATTTTAAAAATATCTCCTTGTTCTGTTTGTGCTAAGAAGAAAAACATAGATTTTGTTTTATGGGTGGCTGAACACACAAAAATCATTCCCCTTTCAGGATCATCTAGATCATTTCTTCTGCGAGGTATAGGACACCGAATATCATGTTGTTCTCCTAGGTTTTTATATGTTAAATAATTTTCAGAACAGATTAATACTCCAGATGGACCATCATCTCCTCCAGGTACAGTTACCAAGAAATTGGCATGTTCTTCCAAAGGTTCTGAGTACTTTCTAACAACATGGTTTACCACTAAATCAATTTCATAGAAAGTTAAGGTTTGTTGGGTTTTTTGAGCAGCTTCACCTGTAGGATCAGAATCTGCTTCCTCATAATCAATTTCTAAACAGGCAAATATAGGGTTGTCATACCCAACATCAACTCCTACCATATGGTATACTAATGTATTACTCTTGTGAGCTTCTAATGGGGAAGATATTGTTAATCTAGCTTGTGCATCTCTGTTTAATATATAAGCTAATTTTTGTTTTTCTATAGCTCCAATCATTACAGCTCTGCCTCTAAGATCTGTGGCCAAATATTGACCAGGTACTATTCTTCTACCACCTGATTTTCCAAAGGTTTCTTGATGGACCTTCTCAAATAAATTCTTTTGAGGTATGTACTCTAATATAACCAATCTCCCAGAATCTGATCCAACTACAACATAATCCTTAGTACCTCCTGTTAACCGAAATGGCATTAAAGATCTTATTATACCAAATATTTCAACAGTTAGAAGTGTATGTACCTTTCCAGTGTTTGGATCAGGACGAAGAAGCTCCAATATTTTTCCCCTGGAAATCACTATTTCTTGGATCTTGGATCCAGAAAAGTTTCCATGAATGGCATGGGTAATTGCTGTACCCCTTTGAAGGGTCAAATTATACAAGAACATTATGTCTGAAAATAAAAGTTTTGTTAAGTTCTTTAAATGCTCTGAAAAACTGCAAAATTATCTATGATTTATTTTGTCTCAAGAGTGGAGGCCAAGACACTATATAAAAGATGTATTGGTACTATGTACGAGAATTTAATTTTGGACAATAAAATCTGAAATTTCATAAATTTTGATTAAGAAATTTAGATATTGTCCATCATAAAAACTTTTGGTGTCTGATTCACTGACAGTAGATACATATTCAAACAGCGCCCATATTCTTGACTAAGGAGAGAAGATACATTTTGCCTTTGTCACTGCAATGACAAAGTAACCAAGCAAAATAAAACATATTTAGGTAGGTTCCCTAGTAAAGCTCTACTCCCTCAGTCAAGATCAAGAATATAGTCCCTGATCAATAAAGAAATTTTGAAAATGATTTTTTACCAAATACAATACTTTTCCATTGATAAGAAAATGGCAACATATTTAATTGAAAAATTGATACTTTTGGACAACAGATATAGTCAAAAATGCTCTTATCGTGCGGGTTCAAAGTTCACTAACCATATGTATACATAAAACCGAAAAATTGCTCCATATTAATCATATTGAATTGTCAAATTCACAAAACTGACATATTTAAATAAAAATTTAGCTGGTGAAAATCTAAAATTTTTAGAGTAACTGGAAAATAAATGCTTATCCTTTTTTTTTCATCAAAATTGCATGTCTGTCTTATCCACCTCAAAAATTTTATGTGGAAGTAATGATTAAACACAAGAAAAGAAAACTGTATGTATTTGTTGAATCGTATGACCCGCATGTTAAGTCTGCATTTGACTGTATTCATAGGTACCTATTTTTGTTTCACAAAAATGTGTTGGTACATATATTTTCTAAATATCCAATATAAGTAATACAACATTTAACGAGATTCAGTTATATAGGTACCCCAAAACATTTTGGATATAAATGCTAATAAGCTACTTGAATATGAAATATTGCCAACTAAGAATTTTACATGTTTTTTTATTGAATTTAAAAATTGTTCAGTGAGGAACACCATTCACAAATGTTGTAGGTATTATAAAGCACTTATGTAATTAAAATTATTTGTCCATAATCTAAAAATTGCTTTGGTGGCAAATAAATGATTTGGACCAAAACATTTAATGGTAAGATTTAACAAATTAAATAAGACAGATAATTGTTCAAAACTAACTTAATAAGCCAAATGTTAATTTGATTCTTTGCTAATACTTCTCGAAAATGGCGCTATAGCAGCGTTACATTACATGCTAAATACATTCTATCTGATAAAAATATTACCAAAAAACATTACTATTACTTACGATCAACAATTTTATACATACCCAATTGATAGATTATTTCAATTCATTGTTATTTTCACAGATATATTTATTGTACTCCATCTATTATTAGCACGCGTTCTACAACCTTCTTTCCACTCCGATCGGCATTTTTAAAATGGCTACAAAAATCGAAGCATAGCAGCGTCATAGGAGAAGGGACAAGAGGATGAACATGAACAATACCGCACTCTGATGGTTGAATTCGATACTAATTTTTGTTCTAACACTATGAATTAATAATTATTTGGGACAGTTCTTTTTATTATTATTACTAATTAAATATTATAATTAATATAATAACTGATTAAACTCTTTAAGATTATTAGAGCAGATTATTTAGAACACAATTTATCACGCGTCTCAAATCTTTCAGTGTGATAATCTGTGGTAATATTTTGACATTTTGTGAGCTTGTTACTTTACCGACTTTATTGGCAGGTGACAATCAGTGGTGCACACACACACACAAATATTAAATATGGTGGAGTGTAATTTATAGACAAACAAAATTGTGTGTATTATATAGATAAATCCAAAGATATTGTGATAAATATAATCCCTTAAAAATCGCATCGACCACTTTTTATTCAAGTGATTTATATATTATAAGGAACCTTATAATTACAGATAATTGTAATTGCAGGTGGGTTCGTTCAACTTCCAAGGGCATACCTGATTTTTTTAATTATGCGAGGAAGACCAGGAGGAAGAAGGTAAGTAAATCTGTTTATTTCTTCAAGACAACCATTATAAATAAAAAATAACTAATACTTTTAGGTCACGAAGTAGAGATCGTCGTAGATCTCGTAGTCGTGATAGGGGATATGGAGGCGGCGGCGGCGGCGGTAGAAGAAACGCTACAGGTTCAATGCTACGTAAACCTAGATGGGATTTAAGTAGATTGGAACCTTTCAAAAAGGACTTTTATGTAGCACAACCATCAGTTCAATATAGACCACAGTATGATCTGGATGAATGGAGAAGAAAACAAGAAATATCTCTTAAAGGGAAAAATATTCCCAACCCTGTAATGACATTTGAAGAAGCAGGCTTTCCTGAGTATGTTTTAGAGGAATTAAAGAAAATGAATTTCAAAAACCCTACCTCTATTCAAGCACAGGGTTGGCCAATAGCCTTATCTGGAAGAGATATGGTTGGAATTGCCTCAACAGGTTCTGGAAAAACATTAAGTTATATTTTACCTGCTATTGTACACATAAATCATCAGCCTAGATTGTTAAGAGGAGATGGGCCAATTGCATTGATTTTGGCCCCAACTAGAGAGCTTGCACAACAAATACAACAGGTATGTTGTTTACTAGTGATGTGCCGAGTCGTTGTTTGGATGAATCGAGTCGACTCGAGTCAGTTTTTACGGTATTCGAGTCATGACTCGGGTCTGGCTGAACTCGAATATTCGAGTCCAGAGGTCAAGTCAAAAAAATTCTAGTCCGATTTTAGAACAAAAGTGAAAAGTGAAATTAGTTTTAAACAGGGTGTAGGTTAGGTTAAGCATAATGTACTCACAATAACTGCTAATTGACACAAGATAAATTGGTATTCGAGTATGCGAGTTCTAAAGTAGGAATCGATTCTGACTCGAGTCAACCCTTACTCAGCACATCACTATTATTTACATGTTTTCCAATACAATTTCACATTTGATTATTTTGTAGGTAGCTGCTGATTTTGGTCAAGCTTCAAGGATACGTAATACATGTGTTTTTGGTGGAGCTCCCAAAGGTCCCCAAGCAAATGATTTAATGGATGGAGTAGAAATAGTTATAGCTACTCCAGGTCGTCTCATTGATTTTCTTGAAAGTAATAGAACCAATTTAAAAAGGTGCACTTATCTTGTATTAGATGAAGCAGACAGAATGCTTGACATGGGATTTGAACCTCAAATTAGAAAAATCATTGAGCAGATTAGACCAGATAGGCAAACTTTGATGTGGTCTGCTACTTGGCCTAAAGAAGTTCAGAATTTAGCTCAAGAATTTTTAAAAGATTATATTCAAATTAATGTTGGATCTTTGCAATTATCAGCTAATCACAATATTCTTCAAATAATTGATGTTTGTCAAGAACATGAAAAAGAGAGTAAGTTGAGTACTTTACTGAAAGAAATCATGGCAGAGAAGGAAAATAAGACTATTATTTTTATTGAAACTAAGAAAAAAGTAGATGATATTACAAGAAAGATGAAAAGAGATGGGTAATTATGTCATAATTTTTATTAAATCTGGTATTAAGGTTTTTTGCTTTTACAGATGGCCTGCAGTGTGTATACATGGAGATAAGTCACAGCAAGAGAGAGATTGGGTGTTACAAGGTAAAGCATTTAGTTAAATATAAATAACATATTATTTTTTGTATTCCCATCCTGATTTATTTTCATTAGTTTATTATGTAGCAACCATAAAAAGAATAGTTATCTTGATTTATTTATTCATTTATTTATTTATAACCAAACATGCTGGAGGCATTATTACATGGTTAAATCTTATAAAAATTACAATCAAAAATTAAATTATATATGCATGACCAATTTGTTTACGTATAATTATATAATAGAAATAATAATAAACAATAATAATAATATTAATAACATCAGAACTGAACTGAACGGGTTTGAACAGCTATTTAGCATTGTTTGAAATAAAGTTATTTATTTTGAGGTACTGATTACATGATTTAAAATTTGGTTGTAAAACATTGTTTGAGATACTGACCATTCAATATTAACTAAAACATTATAGTTATTTGCTAATTTAAGAATATTTGCAAGAGGAGCCCTTGTTGTCAAAAGGTTATGTGGAATTACAAATAAGAGTTGTGAGCGTGTACGACGCGAAGGAACATTAAAAGGAATAAGTGCAAGAATTTCTGGACTATTTATTTTATTGTTAATGACCTTGTACAGGAACATGACAGCGGATATGTTTCGTCTTTGTTCTGTCAATAGTATCTTAAACTCAGTTCTGAGTGCTGTTGTTCTAATTATATTGAAATCAGGCCATCGACGATATTTTTTGAAGTACAAAAATCTAAGGAACTTGTTTTGAACTTTCTCTATTTCTTTTAATGATATTAATTTTTTTTTTGTTTGTTTATTAGAAATTTACAATCTACTTTAGTTCAAATAAGTAATAAGTAAGTTTGATGAGTGTATCATCGTCTTGAAAGCGGAGTGTCCAGCGAAATTCCTGCTTATTCTACACAGAGTTTAGTGGTGTTGTGGAAGATCTTGAGGATATGTTTTATTCAGTCTTCAGATAGCTGGTAAGGTCATTTGGGTGACCCAGTAGTCTCTCTTTGTACTTGGTGGATACAGATTTGATGACGTCAGTTACATAAGGGATTTGTAAGTCTTCATGTAATCTTTGGTTGCTGACAGACCATGGAGCGTTTAGTATAGATCTGAGTGTCTTAGACTGGAACCTTTGAATAACTTTTAACCTCGTTGGTTTGGCAGTACCCCATAGTTGGACACCATATGACCAGATGGGTTTTAGGACTGTTTTGTATAAAGTCAGTTTATTTTTGATTGACAATTTAGATTTTTTTCCCATCAGCCAATACATTTGTTTAAATTTTAAGTCTAATTGTTTTCTTTTTGTTTGGATGTGTTTTAAATTTATAAATTAACAATTATGTTTACTTTTCCTATAAAATAATTAATTAGCTTTTAATTTATTTTAAAGATTTTCGAACTGGAAAGGCACCCATATTAGTAGCCACTGATGTAGCAGCAAGAGGTTTAGGTAAGTCCACAGTGGATTGTTGTTTTATTTAAATGTAAATTTCATTAGCAGGCTAATAGTTATGTTTTTTGATTTTTGTTTACTTGTTAATATTGTACTAGTACTAAGCAGTTTAAAATATGACCTGTATTATTAGCCTGTTGTTTCATTTTAAGGTGAAACATCTCTTTTGCTTTTTGAAATAGTTAAACACTTGAAAAATTTTCATTATAAAGTGTTTGAGATGTTTTGTCTTTAAATGGTGCTGACGAATTTGTAAAATATCGTTTTGTAAAAAAAAAAGTAAAATTGTGACTACTCTCTTTTCCAGAGGCACTAGCGAGTTAATGACAGACAGAAAAGAAAGTTTTGTCATTGTGGCTGTGCCTCTCTCTTTTGGACGTCCTTCGTTGTGCGGTAATGCACAAAAAGTGGCCATGTTTGAGAAGTCACACTATGGCCATTCTGTGTATAATGCTATCAACCGGGCCTGTTAATGTAATTGGGCTGCGCTGTGCCCAAGCTGATGTGCACTGGCCTATCTACCACTCACTCATAGTGTCGTCGTGAGATGGTCTCAAAATGACTGGACCAACTAAAGACGGCTGGCCAACGGTCCAGTGCTGGTCGTTTATACGTTGAATCCTGTTGGCCCATAACACACTTTTTTGGTATGCTTTATATTATTTTAACACCAGGTCAAAGGTCACAAACAATGGTAAATCTCTTTTGATGTAAAAATTACTTTTCATTCCCACATACAAAAATTTTTATTTTTTCAACTGTTTTTAAATTAATATGTATGATTCTTATCTAAAAGTTATATAAATAACTGCATTTATATTTGGCTGGGATTTAACCATAACAAAAAATCATTTTGTTATTCAAAGCTTTTAATTGTTATAATTATTTTTTTTTGGTCTTCAAACACTAGCTAGATATTTATTATTTATGTATGCATAAGTGGAAAAACATTTTACAAGTTGACTATGGTTTTGTTGGTCAACAAAAATTTGTTTATCAGGAGCATTTAATTTAAATTGAAATAAAATAAATTTATTTGTTAATTGGTGCATTAAGTTTTTATTGTATGTGTTTACATCTAAAGAGTTTTACTGATACTTTTCATATTTCTGTGGGAATGCCATCTCAATATCAGAAAAATAAGTAATATTTAAACAGCGTTCTTATTTTGAAGTTCTGCTGCTATTTGGTGTGATTTTATGAATATTTAATTTTATTTTTACGTTATCGTTGCTGATAAAAGGGCACTTTTTAATCTTTTAATATTCAAATTATTACAAGGTTTTATTACAAAATATCGAAGAAATTTTATTCCATTAAAATAGTTTATCGTTCGTTATAATATTATATAAGAAGATACATGTACATCTACATTTTCATGAAAATTTATTTGTCCTATTTTTTTATTATTATATTAACTTATTTATGGAAACACCATTTGATATTTAAAAATGGTCATTGCCACCCTGTTTTTACTTTTGTCTGACGAATATTCCAGATTTTAAATTGTGGAACAAATAAATGTCGTGAAGTGGTGTTTATTTTTGATTTGATGATTTTAAATTGAATATTTTTTTTCTTAATTATTAATGTTTATTTTTTTACTTCGTCCTTTTATCTGTAAAATTATATAAACAACTGAGAAATGTTCTAATTTTTTATTTAATTTTACATTTTTAGACGTGTACCTTTTTTACAACATAGAATTTAATGACAAGAATATGAAACAAAACTTTCAAACCATTTAAAAAAATTATGTAAAACTAAGTAAACTTTTTATGTTTCTTTAAACTTGTTGTTCGATTCTAATTGAATTTTTTATTGTTTCTTCTTTGAATTTTTTTTATTAGATGTGTGTATTTTAATTTTTTTAGTTGTTTAAAGTTAACAAAATGTGTTTAGACAAAAACCAAAAATACTTTAAAAAAGTATCCACACAATTCCCAGTACACCTTTCGTAAAGTTATTGTGTTGAAATTGGGATTATTTTATTTTAAAAGCATTTTCCAAAAAGTTGATAAAGTATGCAAGATATAATGGTCAGATTAAATCATTCAGTCATACATATACAATCAAGATACGTTTAATATAGTGCTCTTATATTATTAAGTTAAAACTATCCACTTGAAAATTTGATGTGTTTTCTTTTACTTGTAAATGGGATTGGGTAGGTTTATCTATAAAATGGTACAGCGAATCTTTACCCACATTCATCATTTTAATCTTAAATAAATAAATTCAATAGGTAACAAAGTAATTACAGCTCTAGTTGTCGTTTATTATAAGAATATATATTATCAAATCAGTTCATCTATTTAAATCCTTTAGTTCGCAGAGTTGTAGTCGACAATGACTTTGACTTATATCATTGGCTAGTGCTCATTTATATAGAATAGAGATTTTTCCTTCTTTGTTACCTTCACCTTCAGAATAATGTGTTTCTTCCTTTCATTCAAAAAAGGTTATTTTATTAATCATTGCAGCTGCTCCACTTATCCTCTTTCTTTTTCCCTCTGGTTTTTCCATCGGAGAGCTCATCCTCCCCTTCCTCAGACATTTCTCTTTCAGGAGTACGTTCTACCTTCTCCTGAACCACCTTATGTTCAATGAGGGAATCAGCACCCTGATTGTCTTCACTTTTTTAATTGACTGGTCCATATAGATCCCGAGAGCATCTAGGGAAGAGGAGTCCACTCGGTCTGAGCCCCGCATGACCGAGCAAGGCTATTTACATCCAGAGGTCGCCTGGTATCTGTATGCCGTTGTTCAAGACTAAGTTTACCCATCAGCCATCCATCCATCAGCACAGTATGGATAACATCTTAGATTGGGGATATTTAACGCCCTTTAATCCTCGTACATCTCCTTTAGTCTAGCTTCTCCTCTTTGACCTGTCTGACAAGGGAGATCCTACTAGTAGCAAGCTACTACTGGCATAGTCCAAAGATTCATTGAAGTTTGCAAGCTCTTTCACCATAGTTGCTTATTACAGCTCCTGTTAGGTCAAGGTAGATACGCATGGAGGTGGCAGAATAACCTTAAATAGTTGTTTACAACTTAATAATGACATTTTTGGCTACTAATCGTTTTCCGTTTTCTTAGTATTTGGAGAGGACAATTTTTCTTGCAAAACGGTTCTAATCAAATTTCAAATAGATATTTTTATTTTTTAAATATTGTGTAGAAGAATGACGTCATTCAATTCTATGACGTGCGACCCTTTTTGTTTTGCGTTTACTTTATGTTAAATTTAAGTGTGCTTTCTTTGAAAACAGAAAGTTTGTAATTAGATTAGACTAGGTCAGACTTCTCGGCACTTCGACCTTTGAAGATCTTTTGTGCTTACCTTAATCTACTTGAACTCTAGAATGTAGATTTTAGAGGGCAAATTCCTAATATTAGGATGTTTGTAATCAACTAAAACCGATTAGAAATTGCAGGGAAAATTATTACTAAACCTCATCATTTTAAACGTCATTAAAATATACAAGTATATAGAATTAAAAAAAGCTTTATTATTAACTTCTCTTATCAGAGAGTTTGTTGTACATATCTATATCCGCCATTTTGTGATTTGCTGTGTTTCGTGTTTTTAAACGTAACAAAACGGACTTTGAAAGGTATAAATATTATCAAATGTCAAAATTTGTAAAACAAAGGTTATATTTTGTGTCGATTTTTTAATTTTTTTAAAAGTTTCAACATTTTAAGCTTAAAAGCAAATTAATTTTTAAATTGTTTTTGGAAGCAATGGTACTTGGTTAAAAATAAAAATATATATTGTAAGTATTTCATAAGTGTTCATAGTATTGGGTAAAGATTCGCAAAAATCCGTATTTCAAACGTTATTAAAACTACCAATATATTTAAATATTTAAAACTGTTCTCAAACAAGTCAAAACGTTAATCTGAAAGCCAATAATTTTTTCAGAGTACCTCTCGTGTCAGCGTCATTGTCTCGCATATTTTATCTTTCAATAATTTTTTTATAAAAGTAATCAAATTTTGCTTATATATTGCTTCTATCATAAAGTATTTGATGGGTTTATTAAATAAATATTCATGATTAATTAATTTAAAAAAGCTAAAAAAGATTTTTGTTACATTCACACTAACTAACTAACCAGCTTTACTATTAGTATAACTATCATGCATATTTATTTATTAATAATAGGTAGTGCTTTTTCTTTCCAGTTATTAATGTCTGATTATACTACAAACTAACAATCTTCACTCAAAAACACCTTTATTAATTTTTTGGTTATAAATAAATACATTTAAGATTTTGAAAGAATAGGTTTAGGGGAGAATCATGGGTTGGTTGTAATTACTAGATACTATTTATATAAAGAGGGAGATTTTCTATTTATTTTGTTTTTATAATTGTGCTATGAAATTTTTAATTAATAACTGGAATTTTTAATTTTAACGATGTATTTATTTAGTTTATATACAAATTGCCCCAAAATTTCCGAAAAGAATTTTTGAAAGTGGCTGTGTTAAACTATTAGGATCTATGACTATTTATAGATCACTTAACAGAAATTGAAGAATGAAGGAACGTATCTTTCAAACTTTAAATCTGGCTAACATCAAAAGTAAATGGTGTCTAAAATTCAGATTTTTTTAGGGTATTGGTTGGAGGTAAGTAAAAAGTATAAAAAAACTGAATTAACGAAACCATTTGCAAAGTCCACACCGAATTGCCAAATCTACAAAGTACAAATTATTTTGGTTGAACCATGCAAGGCTGGATTACACAATACTGCAATGCTTCAGTTTAGAAAAATGAACAGGAACAGTTTTATAAATATTCTGTTACACGTTTTTAAGAAGTTTGTTGATTTAAAAGGTTTTTTTGGAAAAAATTTTGTTTTTTATGTGTAACTATTTTGTAGTTGCAACATTAATGTACTAAGAATTTACATTTCTTACATACTGTTCTATTATTATAATACAACTACATAACCCTAAAATAAAGAGTATAATCATAAGCTTTAAATAAAAATTGTTAGGCTAATATCAAATTTTTTTGTTAATGATTAATATTGGGTTAAAATATCTATACATTGAATGTTATTTGACTTTGTTATCAACCTTACAGATGTCGAAGATGTAAAATTCGTAATAAATTTCGATTACCCATCAAATTCGGAGGATTACGTTCATCGAATAGGAAGAACGGGAAGGTCGCAGAAAACTGGAACAGCGTATACGTTTTTTACGCCAAATAATTACAACAAAGCTGCTGATCTTGTAGCAGTTCTCAAGGAAGCCAAACAAGTCATCAATCCAAAGTTACAGGATATGGCGGATAGAGTTTACAATTCCAATAATTCTGGAAGAGGTAAATATGCAATTTTAATTTAATGTTTTGTTTTGGTTGCTATTTCTCGAGATAAATAAATGATGCATATTTTTTATTTATTATAGGACGAAGTAGATGGGGTCGAAATCCAAGAAATCGCCGTTCTATTACAAGATCGAGATCTAGGTCCAGATCGAGGACTAGGTCCAGATCACGTTCACCAAGACGAATAAGACGTGACAGAAGTCGTTCGCGAGAAAGAGTTAGAAGAAGGAGATCTCTAAGTAGAGACCGTTCACGTAGTCCTGTAAAATCTCGATCTAATGGTTCTGTTTCTCCGCGATCTTTGTCTCCCGATCCGTCTAGGCAAAATCTAACGGTTCCACCTCCGACGCACAACCGTCCATTAACTCCACCCAACATACACAACCCTCCACCTCAAATGTTGCAACATCCACCGCCTTCTGTTAACCAAACTCCTCCTAACGGAATGTCACAAATGCAGAGATCTTTACAAGAAAATTCTTATCAAGCGTCACCGCCACCTCAAAATGCCTTTCAGGGCGCTTCACAACAAAGGCTGCCGCCTCCACCTTCTTCTTTTCCGCCACATTCTGCGCCTCTTCAACAGAGACAAACCTCTGTACCAGTCCCTCCTCTTATACAAGGACCTCCTCTTCAACAAAGACCACCAGCGTTACCTAATATGCAACAGAGACCTATACAGATGCCTCCTAATCTGCACATACAAAATTTGCAACAGCCTCCTCCTCCTCCACCTCAGCAACACCCGCAACAGCCTCCACTTCCTCAAGGACCACCAATACATCAACCGCCTCCTCAAAATCATCTAATGCAGCAGCAGGCTTCTACACCAAGACCTTTACAGCCAAGTCAACCAGTTTTGGCGTATCAGAATATCACCCATCAACCTCCTCCACAATCCAGTCCCTTTGGTGGATACCACATACCTAACGGTACGTTATTCTTCAATACTCCTCCTCCACCGCCTCCTGCGCAGCGGATGACTGGGATGTACTTCCAATACGCGCCTCCTCCCCCCGCACCGCGGTAAAAGTCCAAGTCCAAGGATGTAGTGTAAACTAGATAAAATTAATTTGTTCTAAAGTCGTCACGAAAATTTGTTACTAGTCATTTGACATATTTGACAGGTTCATTAGTATACACAACAAATTGTTTTCGTCAAGTGACTATCTAAGAGGTGGAGAAAAAATGGTCTATTATAGTGACCTGACGAATATATAATTTTATACAAAAACAATTTTACAAATTGTATTTTCTCATTATATTCTAATGTAGAATAATTATGATTTAAATAATGTAACGTGTAGTAAAAGTAAGTTTACTTTAAATAAGGTAATTTATAATTGTTTTCACGTTTATTTATGTAGCTATGTATTACAGAGAAAGTAGTTCAAAACAACCAATCGACGAATAATGATTCTTTTTACACCTTTGACTATTTTCTTTACAATTAATAGTCGTTATTTTTTATTTACTTATGTTTTTTTTTAGATATGTCAAATATTAAAAGGATTTTATTGTTTCTCACGCCTTTTGATTTTATTATGTATCTATTGAAGCCCAGTGGGGTATGTTTTTAAAGTAAATACCGTTTTGTAACACTGAAAAAGTGGAAAAATCGTTTTCACCTGCACCCAGGGTAAAGAAACTAAATAGTTCCTATACCAAAGCTTGACCGTTTTCCATGAAAAAACAACTACTTCCTGGGCTATATGCCCCAACGGAACTATTTAGTTTCTTTACCCTGGGTGCAGGTGGAAACGATTTTTCCACTTTTTCAGTTTTATATTGACTGCACCTTATAGAAATTATTTCTTGATTGTTAACCGTTTTGTAATGTTTTACAATCAGCTTTTTTCTTTCATTACCAAAGTAGGTTGTCATAGGATTAAAAAACTGCTGCAGCACCAACGGAACTGTACTTTCAGTGTTATTTCCAACCAAAAATGAGCAATTTGAATGACCACGTCAGTTGCATGCAAAATATACACCAATATACAACAAAATTATCACAGATAAAATCTACTAGAACGAGATTCTCTAATGTACATGCATTCTTCGTTTACTATACAGTCCAAGTCTTGAAAATACAATTTTTTCACATTCCGGATATTCAATTTCTTCTCTCAACTGATTTCTATCTCTGCTGGCTTCTTTCTTGCAACAAATAGTTGGATATCAATGATCCTGATCTCTTCCTACTTAGTAGTTTTTTAGACTACAAAGTTTCATAAAAGATATATTTGTATTGCTTGAATTATCTTACTGTCGGACCTTCCGACATGCGATTCTTATGTCCAATCCAATGAAATGCTTTTGCAGTTTGTTGTACCTGGTTGTTTGATATTTTGAGGTACCAATTTATGCGCTTTATTTGACGCAGTTGTCTTTGTTGCAATTGTTCCAAGGTTTGTTAGTGCTGAGTCAGTTGCGCAGCTGACAGGCATAATTTCATCGTCATTATTTCCACTGTTCACTATGCTTCCCAAATAATTAAAGTGGTGGACATAAACTAAAGGAGTCTCTTGGCAGGAGTTTTATTTATATTTATTTTCAATAAGTAACTCCTTCTAGTTTTTGCTCTGAGTATTTTGATATTAAACAAGCCTCCATGCAGAGCTTGTCCAACAAAGGATAGAAAATTAGATGAACCCCACGTTTACACTGGAGGCAGTTTTCTCTAAGTTGATTTTGCAATTGGATACTACTACCTAACAGTTTAGAGTTCTCCACACTGAATAAGGATCTAGGTGTTCAATTTCATGTGGTAGTTTGGTTAGTCTAGCAAGAAAACTTTTCCTTGATTTGTCTTCGCTACATAAATTGGTAATCATAGAGCAAATGTTCATTTTGTCTCTTTCCATGTCTTTAGTTGTTGTTTGCCAGAGAGAGAAGGTAATACAGCAGTATTGGTCTCAGAAACCCACAGATGAATCTTTTTAATTCGTTTGTTGCTACGTTTGAGTACATTAACATCATTAATACGTGGTGCTATTTCCCTTACACATACCATAGCCGATATATAAAGTGCAACCGCTGATATTTGAAATATAGACGAATAAACGCCCCATTTTTTAATTTACAAGTTTAGTTTTTTAAGTAAAAGTATTCAATCCAGTCATTGGGGTGTTTAATACGTTTCTGGAGGTTCCCTGCACCCTCTTGGAAGCTTCTGTTGCAGAAGTGGAAAGAGTAGGAATTTGATCCATCTCTTGTACTATTCTTTCAACATCAGTAAATGTTTGGGCTTGTCAGAGGATATAATAAGGTTTTATTTTAACTGCTGTATATGGATTGACATTATAGTGGTTTTCTCCATATTTACTGATTTGGTAATACATTTCAACATGTTTTAAGTGTTGGTTGCGTTTTAAAAAACAAATGGTATTTAAAAAACATGCCTCATATTTTGACTTAAGTCTTTTTCACACCAATAGAGATACCCTTTGCAACCATAAGTACTGTTGTATATTGTTTTGCCAATGTTTCACTCTTATGTTCTAAACAATTATGTACTAATATGTCACTGAATCACTGTTTCTATTGGTTTGATATAGTATTGAGGTATTATCCAGTATCTGAATGGATATTAGTGTTTTTATTAATTAAGAATAGCAATTTTTATTGACCTTTATTCTGTTGCGCTCCTTTTACTTATATAAGATTTACTTTATTAAAATGTATCGATTCCATTCAAAAAAATTAATATTTATTCATAGAGTTTAAAAATTGTAAATAATTTATAGTATAGCTTGGCTCTTGTTTGTAAGTTTATATGTTAAAAGATCTGATTAAAAACTTAACGTAAAATTACTGGTTTGTTTGTATATATCAACATCATTTGTTCCCTGTACAAATTCCTTGAGCCCACCTACATTCTAAATTATTTTACTTACATACAGTGTGAGTCAAAATAACTGCAAAAAATATAAGGACGTGATTCCTTGTAAAAATTAATAAGTATTTTCTTAATAAACATATAGGTTTGCATATGCTTCCCAAAGAAGTGTCATTCACTAAATAAATTATTTTTATTTTTTTCTCGAATATGTTACAATAACAAAGTTATTCCAAGTTATTCCTATCGATAACTTGGGTATCTACAGGTAGTTTTTTAATCGCTTTCTGATTATCTAAGGGGTTGAAACTTATAACCCTTAACAAGTTTACCAAGTCCGAGCTTCTCCTGCGCCCTTATTATTATCGAATTATTCCTATGAGAGAATCATTTCTCACTCCTATCTAATGTAATGTAATATAGGGGTTGTCCACTGCGACCTGTGAGATCTACTATGTCCCCTTACTTGCTTAGACGGTGGGTTTTCCCGTATTTAAAGCACCGCTTCTAATCCTATCTTTATAAAGATTAGGATGTCGATCGGCGTCAATCTTCTATTTCATGTGCTCCAAGTTGTAGAGTTTTCCTCCTCCATTTCACAATACCTGCATTCTGCCGTTTCCTCAATCCCCAGTCTATGTAGTTGTCCTCTTAGTTTACAGTGTCCTGTTAAATTACCTGTAAGAATTCATAGGTTATTTTTGCTCAGCCCAAGACATTGTATGGACTTTTTGGGGTTGTAACTACCTAGCAAAGCTTTAGCCTGCCTTATCCCTGGTAGGTTCTCCCAATGTTCGATCTTTTCCATATTCTCAATGCTACTGAGTTCACCACAGAATGGTTCAGGTCCCATGTCGCATTAGTGACATACTTGCAGCCCTTCTGGCAAGTGTAACTGTGTTATTCATGCCCAGTTCGTTCAGTCTTTCTAGACACTCCAAGACTAATTTGGATGTTATAATGCTGGAGTTGAGTGCTTTAATTGCTGCTTGACTGGCAGACATAATAGTTATGTTCTGTTTGCAGTATTTCTTTTCAATGTTGAATTGCGCACATTTTCCAATGGCGTATATTTCTGCTTGGAAAATGGTAGGATGTAAGCCTAAACTCTGGAAGTGCTTTGTTCTAGGTCCGTAAATCTCTATCACTGTGCCTCTTTCAGTTTTGGACCCATCAGTATACCATAAGATTGTGTTCTTGCCTATCTGTGATATTACATTGACTTTTTTGCTTAATTTTACCGTGAAATTTCTTGTGTAGTTAAGTTTTTTTTGACATTCTGTCCTTGGGTAGTTCCCAGTTTGGATTATGTTGAAGTGATTTAAGCAAATGCCTTACACATTTCCTTCACTGACCATCCTTTGGAATGTCCTTCTTACATTTCCTACATGAAGAAATGTAGAAATGAAGAAATGTTCTCATTGCTCCTGTGATCACACACATGCTAATCTTTGAAGTTTTGAAAGGTTTTCTCTAGTTGTCCTCAGATTAGCTTTTTCTCCTACATAGCTGTGTAGATCCTATGCAGTATTTTTGGTTTATATCCCCAACTCTTCCCTGCAAAGGATTTGCATATTATCAAGGCTTTTGTGGCCTTCCTTATTACTTCTTTTTCATGTTGGTTCCAGAGTAGTTTATTGTCTAGTGTTAAGCCTAAGTTTACCTCTGTTTTTCATTCTATTGTTGTCCCTTTTAGCTGGACGTTTCTTAGATTCAGTTTCCTTTTGCTGATGAAAGCAATTAGATTGGTCTTGGTGGGATTGATGCTGAGTCCCACTCTATTCATCTACTGTGAGGCTCCATAAAAGGGGTGATAGTACTCCCCTTTGGGGGCAGCCTTTTTTTGTAGAGATGGTGATTGTGTCTTGGCCCATATCCATGTCTACTCTCCTTGAAGATATCCATAAGTTGTTACCATTTTTTCTACTCCTCTTTCTTAAAGTGCTTTCTTTATACCACTTCATGTGGCGTGTTATCAAATGCGCCTTCTATGTCCAGAAAGGCACATATCATTGTTTCTTTACTGACGTATCCTGTATCTTGCTTGTCAGCTGTATCAGAGCAGTTTCTATCTATGTCACACACCAAAACATATCTCTTTATTTTCGTAGGAATGTGAAAAACGGCTTTCTCGTAGGAATTATTCGAGAATACGGGTCCAAAAGTTATAACTATGGAGACCTATATGCTTAGTTATGACATTTAGCAATTATTTTTCATGATGATTCTTCATAATTTAGATAAATTATTTCTTTTTTTAAAGTAAGAAAACCTACTTACTTCAGTTTTATGTTGGAATTCTCATTTCCCACAAGCTACAGAATCTGCAAGGTATAAGGTTTGCATTGTTAATTTTTACAGGTTTTTGCTTGCAGACCGTATCCTTACGGACAGCAGACAAGTACTATTAGCCCTGAATAGGCCACGGATCACATCAGGACTAGTATTAGAATGTCACATGGCCCTTACGGAAGCCTGCTACAACAATGTGGTTACTCTAGGCTGGATAAAAGGTCATGGAATTTCTAAAGGCAACCGCATAGCTGACTCGTTGGCTAGAAAAGCTGCCTCCCAAAGGCTCTTGGGACCCGGTAGTCTTGTCAGCTTGCCGGCATCAGCGGTGGTTGACCTAGTAAAAGAACGCTCCCTTGACAAATTCAGGGGAAGATGGGACGAAGAAAAAGGTTGCTTACTATCCAAGGAACTTCTGAAATATCCGAATAGCAAAGCAGCCAAGAAATACGTGGCCATGACCAGAAAGGACCTGCGGTTGGTCACAGGTATACTTACTGGCCATTGTCATTTACGAAAACATCTAAACAGGTTGGGTTTATCTGACAGCCCACTATGTAGAGGATGTGAACAAGAGGATGAGACAGTTGAGCACGTCCTTTGTGACTGTCCGGCACTCTCTCTAACAAGACTTTCTGTATTCGGCGAGAACTGGCTAACACATGCCAACTTGAGGGAGCTGCCTACAGGCGACGTCATCACCTATATACTTTAAACAGGTAGGATGGTTGACGAGCCAATAGGTTAGGCTCAATCTCAGAAGGACGCACAATGGGCCAAATGTGGCCTAAGTGCTGTGGGGCGACCCACCCTTCCAGAATTACAGATACAGATACAGATAGATGCTTGCAGACCTTAAAGCTCATTAATAGGATTCCATTGTTCTATTACAGTTAATGGCGCGGCATTATGTGGAGGAGAAAACAGTCGAGACCCAAAGTTGTTACACCTTCCAAAAAATATAATAAAATGATTTTAGTTTGTAATTTAAATGTTCGGTTGTATTACCTTTATTTATTATAATAGCAAAATCATTTACTTATAAAAAAACTGCACCTACAGTTTTTTTTTTCTTTTTGTAACGTTCTGTATGAATCGCTCTATTTATTGGTGAAAATCGCATTAAAATTCGTTCAGTAGTTTTTGAATTTATTGGTAACAAACGGACGCAAACATAGAACTTTTATTTTACATTGTAAATAATAAATAAATATTGCATTAAAAACTTAAATACCTAATAGCAACATTTTAATTTAAGTTTACTCAATTCATTATTTTTAATGGTAAGATCTATAATATTTAAAAATGGTTTTAATCAGCGAATAAATGAATATCAAAATTTGTATTTGAAATATGGTCTTAGGCGACCTTGAATGGGGTGCGCCCGATGGGACCCGAAGCTCGCATCATTATCTATGACATATTGACATTGACAGTAAAGTATTTGAAATCAAGATTTCCATTTTAGCGGTTTAAAAACAAAAGAAGTTTTAAATGGTTTTATATCTATGTTATCTATGATATACTTATATAAAAATGCTAGGTTGATAAAGGATGTAAAAATTTAAGTTCTGGTACGTATTTTTGTGAGATGTTTTTTAAATTCTAAAATAAGCCTTCCAGCTAAGCTTAAATTATTTTAAACAAGAGAGTTCTAACCTCTAACTGCTCTAAACAATTATTCTTGTGCCCGGTTAGTTCTAGTATGCTTCGATTTTTCTGATGAAAATTATTGTTGCAAATCTCTCTTTCGATAAATGAAACGAATTTGAAATAGCTCAAATTGCTAGATGCTGAAATTGATATCATACAAGTTAATTGTTGATAATTTATTTCTGAAATATCAATTTTTTAATAGTTATTTCTCATAGTGGTTTTGAGCAAATTTAGAGGAAATAAAAATGCCAACTTGAAAATAAAAGCAATTTTATTTAATAACTTTATTCTTTATAGGATTTCTAGTTGTTTTTTCTTAATTGACTATACAAAATGAATAACATTAAGTGGAAATTAAGAGGTACAGTAGATGATAGGGAGTATGAAATAAATAAACTGGTTTTTAAAATTGGAAGAAGTTATGATGCTGATTTAAAAACAGACAGTTCACACATTTCTAGGAATCATGCTACTATTTCAACCTTAGCTAATGGAAATATTTGTGTAACAGATTGCAAAGTGAGTAAATATAATAACGCTACATAAAACATTACTACATTTATACTTCTTTAAGAAAAAAATATAAAATATATACATTACAGTTTATATGAAAATATATACAACTATTACCAAAAAACAATGGTCCTGAAATTTATTGAAAACTTAGTGTATTTATATCTAATTTTATGTATATCATTTGCTGCTTTATTAATAAAAATTTTGTAGTTGTTCAGATATTTCCCTCTTAATAAATTCTTTAATTATTATAAAATTTTTATTTGCATTTTAGAGTATTAATGGTACATATGTTAATAATAAAAAAATTAAACCAATGGAAGCACACTTTGTACATGAAGGAGATACAATTCTTTTTGGTATCACTGAAAAACTGTTAAATGATCCTACATTTAATGGACCATATTTGAAGTTTAAAGTTGTCAAAGTAGTAAGTAAACATTTATAATAAACTAGAATATGTCAAAACATTAATTCTATTTGTTAAATATTACTAGGTACCTTAAACTACTAACTTAAATGGAGCAAGCTAAAAATTATTTTTATATTTCAGGAAACAGTACCTCAAGAAAATGAGTCCAATAACATGGCAAGTAACAAGGTCACATCTACAGAGAATAGTGATATTGTAAACAAAGAAAATAGTTTATACACAACTGTAGATGATTATTTAGTTATATCTGATGATGAAGAAGACATCATTGGTAGTAGTCAAATATTTCATATTTCTCAACGAATTACTGAACAATCAGAGTTACTAGAAGATGGTCCAGATCCTTATAAATATATTAAGGAAGAATTAAAGGATTTAGATCATTGTAATGTGGTACAAGCAGTAGATTTAACAGATGAAATTGATCATTTTGATACTACCTCAGAATTAATCAATGTTTTGGTAAGTATGCACATTTTACCTATATGAAACTTACTGTTTTCTAAACAAAACTTTTTAGGAAGATGACAGTAGCAAACTGTGTACAAATAATTTAATTGAAATATTGGAAGATACCCTTGATTCTGAACCAATTGTTATTGAAAACAAAACCAATTCAGTAAATGTCTCAAAAAATTTAGATAACCAAAAGTTGAGTTGTACTGCTATAGTAGAAACAGATAAAAGTTTAAATATTTCTGACTGTTTAGATATTGTTAAGCAAGACCAAAAGTCAAGTTGTACTGCTATACTAGAAACAGATAAAAGTTTAAATATTTCTAACTGTTTAAAAACTGTAGAACATGAGAAAGATGAAGAAAGTAAAAAAACAAAATCTACAGCCAAAAGGAGAACAAGTCGAAGTAGTTCACATACTCATAGAGAGAGTACTTCTAAAAATGAACATTCTACAAGTACCTCCAAACAATCAAAACAAAATGATAAGCGATCATCGTCACAAAATAACGAACAAACTAAATCTTCTTTACGAGTAGAACTAACAAAATTAGATCTTAAAAATCGTGGTCCTCTAATAGTATCACCACATTTCGAAAAAAAAACTTCCAATCATGACAAAGAGTTAAAATGCTCCAATAAACGCAAATCTTCAGTTAACATGTCCCTAGATTTACCAAAAAAACCAAAACAGGAGAGTAGTACTGCAGATCCTAAACAAATGGATAAGAACTCAAAACAAGAAATAAAAGATAAAAGAAAACAGATATTAAAGGAAATTGCAATTAAGTCTGGTAAATCAAAAATTGTAAATGAATCTATTTCAATTCAAAATGCAGACACTAGAAGTGAATCAACAAATACTATTGACAATCTTCAGAAAGATCCAAGATTAAACAAACTTCCTGAACAGGTATCAAATATACAAGATGCTACAGTCTCCAGTAATTTAAGCCCAAAAACCAATGAAACTCAATGGATTGGACCTTATGAAAATTCTTACAGTTGCAAACCCACTTCCGATTCTACCAATATCGGAGACAAGTCTGGTCTAATCTGGCAAATTTCTAACATAAATAAAACACCGACACATTTTTATAGGAAGCAACCTGATTTATCCCCGGAAATTACCCAAATAGTCCGCTGGAATGTTAACTGGTTGATAGAACAGAAAAGATATGATGTGAGTCCTCCAGTGAATGGCGTCCAATCCCTTATTCCAGTCCCTTTATTTTTTGATAATTTCCAAACTTACCAATCAGTACTTTTACCTTTAATTTTTTTAGAAGCTTGGCAATTCGTATACGAAACTACATACACAAAAGACGAAGAAAAGTGAGTTATTATTTACTAATACTATTTAATTATAGTGCTGCATTTAATCATACAATTTATTTCTAGAAAATAACAAAAATGATTCGTTGTTTAAGTTCTGGTTTTATGTACATGAAATTAAAATCACTCCAAAGCAAATATACTAATTTGTTGTTAAATCGCCTAATTTTTTATTTAAATTTGTGTCTGGACAGCTGCAATGTAAAATTATACAACATGAACTACTAGAATACTTATACATAATGTAGCTTAAAATAATTGGCATAAAATTTTCTGGTAGTGTGGTTACTTTTAAAAACTGTATGATGTTGTTAAAACCACAATGACCAGTTAGAACCCCCCTTCACTAGTTTTCTGGTCTTTTCCAGGAATCTTGTGGTGGTGTAATTGTTTGGGTATCTAAGTAACTTTGTAAGTCTACAGCCTTCTGTGTCATCGAAATAATTGATGGGATTGTGACTTATTTAAGTTAGTACCCATTTGCTGACTTTGTTGTTAGGCCTGTGTTTGGATCCAAAGATTGTGGATCAAGCAGCCTCTCTGACCAGAGAGTCATTGATGTGGTTACCTCCTGAGCTAGAGTGCGCATTCGTTCAGCTAACTGTGACTTTATTATCCCCAGTTGCATTAGTCAGGGCTTGGTGACATTCTAGCACTATTTCTGTAGGTTTTAAACCAACCTTATGCAAACATTGTAGTGTCAGCAGAATCACCTCCTTGACAGATATCTCCAGGAATTCGAGATTTAACATTACCTTTATTGTCCTGGTTGGTATGGTTTTCATGGCTCCTAGTAAATAAGGCATTCCACACTTTGTATTTGTTCCAATTTCTGTTTAATTGTTGTCGCATTTGTTCTGGTTAAGTTAAAAGAGATAGTTAGAATTCAATGGAGTGTTTACTAACTAGTTTGAGATCGTATTAATGACAACTTCTTTGGGATGATGGTCTGCAATTTCATTGCCGCTGATCCCGATATGTATATCATTATGATGTATTAAATATTATGCACCTCAGTTTCTCCTGAACTATTACTCTGGATGTATTTATCTAATGAATGATTATGTCACAAGGAATGGTGTTTTTGTCCCTTATCTACCAAGTTTGTCAGCTTTCTCATTTCCTGTTATCAGTTTTATGACGTTGTTCTCGAAATCAAAGTAATCTTGTTGTTTTTTATCAGTTTCTTAAGTGTTTGTATACATTCTTTGATTAATATTGGCCCAAAAAAAATTTGAGCCTTTAAAGTTACTATATAGATCTTTGTCTTTGTACTATTAAGTCTCTTCTGTATTTTTGTCTGAAAGACAGCTGGGGTGATACCAAAGGATTTTGAGATTTGAAAATTCGGCCCAATCTATTCTTTTTAGTTGATTGTTTTATTGATCTGTTTTGTTGATGTTGACTTATAATCCCTTATGATGCCTTTTGAGATAGTCTTGATTTTACGTTGGTGTTGTTGTTGTTTTGATGTCATACCTGAATAGCTCTAGTAGGAGGACTGTGTGGCTACATAATTTTTCCTTCCTTGACCTTTTGTGGTAATCCTTTTACTCTATAGAATCTGGTCCAGTCTGGTATTTTCTAATAGACTCATTAAGCTGTACAGTGATTCCCCCTCTTAGCTTCTAGTTGTAGGCTTTTCTTTGTCTATAGTTCTCTGTCTTGAAAGAACTTCAATGTGTTTAGGGGTTTTCTCTTATTGTGTCTTTTTCCTCAACAGGTACCCTATTTTAACGTCCGTCCTGTTATGCATTTTTCCTTCTGTCTCAATCCTGGTGAGCTTGTCCAACATTCCTAAGACTTCGTTAGTTTTATTCATGTATAACTTTATGGCTGATTTTGTTAAGCCATAGAAGGTCTGTTAAGAGGCTTTGCTACGCCTTGGGCTAGTAGGTCCGCCTCTTCTTTCCCTTTATGCCCACTATGGCTACTACCTCTGTTACTAATCAGTGAACCAGACTGGGTGTCTTCCCCTATCAGCCATCTAGGGGCGAGCCCGATAGGTATCTCAACCCACGGATTGGTGGGTTTTTGATATAATTCCTGGACAACTTTAGTTTGTTAGAAAAAGAGTTGTGTCGTATGCTTTTTTGAAATATACAGATACTAGGTCTAGTAATGTCTGCACTATTCCCACAGCCTTCCAAGTTGTTTCGAAGATGTGCTACCAACATAGTTATTATGTTACCAGCTCTTCATGATCCCTCAAATGACACTGACATACACTGCCTTCCATTTTCGGATGGTCCTAAACATCACACTATCGGACTGTCGGACATTTTATAGTCTTATACTAATAAAACAAATTATTTTAGATATAAAAATTGCTGCTAAGTATTTTTATTTTCAGACCTCCTCTAACAGTGAAGTTGGAACATGAAAGGGTAATGAACCAACTCCACATTTTAGATTGTGTATGTAAGTATAAGACGAGTTTTGATAGTGATTGATTTCAGCAAATTTCTGTAAATCTTAATAAAATTATGTCACATTGACCTGTAGCTATAATCCTAATTGTAGTCCTGGAAATATTTACCTAAAAAATGATCATTTCCTTTTTTTAACCTGGTCACAGGTAGTAAAAATTCAAGACATTTGTTTTAATAATAGTGGGTGGGTTATTAATTTGTATAATAAAAATTATCGGTCCTAGTACCGATCCCTGAGTAATACCATGGTTAATAAATTTGGAATTAGATTTTGTGGAAATTATTGTATTGAGAACAATGATGTTCTTTTCTACTGTAGTATTGAAGTTTATCAAATAAAATACTGTAAAAATTAATGATTTAGACATAGTTAAAAAGAAAGTAAAAATTTAATTCTATTACTACATGTACTAAACTATATGGAATATTATTCCACACTGCCATTCGCGCACTCTTAAGTCAAACTAAAGAAAATAAATAATACTTATCTTAGCTGGTATTTGAACCTGGGAACTCATAGTCTACTACACCACCACATATTACATAGGAATATGTACAATAAGACTAAATAAATAAATATGTTTGCTTATATTTTTGCCATATCAGGTTACGTGGGATGTGTGCCAGAAACAGTTCAAATTAAAGTTCATTACAATGAACTCTAGTTAAAAAAATGTACTTACCTGAAATTAATGTTGCTGCTGAGTTACTGTAAATACCAATTTTTGCAGTCATAATTAGGTGTTAAGTGGTAAAATATGTAGTTTAAAGTTTAATAAATATATTTTTAATTTGATCGTAGGAAAGTATAGTGTGCTACTCTTGCATATATTACTTTCTGCACTTGTGGCACAATATACTATTGTACGCCATCAAAAACTGTTTGTGCTGTTTTAGATACGTTACCTAGAGACAATGCAGTACCTATTAGGCAGGATGATTATTGCATGTTAGAATTGCGATTGAAGGATACTTCAAATAGTTATAGTTTAACTTGTTTCGGATATATTAAGAATGTAAATAAGCAAAATTTTGGTAAGTAAAAACTCTTATAATTATTTGGAGTCTTATCTTAGTTGGGAATTTTAACTTTTCTATTTTTCTAAATTCTTTATAATAAATCCGAAATATCCATAAACTAGTATTGTGCATGTTATTTTAATTATATATTTTTTAGGAAACTCCGTACATTTCACAGTATTTATTAAAAAATTGGAAAAAAGTATAGCAAGAACAAATTTAATTGTAAAAGTTATCACCAATCTTTCAATTATTTTAAGGTATTTAAGGACTATGAAATACTTGGAAGACTCCCCTTTGAACAAATTCGTATTTAATCCTCTAAGCTTGTTATCCCCAGTACCTATGAAATGTTATACAGTGAGAGTTACGGTAAGTCACATATTTTGGAAAATTCATTGGAATTATTTCGTGTATTTGCCTTGTTTTCAGGATATTAGGCTATACTGTGATTTCAAAACAATAGGCAATTTTTAATTTACTTTAATTATTCATCAAATGTTAACCTGATCTGTGCCAAAATTTCGGCAAATATTTATATCTCTCTCTACCTTAAGGTAACTTTAATTTTCCTTTATCATATGACTGCTGCAAATGGACGATTAAAAAATATATAGAATTACAACCTGACAATAATTTACTGTTTAATTCAATATTTCTGAGAATTTAGTGCCTACTAGTTTGGAATCATAGTATACAACCAGTTGTTAGGCAAGTTTAAATGTAAACTATTAAATTAAAACTAGACTGACACAATCTTTATGTCTTGGGTAAATCTATTTGTCTTCTTTTTAAAATTGATTTTCAATGTAGAAATAAAATAAAAACTACTCTGTAAAAATTGGAATTAATCCTTAAACATAATAATTTTAATATATATCACAAAAATGATAATCTTCAGTTCCTAAATCGCAAGTGAGAGACTGTTTATGAAGTTTTTAATGTACCTACAGAATCAAAACAAAAATAATCGGTGTTCCATCATGAACTAATGATGATCTTACGATTGCGTAAGTTTTCAACGTTATTCGTCCACGATGCGAGGCTAACTTTAACTTTCCCATAAAGGTCAATAAAAGAAATATTAATAACCTGTAATGACATACCTAATGTTCTAAAAACATTCCTAAGCAATGATATTAGGGGTATTGTCGAGCTTCGTATGCATCTATATAAAACTTTATGATACTCCAACTAATTATCTAGCTGAAATGCTTAAGTTTTACTTACTGACAACATTTTTTGGAATTAACTAGTTCTGAAACGGATCTTAATTCTTCCAGAGGTTCCACTACTGTTGCACCACTTGTATCTGCTAATTTTCCTGCAATTATATAATCCCTGACAATTGTCATTTGTTTGTTTCAGGCTTATTTATTTATTTATTCTCGGGCAAGCCCAATTCCCAGTGTTAAATTGCTCTAAAAATAGAAAAAGAAAACACGCCAGGTATTAAATTTATGAAAAGAACAGCAAAACCAAAACCCAAAATACAGCAGAGGGTGACAACACCATAACTTCAGCCAACACTCGAAAATTTGATATCAAAGTTTAAGCTCCATCAGATGTTTTTTAAACTTGAAAGTTGACAAATTAAAAATTGAGATATCCTCAATGGAGTTAGCTAATCTGAGTGTCCTAGGGAGAAAACTATTCATTGCATAGTTGTACCTATAAAATGAAATATGAAAGGTTTGCACTTGCCTAGTTACACGAGGAGGAACAACTAAATATATTTTAGAGAGAAGTTCGAGAATATTACACATTCCATTAATTATATTAAAAAGCTGTATGAGATCTCTTTGCTTTCTGCGAATCTCTAGGGTAGGGATGTTTAATAAAAGCTCTAAAATATCATAACGATGGAAAATACGTCAATGTATCTTAAAAAAGTATGCTGAACTGGTTCTAGTTTAGCTTTATAAGTAATGTAATGCGGAGACCATACTGGAGAACAATAATCAAGATGTGTTCTGACTAGAGAACAATAAAGGTACTTAATAATACTGTTAGTAATGTTTGTAAAATCACAAGTGGTTCTCTTAAGAAAGCCTAACAACTTCATAGATTTCTCAGTAGTAATATGAAACTTATACGTGAGTGAGGAGTCTAATGCAACACCAAGGTCTTTAATTTGCGAAACACAATTTAAACTGACATTATTAATGCTGTAATCAAAAGCTGTTGGGTGATGTATTCGATAAAAATGCATAATATGACACTTGGATGCATTAAGATTCATACCACTTCTTGTACACCAATCTGATAGGCTATCCAAATCTTATTGCAAAATAATTATGAAATATGATTATGAAATACTTTGGGATCTAAATATTATGACTGTCACACGCTGTCAAAAATAAACATGGGGTAGGAACAACTCACTTCTTCTACAACCTTCTTACATGCAGACTACAGACACATAGGGGATATTCACTAAAAGGGTATCTACTAATGAATTATACGAAGCTCGGAAATACTTGATATTTACTTTGTTAATATATAAAAAAAGTGTACATATCTCTGTACCAGGAAATTTTTAATAAACCTCTTGATTTTTGTAATTTTTTTTCTAGCCGAAGTTAAATTATATCCAAAAACAAATAAGTGGCGAGGCATCGGAAATGGCTTTGAGTAAAAAACCAGGTTTTTATTTAATTAAAGGACCACCTGGTACCGGTAAATCTACCGTAATAGTTAGTATAATCCTTGAGATATTGTATAAAGCCAAAGGACAAGGACTAACTCCTCAATTATTAATAACAGCTCCCTCGAATGCCGCTATCGATACCTTAATTTTAAAGTTAAATCAAGCCAGGTGCGAGCTACCAGGTAAGAATACAAGTACTGTCACCTTGTTACTCGTAGCAATACGATTCAGATTCAATACAATTGACCACACCAGCTTAGAATTTAACTGGTCGAGGCTTAATGCCTTTAAAACTGTCTGACTCTGATAAAATATATATTTTTTTTTTGGAAAGAGTTGACCAGTTGCACATACACATGAAAGATGATCTTTTGTTGGAGGGGTTGCTGGACTCTTATTGGCTAAAACCCCACAGAGACTAAGTAATTGGTCTTTCCTGGTACTGCCTAGGAGCATTGCTTCATGAAAGACTCTCATTATGTTGTTGGGACCGTTAGCCTTTATCGCGTTTGCTACTCCTTGTGTCCTAACGTCCTCTACATTGTTTTTCTTTTTACTCAATATATTTTTGGAAAATTTGCTCATTGTCTCCCATTTGCTGTGGCTCTCTGTCATCCTTTCTATCACTGTATTTGCCCACTCTCTTATCCATATCTGCTCTATTTACCTCTTACCTTGGACATTTAAAGAAAGTGTACTCTACTCTGTCGCCTTTCCCGCATTATATGCACTTAGTACTTTCAACCACTATAAATCTGTGGCTGTATGATTGGAAACATCCATACCCCGATATCAGCCATCTTCAGGTTTCTATCTAGTATTATCCCTAGGTATCCAATATTCTCCGGGCTCTTAATATTTGTGTCTTCGACCACGATGTAGATAGTAGCATATTTCCTGAGGTTTATTAAGATGTCTTCTCGGTTTTATGTTGTACCCTCCAACTCCCTCACCACTTTTCCCCACTTCCAATTTGTCCCTCCATGGGGAGGACTTTGAACGACTTCTGTTTATGTTTCCTGAAGGAGGATGCTCTTAAATTGTTCAAAGATTTTTCTGTTTTAATAATTATTTTGTTAATATTATCATAAATAGATGTAATTGATTATGGTAACCTTTACTTTGTGGAAGTCCATCTTACTAAGAACATTAAAAATAGAACTTGACGATTCTAATTTTTAGAGCAAGCAACTTTTTAAATAAATAGTGGAAGCTTTGTTAAAAAAGTTCTATTTTTAATGTTCTTAGTTAAATAGGTGTAATAATCACTTCATACTTCATAACAAACGTGGTGTATACTATACTTCTTCATGTTTTACAATTTTAGCTTCAGAACGAAAAATAATGAAGATAGTTAGGATCGGACCAGAAAGTAGCATAAACGAATTGGTGAATCGCTTTACGTTAAATTTTCAAACGCGCAAGACGTTGATAATGAACATGAACTTCGTGAAAGAGTACGGTAAAGTGGAGAACCACACGGACATGACTACATTTTTAAAACAAAAATTGGGATCACAGTACTTCTACGAAATGAAAACTACAGAAGAACGGGTGTTACTCGGTGCTAATTTGATATGCACTACGCTTAGTAGTTGCGTGAGTTATACTCTCCACCAAAATAATATACAGTGAGTCAACCAACTAACCAACTTTTAAAATGTTCTGGTATTTATGGAGATTTATTTTTAGGAGACAACTTAAATTTGCTGCCTGTATTGTGGACGAAGCAACTCAATGTACCGAAATGGAATGCCTCTTGCCTATTCAATTAAATATAGAAAGATTTATCCTTGTCGGTGATCCACAACAACTACCAGCCGTAGTTTGCAATAAAGTAGGTTAATGATTTGTTTATATAGCACATAAGACTTGTAGCGAAAACTCGATCATTAGTGGTAGAGGTAATGGGTTTTGAGATGAGCTTTGAATGAAAGCATCGCAGAACACTAGTTTACGTTTGAAAATCCCAATAAAGTTAGCCCTAAAATTCCATTCTTTGACTGTCTCTCGTTCAGATCTAATCGGCTCACAATATTTTAGTAGTGCAGTAAATTTAGTTTCTTTTTCAGTTAATTATAGTTTGTATTTATATTATTTTAATCGTTTAGTTAGTGTAGTAAAGATAATAATTTGTGGAAATATTTTGTTTAGTGAGTTAATTTCCTTGATATTAGGGTTTGTATTTTATTAAAATTTTGTTGTTAGTTGATATTGCTTTTATAAATTTCCTAATTTTCTAGAATAGTGTTTTTCATATGTGTATTATTAAAAGTAGGTAAAATGGATTATTTATTTGTTTGTTATTATTGTGTCGCAGCAGAACACATGCAGACCTCTTAGCTTGATAACTTGATTGTGTCTGAGAAATTGTCTAATAACTTAATCTTCTCTTCACTATAAGTATTAGTATAACAGTAACGAGATTTAGGTAATTTGACCTTTAAGAACAAAGGTTCTTTGCATTCTGCTAGAATAGCAGTCGCAGGAGTTGATCTGAATGCATCGAAAACAATACGAAGGCCTTTTAATTGTATTCGGTCAACTTTAGTAAGTCTTGATTTATTAGCAGACCCATATAAAATACTACCATAATCTAATATAGCTCTAGTATAACATCTAAAAAAGCACAAATTCATTTTAGGATCTGCTCCCCAGTCATATTTGTTAACTGCCCTTAAAATGTTTAAGCTTTTTTCACTCTTTCCCATACAAATATTAAAGTTTTCATCCCAGAGGTAAGTTTACCATCAAATATAATACCTAAATTGGTGTAGTTTTTCAAAACCCACACTCTATTATTGGACAAATTTAAGTTGGACACGTCTGGTAAGCGGTGTCTGGTGAAGAAGACAACAGCAGATTTGTCGGAGGATATTTGGAACCCCTAATCCAAGAAAAAGGTTTTGCAACAGTACATTATGTACTTCAAGCTTGTGATACATTGAGAGTATTTATTCGTCGTATAAATACAGAAATCGTCGGCATACTGTAGAATATGGGCCTCCATGCCCAGATTATGTACATCAATAGTTATATGTTAAATAAGAGTAGGCTAAGGACCGAACCTTGCGGTAGACCACTGTTTACCTCTCTAGGGCCAATAATTTCAGAGTTAAATTTAGCGAAGACCTGCATTTTTAAGAACGTAGGCAAATTTTTTCAGAACTCCAAGATACAAAAATTTTTCATATAAAATTTCCAACTCTACACTTTCATATGCACGGGACACATCTAAAAACAATGCTGCCAAGTATTTATTTTCTGTAAAAGCCAGTTGAATATCTACTACAAGGTTTGCTGCACATTCTAATGTTCCCTTTCCTCGTCTAAAGCCAAATTGATATTCAGGAAGGATATTTTTACTTTCTAACCACCATTCTATCCTCATTTTAATAATTCTTTCTAGGGTTTTAAGGACACATGGCAATAAGGTAATGGGTCTCCGAGATTTGTTTTCATTAGTTTTAGGAATAGGAATGATTAGACATTGTTTGAATAAAGGGGAAAGTTCTTCACCTAATAGAATATTATTATATATTTGGCACAAAAAACGTTATAATAATTATCATCATATAGTTAATTCCATCTAAACCAGGAGCGGTTGACCTAGATGATTTAATATTGACCTCTAGTTCTTGTAAACTAATCAGTTTAAGAAGAAAGTGGTCGTCGTTATTTAATGAAGGTTCATGGATATATGGGCAAACAAAATCAGGAGCTACCTTATTCATTAACGTTTCAACTTCCTCTTTTTGCCATGTTTTATTATTGTTTTTACTTCTCCTTATTTTATTTATACGACCCCAGATTTCTGAAGGACTTGTTTGCCTGTTTAGTTGATTGCAGTAATCTGTCCAAGATTTCCTAGCTTTTAACTTGAAAGTTTTTTTTACAAAATGCATTTATTTTTTGGAGATTAAGGAAATTACAAATTATCATATTTTGCCTGTATATACGTTGTGCTTCCTTCCTTTTGCTCACTAAGTCTTGACACTCCTCATCCCACCAACAGGGGTGTGAAGCATGTTTAGGTGTGAATGAATGAGTTTTTTTGAAAGCAATATCTGCTGAATTTGCTATTGTCCTTGTTAAAAATTGAATCATTTCATTTGTACTTTCAATGTCTGGTGTGTTCGCAAACTCTTCTTTAATGTTGTCTTGGTAAGCTGGCCAGTGTGCTTCTCGTATATTCCATTTTCGAATGGGAATAACTTGAATACTTTCAACCGGAAATTGTTGTAACTCTAATTTTATAGCATAGTGATCAGAGCCATAAGTATCCTTCGTGACATACCATTTAAATTGGGTACCTAAGGAAGATCAACACATGAAGGAGGAGAGCCAGGTCGAGAAATCCTGGTGGGTGTTCCATCATTAGCAATAATGTAGTTATCAAAATATTCCAATGCTTCCATCAATATTCTGCCATTAAAATCTTCTCCTAACTAAATATTGGCACAAATTTTATATTATATTTTGCAATAAAATTATGTTATTTTTAACATAATTTGACTGGACTATAAATATACTATGGCTTCGTCATAAAATCAAACCAATTTTTTTAGTTTGCACCTTTAGAATTTAGTGCATTGTTGCCTTGCATTACCGCGCAGCTATTTTCAAGGCCATAGCTCATCTCAAAATTCATTACCTCTATTGACAACATAAACTCTACTAAGAGCAACGTTGCCATGTTGCCGTAACTAAAAATATCTGATGGTATGTCGCTGGAACTACCTTAAAGAATTTGAGGCAGTTGTATGACAAATCTACGGTCCAACTCCTTCGAGCTGCTGTCAATAAATTCATAATTATCGTCGTGGTGGTCAACATGATGACCAACATATGTATGTATTATTTTAATAATAAAAGTTTTATTTTAGGAAGCTGAACAATTCGGTCTTGGTAAATCGTTGTTTTCAAGAATGTTCTTCAACTTCAAAATAAACGATCCGCCTCAACAAGGATACCTACCAGTACAAACGTTATGCGATCAATATCGTATGAAACCAGAGATATGCGATTACCCTAATAGAGCGTTCTATAAAGGGCAATTGAAGTCGTTTCCAAAATTTCATAACCCTATAGAACCAGAATTAATGCCATATTTAGTATTCAATTTGTGCCAATCCACTGGAGATGATCGGTAATATTTATATATTTAATATATTTGTAATATTTAATATTGGGGGTTGTATGGAATAACACTTTTACACTAAAGACATTAAACTATATTTTCTATGACTGGATTAGAGTACAACACTTAATTACTATAAATAAATTATATTAATGCTGTATCAGCAACATAGTGAACTTGATCATGAATATCATACATTGAACTCGTCGTCTATGCATTGCTGTGTATTTATTTCTATCCTTTGTTTATTCAACCTTCCTCACAAACACGATGTGGCATTGAACGTGCATACTATAAACAAACTACGGTGGTCTAGGCCATCGATATTTCTAATAAACAATTTAATTAAATATACACCACATATTGGTTAACTTTAATTTCTTTTTCTCTTGTAGATCAGATTATCAAAACACGGATGAAGTTTCTTTCATCTGCAGTTTGCTGGAAACATTAAAGGCACGTATCAAACCCACTTGCGCTTACAGTATCGGTGTCATTACTCCTTATAAGGCGCAGAAAGAGTTAATAACGAAAAAACTAGCTGACATGACGTAAATATGATTTTAAACTGTTTCTAGCCGATGTTTCATTCATTTAATTTTCAGTATGGATCGGAAAGTTACTATAACAGTAAATACGGTCGATAGTTTCCAAGGAATGGAAAACGACATAATCATAATATCTTGCGTAAGATTCGGTTCCAATTACTTTTTAGCGAACGAGCAGAGATTAAATGTGGCGCTTACTAGGGCAAAACAAGCGCTGTACATTGTTGGAAATTACAATTTGTTTAAGGTATGTTCGAGCATCGAAGGACGGTTTCTATTTTTTTTATTGAATTTTTTATTTTCTAGCAATGTCGACCGTTGTACGATCTTAGGGAAGACGCTAAAAAGCGTAAAATTTTATTTGACATCAGGACTAATCATGGACACACACGATTTCTGAACAAGTGCCTTTTTGTCAATTCAAAATAAAGAACAAAAAATTTCTTTATTTGCATACAAACTACGTTTAAACTTCCATCACGAAGTGAAGTGAGAATAGTTTTAATTTCTATGTGATAATTTAAGAATAATACATTTAGTTTGCTGTTCGTTTATTCTCTTTAGGATAAACCGTGTCTAAAACTTTATATTTATAGTGATTTCATTTACAATCAATTCGTTGGTACACTGCGCCAGATATAGAAATAGTTAATTTCTCTGCTGCACTTAACTTACATTCTCAATTTCGTGATAAATGATTTTCTTAGCGTTGAGCGACGAGCTGATTGTGTCCTAGTCCTATTTAATTGAATGCCAGTCTTGTATCTTTGGTGATCTTTCTTTCTCATTCTCTGAACTTTCATTTTCATATCGATTGGTTGTTTTTATTTTATCTGATCAAAAATTATGGTTTCAACATTTATAAATCTGCTGATATCTTCATTGGTAACTCTGAAATCCTTTTTCGCGGGGTTAGAAGTATATTTCTGTGATTTTTAGCCCCCAAACCATATATGGCAATACATTGTGTAATGGTCTGGTATATCCTTCTTTTGTTTTATGTTCGTCCCACCAAAACTTGTTAACTCATTCTTATATTTGTTCATCCTTTGCAGGTTTACATCATCTATCAGTATTATGTCCAAATATTTTTATCTAAAGGTCCCATATTTCTGTATTCTTCAATTACTTTTGGTTTCTTTGACTCTTTCACAGAGTCTAAAAATATTTTAAATAGGATTGATCTTTTATATCTTTGTTTAAATGTTGTGATTGTGAATTAGAAACCTTTAGTATTATATTGATACTTTTAGAATCCTCCAGATTTGATTAGCTTAATAATTAGGGGAGAGCTGGGAGACTTTGGCCACTTTTTACATTAGGAGCCCTGAAATCCCTAAAAATGCTATTTAAACAACGACGACGATTTCGTTGTACTCCTTGATTAACTGCTGTCCTGTTTTCATGGTCTCATTCCAAAATCTTAAGAGCAATAAAAATTACTGCAGAAAAAAATGTACCTTGCAGCTTGTCCATTGTCTCCTCCACCCGTGGAGATAATGGACTAGAGTCAGGGAGAAAATGGACAGTGGAAGTATATTAACAATCTTTCTGTTTTAAAGCTAATATATATTTTTCTATTAACTAAACCTGATCTCAAAAAGTATATAATAGAAAAAAGTAAAAAATATTATTGATCTTGATCCTAAAAAATTCAGTGAAACAAGTTATTGCAAACTGAACTCCGCCAAATCAATGTTAAAATAGACCATTCCTTGAAATCTTGTCTGGTTGTCCTCAATTGGTTTTGGCAGTACAGTGACAACTTATTTGAAGCCAACTATAGCCGCGGACTCGGATGAGGTAAAACTGAATCTATTTGACAACATATTTCTCCTAAGAAATCTTACTTCATATCCCTTCTCAAATATGTTATCAATAAGTGCAACGTATTTTCGAACGCAAGCTTTCCCATAAACATTCGCAACTATATAGTCGCCTTTAGAAATATCTCTATCCTCCCAATCTTCTTTAGAGTCGAAACTATCCTCTGAAGAATGATCTGTGTATTCTAACGGGTTGCTTTTATCCTCAGATGACTCATCTTGCAAAACTTTCCTCTTTTTTGCTTGAATCTTATCTTCTTTTTGTTTTATCTTCTCTTCAAGTAAAATTTTCTGTGGGGTGTCCGTTGCAATCATGCATCGGTCGGGTTTTCTTCCTCTGTTCGAATTTCCTTTTCTAGCAGGCGCTTTTGGGCACGGCTGAATGATCTCTGGAGATATGAAGGTACTTTGGGCTTGATTTGAAGAACACGGTGTTACGTTGGGTGATTAATTCTCTTATCGCAGTAGGTCTGAAGTAGTTAGGTGTCATTCGAGTCCAACGTCGCCTGGTGGTCCATAGCTGTCGTTGCAGAATGTACATTGACAGGTTCAGATATCGGGCGATCCGTAACTGCAGAAGATAAAAATTCCTCTTCGCCGAATATGTTTCGGTCAAATCCCCGTGCACCTAAATCCAAACTTGATGTTCACTGGATTAGCTGCCCTATCCCATGATTGAAGACACATCAGAGGCAAATCGTATATAGTTAACGTTTGTCCTGGTTGAGACAGCATCCAAGAATCTGCTGCTTGGTTGAAGAAAGTCTTAAATGAGCCAAAAACTGTCCTGTTCAAGGGTTGGAGTTTGTTGGATGTGTGCGGTGGGAGGGTGAGGATGACAATCCCATTATCCCTGCAGAACTCAATGGCTATCAGTGACACATGCGATGGGGATATGCTAACCCCATAGGGCCATCACTGCAAATTCCATTCATCATCCTAGCAATGTCAAACCTATGGCGTGGAAAAACCCATATAGGTGGTAGAGCTCTTCCAACATGGGTCATTAGTCCACCTCTCTCTAGAAATCACTTTTCCGATCTGATGCTCGCCTTTTTGTCCACGATCTTCTGAACCCTCTGCACATTTGTGACGCCCGTCTGAAAGAAAAAGTAAAATGACAATATTCTTTTCTTTATCATGAAAAGTCGAAATAACTTCATCAAGATTATAAAAGTGGGTGTAAAGGAATACCGACTGAGGACATCTTGTAACTTTTTTTGGAAAATTTCCACATTAGTCTTGTTAAAACTGGTCATTCGAGCCAAACTGGGGTCTTAGGGCTTTCTCTTCGCTTCGGATGTCGGCGCACAAAGTTAGTGAACCAAGACTCTGACGCCATCTTATTCACTTCCCAGAAGCATATTCAAATGCCAGGCGCCTCACCAATTTGGGCGTGAGGCCATAAAACATTGCTGCAGATTTGAGTAAATATTCTTCTAATGCTGTGTCCATATCAGGAGTGAAGATTTGGCTTTTACTAAAGTCGGGTTTAAATTCCATGTGCTCGGTACCAACATCTTTTGCCCTTTTTACATACATAGCAAGTCTGCTTTTTTGAACTTTATTATGCGCTGCGCTTCTTCTTATGCTCATCATTGACAGCTCGTTTCATAACCTCCGGATCGAAATCTCTTTCGGTTTTTTTTTACATAAATGTTCGGCATGTTGAAATTAATAAATCTACAAAATAATAAATAGGTAAATGGCACGTTCGTAGGAGACTTTGGACACTGTCCATTGTCTACTTTGTATGCACAAAATATTACTTCAAAAATAGTAGTCAAGGTGATGGTATTTGAGCAATTATTATCGCATAACCTCAAACAGTAAACATTTAAGAAGCACCGTACAAAATATGTGTATCAATGATAAAAATATGCCTTGCCATATGAGAATCCAAAATTACATTAGACTTACCGAAAACAGATATTATTTTTTCACAAATTTTACCAATTTTGCACGAACAATGTAACGGCTATTGCGCCATATAAGGAAGGAACTAAAATTCACGTGCTACTAATATAGCGGGAAATATGAATGCGTCCATTGTCTCCTCGTGTCCAAAGTCTCCCAGGTCTCCCCTACAACCACCACTCAGTGATCTCACCAGGATCTGATTCAATTGTAAAAATCATTGAAAGCAGTATAAGTGAAAATAAGGTATATGCACTTCTTGGGGGTTTGGAGTCTGTATGACCTCTTTTTGGGTACTTTTTGTCAACCACAAGTTTTTTTCCTTTCTTTATAAGAGTCATTTTCCTATTAGCAATTTCCTTTAGATCTGTGTGTTTCTTATCCACTAAATTGTCCAATTCAGTAATATAAACATTACAGACCTAAGTTGAAATGTATCTACTTTCTCATGTTACAAAACATCTTCAAACAGATGCAGTGATTTTTTTATTGTGAGTAGTCCATATAAAGTCTGTATGATTGCGCTAGAATTGTACAGTTCGCTCTCTAATGCCTTGAGGAAAGTTTCTTTTTCATTTTAACTACATTTTAGATAACTCCTCCTTCAATTGGAATCCTTGATTTTTCTTTTAGTGTATATATTGTCAATCATTGAGCATAAGTACATGATTTTCTACCCTACTCATGTTCAAATATCTGTTTTTTGTTTCATTTTTAACCTATTTATCTGTTTTGCCTTTGCCGGTTTGTTTGTCGTTCTATATTAAAATTGAAATATTGGTCATTAGAGACCTGTAACAAGTTTGTTTTCAGATTGGTTTGAAACTTGTTTCCAACGTTTGGAGCGTGCTCATTCCATATTTTGTGTTGCGTTAGTTTGAAACTGACTTCCAATCACTAGTCTGATGTTTTCACATAGTTTCCTGACATTTTGCTGATAGTCCATACAGTTTGAGAATTAATTTCCTGTTTTTTTTTGTTAATATTATAAATCTACTTAAATCGAAAGAATGATCCATTACTCAAATGTGGCTGATATCAAATAACAATAAATTTCATGGTAAATCTATAAAAATGCCTCAGTAGTTTCGGTCCATCATCAGGCTAAAAATAAAAAGATACAGTAAGGTAAGGAATAAGATAAGACCAAAACTAGTTGTACCATTAAATTTATTGTGGTTTGACTTAATGTTTTATTGATAAAATCTACTCAACTTAAAAAGACATGTATTCTGATGGATTTTTCTTTTAAATCTTCTTTTTGGGTAATATCTTAAGGATTATTTACTCATACACATTTTGTCTAGTTTTCACATTAATCAGAGATCAGTTCGGGATTTATTTCAAACGTGACTTGCGCACACGAATAGTTTGAAAATTGTAAGAAATAAGTTTGTAATTTGATGTGAAAACAAACCTAACATTTATCACTAGGAATCCACTTAAATAGGAATGTTGAAGCATCACTGTCAAGAAATAGAGAATGTCTTAAGACTCTGCATGTTTGAACGTAAATGAAATCGCCACATTGGTTCTTTTTTATTTTTTTAATAATGTTGAAATAACGTAATCTCATTTTAAGTTTTATTGAATCATAACAAGTTGGCCTTAAAAATTTACGACTACATACGAAGTGATTGATAACAAAAAAACAGGGTTATAAAGGCTATTTTTATACACCTGGTGTCGTACTTTCTTCCCTCGAACTGTACAAAATTATAAACGAAAGATATGTTGCATTTTATCATTTGGTTAAAGCTGGAGACGTGAATGAGATGTTAGTCTCTAAATTGTTTTTTCCTAATATTGCTTTAGTGTGGTTTGTTTTTGCATCACTCCTTCTCATCTGCTCTCCTCTTACTTTAAATATCATGTTACCCCATTGTACCTCCTAATTATTAAACCATGATTAAAAATGATAAAATGCAATTCAAGGGTAGATGAAGTGACAGTAAGTGTATAAAAGTATTCCAAAACTGATGACGATATTTCGAAAAAAATTGTATGTTTTGTTGAAGGAAATGCTGCTACTTGTCTTCAGTTTGGATTTGATTAAGTTGTACTACAATAGCTCTTTATTATCTTTAAATAAATAGAATTACTTAACAATTTTTTAAATAAAACGGCTTATGTATTTACTTATGAAATGGTTGATATTTCTGAAAAATAAATCACAACTGGTTTTACGTCGCTCCTTTTGTTATTTGTTTGTTTTCGAATTAAGTTGTAGAAATGCATTTTTAAGGTATAATTTAGTTATGTTATTGTAAATAGTAAATGCGAATTTAGTTTATGTTTTCATTATTAAACTTTGTGAAAATTGTTGTTAAATTTTTTATATTCCAACCTATAAAGAAGTAACATAAGGTATAAATGGTTTCAAATTTACTTAGAATTTGGTGTCTTTATGATGAAACTGATCTAACCCAACTATTACCATAAAGAATGATTGGCTGAAGACCGATTAACTTTCATTTCAACCAAACTAGCAAAGGAAATAAAATAAATTTGTAAGATCATCTTGTGGTACAGTCGGTAACCTTTTTTTTACATTCTCTTTGATGATATTTGCAGCGCGAGAATACATCCAGCGCCGGATTCCGTTATGAGGCTAAAATAGGCCAATAAAAATATTAGTAGGTGTGGCTTGGATATTTGGCGCACTTTTTCAATTTGTGCTTTCTAGGCTAGAAAGTAAAAAAATATATAATTGCAGTGTAAAAATGTATTATAAAGGTGTATTTTTTTATTATGCCAGGGGATAATTTCAGGTTTTTTTAAAATAAGTTTAATTTAATTAATATACATGTTTTGGTTATCAGTAACAGTAACTAAATTAAGGGTAAAAATACTGAGGATTTTTTATTACTTATTTTTTATTTCCATTCTCCAACCTCCGAGAGTTGAAATATTTCATAGATTTGGGCAAATTATTGTAGTTTTAATCCATAATGAAATCCAGTTTTTATCAAATATTTATAACTTGGGCATCTATTCCTATCTGCTAAAGCTGTGTTGTAGTCATCACAAGTTAGCTGGATATTGCACTTAATCATTTCTAATGCTGTTCCTGCTGTATGTCCATTCTTGTAGAGACGTAATAACTGTTCTCTTACATCATTACTAACTTTCCGAAACCGCAAATAATCTGAATTGCCTTATTGAGTTATTTCACAAGGTGCTTCTTGTAAAAGTTGGAATTTTTCTTGTATCCCCCTGTATTTTTTTCTAATAATATGAATTTTTACTGTTAATTTTGAAGGGCAGTTGGTATTTCTCGTTTTAATTTGTGAAGATGGTTAGTAAGTTTTTGAGCACCGAGTAAAGTGGTGACATCTAAAATTAAATTTAATCTTTATATGGTAAATAAAACTTTTTAAATGTTTACTAAATAATTTTAATAAACTCAAAAATTCAATATATTATGTATAGGTACCAATATATCATTTAAATATTTCACTTAAGTTATCCGTTCTCTATCCTCAATAACCGTATTGTTTATAACGTTTGATGAATTGGTTAAGTTTTCAAACTCTCTTAACCATTTACCAAACACTTTTTTGTTCGTGCAATTAACAAAAAATTGCAACTGAACGTTAGGGAACTTATCTTCACCTTCTATTATCTTTTTCTCCATAATTTTTGTTCCCCAGCCAGGTGGCAAAACAGACTAAAAAATTGGTAGATTTAATAATTAATAATTGTTCTTATTACTACCTATACGCCAAAAATAGATATTTGATTTGATACTCACATTAATGAATTTTTCATTTAACGAGGAAGACACAAAGTTTTCCATTTACACGTTAGTTAAAATTTTTCACAAAAAATCAATACCTTTTGTTTACCTACTTTTAAAGACTATGAAAATGAAGACAAGATCAAAGGAAAACAATCATAAAATAATAAATACCTGCTTAAAACCTTAAAAATTACTTTCAGTTATACCTAGTTTAAACGTCACGTAAAATATCAACGGTAGGAACTCCGCCCACAAGCATCATTTTAATTGGCTTATTTTAACCTCATAACGGAATCCGGCGCTGGATGTATTCTTGCATTTGCAGCACGCATTCTGTCAATTCTATGTCAAACGTCATCATGTTACATTAGGCGTTTTTTCTTCGTACACCAATCAATGGGCGCTTTCAGCCATCCTAGCACAAAGTTAGCGCTGGCAGCAGAGCTCTGTGAAAGCGCCTGTAGGAGGCTGAACGTCCACTCTTGATGTTCTGTGACAAACAGGTCACACATCACACTTTAACTTTATACACTAATAACAGTCATGACTAGACCTGGGCGATAAATGGAATTGTTATCTTTTATCGATAAATTATCGATTTATCAATAATTATCGATAAACTTATCGTTAACTATCGAAAATTATCGATAAACTTATCGTTAACTATCGATAGTTATCGATAAACTTATCGCTAACTATCGATAAACTTATCGTTAACTATCGATAATTATCGATAAGCTTATCGTTAACTATCGATAAACATCGATAACTATCGATTTCTATCGATGATTATAGTTACGTTCTTTTATTCACCGGTGGCTTCATCAATCCACCAACCACGTTCATATATTCTTTGGTGAAATCTAGTTTGACGTAACCACGCGTTCATTTATTACTGTGTTGTGCACCAAAATTGCAAACCCATTCCATCGATTGTATGGAGATGGTGGACGGATTTGTCATTGACAACAGGGACCCTATTCTCAAACAGTGACATATTTTGTCGCATGCGAGAAATCCTCTTTGTCGAAGAAAATCTGAATAACCTTATTCTCAAAAGTCACCTTTGCAAATTTTTGATAGACAAATTGTAGAATGGTCAAAAGCAGCCGACAATTTATGTCGAATGCGAGAATTTCATTACTTGCGAAATTTGTAGCTTATCATTATACATGTTAATTTTTGTTAATTTATATGGGAAATGAAACCACAATCCTTTTTTATGTATTTATTTCAACGTTAAAAAAACATAAAATGAATACACCATAAGGAAAATACAGAAGCTATCAATAGTTTTGTTTGTTACTTTTTCAGATATTTTTGTAGAGAGAAAATGGCAGTTTTATTAATTGCTATTGAAAATTTAGAAAATAAAGAAATGTATTAACGGCCTCGAGAGAGACGAGGAATATGTAGAAAAGTTTTTACATTATTTTCATCTCATAGAAAGTTTATTAAAACATTAAAACGTTCAAATTAACTAAAGAATTACCTAGGTAGGGACTAATAATTAATCTAGAACTCTTAATAGAACAAGGGAATCGTGAAAGTGCATTACATCTCTTGAAGAAAGGTATTTTTCTGATTGTATCATAATAGGTATGTAGATATTATTAATCTAAAATACTAAAGTAAGTGAAATTGTAAGTATAAGTGGAAACACTAATTTAAAAGTTATGAGTATTGTTAGTCATATGCCAAGCTTTTACTACTAATTCTAAGTACTAATTGTAATTGTAATTTGCTGGTTTTGAATGAAGCTTTTTAATTTTTGCTTGCATGAATCCACCTTAAACACGAGCCTCAAACAAAAAACATTCCAATCTACTACACAAATACAAATTGATACAAATATAACTATCAAAGAACCAAAACTCACATCCTACATTGGCATAGAACATATTTGAGAATCGTTAAATCGGTGTTGCCAGCTCCTGATATTCGACAAAATATGTCACATGCGAATTGGAAGACGAATCCAATCGAGAATACCACAATTTGAAGTTGTGCGACAATTTTCATCGACAAATGTCGAATGCGACATATTTTGTTCGACATTCGAGAATAGACCCCCAGAATGCGTTTTTTTATATCACTGGTGACTCCAACAATTCAGTCATCAAAGAGTGACGTCACTTCCATCATTGATGAATACATGGTGTGAAAAAGAACGTACCTATTATCTATAAGTTAATAAGTTATCAGCCGGCGATAGTTAACGAGTTGCGAAGTGGAAACACGAATCGCTGTTTTTCTTAAGATTACCTACATTTTTATTCTGATCCACAAACAAAATCGACCTAGGAAGTGAAAACCATATTATATGAGTTGTTAATAATATTGTTACAGTTTTTCGTCCGTGGATTCCGGGATAAGTGAAACGCAGAAGACAAATTTAACAATTTATTCGGAACACAAACAAATACACTTTTCTTTTAAGAATATAATCAAAAAAATTTTTTACCATCACCATTTGACAGTGACAGTGACAATTAACAAGCAAGAAGCAGTGTAGTCGTATACTAATTCGCATTTATCGCTTTAAAATTAAAAACTTCAAACTTCGTGATCGAACGAGTCTATTTATATAAAACTAGTAGTCTAGAAATTTCTACTTCCAGAACAGTTCTTTCTTGGAACTTCAAATAGGACTTCCGGCGCTAATTCCTGGAAAATCGTCTCGACATTCGGCTTCGTTGAAATCGACCATAGGCGTGCGGTCCATTTTCGTCACACTGCCTTCCCCTTCAGAGGTGTTCGTCCCGAACACCGATCGGACTGGTCCAAGCTGGTGGGTTCTGTCCGTCATATGAGCACAGTCTCTCGAAATGGACGACCTTCGGCTTGCTTCTGGGTGTCAACTGGATTCGATACACTAGGTCATTGATCTTCTTAATGACCCGGTATGGTCCTTCCCAGGGGCGCTGCAACTTTGGACTCAAGCCTTTTTTTCGGTGCGGTTGGAACAGCCAGACTGGATCCCCCTCGTTGAAGCTGACTGGGGTGGATTTCTGGTCGAACCTCACTTTCATCCGGTCACTGGTCATCTGTAGTCGACTGCGGGCAAACTCATGGACCTTCATTAGTCTGTCCTTCAACCTACTGACGTAACTGGGTAGGGATGGCTGGTCTTCCTCATTGGTTGGTGGGCTACCATAAAGAACATCAATTGGAAGCTTCATTTCCCTGCCGGTCAGTAACATGGACGGAGTATAACCCGTTGATTCATGCTGGGAGCTTCGATAGGCTAACAGGAACAGCGGCACCAATGTATCCCAATCTTTCTGGTTCTCAGAAACGAACATCGACAGGTAGTTGTTGATGGTTCGATTGTGTCTTTCAACCATGCCGTCGGATTGAGGATGGAGCGGTGTGGTTCTCGTCTTCTTTACTCCCAGTAGGTCCATCATTCCGTTCCAGACTTCGGATTCGAAATTTCGGCCCTGGTCGGAGTGAAGCAGCAAGGGTACCCCATGTCTGGAAACGACGTTCTCAAGTAGGGCCTCGGCGACTGTGACTGCCTCTTGGTTTGGAAGAGCTACAACCTCTGGCCATTTTGAAAAATAGTCCATGGCGACCATCAGATACTTGTTCCCTGAGGTAGTGACAGGGAATGGCCCTAGGATGTCTACTGCAACTCGTTCCCAAGGTGTCCCGGTGATGTACTGCTGGAGCCTTCCCCTTAGTCTCGTCTTGGGCCCCTTTCTGGAAGCGCATAGGTCACAGCGCTTGCACCATTCTTCCACGTCTTGGCGGCAGTTAACCCAGTAGTATCTCTCGCGAACTCTGGCCAAGGTCCTGTTGACCCCAAAGTGTCCTCCGGAGCGGCTGTCATGAAGTTCTTCGAGCACGTCCCTGATACATGCTCTTGGAAGGACGGCTTGAGGCACTATTGTTCTTCCGTCGGCACTTTCCCACTTTCGGATGATGACGTCATCTTGGACACACAGGGAATCCCATTGTAACCAATAACCCTTTATGGATTGTCCATGTTTAGCAATCTCTTGCCACTGCGGCCTCGCTCTATTGTCCAGCCATTCACGCACTATCATCAGGTCCGGGTCCTTTCGTTGTTCGGCTTGGATATCTTCCCTGGTCAGTCTACGGGGGTCGTTGTCATGCCTCTTGGTCCTAATCTGGCAGACTTGCCCTTCTCGTTCTTCTTGGCGCTGACAAAATCGGCAGTTCTTCTGTAGACATGGTCTTCTTGAGAGGCTATCGGCGTTTCCGTGACTTTTGCCTGGTCGGTGGCGGATCTCAAATTCATAGGTCTGCAACTTCTCTAGCCACCTCGCTATCTGGCCTTCTGGTGTTTTAAAATTGAGCAGCCACTGTAACGCAGAATGATCTGTTCGCACTAAAAATTTTCTGCCATACAGGAGGGAATGGTAGTGATCTACTGCTTTGACAACTGCCAACAGCTCCTTTCTTGTAACACAGTAGTTTCTCTCTGCTTTTCCCAAGGTCTTACTGAAATAGCCAATGACATGTTCCTCTCCATCTTGTACCTGACAAAGCACTGCTCCAATACCATTTTGGGATGCATCCGTATCCAGTATGAACATGCCTTGCTCCTTCGGATAGGCTAGGACTGGGGCTGTTATTAGTTGATGCTTAAGACTCGTAAACGCTTGTTGGCAATCTGGCGACCAGTTAAACAATGTCTTTTTCTCCGTCAGATTGTGCAAGGGCTTCGCAATCTTGCCAAAGTCTTTTATAAAACGCCGGTAGTAACTGCAGAGACCCAAAAAGCTTCGTACGTCGTGTTGGTTCCTGGGTGTCGGCCAGTCTTGCACTGCTCTAACCTTCTCTGGGTCCGCTGAAATTCCTGACGACGATATAACGTGCCCAAGGAAACTAACTTTCTTCTGAAAGAGCACACATTTCTTAGCATTTATTTGCAAGTGGGCACTCCTTAATCTGGCAAAGACTTCCTTCAGATTGGCCAGGTGTTCATCGAAGTCTTTCCCTATTACCATTACGTCGTCGAGGTATACAAGGCAGGTCTTCCAGGTGAGTCCTCTCATGACTAGTTCCATTAATCGCTCAAAGGTGGCGGGAGCGTTGCATAGCCCGAATGGCATGACTTTGAATTGGTACAGACCATTTCCCGCGGAAAAAGCTGTCTTTTCTTTATCATCTGGGTGGACTGCCACTTGCCAGTACCCACTCTTGAGGTCTAGTGTGGAAAACCATTTGGAACCGGCCAAGGCATTAAGGGTATCGTCTATTCTCGGCAACGGGTAGCTGTCTTTCTTGGTGACGCTATTCAGCCGTCGGTAGTCTACGCAAAATCTGGTGGAGCCATCTTTCTTGGTTACCAACACCACCGGTGAAGACCATGGACTACTCGACTCCTCAATAACATCTTCCTTCAGCATGTCTCGGATAATAGAAAATGTTTCCTCTTGTTTCGCAAACGGGAGGCGTCTTGGTGCTTGCCTAATAGGGTTGGCATCGCCAGTGTTAATTCGATGTTGGACCAGATCAGTACGGCCAGTTATTTTCCCTCTAACGAAGATGTCACCTTCCTCTGCCACAAATAGCTCTGCCTTCCGTCGTTCTTCTTCGGAAAGGTGCGACCATGGCTTCTTCAGATTTTCTATTAGCTCTGGAGGGAGTTGCTGTGTCTTTGCGGTTCGTGGTACATTTTCTTCTACTCGGGCCACTCTCAGAACGGGTTCGCATCTTCCCAGTACTTGACCCTTCTTAAGTGTGATCCGGTTATCATTGGGGTTGGCCACTCTCACTGGAACGGTCTTATTGTTCCCATCTACCAAGCATCTGGCTACAAGGACTCTCTCTGGATGATGATCGTCTGGTTCCAACAAAATTGCACCCAAGCCATCAGGTCCAACAACCTCGGCGACAATGATTTGTTCGCTGTTCGGATGGATTCTGACATCTTCTGTTACGATCAATTTAATTTGGTGATGTTGGTGCTTTGGAACGGAAAGTAAAATTTCTTCATTACCTACGGATAATATTCTTTCCCTTACATCTACCACAAAACCATAATCGGACATTATATCGACGCCAAGAATGAAATCATCTACAATATCGGCTATCAGGACTACAGTTTCAATCTTGACGTGCCCAAGCTCCATTGTTATGCATTTCTCTCCATATACGGTAATGTTTTCTCCAGTTGCCGTTTCTAATATTGGAGGTCTCGTTATAGTTCGGATAAATGGCTGATTTAATACACGTTTGCTCATGACTGACCTCGTTGCCCCAGTGTCGATGGTGAATTTACATCTCTGGCCATTCACAAATCCTTCGGCAACTAAACTGTCGTTATTACGTCGTATGGTAGAGACTGAGAACCTGGGGACTCGGGTTGCAGCAGCCAACGTACGCCCCCTTACATTGGCCGCACTTAGTTTTCCGAACTGCGTTGTTGCTGAGGTGGTTGTGTGTAGCCTTGGCTTCGATCTTTCAATCTTGGTCGTTGCCTGCAGTCACGTCGGAGGTGGCCCGCAATCCCGCAATTGAAACACTTTGGTTGTCCTCGTCTAATAGGATTTCGTTCAGAGTCGAGATATTTCTTGAACAATGCCTCCAGTGTTTCTACTACTGTATCTTTCTTGTCTTCCTCTTGTTCTGTGATGGCTCGCACCTGGTGTAATTTCCTCTGGTGACGTGAAGCATTTTTCGCTGCCTCGAATTCCAAAGCGAACACCACAGCATCTTTCAGCTCACAATAGCGCCCCATTCTTAGTGCGTGTTGTAGGTCAAGGTCTCTTAGTCCATCGATAAAAAATTGGACTGTGATTTGATGAAAAAATTCTTCGGGGGCTCCAGGATATGCCAGCCTTGCAATCTTCTCTATGTCCGCCCCATATTCCTGCAGCGTTTCATTGGAGCCCTGGGTACGCACCTTCAACTGGCTCTGGTAGACCTGCTTCAAATAATGACTGCCGTACCTGACTTCCAAAGCGGACACAACTGCGGTATAGTCCTTCTGTTTATCTTCCGGGATATTCTGGAGGATCTCTAAGGCCTTGCCTCGCAATGCTACAATAAGGGCTGTTGCTTTGTCCTCGTCAGACCATCCATTGTTCTGGGCAACGGCTTCGAATTGTCTTCTATAGACTGACCACGGAATTTCCCCATCAAATGTAGGAGGTTTAATTACTTTATTAGCAGGAGGAATAGTAACTTCAGGTTTACATGCCAATCTTGTTTCCTTGTTTTTATCAATCTGCAGACGCATTTCCTCAACTGCTTTTATTACCTCATCCTGTATCAGCTGTCGGGTTTCTTTAATTTCTTGTTTCAAGCCTTGTTTGGTTTCTTCTAACTTTTCCTCTGTGGCTTCGATTCGTTCTTGAAATTCCTGTTTACTCACTTTATTTTCTTTGAGATCAAGAAATATCTTCATAAACAGTTCTTTTTCTTCCCGTCGGCGTTGTTCTTCAGTTTCTTTTTCTTCTTGTCGGCGTTGTTCTTCAACTTCTTTTTCTTCCCGTCGGCGTTGCTCCATAGCCGCAATCATATCTTTTATTTCCTCCATTTTTATGGATTCACTCCTAGTCTTCACCATTCACTCGCAAATGTCCAGTTTCTTTCACTTATCCCACTTCTGACACCAAATGTTACAGTTTTTCGTCCGTGGATTTCGGGATAAGTGAAACGTAGAAGCAAATTTAACAATTTATTCGGAACACAAACAAATACACTTTTCTTTTTAAAAAAATCAAAAATTCTTTTACCATCACCATTTGACAGTGACAGTGACAATTAACAAGCAAGAAGCAGTGTAGTCGTATACTAATTCGCATTTATCGCTTTAAAATTAAAAACTTCAAACTTCGTGATCGAACGAGTCTATTTATATAAAACTAGTAGTCTAGAAATTTCTACTTCCAGAACAGTTCTTTCTTGGAACTTCAAATAGGACTTCCGGCGCTAATTCCTGGAAAATCGTCTCGACATTCGGCTTCGTTGAAATCGACCATAGGCGTGCGGTCCATTTTCGTCACAATATTAAGTTATCGATAAGTAAAAGTTATCGATAAATATAATTTATCGATAAATAAAAGTTATCAATAAATAAAAGTTATCGATAATTCGATAAATATTTTCCTGTTATCGATAACTATCGATAAGTTATCGATTTATCGATAAATTTTCCCAGCTCTAGTCATGACTATTTTAATCCGAGAAAATGACGTAACCTTTACCTTCAGGATTCGGGTAGAATAAGAACTGGATAGTCTTGAAAATACGGGTATCTTTACTTCTGTTAAAAACAATGACTGGTGAGATTCTTCTCGTTATCATACTCAAACCAGATGGAACAGTGGATTTCTGTATGGACTACAAATGAGGTCATATTTTGCCATCAGAACAATTGATGAAATTGTATATAGTTTGTCTGTAACTTAGATCTGTATAAAGTTCACTTATATATTCCTCTGAAAAAAGCTGCGAAATCCAATCATCACAACATACCGCAAGAGCCGGAATCAGAACTACCAAAACAACAAGCTTGTTAAACAATATTGTGTCTCAAATAATCCAGGATTACCAAAAACTGAAGCATACTTTGATATCTTATATGTCATGGAGTATTTGGGTCACTTCATTTAATTCAATACGATTCTGAAATCACCATAGAAAATATTCGCTGTTTTCGCGATGACTCGCCCATCCAACGTGGACGACGTTTCCTTCCTTTGGTTTTGACGAAGTCCAGTTGGTGTTGCAGTTATATTGAGCCATGGTGTTAATGGTGAAGAAAAACTTGTAGGTATCCAATATCTCCAGATCACTTACCCAATCAGAACCGAACTAGGTACAGTTAATTTAATCCAGAAGCTCTGCTTGGTCTAGCTGTAAGCCATGTTGAAAATTTTCTTTATGGTAGAAAGTTCGTGCTGACAATGGATCATTGACCCGAATTTTTGGTCATAATTATTCACAGACATAAAATATAATAGACAGAGCTATTCATTTTTAAAATACGGGTATTGTTAGAAAATGGTGGTCGACAGCAGTACAACATAGACAGAGAAATAAGAGGGTAAAAAATCCTTCACAGTATATATACATATGTATAAAAGCAAAACTTAATAAATAACTGTCTAATGAAAATAAGTTTGAAATTTTTTTAAGTTAAAAATTGACATTAAAAGTAATGTATATTGTTGTTTGTATTCATTGTATTAGACATTGTTTAAGAAATTATTTACATGTTCGTCTATGACACAAGTAATTGTCACTTTATCAATGAAATGACACTGATGGAATTGTTGGAATATGGCGGCAGCTTGTTGTCCAGTTTGCTAGAGGCATTGCCGGATTTTAAAAAATTTAGAAAATGAGTTAAAATTATCCTACATAGTTGTAAATAAAATACAATTTTAAATATTCATACTCGACAAATAACAAATTTCCATATATATATGTATGTATTGAAAACTATATTTAGTTTGCAGAGAAGTATTAAATATTAATGTTGAACATTAAGCATTAAAAATAATTATTATTCATCTGGCAACGCTGCTTTACTACAAAATAATGCGTAGTAAATAAAAAATAAATCTACACTCATATTTTGTAAACAACTCTGGCTATTGCATTTTATATATGTCTGCAATTATTATACACTTCCAAAAACGAGCAATTGTAAACTGTAGGCAAATATGCATACTGTTGTGCGAGTACGCCCGTGGCGCTATGACCCAGACGCGAAGCAGACAGAAGACGCGAGAATATTCTAGAGTATACGTTTCTTTCAACGGCGCTTGATGAGCGAAGCGGGGAATCATCGAGATGATTTCCAGAATAGACTGGAATATGCTCGACAATATTTACCTATATAAAGGACCGATCTGAATATTTTGAGTTAGTTAGTAGTATGTTGTTAGATAAATGCGAATAGAAATATTGTCTTACATAAATTAAAGCATTGTAAATAAATTGTGTTATATAAATTAAACAGTGTTAGTGATTTAAATAGTATAAAAATAAATTAAAAAGACTAGTAAAAATAAATAAACGTTACAATACTATACAGAGTTGAGATATACATACACTTACTTTATTTGTCCCTTTTTATAATTTCCAACTAACATTTGGAAATGTATAAAATTTAAACTCACTATAATTGGCTGTATTATTGCAATTAACAAAACTACTGACTTTTTAGTTTGAATTGCAATTAAACTCTGATTTTTGTTTTTTAGCTATAATTTAGTATTAAGCAAGTTTATTTGCAGGAAGGTAAGTTCAATAACTATAATTTAAAATATGTTGCACCATTAATTTACACTTATAATTAGTAGTTTTACTTTTTGCATTACTTGATTTTATATTTCCATGATTTTTGTATACTTATAAAAGATATAATATCTAGTACCTAGGTATATAAGATTTCTAACTGATTGATTGAATAATATACGCGAGTCTAAATCTGAAATTATTATTAAATGAAAAGTTAATTAGTTATTTTTATTCCATTTTTTCATGTTATCATACAAAAAGTATCATGGGAGTTTCCGGAAAAGCTGTAATTACAATACAATGTACAAAGTATTGTTTTTTTGCTAAATAACTTCCATTTAATGAAATTACACAAAAGGTCAAGTAGCTTTAAAATTAAATTACATAAAATGTCAATTAGTTTTAAAATTATCTCGATTAATTAAATTAATCATTGAAGTGCATAAATTTACTATATTTTTTATATTTGATACGCAGAAACAGATTAATATAATATACTTACTTAAAAAAATGTATTCCAAATTTATAGACTAAAAAAAACTAATATAGGTAGTAAATTGTATCACAGGGGCGGAAAATACGCATTAGCAGGTATCAGCTGAGGGGTGTTTTCCGCCTACCTTGATGACTTAAAAAAATTGTATAAAAAAGTTGTGGTTGAGGAACCCCAGCCGTCCGTGTATATCACTGCGCCAGCAGGTGTTTTAGGAAATTAATATTGCTCGTATTGTAGAATTGTCCAATTGTCAAACTGCATATTCTCATCTGAGCTTTTATGGAGGTAATTATTCATCTTCAAAAATTTAATATTACGTTCGATGTTAAAAAACATTAAGAATGAGTTATAATTAAGGCTATAAGAATTCCAATAATGTATGCAGTAAAAATGAAAGAAATCCGGGCATTTATATGAAGATTGTACACTATTTAAGGGTGAGATCTATTTCTACTCTACTGTAACTATAAAACTAAAAAATTGACTTGTGTTAACATCACTTATGTGTAATGACAAGTTGTCCGACTACAACAAGGTTATTTTACCTCAATGTAATTGGCATTGTAAATTCACAGAATTAGTTAACAACTAATTATAAACCCTACTTAGTTTAATTCGAAACAATAGAAAGTAAGTGCATAAAGGGACAAATTTCGTGGTTAGATTCGACCAACTTACAATAACTAGATCAGTCTCGTCTTGTTTGTTTGATCTTAACGTGTGCCAATGAAATAGGTAAATACTAATCTTAAATTAATTTGTTTATAAAACATAAATTTTATTTACTCAAAAGATCTCTTACTCTCTATAGATTTTTGTTGATGTCAAGCTCTCTCTCAGGCGCAATTGTCCGGTCATTTGGTAAAAAAGGGGGTTAGACTTGGGAAGTTTTCGAGAGTTTTTGAAAATAAGTTATTCTATGGATCTCGTTATGCTCATTGCGAATATCAACTTTGCCACCGCAGAGCTCAAGCCACCATATTGAAAAAATGGCGCCTAAAAAGAGTTTTTTGGAAATATCTCCTTTCCGACGAATTTTATAAAAAAATTTCGTCTGCAAGTTTTTCAATAACAGTCGCCGTTTCTTCCTCTTCTTCGTAATTGTATGATGGAATTAACGAATTATTTACGAAATATTTTTGTAATACCATAGTTAGTGTTTTGATTTTGTTGTATCTCTAATTTTTTATTTTTGAATACCAAAATAATATTGTTAAATACGGGTGGATACAGAGAAAGAAATACAACCTATTTTTATAATTTTCGTTTCAACAGCACCATTTTGATATTAGTATAAATTAATTTCCACATTATGCAATTGTCTCTGACCAAAAAGTTTTTATTTCTTCATTGTTGTTCTGTAAGTTTTTCATCCTAAATATATTCCTTAAGCAATTTTCTTGTAAAAACCATAATTTTGATATTAGTATAAATTTATTTCCAGCAAGTTTTTATTTGTTGATTGTTGCATTGCATTAGCTCACATGCATAGAATGAACGCATAATGATTACGCATAATGATTAGTGGGCATAAATGTTTTTACTCACAATCGGTTAATAATTTATGGATTTCTAACCTTTGAAGTAATCAGAAATTTACTTTCTCAGGGGAAAGTACTTTCCCGGCTAGCATCTGTCACTTTTCTTACCTGCAAATATCAATGTCATTTTTGATTAAAAGATGGTTTAGAAAGAATACAATCCACTCAACATTTATTTAATTAATTCAGAAACAACAACAACAATAACAAAAAAAAACTATTTGGAAATATAAATATAAATTATAAATAATTACATTGGAATTCTGATTACTATTAACATTTTTGTAACATAAACACAATTTAATTAATTATATGTACAATAATTAATGTTGTCGTATAGGTATCGCTTAAATGTCAGATTCAACAAACATGTTTTGTTACCTACCAACGATCTCACAGGTTACTTAAAATAATTCATCTTATCACATAATGAAACTGGATACAGATCAAAGCATTTTATCTAAACAAATTTTTGCCTTATAGTAGTTTGCATTGAATATTTTTATAATACGTAGTGATAAATCATAGACTTATTATCCAAGGGTGACAGAATTGTTTAAATTTATATACGATCAGACATTGCCAAATTCTGGTCCACTGTAGTGATAAGTTTGAGATACTGTAATATGCTGTAGCCAAATTTTCAGTTAGGTATAAAACTAAAGGTGTATTTATTAGATACCTTTATAACCTTAGGAAGTTTATTATAAACAAGCGGAACTGCGTCAATGTTGTTTTTACTGAATAATACGGTATCCGCCAAAATAAACAGTACCGAAACAGAGAGTGCTGTGGAGTTGTTTATGTAATATGGATTTGTCATATTTGACTTAATTGTCATTAGTTGATATATTAATAGTACGATGCAGTTAAATTTGATTTAAAAATGGTTCTAAGAACGGAGAAGAAAAAGTGTCTTTGGTAGAGCATTATTTTCGTTCATACGGAAAAGGTCTTAATGATGGTCCAAGTTTAGAACAGGTGTCAATAAAATATCAACAAAAATTTAATAAAGCAGCTCCTAGTAAAAGTGTGATGTTAGCTGTTGTTGAAAAATTTCGTCGCACTGGTAGTGTATTGTGTCAACGTAAAGGTTCTTCAGGTCGTCGAAAAACAGTATGCACTAATGAAAATGAAGGACGTGTTTTTAACCAAGTTGTGCAATCACCTCAAAGAAGTCTTGTAAGAACTGCATGTAAACTCAACATTAGTAAAACGTCTTTACGTCGCATGTTCAAATCAATTGGTGGTTATCCATACCGTATTCAAGTTGGACAACGACTAAATGCTGCGGACAAACGTGCAAGAGAAATTTACTGTGATTGCATGTTGAGTTTAATTTACGAAGATCCCGAATTTTTGAAAAACATATGGTTTTCAGACGAGAGTCACGTTCATCTTTGCGGCTATATTAATCCACAAACAACCAGATTCCTTGGATTTGAACGTCATGATGTCATTGTAGAGAAACCACTCCACAGTCTTCGAGTTACCGTTTGGTGTGCGGTATCTGGTAATGGAATAATTGGTCCTTATTTCGTTGAAGATGATAATCAGAATCCACTTACTGTCAACCAAGAACTTCATAGAGAGAAAATTATTATACCTTTTGTGAAAGATCTAAATAACTTTTGCCGTGCACGAAATCTACAGTTTCGCACACAATAGTTCCAACAAGATGGTGCAACGAGCCATTCAGCTGTGCGCACCTTAGACTTACTCCGTCAGCATTTCGATAATAGAATAATTTCTCGGGGAACAGACTTCGAATATCCTTCTCATTCACCTGATCTGACGCCACCTGACGCATACATTTGGGACATAATGAAGGATAAAATATTTCAATCGGAAAATTCCACGGCGAATAGGTATTGCCGAACTACGGGAAAGAATACAAAATATTTTTCGGCAGTTCCATCAACCACTTTTTATAAATATGTTTATTGACTTACAAAATCGATATGAAGCTTGTTTGCGTCGAAATGGTGAACATTTTGAACAGTTACATTACAGAAATTAAAAATTAATTTTTATTAAAATGTGATTTCAATCTGACGATGCTAGTTATAGCGAAACAGCTGTAATTGAATGTTAAAGCGAATTTTTCGAATAAATAGTGGAAGTTTAGTTTAACCGTTCAGTTTTTTATAGTTCTTTTTATTTTTATTTTCGGTACTGTTTATTTTGGCAGATACTGTATATCTCTTATATTATGCAAAATTCAAATTTTTTATATTCGACCCTGTAGCACATTTGCATCTTTTACCTGATGATTTGCTACACATTGAGCCAATACCATTTACTGTGAAAAATACAAATACTATACCTACCTTTTAGACTTTTACTTTTACTATACCTCTGTTTATTTTGGCGGATACTGTATATGATAAACTCTTGCGACTTTACTATTTTAATGGAAATATCGATTACCTTTTAATCGAGCTAATTAATTTTCATTCATAGCGGAGATCTATTTTTTTTAAAAAAAGTCTATTTGATAAATATAGACACATTATTATCGTTAAGGAATATTTCGAGTTGTATTTAAGAAGTTTTAATTTGTTTTATATGAAAAAGTTTGCTTTTGAGGTTAAGTTCCCAAGCAACCAAAAGACGTCCATACGACGTCATAATTTAGACGTAATGACGTCATTTTTTGACGTCCCTATGACGTACTCACGACGTGAAAAAGTCACATGATTTTGACGTCATTTGGTGACGTCCCCACGACGTTATAATTTAGAGGTAATGACGACGTTTGGTGACGTCTCCTCGACGTCATATTAAGACATTAGATACACAGTTCTAAATTATTTATAGGATTTTAAAAATGTATAGGAGAAGTTATTAATAATAATAAATTAGTAAATAAAAAATTTTTATTCTCTATTCATAAAAATAAAACAATAATACATTATAAATCAAATAAAAATACATAACACATAAAATACATATTACAGTATCAAATATAAAAATATTTCATAAAATGTAGATATTACAAAAAAAATACACATTAATTATTTTTCGATAACAACACGCTTAGTTCATATAATATATATTTCATAAATAGTTCATCGATGAATAAAATCACATGCCTCAACTTGTACATCTAAACAAAAAGGTAGCCATCTTTTAAAGGTGATTATAATTTTTCTTTTCTGTCTATTTTATTGAGGATGAGCATAGTAGTTGATATTGTATTTCTTAATATAAATCTTAGAAAACTTACTTTTCTTTCTAATTACTGGGATAACTCTCCTAGCCACAACACAACTTGCACAATTCACGTTAACTTTACAACATATAACAACTACTTCCATCAACTCGTTGTTTCACGTGTGCTGTTGTTTCACTTGTCAAAAATAACGGAAACGGAAAACACTCCAATGACGAGGAATGTATACAATGAAGCGGGAGATTTAAACAAATCTGTCACTCCGAATTCCAAAGTAAAATAGAGGATTAATCACGAATGTGGATACTATCTAATAAAATAAATTATGTAAGATACAAATCAATCAGAGTGTAGTAGGAACATATTTAAATCAATTATATACCGGGGTAGGGGAAAAATTGTGTGTTGAAATCTGCATCCGTAAGAGAACGTGTGTGTTACGATATGCATTTCTATCGCTGGTATACTGTGAACACACGGTGTTGAAAGGCCGAATCAAATCGTCTTTGGCTAACATTTTTTAGAAAGATAACTTTTTATTAAAGTCACGAAACAGACGTTATACCGACGTCGTTACATCGACGTCGTACCAACGTCTATACACTGACCTATGACGTCTGTGACCAAATATCACCAAATAAGGACGTCGCCACGACGTGATGTTTAGTCAGCTGGTTACCTGGGTTTTTTCATCTTAGAAGAAAATAAAACTTCTTTAAATATAACTGAAATAATAATGTGCTTTTATAGCACTGTAGTGCTATAAAAACCCCACAGCTTGTTTGGATATAAAGCTATAACTTATTTGAAGCAATGTCGACAGTGACGTCATAATAATGTGTGTCGTATTATACAATATTTGTTTTTTTCTGTAGACCTTCGACAACTTTACCGGTCTATCACTTTAAAATAATATACTAATTTAACGCATTATTTAATTCTGAAGGCAAATTCTAGAACTGGTATTTATCTACATAGCTGATACACCCATTTAATTTTGCGTATTAACATTAAATTCATTATCTGTTTGTTTGTTAAACATAGTAGTTGTTTGTGTGATTTTGCAGAAAACATGTCCGTGGAAGACAGTCCAATAAAAGAATGGTACAAAAATAAGAGCATTTTCATTACAGGAGGAACAGGCTTTATGGGAAAAGTTTTGCTTGAAAAACTACTGTATTCATGTCCTGGAATAAAAAATATCTATTTATTAACCAGAACAAAAAGAGATAAGACTCCCAAACAAAGATTGGAGGAAATGTGGAATTTTCCTGTGAGTTAAAAATAAATAAAAGGAAATAAAGTATTGAATCCAACTTTAATCAAATAATAATAATTTTAGATGTTTCAACGCTTAAGAAAAACGCAACCCACAGCCATAAAAAAAATTGTTTTAATTATAGGAAATCTGCAAACAGAAAAATTAGGTTTGAGTTCAGCAGACATGGAACTTCTGATTAATAATGTAAATATAGTGTTTCACTTGGGAGCTCTTTTGAGTTTAGAAGCTAAACTTGCTGACGCTATTGAGCAAAATTTAAAAGGAACTGCGAGATTAATAGATATAGCAAAACAGATGAAAGAACTAGAAGTGTTTGCTCACTTTAGTACGGCTTTTTGTTCGGCTGATATTGAAGTTTTCGAAGAAAGGGTATTTTTTATATTAACACATCTACAAAAATCAATTTAAAACTGTATCGAATATTTTAGGTTTACAAAAGCAAAGAATCACCCAGAGATGTTATGGAAATAACAAAATGGCTTAATCCTAAAGCACTAGAGACAGCTACACCATTGATTATAGAGCCGCATCCAAATACGTACACGTATAGCAAGCGAATAACTGAAAATTTAGTTGCCGAAGAAAATGAACATTTACCTGTTTGCATTATTAGACCTGCGATAGGTAAGTTTATTTTATACAGGTTCACTAGCCGATTGTCCGCATTACAGAATAAATACAAACATAAGATCTAGTTCAGTCATTACGTCGGAAAAATCGGATTAGAAATGCAAATGAACCGAAAAAGCCAATTTTTGGATAATACGTAGGGAGGTCCTAGAAAAACTTAAGCTCAAATTGTCGACCAAAATAATTTTGTAGGTTTTCCGCCATCTGGAAAAAAGGATTAAAATCAGTTGAGATTCGAAAATCTTTATGCAATATTTTTTGTATAATCTATAATTAATGCCCCATAAATTTTTCACGTATCGATAATCGTTATCGAGATATCCATGTTAAATTCACAAAATTACACTTTAACAAGCAAATTTATTAAAGTTACAAAAAAACAAATTTATTAAGTTAAAGACTTGATTAATTAATAAAAATTAAAATAGTAACTGACTTGTTTACAATGAACTTCTGAATTTATAACATTTTTATGTAAAATATCAGCGTTTTCTATCTAAAATGCAAACTAACTTTGTTCTCACGAAAATGGAGAAGTTGTTATTGTAAATTAATTTGACAATTTAATTTGATACCTGTGGTACCCATAGCTAAGCGGTTTTTCATATATACAGGGTGTTTCTTAAGTAATCTAAAATATTATATGGGGCGCTCCTTTACTCAATTTTAAGACGAAAAGTTCATATAAACATGTGTGATAGGTGTTGTAATAAGTCAGTTCTGATTGTACGTGAAATTAATTTTTCCCGGTGACGCTACTGGTTTTTAGAAGTAATACGCAAAAACATGCTTATTCTAAGTGGCCTTTGAAATAATGTTGACAAGTGTCAAATTTGAAAACCAACGCAAAAATCGTACATTTTTATTTGATTGACTCTGTGTTTAGTTAATAACTATGCCAGTGTTTACTAATGTTGAAATGGCTAATATGCATTTTTTGTACGGATTAGCGAATGGTAATGCCTTAGAAGCTAGACGTACGTATGCCCAGCGTTATCCAAATAATCGTTTACCATGTTCAGATACGTTTACTAAGTTACATATTCGTTTACAAGAAACTGGAACTTTTGCTAAATCGAAGAATATTATTGGACGACCCAGAACTGTGAGAAATCCCCAATTGGAAAACCAGATTCTTCAAATTATTGACCAACATCCAGAAACGAGTACAAGAAAAGTTGCAGATGAAGTAAATGTTAGTAACAAAACTGTTTGGAATATTCTAAAAGATAATTTATTGTATCCATATCACGTTCAACGTGTTCAACATTTGTTACCTACTGACTATCCATTACGTATACAGTATTGTCAATGGATTTTATGTGAAATCGCGAACAATCCGAATTTTGTGGCCAATATTCTATTTAGGGATGAAGCCAACTTTTCTAGACATGGGATTATGAATTTTCATAATGACCACATATGGGCAGATGTAAATCCACATACCATAAGTGTAAAACGGTCAATGTTTGGCTTGGCATCATCGATGATTATTTAATTGGACCATTTTTCCTTCCTGTACGGTTAACCGATGAGACATACCAACATTTTCTAGAAAATGAACTTCCACTTCTTTTGGAAGATGTACCTATTATTATTAGAAGGCGCATGTGGTTCATGCATGACGGAGCTCCTCCACATTTTTCAGTGATTGTACGCGAGTTTTTAAATAATGTTTTTCCAGGCCATTGGATCGGACGAGGATCTCCACACCCGTGGCCCCCTAGATCACCTGGACACAATCCTCTGGATTTTTGTGTGTGGGGATATTTGAAATCGCTTGTTTACACAACACTGATATTAAACGTACAAAATCTTCAAAATCGTATCATAGACGGCTGTAATGTTATTCGTAACAATCCTGGTATCTTCGAACGTATTCGACAATCTATTAGACATCGAGCGGATTCTTGCATTTTAGCTGGAGGTGGACATTTTGAACATTTGCTCTGAAATGTATTATTTTTTCTTTATGTTTAACACATGTTGCTTGTAATAAAATAATAAAAAAATATAAATCAGTAGCGTCACCAAGAAAAATTAATTTCACGTACAACACCCTGTATCTCATAAACGACAACACCTATCACACATGTTTATATGAACTTTTCGTCTTAAAATTGAGTAACGAAGCGCCCCATATAATATTTTAGATTACTTAAGAAACACCCTGTATAACATCCATATTAATTTAAAATTTCTTTTTTGAAATATTGGCATTTTGGCCTTAGTTTTGAAATATTATATAAAGACTTACAAAAAAATAATTAAAAGTTTCTTGATAGCAAACAAAAAAGCTACTTTCTTTAGTTACGTGTCATTTCATGGGCGGGGATTTGGGGGTTTGTCGCAATTTTTTCTTAACTTACTTTTTTTGTTTGAATTGCTATCAAAAAACTTTTAAATGTTTTTTTGTAAATAATTTTTAAGACATAGAATATTTCAAAACTTGTTTTGTTATATAAACTAAGGTCAAGATATTAAAATTTCGAAAAAAATTTTTTTTAAATGTATGTGAGCTCAGAGTAATAAGTAAATTAAATATAGAGGTGCCACAACAACACAATAACATACAGTTTGTAGTCAATAGCAATGAACCTATAATTGAGAGAGATGAAAAATAAAATTGACATCTAGAGGTGTAGGTAAACACAGCCGTACAGTGGCGTGTAATTGGTTAGAGTATCACCGTAATATATAAATGTTAATTAAATAATTTACACACATTAAAAATAATTGGCACCATATTTCTAACATATTTTTATCGGAAGGAAATCTAAAAGGATATTATGTATTTCACTATTAATTTGATTTTCTTATTGGTAATAAATTTTAATTGAAATTGCTAATTCTACGCCAATGAAGTGAATAACTTACCGGTGATAGGTTAGATTATCATTTTGCGAAGTACTACAAATTATACACGCTTTTCGGGTTTTCACCATTTTCAATATTAAAAATAAATAAAAACACTTTATAAAGTTCACTTAAATACACAAAAATTCAGGAAAAATCGAACAAAGCGCTAATCACCTCTTCTAGACAATAACAAACAAAGGCACTGATGCCAAATTTTCGGTGTGGGTATTTGATACAATTGGTACAGATCTTTTTTATCAGTGTAATGGAAAGGTAAGAAAGTGAATATTAAAATGTATTAAAGAATATTTTCTCTTACTAAAAATCTCCTCTTAAAAGTAAAATAAAATTGTTGTAAATTATACTATTACGTTTTTGTTTCCTACTTTGTACTTACAAAACAACGTCTGGCAATGCTCTGCTGGTAAACAAATCTGTCTCGACGACAAGTAGTAGGGAATATGCCTACTCTATCCGCCAGATGCACCGTACTCATTTAATACCGATAATCCTCTTAATTCTGCCTAAATGAAATTTTTGTCAGAGAAAAATTGAAAAATTCCCACACCTCTCTAAATTTTCTTCTACATTCGAATCATACTAAAACATTTAAAATATTTTAAGTTACTTAAGTCAAGTAAATGTACACTGTAAATTTACACTTTAGAACTCCCCAAGACTTGATTTCTCGTGGACACAGCCTCGAGAAACAAGTAGGGTTACGATATTCGATAGTTCGGTCAAAACGTAATAACCAAACAATCGAAGAAACTGTTAAAAATATTAAAATAGATCAATTTTAATTTCATTAGTGCAATTTGTTCACACCTTTACCGTATCGTATTTCCTTTTGCGCAAGCTTCTGTTGCTTTAAAAACAGTAACTGACGGAAGATGGACTTTAAGAAATAGGTACTAAAAAGGTAGGTGATAATGGTGATAATATAAATATCATTATTATTAAAAAAGTTTTTGTAGAAACTAAAAATTTATTGATAAAATTTTAAGGACTCGTGATATTACCTTTGGCAATACTTTAATTACAGATTTAGTTTTGTTATTATGCAGTTAAAATTAACGGCTTTTAAGATTTTTATGTTTTCGATCTCTACAATGTTGTCAAATCTTTCCTTTTTCTGGAATAATAATGAACTTGGTAATTGGTAGAGATCGCCCAACGAAAGTTGTAACCATATTATGACGGTGGGCGTCAATTTGTGATATTTATATGTTGAGAGTGAATTTATAAAAATATTTAGTTAACTTAAAAAAAAATAACAATATTCCAAAAGAAAAAATGTAATTTACAATAAAACAACCATTAATCTTAATTTCGTCTTTAATTAGTTGTAAAAGATATTTCAATAATTAACAAAATTTATAAATGTTTATCACAGCAAAAATTATGATAGTTAAATACCTCGGCTAGGGGTGAGTAAGTTCATTAGCTATGACTATAGTACAATATTTGTTTCTTTAAGAAATTATAAGGGCGCCACTAAAATCTCTTTATTTTTTTTGATACTACTGAAGAAAGTTGTTTTAAGCGGAGTTATTTAAATAAGTATCATAAAATGACAGAAAGATGTCAGAAAAAACTGTCTATGAAGTAAAAAAATGATATGAAAATGTACAAACAGATAAAAGATAAATAGATTTCCTTGGTGCTAAAATGAATGAAGTTGAGAATACGTTACAAAAAAATAATCCGTAAACAGTTCTTTAAAAATATTTATTCTAATACAGTTGACGATATAGATAGATATAAACGGAAATAAAAGAGAAAAAATATGGGAGCAGTAAACTTGATATACCACAACAAACTTATCTGTTAACAATAGTGCACGATCCTTCGCCGCACCTTGGGGTCGCTATGGCACTGTCTAGGTGTAAATGTTAAATGTATGTATTTTTTTAGTTTAAAGTGGGTAGTAAGAGGAAGATGTAGAGCTGTAATACCTTTAAATAAAATAGGTGTTTGTTGATTCATGAATATAACTATATTCAATACCAACTGTTAAAAAAAAATACTAAAAAGACAATTTTTATTTCGATTTGTAGAGAAAATTTGTAAAAAAAATTTTGTTCATAAGAACAAATTTATCACAGCAAATATTAATATCTCATTATTTTTTAAAATTTCTTACTCGTTAGTGGCTACCGTTAATTCAGAATACACGTATATTGAGTAATCATTAGTTTAAAATGGAAGGGTGGGAGTAAAAAAAAGAAGATATACTTGCATTATTTTAGCTATCCGAGATTTATTCTCTACTAATTGTGTTTCCAAATTCTACATGTTTATCCCAATTTGTGATCCGGTTTCCAAAAAGTGATCATTTGATTTGTATTTTTGCAGTTTTCCCTGCTGCAGAAGAACCGCTTCCTGGTTGGGTGGACAATTTAAATGGTCCTATTGGTCTATTAGTTGGAGCAGGAAAAGGAGTCATCAGATATATGCTTTGCAATAAAGAAAGCACAGTGGAATGGATACCCGTTGATGATGCTATCAATGCCAGTATTTGCATTGCTTATTTAGTTGGGACGCAAAAAACTGGGTAAGTATAACCTATTGAATACATAATTTGTTTACCATTTGAGTGAAAAGTTCACAGAAAATAAAGTTTTCGCTCTCTTCTATCATTTTTTGAAGTGATACCTCAGGGGGAAATGCAAAGTGAGAAGAATTGTATGTTACTTTTAAAAACCAACCTCTTAGTGGTGGTTTAGCCACTATAACATGTCAAAAGCAAGCATGGCTGGTAGGCTATCTAATGATTCACGAATACCTACCTCAGGATATTTTTCTTTCATTTGGATAACCAACTAAATTAGAGGTTTTAAAAAATGTTGTTTATTGAATAGTTGGCTGGTCACAGCGTCGTTCTTCTTAAAATATGGTACATATAAAGATATATGTCAAGTGAGTGTTCAATAAAAGTTTAAATTAATTTTTATATATTTTTTTCAGATTGAAAGATGTTCCTGTATACAATTTAACCAAATCTTCCATAATTAAAGTAAACTACAAAGATTTGTTGAACTACGGCAAAGAAATATTACGTGATTGTCCATTCGAAATGCAGGTTTGGTATCCTGATGGCGACATAACTTCTTCTAAGTTCATCTTCTATCTCAATACCTTTTTCTTTCAATGGTTGCCTGCTATTTTCATCGATTTCTTGTTGATAATTTTCCTACAAAAACCATTGTAAGTATTTTTTTAATCAATTTTCATTAATTGCAGAGATTACACAATACCAATTACCAAGTTCATTATTATTCCAGAAAAAGGAAAGGATTTGGCAACATTGTAGAGATCGAAAACATAAAAATCGCAAAAGTCGTTAATTTTAACTCACTGCAATTTTACCAATATATTTTTAGTTTCTACAAAAACTTTTTTAATAATAATAATATTTATATTATCACCGTTATCACCTAACTTTTTAGTACCTACTACTTGAAGTCCATTTTCCATCAGTTGTTTTTAAAGCATCAGAAGCTTGTAATACTGTAAAGGTGTGGACAAATTGCACTAATGAAATTAAAATTGATCTATTTTAATACTTAACAGTTTTTTTTAACAGTTTATTCGATTATTTGGTTGTTATGTTTTGACCGAAATATCGAATATCGTACCCCTACTTTGTTCTCGAGGCTGTGTCCACGAGAAATCGAGTCTTGGGGAGTTCTAGAGTATAAATTTACAGTGTACTTTTAGTTTACTTGGTTAATGCATTTAAGTAACTTAAAATATTTTAAATGTTTTAGTATGGTTCGAATACAGAAGAAAATTTATAGAGGTGTGGGAATTTTACAATTTTTCTCGTTACGCGAATGGGTGTTTAAAAGCGAAAATTTCTTAGGAGTTAAAGATAAATTAACAGAAGCAGATCAAAAAGAATTTCCAATGATAGAAAAAGTAGATATGAAGGATTACATGAAAAAAGGTATACTTGGAACTAGACAATATTGCGTAAAAGAAGATCTGTCTTCTTTGCCAAGATGTAGAAGAAAACAAAAAGTGTAAGTTAGGCTAACAGGTCGGATGAAAAGTCGCCGGTCTGACCTATAGATGACGACACTAGAATTAAATCCATTTCATTTTTAGATAGTATCAACCTTCAAAAGATTCGTGTAAAAATTTGACAGCTGTCGGACTATTAGTTTGTGAGATATTGCATTTTTAGTGAAGCAACTTTTGTTATTTTCAAAAAGATGGAAAAAAAGAATTTCGTGTGCTTATTAAATATTGTTATTTGAAAGGAAAAAATACAGTTGAAGCAAAAGCTTGGCTTGATAATGAGTTTCCGGACTCTGCGCCAGGAAAATCAACAATCATTGACTGGTACGCAAAATTCAAGCGTGGTGAAATGAGCAACGAAGACGGTGAACGCAGTGGACGCCCAAAAGAGGTGTTTATCGACGAAAATATCAAAAAAATCCACAAAATGATTTTGAGTGACCGTAAAGTGAATATGATCGAGATAGCTGACACTCCAAAGATATCTAAGGAACGTGTTGGACATATCGTTCACGAATATTTGGGTATGCGGAAGCTCTGTCCGAAATGGGTGCCGCGCGTGCTCACAATCGACCAAAAACAGCAACGAATTGATGATTCTGAGCAGTGTTTGCAGCTGTTAAGTCGTAATAAACCCGATTTTTTGCGTTGATATGTGACTATGGATGAAACTTGGCTCCATCACTACACGCCTGAGTCCAATCGACAGTCAGCTGAGTGGACTGCGGCCGGTGAACCGCCACCAAAGCGTGGAAAGACTCAACAGTCAGCTGGCAAAGTTATGGCCTCAGTTTTTTGGGATACACACGGTATATTGTTCATCGACTATTTGGAAAAGGGAAAAACAATCAACAGCGACTATTACTGTGCATTATTGGAGCGATTGAAGACCGAAATCACGAAAAAACGGCCCCATATGAAGAAGAAAAAAGTGTTGTTTCATCAAGACAATGCACCGTGTCACAAATCATCGAAAACGATGGCAAAATTGCATGAATTGAGCTTCGAATTGCTTCCTCACCCACCGTATTCTCCAGATCTAGCCCCCAGCGACTTTTTCCTTTTCTCTGACCTGAAGAGAATGCTCGCGGGAAAAAAAATTGGCTCTGATACTGAGGTAATCGCCGTAACTGAAGCCTATTTTGAGGACAAACCGAAGGAGTACTACAAAAATGGTATCCAAAAGTTGGAAGGTCGCTATAATCGCTGTATCGCCCTTGAAGGCAACTATGTTGAATAAAAAAAATGAATTTTGTCAAAATATTGTGTTTTACTATGGTAGACCGGGGACTTTTCAGCCAACCTGTTAAAACAAAGTTATATAAAGCTGGTTATTTAGTCTAGTATTATCTTTTTTAAATGTTTGAAATTGAACATACCAACCTAACCTAACCTAACCTAACCTAACAAAAAGAACTTACTAGAATGTTGATATAAAATTTATTTTTAGATTATATGTCATTCACAAATTGGCTGTCTATGGATTTTACTATTACATTTTCTATCTACTAAGTCGTTGGATTCCAAAAGTTAAAATTCTATTTGACTTAATGAAATCTACTTTAAGCTACGTTCCAGTTATTGGTGGCTTCTTTGCAACAAATTAATAGGATACTTTTGTAAGAATAATAAATGAATTTTAAATTGATTTAAATTTTTTTGTAATTTTCTTCCTTAAGTTATCAAGCTGACAAGATAACAAATTATTATAATCAATATGAACTGGCCACCATGTTCACCCGATATGAATTGTATTGAGCATATGTGTGGGCCGAAATATATTAACAATTAAACAGACTTGAACAGCCCCCCATAAACTTGCATGAAAGTGCAATGGAACAAAACGCATCTGATGTACATTTTTTTGATAATAATATACTTCCGGTTTAACCGGAAATGTCATCAATTTCTTTAATTTAAATGGGACACCCTATATATTTTTACAGATTTTGAAAGAGCTTGTTATTTTGAATTCATACATACTGAGTTTAATGTAAACAAATTTGTAAAAACGAGGAATAACTCACTGTTAGTAGTACAATAGATGTACATTTCATTATTTTAGAATAATGAGAAACAAAATTACTTCAAATGTTCAAAATGCTTGCCGTTTACTTGCTGACAATATGCCATCCTATTAACAAATTCTTGAGTCACTCTTTCCAAGACTTCTCCACGTATTAGTTCACATTCATCAATAATTCTTTGTCTCAATTCCTGTAAGTTTGTTGGTCGTCTAACGTAAACACGTGATTTTAGATAACCCCCAAAGAAAAAAATCTAACAGGCTATGATCCGTAGAACGAGCAGGCCACTCTATGAATCCTCTACGTCCAATCCATCGATTTGGAAAATTCGCATCCAAAAAATCCCTAACCCGTCTATCATAGTGGGGAGGTGCTCCATCTTGTTGAACCAAATATTTTGTGGTAATTGCCCATTCTGTTGAAGTGCAGGAATAATTTCGTTATTTAGTAGATCCAAATACTTGTCACCATTCAAGTTTCCGTCGATAAAAAATGGGCCTATAAGCTTATTTTCGACAATTCCCATCCAAACATTTAACTTCTGTGGATGCTGGGTATGTGCTTCATAAATCCAATGAGGATTCTCATTTGACCAATACCTTGAGTTATGGCGATTAACTGTTTCATTTAAACAAAAAGTTGCCTCATCGGAAAAAACTATGCTAGAAGCAAAATTTTCGTCGACATTAAAGATGTCCATTAGCCGTTCGTAAAATTCCAGCCGCCGGTCAAAATCATCGTATGACAATTCTTGAACCAACTGTACCTTATACGGATAATACTTTTCACTTTTTAATATCTTTCCTACCGAACGTCGACTGATACCATGGTTTAGTGCCAAATTTGTTGTGGAAGTTTGAGGTGATTCTTCTAAATCGATTGCAATATTTTGTTTAACAGTTTCGTTCGTTGCAGTCCACGGTCTTCCAGGTTTTAGTAAATTTTTTACCATCCCAATAGAATTAAAACGTTGTAATGTTTTAGTTACTGTTGAACGTGATATAGGATTTCTCTCCGGATGCAAATTATTAAAAATATGACACACTTCTTCATGAGTTCTAACACGATCACCATAACCGATTATCATAAAAATTTCAATACGCTCTTTTTCACTTAATTGAACCATTCTAAATTGTGCAATTTATTTCCGTCAATTAGAATTTGACACTTGAAGAACAAAAAACGTACTAAACAGTACTTGTTTATTTATATTACTATGCATACAAACAACATCAATTAGTTTATCTAAATAGTTTTTTGCTCTAATGCAAAAAACTCAAAGGAGGTTGGTTAATGCTATATTCCTCGTTTTAACAATTTTTATACACTAAACTCAGTATGTATGAATTCAAAATAACAAGCTCTTTCAAAATCTGTACAAATATATAGGGTGTCCCATTTAAATTAAAGAATTAAACCGGAAGTATATTATTATCAAAAAAATGTACATCATATGCGTTTTGTTCCATTGCACTTACCTGCAAATTTTCATAAATATCGTTCTTTTCGTTTAAAAAATATTTACTTGGTTCCATACTTTATCCCTACCCCGTATATACCTTTACTCGCGACAAAAATATGTGGTGACAGTGACATAGGTAACCAGAAAATTTCACCTAGTTCTAATTGGTTAGAATAGTAAATTATTTTTAAATATTTAATTTCAAGTATTTTATGTATGAATCTGCTGCACTTAATTTGAAATTAAGAATTTATTTTCAGGATTATGTACCACAAATATGACGGAATTAGACCGGGAATGTAGAATTCTAAGAAACACAAATCTTTCATTTAAAGAGAATGAGATAATCAAACCAAATGAGTTTTGGCGTCATATTTCAAATATAAGAAAAGGTGACATCTCAAAAAATGTTTCCTTCACTGGCCCAATTTACTCAAAATATATATGAACATTGCCACATAGCAGTGCGAATGTTGAGCGGACCACAAGACCCATGTCTCGACCAGTTTGCAAAGCCTCGCATTTTTCGCTAAAATTAAAAATAAAAGACTACTTCCTTGAACGATTCATCGGTAAACACACTGTATAAAAGAAATTATTTATGAAAAGGAATATAATAAAACGTTACCACCAAGTACCTGTCCAAAAATTCGTGAACTACAATTTAAATACCCCACCTCTTATGATACGAAATAATTGTTCTTCTCTGTTTGCTTTCTCTTGTTCCTTTTAATTTCAAACGGAGTATCAGAGTATAGACGCAGAGACCAATTCTGCAATTTATATTGGTTATTTTAACATTCAATTGATCACTCGCGCATTGTTAAGTTTACAAATAAGTTTATTTTATTCATATGATTGGTAAGTACTATTTTTTTTATTTACTTATACGCATACACCTGTTTGTTTATAATATTTTATTTATAATGTTTTTCTTGACAAATTATTCTTTTACTTTTTTGGATATAAAAGAAAGTATAAAATATACTACTAGATTTTTTATGCAGATTATTTTTTTAACCTGCACACGCCTTTTAATGTTATTCATTCATATCAGGATGAGATTTCTCTTTTAATTAGGTACCCAATATTTTTATTGAAAATCATAGAGGATTGTTTTGAACATTTTAGATTATTTTTATATATAGGTACCTACTATATTATTAGTCTCACTAAAGATTTCACTGTCTGTGTAGGTCACAGTGATGCAGGTTTTTTTTAATTTTATTTAATTCATCACTGTATTTCATTATTATTGTTCACCTTTTTGCAATTTTGTAAATACGAGAATTTTTAAAAACATAGCTCAGCTGCAAATATAAAGTAGGTATCTAGACTGAAAAGAGGATTGAAAAGAGGATTAAAATATTGTAAATAAAAATAAAACATTCAAATAAACAACACAGTTTGTTATAAGCCGCCAATTTTGAAGACATAAGTTAGTAAACAATAAAAGTCAGTAAGCGTGCTTGATTATTTGGAACATTTTTTTTAGTTTAGATTAGTTTAAATTAGTTTGTTAAAGTATTGAAACATTTAATTGTTCGTTATCAGTAAATGGTAGTTAATATTCCATAAATATGTGCATTATTTAGTTTTTTTTTTAAATATTTATTTATCAGATTTTTGTTAAATGATACACATCTGATAATTTTAATTTTTTATATATTGTAATAAATTCAAATCCGAATTCCTTTCATTTTCTACAAAAGAACAAAATATCATAGCGTACAGTAGAACGCACGTTTCCATTTCGCATTTTTACCAGGGCTGCAAATGATATTGTTTATATTGTAAAAGCCAAATGGAATAAAATCATTATTTCGGTTACTGTTCATATTTATAAAAAATCCCGAAACACGTCAAATTTAAATTATAACTTGACATTCTTTAACGTGAAAATGCAACCCCTACCTTCAACCCCCTTAGAATGACAGGTACAACCCCCAATTTTTTAAATGGGAAGTATAAGCTTGTGATATATCATTTGAAAGGTCTCTTCATTCTCTATTCAAAAATGTTATTGTTTTTAAATTTAATGCAAAAATTAACATAATACAATACAATCAAAAACTAAAATGTAATGCAAAACGTAATAAAATGTAGAACACGAAAAAGAACTATGAATGTTAATGAAGTAGATGTTCAAAATGTTCTCCGCGAACGTCTTGGCAACATCCTAATCTCAAATAAAACTGTTTTCTAACATTATTTAACATATCTGGCGTGATCGACCTAATCGCAAGCGTTATTCGGTCTTTTAAGTAATTTAAATCAGAAGGTTTAGTTTTGTACACATGGCTCTTCACATATCCCCATAAAAAGAAATCTAATAATGTAAGATCAGGTGATCGCGCTGGCCATTCAATCGATCCTCGCCTCCCTATCCACCGATTGGGAAATATTGTATCGAGGTACTGCCGGACATTAAGTTGGTAATGTGGTGGTGCTCCATCCTGCTGAAACCATATCGTATTCGCTGGAACTTGAGGATTACCTGGATCAGGATATAAATTTGCCAACGTTGGAATGACATCATTTTGAAGTAGTGCCAAATAATTGTTGCCATTCAAGTTGCCCTCAATAAAAAATGGACCAATGATATTGTTCCCTACAATCCCTGCCCAAACATTAACCTTTTGAGGGTATTGAGTGTGTTCTTCTCTCATCCAGTGAGGATTTTCCGTGGACCAGTAGCGGCAATTTTGCCGATTAGCATGACCGTTAAGTAAAAAAGTACACTCATCAGAAAACATAACGTCTTCTAATTGGATAATATTGTTATCCAACATGTCCATCATTTGCTCACAAAAAAAGTTCTCCTATCAAAATCGTCTTCCATGAGCTCCATACTCGATGTATGTGGGTTTTCCTGAAACTCAAGCAACACATCTAACTTGAGTTCATCACTCAGTGCATTGGCAGCTGCTTTTTTTATCTGCCTTACATGACCAAACTCGCGAAACTGCTTTTCTATTTCACTTATTGTTCCTTGGGATATAAGCGGTAAATTAGGAAATTTCTCATGAAATAGGCGAGTTACTTCCTGTTGTGTTCGGATGTTATCTCCGTAACCAATCATTTGTAAAACTGTTATTTTATGCATTTCCGTTAATCTAACCATTTTTCAGAATTGATTTGAACAAACTTTATACTTAAATTACAACAATGACAACTTAAATAAAAAAATTTACTACTGCTTGTTAAAATAGCGTTGCCACTGAAATTCTTTAAAGTTTTTTAATGGTTACCATCTAAAAACCACATTGCTATGGTTTTTGTTCACTTTCTCATTATCAAGACCTAAACGGGAAATAAGTTTTAAGTATATTGTAATAAGTTTCGAGTATATTTTAGCGAATTTCGGTAACAACATGATATTAATTTTTTTTATGTTAATGTTTGCATTAAATTTAAAAACAATAACATTTTTGAATAGAGAATGAAGAGACCTTTCAAATGATATATCACAAGCCTATACTTCCCATTTAAAAAATTGGGGGTTGTACCTGTCATTCTAAGGGGGTTGAAGGTAGGGGTTGCATTTTCACGTTAAAGAATGTCAAGCTATAATTTAAATTTGACGTGTTTCGGGATTTTTTATAAATATGTACAGTAACCGAAATACTGAATTTATTCCATTTGGCTTTTACACACTGTATACATCTCTAATGCAATCAAAATTAAAATATTCCCGGCAAAAAATGAATAGGTAATAACAAAACTTTTGTTTTTTTTCAACTTTTGGACAAAGCTGTTAAAAAAAGAAAACAAAACAAAACACACAGGGTTTAAAAACAAATAGTAGGTATATTGTGTTACAAGGGCGGAAAGTGGGCATTAGCAACACGGCAGCTAATACATTTATACGCGTGTGACACACAATTGTTTTCTGTCTGCCTTTATGAATATTACTTTTTTTTTAATTTTATGGTTGAGATTCGACCCGAGCCCTCTGCGTGAGAGGCAAGCACATATACCACTGCGCCACGAGCAAGCGTTGTAGAAAACGTTCATCGTTTCCCCTCAAGATAATTTTTTTGACCCAATAGTTTGACATCCCCACATTTTTGTTTTCCATTATTTCATATTTAGAGTCCTTTTTTAGCTACAACGTGAATTATTCTATGACACCATTATTTTTAAAAATCATTGTATTGTACATAAATATGGTTTATATTTAAGCTGTTCTTGATAGGATTCATTCGATCAATTTTTTTTCACCATCAAAAGAAACAATTAATTCAAAAATAGGCATAATAATAATAGGCAAATAACTTCTGGAACATAAAGGGCAATCAATGTGCCATTTCACACAAAGACATTATTTACTCAACAAAAATATGAATAAAAATTTCCAAATTGTTTACCTTCTTCTAAAGGAAAAACAGCTACTTCCGGGCTATATGCCTCACCGAATGAATTACATACAGTTTGAGCAAAAGAACTACTTATTTAAAAACCTAAACCAATAAATTAAGTCTCTACTGGTTTGTAGAGCGAACGCCATTTTTTACTTTTATTCCACAATACGTAGTATTTATAAAACATATACAAATAACAAGATTTTAGTTACCCTTGTATTTGCTATTTTTTATTTAAAATCTACCATGCTACAAAAAATTCCAATTCTAACATTTAATTTATACGTTTATTTTAAGCTTTGAAGTCTTCCCAAGTGATTTGCGCAAGTAGGTTGTAAAACGGTCCCATTTTTTCAAATTGTTTCCAACTACATCCAGTGCGAGTTTTACTATCTCAAAACCACGTGCACATTCCTTAACAGGAATGAGATTCTCCACTGCCAAACCCGCTCCCTGAAAGTAAACTTCAACCAAACTATCTTAATAAAACATCCGCCATTAAGCTGTCCAAGCTCACATACAAAATCCACAAGACGTCAAGCATAGTTATGATTGCACTAAATCGCCAGTCAGTGTCAAAGACCCATAAGCCAGCTCCAAAATATCTAACTTCTCTTTTGTCTGCAGAAATGTAGACAAAACTCTCTTAAGCAACTAAATACTGGACGAATTCCGAGTCCATTAAACTCAATGCTGACCCATTATTTCACCAAATGTCTTAGAATTACAAAAGGCCTCGTAAATTCATGCCAGTCATCAAACATAACCTAAACTGGGTCATATGTCTGCTGAGTGCAGGTGCAGGTCAAAAACCCCAATCTGACAAAATTCTGTTTCAAGAACTTTTATTTCAACCACATCTTTCAAAATCCCACAATTTTAGAAAACGACTACTTACAAAATTTCGATATCTGGGCTCAAATTATTTATTTATAAAATCCAAAATTCCACAAAATTCTTTTTGGAATGTCTCTTTTTTACCGCATTGGTCGTTATATGGTTTTGTTTTAAAATTCTATTTTGGTAGAATTAGAATTTAGTGAAAATATTCATCGCAATTTCTATTGACATATTAATGATGATAACCGGTAACAATAAATTAATTGTTCAGACAATTAAAGAGAAACTTAATTATAATATAAACATGCGAAATTAATTTACACTGCGTCCCAAAAATATCAATATTGTATAGGTACATTTATTTTACCTAAAATATGAATATTGACAAACTTTTACGGCTAAGTCGTTATTTTTTATATGAAGATTAAATCAAGACGATTATCTACGTAGAAAACCAACATTATACCTATTATGTAGGTAAAGAATTGGTTTAATAAGCATTATATTCAGTATGGTGATACAACTTTTTATGTCGCCTAATGGTTTGTGTGTTTCGTGGATATATACTTACTCAACACATGAGTAGAAGAATGTAGGTATAGATATAGTGGTCAAAGATAAATATTTGAAAAAAAAGTATGTTAACTTCTATTATTAAGTACCAAGAGTGGAATGAAATTTGTTGTCTAACCATTAAAGTCTAAAAAAGCGGCAAATTGCATAAACATATATTTCTGTAATACTCGTTATGTTATTACAAATAAAGCAAGAAATAATTAAAAAGTTTTCTTTACGCATCAATTTGTCTACGTCTAGAAGTTCCGTTCCACCAGATACATCGGCTAGCACGCAGAGTGATAATAATTTCAAAACTTATTGCAATATCAGTTTCTTATAGATTGGTGAAACTGAGCTTTTGTAATTATTTATTTTCAATTATGTATGTCTTATTTAAATGTTCTGTTAAAACGTGCATTTTTTTGTACTTCTAAATACATACAATAATGGTGGATTTATGCAGGAGTTTTAAGTCTTAGTCATAAATCATAAGTTTTATGCAATAAGTCATAAGAAAGTTCAATAATTGATCTTCAATTAACATGTTTATACACTTGGTCATAAGTCTTAAGTTTTAGTCACAAGTCTTCAAAGTTGGCCCACATTCATCTCTTATGATAAATTCACTCTGCGCATGTCTGTTAACAATTGCATTTCAAAAGAAATGCAAAACCTCGTACGGAGTCGTACTTCGTATCTTGCTTTGTGCCATTTTGGGAAATTTTTTCATTTATCTTAATTTCAATATAAAATAGGTACCAAAAATGGATATAGATGACGGCCAATTAGGTAATAGAACTGGTGAGACAGTTCTCAGTACTTTATGATATACCAAAATAATGAACGAAAAAATAATGCATGGATTATTTGCTAAATGCGATTGCGCGAAACTGGCCAATGAATGGAAGTCTTCTTATGATGTGACATTTCTGCATAAATTACATAATACTTATGATTTATGACTAACACTTAAAATTCCTGCATATATCCACCATTAGACAACAAGGTAACGCATCATCTGCACAATTGGTATGAAATATGATGTATAGAAAGTGTTCATTCATTTATTTTGAATGCTATATTGAAATACCTATACTCATTGTGCTACAAGTTTTATATTATTTACTTCAAACTGTAAACTTTTTTCTATAAAATAAATGGTTTCTGTAAGTCAGTCGTTTTTGTTGTCTCCCGGTACCTTCCGAAGAACGAAATAAAGATATAAAATATTATAATAAACTTTCGATTTTAAGGTTATGTAGGTAGTTGCATCATTAAAAACTAATGATGAGAAAATACATTCTTATTAACTTGTTCTAAATTCATTTTTCCAATAAAATTACACGCTGACATTCAATATATCATTTAAACTGGTTTTTTTTTCTAATTAAATGATTTGTACTTTGTCTATGAACTAATAAATGAACCTTCATATTATGTCGATAACTGGAACATCGAATAATCAACATTATTGTCTAATTTGTAAACGTTTGAAATGAAATAATATAACATATTTAATTGCATTCGACAATCTATACTTTTAAGTTAATGAGGTAGTAAACAAGTTTCAGTATTACATGCGAATATTTTAACTAGAGAAGAAATTGTTTACAAAGAAACGTTTTTAAACGAATAGGCAGTTAAAAAGTACTAACCAACACTGTACCTATCACCTCTCAAGAAACAATTCTTGAAATAGCTGTTTATAATCCAATTTTAAAAGATATTGAATACAGGGTGATTCATTAAGGTTGGCGACCGGCCGTATCTCTGAAACTGTATGTCCTAGAATTTGGGGAAAAAATTCTTATAACAAAATCGGCTCTAAGAAAATGTTTTAAAATGTTTTTAAGTCCGTAGTTTTCCGCTAGATGGCGCAATCTATCACTTACAAAATATAATTGCGTTTTCGACAAAATTTCCTAATTAAGGTTAGTAAAAAATATCAACTTTAGAAACTGCTGTCTTTATTCTATTTAAGTCATTTTTCTGTATTGGCTGATTATTTGGCTGATTATTTGGCTTTCGAAAATATTTAATGCGCATGCTATTTACAGTTAGAAACCGTTGCTATAATAAATAAATATCCATGTAGGTGTACCACAGGGTAGTGTATTAGGCCCCTTTTCCTGGTCTACTAGTATTTAAATGTCTTGGATCTTTGTGGAAGTTGGTTTTTAATTATTGCTTGATTTGATGAAATTTTTTCAGAATATTACCGGTATATGTAATATTAATTTTGTTTTTTCTATCATAAATAGGTTTATAATTAAGATAAATATGCTATTAAGATTAAGATGAATATGCTATATAAACAAAACCTATGATTATAATCACGAAATACAACTGCCTTATTGTTAATTGAATTTATTTAAAAATTAAATATTTTCTCCAAGAATATACAATATGGTTCCGTTTTACAGCGACTGTCCTATTTATACTATACTAATACTATTTAATATAATACAAGATTCTTCATAATCTGGCACTATTTTTTTGTGTATCTGTTCCCCCAATTGATAAGACTATAGTTTCGTCACGTACCAAGCAGTCGAATATCACGAGCTGTTATTTGTTTGGTCCATCGGTACCTTGGATTTAAATATAGCGTATTAGCGTATTATACATATTGTAGAACAAGTTAAAATATGTATACAGGGTGAGTCATAACTATTGGGACATAGACTAAGGACAGGTTATTTGGACCAAAATATGGCTATTGGGCCAAATATGCCTTAATATAATGTTGCTGAGAAAAAAGATACAGGGTGTTAAAGTTAATTTTTGTTTTTCGTTTTTTGCTAATAGTTTCCCTGTATATTTATGTGAATATTTATGTGAATTCTAATTATAGACGACTGACTTACTCCTGTTGCTGCTGATAGATGTCGTGAACTTATTTCAGGATTTTCATCTACTCGAACCAAAAGTTCATCTTCTTGATTAGGTGTGATTTGTTTCGGTCGACCACCCCGATTTTTAGTGTGAAATGACCCAGTTTCACCTAAACTACGATATAATCTTGCAAAAGTTTTGTGATTTGGTTGCCTTCTGTTTGCGTATAACATTCCATACCTTCTGGCTGCCGAGCGACTGCAAAAATTTTCTTGTACGTATACTCAAATCATATTTCGCATTTCTTCATTAGTAAAATGATTGTGACGAGGCATTTCAATCAAAAAAAGTAATGATTACTTTTAAAAAATGCAACATTACACTACACTGTCACATCAAAAATAATTTACTCTGAACAAATGACATTTACCAACAACAATTATCTGACAGTCCAAAGCATACTTTTCATAAATGAATTAATATTTGAAATCCTTTTTTAAGACTCTAAGCAGTTCGACTGCGTTTTTATCGAAAACGGTTGAAATTATCATGTTTAAACAAGAGTACAAATTTTACGTAAAAATTATGTTTACGTCATATTTTCTAATAAAAATTACTAAAAAATTTCATCAGAAAAAGTTTAGACTCAATTTGATCATTAGGAATGATCCACGTGGCGCCCTCTATGACAAAACGTAAAATTGTAAATAAAATACTATTTCTTGTCTAAGATTATGCCTCTGTGCCAATTTTGATATCAATTTATAAATATACAGGAAAACTATTAGCAAAAAACGAAAAACAAAAATTAACTTTAACACCCTGTATCTTTTTTCTCAGCAACATTATATTAAGGCATATTTGGCCCAATAGCCATATTTTGGTCCAAATAACCTGTCCCAATAGTTATGACTCACCCTGTATATTATATTTTTATTTCAATATTTGTTTATATTAGGGTTAACCTATTTGTAAATAAAATTCTATTATTGAAGATTAGGGCATGAATAGTTTGTACTGATATGCACTTAGTCCCTTAATATTGCATTTTATTTATTGTCTTTCTACGTGCAACTTTCTAAGACTAAATATTGAATATTATTTGAAGAAAATGTATTCATGAATTGATTTGTGTCCGCTGAATGAACCACAACTGCTTGTTGGAACAAACCTTAGACCATATACAAATAGACTGGCTGTGACGTCATTTTTCTGAACAACATACTGAAGCCAATATTATCTCTCTTTGTCGCATGAAGTTCGTGGAGCTACGGGATGAGGTGTGTGGGCAGTACTGTTTACAAACAACAAATACCAGCGGCGCAAAGGTCTTTTAATAGGTACCTAACAAGGTTTTAACTCTAATCAAAATTCTTAAATCATAACTTTAACCCAAAATTAATACAACGAAAACAATAACACAAATAGTTTATGAACAGGGTAAGATTAATGTTTACATAATGATTCGCAATGTTTCATGCTATAAGAGACAGTGCAGTCGAAGATATACGAAAACAACCGAAGAAGTTTTATTCAAACGTGGATTTGTTTGTAAACATATAGTTATAGAACACAACATAAAGTTATTTTGGCTTCACAACAAGGACAGAAAATTGACGTCTATTTGTATATGGTCTAAGGAACAAACCTACAATTTGTATTCCAAATCATCAATATTCAATGCGGATAGTTCTGAGATTACATAAATTGCGTCAAAGATACTTTCTATTTTCTAATTTTATGTGATAACACGCCACATTCGAACTCTACCTACCTAGTATGGTAAATACTTGATTCTAACCAAATATGGATAGGTAACTCTAATTTTATTAAATATATCTTATTATCTTACAACTTAATTTTACACAATTTAAGAAATAGGTCAACATTAACTTTCAAAAAGACACAAAATTATGTAGTTTTGTTTAAAAAATTTTATAGATTTTAAAAATTTTATATATTTCTAAGCATTAGCGCGCGATAAAATTTTGGAATGGGGCTAAAAAACTATTAAATTGTGATAATTGAATCAGTAGTTTAAAATGCAATTGTTAAACAAGTCAAGTCATTCGACCACTCATTTTGTTTGCAATTAAAATAACTACAATTTCTCTGTACATACCAATGTATTATTAATTTTCATAAATCATTAGTTGGAATACTAACTAGTTGGAAAATGTTAAGTTATTAAAGTTAATGTGATGTCAAACACTATATTTATCGGGTTCCCGTCTAGTTAAATACTCTTTGATGCGAGACTCGCTGTCCAACACACATAATTAGTTTGTTATACCGTTCTAAGATAGCTTATTAATTGTATCTTTTATTTTTTTACAAATTAATTCTCTAAAACAGAAGGAAATTTATAGGGAACATAACCTTAAAACAGTAAGTTTTTGTAAATTCATCATTTTTGTAAATGTTCTTCTAATTATTCTTCTAGCTCTTCAAGAAAATTCAAATTTTATTTTCGGTCACAAATATACAGTGACATCAGTCATTGGTTTAAAAAAATAATTTTTCAACAAAATAGTTGTTTATTTTTTATTCTAAATTAAAATTAATTGGCCAATACTAGATCATTACAGGTTTGTTCTAAAACAATCGAAAACCAATCAACAGCAATCGTTCAACCAATCTTTTACTAATAGAGAAGTTATTTCAAATATTTTTTTTATTGTTGTTACCTACAATCTTAAAGTAGCATGAAAATACTATAATTATGTGACAAGAGATTCTTTTGGTTTTGACCTAAAAAAACAGTTACTGCATTTAAAATTAAAAGGTTTAGTTAGATTCTGAAGGAAATATTAACTGTCAATCCTACAAAAATGTTTCTTGTACCCTTTATCAATGGAATTCTTGCATTGTTAACATTCTCATTAGAAAAAAATAACGGCGAATCAAAGAGCTTATAGTACAGCTTACCCTAATGACAGCTCTTTGCGGCTAATCGACTAAAACATGCGAAAACTGGTAATATGTATGCAACCAGACAAACATTTCTGGCGTTATATCAGACAAAATTGAATTGGTTCATGAATTTACGATTTTTTTTAATTGAATAGTTGAATATGTGTTGTCACTAATTTACGAATAAACATATTTTGTTAATTGTTATTCATTTTTTATAATTGCTTTTTTGCAGAAACCATGTCAGAGGAAGACAGTCCAATAAAAGAATGGTACAAAAACAAGAGCATTTTCATTACAGGAGGGACAGGCTTTATGGGAAAAGTTTTGGTTGAAAAACTACTGTATTCATGTCCTGGTATAAAAAATATCTATTTATTAACCCGAACGAAAAGAGATAAGACTCCCAAACAAAGAATAGAGGAAATGTGGAAATTACCAGTAAGTTAAATATAAATAAATATGTAAACCCAACTAGGTAGGTACGTGACAAGAAAATAAAGTGAAACAAGAACGTGAAGGACGAAAAGTACGAACTATTAGTCTTATAGTAAAGTTAGTTTCTGATTAATTTACATTTTGTTGTAAAATGTGTAAAATGGCTTTTCTAATTTCATTTCCAAAGTTAAAAGTTTAATTAACGAATTGTTTTAGATGTTTGAGCGCTTAACAAAAACGCAGCCGACCGCAATAAAAAAAATTATACTTGTAATAGGAAATCTCGAGTCAGAAAATTTAGGTATGAGTTCAACAGACATGGACATTCTAATTAATGATGTAAATATTGTATTTCACCTTGGAGCTACTTTGAAACTAGAAGCTATACTTGCTGACGCTATCGAACAAAATTTAGCGGGAACTGCTAGAGTAATAGAAATCGCAAAACAAATGAAAAAACTAGAAGTTTTTGCTCATTTTAGTACGGCTTTCTGTTCGGCTGATATTGAAGTTTTCGAAGAAAGGGTAAGTTTCAGACCAATAGTAATACTATACGCTTGTTCATTTTTGAGCAGAATGACCTTGAAAATAATTAAATCAACTGACGTTCTACAATGGTATTTGTTTTTGTAAGAGTCATACTGATGATGAGTTCCTATCGAGTGCATTTTCATTAGTGGGACGTACAGTCATTAAATTTTATTGAGCTGAAGGTTTGCAACCATTACAACCATATATAATTTGATCTCTAAACTTAGTCTATCTGACCTCAAAGCTATACAATGTCGTAAAACTTTAAGCTGACGACTATAATATTGGTAGCAGAGATATATCCACCTATCGTTAAAAGAAGATTGTTCCTCCACAAGGAAATACTCTACCAATCCAACCTAAGGCGTGAGGAGTCTTTCTAGGTATAACCAGAGCTTGACTTGCACCAAAGATATTTTATTCCATTCCAGAAACTCTATTGGAAACTCGATTGCCCCTCTCTTTGTTCCATCCTAAATAGAAAACGTTTTTCTGCTCTGGGTAGTCCCATTTTGTCAGCCTTATGCTGTTCATCAACAGCAGCCACTGCTAGACGATGAATTGTGAAGGAACTGAAAATATTGCAAAGCACAAAGATTTGGAAGATAAAAGACTTTCGATGAATCACTGTAGTTTAAAGTTAAACTATCTGCAGGGGAGGTTATGTTTTTCGACTATGAAGGGCCTTGGCTCACAGAGTTTATAGATCTTGAGAGCATAAATCTAAATCTTGCTCGAATATTTTAGGTTTACAAAACCAAAGAATCTCCTAGAGATGTTATGGAAATAACAAAATGGCTTAATCCTAAAGCACTAGAGACAGCTACACCATCAATTATAGCGCCGCATCCAAACACGTACACTTACAGCAAACGACTAGCTGAAACTTTAGTGGCCGATGAAAAAGACAGGTTACCAGTATGCATAATAAGACCAGCCATAGGTAAGTTTACATTAATAACCTATATATTATCCACAGTGGTAACGGTCCAGTTAATTAAGGTCTGACTTTGCCATTTTGAGCTGAGTGGCTTGAAATCAGCGACAAAATTATCTTTAACGACTGTTTTATCTGCAAAAGCGACTTTTTAATTTCAATCGATTCAGAACCAAAAACTTAATCGATTGCACATATCGCCATTTTTAACTTTTTTTTCTTCAAATTCTTTTTAAATGAATAAAAAGTAATTTCCGCTTCATAAAAACGACATTTTAATCTAAATATCAATTGATCTCAGCCTCTTTACAAATGATCTCGGTGAAATCTTTGGTGATATCTCTTATAGTTTGTGAATTTTTAATATGTTGTTATTATGGAGTCAAGGGAAAATTTTGGCGTTGATTTCAGCCACTCAGCTAAAAATGGCAAAGTTAGACCTTCATTGACTGGACTAAGATGTTTATTTTTTTTATTTATTTCATAAGTCAATTCTCACAATATTTTTAATCATTTAAATTCCAAGTCTACATCCTTCATCCTTTGTCTTTATTATATCTGTAAGTTCTCTCATCACCCTACTGATAGCACAGATATTTGTATAATTAAAAAATTTTGTAAAAATATGCATGCTTTCATTTAAACAAACTTAAATTGTTGTTTGTTGTCAACACTGTAATTTTCTAAACACGTTGAAAAATTCCTAGAGGTAACTCAATTAAATAATAATTACTGATAATTGAAATCATTATGATAATTTTTAAATGGTTGCTTCTAGTGGCCGAGTTTCATAGAAGGTTAAAATTTGTTAAAAGCAGTGAAGAGAATTTATATTTAATTAATTTTTAAAATCTAAACAATCTAATATACCTATGCAAAAACTCAAATGGTTTTAGTATTAAACTCCTCAATGATGGAATACTTTGAAACTATAAACAAAATTAAAATTTTAAACATTAGAAAAATAAAACAAGAAAAAATTCAAACAACTACTTTAGAGCTTATTAAGCCCAGTCTATATTTTGTATTCTTTTTGAGTAATAATAATTCAAGAGAGATGTGTTGGTAATTTTCTCACATAACCTCAATTTTTCGAGGAAAATGGAAAAAAAAACGATTTTTCGTTTTTAATTTTCCAACGGATTCGTCAACCTTGATGAAACTTGGTGAAAACTTACCTTTTTATGTCCAAAATAACCTCGAAGTTTCTCAACCTTGTAACATAATAATTTTCCGAGAAATTTGATTTTTCTGGAAAAATCTCTTTTTTTTCAACTGTAAAGTTTGCACGGAAAATATTATTGAAAAAGGTTTATCTGGGGCTCATTTTTTTCGTTTTTACGTCTACTTTCACATGGAATAAAAAAATACACCTCTCATTTAAAAATGTGCTCAAAAATGAAAAAAAGCAAAAAATGAATTTTGCAACAGCTAAATTTGCAATAATTGTTAAATTTTTGTTATGAAATATTAAAAAATGCAAAAGCCAACTCTTGGACTACATTCTACGGGAAAAATTACAAAAGAAAATGTATTTCATTATTTAGTCGGATATTTAGTTCATTTGCAATATTATTATAAACACTCAAGTCTATTAATGAAGTTAATAATCCGAGCGGGGATTTCATGGTTTTTACTATTGTTGTATGCCGATTTGTTTATATTATAAGGTTTTTCATGCGATAAATCGTTTTTTTTTTATATTCCAAGGCCAAATACCCTTCCATCAGGGTTGAAAAAAAATTATTTCACCCCTAAAAAGTTTATAAGCCCCTTTACCACCTCCAACTGTTACATTCCAAGTCTCAGAATTTTTTTTTTATTTTTTTGGTACAGTACGCCTGGACTATATGGGAATTATATAAATATTGATAAAAAAACTAATTGGCTGACAAACAAATAAGGACTTAAAAAGTTTATCCATTACGCGAATCTGGTAGAATCCTATAAAAAGATTGAATGAAATAACAAGTCAAATCACAAACCTAAAGAAAAATATTAAAACAAAATTTAGAGAGACTCTAAACTGTATTACTATACAGGTATACAGGTACAAGGTACCTAACATATATATCTTTCCATACGAACGGTAAACTTAGATTTTTAGTAATAAACAACGTTCATATCTTTTATAATTTAAATTCCTTTATTATAGAATTCATGTTTTTATTCACTCCTCCTCTTTTTGTCCTGCGCCTTAAATAATTAAATTAAAAATAATTACATACTTGGTCCCTACTTTACACACTTGCTGTTTCCCTTATATACTTAAATTATGTTATCACCCCCTACCATCTTGAATTATCAATTCAAGCTAGTCAAAATTGAAATTCTGATACATCTCAAAACCTCATTGATTTTAAAGTAATTATATATTTTTCTTTTTTAGTAATACCTGCTGCAGCAGAACCGCTTCCTGGTTGGGTGGACAATTTAAACGGTCCTATAGGTCTATTAGTTGGAGCAGGCAAAGGAGTTATTCGGTCTATGATTGGCAAAGGTGAAAATCAAGGACAATTTATACCCGTCGACTATGCTATTAATGCCAGTATTTGCGTTGCCTATTTAGTTGGAACGCGACAAACCGGGTAAAAATAATTTGTTAATTAAATAAATATTTTTTTACTATTTATTCATTGAAATCGCGTTTACCTACATTAGTTTATCAAAGTAAATGTTAAAATTATTTTTTTATATTTTGCACTTATAAAAATCTTCATTATAAAACGCATTTGCGTATCGTAATGTAACTTTTACGCACGCAAATTTTTGTTTTAAATGGTTGGCGACATGATTGAAGTATCTAATGACAAGACTATTGACAATGACATTTGTGGGTTAATAGCAATTTATTAATTTTATATTGTTCTTTAAAAAAGTATTTGTGAATATGAATATCATCTTTTACTTATATAATATATTATTATTGGTGTATTAGTCATTTTAAAATATTTGAAAACATTAACATTTCATAATTTAAATGTCAAAACTGTCAAATGTTATAAATTACACAGTGCTACCGACATACTTTTTAAAATAAAAATTTTCGTAATTACATAAAAATAATAAATTAATTTAAAAAATGATAAAATGGCAAAATATAAAAATATTATAAACAACTTATTTCATATGGCTGTTGTGGCACTCGTTCTTTAAAAAACTCATCGCTTCGCGATTCGTTTTTTAAACTTGAACTCGTGTCATAACAGAATTCCATATGAAATGCGTTGTTTAATATACTATTTAATACTTAATAGATGTTTTTGAAGCATGAACGATCATTCAAACCCAACTATTAGGTACACTTCGATAACCTATTAGGCGATATAATGGGATTCTGTATATTCTTTTATATCTACTTCTTCTTTCCTTTACTTTTCTATTTTTTGCCATAACCTGCCATAACTCTTACTTAAATTCTGTGAGCATAAAAACAAAAAAAATCACAGGATATTTTTTTATCTTCGTTCCTTCGATGTAGATGTCGCAAGCTCAACGTAGTCACTTTGAAGTTTACTTCTGATTCTGATACTCCCTACGAATAAATAATAAAAAGGAAGGAGTATAATACGATTTGACGATGTCCGCAATGGTTCTTGCATATGGCTGACTTGAAGCTTCCGGTTACCAGTGGTGTCACACACAGGATATTATATACTTATGTCTCGTATTAAATGTTAAAAAAAAATAACTGTTTTCCGCTTGTAATTATCTGTACAGTAATATACATTGTCATAAGATTGTAGGAATATCAATTTAGATTAAAAACTTCTAAGTAGGTAATTATAATAGGTGACTTAGTTGGTCTGTATAAAAAATAAAGGAACGTCTATGATAACAATGTGGTTGTCATTAAAATATTTTGTTAATTTTTAATAATACAGATAATTAGAACCCTGCAGATGAAAAGTATTTCCCATTCAAGGGTTGGGTTAACTACTTAAATCAGAAAATAATATGTAAAACAGCATGAAAAACGATTTATGTCAAATGTCACGATTCGAATGAGTCATATTTGGTTCTTCAATATGGCCGACTTCCGTCGCAATTATTTGCTTGATTAAAATATGACAACATTCCTTCCTTTCTATTCTTTATTCGTAGGATACTCCATGTAAAAAGCTCTAACTTAACCTAACATTTACAGATTTGTCTTTACTTTTTCAGGTACTTTGTACAATATTACAATTTTGAATATTTGAAAAATTAAAATTTTATGTGCATATGCTTAAACTGTATACTTTCAGCATTGTTTTCAACCTTTAAAGGTTTAGGCATTTAAAGCTTGAGGTACTACTAACGAATACTATAACAAATAACAATCTAAAATGTCAAGACCTCAACACCAAGAATTTGTTTTCTAACCATGTATAGTATCAGTCTGGCAAAGTCCTAATTATTTATAAATATATGTTTCCATGTTTATTAAATTTAGTATTTTTCGGTAAAGGTGTATTTTAGGTCACCCCCCTAGGCGCATGCGGCAATTTGAATTCTTAAATTAATTTTATTGGTCGATGAGAGCAGTAACTGAGCGGTAAACTTTAAATTTTAAGCTACGTTGCCACATTTTTGTGAATAAATAAACTGATTGAAAGATCTTGAAAAGATTACATAGATATTCTTTCATAAATTAGACAAATTAGATATTGACTAGAGAATTAAGTTTTTTTTTTAATAAATAGTGAGTCAGAACAATAAATTTTGCATCTGAAAATATTTCTGGATTTAAACTTGAGGTACATATAAACATATGAATCACTTACAAAAGTTTTTACTAATATTTTCTATAGGACTGCCTTTATATTAATAGTTTATATTTTTTAATGAATTTTAAACCATAATTAAAATAAGTCCCATAAGTAAATATGTCATTTACATGAATGAAAACATAAAACATGTTCTATTTCTAGTTTTATTCCTATTTTTAATTACTGTTTTATGATTTCTATGGCATTTATGGCAAAAGTTTGTGTATTTTTAATATTATTAAACCATAATAAATTAAAATCACAGAATACCATTTTAAAGCAATAGGTATATTTGCCAATTATAAAAAAGAACGCTTTTTATTTATATTTTTAATTTCTACTTTCAACATATAATTTATTATTTATGGATTTATAAAACTCATTTAATCTTTAAATATTTACCAGCTTCTTTTTTTTAAATCAAATTTACTAAACCCAAACTATTCGGTATAAGGGAAAAATTATTTAAGCCGACAACACCGCAACTTCAAACTCGTCTAAAAGTCAATAAATTTGAAATTGTCGCGCATGCGCCTAGGGGGGTGACCTAAAATACACCTTTACCTATTTTTCTAAATTTTAATTTATAAAACTTTTATAAAATATAAAATGTCCTAAAAATAAAAATTGTTATTTTCTGGCTAAAATGTACCTAGGTATCTGTATATGCTATTGACATTAAAAACAAATAAACCAACCTGAATGGAGCCTGTAAGTCCAGATACTGGTGAATTTACCTATATTAAATAATATACTACAATTTTGTATCTCTATTTTTATTCATTTTAGATTGGAAGGTGTGCCTGTATATAATTTAACATCCTCTTCCATACTTAAACTAACGTACCAGGAAATTATGGCCAAGGGTAAGGAAATAATTTACGATTATCCATTCGAAATGCAAGTTTGGTATCCTGATGGGGATTTAAGATCATCGAAATTTATCCACTTTCTATACACATTATTTTTCCAATGGTTACCCGCTCTCCTCATCGACTTTTTGTTGATAATTTTTCAACAAAAACCGTTGTAAGTATTTAAAATGTTTATTAAATTGATTGTACTAACCCTTACTTTTTGAAAGTCCATCTTATTAAGGATAATAAAAAACTCTTCGTTTTAACAAAACTTCCAATATTTATTAAAAAATTGCTTTTTTAAAGGCTCAATGACAGCTGTTTCGCTATGAAGCATCGTCATAGCGAAACAGCTGTCATTGAGTCTTTAAAAAAGCAATTTTTTAATAAATATTGGAAGTTTTGTTAAAACGAAGAGTTTTTTATTATCCTTAATAAAATGTTTATTTTACATGAATCTAAAAGTACCTAATAGCAACAAAAGGGTGTTTATTTTTATTTTCAATGGACAAAATGTAAAAACATTATTCTTGCAAAATTTTTGAGATAGCAAAATTATTATTTAGGATGGTTTTCCATGAAGGATTTAAAAATTATATAGAAAATAGAATCCTATATGAAATGAACATTCTACGATATTTTTTTGCATGTTACATCTGGTCTGATATTGCACTCTATCAATATTTGTTGTTGAATGTTTTGTCTGCTAAAATCATAGATAATAAAATGGCTAAAATTTTTGTTCCCTGCATATTTTACCATCATTCACGGCGATTTTTATAGAGCATTCATAACCAGATTTCATAATCGTTTAGTAATATTAAAAAATGTATCTCTGGCCAATTTCAGTTGTATATTTTGTTGATTATATAAGTATACGGTTTTTATGTTTTAGTATGATTCGAATACAGAAAAAGATTCATAGAGGTGTGGCGTTATTACAATTTTTTTCATTGCGAGAATGGGTATTTAAAAGCGATCATTTCATAGAAATTAAAAATAAATTAAGCGAAGCAGATCAAAAAGAATTTATAATGGTAGAGAAACCCGATATAAAGGAATATATGAAAAACGCTATACTTGGAACAAGACAGTACTGCGTAAAAGAAGATCTGTCTTCTTTGCCAAGATGTAGAAGAAAACAAAAAGTGTAAGTTACGCTGAAACAAAGCTATTTACAGCTGATTATTTAGTTTAGTATTATCTTTTTTCAATTCATGAACATACCAAAATAAACTTACTAGAATGTTCCCTAATTAATTAAAGTTTATTTTTAGATTATATGTGATTCACAAATTGGCTGTCTATGGATTTTATTACTACATTTTCTATCTACTAAGTTGTTGGATTCCGGCAGTTAAAGTTCTTTTTGACGGAATGAAATCTACTTTTAGCTACCTTCCCGTTGTTGGTGGCTTATATGCAACAAAATAAATGCATTATTACCAATACATGTTTTACCAACGCATACCGTTACCTGTAGAAATAATAACAATAAATGTATTTATACACTGAAATGTTTTTTATTATTTTTCGTTTTGATGAACACAGGTTAGTGACATTTAAAATACTTAATTTGATCCCAACGAGAATTTTCTGAAAAGTTGACTAAAAATTATATATGTGGTCTCTCCTGGTTTACTCCCTTCTGAACAACCTCTCTCGGCAGGGGGTGGATGCAATGCAGACGATCTGGTTATAATAGAGGCAAATTTAAAGAGATTATCTCGGAGATCCTTCAGAATATCCTAAATATGGTTACAAGCCTTAGTTTTAGTCTATCAAAATTCAACGAAAAATTAATTCTGATATTGCATGATAAAAATGGTCTAGAATTACTAAATCGACCCCGTAGAACACGAAAATTGAGTTAAAAATGCAAAATTTCCATTAGTTTCACTACTTTTGAGTGCCGAGTGGATCCTTCTTACTCTGCTTCTTCCCCCTCCCGACTTAAGGGTGTTCCACCTATTTTATCGAGGAACTGATGTAACCAGTCGATTTAGCGTCTCAAAAAACCCCATTTTTCATAATTTCATGCAATTCCAATAAAAAAAGTTTTTGCCAAAAAAAAGTTGACGGACTATAGCCTTGGTTTTAGTCTATCAAAATTCAACGAAAAATTAATTCTGATATTGCATGATAAAAATGGTCTGGAATTACTAAATCGACCCCGTAGAACACGAAAATCGAGTTAAAAATGCAATATTTTCATTAATTTTACTGCTTTTGAATGCCGAGTGGATCCTTCTAACTCTGCTTCTTCCCCCTCCCGACTTAAGGGTGTTCCACTTATTTTATCGAGGAACTGATGTAACCAGTCGATTTAGCGTCTCAAAAAACCCCATTTTTCATAATTTCATGCAATTCCAATAAAAAAAAGTTTTTGCCAAAAAAAAGTTGACGGACTATAGCCTTGGTTTTAGTCTATCAAAATTCAACGAAAAATTAATTCTGATATTGCATGATAAAAATGGTCTAGAATTACTAAATCGACCCCGTAGAACACGAAAATCGAGTTAAAAATGCAAAATTCCCATTAGTTTCACTGTTTTTGAGTGCCGAGTGGATCCTTTCTAGCTCTGCTTCATCCCCCTCCTGACTTAAGGGTGTTCCACTTATTTTATCGAGGAACTGATGTAACCAGTCGATTTAGCGTCTCAAAAAAACCCATTTTCCATAATTTCATGCAATTCCAATAAAAAAAAGTTTTTGCCAAAAAAAAGTTGACGGACTATAGCCTTGGTTTTAGTCTATCAAAATTCAACGAAAAATTAATTCTGATATTGCATGATAAAAATGGTCTAGAATTACTAAATCGACCCCGTAGAACACGAAAATCGAGTTAAAAATTCAAAATTTCCATTAGTTTCACTGACTTTGAGTGCCGAGCGGATTCTTCTAACTCTGCTTATTCACGTCCCTAAAAGTATATTCCTTTCATCGTTTGTACAACATATTCTTATCATATCATCATATCACTTCCAGTGAAATGATTGTTAGGTATTTAAAAATTACATGATACGAATATGCTAAGAATGTACCATAAAGAACATACAAATCTACAAGAAAAGGAACGTGAAATGGAGTTGTTTAGCATATAAGTAGATGTACTATGAGAGTTCTAACTCAGTGAAGGAGTGGGGGTACCTCCGTATATACAGCATAGGAGTTCTGGAACGGTTCTGAACTGTCGGACTGTGGTTCTGAATTGTGGACCAGTTGTTTATTTGGAATAGTTGTGTTATATTATGATGATTAAATAATTGAGCGACTGGAACGAATTTTATTGGAATTATTAAAGAAGTGTACGAGTTTGTGTTGTATTGCGGGTTGCCTGCTGGTTTGAAAAAAAGTTGGCCGCTGGTGGGACTCGAACCTACGTCCCGTCGGATGAAATTTATAATTTAAGCGCCCTTACCCACTGGGCTGCTAACGAAGGATTATATATGTTAAGAATGGGTATTTAAACTCGCGTCGCGTATTTTGATCGTTTTCATCGAATTTGGTCTGTGCTTGTAATCTAATCATATACAGGGTATGTCGGGATACTAAACAACTTAGAGTTTTTGTATTTAAAATATCAATTTGATGATATGGTACGGGTTAGATACGGGATATATACAGGGTTTGTCGCGAATTAGATCGTCGAAATATCGAATTATGATCATTCTTAATACGCAAAAATGGCAAAAATGTCGGTACGGGGGTATGGTCGTTAATTAAAAATGTCAATTCGATCATTCGTATATTATGATGTGGGTAAAAGATAATTTCGAGTGTACAGGGTATATCGCGAAGATCATTCGTAGGGAGATGTCAATTTTTCATACGGGATATACAGGGTTTGTCGAAATATCGGATTATGATCATTCTTAATACGGAAACGGTTACGTGGCAAATAAAAATGTTTATATACGTGGGGGTTATGACGGTTCTCCATTTTCTGATCGAACAGTAATTCTCTCTTTATACGGGAATGAATTAGGATGTAAAGTTGTGACACAACGATTGTCAAAAGGGTACCAATTATTCGATGCTATGACGTCATCACACATATTTTACAAGGGTCATGCGATCGACAACGACCAGTTACATTATGTCTTCAGAAGAGCACAGTCATGGAATTGAAGACATTGCTTTTTATGAAGATAAGAGTAAGGTTATAAAACAAACTAGGGAAGCAAGAACAACGTGGAGCAGTCTAAACTGGGATTGTCGTAAATTACCGAAAACTACTTATCCGTTAAGACGTATTCAACCATGTTTAATAGAACTGAAGAAGAAGAGAGCATAAAAAATGAAATTAATAATGTTTTTGCCATGTCATGTATAATTTTAGCATCTGTCTTTGTTTTAATTTTAAAAATTATTTTAAAAATTGTTAAACGTAAATTTGAATCTTCGTGTAATATAAAAGTTGATGAATAAACAACTTGTTTTATTTCTAAGTAGTGGTGTATAAAATAAAAACTCATTTGTGGTTAAGGTTTATTTATTTTATGGTAATACAGTATTCAAAAACCAGTGGCGGAGACGTTGTACGTTTCGTTCGGTGCACGAATATAGTCCAGAGGTGTGACAGGGGTTTGGATCCTTGGCAAAGTTTACTGTTGCACACGGTGTACCATCGAACTTGCCGACTTCGCAAATGTGAGGAAAAACGTTGAAAATGTTACATTTATTTTGCAGAAACTTGGCTTTTTGTTGACCACGAACGTAAATGTAGTCTGCAGCATACAATAGCTTGCTTTCCAATATTTCATTAACTTTAGAATATTCTACATCTCCTGAAGAGTATCGAATTCCGTGCACATTTTTTCCAAGTAGGTTGCAGTCTTTTTGTCCTCATTACTTAATGTAGAAAACGGTTGAGGTGGTAAAAACATGTAATGTGAACTTTTGAAACCAATTTCTATCGTTAGTTCTTTGACAACGAAAAATCCATCTACGACAAAGCCTTGAATGTCTACAAAAGCTATTCTCATGTTGACGTCTGCTCGAACACTAACTCTAATCAACGTCTAGTTTAAACTTTTAACAATTTCGGTGAGGAGGAAGTATTCCATTACACAATCATGAATTATGATGCAATAGACTTTGGTATTTTCGGGAAAGCCTATGTTTGCTTCAATATCAAGTTTCACATCGACTGTGGACGCCTTCATGCTTTCTTCCTATTTGGAACAATCGATAACAAACAATGCCCGTTTCTTGAAAGAGGAATAATCCAGCAGGGGGCGCTTCTGTGTGGAGTTCGCGTAGTTGGGATAGAATTCAGTATAGTTAAAATATGCTTCATTGTAGTCAGTTTTACTAAAATCCAATTGCATTCTTTCATTGGGCCAAAATTCACCATTAAGTGACAGTCTTATACTTTGTACATCTGCATTGTCAAATAAAGTAGGATCGGCTGTGCTCACGTTACGTTTGTCAGTTTGAAAGAAAACAATAACAAAACGGGGTCTTTCAACTGAAGTGGATGTTTTAACAGCCCAAACCTCACGTCTTGCACCTTTAGTAATTGAGGGCAATTCGTGTAACTCCCACTTTCTAAATGGAATAACTATAGGCTGATCTTTTTGAATGGATTTCATGAGATTTATCTTTATATCATCATTGGGAAAGATATGTTTAACTTTTAATTCAACACTTGTAATGTTAATTTTAGCAGTTGTACTGGAGACCGTACCGGACTTGTCGGTAATATAGATGCAATCATTATCATTTCGTGCTCGAACTAATCGTATTGTTTGTCGTCCACATGTAATCATAGAATAATCGTTAAAAATGTTGAAAATATGTTTGAGAGGTATTTGAAGGTTGAATGACTTGTCGCTGACATTTAGAATAGGATCTTTCGGGTAATTCCAGCCAGCTATAGCCATATGATTGGAATCTTCTTGGTTATAACAAGTCATAGCACGTACGGCACTTACAATTCCAGGATCTCGAACTGTTTCCATTTCCCTAGCACTTTCACTGTACGTACATGAATCGAAAAGAAAGGCTCCAAAATTATTTGCTAATTTTACGTCTCCTGCTCCGTGTGTTTCGAGGGAACCTTTAATGCACAACAAAGTTTCGCTCATTGCAAAGAACGAATCAACCTGATTAATGCTAAACTCCACAATGTCACTGCAATTGAATGATTTGATAAATGGAGCATAGGTTCTGTATTCAGCCTTTCGAATGGAATCATCAAAGACCGGCTTACGGTAGATATCAAACATCGAAGGCATATTGTCATTTTGACGAAGTCGTTTTCCATACATGGTTGTCATTTCAATCTAAAACCCAGCGATTGCAGCACCAATTTGTTTGCCAACGTGAGTTGTTTCACCGGCGGCTGCTTAGCTAATGAAGTTGGAAAATGTGTAAACTGTCTTTTATGATGATGATTGATTATTAGTCCCATCTGTTTCGCGCTCTAAGCTCCAATATCAATGTACTCGATTCACCTCTAAAGTTTACAGGTTGACCGTCTTGATCTAAGGCAATGACAGTGATGTTAGTTATTTCACGTTGTGGTATAACGGGTAAGTAGATCAAATTATGAGGAATTTCGTCAATGGAATATCCTGGATCTACTTGTATGACGAATTCGTAGATTGTATGGGCAGGTCTGTTCGCATCAAAGGCTCCAGTGGTAATGTTACAATCGAAGCGAATACTGGATACTTTAATGATTTTGACGGGGAGATCTGAAGAGTGCATTTCGTTGACGTCGAGTATTTTCGGTGAAAACCCCAATATTCTTCCAAGACTATCAGCTTGCATAAAGGAAATTTTATATTTACTGAAAATTTCACATTTCAACGTATTGTGATTAGGTTTTAGTGAAAATATATCCTTCGGTGGTGTTATTGAATTGCTTGCGTCCATTTTATCACTGATAAACGCTTCAAGATCAGCAATTTCATAACATCCTGTAGGAATATTAAAACATTGAAAATTGTACGTTTTTATAACCCAACATGTCGTCTATACACTTAAATAAAAAAAATCATCAGTTGGTAAATTGTATAAGAATTCTTCATATTAAAAATGCGTATCCAGCAGCGAAGAATATGAAGACCGTACCGAATTCGCTCCCGAATTTCCAAACAAAAACAAAACCGAAGATGAAACATAAAAACGATATGATTCGCCACACTCCGCTGCCAGTTTTCATGGTTACAACTTTTATTTATTGAGGACTTTCGCACACCTAATTTTATTAATGCATCTACCTGTGTCGGTTCGATGTTAAACAAGCTTCTTTATCACGTGCATTATTTTCGATAGTTTTTTTATACGGGGTGAAGCATAAGAGAGGATAAAATATATAATATACTATTGTTCAACAATTGTAGAAATCAGAAAACATTGATGTTGGGTCAAAGTTTGAAGTAAATAATAGTCAAATATGTTAAGCCATGTTAGGCAGTTAAAATAATATTTTAGAATGATCATCTTCAGAGGAAAGAGATATGCCATCAACTTCCAGAACTACAGAGCCAGGTGCAATAGGAGAACAACAGTTATTGTCAGGGCCTTCTTCTTTAAAAATAACAGGTAGAATAAATTGGAATTTTGAGTAATTTTACTTTCCTTCAATACAAACATCTTTTAAATATCAGTTTTTAAATTTTTAGATGATTTGTTTATTGAAAATGCAGCAACAGAAAATAGTCACCCATCATCAACATTGATACATCATTTGCATGGCTCAAAGAGAGATATAAATTTGGATTAAAAACAATCAGGGTCGAGCTACTTGTAAAATACAATTTTACATTTGGCTGTGCAGTACTACTTTTAAAATATGCTGATATGTTTGAAAATTTAATGAAAAAGTGTATTTTCATTTTTCTTTTAAATATTTATTTTATATCGTTAACTGTTGTGAATTCTAACAATTTGTGTTTATAGAACCTTATTTAATTTTGTTTTTCAGAAATAAGGTTATGCTACATAACAGTTTTTCTGAATTTATCTTATTCTTTTAAGACTGTAACTCCATTCGGAATAATTTTGTCGTTTAGAAAGTATTTTATTCTTAATCAAATTAGTTAACGATATATGATTAATCAACTAGTTTTATAGGTAGGTACAGTCATAGTCTTATCATTTTTACTTATAGATGTATCAGTCAGTACCTTTTGTGCAGGCGGTGGGATCGATAGTACACAAAAGTTATTCGGAAATTAGCCGGTATACATTTAATAAAAACGTATTTTTACGGATTTAAGTGCGCGTATATATACAGATTTTTCTTCTAAATAGTGTTAGTGTTTTTTAAAACTGAAATATGTGAATGTTGACAATGGCAGTTCAAAAAGTGATGGTTGAAAAGCAGATGATGACTGGCCAATCGGTGAGTTTATTTAATTTATTATTTTTTATTTATTTAAGAGAAAAAAGATCGTTTTATAAGCCGGTTTTTGTTTGAAATAATGTGGAGTACATTTTCCGTTAGAAATTGAAGAAATTAATTCAAATTAATTTTCTAGATTTAAGAGTTGGAAAAATTAATGATTGCATAAACATAAACTATTCTTAATTATAAGTTACTGATTTACCGGTATAAAACAATTATTTTCAAATTAATATATTTGTATGGTTAAAAACCTTATTACTTAGAATATAACCATTCTTTTTTTTATTAGAGGTAAAAATTCCATAAAATGTATTAAAAAACCTTCAATATCGACTATTGTCTTTTTATAGTTGCACATTTCATTTATTAAACTCGTTTTAAAATAAATATATTATAAATTTCTTATTTGATAAGTAACGTATATGATACGTATTGAGCAAACTATGCATCTATCGCACATAGAGGGTTATTTCCTCAGCAGGTGGACTGGTCATATTTTGTTTGTTTAAAATATAGTAACTAATCTTATATATTTTTTTCTGCAATAATTATACATAAAATTACAGTAAAATAATATAAGAGTGAGTTATCTTCGTATACAGTATGATGCAAATGTATGGAATACATTTCAGAAACAGACGACTTTTAAAAAAAAATCTTAAAACATGTCAATTTTAATTTTTGAATGGCCATCAGCTGCTATAGATGTGTTGGACATTACGTCATTGGTGACGGTGTAATGACGCCATGGACAGCTCATTTGAAAGGTCTCCTTATCTTCTTTGCAACAATGTAATTATTTGAATATTTATTTCTACAGGGTTAACCAAAACTGTTGGTTTATTAATACAATTAACTTAGAATAAATGTTTACTTAAATACAATTAAATTACAACAAATGTTCAAATTGCCTACTTTCAGCAATGATACAATGAGAAAGACGAGCAGTAAATTCTTTCCTAACGTTTTCGAGGACTTCAGGTGTTATTTGTGCAATTTCCGTTCGGATTCGCTCCTTCAACTCCTCTACATTATTCGGTCGATTTTGATTACTCTGCTCTTTAAATATCCCCTCAAAAAAGTCTAACGGAGTCAATTCTGGATATCTTGGTGGCCATTCGATAGGCCCCCTTCTACCTATCCACCTTCCTGGGAAAACGTTATTAAGGTAATTTCGTACCTCAACGCCATAGTGTGGAGGAGCTCCATCCTGTTGGTACCATAAATCATTTCTATTTGGAAATAGATGATTCAGCTGTGGCAACAGATAATTTTAAAGAAATTCAAGATAACTAGCAGCAGTTAGGTTTTCCTCAAAAAAATATGACCCTACCATTTGATTGTTTATAATGCCGGCACAAACATTCACCTTCTCCCAATATCGACATGTTTGTATGAGGATTTTCTTGAAACACCAGTACAACGTCCAGTTTTTTGGCTTAGGATATTGATATTCTACCACTTCTGGGAAGATCTTTAACATGGCCCGTTTCTCTAATTTTTTTTTCAATTTTACTTACTGTTGATTGAGTAATTGGATCGCGATTGGGGTATTTAGCATTAAATAAATTACGAACTTCTGCTTGAGTCCTCACTCTATCTCCATAACCAATCATGGTTAAAATCTCGATTCGTTCTGTTTCTGTTTCATTTTTTGTAAATGCTGTTATTAACTTCGGCAAAAAACTTGACAGATTCACAGATCATTGACGAATAAAGACGAGTCAATGACAATACTGATTTAAATATTTTTGTAAAAATAATTCCGAGTAGCATTGTTTTTATCAATGTAGTTTTTTTTGAAACCAACAATAAACACTATTTTGTTTTATTCCCAGTGGCGGTCCTTAGTGTATTTTAGTTCAGTGAATGAATATTTATTGTAATTCCATGTTACTTAACAAAGTTCATAATTTTGTTTAACCCTGTAGAAATAAATATTTAAATGATTACATTGTGACAAAGGCGATAAGGAGAACTTTCAAATAAGCTGTCACGTGACCTCCGTTTGTATTTAAAAAAATCGTCAATGACGTCATTACGCCATCACTAATGATGTAATGTCCAACTCATCTATAGCAGTTGATGGCCATTCAAAAATTAAAATTGTCGTGTTTTAGATCTTTTTAAAAGTCGTCCGTTTCTGAAATAATGAATTTATTCCATACATTTGCATCATACTGTATAAGTAGTTAAGATTTCAAGTTTTCCCTTTTTCTTTTAAGTTACATTTTCCCAGTCAAATAAATTTCTCGCCTTAGCGACATACAGAGTGATTATTGAAAAATGTTATATTATAAAATAATTTCTTTTTGTTACAAAACAAGGTTATCTCATCAAATAAATGTAATACCAACTTGTTTATTTTAAAAATGGTAACTACACTCTTTATATTTTAAAATTTTGCTAATTTTACTTTAAATATATCTCTGTTAAAAACCTTGCAAAACATACATTCCTGATATAATTTAGGACACCTTGTATATATTGAAACAAAATTATTATTATTATAAGTTTTAATTATCAGTTCCTATTTTTTACAGGTGAGTATTGAAGAAACTTTCGTCAGATCTTCAAAGGGCGTTCTCCACGATCATGAGTTGTGCTTATTTTTAATAATAAAAGGGGTAAGTGACATAAATATATATTTTATAAATGAGATACACTGTTAAAATTATAACCAGCAAGTTTTTAATAGTAAAATAAATACGCTGTGGTCAAAAATAAACGAAATAATTTCCTATTTAAATCAGTTATTATCGGTTTTATAATATTTTAAAAATACTTTAGTTAGATTGATTTTATCCAAATTTAAACTGATACATTTTTATTAAGTAGCCCATTCAAAACATTTCAACCCACAGTTATTAAATTTGGAAAAAATAGTAAAATTATTTTTTTAAAGTACCTCAAAACTAATTCACAACAATCTATAATAACAGTACTTAAATCTTAACTCGAATAAACTAATTATTTCTTTCTTTTGTTACAGGGTGAGTCTTTAAAAACACTTTCTATCTGTATCGATTTACGATGTACTTCAAGATCGTCATTAGAATTTGATTTTCAAAAGGTAGGTGCAATTAAATGGGAACTCAAATGATATAATTGACTTTCTGTTGTTATTTTTACTGCAATAATTTTGTACATTTCCGTATATTAATAGTTGGCAGGCTGTAAAAAACAGTTTAAAAATGCGGTGAAAGTTTTTTTATAAACAGAAATTTTGGATCAATTAAAAAATAAGACCTTTGGAAAAAGGTTGATTGTTTACAAAGTAAATTTGTTTAAAAATAATTATTTTAAGGTAATTTATAAAGAAAATATGTTGTGCGTTTTCTAAAATTATTAGTTCACTTAAAGTATTTTTTAAATAGAGTAAAACTTACATTTTAGAAAAAAATATTTTGAAATTTAATCTTTATTTAACGGATTAATAAAATTTTTGTTTTATTAATGAAATATTTTATCTTTATGTTTAATTTTTTGAAGCATTTTAATAACCAATATTAAAAAAATTACGTTTTATTTAATGTTCTATATAATTTTGTGAATATAGCTAGATCAATATTAATTTTTACAATTCTGATATAGTAATAGCGCTATCAAATTATTCATGAAACGTTAGTATTAAAAAAAATTTCTATCTGTATTGATTTACTTCGAGATCATCTCCAGAATTTGATTTTCGAAAGGTAAGTGCATTAAAATGGGAATTTTATTGATTATCTGTGATTATTTTTATTTAAAATGTTTTTTATTGCGTAAATATGTTTAATATGAGTTAATTTATAAAAAAAATTATTTTAGGGTTTTTTTATATTATTATTTTACTTGAGATATTTTTTAATAGAGTTAAAAGAATATTTTAGAAAAATATTATGAAATTTAATTTTTACTTGGAGATTAATGAAGTTTTTATATAAATGATATATTTCATATTTAAATTCAAATTTTGAAACATTTTAATAATCTGTATAAAAAGGATATTTTTATAAAATATATATACACCTTGTATACAAGGTGGAAACAATTAAAAAATAATGCCTTTGAAAATGTTGTAAATTTCATTTTATAAAGAAAATCCATTATGGCTTTTTTAAAATTATTATTTATATAACGTATCTTTTATAACAAAATATTATACAAACACAACATTAAAAAAACAATTTCCTTTATTGTTTTATATAATTTTTTAATTAATTTTTACATTTTTGATACAACAATAACGCTGTCAAATTATGAACAAAATTTTTAAAACTTGGAAATTTTTTTACGAACATATTAATAATAATTGTTCATATTTTTTAATGTCAAACAAATTAGCAATAATGATAATACGGAAATAAAAAAATTGAAATAATCTATTACAAAATTTTTTGCAAACTATCAATGCTTTGGCAGCATAAATTCTTTTTCGTAATAGTTTCAATTTGATCATTAAAAAGTGTCCTCTAAATCTAAGTAGCACATCACCATTATCTCTTACGACAATATCACTTGGTCGACCATCATCAGCATTAATTTTGTCCTAAGAAAAACTCACCCTTTCAAACTGAAAATCTATTCTCACCCGAACTGCAGGATTATTCCTCATAAAACTCATTTCCTCCGCCTCTTAAGATGAACCCAATCTGCAAGTTATCCATACTTCTTCTGGTAGAATCTGAATTATTCCCAGTCTCATTTCTTCTACTGGTTTACTGTCATATACAGTTGGAATATAATTCAGTAAACTAGAAGCATCTCTTTAATTTAAAGATTCAGTAAACTTGAACAGCTTGTAAACTTTAAGCTCTCGTATGCACGAGCATTTTTAACTGGATCATCTCTACAGCTTGGGCAGTTCATCCCTCCACTCGTGATCTTCCATAGGGGCGGTCGACTTTTTCTACACAGAAATACGACAGGTACCACATTGTGGGAGAAGTACTATAACTTAAGGTGTCTGTTAGTCTGGCTTACAAACCCAGCAGTCACCCATTGAGTTGAGTACGTATAGTATTTTCTGTTTCTGGGAAATTGTCGCCTGATGGCTATTAAAGAACCGCCTGTGGCTTCTTCTTATAATCTTTATTTTATCCTTTATTTTACCCTTTATTTTACATACAAAGTATATTTAGTCTACAAAAACCTTAGGTTACCATACATCAAAATCTATTCCCTAAAAATATCAAAACTTAACTTCATTTTACCCCACAACATCTTCCAAACAATATTCTTCTGGTAGAATCTGAACATCATTTGGAGACTTGTTTTGCAAAAGGTAATAAACAAAGACTTTTCTGGGTGATAATCTAAAGTGAAAAAATGTTTGCAGATTATGAAAGCAAGAAAGAAAATTAGAGATTCTGTTATATCCTGCGAAAAGAAAATTGGATTGGGACTAAGACATCGAAAACAACATGAGGCAGAATCATTACCTGCTAGGTATCATAGGAGTGCTGTTGGGACAATGCTTCAGGTAATATCAAGTTAAAAATTACATTTTTTATTGATCTTATATATTAATTTGTAAAACAGCTTTCTAGAATTTTACAGGAACGTCTTTGATTGGATATATCCAGACATGTGACTCTGGTCTACTTCATCGTCTGGTGATTTCTTTAATTTTTAAAACATTGTAAGTTATTAGGTATCAAGAAATTTAGGTTTTAAAAGAAGAATGATTGTTCTATAAAAGGTAACTTTTTTATTGTAGGTTTTTACATTTTTATATGATGATAAGACATTGCAAATAATTGTTTTGATTTATTAATTACAGGTCTATTATAAAGAACATGAAAGATATTTTTAGGTATCAAGAACATAAGTCTATATGAAAAAAATCTTTATATTTCTATACAAGGTAACAAATCTAAAGGTTTCACCAAATAAAATGGAAAGATATTAAATTATTTTTGTTGTTTTTATCAGTTGCAGATATAAATATGGAAGATATTCAGATGAAACTAAGTACAAGATAAATGCAGACCATTTTTTACAAATGTACCACAGAAACCAACATTTTTGAAATTGAATACACATCGCCATTCTATAAGTACTTGTTAACAAATTTATATTTATTTCAGATATAAAGGAAGTATATCTTTATAAAAAACACTTTTATCGTTTTATACAAGGTAATTTTTTTAAACGCATGTTTTTCTGCTTTGATAAGTTTAAAAATGGTGTTGTGGAGCTTGGAGTGATGCGGGAATGTTATGGTGGGTACTAATCTGGATTGGGAAAATATATAATTGAGGAAGCATGTACTTATGTAGCATTGGGATAGTATTTCTAATACTTTGTATATATATTATTTGTTGCAATATTTATGTAATCGCAATATTTTTCATTATTATAAACTTTTGAGTTATTACAGGCACTGTTAAGAAACTAATTCTTAAGACTGTTTTTCAGGAGGTAACTGCTTTACATTTTAGTATACACATATATATTGTTTGCAGAAGTTTTAAATCCAAAGTATACAACTCTTTGAAGGTTACATACAGAAATTGTTTGGTTTGTTATGAAAAAATTAAACGAGAATAATTTGAAAGATTATTTCAGGTTAAACAGTTGGCAGATACTTAGTAAATGATTGATAGATTTGACAAACAATTGAAAATTCGAAGAAAATAGTGAAGAAAAGACAGCCCGATATTTCTGATGTTTGTTTTTGATGCAGATGATTTCAGTGTAGCTAAAGGGCGGTTCAAAACGGCCACTTGGTCAGTGCTTGCACTGACTAACGTCGTTTATTATCAGGGTGAGTACAAAATTAATTTTTGTCCAATTAAAATTCCGGTTAAATGTATATTTATGAAAAATGGATATTTTTTTCAAAATCTTCATGTTCTCACCAGTATATTGACAATAAAAGAATATAAAGAAATAGGGGACCTTGTCCTTTCCCCCTCAACACTGTTTTCAACCCCCATATGCCGTATCTCGAGGGTTACAAGAGCTGTGATATAGGGGGCCCCAAAATAGTATTTCGGAATTTTTCAGGAAAGTTGAGTTTTCTAGGTTATTATTAAACTTTTCTTAAAAATAATAATAATATTTTGGCATTTTTTAGACCCGATAAATATATTATGCATAATTTTTTGAGTTACTTTATTATGGTCCCAGTATTTGTAAATCTGGCTCAATTTCGTCTAAGTCTAAGGTTCCTTATGGTATAAAAGGGGCGGTCGACTTTTTCTACACAGAAATACGACAGGTACCACAATGTGGGAGAAGTACTATAACTTAAGGTGTCTGTTAGTCTGGCTTACAAACCCAGCTGTCACCCATTGAGTTGAGTACGTATAGTATTTTCTGTTTCTGGGAAATTGTCGCCTGATGGCTATTAAAGAACCGCCTGTGGTCTCTTCTTATAATCTTTATTTTATCCTCAATTTTACATATATTTTAATCACAAGTTATGGTAATAGCTACAATAATGATTTAAGATATTGTGGCCTGCACCGTTCTTCTGGTGGAACCATTCCTTGCGATTTTTTCCTGTGGCCTCTTAACGTGTTGAAATTTGATTTCTGCAAGTGATGTCAATTATATGAAAGATGATCAGTAGCCTTCCGGTATGAAGTAAATTATATCTTCTTCCTATTTGATACAGAGACCTTTCAGAACTTCACGTACTATATATAATTTTATGTAAATCGAAGCACAAATAATTGTAATTAGGAGGTCTTTTGATGTAACGCTGAAAAAGCAGTCCTATAGGTACAACTGGTGGAAGAGGAGGTGTTTTTAGCAGGTAGGTCACTGGAATTGAGGCCGGCGGTGCTCGATGTCTTCCCTAAAGGGGGATAACGAGTGCCGCCGGTCTTACTCTGGTGGAATCCTGCACACCTGGGATACGCTCCCAGATGTCTTACGAAGATTTTCACCTCAGGAAAAAAAAAAAGGAGGCCTTTTGATATCTCTTCACTATATGCAACTAGTTATATAAATAGCAATTTTGGTTGGAAACATGGTAACCTAAAAAGGGTTTTTTAAAGCTTTATTTTGTAATTTATATATACAATTTATATTATTTTTTGTTGTAGAGAACCAAGCTGATAATAAATATATTAAATTACTTTGAATGTGTGCATAGTATATTAAATACGCAGTTTTTAGATAAATCTCCCATTCTTTTAATGGCCCTAATTAGAGAGGATATTTTTGAAGAAACGTTACCTATTGAATATGGGTATACCAATTTAAATTGTTATCAATGAAAAGCGCTATTGACAATGCAGATGTACAAAGTATAAGACTGTCACTTAATGGTGAATTTTGGCCCAATGAAAGAATGCAATTGGATTTTAGTAAAACTGACTACAATGAAGCATATTTTAACTATATTGAATTCTATCCCAACTACGCGAACTCCACACAGAAGCTCCCGCTGGTGGTTTATTCCTCTTTCAAGAAACGGGCATTGTTTGTTATCGATTGTTCCAAACAGGAAGAAAGCATGAAAGCGTCCACAGTCGATGTGAAACTTGATATTGAAGCAAACATAGGCTTTCCCGAAAATACCAAAGTCTATTGCATCATAATTCATGATTGTGTAATGGAATACTTCCCCTCACCGAAATTGTTAAAAGTTTAAACTAGATGTTGATTAGAGTTAGTGTTCGAGCAGACGTCAACATGAGAATAGCTTTTGTAGACATTCAAGGCTTTGTCGTAGATGGATTTTTCGTTGTCAAAGAACTAACGATAGAAATTGGTTTCAAAAGTTCACATTACATGTTTTTACCACCTCAACCATTTTCTACATTAAGTAATGAGGACAAAAAGACTGCAACCTACTTGGAAAGAAATGTGCACGGAATTCGATACTCTTCAGGAGATGTAGAATATTCTAAAGTTAATGAAATATTGGAAAGCAAGCTATTGTATGCTGCAGACTACATTTACGTTCGTGGTCAACAAAAGCCAAGTTTCTGCAAAATAAATGTAACATTTTCAACGTTTTTTCCTCACATTTGCGAAGTCGGCAAGTTCGATGGTACACCGTGTGCAACAGTAAACTTTGCCAAGGATCCAAACCCCTGTCACACCTCTGGACTATATTCGTGCACCGAACGAAACGTACAACGTCTCCGCCACTGGTTTTTGAATACTGTATTACCATAAAATAAATAAACCTTAACCACAAATGAGTTTTTATTTTATACACCACTACTTAGAAATAAAACAAGTTGTTTATTCATCAACTTTTATATTACACGAAGATTCAAATTTACGTTTAACAATTTTTAAAATAATTTTTAAAATTAAAACAAAGACAGATGCTAAAATTATACATGACATGGCAAAAACATTATTAATTTCATTTTTTATGCTCTCTTCTTCTTCAGTTCTATTAAACATGGTTGAATACGTCTTAACGGATAAGTAGTTTTCGGTAATTTACGACAATCCCAGTTTAGACTGCTCCACGTTGTTCTTGCTTCCCTAGTTTGTTTTATAACCTTACTCTTATCTTCATAAAAAGCAATGTCTTCAATTCCATGACTGTGCTCTTCTGAAGACATAATGTAACTGGTCGTTGTCGATCGCATGACCCTTGTAAAATATGTGTGATGACGTCATAGCATCGAATAATTGGTACCCTTTTGACAATCGTTGTGTCACAACTTTACATCCTAATTCATTCCCGTATAAAGAGAGAATTACTGTTCGATCAGAAAATGGAGAACCGTCATACCCCCACGTATATAAACATTTTTATTTGCCACGTAACCGTTTCCGTATTAAGAATGATCATAATCCGATATTTCGACAAACCCTGTATATCACGAATGAAAAAATTGACATCTCCCTTACGAATGATCTTCGCGATATACCCTGTACACTCGAAATTATCTTTTACCCACATCATAATATACGAATGATCGAATTGACATTTTTAATTAACGACCATACCCCGTACCGACATTTTTGCCATTTTTGCGTATTAAGAATGATCATAATTCGATATTTCGACGATCTAATTCGCGACAAACCCTGTATATATCCCGTATCTAACCCGTACCATATCATCAAATTGATATTTTAAATACAAAAACTCTAAGTTGTTTAGTATCCCGACATACCCTGTATATGATTAGATTACAAGCACAGACCAAATTCGATGAAAACGATCAAAATACGCGACGCGAGTTTAAATACCCATTCTTAACATATATAATCCTTCGTTAGCAGCCCAGTGGGTAAGGGCGCTTAAATTATAAATTTCATCCGACGGGACGTAGGTTCGAGTCCCACCAGCGGCCAACTTTTTTTCAAACCAGCAGGCAACCCGCAATACAACACAAACTCGTACACTTCTTTAATAATTCCAATAAAATTCGTTCCAGTCGCTCAATTATACAATCATTATAATATAACACAACTATTCCAAATAAACAACTGGTCCACAATTCAGAACCACAGTCCGACAGTTCAGAACCGTTCCAGAACTCCTATGCTGTATATACGGAGGTACCCCCACTCCTTCACTGAGTTAGAACTCTCATAGTACATCTACTCATATACCTTTCAGAATGTTCGAAAACGTAATTCATGGGCATATTCTTAGAATATGAATGTAGTAATTCCAAAATTATCGCGCCAGCTACGGTTTTCCCACCTATCTTTACCGTCGACTCGAACGCTAGCGATTACCCAGTTCGAGAAATAGATTCCAGTGGCCCAGCTGTCGCTGGGACTAAGAAACACCGCACACGGAATCCGCTTAGCAATTGTTCTACTAGAATTCTCCGACTGCGCTGCGGCGCGAGCCGATCGGAGATCGTCGGCGAATACCCCCACATTGCCGAATTTTACTTGAGCTGTCGCTATAATTTTGGAATCAACTCTACCATTAGTGTTATGTGGGATGCTGTGAGGTGGAGCAGTTGTCTGTTAACCCCCGCAAGACTGTTATTGTTCCTTTTATAAAAAGGAGAAAGCTAACTAAGCTTCGCCAACCAATTTTATATGGTGAAACGATTCCTTTTGCGACGAAGGTAACAGATCTGGGGATCATCTTGGATAGTAAACTTACCTGGAACGCCCATGTGAAGAGAGACAAATGGGAAAAGGGGATCATCTCTTTCTCTGGGACTGACTATACACTGATGACTCCAAAATTGCAGGAGTTGGAGCAGGAGTGTATGGTAGCAAACCGAAATCGAAGTAAACCTCGGCACATATGCTACCATCTTTCAGGCAGAGGTTTTCGCCATTGAATTGTGTGCACCCTCGTGTATGGCGATTTGTAATTTTAGGGGTGAGCCACAATAGACCCAACGGTGGTCGCAGTGGAGGGGTCGTTGAGCGCATAATTTAATCCTAAGAAAAAATATTGGATGATTAGTCCTACTTATTATGTAACTTTAATGTCGTAGATGTAGTTTGGTCTGCCTATATTGTAGACTTCAGGACTTCTTTGTGACATATAAGCTGTCAAATGAAAAGTTCACAACTTTTTGTTTTTTAATAAAAAATAAAAACATAATTTAAAATAAGAAATTATGAGGAAAATTAATTGTTTAAAAGTGTAAATGTAGATAGAACAATTTTATTTAAAAACATGTCAGATCATCACATCGAAGTTCAGGAAACAGGTAAATTATACTTAAAACCCAAATATTTTTAAATTTTGTTATTTAATTCGTGATAACACATTTTTGAAAAATATATTGTATATTTAATTGACCATCTAAATAACATAATTGTTATAGTAGGTATTTTTTTTAGATTTGATTTCAAATGATTCTGAAAATGAGTGTTCTCAAAGTGTATGTTCAGATACACATAGTGATAATACTTCTGCCTCTGGACTGACTGATAGGAGCACCTTATCCGAATCAACTATACATGCTCTTTCTGTGGGCAGTGAGGGAGAGAATTCTGCTACTCATTCAATTACTGCAACAGGTTTATATCAATATTTAAAATCAGCTGAGCCAAAAAATATTTGGAAATAACTTATAATACAATAAAATAAAAATAATATATCTTTTAGGGCTTGATGTGAAACCAAATTTTCCTGTTGCAATAAATAGAGGAATAGTTTTACCATGGGGAGCTCAAAAAGAAAGAACTGTATTATCAGGACAACATTTGGATATGGACTTAAGACCAGGAGAATTTGTAATGAGAAATCTCTTTGCAGATTTTACAGTTATTGCAGAGAAAAAGATTGAGTTTGTCATGACCGAATCTCAAGTAATTCATTTGTTACTGCTAATTATTTTTTTACATTATCATGTTGTGGTAAATTAATTTCAACATTTTTAGGAGAAACCCTTATCAAAATCATTACAACGAGGAGAAGATCCACAATTTGATCAACTTTTGAGTGCATTTGGATCTGTAGCTGAACATTGTCTACCTTCTCTACTGAAAGCTTTATTTTCTTGGTATGAAAGACAAATGTCAGAAGTATCCAATCCAGAGCAGAAAAAGTCTGATATTAAACAAAAAAGGTAAATGCTTTCATTTTTAATGTTTTGATTATAAATTTGCAGAGGTTTTAATAAATATGTTCAAGTCTATCATTTTATTTGAAATGACACAGGTTTTACTTTATTTTTATATTGTAAAATAATTAATTTTTTTAGTATAATAAATATAGTAGCTGGAAATACCACGGAAACTGTAGAAAGATCAGAAGCTGATATTCAAAAAGAAAAGAGAGATCTTTCAGTGGAGTTCATTTTTTGTTTAGTATTGATAGAAGTTCTAAAACAAATGAGTTTGCATCCTGGCCATGAAGACTTGGTACAGTACATTGAAAATTTGGCTCTTAAACATTTTAAGCATCATGAAGGGTTAGTATTTACAGCAGCTTTTATGTTGAAGTGGGAAAAAAATTATTCGCATAAATATTATATTTAAATAAATATTTTAGTACTTTCTCTTACTTTTTAGTTTAATATTGAAATTTTAGTCTTTTATATAATCAGAATTAATTGTTGTATTTGAGTGTTTCTATTCTATTTTTAAATGTATAATTATAATTGCTTAGTATAGTGCTTGATATTAAGAAACAAGAAAGAAATTTGATCTAAATTTCAAAATATTCATATTTTAGGATACAAAACAGCCCCAACAGTGCCAATATTCATATGATTTCAGATTTATATGCTGAAGTTATAGGAGTACTGGCTCAGTCACGCTTCTTGTCAGTGAGAACTCGTTTCATGGCGGAATTAAAGGAGCTCCGATCCAGAGAGTCTAGTCCAAATACAACACAAAGTATTATAAGTTTGTTAATGGGAATGAAATTCTTTCGTGTTAAGATGGTTCCTATAGAAGAATTTGAGGCTTCATTCCAGTTTATGCAAGAATGTGCTCAGTATTTTTTAGAAGTAAAAGATAAAGATATAAAGCATGCTCTTGCTGGTTTATTTGTAGAAATTTTGGTACCAGTGGCAGCAGTAAGTTCTATTATATAGATTAATTTAAAAAAATCGATTGTAATTGTGGTGATTTCCAGGCTGTTAAGAACGAAGTTAATGTTCCTTGTTTAAAAAACTTTGTTGAAATGCTGTACACACAGACTTTAGATGCTAGTACAAAATCAAAACATCGATTGGCGTTATTCCCACTTGTAACATGCTTGTTATGTGTGAGTCAGAAGCAGTTTTTTCTCCAAAATTGGCATTACTTTTTGGCTATGTGCTTATCGCATTTAAAAAATAGGGATCCCAAGATGTGCCGAGTAGCTTTAGGTAAGACAAATTCATTGCATTATCAAATCGATTATTCTAATTTCTGTTTTGTTTTTAGAATCACTTTATCGTCTTTTGTGGGTGTACATGATCAGAATAAAATGCGAAAGCAACTCGGCCACCCAGTCACGATTACAAAGCATAGTAAACTCCTTATTTCCAAAAGGTTCCAAAGGTGTTGTACCAAGAGAGACGCCGTTAAATATTTTTGTTAAAATCATACAGTTCATAGCACAAGAAAGATTAGATTTTGCTATGAGAGAAATCGTTTTCGATTTACTTTCTGTAGCTAGACCGTTTAAAGTAATTTTAACGCCAGAAAGGATGAGTATAGGTCTTAGAGCTTTTTTGGTAGTAGCAGATAGTCTTCAACAGAAAGAGGGTGATCCACCTATGCCTAGATCGGTGGGCGTATTACCTAGTGGAAACACTTTACGTGTGAGGAAAACGTTCTTAAACAAAATGCTTACTGAAGATACCGCCAGAACGATTGGAATGAATGCTTATTTTCCACACGTCAGAAGAGTTTTCGTCGACATCTTGAGGGCTTTGGACACGCAATACGGAAGACCGTTGATGATGACCAACACACAAAATGTCAATAAAGAGCCTGATGAAATGATAACCGGAGAACGAAAACCTAGAATTGAACTTTTCAGGTAATCGCTCCTTAAATCTAACCTAAAATTTTCTTACGTTTTAAATGTTTCCAGAACTTGCGTGGCCGCTGTTCCTAGATTAATTCCCGACGGGATGACTAGTGGAGAGCTGGTCGATTTACTTAGCCGACTAACCGTTCACATGGACGAAGAATTAAGAGGGTTGTCCTACTGCAGTCTACAAAGTTTAGTGGTAGATTTTCCCGATTGGAGACAAGACGTTTTGTGGGGATTAACACAGTTCGTTGCCAAAGAAGTATTGGATACGTTTCCTCAACTCATGGATCACGGATTAAAAATGATTTTGACTTTATTATGTGCTTGGAAGACCGCCGTTTCTGGAGCGAACGTCAGTGCCTTTAATTCGTCCACTCTAAGAGGTAATGGTTTGACTAAACGTTATTTAATGAAATTATAGTTTAAAAAAAGTAATAAAACACGTTTTTATTGCTAACCAAACTAAAAAATAGAACATAATTTTTAATTACAAAAAGTTTATATTACAGTAGTAGAACGTCTAACCACAAATCATAATAAATCACCCCAAAATAAAGTTTTAATAGAATTTAGGTTATTGAAAGAATCATTCATACAAAGTCCAACACTATACCAGAACATTTAAAAAACTCTAATGCAATAAATTAATTTTTCATCAACTCGTTTACTGTGAGAGAACCTCCTGAACGATTATTATTGTGGTATCGAAATCAAAAATTAGTAAATTCAGAATTTTAATTTGAGGAAGTAAATGACAATTAATAATATAACCACAAATTCTGCTGGTGAAGATAGGCTCAATCTGCGGCTTTTGAAATTATGCTGCCCACACATAGTTCCTTACATAACTCATATCATTAATTTTTGTCTAATTAATAGCATTTTTCCTGAAAAATGGAAAAGTGCCAATGTAAAAGTTTTACCTAAAACATCAAATCCTCTTAAATTTAAGGACTTACGTCCAATTAGTATTTTGCCTACTCTATCTAAATAGTGATGAGCAAATGCAAGATCAAGACCAAGACCGGGTTAGTCTTGGTCTTGCATACAAGGTCTTCGTCTTGGTCTTGCAGTCAAATAAGCAATCTTGATCTTGGTCTTGTTCTTGCAGTCTGAAGTTGATCTTGGTCTTGTTCTTGCAGTCTGAAGTTGATCTTGGTCTTGTTCTTGCAGTCTGAAGTTGATCTTGGTCTTGTTCTTGCAGTCTGAAGTTGATCTTGGTCTTGCATTTTCTGCAAGACCAAGACCGCAAGACCAGGGAAAGTGTACAATTTTAGTGTAACTTGACTTAAGCAGAGCATTTGATACAATTAATTATGATCTGATGTTGGAAATTCGTGGTCGAAAGCAAATGGTTGTTGTGGATGGAGAATCCTCTCATTATCTGAATTTAAAGTAAAACAATAAAGTCTTTTATTATTATTATTATACAAAGAATGGTGGACCCTTACATAAAGAATGGTGGACACTTACATAAAGAATGAGCGGTGTGAAGTTGTAAAAACAATCTGGGAAGCGAATACTAAGGAGAAGAAAAAATGTGAAATACCTAATGACATAATGAGATATGTTGATGAAGATAACGTTAATAAACAGAAAATGCTGGAATAGGTTTTTTACCTATACGCACCCTTTGTATAGAAAATAAAATTGATATTTGCGTGTGAGGGAGGTTTGGCATTGGATAAATTTCCATTTGCCACAGATATTTTGGAATGTTGGTGATATTTTTGGCAAGCAAAGAATATATGGTTTAGGTCAGCAATAGATTCATTATCACATGCACATATGTTGGTGTCTATAACGCCAATTCGGTGAAGATGAGTAGGATATTTTCCATGAGACAATTTTAGACGTGTGATTTTTACAGAATGGGATCTAGGAATATTGTAATCGTCAATGTGGGGAATGTGATTTGGTAGGTCTGGGTGAATTAGAGTATAATGATTTTTTGATGTATAAACGAAGTTAGTCCATTGTTTCTTCAAGAGGTTTTGTGCTTTAGTCTTGCCCAGATTAGTGATATCTGAATAACTATAATCTTTAGTTTCGCTTGTCAGAGTGGTAAAATTGATATTTTACATATAGATTCTCAAATAAATTGATTTATATCATATTTAAGCTTTGCCTAATGTTAATTATACTTTCAGCCAAAGAATACAACGAATTAAAAGCTGGCCCACCGGATCCTAACCTTACAAAACGTACAGATATTAGTAAATCGGAACCCTTGGCGTCTGTCCTACATTTCGTCGAGGCTCTTGCTGTTGTAATGTTGTGTACGTATCGTTTATCGACTCGTAGATTGTCCGTTATGATTCTAAAAGAAGTAAAAAGTCTGTTGAAAGTATTAAACTGTTCCGAAAATCCACCTGTTATCGATATTATGGATGAATATTGTCCTCAAGTGGTGGAAAAATGTTTACCGTTACTACCGCCTGCGGAAAAAACTGCCTTTCAAGCGGTAGGATTGGTAGGGTAAGTTTATTTTAATATCCAATTAAAGGAAATCCATACGAACAATTTTATGAAATAAAAGTACTATTACTTATTAGATGATACGCCCAAATTAGTCTGCTTCTCCCAAGGGAATACATTTTCTACCTATTTACAATATTTTTCATCTAAGATTTATTTTTATTGGAATCCTGAGATTAGAGCGTTCTATTTAACAAGATTTATTTCTATCCGTGCTTTAGAGTCTTAAAACTTGCTGTGTAAAAACATTTTACTTGTTTTATTGTCGTGACAGCCACACCAAGATAAATTGTTACAGTTCCAACTGGTAATAAGGCAACATACTGTTGCATTATTGTTCTACCAAATTGAAATTTTGGCCCTAAAAATTGACAAGGGAAAGTTAAATAATTTGTATTTACATATAAGCAGAACGGACAAGAGATAAATAACAAAGTAGGTAATGGAAGCAAAAATACATCATAGAACAAGGAAGGGAAGACCAAGAAAAAAATGGATAGACTATACTAAAACCAATAATGATTGAGAGTAAAGCGCGTTGTCATATCTAAATTTTACGTTACCAGTTTATAGCAGAATCAAAATATAGTAAGCATTAGAGTTGTAGGTTGTGTCAAATTATAGATAATACACAATACTAGTACGATTAAAAGTACTATTATTTATGACAAAAATAAGTAATACTTATACATTTCCTGATTACTGATCAGTTAAAATTAATTATTTTCTGTGTAGTGTTAGGTATTTATTACAAATAGTGGCAACCCTGTACGCAACGATATTTCTGTCTTTGTCACTTTACCGAAACTACCATCACATCGTCGCATGCCACAGTAATGTAAATGCAAGCCAGAGCCTACCATTGGTTTGTGAATTATATAGTATGGATCATTATTGGTTTTAGTATAGGTTATCAAAATAGAAACATCCTTTCAGCAGATGGAAAGAGCTGTTGAATATTTGGGAGGGAAATGGATGATCTTTATTTGGATTCTGAATATTAGGAACCAATGTTGCTATTATAGATTCCTTGTAACCATTTAAGTTGTTAGGCACCAAATTACCAATTTTTGTCATCCAATTTTTAAGTACGATTTTTTTAATTTAATTGTAAAATATTTCGTGATGTATTATTTCCAGGGCCGTAGATCTGCAGTGGCTGGCCGATAGAAGCTCATCGGTTTGGACGGTTGGATCGTTTGAAGACGGTTCAGTAAAAAATGCAGCTAATTACAATTTTTCTGTGGTGGATCCATGGAGCGTGTGTTATTTCGGTTTTCTGGAAACGGACAGACTGTTGAGTTCGTGCACAGTGATGGCTATGCATTCTTGGCCTATCGTTTACACTAGACTGAATGCACTTTATTCCGTTGTGGATCCCACGTAAGTAAACAAATAATTAAATGTTTCCAAATCGTCCGGGGAGTAGTTATTTTTCCTTTATAACACATTTTTTGGAAGTTTGATTTTTTTTAGTTAGGGAAAAGTAGTAACTTTCTTCCTTTTTTATGCGTCGAAAATGTTTTTTAATTACAGTTTTGATTAGTTTTTTACTATCACTTTTTAGCACTTTGTTTTACTCCTTAATTACTTTAATTTGTATTCTTAATGTCACTATTTAACATTTTATTTTAACTACTTTAAAAACTGTTTGTTCACTTTGACTGTTCATATTGACTGATTTTCTATGTTTAACTTCCAATAATATACTCCCCCTGTAACGACCTCTGCTCATGTCTTTTTTTAGGTTTCTAACTTTCTAGAAACTTCGTTATTGTTCTATGGTCATTTCTAAAACAATATGTGTATCTCTTTCTTTCCTATGTATAACTACAGTCGACAGAAGCAAACATGGTCCGCGGAAAATATGCCAACTAATTTCAAGGTTATCACAATCAGCCAATCACGAGCCAATGTTAACGATAATATCAATTTTAGTGGCTGCATAAGTGAGATGAAAATACAACTACAGCGACAAGGACACGCCCACCCAGGGTTCATGTTTGCTTCTGTCAACTGTAGACATACGCACTTCGTCTATTGTCGATCATTCCAGAACAAAAATATATCTGTCTCTTTTTTACACATTATATACTTAGTTACTCATGATTTGGGCTTTGCTTTTAATGACATTAAGGGCTTAAATATTAATCAATATAACTGTCATGAAACATCTCGGTATGTAATATACTACAAAAGAACTTAAATTAAAAAAATAAGATTGCAAAACTTATTTTTGGAACTTTCAACAGCCAAATACCCCAAGTGGGATTGAATCTTTACAAACAATCTAGGTCACTTTTTTTGGAATTTATTCAATACTTACCATTGCGGCAATGTTCTATGCTTTTATTTAGTCCTTTTCTTGCTAAAAAAATAAAGTATACAATGGGAGAATTAAACATTTAGGAATTTTTTTTTGTTTTAGTAAGGTTTAAGTGGAATTTTAAGGTTCTAGGGGCAGTAAAAGTAGAAAAAAAGACTTACAGTATACAGGGGAAGATTAAAAAGATTAGGAACATTTTTTTTAGTTTTCGGACGGTCTATGTAAGTCAAACGAAGACTTAATGGGTTGTTGTCAAACTATGCAAAACACCTACTTGATCATCCAGACTCACTCATACACACCAATTAAATTCAAATACTGCACATTTGTGATAAAAACCAAAATTTAGATTTCCTTGAAGAACTTGATATAAACAGATATCTAGCAGATCAACAATTTACAGTTGTTAATGAACAAATAAATCTCCAGGAAGTTAAATTGTTTACTTTGATTGGGTCTTCATTTTTTTATACATAGATAAGACCTAAATGTAACACAAATATATTAAGTTATTGTAAAGATCAGCATGATATAGTTTTTTCCATTGCACAGTTATACTGGGAAATACATCCAGAATAATCCCTTAGGGCTAATACTTGGTCTAATCTTAACACTACTTAACCAACATGAGGTAGCTATATTGAAAAAACTAAATGTAACATCAATATTTCATTTAAGTTATTGAAAGTTTTCTTCTGCTACTAAATTTATACTTTCTTTATACTGAGGATTTATAAGTGACTATATATTTTTTCATATTGGATGATCTAATATAAACTTTTATTTCTCTATTTTAGTCCGCTCAATGATAATAGAGCATCACTGTTGAGAAGTGCGACTGCCGTTAAAAAACCACCCACTGAAAGAGACGCTTACATGCATCTGTGGAAAAATTACATTACTTTTGCGTTTAGGGTAGTGCCCTTAATTTCTAACCCTATTATTAGATGCGCCAGTCCTGATCTCAGTTTAAGGTAAGAAAGCATTATTTAAACTCGATAAACAGTAGATACAAAAACTAATATTGCAGCTCATCCCCGGATAGTTTAAGTGCTGATAAAAGTGACAGTAGCAAATTGCCTGCTACAAATATTTCACCTTCGTCGTTGTATAAACTAGTAGTGCCGCATTTGCGATGCGAAGTTGCTGATATAAGAGATGCGGCGGTTTATGCTTTGGGAAATATCAATGGAACCGCGCTCAGGTGAGGGAAAATCCTTTCACAGCAATTTATAGTTTTATAAACGATGACGCGTTTTTTTCAGGGACTTGTTTGATGAATTGACTGTCTACATTCGTGAATCAGTAGATAAGAAACAAGAAAATGTAAGGCGGAGGCGCAGAAGAGACGCGTTAAAGTTACAATTGACACGATTATTGGAATATATCGGTGATAACGGAACGTTTGGAAAAAGTAGTTGCGTCCTGGATAGAGATTCGCAATCTCTTATTTCAATTTTAGTAGAATTCGTGGATGGTGTTAGGTATTATCTCGAAAACGAACCCGACAAGAATTCAAACAACGTACGAGATTTGACGTTACATTTTTGCTATTTTATCAGGAAATTGTTGAAAAATTTTACACGTGAGTACAATTTACATTCTATCAGATTGATTTAAAAAACATAATCCCTTCTTTTTGATTGCTCTCTACTTGATACATAACCATTCTTTAGATCATTCTTCTTCTTTTATATTGGCTGTCATAGATTGGGATTTGTCTCCTGGTATTTTGATTGTTTCTCTCTTAACTTAGTTAACATTTTATAATGTGCGATTATTCATAAATTAATGCTATTTGAGTGTATCTTGGATGATTGTAGTTGATTTGTCCTCTTTCCTGAAAATATTTTTGGTACCAATTTCTTCGTGATCATAGATACAATTATGATTTCATGTTCCATGGCTTGTGTAATTTACCTTTATCGTGTCATCCGTTCTATGACTATTTTCCAATATATGTGCCTATCGCATGCATAAAATAGTAATCTTTACCCAAGTGCTGCTGCAATCAATTTTTAAATTTTTAATAGTTTTGTCGCTTTGCTGGACATGGACAATGTTCGACAATCGTTCCTTTATCATAGAAATACTGAGATAGATCGGAAACTGCCATTATTATTATGCCGCGTCCCAGACGTGGCATAAATGTATTTAAATAGTAATAGGTTTTGATTAATATTTTGATGGGAAAAATCTCGAGGTCTCTTCAATAATACACAAATATACATCTTTATGAAATATTTACTACATTCAATAAATTATTTACATGTGCATTACAAACTTTATGTAATTAATGAATTCTAGACAATGGTTTTTCTTTTAAATCTGACCATCCAATCATTGAAAACCATAGATTGCATAGCTGAAATTAAATGTTCAATTAATATTTTTAAAATGATTAATTAATACTAAAGTTCTCACAGTTAAGGTATTTTAGACACAAAACAAACATTAAATAAAGAACTGTTTTATAAAACTTTCAAGTTTTATTTAAAAAATTAAATTTCACGGTATATTTAAATTAAAAATTGAATAACCGTGAAAATATTATTAAAAAGTTATTATTTTAAGGCTTTTATCATTATTTTATATATTTTAATTCAACTTACTTGTTCATCTTTAGGAATTCGATGCATTTGATATCCTGTTTTAACGGAGTTATTGTATCCAGGAACACAACATTGAAAACCCATTTTTAATCTCTAATTAATCACAAATTGTAACAAATACTTCTTATACACTACAAATTACTGTAAAGAATAACCGAATTCAACTTACTATAAACACAAAATGGCAATGAAATTTACAAAACACGAAAATTCTTTGACAGATGCGACATATGACAGCACACCAGCGTTTTTTGCGGCTGGAACCTCAACTACTAACAATGAACTTTCATTTACATATAAGATTCCTAGCCATGTTCCTTTATCATGTTTTTTAAATACTTTCTAGTAATATTTCTTTGTCATATTGGGTTTTACACAGTTCTACTCTAATACTCATTTTCGGTTCTCTGTGACACTAGTTTCAGAGACACTGGAAAAGTTACTCTTAGTTGTGAGAACCGTCTTTAAATGGGTTCAAAACCATGCTTTGATCTCTTCTTTTTCGGTCTTTAACCAAAAATTGCTTTCCTTATTGTGTAGTTTTGGCTCTTAGGGTGCTTCAACCCCTTTAATATTTTATGTATTTTATATAATTAAATGTCATTGAGCTTTAGGCTCTCTCTTTTACTTTATCTGTCCTTTCATTTTCTTTTTTCATTGTCCACAACTTCTCTCTATGTATAACATAGTACTTTATCTTGGTTTTAAAAAAATATTTAACCTTTTGCTTGGTAACTTTTATAGGTAAGGAATTGTATTAATCTCTAATTGGTTTGTAATGTGTTTTTCTTTGGAGCCTGGTGATGGCCGTATTGTAGGCCGAAACTAGTAGCGCTTTTTGCAATATTTATAATAATAAAAATTGTGACATTGACATTGGTTTTTCCTTTCTTTATTTAAGAAGAGAGATATGGATGATTTGCTTCAATTTTCTTATTTATTTTTCAGTGGACGCTTGTAGAAGTCTTTTGAAAAGAGATCTGAGATGCAGTTTATTTACGTTATTGGGAAACTGGTCTGGAAAATACGGTTTTCCTATAGGAAAAGCTAACGTGGAAGGCGATATGAATAACAAGAAACATCAGGAGTTACAGTTGATAGCTCTACAAGCAATGAGCTCTTTACTATGTTGCGGACCTTGTTTCGATTCCCTTACAGAAGAGAGTCCTTATTATTTATGGATTGACGGACTTCTTAACAGTGTCGATGAAAAAGTAACAAACTATGTTTATTGTCTGCTAATGCACAGAAATAATATGTTTCTTCATTTTAGGTTTATAATTTGGGTCAAGAAACGGTTGTTCTTCTACTTGAATCCAATTCTGACGTGTCTCCCTTATTAGATTGGGTGGTGGATAAATGCTATACGGGAACTTCCAAAGTAGCTGACAGCTGTTTTATAGCGTTAGCTACTATATTTAGCGCAAGGTAAGGATTTGTTTTACCAAATGGTCGATAGGAAGAGAAAAAATACAGTGACAGTTCTGTACCCGAATCCAACATAATTTCAATAAGCACATTTCCCGGGAGTAAATTTGCAAAGTCTCAAATATCATAACCTCACTGGATTCTTTAAAATTAAAGTACAACCAATTTTTCAAATATTTCTGTTATTACATCTGATGAAACTGTCGGCTAATATACGAGACAAAAGTATTCGTAAATGTTTTAAAGCCTTTTTGTCCCCCAGGCACGTGTTACCAAATAGGCATGTGCCTAGGGCTCTAGGCAATTGGCATTTTTGGGAGGGTGCAAAAAATGGAAAAAAATTGCCGTGGTTACATGCATCCTTTATTGTGTCACCGAAAGATCAAATCACAGCCACGCCCGGCGCTCAATTCTGACCTGTACCATGTGCTGCTCAGTCACTAAATCTTTCTGGGTGTTTTGCTGCCGAGAAGACGTGTCCAGAAGCCACAATATTTTGTATATTCCATGTCTCACGTGTGGCACTGTGTTAACCACACAGTTCAAGATAAAAAATGATCTTGCTGACTATGTACCATGTGCAGCTCAGTCATTCAATCTTTCTGGGTGTTTTGCTACCGAGAAGACGTGTCCAGAAGCCACAATATTTTGTACCTTCGTACCTTCGGCATCCACTTGCAGTGGAACATTCTAAAAAGCCTTTTTGAAAAGAGTAACGAAAGATCAGAGAAAGCGAATGGTAAAGCCTTTGAGTGACACAAGAGCTAAATAAAGACGATAGTCAGACACCAGAAATACAATTCCACAGGCGCTGGGTTTCTAAAAATACTTGGAAATTTCCAAACCATATCTGAGGACTAAAACAAGTAAGACTCTTCAAAATCAAGTTTTAGATCCATTTGGTGCTACGAAGGAACTTAAAACATCATCCTCGTTTTTGAGTGAAGAGATTTGATGATTTCGAGTCCGAAGCATTGAAACTTGCAGAAAAGAAGCTGTACGTAACATGTTACCAAAATGTAGTGGACCGGAAGTTGGTTTCAAAACAAAAACGTAGTACGGGTGTAGTATAGAAAATGGCCCACGTCCTAGGTGGACAAAATCGGTGTCAATCGACTCCATAGGACCTGGAGAGTCGAGATGTATGTGGTTGAAATCGCGCGGGAATGGCCCCCTCTCCAGGGTAGCCCCTTTTGAAACACTTGCACTATAAATGCAAAAATTGCTGTAAATATGTTAAAAGAATAAAAGGATAACAAATTTTTGGTTATGTTAATTGCTACTGAATCGCCAAAGCAGCAATTTCAGTCTATATTAAGTTAAGTTAGGTTTCGGCTAGGTTAGGTTGCACCTACCGATTGCAAAATTGTGAGTTTTAGCACTCTATTTAACTAGAAAATCAAAATGGGCTAACTTGGTAGCCCATGGATGGAACTTTAGGATGTGAACTAAGACTGTCTTCTTGTTTTAATTCTCTTCTTATGCATTTAGTTTTATTAATCCATTAAAAATGTCTCTGATAAATAAAAATATTTGGATTTTAGGGAATATCCATGTGACCATTATACAGCGATAATAAATGTAACTTTAATGAATACGGGATGTCCCAGGCAAGTAGTGAGAGATACGGCTCTACAATTGCTGCAGTTGTTAGATAAACGATTTTTTGGCTGCGTGGGACCGCTGGTTGAGAACGATTTGGGTAAGTTAATAATTTATTTATTTTAACAGTTTTATGCGTGTACTTTTGTAAGTAAATTTACTCAAATACGTGAGGTTCGTTTTAATGTGATTCATTTTTTTTGTTTCATAATAGTTTATGTATTTCATTTTATTGATTTTTAATTTGGTCCAAAATACCAATTCAATTTTCTGAAAATAAAAATAATGACGGACCAACTAAAAGTTTTCAAGCTAATGATAAATGTTATTATTAAATAAAATTATTATCAATAAAAGTCATTTTTATTCTCATAGTCTGTCATAATGACAACAGTTTGCAGTGGAGGCTCGTGGGTTGGAGAACAGGGGAGGCTAAAGTTATAAGACTATATACACACAGAGAACGCGTTAGGCGCGAAAGTTTTTCGAGGTATAGTCTTTCCAATATTAATTGTTAAAATTCATTTAAAAGTGTCATACAGGGTGAGTTAGTTTACTAGGCTTCAAAGCAAAAAGAATGGCATGAAAACGACATATTTCTCCCGTTAAACGTCCACTCTGTATCTTCGGAACCCAGCTCTCTCTAGACTGGTAGTCTGTATGACACTTTTAAATGGATTTTAGCAATATTGGAAAGAATATACCACATGTATTTAAAAACACGTAATATGTGTATAAATGCAAACAAAAATTGTGTATTGCCGCAATTATGGTTAAATACTTTTAAAACTGGCCATCAAAAAAACAAAAACAAGGCATTTGAGGTACTTAATATAAATGAACTCTTCTCATTCAATAAATAATACTTTTCTCCACTAATATAAGTTTTGTTAAAAATTGCTACACAAACTGCAACTGAGATTAGCCGCCTACGATGCTTTAAGCGCAACGAAAATGGGGTGTTAACAAAAATATAATGTTTTCTCAATGTTAATAGTTAGGGGTGTACAAAATCATACTGGGAAATCAATTAATTTTATTGTATTTATTCTCACAAGGTTTTTATGTCGATTTGGAAATTCAACTTTTGGATGATTTAAATAGTCCACCATTCGAGCTGTGACGTAGATAACTCAAAAGTAAAGTTAGCTACATAAGGGTCGACATAGAACCGCAATTCTGTCGTCTTCTTTTTTAAAACTTTGATCCTTGTTAAATTATGATTGATTTTGTCAGTTTTATATTGTTTTTTTGATAGTTTTAAATAATGTCAAAGATTGTCAAATAAATTAATAAACGCTTTTTGAAGTCGATATAGTTTTTGATAAAAAGGTAATAGCAGATCACTTTGGAAAGCTATCGAAGATATTTAGAGCATAATATAACAATTTGATTTGACAATCTTTGACATTATTTAAAACTATCAAAAAAACAATATAAAACTGACAAAATCAATCATAATTTAACATTTCTCCCAGCTGAAATTTAGGACGTGGCCGATTCAAGTAAATTTAATGGACAAATTTTTCCAATGGCACGTTTGTAAGTTCCAGAATTTGTTTTTACATCTACTACTCTTATCTTGCCATCTTTACCAGGATAAACATTGACAATTTTTCCCATTGGCCAATTATTTCGTAGGAAGCCTGATTGTCCACTAAGTACAACAATTTCCACCTATTTTGATATTAGCTGTATCTTCTAACCATTTTGCTTCTTTTTATTCAATATTGGTAAATATTCTCTCAACTTCATCTGTTCCAAAAAATTTTCTGCCAATTGTTGAGCGTAAGATCCATTGTTTCTTGATATCAAATTTTGTTTCAAAAATTCCAATAGGTTTTGTGGTGCTAGAAGTTCCAATTAAAAGTTATTAGGTGTGATACTTTCTTCATCCTTTGGATCACACGAGACATAAGTCAATGGTCGACTATTTTAATATTTTCAACTTCTATTAATAATGTGTGCAAGACTTCAAATTTAGGTGTTTGTTCTTTCAAAATCTTCTTTAGGGTTTCCTTCCACGCTCCCTCACCATTCTCTCCCACACACCTCCTTGATATGGGCTAGCTGGTGCTAAAAATTTCCAGTTTATTTCTTGTGCAACTAGTTTTCTTTGTAAAATCTGGTTGTCAATATTTTTAAATGCTTCTTTTAATTCTTTGTCTGCACATTTAAAGTTTGTACCATTGTCAGTCCAAATAGTATGAGGCTGCCCACGTCTGGCTACAAATCTTCGAATCGCTAATAATGCCGAGTCAGTGTTTAATGTATCTGCCAGCTCTAAATGTATGGCTCTGATTGATAAGCCCAAATAAAGCGTGAATTAATTGTTCTGAACCCAAAATTTCGTATCCCATTTCAATCGCAACATGTTTCACAATATATGATCGTTGTGACCCAGTATCAATTATTGCTCTAACCAATCGAGTTTTACAATTACTACTTAGCTGCACAACAAGTGTTTGAAGGATAATTTCATTGTGATACGTGGTGTTTGATAAATTATCAACAATCATAAACATCATTAGTAGGTTATACTATTTGATTCTAAAAAGGTTCCTTCTTAGAAGGCACATTAAAATGCTTTATGTTTTTCCATTACATTTAGAACACCTAATATCTACTTTACATTTTCTAGCTATGTGTCCAAATCTCAAGCATAAATAACATCTACCATGATCAATCAATACCTTCCTTTTTTCATCAATAGATAGCTTTTTCATTTCATCATCGTCACAATCTGACGAAAGATGGAATTTCTTGCAAAAAATACATTTGGAAGATTTATTTCTGTTAAATAATCCAGAAGCAGTAGATACAGAAGGTAATTTTGATTGAGTTTCTTCTTGTTTTCTATTTTCTTTGCCAAAACCAGATATCGCCAGTGAAATTCTTTCTTCGTTTTCAACTTCTTTTTTGAGAAAATTCATTAATAAATCTAATCGATTTTTCGAAAGTAATGTGTTCATCATAATTTCCACTGCGATGCCATACCCGTAGTAAAACTTTCTGGTAAACATGATTCCACAAATTGGATAAAGCATTGCTGCAGGTACGGTTACAAATTTTTTATGAGGAGTTCTAACTGTTGTGTTCGTGCAATATGATACAAAACAAGATTTATATGATATTGACATTATTCAAATTTGAAAAAAAAATGTGGAGAAAAGCTTATATTTTATTGAAACGTCAAGCTACTATAGACAAATGTCTCATATATTTTGAAAGTTTTTCAAACTTCAAATTAGAATGGCCTTTTTGTAACTGGCTATTAGTTCATAAAACGTCTAAATCAGAAAGTGGCTTACTTCATATATGAGTTAGTGACGTACCTGTAGTGAAAGTTGCAAACATTTAGGAATTCTCAATTTCCTATTTTTTCCCAAAATATTTGATTCAAAACATTTAAAATATATCTTTGGAAAGTAGTGCTAATATTTCGGGTTGATGGTTTCTTCGTTATTCAACTTTCGCGGTTTCGTTTGAATTTGATGCAGTGTGGTTGGTACACAGTGATAGTTTTAATTGGGCCATATTGTTTATTTATTTCACAAATTAATGGTACTCAAGCATTTTTAGAAATTCATAATATTCATAATTATTTGTCAATATCTAAAGATATTGGGAGTTTTATGGGGAACCTTAGCCTCATTTGCCTCCTCTGGCCGTTGGCACTGCAGCTTATTGTAGATCTTTCATTTATTTAGGACACTCGTTCCAGAAATCTGGAACTAACTTTTACAGGTCTTGAAAGTGGGCTCATATTATTATACTTGGTGGATCTTCCTCAATTGCAGTTGTTATGACTTAGTTCTTTTTTCTTTTTTGCTAAAAAAAATATGTATATCTTTTTTTGAGGATGAAATTTTTCTTAAAGGATAATTTCTACGGATGGAGCTGTAAAGACACGATAAGGGAAAGTTTAACTGAGTTGTAGTTAGTAAAGTTCCCAAAAGTTGAGAATGTTTAACATTCGATTTCCTGGTACAATTTTGTTCATCAACTACTTTGAGTACCCAACCTATGCATATTTTCACTCACCTTTAATGATACCCAAAACTCGCAGCTTAAAAATAAGAGAAATAAAACCAAATAAAAAAATACTACTTCTTTCTCGTTTATTTCATTAATTAGTGTCATTGATTTTAAACGATTTAACTAATTTTTATTACGCAAAAGTCGCAACATACTATTTTTATATTTTATTCGTTGCAATCACATTAGTATACGACTTTAAATATTGTCAAGAGCAGCGGTTCCCAAAGTTTTTCACCCGGCGACCCACCACTGTGAATTTGAGACGTTTGCGTCTAATAATGGCTTGGATATCAGGATTGAAGGTTGACAATTTTAACCGCAAGTCATTCTCAACACATAGTCTGTTTATGTACTTATTTTTAAGGAAAACCAAACTTGAGAAGGCTCGTTCGCATAAGTAAGTTGTTGTGATTCCCATCAGCTCCATTAATACAATTTTAGAAACTTCCGAATATTCAGTATTTACTTTGATTCAGAAAGAGATCAGGCTTGAATGTTTAAATACACTCTTTAATCACACGAAAGTTCCATCAATGCGTCTTCTTGAGCAGGTGTCAATGCTATTTGTTTTAAATTGTCCTCGTCAAATGGGTTACAATATCGGAATATTGTCCTCGAAATAAATTCTGCGACCCACCAAAATTTCCCTCGCGACCCACAGTTTGGGAACCGCTGGTCAAGAGAAATGGTACCTCGTAGAGCTACAGACACAGATGACCAGCGGCAGATTTGTTCAATTAGAACCAAGTAATTCCTAAGATTAATCCATTATTTATTTAGTATTTTCTTTTAATGATTTTCGCTGCTATGTATTTTTCCTATTAAATAAATACATAATCAATCCACTGCGAAAGTTTTATCAGCTCTTTGATTACAAATTATAGGAAGGTTAGGTAATTAAAATTGTTACTGTTTTTTTAAAAATATGTACTTAGTATAATTGCATTATAATATGTTTAATTACTATCACTAACAGTATTAAAACATTTTGGTTTAAAATGAAACTATAGTAGCTTATAAATGTATTACAAAAATAATGGGAAAATTCAAAATATCACAAACGAATAGTCTATTTTCTGCATCTGAATTACCTGAAAATTTGTCTGGTAAGTTGGTTTACGGACTATAGTTTTACGTGATAACGTCATAAAGCAAGAGTTTAAAATTACAATTCTATTTCAGCAGCTTATAAAACCAAACTTCAATTGAATCAGTTATTTTTTGATGCAGTATTTTTTGCTTATTATCGCTCGGTCAGAATCAAAAAATCAAAAAAGGAGTATAGAATAGACAGGGAAATATTATTTCTTGTCTAGGTACCCATCGAGACATGTTTGATTAGTTACATGTGGTATATTAGTAAATTAATTTAATATTCAAAGGAAATACAAATTTATTGAACATGAAACAGAAATTTTAAAAATTGATTTTGTCAAAATCTAGTATACGCTGCTGGAATGAAATTCATTCAAAATATGTGCACAAGTCGACGCTTGGGCCTCGCTCAAACTCGGGCGGAACGTGACACTCTCTCGTACGTGCAGCCGGTGTTAATCGATTTATAAAACGTTATCACGTGAAAAAAATAAAATATTACATTCTTTTGAGACAATAACTAGCAATTTTTGACTTTACTTTACTCACCTATCTTTAAATTTAATACCGATGTTCGTCAACCATTGTCTAATAGTGTGAATGTCGTATGGTTTACCCAGCTCGCTTGTTAATTTTTCATAAAAATCGTCCAGAGTTGGTATCGTTAGTTTGCGATGGAACGTGTATTCTATATCGGTAAAAATTCGAAAAACTTCATCGGACATCTCGATGTTTTCATCATCAGAAGATGACGCTTTTTCCGTATCGTCCAGCCTCGAATTTTCCATTGTCATTTGTTGTAAATTTACTACAAGTTCGGGATTTCTCTTTTCCCTTGGAGAAGTTCTTATCTTTTGCGGCGGCGAAAGTTCTTCTCTTTTCCGTTTTTTATACATTATACCGTCTTCATCGATGAAATTTATACCCATACATTTTAGGAATTTTTTGAGGGTAGTTTCTTCAAATAATATACCTTTTTCCTTCAAAATGTCTTGAACATATTTCAGAGGTAGAAGTTTGCTTTTTTGCGTAAAATCCCACTCGATTTTTCTGAAAAAGCTTTCGTTGATAAAACTTTGTGTAGGTTTCGAAAACGTCTCACTACCTTTTTCCATATCGTTAGTTTTTATACTATCAGTTATCTTGCTCGGATCAACGACGCGAATATTTGGCGTCTGGTTTAAGGATCTTACGTCCGATATTAATATACTGTCGGTTTCTTTTTCCATATTCTTAGTTTGTCTACTCGTACTAGCGATAGGAACAGTAGGTATCTGATTTAAGGATCTTACATCAGATATTTCTATAGGGTTAGTTTGATTCATATCAGCTAAAGAATGAGTCAGTACCTTATTTAAAGATCGTACGTCAGATATAACTATTTCAGGAAAATCGTTTACCGTATCAGAAGGTACATTCATCGATGTTGGTTCGGGAACGTCGATTTGTGGTAACTCTTTAAGTATTATAGGAGCAAATTCTTTATTGTCTTTAAAATGCACTCCCATCTGTTGCAACAAATTTAAGTAAACACCTTTTTTCGTCAAAGGATCTTTTACATTGTCGAACAAGTTGAAAGAATCCATGATATGCGCGAGGTGATCGTACCCCGGTTTTAGATTTTGCAACATGAACGACCACTCGATTTCTTTCAATTGTACCTTCATATTGTCGAGAAGAACTTCACGATTCGTCCTCGTTAGTACATCGATTATGTCTTGCGTTAATAGCTCTGGTTGTTTCACCACCAGCGGTAGACGTAGACTGCTTATCTTGAATTTTATTCCGACGGAGTTGAGCCAAACCGCCAATTGACTTTCATCGCAAACGGCTCCCGTTAATTTTTTAAACTTATCACTGAATTTCATCAACGTCGGCACGAGTACACTGTCCGGATCTAGGCGCGTCGAAATATCGTCGTTAAAATGAATATTGAGTACTTTCAACCAATGTCCCAAAACGTCTCTTGAATAATGCGAAGAATCTTCGCCGCTAAACATTCTGAACGATTGCAAGAAATTATGCATGAAGTTTAAAGTCGGAATTTCTCCGTTTTCAATGAATTTGTCGCCGATACTGTTTAAAATGTTGTTAATGCTAGAACTGGATGATTTAGAAAACGCTCGATCTAGTTTTATTAAATAATTGGTCGTTTCCGACGTCAATTCATCCTCTTCTTCGATATCCTCCTGTTCTTTTTCCAAATACACCGGGTAATATAAAATTCCAATTTCGTCCAGCCATTTTTGTAGACGTTTCCTCGTAGGCGGGGTTTTGTTGAATGCAAAAAAAAAGTAATCCAGCTGAGGGATGCGACATTTTTTTTTAACCACGGCCTTTATTTCATCTATAAGTGATGCGTATAGGTAATTTTTCTCGCTAAATTTCACCTTCATCGCAGTTAAACAATCTTTTAAAATGCTCCTGGTTACCTGCTTACCATTTAGATATAGTTGATTGTAGATGTGTTGCAATGAAGGAATTTCGATGTACGATTTGTCTACTATGCGGTTGATGATATTAATACTCTCTAAATCTAACCACTTTCTGGCCAGCGGGTCGATCAGTTGCGAATAAAATTCCATGTTGATGGCTCTTAATTTGGAAGCTACGTTGTTACGCAAGGATGCCGGTATTTCTTCGCCCATATCTTGTTGGTAATCAATTTTTAATAGCTTCAACCAATACCGAAGATGTTCTTTCTTGTGAAATTGCGAGTAAAAACTAGCGAGCTTGTGGATGAAATAATTCAAGCTCGGTAGTTTTCTGACTGTTTTGATAACTTTCTCGGGGACGTATTTTATACCAAGTATGTTTAAAAATTTAACGAGGTTAACTTTCGAACAGGCTATACCGTTATTTAAAATAAGACTGTTAATGTAGTTGTTTAAAGTAGCGGCTTCGCCCGTAATTTTAAAATTATTGTCTATATCTCTAAGTATCTGTGCTATCACTGGATCCAATCGAGTCGTCGGACTGGCTTTATAAAATTCCTTGTTGACGTGTATGAGTAATAATTGTATGACCTCGGGTAATTCCTCCGGTAGCTTTTCCACCTCTAGATAATTTTCCTGTTCTTTAAAAGGAATTTTCAGATGGTTCAGCCAATGTGAAACGGTTTCTTTCGAATAAGAATGATCTCTCAACGTTAACTGACCTTCGAAGTATGCCAAAGTTGGCATTAAAATAATATCTTCGTTAATTTCGAATTTGATGGCTAGCGCGCACAACCATCGAATCAAAGTACTTTTCGTGAATGTATATTTTTCAGCTTCCGCAGATTTTTTTAAATTGTCGTACAAGTATTGGAGGGTCGGTAGTTTGGAGCGACCGTTTTGAACATAAAAAAGATTGTACACTGTAACCAACGTCGATTTTATCATCGGCGGTGCTTCAGAAGCATTTTCTGGCACTTGCTCGGTTTCGTATTTTATGTTTAAATGCTCTAGCCACTGTTTTAAAGTGTCTTTATTACAAGTTTCCTTCGATATTTCAAACACTGTGCTATAATAATAATCAAACGAAGGGACTTTATCTTCAATTTTGAATGGTTCGTATATTTTCGGAAGCAAGTGCAAAAGATTCGCTTCCGTCAGCGTAACGAATAGCGGTTGAACGTTGGTTTGTTCTTCCAACGGTTCTTTATCGATTAATTCTTCTATGTCCATATCTACCATAGGTTCCGGGTCGTCCTCATCTTCTTCTACGACTTCAATTACTTTATCTTTTTCTTTTTCGGGCTCCTTTACTTTTTCTACGTTTGTTGGAGCAGGGTCTTCTTCGTATTTTATGTCTAGCTGATCTAACCATTTCTTTAGTGTGGATTTGCTATGAAGTTCCTTGGTCATTTCGAATACCTTTAAATAAAAAAAGTTCAGCGTAGGTGTTTTGCCTTCAGTCTTGTTGGCTTCAAATATTTTCGGTAATACATGCAAAAGGTTTGCTTCTTTAACATTTATAAACAATGGTGGTACGTGTTTTCCATTATTCTTTGTAGGCTCCTCATCTACGATTAATGCTTCTATATTGTTTACACTTTCGATTCCTTTACTAGCAATCGACGGACCAGGTTTTTGCAACTCTTTATTTGGAATCTCTGCACGTGCTTCTACTTCTTCGTCCGATTGATCTAATACGATTATAGGAGGTTCTGCGATCTAAAAGTAAAAAGTAAACATTTGCATAAATCAAAGATATCAATTTAATTTAAAATCAGTGCAGATATGATAAGAGTAATATATAGACTTAGGAATAATCACGCTCTGTTCCCAGTTTATAAATTTAAAATGTGAATGTTCCGAGGAAGGTACTATCGGCTTCAGAATAGCATATACATTTTCAAACTCAAATCGCTTGCATTGAATTAATTTTAAGGATGGCCTATTTATTGTGTATAACCAATCACGGTTTAAATAATAAATTTGAAATCAGTTAAACAGTTGTCCACACCCACATCTTTAATGTTTGCAGCATAAGGTATTTTATTAACAAATTGCCTGTGTATTATCAGTACGGTTTTATTTGTTTTTTATTGCAACCTCTCTACTGATTCCTTTTTTACTTCACTTAGTTTGGAACCCTCGATAATAAATGTTTGGGATTAAAATCCCTTTTCAAAACATTTTTTTTATTTCCTTCTTTTAGGTAGGTTGTTAGAAATAATAAATAACATTCCATAAAATGAAAGATAAAATATAAAAATATTTATTTTTGAATCTCCAACAGTTTCTAATCAATCTTGATGTTACTAATTTTAATTGTTTTTATGTTGAATTTAATATTCTAAAAGAATTTTTGTTAACGTTTTTCTGTTACGTTCGGATCAAAATGACCCTACATTTATTTATTTTATATTTTATTTAGTAAATAAATAGGGTGGTAAAAATCAAAATGTAGCAATACATTTTAAAAATGAGCCGTCAACGACAGTGTGAAATAGATATAATAATCAAATATTTCGGTTGTTTTATTGTTGATTTATTGTTCTTTGTGTAAAATAAATTATTTTTTATAAACAACAGACTTTGTTTTTTTTTGATAAATATAATTTATTATGCTTAAAAATGTTTTTGGATTCGCTTTAGGTATACAAGAAGGCACACGTAAAAAAATACGCCTAGGTGGTGTGAAAATGTGTAGATATTATTATTTTGTGTGAATTTGTAGATAGAACTATTTATTCGGGACATGACCGACCCTTGTAAATGGACTTAATCCCCAAAAACCATTAAATGTAGGCGTTTTAAAAATTGCCACTCCTATGTTGTTGAAGCAGGGCGTTTTTATAACTTCGTTAGGTAAAGGAAATTCACATTTAACATGTATATGCTATTCTAAAGCCGACTGTACATTATAACACGTAATATTAAATTGTTCAAAAAAAAAAAAGAAATATTATAATTAAGTAGATGGATATAATAAATACATATCTTAATAATAAAAAGATTGTAATAGACAGAAATTTTAATTTAGTATTTAAAATTCAAGAACTTAATTTATATGAGATGCTTTTTCCCTACATTCAGGAATTAGAACTTTATTTGAAATATGTTCATGTATAGTTTTATATCACAAATATTATGGAAAAAAATAAAAAATTATAAAATATATATAAAGAAAAACAAAAAAATACTTAAATAATGCAAAGAAATAAAACGGTAAATAATAAAAATACATATATATATAAAAAATAAAAAAAAATATATAAATATAATAAATCTAAGGTAAAAAAATATATATTTGTATAGATATAAACATAAAATGTTCAAGTATTGTATAAGTGTATAAATTTGTAAAAATTGTGACAGTATGATAAGGTTATTTAACTGACATAAAAGATGGGCCAGATAAGACTGGAATTACATTGATAGCAAAGAAAAAATTGTTGGTATTCAATTTAATTTAAATAAAATGTTTAGATATATCTAATTTACTTACCGTAAGATTCTTCACCGCGTTTTTGGGATCTTTGAAGTTAACTCCGGTTAATTTTAACCAATGCAGTAACTTTTTTTTACTACAAGAGATTTTTGGATATTTCCGCAACTGCTTGTAATAGAAATCTACAGTAGGTATCTCACCCCCATTTAGTTTTTCAATTTGCAGTATAGCCGTTACCAAAGACGTCGTTTTTGTTCTAGCATCACTGCGGGATTTAAGGATTTTTTTCATGGTGTGGTAAGAGATGCCGCATAGCAGAGCCACTTGTTGTAGTTTATTTTTTCCCGGTGGTATGTCGGTTTCTTTAATTTTTTGATAAACCGTGTAGCATAAATTTTGAGATTGTTCGTCCAATTCTACGATGTCTTCAATTACCATTATCTTGTGGGGTGCCACCGGTACCCTGTAAATAATTATATAAAAAGATTCATTGTAACTTATTGTACTAACCCTTGTTCTGTGGAGGTCCATCTTACTAAGAACATTAAACAATGAAACTTTTTAAGAAAACTTCCACTTTTATTTAATAAATTAGCTTTTTTAAACTCAACGAAAGCTGTTTTGATAAGCTTTTTGTAATCTCAAGCTGTGATTCTTTAGCGTTATCGCACGCAAATCAATGTGACGCAGTTTACCGGTCGATTTTGTCGAGTATATACAGGGTGTTTCAAAAAAAGGTAACACCGTCTCTAGGATAGGTAAAAAACTGAAAAATAATTGGGGTTTGTTTAGTAAAATTTTTTTCTAACGCCATCCGTTTTCAAGATAAAGGGCGTTGAAGAAAATAAAAAATTACACATTTCTTACGATTTTGCCGAAACTACTGGCACCATTGCAATGAAATTTTATACGAATATGTTTTGGAAGCTGATATATCCCATGAATTTGTTTTTATAACTAACTCTCATAGAGGGAACTAGTTACATGATTCATTCAACGTATTATTCAACATTACTTTTTTTAGGGTAGAATTATTAGTCAAAACTCCAAGTGAACATAAACATCGTTTAATTCTACACCAAAAAGGTACTCTTGGTAAAACTCGATATTATGTACCGTTTTCGGAATATTTTGATTTGAAAATTATGAAGTAATAACCGCTCCTCGTATAAGTTAATGATAAATTTATTAATTAAAAAAACTTATGATATTAAAAACAAATAACAAGGTTTCAAAACTCTATTTATTGTTGACTTATTGTCATAACAATCAATAAATGTCAATTTTACATGGCAAACTTAGAGAAAAGCGAACTTTATCATTAGTTTATACCAGGAGCGGTTATTACTTCATAATTTTCAAATCAAAATATTCCGAAAACCGTACATAATATCGAGTTTTACCAAGAGTACCTTTTTGGTGTAGAATTAAACGATGTTTATGTTCACTTGGAGTTTTGACTAATAATTCTACCCTAAAAAAAGTTATGTTGATTAATACGTTGTATGAATCGTGTAACTAGCGCCCTCTATGAGAGTTAGTTATAAAAACAAATTCATGGGATATATCAGCTTCCAAAACATATTCGTATAAAATTTCATTGCAATGGTGCCAGTAGTTTCGGCAAAATCGTAAGAAATGTGTAATTTTTTATTTTCTTCAACGCCCTTTATCTTGAAAACGGATGGCGTTAGAAAAAAATTTTACTAAACAAACCCCAATTATTTTTCAGTTTTTTACCTATCCTAGAGACGGTGTTACCTTTTTTTGAAACACCCTGTATAAAGAATTCAAAATTCTTTCGTCCGATTTATTTGTCGTTAAATATGGCTGAAAGGCGTGCTCTACACGCTTCTACTCTTTTCCTGAAAATAATAGCAACAAAAACTCCAGCCTATTTATACAACATGTCTTTTCGCACTGATGTACACAATATAAATATTGGTTCTAAGACAAAGTTTACAACTCCATTCCATAAAACTAAGTTAAATCGGAGCTCGTTTTCTTTCTATATGCTTTAGCTGTTGAACCTTTTACCTGATCAATATTTTATATTAAACTCTTCAAAATTAAAGAACATTATAAAGCAGGACATATTGAAAAAATCATTTCTTAATATGTAAAAAAAAATGTAGTTATGTCAGTCAGTTGTTTTCGTTAGCTGTTTGTTTTTATATTTATTTACATTTTATATTTGTGTTTATAATTTATATTCTTAGTACTATAGTTCATGTTATGGGTAAAATTTAAATTTTTTGTGCAGATTGTGCGCAAGAGCAGGATTCTCCTTATTATATCTAGTATATATTACTTTACAAATAATTATTTTTTATTTTGTTACTTACGTTTCGGCTTTTCGGGGTATGTTTTGTGAAGGAACGGCATCGTCAATGATTTTTTGTCTTCCTCTAAAGTCACAATGTCGAAAATGTTTATTACAAACCAGATATTTATATGGAGCTTTTTTATCTAACTTTATCCTGGCTGGATCTTCTGCTAAAGCCTTTATCCAAGAATCATACCGTTTTTCCGTTAAACTGTGAGAAAGAGAAATATTTTAAATATTATTTAAGGGTATTTAAAGTTTAATTAAATGTATTGTACTAACCCTTACTCTGTAAAAGTCCAGAACATTAAACAATAAAACTTTTAACAAAACTTCCTAATTTATTTAAAAAATTAGCTTTTTTAACTTAATGGCAGCTGTTTCAATAAACTATCATGTCAGACTGACATATCAAAGTTGCATTTTGTTTTTTCAAGGTAGCTACTCAATCAAAGCAAACAGTTTAATAGTGGAGAACTTCCAAAATGTATCTGCTCATTGACTACTCTAAATTTCTGATCTGCTAGATGTCTTTTAAGTTCTACTTTAAGAAAATCAAAATTTTGACTTATTTTCAAATGTAGTATTTCTATTTATTTAGTTTGTATTAGTGTTTGCATTCAAAGAAATACTACACATTTGTAAAAAAAAAGCAACAAAATTTAATTTTTTTTTTGAACAACTAGAAATAAGACATCTAGAAGATTAGCAATTAGATGTTTTCAATGAGCAGATTAATCTTAATATTGTTCAATACTTGATCTACTGTAAACACTATCTGTTTATTCTTTTTATCTAAATATCTTACTTGACTTTCAACATGTCTTACCAAAAATAATTTGTTTCTTCACTTCTTCCTTTTGTTGGACAACCATCAACCATACATTTTATATCAGGTCCACTTGATAAATTTGACTTTTTTGAAATTCCAGGCTTATTCTTAAAATTATTTGTGTTAGCGTTTACTGGTTGTGATACTTTTAACTGTTTTGGAGTTGAAACAACAACTGGTGCATTAACAATTTTTGGGTTTTCTGATAGTGAAACAGGGTTGGGATCCTCATCAAATACATCATCTACTTCTATCTCTTCATCAAATATTTCATCTTTTATTTCTATTTCTTCTTTTAATACTGCAATTTTTATTTGAAATATTACAAAGTTAATATTCATATGCTTAAAGTATGAATCTCATCAAGCTCTATATAATTTTTAATCAAAAAATAATTGTACTATCATACTCAAATAATATGTTTATTGGAGATGTGTTTTAAATCATGTTTTAACTCTGTTAAAAATTAAGCAAATTAAAAAAAGTCTATTTGTTATTGAACATCTGCACATCCACTCATATTTTTCATAACTGTGCCTATTTAACACTTTTGAACTTTAGGCTACTAATTCTGGATATTTGTTTTATTTGAATGTCAGGAATCGGCCATCCTTTTTCTTGATTAAGTTTTTCATCCAAAGATGTTGCACACAATTAATTTCCAATGATTCCAAAAAAAGGAACAGTGTCTAAACAACGTTTTACATCTACTTAACGGAAAGCAAAGGCAGCACAAACATTTGAACCCCAAATTGCACTACATAGCATAGAATAATCAAGGACTGTAAAGGTAGAGAAATTGCTAAATGTGTGTGCTGAGGAAGATAGTTTTGAGCTACAACTATGCATAATATTAAGAATAATTTAATTAATATTTCTTAATAGTATGTTGTGTAAAATAGATGTTTTACAAAGCCTTTAGTGTAATGTTTTAAAATGAACTAAAATAAAAATACTAACCACAATATTTACTTAGTGTAGAATTAATTAGCAAATAATGTTATCTATTAACATTTAAAATCTTGTTGTCTTTATAATTGCGGAAAGGTGGCAACGTTTATTCATAATCCTATTTCAGAACGATCAATCGTAAAGTTTGGTTAGTAGGAAAATAGTTATAAGATAATTAACGTGAGAATACTTACAATTTTCCATTTCCATTTTGTGTATCTTCCAAAAGAAATAAACTATGCACACCAAACTATAACAATGTGTAACTAAGAGGGTTTGGTTGATAAATAAAATCTATAACCTAATTAAACCTAATGAATAATCATAAATACGTTCACCAATTGAACAGTAGAAATTTTTGTTTATACATTTTCCTCGTTTATTTCTCAATTTACCTAACCTAATAACGACATAACCACAACTTCTTTACAAGCGCAACTGAAAATCGTAACAGTTCGTTTATCATCGGAACTCTGTTTCTGTTCTTTTATTTCCCTTTGTCAATAATTCGTGTAAGGATTTTACCGCCTCTTTGTCGGCATATAAACAAATACGAAAAATCTAGAAACTATTTTGTTACTTTACAGTTTCACAATAGTTCCAAAAAATTCCAAAATATTTTTCTCAAATCTGTAATATCTATTTACTCTATAAACCGAAATTGTCGTGCTGGTTTCTTATACCGTTTTGTAATAAATAATGTTTTAATTTTCTTGTCATAAACGTAAATGAAAGTAGGAACATGGCAATCAGGTTAAAGATGGGACACATACCTTTACCAGTAACGGTTATTTTGTGTTAATTGCTTTACAACATTTTTCTAATATAAATATTTTGGTACAATTTATATAATGGAATTTTGCAAAAGCTTTCAGTACTTCCTTGGAACATAATTTAGTATCCCTTTTCGGACATAAAGCAAATGTAAATACATTATAGAATTATTTATATTATAATAAAAGGAAATTTGAAGTTTCTTAATTATTTCTAATATTATTTATTATATTTAGTAATATACTTTTTACTAGGTATACTTAGTAGTTTAACACCTCAATGATAATATTCTTGTTCAATTTTTAAAAAGAAATTATAAATAGGTAAGGTATGTCAATTACCTAACTACATTTTATGAAAATAATTAAAAGGTTACCTATTTATAACAGTCGATGTTCATTTAAAAAGGGGTTATCTGAATTTGCTTCAGATAATTTAGAAAATAAAAATTATCTTGGATCATTTTAACATAACTGTTTTAAAAAAATAAACGTTCCTCCATCTCTACTTTTATAACAGTTGCTTACGTTTGTATCTTTCGACAGCGTTGTCGATTTGTGTAAAATTTAAGCAAATAGTTTGAAATTCACAAAACTATAACTTATATTTGGAACATTTAAATTTTGGAAATAATTAATTTTCAGCGGAAGGTGATAAAGGAAGAAGCACCCTAGACGTAATTTTAGCTACAACATACTGCAGATCACAAATACATTTATCACGACAATTAGCTTTACTTCATCCGGAGCTCACCATGCCAATGTTTTCAGGTAATATCCTTAAATTTTTTCTAAAATTACAGCGGCAATAAATGAAAAATAATTTTATAATTCGAAAATATTTATTTGCAAATGTTTGTTCTTCTTTCAGAAATTACGTATAGGTTTCAAACAGCTCGTCCCGAAGTTAGGCAATTGTTATTACAATATTTATTACCGTGGTTGCATAATATGGAGTTAGTGGATCCTAATATACCGCCGACTAACACTCATATGTATCAGGTAAACATAAACATCATATAAATTATAGAATATAGTTTTTGTTATGTTTAACGTTTAATGTTTACTTAGTTTTATGCCAGTGAATTGGGAGCAGAGAGAAAAGAAGGATGGGGATCCGCAGAAGCCACCGAGATGGTACTCAACAATATTTTCTACATCACAGCTAAGGTAGAATTAATAATAAATTATTACCCAAAATTTTAAAAAAGATTAGTCTATCCACAGTTTTTTTACTATTGTTATAATTCTTCAGAGAAATTTAAAGATATTTATATACATTCTAATAATAACTATTTTTTATTTAAAGTTTGGTGATAATCATCCAAAAGAAATAGAAGAAACTTGGGCGACTCTTTGTACTTCCTGGCCTAACAATATGAAAGTTATCATCAGATACCTTATAATTGTTTCTGGAATGGCTCCTTGCGAACTTCTACCTTACGTAAGTAATTTTTAGGTTGAAAAAGATAATCCATAAGCTCCATCCGTTTATTTTAATTTGTGTATAAAACATCCGTAAATAATAATGAGAATGGTGAATGTGAAATGTTTATTTTAGGCAAAAAGAGTCGTATTGTACTTGGCAAGGGTACAGTCTGCAAGATTATTGGATGAAATGATGGTAGAGTTACAAACAGTCGAAACACTTAATTGTCTGATAGAAAGAACAGAAACTCCACCTTTTTACAGACTGACAGTCATGCGGAAAGCTTCCAGTCATTCCGATGGAACGAATGGAGTAGCTGGACAAACTGATTCTAGCAGTAGAAATGACCTAAGTAAGTTTCTATTATTTATCTTTTTGTCTCTTAAGTTGACGAGAAAAATTCTTTTTCCAAGACATCGAAAAAGGTACCATTCATACCAAACGACACAGCGGAGAAGACCCATCGAAAACGTCAATCATGAAGTCCGATTCTGGTTCCAACATATTCTCTGATTTTGCCATATCCCGTCCGGATAAAAAGAGTCAAGAAGAAATGATTTGTTCTTTAGAAGAGGTAAACATTTTTAATCTTAAATGACTGATGTACTAAACTAAAATTTATATTGTAGGTGCCTGTAGAAGAAGACGTTTTACTTCGGGACAAAACCAATATGTCTGTTCCACAACCGCATCCTCTACCTATGCCTGAATTCGGAGGCTATTTCGCGCCTCTAACGGAATATTTACCAGATAGTTCCCAACCGATTTCTGGCTTTCATAGGTATAATTAAAAATATTATTAACAATCTAATAAATTATTTATGAATTATACTTATAGATGCAACGTGGGAGTTATGTTACTCTGTGACATAGTCGTCGATGGAATAGAATTAGATTGGACTGTCCACGTGCCGTTGATGCTTCACATTTTATTCTTAGGCCTCGATCACACGCGTCCATTGGTTCATCAACATTGCAAGCAGCTGTTGTTGAATCTATTGATCGTTTTAGCTGTACACAATGACCATCTCACCGTAGCCCATATTTTATTGAACTGCAAAACCAAACAGCTCGGATTGGGGCTAACAACGCCCACTTTAAATAACGTTGTCGATCATACTTTTACAGGTAACTTTATTTCTTTAATTTTTTGAGCAGATTGAAGACACAAGACCACTGAAGATAGTTTGGACAAAGAAGAGAGAACGACTACTTGGGATAAAATGATGGCTACAATATTAGCAAAAGCAGACAGAAGTAAAAAAAATACCAAGAAATAAATCTTAATGAACTGCTATTAATAAATTATAGGCCTATATCTGTTTTACCATCAGTTAGCAAAATTTTTGAAAACATATTAAAAACCAGGTTAAACGATTTTTTATCAAAACACAATATTCTGTCAACCAGTCAGTATATGGGTTATCTACCCAAGATGCTATTCACTCCTTCACTACTGACATGTATGAATCATTAGACTCAAGTACTCCTTCAATAGCTGTGTTTCTAGATTTAAAAAAGGCATTTGACACTGTAGATCACTCCATTCTTCTAGATACATTAGAAGATATGGGAGTGAGAGGTACAGCGCATAAACTTTTCAAAAGCTATTTGACAAACAGAAAACAAAAGGTTAAAATTAAAGACCAGATGAGCGCAGAGTCAAAAATTACATGCGGTGTACCCCAAGGAACAGTTTTAGGACCGGTACAATTTATTATCTATTTAAATAATTTACTTTTACAAAAAACAATTGGTAAAATCCATAGTTTCGCGGACGACACAGTAATATTACAAAAATGAGATTTGGTACAATCTTAAATTAAGTATTGAAAGTGATCTAATCAAAATCAAAGACTGGTTTGATAGCAGATTACTATCAATAAATTTTAATAAAACTGTATACGTACCATTTAGCAGCTATGAAACTTCATTACCAGATTACAACCTCAATGTCCAACAAAACTTCTTCATAAAACCTGCAAAAAATTCAAGTATTTAGGAATATACATAGACAGTCATCTACGGTGAGACTGTCATATGGAATATTTAACAAAAAAAACTATGCAGCATATTATTTAGATTTAAACAAATTGTAAATTTTCTCAATTATCAACAACAACAAATTTTGTATCAAAGTTTAGTTGAAACACACCTTAATTATGGAATTATTGCCTGGGGAGGCGTATGTGGAACCTACCTTAATGCTGTTCAAGTTTCACAAAAAATATTTCTTAAAATAATGCTTAACAAATCTGTAAGATACCCAAGTCATCTACTATATTCTGAAACACAAATATTAGATATCATACAATTATTTATTATTCAATTAGGATGCCAACAATATAAAAGTAGAATTAACCTTACCACCTTAAATCATCCATACGCTACAAGAACAAAACATCTACACTGTACACCACTGACTTCTAAATCCATAAATCCATTGGACAAAGAAGTTATGGGTACCTCGGTACAAAAATATTCAATTATCTTCCAGAAGTAATAAAAAACGAAACTTCTTTTAAAAGGTTTAAAAAACAAATAAAAATATTTATAAAAGAGTGTAACAAAAGCGATGTATACAAAATTATTGAAGGTTGAACAAATTAAAAAAAAATTAATAAAAAAAATACATTATATTATTAACATTGTTACTAAGTGTACTATTTGTATTATTGTTGTTATTAATTTGTTATAATTATTGTTTTTATTTAATTGTGTATGTTATTAATGTATTCTTTTTAATCATCTTGTATTATTTGTTATATCACATATAAGTTGTTAGTGATCTTGATTGCTGACAACTTCGGTGATTATTAGCTAATTTACTTTATTTTTTTATGTGTATATTTATATTATATTTATCGGTAAATAAACATTATTATTATTAATAGGTCTGTTCCAACCAAGCAAAGAACCGTTCTAAAATAGTAATTTTTGTGCGCAGTGGTGTACTGAGTTGCGCAGTGCACTAATTTGGTCTCGTGAGTGGTAATATTACCGTTCTAGAACGGTTCTTTGCTTGGTTGGAACAAACCTATTAATGTTAATGTTTATGTATTTTGGATTGATTTATTAATTTTGTTCTAGAATCAAATCCAACCACAAACGAATTTTTATTACATCAGATTGGACAAGGAAGTACCATTGAAGCTGCTAATAAATCAGTTACTCAAACCGTCAGTAACATAAAAACCGAAGAAATCAGTAAGCTTCTGAGTCCACTTGATGTGTCATGAACATAAAATCGTATTTTTTTAATTTTCAGTTGAAGAAAAAGACGTTCCCATACCACAAGTGGTAGTTGTTCCGGAAACTATCGAACCAATTCCAATGACAAAAGTAGAATTCACCGTATCCGTATTGATAAAATCTCTCATTCAATTTTTAGCTTCCCGCCAAAATTTGCCGCTTTGGAATTATGAAGATATAACGGCGAAAGTTTGGTCGATAAAAAGCGTCGAACAAATCGATATTTTTATGCAGTATGTGCTGAAAGTTTTTAGAGAATCCTTACCGAACGCCCATATCAACGAAAGATGGGCTCAAACGGCTTTGCAATTAGGTTTGAGCTGCTCTTCGAGACATTATGCAGGAAGATCCCTACAAATATTTAGAGCTTTACGCGTTCCTATTACTTCGAGGATGTTATCGGACATACTGAGTCGTTTGGTTGAGACCGTAGCGGAGCAAGGTGAAGACATGCAAGGTAAAGTTTGATTCACTAATCAGTAAAACTTTATATAAGTATGTTACCCACAGTTTTCTAGGTACTTTTTTTAAGGTGGATCAGTACCTTTTGTTTATTTTATCACTTTGAGAATTTCTTATCATTTTCTGACTGCAAAACTGAGAGGGTTTTCTTTAACCCTTGTAACATGTCTATCGCCATGCTACCTTTCTTTAGTTTACCGTCCTCCCGAACCCTAACATCAACCCCGATCCACCGTATATTAGACACAACTTATCACCACTACCAAACCTCCCCTGTGGCAATTATAATTTCTTTTCAATAAACCAATATTTTTAAATAACAGTTTAATTTATATACCCACTGACTATAAGTCTTAAGGTTGCAGCGTGTTCTTTGCTTTCAAATTTAGATCAATTACAAGATGTTTCTATCTTTTTCACTTTAGTTTCTTTTTGTAGTTCCAGTTGTTTAATCGTAAACGTATAAAAAGATAGTGGCGCCCTTAATCCTTTCTATAGTAGGCATTAAGTTGGAGAGTCTCATAGCCGGGATCCCTTTTTGGGACTGTTATGGTTACAAATTGGCTCCCTGCCTTTTTGGGAACAAATTATGTTACACCCTTGAAAAAGAACACTCTGGAATAGATGGAATTGAAGAGGCGGATGAGTTAGCTAGTGAAGGATCATCAGCATCTTTTGCTGGTGCAGAATCAACTCTTGGGTATATGAAAACAAGAAATTGGAACATGGATAGTTGGAAGAAACAAATTTCAGGCCCATGCTGACTGAATGCCATACGCATATGTCAGGTTGTTGGGTTTTAGACAGGCAGACTGGGAACAATAAGCCAATGGCTTCAGACATTTGAAAACATTAGTCTGAATTACCAAAGGGGAATATAGCTATTATTACAACTAATAAAATTGATAACATGCCAAACTACGTGGAAACTCAAGAAATTTCATCTTTTATATCTGGTTGAAATTTTTAGAATTGCAATTTTCATTTTGTTGCGCCAATAAAGAAATAAAGCATTCTTTTAGTAAAATATGAACATTGTCCCAAGGGAAATATGAAATGACATTATATAGGTGTGTTATGACATATCATATCTAAGGCAATAATGCTCAATACCGTTTCAATCAGATTATTAGTTTTCTCGGTAAAATTATGCTTTAAAGAATCCTTTTTTTTTTATTCTGTTTCTATATTTCATTTTTTATTTTTACTCCCATATATTTAAATATTTTTTCTTCAAACTAAGAGTTGTGTGATTTCTTGTAGCATTTATTTCTGGTCTGTTTGATCAGAAATCGTTGGTGTATGCAATCATTTGTCCATGCTTTGTTTTCCAAGTTTTCTTTGGTTATGTTTCTTAGTACATATTCTAATGTACACGATCTTCAGTAATGAAGAGCATGACTAAATTGGTGGATTTTATTTCTAGGCTATACAAACGTTTAACGTTCCTTTACTTGTCTTCAATTTTTGAGTATTTATACTGATTTTCTTTGTCAAGCAATTCTAGTGTGTTCTCATTTGCCTTTCCCATTATTCGTTTTAATATGTGTGTAGCAGAGTAGATTCTCTTTCTTTCTGGCACACTACCTTCTTCGAGATATTTGATGCTCTTTTCCTAATAACCAGATACTTTTCTACTTTTGTTGAGCCGTATAATTCTTCTAATTATTTTCACATTGACTCTTGAGATTTCCATAACTATTTTTTTTGTTTCTTCTTGCTCTTCATTGTCTTCTGTCTCCTCCTTCCCATTTCTGTTACTACCTTCTTCGAGATATTTGATGCTCTTTTCCTAATAACCAGATACTTTTCTACTTTTGTTGAACTGTATAAGTCTTCTAATTATTTTCATGTTGACTCTTGAGATTTCCATAATTATTTTTTTTGTTTCTTCTTGCTCTTCATTGTCCTCTGTCTCCTCCTTCCCATTTCTGTTACTTCTTATTATTACTCTTTCCAGAAGATTATAGTAACCTACTCATACTTGTTTGTATTCTTCATTCTCTTTGTTTTCTCTGCATTTCTTTTTGTTTTATGTCTATAAAAATGTTTAGTGTTACTTTCTTTTATTTTATTATCTACGCGTTTACTTTTTTTTTAGTCTAATTATTTTCTTAATTTCCTTTCCACATTTTCTTGTTCTATTTGTTATATAAAATTATTTTTAGGTTATGTGACAGAACTTTTGCTTACACTTGAATCGGCCGTCGAATCACTCGAATCTGATTTCCGACCTCTAGATTTCATGAAAGATTTTTTCAAATCGACTCCAAATTTAAACAACAAAGAAGCTGGATCTGCAAGAAAAAACGCAGAGGGTTTTTCTGTTAATTTGGCGGCGACTCCCATATTCTATTCACCCATTATAGGACACGCCAGGAGTACCAGTTATTCGGTTTCTTACGGTTTTAGAAAAAATACCCAATCCACAACCGACGTGAAAGAAAGAAACAGACATAGCAATGAAATAGATCACAGGTAAGTGCGGTAATTCTAATTTTGTTTTAATGTGATAAAGAATCGTTAATTTTTAGGAAATTCTCTCCTAACAATCTTTCCAGATCTCGTTCGGCTCAAAGTTTAAAGATGTTGGGGGATACAGCTACACAGGACGACAAACTGACCATATTGGCGCAACTGTTTTGGTTAGCCGTTTCTCTATTGGAATCCGATTACGAACACGAGTTCCTGCTAGCCGTTCGGTTATTAGCCAGCGTTATGCATAGATTACCTTTAGATAGACCCGATGCTAGAGATAAAGTTGAAAAATTACAGTCGCAACTGCGATGGAACTCATTTCCCGGCGTGCACGCTCTATTGTTAAAGGTGGGTACCGTTTAAATCAGATGTTGGCCAACTTTACAGATTTGTGTTCAGTCTGACGACCACTCACATAACCAATCATATAAACACCAAATATAAGAGAGAAAATATTGTTTATTAAAGGCGGAAAATTCATAACACCACGATTTTTTTTATTCTAGCGTTGAAAAAGTGTGTCTTGGATTTGACACTTGTAAGTTATAGTATAGTTCTCGCGGGTGACAAAACAAATATTAAATTTTTGAAGGGGAATCATGTTTTCTAAAACGCCTGCTGGCGCAGTGGTATGCATGCTTGTCTCTCACGAAGACGATAGTCAACGATTTGGAATTTTTTTTATTACTCATAAAGGTAGGCGGAAAACAGTTATGTGTTACACGTGTGTAAATGCATTAGCCCCCTCGCTATGCTCCACCATATACTATTTAAATTGAATTGAGTTGCAATAAATATAAAGTATTAAAATTGTGAAAACTGCAATTATCATTGATGTACTTGGGTACAATTACTTTTCAATATCAATCATTTATTTAATGAAATTTATTGTTCTAACCCTTACTCTGTGGAAATCCATCTTACAAACGTTTCATTATTTATTGTTCTTAATAATTAATTTGTTGAAATACAGAAAATTAAATGACAACAAGAAGCAAATTTATTTGAATTAATGGGTAGTTTCATGCTACATTCCATTTACTAGTTTGACCGGATTTTGAACTTTGTGTCTTCCAAATGAGCATTCGTTAATAAATTTGTTTTGATCTTGGTTCATTCTCAAATAATATTCCAAAAAGACTAATAATTTTTAAACCATTCATCCTGACACTGGGTCTTTGTTGATCTGCATTCATTAAAATTCAGTCATCCTCACACGTAGCCTTTAAAGAGTCCAGACAGAAATTAGTTACTGTTTGTTCAGCCTAGAAATAAAACTAATAAACGAACAAAGTAATATATTTACCAACAATTTCAGTGCAAGACAAAAACATAATTCTGTTATCGGTCAAATTTTATGGTAGAAATACAATACAGTTCGGTACAAAATAATCTATAACACAGATTGTACCAAACAATCATAAAAAATAAAAGTGACATTATAATACAAAAAAGAAATACAGTTTGGAAGAAAATAATTTATAACAAAGGTTGCATAACCAGAAATTTCAATAGTAAAGAAATAATTCAGTTTGTCAAATTATAATGGTAGTCAAATATAAAAATAAATACATTTCGGAACAAAATAATTGATAAAAAAATATTATTTGTCCACAATTTCAATAATAAAGAAATAATTATATTTCATATTTCAAATTACATATACTGGTAAAAATAAAAAAAAATAAATATAGTTTGGGACAAAATAATTTACAACAAAGGTTTTATTTACCAACAATTTCAATAATAAAAAAAATAAATATCACAGCATTATACCGATGACAAATTTGATTTAAAAATTCATTTATATGAAACTCTTACTAAAATACCATATTACAATCGGAAAAACCTTTTCAAGACTACTGTAGTCAAATAGCACAGTAGAAAAACATAACCTAAATAACGAAATATATTTTATTCACAATCACATATGTAATGTAACCATTATCGACATTTCAAAAGTTAGAAAGTAAAACTTTTTTATACAGTAGCACTTCCCGACCTGTCATTCTTCTTCTTTTTTATTATTATTTACAGTCGACAGAAGCAAACATGGTCCGCGGAAAATATGCCAACTAATTTCAAGGTTATCACAATCAGCCAATCACGAGCCAATGTTAACGATAATATCAATTTTAGTGGCTGCATAAGTGAGATGAAAATACAACTACAGCGACAAGGACACGCCCACCCAGGGTTCATGTTTGCTTCTGTCAACTGTACTAAGCTTCTTAATTTTAACTCGGACAACTCTCTAATTATTCCATTAAACTAATCATATAATTGTTCATTGCTGCAGGTAGTAGACTATGACAATGACGTTTCTCGATTTCTCATTATATTGACAGTAACTTCAGATTAAAAAGAAAACTCATTTAGTAAAATGTCTGACAGTGATATAGAAATATTAATATTAATAATAATTAATTACAAGGTATATTTACCTACCTTAGTCTAAGTTACCTTTTATTTCATTTTGTTAAAATACCTTAATACCAATAAATATTAAATAATAAGAAGAAGACAATTATTGATTATTTAGGACATACGAGAATACTAGGTATTTTAGAAATATACATAGTTTATAAATTGTTATTTTTAAATTATTTTCTGAATATTGTGAATAAAATAGTATACAAACCTCAGTAGAAAGTTTCCTACTGTCTCGAGATGTAACTGAGTTATCTCATCTCTCGACAGTAATGAAACACTTTCCACCTCGGTGTGTAATATATTATTACGACAAAACAAAATCTAGCAATAAAAATGATAAAAAGATACGCTTAAGCACACCCACATGTACAAATGTAAAACTTAGTATCTCTATAGTAACAAAATCATTTATTATTTGACAAGTTATGCATTTCTAAAATAGTTTTCGGTTTTTAAAAAGAAAACAATAATAAATTGGGAGCGATCGGGAGAACATTAAAGAAAACCACCTGTGCATCAACCAGAGTGGGGAATATAATTTATTATTATTTGACTGTTTTCTTATAATTTTGTTCACCTTTACAATGTAAGATTGAAAAAAAAGTCAATCAAACTCATCATCTCACACTCTGACAATCTATTGCCACTGGCTCAGCTCGGAACTGTCAAATATGTTGTGAATTAAAGTTATAGCATCTTATTCTCTAAAGTTGTGTGATATATTTTAATAAAGAGTAGTTTAACATGGTCTTGATGGACCTCTAATTGAGAATAAATTGACCCGGTTAAGTAATGTTGGTTCAAAGTACTTTGATATGATTATTAGGAAGTTACTATCAATATCGTGCACCATATCGAGACTGGCTGTATAAATGTTTCTAAAAATTCTCTCTAGTTGGAAATTCTCTGAATGGTGTTTTTTTCTTTCAGGGTTGCACCCATCCGAACATATACGAACCAGTCACTGCCTTGTTATCTCATTTCACTCCACTTTTAAATTTTGTGGTGGTTGATCCGTCGCAAAGTATAGCTTTTCCCATGAACGTGATAGCTCTCTTACCTTATATGCTGTTAAATTACGAAGACGCCAACGAACTGTGTATTAGAGCTGCCGAAAATATCGCACAGGTAATGAATTAATTAATACTTCTATTCTGTTTTTTAATAAATAAACTCCTTTGAATTTATTCTTTAGGTTAGCATCGAAAAAAGTAAAAAACTGGAAAACCTCGGTACCGTGATGAACCTGTATAGTAGAAGAACCTTTAGCAAGGAGAGTTTCCAGTGGACCAAATGCGTGGTAAAATATCTCCATGACACTTACTCTCATCTGAGTTTAAACATGCTCTCGTTTCTCATAGAAGTGTTGGAAAAAGGACCTAATAACCTTCAGTTGCCCATTTTGAATATCATTCATTGTATTTTGCATTATGTTGATTTGGCTACGGCGGCTGCTCAACCGGTTAACGCAGATTTGTTAAAAATAATCGTCAAATATATCGAAGGAGCTAATTGGAAGGAATCGCTGAAAATATTGAAGTTGGTCGTCAGTAGGTCTAGTTCTTTGGTAGCTCCTCCTATTACCATACATTCGCATTGGGAGAGTTCCCCCATGCCGCATCCTTCCTTCAATGAAGACAGTATTTTTTCCAAGAAAGAGTTACCGGGTAAGTAAATAATAAAATATATAAATATAATTTAATGCTACAGACCTTAGAGGCCCTTTGCAACTATATTCGTAGTAACATGTCTTCTCTTCTTCTGGTACTTTGCTATTTCTCTCTATGGATGCGGCTTGCTGGGCAATAAAAATGATCCTACATGTATAAACTATCAGAAGAACCATATCAATATGTACTGCAGAAATGTTTGCAATGTCAGTCAATGAAATACATAACAACAAGAACTACAAAATAAAACAGTAATAATTGTTTGGCTTAATATACATTCAGGTATAAAATGAAATTAATTTACATAGGAGTTAGCTAAATCTATCCTTAAAGCAGGTATAATAATCGATATGAAAAGTATACTACAAACGGATATTCGTGCTTTGTACAAAAATTAAAGTAAAATTTTACTCTGCAAGAAAATTAAACATTGTAAACTGTATAATTAAAATTGATTCCAAAAGATGGTTTTATTCTGTATCCAAAAATAATATTATTACAATCATAAACCATAGGGTCACACTATGCCTTATCTTCATCTTACTAATTTAGGATAGGAATAATTAACAGTCGATATTAAACACTTGGGAAATAAGGAAGTTTGTCACACATTATTCTGAAGTACCGTCTTTCCCGGTTGACCGATGCCTAATTTTCATTCCATTGATTTTCTGCAAGATTCCTTGCGCTGATCGCTTTCGAAGTTTTTCTTCGATGTGGTGGTATCCACTCCAGGATCTGTTTTGGAAGTCTAGTGTTACCCATCCTCAGTGTCCTATCCATCCTCTGCTTCCTATCCATCCTCTGCTACAATTACATGTAATGAAAACACTTCAATAATTTTATTTATTTTGTAGCCTTTTCATAGTTCACTATTTATAACACTCCACCAGAACTCCACTGTATTTGGCATAAAGTTACTCCAGGACTCTCTATAATATGCTAACGGTAATATAATGGTTGTCTAACGTGCTAGTTTCTTCTTGACCCATTTGATGACAGACTGGATTATTCTAGAACTGTTGCCTGTATATTTTGATGCGTTTACTTAAAAAGCAGCCATGGAAATCCCGTAAAAGAAAATTTAATTTCAATTAGCTGATGGAAAATAGAATTTCTAATACCCTAATAAAATAATAGCTCTTATTCTATCAGTATTCTTTTGGATTTCTAGGAAGAACAATGGAGTTTACTTTCGACATGTCTCAGACTCCAGTTATTGGTAGAAGATTCTTGAACAAAACCGAAGAACCATCTACTTCGAAAATATCTTCAACTCCAAGAAGGTCTTGTTCAATAAGTCCAGCCGATGCTTCTCCCTCTTCGGGATGGAAAAGACCTTGGATGTCTCAGGTAAAACTGTTTGAGTCCAATTCTGGTGGTCTGGAAAATAGAGGTTCTCAATTAATTATTTCTATTTAAAAATTAAGATTGGCAATAAAAATATAGTGTATGTATAGATTGATTTTTGTTCCAGGGTAGAGTGAGGGAATGTTTAGTGAATCTTCTAACGACATGTGGTCAACGAGTTGGTTTACCGAAAAGTCCATCAGTAAGATAATTTTCTTTTAACTGAATTTCAATTTTTGTTACAAATATTTTCCTTTTAGGTTATTTTTAGTCAAACTTCGGATCTTATCGAAAGGCAATCCAGTATGGCTTCTAGTACCGAAGAAGTTTCTGCCGGCAACAATGACATGAGCGGAGGCTCTAGACGAGACGATGCCGCTACGGAATTTGGAGTTTTCAAAGATTTTGACTTTTTGGAATACGAAAGTGAAAGCATCGAGGTATTTATATTTTTACAAACGACTAAATAATTCTACTGGTCCAAAATTAATTATTTTTAGGGCGAAAGTACAGACAACTTTAACTGGGGTGTGAGAAGAAGACCGTTAAGTCAAGGTGAAGACGATCAAACAAATTTAAAACAGCTGGAAGACAGTGTTAGCGAAAAAACGCCAGTACTAACAGTAAGAAAGGTACACGTCTGTCCTTTTGACCATAACGTGAGTTGGTGTTTTTATGTATAGCTTGCGAATATTCACTAAACTTACAGTTTAAGAACCAGTAGGTACTAACACTTTGTCAAAAGTAGTTTTTGCTGAAGCTTTAAATGTGCCAAAAAGAAAATGTTTTTTTACAGAATACAAAATTTTGTAAAAACTCTTATTAATCGAACTGAAAAAGGTTTTTTAAAAATTGGAATAAAGAGGATATAGGGCTTGATATTAGCAACAGTAAAGATCAGGAAAATGTTCACTATCAAGCTGTAGTGATGCCTTCGGTTTTAATCTTTAATTTGAAAAGAAACCTTTTTTATTCTATAAAACCAATATAAAGAAATACAGCGTTAAGTTGTTCTTAAATTTAATAGTTGCTAGGAAATATTGTGCTTCAATATTTATTATTAAAATTGTTTGAAGTGCATTGATTACAATGTAAAGTACAATATTATAAATATTTATGATGCGTGGAGACTGTCTTAATGTTCCTTCTTATTTTCATTGCAGTGGTTATTTATAATACCAGCATTACACACTCGTTTGTCGGATTATCCAAAAAAACTAACACTTTGTTTTGATGTATTCTCCTTAAGAAGAATCCCAGAAATGGGGATAACTCACATAGATTATTGCTTAAATTAGTTTTTATTTAATGATTCTACGGCTGTACGCTGTTTTTAATTCTCATACATACCAGGCCCCACATTTTTGAAATTTAATTTAGAAATAATTTTCAAAATAGATTAAGATGTCCATTAGACCAACCCAGGAGTTCATATTTTTCCTGTTCTGGTAACCTGCTCTATTTCTATTCAACAGACCTATACTTTTTTCAAAATCCACTTGTTTTTAGTTAATTGTCCTAACCTAACCTAACCTAACCTAACATAACCTAACCTTTCATATGGGAATTCTTATATACTTGTATTGTATGTAACTTTATAATTTTGTATTTCATTAGGTTTATGATTGTTTATTTGATTTTCAATGGGTTTTATTGTAAGTTAGTTGTGAAATTGCAACTTTCTGAAGAGATAGGTTTGATTCCGAAGGACTTTATGCATTAATGTGAAATTAACAACGTTTATTAATGTAATTTTTCTTGGTTTAGTAAACTCAGCGGTAAATATCGAGTACTTTATACAACTATGACTGTCTGTCTATAAGGTATGAATAAATATGTGATGTTAAATAGTCTGATGCATTGAGTTTAGGAGCTTGTAACACTTAGAATCCTTAACGAATCGAATGCCTTCCTTATTTCCAAAAAGACTGTAATGGAAGGCCGTCTCTTCTTGTGTAATCAAAAACTTGTATGTATAGTTTTAGGTTTTGCCCTGATATAAACCCATATCGATTAACTTAGTATTATCATGCTGCTTAACAGTGGAATACGGCCTTTTTCCAGCAAGTTTTTATCTTTTGGGCATTCCTTCATGGGTATTAGTATGGCATTTTTATTTGTTTGGGGTAGAAACTGGTTCAGATGTAATTTATGCATTTAACTAGATCACCTATCGTTGATCTACAACTGTCGTTTGTTCTTCAAGTGTGATTTTTGTAATTTCTTTTTTTTTCTTTTCCATAAATTTTTGAGTTCCAGGTTGTTAAGTTTGTTCTTGATAATCAAAATATGTAACGGACAAAAGAAGTATTACTAAGTTTTATAAAATTTGAAAAATTATGACCTCTGTAATTCTTTGTGTTATGTGTATAAGCTATGATATTTATTAACAATAGTTGACTATTTTTAGCGTTTAGTGACAGAGGAGTCATCAGACGAAGAATTGGGTTCCGAGTCACCATTAGATGAAATCGCAATAGCTCCCGAATTTGATAACAGCATTGAAAATGGCGCAATGTTCCCTCCTTCTACTTTAGCACTAAGAGAAAACAATTCGCAAGTTCAATCCAGTGCTAGATCTGATACAAGGTTAGTAACTGACCAAAATCCATTCAATTGACATTAACATGGAAATGTCCATCAGAAAATAATATTCTTTATAATGAATGATATTTTATTTAATAAATTTACTCAATTTATAGAGTGGATCAGTTTATTAAACATTAAATGGTTTGCTTTAGCTCGAGGGTTTTAATAAATTGTTTATTAGGGCTCTTCTTCCGCAGCCGTACCCACATTAAAAACTCAATATTAATGCTATAAAACTTCACTTTATTGCCTCGAATAGTGATCACAATTAATTGAGACTAGGATTTAAACCTTATACAACATTTTTATGAAATCCAAAAAATATTCAAATGGAGAAAAATTATTGATTTTGACATGCCTTCGCCATAGATATTCGCAAATTTGATGACCTATAACACCTCTGGCATGATTTTTGACACTTGCCTTGAGATATTTCCTGTGATTTTCGATGGTTTGAGTGTGCACACCTAGTTAGGTTAGGTTAGGTTAGGTTAGGTTAGGTTAGTTTAGGTTAGGTTAGGTTAGGTTAGGTTAGGTTAGGTTAGGTTAGGTTAGGTTAGGTTAGGTTAGGTTAGGTTAGGTTAGGTTAGGTTAGGTTAGGTTAGGTTAGGTTAGGTTAGGTTAGGTTAGGTTAGGTTAGGTTAGGTTAGGTTAGGTTAGGTTAGGTTAGGTTAGGTTAGGTTAGGTTAGGTTAGGTTAGGTTAGGTTAGATAATACCTGTGTTTGGATTCACGAATTCTTGTGAGTGATTCACTGTGTGATGCTCATAACCATTTTCACTTAGCTTTTAATAAGCTTTCCATTCATCAGAGTAGATAATACTGTCAACTTTGACATGTTTTTTGATTAATGGCAGTAATGTATTTGCATCCATCTTATTATTTGGACAAACTTCAACCCTAAAACGGTCTCCTTTTCGTTTACCATCTTGCAATATTTCGATCATTCCAAAAATCCAATGGCCTTCGACTAGTCTTCCTCTTTGGTACTTTCTTTTGCCAACTTTTGATTCATCGATTTGTACTATTAAGTTTAGGTTAGGTTAGGTTAGGATAGGTTAGGATAGGTTATGTTATGTTAGGTTAGGTTAGGTTGTACTCACTTCAACATAAATGACGTTGGGTACGGCTGCGGAAGTTTTCCAGAAAACTCTATTAACAGAAGACGAACATCAGGAATACAACTAAAATAATAATAGTACTGACAGTAGTATTTGACATTTTTATGTGACGTTTTGACGTGACTATTTCTCTTGGGAGATAGTCGCTGATAATTGACTTTGTTTGGTCTAAATTTCAAAAATTGTGACATTTCATTGGTTAATAAAAAGCATGGGAAATAATCACAGAAATTTATTCTCACTATAATGACAAAAGTTTATTTTGAATTTATCTTTGGAGGTACAGTCAGTTTCTTAGATAGTAAAACTATATTTAGGTACTGCTGTTCCAATCTTTAATTGATCACTATGGTTATGTTATTTTAGTGGTTCGAGTACTGGAGATTTGGGAGAAGTAACACCTTGCAACGCGTCACCGAATTTGTCAACTTTGATGAATTTAAGACCAATCATATCGAAAAGCGATATCTTGGATAACTGGACTTCTTATATTCAATTGAACATGTTACAAACACCTGCGAATGCTTTACAGTTTTTCCATCAGTTCCAGAAGTTAATTATTGTAAGTAACTTTATTAAAAAAATTTAATGAGAAAAATAAAGATGTCTGTCTTGGTTTCAATTTAATATTATGAGTAATATTCATATCCTGCTGAAAATATGCTATTTTATAGATCTGCCTGTTGCAAATATTTCTCCAACTGTTTGTACAATTTATTGTTGTTGCTGGATGTTTAATAAAAGGAATATGTTCGTTCGATAAATGTAATACCAGCAACCGATTATGCATAATAAAAACATCCCTAAAGTCACCACCTCTTAGCATGTCAATAAAACTATATCTATTAAAGTCAATATTAGCAAACTAGGTTAGGTTAGGTTAGGTTAGGTTAGGTTAGGTTAGGTTAGGTTAGGTTAGGTTAGGTTAGGTTAGGTTAGGTTAGGTTAGGTTAGGTTAGGTTAGGTAGACGTTATGTAGCGCAATGTGTATGTAAATTTAAAATTTTTATTAAATGAATTCCAAAAATTGTCATTAAATTATTTTTTATTACTTCTTTAGGATATTTGTTCGTCTTCGATCGAAATAACAAAAGAATCCTGTTCTTATATGTCACAATCGGCTGTTAGCGGTCTGCCCACCATCAGATTGATCAGTTCAAGATTATTGTCTATGATAGACATAGTAACACACCGAGTGATGGTTACAAATTTGATATGGTTTAATACATCGGCTATAAGTAATTCTAGATTTATAGAAACCTTGAAATATGGGATGTTGGAGGTACAAGAACATCTGGAAACCTTTTGCGATAAAAGAGAACAAGCCACCATGGTAGGTTGGATTATTTCTAAATTTTTTATAGGTACTTTTGATTTAAAAGTTGCTTGTTAAAAGCTATGGATAATTGAATGAAATTTATGTTTTAGTACTGTGACTCCGTTAAGACAACTTTGAAATTAGAAAGACTGAGTGGCCAGCAATCCGACTTCCATCATGAACAATATTTATTAGATTTAGGAAAAGCTCTCTATAAATTGTATTTCCAGTTGTTATTGTTGGTAGAAGCGGGTACTAAAATGATTTCTAGTTTACATAACATTTTAAAGTCTGCAGAAGTAAGTTAATGAATAATTTTGTAATGATTTTTTTTATGTTTTGTGTATTTTTCAGTTTAAAGATGTGACATCTGACGTACTGTCGATTAAGCACGCTTTAACACGTGCTTATGAAGATACAGACGCAGATGGTGGTATAACTTCGGTGATAGTGGGATGCGTTAGTTCAGAAAATTTGTTGTTCAATTTATGTAGATTGATAGAAAACGAGAAATGGACGTCGGTAATTTTGTATTTTAAGTGTAATAAAGAGGAATTTGTTAAGGAATTTGAAGAGTTATGTGATAAAGAGAATGACGTGGTATCCATCTTAAATATTTATTGTAGAAAGTTGGTACACGATAAACCTGGTTAGTATCAAATCTAGAGAAAACTATTATTATTATTTTTAATTTTTTTATTTTTAGAATACTTTGTAATAAGTCATCAGGATTCCGACATGTCAGATGTCTTCGGTAGGCTATTTCAAGTATCAGCAGCCGTTTCTGATCTCGAGGGAACTATTAAAGACCAACCGAGCAAACTGAATGACACACCAAATAAATAAATTAAAATAATTGTGTAGGTTAAGAAAAAAATAATAAATATGTGCCGTCTTTTCAGCTGCAACAGTGTCAAACTTAGAAAAATATACAGATCGTTGAATATTGATAAAAGGAATACTGTTGCTTAGCTGATTTAATTTTTTTTTAGACGGCCAAAGATTCCATATATACTAAACGTATAGAAAACTAAACTTATTATCTAAACTTTATTTTTTATTACATTATAATTAAATGTATGTAAAAGTTAAATACATGTTTAAACAGTTGAGATGTTTTAATTTTTCTTGTTCCTTATTTTATCCGAAGGTGTTAAGGTAAGTATTGTAATGAATATCTTGGTCACAGCTTTTCAAAATGATTCGGCAATGCCGACTCTCTGGCTAGGAAGGCAGTTTCCCAAAGATTCTTGGAACAGAGTTATGAATTATATAAAACAACATCCAATAAAGGGATTATCAAAAGATGGACAAGTCAAAGAGACACTTATCAACTATTTTAAGAAAGTGGGAAGATTAATTAACTAACAGGTTGTTTCTGAAGAAGTAAGTACAACGGACAAAATGTGGCCTAATTAAAAAGGCGTTTAAAAATGAAGGAAGCAAAATAAAAAAAAGATACTCTGCTTCTATTGTCACAGATAGTTATCTTTAGAAAATCTTCATATAGCTAAAACAATCTCTGTATTTGAATCGCTTTGTTGTTAAATGCAAAATTGATTAGACTGTAAAGATAATGAGATTTCTTTAGGTATTGTTAATACTAGCCCTCTTAACCTTACATTCATTCAAATAATAATATTCCCACAAGGAAAGTCAATGAAAAGTGATGGTTAATTTGTTTCTGAAAGAATGTGCATCTTTCAACTTTAACTCTTATAAAATGTGGCACAAGTGTGTCACTTGTTTACTCGTACGTTTTTTACTTAAACAAATTTTTATTTAAAACCCATTGTTTTAGAACACAAAATGGAAAGTGTACTTTAAACCACGCGTGATGACTTGAAGGAAAGTTGATTTAAGATGATCAATACCGAGGGATTGATGCTCTTTGGTAAAATTTTTAAATAAACGCCAACTAAGGAATTATAAACGCTTGCATCGCGGAGTTACTCTGTAATAAATCAAAATTAAATCTAGCCTTATATGTAGGTACACCAAGGAGACGTATTAATCTACAAGGTGGATGTTAATCTTGACATAAAATATATGAAAATGGATAATTTGTTTATACCTATAAGTATGTGGTATATATTAGTATTTGTATGTTAATCTTGGAATTTATTAAATGCACATTTATTAGTTTTTCTAATCACAATGTACTGGGTAACCAAATTAAAAACGGTTAACGACAACTTAGAAAAAATAATACTGGAGGTTTAGGACAAAATTTTTAATCAATCACTAGCAATAAATGAATGAAGAATGAATGTGTGCATGAAATTTGGTAGAGATTTGATTTTTCTTCTACAAAGGGTTAAGAGAATAAAAATAGATGAGCCCAGATTTAGGATTTAAGATCCTGTTGCTTACATTGTTGCCAGCACAATATCCTTCGAATTAGCAATCCTTATTCCACTTTTTGGAAATCCGGCGAGATGTTAGCTTCAACTATTCTCGAATTTATGAATGGCATGCTACAACTATTCTCGTATTTCTGAATGACATGCCGTGTCTTCTCTTTCTATAGTCTAAGGATGGTAACACATTTCAACTTTTTCACATCTGATAATTTTGTGATTTACTGAGCGGGATTAAAACTTCCTTCTCTTAGATACCATAATAGATAAAACAATAACAAATAACAGAAATATTATTACACACCTTGTACTACACTAATAGGTAAATTACTCAATAATTAATTTGACACTTAAGGGTTTGATATGGGGTTAACTTGAAATGGTACCTATATTAAATTTTTGAATTTCTTGGAACTTCTTAGAAGGGAATGAACAGTTTCATTTAAAAATATTAAACTGTTGAGGCAATACTTAGAGGGTTCCTTTATACTAACCCTGTATAAGGTCACAGTGTTACATTTATTTTTTTATGAAATCTAATTTTTACGTCGAAATGCCGCTGCCGAATCATTTCTAATATCGTATTTTAATAAAATTACTGCGGTTACGTATCAGTTTAACCAATCAAATAATTTTATCTCTGTCTCGAGAAAATGTGGCAACTTAGTTCCAGGATGTTAAAGTATTTTGTGATTTATATTATATTTGGTATATAACTGCTATTCAATATTTAAAAAAAAGTTGGATTCTAATACACGTTGGGCGCCAATGTTTTAATTAATTATTAACTATGAAAATAATATGATTGTTGAGTATATTAATTTTGAAGAAAATTGTTCTTAAATATTTTCGGTTAGCTCATAAAAACAATTTCTAAAGTTAATATGCATATAAAATTTTGTTAGTAATAGTTTTTTTTCTAACCTATTCTCCAATATAACCTTCAATAAGGCCGCTTGAGAACATAATTATTTATAAACTATACTAAGTGATATAAAAATCCCAGTTTAAATGATTTTATTTTTATAAAAATTTGTATAAGTACTTACTGAAGCATAATAAGTAAATGATAAAAATTTCATTGCTTTAAAGCCCTTTTACCTTTAATAACGTGGTGGACGCACCCCAATGTGTTAAGCATTCTTCAACGCGCCTAGGCATGCTTCTGATCAGGTGGTCAATGTCCTCCTGTGGTATCTCATTCCAGGCAACCACCAACTCCTCTCGAAGTTCTTATAGAGTCTGAGGAGGACGTTGCAAATTGAGCAATCTCCTACCCATCATATACCACACGTGCTCAATTGGGGATAAGTCGGGAGATGTTGGTGGCCAAGGTAACAACATCATTATGTTGAAAGAAGTCTATTGTGACTCTTGCGACATGTGGTCGGGCATTATCTTGTTGGAAAGTTGGATTTGCCAGGGTGTTAAGATAGGGTAAAAGATGGGTTCTAAAACTTCTTGGATATAACGCTGCGCGTTCATGTTATCTCTGATGAAGATTAAAGGTGATCTTGAACCATAAGCTATAGCACCCCAAACCATAACTCCAACAGCTTGATGAACATACCTTTCAACAAAAAACTGTGGATTTGTCCTTTCACCACGTCGTCTTCTAACCCTCGCTCGATCATCGTGCATGCCTAAACAAAATCGAGACTCGTCACTAAAGACAATACTGTTCCATTCCTGATACCAGAGTGACCGTTCTCTGCACCACTCAAGGCGATTACGTCGGTGTTCTGGAGTTAAAGGGAGGACCCAGTGTGGTCGGTATGAAAACATGCCAAAACGTCTTATTCGTCGGTAAACACTTCGCATGCCAATAGGTCTTCCGTGTTCTGCAAACCATTCATTTGCAATGTACCTGGTAGTGGAGAAACGGTGTCCTAAGGCCAATAATCTTAGGCGGCGATCTTCACGGTCTGTTGTTCTACGGGGGCGTCCGGAGCCCCTTGCTCTTTGCATACGGCCTTCTCGAAGCCATGCCTGACAACACCTAACCACGGTGTCTACATTTCTTTGCACTCTAACTGCAATTTCCCGAAAAGAAAATCCAGCTTCCCGAAGTCCCATTATACGACCCTTATCAAACTCACTAAGTTGACGAAATCGTGCAGGTCTCCGTACCCTAGGCATCGTAACTAATCGTAAAGAACCAAAATCCGCAAAATTTGGATCTTTACTACGGAATCTTCAACTGATAAGGCTGATAATTTTTTCAATTGTTTATTTCAGTAAAATAAATAAATTTACCAAATTTTATTAAAATAAAATCATTTAAACTGGATGTCACTTAGTATATAAAAATTAATTCCAATTTAAAATAATAAACATTTGTTTCAGGCTTTATACTTTAATTTAATCCATAGTTTCAAAAGTAATTAGGTAGTTTGTTTCAATAAAAATCTGACATTGCCAGTAACGATAAACAGAACAATTTCGTATCGACTTTCGCCGAGCATTTGAATCGTATTCAGTATACCTTCTTGATTCCTGCTCCGTCAATCATCAATTTCACCTGTAGACGATAGCACCGGTACCTACTACTACCGTTACAACTTTCACTCTCTATTTCGTCTCGAAGAAGTGTCAAATCTGTCGAGCTACCATGTTACTCAAATATTTATAAAATTTTTATGGGTACCTGCTACTTGTAATAATTTTCCCGAAGTATATACACGACTCGCGGTAGACAACTCATTAGCAATGGCTAGCACGGATTATTGAGTTTCGTTTTTCGGAATTGCCGGACAATTTACGTGCGGACTGGCAGTACTTGAGGTGTTTTACAAGGTCCGGTAAGTGAGTGATCGATATCGCGTTGGTGGGCACGTCCTGCAATTAGTATTCCATTCTATTCTCGGAAAAGTGATCTTGAACTGCGAGGTCAGATTCGTTATTATCATCTTTTATGTAATTCTTTCCCTACGTTTCGGACTTCTCGTGCATACCAGGATCAATAGAGAGATTTATGAAATAACTTTTGTTTTCGATAAATAAATAAATTTTACTGGCGCGTGTGTGGTTGTTGATATTGTTCCGGTAATTTTAAGTGGGACATCAGTCGGTTTGAAGAAAGCGAACATGTAAATAATGTCGTTTAAAGAAAGTTGGCGTACTTTTATTCAATGGATTAAAAAGTAAATAAAGTAAGTGTTTTTAAAATGGATTAGGCGATTATCATATTAAATATTATTATATTAATTTATAATAACCGACGAATGTTAGGTACATGCCGCCACATTATATCACAAAATAATTTCTGATATAGGTGAAACATCCATACCTACCTCTACCGTAAAATAACTTATCGGACAGACATTCATAATGTAAATATAAGAAGAAAAGGATTCAAGATTGAATTGTTTCGACTTTATTTTACTTATAACATCTGTTTTCTGTATAGCTCTATTAATATCAAGTTTACCTAAGTCCGAAAATGCTTCCAAATTTAAAATTCTGTATAAGCAATTTCTTTTATAATGTCAAATCAGTAAAAATTAAAATAAACTTTGCAAAACCACTTCTTTTTTCTCTTATATATTTTTTTTATCCTATTTGTTATGTTATGAACATACTTAGTTGCGGATATTTTTAAAATTTACCAGTGTTTCTTTTATAGGGTTAAGTGTAAGAATATTTTTATTATTGTCTCGGCAATAAAAATAAACTTCGCCCTTTATTTCAGCATTTTTCATAATTTTTTGTTAATTGTAATTACTTAGATAACTATTGTAGCTTTTTAATGTTGGAATAATAAAGTTATTATTATTATTATTAATAGAGATATACAGAGTGTTTGTATACAAACATAACCCTTAGAACAGATAAGTATTCCTTATAAATATCAGGTAAGTTTTAAAATATTTAATTGGGTATGCCACTTCTCATAATAGTATATTAAACAACGCATTTCATATGGAATTCTGTTGGCCACAACAGCCATATGAAATAAGTTGTTTATAATATTTTTTATATTTTGCCATTTTATCATTTTTTAAATTAATTTATTATTTTTATGTAATTACTAAAATTTTGATTTTAAAAAGTATGTCGGTAGCACTGTGTAATTTATAAAATTTGACAGTTTTGACATTTAAATTATGAAATGTTAATGTTTTCAAATATTTTAAAATGATTAATACACCAATAATAATATTATATAAGTAAAAGATGATATTCATATTCACAAATACTTTCTTAAAGAATAATATAAAATTAATAATTGCTATTAGCCACAAATGTCATTGTCAATAGTCTTGTCATTAGATAATTTATGTCGCCAACCATTTAAAACAAAAATTTGCGTGCGTAAATAGTATATTAAACAACGCATTTCATATGGAATTCTGTTATGACACGAGTTCAAGTTTAAAAAACGAGTGTCACAACAGCCATATGAAATAAGTTGTTTATAATATTTTTTATATTTTGCCCTTTTTACCATTTTTTAAATTAATTTTTTATTTTTATGTAATTACGAAAATTTTTATTTTAAAAAGTATGTCGGCAGCACTGTGTAATTTATAAAATTTGACAGTTGTGACATTTAAATTATCAAATGTTAATGTTTTAAAATATTTTAAAAATAATAATATACCAATAATAATATATTATATAAGTAAAATATTATATTCATATTCACAGATACTTTCTTAAAGAACAATATAAAATTAATAAATTGCTATTAGCCACAAATGTCAATGTCAATAGTCTTGCCTTTAGATACTTCACTCATGTCGCCAACCATTTAAAACAAAAATTTGCGTGCGTAAAAGTTACATTACGATACGCAAATGCGTTTTATAATGAAGATTTTTATAAGTGTGAAATATAAAAAGTTAAATTACGATACGCAAATGAAGATTTTTATTTTTTTAAGTGCAAAATATAAAAAAGAATTTAATTTAATTAAGTGATTAAAATATAATTAAAGATACCTACTCCTTCGTTTACTTTTCAGTGGATATGTAAATTACAAAATGTTATATATACCCAACAATTATTAAATAATAAAAAAAAATTTATCAAAAAATTTCGGTTTTTAGTTACTCAATCAAAGAAATACTATGTTGGACGAACCAACTAAAGTTAATTAGGATCCTTAACAAAATAAAATAATTTTGTTTTTGTTGTATTTATAAATTGAAGTATAGGGTTATTTATAATAATTTACCGACCCCTACTATCTTTATAATTGGTTTTTGAAAAAAAATTTTTGTATAAAAGTTGTTTGGTTAAAGGTAAATTTTGTTAAATTGCTATCAAAAGTTCAGTAACGTGCTCATTTAAGAAGATACATACAGTATGATGCAAATGTATGATAAATTCATTATTTCAGAAACAGTCGACTTTAAAAAAATCTTAAAACACGTCAATTTTAGTTTTTGAATGGCCATCAACTACTATAGATGTGTTGAACATTACATCATTAGTGATGGCGTAATGACGTCATCGACGATTTTTTTAAATACAAATTAAATAAAAAGTAGAAATAAAAAGTGTGAAATTTGCTATAAAATTGTAAGGACTCATCCGTTACCTCATGTTAATGGCTACAGTTGCTGCATCCGAGATAATTTAAATAAAAAATAAAAACATATGCGAATCGTGACTGGACTCCTGACAGATGGCAGATGGTTATATGCATTAAAGAACAGATATTAAAAACAAATAAGAAACCAATAATTATATGAAAAGATCTGGATTTTAAGGTTAAGACGTCTCCTCTTCTAGCTCTTATTTTTCATGGCTTCGTAGACTTCCTTTTTCCAGGATATTTTTGGTCTTCCTCTTCTTCTTGTCCCTTTTCGGCTCTATTCTATAGCCTTGTTTATCCATGTATTTTCTACCCTATCCATACGTGGCCAAATCATATGAATCTTCTTTCTTCTATAAGTATATTGTAGAGTTCCTTCAGCATCTTTTTCAATATTCCATTTCAGTTTCCATTAATTATTCTTGATTATTATCCAAATTTCTACTGCGTATGTCATGATGTGTCGAGAATTCTTGAGATACGCACATCACAGATATTTGGTCGCCGGCATTCAATACAGAGCATGTCACGTGAAGAAGAAGAATGTCATGATACTTCGTACTATAGTTTGGTATATCAAATTTTTTTTTGTTTTTTCTGTAATGTTTTTTTCCAGATTGTAATTTATGAATTATGTTTGATTAACATAAACTTAGCTTTAATCTTGACAATTGTTCATATTGTACTGTTAATATTCATGGCCATATATAGGGCGTGGCAAAGGTGGCAGTGGCCACGGGCGCAAGGTCCGTAAGGGCGTCAAAAAATAAAAGCCAAAACAAAGGCCAAGTCTCCTATGTTTCAATAAATTCACTGTACTGCAGATGAAGCGCATTAGGAGCAGATCGTTCAGATTACGTGCATATTTTTTCTTTCTTTCTTTCTTGTCATAGACAATAGTCGTTCTGTGCATAACTATTATACAAGGCTCACATATTTGGCGCCCAACGTGGGGCAGTATTAAAGAATGTTTTATTGACTTTATAAAAACGCAAACAGGTTGAGCTGTTTATTATCTAGATACGGCTCTGTTAATATTGATATAATTGCTAATATTGATAAGAGATTTAGTAATAGAAATTTCTAGAATTTCATCAAACTCTTCAGAAATTTGTGATATTTTTTTTAACAATAATATTAATTTTAACTTATGCATAAATTAAGATCGGTTGTTCACCCAGCTTCTTTTCTCTCTTTATTTTTAAACTTTTACAGCCCTTATAATGCCAGCTATAGATACAAGAAATTATTTTACTGGTCCTAATATTATTTGATAAACTGTAATTAAATAGTTCTTTCTTGATCCTTCATTAATTTAAATCAAGGAGAACACTTTTTATTCAGTGTTACTAGGTTCACAATATAACGGCAATTCTAATTAACAGAAAGTTTATAAAAACACCAAAAGGCTTGAAATAATTTTCGATGATAAGTGATAATTATTTATTTACATAACTCGAATTATTTTTCTACGTTGGGTTGGTTCTAACACTTTCTATGGTGCAAATTGCCAATGACGTGAAAGGTAAAATGTCACCAGATTTAAGAAATATTAGGTATACTATTAGTGAAAACATTATGTAAACAATATGGAAGTAAGCAGTAATTTTACTGTATTTATTTATAAATAGATACACTCTTTGTAAAATGTTGAGAACATTTAATTTTACATACTTTGTAAACCAGAAGTCAGCAATCTTCTTACAAAAGAAGAAGCATTTTTATTCCTTATTTCATCTGGAAAACATGCCTCAGCAGCAGTAGCCAATTTGAGATGTTTCTTTTTTAAACTCAGCAATACTTTGATGCTCTTTACTAGTTTGTAATTTGTAAACAGTATCTTCAGAATCTAAAGTTCTGCTTGGGTATGTGAGGTTTTATATATTCCTCCTGTTGTGTTTAGTTCTTTCCCAAATTTCCGTCTCCAAAAATATTGAGTCCTTTCTTCGAAAAATCAGGCCCTCCGCTTAAATGAGTCTGAGACGCATTTTTAAACCAGATTACGAGGTAGTATCTGAATCTGTAATTCTTGAAGGGTGGGTCGCCCCATTGCACTTAGGCCACATTTGGCCCATTATGCATCCTTCTGTGATTGAGCCTACCTATTAACTCGTCAACCATCCTACCTGTTTAAAGAAGGCAAAGTAGGCAGCTCCCTCAAGTTGGCATGTGTTAGTCAGCTCTCGCCTAATACAGAAAGTCTTATTAGAGAGAGTGCCGGACAATCACAAAGGACGTGCTCAACTGGCTCACCTTCTGATTCTGCATAGTGGGATGTCAGATAAACCCAACCTGTTCAGATGTTTTCATAAGTGACAGTATTCCTGTGACCAAACGCAGGTCCTTTCTGGTCATGGCCATGGTCATTGGCTGCTCTGCTATTCGGATACTTCAGAAGTTCCTTGGATAGACTGCAAACTTTTTCTTCGTTCCATATTCCCCTGAATTTGTCAAGGGAGCGTTCCTTTTCTAGGTCAACTACCGCTGATGCTGGCAAGCTGATAAGACTGCCAGGTCCCAAGATTCTTTGGGAGGCAGCTATCCTAGCTATGCGGTTGCCTTTTGAAATTCCATGACCTTACAAGGTACTGTAGTTCAAGACCTTTGTTCTATTCCTTCATTTTTAAGAATGTCTTAAAGTTGATAATTTTGATTTTATAGCAAGGAATGTAAAGAGGATCATTTGTAAATAAATCAGTAAAGACATCTCCAATATAAAATAATATTAAGAAAACTCTTAAACTCTTAAAGCTTTCATCAGCCTGGCAGAATCTACTCTTTGCACTCTCTATCAATCCTCATTTGGCTATTAAGGCCAGCATTACCATACTTCAAACTTTATTTAATATTCCCTATATCTAATTTTATTAATTTTTTTCATTTTTCAGAGCAAATTATTAATAATAACGTAATGTACACTAAAATTTTGAAATACTTTAGGACCCTTGTACACTGCTCAAAAATTGAAGTGAATATTGTTTAAATTTTAAAAACTTGCATACAAAAATAAAATTTTGATAATATTTATTTTAGATTATAAACAACTTTCTTTTATATAAATTTTGTGTAAAATAAAAAATAATGGTACTTCTCTCTTGAGGTATTTTCTTGTTTTCTTAATTCGGCAACACCCTGTAGATCCAATCTACGATTTTTCAGTGTTATTCTCATTTTTATAAGAAGCAGAAATTTTTATAAAGAATGACTTTTTGTCGTAAAATGAATAATAAAAATTTTTCTCCTATAGGCAACCCCACCTGTGGACACACTGTATGAATAGTTTCGTAGTAAAACTAAAACAATGTATTTTTTTCTTTACTTGACATTAAAAGAGACTTGAAACAGCTTTTGAGTGAAATGTAACTATTTTAAGAGCGTATCTTTGAATTGTACAATATATTCCGTAAAAACTACTTACATAACGTTGAGTATGAAAAATGAATATTTTTTTAACGAAAACGAAAACATTTTAAAAGTCACGAAAATACATTTATTCAGATATTAAATTGCACAAAAAATTACTAAATGACGAAATTTGAAAACGGAGTGAATATTTTACTTCGCGATTGCATTATTTTCTCAAGGATTCAGGATTCGAAAAGATAACGACCACTTAGCGATTTTTAATAAATGTATTAATCCGCAAGAGGTAGTGCATGAACTTTTCAGTTTCTTTTATTAATCAATCTTCTATTAAATCAGATAAAGGTAATTGGAATTGTTCATGATAATTACACTGACACTTTGACGTACATAACTGATGATTGTAACAATCGATGTAGGCCAAAACGAACACGTGAACTGTAAAAGAATTACATTAGATTTTCGAAACAATTTCCGTTGTACTAATCCAAAATTGTATAATATCAAAGTACTGGAATTCTATCTCACTTCGGTATTGTTTTTCACTCTTAGTCGTACACTCAAAATTTAATATTTGACTACTTTAATGTAGTTATTTAAACGCTCCATAACTAACTGAAAGGCAGGATAGATTAAAGGACGTTAACAAAAATTGTAGCAGGAGGAGGACAGTCCAAATAGGTTTAGATCAAATTGTGCTCCTCCTAAAGCCAATCCGTTGGTTGGTAGTTGGTATAGTATGTACAAAAAGTACGAGGAGTAATAAACCCTAATTAAGTATGCAAAACCTTTACAGGGAGCACCATGAAATTTTTGATAAATCTCTTACTTTAAATTACATTTCTTCCGTAAATCTAAAAACCAGGTAGGTCTACCCCGTATTTGTTTCAGTTGTAGCAAAGTTTAGGGTTTCTTCATTGTTAAAGCATTAGCAGATAAGCAATAACGCAATGCAGTGGTGTGTATTTTGGGAAAAAATACGTTTTAAATTATAAAATAATAAGAAATGAAAAGAAATAATTATTGGAATACATTTATTACTTACATTTTATTCTATATCCGACTCGGAAGAGGAAGAATCGTTGTTGACATTAGGGTCGATTAAATCATCACAAATATTGTCAATTTTTCACATATTTACCTCTACTCTGATAACATGCTCGATACAGTTTGTCCAATTTTCCTTACTAACATGACTTACAGCACTCTCAAACAATTTCACAACATCGTAAGTAGGGGGAAGTCGAAGAACTGATATGCCACGAGAAGAAGCCATTTCTTCTACAATGTAGGTTTTGTATTTATTCTTGTCCATTTTTGCAATTCTGTAAAGTTCTTTCCTTAGTGGATCTTTTGGAAACTTAATATTTTTCAAAATAAGCCACTCCAAAAGCTCTGCTTTACGTCAACGACTTGTGGGCAATGCTTCTCGTAACCGTGAATGGTAACTTGCGTTGTCCATAACAATAACAGCCCCTTTTGGAATCAGATCCAACATTTGAACAAACCATTCCTCGAAGACATCCCCATTCATATCTTTGTGATAGTCCCCCGTGCCTTTTGAAATAAAAGTTAATAATCCACCATCAACAAAACTTTCAGAACTTCCAACATGCAGCCCCGGTTTATCCGATGGGCGCTTGGGGCGCTCGTTCCAGGGCCCGGGCCCCGGAGGGGCCCGCACTTTATTGTAAAACAAAAAAAATATTTAAGTCTTGCAATTAATTTACCTATTTTCCGAAAATAATGTCATACACTATACATGTCCGGACAGGTGACAGGTATGCAGTATGCACACATATTCTATTCCTTTTTCTTTTTGTCAACCACTATTTATGTCCCATGTGCGAATCATTCTTTAAATCTTGCAATAAACTTTGCATGTGAATCCAGCTTGGAAGCAACTGATTATTTCAGCACTGTTCAAAGTATTTACACATTTTTTTCAGTATCTCCTCAGAGGTGGAAATTACTGAAAGAAAACTGCAAATCTTCTGTAAAGAGATTGATTGAAACCAGATGGTATGCCCGATTTGATGCTGTAAGTGCTTTAGTTAAAAACTACACAGCCATCAAACATATTTTTTTACAGTTAACCAATGACAGAGACCAAAAATCAACTCTGCATAATAAATTAGATACCTTTGAGACAACTCTATTAACATTGATTTGGGCAAGAATTTTGGAACGAGTAAATGCAACGAGCAAAACTTTAGAAACAGTGGACCTGAACGTGTCATTTGGAGTAGAATTAATGTCATCTTTTGACCTTTGTTGCAGAAGTAAGAAATAAGCGAAATTGAATTAGAAGCGAAGGCGATGATATCCCAAACATATTTTATAAAACTGACCTCCAAAGAGCAAAGAAAAGAAAAACATTTTTTGACGAAACAGGTGAAGGTGAAACAATTTTAAATGGGAAAGAGAGATTTAAAATTGGAGTCTTTAATGCGACTACATTACTTAAGATCCCTCAAAAAGAGTCCAGTGCTACAAAGAAGTAACCTCAGCCTTTAGATGTTTTTTTCCCCAGACAAAGAAGAAATCAAGATGTCAATTAATATCTTATGCGAAAAATATTTAAAAGATGTTGATGAAACAAGAGAGAACTTGTATAATGAATTGACAAATTTTCTGGAATTATGCAAGAATTTAAATAAAAATACAATTTATGAAAAATTCGAAGTAATCCAGAATGTTAAGGCAACTTTCCCCAATATTTTAACTTTGATGCAAATTTATTTCACGATACCAATTGCTAATGCGTCAGGTGAGAGGTCTTTTTCCGCTTTAAAGAGAATAAAGACGAATTTGGGGCAAGAAAACCTAGACGCATTATCACTATCAATTATATGGCAGTTTGCTAATGCCAAATCAAGAAAAAAAGTTATGTAATTTTTTCTTCTGCATTTTTAGAATGTTTTTTGTTTTTTATGTTTTGTGTTGTTTTTGGAATTGTTATTTTTTAGAATTCTTTTTTCATTTGTTTTTTTGTTCTTTTGTTTTAATAACTGTTATTGTATGTTTATTTACAATAAATATTAATAACTAAGGTATGTGGTAACTATTAAAAAAAGACAACAAATAGTAATGTAGGGGGGCCCCTAAATCTCCAGCGCCCAGGGCCCGAAGATAGGTAAAACCGGCTCTACCAACATGGACAATGATAAGTCTTTTTCCTTTTCCAGATGGTGGCTGCAAACCTAACGACAAACCTTCCACGAATGCCTGCCTTCCGCTTTTAATGTTTTCATCTTGCCAAGATTTGGAAACTGTATATCCAGTATTTATCCATGTTTCGTAAAAGTTGAAGATTTTCAATTTTTGTTTTCTGGCATGTCGAATGCTTCTTAAATAGTCTCTTCTCCATAAAACTATCTCAGGTTTATCTATCAAGAGAGATTTTCTATTATGTTTTGTATATCTGAAACCCACATCTTTCAAAAGTTTGCATAATGTCATTCTGGAGAATTTTGTATAGTCCGTATCTTCTTGCACTGATGTCATAATTTTGTCAAGTGTTGGAATTTCCTTTCGTAAGTAAAATCCATGGACTTTACGCCTTAGTCTTTGTTTTAATGACTCATCGATCTCAATTGGTTTTCGGCCTGTAGGAGTTTTAGGGGGTTGAAGAGTTCCATTCTTGCTTTTTTGAATTGAAAAATTGTAACGATATCTTGCTATCTTGACTTTAATTAGTTTTTAAAAAATTAAATTACATTTCATTGTAATTTATTTGTGACAATATTCAAAGTTTGAATTAATCTTCTTACAAAAAGAACAAAAATATATAAAATAAGTCTTGTTACAGATTGGTTTGTTTTCTATTATGAATAAACTGTGTTGCCTTTCTTTAACAAACTTACTAAAATTGATGTACCTCTATCACTTTTTTTTATTAAAATTAGTACATCCCGTTACCTCTGACCTAAATCGTATATTCTTTAGCATAGCTGCAACTCATTCGTTAAATACAAAATGTACCTTACGGTATACCCTCTTAAAATATATTTTGCTACGTCTATGAAATCTACTTAAATGAATGATTTATTACTCCTTGTCCTTTCTATATAGACTATAGTCCTGTTCATTTCTAGAAGTTTGTTGCTCCTTTGTAAATCGACATCCCTGTCGTCCCATTTCCTTCCGAGTAGAATTCATCTTTGGTAAATAAGACAGCTCTATTACTTTAAGAAGTTTCTATTGCTTTAGTACAGTTTACTGTGACTCTGGTATATGCAGCTGCATTGACATCGGCTAGGTGACTGTCTTATACTGCTTTATGAGTAATTATTGGTCTTTTCAGGAGCAGTATCTTATCTGTTGTCCATGAAATTTTATATTACTTAAATTTATTGTACTAGCCCTTACCCTGTGGAAGTCCATCTTACTACTTAAGAATAATATACAACTATTCGTTGTAACGAAACAGTCTGTCATTGTAAATAAAACTTAAATGCTTGATCAACAGACTTCACTACACTTTACATACATGAAGTATTTAAGCACATACGTGGTTTCTTATATTTTTTCATATCAAATTAAGAAGGAAATCTGTCAAAAAATAGGTCAGAATCATTGAAAACATTCATTACATTGGATTTTAGTAAGTTTAAATTACAGATGTATCTGTAATTAATATTTTACAGATTTCGGACTTTTCAACCTGCATTGGACGTTTGGAGTCTTCGTCAACAGGGCCCTTTATATTTTGTACTATTAGTAATGATAAAAAATTACTACGATTTTAAAAACTACATTTAAGAAAGTTATAAAAAGTGATATTTCTACTTCCTTAATTAAAGTTACTCTCTCGAAAAGAAACATGGTGAAATTCTGAATAATTTTGAAATAAAAATTAACACACAATGTTAATAGTTGATTAGTGTAACAAATTGTGTACATGATGATTTACCTACTATTATACAGCGTAGTGGGAAAAACAAAAGCATAAACCCAAAACCATCTTTATTTTAAACACGTCTCAGATTATGTGATAAATATTACAGCCTGCAAATTCATGTTTATCTTGTTTTAATGTATTTCTTCTTTCTTATCGTTTAATATATTACACGTCGGAAACTGACATTTAGTTTTTTGTGTAAGATGAAAGTATCACCGGTTATTTTACCATAAAAAGTAAAATATTTCTCTAGAAAATCGTCTACAGGATGTGTCGATGCATACCTGAATAACAAATATAAGAGAAAATTGATTATATGATTAAATATATTAAATTTGCTCGTTAGCTGCTTCCTAAACTAATATATTTAAAAAAAATAAATAAGCAATTAGCTTTTTCCATTCCTAATTTCAGGTAAATTACAAACATTTTTGAAAACAACGAGGTAACATACAAAACACTCCTCTTGCGGCTGCCCCTTAGATTATAGTCGTTCTATTAGCCCCATGTCTTTAATGAAGCTCCGTTGTTATCTTGAGCTTGAAAGCTTGTTTTCGTTACAGAGAAAAAACTTTTGGCTCTGTTAGGTTAACTTAAGAACCAATAATTGTGTCCATCAAAAAATGATTTAGTGTAATAACTTTTAAAATGACTATATTTTTGGATCTGTTTTCGTGACATCCTCTTCAAGGTGCCTTTGTTATTAATTTATTCAAATTTGAAAAAATGTAAATAAGAATTAATACAGATTTCTTGACAAAACCTTACATTTTTTACTTAGGAACATTTTTCGTCGGTGTTCATTGTTCGATTTAAACCAAATTTTTGGAGTGAGAATAGTTCAACATACCCGAAAGGCCAACATCTCGACTTTTCCACAGCCTGACCTTTCCCATTGCGGGCAACAGCCACTTGTTAAAGTGACACCCGCGATTAGGTTAGGTCAGGTGGCCTCGTTTATGGAGACAATTCGTTACAATAATAATGCAAATCATGTGGAAAAGTAGAGGACAGAATCCTCTTTCAGATAAATAAAGTTTAAAAACATGCCTCGTATATATGCAACCTTTATAAAAGTGTGGGACCAAAAAAATATATCAAACAACACATGTTTGATTAGAAATGCACGACGTTCATTTTATTTCTTTGTTTAAATAAAAGAACTAATAGAAAAAATATGTTTGGATAATGATAGCACCTTGAAAAACATAATTTGTAATTAAAATGAATAGAAGTAATCAAACAAATTGCGAATTGTGCAGAATTGTTGCAGAAGAAGATAATGTGTATAACAGCATTCACAAAATAATCTCACATAACGTTTTAGACAAGGAGCATCTTTCAAAACAATTTTGTTTAAACAATGCTAAAAACAGATGTTTAGTTACTGATAGGAAAACTTCATATTTTATTCATTTTTTTATTGACGTTTATACAGGTACCCTTGGATTTTGCAAACAATTATCTAAAGATAACGAAACTAAACCGTTAAACCGACATAACCTTTCTTATTGTTACACGTGGAGTATGCTTTTGTATGAAAATGGAAAGTATTTAAAAGTGCTTAATAATGGAATAATATTCAGAGGCGTAGCTGTAATTTTTAGTAACAATTTTATTACTCATACCCATATATTTATTTTACTATTTTTGCATTTGAGTAAATACAGGAGAATTCAACGGTCACATATTTGTATGTATTTTAAATCGTTTTAGAAAATAAAAACGCGACTTTGTTAGGGACAACTTAAAGTGCAATTAATTCTGTTATAAACATAATTTCACAATAAAACCTTTGGAAAAAAGGTTATTAATTGTTATTTTTTTGTTTATAATGCCAGGATTATTTGCGTAGTTCCTAATGGTGGCGCTGTTGTCAAAGAAGACCTGTCAACTGGTTTTTTCGTATTAAAATTTGTTCATAGTAAAATTATTATTACGGTTAATTTTTTTTATGGTAATTTTTGCATTAAATTTAAAAACAATAACATTTTTGAATAGAGAATGAAGAGACCTTTCAAATCACAAGCCTATACTTCCCATTTAAAAAATTGGGGGATGTTCCTGTCATTCTAAGGGGGTTGAAGGTAGGGGTTGCATTTTCACGTTAAAGAATGTCAAGTTATAATTTAAATTTGACGTGTTTCGGGATTTTTTATAAATATGTACAGTAACCGAAATAATGAATTTATTCCATTTGGCTTTTACACACTGTATATAAATAAGACTAAAATGCAACACAAATACATTAAGTTATTGTAAAGATCAGCATGATAAAGTTTTTTCCTGGTTTTTCTATATCATTACAAAGTTATACTGATCTTAAAAGGAACTCATTCAACATCAGATAGCTATCTCAAAATGTATAATGTTCTTAATATTTCATTAAATGAGAAGATTCAATAATTGTAACAAATTCCAAAAAAGCAAATAAACAAATATGTTGTCAGTCCCATAAACACTTAAAATTTAAGCTGTAATAACCGCAGCTAATAACGACAAATTGGTATGTTTAGTATCCTCTTGGCAATGAATACAATCTCTCAAGTACTTCAAGTAGTAAACATGAAAAAATAATTCATTAACATTGTTTGTTTACTCTTTGATTAAGCGCTTTGCTTACTTACATATATAATTAACAATAACATTGAGTGTCGCATAAAATAAACTAGCATTTTTAGCTCGATGATTTTTTTACAGGAAACCATTTCAAATATGACAAGGTTTATTGTTTGTTTACCATTAAAAACTGTTGCAGGTGAATTAATTGTTATGTGCTTGAATCATAATAATTCTATATTACGAAATCACCATCAATGATAAAAGAACTTAGTAAAGGTTACAGGGATTATTGTTGACCTTTAACATAAGTTTATTGAGTCCGCCCATGCTTTATATGTTATTATTTTAGATTTTAATTGCGTCGTTAATGTTTGTTTGCTAGTTGATTTATAGATAATTGGGTGTAAAGATCGATCAGCACACGACTATTTTTTAGTAAGACTCTTGCTAGGCATTGCTAAGGTCTCTTCTTACATCCATCCTTGGATATAGTACTCTCCAAACCTTCCATCGTTCTCTATCTTGAACAACATTTTTCAAATTCGTTGAGCCATTTTTCTGTTCACCTCATCTGTGGCCTTCCTCTTGATCTCTTGCTATTGTAGGGTCTCCAGTGTTGCATTAAAGCTTTCCATCTTTGATCTTCCTTCCACTTCCACTTGATTTTCCACAGCTTGGTCCAGGTTTGACCCGTTCGATGTTGTTTACAGCGACTACTAATCTCTGCATTTAGTTAATTAAATATCCAGATCGTTCATTTAGGGTTATTTATAGACGGCGAAGATATTTTCTGCAAAACTACTTTCTCAAAATAACTAATACCATTGCTAAGTAGAATATTCCTTAGTAAAAGGATGGATATATTACATGCTCTCCAAGAGATCAATAAATAGCAGCGTGGCCTAGTTGCCAAAGGATGTCCACAGGGAAGGGCGCTCTTAAAACTACAGTGGGACTTGGTCTTAACCTCTTTAATCAAGTAGGATTAAAAAAATAGTGGGAAATTTTACACTATATGTTATATGCAGGAAGTGTTGAGCTAGTATGCAAGAGGCCGTCAATATCATAAAACGCTGGTGCAAAGATCACTGTCAATAAACCCAAAAAAGTCAGAGATGGTCCTTTTCACAAGGAAAAGGATACTTAGGTTCGAAAACTCCTAAAAAATGAATTTAATGTTCTGCAGAAATAACTAGAGATCACCTTTGACAGCAAATTAACATAGAGCACTCATTTAGATAAGTATGTATCGAACATTAAAAAATGAAAATAATTATAAACACTTTCCAGTATTATTTGTTGAGATACCATTCGTATTTCTTTCCCAACTAATACGTAATTTTCTAACATTTTACTTGCTAAATTTCTATCTCTTTTCTGCAGAGCTTGTTTCTTCGTGAAGACGAGGAAGAGAAATGTGTTTTAGGTCATGAATAGAGGCCATTTAAAGTAAAAAGAATGGAAGTATCCTTTGAAATATACTAAGTGACATAAAAATCAGCATTTTTTTATAAAATTTCCTACATAATACAAATCTTTTGTGGGATTTGATCTGTCACTTACAGGGAAAGGTAGAAGTAGCTGTCTCTTTAAAGATTGTTAGTATTTTACACATTTTTCTTATAACAACGAGTGATTTCTTTGTGTTACAACAAGCTATTTTGCTCTCCAGCTAATAAGTACACTGTTTTTACTGCTATCGATAATATGATTGATATATTATCGTTTTTAACTATCCATTTAATCGTTCACGTAAATAGAACAGTCACTAATTCCATATTTGGACAAGTATGCATTTCATCTATACTTATTATACGTAACTTCCTTGTAAGTAGTAGGTAGTTGTTATTTTTTTTGTTCGAGAAAGTCGTTCGGTTCAAAGGTGAAGACACCTAATAATCATTTCTTGATTATTTTTCTTGAAGTATTACCAGTAAATAATTACAAAAAAAAACGCTTTTGGTGTGCCGGTTCCTCCCTTCTCTCACGATTTCTAAATTAAAAAGATACCTGGGTATGGGTTCCTCACTTATATGCACTATAATTATTATTGGAAATTCCGTTTGGGGTGTACAGGTACCTAACTTATTGACCCCAAAAAATCATCTTTAATCTATTAGTAGGTATCATTAAATCGTTATATTTTTTTATAATCACTTAATATAGTAGTTTAGCTAACAATTGCGGAAAGCCATATTTTCCACAAGTGTTAGGTACACTATTTTTTTAATAAAAGTGATTTTTTCAATATTAAAATGAGTGCGACAAACTGGACTTTTCCGTACGCTAGTTGTGTTCCCAACGTGTTTCATACAATCTTTTTTCTAATTTTAAATAGAACGTGATTATTTGAATTCAAATTTAAAGTATTTTTTCTAATTTTGACATATAAAGTGACAATTTATAAAACTTGACGTACTTGAACTGGATGTTCAAGTAGGCCAACCTCATCACTCATACACACCAATGACATCCAAATACTATTACACACTTTTAATAAAAAACAAAATTTAGATTTCCTTGAAATAAAAAGGCATCTAGCAGATCCACATTTTAAAGTTGTTAATGAAAAAATCTTAGAAGTTATTGTAAAGATCAGCATGATATAGTTTTTTCCTGGTTTTTCTATCATTGTACAGTTATACTGATCTTAGAGGGAAGTACATCCAGGATAATCCCTTAGGGCTATTGACATCTAGGCTTAAATATTGTTATGTTTTATTACTTCTATACTTGGTCTAGCCTTATGACTACCTAATCAACATCAGGTACCTAGCTACAAACAAACAAAATGTAACTTTCATTATGTCAATCTGACGATGCTCGTTATAGCGAAACAGCTGTCATTGTAATTAATTAAGTTAAGTTTAAACGAATAGTTGTTTATTATACTTAGTAAGATGGACTTCCACAGAGTAAGGGTTAATACAATAAATTTAATAAAGATTTTTGTTTGTTTTTGGAAGAAAGTCCTGTGAAATTTTCAAAAATAACAATTTCTTAATTGCCTAATTAAATTATATTTTGAAACTAAATGGTAAAACCAGAAGTTAGGGCTAAAATTATAAGTAGAGTAGTAACAAAAATTATGGCATCAAGTTTATTGCACATTGACCATTTTGGTTTAAAGATATCCACCTGGTTTTCTGTTTTATACCAACCCTTTACTTATGGTTTAATTTCCGGAAGAAACAACTAATAGGAGGTTACAATGTTTAATTTGCTAATTGTCAAATGAAGAAGAAAATATTTTTTGTCTTTTCCTGTTATTAAACAATTAACTCTAACCTCGTAACTGAATTGGAAGAAAAAAATCCACCTTGATGATTATCATAAAAAATCCATTTTAGGCTAATAATGTTATTTAACGTCTTCTGTTGTTGTTATTATTATTTAAACAATATTTTCGAAATTATTACACTTACATTTTCGGTTATTCAACAATGTAATTAATGTATAGAAATTTTATTAATAGGACTACACTTACTACAAGATTTCTTTGTGCTAATAATCCAAAATGGATTAAGTAATTTTTGTAATGAGTAATATCTCCACTAGGTATCTATGTAGTTAAGTTTACTGATTGCACATTAGCAACGAGTAGAAAGTTAACATTACAAGAAGTATAAAATATATAGTTCGGATTTACAGCAATGAAATGTTTTTAAGATGAATACGATCATTGATTACTCGTTTTGGATAATTTTATTTGAATTTCGAACAAGCTAGGTGCAAATAGAATTAAAATAAACGATTTTATCACACTGATTTATTAGCTATAAAGGATTATTCTGCATATATTATCTCTCTCTGGAATATAAATAGTAGTTTTTCTACTCCTTTATGTATATTACCTATTTTATGCACACTTTACTGAATGTATATGTAGCAAATATCGGTCAACTGTACGGATATGAATTCATATCCATTCTCGTGCGGATATTATGTTGACCAATTGGAGTTTATAATTTAATATTTACTCATTTATTTCGACCAATAACATGCCTTATTTAATAGTTCGCCAACTATTCTTTACTAAAAATTAAGCTGTCACTGCTGTCAAAATAATTGTCAAAAATTTTAAAATATTGCGGTATTTAATAATATAGGTTTTTTAATAAATATGAGTGATAGTGATAGTGATGAAGAAGCAATAAATGGTACTCCACCACTTATTAAAATTGTTGCTAAAGAACGTTATTACCACAAAAATCTAAAGAAAAATATGAACATTGTCATAAAAAGTTTATGGAATGGTTCTTGAAAAATAAAATAAAAAGCGTATCCGAAAACGTTTTAACAGCATATTATTTTAAACAATTATCAACAGAAATTAATCCCTCTATTCTCTGGACAACATATTCAATGCTAAAAACAATGATAAATATAAAAAATAACATTGACATATCATCTTATCCTAAGTTACGAAGCTTTTTAAAATTACAATCTTCAAATTATAAATCGAAAAAGTCAAAAATACTAACGCCAGAACAAATAAAAGAATTTCTTTTAAAAGCTCCGGATGAAGTATATTTATTTACAAAAGTTAGTTAAAATTCCAGTAAGTACCAAATACAATAATTTAAATTAAATGAGTTTTATTTTTGTTAACTGCAAATTTAAATAAAATAATTAATATTTTATTATTATTTTCTTAGTGAGTTCTGGAAAAAAATATTCTGTCCAACTCGTGTGGATTGTTCATATCGCACGCGAATGATTGAGCACTCCGCCTTCGGCGTCGTGCCCAACTTACATTCTTGTGCGATATGGACATCATATCCACACTTGTTGCACAAAAACTATATCGTGACGATATTTACAATAATCTTGAAGCTCCAAACATTAAAATAGAAACAGTATATTGATTTCTGTATAAATTAGACAAAAACTTTTAATTTTATTTAATAAACTATAAAATTTGTTACGAAATTAAATAAAATTAAGTTTGAATTTAGGTCATTTTAATTTTTTCATATTTTCTGTAACACAATAAAACTTAGTAAACGCTGCCAGAGTACCAACATAATCATTAAAGGCTTAGAATATTTTAAGTGTGTGACACATTCACACGGTTGTAGTTTAATTACGATTCAATAAAAGGTCTTTAAAAAATCTACTTTTTACATATATTATTAACGTGGGAACATATTTAATTTGCAATATTTTTTACGAAATCCCTTTAATTAAAATACAAGTTTATCCTCAGTCTGAAGGAACTCTTAATTTTGCAATAATACTGAAGAGGTAACTTTTTATATTTAATAATTAGCAAGCTCAGTAATGAAACAAGTTTAATTAAATCTTACATAAAGTAACGCGTGCAAAGGACACAAAAATTAGTGATTTGATCCTTGAATCAAACATCTAGTCAAGTATTAAGCTGTTTGTAGTAGTTATATCCATACAATTGGAAAGTTAAAGAGCTGGAAGAGGACTCACTCCTGTAGTATACAGATGGGTCCAAGATAAATGATAGGGTTAAAAAAACTTTTTTTCATACTGTACGGTACACTTGTACTCTTCAATTCTCCCAATGTTGTTTGAAATAATAAGTGAATCAACATAAACTAAGCTTTTATTCTAGTTTTTGAAGATTGACATTAATTGTACAACTGCTGTTGCCAGCAATATGTATTAATGGAGTTGTTGATGGATTTACAGTGTTTTCTGTAGTCGCGGAAGACGTGTGGCTGTGATGTAGAACTTTAACAAAAGTTTCGCCCCTTTGGATCATTCTTGCAATCTTGTTTTTGCCTTCAATCGATTATTCTATCTACTTTTCTGCAACTGAAAAACTCTTCCATCAACTGTGCTGTTTTAGAACTTTAAGGTCAGCTCCAGCATTGGCCAACAACGTTGAGGATGTCCTCCTGAAGCAGTGACCTGTATACTTTTCTGGTTGGTCTAGTTTTAAGAACTCAGCTATTTTCTTAGGTGCTCCGCCAACTGTATGTATACCAGCTCTTTGAGACAGGCATTTTCCTTGTCTATAACCCACCAAAAGAGCTTTCAGGGAGACGTGTTGCCGTAAATCACAGTGAAAGCTCGTCGAATATGCGTTTTAATCTTAACTACTAGCTGAGTACCCGTATCCTCCACATCGCTAACTTCTAAATTATAGATCTCTTCCCTTCGGCAACCTCCAGCAGCTCCAAATAATGCTATCACTTTGAGTAATAGATATTCTTTATCTGGAGCGTCGCTCATGAAGCTTTCAATTTGTTCCTTTGTCAGCACCTTCGACTGGTTTGGCTGATGGTCTACATTTTGTTTTTTCAAAAAAGCTAGCAACTTTGGGAAACTTGATATGTTGACATTTTCATTAACCATAATCATTGATTTTACCATCGAGTATTTGGACCATAATAAAGAAGGGTTTAATGTTTTTGACTAAAAATTTAAATTGTTGAAAAGAATATTCTTTAAAAAAACTGTTCTTATTATATCCAAAAAGTAAGCCATCACATTTAATCAGCACTACTTTTCAAATTGTGTTGTTCACGCCAGTTGCAAAACAGCGCATATTCTTTTTCATATCTTTTCGCAGACTTAACTGGAATGATTTGCTCTATCTTTTCCGCAGTTTCCTCTGTAATTTTATCTAATTTAAGATCCATTATCTCCGCAGATATTTCGTGTGTACAGAAAAATGCAATATGTCTGCCTTTATTTACATTGTTACTTGGTAACCGCTGTTCATTTTTTATTCATAAAGCAAATCAACCATGTTAAGAATAAATCAAGTAACATAATTTTGTCACAGCAGTCTACATTACTTCCTAATAAAATGATCAAATATGTCATTTCAGTTTCATATTTTATTGCGTTTAAAACCAAAAGCAGTATGAAAAAAAATATAGTACGATACACGTCCGTGAAGTGATTATTACGGTACAGGGGTTGTCTCGTTTTGACTGAAGTTAATCTATGAGTAAGGAAATTAAATTCCTGGCTAAATTCCATACAAATATTGTTATTTTATTGAAAGATAAACCGTAATTATTCATCGACAGCTGTTTAAAACAGCTGGTTGAAAAAACCATTGCGCATAATAGAGAGTTGCATTTGATATTTATTGAGAAAAGCGTTTGACAGCGGACCAGTTAATCAATTATGGGCAGCAATGAAGAGATAAATGAAGGATATATAAATGTAGTAAAACAATTTTACAGAGGAACTAATAGCAGGCTAAAAATAGGGAAAAATATATCAGAGGAATTTTTAGTAAATAAATGACTGCGTCATAGTTATCTATACAGTTTTTACCTATTCGTGACAAAAAATGTTAACAAAACCTAAAATATTTATACTTAGTGAAGAAGTTTGAGGTCTGCATTCAGCTAATTTAAAATTAAACCATTATTTAAAGTGTGTAACATTATTATTTTCACAATTTTATGTATTTACTATCTTGAACAAAATTATAAATAATTTCAAAATTTCACCCTGTAAAATTTATAATAGACCCTACATGGTACATTTAAATTTATGTTTAAAAAGCTCACATTTGAATTTCAAAGTTGACGGGTCCCAGCGTTTTTTATAATCTCCTAAACTAACCCCACAAATAATTTTATTCCATAAGTGGTTTCCACACTGTATATAAACTGTATTCATTAGCTAGAGATGTTGAGCTACTAACCAATATTGTAAATTATTTACCTGCTGAATTAATAATTAAGCTAATGGACTCAACTGGTTTAAAATAAATCTAGAATACTTATATACATCAAATCCGTCAATTTTTAAAATATATTCTAGTCAGAAGTACAATCAGATGAGTGCACATGTGATGGTAGAAATTAATACTTTCTTTAATAATGTTTGACTTGCGTAAATGCCTATTTTAAATAACTTTACACCGTTTTAATGTTTGTATGCTTGAAATAATCCAACGTTGATATCCTCATCTTTAATTTGTTTAATTTTGTTAAAATTATAACGTTATTATGTATGGGAAAGGAATTAGATTGTCTAATGCAAAAATAAATGTTAATATATTGTAAAGTATGCGGATACAGTTTCGATATTATATTTGTTAAAGAGAATAACTAAAATTTATGTAAGTAGGTTGCATGCTGCGCACCACCAGTCTGCGATTGTTGACTTACCAGCGAATAAAACTAAAACAAAAATTCAAACAGGGCCGTTATCTGGTCCATATACATGAAATAAGTTACGTTTCATAAATATTAGTGAGATTTATATTCTTGCGAACACGAAACAAACAGCAGTTTAAGGAAAACTTCCACTATTTAACTATAAAATGACTGAATGAACTTTTTAGTTGTCATGTTACTTAATTTCCGTCAGGAAATAGTATCCGGGAACATTTTTACAGGGACCACGTCCTAAAGTTTAATACATAAATTGCTCATTTTGGCCTCAAAAAAATACCGTAATAAAATAAAATTATATGTACAATTACTTTGTGTACAGCCCAAGAGATAAATTATAAATTTCAGGTGATAAAATGTTCGACTGACTCGTCTGGTTCTCGTCAAGAAAAGGGAACAATGTATAGGGTGTAACTTAATTTATAGAGGAGGGTTGACAATGGTTTCCGGTTGGGTTGCGTTGATTTTAAGGGTTTTGTTTCAGGTGCGTTCTATTGTAAAAGGTAAGTTCGGTAGCGGTGGTAGCATGGCGATAGACATGTTACAACTGGTTAAGCCGATTCTGTCTAATTAATTGTTGAGAGAATTGAATTGGTTTTATTAGGTTACAAAAAGGTTGTGTTTGATTTTTAAAAAAGTAAACTCATCAAGTGTTATATTATTATTGAAAAAGGGTTTTAATTGTTTTAAAATGATCTTCCAAAAATATTTAAGGCGAGTTGTTTGTATTTGACATGGACTCAGTTGTATATTTTTATGTTAAAAAAATGTATATTTCTGGTTTTGATACTTAGAATAGTTGTTTTACAATAAAAACATGATATTTTATAAAAAAAATATATATATTTCACATTGATTGGACCATGTTACAGGTATTGGTTTAAAAAACTGTTTAATTTAAGCCTTACCGCGTGCCTGAACGTTGATTAGTTAAAAAAAAACATGTTTTGTTAATATTAATATGCAGAATTGCTGATAAAAAGATTTAGAATAATCATGAGATTATTAAGGTCGTAAAAGGAAATCAGAATAAAAGATTAATTATTCCTTACCACCAGCCAAAGGCATACGATAATTTACGGTAGGGAGACGTCTCTCTTCGTCGAGTTTTCGGCAAGAAAAAGGGTGGTGTACTAGGAGCATTGTAAGATGAGGGTTGTCAAGGTTCTCGCTTGGTTTCCGGTTTGGGTTGCCTTCAGTTAAGGGTTTTGTTTCAGGTGCTTTCCATTAAACGTGCCTCGTATGAGAGGGCATTCAGCTACGGTAAGTAGTGTCGGGGTTAATTTTAAGGTTCGTAATGACGGTATAATGACGGTAAGGTAGCATGGTAGACATATTATGAGGGTTACTTTTTATATTTCGGGATTTGGCAACCCTGGTGTTATACGTACTCAGAACGTTTTCACATACGAGCGTTATTTGTAACTTAAAAGATTATTTTTTACAACTTTCGACGTGGATTATCTCAGCAACAGTGCATGGATGAACTTAATTCAATTTTTGCCGATGAAGCTCCATCAAGGACCAGTGTTTATCGATGGTATAGCGAATTCAATCGTGGCCGTAGTTCACTCCATGACGAATTTCGTGCAGGTCGTCCAACATCAGTTGTTGTTCCGAAAACCATTGATGCTGTGCGTGAACTGATATTGCAAGATCGTCATGTGACCTATCGTGAGATTGAGACAACTTTAGGCATTAGTGGGACCAGCATACATTCAATATTGCATAAATATTTGACGGTTAAAAAAACTTGTTCGCGTTGGTTCCCACACAGTTTGTCAATCGCTCAAAAAAAGGCTCGTGTCGATTGGTCGAAGGAAATGCTCAAAAAATACGATCGCGGTGCTTCGAAATACATCTATGACATCGTGACAGGTGGATTTATGCGTATGAGGCCGAAAGTAGACAACAGTCTACTGTATGGGTGGTTCAAGATGAGCCGAATCCAATAAAAATTATTCGCGCACGAAGCACTTCCAAGCAAATGCTCGCCTGTTTTTTCGGAAAAACTGGACATGTTGCAACCGTACCACTAGAACAAACCAGAACAGTCAATTCTGAGTGGTAAACATCCATTTTTGTTTGCCAGTTGTCTTCCAAGCAATCAGGAAAACCAACCACCGAAGACAGATCACTCTTCACCACGACAATGCGAGCTCCCACACATCGGCTCAAACAACTGCATTTTTGAGATCCCAAAACATCGATTTGATGAGTCATCCACTGTATAGTCCTGACTTGGCACCGAATGACTTCTTTTTATTCCCGTACGTAAAAAACAAACTGAGAGATCAACGTTTTTCGACAACTGAAGAAGCGGTTGCTGCATTCAGAATGCATGTTTTGGAGATACCTCAATCAGAGTGGCAAAAGTGCTTCGACAATTGGTTCAAACGCCTGCAAAAGTCCATAGATCTTCATGGGGAATATTTTGAAAAACAATAAAGTGATTTGGTTTTGTTCTCCAATCCCAAAATATTAAAAGGCAACCCTCGTACAAACCTAATAATAACAGCTCATACTTTCATATGATGTCAATATATCAGCAATTCCACATCATCGAAATTTCTCTGTACTGAATACATATGACGATGTGTATAATCGACTGCGTACTATCACAAGATCCCTCAATGTACGAATTAGCGAAACAGCTCAAGAATTAAATATGACCAAAATGATACAATTGAAATGCTACTTTCAAACCATCCTTGAACAGTACCCATGTGCTGAAGTTATATATACCGACGGCTCAAAGACCGCGTCGGGGTGGGCTGTTCTATTGTTATCGGCGGAATAGCTCACTCATGGACTCTCCAACTCATAACTTCGATCTTCACAGCTGAACAGTATGCCATACTACAAGCGCTGAAATATTGTCAAGTAGCCTCAAACAGTAAAACTACACTTGTTATTAGTGACTCTTTACCCACCTAAAACGCAATGTCAAATCGTTTTATAGCCGTGATCCACTGATTTTAGCATGTATCCACACACTAAAGGTGTTGACAGATGAGCACAAAGTTGTAATATTCATATGGGTACCAGGGCACGTCCGTACCTATAGCTGGAAATGAAATGGCTGATCAATTCGCAAGACAGGCTGCTGCCTTCCATACAATAGATTGTACAACAGTTAAAGTTTCTGATATAAAGGCGAACAATTCTCAAAGTGTTATGCCATTGTGGCAAAGGCAATGGGAAGCTGAGTCTACTCAGCTGAGATCAATAAAACCTAGTGTAGTTAAATGGACACCTAATATCAAAATGAGTAGAGAAGAAGCAGTTCGGATCCATAGACTGCGATTAGGTCACACTGTATTAACACACTCCTATCTGCTTTTAGGTCGAGACCATCCACTCTGCCCGTCATGTGAAATACGGTTAACTGTAATGCATATCATAATGGAGTGTCAAGCTTTAAATAATCTCAGAAACAGTTTTGGTCTCTCCACAGTTTTTGCAGAAAACTTGAGGAACCCTGATCTGCTTAGAGCAACGATATCGTTTCTTAAATGCACTGGTTTCTACTGGAAACTCTAATGTATATGTGTATATGTGCGTGTGTGTATGTATGTGTATATATTCAATATAAATTGAATATAATAATAATCTACAAAAAAAAATATTAACAAAACAGTTTTAATCAAAGGAATAAGAAACCAAGTTGCAATATTGCACATTAAAAATCTGTATAACAACCTTATTTATTGTGATGGTATCTCACACAGATGGCAAAATTGACCTTTGAACCGAAAACCCTGGGACATTCTCATATACTCAAGTATACAATTACTTCTTTCGTTTTCAATCATATTATTAAACATTTTTTTCCGGTAAAAATCATTTAAACAATTAGTTGTCTGTATTTGGCAATACGACTGTGTTTAAATGTAACAGGAAAAGTTCGTGAACAGCATGAGAGATATCTCGCAGAGAAGGGAGTGACCAAGAAGCAAGAAGAGCCTACGGCAAGGTCAGATCGTTGTTTTCTGTTACTTTTCCGCGAGATGTGACCTTCTTATATTTCTATAATAAGACACGGAATCTCCCGATGGCGCATTTATTGACTTTTAATTGCATTTCATCACATTGCCGAGAACATAAAATACATATATTGTTTTATAATTCCAGCCCCGTTGGTATTAGTTGTACTAGGACCATTCCATGATGGTAATTGACATGCAGATACAATTTTACAAACATTTACATGTGCAAGTTTCGGATAAATTGAATGCTTTCTTTTTAATCGTTCTGCAAACAGCGATACACGAAACAATAACAATAATTAACCTACATACTGCCTAGTCTTTGTGTGGTTTTGTAATAGTTATAATGTGTGTCCTCAACACCCGCAACCATTAATAAAATGCACATTTTTGTACGAAAAAAATAATCTACTAATCGTTTATCGTCGCTGACCTATGCGGAGGTCGACAATGAATACTCGGTACTTATAAGCAGAAGCATGTAATTTGTTTAAACATTTTCCTTATAAGAATAAAATTATTACATTATTCAAATGAGCGGCAACCTTGCCGATAGTCATTCATGGCCAAGCAAGATACGTTCGAGACCAGTGTTGCCAGAATGATTCCCAAACATGTAACAAACCCGTCGTCCAAAATGTATCAAATTCTGATAAAATGTAACACATTATTTTTTAAGAACAATAAATAACTAAACAGTTAAACTAAACTTCCACTATTTATTCGAAAAATTCGTTTTAAAATTCAATTACAGCTGTTTCGCTAATAGCTAGCATCGTCAGATTGACATATTGAAATTACATTTTGTTTGTTTGTAACTAGGTACTTGATGTTGATAAGGAGTTAAGGCTAGACCAAGTAAGGAAATAATAAGACATAACAATATTAAAGCCTAGATGTTATTAGCCCTAAGGGATTATCCTGGATGTATTTCCCTCTAAGATCAGTATAACTATGCAATGATATAGAAAAACCAGGAAAAAACTATATCATGCTGATCTTTACAATAACTTAATATATTTGTGTTATAATTACGTCTTATCTATGTATAAAATGAAGACTCAATTAAAGTAAACAGTTTAATAGTGGTGAACTTCCAAGATTTATTTGTTCATTATTACTTTATATTGTTGATCTGCTAGATGTCTTTTGATTTCAAGTTCTTCGAGGAAATCTAAATTTGTTTTCACATTTAACAATTTTGTTCCAATATTATTTTGTGTTTTATCACATAAATTAGCAGCTTATAATTCCATGATACATATAGCATTTTCAATTCCAATGAACAAAAATAATTTTAATAAAGAAATTGAGATCATAAAACAAATAGCTACATCTAATGGCTATCCAATACATTTGATAAATAAATTAATTAATAAGAAAGAACAAAAACTGTCACTAGAACTAATATTTCCAAAACAAACTAAAGAAATTAAAAGCTATAAAAGTATTACATATTGTGGAAATATTTCCAATGCAATTTCAAAAATAATATCTTCGGCAACATCAGCATTAATATCATTTAAAACACAAAATAATGTTGGTACAAAATTGTTAAATTTAAAAACAAAATTACCCAAATTAAAAAATCTGGTGTTTACAAAATTAATTGTCCAAAATGTAATGCAGTATATATAGGTCAAACACAAAGAAATTTTGAAGTAAGATTTAATGAACACTTAAGAGCATATAGATTACAACAACCAGATAAGTCGAACTATGCAAACACCTACTGGAACATCCAAACTCACTTATACACACCAATGACATTCATATACTACACATTTGTGATAAAAAACAAAATTTAGATTTTCTAGAAGAACTTGAAATTAAAAGACATCTAGCAGATCAACAGTTTAAAGTAGTTAATGAACAAATAAATCTTGGAAGTTCTCCACTATTAAACTGTTTACTTTGATTAAGTCTTCATTTTATACATAGATAAGACATTATTGTAATATAAATATATTAAGTCATTGTAAAGATCAGCATGATATAGTTTTTTCCTGGTTTTTCTATATCATTGTACAGTTATACTGATCTTAGAGGGAAATACATCCAGGATAATTCCTTAGGGCTAATAACATCTAGGCTTTAATATTGTTATGTCTTATAACTTCCTTACTTGGTCTAGCCTTAACTCCTTATCAACATCAAGTACCTAGTTACAAACAAACAAAATGTAATTTCAATATGTCAATCTGACGATGCTAGCTATTAGCGAAACAGCTGTAATTGAATTTTAAAGCGAATTTTTCGAATAAATAGTGGAAGTTTAGTTTAACTGTTCAGTTATTTATTGTTCTTAGTAAGATGAACTTCCAAAAAGTAAAGGTTAACACAATCAATTACATTATTTTTTATAGGTATACTACTTGTTATACATATTTTATAATATGATGTAAATTTAAAATGGTAACTGAGTTACTGAGTACCTATAAGTTTGAAAAATAAATAAAAAAAACATAAATCCGAATCCGAAATCCCACAGAACACCTGAATCATATCTAAATCCTCTTGTTCATCATAAGTCAGACATGCATCGATTCCATAATCAATGAAAGAGAACGAAAATAGTTGAAGGGCTCTTGTGCTTGTGCTAAATAAAGACAGCAAGCAAAACAGAAATGACCGAGAACTTATGTCGTGTGTGACTGTGTATATTGACGCTTCCGATCCAAGCAGTTGGCACAAAGCCGTATGGGTGGTAGAGGCCGTGGATTCTGAGTAGACCCGTGACGTCGTAAATAGTTGCGCACAACTGAATAACTGCTAATACACTAAACTAAATAATATAATTTAAAAATAAGCAAAATTTACTGCGCTATTCAAAGAGACAATATGACAGAAACGGCGGACCGACAAGAATGAATCAGTAAGGGCTGCAATTATTAGTATAGTTAATAGGACAATTTTCAAACACAAATTTGTGTACTGCTCCGGTTGACGTCACAGGTCTACTCAGAATCCACGACCTCTACTTCCTTCTGTTCGTTCTTTACGTTTTATTTAAGTACGAAAATACGTAATAATTAATAATAGCGTTACAGTTTAGAAGTAAAAAAAAGTATCTGCATCGTTCTCCAAAATTCGTAAATTGTAACAAAAATAGTAGATAATGTAACGATGTAACAAATAGCTCAAAAATGTAACAAATTTGTTACAATTGTAGCTAACTGGCAACGCTGTTCGAGACCCCCGTAACTGAATAGTTAAGTCTAGATCTCGGATGTCACAAAATAATTATGTTGTTGTCAATTGGGAATACATTTTTAACAATATAATTAGTTTAGAGGTTTTTTTATCAAAGACATTTTTTTCCTACTGTTTTTGTAAACAAACGTGATAAAGTGTCCGCAACCCGAATAAAAAATTAAAATATTCATTATGGTTTATTTGTTTGGAGTTGGCAGCTAAGAAAGTCATTAAATCGTAAAAAGTTGTAAACAAGACCCTAAATCAGTCGCGCACGTACTTATTTATATCGGTATTAAGAAATTTCTTTTAGTCATATTTTAATCTTCTTAGGTAAGGGATAAGTAGTCATAATACGATATTTAGAATATTTTGTTTTTCGATTTTAACGAGAATAATTGTGATCGTTAGGGGTCTTAAGGGATTAAGGTTTACCTTAATTATGGTCGATAAATTTGATAGATATATCATTAGAAGACAAGTCCATTCTTTGAACTTAAATAAAGAGATTTCGACTTTGGAAAAAGTAATTACTGTTATATCAGAAGTAGATACGATTCCCAAATTTGGACGAAATACGTTAGGGAAACTCCTAAAAGAAATTGGTTTTAAGTATGAGTCGAATAAAAAAAAAAATTTTAATGAGACGGAAGAAATTATTTGCTGGAGAACACAATATTAAGAAGTATGAAAAAGTTTCGGAGTTTAGATGAAACATGGTTGAATGAAGGACACACTGTTTCTAAAGAATGGATAGACACCAATATTTCAACTTATCATCAGGCATTTGTGGATTCAACAGGATTAAGTGCTTCTCCAGGAATAGGTCGCAGACTAATAATCGCACACATTGGCAGTGAATATGGTTTTGTAGAAAATGGGTTATTAGACTTTGTACCAAAGTCCACTAAAGAAATGGAAATTACCTATGATTTTCTTGAAAATTATTTTTCCGAGCTATTGGATTTTTTGCCAAATTCTGCAGTGGTTGTCTTGGATAATGTCAATTATCATTCAAAACTGATAGAAAAGTTACCGACGATGACATAGAAAAAAAAGGAGATTTTAAGGAGTGGCTGCAGAGCAAGAATATTTCTTTTGACGACACCATGCTGAAAACGGAATTACTGTAAATTGCAAAGCGTCACAAATTACATTATAAAAGATATGTAATTGACGAAATGGTGAAGGAAAAAGGAATAACTGTATTACGTTTGCCATCTTATAACTGTCAATTAAACCCTCTAATTATTACATAAGTTGTAGATTTTTTTATATCCAACAACTTTTTCATTTGACTTTGTTCAACAGGATGCATTCTTTAGTCACAAATCGCAAAAAACCATTTTCACCCCTAAAAACCACCCCTCCTATACCCCCTAATAGACGATTTTGGTTCGGAATGTTTTTTTTATTTATGTATGATGTCTTTGACTAAACTGTGCTATTACTTTGCTGTAAGAAAACATTTATTCTTTCAATCAGGTAATACGACTGGACTATAACACTGTTACTAATAAAAATCTGTTATTCTTAGATTATTCCTTATTTAAACTTAGAATAGTTATTCTAAGTATAAGCTTGGTATAAATTGTTCACTAATAAACTCGGAATAAATTCGGTATAACTATTCCCTCTTTATTCCAAAATAATGATTTGGCAACGTAGCAAAAGTCGACACAAGTACATGGAACACTGTAAAATTAAATGAAGTATGACAGTATGACTATTAAAAAAAAATAAAAAAGTTTGTCGTCGGGAATCGAACCCGCAGCAGCTGCGTGAGAAGCGAGTGCGTAAAACATTACACCACGAATGATTATGAATTATTTTAGATTTTTTGCTTTATAATTTAAAAAAATTTGGTTAAGAAAAGCTCTTTGAGGAATTGGTCGAAATTTACCTTACCTTGCAGGTTTTATTATAAAAATGTCTTTAACTGATCACTTTTTACTTATTTCTAGCAAAAAATAAATTAAAAATCTCTTTATTAGAGAATATTGTAAATGGGTATATTCTTTCTTTAAAAACTTTTCTTTTTCTTGTATTTTCCATATTTATATCTACATTTATTAAATTAATAACCTCCTCAACAGCTTCTACACCTTATCGCAAACATATTTTTTAGGTTATACTACACTTAAACAAGGCTTAGGGTAGGTATAACTTTATACCGAGTTTTTATTCCGAGTATAAGTTATTCCATATTTATTAGTAGACATTTTGCCTATTCTCGGTATAAAATATTTATTCTCGGTATAAATATTTATATTCCGTTTATTAGTAAGGCTGTTTATGTTTTTAGTAAGATCATTTGCACATAGTAAGGGTTGATATAATAAATTTCATTAATATTTCTATTTTCTTTTGTATAAAAATTCCCATTTTTTCGACGTGCCTACTTTAGCGTAGATTTTTTAAGCTAATAAAAATTCAACGGGGTTTAGTTATGATATTAGAGAGATATTGCAAATTCCGTTAGCGCATGCGGTGTGTTATTTACTCCGCGTTAAATATTACGTTTACGTCTTAACATTGTTTGGAGCAGTACACGTATTGCCATTATGTTTTGAGTGTTATTTACACGCTGTTTTATTTGTAACTAACCTCTATAAAACCATTGTGCTTTATTTTGATTGAGGATCTTCTGAACATGGATGAGGCATTTTAGATGATGCTGATGACGATGAAGTGGAGCAAGTGATTTTGCACAATATTTTCGGCGTGGTTAAAAATTTTTCTGTTGGGGCTGCTGAAGATAGATTTAATCAAAACAATATGCGGGCAGAAGATATAAAAATTAATTTCAGGTTCGAAACAGACGATATCTTCAGACTAGCTGTTGCCTTGCGTATACCAGAAGTAATCAGAACCCAAACACGCAATTCTGTTCCAGGTATGTTAACATATATGCAGTGAATTGAAATACTGAAATACAAATCAAATTCCTTTTTAGGTGTCATGGGACTATGTATTTTATTACTACCACAAATCATCTCAAGCAAACTACCTACAACTTAACCTCGAAAATAAAAACAAACACATCTGCCGCTTCCGATCAGCTACCGAATCTATCCGATTCAGTCCGAAGTAGGATAGCGCAACGTTTTACGTGAGGTGTTGTTCTGCCGTAAATAACGTGATGCGCTAACAGTATTACCGCAACGTGTCTCTCGAACTTATTCTGCGCATGCTCAACTGTCAATATAACGCCTGCGGTAATAACGCCGCACATGATTTGTCACAGCAATATCTCTCTATTATTTATCTTTCTCGGTTAAATTAGAATGCAGCGCTGGTTCTGTTTCAAGGGTGTGACTCATCGAGTTAAACAAAATTATGAAGCAAGAACGACTTGGCAATATTGTATTGTAAATTCATGACCTTCTTCACGTAGATTCTTGAGGTAAAAACCGGCAAGTGTTCAGTGATCATTTCGTTTAATCACTCACATCAAACTAAACGTAGTTTTTTGTTCCGTGACTCCATCAGACACGCTGTTCCGTGTGCTTTACGTTTTCCGGCGTTATTGTGGAAGTGCACATATGCGGATAGAATGTGAAATATCTTTTATAAATTATTATTACTGCAATTGTGAGCTTGGCCCAATTCTACAACCTTATCGTTTTTTTTGAAATTTTTTAGTGAACGATTCGATACTTTTAAATTGGTTTTTCGTTCGGATTTAATAGTTTGTGACTTTTTTTAATGTTTATGTGTTTTGTTTTGTTAATTTAATATTAGGTGAGTTCGATTTGTTTTAAATAAAATACATCGTGGTATATTGTTATTAAAAATACATTTAATCGTTTAGAAATTAATACAACTAGCGCAAAAAGTATCGCATGATTATTAAAATTGAATAAAAGTTGACAGTTAATACCAATATTTTTTAGAATATTTTAATAAGTACATTTATATCTTACATTATTTATATTGCATGATATTTATATCAGACAATACGATTAATATAAAGATTCCTGCTTTTATAAATCGCTCTATTTGATCAGTCTCTTTTAATGAAGTGTCCAGCTATTTATTTTTTCGTGTACACGATGAGTAATAAAAAGTGAAATTGATGAGTTAATTACCACTACCACAATAAACCAGAAATTTGGTGTGTTATTTATAATAATATTTATTTATCAACCAAACATTTTGTATATAAGCTACATCAAACATATTACAGCACCAAAAAGTGCTTAAATCAATTATACCTACTACAATAATAAATAAACAATAAAAAATTTACTAAAAAACCATATTAGTTCTTCTCTTATATCTATATTGTTTAAAGGTTGTAGTATTTGTTTATATTTGTATGTATAAAGGATTAAAATCAACAAATATAGTTTCCTGAAATTAAATATAATTGTTTACCGAAAATAAAGATTGGAAGATTATAAACGTGGTTTTTTCAGAAGTAGGTTTAAAAACCTTCTTCAAATTTTTGCATATTTGCCAAATGTGTGGCTCCCAAGATAAAACATTTTATCTAATTCATGATACCATAAAGGATAGTAGGTATAGTGCTAAGTAATCATATTGTTAAGATACCTAAATCTGTAGGTATTATAAAATTCTTAGAGCTTTACAAGCCATGTCAACCATGGATCGACTCCAAGTTTAGAAATGCCTTCAGGATCTAATACGACTAGGGGGAAAATAATAAAGTAACCTTACTTTGGGCACCTGAACATACCGGCATTGAGGGGAACGAAAAAAAGACCTTCTGGTCAGAAAAGGTGCTGAAGGAATATTTATTAGAGGCCTCAAAAACTGCTGACTATAAGCAGACAGGAGCTACGTATGATGAAAGGACTATTGATTGGACACAGTCGCCTTATTGGGCATAGTAAAATAATTGGATTGGCAGAGAGTGCGGACTGCAGATTCTGTCAGACTGAGGATAAAACGTCGGAGAGTGTAAAGATCAATAAATTTGGTCTGCATCAACTCGAGTCCAAGCACTTCATGGAAGTGTCGTCAACGACCCGGATGAGGTTTATTTTGTCTTGTCTTCTTGTCTTCTTGTCTTCTTGTCTTCTTGTCTTCTTGTCTTCTTGTCTTCTTGTCTTCTTGTCTTCTTGTCTTCTTGTCTTCTTGTCTTCTTGTCTTCTTGTCTTCTTGTCTTCTTGTCTTCTTGTCTTCTTGTCTTCTTGTCTTCTTGTCTTCTTGTCTTCTTGTCTTCTTGTCTTGTTTCGTAGAGGATCACTCGAGTATATAAGTATATGCTTTTGAGGAAAATGTTTTGCCATTTGCTCCAATCTATGAAGAAATTATTATTCTTTTGCAGGACAACGTTCACCCGCACTTTACTAGAGTAACTAGAATATCTTTAATAGGTTGTTATTCAAGTACTTAGTAGTTAATTCAGACCTAGATCCAATTGAACATACTTGGGACGACCTAAATAGAACTAGAGCTCGTAACATAGCTCTAGATAATTTTGACGAGCTAGAAAATCATTTAATGGAAAATGGGGAAATTTTAAATTTGGTATTTATAAAGGATATAATAAGAAAATGGAGAATGAGAGAAATTTATTGCTAGAGGTGGCAAAACCAGATACTATATTGTTAAAAGTATATGTGCAATTATTTATTTATTTTGTTACTTTGCCTATATTCTATACTTTCTAATTTTAATCAAATTTTATACATAATTTAAACCAAAATTTCCGTTAAAATTAAAAAATACTCATAATTCACTTGTGGTACTTTTTGTGATGAGGGTATTTGATAGTATATGATATATGTATTAATTAAAAAGTTTTAATTTAATAATAAATTGTCAATTTGATTAACACCCAAAAATCCAGGGTACGTTTATTGTTTATGCTATCTTTGCTTCGTGATATTGGTTGCTTAGTTCACATTTATATACATAGTATTTATTAAAGAAGAATTTATCCCTTGGATTTTTCATATAAAAACTGTCCAGTTTATAAAAGTGTATTGAATTCTGTAAATATTATTATTATTAGACCTTAAAAACCTTATAGATAATAGAAAGCAACGAATTATTATGAGAGTTAGTGGGAATCTGTTCTTACCAAAATTATACTTACAGGATATTTAAAAGATTTTTAATTCATAAAAGTTTTAATTTAACAGCATCTTATGAGAATCAAAAATTATATTGAAGGATCGCTAATGTTTTTTTAAATAATTAGATACAAAATATTAGTGATATTATAGTTAAATTTTACAATTTCACCAATTAGAACCTACTAGTTAAAATTTCCAATATAATTGATTTATTAGTGGGGAATGCAAAGTTATCTTCACAATATCTGTTATTAGACAGATATATTTTTTTTATGATCTTTGCTGGTAAGATTTAGGTATATACTTAAGAAAAGCAATTTACAATGCTCAATATAATCGATAGGAATCTGTTTTATTTGTCTGTTATGAAGAGAAATCTATAAGTGACGGTAATACATAAATATTTGTTTTCTAGAACCACTATCTAAGGCATCAAAAGATACCTTTTTACATAGTTTTAAGAATACAAACATTACACTTCTTGAAATTCGACTATTACTCGAATCAATGCAATTCTACACTAGTTAGTTTTGAGTGCCTCTGAAGATGCCTGGCTATCTCTCGAGCTACCTGAGAAAATATATAAGTATTATAAAAGAACCTTTTTTACTAAAAAATTTGTTTTTAAAAATAAAAAAAAAACATTAATATTACTGAAATAAATGTTCAAAATGTTCGCCGCGAATAAAATTTGTCTCACTAGACTTTTCTTTACCGAACGAAACTGTCAAGTATCTAGCAGAAAAAGAAGAAGACAAAGTCGATTCTACAATGTTTAATTAAAGTTTCTGAAACTCTTACAAGGACACCATCAGGCTGTAAAAATACCTAACAATATACTACTACTTTTTTTATACATCTTAATTTTACTCTTTACTTTTGTTAACTTCTTTCTCCCAATTACTAAGCCTAATTAATTGTAGATAATATTTCAACTTCTCTTTGATTTTTTAAAAATGTTTTTGCTTATAATATTGACAATTAATTGTTTTTTACTTACTGCATTACTTTGTGTAGTCAAGTAATAAATATTTTAATATTTTTGATCCATTTTATTTTTAGTATTATCTTTGTACTATTTATGATTTGATACAGGTTAAATTATATATGAATGAATGAATATAATGGGCGTGCTGGCTGATGCATGACAAGTAGACCCTTTTTGCAATATTCCAGGTTATCCCCGCTCCGTATTATCACTCGTTTGGTGCCTTCCCGAAATACCTCGACCTTCGTATGAAAGCCATGACTTCCCTTGAGGGAAGGTTGTGCAAGTCTTCCTCCTCGATTCTTCGCACACCAAAGATGTCTTATCTGAGTTGTACGTAAACCTAACAGATGCTCAGGCAGTGGCTTCCTGAGTTGTCCTGTAATAGTTCAGCTGCTTTGAGTATGGCAAATATTTCTGATTGGATTCTGGAAGCATTCTTTTCTCACTATTTTTGCTAATGAAGACGTCAAAGATACTGAACAGAGTGATTATAATGATGAAAAACTAAATAAAAACGCAAATTACTAATTCAAAATCGTTGTAATAAATGAACGATATATAAGTATCACAGAATGAGTTTTTCAAAGACTGTCTTAATAATAAGTACTAAAACAGTTGAATTGCTAATTTAAGCTCAAAAATCCATGCTGTATTCACCCCAATTTAATTGCTTACAATTTCTTTAAAACTGAAAACTGTACTGTGTACTTTCTTCGTTTCTATCAAATATCCATCTCGTTATTTATTATTTAAAAGCAATAATAGATTTGCATTATGCAGTTAACTTTCTTTGTGAAACATTGAATAACTTTCTATCGAAGATTCTTTTTTTTCTCTTCATTTTCATCTGCCATCTTGTAGGTACATTAATTTACCAAACAATTCATTTATTGTTTAACTTCTCAATAATATGATTAATATAACCAGAATATTATTCAGGTAATTAGGTTATGTGAAAATATGATGTAACATTTCGTCGCAACGTATTTAAATATCTGATATATATCTCGAACAATTTTTTGTCTATAACAGATTATTATTATCATTTTTGTAATGCACTATTTGCAATTTAATATTAAAATAACAAATTGCTGCGTTTAGGTAATTGCCGTCATAAGTTGTTTTATTTTTATAAAAAGATATTTTTGTAAAAAGATAATTATCATAGTTTATTACTAAACTCGTCAGAAAAAGTATCGCATAATTTTAAAAATTGAATTATGGTGTAAAATAAAATTTCACATTTTTCAGAATATTTTAATATGAGTGTATGGTATCCTTTAGATGTATAAAAGCCCAAAATATTCACAGTTTAAATCGCCTTTTTGTTGAAAAACAAAAAATGTATAAATTTTGATAAATCATTAATCAAATTTTAAAATTTCTTGTGTGCAGTACGTTTGTTTAATTTTTCATTTGGAAGTGTCTACAGGGGCAGTTGCCCCCCCCTAGAAGTTTGAACAAAATATATACAAATGTAAAACTAGATACTTCGAAAATCGACATTAATTTCTTAATCCATTTTAAAATTTCCTGCTACCACCGCACCACTCTTAAAAATTGAATTCTTCTCATTTGTTCTTCTAGAGAATTAAGGGTGGGAAGTGGGAAGATCATGCTGGTCGCTGTGCGATGGTGCTGTCTATGAGTCCACTGTTTGTCGTATTTGTGGACGCATCTTTCTTATTCCTTCGATAGATCGCACTGCAAAAAGACATCTACATCTAGCTACATTTCGCAACATGGATATAAAAAGTTTTTTGGTGAAATTAATTAATATTTTCAGCAAAATTTACTAGATAACTTGTGAGTGAATTATAAAATTTTGCGATTGGCAGGCAGAGTCTCGCCCCTTTGAGGTTAGTTTGTTAAAAAAGGGAATAGGTACTTATTTCCCTGGGATTTTGGTAACTACTATAAAAAATGGTACCTGACCTAACTCATTTATTATTTTGATTTGTAGTAAATTTGAAAAAAATATGCTAAGGGGAAAATAAACAAAATACAAGAAACGCCGCATGTTTCTACCGATTTTACCGTCAGAAACAATTTCCAATCACAGATCCTAATATTGGCGCATGTTCTTATGATAATTACACGATTGATCTGCCAAAACCAGGCTTATTCAAAGCTCTGGACTCAGATCCCGAACTTATCAAGGATGACGGCAATGAAAATGACATTGGACGATATGTCGGTCGAGCATCGTTATTATTGACCAAAAGGAAGGAAGAGTTGTTGGAAAACTATTGTTCCCCTTTTCCAAAATATGACTATGCAGACGACGCCAAACATTTAAAAAGAAAGTTCAATTATTCATGGTTACAAACGTACTCTCCATGTTTAGTCAATTCAAGGCACCAAAAAGGAGCGTTTTGTAAATATTGTATATTGTTCTCGCCAAATCCAAATTTTGTTCAAGGCGTATTAGGGCCATTCATTATGAGGCCATTTTACAGGTTCAAAGATATTCACGACCACTGCAAAAATTATATGGGAACCCATAAGATATGCAATTCAACAAGTACTCTCGTGTCATTACTACTATGAAGGGTACTAGCAGTATGTTTTATATACTAATTTTTCCATTACATTATCAACATCTTGCCCCCCTCTAGCTCATGGGCTCACGACGTCCTTGCTCAGCAATATGTTCCTGAAGTCATGGGAATCAACCAATCCAGCGTTTCTAGAATTTAGAGAAACTGGAAATTATAATCGAAAACCAGTTCTAGGACGTCTCAGGTGTACTATTCCTGCAGATGACCGTTATTTAATAATTCAGACTATGCGAAGAAAGAAGAAAAGATAATAATAAAAACGTTATTCATAAATCACTTATGCGATACTTTTTAAGAACATAAAACAATATAAATCTCGAAAAAGGTGTTATTCTAAAATTAAGTTGTTTGTCTTATCAACTAGGTCGTTCTAAAGTCGGAATTTTAGAAATTCTCTTTATTGGAATGATAGCTGTGATGAAACACAAGTTATTTATCTTTTACCCATATTGGAGAAGTACAAGATTTTTTTTTAAATAAATATACTACGTTGCGAAACATTCCCGAAGAAATCTTTTAGATTGTGTCTAACAACTAACGATTTTTAATAACAATACAAGCTTTCTAAACAATAGGCAAAGAGTCGTTTTTTTATAAACAAAACTACAATAATAATATATATTTGAATATCAAGTGATTATTGACATTTAAATTGCAAAAAAGAGTGGTAGTACTTGACCAACAACACGATCCGGTTATGCAATATTAAATACAACAATTCGGACCAAATTTAATTGGGCAGTTTTTTCTAATCCTTTCTAAATTAGAATTTTTATCTCTGTATGAAATAGTGTGTATTTTACTTTGTTATTATTGTAAATTTAGGTTCGAAACGTTTCTTCTGATAATTAATTTCCATTCCTGTCGGTTGTTCAATTATCCTTATGCAAAATTCTTCGCGCTTATCGTCCCTTCAATTCCTCCAATCCTCCAACCCACGTTTTTTTAGTATTCCTCCTTTACGTCTTGCTGGAGGTATCTATTCCACAGATTGTTTTCGAAGTCTTTGGTTTTTCCTTCGCTGGACGAGGTCTTTGTATGTCATCAGTTATTGTGCCCTCTATACTATGCATTGTCATATTTCTTCGTTGCTGATTCTCTCTGTCCTTGAAATTAAAAGTGTTTGTTTGCTTTTGAACTTCTTTGCTTTTAATTATGGATTCGTAAATGTCCCATATGGTATTTTAAACCTCTTCGTGCTTTTATTATTCTTGCATTGATTTCTTGGTCATCTTCTTCTTCTCTGCTAAATTTTGATCTCAAATATATAGTTGTTATGTCCTTGTTTTTAAGTTAGATTTTTCATACATAGAAGTTTAATGTGTTCCGTATTTACCACCAGTATTTCGTATATACAGTGTGGAAAAGACTAATGGAGTAAATTCATTATTTCGTTACTGTACATATTTATAGAAAATCCCGAAACATGTCAAATTTAAATTATAAATTCACATTCTCTAAATTGAAAATTTGATCCCTACCTTCAACCCCCCTTGAAAGACAGTTACAACCCCCAATTTTTTAACATTGTAACCTTTCACAGTTCCCAAAAAGGCAGGGACCCAATTTGTAACTACAAAACTCTCCAAAAGAGATCCCGGCTATGAGACCCTCTCCAGGGGGTGGTTCGACTCCAAGTTAATGCTCACCATGGGAAGGATTGGGATGCATAATTAATAAGGGCGTCACTATCTTTTTGTACGTTTTCTACCTATGTAACATTCTTAGAAAGAATTAGTGGGTGTGATTTTTAAAATTTTAAGGGTTAGAATATTCAAATAATTCGAAAAACAGTAGGCCGAGGAACAATTTTTTAATCCCTTGAATTTGAAGCAATAAATTTCAAAATTTAATTGGTTACATTTAACAAGAAATCATTACAGATATCCGGTGGATTAATAAAACATTATTTATAGCTTCTCAACAGTATTAAATGTGAATAAAACATATGTAATAAGTAGTCAATTATGCAAGCTCTTTATTTAAATGCGTTTGTTTATTATTCATATTATTTGTGTCAACGGCGGCAATTATGATGATGATACTAATTTTTTAACATTTTAATACCAATATTTTCTCAAAAATGTTGTGCAGTGATGCAATATTTTATGTAGCAAGCTAAAACTAATTGTAGATAAAGTCTTAAAAATTATTAATATTCTTATCTAAATTTATTTCTACACTTTAAATTTATTGTGAAAATGTACCAACCCCATTATGAAAACTAATGTTCCAAATAATGTTCAAAAAGCTTTTTTTTATAGAAGATTATTAAAAATAAATATTATTTTAGTGATAAAGAGATGAGATTTCTCTAAAAAGAGGTTTTAAAAACTGCTGAATACGAGCAGACAGGACCTACGTATGATGATAGGACTATTGATTGGACACAGTTGCCTTAGTGTGTATAAAGAGATGAGATCTCTCTAAAAAGAGGTCTTAAAAACTGCTGAATACGAGCAGACAGGACCTACGTATTATGATAGGACTACTGACTGGACACAGTCGCTTTAATGTGTATATGAAAACAATTGGACTGGCAGATACTGCGACCTGGATATTCTGTCAGGCTAAGGATAAAATAGTGGAGCATACTTTGTTAAAAAATAACAGGGGCAGCTCTAGAGGAGATACTGGGACTCCCTCCACTACAAAAATACATTTAACAGATACCTTGTAACTGCCACAGACAAACTGATAATTTAGTTGGTCATCTAGGGATACTGGAAAAAACATACTAGCATCCTTTAATCAACTGTTGGTAACCATGTAACCCGTTTGACTTACGGTTGAAGAAGTTGGACCAGAGCTGGAAGAGACTCCAAGACAGATGACAGAACTGGAGTGGAAGAGATAGGGCCAAACTTTTGGTTATCCAAATCCCTTGGTAACGTCCCAAATATCTTTCAGGTGGAGATACATGCTATAGACGTACAGTGCCAATGAGAGAATCTCAGGATTTAACTCGAAGGTTAAACATCCTCCCAGCTTTAAAGGCTTTCATAAAACATTATTTATAGCTTCGAAGAATAATGAACAGAATTCTCCACAGTATTAAATGTGGACAGTTCTTTTACAAAGCTAGTCTGGGTTTGTATAAGATCTCTTAAGAATATGACAAGAAACAATAAGGTTACTTTGATGAGGGTGCTAGCCTACAAAGGGAAATTGAGGATTAAGATAGAAAACTGAACGCAGGTATTTTCACTGAATATTGCCATGTGATGGACCACCTCACAATAATGGGCTAAAGAAAAGGAGGACCTTATACTATGCCACACTGTTCTGCAAATGGGTTATGTTTCTAGGTTTCTGTTAAATAAGAAGTGTGCCTTCTAGAAAGCTGATTAGCTTTGTTGGAAGTATTGGGGTTGTAGAGTTTAAATAGATTAAGGTAGACACAAAAGATCTTCGACACAAGATTTTTATAAAATAGAAATTTAAATAAAATGCAAATATTTTGACGCAATGGGTGGTATGAGATGAATGGTTCTTTTGGAATTTTAATTAGGAGCGGCACTGATTATTGCCATATTCGTTATAAAAAAAATCACTTCTATTCCTTCGGCGAGTTTAAGTAACCACATTTTTTACGCTGCAATTAACACGTTTTGCAATAATTTATTCTGTTTAATAGAATAAAAATACAAAATCTCGTTTTCATAGTTCGTTGAAGTATAAAAAAATCTAAAGTTTGGTTTTAACAATAAGCACGACCTTGTCGTTGCATAATTGAAAATTTTCTCGAGGAGCCACTTTCTCGATACATCTCAATTTCACGCGGACTAAAATCCAATTAATTAAAATGTCATTTCTCGATGACCAGCTGTTGCTTTAAGAAAAAATACAACTGTTGCCAGACGTTCATATAGTTAAAAAGTACTTGCAAAGTACTTAGAAATTATCTCGAGTTTTATTTACAGAAAAGTAATTGCCACAGTCGAAACTTGATTAATTTATACAGTTTAAGGCCAGTTAAAGGCGCCAATTTGTAAAAAAAGTTGTTGACATTAAAATTTTAAAGAATTTATTTAAATTGCCTGAAAAATTATTGTTATTTCAAACTTTAACACTATATTTACACAGAGTCCAACTTTTGATTTATTCAAAGAGTTAACAAACATGTTTTGTGTAAAAGTATACATTGTGGCCTAAAATATATTAGCATGTGTGTGTATCACAGGAGCAATAAAAGCCGTTTTCTTTCGGACCGGATCAGCTGATCACAACGCGTTATGTTTCATTTATCATGTTCTTTCGCTGTTCTTTCGCAGTTTGATGTTTGACAGTTGGCGGATCATGATTTGAAAATTTCTGAACATTCTGAACATTTAATTTTTATGATTACTTTGTTCGGATCGCGATATCCTAACCCTAGTTCTTTCGGACGACAATATTCACACAATATTGAAACATGTTCTTCTGAACAAACGGATCGTGATCTTGAAATCATGATTCGATTGAATAGCGAAAGAAAACGGCTAAGAACATGCCCAATGACGGCACTGGAGGCAATACTAAACCTTACACCTCTATATCTTCATGTAGAAAATGTAAGAAGAAGGACATTTCAAAGGATGGTCAGTAAAAGAAATGTAAGGCATTTGCCTAAAACACTTGAACATAATCCAAACTGGGAACTACCCCAGGACAGAATGTCAAAAAAACTTAAGCAAAAAAAGTCAATGGGATCCCACAGTAATATCACAGATAGGCAAGAACACAATCTTATGGTATACTGATGGGTCCAAAACTGAAAGAGGCACAGGGATAGGGATTTACGGACCTAGAACAAAGCACCTGCAGAGTTTAGGTTTACATCCTACCATTTTCTAAGCAGAAATTTACGCCATTGGAAAATGTGCGCAATTCAACATTGAGGTACATTAGGTACGTCTAAACTTGAATTTAAAGAAGTTAATGATCTTTTCGTTTATGAGACGATCTCTAAAATAACTTCAAATGCTATGGGCTGCGATAATTTAAATATAACATTAGTAAAACTATGTTTTCCTTTTATTATTGAATATATTACCCATATTATAAATTTCTGTTTGACAGAGAAAGTATTCCCAACGTTATGGGGTAGTGCTGTGGTTAAAGTGCTTCCAAAAAAATCAAACCCAACTGAATATAAAGATCTGAGGCCAATTAGTATCTTGCCAGTACTCTCTAAGGTATTCGAACGTGCTGTAGAAATGCAGCTCGTAAAACATGTGGAACATTTTAATATCTTGCCTAATGTTCAATCTGGATTTAGAAAGGGTTACAGCTGTACAACAGCTCTACTTCATGTTGTGGATGATGTAGTTAGAGCAACGGATAAGGGTCGTTGTACCGCTTTAATTTTGCTGGATTTCAGCAGGGCATTTGACACCATAAACCATAATTTATTATTAGCAATTTTGCAATATATTGGTTTGTCTCCTTCAGCTGTTGCTCTTTTTCAAAATTATTTTTCGGATAGAAATCAAAGGGTTCTGATTAACGGTACATTTTCTGATTATCTTCCTTTGCAGCGTGGCGTTCCTCAAGGTTCAATCTTAGGACCAATCTTATTTGCGATTTATTCATCCAATCTTATTAAATGTATAAAACATTGCCAAAATCATTTTTATGCAGATGATAGCCAAATTTATTATAGCTTCTTGCCTGAAGATGTTGAAAATGCATGTGCATTCATTAATAATGATGTATATAATTTTGTAAAGGGCGCAACTGATCATGGCTTGTTAATCAATACATCAATATCCAATGTCTTGTTATTTGGCCCTAAATCAAAAATTGATACCGTCAGTCAAAATTTTCATATTTCAATTAACGGTCAATCCATTCAAGTAAGAGAGGAAGCAAAGAGTCTTGGAGTTATACTAGATCGTAATCTTACTTTCGAAACTCATGTAAATATTTTAATTCAGCGTGCTTATTGTTCGTTAAAATTAATTTATGGTTTTAAGTTTTACCTACCCTTAAAAGTTAAACAGCTTTTGTGTGAAACACTTGTATTATCTAAATTTAATTATGCAGATTCTCTTTACGGCCCATTTCTTACTAATATTTATAGGAATAAGATACAGAAAGTCCAAAACTCATGTTTGAGGCTTATTTATGGAATAAGAAGACGCCAGAGAATTTCTTATAAGTTAAAAGACTCAGGTTGGTTAAATATGGAAGATAGAAGACTTCTACACTCTGCTACTCTTTATTTCAGAATAATCTCTGACAAAACGCCAGCCTATCTACACAGAAAAATTACATTTCGTACAGACGTCCATAACATTAATGTCAGATATAAGGGAACCCTTACTCCGCCAGCATTTAGAACTGAATTTTTTAGACGTTGCTTCAGTTACCAAATTTGCCATGTTTACAACAATATTCCACAGGAACACAAAGCATCTAAACTTACTTCATTTAAAAAGAAATTTAAAACGTTTTTATTAAATATCCATCATCTATGAAAAAGCTACCCACATACACATATTTTGTTTTTTTAAGGTTTACTAATTGTAATTTCTTCCTTGATTAGCAGTAGTTTACTCGTTTTTTTTCTCTTACCTGTATTTTTTATGGGTTAAGTGGAAGAGCAAGTTAACGGTTAGGTTTACCTAGTCGTTAAATTGAACTTCGCCCTTTGCTCTTATTTAATATTATTGTTAATTTTGTAATTATTTTTGTGGGGCAATAAAGACAATAATAATAATAAAAGAAATACTGCCGAACTATTATGTCTAAAAGTCAAGCAGCAAATAAACTCAGTTAACTCAACTCCAGCGATATAACATCTAAATTAGTCTTGGAGTGTCTAGAAAGACTGAACGAACTGGGCATGAATAACACAGTTACACTTCTATGGCTCCCTGGACACACGGGAATAGAAGGAAATGAAATGGCAGATACGCTTTCCAGAAGGGAAGCAAGTATGTCACTAATGAGACCTTAATCATTCTGTGGCATAGCTTCCAGTTCCATCCTCAATGAACTCAGTGGCATTGAGAATGTGGAAAAAATCGAACATTGGGAGAACCTACCAGGAATAAGTCAGGCAAAAGCCCCAAAAATGTCTGGGGTGAGCAAAAATAACCTAAGAATTCTTACAGGTATCTTAACGGGACACTGTAAACTGAGGACAACTACATAGACTGTGAAATGGAGGAGAAAAACTCAATACACATACTCACAGCATGTCTTGCCCTAGGAAATAAAAGAGCTCTACAACTTGGAGCACACGAAATAGAAGAGGATGACTTACCTAAGTTGATACCGATCGATATCCTAACTTTCATAAAGAAGATAGGATTAGAGGCGGTGCTTTAAATACAGGAAAACCCACCGACTAAGCAAGTAACACAGCACAATAGATCTCACAGGTCGCAGTAGACAACCTCTACATTACATCACATTACTAAATTCCTTGAGAAAAAAACGCGATGATAATATTACTAATATATTAATTTTCTTTCAACCCTCGTCCTTGTTCTTAGGACATCACCCACTAATTTGATGTCAATACTAGATTCGTTCCCTAACCCCTTTTATTATGTTGGCTAACTTGGTATTTCCGTTTTAAGCGACGGTTTTTCCTTATCGTTATCGTCTGTTAAGGTTTTTTGCTTAATTTTGTCTAGTATGGGTGTTCTTAAATTTTCCAGTGACCGCTTAGAAGTTGTTTTTTTCAGGATGTATTCTTGTTTGGGTAGCTAAGCTTTGACAATACAACCTTTTGTCCTTCTCTAGCACTTTTCGATATTTAATAACAATTTAGAAATTCCTAATGAAGTTGTATTTCATTAGCATGTGTCTGTTGACATTTTTAAGATGTCATCATCCAACTTTCTGATTTTTGAGTGCCCCTTAACATAAGTTGCCTTGTGGTCTGGTGATTTTTCCAGCTTGGTTATAGTTATCCTTGCTTCGCTCATTATTATACAATGTAGCGCTGGAAGGTACAGTAGTTTTTCTAACGTTGCCCCAGTTATTCCAATACAGTCCTAACCTTATTAGGCTAGCCTAGATCTATGGAGGATTCAAGTTCAAAAACCATGGACCGAGCAAACCTCTCTGGCCAGAAAATCAGCGATATGGTGGCATTTTATCACTGTTCTCTAAAGTATTCTAATTTTTTTATTATTTGTGTTATGGTTGATATATGTTAGTTATGCCAGTCATCTCAGCCTGTTTGTGGGCGCAACAGAGTCCATCTTCTCTGGAAGTAAAGTTTTCTTACCATAATAGTTTCATCATCTCTGTTACGTATTTACTTAGGTTTATATGTATATTTTTATTTTATACTAATTGTGAAAAGTCAAAATTAACAAGAAACTTCACATTTCAAAATGTCGAAACAAAACTAACTAAATATAGAATATAACAAGTTCTTAGACATCATAAAATCCTCTCTTGTAAATTTATAATATAAGTCTGTCTGGATTCTGGCGTAACCTAGTGCTTCTTCGCAACGTTGATGTAGGTTGTGCTATGGGTATCGCTGTGGTTACTGTTTCACTTTCAGATTGTTCTAGGAGTACCTCAGTTGTTTCATTTTCACTTTAGATTCTTCTGGTCTCTTAAGTACCTTAGTTGTCTCATTTTCACTTTTAGATTCTTCTGGTATCTTAGCGCTCAGCTTTTCCTCTACACTAGAATCATTAAAATGTGAAAACTCAGGTACCCATTGAAATTCGGGTGGGGTAGCTTTAGGAATTACTTTAGTAAAAGCAATTTGATTTACATGCCTCCTTACTATTCGATTGTGAACTTCAACTTTATAAATGAGAGAACTTTCTCGTTGTAGAATTTTACCAAATTCCCATAAACAGGTCTTTTTTTTATCATAATTCTTAACTCTGACCGTCTCACCTATCTTATATACAGGAATACTGGAATTTTGGATGGTTTCGAAGGGTTCTTGGAATCTAACTAAATCTAATTTTGTTCTTATTTCCCTTCCCATTAATAACTGAGCCGGTGATTGTTTTGTAGTTGAATGAGGAGTTTTTCGATACTGCATAAGAAAATTTTGAAGTTTCAGTTCTAAATCGGTAGATTCATTTCCCATTTTTTTAAGGGCTTCCTTCATTGTTCCTACATATCTCTCCACTTGGCCATTGGAAGCTGGATGGTAAGGAGCGGTAAATTTGTGAATTATTCCATTGATTTTAAGAAAATTTTTAAACTCAAAAGATGTAAAAGTACCTCCATTATCGCTTACTATGGTTACTGGTAATCCAAAACGTGCAAATACACTACGAAGAATTGAAATAGTTTTTGAAGTCTTCAAGGTATTTGTAGTAAAAATTTCTGGCCACTTTGAAAACGCATCACAAATAATTAAAAAGTATGCTCCTTGGAAAGGACCGGCAAAATCAATATGTAATCGTTGCCAGGGTTCTTTCGGAGTTTCCCAGCAATGAACAGGAATTTGAGCTGCAGACCGCTGCATAGACTGACAATGTAGACATTTTTTTGCCATATCCTCAATATCCAAATCAATCTTGGGCCACCAAACAAATGACCTAGCCAGAGCTTTCATTCTTACTATACCAGTATGCGCTTCGTGTAGTTCGTCTAAAATCCTTTTCCGTAACTTCTCTGGTATGACTATGCGAGATTCTTTAACAATGGTACCTTCGTTTAACGAAAATTCAACATCTCTTCCTTTGTACCCAAGTTCTTCAATCTTCCTCCCAGTTTGCAGACAATTATAAACTTTTTTTAACACTAAATCTCCCTGAGTTTCTTCCGCATTTTCACGATGAGTTACCGGCAAAGTGAGAATTTGTTGCAGCTGATAAATTGTAACGGAATCCATGGTATCATGTAGAGTTTCTGTAATATTTTGGGGTAATCTGGATAACGCATCGGCATTGGAATGTTTTTCTGTCGAACGGTACATAATTTCGTAGTTAAAACCTTGAAGAAATTGGGCATAATGTAGCATGCGTGTCGCAACTATATTAGGTAAATGTTTGGTAGGGTGAAAAATTGAAACTAACGGTTGATGGTCGGTGATCAGTATGAACGTTCTGCCATAACAATACTGGAAAAATTTATTGCAAGCCCAAAAAATTGACGTTGCCTCTTTGTCAATTTGGCTGTAGTTTTTCTCGGCTCTTGTAAGACTTCTTGAAGCAAAAGCAATGGGCCTTTCGCTACCATCTGGGAAAATGTGTGATAACACTGCTCCTAAACCTTTCGGGCTCGCGGGAACTTGGTTGTTTTGTAGAACTTTTGTAAGTGTACTCATCAAAGTTTTAAACTGTTCAGCATCCATTGTGCAAAGGTTTCATCCCATCCTCGTCGCCAATTTGTTACGTATTTACTTAGGTTTATATGTATATTTTTATTTTATAGTAATTGTGAAAAGTCAAAATTGACAAGAAACTTGTCGACATTTCAAAATGTCGAAACAAAACTAACTAAATATAGAATATAACAAGTTCTTAGACATCATAATCTCCACCTCTTTAATAAATAGGTATAGAAGTATGAGGTTCATCCCTTGTATGTAGTACTAACCCTTACTTTGTGGAAGTCTTATATGTATCTAGAATGCAGAAAACATAATGGTTACATTAGTTTATTCGAATACTATACTATGTTATCAGTAAACACAGTTTACTGATAGCGTGAAACGTATATTTAAAATATTAGTTTTGTACGCAATTTTCTGAAATTTAAAAATATCCACTTCAATTATCGAGCAGTATATTAATTCCTATACAAATACAAATTGAACGTTTTAATTGTTTAGATAACGAACTTTATTTAAAATGGCGTACAGTTTAGTTGATTCCTTTCTATTTCGTTATAATGAAGGTTTTATTAAACATGATACTCTTAAAGAAATGGAATATTTGCAGATACAAATCCGCGTTGGTTAACCTTACCACATATTTTAGTTCCGCCTGGTTAATTCTCTCTCCTAGCAAAAGGTTATGTACTTTCGAGTTGTTAAATTAATTATTATATATACTTTTAAAAAAATAACTTCCTAGATTTGAAAACAATAATCATATAACATGGGTGATGATGTAAGCATAATCCGAACAATGAGTATGTCAATTCTATAATAATAAAGCCATACGGCTGATATTTATTTTTTCATTTTATAGTTATTATAGTACAGTCAATCTTTCACGAAAAAATGACGTTTTTGGAAAATAATACCCTTGTCACTTTTTTTTGCAGAAATCCTTAGAGGGGCATCCCAAAAGCTTAACTTAAAAAATGCGGGATGGGGGGGGGGTTAAGTCAGTGGAAATTCAAAAAGTTTTTGGATTTGAAAACGGTAGGTTTTTGGAAAAATTTATAAAAGCAAAAAATGTTGGGAACAATATTGTCTACAACTTTTCTCATTGGGTCGATGCGCTACAATGAAAATTTGCTATAAATAGATGGCGCTGAAGTTTCAAAAAAGTGGTTTTTTTGCTTTTTGACACCGAAAAAGATTTTTTCCCCAAAACTGTCAATAAGAAAGTTATTCGTCTTAAAAATAACCACAAAATTCATATATAACATTTTCTCGTCTTATGTACCGTTTAGGAGTTATAGCATGTCAAACCCTTCGCTATTCATTTTACATGTTTTTCTACGAGCGCGACGTTATTGAATGGTGGGGAAAAACCGGTTTCTGAACATCTGCTCAGTGCGTACGCCTTATTCGTGTAGTTGTGTGCATGCCCTGGTAGTCGAAATAAATACCTCGAGTTGAAAAATTTACTCAGTGTGCAGCTAAAACGAAAGTAAATCTGTCTTCTTTACCGCCATCTCCAGACGCAGCTAAGTTCCATAGTCGACGCGTAAACCATCAAATTCAAACTTGGCTTGGCAACGACATGGAGCCCACTGAAGGTGGATTGGAACCGCTCAGAACTGACCTTGACCCAGCTCCAGACAATCTTTTGAAGCTAATAGCTTGCAGCTGCAAGACAAATAATTGTGGAGCAGCTTGCGGATGCCGAAAGGCAGGCCTGACGTGCTCAGTGGTTTGCAAGCACTGTAGCGAGGAAAATTGCAGCAACGTTCCAATTATTAAAGATGAGAATGACGACATTGAGAATATTGATCTGGAAATGAAGTAAGCAGTACAGATGAAATATCAATAACTAATTCACAAACCGAATCAAGTGGAACGGAAAGTCTTTCTACAGAACCACCGAAAAAAGGCAACGGCGGCATAAAAAAATAAGCAGCACGCAAATGTCATTGTACTTGCATAATGAAATACACAAATAAAGCATTTTTCTATTCTACCGAGCTATAATTCTATATAATAAAATATGCATTTTCATAGTTTTTCTTAAAACGAACAACTTTCTCATTGACAGTTTTGGGGAAAAAAAATTTTTTCGGTGTCAAAAAGCAAAAAAATCACTTCAGCACCATCTAATTATAGCAAATCTTCATTGTAGCGCATCGACCCAATGAGAAAAGTTGTAGACAATATTGTTCCCAACATTTTTTGCTTTTATCAACTTTTCCAAAAACCTACCGTATTCGAGATAAATCAAATCCAAAAACTTTTTGAATTTCCACTAACTTCCGACCCCCCCAAGGGTATTTTTTTTATTAAAAATGACAAATTGATTGTACCATTATTTTAATTCGGTAGTGCAACATTTTTTATTTACAGCAGAGGATTATTTCCATTTTATATTCTTTAAATATCCCAGTTAAATTTAACAATTGATTATTGAGATTGGTCCATACGGCTAACAATTTATCAATTGGGTCATTAAAATTTAAAACCGATTAAGGTAATCTCATAGACGTGAGTTAAAAATAATTTCACACTGGCCAATTTAAATAATATAATCGTTTCTATTTGGTTTGTTTTCTACAAATAATAGATTAATGGTTATTCAAATATGTATACCTCGTTTAAAAATATTACAAATTGTTATTTGTTTTATTATCAAAGAAATTCGATGTTCGTACAATAATAAATATTAATAATTCTGACATGGTCTACAGAAAAAGAATAATACGTTGAAGACGAATTAGAGCATTGCGAACTAATATTTAATTTGTGTTCTAATCTTAATTTTCTTAGACTTTTAACAATAAAAATTTAACGATTTCATAATATTGTTGTTACAATGTTTTCCCTTTGTTTCAGTTAATTGGCCATGAAGGGGTGGTTCGATGCATTTCGATGCGATGGTGGACCTACCCTTTACAACTTTCACAATCGAACTTCGGTGACTGGAGACGTTACTTTGATCACATTCCTAGCAACATTTAGTACGCTTTATGTCGCATTTTTAATTATTTATTTTGGAATTCGTAAAGAGGTAAGACAATTCTAAAACATTTTTTACTTATAATAATACAAAATTTCACACCATAAAATGAAAATGGAAAAATAATAATTAATCCAATCTGACGATTGTCACAAAGCCTCATAATTACTAGTTTAAACGTCTGCATCATCACAGAGTATATAATACAAACCAGAGTATCGACTCGCTGTCGGCACCTTTGATGTTTATAAGACTAGAGCGGCCATTTTTTGGGAGTATAAACCACAAAACAGAAAATTGGTTTTCTGTTTTGTGGTAACCAATATTTTGTTTTGTGGTATATGCTCAGGGTGGTACTAAAAAAATTGTTATTATAAATAAGACCCGTACTTGAAATTTTTCTTTATTGTTGAGATAATTGTTATTTTCAGAAAGTTTAGAAAAATAGAATTTGTTTTCAACAAGATTAATAATATTAACTAAACGTTGATTTATTTGTGTTTAAAAAAAGTAAAATTGGTTTTTTAGGTTAAATAATTACATATAAATAGAATTTCTACGCAAAATAAATGACCGAATATGTATGTCTTACATGCAATTTTCCTAGTTAGTAAGGAAGGATATAAAAAAAACCCATCAACAGCTTTAAAACTTATTTATTTCTCCAAATTAACAATTTTTCTTTATTTTTATTATTTTTAAAATTTCTGTTGATACTTTTAATGGTAGTGTACCTAAAACCTAACTTATCTATCTCTAAACCTAAAATATAATTTTTTCACATAGAGTAATGGAAAATGTGTACAAGGATGAATAAAAGTTTCATTACTACTAATATTTATTATAGTTTGAAGAACACGATATTTTATTGCCAATTCTTCAAATAGTTTTTCAAAAATGTTATTTAGTTTAGCAATAAATATAATAAAACTATTACCTGGCATTAAAATATTTCCATAGACACTATTATCTTTATTTCTATATGCTTTAAATAAAAAGAATAAAGCTGAATCATCTAAATTTTCAATGGATTTAGAATAATGCTCACATTGTATGTCGTTGTAAACATTTTTTTTATTAAATATCCACTTACAGAACACTGAGAAGTAGTATTTATTTTAATGTCATTTAATGTAAGTAACATTTATTCCGCATCTCCTTCGCAGTTTTTTGTACTTGAATTAAATAGTTTAATTCACTATTCCTCACAATACAAACGCTACCACTGATTTATTCACATACAACCAACTGCCTACCTTAACCAAAACTAACGGGGACGGCTATGGATACTCCCAAAGTGTCATGGCGATACCTGCAAATGAATGCTTACCCCCTCCATATAGAGTCGATACTCTGGTTTGTATTTTATACTCTGTGGCATCATATAGAAATATAACATATTTTTATTTGTCTGTGGTCTGTACGTTGAAGTTTCAGCGTTCTATGTCGTTTTAGCTGCCATAAAATTTCCATAGTAACGAGTCAAAATCAAGACATTTTATTGGTTAAAAAGTAGAGATGTGAAATTTTCGTATAATATCCCTCTATTGCATGAATTTTTCAACAACAACAAAAAATGTTATGTAATTTTTTTGTTGATGTTTAACTATCATAAATGCATAATAATAAAGGTTTTAACTAATTTTGGAAACATTTTTATCATTTTTGGGTAAAAAAAATAAGTGTGCCCAAATGGGAACAATATGCACAAATATTGTATTGAAAAAAATTTACATACAGTAAACATTGTGAAAGAAAAGATAATTCATAAAGAATAAAAATTATAACAAAGTATGGAAGTCCTTAAAACAGTTGCTTTTAGAATAAAAACATAAATGTACTTTACATTTCTCACATTTCACTCTTGACTTTCCTCTGCATTTTATCTTCTTGCACCTCTCCCTGTTTGAAGTCCACACTGGCCAGTGAGAAGACTGATCCGTCTGAATATAAATATTTGGTCTTGGTTCAATGCATAGCCTTTTTGATGGTTGTTCTGGAGTAGAACTTCTTGGTCGGCCTGCTTTTTTCTTCTGCAGAGAACCACTATTAGGTAGTTGTTCTGCCAAAATTGTTTTGAATGTCAGTAGTGGTATGATGTCATCTCTCTTTCCAGCTTGCTTTTTTATTCGCCTGTCTAACAGCCATGCGTTGACCACTACAACATCCAACATATGGTAAAAAATTCGGTGGTACCATTTCTTGCTTTTCACTTTGATTGGATATAATCCCAATAACGAGTCTTGGAGATCTACCCCACCCATATGTTTATTATACTCTCGGATTATATCAGGGCAATCAATTTCTTTTATGGCTCGTTCAGTACGAAAAAATCTTTTTACTTTGACTATCGGTGAAGTTCCGCAATAGTCTGAGATCAGAGATACAATTTTATTGTCAAACCACTGGGTTGCTTGTATGTCTGTATTTTTGTAGGTTGTGGCTTGTTCTTGAATGCTTCCTCTTCCTTGTTTTTTTCATTTCTTTCTCTGACAAACCTTTATAATTTGTTAGGCGATTTGTGCGAACTGTTGCAACAGAGTGTATTTCCCTATTTGCCAAATATGACACTAACGGAATACTTGAAAAATAATTATCATAGTAAAGTTTGTGGTGTTTGTTGGATGGAATTTCTCTGCTCATTCGTACTACAACATTACTAGCAGCCCCTAAATTTGGTTCATTTTGGATTTCTGTATAACCATATTTTCCAGCAAATAACTCAAAATTGTATGAAAATCCAGACACTCCGGACAGAGTCCACATTTTGTAGCCCCATTTATGTGGCTTCTTTGGATTATACGTCTTGAAAGTTGAACGTCCTTTGAAAGGTATAACTTGTTCATCACAAGATAAATGACCCCACTCTTGACCCATGCCCAGTGAGCACTTGGGTCAAGAAGTAGTTTACCTTTCCAAACTCTCGGTCCATCCACCCACTCCTACTCCCAATCGCCTTTTTTAATGCATCTCCATATCCTTCCCACCTTCTCTTCTTCCCACCTTCTCTTCTTCCTCTTCCATCTATTCCTGAACTTCCTCTTTTGTGGCATCCTTCCACCGTTGCCTCTTTGCCTTAACCATCAGGACCAAAGGGTATGACCTTGACAGCACGGCTGCTGCTATTGCACCCTCTGCCCTGTACCACTATCAACAAAATCCCCCTCTGCACCTACAGTAGTGGCTTTATCCTCGCATGGATCCCAGCATACCCTGCTCAATCGTCCTACCAACAACTCTCCTCTTCCATTCTTTCGGTCCTTTCAGATAGCACATCAATCTCCCCAACCATGCTGCTCATCACCCCCTTTCTGACACTATTAAACGCGTTCCCCACATCGAAGAACACTAGTAGTGCCAGATTCTTGTTTCTCCAGCTGCCCTCCCTAGCCTTTTCCGCCAAATCCACCACTCTATCTAGCACAAAACACAAAAAACAAGTGTTAATATACTATATTGTTTCATGTATTAAACAATCTAAGAATATTTATCTTGTATTCTTGTTTTCTTCCTTCAAATTTGTAATTCCTGGTTTTCTTAAGACCTCCTCTACCACTATTATAATTCTCATTATATGGCGTTGTCGCCATACAAGATCAAGGAATTTGATTCTTTGGTTCCTGTCTTGCTGAAGACCTCTTCTAGTGCTGTTATCTTTTTCCTATTGGTTGTCATCTATATTCTTACAGATAGTCAGGCAGCTTTAAAGGCTCTGAGTTCAGTCTTTCTTGTGAGTTGTACATTTTTGCATGACCTTGAAACATTTGCCATGCCGCTCGAAAAGTGACCTGCAAAACATGCTTTGCTTAATAATGTTTACTAATGGTTTTCGTTTTATCAATTTATTCTATGATATCTGGTTCATAAAATTATTGTTTTAAAATATATAGCATATATTTCTTTTCATTTTCTTTCTACATTTTTTTAAATTTCCTTTTTTATTATTTATTTACTTTTCTAAACAATTTTTCTTTCTAAGTATTTTACAGCTTTTATAGCTTCTAACTAACAATTCCAAAGTAAGTCCAATAACCTTAAAATTACTTTGTGCACTGCCCTGAAGTTTCCCAACTTTTTGCAAACTCTCTTCAACTTAACGTAGTTGATATTTAAGCGAAAATAGAGTTAAGAAACTTATAGAAACTTTAGTGTAAATTATATAAGAATGTCGACATTTTTTTATAACCTGTACCACTCTTTTAGCTTTTACTACATCAGGTTGTCATGAGATATTTTTAAATTTGTAAATACAATTAAATGTGGAATTCAAACTATTGTTGCTTTTACTAGACACAAAAATGTAATTTATTATCTTTTATTGTTTCTTGCTAAAGATTTAATCAGTAAAAATGCCATAAAAATATAATTAGTTTTAAAAAGTTTACATCACTTCTTTGTTAGGTTAGGTTATGTTAATACGGTTGTTCGGGATGGCACCCACATAGGCCAGAGGCTCGTTGTGATGCAGTATGGGGTGGTCACCACCCCCACCACTACTGTAAGAACCAGTGGCTGCTGTTGGTGAACCGACTGAAGGTTGTAGAGGCTGTAGTAAAAAAGCTGTCCCAGAGAAGAACATATTTTTCTGGATAGGGCAGGACAGTGACAGAGAAGGTGAACCATCTTGTCTTTTCCTCCTCCTCATCCATCAGTATCTACAGAAGTCGTTATGTTGTAGCATTCCCATACGTGCAGAATGGCGTTCTGCAAGCCAATGTCCAGTAATGGCCGCATTCGCGTTTCCAATATAATTCCTAGATGGGGATAAAATATCAGTGGTTCATCGCAGTTCCTGCACAAGCCATACCTGTCTCGACGAGGTATAGGAAGACTCCTCTCGCCATCCCAGGTTGGTTAGATGGAGTATAGCCACCTTTGAGGTCAGAAAGACTGAGTTTAGGGATTTGATAGTAGCTAGACTGTCAATTTCATTGGATTCAGATCTAGTTTGAAGTATTCGTTCGACTGTTTCATTTATAGTTACCATTTCCGGTTGAAGAACACTGCAGTGGTACACTCCTTCTTATATAGGTTTAGTGGGGTCAGGTGTAGGATCATTTCTAGGGATTTGGTTGGTGCTAGGGTGAGATCCCGTCATGAGAACGGCAGCTGGTCGCTGTACCATTCCCACCCTTTTTCGGTTGACCTCCATACACTGAGCAACTGGAATACATCTATAGGATCCAAAAAGTGACAACGGTGTGCTCTGGTTAACAATCGAGCAGTAACAGGCATCCTGAGTCTGATTCCAAAATTCTTTAATCTGTTTCTAACTGTATTGACAGATATTCTAACAGTGCGGACTCCCGAGAGAACATTTTGCAGTTGTCTGGTTGTAACATGACGATTTCGCAAAGTCTGAATTCTTAAATAACGGTCATCTGCAGGATTAGTACACCTGGGACGTCCTGGAACTGGTCTTCTATTAAAACTTCCAGTTTCTCTAAACCTTCTTTAGACTCTATAAACGCTGGATTGGTTGATTCCCATGACTTCAGCAACATATTGCGGAGATCGTCCATCTTCAACTAAAGCCACGATTTAAGCTGCTTGTTCTGAGGTTAAATAACTCATTTTTACTTAAAATGTTTCTAGACACTTCCAGATGAAAAATTAAACAAAGGTACTGCACACAAGAAATTTTAAAATGTAAATAATACTAATAGGATTTATCAAAATTTATTCATTTTTAGTTTTTCAACAAAAAGCCAATTTAAACTGTGAATATATTGGGCTTTTATCCATCTAAAGAATACCATACACTCATATTGAAATATTCTGAAAAATGTCATATTTTATTTTATGCGATACTTTTTGTGATGAGTGTACTTCTCGAATTGGTTATTTACAATTTCTAAAGCTATTTAGCTATTTTTGCGATAATATCCTCAGTTATCGCTGCTCTTCTTGTAATTTTTTCTTGTTTCATAGCTTTTTTCCGCTGCACCATATTTTTCTTATCACCAAAATAATCCTTTGATGTAAAGGATGTTCTCCAGAATAAAGTATTATAACTGGTATTCCATTTTTATGGTCCTTCAATCGTTTTTCTCCTCTATTACTTTCTCTTTAGAACGTTCTATTATTTATTACTTATTTTTATAATTCTTCTCACTCATCTTTTGGTGTTTTTTCATTAAAAACCTTTCTAGAATTCGAAACATTGTTTTCATGAGTATTACTTATTATATCCCCCTCCTGGTATAATTACTAAGAACTATATAATTAAAATTATATAAAACCTGATTTTTATCTTTTTAAAAAACATTTATTGAAAATAGTTTGTCTTGTATAATATGAGAATATTTAAAAGTATTATACCAAACCGGAGTAATTTTTTCTTGGCATTTACGGCCTTGAAATACCGGAAGCAACATCGTCTGGACCTCTCGCGCGCTGCGCTCGGCAATTATACGGACTTATAATTAACGATAGGAAGCTATTCATGGAGATCTGGTTCTTTTATAATTAATTCAATAACGTTGAAGGAGCCGCTAATTGACGAATGGACCTTGAAATATTAAAAGTCGACTGCCATTGTGTTTTACTTTATTATTGACGCGGATGTAGTTTTGTTAACGTACTGAGTTATGAGATTTGTGTAGGTGGAGGACAGCTCGGTCTGTTTCTAATGGAAATATATTTGTAGTAAATTTATTCGTAATTTAAAAGTACCTGTAGATATTGTTAGAAAAAGTTTCTAGTTTCTAGTTTAATCCGCATTCACGAAAGACGTCAAATATACTAAGTGACATAAAAATCCGAACACTCAGTTTAAATGTTTTTCTTTTTATAAAATTTTGTATAAGTACTTACTGAAGCATAATAAGTAAATGATAAAACTTTCAAAATGATTGCATTGCTTTAAAGCCCTTTTACATTTAATAATGTGTGGATGCACCCCGATGTGTTACGCATTCTCCAACGCACCTAGGCATGTTTCTGATCAGGTGGTCAATGTCCTCCTGTGGTATCTCATTTCAGATAACCACCAACTCCTTTCGAAGTTCTTATAGAGTCTGAGAAGGACGTTGCAAATTGAGCAATCTCCTACCCATCATATCCCACACATGCTCAATTGGGGATAAGTCTTGGTGCCCAAGGTAACCGTGTGACATCATTATATTGAAAGAAGTCTATTGTGACTCTTGCGACATGTGGTCGGGCATTATCTTGTTGGAAAGTTGGATTTGCCAGGGTGTCAAGATAGGGTAAAAGATGGGGTTCTAAAACTTCTTGGATATAACGCTGCGCGTTCATGTTACCTCTGATGAAGATTAAAGGTGATCTCGAATCATAAGCTATAGCATCCCAAACCATAACTCCAACATAACTGCCTTTCAACAAAAAACCGTGGATTTGTCCTTTCACCACGTCGTCTTCTAACCCTCGTTCGACCATCGTGCATACCTAAACAAAATTGAAACTCATCACTAAAGACAATAATGTTCCATTCCTGATCCCAGAGTGACCGTTCTCTGCACCACTCAAGGCGATTACGTCGGTGTTCTGGAGTTAAAGGCAGGACCGAGTGTGGTCGGTATGAAAACGTCTTTTTCGTCGGTAAACACTTCGCATGCCAATAGGTCGTCCGTGTTCTGCAAACCATTAATTTGCAATGGACCTGGTAGTGGAGAAACGGTCCCCTAAGGCTAATAATCTTAGGCGGCGATCTTCACGGTCTGTTGTTCTACGGGGGCGTCCAGAGCCCCTTGTTCTTTGCATACGGCCTTCTCGAAGCCATGCCTGACAACACCTACCCACGGTGTCTACACTTCTTTGCACTCTAACTGCAATTTCCCGAAAAGAAAATCCAGCTTCCCGAAGTTCCACTATATGACCCCTATCAAACTCACTAAGGGCCGTATTCATAGTCAATACTTAAGACTTCCTCATGCCTTAAGTTTTCCCTATGCACTATTTTGTGTTTCATAGTTCTATAAAGACGACTTGAGGGGCCCTTAAGAGTAAGGAAGCTTCGGAGGTACCTTAAGTCTACCTTGACTGAGTTTTGACTTGTTGTGGTTAGATTTTTAATATTAAAACGGTAGTTATGTGTTTTGTGATCGCTAGTTGTTGGAGATTTTTGTAATGGACTACGAAGATTTTATAGAATTTATAGAAATTGTTGATGCCGAAGAAGAAGCAGTAATAAGTCCTAAAAGATATATAAGAGAAAATAACCAACAAATTAGATATCTTTGTCATTTCATGACATCGTTCAAGCCTTAGACAAGCCTAATTGAAGAATAAATTTTAGTTGCTAAAAGTTTGCCATTTGGATATTGTTTCCTAGCTGTTGTGTATTTAGTTAGTTTGAAATTTTTTGTAGAAAAGTCATAATAAATTTGTACATCTGTCATTATATAAAAAGAATAGAAAATAATTATTAATTGACGAACTACGAACTATTTTCACTGTTACAAGAAAAACTATCACCATTCTATCACTAATCTAAGATTCAAGCTATGCCGAAAGTTGATATAAAACTGACAGAAAATGCGACATTGCCAAATGTAAGGGTCCCTTACGGAAGGAAGGTAAATAAACACACTATGAAACAGAAATTTCGAGGAAGACTTAAGGTCACCTTACCTGAGATACTCTTGAGTGTACCTTCAAGCGTCGACTATGAATACGGCCCTAAGTTAACGAAATCGTACAGGTCTCCGTACCCTAGGCATCGTTACCAATCGTAAAGAATGTCAAGAACCAAAATCCGCAAAATTTGGATCTTTACTACGGCTACAAAATTCATTTGTGGATTGATAGTGGATTTCAAAAAAAGCAGTATAAAAACCGGAATCTTCAACTGATAAGACTGAAAATTTTATCAATTGTTTATTTCAGTAAAATAATTAAATTCACCAAATTTTATTAAAATAAAATCATTTAAACTGGGTGGTCGGATTTTTATGTCACTTAGTATAGTAATTACAAAAAGACAGTTTTCTATTTTCTATAGTTGGGCGAGAAAATTTCGCACAAGACCCAGGAAATTTGGATCGAGATGAGGTTTTTTTGAATTTGCTTCGTTAGTTCTGAAGTAAAAATGTTTTTGGTTTTGGTGTCGCGATTTACTGGTGGTTTTTTGGGTCGCTCAGCACGATTTTGACACCGGCAACCCATCATGGAGGACCTGGTGCCCTAGACGATTTGGCTAGCAACTACATCTTTCTGATTTTCTATAGAATAATTTACCGAATCGCTTGAATTAAGTTTATTTTTTTCAAAAAGTTTTTTGTCTTTCTTAATAACTTCTGTCTATTTTTCTAATGTCAATATGAATTTATTGTTATTAACAGATTTTCTTTGTCTAACCTAACCTTCAACAGCTATTCGGTGAGTTATTCAATCGAAACTCAAGGCGATGACGTTTACAGTCGCGTCGTATGGGGTACCAGGTCGAACTGACTGTGTAAAGTGACCCAAAAAACCCCTAGAAAACAATTTTTTTAAATTTTTCTGTAAGTTAAATGGGTACTCCATTGATGATGTTTCTGGTGCCATCTTGACCTCTAGGTTTACTGGGGGCCAATTTGGTTAATTCCGGGTCCTAAAAAATGTTCGAGGCCAAATTTCGTATAGCTTGGGTGTCTTTTTTAGATCAAATATGAATTTTTTCTAACACTTGACAAAATTCACTAGAAAGAATGTACATTTTAATACACAAATGCAGTTTCAAGAGAAATGGAAAAAACCTCGTCTTGATTCAACTTTCTGTGCAAATTACATGGATTTTGATGATTTTAATATTCCAGTCTCAGTATACGATCCATAACTTACCGATCCATATTCTTATTTATGTTTCCTTGTTTATAAACAAAAATAAAGTTTTTTCTTGTCTTAAACTTATTAGTAGATAATAATATATCCGTTGCCTTGAATTTTCACATTCAGGACCTATTAAATCAGATAAATTGATGCGAAAACCTTTACAATAGAAGGTTAATAAATATAATTTACACCGATTAAATTATATTGAATGTTATAAAATAACTGCATGTACTCATTACATAAAAAAAAGTTCAGGAAGGATCTTTGCACAATTCGTTTACCAACAATTATTTCAAGATAATAATTGCTTTTAATTTGCACGCACGGTGGTGGTGTATCCGACAACAAGATTAATGATATTTATTACTTAATATTGTGAAAAATATTAGGTCAAATTAAGTATTAGATACTCACCTATAACACCTATAAGTATTTTAGTTAATAAGGAATTGAGATAATAATAGTAGCTAGTTAAAGATTCAAGATTTACATTTAGATTATGAAGTAAACTAGAACAGAGGTAAATACAAGTCAAAGTAGAAAATTTATAAATATTAACTTCGACATTTTATGTTTTTCTTTTTATTTATGCTCTTTTTGTAGGTGGGATAAATTATACACACTATGACTAACTACTAGATATCTATTTATTTACTAAAACATACATTTAAATTATTTAATTTATATACACTCAGTATAGCAATTCCAATTTATTTATACCACCATGATTAAACACTACTTAAGTACTCTTACATTTTATTTTTCGCTTTCCGCGCTTCCTAAGATCGTTAGATTATAACTGACTGCATTCGCGCTGCGAGTGGGCTTTTATATCCTTCCAATCCGTTCGGATGACGCCCGGAATTTCCAGGGCAGGCATTCTCAGGTCCTCGTTGGAGTAATATCGATGTCGTTGAATGTGAGGGGAGTGAATTTCACTGCCAAATCGATTCTCATGCCCTCTTCTCGCAAATGGATCGCTCCTGGCAAAGAGGAGCTTTATTTCACTCGATTTTATGTGTAAATAGACAATTATAGCCTATAATTTCTATTGAAGCAGTGTTTTGAAAATTGTAATTGTATATAAATAATTTATAATTGTAATCATATAAAAGATATTGTAGTAATAGGTAATGTTTTGTATATTAGACTGCTGGAAGAACTTGAGGAAGCTTAAGAGCTCCATAGAGTTGTTTTAAGGGACCCTCTCAAACAACCCATCAGTGATGAACAATTTAAAAAATATATTTCGGCTAACCAAACCAACTTTTAGATACGTCTTGGACATAATACGAATATATTTAGTTAAATCTGTAAAAACTACAGATTGGAATCCTGAATAAGTAGTAAGAACTGTTTTATTTTTAATTCAGTTTTGATTTATATAAATTAAAAATATGAAGGTGCTAGATAATTAATGAAATGTAATATACTATTGAAGTATAGGAATACTATTTAATTGGGAGGCTAATGTCTAGCACTCGGCCTTTGCTGTGGTATATATAACATTATTAACAAATTTCCCACTTAGTAGTTTTGATTTTTCTTGCAAATTTTCAACTAATGCCCTTTTTTGTTGCTCGCTTATTTTCGCCATATCACTATCAAAGGCACAAACAAAATATACACAAAACACCACATGAATAGAATTAAAATTTTTAAAAATATATACTATGTATATCTCCAAAACATGCATTCTGAATGCAGCAACTACTTCTTCAGGTGTCGAAAAACGTTGACTTCTCAGTTTGTTTTTTACGTACGGGAATAAAAAGAAGTCATTCGGTGCCAAGTCAGGACTATGCTGCGGATGACCCATCAAATCGAAATTTGGGGTGCTCAAAAATGCAATTGTTTCAGCCGATGTGTGGGAGCTCGCAATGTCGTGGTGAAGAGCGATCCGTCTTCGGCGGTTGGTTTACATTTCTTGGAAGACAACTGGCAAACAAATGGTTGTGTACCACTCAGAATTGAATGTTATACGTTGTTCTAGTGGTACGGTTGCGACATGTCCAGTTTTTCCGAAAAAACAGTCGACCATTTGCTTGAAAGTTCTTCGTGCGATAACAACTTTTGTTGGATTAGGCTCATATTGAACCTCCCATACAGTAGACTGCTGTTTTCTTTCGGGCTCATACGTGTAAATCCACGATTCATTATCTGCCACGAAGCACAGCGATCGTATTTTTTGAGCATTTCCTTCGATCAATCGACACGAGCCTTTGTTTGAGCGATTGAAAAATTGTGTGGGATCCCACGCAAACAAATTTTTTTGACCGTCAAATATTTATGCAATATTGAATGCTAATGCCTAAGTTTGTCTCAACCTCACGATAGGTCACATGACGATCTTGCAATATCCTTCGCGCACAGCATCAGTGGTTTTCGGAACAACTGATGTTGGACGACCTGCACGAAATTCGTCTTGGACTGAACTACGGCCACGATGGAATTCACCATACCATCGATAAACACTGGTCCTTGATAGAGCTTCATCGGCAAAAATTGAATTAAGTTCATCCATGCAGTGTTGCTGAGTTAATCCACGTCGAAAGTTGTAAAAAATAATCGTACGAAAATGTTCAAGATTTAATTTCATTTTTAGGCCGAGATTAATCTTGTAAACAACACAAATAGCGCTCGTATGTCAAATTGTTCTGAGTACGTATAACCTCAAAAATGTCCAACTTCACGATAGAGCTGTCAGTTGCCAGATTGCAAAACCAGGGTTGCCAAATCCCGAAATATAAAAGGCAACCCTCGTAATACTAAAACATAAATAAATTAATATAGGTTTGAATTTCTTATTTTATCCGTAAGTACATGTCAAGATATTATGAAAAACAATGTTGCCATACTGCAATGCCGATAAAACCGGTGTATTATACCCAGTGCATTCGCCATTATTTAGAGCTTAGATTAGCCATTGCCGGTGCTTGAGGTTCGCGAGTTCGTAACAATATCATTAAATTAATAATATGTTTAAATAACCCAAATAAACCTAAACATGAAGGATAAGAAAATGTAATTTTTAGTTTCTTCAAACCTGTTATTAACTGAACTTTACAAAAAACCACCCATATCTATTCTATTTCCTGAAGACTAATTACAGAATACAAAGAATGAGATAAATTTTAATTTAACGTAAATCATTAAAGTTTCTTTGATTATATTAATAATATGCATTTCCTAATTGTGGTGTAGTTGCATCTGATTTATAAGAACTAGTTCACAACGATGACATAACTCATGCGAAGTATTTTTTCAACCAACGGTAGCAGTACAAACTTCTGTGAATATGTAAATATATAAACAACAATAATTCTGGTCAAGGTTTATTTTGTTTGTAAATTAGTTAGTTTCTTTGTTTAATTGTATTGCATGTCTCTACAGAGTAGTTTGAGATGTTATTAATGCGGCAAAAGTACGTGTAGTAATGGCAATTAAAACCAGATTAAACTTATTGTTGCAATTTAATTTTGACATTAGCAGAACGAATTTTTATGCTTATAAGGCTAAACGACTGCATGTTTTAACGCAGAATTGACTGTTATTACCGAAGATAAGCAAAACTGTTCAAGATAAAACATTTTTGGGATTATATTTGAGTTTCATCACGTATAAACCGTATTTTGTTCGAATGGAAAATATTTAGAACCTGTCGACATGTGCTCCACAAAATTTTAATTGAATAAATACTATTAATATAAAATAACTTTAAGCACTAGTACTTCTTCTTATCAGGCCGTGTCCTGCCGAAGGTTGGAGATCCAAATGGAAAATGCAGCACGAAGGATTTCTGCAGACGAGCTTCTATTCTCTTTTCAGTCTTTGAATTTAGTGTCGAACTTCCACATCCTTAGAGTAGGAAAAAGAAGACGTATCATCTGATCATTCTGAGCTCCAAAATAAGGTCTAGTCTTGCATAAAACTTTTAAAAAATATTTCTCTTTTCTAGTGGCACTGGCTATTAGTGATAGCTCACAGATAATTTCTTGAGATCACTTATTCGATTAGTACTATTTTTTTTATGTTTTGCCCAATAATTGTTTTTTTTATATTTTAATGATCAATACTTATTGAAATTTTAGAGGTCTTGGTGCTTATGATGTAAAAAATATATAGTAATTGTTGTCTTCGCTTCACTCGTGCAATAAACTTCACCTTTGGGATTAAAAGATGCACTTTTGTCCCTTGGTATATAATATACTATTAATGACGTTTATAGAACTTGTAGAAATATTCACTTAACCTATATTAAATCGACTTCTAGACTAGCTAGTTAAATAATAGGTTCTTTTTGAGAGACTTAGAACAGAAAACTTTAGTCTCTTAACATTTCTTTAGGATATTTTACATTTATATTACAGAGATGTTTGATTTGGTTATATTATTAGCTATAGTCGAACCAATATTGGTGTAAAGCTGATTAGTAGGGGAACCCACGATGCTAAATCGGGATTTACTTGAGGAAATCGTCAGAATCTATATTTTTTGTTGCTCTCCTCCTCCTTTAGGTCACTCACGAATTGTCAGATTAGTGGAATATACACGTTTAAGGATGTAACTAACTCACCCTACCTTAATCTGACGCGCTCGAGAATTTTTTACCAATCTGATCCTTCATCCTTAAAGGACGGCCATATATAGGGCTCATATATTGTGGAAGTAGTTAACCGGGTACAAGGTATCCCCCTGTATATTAATATGCCGCGCTTCAGTAACCCCAGAAATCCCCGCTCTCTTGAATTTGTGATAAATCTTTTTTAGTTTTCCATAGATGTTTAGAATTATTTTTGATTTCTTCAATTTGAGCTTTGTAGTAGCTTTTTCAAAAGGTTAATTAATTTATTTCCATATATTTTATACTTATCTAATAGGTCAGTATCATGGGAATTTAGCAATACTTGTTTATACGTATTGTGTTTTGTAACTATTGATTTCATTAAATATGAAGTTATCGGTGGATTTCTTTTTCTATCAGAGTATTTCAATTTTTTATAGTATGTAGTTGTTTTTAAGGTTACTTATAAAATATTCTGTTGTAGTATTTTATATTCTATATACTTAATTCCATTGAAAAGGTTTATTTAAATCTTAGCATTTCTCATAGTTCTAAAACTTATTACTATTATTATTATTATTTGAAGTAGAAAATTGTAAATTTCGTGCAGACGTTCTAAACTATGCGGAATATTATTTCTCACTGTCATTCCCGTACTCATATCAAATTATATAAAATAAATAAAACACTAATCACGAGACCACCATATCTTACTTTATATTGAATATAATAAGGTTTCATAAAAATAAACATGTTGATATCTGTCAAAAAAAGATCAGTATAACTGTGCAATGATATTCCATTCCTTGGTACTTCCTCGTCCTTTTTCCACCTTTCAAATAGTTTTTTCAGATACGTTACCGGAAAACCAATCATATGAACACCAAAAATAGGGCGGAAAGTATTGTTTATCAACCCAAGGGCAGAAAATGCATAACGACACGATTTTTTTTATAGTAGCAATGAAAAAGTGTGTTATGGATTTCACATTTTGCAAAAATATAAACTTTGAGCAATTCTACAAAGTGAGAGATTATAACGCAAAAAGAAGAGGGCATTTTTAACAGAAGCGTCTGATTCTGAATACCTCGTGATGAAGACGAGCAAATACATAATAGTTTAAGACTTCCGATATGTTTACCAAATATTGATTTTGATTAAAATTCATTATTTTGTTACAGAAATGTTCAACGTTCTGCGCAGTAACATTAAGTCTATTTATAGGAGCAACTATTTTAAGTAAGTATGCTTTAAACCCTAAAAAAACTTAAATTGTTTTTTTTTAACACTTTTTGTTTCACAAATTCACTCTCTAACACGAAAAATATCCACTTATATAAAACTATGTTGGAGGATTATAGTTTAAATTGTAATCAACCTGTTTTGTTTGTGTATATTTTAATGTAAAGCAGAAGCCAAGGTCAATAAACTTTCAAATGCTTTTTCTTACCTTTTAGTTACTTTGTATGGATCAGCGTGGCATATATCAAAGTCATCAATAGTCAGCACATATCAGGCATTTTCAAAAGAACAATTGACAGCTGACATTGGTGTTTACGTAGGATTAAATCATGTAAATATAACGTTACAAGGTGAGATTCTTCATTTTATTACCTATCAAATTAACAATGCTCTAACTTTTTTTTTAAAGTCGAACGAATTGTAATAATATGTAAATTGGGTTCATAGACTTTTGGTAACCTTGAAAGTATATACAAAAACAGATATACAGTGTGTATAAAAAGTTGTAAGCCGATAAATTTCATTGTAAATTGTTTTAACTACTGTTCTAGTACCAGAGAGGGAATTAAAGCCGAGTTTCTGTAATTTACTTTTTAAATTTTAGTTCTGCAGTGAGCTGTTCACGAACTGTTTTTTTTGTTATTTTAATTTTTTTCTAATTTCCACATTTATCTCTAACCATGACTTTTTGATTTGGGTTTAAACTGTAATATTGCAATATCGTGATTTTTCTTTATTAGAATTTCATAAATATTTTTTATTATCCAAAAATGTCGTGTTTAATACTTTTTCATGTAATAAAGTAAATAATAAAAAGTTGATGTTATTAAATATTTAAAAATCCTTTAAATGAGTTTTAACTACATTTAGTCTAGATAACTGATGCATTATTTAAAAAAATATATTCTTTTTTGTATTAAAATTAAATTAAAATTTCCTTCCAAATTTGAAACACAATTACTAATCAAGCTGAGAATAATAAATTGACGTATCGAAGTTAGGTTAGGTTAGGTTAGGTTAGGTTAGGTTAGGTTAGGTTAGGTTAGGTTAGGTTAGGTTAGGTTACGTTAGGTTACATTTTGTTTGTTTGTATCCACCTGATGTTGATTAAGTAGTATTAAGGCTAGACCAAGTATGGAAGTAATAAGACATAACAATATTAAAGCCAAGATGTTATTATTTGTTTAAATAAAATGTTATATTTACCTGTTTTTTTAGCACCATTTACTAAGTAGTCAAACTTTTTTCCTGGAAATGAAATTTCGAAAACTTGGAAGACAAATAAAAGAGTTTTCTTTAAAACACGTCGTATACCCCAATATTTTTGGCGTCTAATATTCAATAGGTTACAAATAACATTAATTTATTTTGAATATTGTATGTATATAACATAAAACTGAAAATTGTTGATGTAAAAAAATAATAAATTCTAATAAAAATTTTATTTTTTAGCAAATTCTAGTAATAATTGGAGTGATATAGATTTTAACGAGCAGTTCGTCTGGAAGGACGCTCACCAGATGCACGCCAGTTTCAGAGAAGCCCTAATAAAGGGATTGCCCTTTCCCATTTTGACTGTAGCAGAATATTTTACTACGGGACAAGAAGGATTAGCTTGGGGTAGACAATATAGGACGGCAGGGTATTTCGCAATAATTATGCTTTGGTAAGGATTCAAACTATTGTAATCGTACGATAAATACTGAAAACTTTACGACACAAAAAGTCAAAACCATTAAATCTAACTTTAAAACCGTAAAATTTATTTGACACGATATTAAACGTTTATATCGGTAATTTATTCTTCTTTCACCGGCTATTTAGTTGCACAATATAACGTTTTGGTCATTATATTGTGTATATAATTTATAATAACAATTTTATTAATCTTTTGTGTTTAAATCCACAGTTGTTAGTTGTCGTGAGATAATTTACCAGATAATTTATTTAATAAAAGATTTTGTAACTTTTTGTTATAAAAATATTTATTTATTTATTTATTTATTTATTTATTTATTTATTTTTAACCAAACAGGCTAGATGCCTTATTACATGGTTAACAATAATGAATTACATCTATATTTATAAATTAATATTAATAACTAATAGTGATGATATTAAAAGTAAAATATATAATCACTAGAAAGTTGTTGAATGTATTATAGAGAGACAAACACCAAACATTCACACACACTGTGGTTAAGCGAGCGTTAAAACTTGATCTAAAATTAACTTATGAAACCTGGTTGCTGGTAAACACCAATCTATATTAGTTAAATTATTATAATTATTTACAATTTTTAGAATGATTATAAGCGGAGCTTTTGTTGTAATTAAAACCTTTGGTAAATTGAACATAAGGAATGTTCTAGTACATCGTCCAGGTACATTAAATGGTATCAAGGATAAAATTTCCGAACAATTAATTTTGTTATTGATAATTTTATATAAAAACATAATCGCATTTAAGTATCTTCTTTGTTCTAACGCTAATATTTTAAATTCTTGTCTAAGGCAAGTGGTTCTAACAGTATTATAATCGGGCCATTTTTTATACTTTCGTAAATACAAATATCTAAGAAATTTATTTTGAACTTTTTCAATGCGACTTAAATTTTGAGCGGATTCAGTAAACCATTGGATACTTGCAAACTCTAACTTTGTTCTCACTAAAGTAAAATACAGAAGTTTTATTGTCGTAATGTTAGTAAAAAATTTAGTTTGTCTCATAATAAATCCCAATAGTTTATTAGCCGAAGAAACTATATTACTAATATGCAAATTAAATGAGAACATGCAATTGTATGAAACACCAAGATCCTTAGTTTCGGTACATCGTCTCAATGTTTCTCCTCCCATATCATAACTAAAAACGTTTCCTTTATATCTAACAATAAATCTTCTATTCTCTAAATAATTTTTCATCAAATTACCCGATCAAAAGCCTTTTGAAAGTCGGTGAAAACAGTGTCAATTTATATTGGTTCAATTAAATTTATTTTAAACGATTGAATGAAACAAAAAAAACAAAAGTAAATCACTTAATACAATTAAAAACTCGTAAATATAACAAGAGGACCTTGTTTGTGTTTTTTTTTATAACAAACAACGCCTTGAACATTTAATTTACATATATTTTAATTCCTTTCTACATAATATACATTTTTTTATACAATTTTGTGTCAAGAATTTCTTAGATCTCCCGTATATTCTAAACGCATCGAGGTTATTCTGTTGTAGGACTTCGTTTGTGACTTGGGTATTGATGAATCTAATGTTAATAGTGGTACCTCGGTACGGAGCACTACTGATGACCTTGTGCGGGTTCCTTCTTCTATCTACGGTATGCGGATACTTCGGAATGTTACCAGAACCCCCGTTGGTCATCTACGTCGACGGAACCAAAATCAATTTTTCGTTCGGATGGTGTTACTGGTTGGTGCTTACAGCAGGTTAAGTCTTTCAAAAAATGTCAACATTTTACCGGAACAGATTGTAATTAAGTTAAATTTTTTTTGTTTGTAGGTGGCGTTTGCTTATTAGCAGGTGTCGTTATTACGACTGTAGAAATAATCAACCCTCACAGTTTTTCGACGATTCTAGAAGTAGATTACGACACGCCATTCGACAGACATATAATTATAGAAGACAGCAGAGGCAAGAGATTCGAGAAGAAGAAATTCGATAACAACCCTGAAACTCCGAATTCTCTCGGTAAAATCCTTAGGTGAGTGTAACAATAGTTACAGCAAATATTTGGTTACGTTTTGTCAATAATAATTAATAAACAACAAATAGTTATATAAAAGAAAATAAGAAGTGGGATAAAATAATTTCCAGATTTTCTGGTACAAAGGACTCCTTTAGCCTAATCTTTGGATCCGATTCCTTCGTAGGCTTAAGTCAGCCATTACTAACTTATTTGTGTCACACATCCATCTATTTAGAGAGAAATGGGACGAAAAAGAAGGCTGTAGACTTTCAAATGAGTTATTCAGCCCCTCAACCCGTCCAAATAGTACTCGGCGCATTTCTCTGCAAAATAGTTGTTTACGAAGGTGATGGCCTCCTCATTCGACGAAAATCTCTGTCCTCTGAGAGTCACTTTTAGCTTAGGGAACAAAAAAAAGTTGCTTGGGGCTAGATCTGGCGAGTAAGGAGGGTGGTCAAGCAGTTCAAACCGTAATTCGTGGATTTTCGCCATGGCAACCGCTGAGGTGTGAGACGGCGCATTGTATTGGTGAAACAAAATTGTTTTTTCTGCAAATGTGGCAGTTTTACCGCAATTTCTGCCTTCAGCTTGTCAAGTAATGATGCGTAGTATGCTTCTGTAATGGTTTTTCCTTTTTGAAGATAATCAATTAAGATAACTCCATGGCTATCTCCGAAAAGCAGTTGCCATCACTTTCCCAGCCGAAGGAACAACCTTTGCTTTTTTTGGAGCCGATTCCCCCTTCGCAGTCCATTATTTTGACTGTGTTTTTGTTTATGAAGTATAATGGCGTATCCAAGTTTCATCTACAGTAATTAATCGGCGCCAAAACTCTTATTTATTGCACCTAAACTGCGCCAACAGAGAGTTGGAAATGTTCATTCGAACACGTTTTTGGTCCAAAGTGAGCAAACGCGGCACCCAACGCGCGGACAGCTTTCTCATGCCTAAATCTTGATTCAATATGTGACAAACAAGTTCTTTGGACATGTTTATAGCGTCTGCTATCTCTCTAATTTTAATTCGACGGTTGTCCAGCACCATTTGGTGAACTTGAGCGATATTATCGTCAGTGGTTGCAGTTTTTGGACGTCCCGAACGTTCATCGTCACCCAAGCTGGTACGGCCACGTTTAAATTCAGCATCCCAAAATTTCACGGTGGTAAATGATGGTGCAGAGTCCCCGTACACAGCGTCCAGCTCCTCTTTGATTTGCGTAGGCGTATTGCCTTTCAAAAACAAATATTTAATGACAGCTCGATAATCGATTTTTTCCATTTTCATAAAAACAGTCACATCGACTTACTCAAATGATCGTCAAACAACAACTGCGCGTCCAAAATGGCTGAAATTTTAGTGGGTACCTTTCAAAGCATTCGCAAAAACCTTCCCCAGCTTTTGTTTACGAGTACTGCCAACTTATGTTGAGGTCGGAAACTTTTCAGACAACCCTCGTATAGCCAAAATATTCCTAAAACTTACCAGGAAAAATCTTAAACTAGTGACAGAGATTACTATGGGTCATCCAAATCACCTACATATTATAAAAATATACAGAAGATGTGAATAAAAAGAAGAAACCGTCAAGCATATCCTGTGTAACTGCTTGAGTCTTATTTTAGCTAAAAGGAAATCTTACCTTAATGAGTACTGGCCCACACGAGAGACCCTTCTGAAGGGGGCCTAGTTCAAATCGATATGTGAAACGACGGATTAAAGGAGCTGGTTCAGGAGGAAGCACAATGGACCTAGGGTCTAAGAGTGGAAGAAGCATTTGAGCTTCACCTTCCTCATTTTACACATTTTATGATTTTGAAATATCTTGGGATATAAGTTATACATAGTCTGGCTATTAAATAACGAGACTGCTTATGAAAAAGAGTTTTATTTTAAAAATTATTCTACAATGGAATGTTCCCCTTCAATATACTCCCCTTCCCTCGCCACACACCGTTCCATTCGTTTTTTCCATTGGTCAAAGCAATGCTGGAAGTTTTCTTTTTTTAAAGCATTTAGGAGTTCCGCAGATTTTCGCTTCACCTCTTTCTTCGTTTCGAACCGGGTTCTTTTTAAGGCAGATTTGGACGTAGTTATGCAAAAAGGAACCAAACGACAAACATGCATTTCTGAATAATTGATGGCCAAAGTTATTCGAGGATAATAAAATCGGTATTAAAGAAATGAGTATTTTACTTGCACTATTATCCACTTTTCTGCTTGGGATTTATGATCTGTCAGTTAGTTCATCCTTTTGTATTGAATTTTTTTTGTTTTTGTAAATTTCGCTTGGTTCTTTTTTGCATAACTACATCCATTTGATCTCGGGAAACAGGAAAAAGTCACAGGGTGCTAAATCAGGCGAAAACGGAGCTTGTTTGGAGCACTGGAATGCCTCTAGCAGCTTCAAAGGCAGCGCGTTATGGGCAGGTGCGTTGTCTTGGTGCAAGATCCACGATTTGTTTTTCCACAACTCCGGCCGTTTCTTACGAACTCGCTCTCGCAGCTTTGCCAAAACTTTCAAATAGTTTTGTTTACAGTTTGATCCTCTGGAACCCATTCAGTCATCTCGATGCCGTTGATGTCGAAAAAAACGATTAGCATGGCTTTAAATTTTGATTTCGACATCCTTGCTTTTTTAACTCTCGGCGATGCAGGAGTTCTCCAGTGCATGGATTGACGCTTAGTTTCAACATCGTATTGGCATATCCAGGTTTCATCGCAAGTGAGGATGTTTTCCATCAATTCAGGCTCTTCATCTAACCTCTGAAGAAAATCTGCAGAGCTTTTGGTCCAGGGTCAAATATTTTGGGACCAACTTTCTGCATGTTCAATTCGCCATGTAAAATTTTTCTGACAGTTTCTTTATCGGCGTTTACAGTCTCAGCAATCATCCGAATGCTCATACGACGATCTCCGCGCACAATTTCATTTATTCACTGTTTGCAGAGTTGAAACAGAGACAGGTCGACCTGGATGTTGGTCATCTTCAGTGCTCTCTCGACCTTCAGAAAACCTTTTTATACCATTCGAAAACACGCGCACGAGATAGAGAATTCTCACCATAGGCCTCTTTCAACAACTTATAGCACTCAGTGGAAGTTTTTTTTTTTAATTTAACGAGAAATTTCGTGTTTTTCGTCACACATTGTTATCGGCACGAAAAAAAAACACGTTCGTTTCTAACTTCTACAGAAAAATTAATACTACAGCGCGACAAAAACGTGTTTTGGTACTGTAGTAGACACTTCCAGCTATCTAACGCTGCATTCGTCTAGAAATTAAAAATTAGCTCAGGTTACATAAACTAGATATTCAAACAATAGGTGGTTGCATTGAATAGGAAAAGCTTGGATCAGCAGTGCAAGATTTCTAAAGCCGTAGCAGTTCCAAGAAGTTGTTAGTCTTTTGCAAACCCATAGTTGCTGACCAGTGTTTTTACACGGACGGCTCTAAGGCCTAGAGAGCTGGGGTACGTGGAGGGAAGCCAAAAGTGAATCTGAGCCAGAACTTGGGTAATCTATCCACAATTTACCGGGCAAAGGCTTTTGCAATGGAGATGTGTCTGAAGATGCCTTCAGGATCTAAAACGTCTTGAGGAAAATAACAAAGTAACCTTACTTTGGGCACCTGGGCATACTGGTATTGAAGGAATATTTATACTCAAATGCATTTATAAGAGATCTCTCTAAAAAGAGGTCTCAAGAGCTGCTGAATATGAGCAGACAGGACCTATGATTATGATAGGACTACTTGCTGGACACAGTCGCCATTATGGGCATATGAAAATAATTGGACTGGCAGAGAGTGCGGACTGCCGAGGGCTCGAGAGAATAGGGATCAATTAATTTGGTCTGCATCAATTCGAACCCAAGGACTCCATGGAAGTGTCGCCAACGACCCTGATGAGCGTCATCAGATGCATAGGGCTTATAGAACGACTATAACCTAGGATTGGGCCACAATAGATCCTTCAGGTCGCAGTGGGAGGGACGTTGAACTACCACTCACTCACAACCAAACCTAGCCTAACCTACCATACCCATAGTTTCTTTTACGTTTTGTTATTTTGTGTAGGGACTAACTTGAAACATTTCGCAGCTGGCGATTATGGAACTTAATTTGTATATTTTTTCCCTCGGGGGTTTTATTTTCCTAGTTAGCTCCTAATGTACTCGTTTTTTTAAATTTGTACATTTTGATCTATTTTATTTTTGATCCTTAATAAGAAAAAAGCTTCTTTTTTGGTTTCAAATTAAAACTTTTTCGGATGAGGTCTCTCATTATTTTCAGAGCCTCAAAGAGGATGCATTCTCAGACTATACAATAAGACTTGGCGTTTCTCTATACCTCCATCTCTCCCTTTGCCGTAAAAACCAGACACACATCATCTGCATACACCGTAATCTCTTATCCATCTTCAGATACTATCTCGCAAACACTCACTTCCAAAGATTCGGTCCCAGTACCGATCCCTGAGGCACTATCACCTACGAATATACTATAACCCTAGCGATCAGGTAATTCTATACTAAATTTACCAACCCCTCACCCACTTCAAGCCTTAACAACACGCTCAACACCGCCTTCTTACTGGCACTATTAAACGCGTTCCCCACATCAAAGAGATCCAGTTTCTCGTTTCTCCTGCTGCTCTTCCTACCCCTAAAACTCATGCTGGTTTTCTCTAAATCCCCATTTTTCCTTTCTTCTTCCTTAATCCTAATCTTTATTATTCCCTCCACCACTTTACTCATACCACACAGGTCTGATAGGCCTATACTCAGTAATATCACTTTGGACACCTTCCATACTTCCGGGAATTCTTTCTCCGTCAGTACCTTGTTGAAAAACTCCTAGAAATACTTCACATTTTCCTCCAATTAGATGTTTCAAGGTATCCACTAAATTTTTCTCTTTGATTATAAATAAATATGTTCTTCTTCCTTTTAAGTTTTGTTTTAAATTTAGTATAAAGAAATTGATTTTAGAGATAAGTTATTCTTTTTCATGAAAGTATAAGTATAAATTTTATAGACTGAGGTGTTAAAAAAGTCGCAGGTCAATGATATTAGTAGTTAAAGCAGCTAGTTTTGTGGCAAAATGTCCGTTTCTCCAAAATTTAACTGTTTGTTTAATAAGAGTATTATTTTCAAGTGATATTACATTTTAATTATCATAGCATAGAACTAGTTTTGGTGTTATTGATGTCTGACTTTAATTTATTATTAAAATCATGTTTTAGGAGGTTAAATTCTAAAAATCGTGACGAATCCATTGAGAATAAACATAATGTGTCAAAAGCGAATCAAGAATTCCGATTGGAACCGAGTCCATGGAAATATCCATACAAAAAGAACGGTTCTCCATCAGTATCTATAATATCATCGACAGTATCCATACCAGCTTCAGCAGAATCTCCAGTGTATAAAAATGCGTTAAGGTAAATGATTAAATAGTTTAAATATAACTTGTTTCGGTCCTTGGACCATTATCAGGCTGTATTTGTAGGTTAATTGTTAATGTAAATGTTAATTTAAACTACACACTCATCAGACTCTATCTTCGTTGATAGCTTCTGATTTTCTGTTTTCTTCTTCTTTCTACTTCATAACTCTCTTATTTATCGATGTTTAAGTTTTAAAATTTCATAAATTAAAATGCACTTTCTGTAGTCTACACATACAGCCTGATGATGATCCAAGGAACCAAATATGTCGCATTTACAGAACCAGAACAGGGTTGGCAGAAAGCCACCAAAAGCACTAGAAGTTGGTAAAAGGTTGCAGACAGGCGAAGGATTCTTCTCGATCTATTGCAGCAGATGCTCTCTGAATATGTGGGAAAAACCTTAGAGACTTTATGGGTTTGCAAATAGGTTACTGGTTGTTTCATAAACATCTATGCAGATTGGGAGTTGTAGGTCAAGGTACACTCTGTGTAGGAAATAGTGTTGCCGGCAGAACACGCCCCAAACATGCGCGATATCTTATCTTGTATATTTGTATCATGAAGGCAAACTATATATAAATTCACTATAATTATAAAACCATAATAAAAGAATGTTAATAATACATACAGAATAAAACAGGGAATAGAATATTGAAATTTATAACATTTTTAATTTTTACCCTAGATAAATAATTGACACATTTCATACAGTTGACGGTTTCAAATTACAAATTTAGGACAGAAAACACAGACCGCAAAGTGTATCTCTTTACCTACGAATAAATAATAAAAAGGAAGGAGTATAATACGATTTGACGATGTCCGCAATGGTTCTTGCATATGGCTGACTTGAAGTTTCCGTTTACCAGTGGTGTCACACACAGGGTATTATAAATTTATGTCTCGTATTAATATTAAAAAAAAATAACCGTTTTCCGCTTGTTATTATCTGTACAGTAATATACATTGTCATAAAGTTGTAGAAATATAAATTTAGATTAAAAACTTCTAAGCAGGTAATTATAAATAGTTGACTTAGTTGGTTTATATAAAAAATAAAGGGACGTCTATGATAACAATGTGGTTGTCATTAAAATGTTTTATTTATTTTTTATAATTCAGATAAATAGAACCCTACAGATGAAAAGTAATTCCCATTCAAGAGTTGGGTTAACTACTTAAATCAGAAAATAATATATAAAACAGTATGAAAAAACTATACATGTCAAATGTCACGATTCGAATGAGTCATATTTGGTTCTTCAATATGGCCGACTTCCGTCGTGATTATTTTCTAGATTGAAATATGACAACGTTCCTTCCTTTCTATTCTTTATTCGTAGCTCTTTACTTCGTGGCAGAAACACAGGACAAAAATAAGGACAGAGATCTATAGAAAACCACTTTTAACCTAAAAATATTGACAGGCAAGCTACAGTCAGCTTAAAATTGTGTTCTCTGCAGTCAGCCATAGGTTGGGCAATGAAATATACAGGAATTTTCAGAAAATGTTTGATAAGTATTAAATATAAAATAGTCTATTGCCGCTATTCCGCTTCCGACGAAAAATGTCGCAACAAATAGCGAAATTTCGCTACCGCCGGCAACACTGGAAGGAAATGTGAGAACGCCAAGGAAACAGCGGAACATCTCATTTTATACTGCCTTGCTCTAATACGAAGCAGAGGGGCGATCACTTTAGGCATAAGAGAATGAGAACTAATGTTAAGCGATTTATACAGTTTGCAGAAAAATCTAGGACTAGAGACATATAAATGAGCTGTGATTAGGGGCACAATAAGTTCTTAGAGGTGGACCATCTTCTCAAATAAAAGTAGGAAACATCTTAAAGGCTTTTGATATCACTATTGTTTCATTTTAGTTGTTAAATTAATTACTTTTGCCTTAAATATTTTTTTTTTTTTAAATTTAACTATAAATATTTTGTTACAGATATGTGCATGGTCCAAACAAAGTAGAGTCAGTGTCAATGTGGTGATATATTTTTTCAACGTTAAGTGCAATCAATCGACTATTTTTAAAGTGATTTTATTGTGATACGTCATTAAAATGGCCATATTTATTATGTTCTAGTTTTTAAAATTACTGTAATTTAATTTTAATTTATTTGATCGAAAAAGAAAACAAAATTTTGTATTGGTTTTATTTGATATCCCAAGGTAACTTTTTTACTGTAAAATAACCATAAAGAAACAAATGCAAAGCCCACAAGTTGATACATTTTTTCGTCATGATAGTACAATGACAGATTAAATATACTAAGTGACATAAAAATCCGAACACCCAGTTTAAATGATTTTATTTTTATAAAATTTTGTATAAATAATTACTGAAGCATAATAAGTAAATGATAAAAATTTCAAAATGATTGCATTACTTTAAAGCTTTAAAGCTCACCAATTCCTCTCGAAGTTGTTCTAGAGTCTGAGGAGAACGTTGGAAATTGAGCAACCTCCTACCCATCATATCCCACACTTGCTCAATTGGTGATAAGTCGGTAGATCTTGGTGGCCAAGGTAATAATGTGACATCATTATGCTGAAAGAAGTCTATTGTGACTTTTGCGACATGTGGTCGGGCATTATGTTGTTGGAAAGTTGGATTTGCTGCGCGTTCATGTTATGTCTGATGAAGATTAAAGGTGATCTCGAACCATAAGCTATAGCACCCCAATCCATAACTCCAACAGTTTGATTAACAAGCATTTCAACAAAAAACCGTGGATTTATCCTTTCACCACGTCGTCTTCTAACCCTCGCTCGACCATCGTGCATGTCTAAACAAAATCTAGACTCGTCACTAAAGACAATACTGTTCCATTCCTAATCCCAGAGTGCCAATAGGTCTTCCGTGTTCTGCAAACCATTCATTTGCAATGGACCTGGTAGTGGAGAAACGGTCCCCTAAGGCCAATAATCTTAGGCGACGATCTTCACGGTCTGTTGTTCTACGGTGGCGTCCAGAGCCCCTTGCTCTTTGCGTACGGCCTTCCCGAAGCCATGCCTGACAACATCTAACCAAGGTGTCTACACTTCTTTGCACTCTAACTGCAATTTCCTGAAAAGAAAATCCAGCTTCCCGAAGTCCCACTATACGACCCCTATCAAACTCACTAAGTTGACGAAATCGTACAGGTCTCCGTACCCTAGGCATTGTAACCAATCGTAAAGAATGTCAAGAACCAAAATCCGCAAAATTTGGATCTTTACTACGGCTACAATATTCATTTTTGGATTGTTAGTGGATTTAAAAAAAAGCAGTATAAAAACCGGAATCTTCAACTGATAAGGCTGAAAGTTTTATTAATTGTTTATTTCAGTAAAATAAATAAATTTACCAAATTTTATTAAAATAAAATCATTTAAACTGGGTGATTTTTTTGTCTAATTATATTATGGTGCCATCATCGATTTTGTAGCTCTTTTGGTTGATGAAATTCAGAACTAATTCCATTTTAAAGAAAAAAAAAACAATAAATTATGGTGCCCTTCCACACTTTATATATTTACTTTTCTACTTTTTATTGTATTGAACTGTTTATTTCTAATATCTCTTCATAGTTAAAGCAATTTAAAATAAAAAAATTATATTGATTGTACTAACCCTTACTTTTTGGAAGTCCGTCTTATTAAGGATAATAAAAAACTCTTCGTTTTAACAAAACTTCCAATATTTATTTAAAAATTGCTTTTTTAAAAGACTCAATAGCGAAACAGCAATTTTTAAATAAATATTGGAAGTTTTGTTAAAACGAAGAGTTTTTTATTATCCTTAAAAAAATTATAAATAATTGTTGAATGTAATTTACATTTTACAAATAACACAAAAGTACATACGTAAGACTTAATGACTGTATTTAAGGGCTAAACGACGACAAAAGAATGAACAGTGTAGGATGAAAAAATCATATAAACTAAACTAAAACAAGCTCACAAGTGTGGCTCTATTTTCCATTAGCTTTTCAGAAAAAGTTTAAATAAATGTAAGAACAACTAATATGTTTGGAAGATCAAATATATGAGAGATCTATTGTAGACTGGTAATAAATAACAAACCCTACAGCACATAATACTTAAATGCCAACTTGAGGAGAATAGGAAAAAAGAAAGACTAGCGGGGAAAACACTACAGCATAGAACCTGAAAAAATTGTATCAAGCGGAAGTGAAGAGAAGTTGGTTCAGATAGTACGTTACGTGCATATTTTTTCTTTCCTTCTTGCCACAGACAATTGGCGCCCAACGTGGAAAAAAATGCAGTATTAAAAATGTTTTTATTGACTTCAATTTTAACCTTGCCATAAATAGAATATTTTATGGATGTCCCTTATAAAAGAAATAACAGTGGAGTAATTTCATAAATAATTACACCATATGCAAAATCTCCTTGAGTAAATATGTCTAGGTCTTACGATAAGGTAAAGTCTACTAACAAATATGGAATTAATAGTAAACATTATCGAACTTTTTCCAAGGTGCGGGAGCTTAGAATACTTTCAAGTAGGTTTACCAGTAACAATTTTATTTACTTTATAATAGTTAATGGAGTTCTTCTTGCAGGTAATGTATGGCAATGAATTGCTAGAAATAAACGTAAGTCCTTAAAAATAAAGCAAACTTTATTTCACAAAAGATAAATATAGTCAAATATAATTCTTCAATAATATTAACGATTTTATATTTATTTATTATTGAATGTGAATCTATAAAACACATCACATTTTTTTAACTCCAACAATTGCATTGATAGGCGATTCAATTTAAGCTTTTTGCATTTAACAAATACAAGTTTACAAAGCAGGAAACAATAAATAAATGTTTACGTTTCTAGTTCGATAAGTACACTTTTACAGAAAAACATTTTTTTTTCACACTGTGTAATATATAAAACACAAAAGAACAGTGAAAAAATAAAATGTTAATATATTTATCGGCGTTCGCTGTTTTTGAAATTTGTATTCAATCCCAAAATAGCTGGCCTGTGGTTGGTAATCATAAAAAATTCTATTTTCCGGATTGAAATCAAGTACGTAAAGGTATATTTTAGGGTACAGCATAAAATAAAAACATTACTTTATAAATTTCTGTTGAAAATAATTAGAAAACTGATCGTTATTTTTATTTCACTGGTTCCTCCAAACATGCACACAAAATGGGTAATTAATATTAATTTTCAAAATTTTTAAATCATAGGAAACACAAGATCATTTTGTTTTTTGCTTAGTAAATTAGTGTTTAAAATTCAAGTACCTATATGCTTAATAAATTAGCTTACTACTTAGCCACGAACCGCCTACAACTTTTTTTCTCAAATACATATACTTCATTTAAATATCTTCCTCGGAATCAGAAATAAGGAGTTCGTCATCCAAGTAATCTTCATGTCATCTGGTTATGTAGATAGTGTCTGTCACAGGTACTGGTATGCGCTCCTTAATGCTGCATTCTGCTGTCATCGAAGTGTTCGGTGTTATATTGACTTGATTATGTATTTTGGGGCTTCTGAACAGGCCTTCGCAGGTGCAGCAGTCACATCTCCAAAAAAGTAGTAAACCTGAAAAGCAGTACCATTCATTTTATTATTTAACAGAAACATGTTTATTTACTCTTCCTAGAGTACCTATTTCCTAGATCAAAAAGGAGTATCATAGACCTAGGGCGTCCAATTTAAAATTTTTACCTGCTAAAGACCAAAAAACAATTCCTTGCCAAATATCAATGAAGATCGTGGATGCTAGACTTATACTAAGAGCCATGGTAGAAATATTACACAGGGGAAATACAATGGACGGCAAAATTGCTTCTTTTGATTTGTCTGCACTATTTTGAGGCATCGCTGTTAAAACTACAATTGATATGGATAGACCTAAAAAAATAAAAATTTATATCAAATTGAAATAAACATTTTTTATTGCTGATCAAAATCTTCCAAAATAACTCAGAAGGTACTGATAATAATCTAGTTTAGTAATTCAGAGGGTACACACCTAAAATGCTCGGCCAATAAATATGAAGAACTCTTTCAAAATAAAGAGCCAAACTCATTGAAGATATTATTGCTAGAACTAGACAACACACTGCTATAATACAAGTTATTCTGGTAGATCTTCTATTTTTCTTGAATGTTCCAACTGTTGCAACCTTAAACATACCATAATTTAAAATATGTTTTAATCGGATTTTTAAAACAATTACTTTTAATCCTTCTTTGTATTCTTCAACTACAATATCAATATCAGTTGAAGTACCAGAATTTTCATCATCGGTAGCGGGTACTGATTCATCTCCAGCTTCTGATGCCGTATCTTCAGCAACATCAACTGCTAAAGATCTTACGCTATAATCGTCCAGCAGAAGACATTCTCGTTCTTCTAGAAACAATAAAATATGCAGGGTGATTATTTAGAATCTGCAAAAACGATAGGTAGATAGATTTCAATCGAATCAGTCAATTAACATTTTTGATCTGTCATTTGTCATTTTGAACTGTCAGATGTCATTTTCAACTGTCAACTGTAACAAAATCACTGCATGCCGAGCGAAGCGAGGTTCGCAGCACACCATTATTGATCTGTCATTTGTAATTTTTAACTATTAAATGTCATTTTTCAGCTGTCAACTGTCCATTTTAACTGTCAAATATCATTTTTAACTGTCATCTGTCATAAAATCACTACGTGCCGACCGAAGCGAAGTTCGCAGCACACCATTTTTGATCTGTCACTTGTCATATTTAACTGTCAAATGTCATTTTTCAGCTGTCAACTGTCCATTTTAACTTTCAAATATCATTTTTAACTGTCATCTGTCATAAAACCACTGCGTGCCGAGCGAAGCAAGGTACGCAGCACAATATTTTTTATCTATCATTTGTCATTTTGAATTGTCAGATTTCATTTTCAGCTGTCAACTGCTTTTTTTAGCTGTCAACTGTCATTTCTAACTGTCAAATGTAATTTTTAACTGTCAAATGTCATTTTTCAGCTGTCAACTGTCCATTTTAACTGTCAAATATAATTTTTAACTGTCTTATGTCATTTTTAAACTGTCAACTGTCATTTTTAAATGCCAACTGTCATTATTAACTGTCAAATGTCATTTTTCAGCTGTTAACTGTCATTTTTCAGTTGTCAATTGTCATTTTTAATTGTCAACTGCCATTTTTAACTGTCAGAGGAACATTTTTGCCCATATATGGACATTCTTAGATAAAAGCTAAAGGCGAAATACAAACGAATATCTGGATACGTTAAATGTACAAAGAAAAAGCAGCAAAATCATGTATTTAACAACAATGGAAAGATGATCTGTAGACAAATGTAAATGTCGGGTTCCCCTCTTTATTCCATGCTTCGTAGTCTCAATGTAAAGTGATACTACAAAGTCATAGATAATAAATATATTTACAAAGCATCGCACAAAGAGGAGATCCCGAGTATAATGTATTCTTGCATGCTAATTTCGGTAAAAGTTCGGTATAGCGGTTTTCGCTATTATAAGAGATTTTTCAAAAATTCTTTTTCAGGGCGTTTCTATAGGTCGATTATGACACAAATCTGTGTGCGCGTTTTCAAAAATTCATTTCTATAATTTATTATTAATGAAAACATACTTACGGGACGGTGGAGTGAATAGGGGTGCTGGGTGGGGACGAAACAATAGAAATCCTACATTAAACACCAAAAAATAGTATTTTAGAGTACACACCGCACTTTCTGTTCACAAAAATGTTCAAGAAATTGTTTAAAAAAATAAAAATAAATAATAATTAATACAATAATACCGCCATGGCTGTCACGACTGTCAATGCATAAAAAAGAAGAGTGCAATAGAACTGTCAATGTGTTGTCAAATAGAGTGAAAAAGTCTTAATAGCTGAAAAAAAAGGAACATACAGGACAAAATTGATATGAAAAATAATTTATTCCTTCTTCCTATTATAATTTGTAGAGAAAAAAGGAACATACCTAAACATAAAGAAGGAGGCATTTCTACAAAAAATACCACTGCTTCTATCAAGCCTGTCATTTTAATAATGATGAACTTCATGTTATCAGCTGATCAAAATAATGGCGAACGAGATTTGTCATGTGTGGGATAGTTTTTCGAAAAATTTAATACTTTTCAAAATTAATTTACATTTTTCATGTGCCCCGAGTGCAGTGTATTAGTGTTTTCTTGTGTTTGACATTGGATTTCTACTGTTTCGTCCCCACCCAGCACCCCTATTCACTCCACCGTCCTGTAAGTATGTTTTTATTAATAATAAATTATAGAAATGAATTTTTGAAAACGCGCACACAGATTTGTGTCATAATCGACCTATAGAAACGCCCTGAAAAAGAATTTTTGCAAAATCTCTTATAATAGCGAAAACCGCTATACCGAACTTTTACCCTAATTTCTACAGATATATAAATATCTTTGCCTCTTTCTACATAACGCCTCAACTTTCCGAATGTTACACTTTGATTTTACTCCTACTAAAATCTCAAATCGTTTGTTGAGGAGTAAAATCCAAAAATAGTGAAAGAATTTGTTAAATTGTGAGTGTGTTCTAAATATTATATATTCCACAAAGTAATCATTGATGAAAAATGAAATGACAGTTACCTATTCTGTTTCTTTCTGCTGTCAGTTTTTGAGTAATATTTTGGGGAGAGCCCAGCTTGTGAGTGTAGTAAGGTTTCCTTTTAAACCAATTTCTCATTTTATCCTTGATACTCAACAAATTCAAATTGGTTCTTGATGAAGAAGATCCACTGCTTCTTGGAAGTTTACTATATTGTACGTTGGTATTGTGTACTGAAAATGTATATAGAAATTAAATAATTATTAGTTTTGTGGTTTATTATTTAATTAAAAATTCTTCGGTATTTTATTTAAACTCCTTAACAGTTGGAGTGGATATTTTGAAAATTGATTTTTTAATGCAAATCACCCAATCTCTAATGTGGGTAGGATCCAAAAGGTTCAAAGAAAAACACAAAAAGTCGATCCCACATTTTTTAATTTAATAATGAAAGTTACTTGCAACTAGTTTCGGTCTACCAGACCATCATCAGGCAAGAATTTTCAGGAGAATAATCATAAAGCTTGGAACATTATTGGCTAAGTAAGAAACATGAAAAATTGGGGAAAGAAAATATTAAAAAGAATGATATTAAAAATTTTTAAAACAATTAGTAAGCAACATAATATTAAGGGCACGATATGGTTAGTGGCCTATGATCGTATTATCGTATAAATTTATAGGTCAAATTTATAAGAAAATTACGCTCCGAGAGATCACTCTCATTCCATGGTGTGACATTTGTGTGATTCGGTTGTCCGATTTGTTTGACTCTTTTCCGAACTGTTTTGTAACAGTTAAATAACCTAAAATAAACCCAAGTAGTCATATAGCGTGTTATAAATAAATAAATCTCAAGTACTATGAATCGAAAGTGGTTGCGGTTTTGGCAAATTTGCAATCGACCTACTTAAATGAACTCTAAGTCAATCAGAGAGTAGTAATGATAACGAATTCATTTAATTATAAAACAAAGTCAACATTAGTATCCATTTTTAAAGGATTTTTAAATAAAACACCCTGTTTTCCTTCCTTCTTGAACCATTTAATTTACCACAAAACCAAGAAAAAAACACTGCGCATGTCGGGTGAATGTTAAACTTTGAAAATACTTCGTTAGAGAATGCGACGCTCGAGCGATGAGAGAACATAATTTTCGAACTGTATAGTATAACGTTCGACTGATCATCCTAGAGTATTCGAACGGGTAGAGTTAATAGAGCGCGTTTGAGTGAACTTTTCGAACTCAGCCCAGTTGTTGAGCATTGTACCTATTTAATACTTACCCAAACAATCGTAATTAATGTCGGGTTTATATCTGTTGTAAACTAGTTGGCAGGATACCAATGCGCATTTGAGAAGTGCTGCTGTATTCAAAAGTTTGATCAGATGGGACAACGGACAAGCGAAAGCCAAAATGGCCGATAAACTACCTGAAAAGTAAAGGAAAATAACCAGTTTGTTAATTTGTTTGACAGTTATTTGTGAATGATAAAAAATCGTATTGGGTGATTCTCAAATAACTGTGATTTTTACAACTCAAAATTTATTAAAATTAAAAATGTTTTAAAACTTGTGTTCTGGGTGCTATTGGGCTTTTATTATACTCCAAATTAAGCCTGTAACGTAGTTCTACTACAACTTCAATAGACAAGAAACTAGAACAAAAATTAGAAATTTCACCTCCACGGTATTGACATCAAAACTAAATATTCAAAGTACTTGCCTAAATCTCTTTAAACTTTTAAAATAATAAAAAGAATGATAAATTATAGGACTTTGATAATCATACAGAGACAATTTTGTTATTTTTTCTCTTGATTTTAAAAATATTTAAAATTTATTAACAGTAGAATTAAAATAACAATTTTTTAAATTTTTCAACAGTAGAATTAAAATAACAATTTTTGGATTATTCTTAGAATAAAACCAAGTTTAACATTTGAATGAATAATTAACCTAACTTAATTCCTTATAAGTAATTAAAATGATTAGTCAAATAATTTCGATTTTATACGTAAAATTAAATAATTATTCAGTATAATTGACTCAAAAATTGTATTAACACACGTGAACTTCAGTACCATGGTATTAACCAGTAATTTTATGACATACCTTTTTAAAAACAAAACAAATTATTTCTGTCATAACATAGAGTCTAAAAATAAACATACAGCTGTCAATTGTATACAAATAGTCCTTCTTCAAAATGCCACTAGAGCGAGGGAACAAAACTGAATAAAAGATGGCGCTCAGGCGGAAAATACTTTGAATTTGAATATTGAATAAAATTCCAGGACACAAGTCAATGACTATTATTTCCTTTTACCGATCAATATTGGGGTATAATTGCAGCATAATTTAATCGAATATACAATAGATTTTAGTTACAAAAGCTAAACTTTAGATTGTAAGACGACTCTTTATAGAAATTTATACATTTAGTTTGAAAAACAAAAATCAGACATGCCACGGTACTGACATTTCGAGTATAATTCTGTAAGTTATTCATGATTCATGAATAATTATGCTTTAATTTACAATGTCGACGGTAAAATACCATCAAATTAATCATATTTATAATTTTCTAATCAAAAAAATCATGTTGAATAATAAAGTACTAGACATAAAAAATCACACCTATCTGAGAATCACCGATTAATGCTGTGGTACATATTATAGTTAATCCAAAATAGTATTTTTTAACTAAAATACTTAATAATGCAACCAACATTACACCATTTAACCTAATGAATTATAGATAAAAAATTTCCTGTCATAAGTGCACGAACAAACAACAAAGAGTGGTTAATCAAAAAATTGATTTAGTGCAATTTAAAAATCTGCTAATTATCCAAATTATTCATTAATAATTACTTTTTTACGTTAGAATTTTAATTTGGTGAACCCGAAAGTATTGAAGGCTTAGTCAGATTAGGCACTAAAATTGCATGTTAGTGTTGATGTAACATGTGTTTTAGTGACATTTCGCATAAAAGTTTTGTTTTACTTAAACGATTTTAAAAAAATATATTATCGAAATATTACCTGCAGCAAATATGGCGAGAATAGGTGCTCCCGTCATCACTGTTCTATACCGAATCGATGGCACGAAAATTCTCCATTCTTTACTAGCAAGTTTAACAAACGCGTTGTAGACTATCGGTAGAATTTGTATTAGTAACAAGCATACCACAAAAATGGTACTTGCAGCCATGATTGGTCGAGCCCAATCAACGTCACGACTTTCAAAAATTTGTACCAAAGGAATCGCTGTTCCGACAAGTTCTCTGAAAATAAAAAGTTGATAGTACATATTCGAAGACATTATTGAAATGTAATTTTATATTTATGGTCTATTAATTAAAAAGTTATCTTAACGGATATACAACGAAAGATAATTAAGGAATTATAGTCAAAGAGAAAATTCGCATAGAAAGTAATTACTATTGAGGGGGATCGAACACTATTCAGATACAGATAATAAACAGAAAAAAACTATCATCAATGATGTTTTTTAGGTATGTATATAAGTTTTAAGATATGAGGGTTATTGCTGCAGGATGGAGTACTTTTTTACCTGCTGTGGTCACAGTTAGGCATCTAAATACTATATCTTGTGCGGTTTCTTCATCTTCACCGCATTTCCTGCATAAAAGATTCGGGATTGGTATTCCCATCTTATTCAGATGACTTCTTAATTGCCAGTGACCAGTAATAAAACCGATCATTCTTCTCAATTCCCTTCTATACAGCTGAATGTCATCTGATGCTATTGCTGCGCAAGGCTGTTTCTTTCCAGTGCTTGCGATGTTCTTTTTCCATCCACTGGTGAAAATTTCTACGTGCAAGGCAGTACACCACCTCACACGTTAGTTCTGAGCCTACAAAGGCATTTTCAGCAGCTTTATTGGCCCACTTGTCCACCCCTTCTGTACTCTGGAACCCACAGCAGTGCCACCCTGTTGGTTTTCGCCAGATTTTTTAGACGTTGCTGACAGTTCCATACAGCTCTTGAGGTAAAGTCTTACCCTGCCATCGCCATCAGTGCTATGCTATCTGAGTTTATATAGATAGTTTGACCACGTAAGTGTCACTGTGGCCAGCTTCACCAAGCTTATTCCAAATTGCATTTTGGTTCTGACCTCAAATATTCCTGCCCCATTTTCCGTTGGCGTTTTAAAACCATCAGTGTACCAGGTGATGGCCCTTTTCATATATTCAGGTTCATCTGTTTCCCATTTACTTCTGCTAGGAATATCTATCTGCGGTGGTATTTTTTAGACATTCTGTCCGGCATCATCTCTTGTACGTCGGTCTGTATGTTCTCATCAGTCCCTTTGTGTTCACTGTATCTCAATCGGTAGGCTGCCATCTTTCTCCTTTAATAAAGAAGTCCAGGGGAGGTATAGTATTACTTTCATTGATGCAATTGATGTTCCTTTCATGGCTCCTGCCAAGCATGCCATTCGCTGTGCCTTTTGTAAGGTTCTCACAGCCGTAAACTGCTGAACTTTGGCACCATACCACCTCTCAGTATGCTGTGGTAGTGTAGTCTGAGTGCAGCCTGCAACATACGTATTCCAGGTGAGCTTGTCGTCCAATCTTTTCTCTAGATACTTGAATTCTTTTTCCAGCTGAATTTCCCGTCCAAAGAGAATTTGTATTCTGACAGTATCAACTTTCCTGTTTCTTGTGAATGGCACCATTACAGTTTTAAGAGGTTTCACTGTTAATCCCTCTTTTATGTACCAGTTTTCCACAATTTGCAATGCTCTCTGCATGTGTTCTAAGCAGATGTTAATGTGTTTTCCAATGATTAGAATAACTATGTCATCAGCATATCTCTGAGTACAAAGTCCCTGGTCGTAAAATTCTGTAACAAGTTCATCCACCACCAGAATCCACAGACTCAGTGACAGAATGCCACCCTGTGAGCATCCTCGTAGTATTTTTACCTCTTTTAGAGCACGGGGTTCTTGTACTCTTCTGCTGGTGAGCATATTTTCCACCCACCTCACGATGGTACTCTTGGCTCCGCTTGATACCAACTGTGACATTATTGAGAGAGTACTCGTGTTATAAAAAGCTGCGAACTGTCGGAAAAGTGGTGCAAGTGGACGGATCGGGATGCGGTTTTCTGCATTCTCTTCCAAAAACTATGATCACAAAATGTGGTGGGGTAGATTTTCCCTCCCACCGAAAGTTGCAATGCTGCAGCCCAAAGTGCACGCAAAGAATTTCAAACTAGATAAAGAAGTGTCATCATCTCTGAGGATTTTCCTGACACAATCAAGGAAGGTCAACCAAATATTATTATGGGAGGTTTTTCAGCTCGCTGAATCCAAATCTGGCATCGGCGAACGCCCCACTGGCACCTGATGCACCGAAACCCGGGCTAGAACCTCATCTCCGAGAGTTTTCTTGAGAAGAGTGCCAAAAACCACCCGAAAATCATAAGAGGATAGTTGTGTGGGGCGGTGGTTCTGAATTTCACATCGAAAACAACCACCCGAACACCTGGTGCACCAGAACCTGATCCTAAACGTCATCTCTGGGGGTTTTCCTGATACGATCAAAGAAGGTCAACCAAATATTATTATGGGAGGTTTTTTAGCTCGCTGAATACAAAATCTGACATCGGCGAACGCCCACTGGCACCTGATGCACCGAAACCCGAGCTAGAACCTCATCTCCGAGAGTTTTCTTGAGAAGAGTGCCAAAAACCACCCGAAATTCATAAGAGGTCAGTTGTGCGGGGCGGTGGTTCTGAATTTCACGTCGGACACAACCACCCGAACACCTGGTACACCAGAACCTGACCCTAAACGTCATCTTCGGGGGTTTTCCTGACACAATCAAAGAAGGTCAACCAAAAATCTGCCTTATTATGATTTTCGGGTTGTTTTTGGCACTCTTCTCAAGAAAACTCTCGGAGATGAGTTTCTAGCCCGGGTTTCGGTGCACCAGATGCCACTGGGGTGTTCGCCGATGCCAGATTTGGGTTCACAAGATTGTGATATGTTAGCCTGATATGTTATGATGTAAAAAGTTTGACTAAAGTTATATTTTGTCATGTTTAGCAATTTTAAAAGTACAAAGTAAAACTATTAAAGTAAATAGTAACTTACTTGTGGTGGGTCATCATGGAAAATATTATTGCGGTTGACGTATAGAAAATAAGAGGTGTAAAAATTATTGAAAACATTTTTACACTGCCATTCTTGTCTACTCTAGGAAAAATATGTACAAATGCAAAAAAACATGTCGCTGCAGCTTTTAAAACCTGTAAATAAAAAAGAAAAATGTATTTTGAGGTACCTAAATTTGATTACAGATAAGATGCTTACTCTTCTAAAATTGTGTACTTTAAAACTATCGAACCATTTTCGAAATTTTATCACAGTGTAGAGGCTTCCAGTAATTGTAAAAAATACAAAACCAGACAATAAAGTTACTATAACGAGTATGGACGTAATAGGAGACCCCTAAAATAATAAAAAAAATACTGAATATGTATATAAACATACTTTTAGAAAGTAACAATTGTTTACCTCGAGCCCTAACATAAAGAGAATCGTAACCACAACAATTATGGTAACTCCTAAAACATCCGGCCACGGTTCTCCGAGGGAATGTTGTTCCATGCCGAAAAGGAACTCTCGAAAGTGCCCTTTGCTAATATAATCCACTGTGGCACTAGCCAGGCGGGCACATGTGGCTGCTGCTACCAAGTTTGTTAGAATATCTAACCACAATATCAGAAATTCTAATATATCTGAAAATTTCTTTTTCCTGTACTGTTCTTGGGGGAGCGAGGTCGAGAACGAACATAACCCTAAAAAATTGAAAAAATAAACGTATTATAAATCAATATACAGAGTGATTCGCATAAAAACTGGCATAGAGCAAGGACATGTAGGGGAACTCAAAATGGGGCGATTTAACGCAACTTACCTCTATGACAAGTTGTTTCCCTGAGAAGTTATAAGCTTTAAAAGAGAAGTGTTAAGTTTAGAAAAAAATCAATATCTCCCTTATAGTTGAATTTAGAAAAATCAAATTTGGTACATGTTGTGGGTATACCAAGAGCAGTAAATGACAGTAATTAGAGTTCAATCATAGTATTTTACAGGGTGGATGAGGAATAATGCGACATTAAAATGACATATATTTTTTCAACCCTTTAACGGATTTAAACAATTTTTACTTTGTTTTGTGGGCAATTTAATTCTAAAACTTTCCTTACTGTAGTTATTTTTTGAAAATCCTCTTCGTTTACATAAAAAATCGAATAACTAAAAACGCGCGCTATAGGAATGTTATTCAAAATCATCGAAAATTCAAAAGTTGTTAGTTCTTCTAAATTCAAGTATAAAGGAGATATTGATTTTTTTCTAAATTTTAAACTTCTCTTTTAAAGCTTATAACTTCTCAGGGAAGCAACTTGGCATAGAGGTAAGTTGCGATTTAGTGGTTCTAGACTCTTTGTATCGAAAATTAATTTTGCCAAATTTTTGGTAAAAAATCAAAGGTTATAGCCTTGCTTCATTTTTTGGGAAAAATGCTTTTGGTCTTGAAAACGCTTGAAAATGAGTAAAACGGGATTTTTTAAGATGCTGAATCCACTGGTGCAATCAGTTCTTCAATAGCATGTCTAGAACTCATTTAATTTTTGATGGAAATAATTGGGAGCAAAAGTAGTACAGTCGCAGTCAAAAGTATTGAGCTACCTTTAGATATATTGATATTATTGCAATTTTGACTCGGTTTTCGTGTTCTACCGGGTCGATTTAGTGGTTCTAGAACATTTTTATCGAAAATTAATTTTGCCAAATTTTTGGTAAAAAATCAAAGGTTATATAGCCTTGCTTCATTTTTTGGGATTCCCTAAATAAAGAAATCACATTTGTTGAGGTCAGGTGATCATGGGGGCCAAGCTTAAGGGCAATTATTCCCTCTTCCTATCCACCTATTAGGATGCTGGTGGTTTAAAAAACCAAAAGCCAACTTTTGAATTTTTGATGATTTTAGTTATTAGTTTAGGGTTTTCAAAAAATAACTGGAGTAAGGAAAGTTTTAGAATTAAATTACCCACAAAACAAAGTAAAAATTCTTTAAATCCGTCAAAGGGTTAAAAAAATCTCTGTCATTAATGTCGCATCCACCCTGTAAAATACTATGATTGAACTTTAATTACTGTCATTTACTGCTCTTGGTATACCCACAACATGTACCAAATTTGATTCTTCTAAATTCAACTATAAGGGAGATATTGATTTTTTTCTAAATTTAACACTTCTCTTTTCAAGCTTATAACTTCTCAGGGAAGCAACTTGGCGTAGAGGTAAGTTGCGTTAAATCGCTCTATTTTGAGTTTGAGTTTGAGTTTCTCATAATTTCATCACTTTCACTAATAACAGAAATTGTATAATGTATTGCAGACATTTAGGGGGCATTACTCTTATAATCTAATACATAGCAAAAGCTATTTTATGTTTTTCGATTTACTAAAAGTATGTAAATAGACCAAATAAAGTAGAAGGTAGATAAAAATTTCATTGCAATTTTATCAAACAAAGAAATTTAAGTTTTCTTACCTAAACGCACGTGTATGTTATGAAATCTCATTACGTGCATGTTATTGTTAAATGTCAACAGTGGAAGGTCAATAGCGCGATTTTTGATGTTTACAGACATGGGCGTAGAAAAAAATAAATACAATTGACCTTGTTGACTAATGCACCAAGATAATACTTGCAAGCATTGATAAGGAGACGATATAATTAAAACAATTATTTTTATTCATTTTTAAAATGGTGTTACTGATTTTATTTTGTTGTTTTTTATATTATTCTTTTTGTTAATTTACACTTTTTGCCCCTTGTCCAAACATGTCAAATGTCATTTCAAACTGTTGTTTTAATGTTTTAGACAACAAGATCAATTTGATTGATTTTTACAGTTTTTTATAGCCCTCTATGTTAGGTCTATTCATTTTAAAGACATTAAAATTAGAAGATCCCTAATTTTGAATTGAGTCTCTGTAGAATTATTTAGGAATTCCCAAGTTTTCAATTAATCGTACAGGATACGTCCCGAGAGTAATTGGTAGTTTAAAATGAATATTTTAACAAAGACAATTTCGTTGCTCTGGCCCCGTAAACTTCAATTCTAGGTAATTAAATTTGAATTTATGAAATATTACTTAACATGAGTGTATTTCAGTTGCTCAGTAATTAATTAGAATGTGATACCGTTTAATAAATTAAATAACGGGACAAAAATAACTTTTTACACATCTTATATCCTGCAGATAATATGTCAATTATGGTAATTGCAGCAAAGTATTGATCGCGCTTTGCAGAACCATGTTAGTTAAAATCGTTTGTGTAGAGGAAAAGACGATTTAAAATAATTTCTACAATGTGGAAACCACTTATGGAATAAAATCATTTGTGGGGTCAGTTTAGAAGATTTTAAAAAACGCTGGGACCCGTCAACATTCAAATTCAAATGTGGGCTTTTTAAACGTAAATATAAATTTACAGGGTGATATACGTAAGTCTGACATCGTCCATGGTCTATATTTTTAATGAAACACCCTGTATGTTTTTATGATTTTAAGAGCTCTTTAACAGTACGACCTCAACGAACTATTGAATTGTGCAAGGTGAAATTTTGAAATTATTTATAATTTTGTTTAAATTAGATAGGTCATCCATCTCAAATGTGGTTGAATCCAATAGAAAAGATCCAATAAAACTCAAAGTCAAAACCACAGACTTTTATTCAGGTAAATTTATAATTATCGCAACTAGTTTCGGTCTACATCAGACCATCATCAGGCTGTAAAGAACAATATAATGGTAAGCAAGAAGTGCAACAAAATTTTAACAGTAGTAGAAAAAGATATTGAACAGGATTAACAATAATACCAAAGATAATAATAATTTAAGTATAAACGAGAATGTGTCAACCAAACATAGGTTTATTCACTGATAAATATCAATATTTTAAATTTCTTTTTTGATTACAATAAGCAAATCTCATGTATGTATGTATAATACTAATATTTGAAAATTTTTACATTTTAAATAGATAAAACAATGATAGTGTAAAATTATTACAATGAGAATATCAATATTTTAAATTTCTTTTTGAATTACAATAAGCAAATCTCACGTATGCATATATAAATGTATAAAACTATTATATGAAAAGTTACATTTTAAATAGGCCAAATAGGAAAATTTTCCATTAATCGACTTGATCATGTATCCACATTTTATAAAATTTACTTTATCATTGTTTGTTTTTGTGAGTCAATTATCAATAACAGACCCATAACTTATATTGATGAGGACTCCATGGTTTTACATGATTGGGCAAACAGTGATAAGGTTGCAGATTTTGATGCTATAGATAGATGTCACTTTCACGTTTGCGATATTTACAAAAATTAAGAGATGATCTACGAACTAGATTTAGAAAAGAATACTTAGGGGAACTTGTCTTCAGTTGTCAGAAGGAAGGTGGTAGCCTAAAAGTTGGAGATGTTGTAATGGTGGGTCAAGAGAATGTGAAAAGAATTTATTGGCCTATAGGAAAGATAATGGAAATTATAGCAGTAAGAGATGGAATTTCAAGGACAGCAAGGATAAAAACACAAAAAGGAGAGATTTTAAGACCTTTTCAACGCCTTTATCCTTTAGAAGTCAATCGAGAAGAAACGAGGATTCTGGCAGAAATAAAAAAAATGATGAAGAAGAAGAAAAGAAGACATCAAGTAAAGTACAGAGTAAAACTAAGAAAACGCAAACAAAAGGTTTAAGTTTAAAACCTATTAGAACCAGATCAGGAAGAGTGGTTCATCAACCTTGTAGACTAGGTTTCTAGTCTATGTTTATTTATTATTATATTTAATGGAATGTTTATTTTTGAGGGAGGAAGATGTTAGAAATGGTTTTATGATTTTACCAGGTTGCTAGGGAAATATTAATTTATTTATGATCGAAAAAAAACTGATTAATAAAACGTCTGTAAAAATCACATACAGAATTTAAGTCTCCATTAATTATTTAACACAGGGTGTTTCATTAAAAATATAGATCATGGACGGTGCCAGATTTCCATAAGTGGTTTCCACATTGTATATGGTAATGGTAATATTTACGTTTTACTTGAAACAGCTATTATTAGAAAGTATAGTTAATTTTTTTAAAAATAAATAAAAAAAAACCGGTTCACTTTGTACACACTTGATAAAATTATAAAACAAAGGAAAATGTGACATTAAGAAACCGTAGGTTAAGTGTGAAATTTTATTACATTCAGTTACTAAGCGCTTTCGGCTTATAAGGCCATCATCAGAGCTATTTTCTGAAAGGTTAAACATAAATCTTAGAACTAAAAACTAAAGCAAAAGTGTAACTTACGTTAAATAGATAAAACCCCTTCAGAAGAGACATTGCAATACATTAAAAATATAAAAAATAAAAACAATACAGAATCGGTAAAAATAAAACAGTTTTAGCATTTAAAACATCTTGAGGACAATATTTGAATGTGAATTAGAAACTAATTACGATTGTAAAAATAATAGCCACTTCAATTTTATTTATAATATTTATTATACAGCAATATCAGCTCGCTACTAAGGCTTAGGAAATGGCTTTAGTAAAATTCTGACTAATTAATCTGAACTCTGAATCTGACTATAATTTTTTTGAGATTTTTAAATTTATATTAAATAAAATAAAATTCGTAAATATGGTCGCGCAGAACCCTATTTTCAACAAAATATACTTAATTATAGAAAATTGGGTACTAGTTGAAATTGCAAGTACTGAGAATAAATTTCTATAAATATTTAGATTATTTTAGATAATTTGATAAAATCTTACCCGAAAGAATCGACACTATTGCAGCTACAAAGATACATATTACAGTTTCTGCACCGGTATATTCTGAGGCCACCAATCCTATTAGAACGAACAGTCCAAGCGACCAATGAATTAAGCAATAATCAAAATCTCCTAAAATACCCATTTATTTATCTGAAACAAAAATTGCAATAATCAAGAAACCAAGTACGAGGATTGCCAGCAAATATTAATTTATTGTTTTTCAAAATATTTCCCATGAATATCTATACACTTTTGCATGCGTTTCAACCAATTGTCGAAGCACTTTTGTCACTCTGATTGAGGTATCTCCAAAACATGCATTCTGAATGCAGCAACCGCTTCTTCAGGTGATGTCGAAAAACGTTGACCTCTCAGTTTGTTTTTTACGTACGGGGATAAAAAAAAGTCATTCGGTGCTAAGTCAGGATTATACCGCGGATTACTCATCAAATCGATGTTTTGGGTACTCCAACTTTACGATAGAGCTGTTAGTTGCCAGATCGCAACACCAGGATTGCCAAATCCCGAAATATAAAAGACATGCCTCGTATTAAAAATAATCAAAATATCTTTTCGTTGTGTTTAGACACCTAATTGTATTTATAGTTAACTTGGTTAAAATTTCAACTGAGACTTTTTTATTTACATTATTTACTCATAAATCTTTTCAACCGTTTTATTTACCACTGTAGATATGTTTTAAAGTATTAAATTTATTTTTCAAAGGCACAAGCGTCTACTAAAATGTTCCATTAAGCATTTTCACCTGTCAAAAAGTATCTACATTTTTGCTACTCGATATTCACTCAAGTGTAAATTGAAGGTAGTTCAGTTAAATCAATTTCGGATAGAAACCTTGCTAGATTTTCTTATTGTATTATTTTATACAATAAAAAAAAAACTATTGAAAACGTAAGATTCAATAAACAATCAGATTGTTTTTATACTATTTACGAGGATATAATTATATCCTTTTATCTAGATTAAATTAGGTTATCGATCTGTTTATAATTACATTTTCATCTATTTTAAGAGGTAAATTACTTTTAAAATTTCATGACTTACCCTTTGTTTCAATTTCAAAAACACATTCTACTTTGACAGACAGTTTTCACACAAAATTATTCAGACTTTTTTTTGATAACTCGATGGCATTTCAACGTCGTGGAGTCTGCTCCTGCAATCTTTCTGCATTACTAAATAATCAATATTTTCGTTAACGCAATCGCCACCGAGGGCACATAGCACATTTCGACTCTCGGGACACGGGAATAAACGCACGTGGTTATCAACATAATAAGATTACGCCACAAAAGTATTGAATTAATAAAGTCTACACTGCCAAAATTAGATATTTAAAATCTACTATAAAAACTAAATTTATTGTACTAACCCTTACTTTTTGCAAGTCCATCTTATTAAGAATAATAAAAAACTCTTCGTTTGAGCGTAACTTTATTTTAAATTACGTAAGTTTATTTGAAAAAAGGTTTTAAATTACAATGACAGCCGTTTCGCTAAGATTAGCATCGTCAGATTGACATTTAAGTTACATTTTGTTTGTTTAGGTACCTGATGTTAATTAGGTAGTATTAAGGCTAGACCAAGTATGGAAGTAATAAGACATAACAATATTAAAGCCTAGATGTTAATAGCCCTAAGGGATTATCCTGGATGTACTTCCCTCTAAGATCAGTAAAACTGTGCAATGATATAGAAAAACCAGGAAAAAGTATATTATGCTGGTCTTTACAATAACTTAACTTACAATTAACTTAACTTAACATTTTAAGCACCTCTTATCCTAAATATGTAGGTAATTAAATTAGTACCGCGAGCTCCACCTTTCTGAAAGAATTCTTAATTATAAAATAATGAATACGGTCTCTATAATTGGAAGTTCAAAGTAGCTACGCTACGAGGTGTCCTAATGAGTTGCCATTATCGGGTTCAAGGGTTTTAATTATTATCTTCAGTATCATTTCTTCTATTGGTTTGCTGTCATATACAGGTAGGTTTTTTTACCAATTTTATAATTCCTTTTTGTTAAAATATTCATAAAACATCGAAAGTTATATTATATTTTATTATATCAGATGAGAATTTCAACATATTTCTTTATTATTCGAAGAATCTTTTTATGGTAATTTAAAAGTATTAATGATAATTTTTTATAAAATGGCTAGTGAAAGTACATTTCTGGAATTTTGATTAATATGTAAGGTTGTTATAAAGTAAATTTAATGTAAGAATGTATCTTTTGTAATCTATTGTAATACGTTATCATCTAACTGTAGATTTCGGACTATGCTGATTTGTACTTTTTGTGCCAGAAAAAGTAAATGTAACACGTGTTTGACACTGGTAATTTTCAGAAAGTTGAAATATTATACAGTAAACTTTAACATCTTAAACTTGAACATCTCATCTCTAAAACTTGAAGCATCTTCTAAACTTGAAGATCTCGTAAACTTGAACAGCTGTTAAACTTAAAGATCTCTTAAACTTGGCCATCTCATCTCTTAAACCTGAACATATTTAAATTGATCATCTCTAAGAATTGATCATCCCTCAACTCTAGATCATCCATAGACATTTTGAACCACCTAGAAACTGCCGTAGCGACCCGAAGGCACGGCGAAGAATCGTCAACTGGTATTAAAAGTTTTATTGTTTATTGTTTTAAAGCAAGTTTACTGTTCACGAATTTTTTTTCTTAATTTATATCTATCTATCGTTACAACTATATTAGAATAAGTCGTTTGAAAAAACTGTTTAAGGATTATTTTTTTTGTAACTTATTATCAACTTCATTCTTATAAGCCCCAAGGAAATCTATTTATCTTTTATCGGTTGGTACATTTTTATTTTAATTTTTATTCAGACATCTACCTGTCATCTTATGATACTTATTTAAATAACTCAACTTAAAACAACTTTCCCCAGTAGTATCATAAAAAATAAAAAGATTTCAGTGGCGCCATTCTATTTCTTAGAAAAACAAATATACTATAGTCAGAGCTAATGAACTTACTCACCCCTAGACGAGGTACTTAACTATCAGTTTACTGATAGCATGAATCGTATATTTAAAATATTATTTTTGTATGCAATTTTCTGAAATTTAAAAAATATCCACTTCAATAATTGTTGAGCAGTGTATATTAAAATATCTTGTTAATTCAGTAACGAAAAATAAGTAAATAAGTACTGTTGTGCGAGTACGCCCCTGGCGCTATGACCAGACGCGAAGGAAACAGATGATGCGAGAGTCTTCGAGAATATACGGCGCCCGATGAGCGAAGCATCTAGACTCGATACGATCGAGAATAGACTGGGGTATGCTGGAACAATACTTACCTATATATAAAGGACCGATTCGAATATTTGAGTTAGTTAGTTAGTTAGTAGTATGTTGTTAGATAAATGCGAATAGAAATATTGTCTTATATAAATTAAAGTATTGTAAATAAATTGTGTTATATAAATTAAACAGTGTTAGTGATTTAAATAGTATAAAAATAAATTAAAAAGACTAGTAAAAATAAATAAACATTACGTTGGTGTCAGAAGTGGGATATTGTAAATAAATAGTGTAAAAAAAAATAAAATAAAATAAATATGTCGAAAAAACTTGGTGACTTGAAAGTGACAGAATTGCGTCAAGAGCTGGAGGATCGTGAATTGCTACAATTATTTCTTCCTTAAATAAAGTTTCTTCCGACATGTTGTCTTCTTTGAAGAGTGATATTTCTTCCGAAATGTCTTGTTTAAAAAATGATATTTCTTCTGACATTTCTTCTTTGGAAAACAAAGTTTCTACTGATATGTCTTCTTTAAAAAATGATATTTCGTCTTTGGAAAATAAAGTATCTTCTGATATTTCTTCTTTGGAAAATAAAGTTTCTTCTGACATTTCTTCTTTGGAAAACAAAGTTTCTACTGATATGTCTTCTTTAAAAAATGATATTTTGTCTTTGGAAAATAAAGTATCTTCTGATATTTCTTCTTTGGAAAATAAAGTTTCTTCTGACATTTCTTCTTTGGAAAACAAAGTTTCTTTGGATATGTCTTCTATGGAAAATAAAATGTCTTCATTTGAAAAAAGAATTGAAGAGAAAATAAGAGAAATGGAAAAGCAAATGGAAGAGATGGAAAAAGGAGGTAAAGAAGATATGGAAGAATTAGGAGAGGAAAACAAGGACGAAATGAGAAGCTACAAAGTGGAGCGGAAACCGAAATTGGAAGGCAACGAAAGTTCTGTTCGTGTTAAGGCCCCAACCTTTGACGGAAAGATGTCTTGGGAAAATTATCTCAAACAGTTCGAAACAGCTGCAAGAGCGAACGGATGGTCCCAAAAAGAGAAGGCAATAAACCTCACCATCGCTCTGAGAGGAGACGCTTTGGATGTTCTTCAGACCATACCAGTGGAGGACACAGATGATTTTGAGCAACTGAAGAGAAGCTTGAACATGCGATATGGTCACGAACACCTGGAGAACTTGCACCGATCGCAGTTGAAGACTCGAAAACAGAAGCGAGAGGAGACACTTCAAGAGTACGAAGTAGATATTGCCAGATTGGTAAGATTTGCTTACCCTTCAGCTCCAGAACAAATGATGGAATGTTTAGCTGTTGAAGCATTTCTTGATGGACTTCGTGATCACGAAATGGCAAAGACACTCCGTTTAGCCCACCACAAAACATTAGTGGACATTTTTTCTGCCGCGCTTGTATGAAGCGGCTTCGAAAGCTTGTGGAGGATACAGTAAAGTAAGGTCCGTAACGGAAGAGGAAGATGAAAATAAGTTAGACCAATTAGTAAACATGATGAAGAACTTTACTGATAAGAAAAAGAAGAAGTCCATCAGGTGCTGGAATTGTGGTGAAATAGGACATGTTCGCAATTCATGTAAACGCCCTGGGGTCACTACGAATCAAGAAACTACTCCACAGGAAAACTAAAACGGGTCGGCCTAGAGGGGGCAGCTTCGACCCGGAACGTTTCCAAAGACCCTCTCATACTAATAGCCTCTTTGAAATGCCGCGACGACAGTGTATATGTAGATGGTGAAGTCAACGGTAAAAAGTATACACTATTGATGGATACTGGAGCGACCAGAACGATTATACGGCCAACAACTATAAATAGCCGTAAGAAGCTTTTACCAATAAGGCTACGACTGCGAACTGCCACAGGTGATAGAGCTAACATCCTTGGAGAAGTCCAGGTTCAAATAGGAATTGGCTCAGAAAAGTTCACGCATAATGTTATTGTCGCTGATATTGAGGAAGATGTCATATTAGGAATGGATGTGATGAACTTACATGGTTTCCAACTGGATTTCAAGAACAGAGTTATCAAAGTCGGTTCTGAAGAAATATTCCTTCATCCATATGAGGACAAAACCGTGCCAGCCGTTGTCCAGGAGGATACTGTGGTACCTGGTAGAAGCGAAACGATCATAGTGGCCAGACTGCAAGGAACTATTGACGAAGGAATACCTGTGATGATGGAACCATGGAACCATGATGAGGAGGTCGGTCGAGGAATTTTGATAGGAAAAGGATTGGTCACTTCTGCTAAAGAAATTCCAGTACGAGTTATAAACGTCAATGATCACCCAATTACGATCAAGAAAGAGACAAAAGTTGGAACCTCCGTACCAGTAACATCTATAATTCGACAGACAACTATTCCCGATAATTCCAACGATAAGTTTGAACAAATGGTGGCGGTTGCTGGTACATCTCTAAACCGAGAAGAGAAAAGAAAAATGAAAGATTTTCTTCATCGGTATCGCAACATTTTTGTACCAAAGGGAGGTACCTCTGCTGTAAAACATAAAATCGATACGGGTGATGCCAAGCCAATTCGTCAATCAGCTAGAAGATTACCACAGGAAAAGAGGCAAGAAGCTGAAAGGATTGTTCGAGAAATGGAAGAAGATGGAGTGATAGAACCTTCTACCAGTCCATGGGTCTCTCCGGTAGTCTTGGTCAAGAAAAAGGATGGAACTACGAGGTTCTGTGTAGACTACCGTCAGTTGAACAATGTTACCAAGAAGGACAGTTATCCTCTGCCTCGAATCGACGATACCTTGGACACTCTAGCTGGAAGTAAATTATTTTCTACCTTAGATTTGAAGTCTGGTTATTGGCAGGTAGAAATGGACCCAAGAGACAAAGAAAAGACAGCCTTTACCACTGGTTCTGGATTATTTCAGTTCAATGTCATGCCATTCGGACTATGTAATGCTCCTGCGACATTTGAAAGGCTGATGGAGAACGTATTGAGAGGGTTGTCTTGGAAAACGTGCCTGGTCTACTTAGACGACATCATAGTCTTGGGGGAGACATTCGAAGAACATCTGAAAAACTTAGAAGATGTTTTTAAAAGACTTCAAGCTGCCCAACTGATGCTGAATCCAAAGAAATGCCAGTTATTCCAAGACAAAGTTAACTATCTGGGTCATATTGTCAGCAAGGAAGGCGTGTCTGTAGATAAGGACAAGGTTTCTTCTATCAAACAATGGCCACAACCAACTGATAAACATCAAATAAGAAGTTTTCTTGGTCTATGTACATACTATCGCAGATTTATCAGAAAGTTTTCAGACATTGCTAAGCCATTAACACGCCTTACAGAGGAAACGAGAGAGTTCTGCTGGGATGAAGACTGTCAAACGGCTTTTGAAACTCTGAAGAAGCATTTAACCGCAGCACCGATATTAGGCTACCCACAACCGGAAGGAGAATTTATTTTGGATACAGATGCCAGTAATGTCGGAATTGGAGGAGTCCTATCACAGATTCAAGATGGACAAGAGAGAGTCCTGGGTTATTTTAGTAAAGTACTCTCCAAACCTGAGCGGAATTACTGCGTTACGAGAAGAGAACTTCTGGCAGTTGTGAAATCGGTGGAACACTTCTACCAATATCTTTATGGAAGAAAATTCTTAATCCGGACGGACCATGCAGCCCTAAAATGGCTAATGCAGTTTAAGAACCCTGAAGGTCAAATTGCCAGGTGGATCGAACGACTCCAAGAGTACGACTTTAGGATCGAACATCGAGCTGGGATAAGTCACAGAAATGCAGACTCCCTTTCCAGAAGACCGTGCCCAAAAGAGTGTTCTCACTGCAGTAAGACGGAATTAAAAGAAACTGCAATACTACGAACAACTGTAGTTAACGACGACTGGGCACCTACTAGAATTAAAGAAGAACAAGATAATGATCCTGTTTTAAAGAAAATGAGAGAATGGAAGATAGAAGATCGTCGACCTACTTGGCAAGAAGTGTCAAAATTCTCTACAGTCCTTAAATCATATTGGGCTCAGTGGGAGTCTTTCATTTTGGAAGGCGATTTATTAAAGAGAATAATTGAAAATAATGACGGTTCCGTTAACAGAAAGCAATTAGTTATACCAAAGAGTAGAGTAGCCGAAGTACTACGACAGTTACACGACAGTCCATCAGGAGGTCATCTTGGTGTTAAGAAAACCCTGCAGAGAGTTCGTGAAAGGTTTTATTGGATGAATAGTTCCGATGATGTTAAGGACTGGTGTAAGAAGTGTACCATCTGTGCTGCTAGTAATGGACCTCAGAAAAGAGGAAAGGCTCCCATGAAACAATATAACGTTGGTAGCCCATTTGAGAGAATTGCTTTAGATATTGCTGGACCGTTCCCCACTACTGAGAATAAGAATAAATACATGTTGGTGGTGATGGATTATTTTACGAAGTGGGTTGAAGTCTACGCCATTCCAAATCAAGAGGCAGCAACTATCGCAGACGTGCTAGTGAAGGAGTTTATTTGCCGATATGGAGTGCCCTTGGAGATTCACAGTGACCAAGGAAGGAACTTCGAAAGTCAACTCTTTCAAGGAATTTGCGACAATTTAGGAATGAAGAAAACAAGAACTACAGCATTGCACCCACAATCAGATGGAATGGTAGAACGCATGAATAAAACCATTGGCAAATATCTATCAAAAGTAGTATCCAATCACCAAAGGGACTGGGACCAGTATATTTCGCTCTTTGCAATGGCTTATCGATCCGCCGTCAATGAATCAACAGGTCAAACACCAGCAAAAGTCTTGTTTGGACGCGAGATGAGGTTACCATGCGACCTCGAGTTTGGATGCCGACCTGGAGAGGATATAGCTGGAGAAGACTATGTAATCCAGTTCGAAGAAAAATGGACGACATGCATGATTTGGTTCGCTCCCATCTTCAAGTTGCCAGTGACAGGATGAAGAAACGTTATGATACCCAAGCTATAGAGAGATGTTTCCAAGAAGGTGACAAAGTCTGGCTCCATAACCCAAAAAGACAGAAGGGGTACTCACCAAAGCTACAACAATCTTGGGAGGGTCCATACATCATCAAGAAAAGAATCAATGACGTCATATACCGTATAATAAAGACCCCGAATGGAAAACCTAAGGTAGTACACCGAAACCGACTGGCGAAATTTGAAGGAGATCATGACCAGGAAGAAGAAGTCGTAAATCAAGTCCAAGATACACCCGACCTTGCTTTCGAAGAATTTATGGGTGCATATGGAGGTACTGGGAAAGCTAGATACGGCGTGACTATTGAGAAACAGCAAGACCTGTTCACACTTCCTGATGACTACTCATTGGCCCATAGCGTTTCCGCCACTATTAGCGATGGCCGAGGATTAGCGTCTGTCTTTCGAAGGAAGTTTGGTCGATTGTCAGAACTTCGAAATCAGTTACCAGCCACTGGGAAGGCTTTGATACTTCGAGATGACTCCCGTTGCCTCTTCTATCTGATTACCAAGAATACCTACCAAGACCAGCCCACTTATCGAAATATATGGGAATCATTACTTAACTTGAGAGAGCACGTATTGGAGTCCAACATACAGAAGCTAGCCATGCCGAAAATAGAGTGCAACTCATTGGATTGGAGGGTCATCCGAAATATGGTGGAAGTAATCTTTCAAGATACCGAAGTCCAAGTGTTGGTATGCAGCCATTTGCCCCGTGTCCAGCTGACATCAAAGACCATTCCATGTTATTTCCATGCAATTGGAAATTGTAGACGAGGATTCAGTTGCAAGTATCTCCATCCAGTCTCAATTCCGTAAAAGTTCCAGGAGGAACTATCTCTTAAGGAGGGGGCAATGTTGTGCGAGTACGCCCCTGGCGCTATGACCAGACGCGAAGGAAACAGATGATGCGAGAGTCTTTGAGAATATACGGCGCCCGATGAGCGAAGCATCTAGACTCGATACGATCGAGAATAGACTGGGGTATGCTGGAACAATACTTACCTATATATAAAGGACCGATTCGAATATTTGAGTTAGTTAGTTAGTTAGTAGTATGTTGTTAGATAAATGCGAATAGAAATATTGTCTTATATAAATTAAAGTATTGTAAATAAATTGTGTTATATAAATTAAACAGTGTTAGTGATTTAAATAGTATAAAAATAAATTAAAAAGACTGTTTAATTTATATAACACAATTTATTTACAATACTTTAATTTATATAAGACAATATTTCTATTCGCATTTATCTAACAACATACTACTAACTAACTAACTAACTCAAATATTCGAATCGGTCCTTTATATATAGGTAAGTATTGTTCCAGCATACCCCAGTCTATTCTCGATCGTATCGGGTCTAGATGCTTCGCTCATCGGGCGCCGTATATTCTCGAAGACTCTCGCATCATCTGTTTCCTTCGCGTCTGGTCATAGCGCCAGGGGCGTACTCGCACAACATTAGCCCCTCCTTAAGAGATAGTTCCTCCTGGAACTTTTACGGAATTGAGACTGGATGGAGATACTTGCAACTGAATCCTCGTCTACAATTTCCAATTGCATGGAAATAACATGGAATGGTCTTTGATGAATAAACATTACAGTACTTTAAATTTCAAAAAATATAATTTTTCACTCTAAGAAATGTGACATCGTAGCCTAAGAATTAATTTATACATCTCTCGTCGACTAATCAAATTATTCTCAAAAATTCAAATAGCCGCATGCGCCTCAGGGAGGTGTAACCCAAAATATGTAGTTTACCAATTTAACATAGAGTTAACACGTTGTTAAGTAACATAAGTTTAACAAGCGTTTATGCAATCAGCCCTCAAGTAAAAAAAATATTTTTCTTATATTAAAATAGTATTTTAGATGTTATACACATTTACCTTTAAACCGTTTATTTTCTCTCTACAGGTTCCAAAAATGATCTTCATGGTATTTACTTAAATACATTTTTTATAATACACTCCCATTTTGAACTTTATATAGGCAATACATCAACTGTTTATGTGTGACACATATATGACGTATAGCATTACGAGCTACACGTTTGCGACATGTTTCTTGAGTATTTTTTTTTCTTTCTGTGAGCTGGAATAAAAAGAAACCCTAAAATCCCTGTACGGCGGCGAAACGACGACGCTTAAAACGGAACGGTGGAAAAATTTGGAACAGCCCGAACGAAAAGAGCATTCATCACTTCTAATGTAACCCGCTATCAAATCACTACATGAATATTTATCGTATGGCGAATGTTTTATTTATACAACTTGTCAATTTATTCCTCATTTAGGACCTTTAAATCGAAAGTGAGGTTAAAAGAATGAAAATCGGCATTTAAGTAGATACATTTGCAATAAATACACTGCTCAACAATTGAAGTGGACATTACAAAAATCTATAATTTTCTTTTGTCATTGGTTAATAATAAATGAAAATTCAATAAAATAATTTAATCTTAATTCTTTCACGTTAAAATATACCCAAAAAAAAATAAAATAAACATATAAAAAACAGTTACAATAAAACAGAAAAAATTGAAAAATTTTAAATTAATTACTGCGCAGGTCATAAAGTCCTTTCACGAAAATTAATATCGTGTGGGTCCACCCCTAGCTTGCTTTAGTGCTGTCACTCTATTTGGCATGGTCCTTAACAAATTAGAAATGCTCTTGCACGCGCTATCGTTGCATATACATTTGTCAAAGTTAACAGAATGTTATCTAACATAGGTTTAACAAGTGTCTATGCAAACGGCCCTGAGTATTGTACAGAAACGAGGATGAGCTGATAAGTATAACGTTTCACTTGACAACGTTAGGAAACATACCTATTTTTTAACAAAAATTACAATGACAAACATAATCAACCAAATAGCTAGGTTTAGTTATAGAGGAAACATGTTTGTTTCTGTTAGATGGCTCTTCAGAAAGCCGTTTAAGAACATATTCATATGAGGTAGTTGCTCAGTAGGTAACTAGTACATAAGTTGTTTTATCTTCAGGACACTGATCAGCTGCTAATGGTGTAATGTGGACCCTGTTTCTCTGGAATTTTTCTCATCAACTGTGTCCATATAAGATCTTTCAGTGACATCTTGACTCCAAAGCTCATTTTTTATCCATTTTAGGGTAGAGCCGAGTGAATTGCCAACAGTTAAAAGGACTGGTTGTCTACAACGTTTTTTCTTTGTTTAATATTTTCATTAGCTTGTGGAAAAACAATTTCTGTATTGGGCTAGTATTATTCGTTTTAATAGGAACATTTATTAAGTGAAGCAAACTAAACCACAACGGGTCTTTTCAGTAGATGCTTAAATCTCAAAACAAATAAGTTTACTTGAAAGCTTTCTTACTGATAATGTTTCAACTTGTGCAGCTTTATTTCGATAATAAAAGTGCCAAAGTAAAATAAAAAAATAAAATAAAAAATATTAGGGTAATTTGAACACTCGTTTGACCTTGGGGCAAGTGGCGTCATAAGGTTTGGAATTATGTTGGCAGTATTTGTCAGAGCGTCTGGCCAATTGCTGCTATGTTACAGCCGAGGCCAAAATATCCAACGAAGAAGACCCTCAGCTGACAATAGACTGCCTAAGTCTGACGTCACTTAAGGCGTGGTCATAAAAATCTTTTCAAACAAACCAAGTGCTCGTGCACGTAATTATCATAAGAAATTTTTTATTTTTCGTTTGCAGATTTACTTATAAAATTTTATATAAAATTTTTAATAAAAATATTATATAATATATTAACAGTATAAACCATAAATTAAAAATCTCATGTGACGTTACGTGTGTTAACGATTTTTTTTGGAAAGATTTAAGGGAGGAGCCTTCTGCTTTGACGTCAGAGCTTAAGCAGTCGATTTTGTTTGTATATGTTGTTATATGTACAAGTTGGTAAAGTTGTGAAAATTTTGGAAACACGAAAAAGAAACAAAAACAAATAATCCAAACAACAGCCATAACAAAGATAATATCAATATCGATTTCGAGGTTAGATGAGATTTAGAGTTGTCACAACTAGTCAAAAGTCAAAAACCAGGGAAAAAAACCTAAAAATTCCTAAGGAAATAACGGTTTGTCGTTTTCAAGGTCGTAGGATCTTTGACGTCACTAAAGAGGGTCGAGTGACGTCACGTTCAAAGCGTACCTACCTTGCTTTCCGCAATTTTGATAATTTTTTAGGATAGAAATACATGTAAAAACATACGGGTGCTCTTTCTTATAAAATACTTCAATTTTATACAATAAAAAAAATTTACTAAAAAGGCCCATTAATCTTTTTCAGTTTGAAGGCTTTGAACTGCTGATTTTTTGGCTATTTTCACAGCTGTTTCATCCTTGTTATTAGACTCTGGATGGCGAGGAGACGATGTTACATTTTCGAAGCCCCATTCATATGAAAAATAACTTAGTTTTCAATTCATTATTTTTTTCTGTATGGTTAAACATTTGGAAGCAAATTTTTTTATCTTCATACATAGCCGCACCAAGTCCATACTTACTAGTATCAGATTCTATAGTTACTTCTTTGTTTACATAAAAATATTGTAAGATTGAAATTAAAGTAAGATTATAAGTGAACTTCCTGAGGTAACCCACCACACCAAGTTAAGCTCTTTGGTATTTCTTTACTAAAGATTATCGTGGTGTATAGACTGGCAAAAAATTTATTATTTTTTTAGACATAATAACCCTCAAACAGATCAAAATCCAATAGACAGAGGAACGTTTAATTTCCTGTTCGCAAATCCTTTAGGATCTCCACTTTTTCCACTCGCCTTTAATATCTCTTTAATATCTAATTCAATTAAAAGATCCACGGCCTTCAACTTTGCTTGTTCCGAAATCAATCATTCGGAGATTATTTCAATATAAGATATGAAAGAAATTCTACCAATTCTGAAATATAATCAAGATCCGACAAAAAAGAACCAATTCCTCTGTCTCTGTTTGTTGATTTTTCTTTTTTTACGTTCGATGCGGATCATTTGACAATTTCCTTTTTCTTTTCCGCTTTCGGTTCGAATTTCATCGAATACTTTAGTTTCTAGTTGAAAAATAATGCGATATCGTCTTCTATTTTCCATAAAATATGTCCCTTGAGGCAATTACGCTATTTAATTAAGCGTAAACTATAAATGTAGGACGGCAGAAACTAAAAATATTTTACAGATTACGATAACCAAGTAAGTGACACAATGCAAGGCCCTTATTTAACACCATCATTGCTCATAAAGACAAAAAAGGTAAACAACTGCTTTAAACTCGTTGTAGAAAAGATTTAGATGTTCTTCAAATAACCAATGAACAGGTTAACACATCTTTCCTCAATTATTGGCATGTTTAGGTGATTAATGCTACAATATGTTTTTGTTACTTCTAGAACTTCTAGCTGGAATTAACAGAGGTAGGAAAGTTAAATTATTCGAGTTCAAAATCGGTGCTGGTTTCTATTTATAGTGTAAAAAAGATTCCTATACTTTTCATCTCCAAACGCCTTATTTCTTATGGTGAATTTTAAAATTTACCTAAGTAGTAATATTTATGATCTATTAATATTTATGAGATCCACTAAACTATTGATATAGAGAAATGGAAACACGTAATTATCTTGCAATTTTAGAACCTGAGGGTGAACAGGAAGCAATGGCCCACTAAAGGTTCAAAGGATTTTAAAGCCAAATTCGAGCACTGAGACTGGAAAACAAATACAAGAATCATGGAACTAAGGAAATAAACTAAGAAAGCCAACGAATAACTGAGAAAAGAACACGAAAAACAGAAAAAAACAATTCAAAACCTTAGGGAACAACTGAAAACGAATAAGCAAATTAAAAGAAAGGAAGGGAAGAACGAAGAAACCAGAGCAAGTAGTCCTAGGAGCCCAATAATAAGAACAGAAACATAGACCAAATCGAAAACGATACAGGCAAACAAAGTGGTGAAAACAGAAGGTTTTAAACAATCCAAAAACAACAAAGAACAAAAATACCAACACTGAAGTAAATAAATAACCATAGGACAAAGACCACCTGTTTTTCACCAAGTAGCTAGAAGAACTGAACGAACAAGGTATGAAGTGATATACATTTAGGGACTAGCGCCTGATACATAAATAGAGGGCTTTAAAGAAGACCTAATTGGACAAAAAGTGAGGGTAATGTAAATTATCCAACTATACTCTAGAATACTGTAGAATATCGCAAAGAAGACCAAGAGCATAAATATGAAGAATGTCCGATATATACTAAGTGTAAGAATGCAAAAAGAAGTTCTACGATGAGGCAGAACGCCAACAGAATATTTCATCTGCCAAAGACAGTCAACCTGCAAAATGGAAAGAAGTTATGTCAGACGCGGTGGAAAACACAGATCTGACGAATACGAAAGACCAAAAAATCAATCCACAACATGCGTCAACTGCCAAAGACATCCTGCCCCAAATAAGAAATCGACACCAGCCGCAAGAAAACAAGGACTCGGCTATGCAAACGTAACAAAAACAGAAGAGAACAAGAAGACAGAAGACATATTCGAGGGTATAAAACACTTCCCGTATCATATGGAGGAGATGAAAAAGGAAAATCATAAAGAAATGGACGGACAAAAGAGAAACCACTTATGAACGATCGCTCTCATCAATAAAAACCAGAAGTTCTTCCCGGAATGCATTACTCCTTGAGGAATGTATTCTGGAAGGGACGGGTTTGAAAAGAGTGTTTGTGTGGATTCCACAGAGCAAGATGCAGAATTATTCTTTCTATATAATATAATATATTTCTATATTTTGTATTAACTACATACGTCGATACAACAGAGTGTACAATATGTAAAAACAATGTAACAGGTTAGTAAAGTACAATAATGTCAAAGGAAGAAGGGATATTAATTTCATAATAATACACTTCTCCAAGTAATTAACGCACCACTTTGAAAAATTAAAATATTTTATCAGAGTTAATAAAAATTCCCATTATAATGTTATATTTTGGAAACCCCTTGTATATGCTATTCGTAAACTTGAATGTGTTTTGCAGCTATAGTTTTTTTGCAACAAAATACAAAGAAACAAAAAATGTACTAATTCAATTTCCAAGGGCCACGAATTTAAGAGGTCTTTGTATTCGGCTACTGTTTAATTGTTGCTTATTTTTAATTGTGTTTATTATGGAGCGTCAATCACGAAATTTAACAGACGTAGAATGTGCTCAAGCAGTGATGCTGTCGGAAGAAGGTTGGAGTTACCGCAGAATTGGTCGTTGATTTAATGTGTCCCATACATCCATTTCAAGGGTATTAGAAAGATTTTTCGAAACACGAGGACAAAACCGGGTAACTACCCCTATTCAAGATCGATTTTTAAGAATTTCTGCTATTTGACAACGTTTTGTAACACATCGAAGTTTACGAACTCAGCTTCGGGACGTACTGCTATACAAATTAGTACTGAAACTGTTCGCCAGCGAAGGGAGAGTTAATTGGTTAGAGGCTCACTGGAAACAGGTCCTGTTTACTGATGAATCCCGATTTTGCCTGTACAATAACGAAAGACGTATTCGTGTGTTACGACGACCCAACGAACGCTGTGCTTAGTGTAACTTCTCACACACCACAGTATTTGATGAAGGATCCGTTATGGTGTGGAGTATACCACCTTTGACCGCAGGTACAGGCCTAGTCGTCACACAAAATGAAACTGTTACAGCTGAAAGGTACATATTGGAGATATCAGCGAAAATTTCTTACTAATGCAAGATAATGCCAGGCCTCATGTTGAATGGATAGTCAGAAATTATCTAGAAGTAGAAATTAACACTTGGAATGGCCAGCACGTATTCCGGACAAATCAGATCGAAAATCTCTGGGATATCCTTGGTAGGCGATTAGGAGTGACAGCGATCCAACCAAACAATTGGGAGAGAGGCTGATCCAGATTTGAAGAGAAATTGACCAAAATGAAATACGACAATTAATTTCAAGTATGGGCTGACGATATAAGGCTGTTATACGTGATAGAGGTGGGAACACTTTTTGTTAAGCCTTTTTTTCATATTTTAATTTGCTTTTCTTAACATTAATTTTGTTAGAATTTTCTTTTTAATTTTTTTTTCTGTTGTACTTCAACCTGAATTATGGTGCTATAATTACTAACAAAATGTAGTATAAATTTGGGGAAGTTACAATTTTTATTCTTTGCCTGTTTACAAATAAAATTGATTTATTGAAGTGTTGATTGTTGATTGTTTAAATTTTTACGACGTCAAATATTTGAGTTTTTTTCTCCATTGATTCCAACTCGGTAATCGTGTTTTTTAGACAGGAGCAGTGCTCGAAGGATTAAACATTAATAGGAATCCTAAAATATATTTACACAATATTTCGCTTTGAAAACTTTCTTATAACCTTACTGATCACAAATTCACGAAGTAACCATGTTTCTAATTATTTATTTAAGATATATCGGGATATTTGAGCTGTATTTACGTCTCTTAGCCTATCCCCTTCGATATTAATACCTAATTTAAAACAGGAAGGTAAACATTTTACTTCCACTTGGCATTAAAGAGCGAATGCGTGAAAAAAGATAAAAATAACTTTTTTTTATCAGCCTTTATACAATCGCAGTTCTGGAAACATGGCTTTGAACTTTTCGTATTTAAGTGAAATAGCGCTTTGTTTTTTTTTCTGGGGGTCTGTCTGCAACTCCTTTCTTTCGACATTTTTTATCTTTTCGTCGGCTGTTTTAAATTCCGTGTTAGTTTAAGGATTAAATTTAATATTGTGTTCGTCCTGGTATTTTCCCATTATTAGTTTGGCGTTACATTCCGAGCATTCGTCACAGCAGTATAATCTTATAATCCCAACCGGTTTTCTTTTTTATTTTACTGTCAAGTGCAATAAAAATTGTCGATTCATTATCATTGCTAGAGTTAAATTTTATAAGAAAACTTTACGAATCAATCAAATAATATTGTTTCTCTGTCAGTTGTAAGAGTTTTTATCCACAACTGTTAATTAATATATCTACGATCATAGCATAATACAAACTTTATTGATGTGAAAACCCGATTGTAAATTTTCATTTTACCCATCGATAACCTAAAGGAGAGCTTTGATTGGTTCTTAGCTGTGGGTAAAATTGACAGGAACTTTTATCCACTGGAATGAGGACCAGACATATTTGGATTTTTATATTTTCCCCATTATTACGTTGACAACAGCTTCCAATTGCTACGGTGACATAACCAAAAATTCAAACAAATCCTAGTCTAGCCTAATTTGTACAAGCCCGAAGCGAACGATTCATATCCAGTCTTTAGGATATCGACTCCCGCGCCCCTATTCCAACCACCCCCGGTCCTCCTGGTACCGGTCTGTACAAATATCAGTTCTTCGGTTCAAAGAACAGACTTGTTGTCTTGTCCGTTGAACCAGTTTGATGCTAGGCATCTTTTTCAGGCATCCTCTTCTTGTTGGCCCTCTCGGTTTGGCAGGCTTCATTGGACTTCTCGTGTTATACGATTAGATCGGCCTCGTCTTTTTCTTTGGGTCTTCTTCTTCTTGGTGTACCTGTAACATACTTAGATTTTGATTATTGTGGAAGAAGCTGGTTCTTCGGTCTGACGTACTTCCACTGCCCTTCGCCAGGGTCGTAATCTGAGTTCCGCATTTGGATGGTCTTCAAGTTTGGCAAAACCTATCTCCGCTTTATCATTGAAAAGATCTAGAATTCTTTCGAGTTCCAGATCTCTGAAGATGTCTTGGTTGCGAACGTACCAGGGTGCGTTCACTGCCTGTCGGATACATAGGATCTGCTGGACTGCATGTTCCTGTTGGTTTTGCATGTTTGCCCCCAAGCCAGGGATGCGTATATCAGGATCGGCATGATTACGGTCCGGATGAGCAGCAGTATTGTGCGCAGTTGTAGGTCGCTGTTGCGTCCTATCAGGCACTGTAGTTGAGACCTTGCTGTTTTAGCTTTCGCTACAACCATTTGGACATGCTCTTTGAAAGTCAGCCCTTTGTCTAGGGTGACTCCCAAGTACTTCGCCGTGGGACTCCATGGAACTCTCTGCTCGCTGATTTCCACTTCTTCTGGTGTTGGTTGTCTTCTCTTTTGACAGAGTATGGCCTGTGTCTTGTCTGCGTTGATTTTTATTTTCCATTTTGTACACCATCTTTCTACAAGGGTAGCTGCTTCTTGTAGATATCTGGATACCAGGCGGGAATGTGTGCTACGCGCTGATATTGCTGTGTCGTCAGCGTACAGGGATAACCTGGTGTTCATCGTTTTTGGTATATCCGCTGTGTAAATGGTGTACAACAAGGGTGAAAGGACTGCTCCTTGTGGCACCCCAGCTTCCATTTTTGTGTATCTGGTGGTTGTGTTGTTGATCTTGACTCTGGAGGGTCTTCCATCAAGGAAGGATCCTAGTAGTTTTACTAGGGATCTCGGGATGCCAAACTCGTCCATTTTGAAGAGTAGACCTTCATGCCACACTCTGTCGATTCAAACAAACAAAATCACACAATTGACAACAAAAACGTACAAAGTGAAATTCGTGGGTTTTAAGGTAGTTTTTTGTGACTGAAGAAAATGTCGACAGAAGAGAACGATATGTCCTGTACGCCACCTGACATTCGCAATTTTGCAACGACTGCAATAGAAAATCTTCTACCACAAAAATCACGGCAGAAGTACGAATGTGTTTATGAAAAAATTTTATATACTTTATAGTAGATAAAGTATAGTATTATACTCGCAAGAAAAGGTTTTTATCCGCTCAAATGATTACATGCACTCGCCTGCGGCTTGTATAGCAACTTTCATTTTCGTGGATAAAAACCTTCTTTACTTGCTCGTGTACTAATATACTAATATCTGTTAAATATGCAATTTTTATCAAGTAATACCATATAGAATTAACTATGACAGTTCGATTGAATAATATTACTCAATCGTTACGTCAAATTTGACAGTTGGTGAATTTACTTGTAACACCTACTTTTTATAACAGTTTTTGAAAAGTTCGATTTTCAGTCATACAAAACTGTTACAAAATGGTGGCGTTTTTGTAACAGTAGTAGAAAAAGTCATATTACAAAATTACATAACCAAAAATAGTTATTCTCTAAATAATGAAAAACAAGTTGTTAATTATTTTTAATCTTTATTCGTCAAAATAAATTTTTACAAGGTTTTTCTTTCCAATATTTGAACATCCGTTCTAGCGATATCAGTCGACAAATTCTTTGTGGTGATCTATAACATATTTGTCTACCAGAACAATTGTTCTTGAAAAACATCGGAAAAACAGGATTCCAGGGGCTCGATTCTTGAATCTCGAACTCAAAATATCAGTGTCGACTTTCGACATATGTCGATAAATTCGACAATTGTTTTTGGAGACTGCATCGAATGGGTAAAACCGTCCGACATAATGAATTTTCGAATTTTATTCTCATTCTCTTCTGTCATGTCCCTGTCCTAAACACAGATATAACATAAAAGTTTTAAAGTTTTTTTGATATTTTATTTAGTTACAATTTATTTTTATTACGTTTTATTAATATTTAGTTGTTTGTTACTGATATTATTATTTTTTTCGTTAGTATTACTGTTTACTGTTAATTTCAAAATGAATCCAAACATAGTATTAGGAGTGGCAATAGAGAACTTGGAAGATAATGCTCCCAGACAAATTATAAACTATATAGAGGCGTTTCACATGATTATAATTTTAAAAATAATTTCAGATTAACAAAAGCTGTTACCCACGAGTTAATCGAAATGGTTACACCTTATATGAAAGAGCGAACACGGGCATCCGCCCCATCCATTGAAAGAAGCGTGAAAATTATTTTTTTTAATTGAATTGATGAGGTTTTCACTTAATGAAGATCCACACTGTCTTTTGTCTTTTAATTTCATTATATTATTTCAATTCTTCGTAAACCAAACAATAATTATTTTTCGAGCCCCATTAATATAATTTTAAGTAGCCAATAGACCTATCATAAAAATAAAATAAATAGTTAAAATACATGCAGGACAAGGTACTTTTGTTAGGATCTGATTGCTCAATGGCCTGATAAAATTATAATTCATAATTTCGTTATGCATACCTATTTAAAAACAAGCAGATGTGATTAAAACAATATTTTGTGAAATTACCTTCTCCTTTTTTGTTAAATATTAGACGATTTCTACATTCTTAAGAATTTTATTTGTTGTTAAAATTATTTCATGTAATTTACCGACAAATAGTACTGGCAATAAAATTTAATACTCTCGTAAACTATTAATTGTGAAAACAGCTGTTTATGTCGTAAAAAAGGACATTGACGGACAATAATAGTACAATAAAATAATGAAAAATGTAAATAAAAACAAGTCTCAAACAATTAACAATTTTCTAAAGGTATGCAACTCAACTTCCACATTTAATTAGGAAATTAGCTTTTAAATTAAAATTACAGCTGTTTTACATACATATTTAAGTTAAAATTTGGTTTTTTCTAGGTTATGTTGCTTAAGTAGTGTTAAGACTAGACATAAATAACAGGACATAACAATATTAAAGCCAAGATGTTAATAGCCCTAAAGGATTATCCTGGATGTATTTCCCTTTAAGATTAGTATAACTGTGCAATGATACAGATCAACCAGGAAAAAACTATATCATGCTAATCTTTACAATAACTTAATATAAGTATATTTTGTTGCATTTATGTCTTGAAGATTTGAATTGAAGAGTCAATCACAGTAAACAGTTTAATTGTGGAGAAATTCGAAGATTTATTTGTTCATTAACAACTTTAAATTGTTGATCTGCTAGATGTCTTTTTATTTCCTTGAAGAACTTGAAATATGCTCTTCAACGACTTTACGTTGTAACATATCTATCGTCATGTCACCTTGCACTATTATCCGACCGTAAACGATACCGCTATTATTAACGTAAAACCGACCCCGAATCACTGTTAACGCTACCGTACACGAGACACCCCTTATCGACGCGTAACTATGTAGTCGTCTAAACAAGGCCAAACAAAAAACGCGCATCCCGCTTGCAATTGAATGTGACGAACGCATCCCTTCTGACAAATGACACAAACACGATTATATAGACGAGTATGATAATTTTCTTTCCTTTCTGGACTAATATGCCCATTTAAAGAGTCGGAAAAGCTTTCTAGTATTTCGTCTTGTGAACTTTCCATTTTGGTTGTTGGAAGACACAACCCGCTAAGTTACCGCTAAGTTAGAGCCAAGTTACCGCTAAGTTATCGTTAAGTTAGAGCTTAGTTCGAGCCAAGCTTAGGCTAAGGTGAAAGCATCCTTTGGAAGGTCCCCATGTGGAGATAGTCCTTCAAACCATTTGAGACCGCAGAAGCCTGAATCTAAACCACTTCTGAGTCGTTAAGAAAACCACTACATCTCAAGCTGCCAGAACCAGTAAATAAACATCCAGAAACTTTCATCCCTAATTCTCTACAAAGAAACTGAAGCCGCCCTTCTAGACAGTACAGAAACCTAAAGTTAAGTACACTTTTTAAAATTCCTTTCTGTTCATTATCGGCAAGTACAGTTTCTATCTTTCTCACCTTAGTTTTTGTATAGTTTGTTTGCTAATCAAAAGCGTACAAAAAGATAGTGGCGCCCTTATTACTTATACATCTCAATCCTTCCTATAGTAAGCATTAACTTGGAGTCGAACCACCCCCTGGAGAGGGTCTCTTATCCGGGATCTCTTTTGAAAAGTTTTGTAGTTACGAATTGGCTCCCTGCCTTTTTTGAACTGTAAAGGTTACAACATTGACATAATATACGACCAGTGCGAAGAAATTTAGTTGACAGTTAATGACAAGTATTTGTGTAATACTAGGATGTTAACTGTGAAGCGGAAGTCATGTATCTCTGCACTGAATACAGTGATGAGCTTGGTGGAGAATGCTAGTGAGGGTAGTGGGAGAAATAAAAAACTGGCCTTACTTGTTTTCTTCGAAGTCGAGTCAGCAAAATGGTAGTGTTGGGCACATTGTCTAGGCTTGGAGTGGGGGATCAACTTAGTAGAGGATTATCTGAAGGGGTGGTTTTTGGTAGACTCGAGAGGGTGGAGGTATAGGATAGAGATGGGACTGCCTCAGAGATCGGTATTGGGACCGACGCTCTGAAAGTGCTTGTTTGATGAGGTTTGTGGGATAAAATGTGAAGATTGATGCGAGATTACGGTTTATGTGGATGACGTGCCAGGTATGTACGGCAAAGAAAAAAACACTTCTTTATTTTATCGTTGGCTTGCGTTGTTGTCGTTTCGCCCATTCGTTCTCAGTGTGCGCTTTGTCTGTTTCGAATTACCTGGAATTACTCGCTTTTGAGCATTTATGGTTCCAGCATTTTGTCGAAACTTATCGTTTTATGTATCTTACGCTGACATAGAAGCACAAACGTCGCAAACCGAACCTTATTGTTACCATAAAAACATAGATGGGCGTTAATACCTTTTTTCTAGTTATTCCGTTATCCCCACCTTTCTGCTACTCCTTTCAATGACACTTATTGCTGCTATCTCATTCACACTTCTTTACTCAGAAAAATGTTTCTTCGAACTATTTTTTCCGGAGGAGAGGGGGTGTAACATGTCTAGCGTCATGTCACCTTGCACTATTACCGACCGTAAACGATACCGCTATTATTACAGTTAAAACCGACCCCGATTCACTGTTAATGCTACTGTACACGAGACACTCCTTATACCTAGACGCTAACTATTTATCTATTTGAACGAGGCCAATCAAAGAACGCGTCCCTCGCTTGCAATTGAGTAACGAAAGTATTCCTTCCTAACAAATGACACAAAACACAATTTCCGTCTTGAGCTACACTATTTATTGAATCGCCCAACAATTTTATATTCTTTTCAACTAATACGCTCGTCTGAAGCGTCTGAAAAAATGATCAAGTACTGATCTTGTGAAATCTCCCCTTTTGGTTGTTGAAATGTACAACCCGCTAAGTTGGAGCCAAATTATTGTCAAGTTATCGCTAAGTTGGAGTCAAGTTACCGCCAAGATACCGCTAAATTTAAAGCCCAGTTACAGTGTAGACAGTCCTTCAAACCACTTCTGAGCTGTTAAGAATGCTATTACATCCCGAGCAGCCAGAACCATTAAAGAAACTTTCATCTCTCCACGAAGAAGCTGAAGCCGCTCTCCTAGACAGCACAGAAACCTAAAGTTAAGTCCACTTTTTACAACTCCAGTTCATTATCAGCAAGTACTTACAGTTTCAATAAATAATCTATATTTTTAAAAAACAGTTTCATTTATATACCTTGGGCTATAAGTCTAAAAGGCTCTCTGCCTTTTTGGGACTAAAAAGGGTTACAAATTGGCGCCTTTGAGGAACTAATATTGTTACAAGAGAATGGATGACTAGGAAGTGAGTTATTTTTTGACACAGGTGTTAACTCGGCATGGATCAAGAGCAGAATACCTTCATAAGATTGGGAAAAGAGAGACTATGAAAGGTGTGAAGTGGAGAATGATGTAGGACACGCGTTTGGATGCTGGAAGAATGAAGAAGTGCTGAAGAACTTGAAGGAAAAACTCGGGGAGTCGGTGTATTGGGGAAAAATGGTGGAGATAATATTGATAGGGTAGGGGGGAATTGATGGAGGTGAGTAAGACAGTATGGTTAGGAGAAGAGAATGTTTCTGAGAGGCAGAGTAAATGGAGAATGTGTGAGGGACCGTCGCCAGTCTTAAAGTATGCTAGGATAGTGATTTCGAGAGGGGGATCTGTTCAAACATGAGTTTTTCCATCTCAGTCCCAAAAAAACTGTGTAAAAACATTGCTGTAAATTAAAGTTTTGTTAGCAGAATTGGTAAACGAGAAATACAATCAAGAAATATAATAAATCTAACCAAGGATTTGTTTGCTGCTTAAGGGCTTTAATACTTTCTGTTGAAATTCCCAAATAAAGCCCCAGTGTTAGAAAAATAAAAGAAATCCGCACCAGACTCTAAAACTACAATCGACCTTTATTGCCAGCTGCCGAACTTCAAAATTTTCAAGTTACTATTTCGATTGTACCAAAATAAAAATAAAACGAAAATAGAAAAGAGAAAAAATTTCAAAAACTAAAAACAAAAATATTGTCTGCGCGCAAGACCTTGCAGGGCGGGGATGCTGTGGATTCCGCAACTGGAACATTTCGTTTTCAGTCTGTTAGAGCCGGCTCTTCGGTGTTGATTCAAACGCGGCGGACGCAATTTGGATCAGCAGACCCGAGAAACCGACACTCCCTCTTTTCGTTCGTAACAATTTTAACATTGACAAAAAAAATGACACATGCAGATTTATTTATTCGCCCGGCTATACACTTCGACATCTATCAATACCGTTTTTAATGAGGGTGAGTTTGAAATAGTGTCAGTCAGATAGCTCGTTTCTAGCAAAAAATTTCGTTAAACAAACAAAAAATAAATAAAGGTACGCTTGGCTTTTTTAAATTAACAAAGAAAAATGAAATAATTAAATGATTTCTCTCGATTAAAATTTGAATGCAACAGCAGCTACTTTTTGTTTAACATATTGGAAACTTTTTTGAACTTTTAAAGCGGGTTTTTGGGAAATAATTATTAACAAATTCTAACGAATTTTAAATAAAACTGTAGAAATTCGACTGTTATGTTGTACTGCTAAATAAAAATATGCTGTCAAGTTTTAATATGATTCCCATCTTAAAAAAAAACATCGTTATTTTGAATTTGAATTAACTGAAATTTAAATAAATAAAAGTACAAATTTTACTTCTTTTTATTATTATTTTATTACCATTTTAAACTTAATTTTCAACGAATTATTAATAATTATAATAATAAAAAATAAAAATAAATCAAACTATGATAATATGTCTGCAATTTATATTGCTTAAGCTGCATCAATCATTATTATATGATATTTAGTTTTAAATAATTCCAGGGATGTTTTTAAAAAAGGGAATTATTTTTTCCGAATTGTTTTGGATAAATAATAATCGATGTCAAGTGGTGAACCAAAATCGAGATTGCAAAATTACTGTATTCGGTTTCAAATAGGTGTAGATGATCACTAAACTTAATATGTAAGTAAAGGCAATATACAGGGTGAGTGAAAATAATTGCAAAAAAATTAAGGACGTGATTTCTTAGCATGACTATAAATTTTATTTATTTACTTAAAAACCACAAAGTTTTTCAAAGAAATCATAGAAACAAATTATTTTTTAAATAAATTGAGTATAATAAAACAAATATTTTTCATTTTCAAATTGTGGTCTGTTAAAAAGTTCTCTAAAAAGAATTGTTAAGAGTTATGAGTTTCAACCCTTTAGACAATTAGAAAGCAATAAAAAAATACCTGTAGAAAGCCAATTTATGGATAGGAGTATCGTCAAATTTTTTATTGTATAACATCACCCATATTCGAGAAAAAATAAATAAAAATAATGATGACTTCTTGGGGAAGCATGCAAACCTGTATGACAACTTGAAAAACATGTTAACCAGCGCATATTATTCTTTGAAAGTTATACAGTGGACGGCTAATTTATGGAATATTATCATTATTTCGAGAACCGTCGAGTTTTGAGGGTAATCCCGAAACAGGTCGATTTTTGTTATAAAATACCCATCTTATAACGTACATGGAGTAAGGATGACGTTACCGGTGTGGGTGTAGTGACGTAATCGTTAATTTTTGTAAATAGAAATCGGTATAATGCGACACCTCATTTGAAGGAGAATTTAATTCTCTATTTAACGACATTACATTTGTAACTAAAATATTTTTTTAAGGGTACAAAAACAACTAATGATTTAATTCATAACGTACCTTAAAGTAACCAAATTATGCATAATAAATATTTTAAATTAAATATTCGAAATGCCCTCCATCGGTTTCTTGACAATATGCGAATCTACGGACACATTCATCAAGTACATTGCGGATGACTTCTGGAGTAATGAGACTCATTTCATGCCTAATTCTATCTTTTAAGTTCTGTAAATTTTGGGGTCTATTGACATGAACTTTTGATTTTATGTAACCCCACAGGAAAAAGTCTAGAGGTGTTAGATCTGGCAACCTTGCTGGCCACTCTATAAAACCTCGTCTTCCGATCCATCTCCTGGGAAAGCAATTATTTAAAAATTGACGTACTTCACGTGCGTAATGCGGAGGGTTCCATCTTGTTGAAACCAGATATTGTCACTAGGTAAATTTGCATTATTGGCATTTGGATACATGTTAGCAAGGACAGGTATAAGTTGATTTCTCAAAAAAGTTGAATAACGTTCTCCTGTTAGATTTTCTTCAAAGAAAAAAGGGCCAATGATTCTGTCATCGATGATTCCTGCCCATACATTCACTTTCTGAGGATATTGCGTGTGTGCCTCAGTCATCCATTGTGGGTTTTCTTGACTCCAATACCTGCAATTTTGACGATTCACGGTACCATGTAAAAAAAATGTGGCTTCATCGGAAAAGAGGATTTGATTGATGAAACGTGGATTGCATAATTTCAGAAAATTGAAACCGGCGATCGGGATCGTCGTCGTTTAATTCCTGGTGTAGTTGAATTTTGTAGGGATGGTATTTTTCTTTTTTTAAAATACGTAATACCGATCGTTGAGAAACTCCAGCATATTCACCCATTTGTGTTGAACTACTGTGAGGATTGTCATGGACATTTAATAAAACATCAAGTTTCACATTGTCTTCAATTTTAGGACGCCCAGCGTTTGGAATATGTTTAACGTGCACAGTTTCTCTAAATTTTCGGCCCATTTTACTTACTGTTGATTGGCCGATGGGTCTGTCTGGATATTTTGCGTTGAATAAATTGCATACCTCGTTCTGTGTTCTTCTTTTATCTCCATATTCGCTAAGAATTAATATTTCTATGCGTTGTGTTTCATTTAGGTGAGCCATAATTTAGTATTCAAAAGTAAAAATAACAATTGACAACTGATGACAATTTACAAAATCAAAAAATATTTACGACAATAAATATTACAGTAACTATGCCAATATCACTTGCTTGATTTAACATTTGACAAAAAGTTTCAGTGTTTATGAGATAACTTTTTGTGTCCATTATTATTTTTACTTATTTTTGCTTTTTTAAGTATTTATTTCATGGCAGGAACCGATGGATGGCATTTGGAACATTTAATTTAAAATAATTATTATGCATAATTTGGTTACTTTAAAGGACGTTATGAATTAAATCATTAGTTGTAATTTGGTTGAATTTAAATAAAAAAAATGTTTTTGTACCCTTAAAAAATATTTTAGTTACAAATGTAATGTCGTTAAATAGAGAATTAAATTCTCCTTCAAATGAGGTGTCGCATTATACCGATTTCTATTTAAAAAAAATAACGATTACGTCACTACACCCACACCGGTGACGTCATCCTTACTCGATGTACGTTATAACATGTGTATTTTATAACAAAAATCGACCTGTTTCGGGATTACCCTCAAAACTTGACGGTTCTCGAAATAATGATAATATTCCATAAATTAGCCGTCCACTGTATATGGAAACCGGCAGTTTTTTCCCAAAAGTGTTAAATTAACTTTATGTGAAACTTTGGCATTATCTCATTTTAATTTTGCAGATTCTGTTTATGGACCACACTTAACCTCTTTACTTAAAAATAAAATTCAAAAGGTGCAGAATTCTTGTCTACGGTTGATTTATGGTATTAAAAAACGTCAAAGAATTTCTCATAAATTAATAGAGGTTAAATATGAAAAATAAAAGAATACATATTTAATACAATATACATTAATTTTCTCGTTTAATTTTACCTGCAAATCTTGTTTATGACACAAAACTGGCAAAAAGTGATGGAGTATTACACTTGATTGCTTTTGCTAAATATTTTAGTAAAATTTGTATGTGGCCTTAAAAGCGCTTTTGGACCATATTCTCTTAAACCAATTAACTGGTGATGTACTTCATTAACATCACTAACAAGGTCACTTCTACAAGTTTTGCATACTCCAATTAATTTAAAAATGCTTTTTGCCATGTACCCATGCTATATTATGAATGAGTTTGTATTTGAATAATATTATTTTCTTCAAATACAAAAGTTTCTATAGTTTCACTAGGCACAGCAATATTTTCCTCATTCCTCTCAGAATCATTCCTATACAGAAAACATTTTAAATTATTTAGAGCGTCTTCATGCATATCCACCTTACAGTTTGCTCCAGGAGAGTGTGAAGAAACAAAATTGTTTATTAAAATATAGGATAATGAGGGTCATGTGTTTAGATGCTAGTATGAAAGGGTTAAGAGTGTGTGAGGGACCGAAGCCCGTCTTGAAGTATGCTAAGGTAACGGCAAGTTTTTGAGGTGGGTTTGGTTGGTAGGTATCCTCTCGAGGGTGGGTCCAACACTGTTGAGCTCTGGATAAGAACCCATCGAACATGAGTTTCTCATTCCGAAATGAAAATAGAGCATTGGAAGAGGCATAGACAAAGAGGTTATGTTGTCAATGTCAAAACACGCCAAACACAGTTTAACATAACAGCTGTCATTGACTAAAAAGTTAATTTTTAACCAAAATTCTAAAACACTTTGCCAGCTAGCTTTTTTACAATTTTTATATTACTCCGAAAAACATTTGCCACAAAAGTGTTTAGTCTTTTTTCTAGTCAATTATATCCGTGTGAAATGAGTCTGCAGCTTTTCCATTAAAAGGTAATTTGAGAAATTGAGAGCGTTTTTCTACCTGTATGAGAGGTAGGAAAAGTCTTGGAAGCTGTCAGCAAATTCGTTTTTAATATTGATTAAAAACAATATATCATCTTCTTTTGAGCTCTCCTTTTTACATACAAAAATGAATGCTAAATGTAAAAAAAATCAATATTTTTTTCATGTTTGCGACGAAAAGTAAGTATATTCAGCATTCAATTTTCTTGTAATTCTCTATCGAGTGAATTTAAATATTTTCGAGAGAAATATTTCAAACGTATTGAAAGTTTTTAGAAGCATTGGAAATAATGTAAATATTATTATTACTGGAACTTTTCAATTCTGTTTCTTTATCTTGAAAATTACAGTGCAAGTAAAGACAATTTAGTATGCAAGTATATTTATAGTACAGTAATTGATGCGAAAAATAAGCTCTAACCTAAAATTTTCACCAATATACATAAAATTTTGAAAATAGGGCTTATCTTAATCTTAACTTCAAAAGTAATACTGACTTGACCTCCGCTTCTTGTTTTTAAGGTATAAAAATTACATTCAGCCCTTTTATTCCTATAAAACGTTTTTAATAATAATGAGTGACATCGTAAACTGTTGTCTAACACAATTACAACATGTGTAACGAATTTTTATCCCATAAAAAACTTTACAACCCCTGTAAACGACCCCTACATTAACAAAATTACAAAAAATTACTTTTATATAACTTGAAAATTGTTTTATGTTCTCTACATTAATCATCATATTTTTTACCCCTTTTCAGCCCGTAAAAACATCCCGCCAATTAAAAATTCTGTAAAATAATCATGTAATTATTATTTCAAGCCTTAATACCCCTAAAAAAATATTACAAATATATGGTAATGCAATTAAAAGTAATTTAATTATAGAGTAAGAAATTACATCTTTTATTAAAAAACTATGTATTTACAATACTTAAACTTATACTATTCACTCAATATTGGAGTTGCTGTCATAATCTTCTTCTGGGTCAGTTGGACCTTTTTTTGCACTCGCAAAAAATAATTTTTATCGGGTTTAATAACCCTTCATTACATTATCTAGGGCTAATCCTAGATAGCAGGTTACTCTAAACACGAAGACGACACAAAGCAACCAAGGCCCTCATGGTGTGCAGGAACATTGCAGGAAAGAACTGGGGATGCAACCCACGTATTCTGCAATGGATGTACACAGTAATAGTGAGACCAATAATCACATATGGGGCAGTGGCTTGGGGAGCAAGGGCTAACCTGAGTACGAAGAGGAAAAATCTCTCGAAGATTCAGAGACTAGCTTGTTCATGTATCACTGGAGCAATGGGAACTTGCCCCACTGCTGCAATGGAGGTGATTTTAAACTTGACCCCACTGCACATTCTGTTAGAAAGTGTAAGAAAGAAAACGATATATAGAATGATCAAAGAAGGAATTATCAGGGAAACACCTCGATCACTTCATTTTAATCAAACTTAGGAAATGTCCCAAGATGATATGCCAAAGAAATTCAACTTTGTGAGAAAATTCACAAGGTTGAGTAATAAATCTGAATGGGATGAAGACACCATACAGAATTTAAATCAGAATACCATAAAGTGGTATACGGACGGTTCCAAGCTAGACGAGGGAACTGGGATAGGAGTTTTTGGACCGAGAGCCAAATACTCAGAAAGCTTGGGCACATACCCGAGCATCTTTCAAGCAGAAGTCCGCGCCATCGAAAGATGTGTGGAACTCAATATTGGAAGAAACTACCGCAGACAAGATATTGTGATCATGTCGGATAGTCAAGCAACCATCAAAGCGCTGAGCTCAAATATAATCAGTTCGAAGATGGTTTGGGAATGCCTAGGCAAACTAAATGAACTAGGTCAGAAGAACACTGTCACCCTCCTATGGGTCCCAGGACACATAGGAATAGAGGGGAACGAAACAGCATATAAGCTTGCAAAAAAGGAGCTGAATCCCCACACTTGGGACCAGAACCATCTGTGGGATCAGCAGTATAGTAATCTTAGGAAAACTAAGGGAAGAAATGGAGAAGGAAAAATCCAAGTACTGGAACCAGCTGTAAGGACTGAGGCAATCTAAGATACTACTGGGGAACTATGACCAGAAGAGATCTCTTAGCTGCCTCAACCTCAGTAAAAAAAGGCTCCGAATTCTAACAGGAATATTAACCGGGCATTGCCGGTTAAGAAGCCACATGAAGAAACTAGGGTTAGCAGATGAAGCAAAGTGCAGATTCTGTGAGGAGGAGGATAAAATCTCAATACACATACTCTCAGAATGCCCTGCCTTGCAGAATTCCAGGGCCAGATACCTAGGAGCACATGAAATAGAAGAAGGGGATCTACCTGATTTGAAGCCCGACGATGTCCTAAACTTCCTCAAGAAAATAGGACTCGAAGAGCTGCTATAAATCTGAGAAAACATCAAAACTTGGCAAGTAAGGGGGGCACAATAGATCCTATAGGTCGCAGTGTACTTATCACCCCTAATTCATACATACATACATACAACCCTTCATTATTTACCCATCCCCAATTAGTTGGGTTCATATCAACGGTTACTTTCACTATGCTCCAAATTTTTGTGCTCCCACATTTTATTTCATTAAATAGCAAAAAAACATGGTTTAGTTTTTGGACAATAACGCCTTTAATTTTAAAGCTATGACAATTAAAAAAAAATCATTTGAAAGGTAATTAAAATACCTACAACTTTTTTATTATGATATGTAGTGCAAAAACCTTTTATTTCGAAAAGGTGAAGGGTTAAAGGGCTTGATAAAGATTGGGATTGCGCTATATACCTCGCTCTTTAAACAATCATATCTCTGCCAATTCGGTGTGTTCATTAGAAATAAATCAATAAAATTCCTTTGTAATCATACAGTAAATTATAAATATTTAATCCTAAACTCATTACAACGCAACAATTCTGGTTATTTTTTATATAATATCAAATTGAAAGTAAGTTAAAATCGATAAATTCAAATAGAAGTCGAAACGCACCTTCATTGGTCGTGACGTCAAAACTCATATCGATGACAGTTTGTTTATATTTAGTGTGTTTTCGGGGAGCGCGCTATTTGTTCCAGTTGGCGCTATCTAGTATTATTCCTCGTTTACGTTATATGGCGCTTGGCGCTACATAGCTGGAAAGCGTGCTCCCCGAACACACCCTTAATGTGTGGTAATTGAGAGAGTTGGACTTTTATTTTTGATTTTATTGTGAATTATTGGTTTTATTTGTGTTGTGCAATCATAAAATGTCGTCAGTAGGGTTTGTGAAAGCATTGTCAAACAATTTACCATCATTAGATATTTTCATGGTTAGGTTAGGTTTAGGTTAGGTTTGAATGCAGCTGAATTTCGAAATGTAAAAGCAACAGCGTAAGTAGGTACTTATTTTGTGCTTTTTGCATTAAAAAATGCCCAACTGACTTAATTTTATGAAAATCAACAAATATAAAGAAAAGAGATGAATAAGTATAAATATAAAACTTCGCACAATCTCGCAGATACACTGTTTACAATGAAATGATGGCGCTTTCAATGACACATATGAGTAGTGACGTATAGTGTTGGATCTAGTCGTTTACGCGGCAAATTTCTGAATTTGAATTTGAGGATGGAATAACTATGCTACAAAATTTTTTTAATTTAAGTTTTTTGATTTTTGGAGTAATTGATTTCTGCTCTGTCTTCCTGCATGAGTTTGAAAAAAATGGAAAACACCGAATTGTGACCTGACAGAGAAAAAGAAACAAGCGAAATTTTTATCAAAAAAGGACCTACATTTTTTATTTTAACAGTTTTTAACGTATTTTTCATTATTTTTGAAATATTATGAGGAAAAGTTTTTTTAAATCGTATTTTTTTAAAGTATTGCATTCCAAATAGCAAAATAACTGGAATCCAAAAAACTATTCATACTAAAGTTAAATCTAGATGGATTACGATTAATTTTAATTTTGGGTGAAATGACACTAATGAAAAATAACGATTTAAAAAAATTTTTTTCCTTTCCTTTTTGTTTTCATCATAACTCAATTAATTTACTCGCGAAAGACTTTTAACACTGCTCTTTTTAAAGATTATTTCAAGCACTATAAAAAAGGTTCTCATTGTTATATGGAAAAAATGCGTCCGTTGTACGCTAGATGGCATTGAATACATCGATCAAATGTCAAACTAAAAAAAACTTTAATCTTCAATATCTCGCTTGATATTATACTTAGAGCATTCAATAAAACATAGTTTTGATTATTTTTTTACTTGCTACAAAAAACCTTGAAAAACGTAGAAAAACTCTGATTCTAGATTCTAGATTCTACATTCAGTCCGTTCATCGACCTTTCTTATATCCATTTAATATTAAATTAACAAGTAAATGAAAGATTCAACAGAATATATTTCGTGTGTTAGAATACAATTTTCTTAATTTTGGAATAAAATTATAGAGTTTATAAACTTTTAAAATAATTATAATTGTGTTAACCGAGATAATTTAAAATGCAGTTTCATTCTACTTGTTGGTAATAATAAACTTTTGACGGTTCATGTTTTGTTATAAAGTTTTCGAGGAAAGCTTTTAATTATGCAAGGAAAGTGTGAAATGATTTTTTATCAGCTAATCTATTCTTATCCCCCTTAAATGAAAAAAAAAACTTTTTAGCCGTATAAGAGAGTGAAGTTATGAATTCTTGAGCAAAGCCTTCCATAAAAAAATAATGAAATTTGTTTTTCGTACGATCGTGCCAAAGTTCATTATTGTTCCACTATCTACTATACCAAAAACTTCGTCTAATAAAAAAAGCAAACAACTTTTTCCACTGCACCGAAAAACAGTTAAAAGTTTACTAATGATTAAAAGGTTAATCTAAATTTATAATTTAATAAAAATATTTATACAGGGTGTCCCAGAATAACTGATACTAATTTTCAGAAAAATATATCTAATGTGACATGGGAAAAATCAAATTAAAAACCCAAAATCAATGTCACAAAGTTTTGTCGTATATAATATCATATGAGAGAAAATTTTGTCGGCAAAAATTTTCTCTCGAATGATATTTGACAAGACTATTTCACGAGAAAAACAAGACAATATCAACGAAACATAATCTTTGTTTATTTGTTAACAATATTAATGGTACAATTATTTCTACTAAAGATTGATTTTGTGTAAGAAAATAATGTAACAATAGTATATTGTGCAACTAGTGGGAAAAGCTCAATTTTTCTCACGAGTGTGCGTTTGTGGCACGAGCCTGAAAGGCGCGTGCCGCAGCACACGAGTGAGAAAAATAGCTTTTCCCACGTGTTGCACACTATACTTTTTCTACGACTGCAAATTAATAAATAATTTAACAATTTCAAAGTAATATATTTCATATTTCTTTCTTGAAATTTCTGGCCATAGCTCTAAGGTGACATTTTCAGCTTTTGCTGTTATTTCTGGGGGTGTGTTTTCAAACAGTCCATAATTAGGTACCTACTTATTTTTTTATATTTTAACACAAAATTTAGTTGAATTAAACTAAAATTAAACACCTTCTCTCTACTTTCATAACACTAACATTTGGGTACTCTGTACTTTTTAACGTTTGACGTTTTATGACAGTAGTCCAAAGCATTCTATAATCGAAAATTGTGTTGATTATTTCTCTATGGTACCGTGGCCCAAGCCGTGGGAAAGATTTTTTCCCACGGCTTGGGCAACTTTTCCCACGGCTTAGGAAAAGTGACACTTTGTAGTTTCGTAAATTGTGGGAAAAGGACTATTTTCCATAGCAGTCGTAGAAAAAATATTTTTTCACAACCAATTTCATTTGATTCTTTTTTAATTCGAAATATTATCACGAATAAAGTTGCGTCCGTGCTGAACAGTTCACTTAACATTCTGATTCATTTAAATTTTTATCAGTAATTTGCTAATTGTATTTATTTTATGACCCGAAAGGGATAGTGTAACGAAATGCAACATTTTTCCAATAGATTAATTCAAGTCGTTAATTTTATACGAATCAATAACCCTAACACTATTCAGTTGACTTACTCAAAGTGCTCAAATATGTGGAAGTTATTGACGTAAGTTGTACTCTAAATAGTTTTGAACAACCAATTTTCTCTGAAAACTATAAGCGTCCATGTTTTACGATTCAATGTTCTACAGTTTGTCCCAATGCGGGATGATTTGGGGGAAAAAGGGCAAAAAAGCAAGTTTTCAGTGAATGTAATGGCTAGTTTTACGTTGTCAGTTCATATTCGGAAGTGTTAGGCGTTACCACATCAAGATTATCGAAACGCGCGTCAGGCAGGTTTCGGTATTAGTTTCGCCAACGGTTCCACATTGAGCATTTTAGTGGAGATCTCTTTTATCTTGTAGGATTTATTCTAGTAGTTTGTACCTATTGTGGTATCTACATGTAGATGAAATTTTTAACATTCTTTTGTATGGCCAAAGCTCAAAGGCTTCGAGTTTGGTGGTAGTTTTTAAGTGTCCATGTTTCTACGCCATACAGAAGAACAGAGAAGACATAGCACCAGAGGAGCAACAATTTTGTATCTAAGGTAAAGGTAGGGCTCTTGAAAAATGAGCTCATTGAGTTGAACATATTTTAGTTCAAGTAAGGCTTCTTTAAAGACATGTTCGGTATAAAGGACGATATAATATAGCTCTGTCCAACCCTTTTTTGTATTAATTGTTCTGTATTTTCTTGATCAACTCTCTTATAATCGAAGTTAGATTCCAATAAATGTTGCAAGATACTCCAAACCTTATCCTACACTGGATGAATATGCCAAGGCTGAGGCGTTTGACACCAAAAAAAAATATAAAATTGTCCGTATACTGTCCTTTGAGATATTACCCCTCAAAAAAATCAGAAAATGAAAACTGCAAATTAGGAATATGCCCTCTAGAAAGCTGCTCAACTTCGCTAGAAGTTCTAGATTTTTAATAGATTAAGGTAGATACAAATTATATTTCTTAAGGAAGTTAACTTAATGTAGATAAAATTTATTGAGGCTTAATCTCAGTTGTTTCAAAGTTGTGACTGTCGAAACAGTAGTCCTATCACAAAATGTAGATTATGTTCCTCTATATCCAGCCATAGATATAGCCATGTTTGGAGCTGGTAATAAACTCTGTAACTAACAATGATGATCTGATGAAATTGATTGTGGTAACTTCAAAATGTCAATCAACCGTTCAGTTATTTATTGTTCTTAGATGTTCTGCTGCTCCAGCTGTTGGTAGTAACTTTTCTAATTTAAAATTTAATTTTATTTTCGCTGTTTTATAACTTTGATATCGTAAATCATGTAACGTTACATCGTTTTTCTTTTTGTTATACAGTGATGCCATGATACAAAGTATAATGAAAAATGTCAATACAGCTGAATATTTCTTAATGAAAAAAATACAGTGTTATAAGAATAGCACAAAGAACATTTGACCAAACTTTCAGCTCAATCGAACCATTTTTCTAAAAGAAAAAAAAAAAGAAAAATCACAAAAACGGTTTTTTTGTATTTTTTTCGGAAATTTTTGAGGTTAAGGCAAAAATAATTATTACATAAGTTGTAGATTTTTTATTTCTAATAACTTTTTCAGTTGACTTTTTCCATTCTTTAGTCACAAATCGCAAAAAATCATTTTCACCCCTAATAGACGATTTTGGTTTGGAATGTTTTTTTTTTAATTTAGTTATGATGTCTGACTAAATTGTGCCATTAGTTTGCTTTAAGAAAACATTTATTTATTTGACCATTTTGAACTGCTATTTCTCCTGGACTATATGATATTGTTCATTTTTATGTTACTTGTTTAGCCCAGAAGTACCAAAGTAAACTTTCTTGTTTCCTTTATCTTCACTTTCTTAAATAAATGCTCCTTTTAAGTTCAGAAATGTAGTAAAAGCAATTCCTCTAGAACTACGTAGCAATCAATCTTGTGGAGTATTTTTTATGCATTATTGTCAACCAAAAGTTATATAATATGTACTGCATACTACTTATTATAAAACACTTCATACTATAGGTTATAGAAGTCTAAGGTTCATCACAGAATTCAGCCACTAGACTGGTTTTTGTGTTATATAAGATGAAATTCTTTGAATAGAGGTAGGTACAATCAAATAACCATCTTAATCAGAATTTCTCGTGGGGAATTTATGAACTGGTGCTTGTTTTAAGTAACAAATAAATTTATGAACTAAGCAAACAAAATTTTGTTTTGTTGAATAGATCAAACTTTACCTCATTGGTTTGGTATGATAATCTTCCATCTGTGCCTTAATAATTTTTGTTTCAGGGGAGGGGGTTTAAGTCCTAACATTTCTATTTCATCCTTTCTTTAGAGGAGACATGACCAGTGGTTCAAATCCTTGGATAAGCTTGTGGTAAATTATTTTTATCCACATCTCTTTGTTATGTTCTATTGAAGCTCTTTTGTACTTTTCCCAGTTTTTTTAATTATTTTAGTACCTTATTTCAAGCAGCATCTTCTTTTTATAGACAAGTTACAAATCGCAGTGTTTCGAGCGATTTTATAAACTTTTTTACCACGATTACATAGATCAACAAAACATCGAGAGACATCGATATCTGAGATGCTACATCAGAGAACAACTAGACCTAAATAAAGAGATAAAATGCAGATTTGAAACAGCTCGAACAACTTTTTTAAGAATAAGATCTTTCTTCTGCAACCATAACTTAAACTTAAAATTACGTCAAAGAATGATTAAATGATATATTTGGAGCTGGGCTATAAAGGCTGATATTATTAATCGCCTAGAAGCGTTCGAGATGTGGTTGTATAGAAGAATGCTCCGAATATCCTGGACAGCTATGCAAACCAACGAAGCAGATAAGAAAGATAAGATAGATATCATTTTATTCTATTCTTCTCGGGTGCTTTTTGTGCATGTATACGATTTTTACTATAAGTTGACCATGACGTCATTCCTAGTTAATTATATTGCCAACAAAGTAACTCTAAAATAACTGAAAGTAGATGAGATTTACTTGTAAGAGCTAGGAAAATTAAACGTGTACAGATTGGTAACAATTCGCGCTGTTGCCACGAGCCAATTGCCACGCGTCATTATTGTATTGTACACCTTTGACATTTAGAATTAGCACCGCAAAATTTTATGCTCTAACGTCATTGTCAACTTATCGTAAAAATCCTTTACTGGAGCTCTAGGCTCATTGTACCCCCCTGAAGTGATTATACCAGGTTCGCTTCCTTCATGTATTCTAGAATGTCCCTGATATTCGCTTTCACGATTTCCTCTGGTTCAGGAAACTGAATGCCAAAGTGTCTCTGTCTAAGCCACTTAAGGTTTAGATAGTGACATATTACGTGAAAAGGAGTTTCATCTTCCTCACCACATTTTCTGCATAACGGGTCCTCGGCCAGTCCCATTATGTTAATTTGTTTTCGGAGATGGCAGTGTCCTGTAAGCAGTCCCACTGCCTTTCTTAGTTGGGTTCTACTTAGGCTGAGTAGTTCTGTAGTTTTCTTCCTGGATGGACATGTTATGAATAATCTGGATTGCCTGAGTCCAGGCAGTTCCATCCAGAGTTTCTTATGTTGTTCCCTTAACCGTTCCTCTATTATTCCCTTTACATGTCGGTATGAGACCCCACATGTGGGGAAAGGTCTGATTAGGGTTCCTTCTGAAGCTTCCTTAGCTAGGAGGTCAGCTTTTTCATTTCCAAGATTCCCTGTGTGCCCTGGTACCCATTCAAGGATAACCTTGTGGCGTTGTGCCAGTTCAGCTACAGTTCCTTACTTACTGTTTGTGACGCAATGTGTACGCTATCTATTGCTTTGAGAGCTGCTTGGCTATCACTTCTGATCCTGACAGTCCTGTTAGGGACTGTTTCGTTCAGGATGATGGCAACCACTTCAGCTTGCAGGATAGTATCTACTGAGCCCAGGTTGAGACTATACTTCTTTCCTGCTGGTGCTTGTTTTGGATCCGTCTGTGTACCAGACGGATTTATGTTTGTTTCCTAATCTAGCAGAAAAGTATTCTGTCTGAAGTCATGCTCAGTAACTGATTGTGTTCAATCTCTCTCGAGATTGTGGATTGGTATCTAGAGGGATCGCCCTGTCCCATTCGTTGTTTATTTTCAGCCTGTAAGCAGCTGCCAGTGTTTCCCTTTCCACAATAATAAGATAGATATTATACTTAGGGTATGTTCTTAGAGGAGATCAATACAAAATCCTTCAACTGAAAATGAATGGCAAGATCGACGGCCGCAGAGGAATTGGAAGAAAGCAGATATCATGGTTGAAGAATATTCGAGATTGAACTGGAATACGTAGTGTCAAACAACTATTCAGGAACTGGGATAGGAGTTTTTGGACCGAGAGCCAAATACTCAGAAAGCTTGGGCACATACCCGAGCATCTTTCAAGCAGAAGTCCGCGCCATCGAAAGATGTGTGGAACTCAATATTGGAAGAAACTACCGTAGACAAGAGATTGTGATCATGTCGGATAGTCAAGCAGCCATGAAAGCGCTGAGCTGAAATATAATCAGTTCGAAGATGGTTTGGGAATGCCTAGGCAAACTAAATGAACTAGGCCAGAAGAACACTGTCACCCTCCTATGGGTCCCGGGACACATAGGAATAGAAGGGAACGAAACAGCAGACAAGCTGGCAAAAAAAGGAGCTGAAACCCCACACTTGGGACCAGAACCATCCTGTGGGATCAGCAGTAGAGTAATCTTAGGAAAACTAAGGGAAGAAATGGAGAAGGAAAAATTCAAGTACTGGAATCAGCTGGAAGGACTGAGGCAATCTAAGATACTACTGAAGAACTATGACCAGAAAAGATCTCTTAGCTGCCTCAACCTCAGTAAAAAAAGGCCCCGAATTCTAACGGGAATATTAACCGGGCATTGCCGGTTAAAAACCCACATGAAGAAACTAGGGTTAGCAGATGAAGCAAAGTGCAGATTCTGTGAGGAAGAGGATGAAACCTCAATACACCTACTCTCAGAATGCCCTGCCTTGCAGAATTCCAGGGCTAGATACCTAGGAGCACATGAAATAGAAGAAGGGGATCTGCCTGATTTGAAGCCCGACGATGTCCTAAACTTCCTCAGGAAAATAGGACTCGAAGAGCTAAGAAAACATCAGAACATGGCAAGTAAGGGGGGACACAATAGATCCTATAGGTCGCAGTGTGCTTATCACCCCTATACATACATACATACAACTATTCAGATTAGCTGAGACTTGATATGACACCAAAAGAAGAAGACTACGATTACCAGTTACTTCTCATTAAAGTAGACCTCAATAAATTATGTTTTTTGCTTATGAATGCAACAATGTAAAAGTGTTAATAGTGACTGCATATATATCAATATTTAGATTGGAAATTATGGACGGTTTATCATCCCTTACATATAATTCCTTTCAACGAAAAACTGACTGTTACAAATTTCATTCATAAATAATATCACCGGAGTGTAAACTAAACATGGAAATTTAAAGTGACAGGCTTTGTTTTCGTTTATGTTTTGCTGATAAACAAAAGTATAACGCGACATGTGACAAAAATAAATGTTTGTATATTATGGTACAATGACGTTTAAGTTACTTCCATTAAATTGCTGTTTGGAGTAATATAATAAGTATAAAATGGTTTTGTACCGTTTGTACTGAATATAATAAAACGTTTAGTCGTGAATTGAATAGTCTTAAATGTTTGGAGCTATTGTGATACAATGACTGTCTACAAAATAGGTATATTTAATTACTTTCGTTGAATATTTTAATTGAAATAATAATTCAGGCACTAATAAAATGATTCAGAATTGGTTGTAAAAGTTAACTTTATAGTGTCAATGACAGATGTAATAGTATATTGCAACACGAGTTTTGTAGTATACTTTTTCTACTACTGAAAGTCTTACTTCTGAGTACTTTACAATTTTTATTTATTTACATTGAATACAAACAACCCAGACTTTTCGAATACATTGCCCAATTTTACAACATTAGTCGAAATAGATTCTTGAGTCACCACCAGTTTTTCTGCATTTTTGGTTGCTGGAGGTGCGCATTGCATTTTTGAGCAACTGGGACCCGGATTTTCTGTAGCGTTGGATTTAATATCGTCTAATGATAAATTTTCTTCATTATGCTCCTCATCCGGACAAATCGAAGAGATTATTTTGTTAGCTGTGGAGTTCTTGGCGGTCATGGATTAGCCTACGAAGCATTCTGCTACTGTGAATGATTTCCAGCCCCCATGTCTCTTAAGTTGCAGCAAATCTCCTCCTGTATCTACAAGCAGCGTTGCATAGCTTCTACGAAAACAATGACCTGTATATTGGGTGGCATCGGGTAGTTTCAAGAACTCAGCAATTTTTTTGGTAGGTTTGCTAACGTGTTTATCCCAACAAGTTGACGGGTACATTTATTGTTCTGGAAATTAAGGAAGAAGCTTTGAATATTCTTATCCTCTATTAGTTTCCTTTTTTCAATGTATCTTTTACATATTTCGTACGGCTTTCCTGATGCAGTTTTCTTCGCGCATATTCTTTTTCATATCTTTTCACAGACTTAACTGGAATGATTTGCCCTATCGCTTCCGTAGTTTTCTCAGCAATTTCATCTAATTTCGGATCCATTTTCTCCGCAGATATTTCGTGTGTGCAGAAAAATTCAATATGTCTGCCTTTATTTACATTGTTACTTGGTAAACGCTGTTCATTTTTTTATACAGCAAATCAACCATGTTAAGAATAAATCAAGTAACATATTTTTTTGCACAGCAGTCTACATGACTTCCTAATAAAATGATCAAATATGTCATTTCAGTTTCATATTTTATTGCGTTTAAAACCAAAGGCAGTATGAAAAAAATATAGTACGATACACGTCCGTGAAGTGATTATTACGGTACTCGATTAGATATTCTTGACTCGGCTGTCCATAAACATCTATCTCGTACCGTAATAAGTCACTTCCCGGACTTGCAACATAAATAACTATTAGTATCAATGACAGATTTAAAATAAATTTCATCGTCAAATTAACATATTAAAGTTAAGCACAATATTTGAATAAATAGTAAAACATTTTTTAGAAGGTTCTTTGTTTTGGATATTCAATCATTATTTTAAATATGGATATTGTGTTTTTTTTTAATATTGTAATAGTTTTTGTGTTACTTATAAAAATTCTTTATTTCTTTGTTGGAGATTAAAGCTGCTGTTATTATTATTCCTGCGATAACCTCCAAAAATATCCATTAAACGGGTTAGGCTGATAGATGTTACTGTAAATGGATACTATTATTCCTCCAAGTAGATGTAACACGACACCAACTTTGTTATTCTATAATTAGTTTTGAGAAAACCCATCAAACTCTTGAAGATTAAGTTCGGTTTCGATTAACTACTTCTGCACTGTATAACTAAATAATTTAATACCCAAAATTAAATTTGATTTAAACTATGGTAGTGTTTAGAATAATAACAATAAAATCTTCAAACTAGCTAATTTATCCATGTATTAATTACAAACTAAAGTGGAAAAAGACCGACCAAATATAAAATACTGGTTTAATGGTAAAGTACCTACTATATACAATACTCTTCCTAAAGAAATAAACATATTTAGAGGATCTAATTCTCACTCTTCCGTCATTTTTGCTTAAGTTTTTTTAATACTATATGTAAATTTACTGTGTTTACTACTATACTGTCTATTTTCTGTTTCTTTGGTATATTTTATTCACTTGATAAATCACTTTTTAAATATCCTTTTTATCATACTTATCTAGTTGTGCTTTCTTCTCTACAACTTCTGGTTAAAAGAATCATTAATAACAATGGAGTAATTTATTACCTGTACCTGTAAATTGAAGAGCATGAAGCCCAAAAGCATTTGAAGTCCCTAGTATCCGATCACTAGTCTGATTATTCTCAAGAATCTTTTCGTTGCACACTCGTTTGTTTGGGTTGCTAAGTAACTTTTTTGAAAACCTGCAGCTCCCTACATCTCTAGTGGTGCTTGTCTACTATCTGTATGAATTACAATTGATTGTCCACTAGGGAGGAAAAAATCTTAGGGATGGTACTTCTGTCAAACGTGCCTTCTATGTCTATGCATTTTTTTATATCCAACGACCTTTTTATACGTTCCACTACAAGGTGGATCAATGCATCTGCCGGGGGTATATGCATGTTGATTAAGATGAAGTGGGTGTGCTGCGGTCACTTTGTCTTTGATGTACCTTTTGCATACTTTACTTATCAGTTTCAATAGAACAGTAGCCAGTTTTACCAGGTTTAGGAAGAAATACTACTCTAGGTTTTCTCCAATCGCGCATATTTCCACCTGGTGAGACAAATGTAGTTTCAGACCTCGTTGAAGTGGGGCTGGATATATGCCATCTTGTCCTGTTAATTGAAAGAAGCTCGTTATAAAGTATTTTACCTTGTCTTCTTCAGTATTAATTTTCGCACTCTTTTCATCCTTTGTAAAGGTTATTGTTGTGAATTTAAACTTTTTTTCTTATGCTGCTATAATAGTTATTTGAATATTTGATTATATTCTATTATTTTCCTCCAACTTGCATTCCAGGAAAATTAGGCATCGCTTCTTCCAGTAAAGATTAAAATTAAAATCATTCTTTCTGTCAAACAAATCTTCTCACAGATGTTATTTAACGTCTATTAGATATTCTGCCTCGAACTGTAAGAAAATAATTAAGTTTTTTAGTTGAATGTTTAATTTGTGTTTGAGTAAAGTAATTAATAGTATATTATGTTACTAGGAGTAGAAGGCCAACATTATTGTTGAGCCCAGGTTCTGCCGAGGCGCCAGCCGAGGCTGTGCAAACTGGGCGAAACATATAATGGGCCTTCTGCTCCGAGTAACATATACTATTTTTTATTCAAGCGTAATAATAATATGCATTTTATAAAAAATATAGAAGGCTTTGTGTATATCTCAACTATTTAATTAATACAAACAAAAAATTACATAAAGTGTTACCTATTTATTAACAGTAATATTAAATGTGCAGTTTTGTATACTGCAGTTGTTTAAATTTAAGCCACTGCCACCGCTTTCAGCTTCGACATTTACAATTTTGTCATTGGTATACATCATATTATTAGTAGGTAAGTTGATTGTCGATTATTATGTCAGCGATTCCAGAACTATTACTTTGTTGTTCTTGCAGTTTGTGTTTTACTGGAAATGGAATCATCTAAGTACCCTTCAGCAACACTGGTGGATTTCCATCCACCATGCCGCTTTAGAGCGGTAATATCACCTCCGTTGTCAACTAAAATAGTTGCGGAAGTCCTCCGAAGGCAATGTCCTGTATATTCATGAGGATTTGTTAATTTCAAAAACGTAGCAACGTCTTTTGGTACGTTTGATATTTTGTGGATACCCATTACCACACGGTGACATTTACCATTCTGGTATTTAATAAAAAATCGCTGCAGGCCAATATCATCCGGATGAAGAGCCGTATACTGTCTTACCAAATTCAAATAAAAATCGCCAATTATAGTAAACGACCATTGTTTTTTGTGTTTATGATTTTAACCAAAATTAAATTTCCCAAATCTTGGATTTCGCTAGACTTTAAATTAACAAGTTCATCGCATCTAAGGGCTTCTGTGACTCCAAATATTAATATAACCTAAAACAAACGTTGAAATAAATAAAAAAAAAGCTGGTAGCACTGGGATTAGAACCGCTGACCTTCGCGACCGAAGACAAAAGCTCTGCCACTGAGCTACCGTTATTAAATGTTATAATTAGGAAATGAGGTAATATTTGCTGTCAAGTTAAATATTGATCTGCGAGTAGATATCACTGTCAACGGTTTAATAAACGTAATAATAATTAAAAAGAAATAAGAAAGTACCTACCTTTGTTGCTAAATAAACATTATTCGGTGCATCCTTGAGAAATTTATCAAATTGATCTTTTGTTAATACTTTTGATTTTTTCGGTGTATAATTTTCCCTTTGGCGCTTTATAAATGCAATTAATTTGCTATATTTTTCTATTTTAACATTATGTTTAATGTTTAATTGACTTTTAATCATTGAATACTGTGCCCATAGAGTAGAACTTTTAAACTTTCTGGACAAATTCGTGAAGTATGCAAGCATAACGTTTTCCGTGTATTGCTGTACATTATATTCATTGCACCATTCTAGAAATTTTTCGTATGCAAAATCATACAGTTTACGCGACTTCGTTGGAATTAGAGTTTCAATACTGGAATTAGCTGTTTCAACTAATTCCGGAGGCGTACAAGTCTTGAGACATTTTTGCAGTTTGAATTAGGTAGGAACACTTTCAGAGTCTGACACTTTTCAAAACTAACAAAACATCAAAATTAAATAAGAAAATTGACAGTTCCTGCCTTCTTGATTATAACACCCATACCGTTTCTTATTATTTTGTTACTAGTATAATAATGAGAGTTCATTATTGTACTAGTAAAAGAATAGGCTATTTCTACTGTTTGTGTTGAAGAATTATACGCTTGAAGAAAAAATCATATAATCGGAAAAATAAAACCAACAATCACTTAATATTTTAGTTGATCCTGACACTACACCATAACTGGCCATGCCTCGCTCCCATTCACCAGGATGGGCTCTGTATGATTGCTGTGTACCTTTATCCTGGATTTTTTTAGCGGGATTTAGATTTCAATATGTTTTGAACTACGAAATAACACTGGTCAGTCATTATAAGATTAACTTTTTTAGTATTATTTATTTACACGAATTATTTGTATCTGCTTTTACAATATAATTGTGTACTTTCTATGAAATAAACATTATTATTAATTTAAATTGGTAGAAACGAGCTAATGATTTACACCAACTCAGAAAATGTATCCCACAAAAGTTAAATGATTTAAAACAAAATAAACATAAAAAAAATACTCAGCCAAGCAAAATAAAACTTACAAATCATCATCAATCAAACGTAAATTTAATTAACTGAAGTTAAATAAACGTTTGTTAAAGGATACATTCTAAGATGCGTAAAGTAGTGTTCCTGTTGAATATCTTGATCGTGTCGGTGGTGAGTGGCGGTCCAGCATGGAAAGAAGTACAACGAGGAGGTGGATTAAAGATCGGCTCAGCGGCGGGAAAAAACGTCACCGCTCTCAGAGGAAACGGTAAATTATTTCGTATTGTGTTGGAGATCTTTACGAAGTGGGAATAGAAGATAACGAAATTACGTTAATGATGTTTTCATTAAAAAAGCGAAACATAATTTTGGGGATACGCTAAAAGAAACCGGCTTTTTAAATTATATAATGTATCGAATTCCAATTCCCCTTTTTTACGATTCGTTTTTATTGAACAATAAAGTTTTTATATACAAATGTACAAAATATTGATGTGTACGCTAAAATGGGAAGTGTTCTGGCATTCTTGAAGTTGCAATTTTAATAACTTTTCCTGGGGACTACTCAGTTGTACCAATTTTACCTGACTTAATCCGGTAGCGTAAAAGGTTACCCCTTTTTGAGGGTTCAGTTGTACCAAAATATTCCAGGTAGATAATTCCAATTAATTTCTGAATTTTTAAAAAATAAACGGATTTAAATTTTACTTAAGTATAGGATTACGGGAAAACCTAACCTAACCTAACCTAACCTAACCTAACCTAACCTAACCTAACCTAACCTAACCTAACCTAACCTAACCTAACCTAACCTAACCTAACCTAACCTAACCTAACCTAACCTAACCTAACCTAACCTAACCTAACCTAACCTAACCTAACCTAACCTAACCTAACCTAACCTAACCTAACCTAACCTAACCTAACCTAACCTAACCTAACCTAACCTAACCTAACCTAACCTAACCTAACCTAACCTAACCTAACCTAACCTAACCTAACCTAACCTAACCTAACCTAACCTAACCTAACCTAACCTAACCTAACCTAACCTAACCTAACCTATTATTTACCAAAATAAGGTATAGTTAATTGTAATGAAACTTTTAGTTTTAATGTTTATTTTTAAAATAAAAATTTTTATTAACTATTTTTATATTTCTTATTTTATAAGAATACATCCTGCATTAAATTACCTTCATATTAATCCTTTAATCCCCTCTAGAAATTTTTTGGTACAACTGAGCTATCGCAAATTTTCTACCTGCTATCTTTTGGTACAACTGAGTAACCCCGCTTTTCCTCATACCCAACGTAACTTACAAACAACATGAATACAGGGTGTCCCACTATAACGGCTTATTACTCGAGAATGGAAAAATATATCGACGTGCAGTTTTCCTTATATTTCCTTAATGTTTTTGTTGCCATAGTTGCCAAATGTATATATTTTCTCGAAAGCTGTAAGAAAACGACCTTTTTTGAAGCAAAATTATCAATTATTAAATACAACACCCTATATTTTTAAAAACCTCTGAAAGTCCCTTTCTTTTCCTTATTAAAGGAAAAACAATGTCAAGAACATCCATATGTATCACATTTGAAGAGCTTGGGAACGTTATAACTCCTAGGAACCTTCACTGAAATTCTTAAAAATTTTTAAATTTGTTCTACCACTTTCGATTTGTTTTCTATATACAGTAAAACCTGTGTCAACGGCCACCTGTCAAAAGCTGCCACCTGTACTAACGGTCGGTTTTAAAATTCCCCAAACCGATTATGTGGAAATTCCCATGGTATTTACGGACATCTTTATAATCCGGCCGCGGCCAAATAATCTCAAGTTTTTAAAGTCCATTTCATAGAAATTGACCTGTTATTATCGACCAAAATATTTTAGTCTATTTGTTGATGGAAATATCCAATATTATTAGATATTTAAATAGGTATCTACCTACCCAAAAAAGTGATAAAATTAGTAGCTCGGTCTTTCCTTCACATTCATATTTCGTTAGTTTAAAGCTTTCTTCATGTTCGAAAGGTTGTTAAGTTGCTATAAAAATATGTCGCAGAGGAAACGTTTGTCGCTAAAAGACAAATAATCGCCGAAAGTTAAAAGTATGGTGAGTTAAAAAAAATGTTGAGGAAGGTGTTAACTTGGAGCAAAAACGAAAGTTTCCGAAATCAGAAGGATTGGCAGTGAATCAAGTCGTCTACAATGGGTTTTGCAAAGCCAGAAATAAAGCAATTCCAATATCTGGGCCGCTACTTAACGAAAAAGCACTCGAGGCAGCAAGCAGTTTGAAGATGGAAAATTTTGCAGCATCAAATGGATGGTTGGAAAATTTCTGCAAGCGTCATAATGTAACGTTTAAATCAATTTGTGGTGAGTCTGCAGAGGTTAATTTGGACGAAATAGAGGATTGGAAAACCAAGTTACCATTGATATTAAGGAATTATTTTCCACGAGATGTATACAATGCTGACGAGATATTTGCAGTAAAAAATGAAAAATATGCAGGGAAGAAGGCAGCAAAACAACGTTTGACTATTTTGCTATGTGCAAATATGGAAGGTGAGAAAAAAGATCTATTAGCAATTGGAAAAAGTAAAAATCCCCGCTGTTTTAAGGGTAGTCATGTTGATAAATTACCCTTAGAATGGCTTTCTAAAAAAAGGCTTGGATGACAACAGAAATTATGACAAGTTGGCTGCATAAATTTAACAACAGAATGAAAAAACAGAATAGAAAAGTGCTTCTTTTCCTGTATAATGCCACGTCACATACTACAGTTCCATTAGAAAATGTTAAAATAATCTTCCTGTCACCCAACACCACATCACATTTCCAGCCCTTAGAAAGAAATAATTCAAAATTTCAATCTGATTTACCGAAATTTTTTCATTAGAACACTTCTAGCGTTTATTGACAGTGGATGTGATTTCGAAAATTGCGAAAAAAAGATAAATTTATCCAATGCACTTATCTGGATCACAGCTGCTTGGAAAAAATGTTTCCTGCTACAGTTAAGAAATGTTTCTCTAAAGCCGGTTTCTCCAATATTATCCAAAAAGATACACATTTTGATGATGAGGATAATATATCCCTTGCCCATCTTTTCCCTAACTAAATTGTAGATTTGGATGAATTTGCTTCCTTTGACGATGATATACCTACAGAGAGCACTAACTTCAGTATTACGGACATTATTGAAGAACTGTGCGATAATGATAAAAAAGACAATTCTGACAATAGTGATGTGGACGAATGTGAAACTCCAAAATCCACTTTATCTAATATGATCGAAGTGTGTGAAAAATTGAGGGACGTAGAAAATTATTTATTGTGCCAAAATATAATGGTGAAATATTTATGGATGTGTCTCGAATTTTACTTAAATGTGAAGCTGGGGTTCTTAAATCAAAGCTAAAAAATTTAAAACAAACAAAAACTGATACCTAATTTAAAAAAGCTTAACATCTGTTTTTTCCTAGCATAGTACCTATGTATGTAGTTTTATGTTTTGTATTATGTAGTACGTAATATTAAAGTAGTTTTAGTAGTTTTCCGTTTATGTATAGAATTATATTTGTTTTAATTGATAAAATAAACAAAAATCAAAATATTTTTTATTTGTCGTCTGCAAAACCTGACAATAGAGGCCACCTTTATATAACGGCCAATAGGTAATTGGCAATACGTTATTGACAAGTTTTATTGTAATAAGATGAAGACGGCTTACATAAAAATATTCATTCGTCAAGTTTCTATTTTAGTAAAGTATAGTATGTCAAAGATAAACATACTTCAATTCGATTGATTGTCTTACGATTTATGCAACAATTACGGTGTCGATAATAGGTATATTTAAAACATGTGGTGTTCGAGATATCGACATAAGGCTTGCTATCAAAAACTCTCATTTAACGTATCTTCAAACAATTGTTTCAAAAGTATGTTCAACAGACTCACTGTTTTTTATGTAGCAATTTAAATGATCCATTTTATAGGAAAAGAGTTTATTAATTCAGTTCTAATATAATAATCAGCTCAAAGAATGTTGGATATTTCCTCCACCATCAATTCATGAATGTCGATATTCATGTGACGGTAATTGGTTACATTTGGTTTTCAATAATCAACAAATTTCAAAAACGGCCATAAGGTTTCAGTATAAGAAAGAAATAAGACGATGAAAAGAGAATCTTTTTATGAATACATTGCAAATGTATTTTTTCCTTGGTTGAAAGAAAATAATGTAACCTCTTTTGTGGTACTCTTCGTAGAAGGACGTTAGGAGACTTTTGTTCGAACAATGGAATTGTTTTGATTATTCTCTTCCCAATTCCTTGAACCACCAGATGTAGCAATATTTCGACCATTTAAATATGAATGGAAAAAGGTGTTATCAACTGGTAAATGGAAAATAAAGGAGCCAGTTTTAGAAAAGAAGATTTCGCCGCTCTCTTGCACAAAGTTCTGAATATATTTAAAAATACACCAGATATTTTTAAGAATGGATTTCGTAGTTGTGGAATGTGCCCTTTTTACAACAAATTGTGCAGAAATATCACATCAAGGACCAGAAGAACGAGTGAGAAACAAATACAGCATGATCTTTCCGAAATACATATATCTCAGGCACATACCCTTGTGAACATTACAATATTTTATAATAACATTGAACAAAAATATATTAGCATCTGCTAATCCAAATACTGTTTTCGAATCCAATTTTTCTTTGTCCAACTTAGATCCATCAGTATTTTTAACTGATGTTATTTTTATATAGTTTATTCACAATAGATATAAATACATTATTGGGGAGTTTTTCATTTTTCACAGTGTCGTACATTGGCCCTCTTAGATGTCGGTGATTGAGTTTTCTTCGTCTGATTATTGAAAATGAAAGTACAAAGATTAAAAAATTCATATTGCAACTACATAAAAATTTTATTTGGGTTCGAAAACGAGTTGTCATTCTCACGAGCGCGCTATTGTGTCGATAATTGGGACATTTACTTTAACTGGAAACTTGACAATTGTTCAATTCGATGACTGAATCAACCAAATCAATTTATCCTATTTAGTATTGAAAAACAGCCAGAGTAAACGGAATCAAAAACAACAAATTTGCAATTAATTAGTTTTCAATTTACAATTAGGTCTTTATATTTTTAGTAACGAAAACACTGATTAATTTTCTCACTGTTCAGACGTGAGAAAATAACATTTAAAACTTTTTTAATCATAATATTAATTACCACTCCTTACATCTCTTGATTATTTTATCAAGAAATTTGGTAGAAAACAAAATTATCGATAATGGTAGACTTACTGTCTGTCTTTAAATAAGTTTTCTGCAACAGGATGGCGCCAGATGTCTTTATGGTTTTTGTTGCATAATATTATCTCATACGCTGTAACCCCCTATGTAAATAATCTATTTTACGAGTTCTCTATTTCATAATACTATTGTCACCCAGATAATAATCTTTTTTCCTGAATACAAATAGTAGTTAATACATTCGTATATAAAACATAACCTAAAAATTGAAAACTGTTTATTTTCTGATAGTCGCAAACGATTTTGTGAATTTCTTATCTTCTTTTCCCCTACGATTCAGATCTCCAATATAAAGAATTTATAATTAAACAGGAAGCAACTCTTCAGGTATCAAATTGGGTGGCAGTACAAGAGGAATTAGATCGACTACTACATCTATGCCCGAAGTGGATCATGTTTTCGTTCCTACAGTGCCTAGCGTTAAAACTGGCATCAGACATCTTCATATCGGTATAATGGTACCATATAAATCGTTCGGTGTTCGGGAGTATAATAAAGCTGCAAGTAGTGCCATCAGTTACGTCCAAAGGAAACTCAAGTTTTTTAAGAACCATGATATCCAAGTGCATTTGGAAATGAAAGAGATGACGCCAAGTCCAACGGGTGAGTTACCTTTGTTTTAAAGTAGAATAGTTAAAAAATAAAGTAATAGTTAGTAGTAATAGTTATCGTAAGTCCGGCGATCTAGCTGGCCAGTCGATAGTACCCATTCGTCCAATCCATTTATTGGAGAAAATTTCATTCAAATAATTTCTTACAATTAAAGCTTAATGGGTGTTGCTCTGTCCTGCTGGAACCAGATATTTTCATCCAGTAGGTTCGGATATAAGTGGGATATAAGTTGGGATATAAGTTGGCCAACTCTGGAACAACTTCGTCTCTAATCATGCTTAAATATTTTTTCGCTGTCAAATTTTGTAACCATATTATGACGTTGGGCGTCAATTTGTGATATGATTTACATGTTGAGAGTGAATTTATAAAAATATTTAGTTAACTTTTAAAAAATAACAATATACCAAAAGAAAAAATGTAATTTACAATAAAACAACCATTAATCTTAATTTCGTCTTTAATTAGTTGTAAAAGATATTTCAGTAATTAACAAAATTTATAAATGTTTATCACCACAAAAATTATGATAGTTAAATACCTCGGCTAGGGGTGAGTAAGTTCATTAGCTCTGACTATAGTACAATATTTGTTTCTTTAAGAAATTATAAGGACGCCACTGAAATCTTTTTATTTTTTATGATACTAATGAAGAAAGTTGTTTTAAGCTGAGTTATTTAAATAAGTATCGTAAGATGACAGAAAGATGTCAGAAAAAAACTGTCTATGAAGATAAAAAAAAATGATATGAAAATGTACCAACAGATAAAAGATAAATAGATTTCCTTGGTGCTAAAATGAATGAAATTGAGAATACGTTACAAAAAAATAATCCGCAAACAGTTCTTTACAAAAACTTATTCTAATACAGTTGACGATACGAAAATGATTTTGATATTACGTTTAAGAAATAAAGAAAAACGAGACAGCTGTATAATATTATAAATGCATTTATTTACGTTGGTCGACTTATCTTTTTTTACATCTGATCCATTGGTTGATCCAGGAGAGAGCTGGTCCAGTGAAGGGTTGGTCTGATGAACAGTCCACCAATGTAGAACCAATCAGCGGTAATTTGGTAGTAACCTAGTAATGTCTTTGAAATTGGGATTGTCTTTGAAATTGAAATTTGTAATGTCTTTGAACTTTTGGTATTGTATATTCCAATGCTGTGAAAAATTGTCAGCATCAGCCACGTGTTCGTTTATTTTTTTTTCGTACAAAAAGTACAAAACAGCGTTTTCCGAAATCTACATTTATCATTAGGATATATTACAGAAAATACAGTAGTAACAAAAGATAAATTAATATAACAATTAGAATTCCAAAAAAGTACTCAACTCGCCATTTTGTATTTTTTTATAAAAAAAATTTACAATTATTACTTTTAAATTGCCCTCAAAATATACTTGAAATAATTATTAATATGAAAATTCTCATCTGATTATATAGTAGGTACTGTCAAGATTTAAAGAAATTATATTTAAAATCTTTTACCAAAAATAAAAATCAAAAAACATACCTGTGTATAACACCAATGACAATAAGAGAATGAATCGTGGTTTAAGGTATTGGACTATGCCACATTAAAGATCGTGTATAAAGTTGGAATTACTGACAGGAATCGTTTATAATAATTAACATGTTAAGAACAATAGATGGTGTTAGTGTTAGCCATATAATTAATTTAAAAATACTACGGTTTTATTTAACATATCATGTTACAATTTCGATCTACAAAAATAGGACCAATAATTTGATCACCCATGATACCTGCCCAAACGTTGATTTTTTGAGGATACTGACTATGTGTCTCACGCAATATTTACCAATATTTACAGTTTTGTCTGTTTACTTCCCCGTTCAATGTGAATGTTGATTTATCGGAAAAAATAATTGTACCAACAGGTATATAATGTCTGCTCAATTTATTCATAATTCTTTCGCAGAAATCCATTCTACGATCTGAATCGTCTTCTATTAGTTCTTGCACAAAAGTCAATTTATATGGATGAAGTTTTCTTTATGGAAACACCTTAGAACAGTTGTGTTACACATTATTTTGACGAGAACTTTGACGTGAACTTGGCATTGGATTCTCCACGACACTTAACATAATATCCACTTTCACATCATCTTCAACGAAGTGCGATTTTCTATTTAATGGTTTTATATGTCCAAGTTCTCTGATTTGTGCATGAATTTTAGACACAGTACCTTGTGAAATATTAGACAACTGAGGATACCTCTGATTAAATAAGTTTGCCACTTCAACTTGACTTATGCAATTATCGCCGTAACCAATCATCATCCGGTGAGTCTCAATTAAATATTTCAGTATTACTTCGCAAGATATTAGTTTTTAATTAAGAATTGACAACTACGATATTTAAATGTCAACCCATCAACAACTGACAGACATTATTTACCGATTTAGTTTAATTATATTGGCATGGTTATATTATATAGAGGTTTTACCTATTCATGGACGATGCCAGACTTGCGTATATCACCCTGTACATTTAAATTTATGTTTAAAAAGCTCACATTTGAATTTCAAAGTTGACGGGTCCCAGCGTTTTTTATTATCTTCTAAACTAACCTCACAAATAATTTAATTCCATAAGTGGTTTTCACACTATGTATTATTATTAATGGTTGTTTTTTTTTGATTTTTTTTAATAGCGTATTTGGCAAAATTTTTAAAAATCTACGTCGAGCACTTTGTATAAAAAATATCAATTTTGTTCGTTGAAACAGCCACCAAATTGTTTAAAAAAAATACTACCTTTATGCTGATAAGGAATATTAGCCCAAAACAAGGATTGATAAATGGGACAAGATTAGTAGTATTTCATTTAGGTGAGTTTGTCATTAATACTAAATTCATTGACTCCGATAAAACTGTACTTATTCCCCTGTTTAATCTCACACCCGTAGTTTCACATGGACAATATGTGGCTTTTTGACGAGTTCGCTAATTTAGTAATATTAATATTTGCATTAAAGAAACATTTCTTTAAAAAATTCAATAATAATCACATATTAATTGGTATTATTGTTTTTAATAGTATATTATTCAACGAGCATATAGTGCTCGAAGATAAAGTTTACGTTGTAAATCATCTAAGAGAATAATAGCCCTTATATGCTAGTAGAATACTATACTTCGTAAACTTTGTTAAATAAAATTTATTAGTAATTATAAAAACTCTGCATGGTTGCATAATACTATATACACCAATACACACATATGTAATATGTGTTGCCTATATACAGAAATTACTTTGGTGCGGAAAGCTGTCACACACACACCAACATGCAACCCGGTTTATTTACAATATTTTATATTTATGATTTTTGATTTACATGTAATTTTTGGCAAAGGAGACAAAGAGAGAGTGAGAATATGTTATAGAATTTTGGAGGACATTTGAATTTTTGCTAATAAAGGGATTGATAAAAGATAGATGTGCCCAGATTTAGGATTTAACATCCTTTACAGGGCTGGGATGGCGTTGTTTGTTGTGTGGGAGTCGTATTGTCCTGGGTGAATTATTGACTGGGAGATAATCGTTCAAGGATTAGGGGACAGAGTTGTGGCTGTATTGTTCCCTTCCTGTCAGCCATTTGGTAAGTGTTATAGGAAAACCACAGAAGACCTATAACTTGACAGACTAAAGGAGATGAAAAGCGGAGCTTTTAGCCAAAAAAGATGCCGAAGGAATATTTATAAAACAGGAGCCATTCCTAGGCATAGCAATTAGCGTAGCCAGAAGAACAATATCGAGCTAGGTAGATCGGGTAAGATGTTCTTGTTCTGTTTCGAGCTAGAGGGTTTAAGAAATTTGTAAGAGATCTCTATAAAAAGAGTCCCAGGAGTTGCTGAATATGAGCAGACAAGACCCACAAATTGTGATAGGAATACTGACGACACAGTCTTCTTAATTGTCACCTAACCAATTAGACCGACAGAGGGTGAGGACTGCAGATTCTGTTAGGCTAAGGATGAAACGGCGAAGCATATTTTGTGTGACTGTCAAAAGCTCGAGAGACTAATAATCAATAAATTTGGTCTGCTTCAAGTTAATAATTGAGTCTATAATTGTTTATTTACAAGAAGCAGCTATGCCGTAATGCTAATCCAGCCAGTGTTTGCCTTCTACTGAGTTTTTACTAATCAAAAATCAATGTTTTATTATCACCCGTATTTTTTTTAATTCCCTTGCAAATATCGAAAGTAGTGTCAATCAAACTTCAATCATTCACAAGCTAGTCGCTCAATTATCATGAAATTTGGAAACATTCCTAAAAAACTCAGCTATACGTCAGACCAGAGACAAATTAACCAATCATGTAAAATACAAACATTATTTTTTCTAGCCGTGTGTATTTTTACTATTTTTAATTTTGTTTCTGCAACAAATTTGGAAAAATGGCTTTCTCTAACAACAATTTTTATTGAATAAAAAAGTTATCTTACTAAACTCAAAAGAAAAGTTTATTTAATGAACTCCCTTTTAATAAACAATTTATTCTATCTTTTAATAAACGAGAACCAACCATATTTTTATTTATACCGTACAAAAATGGAAAAAGTATCAACTATAAAGACTGACAAATATGATACTACGGGATGTACGGAAGTATTCATATTCGAGACACGAATAGCATATCACATGTTGAATTTTATGTTTTTATATGGATATGCTGAACATGCTCTTTGTGACGAGACTAAACTAGATAAAGTAATCTCTACAAAAAATACATATTTGTATGCAGGAGGTTAAGATAAATAAGAATTTCGATGCAAACACAATGTTAGGTTAGTAAATAGCGATTGAAGAGAATTGTTGTAACAAAGTTCCTTTGGTGCTATATAGCAATCGTCACGTAAGACATTGGATATACTTCCCTTAATGTTAAGTTTTTCTTCTTATTATGTACAATGCGAGGGGTGAAAATACAAGGTGGTCCTTAAGCAATTGTAGAAATACCTACACTTCCTGGCAAAAAAAACGGCCACTACAAACTGGCCCAAATTTTGAAGTTGGCTTTCTTGCGAAAGTTTATTTGATTTTTTTTTAAATTGTAGATTGATTTCACACCAGTAACAATGCTATGTCAGAAATTTTTATTCAGATTTGGATTCTCCATGACACTTAAAATAAAATCCACTTTCACATCATCTTTAACGAAGTGCGGTTTTCTCTTTAATTGTTTGACATGTTCAAGGTCTCTGAATTGTAATAACAAGAAGGTATACTTGCAATTAGCAGAATTTTCTATAGCTGGCGGTAATGAACAGGTACTAACATAAAAAGAGAAGGACCAAGAAGAAGAATCAACAAAAGACTCGGTCTGTTTAATTAAGTTTAAAAATTAATAAGATTATATTATACGTCGAAGTAAAGGTTTTTAAAATAAATGCTATAAATATTTTATACACTCGTCACAAAAAGTACCGCATAAGTGATTTATGAATAAAGTTTTTATTATTTTTTTGGGAAATGATAGGAAATAAATTTGGAATTATGTTTCAAATTAAAAAAATAATGGGCATAAATAATAAAAATAACAATTATTTTAGAAAAATCAAATAATACAAAGTAACAAAATAATAAATTTAAACGATAAATTTAACATTTTAGTATCTGGTATTGCCACCTTTGGCTCTAATAACATCTCTCATTTTCAGTGGAAGGCTTCCTATCAGATCACTTATGTAATCCAAACCCAAATTTTCCCATTCTTCTATTAAAACATTTTCCAGCTCATCAAGGTTGTCTGGAGCGATATTACGAGTTCCTATGCACCTGTCCAGATAGTCTCAAACATGTTCAATTGGGTTTAGGTCCGGACTAACTGCTGGCCAAACTAAAACTTGGATATCAACCTCTTGAAGGTACTCCATTGTTATTCTGGCAATGTGCGGGCGAGCGTTATCGTGCATTAGAATAAAATTCTCTCCCAAATGACACATTTTCCTCAAGAACCTTCCTTATATACCGATCAACTGTAAGTGATCCCCTACGAAAAACAATTAACTCCGTGTGGCCTTCAAAATAGATGCCTCCCCATACCATAATCCAACCATCTCCATAATTTCTGGCTGCTCTTATGGTACACTGAGCAAATTGCTCACCTGCGCGTCTATAAACTGGAATATGTCTATCGGATCCAAAAAGTGAAAATCTTGATTCATCCGTAAGAAGAATATTTGCCCAATCGTTATTATCCCAATTAACATGTTCTCTTGCGAACCTTAAACGTACTACACGGTTTGCTCTGGTTAACAATGGAGCAGTAACAGGCGTTCTGGGTCTGATTCCAAAATTCCTTAATCTGTTTCTAACCGTATTGACAGATATTATAATATTACCGTCTCCAGAGAGAACATTTTGCAGTTGCCTGACTGTAACATGACGAGTTCGCAAAGTCTGAATTATTAAATAACGGTCATCTGCAGGATTAATACACATGGACTTTAGAAACGCTGGATTGGTTGATTCCCATGACTTCAGCAACATATCTATTGCTGGGATCGTCCATCTTCAAAGCCACGATTAGAGCTGCTTGTTCTGGGGTCAAATTACTCATTTTTACTCAAAATGTTTCAAGACATTTTAAATGAAAAATTAAACAAACGTACTTCACACAAAAAATTTTAAAATTTAAATAATACAAATAGGATTTATCAAAATTTATTTATTTTTTGTTTTCCATATCTTCTACATAGTGGGGGTCAGAAAATCCCAACCATTTCAGATGTGTCAATGGCCAGTAAGTATGTCTATGGCATTGCCACGTATTTCCTGGTTGTTCTACTGTCTGGATGCTTCAGAAGGTTCTTGGATAGCTGGTAAAAGAGCATTCTTTTACTAGGTCAAGCTGATAAGAGTACCAGGTTCCAAAATTCGGAGGCAGACAGCTTTCTTAGCTAATAAATGCTGTTTTGTACAGATTTCGCTTTCGGTAATCTCTTTTGCGCCTATAAAGATAGTAGTGAACTCTGTCTGAGCTACACTGGCCTTACAATCGATTGCTTCTATGTTAATTTGCTGTCAAAGGTGCTGTCGAAAAGTTTAATTCGGTTGTTAGGAGCTTTGGAGCACAAGCCTTCTTTATCTTGTGAACAGGACCATATCTGTCTTTTTTGATTTATCGCATCAGCGTTATATAATATGTTGAGGGCCACTTGCATTTTAACATAACGTGTTTCCTCAAAACTTCCTATTTGAAGAATCACTTAGTCAACTGCATAAGCTACAGTATAGAAGATCTCACTGAGTAAGGAGTCTTTTTGGCACCCCTCCCTGTGACAACCAGGCCTCTTGTAGTGGTATCTTCCACACTGAATCGATTATTCTCTTGAAGAGCATATTCTAGATCCATCCATTTACTGTTTGGGAAATTTCTTTCTCAGCAGAGGCATTGATAGAGGTGGAGGGCCGATTCTGTAGATTTCCCTGAGTGAAACTTAAGTAGTTATAATAAATTTAAATATTTAAAACTGATAGAAAACATGTGTTTCATTTCAGATTCCTCTTCAATAAATAAATGAGTTAAGCAACTTTTTTTCCTAAAGAGATCCTGTAATCGCATTGTGTTTTTTTGTTTCCACCTTTAATCCAATTAACAGACGTAGATTTAATGCACCTTTAATGTACAACTGATATTAGCCGAGAACACGACGACTATTCGTTTTATACATTCATTTTGGCGTGAATGCCCTTAATCAAACTAGACATGGTCTGAAATAAAAGGGAATAAAGGAATTCTAGATAATGTCGATTAGTGAATATGTCCGGCATTACGGAATCTCCCTTTTAATAATATTCTTTGTGTTCGAAAACATCACAGAGTTTTTAATGCACTTAACTGGAATTTAGTCGGCAGCTGTCTATTTTTAGTTTTAAATGACTTTTCGGCGAACTTTCTTTGACAAGGAGACTGTTAAATGTCCTTAAAACAAACGACTTTAATACAACCAAACTGCTGGAGTTGCCACTGTTACGAAATTCATTTGAGTTTTTTTTCTTGGTTTCCTTTCTGTTGTTAAAGATAAGAAAATAGTTACTGAAGTTGAAAACTTTTAATACAGACTGTCCAAAAATTCATATATCTTTCACGGGTTATTAAACTTAGATTAGACCGATTCAGCACACGTTACCGCTTCACAAAGCTGCAGCGGTTAGTTAGCTGCAGTTGTGCTTATACAGTATGATGCAAATGTATGCAGCAATGATAAAATGAGAAAGGCGAGCAGTAAATTCTTTCCTAACGTTTTCGAGGACTTCAGGTGTTATTTGTGCAATTTCCGGTCGGATTCGCTCCTTCAACTCTACTATATTCGGTCGATTTTGATATACTCTGCTCTTTAAATATCCCCACAAAAAAAGTCCAACAGAGTCAAATTTAGAGACCTTGGCGGCCATTCGATAGGCTCCCTTCTACCTATCCACCTTCCTGGGAAGCCCCATCCTGTTGGTACCATAAATCATTTCTATTTGGAAATAGCTGATTCAGCTGTGGCAACAGATAATTTTGAAGAAATTCCAGATAACTAGCAGCAGTTAGGTTTTCCCTTAAAAAAATATGGCCCTACAATTTATCGTTATTTTTGCAGTAGCTACGTTGCCACTTGTTGCATTATTTAGTCCAAATATTAGAGCATTTTAAATTAACATGTTTTATTACGTTTATTAGAATAATTTAAAAGCATTAGGGGAGATTAATTTTACTGCAAATATTCGCGAATTAGTATTTTTTTTAATAGCAATGTGGTTAAAGGGAAACCATACTTTAAGTTTATAACATTTGAGGTGAAGCTAAAAAATAAATTGAAACTGGTAACACCGAAAATATTATGAAGTTGTCCACGGCAAGACGACAGAATTAACCTAAAAAAAGGTATTACAATTAGATTAGTTAAGAATAATCTTGTTTTAACTCAACTTCCAAGTTTAATTGAAGAAATTAGGTTTAAAATTAGAAGTACAGCTGTTTCAAAACTAGCATCGTCAGATTGACATATTGAAGTGTTAGTTTTGATTACTTGGTTTTGTCAAAAATGGTAAACACCTTAGAAACGTATTTATTTGAAGTTATTACTACAATTTGAGTTAAAACAAGAGTTTTTTATTATTCTTAGTAAGATGGACTTCAAAAAAGTAAGAGGTAGTACAATAAATTTAATTAGATTAGTTGTTTCACATTTTTCTTAATTTTGTTTTTTGTGATAAACAATGAATGAGATGAACACAAATTTAACAGGTTTTTATTCTTAGGTTAGGTTAAGTGACATTCATTAAATTTTGACTGTATTTCTAGTGGCTTAACAGGTCGGCTGAAAAGTCCCCGGTCTACCATAGTAAAACACAATATTTTGACAAAATTCATTTTTTTTATTCAACATAGTTGCCTTCAAGGGCGTTACACCGATTATAGCGACCTTCCAAGTTTTTGATACCATTTTTATAGTACTCCTTCGGTTTGTCCTCAAAATAGGCTTCAGTTTCGGCGATTACCTCAGCATCAGAGCCAAATTTTTTTCCCGCGAGCATTCTCTTCAGGTCAGAGAAAAGGAAAAAGTCGCTGGGGGCTAGATCTGGAGAATACTGTGGGTGAGGAAGCAATTCGAAACCCAATTCATGCAATTTTGTCATCGTTTTCGATGATTTGTGACACGGTGCATTGTCTTGATGAAACAACACTTTTTTCTTCTTCATATGGGACCGTTTTTTCGCGATTTCGGTCTTCAATCGCTCCAATAATGCACAGTAAAAGTCGCTATTGATTGTTTTTCCCTTTTCCAAATAGTCGATGAACAATATACCGTGTGTATCCCAAAAAACTGAGGCCATAACTTTGCCAGCTGACTGTTGAGTCTTTCCACGCTTTGGTGGCGGTTCACCGGCCGCAGTCCACTCAGCTGACTGTCGATTGGACTCAGGCGTGTAGTGATGAAGCCAAGTTTCATCCATAGTCACATATCGACGCAAAAAGTCGGGTTTATTACGACTTAACAGCTGTAAACACTGCTCAGAATCATCAATTCGTTGCTGTTTTTGGTCGATTGTGAGCACGCGCGGCACCCATTTCGCACAGAGCTTCCGCATACCCAAATATTCATGAACGATATGTCCAACACGTTCCTTAGATATCTTTAGAGTGTCAGCTATCTCGATCATATTCACTTTACGGTCGCTTAAAATCATTTTGTGGATTTTTTCATATTCCGTCGGTAACCACCTCTTTTGGGCGTCCACTGCGCTCACCGTCTTCGGTGCTCATTTCACCACGCTTGAATTTTGCGTACCAGTCAATGATTGTTGATTTTCCTGGCGCAGAGTCCGGAAACTCATTATCAAGCCAAGCTTTTGCTTCAACTGTATTTTTTCCTTTCAATTAACAATATTTAATAAGCACACGAAATTCTTTTTTTTTCCATTTTTTGAAAATAACAAAAGTTGCTTCACTAAAAATGCAATATCTCACAAACTAATAGTCCGACAGCTGTCAAATTTTTACACGAATCTTTTGAAGGTTGAAACTATCTAAAAATGAAATGGATTTAATTCTAGTGTCGTCATCTATAGGTCAGACCGGGAACTTTTCAGCCGACCTGTTAAAATCTCTCTAATATCTCTAGTATTTAATAATATTTGGATTTTACATACACTGGTACTTAAAAATATGTGGTATTGGTTTGGGATAATTGTAGTTTTCTTAACACCTGTATGACTTTCTAACCAAATGACTGTAATATTTTAACTAAACATTTTATTTTTTTAAATTAGAGATAGGTCATCCATCTCAAATGTGGTTGAATCCAGTAGAAAAGATCCAATGAAACTCAAAGTCAAAACCACAGACTTTTATTCAAGTAATATACAATTATTGCAAAACAGTTAACGGTGGTAGACAATAATATTAAACAGATTAAATTTTTTAATCTGTCTGTAATTTTGACTTTGCGTTTTATTGGATCTTTTCTATTTTATTTTTTTATTAAACATAGTTTATCCTTTCTTTTGTGTATTTAGTCTTAATGACCGATAATGAATCCGATATAATTGCTGCTTTAAATTATGCAAATCTAGTCAAATTTCAATTGCTGCTGCAGCAATAAATTGTCGAACAGATTAGTGGAAGCTTAATTTTTTACGATACCTTTTTATGGGAAATATAAACTGTGGTATCATCCTCTTTCTTGAAACAATTTATATACATTATTATAATATAGGCTTTGTACTCACTGTGTAAAATTTGGTATAATGACTTTTGGGTTATTTAATAATTGCTTCAGCAAGTAAAAAAAAGTTTTTTAAATGCCAGCACTTTGTAAGATTTTCAATATTTATGTAATTTATTTAATGTTTCTTTACCTCAAGAAGTTAATAGGCCTTCGCGATTTTGAAAAGACATTGGGTTCTTTTTGCCAATTAGAGAGGAAGGAATGTTCCTTGCAACTGGTTATGAAAGAGAAATTAATAGAAAGAGAGGACAATAATAAAGTGATAAGTAAAGTCAAGTCAACGACAAAAATTTTTTTAGATAAATAAATTATCAAAATATTAAACAAACTTTAAAAACTTTGTGGATTCATTATGAAATTCTGAAGAAGTTACAATTAAAGAGAATAATAATACAATTAATTAATTGAAGAAATGTCTTTAGATGTTAATTCACTATAAAAGAACAAAAGACATTATTTTAAAACAATTGCCAATAATAATTGTTACGTAGATATTATTAGAAGTCCTTCAAGTAAACCACCCTCTTTAAAATTATTTTTACAGAATTTTAATAACCTAGAAACATGCAAATATTTACAAGCTTTAAAAAACAGTTCTGTCACACTAGGTGAAGCGAATATTTTCCTTTTAGGGCTAAAAATAAGATTGAAGATAAAATTATTAATATTTTAAATGAAACAAATCATCTAATTCTCGAATGTGACTCTTAATAAAAAAAGAAAGAAAAAGATCAATGTCAATGTCACAAAATCTTTATGATAATTACAGACGTTAGTAACAAGCTAATAATTTCGACGTATGCAGGCAATCATCAGGCAATAAAAATCAGTACAAGAGCAAAAAGGTAAAATGAATGCAGAAGTGCAGTATAAGTTAAGTTTACAACCAAAATATTTTTTGATTCAATTTAATGCCCACAATTTTTTTTCTAGCATTACCTACAATATTTCTTTTCATTATTTCAATGTTTTTCCTCCTTTTGGTTGTTACCATTAGATTCATTAATATATACTAAGTGGCATAAAAATCCGAACACCCAGTTTAAATGATTTTATTTTTATAAAATTTTGTATAATAAGAACTTACTGATCCATAATAAGTAAATGATAAAAATTTCACAATTACTGCATTGCTTTAAAGCCCTTTTTCCTATAATACTGTGTGAATGCACCTCGATATGTTACGCATTCTCCAACGCGCCTAGGCATGCTTCTGATCAGGCGGTCGATGTCCTCCTGTGGTATCTCATTCCAGGCAACCACCAACTCCTCTCGAACTTCTTCTAGAATCTATGGGGGACGTTGCAAATTGAGCAATCTCCTACCCATCATATCCCACACGTGCTCAATTAGGGATAAGTCGGAAGATCTTGGTGGCCAAGGTAACAATGTGACATCATTATGTTAAAAGAAGTCTATTGTGATTCTTGCGACATGTGGTCGGGCATTATATTGTTGGAAAGTTGGATTTGCCAGGGTGTCAAGGTAGGGCAAAAGAGGGGTTCTAAATGTTCTTGGATATAACGCTGCGCATTCATATTACCTATGATGAAGATTAAAGGTGATCTCGAACCAGAAACTATAGTACCCCAAATCATAACGTCAACAGTTTTATGAACATGCCTTTCAACAAAAAACCATGGATTTCTCCTTTCACCACGTCGTCTTCTAACCCTCGCTCGACCATCGTGCATGCCTAAACAAAATCGAGACTTCTCACTAAAGACAATACTGATCCTTCCTGATCCCAAAGTGACCGTTCTCTGCACCACTCAAGGCGATTACGTCGGTGTTCTGGAGTTGAAGGGAGGACCCAGTGTGGTCGGTATAAAAACAGGTCAAAACGTCTTATTCGTCGGTAAACACTTCGCATGCCAATAGGTCTTCCGTGTTCTGCAAACCATTAATTTGCAATGGACCTGGTAGTGGAGAAACGGTCCCCTAAGGCCAATAATCTTAGGCGGCGATTTTCACGGTCTGTTGTTCTACGGGGGCGTCCAGAGCCCCTTGCTCTTTGCGTACAGCCTTCTCGAAGCCATGCCTGACAACACCTAACCACGGTGTCTACACTTATTTGCACTCTAACTGCAATTTCCCGAAAATTAAATTCAGCTTCCCGAAGTCCCACTGTACTCACTAAGTTGACCAAATCCTAGAGGTCCCCGTACCCTAGACATCGTAACCAATCGTAAAGACTGTCAAGAACCAAAATCCGCAAAATTTAGATCTTTACTACGGCCAAAATATTTATTTTTGGATTGTTAGTGGATTTCAAAAAAGCAGTATAAAAACCGGAATCTTCAACTGATAAAGCTGAAAATTTTATCAATTGTTTATTTCAGTAAAATAAATGAATTCATCAAATTTTATTAAAATAAAATCATTTAAACTGAGTGTTTTTTATGTCACTTAGTATATTTAGTAACTTTTGGAATTGATTCTACCTTTTTGCTCTTGTGCAGATTTTTATGTGACATTAACATTGATTTTTTCCTTTCTTCAAAAATGTTTTACGTTTACATCAAGTTTAATAGATTTGTTGTTTAATTATAGAGAAAGTAATAAAATGCCAACGTTAAAGTTTATGGATTAAATTAAAAACAGCAATAAAATTGAAAACAGTAAAACAATTTTGTATAAACCGAGATATCGCACCTCACGCGTACAAAATCCTTTTAAAAATCTATCATTTGATTATCTCCGTTTTTTTATTTACCGTGTGGAAATTGGAAACCATTTTTACAGCTTTTATGTACAAAACGGTGTAGGTACTTATATTGTAACTGCTTGTTAAATCGTAAAATGTATTAAGTGTAGTATCTAGTGTGGTAAATTTAAAAGAAAACTTTTAGCATAAAAGACTCGTAAAAATGTGTACATTAATCATTCAAAACTGTCCTGGCTAGACTGGTTATTAGGCATAAATCCGGTGGCAATTTAAATGCAGACAATCGCGAGTTTTTTTTTTAGCCCAGTATTGTATTGTTTATGGACCACACGTTGTGAATTGTACTCCATACGTATTATGTTGTGTGCAATTTATGTAACAGTGTTTATTTTAGCTCCAGAGAGTCAACAGAAAGCATCAACAGAGAGAAAATCGTGGATTTTTTTCAAAAACGTAGAATTCTGATTTAGTTTTTTATGTCATGGAAACTATTTACATTTTATTATTTGCAGAGAGGTCATAAAGTAGAGAAAAATTAAAAATGTTGGTGTTAAAATTATTTAATGATGCTAATTACAACAAAGTGATGGTTTTTTATTGCTTATTATATTTACAGACGTAGGTAAAATAGTAAAAATCATAATCAGGTCGGTTTTTTTTTTGTTGTAACAACATGGTTATTAAAAAGATTATTTTCATGGAAAGTTTTGCAAAAAAATGGTATTCTAATCATTAGTTTTAAACAATATAATCTGTCATTTATTAATAGATCTTGCTGAGTATTTCAGCAAGGTTGTTATAACTATAGCAAGGTGACAAAATTGTGAAAATGGAGTTTCCATTATTTATTTTTAATGAAAATATAGCAAATAGTTATATTTATTTATGTTTTTATTGGAAATGTATTATATTTTTAGAAACATTTTAAGATTAGAGTTTAGACATACAAGGGACACTTTTTCGATTAAACAAAAAAACATGTATCGACTTAATACAAGAGCTATCTTAGTTTGTGGAAGAGGCAACAAGAAGGGACACCAGGGACACAAGTGTTGCATTACAAACATTCTACTGCAGGTTAAATTACTACTTCCTGTTCAGTTTTAGATAATATTTGCAGGAAAAATCATTTGGAAGCTTTAGATTTACAATGTACCTGGAGAAATGTTGCTGAGGGTGGTGCAAGGGTCAGGACAATTATCATTGTCAGATTGATATATTGAAGTTACATTTTGTAGTAGCCACCCCGGCGAGGAACTCCGTCGCCAGGAAGAGGATCGACTGAAAGAGCAAAGTGCCTTCTCGAAATGAGCAAAAAAGATAAAATATTAATTGATACTGTCTTTTGAGGTATAACCCCAAAATAATGGGAAAATCGAAGGACTGTCGTTTCTGCGAAAGCGCTAAAAAACCGAAGTCTAACAGGCTCTAACAGATCTCTAAAATTAGTGCAATGATATAAAAAACCAAGAAAATCATATCGTGCTGATCTTTATAATAACTTTCTGTGTTTGTGGTACATTAATATCTTATTTATTCAAATACTTACAAAATAGTTTAGTGGTGATTATTTATAGAGATTTCAACAGAAATAGTATTATAATATAGTTTATGGAATAATAAATCAATTTTAATATCAAACTAACTTCTACTATAATAAGAATTTTAAAGTATGATTTAAGTAATGTTATTTTGTAACCGATGATATTTTCTATACGAAGATGTGATAATTTTCTTATCTAGTAATTCTTTAGTTTTTTCTCTTATCCATTTGTTTTTTTCATCTGAATACCCATATGGTTTAATTTTATAATTATTCCATTTTCTTTCAAATCGAAACTTGTTTCATATTTTGAAGGTCTTACATCAGCATAATTCATAATATTAGAACACTTCTTACTAATTATATTTTCATTAAAATTATCTTTATTAACTTCGACATTTATTGCAAATACATTTAAGTTTTTTAAGGTCTTTCTACCGATTATTAAATCAATCGACATGTTTTTGACTACTGCTGGATATATTGTAATGTTTTTATCACCAAATTGTAACTTAACTTCAGTTGTATATTGGCATTATGTATAACCGGCTAAGCTTCTAATGCGAATATTACTTCTGAGCTTTGGCAAATTTTGAAACTCAACTATTTTCTCATTAATTAAATCCAATTCCGATCCAGTATCTAATAGAGCTGTAATTTCTCTTTGATTTATCAGTACTTGCACGAGACTCTCATTTAATTCAGAGAAGTTTGAAAAATTATTATAATATTCCGCAGTCTTTATTTCAAAATAATTACATTTACATGGATGTGAATCTTGCAGTTCTTCTGCCGCTTGTTCTCTTTCAACCATATTATTTCCATAAATTTTCTTCTTTTCATTATTCCCATTCCTGAATGATCTATTCTTATTATATTTATTTGGTATTTGGTTTCTTTCATTCCAAAATTTTTTTTCTGTGAAATTTTTTTTTTCAAAAGTTCCTCTTTGGTTGAGATGTCTTTAACTGTTATCTGCCTTTGAATATAAAAGGGCAATTCTAGTAGATATAATTATGGCAATTATAGATTATAGATATTCTGATAGGTTTTCCTCAGCAGAAGTAATCAATCGTACCTTTTCATAGTAGTATTCCATAATTTGTAACTAACCGCTTTGTCCCATTTTACAACAACTGGTTCGTCAAATGATGTTATAAAATCTTCTTTCCAATCCTTCCATGTATTTGTCTTCAACAAATTGCAATTTGGTTGTCTGGCTCAGCCATTTGGACATCAAATTATCCAACTCCAACTTCCCGATTTTTATTATGTTTTGATCTTCTCCTCCTTTATCTTTACGAATAGGTTCTTTATCTGACTGCGCCATACTGTAATGATATTACAAAGATTCAACGTTTTATTTTATTTGAATTAAATGTAAATTACATAAGTTGACACTCAGAGTGACAATTCTATCAACATAACGACAAATTACAGGGTGATCACTATTCTCCTACAAAAATAAATACATTTTATAATTGAGATTTATATTATATTTTTAACTATGTACGTAGATGTTGATGTAGATGAATTTATTGACAACATATACAAAGAATGAACTAAATTTATAAAGGAAATTTAGTTTATAAGTTTATTTATTTGTAATGCTATTGTATATTTTGTTAAAATCAAGTTTAAAGTACAATACAAACAATTTGAACTTACTAATTGAACTTACAAATAGGTGAATTACGGTAGATGTTTAGAAATAACAAGAAAATAAGAAGAATAAGGAAAGCGCGTTAATATTCATTACACAATATAGCTACAGTGATGATAATACCGGCAATAATAACTATCGTACTATTTACTACCCCATTATCTTTCGTTAGATAAAATGTAAATCTGGAGATTGTGAGATTGTTAACATGAACAGATTGTATCTACACTGTAAGTAATTAAATTTTAACTGACAATTATTTTAATAACAAACAAAGGTATATCTTTTCTTGAATAAAACGTAAATGGTAATTGCATAGTTAAGACAATGCGAGCTAATGGAAACGTGGATAATACGCTAGATTTAGATTTTAAATCTATACTAAGGACAGGTGTAATTAGATAAGTTTTGCTGATTAAACAAGAAATCCGGGTTTAATTATTATTTGTAATTATGCAGCAAAATGATGATTGAATTTCAGACTACGTTAGTTCAACAATTACCTATTCTTAATTGTAACCATATTATGACGTTGGGCGTCGATTTGTGATATGATTTAAATGTTGAGAGTGAATTTATAAAAATATTTAGTTAACAATATACCAAAAGAAAAAATGTAATTTACAATAAAACAACCATTAATCTTAATTTTGTCTTTAATTAGTTACAAAAGATATTTCAATAATTAACAAAATTTATAAATGTTTATCACAGCAAAAATTATGATAGTTAAATACCTCGATTAGGGGTGAGTAAGTTCATTAGATCTGACTATAAGTACAATATTTGTTTCTTTAAGAAATTATAAGGGCGCCACTGAAATCTTTTTATTTTTTATGATACTACTGAAGAAAGTTGTTTTAAACTGAGTTATTTAAATAAGTATCATAAGATGACAGAAAGATGTCAGAAAAAACTGTCTATGAAGTAAAAAAAAATGAAAATGTACCAACAGATAAAAGATAAATAGATTTCCTTGGTGCTAAAATGAATGACGTTGAGAATACGTTACAAAAAAAATAATCCGCAAACAGTTCTTTAAAAATACTTATTCTAATACAGTTGACGATATAGATAGATATAAACGGAAGTAAAAGAGAAAAAATATGGGAACAGTAAACTTGTTATACCACAATAACTTATCTGTTAACAATAGTGGACGATCCTTCGCCGCACCTTGGGGTCGCTACGGCACTGTTTAGGTGGTTCCAAATGACTATGGAAGATCACGAGTGCCCCAGTAGTAGAGATGATCCAGTTAAAAATGTTCGTGCATAAGAGAGCTTAAAGTTTACAAGCTGTTCAAGTTTACTGAATCTTCAAATTAAAGAGATGCTTCTAGTTTACTGTATTATATTCCAACTTTCTGAAAATTACCAGTGTCAAACACGTGTTACATTTACTTTTTCTGACACAAAATCAGCATAGTCCGAAATCTACAGTTAGATGCTAACGTATTTTAATAGATTACAAAAGATACATTCTTACATTAAATTTACTTTGTAACAACCTTACACACTAATCAAAATTCCAGAAATGTACTTTTACTAGCCTTTTTATAAAAAATTATCATTAATACTTTTAATTACCATAAAAAGATTCTTCGAATAATAATGAAATATGTTGAAATTCTCATCTGATATAATAAAATATAATATAACTTTCGATGTTTTATAAATATTTTAACAAAAAGGAATTATAAAATTGGAAAAAAAACATACCTGTATATGACAGTAAACCAATACAAGAAATGAGACTGGGAATAATTATTAAAACCTCTTGAACCCGATAATGGCAACTCATTAGTACACCTCGTAGCGTAGCTACTTTGAACTTCCAATTATAATTATAGAGACCGTATTCATTATTTTATTATTAAGAATTCTTTCGGAAAGATGGAGCTCGCGGTACTAATTTAATTTAATATTTAGGATACCAGGTGCTTAAAATGTTAACAGGTACTGTTACATAATATAGAGCAAATGATTGATTTTTAGATAAATTCTTTAGTGGTATTTTTATCACCCACTGATTTATTTATTTATAAATTTAGGAAAGACATTATTCTTTTACTTTACTTTTGACGCCGACCAAAATAACATAATGTCGATTTGATGAGAATATTTGAACAGAACAGAGCAAGGTTTAAAGTCCTTGTCATTTCTACAGACCAGTATTCAAAATATTTTATTTTTATTAACAATAAATACTTACTTTGTCTAATTAGTTGCACAAAGTAAAGGTTTTATTGTTTATGACAATAAATATAGTTCAAAATAAGAGACAAAAAATAATTCCAATCATTATTTATTTGGGATAAGATGCTATTTTATAATTTGTTTTTTATTTGGGACATTATTATATCTACAGAAATATTATTTACTCAAATTACATGCAGCGCAATCTCGTATCTACGTTAATATGACATTCGTCTGCAGAGACGGTCATGTTAGCGCAGTGTGGACAATGTTATTATTGTATTTGCAAATTATTTTAGTGTCTTCAATATTCCCACCAATATTCCCTGAAAAAGAAGATAAGAGTTAAAAATGGGATTTTTAAGAAAAATAATGCCATGATGAGAACATGAAATTGGTTTGATTCTTTATTTTGGTGAACGCCTAATATAGGTTTAGATTATTAATTAACAAGTTGGAGAAAACAATATAAAAACCAAGTTTTTATGTAATCCAAAATCATTTCACTTAAATATATTTTTAAAAATTTACTTCCTTTAATACAACAATTTATATTTTAGCAATTAATTACGACACATATAAATTTGACTTTTACCGAATGGTATATCCACAAAAAGTTGTAGCCCGATTTAGGTTTTCCATTTAAACCAAGTGAGGAGTAAAAAGTTCAGTTAAGAAATTATGGCCTCCAAGGAGAGATTTTTCAGAGTTTACAATTAATCACTTTCAGTTTTTGTGCTTACATTAAAATGGATATTTTTCAACAAAAACTTTTTCAGAAAGTTTCAAATAATCACCTGAGAAATTTTACGTACAAAGAAGCTTTAAAAAAATTAGTAAATTTAAATTTTCACGATAAATAAACAACCAATATTGGAATTGTTATAGTTTAATCCATTGTAAATTAATAATGAAAAAAACAATTATTCAAAATAGATATTTTTTGAATAGAAGATGATAAATGTTAAAGTCTTAAATAAAAATATGCAAAGAAACTAATTTTAATGTTAAAATGTTAATTCATCTGAATTTATAGTACTAAGCCTTACTTTCTGGAAGCCCACTTTAATAAAAACACGAAAAAATAACTTTTTATTTAAATATTTACATTTATCTTACATAATTTGTATTTTTCTTTAAATCAACTATTAATAGACTCCAAACAATTCCAATTACAGCCATAATCATGTATATAATCTATTATCATCTACTATTAATAATGGATTATGATGTATGAGATACCAAATTGTTTGAATAGCTTGTCAAATACACTCCGCTGTTTTGCTTTGATCCTATCACACATCAACTTGTTGACTTTAGACCACTAAAAATTCAATAGTTAATGATTAATGACAATAAGTAGAGTATAAATAATTGTATTTCATACTTTACCCTAAAACGTATCTTTAATTACTTGATTTCAATTCGGAAAATAGAATTTTACTGGATAGTAGCCGGTAAATATATTAATATTTTACTTTTTCACTGTTTTTCTGTGTAAAAGTGTACTTCGAGGACTAGTAATGAGGACGGACTGTGGATCGGTCTCTAATCAGGATCAACGTAAGTGAATTAGTAAAGAAATCGCGTACAAAACCCATTGCTGATAAATAAATTTGGTAATAACTGCGGTTACGATGAAATTTTCCACTGGCAGTAAAAATAATTTGTTGAAATTGTTGTTGTGAACTTGAAATATATTTCACGGGAAAGCTACAACCATAAATTGCACTCGTACGAATACGAAGCCAGCTTGTGTGGTAGTGTAAAGATATGGTTGATTAAATTTCATTATAACTGACACGTATACGAAAAACCAACTAAAGTTTTCCTCGTTTAACGCCACCTAAATCACTACCTAAATGAATAAAACTCAACTTTGACAAAAACTTGAATAGAAATTAATGGGGCTTTGTTATACACATGAAGCTATACACAAAAATGGTTCTTTGTCTAAAATTCATATTCTTTGCTCTACCAGATACACATTATACTGAATTTCTGTCACTCATTATTAATGAGATATGAAATAAAAAAAATACTGTAAAGTATTTTTTAATTAGACACTAGTAGATGGCAGGCACTAGTAGCTTCCTTATAATTTAAAAAAAATATTTTTAACTTAATATTCATCGAGGTATTTAGTATAAGAAGAAACAGTGATGTTAGGATCAGCCTGTGAGGATGTTATTGAACTTTATGTTCTTTCGAGACTAATTTTTTCTACACAGTAGTGAATTTCCGTAATATCCTTGGAAAATCGTGGCGTTTTCAGATAAATTTGCTCCTACGCCATCCAGAGCTTTTGAGCCGTCTGTGTACCAGTTTGTTTCAGCACGTATGGGTACTATCGTCAACGAAAGTAGCCTGACATGACTAGGGCGAGTTTTCGTTCAAACTATGAATTCCATAATAATAATGATAATAATACACCAAACTCTTGCTCGCCAATATAAAACTAAGCACAGATAAATCCCCTTACTACAAATATAGACCTCATAATGTATAAGATAGATCCATTTTGATAGATAAAATGAACGCTAACAACTGCCCAGACATAACCTGGGTTAATAAAAAAGGAAAAAAAGACAAACCTAATAATCTAGAAGAAGAACATCAGGAAAAAGTCAACAAGTATGTTCACTTGGCAATTTAAATAAAACAAATGTGGCATCAACAGTAACAATAGTCCCCATAGTAATATCCAGCCTTAACATCTTAAACATGGATCCAAATATAATTAAAAACATTCAGAAATCAGCCATTTTTGACACATGTAGCATTATAAGAAGATTCTTCAATGAATAGACAAAACAGTGTAACAACTTAAAATTACCTTATCTGCAAGACCGGGTAATTTTGAGATAACTAACCACATTTTATGTGAGATTATCGGTAAATAATAATAATTTTATTGCTTTTATAACAGGGTTTATAGGAATAAATTGGTCGGAACAAACAGAACCCTTTTCACAAACTTCAATTGAACGTGCTCTAAAATCTCCAAATATCTAAGGCCCCAGACCGAAATCAAATAGTTTAATATCTAGTTTTGCTCAGACAAAACAATTCGGTGTTTTCATTAGAAATAAATCAATGAAATTCCTTTGTAATCATATAGTAAATTATAAATATTTAATCCCAAACTCATTACAACGCAACAATTCTGGTTATTTTTCATATAATATCAAATTGAAAGTAAGTTAAAATCGATAAATTCAAATAGAGAAGTCGAAACGGTCGTGACGTCAAAACTCATATCGATGACAGTTTGTTTACATTTAATGTGTGGTAATTGAGAGAGTTGGACTTTAAAGGCCGGTTCATGCAACGTTCATTATAATTACATTAACATTACATTATCATTAAGAAAAGTTGAGCACCCAATTTATAGTGGAGGCGTTCATGCAACACATTAAGGCATTACAATTACATTAAGACCACTAAGAAGTCGGGAACTTTCAACTTTTCATTTACATTACATTATATTCTTAGTGGAAACAGTAAAAGCGCATGCGCAGTACGATAGCATGGAAATGTGAATTCGTATTTATGTCAAAATTCCTATGTTTAGGTTATGTTGATATTGAAGGCCGGTTTTACAAGCAATAAAAAATATTTTAACAAAATCAAAAATAGAATAGTAGTAAAACAACTTGAACTTTTTGAATATTGTAGCAGATGTATAGAACATAACATAAGTTTCAAGTGTCAATAGTGAACAATATACGCATGCGCTAATACATAATTTATATTGTAATGAAGTCTTGCATGAACGACAACATTTTTTTAGTGAAAGTGTAATTATAATGTAATGTTAATGGAATTATAATGTTCGTTGCATGAACCGGCCTTTATTTCTGATTTTATTGTGAATTATTGGTTTTATTTGTGTTATGCAATCATAAAATGTCGTCAGTAGGGTTTGTGAAAGCATTGTCAAACAATTTACCATCCTTAGACATTTTCATGGTTAGGTTAGGTTGGGTTAGGTTAGGTTTCAATGCAGCTGAATTTCGAAATGTAAAAGCAACAGCGTAAATACTTATTTTGTGCTTTTTGCATTAAAAAATTTGGATAGACCTAATACATCTAGTTTTGGCCACCACATTTCTTTCAGTGGCCACAATTTCTCTCCTAATAAAAATAGCATTCTTCTTCATAGATTACCCAACAACAATTATAACAAAATAGACCTTTTGAAGGATTTGGAGATTTGCAGAGAAATGAATAAGAATCCCACTAATTGTGTTAACACTCAAGTACACCTTAATTGTAAATTTACACCCATTTTTAAGTTTCTTTGGAGCTCTTCCTATGTTGATTAATTTATCAGGCAGGTTTGATTGCTTAATGTGATATAAAGATTTTTGTTTTTGTTTATTTATTTTTATTATATTTGTTTTCAATTTTATCTCATTTATATGGTTTAAGTGTAATAGGCAAAAAAATAATTATAAATATATTAGGTTTAATATTTACAGTCTTTATTTTGGACCAACCAACATATACATTTTTTAATTTAAATATAATCATTAACATTTCTTTATAAAAACGTTTCATTGAATTTTTAATGACAATCGATTCGAAGTTTGTATATCGTTTGAATTTTATTACTTAGACAGTTTTAACTTAGATTTTATTTATAATTTTAAATTAACTTTTAAATTGTTGTGGATGTCCTTATTTGATGTGACCTAGTGTGTTTTGATGAACTCTCTTGGGAAATATTTAATTTGACGTAAGTTACTTTATTTATATATAAACCAAATTCATATAATTTATACACATATTTTCCAATTTAGATATAGCTCTGAAGATGGCCTATTTTATGGTTGAAAGCGCTTAGCTATGAAATTTTAAATTATTGAAATATATTGTGAAGGTATGTTTCAGGGTGAAATCAAAATTTATTTTAGTTTAATTATTAATTTCGGAGAAATGTCAAAATTTGAAGGAAATGTCAAACTTAATTTTTATTAGTTTAGATTAAAAAAATTTGATGTAATGTAAACAAAACGTGTATTAGGTTAAGGATAGATAAGAAGTGTAAGTTATAGTGATGAAGAAGTTGGGTTGCCAGGAGAGAGAAGATTGAGAGTTAGTTTTTGAAAAAGTCACGAGAAGAATAAAAATGAATTTTTAAAAAAGTTAAACAGGTTTAAAATTATAATTTATAAAGAATTAAGTTGAATAGAAAAAGTTTTGAAAGATATTATAAAAAAGGCGAGGCGGTTATAGAAGATTATTAAAGTAGATGAGCAGCAGCCAGTAGTAGTGTGGTGATTTTTGCAGACAGAGTTTTCGACGTTTGGAGAAGAGATTAAAAGTTGGACATTTTTGAGAAAAATTTGGAGATAGTGTATTAAATAGTCAAAGCGTTAAAAAGATCATTTAAATAAGTAATTCAAACCAGTATTAAAAATAAATAGAATAAAAAAAAACAAGCTAAAAACCAATAACTGAAGAATAGAATTTATAAGTAACTGTTTAGTGGTGAACAGAGAAACTAGTTAATATTGTATAGAAAGAAAACAACTGGAGGACAAGGAAGTTAAATTGATTGAAGTGAAGGAAGATCGTTAAAGAAGAAAAAATAAAGTAAATGGACACTGCGGTAGTTAAGGTTAGTTAAGTAATTAGTTAAGAATAGATAAGGTAGATAGGTAGTAAATAGGTATTAGTTAGGCATCAGTTAACTTAGATAAAATTTCATTTGGTTGATTATTCAAAATTCAATTTAATAAAAAAAAATTAAAATAAATTTTGTTTAAACCCCACCCTTATTAATTAAAGAAAATTTCTAAATTTAAACTTAAAATTAAAATTTGGTATTGAGCATAATTATCTCAATATACACTTAAAAATACAAATTTACCTCTTTTTCTCCACTTTATCCAAAGTGTGTACTAAGTACTACAGTCCTTTACTTAAAAAATATCTAACTGACTTCGCACAATCTCGCAGATACACTGTTTACAATAAAATGATGGCGCTTTCAATGACACATATGAGTAGTGACGTCAACAGTCGTTTACGCGGCAAATTTTTGAATTTGAATTTGAGGATGGAATAACTATGCTACAAAATATTTTTAATTTAAATTTTTTTGGTTTTTGGGGTAATTGATTGCCGCTCTGTCGATTTTGAAAAAAATGGAAAACACCGAATTGTCTTCGATCGGTATAAAACCCTTACCATTCTCCATACTTAATATACTATTATTTAAGATTTTATTTGTAAGGACCCAAGTCCTTAGTTTAAGGGATATGTTGGATTTAAAGGTGTGTTCTTGATTAGTTTTCCCAATGATATTTCTTAACCTAGGCAGATATAAGAGTTCATCTTTATACTCTCTATGTTTGTCCGTTGAATTTGCTCTAAGAGATGTGGAAATGAACACATTTGACCTTTGCCCTTTTGTTCGAACGTTCAAAAAATAGGTAACAATATAGCATTTAAATTAGGTTAACAAAGAATTTTTTCATTCAGGCGTTACTAACACAATGGGTGGTTTTAGTAATGACATTGTGATTGAAGATTTTAAATTAGCAAAAGCTCGTGAAGTTTATTAAGTAACACCATACCACAAATACCGAAAGATATTCATTATCTGGTTTTTCTAACGACTGACGTTGAAGCTAACGAAAATAAATTTATTTTAACCACCCACCGATATCTGCTACATCAAGATTAAACGACGGCGACGTATTACAAAATGCTCATTAAATTTTCCGCACACTGGTTAATCTTTATCTCTAGCGGTTTTGCCATAATTTACACCTGGCGTTTCCGCTATAATTTACAAAATTAAACATTTTCTTTTATCTCGCCGAACCTGGTAAACAGATTAGTTAAAAGTTATAAAATCATTGTATCGTTATCGGATTTTGACATCTAAACAACATAAAATTCTGGAAAATCAGCAAAATTTTATAACTTTTACGGAGCTTGAGTAATATTTCTCTGGATACAAATTGTAAAATAAAAATTTAAATAAATAGAAACAAATTAAACATGGATGATATGATTTAATTTCTTACTTGTAGAAGTCCATACCTATAACTTCCTTCGAAAAAATGAAAATTTTCGAAATCTCTCAGAATGAGCTGAAAATCTGGATTTAGACTAATTTGACCCTCCTAAAAACGAATCTGCCCCCAGAAAAATTCTAAAAAATTTATCTCGTCTTGTAGCGACTAGTGAATCGATCGTTAAGACATGGTCTCAGATTTTGACGCATAACTCAAAAACAAACAATCATAGACACTTCTAGTTTACACAGCTAAAAAGCCAATAAAATTTCCTACAAACCCTGAAAATTTCAATTTTCTATAGTAATTCTTACCCATTTTATCCTAACCGAAAAATGACCTTCGTAAAATCGACTTTTTTCCATACCTATACCTTCCTTCGAAAAAATGAAAATTTTCGAAATCTCTCAGAATGAGCTGAAAATCTGGATTTAGACTAATTTGACCCTCCTAAAAACGAATCTGCCCCCAGAAAAATTCTAAAAAATGTATCTTGTCTTGTAGCGACTAGTGAATCGATCGTTAAGACATGGTCTCAGATTTTGACGCATAACTCAAAAACAAACAATCATAACCACTTCTAGTTTACACAGCTAAAAAGCCAATAAAATTTCCTACAAACTCTGAAAATTTCAATTTTCTATAGTAATTCTTACCCATTTTATCCTAACCGAAAAATGACCTTCGTAAAATCGACTTTTTTCCATACCTATACCTTCCTTCGAAAAAATGAAAATTTTCGAAATTTCTCAGAATGAGCTGAAAATCTGGATTTAGACTAATTTGACTCTCCTAAAAACGAATCTGCCCCCAGAAAAATTCTAAAAAATTGGAACATTAAAAATAAAACTTTTTTATTAAAACATTTTTTGAAAAATAGTATATTACTTTATGAGGCAGAGAAGCATGACTTTTCTTGACGCGCCCGATATTATGCTCTGGAAAAAAAATCACGGTTAAGAAACTAGAATTCATCGCCTGGATTGCTAATTCCAAATCAGGAATAAATTAACCTAAATATGCTTAACTGTAAATTTGGATTAGGATATGCGTCACGGATTTAATGACGTCACAAATACATTTTCAGTTATTAATACACAAACATGGTTAAGATAAAATAAATTCAACTTTGAGTTTTGAAGATTTGATGTTTGGTAAGGATTAGAAATTTTAATACAGTCGACAGAAGCAAACATGGTCCGCGGAAAATATGCCAACTAATTTCAAGGTTATCACAATCAGCCAATCACGAGCCAATGTTAACGATAATATCAATTTTAATGGCTGCATAAGTGAGATGAAAATACAACTCCAGCGACAAGGACACGCCCACCTAGGGTTCATGTTTGCTTCTGTCAACTATAATTTCTGTTAATTTGTATAGATACATTACGGTTACTTACGTTCAAATGTAGGTATAAGGTCGTTAAGCCCCCAATCGTTTAACGATACTTTAGTTATTTCGTCCATTTAAAAGCCTATTAAGATTAAATTGTCCACATACGTTGAATATGTAATAACGAAACTTCACACAAGAAATAATATCGACCCTATTTGCACTTTCACTTTCTAACAAGTAGCTAAGTACTGCCACCGACAACCCCGAACACGCCAAAACGTAATAAAAGGTAGGGGTATGGACCGTTATAACTTAACTGTGATTCTAAATTAAATATCCTAATTTAAAGGGACATAACATAGTATTTGGATTAAACAACTGCATTTTAAGATTAGAAATCAAAATTCCAAAGTAATAAGTCAAAAATACTGTTGTTTAACTGAAAATATGAAATACAATTTTGTGTAATTGAAATTTAAAATTATCTCTCCTTAAATTTAAATATAGCGTTCTTAAATTCTAGATTGCTTAAACTAGTATAGTTTTAACGTATTTCAGGTTATTAATTACTATTTTAACTTGTATTAATCTTTCTTTTTTTGTTGGTTAAACGTACATATTCAAGTAACTTAACAGTAAATTTCGTTTATTATAAACTGCACGAATTATAAATTAAAAATGAAAGAACTTTAGTATTTTAAAAAGCTAATTCACGATTACTTGCAGTTTATTACCTATTTTAAGTGTAACAGTATTTTTACGTTTATTCTTAAATGTGATTTTTAAAAGAAGACAGTTAAGTGGTATCAAGAATACGGTTAGCAATTTCAATTTTATATTATTTTGGTTTAACCTTAAATCAAGAGTGCTTAAACCAAAATAAAATCACCGAAATTTTTTCCAGAGTGCGCCGAACGAAGTGAGGCGTAATTTAATTCTTTTATATTTATTTACTTTTTGTTAAGTACGCATTATAATTGTATCCGGATATTTTTAATTTTGAACCTATGTTAATTTTTAAGTAAATCTCACGTACTAAGTATCAAATAAAGGTTAGAATATTGTTTGTGCGAAGTTTTAGTTTTGAAGTTCAGTTACGAGTCAAGATAAAGTTTTTGACTTTGTAAACTTTGTACAAGTTTTCTTTGTAATTTCTCTGTGTTAAATATATTTGTTAGTTTAGAAGAAATATCTGTTTCTAAAAATAACAAATTTCTATTATCCTCAACTCAACTCGCATTAAATAATTTAATAGCATAATTATTTATCAAAATTTTGTTAATTTTGATTCAGGACATATTAATTTAATAGGAGTATGTACAATATATACAATAATTAATTTTTTGATATAAGTAAACATCATTTTGCTACAACTCTAATCAATACTAAATAAATCTAGAAGTCATATAAACATACAAAAAAAAAATGATTTATTCTTTTGAGGTGAAAAATGTACAATGTATTTCCAATTTTTTAAAAATAAATTAATAAGCAAAAAAGGTTTTTAAATAACATTAATAATCAGTATTTCCTTCATGGGCCTGTATGCATGACTGTAGGCGATGTGGCATGCTATAGATTAAATGGTCGAGCTGGGCTTGCGGAATTCTTTCCCATTCTTCACGAGCAGCATCTTTCAGTTCTCGTAGAGTAATTGGGGGAGGGTTTCGCTTCTTAATGCGTGTTTTAAGAATGTCCCAGGCATGTTCAATGACGTTCATGTCATGGGAATTTGGTGGCCATCTTAATGTGGATATTCCTTCTTCTTCCAAAAAATTTTGTACTGCAGCTGTTCGATGTGGAGGTGCATTGTCATGCATAAACACAAATCCATCACCTACCGCCCCCTAGAATAGACGCACAACAGGATTAAAAACTTCCTCGATGTACACAGCACCAAAATCAGGAGAGGCGTCCGTGTACCCCTCATAATACCACTCCAAACCATAATACTCCCACTTTCAAATGGAACACGTGGTTGGGCTGTTTCTAATCGGGCTTGTCGTCCTGGGGCCCTCCAAACTAGCGTTCTTCGCCAATCAGAAACCAAGCCAATTCTTGATTCATCAGAGAACATCACGTAATTCCAGTTAGGACCATGGTGTAACATTTCTTGAGCCCATTGCAACCTTACAATTTTTTGTTGATAGGTTAATTTGGGAACACGTAGAGGTCCTCTGCGATACAAATTTACCGCATTTAATCTTCGTGTAATTGTTTGCTTTGAGATATTCAGTCCTTCAAGTCTAGCAATTTCTCTGGATATGCCACTTGTAGATTCCTGTCGATTTCTTCGAGCTATCAATGTTATCTGCCGTTGTACATCGACTTCTGCCACTTCTGGGACGATCCTTCACATCATTTGTGTCTTGGAATTTTTTTTACCCTGAGTAACACCAACAATATTCGCGATATGTCTTTGACTAAAGCCTTGTTACAACAAAGCAATTACTCTAGACCTATTAAAATATGATATCATGTCTCTGGGCATTTTTAAACAGCTCAAATGAAATTTAAACAAGAATTGGAATAATGTTAAAGCACCCAAATCAATTAAATATGACCAAATTAATACAAGAACGAATCAAATTTAGTATTATTTTGATTTAAAAACGCTTTAAAATAAAAATCAACAAGAGTTTTTCAAAAACCATAGGCGCAGATATATTATTTCTAAATATTCCAAACTTTTGGACATATGTGTACTACAAAAACCCAATGAACGTGTAGGTAGTAAATAAATAGCTTTGGGTTCGCAAAATAAGTTTATAGTTACTGATACTGATAATCTAATTATTATTAAAAGTAAATTTTAAGGAGGTGTCTACATTGAAGTGTACCAAATAAATAACTACACTTCCCGGTCGCTACAAACAATTTTTACACAAATTAAATTCGGGAGTAAATCAATAAAATCGCTCTTAACTTCAATATTTGCAGGAAGTGGAATTAAACAGGTTTGAAATTACCATCAAAGTCATCTGCTAGTCTAATTCGACAGAAACAACCAAAATCGTAATATTAGGGGCAAAGTTCGAATGTAAGTCGAACTTTAATAGTGATGACTGCTGGTGTTAGTTGAACAACTTAAATCAGGAAACTTCTCATTTGCATTGTCATTTTATTATAATTAATGGTTACGTTTAAGTGACAAAAAAATATAGATAAAATAATTACTTTGTATGTCAGCTATTTAAATATATTATTTTGTGTAATGTTTGTTTTATTTTGCTTGTTGAAGCAAATGAAGTATTTATTTCAAAAATATAATTGCTAAATACTGGCTAAATAATAACGTATGCGCATACTGTCAGACGCATGCTCTAATCTACAATAGTATATTATTGTAAAAAAGGTTTTTATCCACGAAAATGAAAGTCACGCAGGCGAGTGCATGTAATCATTTGAGTGGATAAAAACCTTTGCTTGCGAGTATAATACTATACTTTATCTACGATCAAGTATATAAAAAATATATTAGTTCATTATAGTTTATTTTTAAACATGAAACTATTAAACTTAATTTCAAATTATAATTTTTATTATAAATATTAATAGTAAAGTTCGAACAATTGCTAAAACTAGAAGGGTGCATCAAAATTGATATCAGAATAATTATTATTTTTTGTTGTAGTAGAGGTGGTACTATCAAATTCTATAACTCAGGATTTTCAAGATTCAAAAAATATTAGCAACACTTTTTGGCATGGCAGCTAGTTTGTTGATACCAATTTTTTGCGATGTGCACTTTTGAAAATTTAAGAAAAAAGCTGAACATTGTACTTTAGTTGGGCGAAGACTGATATATTTTTTGCAAATATCGTAAAATTCTCCAGTTACTGTGAAACTCCGACAAATTTTGGTTTTAGTTTCAGGAACTTTGACAAGCAAAGCTCGATCCAGATCTTCAATGTGCTCTACTTTCATTGCGTGCAATTCTTGGGATCGGCAGGCACCCATTATACCCATTATTACAGCGACCTTAAAGAAATTTAGATATTTATTAACTGTTTTGGCAATCTGTGGTTCTTACCTTCGTTACAAGATATTTTTCATTGGGTGCTTTCTCGATAAACTTCTTTATTTGTTCAGAGGTTAAAGTTTTGGCTTTTTTATGAATATTTTTCTGCCACAAAATAACTCAATACAATATTTTCAGAAAACGATGTTGTATTTTGTTCTGCTCGCCACTTTAAAAACTTTTTATAAACACATTCGTACTTGTGCCGTGATTTTTGTGGTAGAAGATTTTCTATTGCAGTCGTTGCAATATTGCGAATGTCAGGTGGCGTACAGGACATCTCGTTCTCTTCTGTCGACATTCTCTTCAGTCACTGTCACAAAAAACTACCTTAAAACCTACGAATTTCATTTTGTACGTTTTTGCTGTCAATTGTGTAATTTTGTTTGTTTGAATTTTTGGTTATGTCACCGTAGCAACTGAAAGCTGCCAACGTAATAATGAGGAAAATATAAAAATCCCAAAATGTCCGGTCCTCATTCCAGTGAATAAAAGTTCCTGTCAATTTTACCCACAGCTGAGAACCAATCAAAGCTCTCCTTTAGGTTATCGATGGGTAAAATGAAAATTTACAGTGCTTTCACATCAATAAAGTTTGTATTATGCTATGATCGTATATAAAAAATATTTCAAACGCCATAATGTAGTGAACATGACACCTATATTTTTTTCCTGGTTTTTCTATATCATTGCACAGTTATACTGATCTTAGAAGGAAATACATCTAGGATAATTCCTTAGGGCTAATAACATTTAGGATTTAATATTTCTATGTTTCATTACTTTCATACATGGGCTAGTCTTAACACTACTTAATCAATATCAGGTACTTACCTGATGTAAAATGAATGTAACTTAATTATGTCAAACAGCCTTCAAAAAAGCGATATGTTGAATAAAATGAGGAAGTTTTGTTACAAAGTCTTTTTATGTTCTTAATAAATTGAAAACTCCAATTTAATACAATATCACTACTAATAAATTGTGAAACCAATTCTATCTGTGGAATTCTCCATTGCTCTATTCCACTACTAAACTAAAAGTGGTTGTGCTGGCCAAATGTATCTTTAATATTAAGTAATTATTTATAATTTTATTTAAAAAAATGAAGAGCAGAATTAGTAATTATTAGGACTTTTTAACTTTTGCGACTTATTATTGCTTTGGAAACATTCCTAGCTTATATTAAAATATTCAAATTACCCAAAAGAACGATTATATTGGTTTAGATTTTTATTTCAAACAAACGTCTAACATTTATTACCATGTCCTTATTTTTATTTTGTTTGTAAGAAATCTTATAATTCAATGCAAGAAGTGTAAAAATAAAAACCAATATATTTACAAACAAAAAAGTGCTTATTCGTCTTGTAGACAAATAAAATAGGAATTTTCCGATTTTCCATCTCCAGTGTTGACGAGAATAGTATTTTCCACGAAACAGGAGTGTCAATAAAACGACAGAATTTAAATATATATACGAAATTCTGTGTACAACAGATATATTCTTTTTATTAAGAAAATTGACAAAATTCGTAATTTGTTTTATTGTTAGCCTTTTGAAGGTTATCGGTAACATTACGTAATAAAAATTATGCAGACTTGATAGCCTCATACACTGAGACGTTTGCAGATCTAAGTATGATGCCCCCTTGTCTTTTAAAACACCTTTCCTTCTAATAAAGTTCATTGGCCTAGGCTCTTTTATATAGCCTACTGCATTCCAAATTAATTATAACTAATTTATAAACATGTTTTAATAACGCGGTCATCAATTTATGACAATAGAGATGTTAAAATTATTTTTAAATGAGTTTAGATTGATTTGGTGCAAATTAAAACATAATTGTGCTGGAAAATTCTCTATAGAAGACAAGGTTTTGTCTTTGCAGTGGCATAAGAGGTGAATTGAAGTTTCCTCCTCTTCCTGACAGGACAGCTACGGGCGGCCCCAAAAATCGGCCTGTTTTTATTTCCTGATTTATCTTTATTGGCCAGTACTAGTACCATCTTTTATTAGTCCATATGTACTACTGTAATAGCCTCCCATTACATATAAATTTTCAAATCGCTCCATTAAGCATTTAAATAGCCCCAGCCTGCTGAGTTTTTTCTCCTACAACCACCTCCATCTCCCACGGGCAATTGTAGCGTTTTGTGTGATACTTTGGATTTGCAGATTCCATAAGCTTCTGGTAGAATATTAATCTATATATTTAGACTGACATAAATTGGATCTGTCTTAACGGAGTGCCGGTGTCTTTAAGCTGCTGCTGTATTTTTAGAATTGACCGATGGGTCCTCAAGACCGCCTGATCATCTGTATATCCAAAAAAGTAAAACATTTTTCTGGCTAGGTAAGGTTAGGTTAGGTTTATTGTGAGTGGGGTGCTTCTCCGCCTCTCCACTGCGGCAAAACTAGGGATTATTGTGGCTTACCTCAAAGGATTATAATTCTCCATCCAGTCTGCACTTTTTAACCAAGTCCAAGATAAATTTTGGCGAGACTTGTCTAAAGTAGATAGGATGTCGCAACTGCTATCTACGAGAATTGCAGAAATGGTGGCAGGTCAAGACACTAATATCTTCATTAATGTGACCAAAGGCAGGGGGGAATTGCATCCCCACTCATGTGGTGTCACACTGTAGACAGTTTCCTCTGTCAACTGACCAGAGAAGGCATACCATGTCAAGGATATTCCGACATGTTAATCCTTGCAAAAGTAAAGTATGAAAATGTCCTCTGTGCTATAATGCAAAGAGGGCTGAACATTGCAAAACAATGGTGTGACTCGCTGGGACTTAACATCAACCCCAGCAAAATCACACTGGTAGCTTTCACAAGGAAAAAGGAACCTATTCTAAAAACCATTAAAATGGGGGAGAACATCGTCGAGTGTAAAACAGAGGTTAAATATTTAGGGATAATCCTAGATAGCAAGTTACTCTGGAATAAACACCATAAGTGCCACCAAGGCACTTATGGTGTGCAGGAACATTGCAGGTAAAAACTGGGGATGTAACCCCATATATGTGGCAGTGGCTTGGGGCACAAGAGCGAATCTGAGTACTACGAGGAAAAACCTCTCGAAGATTCAGAGACTAGCCTGTGCATGGGGAACTTGCCCCACTGCTGCAATGGAAGTGATTCTAAATTTGATTCCACTGCATATTCAGCTAGAAAATGTAAGGAGGAAAACAATATAAAGAATGATCAAAGAAGAAATTATCAGGGAAAAACCTCGATTACTTCAATTTGTTCAAACTTGGGAAATGCCCCAACATGATATGCCAAAGAAATTCAACTTTGTGAGAAAATTCTTTACAAAGTTAAGTCCTTATTTTGAAGGGAAGAAGACACCATACAGAATTGAAACCAGAATGCCATAAAGTGCTATACAGACGGTTCCAAGTTAGTAAAGGAAACTGGAATAGGAATCATTGGACCGAGCGCCAGAAAGCTTGGGCACATACCCAAAAATTTTTCAAGCAGAAATCCGCGCCATCGAAAGATGTGCGGAATTTAATATAGAAATAAACTACCACAGACAAGAAATTGTGATTATGTCGGACAGTCAAGCAGCCATCAAAGCACTGAGCTCAAATATAATCAGTTCGAAGATCGTTTGGGAATGCCTAGGCAAGCTAAATAAACTAGACCAGAAGAACACTGTCACTCTCCTATGGATCCCAGGACACTTAGGAATAGAAGGGAACGAAACAGCAGATAAGCTGGTAAAAAAGGAGACATCTTGGACCGGAACCATCCTGTGAGATCAGCAGCAGCGCAATCTTAGAAAACTGTGAAAAAGGGAGAAATAAAAATCCAAGTACTGGAATCAGCTGGAAAGTCTTAGATAGACTAAGATACTTCTGGGAAACTATAACCAGAAGAGATCTCGTGCCTGCCTCAACCTCAGTAAAAAAGTCTCCGGATGTTAACGGTAATATTAACCAGGCGCATTGCCGGTTAAGAAGTCACATGAAGAAACTAGGGTTAGAAGATGAAGCAAAGTGCAGATTCTGTCAGGAAGAGGACCAAATTTACATACACATACTCTAAGGGGGACTCAATGGATCTCATAGATCGAAGTGTACTAACCACCCTTAATTCCACACATAGATACATACAAAATCGATAGGCTCAAGTTGTATTAATCCAAACGAGCGGAGCCTGTTAATTTCCAAAGTAGAACAGGAACAAAGACTCTACCACACTGCCAAGTATCACTGAGACGAACCTTCCTCAGACGACAGTGTCCAGTCAATAGTCCAGATGGAATACGGAGATGACTTCTACCCCATTCCAGGAGCTGTGCTGTTTTGCTACTCGAAGGTTGAGATATGAACGCTTTCGAGTGGGTGAGCCTCTGTATCTTCTCATCTTCTCCCACTACAGAAGGCTTTCTTTGCTGCCCAACTGGAGATAATGTACTTTGCAGACTCCGTTATCTTCTTTGCCAGAGTGTCAGCTCTCTCATTGCCATCACTCGCGCATGCCCAAGATTATTTAGGGATTCGATAAGCTCCACACCAGTTTTAAGTCAACCTAAGTGGAATTCAGTGCTTTTAGAGCTACCTGGCTGTTCGAAATTATGAATATGTTTTTGCTTACCAAGGGTTGATCAATCAACTTCCTTGGGCACAAATTTATAGCAAACTTTTCCGCCTGAAAGATGCTAGCGTAATTACCAAGGTTTATTGAAATGTCAACTTTTGATTTTCTGCTATTCCCCCCCTCTCTTTCAATCTACTGTGTAATAGTAATAATAAAATTTTACACTTCATGTTTATATTATACAGGGTGTTTCAGCAAAAACTATATCCCTCAGAAAATCAGAAACCAAGATCTTATTTAAAATAAAAAAATTTTACGAATTTCAAATTAAATGATAATATTTAGAATTCATTATCTTTTTGAAATACAACTTAGACCAAAGGTAAATTGGGTTAATTTGGAAATATATTATGTTTTTTGACTTTCAATGATATGCAACAAATAAATAAGCTGAATCCACGATTAAAAAAGTTAGTTTTATTTACATACTTGCTATTTAAGATGCTGGAAAATAAAGTTTTCTTTGGCTTAATTATGTGGTACATTATTTGTTATCTACAGTAATTTGGGTAATAAATCAGGGAACTCTCTCTACTACAGGATAATCAGTACAATATTTAAAAAAAGTTAAACGTAAGTGTACCTTACTTTTTTTGTATTTAAAAGATAATGTATTTCGTTTCTGTGGAATACTGTCATTCCTAGCTTTAATATCTACATTCAAGGATAAACATTAAAACAGATCGATTTGTATTCATTATTTGATAATTTACAACTGAAAAGTATTATCTTCTTTACATCCTTTATGAATTGTGAGCATTGTTAGAAAATTTAATGAAAAATATGCTCGTCTGGCATCTAATTTGAAATGGATTTTAATTATTTGTTCAAGAAACCAAGAAATTTATTTTACCCACTTTTACTTTGTGGCAATACAAATAAAACGAATTGTATTGTGCTAATCATTACTTTATTGTAATGGATAACCATTGTGGTATTGATTTCTCTGCCAAAATTAGTTTTGCTGTGTGGTAGTCTAAAAAAAATGAATGATTCGGGTTTGGTAAGTCTTAATACAAAACTGCCTAAAACAATTTTTAAAATATAGGATAATAAGATGCAGGAAACGCACATATATCTGGATGACCTCGCATGAATATTTTTCCATTTTTTAATTGTGTCCAACAAAAGTCTTTCTTTAATTCGGATTATATCCCGAAAATTCACCATTTGCCCAAAACGCGTGTAGAGTCAGAACGGCATGAATGAAGGTAATCCCAAATTAATTTTGTCTCAGTCGGGTAAACATAGAAAATTGGAACATCTGCTTCCATTAGATCTCCTCTGGATTGTTCTCAGATTAATGGTTTTTCATAAATTTTACGTTTGCGGTTTGCATGTTTGTGACATTTACGTTCCAAACTTAAATATACTTTAATTTATAGCGGGATATTTATGATGCATACTTTTTTACGTAAACTTGTTGACTTTATAGTGATTTATTGAATTAATTAAACAATTCAATAAAATTATATTATAATAAAAGTCAATGGATACGCCAAATACAGAAGCAAACTGATTGTTAATAATCGTATAACATTTGAAAATTAAACATATATTTTGTGGTATTATATAATAATTATTTTTCATATTCTAATAACTAACTATAGTTTCTACGTCATTGGCTTTATATTTAGTAATAAAACTTATACAGTGTGGAAACCACTTATGAAATAAAATTATTTGTGGGGTTAGTTTAGAAGATTATAAAAAACGCTGGGACTCGTCAACTTTGAAATTCAAATGTGAGCTTTTTAACGTTAAATTGTTCCGGTGTTATGGTTCCTTTCTTGATTATCATGACCTTGGTTTTGTTCGTGTTGAGTGTTAAACCGTAACTATGCTAAATTTTAAGTCTTCTTCTTAACTGAGTCCAACATTTTATTGTTGGATCTCAAGATGGTGAACTTTTCAATAAAATTAAGTTGGCAATAGGTACTGACTCGATTTTTTCGTGTTCTGGCCCACCGTTTTGACATTTAAGTGAAAGGTGATAAAAACGAATAGAACAATCCATAAAATTTATCAATTCTTTCCCTTTCTTTACCTGTTATTCTTCTTCAAGGGCCGGTCCGAAAGTACTTAGGTCACATTTGGCCTGTTTTCCGTCATTTTGAGTGTTATAATTATGTTGACCTTTCACAAAGTCTTGCAAGGAATCTCCCAGTAGTTAATAATTTTTGGTTAAGTACCACAACTATACTAAATACACACAATGCAAAAGTCTAGGGATATTTTTATAAGTCGTTGTGTTTTCACCTGTAATCAACTTGAAAAAGTAATTCAAAATTTATATTTTAGATTGTTGTTTAATATGTCAAAAACATTAAAAAACATTAACTTCTTTACAAAAATAACAGAAAACTGTACAAAAATAATATTCTAAAAACCACTGTTTTTTCAAAGGTCAAAAAAAATACAAAAAACACAAAAAATAAACTTAAAATAAAGTATGGCCACCACGTTGATTTATCACAGCTCTACATCTAGCATTCATGCTCAAAATTACATTGTTAATGTCTGCTTGAGGTATTTGTGTCCATTGTTCTCTCAGAAGCTCTCGAAATTGAAATTCATTGTGAATGTTGCCCATAAGTGGAGTAATTCGTCGTTGGAGCATGTCCCATACATGCTCAATGGGATTCAAGTCCGGTGACTGTGCTGGCCATGGCATTACATCAATACCCTCGTTATCCAACCAGTTTACTACGATACGGGCAACATGTGGTCGAGCGTTATCATGCATGAAGTGAAAGTTATCTCCAACAGCACCAGCAAATGGACGAATGACAGGTTGGAGAATAGTATCCAAATACTGCTGACTTGTGAGAAAGCCGCGGGGGAAAATGAGCTCAGTTCTTCCGTCAATAATGATTCCGCCCCATACCATTAATGTGCCATCTCTGTATGTGTACACTTCCTGCACATGTCGCAAGCGTTCCACATCTCCGGGCTGTCTCCACACTCTCGTCCGACGAGAATCTGGATGAAATCCAAATCTGGACTCATCGCTGAATAAAACTGTAGCCCAGTCGTTGTTAGTCCAATTCAGAAACTCTTGACACCTGGTTAATCGGGCAGCGCGATTGCCTCTGGACAGAGGTGGACATCTCAATGGTCGCCGACTACGAAGATTAGCTTCATGAAGACGATTCCTCACCGTATTTCTGCAAATTGTCACATTATGTGCCCGCTGTAATTCATTAACCAACTCGGGTGCTGTGATTGTGGGTTGCCTTCTAGCGGTTAAAACTAAATACCGGTCTTGAGCGGCGGTTGTAGACCGACCACGTCCTGGATGTTGCTCGGCTGGACTCCCAGTATCTCTAAACCGACGCCATAATCGACTTATGACGCTTTGCGAGACTCCCAACTGTTCGGCTACTTGGGTTTGTCGCACACCAGCTTGCAGGAGGCCCACCGCCCTATTCATTTCATCCAATGTTAAATGTTGTCGTTCCATGGTAAAAACACACTATCTTTAACACACCTACTATGCAAGAACAGTATGAAATGACTAAAATCGGAATTAAATACAATATTAAAATGTCAGTTTTTTCGTTCCTTGTGAAAAAAGTTCTAAAACACGTATTGTTATCTGTTTTGAAATTTTTTTTATTTAAAAAAGTAAGTATTTAGACTAACAGTTACAGTAGAAGCAAGTTTATATGAAGTTTACTTTTAGGATTTTACAAAAATATCCCTAGACTTTTGCGGTGTGTGTAATTGCAGATCTTCCTAATTAATAAATTTAAAACTAGATATTTTAACTATCATCAGATCCTGACGACAATTCAGGTAAAAAATTGTAACATGTCTATCGCCATGCTACCATACTTTAGATTACCGTCATTACGAACCTTAAAATTAACCGCGACGCACCACTATATTATACATACTTATATATACTGTAATGAATAATATTATGATTTGAAAGATTATTTATTGATTGATTGATATTATTTTTTTGATTGATTAATATTTGATATTATTATTTAAATGTAATATAGCAATAAGGTCTTCTTTTTCTCAGGGGTGCTTTGTTCTGCAAGTTTCTAGTTGGATTATTAGGTAGGTATTTGAATAAAATTTGATTAATTATAATTGCAAATTTATTATAAAAAGAGTTAAGTTAAACAGTAATATTGAAAGTTTAATAATGAAACTAATTAGTAGGAAAAATAAGAAAAAAGAAAGGCCTTTTATTAACTATAAAAGATCTTACTTAATGTTGAATTTGTGCTAAATTAATTAATGTTATTTATGTAATGGTAAGTAAGTTATTATCGAAATACAGTAATTATTGAATATCAAATAAATTCTTTTGTTTTTAAATTATAAAACTTAACTAACTACTCCTGCTATCTGATTGGTAAAAAAATGTAGTCGCTCTATGAAAAACGGAAACCAACGAAGGTATACGTGGAATCTTCGACTGTTGAAAAATGTCGTGTTTGTTAGACCTTTGGTTTCTTGTGTAATATAATTGCTCTTTGTTTGTTCCTCCAAATGGATATAGTTCAGTGTTTGTTGGATTATAGTTCTTTTAATTTTATTATAAATAGTAAGTACACTTATAATTTCTTCTTTTTATGCGTCGAAAATGTTTTTAATTACACTTTTGATTACTTTGGTATTAATTTTAATTAATTTTATGTTCTTAATGTCACTTTTTAGCACATTATTTTACTTCTTGATTGTTTTAACTTGTATTTTTAATGTCACTATTTAACACTTCATTTTTACAACTTTTAAAAACTGTTTGTTCATTGACTGTTCACTCTGACTGATTTTCTATGGTTGACTTCCAATAATATACTCCCCCAACGACCTCTGATCAAGTCCTTTTATAGGTTGCTAACCTTCCAGAAACTTCGTTTATGGTTCTATGAATTAGTCATTTCTAGAATAATATGTGTATCTCTCTCTTTCCTATGTATAACTAGACATACTCACTTCGTCTACTGGCGATCTTTCCAGATCACAATAATATATCTGTCTCATTTTTACACATTATATAATCAATTTCTAGTAGGTTTAAATAACATATTTATGTACAAAATATAATATTGATACCATTACATAATAAAAAAATATTTCTTACAAAAACATTAACAATTGATCTATTTTTAATTATATTATAAATGCTATTTGAAACGAATTATATTAAATATTGGAGTCACGTAACTCTCTTAGCACTTCCCACAATTTCCTACAGTGGGTACTCCATTTTGTTTTAGTACAAAGTCTGCCAGTTTTACTATGTTGACGTAATTTTATTCTTACCGCTTTCTCGGGGTAAAAATGATTTGGATGTTCTTTGCATAGTTTGTTTAACCTTATCCCGTCTCAGTTATCCCTTTCCCATTTATTCTCGTTAGGCGGGTCGTAAAAGTTGCGTTTGAAACAAAGGAAGATTTGATTTATAAAGGTTTGCGGCTTATGGACCATTTTAGTGGTTAAAGGAATTTCATATTTGGGACTTTTTGATGTTAATACTAAGGTGTTAATCTAATATCCCGGGGGGTTTTTAGCTTCGCATCATGGTTTTCCAAACAAAATTTTATGCTTATGGTAAAGTCGGGATAGCTAGCTCAGCTTTTCGATTTTGTTTAATAAAATATTACAAATTAGCGAAAAAACATTAAACACACTTGGAGAAGATTTAAAAAACTGATTTAGCGAGTTTAGTTCTTTACTTAACCAACTTCTGTTGAGGAAATAAGCAGAACAGAATGTGATTTAGAATTATAATGTTTATACTTAGGAACTTTAGGAAACTTGACGTTGGAATCTCCACGACACTTTACATAATATCCACTTTCACATCATCTTCAACGAAGTGCGGTTTTCTCTTTAATGGTTTGACATGTCCAAGTTCTCTGAATTGTACCTGAATTTTAGACACAGTACCTTGTGAAATATTAGGCAACTGAGGATACCTATGATTAAATAAGTTTGCCATTTCAACTTGACTTCTGCAATTATCGCCGTAACCAATCATCATAAAATTTCAATCCGGTGAGTCTCAGTTAAATATTTCATTATTACTTCGCAAGATATTATTAGTTTTTGATTAAGAACTGACAGATACGATATTTAAATGTCAACACATCAACAACTGACAGACATTATTTACCGATTTAGTTTAATTATATTGATACTTGGTGAAGAAATTTGAGGTCTGCATTCAGCTAATTAAAAATAAAACCATTATTTAAAGTGCGAAACATTATTATTTTCACAAATTTATGTATACATACTATCTTGAATAAAATTATACAATTCAATATTAAACAATTCATAATAGACCCTACATGGTATAGTTCGTTGAGATCGTATTGTTAAGAAAAAAGGCTTGGTAGTTACTTATTTTGATTTTTGCTTTACGGAACCGAATCATGAACTGAATATACCAGAAAAATACTGGAAATGTTTGAAATGTGGCTCTACCGGTGCATACTCAATATACCATGGATAGTACATATAACAAATATAAGCGATTTGAATAGAGTCGACAAAGGTTGAAAGATCCTTAAAACTGTAAATATCTAGGACATATAATGCTGAACAGTCACCGTTATGTAACATGTCCATCTTATCTTATTCACATGAACAAACCCCTAATTTAACCACCGTGAGAATGACAGCTCGAGCTTATAAATTTCGGTGCTTCAAACAAACCACCCTTCATACTACAATTTATCGTATCTCTTTGGCTGTACACAAAAGATACAGCCCGAAAGATCATGGCAAATCTACTGTCAAGGTGCACAGACATAGTTGCAACTAATTAGAAGAAGAATAACGTCAAGCAATCCATTAGAAGTGTAAGAATACCCTTAAACAGTCCCTTAGATGTAAGAAGCCCAGAGAAGTAACCTGGACATCTGGAGAACTGAAGATCAGTCTCGAACTTTTTTTATTACAAGTTTTCCTTTTTGACTTTCTTTGGGCAGACCAATTTTATTAAAAAAAAACAATTATTCTTTTTTATCGATTTTATTTTTAAACCCACTGGCTGGAAGAATTTCCTGGTTGCTGGACCTAAGAACATGGTTTGGCAAGTCAACCATAAATCTTTTTAGAGTAGCAGCATGCAAGGTAAAGATAGCTATGATGGTAGCTGATATCCTACGATGGATAACACCCAAAGTAGAGCCATTTTTAATTTCTCACTCCTTTAGTTATCGGTGTACATTGCAAAACATACCAATTGGAGATAACTTGTATATTTATTAAGGTAGTAAATTCACTTGTTTTTGCATTAAGGTCTATTTTTGTATTCAAGAATATCTTAAAATTTTAATTGCACTTTGAAACAGTTGATGATTCATAATAATGACACTGTTCTCCAAATACATTTTTTAACGATGCAAAATATAATTTCCTTGTATATCTGTTATTTTGTGTTATTTTGATGGATTCTTAATGTGACTTTATCGCAATTCATTTAAATTAAATGCACTTAAACCACTCCATTAAATTCTAAAGATTTGAAGCGTCTCTGATGACAAGCGCGTTGATGTATAAATTTCTTGTTTTCTTGGCAGTTTCTGTCGATTTCAGTGTAATGGAACCCATCTCTGTTAAGAGAGTGAGTAAGATATCAAGTATTGTGTTGAACTGACATTTATTTTTGACCTTTCTATTCATTATGATTATATTTTACCAAGGTTTTTTTGTATTGAAAGTTTCCCTTTTTGATTATATTTAAATTTCTTTTTTAAAATGCTTTATGGAATCTTTAAGTTCAATTTTCACCAGTTTCTAGAAACTTTGCATACGTATCAAGATGACAATGCAATAATTTAATATAACAGTTGTTCATTATCCTTATTAGAACTGCCAGGATTGATAAAGTTCCAATTAGAAAATTTTTAATTTAATTTAATGACCGTTTGAAAAAACTAAAAAACACGCTTTTATATCTAACCGAACTAAAAAATAGAAAATAGAAAATAAAGATACAGGGTGGGTTAAAAAAATAAAGTAAGCGGGGTTAGATAAGTTTAGAAAGGGTATGTTTAGGTTTAGGAAGGTTTAACTGGAATATTAAACTACTTAGGACAGTAAAAGTGGATAATAAGGATTCAGGGTGGGTTAAAAAGGCTTTACAGTATACAGAGGGAGATTAAAAACCTTAATACTAGCTGGTTCAGAAGAAGAACTCACGGAAATCATGAGAAAGTTTGATAGGATCAGCAGAGAACATGGTCTTACGTCGAACAAAAATAAAACGAAAACTATGACAATAGCCCGCAATTCTGCCAATGTTGGACAGATCGTTGGTTTTGAGGTAGTTGAGAAATTTAACTATTTGGGACCGCTTATCACAAATAAAGGCAACTGTGACAAATCAATCAAAGGGATGCTGACCATGGCACGTAACTCAACAATAAAACTAACTAGAATATGGAAAGGCTCTGCAATATCTCAACGCAATAAACTGAAATTATTAAACTCCTATTGCCACATATGCCTCTGAGACCTGGATTTTCAAAATGGCCAATCGAAGAATAATAGATGCCTTTGAAATGTGGGCCTACAGAAGGCTATCAACCAGGATAAACCAATCATACCTACGATATTTTGGTCACAATTCAAGAACAAATGGGCTGGAAAAACTTATTGTGTTGGGAAAGATAAATGGGAAATGATCAAGATGCGATTCTCTTGCAGCTCAAGGCAGAGCAATTGAGACATAATACTCTCCCGAGAGTAAAAGGACAAGAGAGACAGAGAAAGGTTTAAATGAAATTTTAAGGTTCTCGGTACTAAAAAAGTGGAAAATAAAGATCCAGGTTGGTTTAAAAAAATAAATTTTAGGAATGGTTTTTTTAGTTTTAGGAACATTTAAGTGGAATTTTAAGGTTCTTGAGATGGTAGAAGTAAAGAATAAAATATACAGGGTGGGTTAAAAAGGATATACAGTATACCGAGGGAGAATAAAAAGTTTAAGAATGTTTTTTTAGTTTGTAACAGTATCTGTTTACATTTTAAGCACCTGGTATCCTAAATATGTAGGTAATTAAATTAGTACCGCGAGCTCCATCTTTCCGAGAGAATTCTTAATAATAAAATAATGAATACGGTCTCTATAATTGGAAGTTCAAAGTAGCTACGCTACGAGGTGTGCTAATGAGTTGCCATTATCGGGTTCAAGGGTTTTAATTATCTCCAGTCTCATTTCTTCGATTGGTTTGCTGTTATATACAGGTAGTTTTTTTTCCAATTTTATAATTCCGTTTTGTTAAAATATTTAATTAATTTAAAAGTATTAATGATAATTTTTTATAAAGAAAAAAAAAACATAAAATGGCTAGTGAAAGTACATTTCTGGAATTTTAATTAATATGTAAGGTTGTTATAAAGTAAATTTAATGTAAGAATGTATCTTTTGTAATCTATTGTAATACGTTATCATCTAACTGTAGATTTCGGATTATGCTGATTTGTACTTTTTGTGCTAGAAAAAGTAAATGTAACGCGTGTTTAACACTGGTAATTTTCAGAAAGATGGAATATTATACAGTTAACTAAAACATCTCTTAAACTTGAACATCTCATCTCTTCAACTTAGACATCTCTTAAATTTGAACATCTCTTAAACTAGAACATTTTTTACTGGATCATCTCTACAACTTGGGCATTAATTAAACCTGAACATCTTTAACTTGATCATCTCTAAGAATTGATCATCCCTCAACTCTTGATCATCCATAGACATTTTGAACCACCTAGACAGTGCCGTAGCGACCCCAAGGTACGGTGAAGGATCTCTCAATTTATATTTATCTACCGATATCGTTACAACTATATGGCCCCCTTATTATTCCTTAGAGAAACAAATATTATACTATAGTCAGAGCAAATGAACTCACTCACCCCTAGCAGAGGTATGTTACTATGATAATTTTTGCTGTGATAAATATTTATAAGTTTTGTTAATTATTGAAATATCTAATTAAATACGAAATTAAGATTAATAGTTGTTTTATAGTAAATTTTTTTTTGGTATATTGTTATTTATTAAAAGTTAACTAAATATTTTTATAAATTCACTCTCAATATTTAAATCATATCACAAATTGACGCTGAACGCTTAATATTATTACAAGTTTAAGTGAAATCCACCACGATTTTTGCTGTGAATTGAATTGTTCTTTCAATAACTTAAATTTTATTATAATTTTATTTTGGAGTAATTCATTCCTATTGATTGTTTGACCTTCAACTACTGAAATATAAACTCTTTGTAATTTAAAATTATTTTCCACTTTTTATAAAACCGCGTGTTTTAGTTTTTTTTTTAATTTCATCTATTTCTCCTAAACATTTTGCTTCAAATATCAATACGGTAAGTTTGATCTCATTTTTAATATTTTTAACTTTAGCTTTTTCCTTAGCATAAAGTGAATATTTTTGTACATTTTGTTACAAGCACATTTTATAAAAAAAGAGAACTTGCCTTTGCTTTTTGTACTGACTTGTATTCTATACATATTTTATTGAAAATAAGTGACACTCTTGTAATCTCCTTTTCGAAAACACGTTTTGTATAGGTGAGAAAAATATTTTTCCCATACCGAACGTATTCTATGGGTAGAAATTACAAAAGCTGTTTTATTTTGCGCTCAAAGTTATGTCGAATAATACGATATGCGAATAATTCCGGTCTTTGATATATAAATTTAGAAAATTCTCTTTGATATTGCTCCCTTTTGCGGGCATTGTCGTTTGTTTTAAAAAACCTTTTCCTGGGATATCAGGAGAATGCTTGGAATGCCAAATAAAATCATTTTTACTTACGGGGAAAATATTTTCGCTGCCAATTGTGGGATTAAAATTAATGTTTTTATATATCCTGCTACTGGGATGGTTTTAATATGGAAAACGAGTTTTAAAGGATTAAAAGAAATTTCTTGATACCGACATAAATTTAGATTTAGGGTCTTGTTTACAACATTTTACGATTTAACGAATTTTTAATTATTTCAATATTATCATCTGTCATTCCATCTCCAATTGAGTTTCAATAGATTTGTTTCTGTGACGATGCATTTTGTTTTCTTCATAGGAAATTGTATTTCTCTAAAGCTGTAATATTAATTGTTTGACGCAGATTCTTAAGTGTTTGTAATTTCAACATTTCAGTTCTAAAACAGGAAAAAAATACGAAAAGTAAACAGGAAATACTTAAAAAAGTACAATAAATGACCTTGAAAAAGATTTTAATTTCGAAAATCCAGCTACGTTTATGAAAAAGATCTAAATAACGAGATTCTAAAAATTCAATTTCAACCAGTTTCTGTGTACCTACTCGTTCAACTATGGGATTGGATTGGATGAAATAAAACTTACTTTTTTGATCCCACCGTTCATTGATTACACATTGAAAGTTACATTGAGCAAATCCAGCCGACAGGTGTATGCGAATTCGCGAAAAACCAAATTTTATTTCCAGTGGAAAAACGAGCACTGACAAAATTATGCAAATAATGAATTTTAATTACTTTCGCATAGCTTCTTTGTAATACTCGTAGTATAGATGATATATGGCTAAAATTGTTTTAAAATAAAACTGTTTTAAAAAGTTTTGTTAACAATTCACTATATTAACAAAAATAATTATATCTATTCGACGGTCCCCTAAAGCTTTTTCAACATTTACGCTATAACTAGTCTCAAGACTGACTAGCTGCCTATTTCTAATTTAACCTATTGCAGAAATAATCTAACTGTATTTCATTTCTTATTAATGTAGCTTTGTGATCCTAAAGCAAGTTCAAAAGCAATATCGCAATATCTCGACAGCTTTTGTAGATTACCGTAAGGCATTTGACAGCTCCTGGCTCATAAGCATTTTGAACATCTACAAAGTACCCCCCACCATAGTTGGTTTTCTTGAAGCTTCGACGAAGCAGTGGCGAAAAAATATTAATGGTCAGTATCTTAAGAAACCATAAATTCTATTGTTCTTTTGGATTATAAAAAAATATTTACATGACATATCAATTCCGGTGTTCCTCAGGGTAGCGTTCTTGGACCTCTGCTTTTTCTTGTCTACACAGCTGATATTCCACAAACCCACAACACTGCCATGGCTTCTTTTGCTGACGACGTAGCCTCAGTCGCTGTAAGTGACGACCCTGTATCCGCATCTGCATATCTGCAACACCATCTGAGCCTGCTTAGTGATTGGTATACACGATGGCGAATAAAAATAAACCAGACCAAATCAATTCAAGTAACTTTCACTACTCGGCAGACTATCTGCCCACCTGTAAATATTAATGACGTACGAATACCAACAGCAAAAGAAGCTAAATATCTTGGCCTCCACCTGGACCAACGCCTTACTTGGAAAAAACATCCAAACCAAAAAAAGACAATTTGACTTGAAGTTTCGGCAAATGTATTGGCTCTTAGGTCGAAAATCAAAACTGTCTCTCTCAATAAGGTACTAATCTACAAAGCCATTATCAAACCAATCTGGACTTATGGACTCCAACTATGGGGCTGTGCAAAGCCAACATTATTAAATAGCATTCAAAGGTTTCAATCCAAAGTACTACGATCACTAATCAATGCACCATGGTATGTAAGCAACCGGACACCTTCACGAAGATCTACAAATTCGACCGTATGGAGACTTGCTAGAATTTGGCCTGAAGGCCTAATCAAAAATAAAACAATGTAGAATAAGGTAAAATGTCACTGGATGTTTCCTTTTAACGCGACAATCCTTTATAATATTTACTTAATACTCTGTTAAATAGTAGATTGTAAATAAATTTGTTGCTTTTTTTATACAATCTTCGAGCTATAACTGACGCACCTTGGTATATATCAAACTATACCTTGCACCCTGACCTCAAAATCCCCTACATAAACGAAGTAATCCGAGAAAACGCTAACAAACACTACAATAAACTGGAGGACCATCCCAATCCACTCCTGCAGCCACTACTACAACCATTTGACAACAGAAGACTCAAAAGAAGTTGGCCAATAGACCTAAAAGAAAACTGAGGTAACCTCTCCAAGTCATTAAATGTACATACTATTTACCGTTGTTATGTATAAGTCATCATATTGGCTCATAGATTGTATTGTATTTATTCTGATTGCCTATAAAGGAAAAAAAAACTTTAATATTTTTAAACTTTTGAATTTTTTTGTCCAATTTAATTTTTTTTATTATTTAAATAACTTTGGAAATATGGCAGATACGTTTAATACTTCAAGATAACTTTTAGGTTTTAATAAAAGCCCTAGCTGTCTCTTAAAAATCAGACTACCTGTTTTTATCAATATTTTCAGGGCTCTGTAAAAATTGATCTAAATAAAGTAATCTCTAAGACTTAATGCTCTTAAATTAAACAATTTTGTGAAAATTACAACTCTGGAATATTCTCGACTTATTCTGACTGTAACCTATCGCCATTAAATGACAGGACAGAACTTCTGATTGCATTATCTGAATTGCTTGGTATCTCACTCGCTCTCTTACTTAATAGGTTCCATTATGATAGATCGACAGAAACCGCTGGGAAAAGATGAACTTTAACTTTACATACGAACGCGCTTGTCATCAGAGGCACTTTAAATTTATAGAAGTGTACGCGATTTAATAGTTTTATTATAATTAATTTAGTTCCGTTTTGATAAAGCCTATTAAATATCAATTAAATAACACAACGTTTTACTTCAGAAGGCTGAAAGTGCATCCAAAATTTTAATAGTTATTTACGTTACAAGTCCGGGAAGTGACTTATTACGGTACAAGATATATGTTTATGGATGAAGCGACGAAGGAGCCGAGTCAAGAATATTCAATCGAGTACCGTAATAATCACTTCACGGACGTGTATCGTACTATATTTTTCTTCATACTGCTTTTGGTTTTAAACGCAATACAATATGAAACTGAAATGACATATTTGATCATTTTATTACGAGGTCATGTAGACTGTTGTGAAAAAATTATGTAACTTGATTTATTCTTAACATGGTTGATTTGCTTTATAAATAAAAAATGAACAGCGGTTACCAAGTAACAATGTAAATAAAGGTACACACGAAATATCTGCGGAGAAAATGGATCTGAAATTAGATGAAAGAGCAAATCATTCCAGTTAAGTCTGCGAAAAGATATGAAAAAGAATATGCGCTGTTTTGCAACTGGCGTGAACAGCACAATTTGAAAAGAAGTGCTGATGAAAATGTGATGTTGGCTTACTTTTTGGATGTGGTAAGAACAGTTTTTATAAAAAATATACTTTTCAACAGTTCAAATTTTCAGTCAAAAACATTCAACCCTTCTTCATTATGGTCCAATTACTCGATGGTAAAATCAATGATTATGGTTAATGAGAATGTCAACATATCAAGTTTCCCAAAGTTGATAGCTTTTTTGTAAAAACAAAATGTAGACCATCAGCCTAATAAAAAGGAAAACATATTTATTATGGCGTAAACATTGGGAAAATATTGTGAAATCCTCTAAGAATACATATTTTCAAATACATCCTTCGTTACCATTACCTCCAGCCTATATTTTTTCCTTTTCAACGACTAAATTCCATTCAGCAAGTATATTTAGAATGAAAACAAATCATGGAAAACACCCCGCGCATTTGGCCAAACTTGGAATAATTCAGTCACCAACATGTAATTGCAAAGATCATGCATACGCAGATCTTAATCATATATTTTTTGGTTGTAGTGTACACCTCGAAAAGACTAATAAACTCATTACATCACTTGTTAAACAAAATTATGCCTTACCAATAAACCTCACACATATTTTGAGCACCGCCAACCGTAATACTTTAGATTTGCTAGTTAACTTCATCAAAGAAACAAAAATGAATCTTTAAATATTATCATAACCCAAATTTCTGTGGCTAATGGACTTATTTCCGAGCCAAAATTCTTTCACCACCACCACCACTAGACCATCAGCCAAACCAGTCGCAGGTACTGACAAAGGATTGAAAGCTTCATGAAGGACGCTCCAGATAAAGAATATCTATTACTCAAAGTAATAGCATTGTTGCTGGAGGTTTCCGAAGGGAAAAGAACTATAATTTAGAAGTTAGTGATATGGAGGATACGGGTACTTAGCTAGTAGTTAAGATTAACCAGACAAAAACGCATATTCGACGAGCTTTCACTGTGATTAACAGTGATGAGGTTCACTATTTGGATGTGTTTAGAAAATACATTAATTTACGGCAACACGTCTCCCTGAAAGCTCTTTTGGTGGGTTATAGACAAGGAAAATGTCTGTCTCAAAGAGCTGGTATACATACCGTTAGCGGAGCACCTAAGAAAATAGCTGAGTTCTTAAAACTAGACCAACCAGACAACTAGACATCCTCAACGTTGTAGGCCAATGCTGAAGCTGACCTTAAAGTTCTAAAACAGCACGGTGGATGGAAGAGTTCTTCAGTTGCAGAAAAGTATATAGAAGAATCGATTGAAGGCAAAAACAAGATTGCAAGAATGATCCAAAGGGGCGAAACTTTTGTTGAAGTGCTACATCACAGCCACACGTCTTCCGGGATTACAGAAAACACTGTAAATCCATCAACAACTCCATTAATACATATTGCTGGCAACAGCAGTTGTACAATTAATGTCAATCTTCAAAAACTAGAATAAAAGCTTAGTTTATATTGATTCACTTATTATTTCAAACAACATTGGGAGAATTGAAGAGTACTGTAAAGTACAAGTGTACCGTAAAGTGCCATTTCCCGGACAGAATGAAAAAAAGCTTGTACGTAATTGTCTATTTGTATCTAATCCATATAATGCAATAGATTTTAGGATTTTTAAAGAAGTATTTATCTCTTACATTGGATAGATATCCTTTGCAGGACTGAAGTGGTTAAAATTTGAGGTGCATCTCATATTTCTCAGGGTAATTGGCACTGAAGGTTTGGGTGATGAAATAATAGATCTACTGACTTTTAGGTGTAATGCTAGGACTTTTCAAATAGAAGTAGAAGATTTCTTAGAGTACGAGCTTACTTAGGAGATGAGTTAAGAAGTTAACTTCTTATAGATGCGGATACAGAGTTATATTATGTCCTTATAAGTAATTCTGAAACACTAGATAGACATTAATATAAACTTAAATGGGAAGAGTATTCAACAAACGGATAAGTTCAAATATTTTGGAGTCAACATAAATTGTGAGGGAGAATATGAAGCTGAAATAAACTCTAGAGTCCAAGAATATTTCATGCCTTAAAAATTGATAATTTATTGGTAAGAAAGAAGTTTCTAGGAAAACCAATTTAAGCGTGTATAGTGATTCAATTTGTGTCCAATACTTAGCTTTGAATGTGAAAGCTGGGTACTCTCTAAATAGCTAAAAAGTCCAAGCCATGGAAATTAAATATTTAAAAAGAATCAATTGTAACAAAAAATGCAAACTAAGATGGTTAGGAGATCGAATTCGTATGGACAATACAAGACAAACAAAAAAAAAAACCAAAAGGAAGACCCAGCATGACATGGAATGGTTACATGGAAAAATATTAGAAATCACAGGGATCAGTCTAAAGTCAGCAAAAACAACTGCAAAAGATAAAAATAAATGAGAAAATTTTGTTAATCAATAAAGCAATTCGAAAACTGTGTCGTGGAACCACAGAAAAGTTATAGCCTGATAGAGCGTTTAAATTAAGCCTTTAAGAAGTGGATTTGGCCGAGGGTGTTTGTATCTAAAAGTTGATCGAATGAAAAAGATTTCAGTTCTACGCTTAGGAGGATAGTACTAACTTTAAGAAAATGGGGAAAAATCAGAAACAAGGATGAGGATGAACTTTCTGGTAAAAAGTTGTTTGTTAAGTGTTCTTAAGAGGATGGAAATTTTGGTAATTTTGTTTTAACATTTAACATTTTTGTACCAATATTATATTGTGCTTTAAATGGTATTTATGCTTATGTTGTCAAAGATATTATTTTTGAAATTGTATTGGAAATATTTCCACAATATGTAATATTTTAATAACTTTAAACTTCTTTAATTAGTTAAGGAAATATTAGTTGTAGTGACATTTTCTGTTCTTTCTTATTAATTAATTTATTTATCAAATGCAATGGATAGCCATTAGATGTAGCTATTTGTTTTATGATCTCAATTTCTTTCTCAAAGTTACTTTGGTCCATTGGAATTGAAAATGCTCTATGTATCAAAGAATTAGAAGCTACTAATTTATGTGTTATAGAATGATTTGAATTTTATGATATGGTTAAATTTGTTTGTGTTGGTTTTGTGTATATTGAATATTAATGTAATTAAAAAATATATCTAATATTCGTTTGCTACCTATAAAACCTGCTAACACACCTTCAACATATCTATACAAAAATTCAATACTGTTTTTATAACGAATTAAAAATTTTGTTTTCTAAATTATCGAAGATATTGTTGTGCGAGTACGCCCCTGGCGCTATGACCTGACGCGAAGGAAACAGATGATGCGAGAGTCTTCGAGAATATACGGCGCCCGACGAGCGAAGCATCTAGACTCGATACGATCGAGAATAGACCGGAGTATGCTGGAACAATACTTACCTATATATTAAGGACCGATTTGAATATTTTAGTTAGTTAGTGAGTTAGTTAGTAGTATGTTGTTAGATAAATGCGAATGTAAATATTGTCTTACATAAATTAAAGTATTGTAAATAAATTGTGTTATATAAATTAAACAGTGATTTAAATAATATAAAAATAAATTAAAAGACTAGTAAAAATAAATAAACGTTACAATATGCATATCTGAGATATGACTCGAAGAGGGCAGATTAAACTGTTTTGGAAGCTGACAGGTGAAGCTCCCTAGATATTGTACTCAGCTCGCAACAAGAAGAGCTTAGTTTTTTTGACAAAGCGTCAATATGTAAATCCCATTTTAGAGAGCTGTCAACGACAAGTCCCAAAAATTTCACAAAGTCAACGACCTCTACAGTGGAATTATTTAACATAATAGGTTGAATTGCAGATGTGTATGGTAAAACTTTTGTCTTATAAACGTTCAAACACGTATGGTTAGAATCACACCATGATTTGGTGATCGTTAAGTCATGTGAAACGATTCTATGAAGTTCGGTTATATCCAGGTGACTCCAAGAAAAGTTAGTGTCGTCTGCGAATAGACAAATTTTACCGCCGATGCTTAAGTTGGCAATATAGTTGATAAATAGCGAAAACAATATAGGACCCAATACCGAACCTTATGGAACCCCATATTCTATTTGCTTGCATGAACACTCGAACCACCTGATCGAGGTGCCTCTAAATCCATAGTACTGCAATTTCTTAAGTAGTATCGAAAGCTTTTGGAAATCACAAAATATTGTAGCTGTAGAGTGTTGATTGTTTAAGCTGGAGTAGACATTATTAAAAAGAGAAAACATTGCATCATTTGTGCATTTACCACTTAAAAATCCAAATTGATTTTTAGCTAGATTATTGTATTCAACCACAAATGAAAGAAGCATTTTTTACAAACTTTCAATGATCTTGGCTAACGTAGGAAAGAGCACGATTGGGTGATAGTTAGAAACTTGATCTTTATCACCTCCTTTATGCAAAGGAATGATTATAGCTGTCTTAAGGCAGGTAGGAAAAATACCAATTTGGAACGACTCATTAATAAAATTTGTTAGAAGATCTAATACACAGTCCGGCAGATTTGCGAACAGTCTGGGGGTAAGCCCATCTACTCCAGATGCGGAGTTTTTAATGTTTCGAATTCTACTACGAAGCTCTTCTGTTACTACAGGTAAAAAAAACTGTTTAAGTTCTCATTAACATTCGGTAAATAAGAAAGTGGATCAAGAGTGGAAGTTATAGACTTGGTTCAGTTTTTGGCAACATTTATAAAGTAATTATTTAGGCTCTAAGGTGAAGTAGGAATAGTGCTGGGCGAGGAAAGTTTATTTCTTAAATCATTAACTACGGACCATGTTTTCTTAGTAATATTTTTGGATCCACTCAGTCTCCTATTATAGTAGATGCCCTTTGCAGCTTTTATAGTCTTATGATAAACTTTTTTATACATTTTCACGTATATTCATAAAGAAATATACTGTCAGTAATTTTTTTTTATGTCAATCTGACGATGCATGTTGTAGCAAAACAGCTGTTATTGAGCTTTAAAAAGCAATTTTGTAAATAACAGTGAAAGTTTCTTCAAAAAATTTAATTTTTTAATGTTCTTAGTGTTAAAAACTTGTTAATAATTATTGTAATATCCATTATGTAAATCATCAAGGTAGGTATATTCAACACGGCTTCCTGTGCAAGAAGATAAAAAAAATACATTTTTCCCGTGAATAGCGATCCATATACACATTAACCTTTTTATTGAGGAACCGACCTTCATAAATTTATTTTATGTTTTATTTGTTGGTTTTTTTTTGTATACAGAGGTGCTGCGGGACTATAATACTATCGCAGTTTTTTCAACTTTGTAAAACACCATTTTCCGGCCACTTTATTACCACTCTCATATAGCAAAACGTACGAATTTCCACAGCTATTACCTTTCCTTATTATATCCTATAATGTTCGCCTTCGCCTTGGTCCTTTGGGAACCGAAGTTGTAAAAGCGTACAGAGAATCATCGGATGTCAGCAAAACTTTAAAATAACCTAATTCCAATAGAACGAAACTTCTGTCAACTCTTCGACGAAGAAATCGGAGAAGTGTGTTTTCTTACTAAAGAATTTCGATGTCTACAGAATGAGAAATTCCTGCAAACATTCACGAGCGAACATTCAGAGAAGCCGAAGAATACCGTCAGGTATAAGGTGAATGATAAACCGATTTTTAATTAAGAAAGCGAAAATATTTGGTTAAAGGACGAAATAAATTTTATTAAGTATATTTTTCAACGGACGTAACTATTGTTTATTCTTTATTAATTAGTTATTTGATGTAACATTTACAGTTTACAAAGAACAGAAAAAAAACTAATTAACAATATCGTCCTTGCGCCATCCATTTGTTTTTTTTGTGAGAGGGGAAACCGCTTGGCGAACGATGCTTTTATGGTTGCCCCAAATCCCTTTAGACTGATCAGCCTCACATAGTTTGTCCTAAAAACGATGGAAAAAACTGTAGACCACTATATTAAAACAGTAATCTTGGAACAGCTGCCATTGCACCACGGTCAATATGCGTACCAAGCGTGAAAATCCCCGAAGACTGTCTTGATACAATTGGCTGAAGAAATACAAGTCGCTCTGAAGAAGAAAGAGACTGTGGTGCGTGCCTTTCTAGACCTTTGATAATGCTCCTCACGAGGCTGTCAAAAAAAGCCCTGAATGAGCTAGGAGTAGATACGATGACTCCAATCTGGATGTCGCAACTGATACCTACAAGAATCACAGAAATGGAAGGCAGAGCAAGGAGAATCTTTTGGGCCAGATACCCCCAGGAGCCCACGAAATCGAAAATCGGACTAGAATATCAAAGAAAACATCCACTTACTTGCAAGTACAAAAAGTGCATCCTTCGTCTTTGGTCCACGTCTCCAAATTGTCGTAGGTATTACTTTAAGAAGATCAGCTAGGATTACGACTTTTACTTACATTTTCTTATACCATTATATACCCGTTTGTTCCATAAGTTCCCGCCTTTTCTTGCTCATTACCTTTTTCGCGAACTGTTTCACTAGTGCCCAATTTTCTATGTTAGCCATCATTTTGTCGATTAGGTTATGTGGAGCTGTTTTTCCGATCCTGCTCTCTAGAAATGCTTTTTTTAAGCGAGTGTCACAAAAAATAAAGTTTTACGGATCTATTAACGTCCCTAAAGTGTATCTTTTTTGGCCGCTTTTTTACTTTACGGCCGCTGTTTTACTTTACGGCCGCTTTTTTACTTTACGGCCGCTTTTGCAAACAAAGTCATTATGAGGGCAACCTACTAGACACATTTAATTTGCTTATTTGAGTTATTTCCAGGTCCGATATTAAGATTGTCAAATTATGAAGGCGGCCTACTAGACACACTTAATTTGCATGTTTGGGTTATTTACCCATAAAACAAATAATGCCCTAATTTATTAACTTCGTTATGACCCAACTTCTGTTTATCATACTTACTGTAAGTAATTCTGTACACATCTTTATTACTTAATAATACACTTTTCATTTGGTTAATAAAAATTTGAATCTAATCTTCCAGTTTCGTCTCTGTTTAGAAACAAAATTGTAAAAAAAGTTGTTACCTATTTGATGAGACACTCGCTTAAAAAATTTTGTGTGCACCTCAGCCGTATGATCTTTTTTGGCCTCACCTGAAATTTGCTTGGCCTCGGCTACGCCTCGGCCGCAAATTTCAGATTCGGCCAAAAAAGATCAACATTACGGCCTTGGTACACAAATAACTATTTTTCTACCCACCTGACACAATTGAAATATGTGTGCTCAGCCGTGTCTATAGAATCGCAGTATATACATTTGTCTGTCCACTTCCCCTACTTTTCTTTTTATCCAAAGCCTTACGTCCGGGATTAAGCGTTTCGTCCACTGTCCTTTTTCGTCATTTTCTGCCCATATCCTTTACCATTTATCCAGGATAGAACTTCTTACCTCGGCTCTGTTCTCGCCTTTCCCCACTCTTATTCTTTCTTCTACTAGCAGTTCAATCGGCGGTATTCTTGCCACTACCAGCAGAGCCGCAGTTGAGGTTGTCCGGTACGCGCTGGCTATACAATTTGGGCCGATACAATTTGCACCTTTACCCTGCTAAGGCCTGTAATTCCCCTCCGAGCGCCCTGTTCCTTCGGGCATCGCTTACGACACCTCTGTAACCCCCGGTGCCATGCATCCCCTCGCCGCGATGGTGTTACAGCTTGGGATTGGGGGGATTTTTTGCCGCTGATTTACTCTATTGGGGTTTTCCTTCCCTTAGTCGGGGGGTCCCGGCGCCGGAAACTCACCATTCGCCCCCTATATCAGGTAAGGGCGACAAGGTCTTACAGCTCCTAGGAGAAGATCTATTTGGAAGTAGGTAGAGTAGTATTTACAGACTCTAAGGATTAAGAACAGTAAACAACTAAACGATTGAATTAAACTTTCACTATTTATTCGCAAAATACGTTTTTAAATGCAATGACGGCCGTTTAGCTAGAATTAGCATCGTCAGATTGACATATTGAAGTTACATTTTGTTTGTTTGTAGCTAGGTGCCTGATGTTAATTAGATAGTATTAAGGCTAGACCAAGTATGGAAGTAATAAGACATAACAAGTTCCTCAGAGTTCGGTCCTCTCTCCCATTCTATACAATTTGTATACGGCAGACATCCCCAAACGTATACGACTTACAAAGATCTTTACATTTGCGGATGATACCGCGATTTTGTCAAGCTCTTGGAAATTCTTCAAGAGTGTAGAGTATCTTCAAAACACGACCAATGCCTATATGGAATGGGCGGAAAATCAATGCGGAAAAATCGCAACTAATTCAGTAAAAATCGCGATCGACCAAATGTCGACTTTATGCTGAAAGCTTTGGTTATCGATTGGAAAACCGAAGTTAAATATTTGTGAGTCATATTTGAGAGCAAGTTGACATGGCACCCACATATCCGTCACATAATTTCAAAAACTAATGCTTCAAAAGCCGCACTTTGTCCCTTCATATTAAAAGGCAGTAGACTAAGTCTCCGCCACAAAGTCACAGTTTACAAGACTCGCATCCTTCCACAAATGGTAATTCTCATCTTCATAGATTTGAAATTATACAGAACAAGACACTAAGACTAATTACCGGGTCACTCTGGTACTTAAGAAATTCAAATATCCGATGAGACCTTATAGTGGACACGATAAGCCACCAAATCCTATTTCAAAACATAGACTTGAACCCACTTGATGACTATGATGCTGACGACTTTCCTCGAGACAAACGGCCAAAATTAATTGACTGACAAGACTCACTTACTCACTTGTACTGTAAAAATTCCAAATTCATCGTAAAACCACCTAGGTTCACTCTTAAATAAAAGGTAGGTAAAAGTTTTTTCAAAACTAGCCCAATTTCACCATCCAATATCCAAGATTGTGCTTCATATTATTTATCATTTTTTCATGGTTTATTTCTATTTTTAAAAATGTTTTAATATCTACGTCGTATATGTTCATATTTTTATTGATGTGTCATTACTCTAAAATTAAACTGAAATACTAATATAGTGTTCTGGATTAATCATACGGCTGGCCTATTATAGATAACACAGACGGCCCTTTATTCCTCTTGCTGAGAATATACATCAAAAGCTACCATGCATCCTACATAAAAGATACAGATCAGCTTCCATTAAATTGCCTTGAGGTAGCTTTACATAAAACATTAATTTTAAATTCTACAAAATGGTTGAAACAAAGCTTTAGATTTGTAAAATATTATTATGTTTTTAAGAAGAAGTTTGCTGTGTTTGACAAAAACTTATTCTATATACAAGTCCAACAAAAAAATTCATTCGATCGATATTTTCTAATTTAATTAAAATACATTGCGCAACAATTGAAGTGGATATTTTTTAAATTTCAGAAAATTGCGTACGAAAATAATATTTTAGATATACGTTTCATGCTATCAGTGGTTTATTTGGTTATTGTTGGTTCTATCTATTATCATAATCCTTGTCTTTAAGCTGTTTATTTTGAGCCCTGCTTCTTTGCTGACGTGTTCTATTCTAGCTAATAGTTGACACAATTTCTCTTCAGATTGTATTGTTGAAAATAATGTTTCTAATTCTATTAATTAGAGGTGATTTTTAAATCAATTTTAAAAAAATTGACGGAAGTAAGTTACTTACTTTAAATAGTTTTAAGTTTAAATTTGCTTAAACCTAAAATTTCATTTAAACGTACGTCCTATTAAATAAAAAAAATATATATAGAGAAGAGAAATGATTCGCATTGTGCTTAATCCGAGCGGGAAATTGAAAAATAACTTTACGTACGAAATAAAAGAAAATAAATGATTGGTTGAAAGCCCTTCTAATAAAGAACCGACTTTTTACAATATGAAATGTGACTTTTGGTGAAATGTACGATTAACTGTTCATCAATTGGGTTAGATGATTTGGTTTTAAATTTTTCAGAATATTACTGCCAGAACACTGCTAAAAATATCTCATTAAAAAAGTTAAAACGTTTACAAATTATTAATAAGTTTTAATTTATAATTCTACCTATTATTTGCTAATAATTATGAGAAGAAGTGACGACTCTCATATTTTTTTACTACATTTCAAGAAACTTGTTTCAACAAACTCAGGTTTACCTATTCTATTATCTGCTTTCTGCTTTTTATCAAAGCAGTCTCCCAAGTAGCTAATCTGGTTTTTGGGAAAGATTTCTACGTTTTAGATTTGAAATTTAATTTCTTTCTCCTTCGGTTTTTGCGTGATGATCACCGTCTCTGTTTTCTCTGGTGCCATCCACTGGTGCTAATCCTTAAATTTTCGTTTGTCTTTCTTATTAGTTCATTAGATCAGATGCCCTAAAACTAAGAAAGAACCATATATTATTGGAGAGGACGCAGCTCAAGGCGCTGGTTAGATTGGGGGCTGCTTTCAAAACAGTGTCTTCAGCGGCATTGCAGGTCTTACTGGGCTGCCAGCAATAAATTTAATGGTAGAAGAGAGAAAGAGAATGTATAAAATGGGTGAGGACAAGACAAAAATGGATATAAAAGAAGGAAAGGTTGGAAAAATGGCAACAAAGGTGGAACAACAACACAAATAAAGGGCAGAGACCTTCCAGACCTGGAAAAATGGATGAAATGCTATCACCAAAATGTGGACTGCTACATCACACACTCTATTACATAAGACGGAATGTTCAGGACATATTCAAAACGATTTAAAAAGACAGAATCAGATAAATGAGTGTACTGTGACATGGACCTGCGACCTGAACACACAATATTTGTGTGAGAACTGGAGGGAGCTCAGAGAAGAAGAGTACAATAGCTTGGGAAATAAATGGCAAGATCTGTAAAAGCCGCAACTTCACGGAGTGGAAATTCCATTTGCGAAAGAAGTTAAATACCTAGGGGTAATCTTTGACCAGAAGCTTACATGGAATGCTCACATGGAGAAATCCACACACAAAGCCAAAATCGCCCTGGGAAGGTGCAGGCAAATGTGCGGGAAGAATTGGGGATTAAATCCCAACATGACCAAATGGTTATATACACTGGTCGTTAGATTAATTATAACCTATGGATCAGTAATCTGGTGACCCAAGACACTGCAGGTTGGAGCGCAGAGGTAGCTAAGTGGTATCCAAAGGCAAGCGTGCCTAAGTAGCACCGGGGCTATGACAACGACGCCGACTGCAGCCCTGGAGGTATTACTTAGTCTACCACCACTGCATATCTTTGTACAGGGTAATGCAAGATCTGTTAGCCACAGATTACTACAGGGGGTCCTGCGATAAGTCAAGGACACGGTAAGGCCTACATAAAGCTATATGAAGAAATAAAGGCAGGTACAATACTGGGAATGCCAATGGATCACATTGCCCCACAATATAGTGGAAAGCAGGGCCTCCTATAACAGCGAATCTCAACTGTTACACTGATGGCTCTAAAACAGGAACCTCCGGAGTAGGTACCGGAATATATGGGTTACAAGAGAGGATCATGATCTCTCTGAGCCTTGGAAGACATGCCACTGTCTTTCAGGCAGAGGTAATGGCGGTGCAATGTTGTGCAGAAGAGTTGATGAGACGGAAGGTAAAAAGCCAAAGAATCGTCATCTACTTCGATAGCCCAGCAGCACTAAAAGCGATAGGCTCATTTCGGACATCGTCAAATCTGTGTCGTAGGGCCCTCAACATACTAGATAGTCATAATGGAGTGACCCTAGTCTGGGTGTCAGGCCATACAGGAATAAAAGGCAATGAATAAGCTGATGAATTAGCCAAGCAGGGAACGACTGAGGTCATGATAGGACCAGAACTTTTATGTGGAATTACCAAATGCCTCGTTAAGGAGAGTATCCAACAATGGATACTGCTCTGGTGGCATGAAACCCCAGGACTAAGGCAAGCTAAACTATTCCTTAAAGGCCCGTCGGGCAAATTGTCACGCGACCTGCTATTTCAAAGTCGAGAAACGACGAGGATGATAGTGGGAATGCTGACCGGACACTGCAGGCTAAGGAAACATATGCACATAGTCGGCCTTTGTAGGTTCTGCCAGAAACTGCGGAGCACATACTCTGTGAGTGCGAAGGCCTAGCAAGGGTGCAGTTTCATCTATTTGGAGAAGAAAAACGGAGGACAAAGAGCTATGCAAGGAAAGCGGCTAATAGGTCTAATAAAAATGATAAAGCTGGATGCCGAACTCTAAATATAGGAAGGACCACAATAGATCGGCAAAGGTCGCAGTGGGATAGGACAAAAAGTACAAATCTAATTTGTAACAGAGTTAAACCATAGAGAAAATGATAGAGACAAGGGAAAATTGGCAAAAGTTCACAGAATGTTAAAAGAAATTCTAAAGACTAAGGAAGAAGCAGAAAGGACTGGAAACTAAGAATACCAATTGCCTTCACGATGGAGTTGTCAACTTTGGCGGTTCCGTGAAGTGTAACTAGGAGTACTATAAATGGTGGTTTTTTGGTGGGTATTCCAGTACTAGCACTACAACACTGGTAACTAGGTGTCTAAAAAAGATTTTCCAAAAAATAGGTCTTTATTTTGTAATAATACTTCATTTGATTTAAATACTTTTAACTCCAAAGATCACAAAAAAGAATCCTTAATGTTTAGGGAATTTTTGTTCTGGATATAAAGAGCTACTGTCATTTTGAGTCAGAACAAATATTTTATTTCAAATAACTTTTTCATATATAGATCTTTGATATTATTACGTTTATTATAATAATAAGGCCTTAAATGTGGCCTAATGGCCTAATGTTTTTGTGACTTAAAATATTTGAATCATGTGTACACTGATTCGGTTTGGTTTACATTTGTTTTATTTTATAATTTAACAAATAATATCAAAACACTGATAAGTCTACGCAAACTAACAATAATGTTGACAGGTTTGAGTTAAATTAATTGCTTCATAAGCTACTTTGGTTTCTAAAATGTTTTAGACTAACACATATAAAGCTACTGATGGCTTAGTGTATATGCTCGTAGCTAACAATTGCGGGTCCCCGTTTTCCCATGGAGGACCAGAATTTTTCGACTAGTTTTTTTTATACAAAACTGAATTGGAAATATTTGGTGGTTTACACGATAAAACTTTAAAACCGTGGTTTGTAGCAAAATAATGTAATTAACGAGTCATTAATAACTGTAGTGATTAATAGTTACTATTAAGGTCGAGCAAACAGACGTATTATGAGTTCATTAGGTATTAGTCGTGGATACATTTTTATTAAAATTCATAACTAATCAAAAAACTGTAAAATCAATGTTTCCTATTTAAGAGTCAGTATAGAAATGTTGAAATAACCATTTTGACATTAATGAAACATATTAATTACATCGGATATTCTATTCCTTTCTTCTAATTGATTTAACTAGTCCTATGCATTCTTTAGGAGGAACTTTCGAGAACAAAAAACGTGTGTGGTAAATAAAATTCAACGACCAGTGTGAAGTTCGCGATTCAATTAAAATCTCATAAACAATACGTTTTATATTTTTGTCGTCCATTCTTATGTATGTTTGTTTTTAAGGGCTTTGGTTTCACTTATCTTGAATTTTGAAATATAGTGAACGCATTTCAGTATCTCAAAGAAAATAACTTATTCCAAATACGTCTTTTAAAACATGAATAATAAAATATTTCGAGATATTTAAATAAAAGCCTGTTCACGTTATGGCTTTTGGTAAAAATTGAAATATTATTTCTGCGAAAAGAAAGAAAGAAAGCGAAACAAGATATAAAATAAAATGCTGAATCTAAACGACTAATTGCGAAAAAGGTTTAATGCATGTTTTCTTTTGAAATAGGGACCAAGTAAGAAACGTTATAAGTATTTTAAAGACGATTATGTATTTGTTACGGTTGATAAATGAATATTTTTGTTTGCCTCATTTAATAAATGGGCCAAGCAACAGGGAGCATACAGGGTGTACCAACCTTACGACAAACTTCGGCCTGCGACCTTTTCCTCGAGGAGCATTTAATCCTGTTGAACAAAACTCCAACAATGCCTAACGGGAATTTGAAATATTGGTGTCCATCCAGCAGTGTGTCCTTCATTCAACCATGTTTCATCTAAATAAAAGATAGTTCTTCCCTCGCTCCGAAACTTTTTAATATTTCTTAAGTATTATCTTCTCAAGCAAATAATGTCTTCTGTCTCATTTAAATTTTTTTTTGCGACTCATACTTAAAACCAATTTCTTTTAAGTTTCCATAATGTATTTCGTCCAAATTTGGGAATCGTATCTGCTTCTGCTATAACAGTCATTACTTTGTCCAAAGTTGGAATCTCTTTATTTAAGTACTGGAACAAGCAAATCTTGGAAAGAATGCAGTTTATAGTGAATCGTCATAAAAAACAAAAATTATTTTTTTCTTAAGTAAACAAGCCTTCCAAACACAAAAATGAAAAAAAAACCCGACGGTCTCATGAAATCTACCCCCCACCCCAAAAAAATATTTTTCTATATTTTTGTAATAAAACCACTAATTAAAAATTATATGTATCTTCTACCAAAAATATGAATATAATTAATTAACAAAAAACCACACTATCTATATAAAAAATCACCATCATTTTCTTCAATATTAGAAGAAAGCTCCAATTCTGCAGGATCATATAAATTACGAGCGAGGATCAAAAAAATCACTAATGGATCTTGCTTTATCTCTTTACATTTTTTTAAAAACATATAGCTAGCTAGATAACCCCCAAGACACTCTTGTTTTCTGTGGGAATAAGGTCCTGCCGCCTTTGCATGTCGCCTGAAACAAAAACATAATTTTAGAAAAATCCTCTTCCCGACCAACTGACACAGATCAAAGAATGTGCATTCATGCTTCTCAGTTTATATCGCTTGTTCTACTTATAATTAGAAAATAGCGTACCATGAACTCCTTATGGAATTTGTGCAAACTTCTGTCTCAGGATCCTTAAAATGCAAGGAATGGTTCACTTGCAAATGTTGATATTTCTAATCTTTTAGATTAGAATATCCTTTCCAACAATCAGAATATATCATAGTGCCATCCTCAATAAAATTTTCAATACAGTCCATAAGTGTTTCTTGGGTTCTATCTGCCACTACCACCATAAAAACTCTTCCTGTACCTCGTTCATATCCTCCGAAAACCCAGGAACCATCTACATGATGTCCTCGATGGTACTTACGTTTCCCAAACTTTGATTCGTCGATTTCAACACTAAAAAAAATAACAAAATACACAAAAAGCATAATATAAATAATAATAAAATAAATATATTCACTTCACTAACAAATACTTACATTTTGCCAAATCCCCCAATTTTCGTAGCCTTTGTTATAAAAGCATCAAAAACAACTTATCTGCAAAAATTAGCCCAATCTACCAAAGTATGCTGTGCCAACCTCAATTCATTCTGCATTCTTAATAATGTATCTTTATACACTCACATATGGACAAACCCCAAAATCTTCCAAATAGGCAAATGCGATTTATAAAAAAAACTCTTATAACGTAAACTTGCCCTAAAAAAGAAGACCGAGAATACACAAACTTAGTCAAACCTTGCCTACATTATTTAAAACAATATTTAATAACATTTAAAAGTAAAATATGAAAATATAAACCTAACTTACACTTTTTTGCAAGCTACAGGTTTTTTCTTGCTCTTCCTTATGTGTCCATTACATCTCCAACGAAAACCATCTATAGATTCTGCATATGGAGTCATTACAAAATAACCATCACAATAATCAACCCAACATTTTATTTCATTATTTTAGGGTATTATACCCAAACGCTGCACTTGCGTTATAATTTCGTTATTATTACGCCATGTAAATATATCATCCAAATTAATGAAATCCATTTTCAGAAGAAAACCAACAAAACAATATAAAAACACTTTATACTCTACCAAAAATTGGAAATATTTAAAAAACGTCAAATTGGAAATGTTCAAAAAACGTCAACTCACCTATCAGCCAATAGAAAACATCTACACCACCTACGTCGGCCAATAACAAACGCCTACGTCATGCCAAGATGGTTGTTCGTTGTTTTCATTGTTTTGTATATCATACAAATGAAAATTTTAAAAGTGATTAATTTCATTAAAATAAGTGACCGCCAAGTTTTTTTTTTTATTTTTAAACTTCCTGAGACATATACTTCCATACAAACGAAAAATTTTAGTAATACGCGGAATCACTATAAACTGCACTTTTACCCAAATCTTCAGTATTCTTTAATAATTGTGAGTAGCTAAGTATTTTAATAGTTTGACGAAGTAACACCTTTAAAATCTATGTTTAGTCTTTCAAAAGGACTAGTTGTCTTTATTAGGGTTCCTTTTTTTGGCTTAAGGTTTTGAATCTATTCAGCCACGCTAATTAAAATTAGCAAAACATTACAAAATTAACAATACCAATAATAATACAACGACTCAATAAAATCCAATGTCAGAATTACTGGTACATTATAAGTGGTAATAATATTTCTGAGAAAGTCAAAAACAATTTAAAATTAAATCTTTCCCTTAGTTCGTTTGAAGAATTTCCACATAATTTCTCTGATGGCAGAAGGTTTAGGAAAGATATTTGGGATTGATCATAACTTCCATCACTGTCACAAAAGTCACAGTCACAGAACTTCATTTTATGCATGTAACTTTTTGTAGTAGCATGTCCAGACATACATCTAACGAAGATTTTTAGCAAATTGTGGTATGAGCTGTCTGCAAATTGGACACAATTTATTCAACAAAATATTCAAACATTCAACATTTGACAATAAAATAGTCTAAACACACTATATAATATGAATATTACTACACCTATTCATACTGAAAAAAATCATTTGCATAGTAGATCTTCCTATAAACCCACGGTTTATAAATATTTGTAAATGTATGTATACATTTCCTGCCAAAACAACATAATATATTATTATTAAATTGCATTATTCATCAAGAGGTGCTTTCTAGGGAAGTTTAGAAATTGCATCACGTCGTTACTGTTGTAACTAAAGCTGTGAATTTTATCCGGGGACGTGTCTTAAATCATCAAAATCTACTGAAGTGAGATGGCTTAGCGTCGGTAATGTTTTGGACAGGTTTCAATATTTGCTTGATGAATAAAAGTATCCTTCATGTCAAACATGGCTAAACGATTTCTGTATATATCGTAAAATATTGGAATATATCCACATTTTAGTTTCAATTAAATTTACCCGATTTTAAACAAAATTAAATGTTCATTTCAATTCAAAATAAAAAAATAATTCATTTTTTAGTGAAAGGGATTTTTAGATATGAGAAATTCAAAATTAAATTCAGTTGTTTCTTTTTAAATTTAAATACTTTTTCTTTTATTTTTTCTTTTTTGGGGTTAAACCAAAATAATAATCAAGAACTCTGGTTTTAAATGTTTCGGTCCCTATCTGACATTTAGGAAAAATTTGACTAGACAATCAACAATATTTTGAAGTAACACAGTATACCATGTTTAGTAAAATGAGAAATTAATAAAATTATCTTTTCTCCAAATGACATTAAAAGCGGCCATTTGATGACACACGCAGGTTTAGAAGTTATACTTTTATTGCCTAGGCAGAAAAAATCCACTTTTACTGTCATCCTCCATGTTGCTTCAACATTGTTATGTCCCCACCAGAATGCACCAGCAACGTGGCCGAAGTTCTGTGAAAGCAGTACCCGCATGGGATAGTCTCAGAAAAACAGCAATTTCTTCTGACATTTTACCGAATTTGTGAATGCCAATGAATTGATGATGTGCTTTACTTATAAAAGAGACGCTGATTATTTAAATTCGAGGGTCTGGAGGCTGCATATTTTCTGTAAACGCTAAAATATTCCGTTACATAGGTGGCAATACCAGATACTAAAATGTTAAATTTATCGCTTACATTTTTTATTTTGTTAATTTATATTATTTGATTTTTCTAGAATAATTCCAAATTAATTTCCTATAATTTCCCAAAAAAATGTAAAGAGAATAATAAAAGCTTTATTCATAAACCAATTATACGATACTTTTTGTGACGAGTATACTTAGGAACAATCAAAAGATTTGAAAAAATTCGAAATTGCCAACCAAGGGAATAATTACCTTACCTGTTTATTTTGATATTGAAATCGTCATCGCTACCCACTGGATAAAAAATATCGTAAACAAACAAATATTTCAACTTACTTGTGAAAGGAACCATTCTGACTTTAATATTCCGGTTTTTTACATACTTAGGAATGACGAACCATTTTTTTCATTAAATTTTACTGTTCCAATTGCTTCGGCAACAATGCTTGAAATAATTTAAAGAGCCTGTGTCAAATTTTATAGTATAACCGCTTCTGCGCGTGGTATCATTCAGATAAACCGTGCGGCATTGTCGCTTATTGAGCAATTCCTTTCTATTATCTAACCGTATAAAATAGTTCTATAAAATGAGTTGTACTATTAAGGTGGTTATAATTAATGAACTATTAATAAGAGATAGCATAATGGTCACAATATTTTTGCAAATGTAATCAACAAATACTATAGACGAATTAATAACAATCACAAATCTCTTACCTTAAATGGAGAGTAGGTAATATCACAAGACAACAAATTCCAATCGGCCACATCAAGACCACACAGTCGACCAGAAATATGTAATGTTTGAGCAAGAAAAAAATTTGTTCTGTCTCCTCTGATATTAAGTCTATGAAAGCTACAGACTTATACTTTAACCTTTTGTCGATTTTTATACATAAACAATCTGGTACGGAAAAGTTTAAATAGTGTATAAATAATAATAAATAGTTTGACGGATATTTGAACTAAAAATAAATTTAAAAAAGTATCTTAACATATTTTAAATTAAAGTAGTATTTTTTATTTTACAATTATTGCATCTTTCGTTTACATTTGCGACATTCGAGGGGTTAAAAAACTTGTTTACTGATTGACTGATCTGCTGACCCGCAATCCCTAAAGTGTCATCGGAGTAGTGTTAAATGAATCGTGATGGAATGCTTATCTAATCTCTCGACGATTTTCGTTCTTGTTCATTTAGCTTACCGATGTAAGTAGTCGGACTAATACATAATTGAACAGCCGTATAACGTGTTGGATGTTCAACCACCTGTACGTTCGATTCTGACACGTATTACAAGTGAAATTCCGGCGGCTGAGCAGCTATATCGGAAGTTGGTAATATATTTGCTTCAGTTTCCGCTTATATAGATTTGATTGTAACAGGATACGGTTATAATAATATTGTAAGAACGGCAAATCTGCATAGTTTATATATTTTTGTAGCTACGGTTTACCAAATCAAACAAAATTAATTACTACGTTGATATTGAAAATTCAAAGAAAAACACAAAGTAGATCCCAAAGTTTTTAATTTAATAATGAAATTTACTTGCAAACAGTTTCGGTCTACCAGACCATCATCAGGCTAAAAATAAAATACAATGTCAATTGAAAGGAAGACAGTAGTAAGACTTAATGTGATGGAAAACAAAAATCAAGACTACAGCAAAATTGTTGTAGGTGAATTATAAACTTCAAACAGAAACCAGTAAAAGTTTCTGTTTGAAGGTGTTCTTGCTTTTTGAGAAAACACCTTCTTTCTTTCCTATTATATCGTATAAATTTAAAGGCCACTAACCTTATCGTGCCCTTAATATTATGTTGCTTACTATTTTTTTAAAATATTTTAAAATTTTTTTTTAAATTTCTTTTTTCAATTTTTTCATGTTTCTTACTTATCCAATAATGTTTGCTTAAGTGTTGACGTTCCAAGCTTTATGGTGTTTCTCCTGATGATTCTTGGTAAGTTTGAAGATGTCTGTAATTTATGAATTTGGTATTTAATAATAAAATTTTTTTATATATTGCATTGCTTTGTTTAGTCAAGTTAAAATTGTTTATAGTGTTCAGTATTTTGTTGCTCCCCTTGATATGATGTATTTCTTGATTTAGCCTTATATACTTCACTCAGTTCTTGCTTTTGATGTATCAATCAATATTGATGTTGATTTATTGCAATGTTGTATTTTCTTTATGATTTGTTTTGTATAATCAAAATTTTTTGAAAAATTATTAGAAAACTTGAACAATATTATCATTATTTTGCTGCATGTTTTATATTTCTATGCGGTGATCTCTTTGGAGATTTTCATATGTATTAACATAATTTAAAGTTGTCTATTTTATGAGTTGTAAGTTGATAATTCACCTACAACAATTTTGCTGTAGTCTTGATTTTTGTGTTCCATCTTACTACCGTCTTCCTTTCAATTGACATTGTATTGTATTATCGTAGTTGCAAGTAACTTTCATTATTAAATAAAAAATTGTGGGATCGACTTTGTGTTTCTTTTTTAAACCTTTTGGATTCTACCCACATTAGAGAATGGATGACTTACATGATTTAATATTAAAGAAAAAGTATGCTTAAATGAAATAACAGTCTGCTTAGCAAACGCATTAAAACAATTAGACTAACAGTACAGTTATAAACAAAAGTTGTTTGCCAAATTGGTTGAAAAATGTATTTTTTTACAAACTTGATGTCAAAAATGAAATTATTAAAAAAATGTCCCATTTAAATAATTTAGTTTCGAAGATATTGAAAGAAACTCATTTAGTGGAAACGTCATTAACTTTTTTCCATACATAGCAAATGTTAAAGTGTAGCTATAACAACTGTAAAAGAAAATAAAACAACTTCCTGGCAAGACACTAGTGTAGCAAAAGTGTACGTAAACCAGATTTTGATGGTATAAACGTTTCATAATTGTTCACGCTGGTTCTTCTAACGGATTTGTTTCTGAAGCAAGTATTTTGAATGAAAACATATTTTTCATCCAGTAACTTGCTTCGGCTGTTGGATGCTGGATGTGTGTATAAATAAATAAATAAATAAATATGAGAATTTAAGCTGTGTGATCTTGGGCCCATCTTTCTCGACTACAGTATTTCAAATAGAGTAATTTCTTCCAATAATCATATTAACGTTGAATATGTAGAAAACTCAAAATTACGTTCAAAACATTTCTATAATGAGTTTTTAATATTCATTACAATAAATAAACAAAAACAATCACTATAAATACGTTTAACGGGATATTAAACATTTCCTAATTATTTCATGAATGAATGGTTTTAGTATCAGATAATAAAACGATTATCACCGACTAAGAACAATAAATAACTGCACAGTTAAACTAAACTTCCACTATTTATTCGAAAAATTCGCTTTAAAATTCAATTACAGCTGTTTCGCTATAACTAGCATCGTCAGATTGACATATTGAAATTACATGTTGTTTGTTTGTAACTAGGTACTTGATGTTGATAAGGAGTTAAGGCTAGACCAAGTAAGGAAGTAATAAGACATAACTTCCAGTTAAAACATGTAAAAGGAATTACAAAATTTATAATAACTAACAGTTGCTTGATTATCTTTAAGCCAAACTTCTAATTTCTGCCTGAACCGGGACCTAATACCAATAGTTGGTATACTGACTGAATTCATCTACATCTACAGCTTCTCCTGTAAGAAATGAAAATCACGAAATAAAATACAAGACAAAATTACTACAAAGTTAATTTCATGCATACAGAATATTGTTGCTTTTAACATTTTATGAACAAATGAATTAAAAATCTAAAAGTAAATGTAATGAAGAAAAATATTTTAATAGTTTCTGTTAATTTGGATAGATATATTACGGTTACTTATGTTCAAATGTCGGTATAAGATCGTTAAGCCCCCAATCGTTTAACAATACTTTAGTTATTTCGTCCATTTAAAAGCCTATTAAGATTAAATTGTCCACATACGTTGTATATTAAGTAATAACGAAACTTTACACAAGAAATAATATCGACCCTATTTGCACTTTCACTTTCTAACAAGTAGCAAAGTACTGCCACCGACAGAACCCCGAACTCGCCAAAACGTAATAAAAGGTAGGGGTAAGGACCGTTATAACTTAACTGTGATTCTAAATTAAATAAGCCTAATTTAAAGGGACATAATATAGTATTTGGATTAAACAACCGCATTTTAAGATTAGAAATCGAAATTCCAAAGTAATAAGTCAAAAATACTATTGTTTAACTGAAAATATGAAATACAATTTTGTGTAATTGAAATTTAAGATTACCTCTTCTTAAATGTAAATATAGCCTTCCCAAATTTTAGATTGCTTAAACTAGTATAGTTTTAACGTATTTCAGGTTATTAACTACTATTTTAACTTGTTTTAATCTTTCTTTTTTGTTGGTTAAACGTAAATATCCAAGTAACTTAACAGTAAATTTCGTTTATTATAATCTGAACGAATTATAAATTAAAAATGTAAGAACTTTAGTTTAAAAAGCTAATTGACGATTGTAACTTAACTTATTCATGACGTCACTTGCAGTTTGTTACCTATTTTAAGTGTAACAGTATTTTTACGGTTATTCTTAAATGTGATTTTTAAAAGAAGACAGTTAAGTGGTATCAAGAATACGGTTAGCAATTTCAATTCTATATTATTTTGGTTTAACCTTAAATCAAGAGTAGTTAAACCAAAATAAAATCACCAAAATTTTTTCCAGAGCAGGTGCTTCTGTCAGAAATTTAATATTGTCATCTGGCTCCAGGATTTTGGACTTTTTGGCTTTGTATCCTCCACTCAAGTTTTTTAGTAAGGTGGTTAACTTGCTGAATTTAGAAATGTCACAATTTTCATTCATTAACAACGTACGCCTTAGCATCGAATAATGCGACCATAATAACGATGGCATCGCTTTCTTCGACTTTTCAGAAAAATACGCCAGAAGTATTTTTTCACTCACGCCATTGATATTCTTGTTTTTCCACTTTTTAAAAGACTGGTATTTTCTCATACATCATCCTAGAGTTTTGTGGCAACAATAAACTTTCTGCTTCCAACGCTGCATTTTCTACATCTAATGGCAGGTTTTCCTGTTCTTCTGTTAATTATTTTTCGTCCATTTCGTATTTATTCACTTTGTACACAAAACGCTCAATATTCTCCACAAAAACTAAAAACGTAACATTTGTTTGACATTTGTTGACAGAGTAATTCATATTCCTAGCAACGGAGCAACACAATTGCGATTTTTGTGCCCAAAATTACAATTTTCATTGAAATTATATTTTTCACCTGAACTTGAAGTCTTGCTATAGAAAAAAATGTTGTATTGTACACTAAGATAAAATCGCATTTTCTTCTAGAGCATAAAAAACGCTGTCAAAAAGATAAAGTCCAATTTTATCGTCTTGCACAATAAATAACTATAAAACCAAAAAATTGTTTAACTCTTTATAAAAATCTGTTTTAAATTGTTCCTTTTTATCCATGTAGATAAAAATTTGTAGGAACGTAACCCAATATCTACTTTTATACAAAATGTTTTACTGGAATTCCGATTCTAATAAATCCCTGTCAACTGTCAAATACGTTTGATCATCGTCGAATTCATTTCTATCCTAATATCTATCCATTTCGTGCAAGTACACGTCTCAAAACAGGATTCGGGATCAGGACAGTAGGATGTTATTCGGTGGTCGGTCTCCCTGACAACGCTCCACATTCCAAGAGACTGCGTCGCTGTACCATCTCTTTCCGCGTAATCTTACCACTATACTACCTCTCTTCGTTCCACAGAGGCAAATCTACAGGGGCGGTGGCTCATCATTGTTAAAGACGTTGCCACATTTATAAAAAGTCTCAAGCATAGAAGATTTTAAAAATGTTCTAATTATTGACATTTTTTTAATATTTTTAATTGTTTAAATAGAACGAGAGTTGAACAAGTTTCTCAAAATTAACTTGTTATGATTTTATATTGCAGCCTGAAGATAATTTAATCTTAAAAATTATCTTAGTTTCATATTTTAAACTTTCTATAACTCTATCTTCAATAATTTCAGTGAAAATAAAATTATTTAAACTGCATTATGTTGGATAAACTTTGGATATTTCGCCGGTTTATTTGAATTTACCCACTTTTAATTACTTATTCAAGACGTGGTAAAACTTTTCACAGACAAAAAAATGAATAAGAAAAGTAAGGAAAAATTTTGAAGTTTCAATTATTAAATATTAATAGAAAAGCTGGCAAAAATATGAATCTTGAAACTTTATTCGTCACAGACGACATCAAAAAGTCTGAAAGTGAAATTCAAAGTTTCATTGAACTAAGAGACTTGCGAGTACATGGTTACGAATGAAAATCACTGGAATGGGATATGAAAATTTTATTATTTTTAAACTTTATTCTGACGTAAGTTCTTTTAACTTTTTTATATTTAGGTTGGTGTGTTTAAATTAATATACCTAGTGCAGTGATTAAATTCATTTCCACAGAATCAAAAGTGCTCACTTATAATATCACAAGAGCTTAAATTATTTCCGGAAATTTTTTTGGGCGAAACTACGAGGGATAATTTTTTTAAAATATTCGTCCCCGAAAGAAAATTTCCCGAAATAACTTAAGCTTGCTGGGTTATGTTTATGTTATCGCAATTTTGACTATTTTTAAGTGTTTCCGCGGAAAAAATTGATGCTGGAAGAATAAAAAAGTACTAAATAACTTGGAGGAAAATATCGGGGAGGCTTTATATTGGGAAAATATGGGGGAGATAATATTAAGAGGGGAGGGGAAATGGATGCAGGTGACTAAGGCAGTGGAGAGTATGGATAGGAGAAGAAAATGTTTATAAGTGAGAGTGCAACACTGTTTGGTTCCTGAGGAGGATCCGTTCGATCATGAGTTTTTTACATCTCAGCCCGAAAAAATAAAAAGATGACTCACTGCACAAAAATTTACATTTCATAGTTGTTTTAGTGCCTCCGAGATGTCTCACACTGGATTTATCTTAATTTACCTGCGTGCAACAATTAAATGTAATTTAATTCATCATAGTTAGCTCGAATATGATATCACAACTCTGAATTGAGCCAAAGTGGATTTATCTGGATTTGCATTAATTGATTAATGTCACGATTTGACGTGCTTGGTCTGTAGTTGAATAATTTTTTATTCTAAATACTAAAAACATTTCCAAATTAAGAAAATCAAACAAACCTACTAGGCTAAAGGTATTATAACTAGTATTCATTTTTTAAAGTTATGTGATTCTGTTTATGATTATTTAGTATTTAAATTGAACATACAAATATTGAAATTTTATAATTTGTTAAGCCCAATTTGTAATATTAAATATTTACTTAAATTGCATTGAGAAATATTAAGAGTATCGTTGGGCGCCAAATTTGTAATAAGAAAAATTAATGAATAATTAAACAACTGTTTGACTTTAATTTTTCATTTAAATTGATAGAAAAAGATATTCAACTAATGAAATTGAGTATATTTAAGTAAATTACGCTAAAAGAAAAATACCTCGGCTAGGGGTAAGTAAGTTCATTAGTTCTGTTTTAATTTTCACCGTGAAAATTAGTCAAGGGCGCCACTGATATCTTTTTTATTTAATAATACAGCGAAGTTAATTTAATTATTTTTTAGTTGTAAATTCCAGATAGAAAGATCACAGAAAAAACTGATTTCTTTGGTGCTGAGACTGTTAAAAAAAGTTTTAAAATCGAATACATATACAGGTTATTAAAAAATATAGTTAAAAGTTTTCCTAATATTATTAACAATTCACGTATGACAGCTGTCGTTAAAAATACACAGACTAAATTAAAAGGGTACAATAAAAATAGGTTATATTGTAGTTAAGGAAATATACGTAAAAAATGAGGCGAAGAAGTAAAACTAGGAAAAAAACTTATCCCACGTAGAGAATGCTTAACGTGGTAGCGGAGGTTGTCCTCCAATATATAGTTTGCCTTCCTATTGGCTCTCTCTTCTGGATTGGGCCGAAAACGTCTCTTGGTGGAAGAACGTTCGGGAATGACTTAAATACAGTTCCTATTAGTTGTCCAAAAACAAATACGGCACATTAATTCAAAAAATATTTTTAATTTTCTGCTAACCACGTTGCTCTACTATAGATGGAGTTAGCGGTATCATTGTAATTAAGTTAAATAATTATTGTGCTAGTTACAAGATACATTTAAAATCTCTATATTACAAATTTTAAACTTAATGTGTTGTTTTTCTGTATCTCTATTCGGAAAGTATTTTTAGACGTCCAACGATTTATGTATCATTTTTTCCAAGAGTGTATCACTCCCGCAAGTAGCTAGCTTATGCCGTTGCCTGGAAAGGTGCATTACATAATGAAATATATGAGGGTATAAAACTAGTAAAACTTTCTCATATTAGCAAAAACATTATACGTTAGTAATGAAATACGGAGAGTTTGTCCAATAAAACGAATTCTATAGAAAACTAGGATAATGGGGAAATTATAACAAGCTTTTTAACAAATTTGAAATTCTTTTTTTAAGAATATTCTCTACTATGTCTAAATTGAATCCACTTTGTTTTACTGACGATTTTTATGTAAAAAACAAACATAAATTACAAGGTATACTGTTGGAACAGTTTGTTTACTTTTATATAGTGCGTCTATAAAGTAATAGTACAGGAAATGAAGCTCAAAAAAGTTAAATCCTCTCAATTCTTTGGCCCTGCATGGATTTACTTGAAATTTAAACAGAAAGTAGGGAATAGCATTCAAAATATTATAAAAAAAACATTTATTTGTCTTTTAAAAGCTACAATTTTGTTCTTTACAGTTTTTTTTTTTGATAAAATCCATAATTCTTGAGTTATTTGGGACCAGTTACGATCTTCTTCGTCTAAAAATTGTTACATGGGTTAAGACATATAGGTATATGAAACATTTTTTGCTTAGAATCGCTTTTTAAATCGATTTCTGTGGTTAAAATGTAATCAAAAATCTCTTTAAATGAAACCCTTACGAGTATTATTATTTTCAATTTCTATATCTCTAGCTTATCTGATTTCAAAAATGAATAACCCGTTGCATCAGATTGGTGGACCTAAGTAAAGCATATGACAGAGTACATTTAAAAAAACTATGGGACGTTCTGTAAAAAACTTCAATAAGCATTATCTTATTGAAAGACATACAAGAACTGTACTCTGACGCCAAATCTAAAATAAAACTAAATAACTGTCTCTCAACTGAATTACTAGTCACTAAAAGCCTTTTTAGATATACCTGAATCATGTACTTCTTTAATGGCGTAGGAAATGCTTTGATTAGACTTCATTTTGTTTACCCTACATTTTGCTGATGACCAGATTGTAATTGCCCAACCAAAAGACGATCTAGAGTATATGGGAAGAAAACTTTTGAAGGATTACGAAGCATTGGGCCTGACGGTGAATAAAAACAAAACAAAATATATCTACACTCAAGTGAAAGTGATGAAAATTTGGAATAAAAAAACAATATAATAGAAAAAAGGGACGAGTATACTTTTCTTGGAGTAAAAATATTAGCCAATGGAAGAACTGAAAGGCCAAAAGCGATTGGTGCTTTAAATTTAATATTGTGGTCCAAAAATATTAGTAAAGGGAAGAAACATCTGCTGTACAATACCATAGTCCAAAGTATCTTACTATACTGCTCGGAGGCCTGGCAACTAAGGGAAGAACAAAAGAAAAACCTATTGGCCACAGAAATGTACCACTGGAGGAGGTCTGCGGGAATATCTCGAAAGGATCGTATAAGAAACGAACGAGTCAAGAACATAATGAATGTTGAAACCACCATTATACAACAGATAGAAGAAAGGCAACTAAGATAGTACGGATTCCAAGACAAGCCCTAGAGTGGACACCCCAACAGAGATGGAAAAGAGGAAGGCCTAAAATAACGTACATCCAGGGCATCAGATTGGTACAGTTTGGGTAAAAATGCAAAAAATTTGCATTGGCACCCATAACATAATTGATCCTACATCTGAATATATTGTAAAAGACGCTATAAGCAATAAATCTTAGATAATAGGCCAAGCAATAGGGCATGCATGTATAGGTATATTTGACGAAAATTCTAGTAGAAAATGAAAGAGCCGTTACGTAAGTAATCTAACTCTTATTTGTTTGGATTCACCAATTTTGGTTTTAAATTTGCTATTTTTATAGCAAAAGCTTCGTTGCCCATTTTTTCTTTTTTTTTTTGATGTAAGAAAAAAGTTTATAGGGGAAATTTCAATAAAATACACAAGCAAAGCAAATAATGTCAATAAAGTCAATCGGATAACTATAAAACGAGAAAATTTTGAAATTTATAAAATCTTCGCTATTTTCAATTCGAGTATACGAAGAGCAGACGCTTTTCTAGTAATCAGTTTGATATTAATTCTCAAAACGGTTTTCAAAAATATAAATGTGGAGTAACAAGATAACTGAGGTCAGTTAAATAAAAAAAGTGTCAGCTCTTTGCAGATATAAAGTGTATAAAATATACTTTTTCTGTACGAATTTTAAGGTCTTAAAACTGACAGGATTTATATTGTACAATTTTTAACAGCTTACTACAGAAATAAAAGGATACAGGGGTACAATTTACAGCATTACTTTATCCTACAACTATTCTATACTAAATAACTTTAAGTGAACATGCCCGCCCGGCATTATATATTATTTTTCCTAATTTTACTCCTTATCTAGAACGTCATCAAACATTCTCGTAAACCACAAAACGTTCCAGTGTATTTAAGACCTAAACCACATAACCTTCTGGACACTTTTTAACAGTTGTAAGTTAGAAAATATTAAATAAAAATAAACATAATAAGCACAATAAACGAAATTACTTAATTTTCAACAGTATTTCTTTATTTTTTCCCAAAATTTTCCGATTTGGAGCAACGTGTTACATATTTTTGCATTTATCTGTACATTGGGGTCCAATGACTGCGTTTTTATTTAGCTAATTATGCTAATTAGCTCTATAGACTCACTTTGTTAACACATATAAAACTTGTTCAAACAAAACGACTATTATGTCAGTTTATTTCAATAAAACATTCGTACATAAGCACCATTTGATTGATATTTATACAGATTTTTTATTTACAAACAGATTGAAATGTGTCATTAGACAAATGAATTGTTTTAATAAAGCAGTCAAGTTGCATACATATTTAAATAGTTAAAATTTTATACACTGCTTTAATTTTAATCTTCATTTTATACCTGTTTAACTGCTCTGAATATAATTAAGGTTAGCTATTTACAAGCTGAGCTTCATTTTAACCGAAAATTGCATAGATATGAACAGTTGTTGATGTCGCTAAAAGGCAAGATCGATAAATAAAAAGATTAGCTCGTTGAAATGTGCATACAACTGCACTCTTCTTATAAGTTGTGTGTTATTCACAGATCAAGGACTTGTCTCTTTTCAAAAAGAGTTAGTGTATAGTAAGCACCTGGTCGACAAAAGAGACTCAGAAATGCACAGGGTGTTTATATTATAGGGATATACAAGGGATAATTTAAATTGAATAACTGTTTATGTATCTTTTTGTAAAAAGCAACTGTAATTAATACTGATGTATTTTTCTATTTTTATTATACTCGTCAAAAAAGTAAGTGAAATTGATTTATGAAAAAAGTTTTTATTATTGTCTTTTCATTTTTTTCATTATCGTGCATTAGAATAAAATTCTCTTCAATGATTGGAACAAGTAGCCTTACATTTTCCTCAAGAACCTCCCTTATATACCGATCAGCTGTCAGTGATCCCCTACGAAACACAATTAACTCCGTGTGGCCTTCAAAACAGATGCTCCCCCTTACCATAATCGAACCACCTCCATAATTTCAGGCTGCTCTTATGTCAGACTGAGCAAATCGCTTACCTGCGCGTCTATAAACTGCAATACGTCTATCGGATCCAAAAAGTGAAAATCTTGATTCATCCGTAAAAAGAATATTACCCCAATCGTTAATATCCCAATTAAAATGTTCTCTTGCGAACCATAAACGTGCTACACGGTGTGCCCTGGTTAAAAATGGAGCAGTAACAGATATTCTGGGTCTGATTCCAAAATTCCTTAATCTGTTTCTAACCGTATTGATAGAACTTCTAACATTACGGACTCCAGAGAGAACATTTTGCAGTTTCCTGGCTATAACATGACGAGTTCGCAAAGTCTGAATTCTTAAATAACGGTCATCTGCACGATTAGTACACCTGGGACGTCCTGGAACTGGTCTTCTATTATAACTTCCAGTTTCTTTTAATCTTCTTAAGACTCTAGAAACGTTGGATTGTTTGATTCTCATGACTTCAGCAATATATTGCTGAGATATCCATCTTCAACTGAAGCCACGATTTGAGCTGCTTGTTTTGGAGTTAAATTACTAATTTTTACTCAAAATGTTTCAAGACACTTCCAAATGAAAAATTAAACAAACGCACTGCACACAAGAAATTTTAAAATGTAAATAATACAAATCAAAATTTATTCATTTTTGTCTTTCAACAAAAAGGCGCTTTAAACAGTGGATATTTTGGGCTTTTATACATCTACAGGATACCATACACTCATATTAAAATATTCTGAAAAATATGATATTTTATTTTACACCATAATTCAATTTTTAAATCACCTTGGAAAAAAACCCTACCTATAATTAATCTTTCACTCAGTAAATTTAACAAGGAGACCACTAATAAAGATATCATACTCTCTGCATTTCGAGAACTGATAACAAGGCAACAGTATAACGAAATCCTATATACTGATTCTTCTAAATGTGAAACCGGAGTTGGATGTTCTGTAACCACTGGGCGAACACCGATAAGTACCTATAAACTACCCTCTTCCTGTAGTATCCACACTGGCGAGTTATTTTCCATTCTCCAAGCATACAAACATATTCAACAGCATAAAAATTCACATATTGCCATCTGCACTGACTCATTAACTTCTTTACAATCCATTTGTTTACCAACCATCCTATCGTTCATGACATACACTATCTTCATCACCTACTCGTAACGCAACACACAACAGTTACGCTCATATGGGTCCCCTCCCACGTTGGGATCTTTGGAAACGAAAAAGCTGATTGCCTTGCCAAAGAAGCTATTTCTTCTTCCCCGATGGTGAACGTCCAAATTGCTCAAGACTTGAAACCGGTCCTTAAAACAATCAATTCAAGAATCTGGCAAAATCACTGGAATC